>JAMXBC010000006.1:35376736-40176736 GCA_024138005.1 Lumnitzera racemosa | reverse complement strand
AGGCTCTAATGACTGTTCACTTCATTAAATTGAACGAAGGGGAAATGAAATTAAAATTCCTAAGAAATGTAATAAGGGTATAGTACCTATTATTTTATTTAGTTGAATTTATAAGTAATTTAAGAATAAATTATATTAGAACATTAATGACTAAATTATCTTCGGTCTATCATCTTTCTCAACTAACCTTAAATAATAAGAGGGTAGCAGTGGCAACGGCGGTGGTAATAGTGGCGGTAGTAATAGTTAGTGGTGATGATGACAATGGTGGTAACGAAGGTGGTGGTAGTGGTGGTGGTGGAGGTGGTGGTGTTAGTAGTGATAGCGGTAGTAGCGACGATGATCGATGGTGGTAGCTTTAGGATAGGGGTAGCAGTAGTAGTGGTGGTGGCAACAACGATGGTGGTAGTGGTGGTGGTAATCGATGGTAATGATAGTAGTGATGGCGACAGCAATGGCGGTGATAGTAGCGGTCAATGGTGATGAAGGCAGTAGCAGCGGTAGTTGATAGTGGTTGTTAAATTGGATGAGGTCATTTTTAGGAAAAATATGAAATTTTGCAAAGTATAGTGATTTTTTAATTAAAATAAAGAATCTCTATTACTTGATTTCAAGTAATAAGGATTAATACGGAATTATGATTCGATAATATAAAATAAAGTAAACATTTTAATAAGGAATAAAAGGGAAATAAAATTCCAATTTTTCCTAAGTGAACGAAGCATAAGTGAATCATTAAGTCCATAAAGGAGTCTTGAAGTTTACATACTTAATGGGGATAAAATAGACAAAGCAATACGATTGTTTCACAAACAGTAGCTCAAAGGTAGCTACAGTAGAAAGCATTCTTCATATCATGTTGACGAATGATTTCACTATAAGAGACCAAGTATGACAAAACAAAGCAAATAGCACTAGATTTGGCATCCAAGCTA
Organism: Lumnitzera racemosa; assembly: GCA_024138005.1. Classification (NCBI taxonomy): domain Eukaryota; kingdom Viridiplantae; phylum Streptophyta; class Magnoliopsida; order Myrtales; family Combretaceae; genus Lumnitzera; species Lumnitzera racemosa. The sequence continues at coordinate 40,175,801 of JAMXBC010000006.1, read as the reverse complement.
AAGGTTAAGCATAGTTGATGCACTCCCAAGATGAATTGTTGTGCTAAAAGGAATGCTTTGTAGTGTTCAATGCAATCCTCAACTTTGTACTTGATATGATACTTCTAGTTAATGCTAACTACATTTTGACTTGGGTTGGGAGGGATAACCACTAAAGTTTGCTTTTGAAGAAAGGGATTAAAATTCCCCCTTCATAGCATCTATTAGAGAGAATTTTCACAAAGCCATAATGCAATAACATAGCTTGGAGGGTTTTAATTGAGTTTAAAATTGTAAGGTGATTTGGGTTCGGATATACTCGCTTTGGATTAGGTCATCATTGAATGAGTTTAATAACGGCCGACAAAGGTGGATAGGAGAGGCATTTAGTGAAGAAGTGGTGCCAAAGGAGTAGATATAGATATGTCATCAATAATAGTGAGAGGTGGAAGAGATGGACGAGAAGAGGGTGGTGATAGAGGTATTGAGAAATGTGCGTGGGGAAGGTGGCATGGTTTTGAGGTGTTGGTAAGATAGGTATAGTTGTTAAAATTGCGACTAAAAAATATGTTTTTATGAGTTTATAATTTTATAATGTTTTTCTTAATTAAAATGGATATAAAATCATTTATGTGAAAACTCTTAGTGGTGTTATAAAGTTTTATATACGATTTTACCGGTTTTATATAATTATACCAATTTTATGCATTAAAATAAAAAGATAGAAAGGGGGGATGATGGTGAATGGAGTAGGTTTAATGGAGGTCAAATGACCCTAACGTGACAAGAGGAGGCAATCAAATGTTGTAAGACTAAAGATGGGTTATGGGAAGGTATTTGGGCAGGAGACCTTACACTTGTGAAAGACGACATGGCAACTAGTGTAAATGTCATCAGTTTTTGAGGGTTAGTGCACTCAAACCCCTTATGTTAGGCTAACCAATCTGCAAAGACAAAAGCAATGGAACGTAAGTCAATTTGCCGGAAGCTTCGGGATTGTAGTTAAGGGAGCACAAGTTGGCTAATGTAAGAGGAAAATGGCTAATATAATAAATTGCACCAGTGTCTCTCTATAACATTGACTATATGTTGCATTAAAGGAGAGTGCTGTAGTGGGAGAAGGAAGTCGATCCTAACAAACTAGTGCTCAGTATGCTCTCTAACTCTCATTGATTGATAAAAATTGCTTAACAGAATTAAGAGCCAAAGCAAAATGCAGTATGCTTTAGGACATCAGTTTGGTTCCAATGAAGTTTTCTTTTTGTAAGTGATGCACCATTTATTGATCTCTAATCTATTTTTCATCCAGTTTGCTCTCCCTACACTTGGTTTTTGAAAATTTGCCCATAACAATTTTTTGTATGTAGGACACGCGTTAGCTTTACTTGTAACAATATTTGACTATTTTTTCAGTATGAAAATAAATATACAAAGCTTGAGTATAAAACTTGCCAGTTGTGGAAACTGATACAATTCATTTGTATAACAGCTTGTGGTATAAATGGGGCACTTTATGCCCTAATTGCATGTGGGAATGGATGCTGCTGCTTGTACTCATGCTTTTACCGTTCAAAGATGAAGCAACAGTTGTCCATCAAGGAAACTCCAGGCTGTGGTTATTTTGTCTTCTATCGTCCAGATACGGGGCAAGATTACTATATTAAGGATACCCAATGTTGGGATTGTCTATTTCACTGCTTCTGAGAGTGTTGTGCCTTATGTCAAGAGTATCGCGAGCTCCGTACTAGTGGCCTACTCAGCTCATCAACTGGTAAACAATTCAGAAGGTTGACCGAACCCCCGATACCTCCTACGGTGGAAATCGGCATGAGACGGGATGAATAGGGCTGCACACCGGAAAGAAAGAGTTTTTTGCCAACTTTCCAATTTTATCGGATGTGTCCGAAGAGGCGAATTTTCTACAAATGTCGTAACTATTTAGAACAACCTAGGTAAATGAAAATTCTTGAATGGTGTAAACAGAGGAACGCAGCGTTCCTTAGAAAAAAGAAGGAGCGCTTGCGGCGCCCGGGGGGGGGGGGGGGGGGGGGGTTGGGGGTGGCGCGGCGGTTGGGTGTGTGGTGTCGTGTCCTTGGGAAAAAAAGGTGCCTTCCATTTAGGTGATTTTTTAAGAAAAAACGCTTTTAATATATTTATATTATAAAGAAAGTATTTTTTAAAAATGCACTCTTAATTATGATAATATTATAACTCAAGGTGTTTTTTTTTAAAAAAAATATCTTTAGTTATAATAGATTTTTTTTATTGTGATGACTTTACAACTGAAGATACTTTTCTAAAATATGCTTTTGGTTATATTACTTAGCAATTGAAGGTGCTTTTAGAAAATGCGGCCTCTTTAGAAAATCTTGCACTTCACAAAATAAGTAAGCCAAAACACCTCTTGTATACACAAACAAAGTACAAGTAGCAATTACAATGCAATTGAAACCCTCAAACTCTAAATTCAACCCACTTTCTTACCTCCTGACATATAGCTCTAACTTATGATGACATTCATTATTCTACATCCAACTCATATAAAAAATCTCAAATCATTTACTACTATAATGATGTAAAAAGTAAAACATAAGGTGTACAACACATAGAAACCTACGTGAATAAGTTAAACTGATATTAAGAGCTATATAAACACAAATGTCGTGAAGCTTAGTTTATAACAAATATAATGTCATCGTCTCCTAGGCCTAGAGAATACTTGAGACACTCTGGATACCAGACTTTCACCGCTTCTCCTCTCCTCAAGAATAAGTGGAGTATGAGACTCTTAGATCTATAGCAGCTATTGAAGTAGGTTCAAAAACTATGGTGGGTCGATAGTAGCTATCTAGGAAGAACTCTTTTCTCGAGAACTAATGGACCTCTTACCTCTCTTAAATGGTGTTAGAGGTGTAAAAGGGTGTTTGTCCTGGACATCTAAAGCTAGGGTCTCAAACATGCTCCCCTAATGTATATGCTTAAATGACCCCTCTATAGGGGGTGGAGCCGTCTTGTCATCACTACAATGACCCTATCTACAAGTATGTCCAACTCCCTTTGTCTTAGTCCGTCCGCCTCGCTTAAGGGGCTTTGGATGCTTGTATTCTACTTAGGTATCTTTGTCTAGCTCTTGCACCTCAACTTAACCCAAATAGGGAGGGTACAGAGTAATTGGGAGATGGTTGTGTAGAAACTGAATCCCATGCTTGGTAGAGGATCAAGTTGCTTAGTAGTCGGCCCCATAGAGAGAGATCTTAATTTATTGGAACTGTTCAGCTTGCGAAAGAGAAGAGGTTTATGACATTATAGAGCAAGAAAAGTAGAAAAAATAGTTGTAGTTGAAAGTAATCTCACCAATTGTCTAAGTATTGCTTTGGTTTAACCAATGTACTGACAAGTGATCCTCCTATACCACTATTGATACCTACGCTCCACTCCTCTAGGTCCATGAATCTGGATAACTTGAAAGTAGTGATCATTCCATGTAGTGATATGAGGAAGATGATGTGTGATCAAATCTACATTCGTTTGCCCGCGTAGGTTGATATGGTGCAATGCCTACTCTATGTTGCATGCTGGTGGAATCCTTTGTAATCTACCAAATTATTAGATGATAAGCTCGAGAAAGTGCCACTTAATAATGTGGAAGCATATGAGTGGAACTTAAGTTGCCTAGATGTGTTGGCCGCGATAGCAAAAATCAAGTAAGATCTCTAAAAGCTCGTTTGGATATGGCTGCTCGACAACTTAAAAGATGTATTTATTACAATTACTGTAATCACAAAGCATTGAAAGAGATAATAGTGAAACTGTAGGAAAAATATGTACCTAATTCGGACTCTATCTATCAAAAGCATCGTGGTAGGCTATGACAACATACGTTGGGTACATCCTTATGTCACGATTAGTTATCTACCTAGCAGTTAAGGATCTCTCGTTATCTACAACCATGCCATGCTTGGGGATAGGAGCTATGTGTACGAACTTATCCTATGCCCATACTTGATGGAGAATCGTTACACCACCTTCCCCCCCGCATTTTACTGGTAGTTTCTGGTGAGGAGCCACATAGCTATCTATACAGCCATATGAGACATACAGACCCCTAGCTGTATTGTTCAACTCTTTTGAAGTCATCTAATAGAGGCAGGAACATTGTAAGCACCAGGTTACCGGATTTATCGAAGTTAATCATTTGGATTGCATTAAGTAGTCAAGGTAAATCATTGTATGACCTCTTCTAATTTTTATACACAGCTTCAATTGCTTTCATCTTCTCGGCCCATACCCTTCTATTGTTAACCCGATGCCCAAACTGCTTCTCAATAATACTGCAAAGTTGAGAAATTTTGATTTCAAGATATTTGCTAATGACATTCAAGAACTCCTTAGCCATGCTATTGCTGTCTAACTGCAGATGATCTTGATTTATTATGGGATTGACATATGTAATCACAAACATAACCTCTAGTTTCTTCTTACATGCTCATAGTCTCCATTAGTAGCCATTTTCATACTTGTTAACAAAGGATGGAATACTTACTTTTCTTCAATTTTAAGGACCTAAAGTTGGTGTGATATTTGATGTGGTAGTATTTAACAGCTCTTATAAGTTCCTCCTTTATGTTTAATCTCATACCTATACAAAGATCTTCATTGGCCTACAAATTACTAAACTCTTCATTCATATCCTTCTCAAAGTTTAAGTAACCATCTTCCCCACCCTTATTGAACATGAGAATCACATCCCTTACTCCTATTTTTGCCACATCCAACTCTAAAGTTTGTATCGAAGATGGCATTGGAACCATTGAACTTGAACCCAAGCGTACGAATATACACTAAGCATCTATGAATAGAAGTTTCGGTTAGCAAGCATCTCAAGCATAATAGGAGATGCCAGAGGATTCTCATTATCATCATTATCATCATACTCATCATGTCATCATCCTTATCTCCCTTAGGCTCAAAATTATTGCTATCATCACCGTCACCAAGTAAGCCTCCTATCCGTTAGACCACGTGATTATGTGAAATTTCGTTCAGCAAAACCAAGCCTACAGCCTCATTCACCACATTATCATCATCCCATATGGGTGCAAACATGAGCAACAACTCATATTCATGTTATTTGTTCATTCTCCTTAACTGGTGAGAGACTTGTATTAGCTCGACTAGGTTTGATAGTTGATTTAAGATGTTCAAAAAGGTAACTCGAATAGGTTAGAAACATATGAGGAGTTTTGTGATATTAGTTGAGGGGTTTTTGTAAGCTCAAAATTTGAAAATATAATAGAATATTAAAAATATAGTTAAAATAGTATAAATTTCATATATTATTATTATCAGTAACGCGAGCATTAGGTATAAGAAATTAACAAATACTTAGAGATGAATTATAAGGGTAATATAATTAACATTATACATAAAATAATATATAAAAGACATGTTTATATGCCAGGTATAATTATTATGTCAATATATGTATTCGTAAATACCGAAAATGTCTAAAAGTGGGTAAAATTACTAAACAAACCAATAAAAAGTTGGAAAAAATTATAAAAAAAAAAAATTCCTAAACAACTTAGAAAGCAAGCCTGAGGCATGACATAATTTGTGAAAGTTTAGTGTAATATGGGAATAGGATTTGATGACACTTAATATAGGAAAGAAGGGGGGAAAGTGACATTTGTCACTCTTCAAATTCCATAACCGACCAAGGTGGCTTTCTAAATTTCTAGGAGCCATTTCATAATGATGTTTAGTTAGATTGAAGTCTACAAAAATTGGAAGAAAGCTTAGAAATAAAAGAGAAACATTGAAACAAAAATTGGGATAAAATAGTGCAAAAATGGGGGTTTTTCAAGTTCTCTATGTTAATCATCACTGAGAGATAGAGGAGATGGCACCAATTTAGGAAGACAAACCACTACTCTCAGACAATGGTCAGAGTTACAAGTAGTAGTGAGTTTCGGTTTTGGCTATTTTTATTATATTTTTTTAAAAATAGTAAGTAAGCTCTAAAAATTTTGAATTTTGATTTCCTTTGGTAATTTTTGGTGTAAAATTGAAAAATATAACCAAATTTTTCGAATTCCAAGTTAAAATATGTGTTCCTTAAGAAACTAAGCCAAAAACGAACTTTAATTCTAATTTTTAATAGCTTAAATGATGTTGTTTTATTCCTAAAATTTATGTATAAACATTTCAACATGTCTAATTAGATTCCATGAAAATTTTTTTCAAAAATTCAAAATTTGAATTTTTTGGATTTTCTCTAATTAGTATGAATGTGGCTAAAAATTCCTTGAATGGATGTTTTATTGAGTAGTTAGGTTTTCAAATGCTATTTTATTGCTATAGCTTGAGGTTTAAAGTGTCAAAGTTAAGAAGTAGGAGGTGTGGATGCTAGAGTTATGTGAATGAGAATTCAAAGTAGGTTTAGTACAGGTTAGAAAGTAAATAAAAAGGCTTATAAAAATGTATAATAGAAGGGTATGAGAAATAATTTATGAGTAGAATGTATGTCAGAAACTGATGTAGAAATGGATTGAATCTTGGATATGTATAAGTGTTTTTATAGTAATTTTCTATGTTCTCTAGGTGGGGTTAGTGAAATAATTAAACTAATTAGTATAATATAACAAAATAGATGTTTAATAAGTGGATTTATATATATTGGGTAGTATTGAATATTAAACTAATATATATTAAGTAGTATAATATCGCAACCTACTAGGGAAAAACAACTAGGAGGTATGAGCTAAACTCTAACCCTTCATTGAGGATAGCAAAAGTGGTCCTCTCTCTACCTTAAGTTGAACTAACTAATAGGAGAGGAAGTTACGGCCAAGTTGAGGTTCGTAGTTTGAAGGTAGTCTTGGGCGTAAAGTGTCCTCCATTGTACAAGGTCTGGTTTGGCGACCATATTTGTTAGTGCACAGTGTTAGACTCCTCAAAACCTAAATTAGAGCAAGCATAATTTCTCTTATCTCATAATGATCGGCTAACTTAATACGATGATATTTGCTTGAAGATGTATTGCATTTAATTAAACTTACTTAAAAACCATGGTTGCTTGGTGTCAAATATGAGCTATTGTCTTTGTTTTACTTGCTGAACAAATTGTTACTCATTCCCCTATAGCTATTTTGTAAGTTTATCTAGTAAATTCATTAGTACAATTTCAAGTTCTAAAAGATTAGAGAATGGGGTTAGGGAATGGGATTCAAGACTACTTGATTGGATTTTTATTGGTTTTATTGATTGTACTAATCTCTTGGAAAACTAATAGGGTCTCTTTAGGTGACCTTTATTTTTCAAACTAATTAGATTCATTCTATGCTCTACAAACCTGTGATTTTTAGTAAAATTTTAGTAAACACTTTACATTGTCCTAACAATGTAGTTGTTAAGATTTTATTTAAATTCAAGGTTTTATTGCTTATACTATTTATAAAACTTGATTTTTCTCATATGTTTAAGCTATAATACTATTTTTAGTAGCTATTTTAAAAAGTTATATCGTAAGTTGATTCTTATTAGGTACTAAATGAGATGCTTCCAAGCAGTAGAGTGGTGAATGCCTTATGTAGACTACACTTATGTTAGCAGCTAATGCGATTAACTTTTAGCATAGGTTAGTTTACATGGCAAGACTATTATGACTCCTCGATATAGGGTGTGAGAATTCTAGGTGACATTAGAGCATTATTATTAAGAACTTGCTTAAAACGTGATTCTTAAGAATTTGTTTGCAAGTATTGTAAATGAAATTCATTGGACATCATAAGGAAACATTGAGAGTGGGACCTAAATGGGACATAAAAGATTTAGACTATAGGTTACATTTATGTATATACCAAAATAATGATAAGATACACTAATATCACATTTAAATTATAAAAGATGAATTTATAAATTTATAGAGTAGTGATGAGGAATTTATAATAACTTAAGTGGAATATGATCGGAACGAGAATTGGATCCTTTATAGAATATGAACTATGATTTCTAAGATTGTTGTTAGAAATTGACTAGTTAAGTAATATTAAGAAGAAGAAAATTTTAGACATACCAAATTAATAAGTGTAAATTAAGTATATATGGATATATCCTATGTATTATTGAAAATGTCTCCTAAATTAATTGCATGAAGATTGACTTCTTGTCTTTGAAGTTAGATTTTGGATAAATTTAGTTTAACGTAGTGGTAAGGTATTAGTGATGTGGGATGTATTGAGTAGCATGATTTATAGCATGGTTGTGAAGGAATATTGAGATATTGAACTATTTTGATGTAGTGTGAAAATAGGGGAGTTGGTAACGGGAGTTAGGTGATTTGATGACTTAAGAATTATCTTAGGTAGTTCAAAATGTGACTTATATTGTAAGTTAGAAGGTTGAGCAGATGAAAATATGAATAACTAGTGATACATAATGTAGGTTAGAAATTGATGTAGGAAGTGAGCTTAAGATAATCTTGGGGGTATAATATAACCTAGAAGTGTTGTAGAATTTGATCTACAAAGAAAAATAGATTATGGTCAGGTGAAACAAAAATAACTAGGGAAAATCATGGAAAACTCTAAAAAGATTGTTTCTAGTAATGATATGTGATGAAAATAAACTTCATGGTGCGTCAACAATTATTAATACAAAATATATTAAAATGATAGTATGTTTTTCTATGCATAAAAACATCTTGTTTAGGTCTTGTTCATACTTAAAGATATATAATTGATAGTTTAACTTAAGGTCCTTTAGAAATCAAATGTAATATGTTACTGGGACTAATATGAAGAGGCAACATTGATTTATAAGTTTTAGGGTAGGTAATTGACCTACGATGAAATTATTTAAATGAGGCATTCTTTTCAAAATATAAACAATATATGAAAGGAGATTGCAAAAGCAGCCTAAATGGAAATTTGACTTCAAAATAGTTTCTCTTGGGAATTTAATAGAAACTATTTATAATTCATCATAGGCGCTAAAATTTAAATTTTAAAGGGCCAAATCCCATGTATATGTTATCAAGTGTTACAATATAGTTCTACTTTATAAGTTTTAGGCTTATATTTAAAATATTTATAAACATATAGGTCTAGGGATTGTTGCTTAAAGATATATATATATATATATATATGAATAAACAATGTAGAGTTAAAATATATGATTGTAAATAATTACATACTATATAATCAAGATATTTATACGCATGTGTCGATCTTTTAAACAAAAAGTATGTTAACATACTAACTTCTTACATTGATTATATATTATGTATGTGTGTTAAATATATTAAGATACTTCTACCTATAAAACAATGTTATCACATGTGAAGTAAAAATTGATTGATACTATTGGTATATAAGTAGTGTAGAGTATGGATAATTATTGAACATATAGGGTTAAAATGAAATGGTTAATAACAATGGGCAAATTGGAATGGTCAAAGTATATGTAATTTAGTAAGAGAAGATTGAAACTTGATTATCTTAGCCTGAGTTGGGAATGTGCATTTGGAATTAAACATTAAATTGTTAGGGTAGAAAACATTGGAAGGTAGGCATGGAGTATGGAATTCAGTAAGATTATAAGGCATAAAGTCGAATTAAAATGTAAGGCAGAACCTGATTTAGAAAATTAGGAGGTGAATTGGAAGGAAAGACTTACTAAGAATAATAATGTTATTGGTGTCAAGAGGGAGACATATGATAATTATAAATATTTTGACAACTTTCAGAAGTATATTACCAAATGAAGATTCAGGAACTAAAAGTGAAAATGAAGGTTGAAAAAGGGCAGTTGAATTGGATTTAAAATAATAGGTTATGTTGATTGTGGTAATTATATAATCAGTATTGTAAAGAAGGTGATTTTTGTGTTAGGAAACTTAGTAGTATATAATTGATTGTTCAACATTGTAACCACTTAATTTTTGCCCCTTTTATTTTTATTTTTATCATTTTTCTTTCTTTTCTCAATAGGCCTTAAATTAGGAAAAGTACAAAAAATAGAAAAATAAGAAAACCTTAAAAATATGAATTGTAGGAAAAAAAATAAAAAAAATTCAAAAAATAAGAAAAGCATAAAAAATATGAAATTTGGATAAAAAAACACAAAAAATTAAGAAATTTAGAAAATAGGAAAATTTGGAAAAAAGTTAGAAAATTGAAATTAGAAAAATTGAAAAAAATAAAAGATTTTAGAAAATAACTTCTTTATTAGTATAGATTTTAATTTTAATTTTGATTTAAAAATTGGGCCGTTGAACCTAAGTTTAGATTTAAATCTAACCTAAGTTAACCGAATCCATATATGTAATTTGATGGCACATATGTAAAGGTACAACCCACTGGCTTAATGGATAAACATATGGAGTTGGTCTAGTTATTAAGTGTGAGGTCAGGAGTTCTACTCTTAGCAAAGGTAGGGAGGCCTTTTTTTTTTTTGTTAACTACATTATTATATGTTAAGATCTGATTGTATTATGTATCTTAACATGTGGCAGCATTAGGTTAGGCGGCCTTGCTGATGTAGCATCACATGGCATGCTATGTCAATTGCTACGTGTCATGAGACATGTGGCAGCATTAGGTTAGGCGGCTTTGCTGACGTAGCACCATATGGCATGTTATGTCAATTGCCACGTATCATGCGATGACACATGGCAAGTCGGGAGTAGTTAGCACGATTGACGTGGTGCCACATTAGTGCTACGTCAGCGCTTTCCCTATCTTTCCCCCTCTTTCTTCCTTTTTCTCGGCTCAAGAACACCTGACCCCCTCACTTTAGCTCTAATTTCCACACTAATTTTGTACACACTCACATAGTTTTTTACCTTAATCTTGTTAAACACATGGCCTACTTTGAATCAAACCCATTAACATGTCCAAATTCGATCAAATCAACATTCAAATCAAGCTCTAAAAAGTAAAAAAAAAAACTGAAAATCTAGAGTTTGCATTCGAATCTAATTCATGCTTTCCTTAGTTTCTAGGTTGAATTCAACTATAAATTGGAGCTCATAGACCATCAATAAGCACACACAACCATTCACAAGCAATTCCCGAGCTCTCTCTTTCTCTCTCTCGCGACTGTTTCTCTCTCTAACCAATACTCTCTCTCTTCGATCCTCTTTCTCCACTCCAACCCGAGCTTAACCACCACTACGGCTATGACTTTTACTTCATTAGTTCCCTAACTTGACCACTTTCAATGTTCGTCGTTGTCTATGGCATTGCCACCAATTCGTTACCAACCAAACCTTAATTGCCATCCCTCTCTCTCCTCGAACCACCACCTTTAGCTACCCTTGGTCCAAACTAACCCTATGGTCGAACCTAAGATACTCCCAAACCCCCAACCTAATCATCCAATCATACCCAGCAAACCCCAAGTGATAAGAATCTCTACTACCACCAATTGCCACTCACAACCACTGCCAAACCACCATCCCAAGTTACGGCATTGGACTTACCCCTACTATCTTCAATCTGAAACACATGAATCTACCCTTACCTACTAGAAATTCCCTTCGAATTGCCCTGAATAGCACCATCAAGCTGTTGCTGCTGTTGCAGTTAGTAGAGCCTGACTTGAATCCGCAATCCTGACATGACAACCCGCAACTGACCTAAGATTCGACCCATAACCTGTGTCCGATCCAACCTGCATTTCATTTCTAGTCTGAGTCTTGTTTTTTTTTTTAATTATTATTATTATTATTTTATTTGTTTATTAGTTCATCTATGTAAAATGTAAATGTAAAAATAAAGAAAAAAGAAAGAAAAGAAAAATAAAAAAAATAAAAAGAAAAACAAAAAAAAGAAAAGGGATAAATTTGTTTTATTTTATTTTTAATAGTTTAACAAAAATAGATAAAATATAATAAGTAGTAAATAAATAAGATGACATAATGAAATAAAAAAAATAAGTAGGATAGTAAATAAAATTATTTTGTCACTTACAAAAATTGATTTTTCGAAAATAAAATAAAAATAAATCAACCATTTTTCAAATTAGGATCATTTAGGATTTCCAAAAATAAAAACCAATTTAGGGCCCTTTAGGAAATTTTCTCGAATAAATCAAAACTGGTAAAAACATAAACTCAACTGTTTTAAAAACTAAAATCGACTCAACCCACTAAAGTTTTCATTAAAAAAAACCGCATACGTTTGATCCCGAATATCGAATATGTAGGCACCTATGGGGTGATAATAAAAATAAAAAAAAAAAACTAATTTCCCTTTTTCTTTAATTTAGATTGTTTTGTTTATCTAATTAGGATAATTAATAACCGAGTTTTGTCTGTTAAAATTGAAAGGTGATTTTTTAAGTTTAATTTTACTTTTGGAAAGTCAATAGTACTCGTAAGGATTTAAAATTCCTAACCCCAAAACTTAAATCTTTGGATTTTCAAAAACTGTTTTACAAAATTAGTTTTTTTCTCATTAGACTAGTGGATAAGTTATAATCAATTCACTTAATTGGTTATAACTTAACTGTTTTTCCCGATTCTGGCCGGGTGGCAACTCCAAAGTTGTTTTCAAAACAAAAGAAACAGTTTTCTTTAAATCTTAGTCGAGGATTAGTATTAAACGGGTAGGGTAGCAACTCCAAAGTTGTTTTCAAAACAAAAGAAACAGTTTTCTTTAAACCTTAGTCGAGGATTAGTATTAAACGGGTAAAGTTTAGAACCAATCGGTTTAAAGAAGACCTATTTTATAAAAATAACCGAGAGGGTGAAAAACCAAGCTCGACAAACATGATGAGCTTAATACTAAATACTAATATAACCCATGATGATGTTTCTAATTCTGAAGATAATCTAATAATCTATAGTATATTATGGCTTTGAGCACAGGGTAGCAATTTGAATAAGACTGTTAGTTTAGTGAAACAATGTTAGAATTATATTTGGTTCATTTGGAATTTAAGAATGATACTAAATATGATTTAGCAGTATGTAATTCAGATGTGTAGTTATACAAATGTTAAATTTATTCCTCTTAACTTGCGTAAAAAGTATAACCCATATGAACCTACCATGAGTAAATAACAGAGTAGTATGGTAAATGACTGGAAATACACTTTTTATATCAGATATGTAGGGATATGATATTAATTTTTGAAAAGACAACAATATAATACTCATGAGACGATAACGTACTACTCTTATGATATATCATATGAGTAGGATAGCATCACCTTGAGTAATGAGTCCAAAATTTGACTTGGTATTAGGATAACAAGAATGCATAAGTATATATAGAAAATAATCTAAATCAAAATTATAGGTAACTACCCTCTATTTTGAAGGATTAAAACTGGGAGAAAACCTTACCTTGACTTACCTAATACTTTAGTTAGACCATCAGTGTAATAAAATATATTGTAATATACATTGGAAGTAGACCCTCAAATTTTAAGATATACTTACACCAACCAAGAAGGATACTGACAATAAGAACCTCTAAAGAATAAGTCTAGAAAGAAATGATCAATTTAGTTAATTGCAATCTTAGAGTGATCATAGTATGTTGTGACTAGGATGTTAGAAAGTAAAAGACCCTAAACTAAAATATAAATCCTCACCTAAGGTATTAAACATAAAATTGGATTAACTAAATTTTTATAACTGTTCACAAAGGGTAGTAAGGAAGAAATGCATTCAGTAATTATATTAAATTATAGTAATGAAATATTTACTAAGTAATCCTTTGATTAACTTTACTCTTTGTGACAAAAACTTGATGATAAAAATAAAGAAATTCTAAATCTATAATCTCTAATCAACTATATTATAAGAAAAGATAAAAAATAATTGTGATGCTAGATATAATTAAAATACTACAAGATAATATTTCTTATATGTACATTAGCACCTTTAAGTAAATATAAAGGGATTAGCAAATTGAGTGTCCTCAAGTCTCTTTGATTAAGTCCTTTGTCTTTGTTTTATTCAAGTTATGTTTAAACAAATTCGAGTCATATCAGTCAAAAATGTTTCATGGGTTCACTTAGTCAAAAGTTGTACGGACTTTTATCAAGTTGTGTCAAGTTTAGCTTATTCGAGTCATCTATTATTTCATTTGAATTCGAGATAAAGAATAGTCAAGATTTGCCAAACCTAATACTGTTGACATTTATACTAGTGATACAAAATATAAAGTTGATGCTTAGAATAAGGGGTCAACAATCATGAAAAGAAAGAATCACATAATTGGGACATAAATGATACAAATTTGTATTAATTGTAAAAGAATTTAATTTGAAAATGAATGACCTCAGGGAAAACCTAGTATCTGATTGAAGTAGAAGTTATGGAAAAATTATAATAGAAGGTAAAATATTAAATGCATAGAACTTATATGATAAGATATTAGATGAGAGATAAGATAAATAATAAATTAATAGCTAATGTTAAGATGCTAACATAGTAATTAGGGTAAGAAATCTTTTACCCTTAAGTTAGGAATAGTATAATGAGATTTCTTAAACCAATGATCTGTAACTTATCAGACACTATGAGAAGAGCAAAAGAATTTAAGTACATATAATGCAACATGAGAAAGTATAATATGTATAATGGAATAACTAAAATATGCTTGATAAAAACTTAATAAATAAGAAACTTGTAGGTAATAAAATATTAAAATATCAAATACAAGTCTCTTATTAGGCCAGAAACATGCGGGGAGTTTTGTGATATTAGTTGAGAAGTTTTCGTAGACTCAGAATTTGAATATATAATAAAATATGATTAAAATAGTATAGATTTTGTATATTATTATTATCGGTAACACACACAATTAGTTTAGGAATTTAACAAATACTTTTAGATGAATTATATGGGTAATATAATTAATGTTGTATGTAAAATAATATGTATATATACCTTGTATAATTATTATGTTAATATATATACTCATAATTACTGAAAATGTCCAAAATTGGGTAAAATTACTAAATAAACAAATAAAAAGTGGGAAAAATTATAAAAAAAAAATCCTAGACAACTTAAAAAGCAAGTGTAAGGTGTAGCATAATTTGTGAAAAGTTCGTGTAATATGGGAATATGATTTGATGAAACTTAACATAGCAAAGAAGGGAGAAAAGTAATATTTGTCACTCTTGAAATTCCTTAACCAACTAAGGTGGCTTTTTAAATTTCTAGGAGTTATTTCATAATGATGTTTGGTTCGATTGAAATCTAAAAATATTTAGAGAAAGCCTAGACATAAAAGAGAAATATTGAAATAAAAATTACATAAAATAGTGCAACCACCTAGAGATAGAGGAGGTGGCGCCAACTTGAGAAGATGAATTGCTACCTTCAGATGGTGACTAGAGTTGTAAGTAGCGGTGAGTTTCAATTTTGGTTGTATTTTATTCTATTTTTCTAAAAATAGTAAATAAGTTCTAAAAATTTTGATTTTTGGTTTCCTTAGGTAATTTTTTGTGTAAAATCCAAAAGTGTAACTAAATTTTTTAAATTCCAAGTTAAAATATGTGTTCCTTAAGAAAATGGGCCACAATGAACTTTAATTCCAATTTTTAATAGCCTAAGTGATGTTATTTTGATCCCAAAATTTATTTATAAACATGTCAACATGTCTAATTCGATTGCATGAAAAGAGTTTTCAAAAATTCAAAAGTTGAATTTTTGGGTTTTTCTGTAACTAATATGCATGTGGCTGAAAATACCTTAAATGGATATTTAATTGAGTAATTAGTGCTTTAAGTGTTGATTTATTGATGTATCTTGAGGTTTGAAGTGTTGGTTTAGAGTGTTGGAGTGAGAAAGAAGGAGGCATGTATGTTGGAGTTGTGTGATTTAAGAACTCAAAGTAAGTTTGGTGCATGTCAAAAAGTAAATTAGAAGGTTTGTTAGAATGTATAGTGGAAGGGTATGAGAAATAGTTTAGGAGCAAAATGTATGCCAGAAACTAATGTAGAAGATGATTGAATCTTGGATATGTATAAGTGTTTTCACAGTAACTTTCTATGTCCTTTAGGTACAGTAAGTGAAATAATTAAACTAATTAGTATAATATAGCAAAATGGATGTTTAATAAGTATTTTACCAAAGTTTATACATGAGAGTAAAAAAAAATATATAAACTTTATATTTTCATTAGAGTTAAGACATGTGTCAAAAGTCACTCAGACAATAGCCTATAACATAAGGTTGGGTCAGAATTTGAGTAAAAAACTCATTTAAAAAGTAGTTTGATGAAAGATGCAAAATGTAGGAGTAACAGGAGTTTGAAGACTGGTAGTATTGAATATTGGATCATTAGGAGCCGGAGAATAGATCAAAAAGTCGCCTAATTATGTCTTTAAGAATTTACTAAAGTCAAAACTTTAGTCATAAACTACTAAGCAACAACTTGTATCAGGTCAGAACCTTGGTCAAAATATACCCTACTTAATTAATATCTAATAAATACCTTAAAAAACTCATCAACACAATTGAAAACATACTTAAATGCTCACAATGAACACATATGTTATATATTGGATGGAAAATAAATATGTCATATATTAAATTTTAGAAATAATAAAGGAAGATAAGAGCGACGCATGTGGAGAATGGGCATTAGTATCTAAGTAAACAGGATTAGTGTTTCATTGCACTTTGAAGTATTATTTAAGAATACTTAGAGACCTTAGTATATGCCTTGTTTGTGGTTGTAAGTTAGTTACTTGTGCGCATGTAGCGTATGTGCTTGAAGACTGTTGTGCTATTTGAGTGCTAGATTGATGTGTTGATTGCTTCATGATATTACATACCCAAAAAACAATATAACACAAACTCAACTTAATTACTAACCAAACTTACATCGCATCACACTAGGAGAAAATAACAAGGAGGTATGGGATAAACTCAAACCCTTCATTAAGGATAGCAGAAAAGGTCCTCTCTTCACCTTGAGTTAAACTAATTGATAGGAGAAAAGGTCATGGCCAGGTTGAGGTCTATGGTTCAAAGGTAGACTCAGGTGGAGAGCGTTCTCAATTGCATAAGTCTCGGTTTGGTGAATAAACTCACGAGTACATGGCATTAAGCTCCTCAAAACTTGTATTAGAACGAGCACAATTTCTCTTATCTCATGATAACTGGCCAACATCATGCAGTAACATTTGCTTGAACATGCATTACATGTAATTAAACTTACTTGAAAACCATTGTTACTTTGTGTTAGATATATGCTATTGTCTTCGTTTTACTTACTGAGTAAGTTATCACTAATTTTCTTATACCTATTTTTCAGGTTTCCCTAGTGGATTTACTAGTAATATTTTAAGTTCTAGAAGATCAGAGAATAGGGTTGAGGAGTGAGATTCAAGACTACCTGATTGGATTTCTATTAGTTTTATCGATTATATTAATCTCTTGAAAAACTAATAAGGTCTCTTTAGGTAACCCCAATTTTTTAAACTAATTATATTTATTCTATACTCTGCAAGTCAGTGGTTTTTAGTAAAATTTTAGTAGACACTTTATATTTTCTTAATAATGTAGTTCTTAAGATTTTATTTAAATTTAAGGTTTCATTTTTTGTACTGATTATAAAACCTGATTTTTCTCGAATATTTGAGCTATAACACTATTTTCAGTAGCTACTTTAAAAAGTTATACCACAACTTGGTTCCTACTAGGTATTGAATGAGATGCTTTTGAGCAATAGAGTGGTGAACATCTTGTGTAGGCTATACTTATGTTAGCGGCTAGATTCTAGCATAAGATTGTTTATACAATGAAGCTGTTACGACTCTTTAGTTTGAGGTGTGATAACTAGTACTACCCTTTCATTCTCCTTAACTAAAGGCATGTATGTTTCTTATGTAAGGGGCCCTCTTTCTACTCCTCTAATCTTAACATATAAGTGATGGATATGGGTCTGTCCAAATGCTTTTGCCATCTTAAAGAGATTCTTAATGTCATCGTCATCTTTGATGGCAATGAGAGAATAAAGGGTCTTAATAGCTTTTATATTTCTTCTTTTTTAGCCTATACTAAAAAAGTTAGAATTAACGAAATGGATTCCAGGCCGACCTCGCCTATCTATCATCAAAGAGTATCTTAAAAGAACTATTCGCCCTCCTTAACTGCAGGAATGCTGACCTCTGCCCCTACCACTCTAATAATCTTTCGCTGCAACCATAATCTTATTTAAGCTATCTTATCTCACTCTTCTATTGGAAAGGGAATGCTAACTTACCAGACAGCAGACTGCCATCAAAGATAGGCATTCCCTTAGCCCTTAACGAGAAGTACATAAAAAAAAAAACTATGTATAAAAGTGATGGATATGGGAAATTGAAGAAATTTGCATTGGTAACTTCACCAGGTCACGGTCATATTCCAGCCTCGAATTTCCCTTCAAAATCTTTCCATAGGTGAAAATCATAAATTTTATCATGCCTATCATTTTTAACCTATTCACATGATAATTACTGTTTTGATTAGCACATAAGTCATGTTGTACCATTCAATGTGACCATAAGCTCTTTCTTATTTCCTAAACTACACAACTCTTTAATAGACATTTCATCGAACATATAGAGTACATATTTAAAAAAAATAAAATTTTTATTCCACAACGTGAAATCTATATGCCAACATTCAAATTGTTCATATATATATTACCAGAATACGATATAGAACACTTATCAACATGCAAATGCAACATTTAAACAACTTACATCAGTAAAAAATATTGAAATCTAAACGTAGGGTTACAAATAAGAAAATAGAGAAAAAAATCAAAATTCATGCATAAAATTCATGAAATTGATGTAAATTTAGTTTATTAAATGTTTACCTTTGATTGTTGGAAGAAATTTTGCAAAAAAAAAAAAGCCATTGAAATGCACTAATTTTAAGGTAGGATGTGATTTGGTCGAGAGAGAAGAGAGAAAGGAAGAGTTTCTAATGGCTTTGAAATAAATCTATTCATGTTCTGGCAAAACTTATGAGCAGTAAAAGTGCATTTCAAAAAGGTACTTTTAATTATAATTTTATTACAACTGAAGGTACTTTTAAAAAAAAACGCCTTCAATGCAAAAATCACTCAAATTGAAAGTGCCTTTATAGCCCCCTAAACATAATATTTTTTCTAGGAACCTCTTTTTTTAATTTTTTTTTTCGAGGAACGCATAACAACAAACATTTTGTACTAACCCAAAAGGAAAAAAAAAAAAGGGAAAAGAAAGAAACATCCATTTCATCTCCTCAATGATGATCATTGGACTTGCAATTATACAATTAAAATGGTATCCTATTTGAAGATAATTTGTGTAAATGAGGTGATTTTGGTATGGAAAAGATTATATTGGATAGTATTGATGACAAATGAAATGACCCAATTGTGTTTGAAGCTTATTAGATTTTAGGAAAATTTTGAACTTTATTTCTTCAAATTTATTTCAACAAAACTTTTGCTTAAATTGCAAAATTCTAAGTAGAAAATTTGATAGCGATCACAATATAACATTAAAAATAGAATATAACATTAAATACAAAATGTAAGAAGAAGTAGAATTCATAAGATCAAGCAATAACGTAGTAGAATCCAATCTTCTAAGCCTCATTTCCATTCTTTCATCTTTTGACCAAGCTTGTTGTAATACATTATTCAATCATAGTATTAGAATTTCACTTCCCTTGTAATGCGCCTAAATGCTAGAATTAGATTTAAACATAATCAAATAATTCATCAAAACAATTTATATAACTCATTAAATTCTTCTTTGTGATGCATATAAATAATTCCTATGGATATGATGCACTAAAAAAATCAAACTATGTAATATCAAATTGATGTGACTCACAAATCGAATCGATATTATGGAGTTCTTTGGCACTACTAAAGATTCATTAGAATTAGATTAACAAGGAAATAAACTCAAACAAAGGAATTCAAAAGGTTGAAGATGAGACAAAATAAGAAAAATAATCTTTTAATAATATTTAGGTTAATTAAAGGAGAAACTGTAGTGAAAGAAAATAAGCAAATGCAACTAAGTTTGTACATAACTAATCATTTGGACACCCTGCACAAGTGTTTGGATGAAGTCTTAATAATATAATAAGATATACATCTAGATGCTCCTATGCCAGTTCAATGGAAGGGGGGTACATTCAGATGATACGAAGAGTTGTTTGAAGAATATTTATCATAAAAATCTAAGCCTTATTACTAATCAGTTTCATTTGAATGGTAATAATGAATTGCTTAAATGGAATTGATCAAAATGTTTGAATAAGCTTACTCAGCTACATCATTTAAGCAACCTAAAGATTTGTCCAAACAAAGTGGTTTAGTAAACCACTAACAACCTTATTGATAAAGTTCATTTGAATCCCATAATAGGGCCATTTAAGTAGTATGTAGTCCCTTAATAGTTGCAATATTATTCTTTGGGCTTCAATTATTGAACACTTAACTTCTTATAAACTTAATTTGAAACTTATAGGCTTTAATGTAGACTTGGTATTCTTTGATCCATATGTTAAGGATAACCTTACAAACCAAATTACTCAATTCTTATCTCAAGCTTTGGTGACTAGAGCACTTGATTCCCATTACTATGTCTTAAGTAAGTAATCTATTTTGAGAAAAAGTACATAAAAAATCTTCTATGTTTATACTTAAAGTTATCCAGTTTTCTATATTTTAATTAAGCCATTTAAATCTACTAAGTTCATACCAAAATTCAATCAAGTCTTCGTGTTTCAATTAAGACATTTGAGTAATTTATGTTTATATGTTGCACTAACAAAATCTTTTTGTTAGTACTATGATGTATGTACATGGAAAATTTACATAGCATATTGACACAAACATAGAGGATTTATATGGTTCATAAAAACATAGAAAAATTAATTAAATTTTGGCTCAATTAATTGACTTAAAACATAGAGGACTCAGTTATCCTATAACACAAGTGAAAAGGACTTCTAATGTAATTATCCCTAGTCTAACTCTTATAATAGATGGATAAACAACTCCTATGTATAAAACTCAACCCTACATAATGAAAACTTCCTCTAAACTTCATATATAAGAATTTCTCTCATAGCAAGCAACCAAATGAACCATCCCGAGCAACCATGTTGTTATACATGAATTGAACACTTAAATATGTAACATCTTATGTTATTGGCTTGAAGTTAAAACAAATGATTAGCTAGCCTTAGATAGAGCATGCGGATACTAAGTGAGTCATTTTGAAAGTGTATGAATTCAAACCTCTTAGCATTGAGTTAATGACTAGGTAAAGCCACAAAGCATGTAAATTTTGAGCTCAAATGAATTCCAAAATTTGAGTAGTTTTTCATACAAACCTATAGTGAACTAATATGAATTATGATCCTATTCTAAGCCAAAATAATTTTGACCTACATAACCTAAACACTATGTGAATACATCTTTAAGACCTAAACTTAATCCCAAAGCAATGCAATGTGCACTAAACTTAAACATATTTCAATCCAATGCTAGAGCCCATAAATTAAACAAGTTCTTTCAAATGAGTTTACTTTAACATAAACTCTAATAAAATCTTGGAGCCCATAAATTATATGTATCTTGTTTCTCTCTCTCTCTCTCTCTCTCTTCCTTTATATGATATATCACAATACTTAACGTTTCCTCTTGAGTGGAGCTCTCAAACTTGCTTGGCTCTTTATTTATTTACCTCCTTTTTGTTTCAATAATATAAAATTCTATTTATGTTTAGAATAAGACGACACATCAATGTTGTACATAAAATATTGACTTTGGATCTAACAGATCAAACTTTCACAAAAATTATCTTGCTTAAAAGATTCGAATTAAAAAAGTAAACTAAAAAATCTCTTGATAATTTGGTGTAATTATTCACTAGTCTATTCACTTCTTGATATATGTGAGATACGGTTGCAAGAAGTTGTGTCCTTATATGTAGGATTATTTTAATTATGTAGAATACACTTCATCTTGGCCTAATCTAATTATTTATTATAAAATATGAATCAACTCTACATCTATTTTCAAAGGGCAACATCTTTCACAATTCATAAAACCAATTCCATAGCCAATAGTTTGATCAATTAGATGTTTTGCAATGATGGACTTCTCCAAAATGCAAAAAGCAATGTCTTATTGAAAACCCTTCAACAATGCTACCGCAAGTAGCTCTACTTGAGGCTTCCAACAAATACTTCTATTAGCAATGGGATAATCAATGCTTCCCTTGCACCGACTGATAGTTCACGATGAAGTGAGGCAACTTTCAGAGAGCAAACTATAACAGACCAGGTTGAATTGACAATGACATTCTTCATGATCAAATTTTTACATTTTGCAGTGAGATGTAACCTCCAAATATACCATAAGATTGTAGCAGTACTAAATGACTTGATTTGATTTTAACATTAGTCCATTTATACACTTCACATTATTTTTAAGCCAACCATCATATTACTCCATTTAAATATTAGTTATTATTTGTTTAATTGCTTGTTTATAATGACTTATGATGTGATTATCTATTTTTTTTTTCTTTTGGATTGATGCATTTTAATGAATCGTGAAAAGTTTATTGGTTTTAATCTGTCGAAGTGAATGAAATACCCTTAATCATTTCCTTAAAAAATTTAAAGTTATGATGGAGTAGGTCATACCCTCTATTAATGTTAGAACAAATTGAAATAGTGACCTATTTATTATAAAATCCAAGAATCGAAAACATAAGGTAACACATATCTACTAATTATAAATTTAGGAATATAAGATATAAAACCTATACCCGTCAACTATAATTTAGCCAATAACCAAAGGCATAATTGTGAAGGCCACAAGAATACAATTCTTCATATGTTTAATAAAACGAGTAGAAACTCAAATTCTTATTCAACATCACTCACGAATAATTCATTATATACTTAGCCTACTTATTGGTAAAAATAAGTTGTAGCATGTTAATAAAAAGAAACATAGTAATATCCTAACAAATTAGGTAATTCGTGATAATAGAAGCTATGAAATAGGAGAACAATCCTATTAATTATAAAAATATAAATATAAAAGTAAATGACATAAATGAAACTAATTAACTAGATAATAAGATAACTAAAAATTGGATAAAATAAAATATCCAATGGATAACACCTCAACAGCTCACCTTCATCTTCTTCGATTCCAAACTATGATTTGGAGTTCGAATGGCCGAAATAAAATGAAAAGAAAAAAAAAAAAAATAGGAACATTAGGTTTTAAGTTTTAACATTGGTTGAGAATTTATTCTTTTTTTTTTTTTTTGGTGACATCCTTGAGGTTGTCTGCACTCACTTGTCAGATACTAGCAATCTAAATGGCGGAGTATTCTAGAACTTTGAGTATCTTGGTACTGTCAACAATCTATGATTCTTTAACAATTAACTATTTTTCAACGTCTTGACTTTTAAGGCTCTTGGCTATTTGTATATCCATTGAGACCTCATTAACCTTTCCCTTCACAGCCTCTACGATTTTTAATTCTTCTCCATCTTTCTTAACTTCTCTTTCAATTACCCATGCTTCTACTTGATGCTTTAACAATCTTACATCTTGTTTGACTGTTTCCTATGTCATAAGCACTAAATTAATTTCTCTTCTTTCTCTCATAAATAAACATATTTTTTTCAAAGGCTTGTACATGACGTTTTGAATGTAATTCCCACCAAATTCTTTTGACGGTCATCCGTACGAGCTAATATGGCATAAAATCTCATCATTTTAAGTACTCGTACAGAAAGCAAAACAAACCTATTTCATTACTCGAATCACCTCGTTGCAACAAATTAATTCATATAAACAAAGATGATCAATATTTGCTAACCCCCTAATTAATAAGCACAAGCACATGACAAGAACTATCCTATATATACTGACATATGTATAACAATTGCTATCTATTCTCTATAATTCACTAAAGATCATAATTCAGCCATAAATGAACATTCACAACAATTAAAAATATATAATTACAACCTTTTGAATTTAAAAGTAGTAGTAATTATATAAATGGAAATTTCACTTGATTCTTCAATAATAACTTTTTGAATTTGATTCTATGCTTGCGTCATAACCCCTTCAATATAGCGGGATCTCCAGTATCAAAAGTCAATCTATAAAAAATAAATGTCTCCAGTTGCCTCTAACCAAATTGTATATTAATCCTTCACAAATAACCTTATATCTTCACATAACATCTCAACAATCTTAGGAGAATTTGAATACGTAACATAATCGGTTTTAACATAGACTTAAAATCTATTCTCCTTTAATGTCAACTTTTGTGACATCTTTGAGCTTATCCTCACTCACATGTCAGATATTAGAAATCTAAACGATCGAACTTCCTAAAACTTCAAGAATCCCATTACTGTCAACAGCCACTAATCCCTTAACGATTGATCATTCTTAAACTTCATGACTCTTTCAAAATTGTCAAACTTAAGTTGGAAGGTTGGCTTAAAAATAAGAATGGGTCAAAGGTTGAAAGGGTTAATTAAAGTTAAATCTGGAGCGAGTTGAAGTTAATAAAAATATTATAATATAATTTATATTTATTTATAAAATAAGAAAAATTATCTAAATTCTAGAAAATTGAAAGTTGAGGATTTTTATAATTTATTTTTTGTTTTTATTTAGTCTAAATTTATTTTTTTTAGTAAATTTTTGTACTTTACATAAAAATACAAAAGTAATAATATATTTTAATTTGAAAAAACTCAATGGATTCTTATAGAAATTGAGTTGAACTGATCAAGTCAATAAGGTTGAGCTAAGGTCACTATAAATAAGAGTCTAAGGGGAAACTTGAACTAATTTTAAGGACAAGTTAGGTCAAAATAGGTTAAACTAAGCGGGTCAACTTAAGTCTAGTAACATTGGATTTTTAAGACTTTTGCTATTTCCACATCCATTGGGATGTCGTCAACCTATTACCTTAGGGTCTTTATAATTTCTAGTTTTTCACCATCCTTCTTAACTTCGCTTTCAATTATCCATACTTTTTACTTTGTCCTTTAGCAATCTTACATCCCATTGCATTGCTTCTTAGTCTATAACCACTAAATTAATTTTCTTCTTTGTCATATATGAATATATGTTCTTTAAAGGGTTGTGTAAGATGTTTCCATGATTTTCCCAAATTTTTTATGACAGTCATCCCTATGAGTCATATGACACATAAATTCTCATCTTTATAAGTAGACATAGAGTACTCACAACATGTGTGTAGTTAACCCATCATTGATTAGCACAAGACAAAAAATGGCCCTATATCATGACATGTGTGTAAAAATCACTCTTTATTCTCTACAATTCACTAAAGATCATAATTTGACCATAAATGAATACTCACAACATCACAAAGGTTCCCCATTAATAATCTATTAGGCATATAGGAGGTTCAGCCTACTAACACGAAAAAATAACACTTGATCAAGACAAACAAATATCTTTAGTCTTCTCTCCCTTCTGCAGAACTCCAATAGGTATCTCTCTCTTTTGCTCTTATCTTCTCGACTATTCTCTTTCTTACTTCTAAAATTAAGATTTTGAGATATGTAATGGGAATTGATTAAAACTGAAAACAAATTCTTGACTCTTATTCTAATTGTTTTGATCTATAAGGTGATACTAATTGATTTTGTTATTTGTATGTGCTTATGAGGGTTTGAAAGTTTCATAAGAGTTATAAAGTTCTCAAAGGAGAAAAAACAAAGGTGGTTCTAATACTTTGAGTGATCAGCGACTCCATAAATTGCTAAGCAATTTTTTGAGAAGATGTCTCATGCTCTTTTCTTTTTGTTTCTCACTTTATTTATCCATGGTTGTAATTTCTGTTAGAGTATAGTTACTATCCGTTATGTACAACTAAATCCGTTATATCTAGTTTTGTGCAACTATTTCTTTTATTGTATAAGTGACTCCCTCATACACTATTACTACTTACTATTTAATGTAATCTTTAAATTTTATGTTCTGTTTAATGTTCCTCCTCGATCTTTTAGTCTTTTGTTGCTCCTTATTTATTGTCATAACATTTTCCCCCTTTAGTGAAATATTAACCTTGTCTTCAAGGTCAGAGTTAGGAAAGTCCCTTCTAAATTTTGAAATGTCCACCTAAGTAGCATCAGAAAGGTCTAGCAACTCCCATTGCATAAGTAATTAAGTCACCTTTCTTCCCTGTTTCACCACTTCGCTAGTATCTAGAACAACCAAAGCTTTACTATGGGATGATTTGTAATAAATGGCCTCTATACATCTATGTTACCTTTATCATTCTTCAATAATGATATGTGAAAAACTAGATGTATACTAGATGTTTTTGGTAGAGCCAATTTATAAGGTACTAGTCCTAATCTTTGTATAGCCTACAATGGTCCATGATAGCGCTTGGACAACTTATAAGAAAATCCATTAGCCAATGTAGTTTGCCTATTGCCATACCCCAAAGCAATAAAGTCATAACAGTTCCATCATATAAACCATTCTAAGATAGAAGTTGACCTTACAGTTGCTATTTTAGACTTGATTCACACAAAGCATCCTCGATTAACCCACTTTGAAGTAAATAGTTCATAAATTAAATAAGTTATTTACCTAAGAAAGTATGAAAAAATATATTTTAAGATCTAAATATTACAATTAATGTTTACATTATTTTGTAGATTATATTATCTAAGTAATACTTTATTAGACAAGAGAAGATTCTAAAGTAAAAGCTACTACCTTATAGATATATTTTTTCTTCAGTTTTAACATTCATTCCCTAGGATTTAGCAATTGCTGGCTTCATGGCTACTTTCTAGCTATCTTTATGGGTGCTTCCTGGCTAGTATTTATAACATCTATAGAGATATGAGTAACTAATGACTCAGTAAGTTGAAATGGAAACTTAGAACTACACATTAAGCAAAAATAGGGTTATCAACCAGTTATTTTAATCCAATAAACAAACAAATGCCATTGCATGACATTATCTAGTTCGTCGTAAGATTGAAGAAATTACATTCGATCTAATCCGAGTTGAGGAGTTTAACGCACATATTAATAGCCCACTATTAAACTCAAGTTTATGCAATGCAGACACCACTCATCTTGTAATTTTTTGAATCATTGACTTCACCCTTGTCGTGACCTCCTCTTTTTTCACTTAGTTCGATTAAGGATGAAAAAATGACCAATTTTGTTATCCAGTTCTATCTCTTTCAAAGGGATTAGTATTTAGCTAAAGAACCCTAAATGTTACCCCCTAATGGGTTGAAATGCTTGTCCAATTAATTTTATAAGCTATATGTTATTAATTCTAGTTAAGGTGATCAGTCCATATCACATAATATAAAACAATTGCAAACCAGTGCAATAAGTCATTACTATATAGTACATTCAAGAACATGCACACATAAGCATGCATACATTCAAACCATCTATAGGCATAAACAAATATAATCTTAGGCCCCCAAGCACTTTGAAATAGTACTCCAAAGTATGATGATGTAATCCTAACTTAGCTGAAATCCTCGATTTGCTTACTCAACTCGCTGCAAGTTAACTCGCCTTTACATGTCCTATAATATAAATACTTTTTTAATATTTATACCCTTATGACATATAGGCTTAAATTATGATTTTTTTTTTCGATTATTCAAGTATATATATATATATATATATATTACTTATTATCGATATATTTTAAGTTAGTTTCTAATTCAGTTTTTTATTATGGGTATTATATGTGAACTTTAGGAACTCGATTCGAGCTTTTATGTGAAATTAATCACATTACACTTAGGTATCCTAAATCTCATATTTAATCCTTAACCAATATTTTAATTTATACAGGATACCCTAATCTTAATTTAACTATCAAATTTATTCTCGATATGAGAAATATTCACATTTTTCATATATTTTCCTAAACCTATATTTCATATCATATTTATTGTATATTATTATTATTATTATACTATCAATTTTAACTTAATATTTTTCTACTATTTAATTTCCTATATTTACATATTACCCATTATTATCCAATATGTACATAACGTTCCCAACACTTCAAATATTAGCTCTCATCATCAACTAACATCTCAAA
This sequence comes from Lumnitzera racemosa, assembly GCA_024138005.1. NCBI lineage: Eukaryota > Viridiplantae > Streptophyta > Magnoliopsida > Myrtales > Combretaceae > Lumnitzera > Lumnitzera racemosa. The sequence continues at coordinate 40,147,667 of JAMXBC010000006.1, read as the reverse complement.
ATGTCTAAAATTATCCTAAATCATAGTTTATACCTAATTAACCCTAAATCACAAAATTAGCTTAATTATTTACTTTTACTCATTATTCATTTCCTAATTGCTTAATACATACAATTAACAACCCAAACTCCACAAATACTATCCTACATCATAAATTTACATCCAAGGATATCTAATTACATAGTAAATTAGAATTTTCAATAAATTACCCTTAAATTACAAAATTAAGCCTACTAATTACCTTTTATGCATGCTTTTAGAGTCTAAAAATTAAGTAAAAATATAGAAAATTAAATTTAAGAAAAACTCATCATAGTACTCTAATATACATCGTAAATAGCCTACATAAAAATTTTAAAGTTAAGACTAAACTATTAAGGTCATTTAAATCAGTATCGAAAACTAGTTTAGGTTTAGAGATTTCTTAAGCATAATATATTTAAAGATCTAATTTTAAAAAATTGATATTTTTTCTAAAACATACATACCAAAATATTCCAGTATACTAAATTTTATTTTTTTTTCATATATAAATTAAAAAAAAAGTTGGAATAGGATTTAAAACTCATCGGTGTTACTATCATTGGCTACCGTGGCATTGTTAGTCCGTATGGTGTGCCTCCACCATCCAGTGGTTGTGGCCATTCACTCTCTGGTTGTCATTTGTCATAAGTTTCCTTTATAACCCTTAATTGCACTATATTTTTCTATTTTTTTTCTTAAAATTGGTTTCTCTCATTTTTTCACGTCTCCCTATTTTTTTATGGCTTCTAAACTGTTTAAACTAACTTTTGGTGGAGGTCTTTTGTTTTTTTATAAAAGGTTATTTTATTTTATTTTTTATTTTGGATTACTCAGTGTCCTTATCTTCTTTTTTTTTTAACTTTTTAGTTGGTCAATTTTTATTTGTGCAATTCCATTCTCCATTTCTAGTTAGCTATGCGCCATTTTCAAATTATTCCACATTTTTTTAGTATTTTTAATGGTATTTTATAATTTTTATGAATTTTATTTAATTATTTAGTATTATTTTAACTTAGTTTAGGTATTTTAAGTAATTTTATATATTTTTACCTACACGTAAATACATATATAATACAAGTAAATATTCTCAAATATTATTTTATGATTTTTAGTGTGTATATAATTTATTTCTATTGATTTTTCAGCTATCAAAACTAATTTTATACATTTTTTATAAATAACGAGTAATATACTTATAATTCAGTATTATAATTTTTTTTGTTACTTATTTTATTAAATATACATTCACAGAATCACTTTTATTAATATTTTTAACTTTGTTGTAAAATTTATGCTCGATCAAACAATTTATTCGATTACCCTAAATTTTACTTATCGAACCTCGAACTCTTAGTTGCGAGCATTACATTTCCACCCTCCTTTAAAAAATTTTTGTCCTCAAAACTTCTATACGCTTAAGTTTCTAGTGTTTAATGCTTGTTTTTAATTCTTACTAATTAGTAATTTGGATTAGTTGAAAGTCATTCTTATTTACTAAGTCTTTCAACATCCTAAAGCTATTTTATTGGTATAAATATATGTTTACCTATATAGTGTTTCTACTTTTACTTCTAAACCCAATTACCCAATATTTTAGGAGTTGCTGTCTAAAATTAATTAATATCTCATTCTAACTCTTTAGTCTCTAGAAAGTTTTATTGTTTTATCTTAACTTTATTTTCAAATGTTATGCTAAATGGGTTAAGTTTTATTTATTTGGTGTTACTTTTATAGATGCTTCTACAACTAAATTCATAAGCCTTTACTTCTAAGATCGATATAACAATCTTACTTATTTTGGGTGCTTTGCAACCTTATAAAATAACTTTATGGTTTATGTATTTTATCTATAGTTCTCCTTAAATTAGATGGGTACTTATGCTACCTATAATATCTTTCATTTTGTAGGTCTAGATTAATTCAAACCCTTATTGGATTTATTGTTTAAACATATTTCACTTTTCATTAGCTTTCTTTCTTGCTTACCTTAGTTTTCATACGGGTTTCAAAATATATTAATTTTTAGGTCTTATTAGAGGCTAAACTTTGACTATTTATTTTACATTCTTCTTCTTCTTCTATCATTAAATAAATTTACTTGTGGCTTCTGGATATGACTCTTGTTCATTCCCTAATCTAATGATATTTTGAATTTATCTATTTCTAGCTATCTTGTCTAATGTCTGAAAATTCATTATTATGTTTATGTGTCTAATACCTTATAAGGTGGTCCTCTTAGCTTTTAAATTTCTATAACTTTCTTATAAATGCTTCTATTTATCATATTTATACTAACTACATCTTATTCTAATTATAAAGATTTTGACTACTACTTATATTACCACTATGATAGAGATTAATGTTCATGTTTATTTCTAAGAAAAATTTGAAATCAATGATTTTAATCTTAGGTGCTTATATTAGCATAAGTTATCGGTTTTTCCTTTGATCATTTATATATTTGTGTCTTTTCAAATGTCAGATTTGATTGTTCGAATCATATTACGATTACGTTAATTGTTTGATTTTTTAGAAATGGCACCTTGATCTTGGCCGTATAAGTGCTTCAATACTATTATATAGTTATTAGTATTAGTTAGAGTTGTGAGGTAAATTTTAAGATGTGGCGTTTATTTGCTTTAGCTTGGTTTTCAATTCTCATCATTAGTTAATTTATCCTTTATCCTCATGTGCTACATATCTAAGTGTTCTTTGTTACTTATTTAGCTCCATAGTTCCTTGTACTCTATATATCTTAGCACAATTATACCAAGAGGAATGAGTGGCAAATCTTTACCTTCCATTTACTCGAACCTAACCATGATAATCAACAACTGACTTGACTTGACTGAACTCAATTTGATACAACAGGACTTAACATGACTTAAGGCTAATGCGGCCTAATACTCTGACATAAACCATATAGATTTGCCATTCTTTTCTAATTAGATATTCATGCTACTACACATGGAGATTACTATTTTGATAACTTTTTTATTGACTCATCATTTTTTTATTAGAGTCTTCATATCTTTATTAATCTTAAATTCATATTTATTATATGATTCTTATTTTCACATTTATTACCTATTATTGAGGATTGAGGGGACAATTTTTTTTTTTTCATTTGAAGTGATTTTATGTTATCATTGTAGTTGTAGTTGTAGTTTTGGTATTTTTCTATTCATGTTGACATTGTTGTCCTTAAGTTTGATGGTCAAGACAGACTGATGGGGTTTTAATTTTCAAAATTAAATTTTATCCTTAAATTTAGGGTCATTATTTGATTATATCTTTGTCAAGATATTTAGGGATATGATCATGATGTTCGTTGGACAAAGTTTAGCTCGTGTGAGTAGGTTTGTAAATAGTGAGGTTGATGAAGGATTATTTTGGAAGGTTAAGTGAAAGAGAACCATAATAGGTAGTTGGCTTGGCTTTAATTTAATTGTAACTAGGTTCATATGGTATAGGGGATGGGGAGGGATATTCTTTAAAGTTCATCTTATATATTAAAAGGGTAGGGATTAATATATGAGTTGGTTTGAAGTAGTTTGCTATCTTTTCCATCCTAAATCTCAGTAAGGTTTTATAGTCAAAATTATCAATTATAATCACCTTAGCGTACATATAGGTATATATGGTAGATACTTATTGCTTCTTACATATGTTAGCTTTTTTATCGATTTCAAATTTCATTCATAGTAATACTAAATATAATATGTCACTTACGAGTCATACATATTATAGTTCAAAATTATTCCGAAAGATGTAGTTTTGTTCATGATTAAATTACATCCATTTCCAATAATTGCATCTAAAGTTCAAGCTATATATTATATATATAAGCAAACATTAATCTTATTCAAATCTAAATCTATAACTATAAACACTAATATGAGCAAGGAATCGCTTTAACTTAGAATTTATGACGTATCATGTCAAGCCCTATTTTGATTTCCTTAATTTAACTTATATTAAGCCCAACCTGCTTAATATAATTTATTCAACATAAAATTAAGGAAATATTTAAAAAAAAAATTGGAGTCGCCAACCAATTCAACTGGTAAAAAGTTGACCATTGATCTATGGATTTCCTAAGAAAATGATTTTTAGAAAATTAAACTAGAAAAAAAAACCGAGTTCGAGAGCTAACCTACTAAGATTAAGTCACCATGTAAACACTAAAGAAAAATTGATGGGATTTTATTTTTATAATTTCCTAAAAATAATAAAAAATACACCTAAACATACAAAAGATAACTAAAGTGATTTTTTAGAATATTTTTTGTTACGAATTTCTAAAAGGACAAAAAAAAATTTTATTTTTTAGACGATTACCCTAAAAGTGCCTACGTATCCATTATTTAGAATCAAACCGGCTGTAGTTCTCTTTTTATAAAATATTTAGTAAGTAGATTCTTTTATTTTAAAAAATGAGCCGGGTTTATATTTATTTATCAATTTATTATTCTTTAAAAGAATCCTAAGAAATCTAATTTTCTCGAATTAAAGAAAACCCTAACTAACTTTATCTTTTGGAAATCTCGGTTAAGGTTTTCTTATTTTCATAAAACTCCACGTGTCAAAAGATATTTTTTCTAAATCTTAACTATAAAGATACGATCTAGATATGTATCTCTATGCGTATTTTTTTTTTAAATCTTAATCGCAAGATACATATATCAATATATACCTTTTCCAAATTTCAACCATAAGATATGTATCTGAATACATATCTTTTCTAAATCCTAATCGTAAGATATGTATTTCAACCGCAAGATACGTATCTTTTTTTTAAAAAAAAAAAAAAAACCAATTTTATAGAAAATTGGAATTGTCTAGAAAAATACACAATAAAATAAATAATAAAAACCTACACTTAAACAAAAATATAGATTAGTAAAAAAAATAAAACTAACTAATAAAATAAATAAATAAAATAAAAATTTTTTACTTAAACCGTTCGAGTTGCGTGTGATCGTCATGTTACGTCCATTGGTATATCATACTAGTATTGTTTGTCGGTCAGTGGTGACAATGTGTGCTTCAGCTTGCGTAAGACGTTGATGGTAGTTATTGTACTGGATGGCGTAGAGCGAAGATTCAATTACGTTAAGTGAAGGGCTTGTAATTGTGTTTGTCGGCATTGGATTGGATTTGATATTAACCAATTCGAAATGATACGACTTGACTCAAAACGACACGACTCGACTCGATACAATACAACTCTCTTTTTTATTTTATTAATTTTCCTTTTTTTTTTTTTTCTTATTTTTTGTTTTGTTTATATTTTATCCTAGCTCAACGAAAATGAAAAATGATAAAAATGAGGTGCCTACATCTGCCCCTCTTTGTAGTGAAGATCAATTAAAACTTCACTACAAAGACAAAAGAGATACTTATTTTTGCCAGTCCTGACTTGGATAATTTGAAAAGAATAGATCTCTAAGATTGAAAACTCATTTTAGCGGATAATCTGAAGAGGATAGATCTCTTTGAGATTTAAAAGAAAAAAAATTGTTTTGGTTTGTAGATAATTTGAAGAGATAGACCCCTTCAAGATTCTGATTTTATGGATGATCCAAAGAGGATAGATCTCTTCAAGATTTTGGCTTTGTTTGGCGAAGATTCAAAGATGATAGATCTCTTTGAGATTTCAAAAACTTCCTTTGATTTATAATCTGAAAAGAATAGATCTCTTTAAGATTCTGGTTTTGTAGATGATCTAAAGAGAATAGATCTCTTCAAAATTTTTCAAAAAAACTTCCTTTGGCGGATAACTCGAAAAGAATAGATCTATTCGAGATTTTTTTTTGTTTGGTGAACAATCTAAAGAGGATAGATCTCTTTGAGATTCATTTTGACTTGTTGAACAATTCGAAGAGAATAGATCTCTTCGAGATTTCTTTCGACTTGTTAAGCAATCCGAAGAGGATAGATCTTTTCAAGATTCATTTTGGTTTGGCTAATAATCTGAAGAAAATAGATCTCTTCAGGATTTGTTTAGATAACTCGAAGAGGATAGATCTCTTCAAGATTTATTTTGGTTAATCTGAAAAAAATAGATTTTTTTGAGATTTGTTTTGGTTAATCCGAAAAAGATAGATTTTTTGTGATTTAGTTTAGTTAATCTGAAAAAGGATAAATCTCTTTGAGATTTCGAAAAAAATTGGTTTAATTCTCCTAAATATCTCTTTTAGAAAATTTTAAAATCAGTTTACTTAGGAATAGAAAATTTCTCGAATAGTAACCAATTGACATGCTCACATTAACTCTTGATATCCGCTCATTCAATCAATAGAATTTCACTAAAAGATTGTGCTTGCTCCTTTTCCTCTTTTCCTTTCTTTTTTCTTCTTTTTTTCTTTCTTTCTTTTCTTCTTCTTCTATTTTTTTTTTTTTCAATAAAACCTTCTAAACCTTTTGTTGATGAATCTTATATCCGTACCATGCTTATTCCTTGATTTTTCTTTTCATTGTCACTAAGTTTCAATTTTCACTCTCCATGACTCCTAAACAATAAATCTCTTTTCAAAAGAAACCAGATTAAATTATCAAGAACATTTGATTTCAATTTATTTGGTGATTCAGATTCATTGGTAAGTGTTTGGTGTTTAAGTGTTTGAGGCTAAGAAACATAATGTATAAGGGTTAATTGGTGAAGTGTTTGTTGGTCAATAATCATCTGAATTTGAGAACATTCATGGATATTAACTTTGCTTGTAAATGATGAAACATAAACTACAAATAATTCAAAAAAATTTGAAATCTTTATTAAACTCGGTTTTCATGGATAATACAACTTGACTGCATCTAAATTCACGGGTCCCCTTAATTCCAGGCCATCCATTCCTGATAATATCATTTTCACCACATAAGGGCCTTCATAATTTGGAACAAACTCACCCCTAAGGTCCTTTGCATTTGGTAATACTTTCTTTAACACTAAGTCTCTTTCTTTGAAGTACCTCAAGCGTACTTTTCTTGTTAAAAGCTCAGATAATTCGCCGTTGGTAGCACTGACCATGCAAGTCTTCACTCGTCTAAGAGATTCAAATGTTCCATTCATTTCTTCATCCACTTACTTTATCAAGCTGAGTTTTTGCTAACACTTAGAACAAAGGTATTTCTTCTTCCACTAGTAGTACCGCTTCAGTTTCATTCTTTAATGAATACAGTGTTGCACTAGTAAAGGTTTTGATTGAGGTTTTGTAAGCTATGAGAGCAAAAGGAAGCATCTCATGCTAATCTCTATAAGTGATTGCCATCTTCTTAATGATTTTCTTGATGTTCTTATTAGCACCTTCAACAGCCTTATTCATTTGAGGTTGATATGGAGTCGAGTTTCTGTAATTAATCTTGAATTGGTTACACAATTCCTCTATCAAATTGTTGTTTAAATTTGTCCCATTGTCTTTTATAATAGATTCGAGTGCACCATATCTTGTAATAATATCTCTTTTTAGGAATTTGATCACCACTCCTTTGGTCATCGTACGTATTGCTTTCACTCACTTGATAAAATAGTCGATTGTGACTAAAATGAATCTGTGCTTGTTTGAAGCCATTAGAGAAATTAGACCAATTATGTCAACTCTCCACATCGAGAAAGGCCAAGGAGTTGACAATACATGTAATTCTTGTAGAGGAGCATTGATTTTATTAGCATGCACCTGACAAAGTGACAGTATCTTACGTACCTGATACAATCCGATTCCATTATCATCCAAAAATATCCCATCCTCATGATTTTCCTAGCTAACATGTATCCATTAATGTAAGGACCACAAATTCCTTCATGCACTTCTTTCATTAATTTCTCAATCTCCTCTTCATTCATATACCTCAGCAGTGTTGCATCTGGTGATCTTTTATACAATGTAGCTTTACTTAATAGGAAATGAGCAGCCAACCTTCTTAAATTTTTTCTATCTTTTCTATCCGCTTCATCAGGAATCCACCCATTTGAAGTAACTTTTTGATAACATGATACCAAGGTTCTTTTGATTCCTTTTCTTCAACTGTTAAGCAAAAAAACTGGTTTTTCTTCTACCTCAATCTTTAAGGGCTGAATTTCTATTCCATCCATGACTTTCACCATTGACACTAAAGTGACCAATGCATCAACAAATTGATTCTAGTTCATCATAATATAAGTGAATGAAATCTCTTGAAATTTTTCAATCAGCTTGCTTAAATGTTTGTGATATGGTATCAATTTCTCGTCCTTCATCTTATATTCTCCTAAGATCTAGAGAATTATAAAGGAAGAATCTTCGTACACTTTAAGCTTTTGTATTCCCATATCTAACGCTATTTTGAGCCCTAAAATGTAAGTTTCATATTCTGCTATGTTGTTCATATATGGAAATGTCAATCTCATGGCCACAGGAAAATGGTTTCCCTCAAATGATATTAACATTACTCCTATCCCATATCCAAACTCATTGGCTGCTCCATCAAAATACATCTTCTATTCTACTTTCTTATCACTAATTCATTTTCCATCATCACATTTTCATCAAGAAATTGTGCTTTTGAACCATCATCCTCATCTTCTAATGGGTATTTTGCCAATTAATCAGCCATTGCCTACCCTTTGACTGAATTCTAACTTATATATTTGATATCAAACATAGAAAGTAGCATTTGCCACTTCAATATTCTCTTAATCAACGCCGAATTTTCTGCTAAATACCTCAACCGGTTATGTTTCATCAATAACTTTACTGAGTAATAGAGAGTGTATTACTTGAGCCTATGCATCACCCATACTAAGGCACAGCATGTCCTTTCTAGTTTTGAGTATTTCTGCTCACCTTCTGTAAACGTCTTACTTAAGTAGTATATAGGATGCTCTTTTTTGGTTATTTCATCTTTTTGCCCCAGTATGCATCCCATCAATTTAGGAAGAATTGTCAAATAAAGAATCAATGGTCATCCCGTTATAGGAGTGACCAATATCAACGGATTCATAAGATGTTCCTTGATTTCAGCAAATGCTTACTCATACTCTTCATCCTAGTCTATTACTGTATTCTTTCTCAAAAGTTTGAATAATGTCTTGCATTTATCGGTTAACTACAATACAAATCGAGCAATGCAATTTAACCTTCCCAACAATCCTCGTACTTCTTTTATAGTCTTAGGTACAAGTATGTTTACAATTGCCTTGACTTTATTTGGGTTCACTTTAATTCCTTTTCTACTGACTACAAAACCCAACAATTTGCATAAGGTTACTCCAAAGGTACACTTTTTAGGGTTCAATTTCAACTGAAACTTCCTTAATCGCTTGAATAACCTTCACAAAATATCTATGTGATTCTCATCCTCCTTGGATTTGGCAATCATATCATCTACGTAAGCTTTGATTTCTTGAGGCATCATGTCATAAAACAAAGTAACCATAGCACGTTGATAAGTCGCCCCAACATTCTTCAACTCAAAAGGCATTAAATAATAACAAAACTTTCCTTAGGTGGTAACGAAAGTGGTTTTCATTTTATATTCTTTTGCCATCTTGATCTGATTATACCTTTAAAAACTATCCATAAATGAGAAAAGATGATTTTCGGTAGTGTTATCTACTAATACATCAATGTGCGACAAAGGAAAGTCATCATTTGGTGTCGCGTAGTTTAAATCACAAAAATCTACATAGACCCTAACTTTCCCATTTTTCTTTAATACTGGCACCACATTTGCTACCCATTCGGGGTAATCCGACACTTTTATGAACTTAACTTCTAGCAGCTTCTTTACTTTTTCTCTTATTTTGAGGAGTACATTCAACCTAAACCACCTAAGCTTTTGCCTTTTCGATTTAATTTCTTCTCTTGTTGGCAACTTATGAACTACTATAAACAAATCTAAACCGGGCATATCTTCATAAGACCAAGCGAATATGTCTAGGTATTCCGATAACAATTGTGACAACTCCTATTTCTAATCAATCGTTAAATTACCACCAATTTTCAAGCTTCTTGGATTTTCTTTTGCCCCCAAATTGATCTCAACTAGCAATTCATCAATAATCACCTTACCTTGTTCATATTGATGCCAACTCTCTTGTATTTTACTTTAAGTCTTGATATCATCCCCGACGTTTAACCTAGTAGGGTTGGAGGTGATATTAGTACTTTCATCGTTTATATGCATGAGATATCTATTATGTTCATCATTTTTATTAGATCTAAAGAGTAAAGGAAAAAGAAAAAAAAAGGAAAATGAACAAATAATAAGGAAGAATTGATAGAAAGAAAGGAACAAATTTTATTGAATGAATTAATTTAAATTTTCTAAAAGAAAAGGCCTAACTAATCGGACTAATTATTGAAATCAAATGTTCTTAATTAATCTAATATTGCTTTTCTAAAGAGACCTATTAATAGGAATGGAAAACCAATTGCATAAGGAAATTGGTATGCTAATGTCTTTCTTTTCGTCGAGACCGATGCTACTTTGTTGATCCAAAGCCTTGGATAGATTGGCTACTTTGGGTTCTTGAAGACCAGCTTGTATTGGGAATGTCTGAAGGACATCTAAAAAGTTCATGTGAGCATGGTATAACTAATCTCTTCTCTTGCCTCTGGTTTTAGCCTTCATTTCTTGGATCTCCTCTTCAGTGGGCTCCTATTCGAGCTTAAATGTTTCAATCTATTGCTTTGGTTGTTCCAAATAACCCCGTACCCCCTATCTTGACTCTTCGATCATACTAACTTCATAAAAAATCTACAACCCTAGCTCCTCCCATTCTTCACTTCCCACATACGGAATAGTCGTCTCTTCGTAAATCTTATTGTCCTACTCCCCGAGAATAGTAACCATTTACCCATTAGCTATGAATTTCACTTTCTGATGTAGGCTGGAAGGAATTGCCCTTGTTGAGTGACCCCATGGTCTTCCCAATAGAAGATTACAACTTCGTGGTATATCCAAAACTTGATATGGAATAGTAAACATTTGTGGACCAATCTTGACCTGTAGCTTAATTTCTCCAATTATCTCCCTCTTTGATCCATCAAAAGCCTTTACTGAAATTGAGCTAGGCTTTATTGTAGTTGCATCTACTCCCAGCAAATTTAGTGTCGCTAAGGGACATACATTTAGTAAAGACCAATAATCTATTAGAACTCGAGCAACCACTTTCCTTGCACACTTGACCATTATGAAAAGTGACTTTATATGCTAGTCCCCTTCTTCACTTAGTTCATCTAGCAAAAATGAGACCTGATCCATTGTAAATATCGAGTTCACTACCAATCCCAACTTTTTAGTGGAAATCCCTTTAAGTACTTTGACATCCTTCAGAATTTTGATTAGGGCCTCCCGTTGAGTATCTAATGACAATAGCAAGCCCATCAGAGAGATCTAGGCCGGTACTTTGGTTAACTGATCCATAATCTTGTATTCACTAACTTTTATTATTTTCTTAACAATATTCTAATCTTTATCATCCATATCCTTAAAGATCTTTTGAGAAGCCTCTTCTACAGTAGACTTCCTCTTGGCTTCTTTGTTTTGGTCATAAACTTGTCCCGAGCATGTAAGTCTACTAACCATAGGTGATGAGGATCTAGTTATCTGATTCACGGCTTGATAATCCAAAGGGGCTGCTTTGTAATTCTCTAGAGCTATTAGGACATTAAAAGCAATCTTCTTGAGCTTACTCAATTTTTCAACCTTCTTAGTCTTCCAGTAGTACTCAAAGACCAATAGCCTAGGTCCATCTCCAATCATTCCAACCTTCTCAGCCATCTTCTTGGCTTTTGTAATAAGTTTGTCTTCTTCCTCAAATTTGGGGCCCCATCTAGTGGGTAGTTCGTCAACATATGTAGCGAGTGAACCGATGCAATCCACTAAATACTTAAACTTCCTTGATGATTCTCTTATGGTATCAACCGTCCGATCTCTAGCTTCATACCTTTCTCTAAGCTCCTTTTAAGTAGTTTTCTTTCGTGGTTTTGGAATTGTCATAACCATAATATTAGCTTTCTCTATTTTCCCATCCTTCAGCAATTGATATATTGTCGGTTTAGTATGGGTTCTATCCCTGAGATTCATATTTAGTAAGTACTTGGCTTGCCTTAGATTCTAAGCTATCTCCTTAACAGTAATGGGAAGACTATCTAGATCAACCTTCGATTCAAAAACTTCAGCTATGATCATGTTGAGTGAATGTCCATGATTAAGTAGTAGATTATTTCCCACATTAGGAGTAGGAGTCTAAATGAAATCTAATTAAACCAATTTTGCATCAGTAAGATCTTGGGTCTTATGTTTTAGTCTCTAGCATTGATTCGTAGAATGCCCTACTTGCCTCATGTGATAATCACAACGAAGCTTTGGGTTATAATCTCTCGGTCTTTGTCCCTCCTTCGATATTTCAAATGTCAGAAGATTCTCTTTCCTTAGTCGTACAAGAACTTAGCTTAAAGGAATGAGAATATGAGTAAATTGTCTTCTTTGTAGGTGATTGTTTTGACTTAGATTTAGTAGGGGATTAGATCCTCCTGTCATGGCTATTGGGGTTGCAGGTCTAACAAGGATGCCAGCATTGACAACGCTTACAGTGATTTCTTTGGTTTTGTTGGAAAATCTTACAGGGGGTATCTTCTTCTTAACTGCTTCAAGATTAGCCTCTAAGTAGCAATAGCTTCCTCAATTTGGTACCCTGAGGCCACAATTTCTATAAAGTTGGAGGTAGGGTGCCCGACTAGATTTTGGTAATATGGACTTCCAAGAGTGTTGATGAAAGTGAAAGTTAAGTCCTTTTTTATTAAGGGTGGAGTCACCGTAGCCACCATGCCCTTCTATCTCTGAGCATACTCCTTAAAGTTTTTGTTGCACTTCTTTCGTAGATTATTTAGATCCCACATGGATAGGGCCACTTCGATGTTGAACTTATACTAGTTATAGAAAACCCGTGCTAACTTATCCCAAGTATTGATCTTATTCAAATCCAGTTGGGCATACCAAGTTAAAGCGGGCCCGATCAAACTGTCTTGAAAAGTCTGAACCATCACCTTGTTGTATTTCATATATTTCCCCATTTTCCTAATGTACAACCTAATGTGGAGCTTTAGGCAACTGATGCCATCGTGTTTCTTGAATTCTGGCACCTTAAATCTTTCCAGGAAGTCATCATCTTCATATGTCAGCAAGTTGATCATCCCCATCTATTCAAACCCATTAATCATTTTTAGGATTTTCATTTTCTCGATCAATTTCTTCATGAACTTTCTTTCCATCTCTCAATGTTTTCTTCAATCTCCGTCCTCCATACCACAGCATTAGGAATCGATTCTTCATCTTCCAATTTTGGAGGAGGAGTCGCTTCTGCATTCCGATTCAGGTTGACTTGAGATCCTTGTCTATCATTAAGAATCTTAATAGCCCGAGTGAGAGCTTGGATCTATTTGGCCATCTTGCTCATGTTTTCCTCCAAGGTTACGACCCTCACGTTGGGCTCAGTTTGACTACCATTTACAGTACCTTGAGTTGACATTCTTGCCTTAAAACGAGTGAATATCGAGATTTTAACTGAATCTGCTTGCTTGAACGCTATCTTCGAAATCTTATGTAAAAACCCATGTTTTAGACTTTTTAGTGAATTTAAGATTTTTTTTTGTGATTTTTTTCTTTTGTTTTTCTATTGTTCTCCTTTTTTTTTTGCTTTTTGTTTTTTTTTAAAAAAGTCAACTATCAAGAAAAAAAAATAATGAGCAAGAGACTGTGCAATCAACACAGATTTTTATTTAATAAAGCAGCAAATTTATTAATAATCATGAGATCCAACTTATACAATGGACTAAAAGAAAAGAAAACCCCTAACTAATCATCTTAAAAAAACTCAAATCCTATATTTATAAGAGCCGATGAATCTAGTTGAAACAGGCTTCATCAACTTCTCTCATAAGTCTTCAGGTTGTAACATCCCTTTCTTGAATCTTGCTTCTCAAGAATTGATTTTCTTTTAGCACTCTTTCATTTTCCAGCTTTAACTCTTCAATGATTCTCTTACTTTCTTGGAACTAGGCTTCAACTTTGGTTCATATCATATCTCGATAGGCTTACTCGGTAGATGAAAGACGTACTGGTTCTGGCTCATGTTTGAATACGTCGAGAGCTTTATACTATATCTTTCTAGTCTTCTCCAACTAATCATAGATGAACTGCTTGGTGGCTCGATATTCTTCGACTTTACGCCTCAAAGTTCCTACATTGACTATCTTCTTGACTTCTCTCCATTCCCACAGCTTCATGAGTTTTGTTAGTCGTTGAATTAGAGTGGACATAGGTAGATAAGGATCTTGATAACTCATCATGACGACGTCCAAGGAGTTATTGTATGTTATTTCTTGAAGTGGATTAAACTATTTAGTAACACAAGTGGGGAAATATCCTGTATAACCCATAATACCAATAAGGGGAACTTTGCATATTTGGCATTCCCTGAGATGGCTTGAATGTAGTGGCTCCATCTAGCTGTCCACATGAAATCTACCGGTTGTATCTTATTGATGATTGACACCCATACTTTAAACTGAGCTTCATCTGGTACCTTGAGGTGGTAGGAAAAGTTGTCAATTAGGTTCATATTTTCATTTAATGACTCTTTGAGAAGGTTCCCTCCATACCCTTGTGTGTGATTGAGAAACCATACAGTAAGGATTATAGGGTTAGTTGTGAGATAACTATGCCCCTGCTTCTTTAGGTGGGTGAGTGTCTTGAACTGTTTTATCAGTAATGCCAGTATATAAGATTTACAGGCTAGGAATTGAGTCATTAGCTTAGTTACCCTATAATGGACTTAACCATATGTGACGAAAAATAGCATTGTCCTAAACATTGTTATGATAAATGTGTTGACCCTTTTCTCGGCCCATAATCCATATCCTCTACAAAAGATCTAACGATATTTCTAATAAGTATCTGGGCTTGAGAACTACTCTACTAGTCTTAAGATACTGAGACACTTCTTGCCCTTTAAAGTTGAGAACGGCATCAAAGCTAACTTTTTGACTCCCAACAAGGTCATGAAAGCTTTCTCGAGCTAGACTTTGAGATCTGGGGCAGTTATGCCTGCTTCGAGAGGCGGAGTACTAAGTAGCTGTAAGTATTCTTCTATAGTGGGTGTCAACACATGTGGGCTAAAATTGAAAGTTGCAAACTTTGGATCCTAGTAATGGATAAGGGCTTGAATTAGAGGCCAGTAAAGTTGGACCCACATGAGTGACATGACTGATCTGATCTTCTTATGAATATGATCTTGCTTGGTGAGTGAAAGCTGGTTCAGCCAATCTTTTAGGATGACCTTAAGGAAAGAATAACTATCCAACTGGACCTCATGGATGGGCTTTGGATTGACACTACCCTAACTCTCCATATCTAAATTACCTAAAAAAATAAAAGAAAATGTAGCAATTATTTATAATGAGGCTAGTAAATTTAAAATAAATTCAGATATGATATTAATAATTTTGTAGCTTTTTTTTTTTAAATTTCTTGGAAATTATGCAACCTTTCACTCACTAAGAAACAATAAATATAAAGCACATATAATATAAGGAATGAAAGCGATTAAATGGAAACACGCATCGATAGAATGAAATCAAATAACAGAGATACAGTATGCTATACATGCATGTAATACAAGAAGGGTCAATAATTAATAAATTATAGGAAGTATTACGAATCTATGGTTGAGAAATACCCTTATATATAAGTAAGTTTGAAATAGAATTTTTTAAAAAATAAAGTTTATGAATACTTATATATAAGGGTTACTAGGGATTTTTTTTTTTAACTTTCCCCTTTTTTGAAGAAGAAAATGGAACCAATTACAGATTGATTAGGCTTTTCCTATAATTTAAAAATAACTACTGCTTTTTCAAAAAGAATGATGTAAGAGGGTGGGTGTAAGAGTTTCAAACTCTATAGTTCCAAGGCTTTCTAAAGAAAATCCTAGTGGGTTACATCGAAACTTGAGTAGACTCACCTATTACTACCAGGCAGGGAGTAAAGACCCCATCGATTTGAAGGTTACACAATGGCGGCTCATCTAAATATGTAAATGATTACTAAAAATAAAAAGAACGCCGCCAAATTCCCTAATATGGCCCATTAGGCTAGGCTTTTTTCTCAAGGCTTATATTATTAAAAACTTGTTAGTACAACTATAATACAAAAAGGAAAATAATAATACAAAATCCCATCAATTAATTTTTTTAATTTTTACATGACTAGTCCACTAAGTCTTTCTAGTGGAGTTGCTAATTCTGTCAAACTTTATTTCGATTTCCTTAATTTAACCTATATTAAGCCTAGCCTATTTTATATAATTTACTCAACACAAAATTAAAGAAATATTTTTTAAAAAATAAAATTGGAGTTGCCAACCAATTCAATTAGTAAAAAATGAAATTAGGGTTTTCGGGTAGGAAAACCCTAATTTGAACATTAATCTACGGATTTTCTAAGGAAATGATTTTTAGAATATTAAACTAGAAAAAAAAAAAAGAACTAGGTTTAGGAGGCTAACTTATTAAGATTAAGTCACCATGTAAAAACTAAAGAAAAAATAATGAGCTTTTATTTTTATAATTTCCAAAAAATACTGAAAATATACCTAAACATACAAAAAATAACTAAAGTGATTTTTTAGATTATTTTTTATTACGAATTTCTAAAAGGAGAAAAAAAAATTATTTTTTAGATGGTTGCCCCAAAAGTGCTTACATACCCGCTATTTAAAATCAAACCAGCAGTAGTTCTCTTTTTATAAAATATTTAGTGAGTGAATTCTTTTATTTTGAAAACTGAGCCAGATTTACATTTATTTATTATTTTTTTTAAAACTTAAGAAATCTAATTTTCCTAAATTAAAGGAAACCTTAGCTAACTTTATCTTTTGGAAATCTCGGTTAAGGTTTTTTACATTTTCATAAAACTCTACGTATCAAAAGATATCTTTTCTTAATCATACTAATAAGATATGTTGAAGATATGATCTAAATACGTATCTCTATACATATCTTATCTAAATTTTAACTGCAAGATACTTATATTAATACGTATATCTTAACCGTAAGATACATATCTTATTACGTATCTTTTTTAAATCTTAATCACAAGATATAATCTTTTTTAAAAAAAAAAACTCAATTTTATTAAAAAACATAATTTAGCTAAATTTTATGGAAAATTGGAATTATCTAGAAAAATACACAATAAAATAAATAATAAAAACTTGCACTTAAACAAAAAAATAGATTAGTAAAAATAATAAAACTAACTAATAAAATAAATAACTAATAAATAAATAAAAATAATAAATTTTTACCTAAATCGCTCAAGTTGCATGCAATCGTTGTGTTATGTCCATTGGTGTATTGTACTTGTACTATTCGTCGGTTAGTGGTGGCAGTGTGTGCTTTAGCTTGCGTAGGTCGTTAGCCATGGTTGTTATCCTGGATAACATGGAGCGAAGATGCAATTACGTTAGGTAAAGGGCTTGCAATTATGTTCATAGGCGTTGGATTAGATTTGTTCAGTATGGAAGTTGGCATTAGGCTTTAAAATCTTAGTCAAATTGTTAGCTAGCGGAATGGAATTTGTCCAATGGATTGAGGATGTTGGAGTTTAGGAATTAGATTTCAGTTGTGTGTTTCTGAAGTTTAGATAAGAGGTTGGATCTTGGATGGCGTGAATTGTTGTTTAGATTACGGATTAAAGTCAGGCATTTGGTTTTGGAATTGGGATGGCATCAGGGGATTGAAATTGGCTTTCATTAGGGGATCGAAATTAGATTAAGGGACGTTAACTTCAAATAGGGAATTGGAGTGTAGCGGCAAGTTGTTGGATTTTAGTTAGTGAATTGGAGATTGCGGAATTGGAAAGTTGGTCGTCAGGGAGCTTTGGCTTTGTAGAGTAGAGCATGTGGATAATTTGTGTTTAGTGGGAATGTGTAACTAAAAAAAATGTCCCTCAGTCCATTCGCTGATGTCCTATTTATAAACCCTTAATTATATTTTCATATCAATGATACGGAAGATATGATTACGATTCTTCAAAGATTTAATCTAACTTTTAGAAACCCTACTTAATTCGAGCTTTTTAATTTTTCAAGACCTGATCTAATCTTATTTGATATAGCCCAATAACTTATCTAATAAATTTTAAGTCTATTCCGAGCTAATATAAATTAGATAAAATTCTGTTTTAAATTGGACTAGGTCAAAATTATTTTAATAAAGCCAAATTCTTAAATGACTTAATGATTTATTAAATTAATCACATATTGTTATCCAATTTGATATTAAATGATCTGATATGACTCGACTTGACTTGATAGGATTCGACTTGACTTGATACGGCACGACTTGACTTGAAATGATTCCAATTGGTACAACATGACTCGATACAACACGACTCTCTTTTTATTATTATTATTATTATTATTATTATTATTATTATTATTATTATTATTATTATTATTATTATCATGGCTTAACGAAAATGAAAAATGATAAAAATGAGGTGTCTACATACTGCATAGATGTTGAAAATCTAAACATAGTTAAACTTAATTATATTAGTTTAACAAAAGGGTTCTCTTCTCAATTGGAAGTTACTAAGATATGTGTGATTTTATGGAAAGTGTTTAGATGAGTTCTAAAAGTTTAATGTAAGTACGTGTTAAAACTACCATTTTTTTTTTCTAATTACCCAAGTGAGTAGCGACTCTCACCTACTTATTCTAAATGTATAAGATGTTCTTCCAATGTCTTACTAATGCCCAGCTCTCAAATCCATTTTAGAAAATATAGTTGCTCTTCCTAACTCATCCAACAATTAATCTATTGTGGGAATAGGAAACTTGTCTAATATTGCACCTTGGTTTAAAGCTCTATAATCAATGCAAAATCTCTAAGAGCCATCATTCTTCTTTACTAGTAATATTGGAGAAGAAAAGGCATTGGTACTAGGCCTCATAATGCTAGACTCCAACATTTCTTGAACAAGTTTCTCAATTTTTGCCTTTTGAAAATAGGAATATCGATATGGATGAACATTAACTGCTTGTTTATTATTCTTAAGATGGATGTGATGTTGGATTAACCTTAAAGGTGGCAATGATGATGGAGTTGCAAATACACCATTGAATCTACTTAAGAACTCTTCTATAGAGTTGTTTCTAGTAGTACAAATGGATGAATCAATCTTTTAAGCTACTAAATGGAACAAACAAGTGACATTGTTTGTTTTTACCAACTTTCTTAATTGATTATGTTCAATTCTCATTGTTGTTATGTCATTTCGACCATGTAAACCCATTATGTTTCCATTCATCTAAAATGACAGCGTCGGCTACTTATAATTGAAAGTTACTATACCTAATGTAGTTGGCTATTGTATTCCTAAGACCAATTCTACTCCTTATGTTTCTAATATGTAAAAATCTACAAAAAAATCCAATATCATTTAATACTAAAGGAATAACACTACACATAGATGAACATACTAGCTTATCTCCATTTCCAATCATTACAGAGAATTCTAACGTAGCTATAATAGGCAAATTTAATGATTTAGCTACACTTACTTGAATAAAGTTGTGAGTGCTTCCAGAATCTACCAAAACATGTACTTCTCTGCCTTTAATTTTTCCTTTCAACCTTAATGTCTTAGGAGCTAAAACTCTTGAAAATGCATAATAGCTCATCTCAACTGGATCAAATGCTTCCATTCCATCAAAATCCTCAACTTCTGCTTCTTGCGACTCCAATTGCTCCACTACATGCTCATCCTCCATCTCTTTTAGTTGTATTATCATTAAGCATTTAGCTTTGCATACATGGCCTTTATGAAACTTCTCATCGTAGTTATAGTATAATCCTCTTTCTCATCTCAAAGCCAAATCAACTACTATCATTTTCTCTATGGGTAAAAACTTTTGGTTAGAAATCTAGAAATTAGGTTTATTATGAGTGTTTTGGTTGTTTGGTTTATTTGAAACTTGTGATGATACAATAGAAATGGTGGGCTTTTGAAAAGATGCTTAATGACATAGTTTTGAAATAATTGTTTTTTCTTTTAGATTTTTATTTGAAAAGGATTGGTTTGAAAAAGATGGTTGGTATTGAGATTTTGTGAAAGAAAATAACCTATTGATAAGTCTTTGCAACTTAGCTAAGTGAACTGCTTCCAAATAAGATGATGGTCTTGTAGAAATAACCTTTACCTATGTATTAGCTTCAAGGCCCGATACAAAGCAACTTTGAATTAGACTCTTTGATAACCTAGAAATATGATTGAGTAAGCTCTCATATTCATTCTCATACTCCAAAACTGATCTTTTCTGCACTAATTTGGATAATTTGTGTCACACCCCAAATTTGAGGTGTCGTAATAATCTTGCCTTATAAACTAATCTAAGCTAAAAGCTATCCCCTTGGCTACTAACATAAGTATAGTCTATACGAGGCGAATGATGACTTAATCAGCTTTAAAGTAGTCGGATGAGCACTTGTAATATATAAACCTGTGAAGTAACATTTTACAAAATACATTTTCTTATACTTATAAATAGATTAGTTCATTACATAATCTTAGGTACATTAAGAGTACAAAAGTTTTCAAAAAAGAAAAAGAAAAATTGTATATCTCCACAAGAGGACTATATTGCATATATAATGATAGCAGCAAACTAATGAAGACCATGAAGCCTCCCAAGAAGACCTTATAATCCTCCTATAAAAGAAAACAGAAGAGACTTGAGCTTCATTCCACTTGATAAACTCCTTCATTTTACACCTAACCTGTCAAAACTAACATGTGGACAAGTGTAATGAGACATCTTTTGGTATTACTCTACACTTGCAAAACAATTTATATAGATGTGAGCTCAAATAGCTCGGTAAGAAGGGATGGAGTCATAAACAAACAAAGTCATTTAATAATTAATTATATGCAAATGTAACAGACAAATAATATAGCATTCACAATGTTTAACTAGTTCATTATGAAGTTAGAGTAATTTCATTTACTCTAACCTGGATTCTAAGGAGTTTCAACGTGATACTATTAAACTAAATTTGGGCATATGCAATGGAGAGCACCATCCTCCCTAGACAACATTCAAACCATCGATCCCAACTTTACAATGACCTCCTCTCCTGTCACTTAGTTTAACTAAAGGTAGGAAAAAGGCCATTTATGTTATCTTTAACGAATGCATCGGTATTTAGTCTAACAACCTAATCGTTAACCCTAATTGGTTATCATGAATGTCAGGTTAATTTTTTAATCAACTTAAGATTAGTTTAGATTATTAGGTAACCAATCAAGTTTATACGCATAAGATATGATATATGTTTAAGCAGAAAAAAAATACTTGGAGTTCAACTCCCACTCAATAATCAGTATTCTAAGCACACACATATCACATGTACAGACAATCTAACTACAACCACAAACAAACACTCTTACTCCCCTAAGTATCCTAATATGATACTTCAATATGTCATTAAGCATCAATCCCAACTTACCTAGATGTAATGTCACCTGCTCCTATACATCATGTTTATGATCTTCATTAATAATCTCTAGAAAGCAATACAAAACTTTAGTTTTAAATTCACATATGAAGTAAGAACTTATTTTCTTTATTAAGTAGGTGTACATTCTGACATAAGTAGGTTCTTTAGTTATTTAATTAAATTTTAGTTGACTTGAGATAGGTTGTAACTAAGGTTCTAACTTATTACTATAAATTAGGTTTTTTACTTAAAAAGTTCCTAACTTACATTCTAACTCCAATATAGTTATAAAGTTTTAGTATCAATTACTTTTTAACGCAAAGCCCATTTGTAACACGATTAAGTTATTCACTCCTTAAGTATATTTTAATTTTCTTTTTGACATAGTTTCTAACCCTTCAACCACTCTCACAACTTAGTATTTAACTTATACATAAGCTTCCCTTGCATTTCTAGAATTTTGTATACTTTCTAACATAAGAAAATATCCACTAAGAGATTTGGTGTCAAATTCACCAAATACGAACTTTTTACTTAAAAATCATTATTTCTTAAATCATAATAATCCACTTCAAGTTACTATAGGGTAATAATCATGTATTACATTATAGTTTTACAAAGAATCATTAAAGCTCCTTTTGGAAATACTCGTCCTGTACACTATTTTGACAAAAATGAATTTTTATCAAAAATCCAACAATATGATTTTTACAATCCAACCATATAACATCAAAATTAAACATTTTAAGAGTATGACTATAAAATTTCAGATCGAAACTATACTAATTGGTTTTTCAATTACTCATTTGAAATTTAGTGTGCAAGACTTTTTCTTAAGGACCCCATATCTATACTCAAAATTTTAAAAATCTAATCAAATATTTGAATTTTTCATACAAAAATACGTAGGAAAACCAAATTTCATAATTTTTGGTGATCGGTTGCTATTTTTCTCTAATTTTTGATAAAATCGAAAAAGTTTAGTGACTTACTATAAATCTAAGCTTCGGCTACCGTAGGGAGGGGAGGGTGTATCAGCCCACTTTATTGCCTACCTCTCCTTTAGACCATCACTTGGTTTCACTTCCAACTAGTCATCTTCCTTAGAATTACGTAAAACCCTAAATTCATGACTAAATTTTCTAAATTTTGTTCTTCACTTTCTCTCTACATATTTTCCACTACTAGAATTTTTCCAAGCCTTGTAATTGCCTAAACTTGTTCTAAATAGCAAATGGCCTTTTTTATATCTTCAATTGAGTTGCTCTTGATTTTTTTCTAACATTAATACAAGTGTGTATGGTTATACTTATGTGTAAAGAGGTCAAAATCCTATCCCATGCATTTCCTAAACTCATTCTATGTAGCAATATGTTTTCTAGATATTTAAGAAAAAATTTTATCATTTTTTTTAATTTTTTTAATTTATTTATTGATTTATACATAATTTCAAGTATTTACGATAATTACGGATATATATATTTACATAATAATTGTATACTATGTACATACATGTCTCTTATGTAATATTTTATGTCCATTATTAATTATATTATTCCTATAATATATCTCTAAGTATTTCTTAATTTTTTGAACCTACGTTTCGTATATCCAATAATATAAAAATAATATAGTAAATTCTTATTATTTTAGTTATATTTTTAATATTTTATTATATTTTTTAATTTTGAACTTACGTAATCACTTCAATTAATATCTTGAGTCTATACATAAGTTTTTATGTTAACCAGATTAGTTTCAGTCTATATATAAGTTTTTATGTTAACCAGATTAGTTTCATTGACATCCTAAATTTATTCGCTCAATTCATATTTACCAAGTGCAAGGTTCACAATTTTCCCTAATATTCTTCAAAGATTGAAGGTCCAAACCTTGTTTTAACTACTTTCTCAAATGCTATCTAAGTAGTTAACAAATCATTCTTTGTAAACCATTGAAACCACTATAAAGCTTCATTCTCCATGGCAAAAGAGATCATTTTTAATCTCTATAATGGCGGTATTTCATGAAATTCAAAAAATTGATTAACTTTGAAAAGTCAAGATTCTACATCTTACTTAAAAAAATTTAGTAGATCTAATTTTATGGATCTATAGTATTGATGCAACTCCTAATTGTTATGCAATGAAAATTATGAAGAATCCTCATGTCTTCTTAGATTTCTCTTTTTCTTTTCTAAAGGCTGAAAAGTCTCAACAAATTTCTCAAAGCTTTCTATCATTTTTGTCAACATGTTCTCCATTTTATCCATTCTTAACTCCAATGTTGCAAACTTAGCATCATGTTTTCGAATTTCTTCTTGTAAATTTGACATCCCTCTTATGTTGACTACCATGTGAACTATATTGCAATCTTGATCAACAACCAATGAACAATAAAAACACCAAATATTAGTCCTATTGGAGGCCCATCTCACTAACACAAAAAAATAACACTCGATCCAGATAAATAAATATCTTTAGTCTTCTCTCTCTTTTGAAAACTCTAATAGGTATCTCTCTCTCTTTCTCTCTCACCCACACACAAATAAGTTTTCTCTTTCTTACTTCTAAAATTAGGGTTATGAGATATGTAACAGGAATTGATTAAAAGTGAACACAAATTCCAAATTCTTGCTCTAATTGTTCTGATCTATAAGGTGCTACTAACTAATTGTGCTCTTTGTATGTGTTTATAAGGGTTTGAAAGGTTTATGAGAGTTGTAAAGTTCTCAAAGGAGAAAAAATGAAGGTGGTTTTGGTTATTCGAGTGATCCACGACTCCAAAAATTGCTAAGCAATTTTTCAAGAAGATGTCTCATGGTCTTTTCTTTATGTTTCTCATTCTATTTACACACGGTTGTAATTTCTATTAGAGTACAATTACTATTCATTATGTACAACTAGATATGTTATATCTACTTTTGTGCAACTATTTCTTTTGTTGTATAAGTGACTCCATTGTTTATTATTACAACTTGATAAATGTGCAATTTACACATTTATCCTCTTTTAAATATAGCACATGTATGTATTTCATTATGCTTTTGATGTGGATTTTACTTGAAAATCAATAAAATCTAAGCTTTCTGGACCATAATGCATAATGAATAAATAGTGAAAAACGATCAAATGTTGGCTTAAAATGATTTGCATGTGTCTATAAGTGTCTCATTTTTGGACCACTTATGAATTGTGCACCACAATCATATATCAAATGCTGCAGCGATTGGAATCTCAATAACAAAGTACAACCATGTGAACACAAAGAATAGCAGCATCTGATCCTAGGTAGTGCAGTAGTTGCAGCAATGAAGCAAAAACCAATCAGCTTTAAGCAAAATTCAAGAGCTCTACTTCTATGGATAGCAACTACAGTAAAATATATATATATATATAGCTCCACTCAATAACAACTGCAGCAACTCCAAGTCCAGAGTACACTCTAACACAGAACCAATCCTTACAACAGCAAACTAAATTATGGGAGGAAAAATATGCATTGCATTTTTGTATTGAGTTGAGCGTGTGGAGTTCCATTTTGATTATTTTTACTACAGGCCATGACTTCAATTAGTGGAGAACGAAGAAGGAGAAACAGCAGTTGCACTCCAAATGTGTTTCAAACATGGACAGCAGTGCCAATTAAGAACTAAGCATGCCCCAATCCATAGCAAGGCAGTCCACGCAAGCCAACCAAGCAAGCAGCAAGACATTTCATGCAACCAACAAGTCACCAGCAGCTCCCTAAACCAACAGCACATGATAGCATACCGAAACAGAGAAAATTCTGCAACAATTCCTTGCCTTGTACCAAAGTGAGAGACAGTTTCACTTCATTACAGCAGAACAAAGGCCGATATTCAAGCAATCCAAATTCCAACATGCAACAGCAGCCGAACTTGCAACTGACATGTAGCTGTCGAACTTGAGCAAAACTAAACACAGACAGCAGCAGGATATTTCAAATTCTACTACAATTGTAGATTCAAACCAAGTTAACTGTTGTCCTAAAGCCGAGCACAATCAACCCCTTGCATCATCCAATCCCTTGCAAGAAATTCAGCAGCTAGCAAAGCACATCTGTAGCAGTGACTAAGAACAATTTCAGGAATTCAGCAGCTAGATAATTGAAGAGCAGCTGCTAACTTAACAATTCAAAAGCATGTCAAGCTCCATATGCCGAGTTGTTTTCCATAGAAAAATCTGAGCAAAAACTACAACAACACCCTAAGCACAAGATAAGAACCACGATTCCAACTTTGGCCATGTACTTGAATTTCAAACAAGGGCTGCTGCAAAACTAGTGAATTCAGCAGCCAAATTTGTTTAGCACCAGCACTGACCAAATGAGAGACTCATGAGCTGCAATTTCAGAAGTAAGCAGCTCCATGAATTCAACATAGCATCCACAGCAGACATGGCACTTCGATTCCCAAATGCAGCAGCAGCTGAAGCTTCACATCGAGTTCCACATGACATCTGAGCTCATTTCCATGTAGCAGCTGCAACAAGATCAATCGAGCCCTTGCTAAGTAACCAAGCAATTACATTGCCGAGCTGCTGTCCATAGCACAATTGCTGCAACTCCACACTCAACCAAACAACAGCAACAAAAGCAGAGTTCATCACTAGGCCGTGGTCTTCAATCGCGTGACAGCAGCTGCATTCACTTCAAACCGCAGTTGGCCAAGCCGAGAAGCACTTCAACTTCAATTGTAGCAACTGTAATATTCCAACCAGCAGCAAAAGTCCACTTCGAGCTCAGCAGCTCCAACCAGCAACTGAGCTGAAACAAACCGAGTGCAACAGCTGAATGAGCAGACCTACACATGAACAATAATAGCTGCACCAAGCAATTGAACACAAAAGCAACACAGATCAGCCCATGCGTGAATGAAAAAGCAAACTAAGCTGAGCAAAGGAAAATGAAGACAGCAGCCACGACAACCTAAATAGCAGACTTGTAAGCTGCAATTTTCAATTGAAAGAACGGCAATGGGTGATGACTACAATCCAAGCATCTCCAGCGAAACTCCAGCTGATTGGCACATACACGGCAGAATGGAGTGCTCTACTAGGTGCACCATGCCAGACTGATGCCGAGAAACTCCAAACATTTGACCAAAGGCCGAGCTTCTTGAAGGACATGACCAACACGCGAGCTCCATGACTCGCAGCAGGCCTTGGATTCATGCTGATCTGTAGTGTGCTGCAAAAAATTGCAGCATCTCCATACACGAGCAGCAGTTGGCCGAGTACTGTCCACTCACGCTTGCGCTTCACCAAGCCGAGAACAACAGCTCCTGAAGATTAGACGTCGAGCAGCTATTGAACTTCATCCGAGCATGCCAGAATTTTCACCCGAGCAGCAGCTGTCCTCTCCTTCCAAGCTTTACGTAGACTGTAGTATGGATGAACAATACACGTCCGTGGCGGCATCAACCAATTGGACACAGTGGCTAATATCAGCACACCAGCAAGTTCATTAGCTAAATAGTCATCGGAGCTTGTGTCCAACTCCGGGCAAAGTACAACACGTACAACCACAGCTACAACAAAACTACAGTTGGCCGTGAATCTTGAACAACAGTAGCACAGGTTTTCATTTGACCTCTTTTAGTTCCCCTTCAGTGATCACAAAAATAAAAGATTGAAGCACAATTGGGCAGCCCATCTTCGGTAAAGAAGCCGATACGTAGAGAGCATTCCTATAGTCCATTTAGTTTAGCTCAATAACTTAGGATTTGCTGATATCATTAAACAACAGGGAGCAGCTTTGAGAGGATCCATTGTCTAATTGTAGGGTTGGTCTTTGTCATCTTTTGGGGGCCACTATTTGTTTTAGCAAAATTAGAAGCCCATGTACAGAGAAGGGAGGGCATTTCCTTTAAGAGGAGCAGCAGCCAAATGAAGGAGGAAGGAGCCGAGACGGAAAAATAAAAAATAATAAATAAATAAATAAACAGAATACAGTAGGAGGACAGAGAAAAAGAGGAGAAAAAACGCCTAAGGATTCTGAAACTTCGTTTTTATTTAATTTAGTGAAGTTTTCGTTGTATTAATTTGATTATGTTCTGTTTAATTTTAGGACTCTAAATCATTTTATTTTAGCTTATTAAAGTATTATCCTGAGTTTCAAATGAATCGACATATGTTGATTATTGTATCGGGTTTTGAAATTAAAGATACCGATCCAGGTATTTTTTTTCCTTATTATTTCGATTTATATATATCTTAATTCATTTGGGTTTTGTGATATGATTTAATATTTAATTTATTTGAGTTTTGTATTGATGGATTTAATTAATTGAAGTGTTCATATATTATTTTGATATCAATATTGAGTATTTGCGTATTTTTCTATTATATTCATTGTCTAGTTATTTAATACATAGTTATTAATTTTTAGCTAAATAGAGTTAGAGGATATTTGAAAGGGTTTTGGTAACTTGAGTTCAACATAGCTTAAAATTTTTAAAAAGCTCGTCATAGGGATATGCTTTAATTAAATTCATAAACTCGTGTACTTAATGCAGTTGGAAGTATGGTTTGGGTCATAAAAATATACTTAAACCATATTTCTCACTAGAATAATAAATTCGATGTGAGTAAATTATTATTTACCCAATAGTTATAGACAAATTGCCTTAACAAGTAAATTTATGATATAATTAGAATTCCACTACTTCGGGAGGTGGGCGATTTCTAATGAGTTTAATTAAATCACTTTTATTCAATTTCGAATATTGATTTAAGACATCGCATCAATTCAAATGAGAATAGATTTACAAATCCTAATTTGATTTTTTTTTCCTCCTAAAATCAAGACCTTCATATTGCAATTAAAACATTTAATTTAGTGTTTATCTTATTATCCAATTTTTTCTTACTTTTAATTCAATTATTAATAGCTTAGCTTAGGGAAAAACTTAGATAATTTAGTATTTAGTACTTAACTCCTAGCTCCCTAAGGAATACGACCTTGACTCACCGTTTGTACTACTTCAACAACTCAATACACTTGTCGGTTCACGTACTCACATTTTCAATGAGTAATTACTCAGTATCTAATGTAATCCTTAAATTTTATGTTTTATCTGATGTTCTTCCTCGACCTTTTGGTCTCTTATTACTCCTTGTTTGTTGTCATAACATAATCTCCATAAATGACAATTGTAAATAATTTTCCACATCATTGAATTGCCAACCAAAATTTCCAACAACTAAAAAATATAAGTATATATATATATATTCTTTTTATGTTTCAAGTCTAAATATAAAATATATGAATGAATTGAAATTAGAAATGACTCATAGACCTTAAAACAAACTAAAATAAACTTGATTTTAGATTGAAAACTTTGATACAAACTAATGGAATACATATAGACCTTAGGAATGCTAGAAACATATGAAATCCTTACCTATGATCATAGAAAAAAAAAAAAACCAAAGATATACAGAAGCTTAGACTTGTTTATTATAAAATTAGGAATATAAGTTATGAAACCTATATGATTAGCTATAATTGAGCCAACAAATAAGCGTGTAATTACAAAGACCACAAGTATAGAGTTCATGACATGTTCAAGAAAACGAGTGGAAACTTAAATTTCGATTCAACATAACTTACTAAATAATTCATTACATATTTGACCTACTCATAAGCATAAATAAGACCTAAGTAAACCAAGAAACATCTCAATAAAAAGTAGCATAATAAAATCTTAGGAAATACAAGATAATGGAAAATATAAATTCAAAAACTAATCATAATAATTATGAAGAAGAAAGATGGTAATGGTTTGATCATGAGAAGGGGGTAGTTGATGGTCTAGAAGTTGCATACAATGGTAGACTTATAAGAAAGCCGCTAAAGCTAAGCTAGAGAAGGCTCGCTAATGCTTAAGTTAGTGAAGGAAAGAAAGGAAGGTGAGTATGCATCTAAAAAGAGATAAGTAGGACTTTTGAGAATCTTTTGTACCTTTAGCTCCATGACCTATTTATAGGACATGGAGCTTACTTGCTAAGGGCACCTAGTTGATTAAGATTGGCTTGAATGAAGTTGATGCAGGATATGCATATGCGATACAAGAGAGGATAAAGCTACCTTATCAGTTGATAAACCTTAGGAAGAGTGATTGTTACGTCTGAAGTATGGGCGAATGTCACATCTAAGGCAGCTAAGTACAAAAGCTGTATCATAGATGTTAAGATAGCATTTATTGAGAGGAGAGAGAAATAGAGAGAGAATAACAAAGGCACTAAAGGCTTCAAGCCATGTCTTAAACACTTGGCATGTGCTTAGGGGCTAAGATTGGTGCTGTATGGTGAGCTTAGATCGAGGGGGGGGGGGGTGGTAAGGAGTTGGGCTCATAAAAGGCTTTGGATAGAGTCTCTGAAGGTCTTGATGAGGTCGGGATAGAAAGGTACTTGGGATAGGCCTAAGTAGGCTACATTGGCATACTGTATGGTATCTAAAGGTCTTGAGGAGATCAAGATGGAAGGGTGCTTAAGGTTGGCTCAAATAGGTTATGTTTACTTATAGGTAGATCAAACAAGACGCTTCATCAGGTAAGGTTTGAGTGGGCATACTTAGAAAGACTCGAGTAGGCTGCTTAACTTGGGTTGAAGTGAGCTCGTGAGAGGGTTGAACGAGTTGAACTATTAAAGAGAGCGAGGCTCTTTGGCTTAAAGTAGTTCTTAAGAGGAACTTGAGTAAGTAAAGATGCTTAGACTTAGGCTTTTGGAGCTTGGGCTTAGAATTATCTATCAACAAAATACATAAAAATAATAGTATAAATGGTATAAAAGATACAAATGAATTGAAATTGTATATGACTCATAGACCTTAAAACAAACTAAAAGAAACTTGATTTTAGATTGAAGACTTTGACACAAACTAATGGGATACACACAAACCCTTAGGAATATTAAAAACATATGAAATCCCAATTTATGATCATAGAAACCGGAAACCAAAGATATATGGGACCTTAGACTTAGCTAATTACAAAATCAAGAATCTTAGTTGTAAAACCTATAGGATTGACTATAATTGAGCCAAGAAACAAAGGCCTAATTATAAAGGCCGCAATAATTGAGTTCTTGATAGGTTCAATAACACAAGTGGAAACTCAAATTTCCCTTCAACATAACTCATTAAATAATTCATTAAATACATGAATTACTCATAAGCATGAATAAGACTTAAGTAAACTAAGAAATATTTCAATAAAAAGAAACATAATAAGATCTTAGGAAATATAAGATCATGGGAACTATAAATTCATAAACTAATCATAATAACTATGAAAAGAAGGATATAAAAATAAATGGTATAAATGGAAACTAATTTACTAAATAATAAGACAAAACTAGCAAGTAAATAAAGGAATATAATATGTATGACAATTGAGGCCTCAACAACTCAAATTTGATCAATGACTTAAGGTCAATTCAACCATCCAAGTATAGTTGACCATCTTTGATCAACTACCCTCTAAACATTAAGATTTGTCTTCTTCAATTCTTAGCTCACTTGGTCTTTTAGATTCTCATGCATTTGTGTAAATCCTAAATTTAGAAATAAATAAATAAATAAGGAATTAAAGAATATAAAAAAGGGTTATGATTGATAGGCTTGGTATGGCATGTGATAAACTTTAAGGAGTAGGAGTAAAGTTGTCTAGAAAAGTTTTAAACCTCCTTCCTTTCCTACTATGTTTGTGTTGCTCCTACTACTTCTCATCTTCCCTACATGGTTCTTTTGTGGTAAACTAGAAAACTTACAGAATATTTCTCAAGAAGACCTTTTAGGTTAAGGCTCAAAGAGTTAGTGTGCCTAAATCAAAGCAAAACTTAAGATTTTGCAAAGGGATAGCCAAAATCAAGTAAGTTACCACTTCTACTCCATTGAAATTCATTTTTCTCTTGAGTAGGTTAAGGAAACTAAAAAAGATTTTGTCTTTACAAAAGTAGAGTGTGGAAATTGCAAATTTGAGGGTTCTTAGGCCAAGAATCGCATAGTAAGTCATTTAAAACCTTTATTTGGTTAAAAGTTTAATTTTATTGTGTATTATGGAGTTCAGGTTTAGTTATGATTTTGGGATTTGATGGCTGTATGATGTTTAAGGGCTATAGAGGAGTGTTTGCAGATGGGCTTATACTGGAAAAGTTTTGGAAAAAGGGAATAATTATGTTTAGGTTAGGGCTTGAAGTTGTTCACTAGAGGAGTCGTACGTTACAGTATATAGAATTTTGCAAACTGTGACTAGCATCCAAACATCATAAAGGCTAGCATTCGAATGCTCAACTCCCTAGAAGCTCATAAAATGTGAGTTTAAGCTAGCATCCGAAAGCTAGTTGACCTAGCATCTAGATGCCTTAATCAAAGTAGTATATAGAAGGTTTCCTTTCCTTTGCTTTCCTTGTGGCTTTTCCAACCTTCTTTTTCATTTTAAAACCTTTCCAATACATTTTTAAACAATTTCTGAATCTATACAACAACCAAACTATGTTTTTCTAAGGAACAGTTTGAGACTTCTTGTAGGGACTTATAGCCTAGTCGAGGGGTTAAGATGTAAGGAGTAGCAACTTTCATGATTAAGTTTAAGGTGAGAATTACTTGTTTTATGATGTATCAAGTTGTAGAGCATCAAGATACTTATTGAATACTACTATGGAGTTAGGTACGAGATACTTTGTTGATGACTTTAAACTAGATTAATTGAACTTAGACCTTAATTAATTTTGGTACTTATGCTTGGCTTCAACTACCCATTGATAGGGTCTAGTGGTTTTGGTGAGACACATAGCAATCTTTATGTAACGTTGTCCCTAGTAGAGTCTCACACTAAAAGGACATAAGTAGGTTTAGGTTTGTGATTGGTTTCTTATGTATTGGGGAGGACCTAACACCAATATTTATATGGCATTTATATTATATGTTTGTAAGGGTTGTGAGTAATCTTAAGTCTCAGGATGCTGAGACTGTGCTACTTGTAGACTAATTAATAAAGATTAAAAAAATGAATTATTGATGCATTTATTATAGGTACTCGTATGTGCTTATGCCTATTACTTGTATATTCACGTATATGTGTGTTGCATCTTATATTAGGTGTTAGCTCACCCTTTACGGAATTGTTGTTTTTCAATTATAGGTTTAGGGTATGAAGATTATAGTGATTATCATGTTAAGGATGTGAGTTGTAATTATTTGTATTATGATGAGGAGGGTAATTACTATTGTTATGATGATGGAGCTACTACCATGTAGACTAGACATTAAGAGTGAACTACTAGAGGCTTTATCTTATTACTTTTCATCATAAATATTTGAGATTTGTATTATTTGATTGAAGTAACCTGTGCCTCCTATTATCAATATTTAGTAGGTTGCCTCTAGTTAGGGTTATGAGACTCCTAGATGTTTTCTTAGTGATTTTTCATTATGTTCAGGTTTCTTAACTCATGTGATGTACAGAGATTGAGTGGATGATATTCTACTCTTTTGTAATTTTGTGGTTATTAATTTTTGAGTTGGTAGGTTTTATGAAATTATATAAAATATAAATAGTTACAATGATTCATTTTAGCCTTAACATGTTCGTTCCTAAGATTAATAAATGGCAAACTTGTGGCTTTTAGAGTTCTAGGTGTTACAATTTTTCCAAATTAATGATCTTTGACTTCTAAATTAATTGAAATGACATAATTTGAAGATTCATGCGATCTTCTATCTTTTTAAATTCAATTCTGTACTGATAGGTACCTTCCAAATGCCATGAGTGACAACTTTTGATGATTTATTTAATAATCGAATATAATTCTATGGTGTTTCTAAGCTAGTTGCTCAAATCACTTAAATAGTAATACTTTAAAGTCATCTACTTTTTTATACTTACTTTTATTTGATCACACAGGAGTACACGATTTCATTGATTTTGTTATGAATTCGTGTTTTTAACTTCGTCCGCATGTTTGATTGGGAAAAAAGAAAAAAGAAAAAAGAAAAACCTTCTTTTGCATGAAAATCACTAGTTCAACATGTTATTTCATTTACTCTTTTCGTGAATTTATGTTTCTAATTGAGTGATTCTAGAATAATTTGGAATCTTGATTTCAGATTTTATATCTTGAGACTGTATTTTAGAAATTTTGCATTTAGGATGAAATTTTTTGCGTTTCTCTCAAGGCATGTAAATTAATATCCATTCCCACCATGGCGTGTTAAATCCATAATTCACATACTTATTTATGACCATCGTCGTCGTGGACAAGTCAAAACTTGGACTTTCAAAGCAAAAGCAAAGCCAGGGAATTTCCTTGAAACCGGAGAAGGACAAGGGTAAGCACACTGTAGATAATGAAAAATATTTAATAATATTAACACGAATTGACGAGTAATATATAAATATTTATAAAATTTTAAATATATGAAATATATAATTAGTATATTTAAAAAAATATATATTCTTGTACTAATATGAGTCATAATTTGACTAATACTCATACACTATTCGTTGATTTGCATTATACGTTCGTATTATTAAAACATTTTTATTTAATAATAGAGTTATAAATAATATTGGATAAATATATTTATTAAAAAAAATGAATGGTATTAACACGTTATGTTGATTTGTAAATAACATACAAATACTAATAAAATTTTAAAATATGTTAGTGAAGAAATGTATCTTTTAAAAAAATATCAATTATATTTTCATATATTAAAATTTTATCGATACTTATATATTATTGATTCATGTGACATGTTTTTAAGTCTCTTAACAAAAAATTAATTTATAATTATAAAATTTTGTTTCCTTATGTCAAGTTAGAAGTATTTTTAGTACTCTTTTATATAGCATTCAAGCATTTAAATAAAAAAAATTAATATATAATTATAAAAGTTTATTTTGCCGGATCAAACTACTTAAATATTATCGATAATAACACTGGGAGTACATAAATATGAGCTATATTTCTGGCTGTAGTTTCTGGGAGAATGACGAGGAGAATTAGACAAAGACTTGAGCATTGACTTGACACTATGGAACCAAACCCCACGTTACAATGAATTATGCGTCTCTAATAAATCATGAGCTGCTAAAATTTTGAAAATATTATATGCTCATACGATCTGCTAAAAGACGTACTTCCTTAAATCAACCGAAAGTTGTTTTCCTCAACTGAAAAATCATGTATTATCCATCAACTACTACTAAAGATGATGAGAAGTTTGTTTCCTCATCATCTCAAGATGCACAACTGTCGCCGTTCCATCTGCCACCACCAACAGGTATTCCGGTGAGCTCCACGGCCACGTTTTACACCGATTCGTCACAGTCGGTGCCAATCCCTCCATACCCTCCCCCGAAGAAAGCTAAAGTTCCATGGTCAACAGGCCTGTTTGGTTGCTTTTCTGACATTAGGAATTGTAAGCAGATCGAGTTTCCCTATATTTTGTTTCGTTGAATGCTTACTAAACATGATTGCTGGAAAGTTAGGAATGATTCTCCTGACGATTCTTTTAAAATTGTCATTTCCACAGGTTGCATAACATGTTGGTGTCCTTGCATTACTTTTGGCCAAATCGCAGAAATTGTGGACAAAGGATCATCCTGTAAGTTAGTACACAATATTCAACTTCCTTCCTTGCATAACTACTCTGCTTTAAGTCTCGCTCCCTCCAAAATTGTCGATTTACTTTCAAATATTTTCGACAGTGTAATATTTTTATTAATATGGCATGCTAGAAGACCGTCACAGTGGTTCAAAATCTTGAAAACTAGACTACGGTAGTTTCACACGCCTCAAACTCATTGGAAAAGGAAAAATCCGCTACTTTGTCTAATTTTAATGTATTTTCTTCCCTTCGGAGTTTACCTTGTAATATCACTTTGATTTAACTCTTTCCGTTACGAATTCAACCATCGATTATACACAAGGATATCTTCTTGCGGAAATTGATGAAAATGGAAATGAAGAGAGTCTTTCCTGCAAAAATAGTATTGGAAGGACGAGCAAGCACAACAATAATTGACCATCCTGGTCCAAACTGTCCTGATTGAGCGATCAAAGAAGCTGATCATATGAAACTAGTAATGATAATAATATTTATAAAGAGCTGCTACAGGTAACGAGAAAGAATTTATAGGATAGTATACATCATATATGAATACATATAATTTATAAATACTAATCGAATTCCAACTCGTACATATGAGTGATAATTTACTAATATTATCGTGTATAATTATATTTACATATTACATGTATATACATGAAACATGTAATACTGATTGAACTTTTTTTCCCATTCGAACGCACTTTGGCTTCTATAATTCCCAATACAATGCAAAATTAATATACGCGTGTGAGCAGCTTGTGGTGTGAACGGAGCACTTTACACGCTGATAGCATGCGTGACCGGATGCTGCTGCTGCTTTTACTCGTGCTTTTACCGTTCAAAGATGAGGCAGCAGTACTCACTCAAGCCAACCCCATGCTGCGATTGTTTGGTTCATTGCTTCTGCGAGGGTTGCGCTCTTTGTCAGGAGTATCGTGAGCTCCAAACCCGTGGCTTCAGCATGTCCATCGGTATGTTAATGTTACAGTAACATAAAACTTTCTCTCTCTCTCTCTCTCTCTCTCTCTCTTCTATATGTGTAATATGTCTGTTTTTCAATTTTTTTATGCTTGCGAGTTCTGAGAGAGTACTGTTGTTGATCTTGTTTTTATGAATTTAATTTATTTAGGGTGGCATGGAAACGTTGAACGACGGAATCGTGGTATGGACGTGCCGCAGGGACACACAGTACCTCCTTCCGTCGAAGATGACATGTCTCGAGATGATTAGGCCTAAAATTTGAAGGACTACTTTAATTTTTAGGATGCAATCGTCATACGTAAACCCATGCTGGGAAAGAAATATTATTTTATGATAAGTTTTTAAAATATTATAAGAAAGTGTAAGAAATAAAGTACTCATGTAGTGTAAAATTAGTTCGTGACCATTAATATAATCTTTTTTCTTGTTTACAGTAGCTTGAAATTTCTTATGTTTGTAAATCGCCTTAATGTTTTATAAAAAAACTTACCACCAGTTTGTAAGATAATCATCTAAAGTTTTCTTTTCTAAACTTTATTGAAGCTATCTTTTTAATATGTTATCATATATAATCAATACTTTAAATTAAAAAAAAAAAATTATAGAGTGATGTCATGAAATATTTTAAAATTTTAAACAATTTTAACTATCAAATTTTCTAAAAGTATTTTAGATGATCGATTTCCAAACTCCTCACATTTAAGTTAGTAGAGACAGTGTGTTAGTAGAATAATTTGTAATTTCTTATTGTTGGTAAATTAAGGGGAAAATAGTTGGTAGATTTGCTTAAACTGTATGCTAATGGAATGATTTGTAATTTCTTATTGTTGCCCATCACCTATACCGTCGTCACCCTTGCGCATGCCCAGCAATTGCCCCTTGCTCTCCTACAGCACCCACGTAATCGCCTAATGTCACCTAACATGCCTAACAGTTGCCCCTTGCTCACCCACAACACTCGCGTAATCAACCAATGTCGCCTAGCACACCTAGCAGTCGCCTTTTACACCTCCACAATGCCTACGTAATTGCCTTATGTCACCTAGCATGCCTAGCAATCGCGTCTTGCTTGCCTGCATGATCACCTAACAGTGCCTAACTAGTCGCTCCGTCTCTCACCCAACCTATCACCCAGCGACGCCCAACCAATCCCCCACTCTCTTGCCCAACCAATCATCCAGCCTATCGCTTAGCCAGTCTCTTGCCTAACCTATTACCTAACAATGCCTAACCTGCTACCCAACGTTGCCTAGTAGCGCTTAGTCCATTACTCAATACCGATACGATCCAATGCTAGGTAAATTGTCATTAATTTTTTATTATTTATTTATTTCATTAATTTTTATTAATTTACCTTATTAGTTATGTTTTTTCTATTAATTATTTTTTGTATTTATGTGCAGGTTTTTTATTCTTATTACACATCTTTTTATTTTCCAATAAAATTTAGTTGAATTAAGTTTTCTTTTAAATCATGTTTTTTTAATAAAAATATATATATATTTTGACATATAATGGTTTTGAAAAAATAAAAAAAATCTTAAATTGAGTTTTTTTAAAAAGATTCGATTAGTTAGAGTTTGTTTATTTAATTCGGAAAAAGTTAGATTTTCTTAAGTTTGTTTTCTTAAAATAATAAATTGATAAAACACATAAATCTTGCTCGATTTTCAATATAAAAATGATTCACTCACTGAAAATTTTATAAAAAAGAAAACTACAGTAAGTTTAATCCCGAATAGTGGGTACGCAAGCACCTTCAAGGTAACCGTCTAAAAAAATAAAAGAAAAAACTTTTTCCCTTATCTTGAAAATTCGTAATAATAAAAAATAATAAAAATAATTTTAGTTAATTTTTGTGCATTTAGATATAATTTTAGTATTTTCGAAAAATTATAAAAATAAAAGCCCATCAATTTTTAAATTTTTTACGTGGTGACTTAGTCTTAATAGGTTATCTCTCAAACTCAATTTTTTGGTTCAATTTTCTAAAAATTAATTTTTCTTTAAAATGTCCACTTAATTTATCTTTTTTTTTTACCAGTTGAACTAGTTGGTGAATCCATTTTTTTTATTAAATTTTTTTTTCTTAATTTAATGTTGATTAATTTATATAAAGTAGGATAGACTTAATATAGGTTAAATTAATGAAATCAAAATAGGGCTCGACAGAATTGACGACTTCACTAGGGAAGTTTCGTGGGCTAACCATATAAAAATTAAAAATTTATTGATAGGCTTTTGTACTACTATTATTTTCTTTTCTTGTATTATAGTCGTATTAATTGTTTTTTAGTGATGCAAGTCTTAAGAAAAAAAAAATCCGGCCAAAAGGGCCTTCTAGGGGAATTGGGTAGGTGAGGTCGGAGGGGGATAGGTTAGGGCTCTTTTATTTTAATCATTTACATGTTTAGATGTGGTCAGACCTAAGCCACTTTAGGAACTTAGGACGAACCGCCATTGTGTAACAATTAGGTAGCTGAGGTCTTTACCTCCACCTGATGATGATAGGTGATCCTACTCAAGCTTCAATGTAATTTATTAGGTTTCTCTCTAGAAAGCCTTAAAGCTACAAAGCCTTAGACCCGTAAACCTCACCCTCTTGCGTCATTCTTTTCAAAAAAGGGATAGTTATTTTTAAATTATAGGAAAAGCCTGATTTAATCTACAGTCAATTCATCATCCATTTTTAATTAAAAAAATCTGTAACCCTTATATATAAGTATACACAAGCTTCATTTTTATTAAATCTTATTTTGAATATACTTATATATAATGGTGTTCTTTAACCATGGATTTATTATAATTCCTATAGTTTATTAATAACTAACCTTATTGCATATTGCACATTGATTCTTTAACCTTATGTAGCATATTGCATCACATGCGTGAATAGCATATTGCATCACATTTATTTTGTATAGTTGTTTGTATATGCTATCTTTTATAATATACGTGGGTCTTGTAGATTTTGTGTTATTTTATCAGTAATAGGTCGTATAACATAACATTTAACATAAAATGCTCAAAATCATTAGTATTCCCCTTATACCATGATGTGCTAATGTTAAAAGAAAGAAAAAACTTCTATATTAACTTGTAAATTTTTCGGGGGCATGATTACATGGAAATTAACAATAATAAAGATTATTACGGAACTGTCATTTTTTTTAAAATAAATTTTATTATAAAAAACCAATTTCATGATAATTATTTATTCAGTTGATTTCTATTACAATGCCCCACGTATACCATACTAGTAAGAACTAACAAAATAAAAAAAAATAAATTAATCATTAGATTTCCATTGTGAATTATTTTCCATCTTAAGGTTATTAATCTTGTAAATGTCTAAGTTCTCATTCTTTATGTTTAGTCTTTAGGTTGTCATGATCGTAATAAAGTTTGCTCTATAAATCATCACCCATATGTCATTTATTCAATAGGTTTCTTATTGTAAAATAATTCTCGCTTTTCCATATTATCCCTGTAATATTATCGTCATCCTATGTTCTTGGTCGTCAGTCCAAATGTTTTCTTTGTTTAGATTCATCGATGTTAGTATTAGGTTTCTATGACATAAAATAAGCATTGATTTCTAATAAAAGTTTCCAAAAAAAAAAAAAGAATGTTTTTCAAAACTAAAAACTCAATAAAGTATAGCTAACAATAGGGATTCTTGCAAGCTTTAAAAGATTGCTTAAAGTGATCTAGCTCAACTTGAGGCACGTAATCACTCATTTTCAAAAACTAGATGTTTAAAGCTCTTAAGCAGAAAATAACCACAGCCAAAGGGGATCTGGGACAGCATGCAAAGCAAGTTGAGACCATAGCCTATACCCAAGCTTAAGGGCCTATTGACATGACATCTAAGACAAACAAGTCTAAAGAGTTGCCTGCTCATGAGCCCAACAATAGTAGTAAAGGCTTGGGGAAGGAATTGGTGTAGAAATTTACGAAGATAGAAGAAGAAATCTTTTGGAAAATTGAAGAGCAAATAGGAGTTCTCAAGGATCATGAGGTGTGGAGTGATTTAGGCTTGAGTAGTGTTTGTGCTTTAAAGACCATAGGTTACTTAAGAATTTTAAGGTACCAAAATTTGAAAAGTATGATGAAACATGTTGTCTTAAACTTCACCTTAGGCTTTATGTTCGCAAGATGGCCCAATTTTCTAAACATGAGCAGTTGATGAGTTAAGCTTTCCAAGATAGCCTAACTGAGTCGGTGTTGATTTGGTATACCCAACAAGACTTAGTTAAGCTTGATACTTGGGATAAGCTAGCTCAAGCCTTTTAACAACAATACAAGTTCAATGAAGAAGTGGCTTCATCCTTGATGGATTTGAATAACATGAAAATGGAGCTGATCGAGTCTTTTAAGGAGTATGCCTAGAGATAGAGATCCACAGTTGCTTAAGCTACAGTACAATTGCCAGAAAATGAATTGATTAACATATTCATCCGCACATTAGGTGAACCTTATTATAATCACCTCTTAGGCCATATTGCTTCTACATTTATGGATGACCTGGTAGTCGCATTGAAGATGCTATTAGAATGGGGAGATTGATAGGGAAGGAATTAGCCCTATTGGATTCAGAGGTCGCTATGAACACTACAATATCTTATCTAATGATATGCAAGCTTAGTGCCTTAAGCATTGGTCTAAAGCTTAAGGAAAATAAGCTAAGCTAGAAATCACCTAGAAGAAGGTTCACTCATATCTCGATTCTTATGTCTCAAGTCTATTGCCGCCTAAAAGAAGAGGGTTTACTGTATCTTAAGACTCCAACACCAAGGTATAAACCTCAAAAATACGATCCCAATGCGCAATGTGAGTACCACATGGGTCACCCCTTGCTCCCCCATAGTACCTATGTAATCGCCTAGTATCGCCCAATATGCCCAACAGTTACCCTTTGCTCGCCTACAGCGCTTGCATGATTGCCTAGTAGTGTCTAGCCAGTCACCCACCTTATCGCCTAGTAATACCTAGCCTACTACCCAGCATCGTCCAACAGCATCCACTTCGCTAGCCAACGTCGCCCAGTCTACCACCCAACATCAATACGATCTGATGCTAAGTAAATTTTCATTAATTTTTATTAATTTACTTTTTTTATTAATTATTTTTTTGTTTAAGTGTAGGTTTTTTATTCTTATTTGCAAATTTTTTATTTTCCAATAAAATTTAGTTGAATTAAGTTTTCTTTTTAAATCATGTTTTTTTATAAAAAAAAATATATATTTTGACATATAGTGGTTTTGAAAAAATACAAAAATTTTAAATTGAGTTCTTTCAAAAAATTCAATTAGTTATGGTTTTTTTATTTAACTCAAAACAATTATATTTTTTTAGGTCTATTTTCTTAAAATAATGAATTTATAAAATACGTAAACCTGACTCAGTTTTCAATATAAAAATAACCTACTCACTAAAAATTTTATAAAAAAAAATAGAATTATGGTCGGTTTGATCCTGAATAGCAAGTATGTAGGCACCTTCGAAGCAATTGTATAAAAAAAAATTCCCTTGTCTTGAAAATTCGTAATAATAAAAAATAATAAGAATCACTATAGTTATTTTTTGTACATTTAGGTATAATTTTAGTATTTTTGAAAAATTATAAAAATAAAAGCCCATCAATTTTCTAAATTCTTACATGGTGACTTAGTTTTAATATGTTAGCCTTCGAACCAGATTTTTTGGTTCAATTTTTTAAAAATTAATTTTTTTTTAGAATATCTATAAACTAGTGATCAGATTAGGGTTTTTCCACTTGAAATCCCTAATTTATATTTTTTACCAATTGAATTGGTTGACAACTCCAATTTTTTTAATGTCAATTAATTTTTTTTCTTAATTTAATGTCAAGTAATTTATATTAAGCGAACTGAGCTTAATATAGATTAAATTAAAGAAACCAAAATAGGGTTCGACACCCTTTTATGTACTACATCCCATTAAACTTGAGCACCTTCCTCAAGGATTGAATGTGCTCAATTGATCCCTTATCTCCCTTCCTATGATCCTCTTTGCTGACTTGAGCGTCAAAAGGTCCTCATGAATAAACCATGTGAGGCTTTTTATAGGTGACTTAGAGCAAAGAGCCTAACCAATACCTTAGCTTACTAACATATTAGCCCAATGGATTAAAACCCGATTCTCCTTATTATACTTAGTTGATCCATGCACAATCAATATTTTGGCACCCACCATTTTAGACCACTCCACACGAGATAACTAAAAGTAAAAATAAAAATCTACTAGCTTCACAGTTAGGTAATATCAATAGGCCATAGTTAGGTGATGGTAATAAGTCACCCCCGCCATGATGTTTACTAACACCCCTTGCCCTACGCACTCAAGCTTGTGAAATTCAACAACTTAAGATACTTTTTCCAACAAGTGCTTGAAGACAATCAAAAGACCTAATAGCCAATGCTATCCTCCATATGGACATAGCCTTACTAAAAAATGCATCTAAAAACGGCCAAATAAAGAAGCAATGGTTAGCTCATCTCATGATTGAGAAAAAACAACAACCTACGAACTTCATGCCTAGTGCATTCACATGACCAAGTTTAGTACGACTAGCAAGCCTTCGAAGACTTACGCGATTGGTTGAACCACAATCGTGGCAAAATGCACATATAAGGTGAACATTCTACGACAAGTAAACCCTCTGAAGACTTATCCCCAAGATGATCCCTAAGGGCAATTGAGGACATGAATGTCTAGGAATTGGATGAACACATCAGTTGCACATTTATCGTGTATAACCAAAATAAGGTTGAGTAATTGGCTCTAGCATCACGCTTAACAATAGGAAAGCCCATTTACACCACTTATCTTCAAGGAAACACAACCTTAAGGCTCCCTTACCTCAATACATACGATGGAACAGGTGACCTAGATGACCACCAAGTCCACTTCTATACCATGATGAGCCTTTAAAACTTCTCAAACACCATTATATGTAAGGCTTTCCTAAGCATACTAGCAAAGGAAGCTCTATTGTGGTTTAACACCCTAGCCAATCACTCCATTACATCTTTTAATGACTTAGAGAGCAAATTTCAACGACATTTCCTTAGCGCTAAAGTCTTACACAACTACTCCTTGATGCTTTATAATGTCAAACAGCTCCCCAAGGAGTCCTTACATGCATGCCTAGAATGCTTCAACTGCTCAAAGCCTCAAGTCTCCAAGCTTAACACAGGAACAACCTTCCAAGCCCCAATTATAGAACTTGACCCTAATGGAAAGGTCTTTGTCATAGCATCCCTCAACAAATCAAACTCACTTGATAAGGTCATAAGAGTGGCCAAAAAAGATATCATCCAAGAGGATGCCATCAAAGCAAGATTTGAAGTTAACAACAAGGCCTAAGGCTTAGTCAAAGATTGCTTAAGGTCAAGAGACACTAAGCCATCCTCTTCGAAAGAAAGGAGAGATAGGCTAAAAGCATAAACTTATAAACCACCCCTGATACACACCTTTCAACC
Organism: Lumnitzera racemosa; assembly: GCA_024138005.1. Lineage (NCBI taxonomy): Eukaryota > Viridiplantae > Streptophyta > Magnoliopsida > Myrtales > Combretaceae > Lumnitzera > Lumnitzera racemosa. The sequence goes on along the minus strand of JAMXBC010000006.1, from coordinate 40,103,965 downwards.
GCCCTCTTAGAGAGGTAACGTATGAGGTTCAAGAGCAACTACTTAAACTACCTAATGTCAGAGAAATACTCGAGGTGGCCAATTCTAGCAAATACTACTATTACCACCACTTTCATGGCTACAACGCCAACGAATGTCACTACCTGAAGAATGTAGTCAAAGGCCTTGTTCGCAATGGTCGCATTGAATACCTAATCATGGATGAATGAAACAAAATCCAGAGACCAACCTAACATCATTGAATCAAGCAACAATGATAATCTCAACAACAACATTAAAACCACTAAAGAGATGATACAGTTGATGATCAAAATTGTTATGGCAAATGAAGATAGGTGAATACCATCTTTAGAGGCCCCGAATTTGTAGGCAACACTGCCTTTCAAAGGACCATAAGTAGGTTCTCATCTAGGGTTCTTAGCTAGCTCATAGGGTGCTTACCCTTTTTGCCAATCTCTCTTAAGGTTTTAGCAAACCCATATGGTGTTTCCCTTCACTATTTTCTCAATTAAGGTCTTAGCTAACTTAAGAAGCACTTTGCCTATTCACCTAAGATAGACATCTCAAAGGAGCACTTATAGGTTTTCTCAAATCGATTCCAATATTTAGGGTTTCTAGTCTGCAAGAGATGCCTCTGCTTAGGTTAATTAGCTTAAAGGAGTATAACCAGGTTCTCATTGAGGGTCTTAACCAGCTCAAGGAGTGCTTCACCTATTCACCTAGGATAGTCAACTCAAAGGAGCACTTTTAGGTTTTCCCAATGAATTCCAATTTAGGATTGCTACTCCCCAAGAAACACTCCCACTTAGGTTAGTTAGCTCAAAGGAGCATCGCTAGGTTTTAATTTAGGATTTCAGCCAACTCAAGGAGTACTTTGCCCATTTACCTAGGATAGTTAGCTTAGAGGAGCACTTCCAAGGTTTTCTCGAATCGATTCTAAATTAGGTTTGCTAGTTTCTGAGAGATTCTCCTACCTAGATTATTGAGCTCAAAGGAGCACAACCATATTTTTCTAAATCGATGTCGATTTAGGGTTACTAGTCTTCAAGAGATGCTCTTCCCTAAGTTAGTGAGCTTAAGGGAGCACAACTAGGTTTTTCCAAATCGATTTCGATTTAGGATTATCAATCCCTTAGAGATGGTTTGGCCTAGGTTAGCCAACTCAAATGAGCATAACCAGGTTTCAATTTAAAGTCTTAGCCAGCTAAAGGAGCACTTTGCCCGTTCACTTAGGATATTTAGCTCAAAGGAGCACTTCTAGGTTTTTCTCGAATTGATTCCAATTTAGGGTTGCTAGTCCACTAAAGACACTCCCTCCTAAGTTAGTTAGCTCAAAGGTATGTGACTAGGTTTTAATTTAAGGTCTTAGCCAGCTTAAGAAGCGCTTCGCCTGTTCACTTAGGTTAGTCAGCTCAGTGGAGCCTTACCAAGATTTAATTTCTCATCTAGGCATTTAGCTAGCTCAAGGAGCGCTTCGCCTATTTACTTAGGTTAGTCAGCTCATAAGGGTACAATTAGGCTTTTAAATTATGTTATGGTTTTTGCTAGTCTATAAGGATGCTACTCTTTTTCAATATCTTTTGCATCTCATCCAGCTCTTAGAGCACCATCTTTGTCCTTCACCTTTCACCATTCACCAAATCCCTAATGAATCAAACTTAGGACAGCTAGCTAGTTGTAACGCTTCTTAGGGAATTTTATCCCTATGGCAAAAATAGTATCTCTTTTATTTTTGTGGCAAAGTCCTTAAACTTTTCCACAAAAAGGAGTAGTTGTAGACACCTCATTTTTATCCTTCTCTATATTTTAAAAAATTTTATAATAGGAAAAGGGATCCTAATTTAGAAAAATTACAAAAAATAGAAAATCTAGAAAAGTTTAAAAAAATAGAAAATTAATTAAAAAAAAAAGGGAAGATGGTTTAAATAGAATAAGAAATTTTAATTTAGCCTTAGTATTTTTTTAAGGCCTTAAATAATAAAAAAGGAAGAGGGCCATCGGGCTTAGGCTTACATTTAAATCTAGCCTAAGCCAACCTAGTCCATGTATGCAATTTGATCGTATATATACATAAGGCATATGCTAACAGCTTGACAATACAACACTTAGACCTGACTTTGCACATAGGGATTCTGGGTTTGAATCTCACTATAAGCACAAAGTGCCTTTTATTTTTTTCACCCAAAATATACTCACTACACATTGGATTGTCATTGTACCACATATCTACTATAGACACATAGCATTGCTTCATTCGTCAACACCTTCATTCACTTGTCATGATACATGGAACGATGACATGTCGACATTTTGCTATGTATCTAGCTACATGTCTTGTCAATGACACATAGCATAACATTACTGGACCATGTGGCACCACATTAGCACCATATTCCATTATTTTCCTCTTCTGTCCTTTCCTTTCCCCAAAATTCCTGCATGTAACTATCTTTGGTAGCCATGTTTCAATCTATTTTTAATCCTTCTAACTTTACAATTTCACCAAATTCATGGTGAAATTACATACTAGACTTGGGATATGTTGAATTCGATACAATAACCCTTCCAGTTCATCCATTTAAGAGGTCAAATTCAGGTCTAAAAATGAAAAAAAAAATCATTTTTTCATTGAAGTTAGGTTCCTTAATTCAAGCTGCCATTTTGAAAACTAAAGCCGTCTCTCTCTTCAAACCCCAACATGTGAGCTATCTCTTTCTCTCTAAAAATTTTCCCTCTCGCACAAAACATAAAATGACGCTACTCAACCAATAACAACATTAACCATAACATCCACTCTACCATTGTTGCAATCAACCAACAAAAAACGAATCCCCATCATTAACTTCATCTCCAATCTACCATCCTCTTCGCCATTCTTCAAACACACATCTCAACCATAAAGTCTGATGCTCTAATGCACACCAAGTCGAATCCCCCATGTATAACCACGTAGAAATGATCCTCTTTGCCATACATTCCGCACGATAGCAAACATTCCTTCAACTAATGAAAGCTAATAACCCCTAGCTGTACTAACCTCATTGCTCTACCTTAACTCAAACAACAAACCCTCACTCGCCCACTATTACGTACTCTACCATCACTGCAATTTGCAATAGCATGCCTAACTGAACCCACTAAACAGTGTCATCTTTGAGATAAGCCGCAACAATAGTTTAGCAACCTTCACCCTCCATTGCATCACCATACTACCTAGTTATGCGGCTACCCTCTCTTTAATAAGCATTAATCACTCGATTACTCTTACATGACACATAACAACAGCTAAAATCAGTCTCCTCCCTCTCAAATTGCAAACAATGCCCAAACACAGCACTACTACATAGTCTACAAAATGTCGCTTCACCACATAACCATTTACCACATACGATTTCTTGTCAGTAACATTTGAATCACCCATACCTAAATCACTCTCTCTTAACCCACAACATCTCTCTTCCTTTAGGATGTTGTTAAGCTTAAAGAAATTCAAGCACAACTGACCCCATGGCTAAAACCCCTAAGCTCTCTAAAGCTGCCCCTAGCATCCCTTATCGTAGTCTTCAATGTATGCTCTGCCATGTGGTAGTTATTGACCAAACCCTAGCTACTAAAACTAACACTAATTGCCACATCCCATGCAAAACCACCACTACAAATGAGTTTGCAATAGTAAACAAATCCAAGCTATACAGCCATTCTACATTGAAACCAACCAATTGTAGCCACCCAAGCATTAACCACCACACTTAAATCACAAAACCACCATAGCCTCTTCGTTGGCTACCACATTAGCATCAAATGCCCATTTCCCAATTAGATTCACATGAATCAGGTTTCTCCCATAAGAAAGGTGACTAAAGCACTTGAATTGGAGTCCGCTCGACAGTTTTACCTTCTTATCCATTTCGCAACATGTACACCACACGTGACCAATTTGAACGACCCTATTCTAACCTGGTTCTAAGCTGATGACTCGCGGTTTGACCTACAAGTTTCTCCTAGTGTAGCTTTACTTGATCCTTTTGTTATTTAATCGTTAGTTTTATTTTAATTTTTTAGTTTAGTTTGTTTCATGTATAACTTATAAATAAAAAAATAAAAAAGATGAAAAAAATGAAAAAATAAAAAGAAGAAAGACAAAAAAGGAAAAAGCCTAGTTATATTTTATTTATTTATTTTTGTGCTTTAGTCAAAATTAAAAAGAAAAAAATAAACAAATAAAAATATAATAAAATAAAAAATAAAAATAAATAAATAATAAAGTTATTTTATCACCTAGAAAAACCATTTTTCCAAAATAAAAATGAATAAATCCTTTTAAAATTAAGATATTTTATAACTTTCCCCAAAAAAAAAAATAATAATAACAAATACTAATTTAGGACCTTTCCATAGAATTTTTCTAAATTAAACAAAATGGCTAGGAGATGTAAACTTGACCACTTTTCAAAATTAAAAATCATTAACACATTTAAATTTTCTGTAAAAGAACTATATACGTCTTATCCCGATTAGTAGAGACATAAGCATCTACAGGGCAACGTTAAAAATGAAAAAAAAATTAGGTTTTCCAATTTTTTAGCTAAAATTACTTTATTTAACGTTGATTTTTGTTCAAAAAGGTGATTTCAAGAATTAAATCTAAATTTGAAAAGTTGATGGTACTACTAAGGCTTTAAAAAACTAGCTCCCAGACTCAATATTTAGTTTTTCAAAAGCCCTTTTTTTCTAAAAATTGGTTTTCCTTGAGTAAACCAGTGTCTATATCACAATCAAATCCACTCATTTGATTTTGACCTAAACCATTCCTTAACCTCAGTTGGGTAGCGACTCTAAGCATTTATAAAGTTGATTTCAAAGCTTTAGTTTTTCTTAAGCATTAATCAAAGATTAATATTAAATGGGTTAGTCAGGTTAAGGAAAATTAATAAAACCAGAAAAAATCAAGCTCAACAAGGGATGGTAGACCTATGTTAGCTAAGGGACTCATCACCTTACCAGTATGACTAGGTGATGATCTACACATCATAACATAGTCTACCAACTTTATTAAAGTTGACTACTGGTCACTATACAGTATCATGTTAAGGCAATTGAGCATAATAAATTTTACCATGCTTATTAGCCAAAGTTGTTTGAAAGCCAAGTTCATAATGCCAAATGAAGTCAGTGTAGTCCAAAGAGATTAAAATATGTCCAGGTCTCTTTACCTTAAAGCCTAAATAAGAATAACATCATGAACATCAAGTTTACCACTAATGAAAAACCAACCCTTCAAGGAGAACCAATGGAAAGAATAGATGAAATTTAACTCAGAAACACACTAAGATTGATTACGCAAATTGAGATAACCTTACTCAAGGATGAGAAGATAGAACTTATAGATTTCCTTAGACAAAACACAAACATTTTTACGTCTATACTAGAGGACATGATAAGTATAATCGACATCCTTAAAGCAACTCACCATCTTAATGTTAAACCTAACATACTGCTAATGAAACAAAAGAACTGACACTTAATGCCCAAGTAGCAAGTTGCAATCGAGCAAGAAGTCTAGAAATTACTGTAGGCTAAATTCATCAGGCAAGGGAAGTACTCAACATGGCTCATGAATACAATCTTCGTAAAAAAGACCAATGGGAAATGGTGAATATGTGTTGACTATATTAACCTCAACAAAGCCTACCCCAAAGACTACTTCCTTCCTCTTCGCATCAACCAACTCATTGATTCAACATCAAGACATGCACTCCTCAATTTCATAGATGCTTACTCGAGTTACAACCAAATCAGAATGGTACTTGAGGATGGGGTCCACACCTTATTCATTATAGGCTTTGGCACTTACTATTACAGAGTCATGCCCTTTAGTCTGAATAATGATGGAGCGACATATCAAAGACTAGTCACTACTATATTTAAGCCATAGATCAGTAAGAATGTCGAAGTCAATGTAGATGACATGATTGTCAAATGCAAGGAAAGGAAAGGCTACATCAAGGACCTTTAAGAAACATCTAATACCCGTTAACATTACTGGGTTAAACTCAACCCTTAGAATTGTGTTTTTAAGGTCGTAATAGGAAAATTCCTTAGCTTCATGGTCACTGAATGAAGAATTGAGGCAAATCCACATAAAATCAAAGTAGTTCATAACATGAAAACCCCAGAACAATAAAGAAGTTTAGTGCCTCACAAGGAGAGTTACTGCTCTAAATTGCTTTGTACCTAAAAGTGCAGATAAGTGCTTAGAATTCTTTAAGCTCTTAAAGAACCCTTTTGAGTTCAAGTGGAAAACCTAGTGTCAGCAAGTGTTTAACAATTTAAAGAAGTTTTTAGAGAGCCCACTAATACTGTCAAAACCAATCTTCAATGAAGAGTTATACCTCTACCACACTGTCAATAAAAGAACATTATCTTCGATTCTCATCTAAGCAAACGGACGAGAACATAAGCCTGCATACTACGTTAGTCACATCCCGCAAGGGCTAGGAACTAGATACACCAACATCAAGAACTTTGCCTACAATGGTCATCACTACACATAAGGTCAGGCCATACTTCCAGGCCTACCCAATTATTGTGTTAACTGGCCAGCCACTCAAAGCTATCCTATAGAAGCCTAACACTTTAGGTAAGATGGTAATGTACACCCCCAAGCTCATCACCTACGGTGTCCAGTATCTACCAAGGCAAGCCATTAAGGCCCAAGTTCTCACAAAGTATAAAGGAGAGAAGGAAGCATAAGTGGACATTGATATACTAGTATAGACTCTTTATGTCAATGACTCTACTACTCCCCGAGGGGGGTGGTGTTGCAGTATAACACTACGAAGCCCATACAGAACAAAGGTGCTTTATGCCTTGAAGTTTAAATTCTTAATGAGTAACAATGAGATCAACTATGAAGCACTTATCGCTAAACTGAAGATAGCTAAGGACATTGGAGTAGAAAAACTAGACATCTACTTGGACTCGTGGTCCAACAGGTATAGAGAAAGTACAAAATAAAGGGGAAGACAATGATAAAATACCTACAGGTAGTCCAAGGGCTCCTTACGGAGTTCACTTGCTAGAATATCAACAAAATCCCCCTAGCATAGAACTTAGAATTGGATAACCTTTTTTAAGTTAGCCTCCACTACCCTCCTACCACAACATAATGGCAACAAACTGCTCTTTATCGAATACCTCCTTAAGCATAGTATAGAAGGATGAGACTAAGAAGTCCTTGAAATTCAACCTACTAACATCAAGCCCTATTAGATGGATTCCATAATAGAGCATTTGATGATCAGGGCATTGCCAGAAGACCGAGCTAAAGTGAAGAAGTTGGCTTATGCCTCCGCTAACTACACACTCATCAATGGTGTGCTATACCACTAAAGATAAAGCATGCCACTCTTTAGGTGCCTTAGAGTTGAAGAAGGCATTTACGTCTTAGAAAAGCTCATTGCCAGGGTATGCAACAATCACATTTAGTCCCATGCCTTATACATCTAAGCCCTCTAATTGGGCTATTACTAGCCACTAATGAAGGAAGATGCTAAGACCCTGGTCTAGAATTGTCATAAGTGCTAAAAACATACTCTGATCTCCCATATGTTGAGCTCTCACCTACACCTTACGACAAGCCCATAGTAGTTCGACTAGACATGCTCGATCCCTTCTAAAAAGCATTTGAAGGTCGTAGTTCATTTTAGTGGCAATTGATTAGCTTAAGTAGTAGCAACGATCACTAGCCAGGCTATAGAAGGTTTCGTGCTCATGTACATTCTCTCTCGTTTCAAGGTACCTTATCGCTAATCACAAATAATGACAAGTAATTTGACAATAAGAAGTTCCAAGAGTTTTGTAACAACCACAATATAAGGCTCCATTATACCTTGATTGCTCATCCCTAAACCAATGACCAGGTCAAGATGATTAATAAAATCGTTCTTGATAACCTGAAGAAAAAGGTAAAGTACACTAAGGGAAGTGGGTGGACGAGATCTCTAACATACTTTAGGAGTATTACACAACTCATAGAACGTTTATAGATAAGACCCTGTTTCCCCTTGCCTTTAGATTGGAAGTCATTTTACTGATCAAGCTCGAGTTACCCACGAGCAAGGTTTAGAACTTTGATGTAAACACAAAATACATGGCCCTCCAGGCGAGCCTTAATACAATTGAGGAAGTACGCGATGCGGTATGTACCTAAGTAGCAATTTATTAGCAACAAGTGGCCTGATATTACAACAAGAAAGGAAAGCACAAATTTTTTAGCCTAAAAAACTTAGTGTATAGAAAGTTAGAGATCACTGGTTCACATGAAGACCAGGGCAAGCTCGCCCTAATTAGGAAGACCTAATACATGTGAGAGAAGACGAAAGCAAAGGGGTATACAGGCTAAAGACCCTTAATGAGCAACCCATCCTTAGAGCCTAAAATGTAAATAACTTAAGGCCATATTTCATCTAAGTTTTGTAATGTGTTCGCAATATTTGTAATTGTTGCTACGATTAATAAAATGACAAGTTCCTTACAATTATCTAATTGTTTTTCCTTATTGTTAGCTTATGACACATGCTCTAATCCTTAAGTCAATTCTCATCTCTAAGCACACGCCCTAAGTTGGTATCTACATTGACACTTCAGGCTTACATACCATTACTGATTACTAGTCTATATCATATGCCCTTACCCTCAGGTGGATCTTTATCCTTGGGTATACACCTTAAGTCAGTATTTGCACTGGCACCACAAGGATTAAGGCTTCGATTACCGTTGAGACGAGCCCTCTCAATGAGGCTCGAGCAATAGCAGAATTCTCGAAACCAAGAATGCACATGCCCTTAATTCGGACCAATCAACTTGATCTCATACGTGAGTTGCCTTAATGGCCCTTATACCTAAAAGGTTTATGGTCGAATAAAGATACATCAACTTGGTCAATACACCTCACCTAACTCGTTATCAAGCACGTTCGTGCATTACTACCACAACAACGAGCAAGCAATCTTATGTTAACGAGCATAAGGTGAGAGAAGGAAAAAAGAATGAGTTGAACAGAAAGTATAGCGAGCAAATATAAAGAGAAAGTTTGAAATTTCATTGATAAACAAAGCATTATAAGGCTTTAGGAGTCAACATCCTAAGCCTAAGTACATATAGAAAGAAAAGAAAATGTTTACAGATTAAAAGCATGAAGCTAATTCCTTGTCTACTGCTTGGCACCAAATCTTAATGATTGCTCTTAACTTCAACTCAACTACTTGGAAAAGATCCCTTTTCAGGCTAAATTGCTCTCGACCTCTTGCCAACAAGTAGATAAGTAGCTCCAATGGTGAAGCTACCCTATTAAGTGGTAGATGGATACCTAAGTTCCCACCCCATCCTTTCAATTCTTGACCTTGGATGAGGATCTAAACGGTACGTATATGTACACTCTTCTGTCACTACCTGAGGGTTACCCCCTACTATCAAGTGACTCTTTATACCTTACGATCACCACTTTGTTGAGGACCTTAAAAGAGGTAAGGCCCTCCTTTCAATTTCATGACGCTTCTCTCTCATTTTAATCATCCTCAACTTACTCATATCACAACAAAAGGGAACAACAGAAGCATAACCAGCTCTCAAGTGTAGGAATATAAAATGTTAGAATATGTCTACGTAGGGAACAAAGGACCTACGCCCATTTTACATAAGGGACCCAATTCAACCCCAACCATCTACATACCCCTCTATCCAATGGCCTCAATTGAATGGTAGTTGAACCGACCCCTTAAGAAATTTAAATGTGTCGTATAAGCATTAAATGTCTTATAGAAGGCACATTGCACAAGATGGTACAATTGCTAGGTAAGCTCTTTACCTAAGGCACACTTTGCCCAAGAAAAGCATGACATAGACTTGAGCAATAAAGGACAAAGATGCCCCCAAGCTTACCTAAGGATTCTACACAAGCAATTGGAACATGTGGTATTCAACTCACATCAAGCAGGGGCAAGTCGAAGGAGTATGAAAGAAGTAAGATACCCAAGTCCCTGTTCCAGCGACGAGGAAAACAATATAATAAAGTGAGAAAGGATAGCAAAAGTAAAAAGGAGAATAAGGAACAAGTTAAATATGAGAATAATTCCGTTAATCAAGAAATCAATTTTTTTACATCACAAGTAGGTGGGGTCGACATTCCGACCCCATAAAACAAAAGAAATGGGCATTACACTCAAGTTGCATATAAAGCAAACCAAAACAATGCATAAGGCTAGCTCAGCCTAGTCTACTATAACATTCTCCTCCTCATCACTAGACTCTTCTTCATCCTCGACCTTACTAATGCTTTCCTTTGTAGAGCCTTGCCCTACTTCTCCATTAGATGTAAGCTTTAGGTTGTCGACACTAGATGTATGATGGCAAAGGCAACATTATTGGCCTCCTCCTCAATCATCGGATCATATATAGACTTGAGGAATAGTTGCCACTTTGCTTCAATAGCAGCTCCTCTCCCTTTAGTAACTTAGCTTCTCTCCAAGAAAAATTTACACTGGCCTCCTCCAACCCCCTCTAGTTGCCCTGGAGCTTGGCCTATAGTTTCACCAGCTCCTCCCTAGAAGCCTTTACAGTTGCCGTGGCCTCCTTAAGCTCAGTGTCAACCCTCCTTACCTTCTCCCTAAGCTCTTCGTGATGGCAGTCCATGTCATTGTACATGCTTGATAGGTCACTACGTTACTTTTTCTCCTCCTCCAAAGCACCATGGAGCCTCTCTACTTTTGTCCTTAGCTGGTTCCTCTTATCCTTAGCTATTGATCGTTGGTACTTACAGTTGTTAAAGAGTACATAGTTTAACATATCATACAATTGTAAAGAGAACAAAGATAAAGCTCAAGTTAGTTGAACACCATAAAACAATTGGAGAATGACAAACCAAGATTACTCACCTTAGTATACCTCTAGAATATCTTTAAGGAAGCATCCACATCATTCTTCCCACCAAAAAAGTAGCCAAACCTAGCCTTAAGCTCTACCATGTGTAGGTAAGCCTTTTAGCCCAATCAACAAATCGCTCGAGCCTTTATTGCATTATAGGCTGCTTGTCTCAAGCTACTGACTGCAATAACTCATCATCATCCGAGATGTTAATTGCCTAGACCTTAATATCTTGACGACTCGCCTTAGAATCACCTTACAACTCCTAAGTCTAACCCTCACCCCACTATAGTAGCTTACGATGCCCTATAAGGTTGCCTTCGAGCTAATTACCTCTACTTCCTTAAGTTGTTGGGGATCCTCCAATCCCATAGCTTAGCTAACCTCATCACCAATTACAACCACAATGCAACCTAATGCTACCATCACATTAGGAGAAGCAGCAACACCTGTAAGGTCTACATTCACTATAGTTCAAACTGCTTTACAAATAGTCCATTGCCTACCCCTTTCTTCTTCCTACTCTTCTTCGAAGGATGGTGCGATCTCTCCCCCTTTTCCTCTAAGAAAGCATGCTTCCTCTTTTTTTGGGCCTCTGCCTCCTACATCCACTTCTCCTGGCTAGGTAGCAACTCCTACTTGATCTACTTTGATGCCACATGCATTGTGATGAGCACAAACAAAAACTTAGTAGAATAAATAAAAGGGAAATAACTACACCATTTAGGCCAGGGATGAGCAAACGCAACATCCCTCATTATGATAATGACGCGATGCAATAAACACCCAACTACTCTCCCTCAACAAGAATTAGTGGATACTTGTCTTCACGTAGTAAAGAGGCTTGCCATAACATACTTCTAGGTAACCACCAGGGAGCAAAGCTACTTCCTGTTAGCAAAGTCTGACACCTTCTCCTTTACCTCATCATCTTTAGCCCTTATATAGTTGATTAGTGTTGCCTAGATTGGTACTATCCACCCTGAGAAGAAATGTAGACCCAATCATCAAGGCCCCTCTTACTTAGAACAAGTGCATCAACAACTGAGCTATCGACCTTTAGAGTATCTACAAACACATTACCTTAAAACCTAGTAATTATGCTAAGGCATTTACAAGTAGAGAACCCAAGGCAATTTTGAAGTAATCGAAAACCTTTAAAGGAAACTCTGAGAATGGCAGTCATAGCCCTAGCTAAAAGGGCTTCACATAGATGATAAATGATCACTTGTCTACTATCTAGTAGGCTTTCTCACTACTTGTAGACATCTCCATCTGCTACTTGCGCATACTCGTCACTACTCGATTCACCAACCTTAATTTCATATTGTCTTCCATGAAATTCATACGAACATAAGCATTTTCATTAGAGTTTATAGTTCATAATGGCATCTTTACTTAGTCCCCCCTAATCATCTAGAGCATATACATCCTAAAGCTTCCCAATAGCAAAGCCCCTCCTCTCTTCCTAAGTGAACAGAACTCTACTACCATCGTTGCCCGCTATTTCTGTTGCCATCATTTGGGGAGAGAGTAAGGTTACCACCCCCTTTGAGGATTAACTCTTCGTAATCCTCATCTATTTCTCTTAAAATAGAAGAACTAGAATGTCACGCCCTAAAGCGGCAAAGTTGTAACAGCCCCGCCGTGTAAACCATCCTAAGATAGAAGTTAGCCTTACAACTGTTATCTTAGACCTGATCTACACAAGGCATCCACGATTAACCCATTTTAAAATAAATAGTTTGTAATTTAAATAAATCATTTACCTAAAAAAGTGAGGAAATATATATATATACACTATAATTCAGTTATTGCAATTAAAGTTTACAATAATTCTCTGTAATATATTTCCTAGTTATTACATTATTCAGAAATGAAAAGTAATAAAATATATATTGATTCTTCAATGTTTTTCCTTACTGCCTAAGATCCAGTAGTTGCTAGCTTCAGAGTAGTTGTTTGCCGCTTCTTAACCAGCACCTGCACGACGTTGATAACTCTAATTTTAAACATATTTCATAGGGTGATTTTATAGTATTTTCCGCATATTTTTGGTTTTCTTTAAAGAAATTGATACATAATTGAGTAAAATGTTGATTTCATGGTTTAAACGCGTTCTAGGCTCGAAAACGAAGAAAAGGAATTAAGTTTCACTCAATTCCGAGTTCAAACGAAGAAGTTATGAATTTTTGATGTTGTGTAGAAAATTTGCCTAAATGCAGAAAGTTACACGACCTGGGGACAAGGTCATGTCCCAAGCCATGTCGAGTGACGAAAACAAAATCTTTTTGATACACTATAAAAAGACATATTAGGGTTTCAAAAGACATGAGAGACATTACAGAAACAAGAGACACAAGAAACGAGAAGAGATTGGAGAAGAACATTAATCAAGAAGCAAGAATGACATCGATTTCAAGATTAGAGTGATTGTTCATCAAATCAAGAGAGGTTTCTATGCTTTATTTTACGTTTTTGATGAAACTTGTTTTTAAATTCGTTATGATAGCTTAGAATTAGAGTATTTAGGATTATAGAACCTAGGGTTTCATGTAACCCTTGGATTGAATTATAATTTCAATAAACTTTCTACCTTTTCTTGATTCAATTATGTCATTAATTATGGATTGATAATTCTAGAGTGTCAATATATGATATTATGCATGTTAATTGAGAAATTGCATGTGTAATTAGATCTAGACATAATTGAAGAGAATTACATGTATACTTAGAGATAAGATACATGTTTCTTCTGGAAAGTTGATTGTTTGCATGGGAATTCATTATACGCTAATGCAATTCTAAATTATATTACTAAGTGAAGAGATTCCGATAAATAATTTAGGATTAGGGTTAATATGCTTGAGAAAGATATTAGCTTTAATTGTAAATCCCTCCGGTCAAGAATAATAGAAATTGAATTGGATATATTTTAAAAAGGTTACATGTTAAACACTAGGGGAAATAATTCCTAAATACATTATTGCATACTTGAAGTCGTTCGTAATTTATTGCTTCCTAATTTGCAGAATTAAGTCTCATAAGTAGTTTAGTTGTTAATTTCAGTATTTTTTAATTCATTCAATTTATCACAATTTTTTGGTTAGATAATAAAGGTAAAGTTAATATTAGTACTCAAAATCTCTGAGGGATCGACTCGGACTCACATCCGCTATATTAAAACTGATAGGTGCGCTTGCCTCACATCAAGTTTTTGGCGCCGTTGCCGGGGATTTTCGATATTAAGAACACTAGTTGCTTTATTACTTTAGCCATTTTTTTTCTTTTGTTTTCATTATTTATTTTCATTAGTTAGAGCTGCAATGGATTCTATATTTCTTATCCTTCCAGTGCATGACTTGAAGTAACCTGGAAAATTTGGTAGAACTTGATCCTGAAATTGAGAGAACTGCCCTTCAAAATTTGAAATCACGACCTAGACAAAGTGTGGCGACTATTGATGACGAGTCAATTGTTAAAATCAAGGAAGAAGGTGAAGAGCCCAACAATCAATTCATCGAGCAGGAAGATCCACCACACATGGCGAACAACGGGAATGAAGCAAATCGGACCATGTCCGATTATTCAAGGCCTACACTTATTGGAGCTGACTCTAGCATCGCAAGGCCAACCGTTGCGGCTAAAAACTTCCAAATTGCACCTAACATCATACAAATGGTGTAACAATATGTTCAGTTTGACGGTCTCCAAGATGAAGATCCCAATGCCCACATCTCTAGCTTTCTATAGATTTGTGATACTTTTAAAATCAACGGAGCCACGGATGATGCCATCCGACTGCGGCTATTCCCTTTTTCCTTGAGGGGTAGAGCAAAACAGTGGTTGAACTCTCTACCACGAAATTCAATCACAACTTGGAATGAATTGGTAGAGAAATTTTTGGAGAAGTATTTCCCACCTGCAAAGACCGCTAAACTTCGGAACGATATTTCTTGTTTTGCTTAATTGGAAGCGGAGACGCTATATGATACTTGGGAGCGATTTAAGGACTTGCTCAGGAGGTACCCACATCATGGCCTCCCACTATGGATGCAGATTCAGACCTTTTACAATGGTCTTAATTTATCTACTAGACAGATGATTGATGCATCCGTAGGAGGTACTTTGAACACAAAGACACCTGAGCAAGCACAAAACCTGATCGAAGGAATAGCGATGAACAATTATCAGTAGGAAAGCACCAGAGCTAAGCAAAAGGCCATGGGAATTTATGATGTGGACTTAACCACTGCTCTGGCAGCCAAGGTGGACTTATTGAGTAAAAAGATTGATGTACTCTCAGTTGGCCCTCAACAAGTGCAATCTAATGTAAGTGATTTTGGTATGCAGGGGTATGGAGCACAAGAACAATTGGAACAGGTGGATTATCTAGGAAATCCACCCATGCAACAAAATAACCCCTACTGCAACACTTATAATCCAAGCTGGAGGAATTACCCCAATTTCTCATGGGGAAATCAAAACCAAGGCCAGCAGAAGACTAACTTTGGCCCACCTGGATTTCAAAAACCATTCCCGCCTCCTTTTCCTCAAAAAAAGAAGTCCAGTGTGGAAGAACTTCTCACAAAATATATTTAAGGCAATGAGGCTCGTTTATCCAACATTGAATCCTCCCTAAGGAATCAAGAGGCTTCAAATCACAACCTTGAGATCCAAATTGGTCAACTTGCGAAGCTAATCTCTGAAAGACCTCAGGGAACACTCCTAAGGAATACGGAGGTTAATCCCAGAGAACATGTTAATGCTGTGACCTTGAGAAGTGATAGAAAATTGCAAGTGGAGAAGAAGGATGGTGGGGAAGCAATTGAGAAAGAAGTGGAAGTCAACCGTAAGGAAGATGCAAAGCCACTAAAATCAAAAGAAAGTATAGAACCACTGAAAGTGGAGGAGTATAAGCCTCCCATCCCTTACCCGTAGCACCTTAAGCAAAGTTACACTGATCCGAATAAGGAATTTGGTAAATTGCTTGATATTTTCAAACAATTGCACATTAACTTACCTCTTGTTGATGTTATCTTGCAGATGCCAAAGTATGCGAAATTTCTAAAGGATCTTCTATTGAATAAGAGGAAGTTGTGGGAGCTTACAACTGTCACATTGAACGAGGAATGCTCGGCACTTCTCCAGAAAAAGCTGCCATAAAAATTAAATGATCCAGGGAGTTTCACTATTCCTTGTATGCTTGGCAATTTGTTAGTAGATAATGCTTTGGCAGACTTAGAAGCCAGTATAAATTTGATGCAGTATAAATTGTTCAAAAAGCTAGGGTTAGGAGAACCTAAATTAATGGGAATGAGTCTTCAATTAGTCGATAGGTCTATCACATACCCTAGAGGCATCATAGAGGATGTTTTAGTGCAAGTAGACAAATTCATCTTTCCCGTGGATTTTGTTGTACTTGATATAGATGAAGATATTGAGGTGCCAATCATTTTAGGTCGACCCTTCCTAGCCACTGTTAAGGCTGTTTTTGATGTTGGTGAGCATAAGTTGATATTACGGGTCGGGAATGATGAAATAGTTTTTAAAACTCTAGAGACAACAAACAAATTTCTTGACCTAAAGGACATATGTCACAATGTTAATGCGACTAATGTTGTTATATCTACATGTGTGCAAGAAACGCTTGCCAAGAATTTCTCAAGTTATTGCTTGCAAAAGGGAGATGAAAATTTGGTGAGTAACCCCAATTGTGCAGAAGTGGCAGCTCAAACAGAAGTTCATGAATCCAGTATGGACAAGAAGGGAATTAATCCACTCCACAAGCCAAAGGATCTTAGGTTAAAATCTTTCAAAGAGAAGCCACCAATTTTGGAACCAAAACTGTCAGGAAATCATTTGGAACATGTTTTTGTGGTGAAAAGTTCAAAACTTCCAATGACAATCGGATCTAAGCTAAAAGCGAACAAAATGAAGAAGTTTAAGCTACGTAAATTTGATGAGTGGCATGATAAGAAGAGAATCTATGGAAGTTATGCACCAATGAAATGGAATTGGTCAGGTCGATGGCCGAAGGGTAAATCTACACTCGTATGGAGAGTTCGAAAGCGAGATACAAGAGGAGTTCTATTTCCACCTGGATGAAAAATATGAATTACAAGACGTATCCCGTCGAGCTATTGACGTTAACTAAAGCGCTTCTTGGGAGGCAACCTATGTCTAACTTTATTTATGCTTTAGTTCTTTAAGTTTTCTTTATTTTATTTTTCGTTCAATCTAACTTTGCTTTCCTTCTTTTCTTTTGCTTTCATTTTTTTGTCATAATTCTTTCCTCTCTTAGCTTTAATTTTTCATTCTCTCTTTAATTTTATTATTTCTAAGTTTCCTTTATCTTTTTAAATTAATTAAAAAAAATATAGTTACACGGGCGAGGGACACGATCGTGTCCCAGCCCGTGTGCGCCTAGTGAAATCACCCGCTCACAGAGAGTTACACGGGCGTAGGACACGGTCGTGTCCCTAGCCCGTGTGCGCCCAGTGAAATCACCCGCCCACAGAGAGTTACATGGGCGTGGGACACGGTCGTGTCCCAGCCCGTGTCGACCCAAACTCACACAATTTTTTGCACACGGTCGATTTTATTTAAATTAAATACACCCTCTCACACACTCCCAATCAAACATTTCTCTCTCATATAAATTGCTAAGTGGTTGATTCTTTTGGCTAAGAATGAGCCAAGACGTACATTGAATTGTTGAAAGCTATTCCATGTGCAAGAGGGCTAAGTGCCCAATCGAATAAGGAAAAGCAATGCCTTTACCTATTCTGACAAAGCTATAGGCCGGATTAAGCATAGACTTCGTTCTCAAACTACCATGAACTGCCCAAGACAAAGATTCTATAATGGTTATCGTGGATAGATTTAGCAAAATAGCACACTTCATACCCTATTCCAAGACTAACAACACCTCGGCTATTACGTCTCTTTTCTTGTAAGAGATTATAAAATTATACGGCATGCAAGAAGTGTAGTCTCTAACGGAGACCAAAAGTTTTTGAGCCATTTCTGGAGGACCTTATGGTGTCGAATGGGGACTAAACTACTATTCAACACTTTCTATCACCCTCAAACTGATGGTTAAACAAAGGTTGTTAATCGCACTTTGGGATTACTACTCCAAGCTACAATTAGTGAGAACTTAGCTGACTGGGACGTCTGCTTATCAGTAGCCGAATTCACTTACAACCGAACAGTACATAACACCACTAAGTAAACTCCCTTTGAAGTGAATCTTGAGCTTCCCCTTGATCACACCCTTGTACCTGTGCCCGTGCAAGAGAACCATGATGCAAGAGCTAAAGCACAATCCCTTCAATACATCTATGATAAAGTCACTTGACACATTGACCAAGCCACCAAATGTATGCAAGAGAAGACCAAAGGCAGGACGACCAAACATTTTTAGCTAGGAGACTTAGTGTAGCTACACCTAATTATAGAGAGGTTTCCGAGCAAGAGAAAGAACAAACTATCCCGAAGGGATAAAGGACCTTTCAGAATCCTCCATAAGATCAATGATAATGCCTATAGATTGGAGCTGCTCAAGGACTATGGGGTTTCTGACACCTTCAACATTACTAACATTAGTTTATATCACCTTGATGAAGAGCTGATCGAAGACCATTTCGATTTGATCGTAAATCCAAATCAACCTGGAAAGAATGATAGGAATCAAGCTACTAAGCTTTCGACCTACAGCTTAGCCCGAAGACTGGAAGGGCTAGCAAGGCGGATACTTCTACTCCAGCCAACTCCTATTGAAGCCAAGTATCTCTTTGTTGAGTCACTCTGTATACCAAGACGAATGACTACCCATCCCTCTAAAGTATGCCAAATTTTCGATTGTTGAGGTAACAACAAAGTCGTTCTCGAGTACTCCCTCGCATTCAAGCTAACTAATTACTTGACCTCACCCTTGCTGAGATGCTAAGAGGGAAACCTCGAAATGATCCTTAGTCACCCCTATTCGAACCAACAATCTAATCATACCCTTTCGTCCACATCCTCCAACAACCTTAGCAATATATCATCGCCAAGTATATAGGATCACGTATAGCATCTGCTATACTAATCATTACTTTTCTTAAATATTCATTTTTACCCTTTTGTATTCTTATACATTAATTCTTAGGGTAATACCATTTTTGTCTAGGCAAATTATCCTAACTTATTAGGTATAAATACTCCTCGCATTTGTAGCCTTAATTAGATGATCGTCAATACAACTGCATATTCTTCCTTTTCGTAAAAACTATTTTGTTTGCTCTCATTTCACTCTTATCCGAACCCTTAAGGCTAAATGATAAGTAATCTCAACAAACCTTTTCGCATGTCATCGAGTTGTGCCATAAGTCCTCAGAAGTTCCATTGGTACATTATATCCATTAGAGCTATTCGTGAGTTTTGCTTACTTTTCATTCACTTTTGTTCTTTTACACATTCCCTATTATTTCCTTTTCAAGCTTTTGGCAAGCTTAAACCTATTCAGTGATCGACCTTGTCTATTTTTTTTATCACAATTCACACCAAGAGCTATAATCTAGATTTATAATCCTAAAAGTATGTATATCAATAACTAGTACAAAATTATCTTATAGTAAAATCACATCTATTATTAGCTATTGGTAGTCCAATCTATTACTCCCATCCACTCTAGTGTCATGTATCACTCTTGCAACCAATTGATAGCTTCTCTTTAGATATCTCTACTCATATTATCTAGTGTTTTACCATATCAACAATCTGTCTACATACAATAGATCTTAGGTTTAACACTTAGTTAAAAGTCACTTCATCTTGATTGTATGTCCTTATCAAGCAATAGGTAACCAGCTAATGAGTAGCCCATTTGGAATATTACTTGCCTCAATATACATATAACTAATACATGTCAATTATTAGGGTCCAATACATAATCATTATTCTAACACAAACAAAACCATACATATAATATCCCATTTAACTAGATTTTTCTCATCAAAGTTCACTCCATCCAAATGGTAACCAATTACCATATGCAAAAAGTTTTTTTTATAAACCCTAAGCATACCTAAACACACATTCCTAAGTAACACTAGCAATTCATGTCATCATATTTTATCCCGTGTCCATGTCTAAACTAGTTTATATCTCAAAAACCCTAACCCATGACCCCGATCTGTTTATTAATTATATATGAAACCTAAACCCATAACCTAACCCATTTAATAAGCATGTCTACTTGCAAATGCAAAAGGAAAATCGACAATAACAATATTTAAATTCTATAAATACAAATGTCATAGGGTCTTAGTCTTAACATTTAGCATAAAATTACCACCTAAATAAAAGTTTTAAAAAAAGTCTTATTAAATTACAAGAAATCCCAAAATTTCAACTACCTAACATTACTCAAGTAGAACCATAGCCTAAAGGGATGCTACTAGCAGGGTTAATTTCCAAAATCATCATATTCCCCTTTAAATCTTCAAAGGTGACGATAAGAGAATCTATACATAAAAAAAAAAAATCATATTAATAAAATATATTATGCTGAAATTTTTAATAAATAATATTTACTACCTTCTTACCCATAGAGCCAATTCTTTGTATATAAAAGAGCTTCTATAGTATCTACCTTTAATGAGTTATGATGTTGATCAAGATGCGATCTCCAGTGCTAAATGTGGATTTTGAAGTTACCATAGATATTGGTAAGCTTAAAACATCACATGCCATTCTTGCAACTTAAGGATATCAAAACTGATTGTTTTTCCAATAACTTAATACATCTAACTCATCCATTGTACGTCATTCCTCCTCCAATATAACTATAATTTAGATTTGGTGGCACCTTAAGGATTTGCATGCTTTTAAATGATTGAAATTCCTAAATAAAGTAAAAAATTACATGCATTATATAAAATAAAATTAACTTCTAAAGTGTAAAAATAATATATAATCATAAAAAGTTAAAGTAACCTAGAGATCATCGCCCCATTCATCATTCATAAAATCCTTGGCTTTTGATTTAGTGCTACCAACATTTTGATTTGAAGTTGTAGCATCTTTTTGTGCATATTCATAAAAAAAGAAAAAGAGAGAGAGAGAGAGAACAATGCTCTTTTGACTTTCATAAACTCAATCGAGTCATCACCATAAAGTCTTTGATAACTCTATAAAATCAAGTTTATATCATAGATCTAATTTAACAACAATTGCCAAAACCAAACCAAACTCAAACCAATACTTTTCAAATTTTGTAAACATCTCAATTGCCATGTCTTTCAAATATGCTTCATCTCTACTCATATTATTTATCAATACTCGGTATGCCCTAGAAAATGAGGGAAAGTATAAGTTGTCAATAGGATACTTTGCTCTAGAAAATTTGCAAGTAATATCATAAAAAAGCTTCAAAAACTTTCTCATTTTATCAATTTTGTCACATTCTCCCAAAGAAGGACAATGTTTGTAATTTGAACTCTAAGTGACAAAATGAGCTTTTGTAATAAAGTGCATTCTCAAACATAAGGTATGTTAAATTCCATCTAGTTGGAACATCCAGTCTTAGACCCCTATCTTTGGATAAAGACAACAAACTCACACATTCAACAAACTTTACCTTTCTTGTTTGAGACCCTTTCACATATCTTATGCTTTCTCTCAACTTATCAATAGCACCATCAGTATCTTTTAAACCCTCTTGAACAATCAAACTGAGAATGTGCGTATAACATTTAATATAAAAATAAATACTCAAAGCTAAGAGTCCATCTCACATATTAAGTTATGTCTTTAACAAAGTCACAAAAAGTCATTGGTTGAAGCATTATCCAAAGTCACACAAAACTATTTCCTTTCTATCTCTTAATCAATTAGTAAAGTCATTACTTTTTCGATTAATGCAATACCTATACATGGAGGTGGCATATATGCAAAACTCAAAATTCTCTTGCAAGATCCAATTTTTATCAATGAAACGTACAGTCACAAATATGAATCCATTGGTAACTATCAATATTCACAAATCAGAAGTCAAAAACTAGGATAATCCATAAGAATGTGTTTAATTCTAAATATTTCCCTCTTGAAAATCTTCATTAAATTAACCTTCAATGTATTCCTAGATATATGTTCAATATTCTCATTTAAGTATTCAAATAATACCCTAACTTCAACATACTCCACAAATGAAAGAGGTAGTTCATGCTTAATAATTGTAGCAACTAATAGTTCATTAAATTTCTTAGGATCAAATTTGGTGGAATTAATTTTCATGTTTATAGACAACAACATTTGACCAATGTCCCTAGTATTATGTTTAAGACATTTTTTCATATGCCTCCTTAAGTTTCTAATTCCGTAATTATTATCAGATCTTATCTTGGTCTTACATGACCTACATGTAGCTTTTGTAATAACTAATCCATCCAATTGCTTCTCAAATGAATAAGTGAAGAGCGCCCATACCAGAGAAGTAAGTTTTCTTTGTTATTTAGAATTAGCAGTTGATGTTGAACCTTCAACTTCGATGGCATCATCTTCTACATTTACTCCTAGCACTTCCATTTCATCAAGGTCCACTGGATCTTCTAAAGGTAAATCAATCTGCATGTTAAACAAAATTCTTGAGTGAATTAGGAGGACTTGCATTGTTCATTTCACCTAAAGTTATAATGATTACATATAGAAAATTAGACACCGCATTTCACTTAAGAATAGAGGAATCTAATGGAAATACATTAAAAAAAAATTACTTAATCTAGCATGCAAGTATGATATTGTCAAGAGCAATCTGGGATCTATTAGGTAACATTATGTTAATCCATTCGAAATTATTCGTGTGCTTGAAGAATTACAGAATATATGATCCTAAAATCACTCCATCTTCTATGTATTTAACAAAGGACTAGCGTTCCATGAATACGGTATCTTTCTCATGATGTATGAATTCTCAAATATATAACATAATGGACACAAGTGAAGTATGAATGGAAAACCAGAACATAAAAAATGTGAATGGAATGGCATGACTATAATTAATATGCAAAAAAACTTGCTTACGTGTGGTGTACCTATAGCTATTGGCTGTGGCTCATCAATTATGAATACTAATATATACTAAGACAAAGCAAATCAAGATGAAACCTAGTCAAAGTGAATCTAGCTATATATCTATAGTTGTATTATTTGTATACATATACATATAATCATTGGTGTTAGAAAAAAAAAAAAAAAAAAAAAGACATCTAAACAGGCTTTTCGATGCTTTACTTTATAATCTACTAAAACTCTTTATATATGAATAAATGGGCTGCAATCTTGAAAACTCAGAATCTGATGGGGTATAATTCAATAAACGGGCTATATAGTTAATATTCATTGTTTACTATAATCCTGCAAAAATTTAAATTAGCATTTATCTATTCTTTTCTCTGTTTAAGTTATTGCCAGTCCCTTCCAATACACTATTAAATCCTTCGTAGAGGAATGCTTATTAAAAAAAAAAAAAGGCGAAGCTGGAAGAAACATAATGGATAACTTGAAATTCAAAAACCTAGTCTACCTTAACATTGAAGTATCCACCGTATACCCGATACCCATGCCGAGGTTGTGCTGTGATGACCCTGGTAAATTGCTGGATTTCTCCAAGTAATTTACATTGAAATTGTTGATACTGCATATTACAAAGTTTGTGGATCCATTTATTAAAATCAAGATTGTAGAATCTAAGAAATGAAATTCCCACATGTAGCTGCTGCTAGAAATTTACAAGAAGTTACGATGCAGCATATGCTCCTTTCACCTGATAATTTGAACATAAAGTATTCCGACACTATTCAATTTTAACAAATTCTATGATTAGTAAATATAGATAAAAATCGTTTTATCTCTGAAAAGATTTCTTTTGAACTAGTCTTACTACTTTTTTACCCTTCTATTTTTAATTTCTTCATAAAGAAATTTGATTTTGTTTGATTGCAACCAAACTTTATGAATCAACCAGAGAAGTAGTTTGTACATCGAATAACGATAGAGTAACAAGAGTTCTACAGAAAATGGAATGTAGGTCCTAATTTCAAACACGACAATGTCTCAAGTTGATAAAAAAAAAAATAAAAAATACCTCTTACGAGATGACAGAGACAACACAACTAACAAAGGTGAGGGTCAAAGGGATTGTTGCCTTGGCTTTGGCCGAGAATATTTTTACCTTGGCTTTGGCCGTGAGATTGAGAGCTAAGAAGCGCTGTGGTTACTGGGGACCGGCAAGATCTAGGAGGAAGTTGTACAAAGAAGAGAGAGAGTGAGTTATAGGGATTGTGCGCCCTAGGGTTTTTTCACTTTCATGGTTTCACTGAATGCACATTTTGTTTTTAGTCTTGTTACATTAGTTGGTGTCCCATTTTTTTTCTTTAGAAACGGGTTCACTAGTCAAATGCAGAACCTATTTACAAGACCTATTTAATAAATGAGTTTGTAAAAGGGTTTAAGGCTTGGACTTGAACCCAGACACATATATAAATGTGTTTAGACAAGTCTAATCCATTTGTGTCCCATATCAATTATTTCTATACTCAAACCCGTTTAGATCGTATCGTGTTCAAGTTAGGTAAGTCAGGTCCCAAATTACCAACCCTATTCTTAAGCCTAAAATCATAGACAAACCAAAGTGGTCAACTATAAGCCTATGCAATCTACCATAGCTCTCTCTAGTTTGATGTGATTGACCATTAAGGAAAGTAGCTAACTATAAGCTTGAGGTAGTTGACAATAGTAAGGTCATGATTTCCCAAAAAAATTTTTAACACTATTGGTTCAACATAGGGCATCCTCAATCTGGTCCCTAATCCTAAAACAACTAAAGCATTAAAGTTACACCTTTAAATATAAAAAAATGAATTCCAAAGAAACAAAGAAACTAAAACACTTCTCGTAGCCTTTCATCCAAATTTCAACAATCTCTACCAACTTATATTCTATCTAAAAATTGATCACATACTGTAACACCCCAAAATCCGAGACGCTACAGTTCGCCATGTATCCCTAACCTTCACGAATGCGTCAAGCATCTAAAAACTTGCAACCTATCTAAGATCCACAATAATTGTATAAAATCTTCCAACTCACAAATAATAATATGTTAATTCACCAATACCAACTCCTTAATCATTAATAAAAGAATAACATAAATACTCATTCAATCCATCCTATACTAAGATATCACATTACTTGCTTAAATAAAAAAAATAAAGCAACTTGACTAGAATTCTCACAACTCTATAAGTAACATAAAACACATAACCAATAAGAGTCACAAGCTACTTTACCTCATAATTTACAATAAAAAAATCGAATCCCAACTCTCGTCCATGCCTATCATCTATTCTACGCATGCCTCACCCATCATAGAGTAGCAATCTTTGTTCTCTTCTTAATTTTGAACTCTACTGGTACCATCATATCTTTCAGTAATATCATTATAACATGAATATGTAGCTAAAAAACAGTAACCCTTATGGGGTAAGCTAACTCCCACTACAAGATGTCATACACATATACATGATCATACATATAATGAGCCAAGCACATGCACGAGTATCAACATAAATGTAAAAAACAACCGGTTTTAAATATTGTCATTTAAGTCTATAAATAGCACAGTCTCAAGATCTTGAAACTTGGGGTTACTCATGACCCATATACACACAATATACAAATATAGGTATTGGTGTTAGGTCCCCTCCAATCACCCGAGTGCCAAAAACCATCATAGAACTACTTAGGTCCTTTCATTGTGGGACTCTACCCGAGACAACATCGAGCAAAGATCACCAAATACCTTACCAACACCACTGGACCTAACCAGTAAGTGATCAAAGCCAAGCATAAGTAGCAAATAGTTAAGTCTGAGTTTCATTTAAGTCCGGTTAATATACACTTATCTAACACACATAATCAACAAACATGTATCCCGTACCTAGAGCTCTTATCTCAAAAGATCTGAAACCACACATCCTCTAGTGCCTATTGAAAATATAATTGCTAACTTAGAATTTAATAAATTTTGCAACTCAATGCTTCTTTTTCCTCAACTCTACACTTTGATTTTCCAAACCACACTCCATTTTTCTTTTCAATATCCCCCTAATATAAACATATACACAGCATATATGCTGACTGTACATATATACACTCATCCTCACACCAACTGCACATACACACACACATTATACAACACACAAAATTACACATATACCCACATGCTATGCACTACACACACACACACCTATGTTTTATATATATATATATACGACTATGATATACATACACATATTCCATACAAGCATGTTGAATTAAACACCCAATGCGTTACTCGTATGTATATGCAACACCACTAATATGACATCTCTATAATCCAACCAACTATTATTACCCACAACCACCACTATACTGACAATTATCACATCTTCTCTTGAAACTTAAAGAAAACCCTAAAGAAAGTATAACTTATGAAGAACATAGTGAATAAAGGAAACTTACTTGAGAAACGCATAAAGATTGATTATTTATTGAATCCTGTATTCAATTATTGTGAATCTTGATTAGGGTTTTGGTATTTGGTTGAAGACTAAAAGTTTTCTATTTGTGGAAAAAAACTAACATGATATTTTGATAATGGAAAGATATGGGGTTGAGTTATACTTTTTATTTGAGATAAAGAATAGAAGGAAGTCTGAATCTTTTCCAATGGCCATATTACCCCTACTATCCCTTATAAATTACAACCATACCATGTCTTTAATCCTTTATTATATTATTATATTCCTTCCATTATTTTATATTTCCAAAATTATTATTATTACTACTACTACTACTATTATATAATCCCTTTTTTTTTTATTTATTTCTGAGTTTAGGTTTCACAACTTTTTCTCTCTTAACAAAAATTTTGTACTTAAAAGTTTAGAACCCTAAATCCTAAAACAACGCTGAATGCTTTCTCCTTATTTCTTCCTCGAGCATGCATTTAATTTCTATTCCCTTATACTCTAAGAACGCCAACTTCACTTTACTTTGTTTCTTTCATCAAGTTTAGTTACCAGTCTAATCATTAACTACCTTTTCTGCTATGAGTCAAACATTCGTTATTGTGTTACACTACCTTTTTGGTCATAACAGTTCTCTATGTAGCTCTATGATTCCAAGATAAGAGTGTTCACTTCTCAAACTTACTCTACTCCCAACAATTTTAGAGTTGCCCTCATTTACTGTTACCGCACCTCACTCAACGACATCTCATCTCCTTTACTTATCCTTAGCTCATTATTAGATTGTAAGAGAAAGTCTTACTACTACCATTATCATTATTATTGTTATTACTTATATACCCTTTTTTATTAGTTAAGTCATGTTAATTAATTATTTCCTTTTTAGATTTTAGAGTAGCCAATTCATCTAATATTAACATTTTTTACATTCCTTAAGATTAATCTTACCTTTTAATTTATTCTTTTAAGCTTTAATAGGTTTGTTGAATTTTTGTGTATTTCGTTATCATTTGTAATCTCCTTAGTTACTATTCCTTATTATTACTCATATAATAATCTAAGTTATAGGTATTTATAAGTTACCCTTCTTAAGGCTTGCTATATTCTATTAATTTGTTTGTTATTTATTATTAGGATACTTTATTACCTATGTTCCAATCTTTGGTTCTTTAATTATCACTTTACTTATTTTCTCACTTTAGTCCTTTAGTATTAAGGGAAATTTTCATATTATACATCTTAATACATATACACGTAATATGGGGTTAACAAGTAACATAGACAACTAACTCGAAGAGACAAAACCAATAACTCTACTTAACTCACATGATATGACTCGACACAATCCATCAACACAATTGACACATTGACACACTGGACATAACTCCGACTTGACATGAAAGAAGGACTTAATAACCCCATTTCACATGCACATGTGTCAATGTATAAAGGAATGCCAATTCATACTTTTAATCTTTTACTCAATTTACTATTACTAATTATTTGTCATTGAATCGGTAACTTTTATTGATTGTTGCATCAATACCCACCATAAGTAATTTGGCAAAGTAGGTTCCTATTTTGCCCTGGTGTTAACATTAGTTTTTATAGTTCACCAGTTTCTATTGTATCTTAAATTTTTCTAAAGGTGTATTATTTATCCTAAGAGACATTATGATCTATTACTTAAGTTTACTAGATCTTTTGAATTCACTAGTTGGTTATTTTCACTTATCTAATGCTAAGGGTTTTTAAATTTATCTTTGAGTTTTAAAGTCTAATGTTATTTTCTTATTATTCATAAAATTACACTATCACATATAATATTGCTGGGTTTAGGTTATGAATATACATTTAAATACATTATGGATAACTTATTTATAAATTGTTTTTGTATCCTTAATATAAATTAAGTAGTTTATATTCTACTCCGTATAGAGTATTTTACTTGTTTTACATTACTAAGCGTATCAAGAGTTAGCTTCACCAATTCTAACTTTGATGTCACTACCACTACACTAATCTAACTCTTCCTTCAATACACCTAGGTAAACTCTTCCTTCAATACGCTTAGGTAAACTATAGAAGGATAAGGAAGTCTTGAAAGAGAGGTAGAAAAGATATACTAACACTAAATATATATATATATATATATATAAGATACCAAATATAAGAGTAAAATATGATGGAAAATCAAGAAGAAAATAAGGTAAAGGTAATACAAGGTAAGATGGCAACTAGCAATAAATAATAATATAATAGCAAGGAAAATACATTTAGGTAAGATTAAAGCAACTTAACTCAAACCCTTAGTAAGAACCACTCCTCCAAATTTAAGCTTAACCTCTTAATTACCTACGCTCTTCCTATCTCACCGTCTTAAAGATTCAATACATAAACACTTCATAGTTCATTCCCATATTTAAGCCTAAGCCTTAAACTATCCACGTCTCTAATTTGTGTCTACCATAACTTTACTAATTATGGCTATGATGGAGGGGGTGATCACTCTCCCAATAAACCAATACAGTCATAACAACAAGTGAAATTTCAACTCTAACACTGGTCACTCCCTTGGTCACGGCCGTGATAGAGGGAGTAATGAGCAATATTCACTCAATCCTCTCTTATCACGCTTATGATGAAGGGGGTGATAGGCGCTAATCACTCGAATCCTCTTTTATCACGTCCATAATTGCTCGAAATCTCTTTATACTTGTAAAATTGAGTCTCCTTTTGATACGTCTCTAGGGTCGAACACATAGAGAGGCACTACAATGAACAAGAAAAAGAAATAAAAATTGGGGTTTAGCAAATTCATAAGCTATCGAGCTAGATATAATGCACTAACAAGATCTAACACGGCCTAAGACTCGCCGAATGTGACACACTAGTCCAAGTGATAGGGTTGCTTACCACAATCCTTACTAAAGGGATTGATAAGAGCAGGTGAAAGAGAGTTTTCCAAGAAAAAAGTTTTAAGGGTTTTTTATTAATTGTTAAAGTCTAGCTAAAACCCTATATATATGCTCTATTTATATGCAATGGAAAATTACTAAAATGATGCCCTAGTAGTATTTCTGTAAATATAAAATAAACATAAGGGTAATTTAGGAAAAATACAATAAAAAGGAAGTCTAAATAAAATAAGTAATCAAATAAGATATCCGAGTGAGGAGTGGATAAGCTGGGCTTTGGCATTTGGTGGGGTCGATACCTCGAATCCTATCATCATCCCTCTCCTGAAAAAAAGTTTTGACCCAAAATGTGAAAAAGAGGTTATTCCATCTTCCACCTAGATCATAAGCAAAGTTGCAAGAGCAAAATAGAAATAAATTACAATAGCTTAGCTCAATGATCAAAGTAAATACAATTCGACACTTTTTCCACTCATCATGAGCATGATCAACCAAGCTCTTAATGAAACACCCTTCCTTCCACTCATCATGTATCATGTCAATTACTCTTAAGTAACTCCAATAGCTATCAGTCATAGGGAATAGCATAACTTCGGGCTCAATCATGACATGAGCTTAGGGAATCTAGATTTGTAAGACTTTAAATTCTTGCACAACCTTAAGTACTTCATTTTCAATGGTTGTTACCTCATTCACTTCCTCACAACCAATTTCTTCTTTGGTCACCACGAATGGTGTAATAATCCCTTCATCGACTTCTTCTTCCTCCTTTGTGGCTTCTTCAGGAATTTTCTTTTCAACCCTCCATCTTTCTACTAATGTTTTAAGGATCAATAAATCATCTTCAAGACTAATCAGGGTGATAGGTTGAAGTACAACTCATTCTTTGTCATAAAAGGAATAAGTATTCTTTAAGGGCATGTAGCTTAAGTTATAACTCGTCTTCCATGGAGAACCTAAACACATGTAATAATCTTCAACATCAGCGACATCAAATAAAACTTTATCTTGAAATTTTCCAATAGAAAAGACTATTCTTGCTTGTTTCATCGCTCGAATCACTTCATCATTATAAACAAAATCATATGACTTTGAGTAGTCTATAGTTTTGTAGCTCAATTTTCCAACAACAATCTTAAAAATAAAGTTCATAGGATAGTGGCTAACTCAAATTAGTATAATGTCCTACTCAAGTTTTCCCTTAATGTAGAATTTATCCGCTAGCTCTCTTGGTGACTTCATAGTAACAATCAACTTGGCAATTAAACCCAATAGCCAATTTCGCCATACCAACCACTACGTGAAGTTACACCAGCACACACACCCACAATTTTGGTAGCGTCAGAGGATGACAATGAGGTAATAATTATACAAGTAGCATGATGTAATTCTTGGAAGTAGACAATATTCGCTCTTCATACACGTCTTTGTTACAGCAGTATACACAATAAAAATAAATAGAGCAGCATTCACACAACAACCAGTTTGTCTCTACTACACCCTCTCACACTCGATAATATGCCCACAACCACCCACTAGCCAAGATTGGTAATTGACAATATACTCCCACTTTTGCACAATGCTCGGCACATGCACAACGGCACACAGAATCTCAGCTCGACTATTAAAATGGTGATAGTAGTACTTCTCGTTAGAATAGCAGCTCAGCGATTTTTAATAGTAGTTCAATTGCCTTAGTTCGTCACTCGCTTCGATCAGCACACGTGTAAACAAGGACAGCTCAGAAATGTCTTATAGCGAACAACTCTCACGCTACTACTATGACCAAATTCAGCTCGACAATTGAACACACTCACAACAAGCTCGGACACTAAATAGACTAGCTTAGCACCTTTGAGTTGCAGTAGTTTGGAGCTCGGACAACGACTACAATTCAACTCGGCAACTTGGAATGAAATCGCGAACTTCGCTTAGCCCGAAAGCTTCAGTTCGACTCTACACTTAATTCAACTTGACAAGGCAAGGGAAACAACAGCTCAATCTCTCTCTATAGATCAATGATAGCTTCGGACAAAGCAATATTATAGCTCGATACGACTGCAGTCCAGCAACTCAGCAATAGTTCAGTTCAGTACATAACTTGACAACAGTTCGATGATTGACCAGACACACAGCACTCCAGCTTGGCTTCTGAATTGCACCACTAACCAATCTGCTCGGATCTTGTGGGACTTAGCAATCTCACAATTTGTACAGTTTGGCAATAACTAGACTACGGCTCGAAATAACTGCTCAGGCCACGCTACTGCCGACTCTTCACTGGCAATAGAGCTCGTCATTCACTTCGGATTTCAATAGCTCTGTGCTCGGACACTTCAATTTCAGCCCGGTTATAATTCATTTTGGCTCGGACGTGTAAGCTCAGCAATGGAACATCGCAAATCAGTTTACCTCGGACTTTATATAGCTCGTCACTTTAGTCTTCGACTCGGCAAGTTCAACAAGAGTCACTCAGGTTGGCACTTCGGGTCACAGTAGTTCGGAGCTCGAATCACTGCTCCAGTTTACTCAGGCACTTCAACTCAACTCAATAACCTTAAGAGTATGTCAGTTCGGCAGTTCACGGAACAACTCGGATACACTCCATCAGCTCAGCTTGGATACTTTAGTATTTTAGTTCAGCAAGTTGAATTAATTCTGCTCGGTCAAGCACTTGCGACAGCTCGAACATAAGCTAGCTCAGCAATTTAGATGTAAACAGCAAATATCCGCACGCCTCTACCACTCCAATTCATTTCGGTCAAAGCAAGGGAAATAGTAGCTTGGTGCAGCCCACTATACGACAATGTGACACTACAGCATAGCCTACTCTGTTCACCTTGGGACAACACCTTGACACCGTGGCTCGACAGTTGTCCAAGACCAATTTCACTACTTGATGGCTTCGGACTTCCCTACACCAGGTTGAGGACAGCTCGGCACAAATCAACAATAGCTCAGTACGACCCTTCTCGGCACCAATGATACCTTACTCCGGTACGTTTAGCTCGGTAATCCAATTAAAACCGCGCAATTACACTTCGAATAAGCTACAGATCCACAAACACCCCTATAGAATGCACCTCGGCATAGTCGCAATTCGTCCAGCTCAACAACACTTCGGTAATCAACCCACATACAAATTAGCCTCCTACGAACACACGGCGCACAACTTTAACTAACGCGCCTACTGTTCAAAACTACAACAGCATACCCACGATTCAACTCCTAACACTGTACATTACTACACTTAAACACAGCAACTTGTAGCCACCACTCCGCACA
The DNA here is from genome assembly GCA_024138005.1 of Lumnitzera racemosa. NCBI lineage: Eukaryota > Viridiplantae > Streptophyta > Magnoliopsida > Myrtales > Combretaceae > Lumnitzera > Lumnitzera racemosa. The sequence goes on along the minus strand of JAMXBC010000006.1, from coordinate 40,071,282 downwards.
CTACTACAGCTGTAACAACAAGGTTCATCGCACAGCTCAACTCCGATAACTACAATTAACAGACCCAGAGCCTCACACTCAATTCCGTACACCCATATTCACATATAGTAAAAATCAAGTGTTTTAAGCCCTAGGTGCTTTGTTCTCAAGCTAACAACAGAAAATAAAGGAATCAATTCTTGGGTAGTAACCCAGAACCCAATGGTAAGAAATACGACCACACAAATAGGATTATAAAATTTTATGTCCTCGTGTCAAGATACCACAAAGAACCTTCAAATGATATAGCCAATGAAGCAACTTCAACGTTGTAGTAACTGTGGTAAAGGCATAGTAGCCACTATTAGCCAACACGAACCAAACTCCATGGCAATTTAACATGTTCCCTTGTTGGAATCATGCTCTGACTAGCGAAGTTGATATGTCTCTAAGACCCGACACATGGAGAGGTATAACAACGAACAAGAAAAAGAAATAAAAATGGTGGTTTTAGCAAATCTATAAGTTATCGAGCTAGATATGATGCAACAACAAGATCCAACACGGCCTAAGAATTGCCGAATATGATACACCAATCTGAGTGATAAGGTTGCTCACCACAATCCTTGTTAAAGGGATTGATAAGAGCGAGTGTAGGAGAGTTTTCAAAGAGAAAATCTTAAGGGTTTTTCATTAATTGTTAAATTCTAGTTAAAATCTTATACATATGCTCTATTTATACATAGTGGCAAACTACTAAAAGGATCCCTAGTGGCATTCCTATAAATACAAAATAAATATGAGGGTAATTTAAGAAAAATACAATAAAAAGGAAGTCTAAATAAAATAAGCAAAAATAAGTGATCAAATGAGATATCCGAGTGAGGAGTAAATAAGTTGAGCTTCGACATTTGGTGGGGCCAATACCCTGAATCCTATCACCTTTACTCTTAAATCATCTCAAATTGATATATTACATAATTAAGGTCCAAGAACTTAAGAAATAAACACTATTATAGTCAATTTATGCCTAAATGTGACTAAAGAGTGTAAAGTGATTTATACTTATCAACCACTCATACCTCACTACGTATAAGTCATCATTCTTACTTCCTTAGAGATCTTAAACCTAAGTTTTGATACTACTAAAACTGTAACACCCCAAAATTAGGGAAGCTACAGCCCGCCACGTATCTTTAACCTCTACTGACATGTCAGACATTTAGGAACCTACAACCTATCTAAGATTCACAAAATAATTCAATAAAATCTTCCAACTCATAAATAATAATTTATTAATTCACAAATACCACCTCTCCAATCATTAGTGAAAAAGTAACATAAATACTCATTCAATTCATCCTACATTAGGATGTTATATTACTTGCCTAAATAATAAAAATATAACAACTTAACTAAAATTTTCACAAATCTACAAGTAATAGAAAACACATAACCAATAGGAGTCACAAGCGACTTCACCTTACGGTTGGTAATTAAAAAAACTGAATCCCAACTTTTGTCCATACCTATCATCTATTCTGTGCACGTGTCACCCATCTCAGAGTAGCAATCTTCATTCTTTTCTTAATTATAAACTCTACTAGTACCATTATATCTTTTAGTAATATCATCATAACGTGAACCTATAGTTGATACTATAGTACAAGATACCATACACATGCACATGATCATACATATAACGAGCTAAGCACACACATGAGTATCAACATAAATGCAACAAATAACTGATTTCAAAACTTATCATTTAAGTTCACAAATAGCATAGTCTCAACATTTTGAGACACGGAGTTACTCATGACTTTTATACATATAATATATAAATACTATATAAGTATTGGTGTTAAGTTCTCCCCAATCACTCAAGTACCAAAAACCATTATAGACCTACTTAATTCCTTTCAATATGAAACTCCATCGGAGATAGTGTCGCATAAAAATCACTAGGTACCCTACCAATTCCACTGGACCCAACCAGTAAGTGGTCGAAGCTAAGCATAAGTAGCAAATAGTTAAGTCTGAGTTTCATTTAAGTCCGGTTAATGTACACTAATTTAGTACACACAATCAACAAACATGTATTTCATACTTGGAACTCTTATCTCAAAAGATCCGACACTATACGTCCTCTAATATTTATTGAAGATATAATTGCTAACTTAGAATTTAATAAATTTTGCAACTCAATACTCCTTTCTCCTTAACTATACCCTTTACTCCACACTTTAAGTTTCCAAACGACACTCCATTTATCTTTTCAATATCTCCCTAATATAAACATACACATAGCATACATACTGATAGTGCACACACACAATCATCCTCATGCCGACTACACACACATACTATACAATGCACAGAATTGCACACACACCCACATTTAATGTATATATATATATCTATATACACAACTATGATATACATATACATATTCCATACTCATATGTTAAATTGAACACCTAATGTGTTACTCGTATGTGTATACAACACTACCAATTTGACATTTCTATAATCTAACCAATAATTTTTATCCACCATTACCATTATACCAACAATTACTACACTTTCTCTTGAAACTCAAGAAAAACCCCTAAAGAAAATATAACTTATAAAAAAATGATGAATAAAAGAAATGTACTTGAGAAATACAAAAAAAAATTATTCTTTATTGAATCGTATGTTCAATTATTGCGAATCTTGATTAACATTTTGGTAATAGATTAAAGACTAAAAGTTTTCTTTTTGTAAAGAAAAACTAACGTAATGTTTTGGTAGGGAGAAAATATGAGGTTGAGTTGTACTTTTTATTTGGGATAAGGGATAGTGGATAGTAGGAAGTTTGAATTTTTTTCCATGACCATATTGCTCCTGCTATCCCTTATAAATTATAAGTCATATCGTGTCTTTAAACCTTTATTATAGTATTATATTCCTTTCATTATTTATAGTTCTAAAATTGTTATTATTATTATTATTATTACTACTACTACTATACTATTATATAACCCCTTTATTTATTTATTTATTTCAGAGTTTGGATTTTACAAATATATGGAGTAAACAGAGCAACTCATGATTACATATCCTAACAAAGATTTTCAAACTTTAATTTAACGGATTCACTAGCTATAGGACCGTTGGGCCTAAATTTATGTCTAGAAAATCTTCAAATTCGAGTTTTAGTGTAAAAGTAACAAATTTTACACAATTAAAGTCACAAATAATGCTTCGAAGACAGCCATTGCACCAAAGACCATATGCTACACCAAGCATGACAAATTGAAGGAGATGAGACAGAGAGATGAAATTCGTAATCGAGGCTCAATGAGAAGGTTGACGTGGAAGAGATTTATACCAAATTACAATAGGCAAGTGACGTTCTTGCAATTGCAGACTTTTGTTTTATTTAAAGACAGAAAGAGAAGATTGATTTGTTATTTATAGAAAATAATAAATGATACAATCACTTGTTTGCCCTTATTTTAATTTATTTTCTGGAACATTTCGTAATTGATAATGAAAATAGGATGGAAAGATCTCATTGTTAGACTTGACAAAAGGAATTAAAAGACTGGCGCCGCGTCAAAATATTATGTTGACAAGCAGTCCTTTTTGAAATTAAGCTAACGCGTCGAGACGAAGTCAAGTCACGGCAGCCTTTAAATGGGTGACTGGGTGAATAAATGCAAGTAATACCTATAATATAAACCAGAAAGTTAGTCCATATGTATCTTTCATCTGGTCCACCTAACTATTAGCATTTCATCAACCGTTCTTATATTTACCGTCATCAATCATTTTCATTAATTTCTGTGACTTATATCAACCATTTCTCATCGTTAAACTTCATTTCAGATCTAAATCATGTACCCCTCCAACACAACTGGCTATGATAATCACATGGATCAAAAACCAGCTCCTCATCATGGCCAGGCGGCATTCATCGGTGTTCCGGTGAACCCTACGAACCCGAATCATGATCCCCAGGATCCATCAAGCGGTCTTCGTTCTCGGCCAATTAATAATGTTCCTTGGTCCCATGGCCTTTTCGATTGTTTCAGTGACATGAAGACTTGTAAGTAGCATTGCTCAAAAACGATCCTAATAAGATCATTTACTCCTTTGCCATTATCTGTATCATGTACCATTTTATTTGCTCATATACGCTTTTTCCTAAATTTATAGGTTGCATTTCACTGTGCTGTCCTTGTGTTACTTTCGGGAGAGTTGCAGAGATTGTAGATGAAGGATCAACCTGTGAGTATAAAGCACTTCTTGTTTTTATAATGTATATATATATATATATATATATATATATAAATCATGCAAAGCTGAGCCTTTCTATTGCTGGGTGTGGGTGTGGTGTGTTGGATTTAATAATAAATCATATCCTTAACACAACGGTTGGAAAGAGAGAAGGAATTAAGAGAGATCAAAAGCAGAAGAAAAGAAAATAAGAGAAAAGAATTACTACAGATTTTAGTTTGGATTGAAAGAATGAAAAAATGAAGAATGCGGAAGGGATGTTTTTTAAAATAATATTTGAAAATATTTTAAACTATCAAATTATTATATTATTTAAAAAAAAAAAGATGATAAAACTTTAAAAAGTAAGGATATAATTGAAATTTCAAAAACTTTTCATTTCAAATCACTCTATTCAAACATAGTGTAAATGCACAGAAAAAAATCACTAATTATTTACATAAAATTAAGATATTTTAGGTATGTTATATACAATTCTCATATTACATAATATTTGATGATATATGAATTTGTAAAAGGAAAGAAAAAGAGAGAGAGAAAGAGAAGGACAAGAAGAAGGTTTTAAAATTTTGGGATTCATCAATCCCATATTTATTGATCAGTATCTGCTTTCAGTGATTTTAGAACATGGATTTTGATGGCCAAGAGAAGAGAGATTAGTCATGGAATATTTAGGAATATACTACTTCTTAGTAGGGGAAATGTCGCGAAAATAGAATCTTTACGATAGAGTCCTAATATTTTTAATTTTGACCATAAAAGGTACAAGCTATATTATTAAATCTTGATAAGCCCGGCCAGGGAAAAAAGAAAACTAAAAGAAAGAAAAGATTTGTAAGATGTTATGTGGTGCTGATGTGATATCATATGTTAATACTTTTTTGTGCAAAAAAAACCCGGACGCCTCATGCAGTGACAACAACATTTTCAGATATATATTTAAAATTGTTAAAGTACGAAAGAAGATACAAGAATAAAAAACAAGAATATTCAAAAATAAAATCTAGAAGCGAAAACAAAGGAAAGCAAAAACTTTGAAAAATGTAATTACCTCACTGACATACGAAGTTTTAAATCGTAGTATGGGCGCACGGATAGGTGTAGTTAGGGATGTAATTGCACGGATCGTAATAAAGTTTTCGATTAGTTTGATCAGCTCAATTTAGTAAAAATTTTATAAAGTATTTTTAATTTTGAGATTGGTTTTAGAAATAACATAAAAATCCTATAGAGTTTTAGAATGGATTCTAAGTTTTTTAAAAAATTCATTAAAAACCTACTATTAGGTAAGAAATAACTGAAGTATTATATATTATAAAAAATAAAAATTATTAGTTAGAAAATTAGCAAATTTCTAGATTTCATACTTTTGATCAAATATGAACATAATGTCATTATGTTTGATTAAAGTAAATCTAATATAATAAAGTAAAAGGTAAATCTTTTTGAATTTACATTATTATAAAGATACTACTATATTTTGACATATAAATATCAAATTTGCTTTACTTTATAAAGCCAATCCTTTTACTTATGGCTTATTTATTTATTTTTGGTAAGCAGAAAAGCATTTCTACCCTCCTCATTGTAGGATGAAATTATGTGGATAATAATTGTGAAAATGTTTATATTATAATGTATGCCCTTTTTTTGTTTATCTAGTATAAAAGCAATTTTTTTCTTGACAAAAAAGAAATGGGTTATGATCAAGCAATAGTTTTAGAAGTTTTCTTTACGTGTAATAAGAATGAGGAGCTTAATGTTTATTAAAATAAATTCTAGCCAATTTCTAATTCAATATTCCATTATTGATTTGTGATATTACTTTACATCTATAGATTTTCAATGCTTTGCTTTTTATAATCTTTAGATTACCTACTTAATTTGTGCAATCAAATTTATATTACTTACCGTTAAGGGAAAAAAAATAAAGGAAAACAGGTTTGGGAATTAAGTTTCCTAATTGACAGGTTTTTGGACACCCTATGAGTAATGGGACGAGTATTGAGATTGAAAAAATCGTCTTAAACCCGTCTCGGTTGCATCCCTAAGTGTAGGTAGATCGTTCCATTTTATGACTTGACTTGATTGCATGCTATTCAAAAGGTCTGAAAACTTTATTTTTAGAAAAGAAAGTTGTAGTTGCTGATTGTACATTCCCACAAGCTCTCTAGTACTTCCATTATACTTCTTCAAATGATCCACTTACGTTCTGGTAGGCTATCAATGCTAAATATATACATGGTCGCTAAGATTGATAGGATACAAGAAGATCGTGACATTATAATTAAGTTAGGGGACACTCAGTTTATCATGAGAAAAGGATCTTAAAATGTCAAATCTGGGGAGAAATCAAGCATGACAGCATCAATTTATGTTCCTAATACCGTATTATCCATTATATAGTGTGGCTTTTTCACTTATGAAGGACCACTTATATTTCCAGATTATCCTATACAAAGCACCTAAACCCCAGACATGACAGTTTGTGAGGCAGTTGCTACAAATAACAATCCATGTCTTCATGATGAACGATCTAATTTAATGATTATGTAATCTTATTTGTATAGCATGTGGTGCCAGTGGAGCCCTTTATACGTTGATATTACTTATTATCGGATGCGCATGCTGCTATTCTTGCGTCTATCGATCTAAAATGAGGAACCGGTTCCAGCTACAACAGCACCCTTGCCATGATTGCCTAGTTCATTGCTTCTGCGAACCTTGTGCCTTGACTCAAGAATATCGCGAGCTCGAACGGCGTGGCTACGACGTGTCAGCAGGTAGTAATTCTACACAAACATTATCGTGACTACATTATCTCCAGAGATCATGAATGATGGAGTTAAATATGCGTTCGATGATCTTCTAATTTGAAGCGGAAAAGAGCAAAAGAATGCATTTACTAGTCATAGTGTCTTTAAGATAAGAATGGCAATAGCAAAATCAACAGAAGTTTCCTAAAATTTTCTTCTAACATCTTGACAAACTATTCAAAATTTTCGCAAACCCAACAATACTTTATATAATAATCATCTATAACATTAAAATGAACAGACATTTTTCAACGTCTTTAGTATTTTTCTTGTTTGCTTTTAATTTTTTATTCGAATATTTTTATATGATGATTGATAAACTAAAAGTTTAACCAACCACTATCCCCTACAAGAACAACCCACTATCTTATAAAACATCCATTCTTCTTCTTTTTTTTTTTTTTTTTTGCCCGTTATCTTGATATATGTTATAACCTTTTTCTTAATCATATTAATCCAGGTAATGGGTCTTTATTTTAGTTTAGAATTCTCTACTGTATTTGTTTAAGCATATGCATCAGATACATAATCCCTTAGCAGAAAATATAATTTGCAATCCTGAACTGTTTAACTTCATTTAATGACTTGATTACCCGCTCTTGTCGAATGATCAGGATGGCAAGCAAATGTAAGCAGACAAAGTCATGGTATTGAAATGGGACGGCCGGTACCGCCAACGGTCCAGGGAGCTATGACGCGCTAGGGACTATGGAATGGAGTTTATCAAAAGATGGGGGAAGTATACAAAATATTGAGAGAATCGTGCATTCTTTCTATCTACTTTGCTTTCATTTTACTACTTTATTTTTTATTTAATTTTATATATATATATATATATATATATATATATTGGAGTTTATAGAGTGTCAGCTTGCACAAACTTATGCTATAAACTTCTTTATATTCACCATACATTGTAATATTCTTGGAAATTATTTTACTATCTGGTTACACAATCAAATAAAATGTGTTGTCATTGTTTTCTGGATTGAAATATGCATCCTAATCGATATTCATTGCGTTCAAGATGCAAATGCCAGTAATCCTTTTCAAGAGGGTAGGTAGAAAGTAAGGTTTATTTCTTATAGAAATCATTTCTTCCAACCATTTTAATGTTCATTAGATCTTACTAGTTGTGAAATAAAAATTACTCTTATGCGCCATGGCTTCGTATCGAGTTTAGGAATATGTTTTTTGGTCAACGTATCACCGCAAGTTTGGGGGAAAAAATACATGTATGCATATAGTGACCGAAAAAGAGGGTACACATTAAACAAAGTCATTCTTTTAGGTTATTTCAGTAACTACTCATTGATATGTGACATAGACAACCTCAAAACCATTTGGAATTGAACTCGAAACGTGGTGTCTTTGAGAATGGTTTTTAGAAAGTATATTTCCAAATATCACTGTAAATTACTTGAGTGCTAGAAAATACATTAATTGAATATTATATTTTTCATTCAGACAAAATGATACATAAGAAATATACCCCGTGCTACAAATAAAATAACCAAATTACCCTTATCTTCTACCTTCATCTCTCTCTCTCTTCTCTATACTTACAGCAACATAGAATTCTATAATATGTAAAATAAATGAAGTGAAAAAAGGAATTCTATGATCTATAAAATAGAACAAGATTTAAAAAGAAATGATCTTTTGTTGGTATTGGAAAATTGATCTTTGACAAAATCAACAAATGCATGCCAATCTCAATGAAGACATCAATCTCGACAAATGCATGACCTTAAAGAAGGAAACATGACTAAATCTGATGAACATAAGACCAAATCTAGTGAATCCATCAATCTCTCACATTAATATTGACGAACACTCCAAATTTGATGAACCCATCATCCATAACGTTGAAGTACGTTTCATTGTTTTAACCTAAATCTGATGAACAAATTAAGGAGAGAGAGAGAGAGAGAGAGAGAGAGAGAGAGAGAGAGAGAGAGAGAGAGTATAGCAAGGTGAGAGAGAGAGAAGAAAAAAGCTTAGAGAGACAATAGATTGGGAATAGAGAGATAAGAAGAAAGCTAGTAATAGTGGTATAGGTAACCATATTGGATGGTTGACGGTGATGGTATGGTGGTAGTGGGGAATAGTGATGGCAACAATGATAGTAGATAGTAAGCAATGGTGGCAAGTGTTGTGCAATGGCCCGTCAAGAAGAAGAAAGGGTAGTGAGAATGAAATTTTTTATACTTGTAATTCTTAACTCAAAGTATGGAACCCCAATTCATAATGTTTATGAATTGCATTTTCCACCAAAGGTGGCTAGCAGTAGTAGTAAGTGTTGTGTGGTGCTATGTTGAGAAAAGGAAAGCATAGTGAGAGTAAATTTTTTAAAAATTGCAATTCTTAACTTGAAGCATGGAATCTCAATTCATGATTCCTCTGAGTTAGTAATTCCATAGGAATGTAATTTAATGAAGTGAAAATTGTAATAGGAGGAGTAAGGAATAAAAAGGAAATGGAGTGAACATATCATAAAAGTGCGGTTAAAATAAAGCTACAAGTTATGCAAAATGTACATTATATGTGTGGTTTCCTTATAACAAACCTTTATACAACAACAACTACATAAAGTCCAGCTAAAAGCTATGTGAATTTGAAAATGCACATTAAACTTGCATTCTATATATGTTGTAGGTGACTCTACTCCATAAGCCATCTTGAAAAACATCTAATTTGTTTTCTTCTATAAAAAGAAAAGAAAAAGAAAATCAAATCAACCTATCCAAACACATTAATAACTATGATGGCTATAACCATGAGCTTAGGGTAATTTATAGCTATCATCAATAAGAAAATAAACCAAAAATGAGAGAACAAATGTATTTTTAGTGTGAAAAGCTTCAACAATACTAGCACGTTACATGGATAGATTAGAGATATGTAAATATCAATAAAATTCCAATATATGAAAATATAAATAATGGTTTTTAAAAAACTATATACTATCATTGATATTTACAAACCATTCATCTAAACACCTAACGTATTAGAACCAATGATTTTTATTTTTATTTATTTTCACATCCCATAACATATCATGAACTCCAATAATGGCAACCATGTCATAGAGCTAATTTACAACTAACAATGACCCATATATCAACATTGTAATATATGAATGAATTATCTTAGAACATGAAGAATACTTAATTACTTCATTGATCATAACATATAAGACTTACAAAAATTCATTTTTATTTTTTTTGTTTATAAAGCATTGCAAAACATATTTCTACTTCCATTAAAAAGAAAAAAACAACAACAACAACAATCTAAAATTTAAGTATGCTTCTTCCATCTCTTTGGTATTGAAGTGTTATAGCTTTGTTTAAAGTTTCTCCAACCTTGTAGTTGCTTGGACTTACTACTTGTTATGGAAGGGTTCAAACATGAAGTGATGGCTCATCCTATATAGTATGGTATAGATCTACTTACATGATGTCCTCACCCATATCAAAGTCAACCAAATTTCTACGTTTATGAGGAGCAAGTAGAGTCACTGTAATAACAAAGGCTAGATCAAGAATAGGTGCTTGAAAAGCCACATACATTGGTGGGATCAATAGATCAACCATAATCAATGGATATGGTTAGGACAAGAGCTACTAGCAAATGTTGAGGAGGAGAAGAAACCTAACTATTGGTGGCTCTTAAGCATAACCCTACTACATCCCCATCCTCTCCCTTACAGGGCATGAGCTATAAGAACCTCTAGCAACTGTTGCACACTTAGAGGAAATAACGTCATAATCTCATGGGCTAAAAATAGATGCCTCCTTATAGTTGTCACTACTTGCATCTCCGGTATATTTGCGGCTAATGTAATACAAATTTGACATTTAGCTATCAAATTTTAACTATCAAATTAAATTGGTAATTGAATCTATCTAACATTTGGCAACCAAATCTATGACTATTTTGTATGGAAGTTTTTTCCATGGAGAGAATATATTTCCACATGGAGGAAAAATATCTTAGAAACTACTTAAATTAGTAATTTGGTCACCTATTTAAGCACTTTTAAAGATCAAGTACCTAACTCGGTGGCAAAAATTCAATCAATAATTTTTTAGGAAAATAAATTCTTTCCATGCCCAAAATGGATGGTCTGACAAAAGTCTACTATTAACAACTAAAATAAAGTTAGTAGTACAAAAGTAGACCCTTATAGCTACCAAACTAATGTAAAGCTTAAAAAACCTTATTTATATAGTAACATTTCCCAACCTTTTCTTTTTCTTCAATGCTAAAACATGCTTCTTTAATTTTTTATGAGAATGTTTCAATCTCTCTTCATCTTTATCTATATTTCTTCAAACTTTGAATCATTATTTTTCCACATCCTTAGATTTGCCATTTATATCTCTAGAGGGCTAAACCTAAAATTGGGCTTTAAGCCTATTAATAAACTGAGTTTGACTTTTAAGCTAAGATGATGAGACCAAAGGAGTCAAGCCCATGTGTATTCGAGATAATCAAGGAAATTTGGGCATGGTAAACTTTGAGTAAGGCCCATTCGATTGGGTTGTGTCGAGTCTGGTTTTTCACTCTTTCAGTTCTTTTTATAAAATTAGGTTTTCTTTAAACCAATCAGTACTAAACTTTACCCGTTTAAGACTGATCCCCGATTATTGTTTAAAGAAAACTATTTTTTTCCAACTTGAAAAGACTTGGAGTCGCCACCTGACTAGAGTTAAGAAAAAGGGTTAAGTTATAACTAATTGGGTGGATTGATTATAACTTAGCTACCGGTCTATCAATTAAAAAACCTATTTATAAATACAACTTTTTGAAAACTAAAGAATCTGGATTTGAGAGTTAGGACTTTTAAACCATTACGGGTACCATTGACTTTCCAAAATTAACTTTAATCTTTAAAAATCACCTTTTTATTTTATGAGACGGAACTCAATTTAACTATTCTAATTAGACAAATGAAATAATCTAAGAAAAATTAGTTTTTTTCATTTTTATCATCGGCTCGTAAATGCCTACGTACCCATTATTCGAGATCAGATGTATGTAGTCCTTTTATAAAAACTTTAGTGAGTTAGATTTGTTTTAATTTGAAAACAATCGACTTTACGTTTTGATCAATTTTGATTTGTTTAAGAAAATTCTTAAAACGCCCTAATCGGTTTTTTATTTTTTGAAAACTCTAAAATAGTCCTAATTTGGAAAGATGCTTATTTATTTTCATTCACTTTTTGGAAAATCAATTTTTCTAAGTGATTAATCTTATTTTATTTATTTTTATCACTTAATTTATTTATATTTTATCTATTTTTATTAAAATAATAAAATAAAACAAACTTACTTTTTATTTTTTTTTATTTTTCTTCTTTCTTTTTTTTGTCTTTCCTTTTCTTCTTTTTCTTTTTTTTTTCTTTCTCTTTTACATTTACATTTGGAAGTAAAGAAATAAAAAAAGAAAAAAGTAAAAAAATAACAAAATCAGCAATATATAAATAAACTAAAAGAAAAACAAAACAAACAAAATAAAAAAAAAAAAAGAAATCGAAATATAACAAAACAAGGGTTTGGAGCAGGGTAGATATCGTGGGTTGGGTCTTCAAATCTCGAGTTGGGTCAAACGCATGGATCAAGTCAGGTCAGATTCCACTATCTTCAATAAAATGGCGGATTAAGGTCAATTCCAACTGTTATGGTGGCCAAATCGAAGGGATGAGAAGTTTTTTGTGAGTTTTGAATTGCGAATAAAGGGGGTAGAAAGAGTGTCATGAGATTTGGGGGTGGTTTGGTTAGTGTTCGGGTGCAATGGCTGGCGGTGGTGTTTGGGTAGTGTCGTCGGAAGTACTGGAGTTGAATAAGAAGTGTGGTGTGGGGTTCTAAGTCATGGGGAATTCAACAGTGAGTTTGGTTTAGGTTGAAGAGGGTTAGAAGTGGTGGTTAGAAGAGAAGGGGTAAGGTGGTTAGGGTTTCGATGGTGGTTGCTTAATAGTACAGTTGGGAGTCACGGCGGAGGTCGAGAGCAACTAGGTTGGGGAGCCTAAGCCGTAGGTAGCCTCCCTAGAGTGGTGGTTCAACTCGGGTTGGAGTGAAGAGAGAGAATCGAAGAGAGAAAGAGTGGGTTAAAGAGAGAAAGTTCGCGAGATTGAGAGAGAGGTTGTGTCGAGTGGTTGTGCGAGGTTATGTGCGATTGTCTATGTTTGTGTGAGCTCCCTCAACACCATTTTATACTCAAATTGTTCCTAAAAAAACATGGAAAGCTCGAATCGGATTAATGAAGAATGCCTAAAAAAACGGCTTTTTCCAACTTTTTGAGCTCAAATTGAATGCTCATTTGACTGTATTCAGACATGTTTTTTGTATCAATTCACAATAAGCTATGTTTATTTTGCAATTTCGCCATTGATTTAGTGAAATTGCAACAAGAAAGGGCCCAAAAATTGTGCTGAAGTAGGCGGTCCAAAAAGGAAGGTACTGGAAATCTGGGGAAAATGAAGGAAGGAGGGGGAAGGAGAAGGGAAAGAGAAGGGAAAGAGAGGGAAAGAGAAGAAAACAAAGGGAAAAGGAAAGAAGGGGAGGGAAAAGTGGGTTGACATGGCACTAACATTGCGCCACATCAACCGTGCTAACCAACCCTGGCGTACCGCCTATCATTCGTAACACATGGCAGCTGACGTAGCACGCCATGTCAGCATTATTGTCAAATCCAAGAATACTACTTATTAGAACACGTAGCACAATTAGATCTTGACACATGGCAGTCCCTTATGTGATTGAAAACAAAAAATAAGAAAAATGCCTCCCTGCCTTTACTAAGTTTCGAACCCAAGACTTCATGCTCAATGCTAATGTTATGTCCATATGTTTAACCTAATTAAATTGCATATATAGACTAGTTTATCCTGACCTATATTTAAATCAAAGTCTAAGTTTAATGGCCCAACTTCTAAACCAAAATTAAAATCTATCCTAATAATATGTTACTTTCTAAAATCTTTTAATTGAATTTAATTTTTCTAATTTTTTTGTAATTTTTTAAATTTCTAAATTTTTAAACTTCTTTTTCTAACTTTTTATCTTTTTAGGGTTTCTTTTTGAAATTTCTTATTTTTTGTGCTTTTTCTTATTATTGACATTTTTTTTTGTATTTTTCTATGATCCTTATTTTTTCTAAATTTCTTAATTTTGGGGGGTTTTCTTTTAATTCTCTATTTTTTGATTTTTTTTTTCAATTTAGGGCCTATTGAGAAAAGAAATAAAAATAAAAAACAAATCAAGGGGGAAAAAATTAAATGTCTACAACTGCCCCTCTTTGTGGCAATGAAGTTTGAGCAAAATTTTGCTACAAAGACCAAACAGATATTATTTTTGCTCCTAACACGATTAAATAACTCTCCTAAAATCAATTTAGATGAAGAAATTAACCCTGGTTATGCCTCGCAAGGCTCACTAACCTAGATAGGAGCGTTTTTCGGGGACTAGCAACCCTAAAATGGGGATCGATCTAAAACCTGGTCATGCCTCACTAAACTCACTAACCTAGGCGAGAGCATCTCTTAGGAACTAGCAACCCTAAAATGGGAATTGATCTAAAACCTGGTCATACCTCACCAGGCTCGCTAACCTAGGCGAGAGCGTCTCTCTGAGACTAGCAACCCTAAAATTGGATCGATTTAAAACCTGATTGTGCCTTACTAGCCTCATTAACCTAAGTGGAAGTGTCTTTCAAGGACTAGCAACCTTAAAATGGGAATCAATCTAAAACCTGGTCATGCCTTACTAGGCTCACTAACTTAGGTGGAAGCGTCTCTCCGGAACTAGCAACCCTAAAATTGGGATCGATCTAAAACCTGGCTATGCCTCACAAGGCTCACTAACCTAGGTGGGAGCGTCTCTCAAGGACTAGTAACCCTAATATTAGATTGATCTAAAACCTAATCATGCCTCACTAGGCTCATTAACCTAGGCGGGAGCGTCTCTCGGGGACTAGCAACCCTAAACTGGTGGTAATGCTGTGTTAATAGTAAACTATGAGGAGAAGTGCCCTACAAGACTTGGTGGATAGAGGGGAAATGATGTATGGGCTTGCTTAAAAGAAATCTGGTGAACAAAGGGAACCTATGGATTGGAAGGATGAACCAAGCTAAGATCGTATCTTCATAGGTTGGCCAAATACTAAATGCAAAAAGTGAATTCCTTATGGGTCAGTTAAAAAAGATTGTTAGAAGTAAAAATTGGTCTCAATGCAAGTGCAAGAAAAGATTGGTATGCTAACACTATGTGGAAATACTTACCCATTCTTTGTCGATAGCATCAAAACCATCAAACCTTTTTAAAAAGCCCCCATCAGAAAATTACTAACTCTTGTTATAGGCCCTTGTTATCAACCTGGATGTTCTTGGCATACAACATTTGAGACTTTACTAGTTCTTTTTGGAGAAGTCATGGAAATTAGCTCAATGCAATAAAACCACCCATTGAGAGGTATTAATCCGTAATAAAGTATTTTAAAGAATTTTGTTAATTACTAATGTTCTAGATCTTATTCCTTAACTCCTCTTGTGTTTACAGTGTATAGGTTTAATTAATTAGGGTAAAGGGAATTAGACCTTTCCATGGAAAGGGTGATTATTCCAACGATGACAACGGCCAAGGATACCAAATTTGCTTATAGATAATGAAAATTGGACCACAATGATGTTCAAAATGACTAGAATTTTCGTGTTTTGAGCAAAATTTCCACTGACTTCTTATAGATAGTACAATTTTACAATGTCGGTATTTACAAGGTCTGTCAAATCTAGGCCATCCATTTGGGACAAAATCAAAGCCCTTCCTGATAATACTCGCTTCACGACATAAGGACCCCCATAATTGGGGGTGAATTTCCCTCTACAGTCTTATACATTGGGGAGAGCTTTTCTTAACACCAAATCTCCTTCTTTGAGGTTACAGGGTCGTACCCTTTTGTTGAAGGCCCAAGCCATTCTTTGCTAATAACATTGATTATGACACAGGGCCGTTAATCCCTTTTCATCAATCAAATTTAGCTGTTCGATGCGTTTCTTTACCCAATCAGCTTCATCCAAATGAGTTTCTGATGGTACCCTGAGCAACGGGATCTTGACCTCCACCGATAACACTGCTTCAGTGTCGTATACTAAAGAGTATGGTGTTGGCCCAATTGACATTCTGATGGAAGTCCGATAGGCCATGAGTATGAAGGGTAACATCTCATGCCAGTCCTTACATGTGATAGCCATTTTTTCAACGATTCTTTTGAGGTTTTTGCTTACTGCTTCGATGGCTCCATTCATTTAGGATCAATAAGGAGTAGAGTTCCTATGAATGATCCAGAATTGCCAACACAATTCTGTCATGAGTTTGTTGTTAAGATTAGTGTCATTATCAGTGATGATTGTTTCAGGATTCCCATACCAAGCTAAGATGTCTCTCTTGATGAACTTAACTATGACCCCTTTAGTAACATTCGAGTATGACGAAGCCTCTACCCATTTACTGAATTAATCGATAGCGACTAATATGAAGCAATGCCCATTGGACGCTTTAGGAGTGATTGGACCGATGATATATATGCCCCCACATTGAGAAAGGCCATAGTGCTGAGAAGGTATGTAATTCTTGAGGTGGGGCGTTTATCTTATTCATATAAACTTGGCATAAATGACAGTACCTAACATGTTTGATGCAATCACTTTCCATTGTTGACCAATAATACCCTAGCCTCATGATTTTCTTTACCAGTATGTATCCATTCATGTGAGGGCCACATACTTCTTCATGTACCTCTTTCATTAACTTCTTAGCGTCTTTATCAGCCACACACCTTAAGAATGTATCGTCGAATAAGCGTCAATATAAGGTGGACTCGCTTAGTAAGAATTGAGTAGCTAATTTCCTAATCATCTTTCTATCCCTTTTCTCGGCCTCTTCAAGGTATGCACCTTGTTGTAGGAATGTCTCAACATCATGATACTACGGTTTTTGGTTGTTCATACCTTCAATCGTTAAGTAGAAGGTAGGCTTGTTTACAATTTCAATTATAAGAGGCTGAATCTCGACTCTACCAGATATCTAGATCATAGATGCTAGCGTAGCTAAGGCATTATTAAATTGATTATAAGTCCTTGGTACGTGATTGAAAGGTGACTTCTTTGAATTTTTCCATTAATTCCATCAAATGCCGGTGATAAGGCACTAACTTAAGATCTTTAGTTTTATACTCACCCTAAGCTTAGCTAATAATGAGTGAGAAGTCCTCATACACTTCTAATTCTTGAATGTCTTTTTCTAGGGCCATCTTAAGTCCTATGATGTATGCTTCATACTCAACAATATTATTAGTGTATGGGAAAACGAGCCTTATGGCCACAGGATACCGAGTACCTTCAAGGGATATTAGTATTACCCTAATTCCATACCCAAACACGTTGGCTACACCATCGAAGTACATTTTTCATTTTAGTGGCTCATCATCTTCTCCTTTATCAGAGTTTCCCTCAACCACCAAGACACTCTCATTGGGGAAATTGACTTGTGCTTTCTGGGGAGTGCTATCAAAGGGATTTTCTACTAATTGATCTACTAAAGCTTGCCATTTGACCAAATTCTGGTTCATGTATGTAATGTTAAACTTTGATAGCAGCATTTGCCACTTTGAGATTCTGCCAATTAGGATCGGTTTGTTTGCCAAGTACTTTAGGGGATTATATTGAGTCAGTAATTCAACCTAGTAATAAAGTGTGTATTGTCAGAACCGATGCATTGCCTAAACTAAAGCACAATAGGTTCTTTCAATTTCTGAATACTTCTGTTCCCCTTCAGTGAATTTTTTGCTCAAGTAGTATACAGCCTATTCCTTCCCTTCCTCATCTTTCAGGCCAAGCATGCACCCTATGGACTCTGGTAATATTGTCAAGTATAGGAATAAAGGCTTCCCAGGTTTTGGAGTTACCAGAATTTGAGGGTTCATGAGATATTCTTTGATTGTTATAAAGGCCCACTCGTACTGTTTGCCCCAATTGATCTTGGCATTCTTTTTTAACAACTTAAACAAAGGATGACACTTGTCCGTGAGTTGGGATATGAACCGAGCTATATAGTTTAAATGGCCCAACAAACCTCTGATTTCTTTTAAGTGTACGTAGCGGAGGTAGGTCAACTATCGCTTTAACTTTATCAAGGTCCACTTCAATACCCCTTTGGTTGATTATGAAACCCAATAATTTCTCTGAAGTCACTCTGATAGTACACTTCTCTAAGTTGATTTTCAATTAAAATTTTCTCAACCTATCAAACAATCTCCTTAGATTTTCTACATGATTTTCTCCTTTCTTGGACTTGTCGATTATATCATCAACATATACTTCAACTTCTTTGTGCATCATGTTGTGAAAGATTGCTACCATGTCCCTTTGGTAAGTTGCCCTAGCATTTTTGAGTCCGAAAGGCATCACTTTGTAGCAAAATGTGCCCTAAGTCATAATGAACGTTATCTTGGCTTTATCTTTTTCAGCCATTCGAATTTGGTTATACTCGAAAAATCCCTCCATGAAAGAGAAAATATGGTTTCCAACTGTGTTATCAAACAATAAATCGATATAGGGTAAAAGAAAATTATCTTTAGGGGTTGCTTGATTAAGGTCTCAAAAGTTCACGCACACTCTAACTTTTCCATTCTCTTTCATAATTGGTACTATGTTGGCTACCCACTCAGGATAATCAAACACCTCAATAAAGCCGACTTCCAATAGTTTTCTCACTTATTCCTTGATTTTCAATAGGATATCTGGTTGGAACCTTCTTAACTTTTGTTTCTTAGGCTTGATATCCTCTTATGTAGGCAAGTGATGAACTGCGATCAATGGGTCTAATTCGAGCATGTCGTCATAAGACCATGCAAATACATCTTGCTATTCAAATAATAATGTGCTCATCTCTGTCTTTTGATTTTCTTCCAAATTTCCCCCAATCTTCAATACCTTAGGGTTTTCATTGGTACTGATATTAATTATCTCTATTGGCTCATCAATGGAAAATCTACTCATTTCATGTTTTTGTCAACTTTCTTGCACGTCATTATAGTCATTGACATCACTCCTAACGATTAACCTAGTAGGGTCGAAAGTGATATCAATATTTTCATCAATTATCTACACGAGGTATCCATGGCTAGTTTCTGACATCACTCCTAACGACTGGAGGGAAAGCTATTAGAGCATGATACAACCTATCACCCTTTCTACCCCTGGCTTGCATTATTTGCAATTCTTCCATCGGGGTTGGAATATATCCTAACCCATAGGTCCCATACTGGCCTTCTTTAAATTTCAGCCTCTCTTCCTTCTGTTGATTGGTGATCATGCACACCTCATTAAACATTTGGACTCCAAAGTCCTCTTATTCTTCTGTACCAATATAGAGTATGGCCGTCTCTTTATAGATTTCATAATCTTGGTCACCCAAAATTATGATGACCTAGCCATTGGAGATGAACTTAACTTTCTAGTGAAGAGTTGACGGTATGGCCCTTGTTAAATGTATCCAAGGCCTTCCCAATAATAGATTGAAGGTCCTTAGAATGTCCAAAACCTAGAATGGGATGTTGAACGTATGTAGGCTGATATCAACTCGTAAGCGACCTCTCATATTATCTCTCTCTTTAATCCGTCAAAAGCTCTTACCGTTGTTGAACTTGGTTTAATAGCAGTTGTATCAATGCCCAATAGATCCAAGGTAGCCAAAGGACAAACATTTAGAGATAACCCTTTGTCGATGAGGACTCTTGTCATGATGATGTTATTTATCCTCACTATTATGAATAGAGGCTTTGTGTACCAAGTACCTTCTTCGCCTAGTGATATCAAGCAAGTGCACCTATCGGTTTTAATATAGCGAATGTGAGTCTAAGTAAATCCCTCAGAGACTTCGAGTACTAATATTAACCTTAGTACTATTATCTAATCGGAAAAGTGTGATGAGTTGAATGAATTAAAAATATTAAAATTAACAAACTAACCTAATTATGAGACTTGATTAAGCAATTTAGAAAGTGATAAAACTAAGAACGACTTCAAAAAAGCAAATAACATATTTAGGAATTATTTCCCCTAGTATTTAACATGTGACCGCTTAAAATATATCCAATTAAATCTCTATTATTCTTGATCGGAGGGATTCACAATTAAAGTTAATACCTTTCTCAAGCATATTAACCCTAATCCTAAATTATTTACCGGAATCTCTTTACTTAGTAATATAATTTAGAATCGCATTAATGTATAATGAATTCCTACACAAACGAACAACTTTCCAAAAGAAGCATGTATCTTATCTCTATGTACACATGTAATTCTCTCCAATTATGTCAAGATTTCATTACACATGTAATTTCTCAATCATCATGCATAATATCATAGATTGATACTCTAGAAATATCAATTAATAATTAAATAATATAATTGAATCAAGAAAAGATAGAAACTTTATTGAAAACTATCAACTAATCTAATAGTCACATGAAACCCTAGGTTCTATAATCCTAAATACAAGAATCTTAAGCTATCATAATGAAACTAAAAACAAATTCCAACAAAACCAATAAATAAAACATGAAAAAACCCCTTTTGTTGATGATAAATCTCTTCAATCTTGAAGTTGGGTATTGCTTTCGCCTTTTTCTCCTCCTTCTCTTCAAGTCTCTTCTCTTTTGAATGTCCAATCTTATGTACAAAACCCTAGTATATCCTTTTATAATGTATTGTAAGGTTTGTTCTTTCATCACTAGACACAGCCTGAGATACAGTCGTATCTCTAGGTCATGTAACTTTCTGACCTTGGCAAATCTTTTTAGATGGACACAACCTGGGGACATAATTGTGTCCCAGACTGTGTAACTTCATAACTCATTCATTTGAACTCCAAATTGAGTGAAACTTGATTCCTTTTCTTCGTTTTCAATCTAAGAACACATTCAAACCTTGAAATCAAAATTTTACTCAATTAAGTATCAATTTCTTTAAAGAAAACCAAAAAATGTAAGGGAAACACTATAAAATCACCATGTGAAATATGTTTAAAATAAGAGTTATCAAACTTCCCCACACCTGAGCATTTGCTTGTCCTCAAGCAAATAAATCAAAACAAAAATTTTAGGACAAGAAATGCTAAACAAAATTTATCACTATTTAGGAAACCGGTGAACAAATACACTTAACCCGAAGAAAGGTAAGAAAATCACTTTCAATTAACTCGCAATAATAAAATCAATCAATTTCACTTGACTATATTCAAATGCTCCAACAATACTTAATACTAGAGTTCATTAGTTAGTTTATGGAAGTCAAAATTTACCCGAGTCATTTAACCAAGGATTCTTAAACTAAAAATTGGATTTAACATCTCGCTAACTAAGAAAGAGTCATAAAAATTTTGTCCATTTGACTAAAGTGTATACAATTCTCTCTTCAATCTCACTAAGCGCCATAATTCAAAACAAACACATTTTACATCCACTCATCCTTTGATCATCCCCTTAGTTCATACTTTTGTTGAGAGGTCTTTTAAATTTACTTTATTTAAGCACAATTGTGTTGGTAGAGGGAAAAAATCTCACTCTTCCAACGGACCAAGACCGATCCATACTAACTTATTCCTTATGTTGATAGCAGAAAAGAACCTTGCTCTTCTGATGGACTAAGGCTGATCTATACCAATTTTTTTTCATTAGAATTGGCATTGGGACTCAATCTCACTCTTCTAACAGACCAAGACGAAACCTTACCAATTTTTTCTATTCATACACTTGTTATTACTTTTGACCTTCAATCATTGTGATTTTTCAGGGGTTTCTCAAAAGAAAAATTTCATTTGTTTGTTTGCTAAAAATTATAGGGCTCTAAAAATTTCTAAGAGAAAGGTATACATAAAAGTAAATTAAAAAATAACCATGACTAACTCTCAACTAGTAATGTTGCTCCAATCTCAAGTCTTAGAGTCCCAAGCTAAATAACTCGTAACTTTGCCCTCTATAGATTTGACTAATCAATTCTAGTAAAGTATAATAAGATCAATAATCATCAAGATGACACAATTAATTTGGCTCAACACTTGTTAATCACCTATTGCAAGTTAACTTAAAAATTAATTAGGTCAAATGTGAATAATTGGTATCCTAAACAGTAACAAATTCATATATATCCCTTCTCCACACTTAATAACGTACAGTATCCTCAATGTATGACTAAGAAAACATAACAGCAAGATATGAAACAAGAAAAATCATCATAGGGAAAAAGGAAATACATATATTGAAAAAGAAACTAATACTTCCCTGTAAGTTGAAAATAAGGTGAAGAAGTTCATAACAAGGAAGCATCACCATTACATGTCTGATTGCACATGCCTTAGCCAACTAAAAATAACACAAAAAAAAAAAAAATTAAACGAAGAAGAGTGATCGGAATCCGTCTCTCCATCATCCTCATCAAATGGTGCCTCCGCCATGGTTTCATCATCATCTTCTTCACTACCCTCAACATCCTCTTCACTAGCCCCAGTCGCCTCTTCCTCACCACCCTCATCATCCTCTTCCTCACTATCATTATCCTCATCATGTGTATCCGACTCTTTCATCTTGAGAAATTTTTCCATTTTGTCTTGGCGAATATGAAGTTTATCTACACTTTCTCGGATATAACGAACCTCAGTCATCAATATATCAAATTAGTCTTCAAAGCTTGCTGAAGACATCTGGCCTCGAGATGTGCTGCGTTAGTGTCGACCTCGACGTCTCATTGGTAAAAGATTCATGAGTCAGAATGAATTAAGTCGCATAGGAGTGACTTGATTGACTAAGGTAAGCAAGGGCTAAACGATAACCTTAGTCTGCATGGCCTGTATAAGTAAGGTGATGTAGGGGCCTCAACAAATATGCCCTTTCTTCCATGTAGTGGTTGCTTGGTGGCTG
Source organism: Lumnitzera racemosa (assembly GCA_024138005.1). NCBI lineage: Eukaryota > Viridiplantae > Streptophyta > Magnoliopsida > Myrtales > Combretaceae > Lumnitzera > Lumnitzera racemosa. The sequence goes on along the minus strand of JAMXBC010000006.1, from coordinate 40,048,218 downwards.
AAAAGTTCAGCTAGCTCAATGGCTAGATTGATGGGGTGTTTATGAATAACACTATACAAATAGATGCAATCCTTATTGGAAACCACACTGGTGCTAAGGCCTCAGCCAGTCAATGTATGTGCAAAGAGCCAATGAAGAATACGATATTCAGGTTTGACCAATTGAGAAGCCTTACTCTTTGCTGGGTCATAAGCATCACCAACAGTAATTTCGTTCCAAAACGTCCCTAGTGTTACTCCACGTAGAAAACGACATGATAGACGTTGGAACTCTTCTGTCCGTATGTATCTATCCTCATAAGACCGAGATATCTGCCCAATTGAGCTATTGTCGTGTGGAAAGGGTAGCCACTCAAAGTGAAATAAAGTTTGCTTTTGGGGCCCATGCCATTAGCACTCTCTTTATCGAGTTTGTATGTGCATAAAAACTCCAATATCAGCTCTTTATAAACTGGAGCTTCAAGAGATAAAAATCGCTCCCAAATGGTTCCGTCTAAGAGTTCCTTTATTTTCGTTGTGAGCTCCAATTAAGCAAGAACATCCCAATCCAAACGAAGGGTGTCAATGAAGGGCTTATTCTTAAGTAAATTATAGCGTTGCGACTGGTATTCTTCTTTGAATTAAAGCATTGGGTGCTCTATCGAAGAGAAAGTGGCTAATGGTTCAACAATTGCGCCTTCTTATGTTGAAGATGATGTTGCATATTTGGATTTTCTTCGAACGGTAAGCTTTGTGCGATTTGCCATTGACTACTTGAGAAAAAACACCAAACCAAATAAAAAACGCGCATCCTTGCTACACTTAGTTCAAACGAAGATAGAGGGAGAAAGGATTAATAGTGAAGAATATTGAAAGATTCTCATTAGGACATTTAAACAAATACGTAGAGTGTATCCACAAAACTAGTTGGTGTAAAAGAAATTGTTAGCAAATTCATCCAACTAAGTATACATTAGATGTATTAGATTGCAATCAGCTTGAAAAGAAAGCGTCCTAACACATCAAAGATGCTAAATGACCCAAAATCACTCTCATAATGCTAACCCTAACTGGTGTAATTGAATAATGATTATCAAATTGGCAAACAAAATTCGGATTTGAGAGATCATACAGGAATATCTAACCAGAAGAGGCATCATAAAGGCATTAAAATCGAGCAACATAAGGTAATTGTATATGTCTAATATGAAAGAATAAAAACGAAGTAAACTCTCAGACAAGCATGTACCAATTCCCAAAAATCCTAAATGTCGGGTAGCTAAACATGCCTAAACAATGAGGAAGATAAAGCATAAACAATGAGGAGAACGTACTTGGATCAGGAACGTAAGGAGAAGATGGAGAGAAGAGGAAATGTGAAATGAATATGTGTTGATGTTTGTAAGTATTTGAGAGAGTGTATGTGTGTGTGTTTTAATAAATTGTGTAGGGCGTATACTGAATCGTGTGGGTACTGGGCAGACACTGGCTGAGACACGACCGTGTCCTACGCCCGTGTAACTCTCTGTTTATAGTACCTTACCTGGGCGAACACGGGCTGGGACACGACCATGTCCTATGCCCATATACCGTATAGCTTTCTGTGTTCGGGCGTGAATACTGGGTGCACATGGGCTGGGACACAACCGTATCCCATGCCCGTGTAACTTTCTGTGGGTGTTGCATAAGGCTGGGTACACACGAGCTGGGATACGACCGTATCCCATGCCTGTGTAACTTTCTGTGGGTGTTAGTTCATTGAAGGGGCCTGGATGGACACAGGCTGGGACACGACCGTGTCCCATGCCCGTATAACTTTCTGTTCTATTTTTTTTTAACCTAAATTCATGAATTTAAAAATACAAGAAACTTAAAAAATAAAAGTACTTAAACTAGCAAAATAAGACAAAGAAAACTAAAGAGAGAAAAAAAATGAAACTAAAATGGAAAAGCCTATGACTAAAATTGAAACAAATAAAAGAACAAAGCAAAGTTAGATAAAAGAAAAATAAAATGGAATAAACTTAAAGAACTAAAGTGTAAGCAAAGTTAGACATAGGTTGCCTCCCAAGAAGCTCTATAGTTAATGTCGATAGCTCGATGGGATACGTCTTCTCATGATAGTTCTATTGGGTAGAGACAAAACTCCTCTCGTCTAACATGCTCCAAGTTTCCACTCAAGTATAACTTCAATCGTTGCCCATTTACCTTAAATGTGCCTTTCTCTGGGTGTGAAACTTCAACAGTCCCATACGAGAAAACTTGTGTAATTGTAAATGGTCCAAACCACCTAAATTTCAACTTACTTGGGAATAAACGAAGGCAAGAATTATACAAAAAACATGATCGCCTTCTTTAAATTGTCGACCTTGTTTGATTCGCTGATCATGGTACTTTTTGGCCCTTTCTTTGTATAATTTGAAGTTCTCATATGCTGTCGCTCGCCATTCCTTAGCCCATTCAATTGAAGTTTCCTATGAGAACCTGCACGCTCAAAATCAACATTAACACTCTTAATTGCCCAATAAGCCTTATGTTCAATCTCTACCGGTAAATGATAAGCCTTCCCATATACAATTCGGTAGGGTGTGGTCCCTAGTGGTGTTTTGTAAGCGGTTTTGTATTCCTATAAAGCATCATCCAACTTTTCTAACCAATCTCTCCTATGATACTCTACGATTTTTTCAAGAATTCGCTTAAGATCGCAATTGGCAACTTCCACTTGGCCACTACTTTGGGGGTGGTACGGGGTGGTTATTCTATGTGTAACGCCATAACGTTTCAACACTTGGTCAAGTTGGGCATTACAAAAGTGTGTGTTCCCCTATCACTTATAATTGTCCTAGGGGTGCCAAATTGAGAAAATAGGCCTTTCAAGAATTTTTTTACTACCCTAGCATCATTAGTAGGTAAGGCTTTAGCTTCCACCCACTTAGAGACGTAGTCAATAGCTATTAGAATATATTTATTTCCATTAGAGTTTGGGAAAGGACCCATGAAATCGATCCCCCACACATCGAATACCTCGACCTCGATGATGGGGTTTTGTGGCATTTCATCCCTACAAGATATATTCCTTACTCGTTGACAACAATCACAAATCTCAACGTATTTCTAGGCATCTTTGAATAAGGTAGGCCAATAAATCCAGCCTCTAGGACCTTATGAGCTATCCTATTGGCATTATGATGCCCATCCGTAGGCCCCGAATAACAGTGGCTCAAAATTCTCCATCCTTCGAGGTATGGTACATACCTTCGAATAACATGATCTGCACATACTTTAAACAGGTAAGGATCATCCCCAAAAATAATGTTTCACATCAGAAAAAAAAAAATCTTTTACTGGTGTAGAAGTCCCTCCGGTATAATCCTAACAGCTAAAAAATTATCGATATCCGTGAAGCAAGGAATTTCCATATCACTATCCTAGGCGATGACATAGAGTTGCTCCTCAGGGAATTCATCTTTGATCTCATTCTCATCGAGCATTTCCAAGTTTGAATTCTCCAATCGAGATAGATGGCCTGCTGCTAAATTCTCAGCGGCTTTTTTATCTTTGATCTCCACATCAAACTCTTGTAGCAACAAGATCCACCTAATTAGTCTTGGTTTTGCATTTGGTTTTGTTAACAAGTACCTAAGGGCAGAATGATCAATATAAACAATCACTTTAGATAGAAGCAAATAAGAGTGAAACTTATCAAAGGCAAAAACAATTGCTAGCAACTCTTTTTTGTAGTAATATAGTTCTTCTAAGCATTAGTAAGAGTTTTGCTAGCATAGTGAATTGGTTGAAAGTGCTTGTCCTACCTTTGCCCCAGCATTGCCCTAACTGCGTGATCACTTGCATCACACATAAGTTCAAAGGGATGTACCCAATTAGGTACTACCATGATTGGAACATTAGTAAGTTTCTCTTTAAGGATATTGAAAGCTTTCAAACACTCCTGAGAGAAAACATAAGGCACATCCTTCTCTAATAACTTAGTCAAAGGGCAGGCAATTTTCAAGAAATCCTTAATAAATCGCCTATAAAAACCTGCATGCCCTAAAAAGCTTCTTATGGCCTTAACCAAAGTTGGAGATGGGAGTCTTGCAATCGCATCCACTTTAGCAATATCAACCTCAATTCCTCGATATGAGATCTTATGGCCCAGTACAATACCCTATTATACCATGAAGTAGCACTTCTCCCAGTTGAGTACAAGATTGGTCTCTTTACACCTGGTAATTACCGTGTCCAAATTATTCAAACAATGGTCAAATGAGTTACCAAAAACTGAAAAATCATCCATAAATACCTCCATTATGTCCTCAATCAAATCATCAAAAATGGCTAACATGCATCGCTGGAATATAGCAAGTGCATTGCAAAGACCAAAAGGCATTCTGCGGCAAGCAAAGGTGCCGTAAGGATAAGTGAAAGTGGTCTTCTCTTGATCTTCTGGTGTAATAGGTATCTGAAAATAACTAGATAAGCTATCTAGAAAACAATAAAACATATGTCTAGCTAGTCGTTCTATCATTTGATCAATAAAAGGTAAGGGGAAATGGTCCTTACGTGTAGCATCATTTAACTTTTGATAATCGATATATACACGCTAACCTGTTACCATTCTCATTGGGATCAATTCATTCTTTTCATTAGGAACTACTATCATCCCACTTTTTTTGGAACTATTTGCACTGGACTCACTCATGAACTATCAAAGATAGGATATATCATACCTACATCAAGGAGTTTGATAACTTCCTTTTTTACTACCTCTTTCATGTTTAGATTCAAGCGTCTCTGGGGCTGTACAACCAGCTTGTGGTCTTCTTCTATTAAAATCTTATGAGTACAAAAGGAGGGATTTATACCTCGAATATCAGATATTTTCCAAACAATGGCCCTCTTATGCTCCTTGAGTACTTTCAGCAACCTTTCTCTCTGTTCTTCTTCTAAATTAAATGCTATAATTACCGGTAATTTGGAGTCCTTCTCTAAGAAGGCATATTCCAAGTAGTCAGGTAATTGCTTTAACTCTAATACTAATGGCTCCTCAATCGAAGGTTTTAACTATGCTTCCTTCCTCTTTTCAAACTCTTCAAACCCTTTCTCAATAGAGGTAGGTTTATTTTCCTCCAGTTAGGCTACTACCTCGGATTTGATAGGATCTTCCGAAGCTTCTTCCATGGCTAATTGCAAGCAACTCTCCAACGAATCCTTAAAAAGAACTTCCTACATATAACTTGAAACAGAAGTGTCAATAATATCCAAAAGGTAGCAAGTATCATCCTGATCGACAGACTTTTTCATAGCTTCCGAAATTTTAAACATGATCTCTTCATCTCCTACTCGAAGAATGAGCTTGCCATCACTAACATCAATGATAGCCCTAGCGATAGCTAAGAATGGTCTACCTAGGATAAGGGGCAACTCAAAATCTTCATCCATATCCAATATCACAAAGTCAACTGGAAAAATAAATTTACCCACTTGGACTAATACATCCTCAATAATGCCTCTAGAATACGTCACGGATCTATCAGTTAATTGCAAGCTCATGCGTATGGGTTTAGGTTCCCCTAATCTTAGTTTCTTGAAAAATTTATAAGGTGTTAAATTGATGCTAGCACCCAAATCAGCTAAAGCTTTGTCAATTAACAAGTTACCAATATGACAAGGAATTGTAAAACTTCCTAAGTCTTTTAGCTTCTTAGGCAACTTGTTTTGCACGATCGTTGAACACTCTTCACCCAAGATGACTGTAGAAAGCTCCTCAAGCTTCCTCTTGTTAGATAACAAATCTTTCAAGAACTTAACGTACTTCGGCATCTGTGACAAGGCATTAATGAGAGGTAAGTTAATATGCAGTTGTTTAAAGAGGTCAAGGAACTTACTAAATTGTTGGTCATTGCGATCTTGCTTGAGTCTTTAGGGATATGGGATAGGTGGTTGATATTCCTTCGCCTTAGATGACTCTACGTCTTCCATTTCTTTCATCCCTTCCTTGCTCTTACTAGTCTCCTCACTAACCTTGCTCTCAGCATGCAACTCCTTCCCACTTCGAAGTGTCACTACCTTGATATGTTCCTTTGGATTGGGTTCTGTATTCCCCGGTAGTATTCCCTGTGGTCTTTCAGAGATTAGCTTTGCAAGTTGACCAATTTAGTTCTCAAGATTGCGATTGGAAGCCTCTTGATTCCTTAATGATGATTCAATGTTGGATAAGCGAGCCTTATTGCCTTGAATATATTTTTTGAGAAGTTCTTCTACACTGGACTTTTTTTCTTAAGGAAGAGGAGGTGGGAATGGTCTCTGAAATCCAGGTGGTCCAAAGTTGGTCTTCTACTGGCCTTGGTTTTGATTTCCCCATGAAAAATTGGGGTGATTCCTCCATCTGGGATTATAAGTGTTGCTGTAGGGGTTATTTTGTTGCTTGGGTGGATTTCCTAAATAATCTACCTATTCCAGTTGTTCTTGTGCTCCATACCCCTACATACCAAAGTCACTAACATCCGATTGTACTTGTTGAGGGCCAATAGAGAGTGCATCAATCTTCTTACTCAATAGGTCCACCTTGGCTGCCAGAGTCGTGGTCAAGTCCACATCATAAATTCCCATAACCTTTTGCTTGGCTCTAGTGCTTTCCCACTGATAATTGTTCATCGCTATTCCTTTAATTAGGTTTTGTGCTTGCTCGAGTGTCTTTATGTTCAAAGTACCTCCTACGGATGCATCAATCATCTGTCTCGTAAATAAATTGAGACCATTATAGAAGGTATAAATCTGCATCCATAGTGGGAGGCCATGATGTGGGCACCTCCTAAGCAAATCCTTGAACCGCTCCCAAGTGTCATATAGAGTCTCTACTTCCAATTGGGCAAAACAAGAATGTCGTTTCGAAGTTTAACGGTCTTCGTAGGTGGGAAATACTTCTCCAAAAATTTCTCTACCAATTCATTCCAAGTTGTGATTGAATTTCATGGTAGAGAGTTCAACCGCTGTTTTGCTCTACCCCTCAAGGAAAAAGGAAATAGCCGCAGTCGGATGGCATCATCCATGGCTCCGTTGATTTTAAATGTATCACAAATCTTTAGAAAGCTAGAGATGTGGGCATTAGGATCTTCATCTTGGAGACTGTCAAACTAAACATATTATTGCACCATTTGTATGATGTTAAGTGCAATTTGGAAGTTATTAGCCGCGACGGTTGGTCTTGCGATACTAGAGTCAACTCCAATAAGTGTAGGCCTTGAATAGTCGGACATGGTCCAATTTGCTTCATTATCATTATTAGCCATGTATGGTGGATCTTCTTGCTCGATGAATTGAGTATTGGCCTCTTCACCTTCTTCCTTAATCTCAACGATTGACTCGTCTTCTATGGTAGCCACAATTTGTCTAGGTCACAATCTCAAATTTTGAAGGACAGTTCTGTCAATTTCAGGATCAAGTTCTACCAAATCTTTCGGGTTGCTTCAGGTCATGCACTACAAGGGCAAGAAATATAGAATCAATTGTAGCTCTAGGTAATAAAAATAAACAATGAAAACAAAAGAGAAAAAAAAATGGTCAAAGTAATAAAGCAACTAGTGTTCTTAATATCGAAAATCCCCAGCAACGGCGCCAAAAACTTGATATCAGGCAAGTACACCTATCGGTTTTAATATAATGGATGTGAGTCCGAGTCGATCCTTCAGAGACTTCGAGTACTAATATTAACCTTAGCACTATTATCTAACCGGAAATTGTGATGAGTTGAATGAATTAAAAATATTAAAATTAACAAACTAACCTAATTATAAGACTTGATTAAGCAATTTAGAAAGCGATAAAACTAAGAATGACTTCAAAAAAGCAAATAACATATTTAGAAATTATTTCCCCTAGTATTTAACACGTGACTACTTAAAATATATCCAATTAAATCTCTATTATTCTTGACCGGAGGGACTCACGATTAAAGTTAATACCTTTCTCAAGCATATTAACCCTAATCCTAAATTATTTACCGGAATCTCTTCACTTAATAATATAATTTAGAATCGCATTAATGTATGATGAATTCCCACACAAACGAACAACTTTCCAGAAGAAGCATGTATCTTATCTCTAAGTATACATGTAATTCTCTCCAATTATGTCAAGATCTCATTACACATGTAATTTCTCAATCATCATGCATAATATCATAGATTGATACTCTAGAAATATCAATTAACAATTAAATAACATAATTGAATCAAGAAAAGATAGAAACTTTATTGAAAACTATCAACTAATCTAATAGTCATATGAAACCCTAGGTTCTATAATCCTAAATACAAGAATCTTAAGCTATCATAACGAAACTAAAAACGAATTCCAACAAAACCAATAAATAAAACATGAAAAACCCCTTTTGTTGATGATAAATCTCTTCAATCTTGAAGTTGGGTATTGCTTTCGCCTTTTTCTCCTCCTTCTCTTTAAGTCTCTTCTCTTTTGAATGTTCAATCTTATGTGTGAAACCCTGGTATGTCCTTTTATAATGTATTGTAAGGTTTGTTCTTTCATCACTAGACACAACTTGGGATACAGTCGTATCCCCAAGTCGTGTAACTTTCTGACCTTGGCAAATCTTCCTGGATGGACACAACTTGGGGACACAGTTGTGTCCCAAACTATGTAACTTCAAAACTTCATAACTCATTCATTTGAACTCCAAATTGAGTGAAACTTGATTCCTTTTCTTCGTTTTCAATCCAAGAACACGTTCAAACCTTGAAATCAAAATTTTACTCAATTAAGTACAATTTCTTTAAAGAAAAACAAAAATGTAAGGGAAATACTATAAAATAACCATGTGAAATATGTTTAAAATAAGAGTTATCACCTACTTCCTATCTTGGTGAAGGCAATTAATCCTTCCTCATGTTCAGCTTATTCAGTGCTTAGCATTTCCAGCATAACCTTCTTTTTCAAGTCTTCCTTCGGATCATAGATTCTACCGAAGCAAGTGATCCCCCTACAAGCGAGCTCGATTGCCCCTGGTTTATTGTCCAATAGTTAAAGGGGGCAGCTTTATAATTTTTGAGGGCTATAGGCACGTGGAAAGTGTACCTTTTAGCTTGTGGGACCTCTTTTTTGTAAAATCTATAAACCTTTGATTCTTGGTTTAGACCGATCATGTTGATAATAAATTTTGAGTAGTCAAATATCATATTGATGATGGGTCCATGATTTGGCAGTACGTTGTTGTTGATGTTTAGGGTAGGAGCCTCTACAAAATCCAATTGTATTGTACCTTTATCGATCAAATCTTGGCTTTTGTTTTTCAACCTCCAGTACCAATCAATTGAACGGCTCACTTGCCTTAGATAATACTGACATCTTGCATTGGGATCAAAGAACCTTGGCTTATACCTTTCATTAAGAGTCTCAGAATGGAGTAGATTATCTCTTCTTAACTTCTTAAGTACTTAACTGAACGGAACAGGTATTCTAGTGAACTGTCTTGGGGCTTTGCTAACCTGTGGCTGGCTTCTGTACTATGCTTAAGCTGGTAAGGGATTCATCTTAAAAGAAACTCGGGAGTTAGGTCTTGCATTCAAGTTGACCATACTGACAGTAGCTTCTCTAAGCTTGCTGGTAGTGGGTTTAGTAGAGGGTGGTCTTCTATCTGCTGTCTCTTGTAGCTTGCTAGAGGAAACAGCACTCTCAATTCGACACCCCACTGCCACTACTTCTGCAAAGCTAGAAGAGGCTTGTCCGATTAGGTGAGCGAAGTAAGGCCTTTCAAGAGTGTTAATGAAAGTTATAGTGAGCTCTTTTTCAATCATAGGGGTAAATACCCTTACAACTAGGGATCTCCACCTTTGAGCATATTCTTTGAAAGATTCATTGTGCCTCTTCCTTAGGGCAACCAAATCTATCATTATTGGTGTCACTTTGACGTTAAATCCATATTGCTCATAGAACGCTCTAGCCAGCTTTTCCTATGTATTCACCTGATTCAGGTCCAACTAAGCATACCAAGTTAAGGTAGGGCCAATCAAGCTGTCCTAAAAGGCTTGGACCATGAGTTGATCATACTGTACATACTTGCCCATCTTGCATGCATACAGTCGGGTGTGTAGCTTGGGCCATCCAATCCCATTGTATTTTTCAAAGCCAAGTACTTTGAACTTTTCTAGATAGCTTCCAAATCATAGGTAAAGAAGTTTGTTATGCCAGCGTACTCGGATCCATCATACCCCTCGAGCATTTTCATTTTCTCTGTAATTTGTTGAGTTAAGTGCTTCTCAAGCTCTTTTAATTTGTCTTGGTCAACTTCAGGCTTTGGGTTGATCGGGAATGAGTAAGTATTCAACTCAAAGTTCAGGTTGGCTTTTGGAAATACCCCTTCCGTTTCACAGGATTCAAAGCCCTAATTGACTTTAGGGTAAGCTTCTTCTATTTTGAGGGGTAGGGCTTTAGTATTATTTCCATATCGAGCTTTAGAATTTTCCTCATTTAATGGAGCCATAAACCTAAGTAAGGAGATGCTCAGCAAGAAAGCTCAATTGATCTACAATCTTTCCTACTGTTCATTCTAAAGATTGGAACCTCAACTCAGTGGGGTCAATAACCTCGGGGTTGCCATTGTTGGTGTTGTTGTTGTTGTTTCCTTGGTTGACCATTTTGGTTTTTGAGCTAGTTTTGATAGGACTTCCCTAGAAGTTTTGATGTTTGGGAGCTATCTTAGTGACCTAGGTAAGATCACTTTTCAATAAGTTAGCACATAGATATTTTGAAAGAAATTCAAATGAATGAAATACAAGTGAATCACATGGATGAAAAGGAGAAGATAAACAAATGATTAATAGAATGGCAAGTTATTTATTGTTTTTAGATTCCCTAAGTTTTATTACATGAAAGAAAGAAAAAGGTATAAATTCATCTATACTAATTTTCTTTTTTTTCTGTGGCCTAGATGACATTTTCTTCTTCTTTTGGTCACGCTTAGCCACTTCTTCAAACTCTTGAATTTTCTTCTAAGCTATCTTTAGCTGGTGTTCTAAGGCGTGCGACCTTTGTCTAGATTCTCAGCATAGGTTTGCTCATTTATTTTTCTCATCATGGAGGATCTCCATATGAGCTTTCATTTGGTCTATATAGGTCACCATTTCAGAGTTAAGGTATACAGGGGAGGTTTGAAGAACTTTTGGTGCCCAATATCACACTGCACCTACCTTGTGAAGTTGATTGTATAAATACTCTTTAGTAACCCAGTGTTTGTCCACTTTTCCTATAAACTCACTCAAATCGATGTTTGGGCTTACAGTCCAGGTGTCCTACCAAGCTTTGATCTTATGAAGTTTAGATGTCTTTTCTATGGAGCGAAGCCCTTGGAGATTAAGAGTGAATGCCTCTATTGAAGGTTTGTGAACTATGTCCTGAATTCCTCCAAATTGTCTTACCATGTTGTTTGGGTAGTAGCCTATACACTAGCTCATTTCGATCAGTAGCACAGCATGGTAATCCTTGCAAATTAGTATGACCCTAGTGTAATTGCTCCACCTGGCAATCTACACTATGTCTTCTACTCGAAAATCTTATAGAACCTCTATTTAAAGAAGGGTGGGGATATCTTCCGGTAATTTGATCTTGTCAATGAAAGAATCAATAAGGTTAATCTTATTCACGAATGCTCCCCTTATTAAGTCCAACCCAAATCATTTGATGTGACTGACGAACCATACCATTAATAATGCGATGCTTGACCTGAGATCTCCGTAGCCCCTTTTCTTAAGGAAATTAAGGTTCTTTATGTACTCAGCAAGTAAGGCAAGAATGTAAGACTTACCTTCCCAGAATTGAGCCACTAACTCTATTACCCTAAAGTGTATAAGAAGAGACACACTTGGAAACAAGATAGTGGCAAGCACTGCTAGCACATAGGCCTTGATTCGATTTTCTTTCCAATTCCCAAGAAACAGCGCTTATTTATTAGAGTTGGGCTCATTTTGGAACCAATGAACTAGATCCCATATCTTGATGACGTGTTTGTTGCAATCATCTAAGGCCTCATTTATCCCAGTCTTACGGATCCCTAAGCATTTTGAGAAGATATATGTTGGGTTGAAGCTGAGTTTCGGGACGTATATTTTATCCATAGGAGGAGCTTGGAGCAGTTGGGTGTACCCCTCTAGGGTTGGGTTGATTAGATGTGGTCCAAATTGAAAAGCCACTTCTTTGGGCTCCCAAAAATGGACTAAGGCTTTTACTAGCGTAATGTTAACCTTCACTTTAGCTAGTAAAAGTATGGGTCTAATTTTGTTGGTAATAAATTGTTGCTCTCTTAGGTTAAAGGTTTGAAATCACTGGCTGAGTATGGGCTTTAGGTTTGTAGGTTTGTGGATATGAATCTCCTTAGCAAAAATCCTAATGTTGGATGAGCTAGCCATTTCTAAAACATTACAAAGAAAGCATAAATTACAAGGGAAAGACTAATTACAAGAAGAGAAAATATACAAGTCCTTCTATGTACATCAATTCTAGGAAGAATACAGGGAAAAACTTCGGATCTTGTCATTTTTTCTTTTTTATGTAACATTGCCATTTTGTTAGTTATTCGTTGACCCCAAGAAATATAATGCAAGAAAGGTGGGTTCTAATAGTCCTTAAACTCTATGACCTTACTCGTTTACGAATAAATGATTCATTGGTCACATCAAAGTTTAAGTGGGGTAGCTTAATCGGCCCCGAATGGTAGTTACCCCACTACGCCCCGAGACTTTCCACAATAGCTCCCCATCCTAAGATCCTAGGACAGCCTGGGTTCGACCGTATCTATCATACATTCATGATGCAACAAAATAAATCCCTCCCCTCAAAAATACATAAAACCAAACCTACAAATGATATTAGCACAATTTATAATACAAAACGAGTAAATAAATTGCATTTAAGGTGATTTTAGAGATTAATTTTAATTTTGGAAAATCAAATGGTTAACACTCTTGACATTCTCCAGTGGAGTTGCTAAGCTATCGAGCCTGGTTTTTCACCCTCCTAGTTCTTTTTATAAAATTAGGTCCTCTCTAAATTAATTAGTACTAAACCCTACCCATTTAGTACTAAACCCTACCCATTCAATACAAATCCTCGACTAGGGTTTAAAGAAAATCATTTTTTTTAACTTAAAAAGACTTAGAGTCACTACTGAATCGGAGTCGGGAAAAAGGGTTAAGTTATAACCAATTGGGTGGATTGGTTATAACTTAACTACCAGTCTATCAATTAAAAAACCTATTTATAAATACAGTTTTTTGAAAACCAAAGAATCTTGATCCGGGGGTTAGGACTTTTAAAACCTTATAAGTACCATTGATTTTCCAAAATTAACTTTAATCATTAAAAATCACCTTTTTATTTTATAAGACGGAACTCAATTTAACTATTCTAATTCGACAAATGAAATAATCTAAGGAAAATTAGTTTTTTTCATTTTAATCATCGCCTCGTAAATGCCTACATACCCGCTATTCGGGATCAGACGTACGTAATTCTTTTATAAAAACTTTAGTGGGTTAGATTTGTTTTAATTTGAAAACAATCGAGTTTATGTTTTGATCAATTTTGATTTGCTTAAGAAAATTCCTAAAACGTCCTAATTGGTTTTTTAATTTTTAGAAACTCAAATAGTCCTAATTTGGAAAGAGGTCTATTTATTTTCATTTACTTTTTGGAAAATCAATTTTTCTAAGTGATTAATCTTATTTTATTTATTTTTATCACTTAATTTATTTATTATATTTTATCTATTTTTATTAAAATAATAAAATAAAACAAACTTACTTTCTTTTCTTTCTTTTTTTCTTTCTCTTTTACATTTACATTTGGAATTAAATAAATAAAAAAATAACAAAATCAGCAATATATAAATAAACTAAACAAAAAGAAACAAACAAAATTAAAAAAGAAACCAAAATAAAACAAAACAAGGATTCGGACTAGGGTGGAGAGTGCGGGTCGAGTCTTTGGATCTCGGGTTAGGTCGAATGTGTGGATCGAGTCAAGTTAGATTCCATTATCTTCAATACAACGGCAGATTGGGGTTGATTCCAACTGTTATGGTAGCCAAATCGAAGGGGTGAGCAGTTTTTTGTGAGTTTTGAATTGGGAATAAGGAGGGTAGAAAGAGTGTCGTAGGGTTTGGGGGTGGTATGGTTAATGTTCAGGTGCAGTGGCTGGTGGTGGTGTTTAGGTGGTGTTGTCTAGAGTTGCTGAAGTTGAAGAGGAAGTGTGATGTGGGGTTCTAAGTCGTGGGGAATTTAGCAGTAGGTTTGGTTTGGGTTAAAGAGGGTCGAAAGTGATGGTTCAAGGAGAAGGGGTAGGGCGATTAGGGTTTTGGTAGTAGTTGCTTAGTAGTACAGCTGGGAGTTATGGCAAAGGTCGAGAGCAGCTGGGTTAGGGAGCCTAAGCAGCGGGTAGCATCCCCAGAGTGGTAGTTCAGCTCAGGTTGGAGTGAAGAAAGAGAATCGAAGAGAGAGAGAGAGAGTGGGTTAGAGAGAGAAAGTTCACGAGATTGAGATAGAGGTTTTTTCCAATGGTTGTGCAAGGTTGTGTGTGATTGTCTGTGTTTGTGTAAGCTCCCTCAACACCATTTTATGCTCGAATTGTTCCTAGGAAACGTGGAAAGCTCGAATCAGATTAATGAAGAATGCCTAGAAAAATAGCTTTTTTTCGATTTTTGGAGCTCAAATTGAATGCTCCTTTGACTATATTTAGACATGTTTTTTGTACCACTTCATAATAGGCTATGTCTATTTTGCAATTTCGCCATTGATTTGGTGAAAATGCAACAGAAAGGGTCTAAAAATTGTGCTAAAGTGGGCGGTCCGAAGAGGATGGTGCTAGAAATCTAAAGAAAATGAAGGAAGGAGGGGGAAAGAGACGTAAACAAAGGGAAAAGGAAAGAAGGGGAGGGTAGAGTGAGCTGACGTAGCGCCATGTTAGCTGTGCCAGCCAACCCCAGCATGCTACGTGGCATTAGTGATACGTGACACGCCACGTTGCACTACATCAGTAGGGCCGTCAAATCTAAGGATGCTACATGTCAGGATACGTAACGCAATTAGATCCTGACACGTAGTAGTCCCTAATGTGATTGAAAACAAAAAATAAGAAAAAGGCTTTCCTACCTTTGCTAAGTTTCGAACCTAAGACCTCATGCTCAATGCTAATGTTATGTCCATATGCTTAACCGTCAGGTAGTTGGCTCATGCCTTATCCATATGTGCAATCAAATTACATATATGGACTTGATAAGCCTGAGCTAGATTTAAATCAAAGCTTGAGTTCAACAGTCTAACTTCTAAACCAAAATTAAAATATATCCTAATAACATGTTATTTTTCTAAAATCTCTTAATTAAATTGAAATTTTCTAATTTTTTTGTAATTTTTAAAATTTCTAAATTTTTAAACTTCTTTTTCTAACTTTTTATCTTTTTAGGGTTTCTTTTTGAAATTTCTTACTTTTTGTGCTTTTTCTTATTATTGACAATTTTTTTTTTGTATTTTTCTATGATCCTTATTTTTTCTAAATTTCTTAATTTTTTGAGGTTTTCTTTTAATTCCCTATTTTTTGAATTTTTTTCTAATTTAGGGCCTACTGAGAAAAGAATGAAAAGTAAAAATAAAAAAAATAAATGGGACAAAAATTAAGTATCTACAGATTGCCTAATATTAACCTTTGTCAGTTTGGTTCATACATTAAATTAAGCATTATAAAGCTCAGAACCTATGAAAATAACCCATTTGAAGTCCATTAAGGGGAAGGATTAATTCTCACCAATGATCATCATCATAATCCAATGAATAGATACCTCAATCCCTGCCACATTTGGACAAAAGAGAATTTTAGTACGAATATGGTTACTTTACCAGATTTTTACCTTAAAGTATTAAACATCTAATTATCTTGAGAACATTACCCAATTCATCATTCATACTAAAGTTTGATGCTATTGAGCTTCTTCACTATCACAACTCGTGTTTGAACTTTAGTAAAATTGCTTACTTCTCTTTCCTACACTCTTCTCCTGAATACCCTATTCACTCTAGTCAAGTCATTCCCCTTAATCACTCGTAGCACTATTACATACAACACGCACATGACTTTCATATTCGAACCCCTACACCTATATCATGTTCATGGCCATTGCTTCGTTTTGTTCATCATCTCTCCATCAATCGCTTATTCTCTAATCACCATTAGAGAAACTTAAGTACTTTACTATTATGTTTTTCACTTTTATTGTTGATTAATCTTTTGAGTTTCTTTATTTATTGTTAGGGTTAGTAGATTATCTAAGTTAATTTATTTGATTGAAATAATGAAAGTTTTTCATGTTACCAAATATTGTCGGTTTCTTATGTGTATTTCTATCATGATTATGCTTAAATATGTTTGCTTTTATTTTCTTTACATTGTTTCAAAGAAAGTTCACTATTTAGAGTATGATAGGTTGATGGTTAAGTATTCTCAAACCTTCAAGAAATTAAGGGGAGCAAGGAAGCATCTATACTAAGATTTTCAAACTAACTATTTGACAAATCACTCGACATATAGAGTTGGAATGTGTTTTCAGTGGTTTTAAGAGAATATCTTCACATTGTCAAATAACATCCACAAGGCCCCTATGAAATTAGATGAAGTCAAGGAAATTATGTTCTTGCTTATACCTAATAAATCCCTGCTTCTAGATTATTATAGCTAATGTTTCTTCTAAAAAATATAGCATATTTGAGCATAAGTTTTATAAAGCTATCTTTTGAATTCATCTCTTCCCCTTCAATTGGATATGCTAGAAGAGCATTTAGCCTCTTGCTTACTACAATATAATCAAAAAATGCATATCCACGATAATAGCTAGTCTCTTGAAATCCTTTCTTCTATGATTTTATAAGTGAATACAGGCCAAGTGCAGTTTGCAAGGGTTAAATAAATATATAATAATGTTTTCCTTGTATACAAGAATTGTTAAGTGGCTACCATGAAATCTAAGACCCTAAATAAGTCAAATTTAATATGAAGGGCATATGACACAATTTTCATAGGATTTTTTTTATGTTGCTTTAAAGGAAATGAGATTTCCTAATGAATGTTATACCCTTTCATAGTAGCATCTGATTAGTAAAATCTAAATAGGATAAGGAGAATTAAAAAATACATTACAAGAATGGTATAGCACAAACCTCTTATACCATATTTAGTATATGCGGTATTAGATACGGATTTTTATAAATAAAAAAATTAGTTATATTATAAATTATAACAAAGTTTAGTATTATAATTTGAGAACTCAATGTAAGGTTATTTTTAGATTTTTTTAACTATAATAAAATATATTTTTGTAACACCAAATGTGTGGTACGATTTTTTTTTTTTTAATTTTTTTTAATACCTCTATGTTCTTTTGTACAGTAATATTAGCCAATATGCAAATAAATGATGAACTAAAGAATTTGTCTAGTGTTGTACTATAAAAAATATAGCAAACAAATGATGCCTACAAGTACTACTTATAAGTCATAAGGATATGATATAAGGATAATTGTAAAGTATAACATAGTCTTTTATATATTAGCTATTGTTTTTAATATAGTTTGCTTTAGTTTTCCATTTTTTTTTCTTCCACGTGTACATAGTCAATTAGTTAGAATAGTAAGGCTATCATAAGTTGTATTTATGCTCATAGAATACTACTAGCAGAGTTAATTTTTCCCATCCCATACGAAGGTATCATTTTCTTTGACTTTTGAGTTCTCTATCGAAGCTACTTTCATGGAGATCTTATATTGAGCTATTACACTTCTATGATAGTATTTGAGCAATTTAATATCTTTTCCTTGGATCATATTTGTTATTTTCATCATCTCTATTCTTTCTAGTCAAAGTTTCATCTATAATAATGAATAATCAAGCAAATGATAATTCGAGTCTAGATCTATCATACCTATCTAGATCAAATAGCCTAAGGATGATAATTGGCAATATCATATTTAATGGAACAAATTTCTTAGCTTAGAGTCGGTCTATACATATGGTGTTAAAACTTAAGCTAAAGTTTATTGAAGGGACTTTACTGAAACCAAAAGAAGGATCTACTAATTTTGTTAGATGGATTAGATCATATTATATGATTAGGTGTTGGTTATTGAAATCTATGATGCTTGAATTATCACAAAGTTTCTTGTATGTTCAATCATCAAGTGAATCATGGAGAAGAACTTATGAGAAAAATGGGCAAACAAATGGCCCCTTAATTTTCCAACTGCAATATTGAATTTCAAATCTTCGTCAAGGAAATCTATTTGGTCACAACCTATTACAACAAATTGAAATGATACTGAGGTGATTACAATCTCTTAATATGTATCTTATTTGTAGTTGTGGTTATTTAGAGAATTGTACTCGTGGGTCACTTTCACTTGAGAGGAATGGCTATTCCATTCCACCTTCCTCATGAATTCCTATGACTGTATTTACTTCATTTTTGAACATGTAATAGGAATTTTGTGAGGAAATCTGATTTTCTATTTTGTTGAATTAGGATTCTTGGGTTATATAAGCCCCACAATCAGGTATTCAAACTTCGATCTATGAAATTTAGGATGATCAAGTAAGTTGTTCGATTGAGCCTAAATTTTATGGCTAAGTTAGGAATATTAGTAAAAATGATCTTATTGGTATAGGTTTAAGAAAATAATTAATTATTATAATATTGAATTATATGTAAATTTTTCGTTATTTATCGAAAATGCATAAAACGATTCTTAATAACTAATAAATAGATAGAGATAAATTATATGCACACTAAAAATCATAAAATAAATAATATTTAAAAATATTTATTTGTACCATATATGTATTTACATATAGGTTAAAATACGTGAAATTACCTAAAATATCTAAAATATACTAAAATAATACTAAATAATTAAATAAAATTCATAAATAATTAAAGAAAAATATGAAAAAATAAGGAAATATCTAGAAGTGGGTTGTGGTAGGTTGGAATTGAAGAAATAAAAGCAACAAATTAAATTAAACCAACTAGAAAGTGAAAAAGAAAAGGATAAGATATACATGTCAACCAAAAATTAAAAGAAAACCCTAAAACCCTACTATAAATTCAGAAACCCACCATCAAAACCTCATTTCATTAGTTTGGAATTTAGAAAAAAAAAAAAAGGTAAGGAGAAGAGAGAAGAGAGGAGAAGGAATTTTTAGCAAAAATAAACAAAATCTAGTGCAAATAAGGGTTGCAAGGTAAACCAACATCCAACAATAACTTGGGAGTAGACTGTTACCACCACCACACAGTAGTGGCAGTGCTCAGACCGACTGATAAGGCTATGGTGGCCAGCAGTAGTTAGAGCCACCAATGCCGAGGAGTCCGATCTTTCCTTTCAATTTTACTTATTTTATTAAAAATATTAAATTGTTATAGAAAAGTATGAAATTTGATATTCTTGAATATTTTTTTGTGTAGTTTTTAAGGAAAATATGATTTTGATAAAACTATGTCCCGTGATATATAGTGCTTAAGAAATCAGAAACCCAAGCTAGTTTTTTATTTAGAAATAAATTATCTCAGAAGTATAGTTTTAAGCTCAAAAATTTTATTTAGACTATTTAGATGATATAGAACAGTGCTATGGAGCCCTTTTTCATAAATGAATTTTTTAATTTTTATTTCATTTTTAGATCTTAAAATGATGCATAAAATGTGTAATTTTGTGCTAATTAGGTAATTAAAAGGATAATTACTGATTTAGTACATAATTATATGTTTAAGATATTGAATTTTGATGTAGTGTAATATTTGTGACATTTAAGGTGTTAGATGTAATTATTAGGTATATTATGTAGTATATATAAATAGGTAAAATGGTATATTTTAAATTAATTTTATAATTTAGGGTAATTAGGTATAAATTTTGATTTGGGATGAATTTAGATATCTTGAGATGTTAATTGATATTGAAAGGCAATATTTAAAGCGATGAGAATATTATATATGTATATTATATACATATTAGGTAATAATGTTTAATATGTAAGTATCAAAAATTAATAAGTAGAAAAATATTAGGTTCAAACTGATATTATAATATTAATAGAAATGTATAATAAATCTTGTGGGAGACTTAAATTTAGACGTTTATATGAAAAATGTAAAATTTTATCACATTAAAAATAAATTTAGTAGTTCAATTAGGATTAGGATTAGAATGTACCACACGAGCTAAATCATTGGGTAGAGACTAAAAGCAATATTTAGGATACCTGAAAATAATGTGATTAATTTTACATTATGGGTCAAAATGATTACCTAGCATTTACGTATAAAATCCATAATTGAAAACTAAGTTAAAAACCTAATTTAGAAACTGATTAAAAAATTGAATTAGAACTTAGCTCAAAAGTAAGAATAATTGTAAAAGACTTAAAAATCTAAATAAATAGGTATATTAAACCCTAAATAAAATATATTAATAAGCGTTATCGGATAAAACTAATCTATGGTAATTATGTGGAAACTGAAACAATATTTGTATAATGGAGATTATTGGAAATAGTTTGTACAAGTTGCACCTCGAACAAGCAAACGAGAGTCTAGGTAAATTGAGATCAATACTTTATTATATTTTAGAGTACTGTTGATAGTACTTAAAGATTTGAGATTATACTTGATTGTAGTTGCAAGATAGATGATTGTGTGCATACTTATATATGCCTATTTCTGAGTTTGATGATATGATTCTAGGTTACTGCTCTAGTTTGTATCTATGTAATTTGTTTGAACAATTGAATACCTTAAACCGGATTTAATTCAATATATGACTTGCAATTCTAAATTAGACTTGCATCACAATCCATTAGGGAAAACTTAGGGTTCTCTAGCTAAATACTAACTCCTTCGAAAGGGATAGCGCTGGATAGTATAATTAGTCCCTTTTTCATCCTTAGTTGAACTAAGTGACAGGTGAAAAGGTCGTAGCAAGAGTGAAGTCAATGGTTTGAAGGTAGTTACGAGAGAAATGATATCTCCATTACACAAGTCAGGGTTTGGTCGTAAGCTGTTACATTAAATGGAAACTCCTTAACTTGGATTAGACCTGATGTAATTTTTCTAATCTCACAACGAACCAAGATAACGTCATGCGATGGCATTTGCTTGAATATACATTACATCTAATTAAATTGGTTGATAACCCTACTTGTGATTGATGTATAGTTTTAAGTCTCCGCCCTAATTTATTGAGCTATTAGTTGCTCACATCCTTATAAACATTATTGCAGGTACTAATTAGGAAACAGTTTATATTTATCTTGAAGCTAGCAACTATTAGATCTTGAAAAGTAAGGAAATACATCTAAAAAACATATATATTTTTAAGGTCTTAGCTCTTATTTTAGAATCTTCTATTTTTGAATAATGTATTACTTAGGAAATATAGTAGGATGAAACCTAGCAAATATTATTTTTAATATTTGAATCCTAGTATGTGTGTGTATATACATATATATTTATTTATACTTTCTTAGGTAAATAATTTATTTAATTTATGAACTGTTTACTTTAAAGCGGGTTAGTAGTGGATGCCTTATATAAATCAGATTTTAGATTGCAGTTGTATAGTCAGTTTCTATCTTAGAATGGTTTGTACGACAAAACTGTTATAACTCTATCACTTTAGGGCATGACAGGTTAGACCTAAGAATCGTAATTTAGAAAACAAAAGACACCTATTACCCTTATCTTCCCCACTATTCACCAACCACACTCCATTAATACACCACCACAAACTACCATACTCTTTAACACCACACAACACCATACGCAACCATCAACGTACCCCCACCACCATACTCTCCAAGCAATTTCACCGCATCAATCTTTGTTATCATGTACTTTCGTAGTTGTGAGGTTTGACACTTGTTTCACTTTTTGAGGAGGTAATAGTTTTTGTATTGAAGTTTGGAACTTGAAGAAGGAAAAAAGAAAGTTGTTGTGGTTGATGGTGAGAAAGAACTTGATTCATAATCTCCAAAGCATGAACTAAGAACAAGATCCCGATACCATCAATTGAGAAAGTGGAAAAAGAAGAGGGGGTATATGAAAGATCAAGTACAAGGAAGTAAGGAAAAAGGATAGGCTAGGAGCATGTAATGAGAACGAGTGAAAGAGGGAAAGAGAGAGTAGGTGGCCTTAGAGTTGTCATGAATAGAGAAATAGTAGGTAGCCATAGAAATAGGTCTAAGATATCCTATGGAAGAAGAAGAAGATATAGTGGGGGTATTTTAGTAATTTTTATTTGATTACACCTCTATTCCTTTTTTTTTTTTTTTTATCCAACTAGATAAAGTAATAGTAAGTATATCCTTATTCCATTCCTTATAAATGGTAATTTCATTCTCCCTTATTCCATTCAACAAAGTGAACAGACTAGTGGTCTTCGAGAAAAGTTGATTGAATATGAGTCTCAAAGTCGATTGATGCCATTCTTGATGGGACTCTCTCATATATATGAATCATTTCAAAATCAAATCCAATCTGTAGATCCTTTACCTTCTATGAGTCTTGCTTATTACTTGGTTTCTCAAGTTGAAAGACAACAACAAGTTACAAATGCTTTAGTGAATGATAATAAGTCTTTTGCTTTTTTGGCTAATAAAGGCAGTTCTCGATAGAGTTCTTTAGATAAGAAGGAGAATAGGAAGAACAAACTATTTTATAAGCATTAAATATCAAAAGGACACATTATTGAGAATTGCTTTAAACTAATAAGGTATCTCAATTGGTAGAAAGGAAAGAAGAATGAGAAGATTAATATTAAGCAATATGTAGCTATACATTGTAAGGTTAATAGATGTAACTCTTTTAGCATCGGTTTTAATACTCCTTTTGATCATATTATTAACGATTTAGAGGAAAATAATTCTTCTTGTCCTTCAACTATTTTTTATTCACAAATGTTGCAAAGTATGTGCCAAGAAGTGTACAAGATGTTAAAAGCAGAGGATTCTATTGAATGTTGTAGTTCTACCATGAATTTTTCAAGTATGTGTATCTCTTCTACTCATTTTATTACTTTAAGTATAAGATATGTTCTTAGGAAGTTGATTTAGGTGCCACTCCATATGACATCCTTTGAAACTTTATTCATGCATAAACAATATCTTCCTAAACCTAATCTCGTTAAGTGTGCCTAATGGAACTAATAAAACTATTCATGTCATTAGTTCCATTACCTCTTCTTATATGCTTCACAACGTGTTTTATGTCCTAAACATTCATCACAACCAATTATTTGTGCATAAATCGCTCAAAGATTTATTCGTTGTAACATATTTTGATAAATTATCTTGTTGGATTCAAGACTAGACAATTAAAATTTTCCTTACAAGAGATAAGGCCATACAAGGATTGTATGTGTTAAAGTCAGATTCTACTAGGTGTTGTAATGATTCAAAGTTTGTGCTATATCAACAATATTTTATTTCTTATAATTCTTCTATCACTTTTGCTAAGACTTCCATCTTGTTCATGCTATTTTTGGGCATTCTTCAATTTCCAAACCTAAATCACTTGAACTTTTGTAATTCATTTGATTTAAAGAAAATATTTTTGTAATACTTGTCAACTAGCTAAGTTTATCGGTTATCTTTTCTTAAAAGTGAATTTGCATTAGGTACTCTATTCAAGTTTATTCATGTGGGTCTATGGGAGGCATATAATGTTTTTTTTTTTTTTTAATCACTGCACATTATTTTCTTACCAAGATTGTTGATTTTTCTAAAGGAAAATGGATTTATTTGATTGATTTTTCTAGAGGAACATAGATTTATTTGATGAATTCTAAGTCTTAAATTCTTTATAATCTGCAATCATTCCCTTGATACATCTAAAACCACTATAATGCCACACCTAAGTATATAGATCAGGCAATGATATGGAATTTTTTCTATGCCAAAATCTTTTCATTACCCTTGGCACAATTCATTAGCGAACCACGGTTTATACTCCTCAACAATATGACCAAGTTGAAAGAAACACTTTCACTTGCTTAACACATCAAGAGCATTAACATTGTATACATAATTATCTAAAGAACTTTGGAGAGAATGTTTGTTAATAGCCACATATTTGATAAATTAGATGCCAATGGCTATTTTAGATTGAAAAACTGCTTGTGAAGTTTTATTTGATAAACCCCATAGTTATGGGCATTACATAATGACAAGTTATTCGTGTTACATAACAAACTTGTCTCCTCATAAAGATTAGTTTGATAGTAGAGGAATTCATTGTGTTTTTCAAAGGTACGCCACACATTAAAAAGGCTATTAAGTTTATAATTTAATTCTAAAAAAGTTGTTTACAATAGGGATATAGTTTTTTATAAAGATCAATTTCCTTTAAAAAAGCTTAATGCAACTTCATCTTTTGTTATTGTACATTTTAGTCGTTCCAAACCTTCTATTCAAGTTGCTTCTAATTGCTATTTACCAAGTACATCCTTTTCTCCATTATCTCATTCTTCTTTAGATACCAATCTTGTACATGACACTTCACCAAATACTACTATTGTTATTCCTACTTCATCATTTATGGATTTAGTCCCTTCATATCCTATTACTGAGCATTCTTCAAACCATGTTAATGATTCTGTTCTTCTACTATCTGTTGTTGTTATGCATTCAGCTAGACTTTTTAAAACATTTAAGTGGCTTGATGGCTATATTCATGCAATCAATAATGTTTTTCTACCATATCTCACCAGTGATTCTCCTTCAACTATTCCATATCCTTTGTCAACTCTACTTACTTTTCTTCCTTTTCATTTTCATCTAGCTATGTGGCTTCATTAGCTAATGGTTTAACTTCTAAAGAATATATGTCTTACTCACAAGCAGCACAAGATAATTTTTTGGTAGATGCAATCAATAAAAAGCTATAAGCTCTTAAGGAGAATAATACATGGGAATTAACTAATTTCCCACATAGTAAGAAATCTATAGGTTCCAAATGGGCCTACAAGATGAAATATTGAGTTGATGGTAGTATTGAATGCTAAAAGCTTGATTGGTTGCAAAAGGCTTTACCTAAATAAAGGGTAAAGGTTATCATGACATTTTCTTTATTGTAGCAAAGCTAGGCACTATTCATATCTTGATTGCAATAGCCGCTGCATAGAATTAGCCACTATATCAAGTAAATATTGGCAATGATTTTTTGCATGGCTATTTGGATAAAGAGACTTATATGTTCCCTCCTCCAG
The DNA here is from genome assembly GCA_024138005.1 of Lumnitzera racemosa. Taxonomy (NCBI): domain Eukaryota; kingdom Viridiplantae; phylum Streptophyta; class Magnoliopsida; order Myrtales; family Combretaceae; genus Lumnitzera; species Lumnitzera racemosa. The sequence goes on along the minus strand of JAMXBC010000006.1, from coordinate 40,022,927 downwards.
GATATTCTAAAGCTAATCATAGACGAGTGTATCAACTTTTAAGATCTTTATATGGTTTTAAACAAGTGCCATGATAATGAAAATTTGAGATTTCCAGATTTTTACTTAGTCATAGTTATGAGTAATATGAGAACGACTATTCCTTATTTACTAGATCATATCATGATGGTTCCTTAGTTGTTCTCTTATACGTCAATGACATATTGATTAAGGGTACAAATTCTAAGTCTACTGAGACTTCAAAGCTTAATCTTCATCAAGCTTTCACCATTAAGGACTCAAGCTTAGCACGTTTTCTTTGTAAGGAATGAACTCTATCACATGTCTTAGGGTATTCTTCTAAACCATCACATTTCATCATGGATGTTTTATATGATGCTAATATGACAGTTGCATATCTTGTCAAAGTCCCTCTATTGTTTGGTTTGAAACTTTCTATTTCTTCTAGTGATTTGCTTGACAATCTCACTGTTTATCATATTCTTATTGGTCACTTGGTCACTTGATGTATTTCACTCTTACATGACCAAACATTTCATTTACATTTCATATGCTTAGCTAATATTTGGCTTGCCTTCCTTTTGATCATCTTCATGCAGCTTATCGTGTACTTGCATATCTGAAGGGTACTATTAACCTTGGTTTGTCTTATTCTGCACATAACTCTCTTAATCTTTTAGGTTATATAAATTCTAACTAGGAAACTTGCCCTAATGATCATAAATCAATCAATGAATATTACACTTTACATAGAAATACCCCTATTTCATGGAAAACAAAGAAGTGGAAGATAATAATAGTTACTTGCTTGGCCAAATAATAGTATAGGAGCATGGCCTTTGCAACTAAAGAATTGTTGTAGATCTTTTATATTCTCTGTGACTTGAAAGTTTTAGTGTTGCTTCTAATTTGTCTTTGTTTTGACAATAAAGCAACACAGTTGATTGCTAATCATTCATGTCTTCATAATAGGACCAAACATATGTCTATTGATGTCTACTTTACTTAAGATCACATTGCAAATGGTGTCTTGCACATGTTGTATATTCCATTCAAACTACAACTACTTGATTTTCTTACTAAGATTGTCTCTGAAGCACAATTGGCTTTTGCTTATTTCAAGTTAGGTCATTCTGATTAGTCTTTTATGTATTAGATATTGTTTTTCATATACGTTACTTTAGTTTTTCCTTTTCTTTTCTTTTTTAATTTTTTGGTACGTGTATATAGTCATTTATTTAGAATGGTTAGGCTACAACAATTTTTTTATATACTTAGAGAGTGCTAACAGTAGAGTTAGTTATTTCCATTCAATAGTGTAGTATCATTTTCTTTGGCTTCTGAGTTCTCTGTCGAAGCTACATTCATGGCAATCTTGTACTCAACTTTTACACCCTTCTCAATAATCTGTCTTTTTACTTGATTTTAGTAATGAAGGTATAGCTGGCCTTATGACAAGATTAGGAGAAGACGTCATGGATTTCGTGGGAAGATCTCCCGCAATTTATCTATACAATACAACACGTTTAATGGATGTATTAGGCTTTGTTTGCTTCGTCTGCTTTTCATTTTATTGTTGTCTACTCAAATATTTGTGTTTAAATAGAATAAAACACTAAATAGATGGAAATATATTCTTTTAAAAAATATTAATTAAAATAATCATTTTTAATGCATAAAATATATTTTTTGAAATTTTTCTCTTAAAAGTATATAAATTTTTATTTCATAATTCCGATACTCTAATCACTATATTCATCATAATTATGAAATAAAAATAAATAAGATAAAAATAAGAAAGTTTTTAAAATACGAAATTTTAAATAGATATAAATTAGTAATAAATTATATACAAATAAGATATAGACAAAAAACGGACAATCTAAATTGGATATTAAATTGTTTGAGTTATAGACACGTCCTGCATCAAATAGTTGTTGGGGGTTTTCTTTTGTAAGGTCAACCTGTAAAGTTCATATTGAATTCAAGTGAAAAAGAAGAAACCGAAAGTTCATTGAAAATTTAGCGTTAGATGTCTGAACGTATTAAGTTTCTCCGTATAGAAAGAAATGTTTCGTTTTTGAAGCAAGTTCCCCTATATTTTAGTTGCTTCAAAGCTTTTCATTGCATGATTTTTCCTCATTCAGATGTTCTTTTAATAGTATAGTCCAGCAGAAATCTTTCTAGTAATTTCCAGTACAAAATAATTTATGGAAGCCTAACTATGCCCAAAAGAAAAAACAAGTAAAATTTAAGGAGATCATCATCAAGTACCTATCAAAAAACTTTTTATTCAAAACCCCAGGTGTTCGTCAACCATTATATAATTTATTAATTTATTTTTCATTACAAATACATTAAGGATAAGTTACTAAAGGCTCAAGATTACAGTTCCATCCTATGCATCTCCGATTATTGTAGCGTAGTAACACGATTGTTACAAAGACAGAGTAATATACATCGTGAGGCTAATACTATATCATTGACATAAATACAAGTGCAGAATTATTATACTAGGATGCATTGACAACCAGAAAATAGTAGCTCCATGGAAATTAGAATAATGAAGCAAAAGTTCAATATGATGCTCGTGCGAAATAACAACTTAAAGAGATGACGCATCTAACAGGTGCTCAACTTACCCTGGTCCTCATCTACGAAGCATTTGGTAGATGAGTAACAATATAAAGTGTTATTTTAATAATTAAGCTTAGCACAATTTAATACCATAAATAGATTTGTTAGGCTTTTGGTATGACTTAAAGAGGTAAACCAAATTATTTAGGAATGTTTTGGGGAAATTTGCCTTAGAAAGCTCAAAATAAAAATTGCTAAATCGATTTTACCACTCTCAATTACTTTGATTAGTTTGTGCATTTTCAAAAAGCCTTTTTATAAGCATACCTACAAGAACTTTCGGCTTGAAAAACTTGTTTATAAAAGCATTAGACTTGAAGGCCTATTTATAATGGGCATAATTGAGCCCATTTATATTTGAAACCTACGAATAGTTATAAAGTAATTAAAAGAAACTTCATCTCATCCATTTATCGTAGTTTCACTTCAATAAATTTCACAAATGGCTCATCTCACCCATTGATATCCAAAGTCATTCCATGTTAAGAATGTACTTCAAAATCTATAAACAAAGGGTTTTCTTCTCCTCATTTGATAATTTTGAAGATGCAAAGAAATGATGTGCTATTGCTAAAATCACTTCAAGAAAATCAAAATATATAGAGGCTTCTTAATATCATCCAAAAGTACATATGATCAACCAACTATAACAATCCCTTCCCCCTACAAAATGTATTTGAAAAGAGCTCATTTGGGCTTGTTATTTAAAATGACATAAAGGCCAATGTAAAACGAAATAATGACTTGTTTATTCTTAAGCCTTTTATATCATGGCTATTAATTTAAGGCCCACCACAAGGTCATCATCGGCATATGAATTTGGAACTTTATTAGGTAAGAGGGTTTTTCCACAATCTAATTTTTACTTTTTAGGAGATCGGTTTAGTACTCCACTCCACTGTTAATTTGTATTCCTTTAAATATTGATCATTGAATTATAATTCAATTGTCTTAATTTTAAATAATATAAATCAATAATGAGATAAAAAGCTATATTGATCTTGTCAAAATAGGAGATAGGATTGTAAAAGCTTCCTAGATAGGAATCACTAAATGTAGATGCCATGAATGCTTGATATAAGCTACCTATTTGTCTCATCCAATGCTTCACATTATCAACTCAAATATATGTGGGAGGTTCCTACATACGGGCGATCTTAAATAACTTTGATGATTTATTTCCTTCCAATTTCTACTATCCAAGTTTTCTCTCATAATAAATCTTTAAGTAAGACCAAGTATATAGGTGTAGTGATTCTTAGCAATCTAGTTACCAAAACACCCATCTATTTTTTTTTTTTTTTTTGTATGTGTATACGATGGGAGGTAGGAAAAGGAAAGAAAGAAAGAAAGAAAATAATACCAATTTGTTTTTCACTATATCGTATGTCTACGAGAATTTTAGAGAAATTTTAATATGAAAATATAATAGATTATGAGAATGTTATTGCTTAAATCTTGCTAAAAATCTTTAATGCCAACAATTATAAGCCTTGAGGTGCTTAGGTTATGGTTAGGGTTGCAGCATATTGATGAAAGCAAGTGAACATTCACATGAACGGGACAATGTTCTTGCATACACAAGTTAGGTTAATAATTCCTACGATTAGACATGTCGCTAGTCTTAATCGCCCACCATACCAATCTATTTTCACTATATCGTATGTCTGGGAACTTTAGAAAAATTTTAATTTGAAAATATAACAGATTATGAAAATGAGAGAATTGCAACAGAGAGGATTAACGTTTAGAGATAAATTCAAATAAAGAATTAACATCTTAAAAAATTTAAATAAAAGATTAATGTTTAATAAAGTGATTCGAATAAGGAATAAACGTTTCAAAAAACTTAAATAAAAAATCATCGTTTCATAAAATATTTCAAATAATTTTATAAATTAGCTATTATAACTCTTTCATTTGAATTACTTTATAAAACATTTATCCATTATTTAAACATTTCAAAATATTTATCATTTATTTGAACTATTTTAAAACATTGATTTTTTATATGAATTTATCTAGAAATATTGATTTTCTATTGCTCAAATTTCGCTTAAAATCTTTAATACCAACAATTAAAGTCTTGAGATGACTAGGTTAGGGTTAGGACTAGGGTTAGGGTTAGTGCATCTTAACAAAGCAAGTAAACATTCACGTGAATGGGGACGATGTTCTTGCATACACAAGTTGGGTTAATAAATCCTCGATTGGATATGTCGCTAGCCCTAGTCTCCCACCCGTAATAGGTTTCGTTCAAAACATGACCTAAAATGATTGTACCAAATAACACATAGGGTAGAGAGAGATTTTTTTTTTAGGTTTCGTTTAAAACGTGACCCAGAATGATTGGACCAAATAGCACGTAGGGTAGACAGATATCTTTTAGTTGCTTTACCTCCTTCCAAGGTTATTATTTTTCTCGGTTTGACTTTTCAAGATTACTGATCCCACTAAATTATGCTATCCGATGACATCCACCCATTGATATATGCAGAAAGCGATTTAAAAATAAATCGGTGATGTTTCGCTTTCTTCCATAGTTCCTTGCACGTGAATATAATGATCTTGGTTCAACAACCATTCTTATCCGTCGGATGGTACACCATCTTTTCTCTCCCCTTTGATTTGTTACATAGGCCTTACTATCCGATCTTTCCGCTCATTAGTTAAAAAGTCTTTTAAAAAGAAAAAAATTAAACCTTTTTCATCTTTGCAATGTTAATAGCAATTTATACGAGACAGCACATGTCTTAAGAAATGTACAAGTACCTCAACAGTACATTTTAACCTTTTTTTTTTTTTTTAATGGAATCTTATGCACAAGTGCCCTTAAAAGTACAAACAATTTTATCAGTATTTTTTTTTCGAATATTAATAGCACTTTTCTTGGGAAAGAAAAAAGAGGAAAGTACATTAGAATGTATACAAATTTCTTATTTTGTACTTAACAAATTCCCTCGAGGTATTGTTAAAACTTTTCTAATAAAGGTTTTGGGAATGAGTTGCTTAACCAATAATAGCGAGCTCAAAGATTAGTTTTTTTTTTTTTTAATCTTTCATATATTGATAGTACATTCATAGAAAAAAAAAAAACAAAAAAAGCAAGTGCATTAGGAGGTCTACAATTTCCTCTCTTTTTTTTCATATAACAATGCTTGATTAGCTTTCATTAACATTTTTTTTTTATTGAAATCCCATTAGTGAGTGCTCCTAAAGTATCAAAGGAAACCGGAAAAAAAAAATCTAATAAGGTCTCGACATTTAGGTGTTTTTTTAAGTTCCAAGTCATCCTAAGCTCTCATAACCTCCTAGTATGATGAGTAGGTTTAATTCATTTACTCCAAATATAATAGTAGCCGATGGAAAAAGTGAAAGAAAAAGATCAATATATATCTCATGTAAGTAGAGAAAGAATATAATATAATTTATATATATATATATATATATATATCCCTAAAACTAATAGGACATTTCAACTCTTTATATGTACTTTTTGTCTAGTAAGTACTCACAAGGCTTTGGAAATCCATATCTAAATCATATGTAATTAATACGTTCTTAAAGTAAGTCCCGTAATGGACAAGGCAATGACACTCAAAAAATACAATCACTATCAAATAAACATGCGCGATGCATAAAGTGGACATGAGTTAAAATAACTAGATGCAACATAATCAACAAATCCTTTTGTTATTATCATTCATTTAACCTATAGGTTCCAAACTTTTGGAACTTAATCTTAAACCACTCTAAAGTTCATTTTCTACGAAATTTATAAAATACATAATACCTTATAAAACCTATAAAATAAATAAAGAATCTACTTTTAAAATATGTATATAAAACTTGAAGTTGTGATATGTAAAAGAAATTGATAAAATAAGGAGATAAAAAATAAAGTTATAACTTATGATACTTTTTTTGTAGCAACAAAAATGTTAGATACAAGAAAAAATGAGATAAGAAAGGAGGAAAACTATAAAGAATGTGAGGTTACTAATAAAGAAAAAAGAGGATAAGAGAGAGAAAATAAAAACATATAATTGAGATAAAGAGAAAGCCATAAATGAAATTTAACATTATAAATGGATGTCGGCCAAAAAAAACAAAAAACACATTACATATGGATGATGAGCTTGAAATATAGTCTATTTGTCCTTTATTTTTATTTTTATTTTAATTTTAAAACATGTATTACATGGTGGATATAAAATACCAAAAACTTGTATTATACTTATCAAATAAAACCGAACTTCCAATTTTTCTGTTTTCCCCGTGAACAACTGAACTTTCTTTTGCTTTCTAACAAATCTAGCTTTTTTCTTTTTTTCTTTTTTTTTTCTCTAGAAAGCCACCCTAGACGTACATAAATTCACATAGCATTTTTATCATTATGACAATATTAATAATTAATGTTGACGGATCTAGACTAATGCCGAAAGGATCAATATTAAAATATAACTAATATTTATTCATAAGGTAATGAAATTATCCAACATTCTTAAAAGTTAAAAAGTAGTGAATTTTTTTAATTTTCTTTTGTTTTTCTTAAATCATTTATTTTTAATAATTAATGTATTCTCAAGAAAAAAATAAAAAATAAAAAACTACATATTTTTTTTATTTTCTTTTGTTTTTCTTAAATCATTTGTTTTTTAATAATTAATGTATTCTCAAGAAAAATAAATAAATAAAAACTACATATTTTTTTAATTTTCTTTTGTTTTTCTTAAATCATTTGTTTTTTAATAATTACAGTATTCTCAAGAGAAAAAAACAAATAAAAAAATTACATTTCAACCTAAAGGACCTAGTGGGATCGTACAGGAATCATGTCAAACCAACGGGATTAATTGAACTGAACCAAAATCATTATTAATGAGTATAAAAAACGTGACGCAATTGATTTTATAGGCATATCAAGTCAAATTGAGTTACGCCCAACAAATTCCAGATCTAATAACGCTGATGAGAACGACTTCAATAATATTAACCACCACGTGAAACAACAAACACTCATAAAATTTTGATATACAAAAAGTGTTTTTTAAAAAAAAAATAATAATACATTCCTTTAATAATATATATCATAATATTATTAATATAAGTGACATACTAGCACCATTAAACCTTTTTTTCCACAAACAAAATATATTCTTTTCCATGGAAAGAAAAAACTAAAGAGGTCCCCAGTATATAAGACAGAAAAGATGCGACATGAATGTGCTTGAATGGATGTTTGATCTTATTTCAGACTCATAATTTGATAAAATAAACATTAAGAGATTTTACAGACTAATCTCACACAACACTTTAAGTCGTGTAGAATAGACGTAGATATGAAGATAAAAACAATAGACTTTGAAACTGCTACCTCAATCCAAGCATTGCAAGTTATTACGGCAAATATAATTACTTAAGGATGTGTCTAATTACATTCCAGAAATTAAATTCCGAGGAAAACAAAATGGCCGTAAAACTGTAAATCAACAACTTTTAGTACACAGAAGGATGGAAGGGAAAATCTCCCCAATCAACCGCACAACACATACAACAAAAAACTGAATATCCATTGTTATGGTCATTGCTACTCTTTAGCTGTAGGAGAGGCCGAAGACAGACTCAGAGCACTGGAGTCCCCTGATACAAACTCCGGAGATTACTTGCCGAAGCTGTATGGCATTGCACCCACGACCCTACATTCCCAGAAACATCACATGTTAGTATGCTCAGCACCGACAGTCGCAGATGCTAGCAACTTATTTGGCAAATTTAGTGCAAAAGAATGAGGAAACAGCAAGTCCTCACAAGCCATTCATTGAAGTTACCCCTTTTATCATAAAATACAATATACTTCAGATGTTTTGGGAGATATCCCTATGAAATAACTTTACAGGAACTGTGATTCCCTACTAAGGATGCTCCACGAGGCATGATACAGGTTTCAACCCGGTAAAACCAACAAATTCCACATCAGACCAGCAAGTACTATACTATATCTACTTGCAGCTGATATCATTAAGTAAATCAGAAGGAACAAAAAGGTTGACACAGTAGAAATCAAAGGGATTTTGAAATGACAGACCTTTCCTTTCGCTTCTCTAAAAACCGAGCCAAGGATGCTTTCCGTGCCTGTGGAATTGCTGCACAGGAAAAGAATGCATCAGTGTTTTTACTAGTGATACAACATGCCATAAAATGATAGACTACGTGATAGAGAGCATGAAAAATATTTGGATATCATGATCCCATAGAAGCCATAGGAAAAAGGGATTCATGGATATTTGTGGGGTTAGGAGAACCGAAAACGATCAGATGACTGAAGACAAATAAGATTATTCAAAGGAAAAAAAAAAAAAAAAAAAAGATGAAACAAATCAATGAAACATAATGATGCGAGAAGTAAAAGTACAAGGAGACTGTCTCATTGAAAACGAATCGAAAGTGTGCTGCTACTTTCTGTAAAATGTTTACACTCCATTACAACTTCCAATGCAATCGATAAACTCCTTCTCTAAGCCCACTTTTAGATTTTCCTTTAATAGATTAAAGCAATGAGATTCCAGAGTACAGGACGATCAGGAGCCAAAGAGCTATAAAGGGAAAAAGCCAAATTAAATTTACACAAAAAAGAAGCACAATCACCTGAGGGTACAAAAGTAGGGGGAGCTATGGATCCTGTTCCGTCAGCTATTGCTAGCAGGTCAACTTTGTCAACAGGAGATGTTACACTGATGGATTTACTCTGGGACTGAGAAACAGGGTGTGAAGACACCGACAATGGGCTTGAGAGTCCAGCACAAGACTGAGAATTAGGTTGGACTTGGTCCAGAGCAACATAATCATGAGCTACATGGTTGAGAACAGACTCCCAATCATTTAGTTTACCACTTACTGTATTTGAAGCAACTGAGCATCCACTTCCAGCAAGGAACATAATAGCCTCGGCCTAAGTATCATGACACCAGAAAATCCTTTGAATGTCAGGAAGATGTACAGGTAATGTGGGTTTTGATAAGAGGAAAAGAGAGTATACCTTCTCAGGGGTGATATTGTCATATACATTCACCATGCCACCAAAGAATACTGTCAACTGAGAAGGAGGTCCATTAAGTTTTACCCCAGTCCTGCAGAAATGAAGGGCAATTTAACTTGTGATTTTCTAGCAAAAACTTCCATGGCTTCTTTTCTGGCAACAAAAAAGTTGTTGAAGCCATCAACGTTGGATGAAGATGCAAACAGGGTATAAAAGTACCATGTTTCTGCATTTCCACCAATGGAACATGCAACAGGAATATCTTTATTTCCATGGGTAAGACAAGCACTTGCAGGAAACTGTTGTGTTCTCACAGTACCCAGCAAATTCTGAGCAGTTGAAACCATATGAGTCTTAAAGGGGGGATCGGATGGAGGAACTGAAACCACATGGTTGGACAAGGGAAGCATCCTTGCTTCACGAGGTTGATCCAGAGAATAGATGTTATGCCGTAGAGGAGTGGAAGTGAGCAGTAACTGAGGGCCACCTTGTCCATATGGACTGAAGGTTTTCTGGGTTAGTAGGAAGCAAACAGGTTCGGTATCAGTTCATGCCAAAATTTTCAAAGTCTACATAGAACACAATCAAAAAGTGCAAATTAAATGAAAACCAAAATAGGTAAACAGTGTCATGGCAAGAATAATCATAGCTACTATTAAACCAATTACAGTTCCTGAAAACTCTGCTACACTTCAAAACAACATACCAAAACCACCGTGTGTAATTGGATCTCAGAAAAGTAATAAAAAAGCTAGCAACATGATTGTGCAATTTTAACAAGCTCATAGTAATCCCCAGAAATATAAAGAATGATTTATTAACGTGGTCTACTATAGAAGAGATAGAAAACCTGGGCTTCAATCACAGTTCTTCTTTTGCTAGGGTCATACGAATCCACACTTATGGTGGGAATGAAGCCAGTGGATGAAACAGACCGATCTGGTATGATCTTTGTAGTTTTCTCTTCATGAGCAGCCTTGAAGGACATCAGATGAGGTATAGCAGAGACCTTGTTCAGGAAAGGCCATTGCGATCCTACACATATCAAGGAGACCAGCAAACTGCAATTAGAAGCCAATCCAATACATCCATATGTTAACAACCATACAACCACCGGGCTTACTCACATTCAATATATAAAAACTAAAAGGGAAAATTAAATTACTCCTCCATAACAAAACAATTCATACAGGGAAGCCCTTTATCCTAGTGGTCACATCCAAGAGCAAGTCTCTCACTAGAGCTGCGGAGGTAACTAACTTGAATTCAATACCCAACATGGTCACAAAATGAAATCATTTTCCAGTGAATGAATCAGGTTTAAAATGGTTTCGCCATGTGCAATTTGATGGTAGTCGAATCATTATCCGTAATCCTGATGACCTTGTTTTTCTGATACTCCTTTCTCTATCCCAGAAACACTGATTCAGTTAACTTACCGAGTCATTTTCCACTAGTCTTCTGGACATGTCTTCTGTTAAGCGATCAAAATACTGAAGAACTCCATGAAAGATCCACATAAAAAAGCTCCCAGAAACAGCATTCATTTCATTCAAAAACAACATCCAGAGAACAGACACCACTCATGTTCTGCACATATGGAAACTCTTTCGAAAATCGGCAACATCACATAACAGCACACGAAAAGCACAACCGCAACCAAGTTTAACCAAAAGAGGAGGAATTTCAAGGGTTATCATTTGACCCGAAATCTAAGCCTCAATCTTTAAATTAATGGCAATCATAAGTAACTACACTGGTGCCAAAAAGCTGTTTAAACTATACTAAACCAAACAAAATTCAAGCCTCCCCATAAGAAACAAATAAACAAACAGAAAACGAAAACAAAATGGGGGGAAAGAAAAAACAACACACCGGTGTCTTTGCAGACATCATTAGTACTGATCTCTTCTTTTACAACAACTAATGGTTGTTCTTTAGAACCCAAACCCAGAAAGTCTCTCTCCATAACCAACCTTAAAAAGAAGTATTCAACCGAAACCCAGCACCAACTTCTTCTCAGCTCTTCTCACCACGAACTCCGACAACAACCTTGAACCACCAAAACCAGAACTATCTTTCTAAACTTGAGTGAAACCCAGACAAAAAGAGAAGAAATCCTATCGGTCGGTTCCTTTTTTTCACATGAGTTTATGGGTTACGAGATCCTGACCGTTAATCCTTAAAAAGAATTAGTTGATATCTACAACGATTGAGTGCGTGATGTTACCGCCTCACCGGCTATCTCCGGTGAGCTCGACTGGTATTATCCGGTAACCCACCACGTGCATTACCATTTTTTAGTTGTTTTTTTTGCCAATGTGCATTACCCATTTAAGTCACACATTTCTCAATCGAAACCCCACATGTCGGCGTAACAGCACATGCGTACTTTGTCCCTCAGGTCGCGACACGTGTATATGTGTCTTCACATTACTGCTTTCAGCTTGTGAGTAAATAATACGCTGGTACAAAAGCTACCAGTTCTGGTTAGCAAATTGAGTTCGTGTCTCATAATTTTCCAACAAGGGTAGGTATTAAGCACATAAAATTTGAATTTTGGGAAATTGTTCAATAAAGGTGAATTTATCGTTATATTTTTAAACATTGCAAACCACCCTCAAACCTTAATAAATTGATCGCGTTAAGCACTTTTCCTTTTTTCAGTTAAAACAATCATACTATAATTTAAAGAGTTAAAGTATACTTAAATAGGTTTAAGTGATTCTGCATCAGGATTTCACTTTTAAGCTATTTTATTCGTTTATCAATGTATTAAAGTTTAAGAATAATTTGTAACATGTAAAAATTTAGAGAATCAATCTGTATTTAAATCAAAATTTAAAGAAGTTATTTACATTTTTTCCATTGAATTTGCGTCAATAAATAATTAATTTATATTATAGTTACATTTATTCATATTTTACCTCTATAATCATATTTCTGATTGTATTTTTAACCATATTGTACAACTACAAGCACAACAACCATACTTTTAAGTTGCTAAGCCAATTAATCAATGCAATGCCGATTTTTACTCAAGGTTCTCTACTAAATATAAAAATACTCCGCAGGTTAAATAGATTGGGCTCATTTAATCCACATTTTATATAGGTAAAAAAACATTGATCTTAACCCATTTAAAAAATAGATTAAACAGGTCAGTTCATGAGTCAAAAGTATAAATATATTAAATTGATCAGTTTAAATCAACCTGATTTGGCCTACGCATTAAAGAAATTGGACTCATTTAACCTACTTTCTAATTGGATAAAACCCATTTGAAAAAGGAGTTAAACGAGTCAACTCATGTGCCAATGCCTACTTACACACCTCTACCTTCTGAACATATACAATACCATTTAAATTGAAAAATAAACTATAGAGAACAAACTCCTTTGAAGCAAAACTCCACATCAATTACATGAACAAAAATATACTTCTCAACACTACTAAATAACAACGCATCACTAACCCATCTATACATTATATGATCCAACCTCTTATCAATATAAAGCTATCAGCCATAAAAAATGAAACAATATAGCATTATCACTTATCAATGTAAACTTCGCATTTAGATGGTTAGGATTCAGTACGTAAAATTTAGGGCAATTATGAAGAAGTTAGAAATATTAATAAAAATAGTCTCGTAAGTTTGAATTTAGGAAAATAAAATAATTAAATATTATATTTATAAGATATCTATATATTGTTCGTTATTTATAAAAAATGCATAAAATAAGTTCCGACAATTAATGAATCATTAAAGATAAATTATATACATAGTAAAAATCATAAAATAATATAAATAATATTTAAGAGTGTTTATTTACATTAAATTTGAATTTATGTGTAGGAAAATATATTCGAAATTACTTAAAATACCTGACATATAATAAAATATATCAAAATAACTAAAGAAAATTAAGGGAAATCTACTAGCAATAGTATACATGCTAGTTGTAGCATGGCGATGAAGGAGGCTGGTTTGGTGTATGCTAGGAAAATATTAAGAGAAAAATATAAATAAACCACCCAAAATTTGACTTAGATATGAATTGATCCACTAAACTTTTAAAACATGGTTTTTTACCCTCTAAACTTTGATAAATTAATAAATAACCCTATAGGTTGAGAATAATCCCCTTAAAATTGATTTTAATGCGCAAATACTCCATAAACTTAGTTAAGACCCCTAAGCATCGACTATAGTGTAATTTTTTTTAACTAAAAAAGGAAATATATTTTATATTGCTAATTTATCAAAGTTGAAGAGATTAAAAACTACACTTTAAAAGTTTATGAGATTAATCTGTACATAAGTTAAAGTTTATAAAGTTATTTACAGTTTCTCCAAAGATTAAAAACACTTAAGGTGATTAGGGGGGGGGGAAGGGCACTTAGTAGCTATAAAATTCCCCAACTAACCAAATTGACTATATAAATTTTCAAATGCACTTCCTTAATTCAATTTAGTATGTTTACTCTTCAAAAAAATTGAGTAGGAAGAAAAACAAGCTTGAGAGGATTTAGGAGAAATTTTAGAAAAATAAAGGATTTCAAGATTAAATTACGAATCAAATATTAAAGAAAGATCTAAGAGTAAAAGGCAACCATCACCTAACAGAGGAGGCAACACTAGGGGCTATTGACACACCCTCCACCGTTAGTGTAAGCTGCAGCCTTGTCCACTAGTAGGTCTTTTAATTTAACCGATTTTTATTGATTTGTTAAAAATAGAAAATCAAATCAAAAAATTATGAAAAATTGTATTCTAAGATATTTTTGTGTGTAGTTTTTTGAAGAAATATTGTTTTATTGAAATTAAGTATCTCAATATATCACCTTAAGAAATCATTATAACTGAGCCAATTTTGCTTTCATTTTCAAAACCCTTACTAATGTTGTTTCCGCTCCAAAATTTTTCTATAAAATTCCTATAATAGAAAAAAATATTTCTATGAAGGGTTTTTTATGAAAACTATTTTCTAAATTTTTACCTAATTTTATGCCCTTAAGTGTAAGTCCCTAAAATCACATTTATGACAACCAAACTTAGATTTTAGGCCTCTAAGGAAACTTATTCAATTGAATTTAAACTTTACGACTATAATAAAAAAGTTAGTCGAAGTGAACCCATGAAGTTTAATTTCAAAATAATGATCTAAAATTCCAATTTTATCCTTAGAAATATAATTACTTAATATAGTATAAAAATAATTGAAACCCCTAAGATTGAGCTCAGAATGTGATAAGAGCTTAAAAGTAAGTTAATTAGTCGATAAAAGGGAAATAATATAGTATAATATATTATATGAGTATACATATATTTTTATAAGTATACCTAGTATAAATAATAATTATACCCATAAATTAACCCGCAATTACATAATTATATATAATATGTGTTGAATTTATAAAAATAAGTAAGAAATATATTTTAAAAATAAAAGAGATGTTAAAAACATAATTATACATGTATAACTATACATTACATGTAATATATATAAAGGATATATACACATATATTAACAAATATATAAAATAATAGCATAATATATGTAATACTAATAATTAAATCAAAAACTAACCTAAAACATATCCAATTACAACTGCAAATGAAGAATTAGCTAGAACAAGTTCTAAATCAACTGCGGTAGTCAAGGAAGCTTAGACTAGGTGAGTCAAAGGTGATTTTGTTTTAATTAAGGCACCTCTTACTAAAAATAATTAAATAAATAAATAGGAAAATTCCTTCTTAGCTGCCCTTATACCCCATAAATACTAACTAACCTTATATATGCTAGGTTTAGCATTTAAAGTTTAAATCAGGAAAAGAAAAATTTTGAAAAATAAAAAGAAAAACAGGGGAAACCATTGTGCTACAACCGTACCCAACCAAAAGACCACCTAATAACAAACCCCACCAACCACCACTAATCCACCCCATGCTTAGGCCGTCTGACACCACCCCTTCTACCATTAGCTACCGGAGCTCCAACAAATAGATAAGTCAAGCTCTTACCTTATTTTTCCTAAAATTTAAAAAATTATTAAATCAACTTGTAAAATTATGAAAATCATTATATTTATGTTATTTTAGATACGTTATCATGTGATATTTTTATTTTTGTAAAATTTAGAATATTTTATATACTTATTTAAGAAAATCACTATTCATTCGAATTTTGACTTTTAAAATAAATATATCAAATCATGTCGTTTCTAGATCAAAATTTTTTTGTAGAATATAAATGATATATATTTGATTGCTATGTGGCCAAATTTTTTATTTAAGTATCTTTATTATTTAATGTAATTTTTATCCTTAAAAATAGCTATAATTAGGGTAAAAATATGAAATATAATAGATTTTTATAAAATTAATTGATAGAAATGACATATACTAACTTCTGGTGATTTATAATGATATTAGGATATATTGGAAATAATTTTGTATACAAATAATAATATTTGGATAATTAAATTAATTTAGGGGTAAAATTGTAATTCCGAATATATAAGCAATAAATCAATAGCATGAAACCAAGTGGTGATTGAATTCTCCATATTTGTAGGAGTTTATAGAAATTTTTGGAGAATTATTTGGTAACCCGAGCTATTTATTACAAATATACATAATAAAATAGCTTAAATTACAACTAAGGCTTATTTTTAGTAACAATAAGCTAAAATTTGATAAATAATGAAATAAAAATTACATATATACATGTTAATCAAATTTGATAAAAAGTGAAATTTTAACATATTTAATGATAATTTAACAATCAAGATATATTATATATATATATATATATATTAGGGTTAGATAATATCTATATTATCGAGTTTTATTGGTAAATTACATAAAACATAGTTTAAATACATAAAATAGGTATAATATGATATTATTCATTATAAGCACATATAGTTATATTAGAAACTCGAAATACCCTTTAAAAGTTATTTCTCGAAATAGAACCTATAATACATATTGATAGGTATGTATAAACCCAATGACACTACTTCCACAAAAATCGAACAATCCTAGATAATACAACTTATATCTCTATAATATTATGAGAATTTACATATTGCAATAACGTTACCGTAATTGAAACATGATTTAACCACTTAAAAGTATGTTTCGATACAATTGAAATGATATATTATACGTAATAATATAACTACGTATATTATCGATATTTAATAACTTAATTTAACTTAAACAATAAAATTATATTCTAATATATGAGGAAAATAATGATACACTTTAGATATATAAATACATAAATATATATAGCTGTTTAGTAGAATACATTTAGAAAAAAACTTAATGTCTTCGTAGCTCTACGAAAACTAAATTTAGGTTTTGTATATATATAAATATATTCCGTAGTAAATGTCTAAACAGGTAAGTTGGGATCGTGGCTTTACCACTTGTTGAAATACTGTATTGGAGTATCTAGAGACTTAAGGATACTTCTGTTTGTGATTATAATTTGTGTGCATGCCATGCATATGATTGGTATTCTATTATGATAAGAGTTTAACTCCTTGGTGTGTTGTTCCACATGATTGCATTGTTTTTGTATTGTATAAACTTGTCTAGTCACTCTTAAATGAAACTAATAATGATTCAATTACTAATGAAATTGGATATGCATAGCAACTGTTAAGGGAATGATTAGGAGTATTAAGTCAAATACCGACTTTCTTCAATGAGGATAGCTGAAATAGACTTTTCTCTATCCTTAATCGAACTAAGTAATAAGTAAAGAGGTCGCAGCAAGATTGGGGGTTGTGGTTTGAAGGTAGTTATGGAAGGAGAATGTTTTCTATTGCACAAGGTCAAGTTTGGTCTAATTTAAGTTACAGTAAAACTCATTTATCCAAGTTGGAGCGAATGTAATTTTTCTAATCTCACAATAAACTAGATAATATCGTATAATGTTTTAAGTGATTGATTATATTACATTTCATCATAATTAATAAGCTTACTTGTGATTATTTGGTACTCTTTTAACTCCATTCCACTTACTAAGTTAGTTGTACTCATACTCTTATAGACTCTTTTATAAGTAACGAGTAATGATCAGGATATTCAGATATCACCACCTTCAGGTTAGTGTGCAATTGGTTGAGAAAGTGTGGAATGAGAAATTCACTAAATCTAAGCTTTTGACTTTTCTTTTGAGTTTTAAGGAAACTAATTAGAAATTCCTTAGAACGCCTACTAGTTTTTTATTTTATTGTAAATAGACTTTAAAACCTATGGCTCTTGGTAAACTTTGATTGTAAATTATAACTCTAGATGTGAAACATTTATGTGAGTACTCTTGTGTTATGAGACAATAAGTTGTATAGAATAGGTATTTTGCAAAACTATATCACAAGTTTGATCATTTACAAGTATTAGAATGGATGTTTCAAACTAGTTGAGTCGTTTACGTTTTGTGTGTAAATCTTACAAAATTTTGATAACCCAAAAGAGGAATCCGATGAAGGAGTCCTTGGATAGTCTCTAAAACCACTCTAAACATGATAATAATACTTAAGTAAAAGAATCAAACTCTAAGTGTTCAACTAAAACCCTAATTGAAGTAAACCATAAAAACCTAACTAAATGAGAATCAGCCCTAATACTTGAAAAAACCTTAAAACGATGGCGAAACCCTAAAATGATCTTCTAACCCTAAATAAGTGATCAAAAACCTTATTGTCACTAATAAACACTAATAATAAGGTTAAATCGATTGATATAAGTTATTAGTAGTACTAAGCGATTCAAACCCTAACTTTCAAGCTCATATGCAGATTAAATTACCATAAACGAGCACTAAACCCTAAGGGAAGCCTTAGTACATGTGTAGGGAATTTAGAATAGCTAAATTATATTGTCAAAGTCCAACCAAACCTTAAACGCATCATAATTGCACTTAATTAACCTAATCATGCCCAATCAAACCCTAATCCTTAACTAACCCCATTACATCTTGATTAGCTACAAGTCAAACATGATTAATAGCCAAAAGAAAAAGTCTTATCCCTTTTAAAATATCTTGTACCCTAAGGGGATGAGATCTTACCCAAATTGGCAAAAAGTACATAAGGTACGTAGTCCCCATTTTGTACCTTGTCCTTGATTTTCCAAACAATCAAAGCTTATCCCCCTTACCTTCTCTGACTTATACAACTTGCCATCCTCATTTCTTACCCTCATTTTTGTTTTCTAAAACCCTAGAACATACCTAAAAACTGTCTTAAACTTCCTCTCAAAGATCAAGCCCTAAACTCCTTCTTCTTCCTCTTCTCAGCTATACCAAACACCTTAACATGAACCCCCATAACTTCACCACCACCACTCCAAATCACTCTAAACTAAGTCTCATGCTACACCCACACCCCATGCTAACCCATCGACACACATACCAACCCTTACACATGCCAAGGCTCATAGCTCACGGTACACAACCACAAAGAGAGACCTTTAACACTTTGCTTCAGTAAGTACTTAGGTTAGGTTTTTTGTAAGATAAGGCTAAATACTAATGTTTTCTTTATTGAAAATTGTCTTACAACAACTTTATAGAAGTTCTAAGGGTTTCAAGAAGGTCAACAAAAGTAAGTACAAAAAAAAAAAACTACCTTTAGTAGAAGTGATAACACAAATAGGCTAAGTTGTGTACACTAGTGTAATTATTAGTAGGAAATCATCAAGTAGGATGATGAAACCCCTATTTCCCATGCATGTCGTCCCTTTTATATTCTCTTACACACATTTTCACACACTTTTATGAAGTGATTAAGGTTTAGATTAGTAGAAACATAGGTTCTTTAAGTTAGAACACAATAAAAATCAACTGTTGCATGAAAATGGAAAGTTTATCCCTAGAAACCACTCTTAAAAGCCGCTTCCATTGAACTACCAGTTCTAGAACTTTTTTTTAGTAGCTTAATAACATGTTTATTTAGTGTTAGGTATGGTTTAAGACTTCATTAATCAAGTTAAGTAGGCTAAAGTATGGTTAATGTCATAAACTAGCTTAGTTAGTAATTATAGGCTTAAGAATGGTGTTAATAACCCTAAGAACTATAATAAGATCTATAGCCTATTAAAAATGGGTTAAACTTAAATGCAATGTTGAGCTTAGGTCCAAAAAGACAAGTAAGCTTGAGCTCATGACCTTAAATAGTGATCTAGACATAAAAAGCTCAAAGGAACCAATTTTAGAGCCCATATAGTTAGGTGACCCGATCTGAACCCTAGGTTAAAAGGCTTGGAAAGAGTTATTTAAGAGGCTCACTAAACCCAAGGCCTATCCAAGATACCCCTTCTAAGCCCCTTTGTGATCTAAATCTCTAAACTTGGTAAAAAAAGCTCATTTGGACCTATAAGAGTATCATTAAAGCCTACTTAAAAATTTTAAAATGTTAGGTAGAAGAAACCCTTTTAAAATACTTAAAAGCCCAAAATTATTAAATGTAAAGCCCAAAGCAAAAACTAAGCCCAAGACCTAAAACTAGGCTCAAACTCTAAAGTGACCCAACTTATTATTTGGGCCTACGACATTATAGGCCCAAACTGAAAATTTACTAATCCTAAAACCTGAAAACTGCTTCACCAAATGAAAGAACATTCAAAAATGATGAAAACAACTCTAAGATCACTAAAAATAGAGTTAAAATGAAGAAGATATGCCCGAATTACAAAAATAACTACCTCCGGGATAGTGAATGGTAAGCCTAATTAATTGGTGAAAATAGGATACTCATAAAACTTAATTATCTTCTTCAGGGGATGAGGAGTTTGACTTGGACACAGTAGAGGATTACTGGGATTGCTGAGCATCATGACTGAGTGAGTACACCGCTCCTTACTTTACTTGTTTATACTTATAGTTAATGAAATACTTAATTACGTCTAATAACTGAAATTGTTGTATGTTAGGGCAAATAGTAAATTGTGTATGTTTGAAATGATTGACCTTACTTGCAAAAACATCTTAAGTGGATATGAATATTATATGCTTGCAGCATTAGAGCTTAGGGTCTCGGAGTGTCTATATATTATGATTGGTCACCTATGAAGTGGACTAATGAATACTTAACCCTTAATTAAATCGATCATGCATCACATCTCATAACATGATAATAGGAGCGTCAACATTACGCAGTAGAACAGGGGTCATTCCTAAAGGATCCATATTGTAAATTGTGTATTGAAAATTTTTACCATACGACGTATTTCGTACGATATGTTCTTGCCTTGACCTTTGGGAACTACTTAGCTCCAAAGAGTGTTGCCTTTTACTTAAGGCCGTGCCGTGTCTATTGCTGAGGGTGATATTGTTGACAAGAGACTTTGAATTGGACATGGATACTTAGATCCTAACGTATTGAAATACTTCTTAACTTGAGAAATGGTAGGCATTAAAATCGTACTGTATACAGTAATTGACCAACTATATATATTGTTGCATTGCATATATTTGACCATACATTCATACACTTGTTTAATAACTTACTGAATATTACCTGTTGTAAAGTAGGTGCATCACTTACTAAGCAATTAAGCTTACTCCCCTATAATTTATTATTGTAATAAGACTTGTAGCTAGAGCCAAGCCACAGCATGCCCGAAGTTAGTAGCATTAGCTTGGGATTTTAGGATGTGAAGAGGATGAGAGCTCGAGTAAACGCTTCATTTATTATTGGACTCTCTTTATTTTCAATTAGTAAGTATTTTTAGCTTATTGAGTAGCTCAAACTACCTATGATGGTTTATTTTAGTACTATATGTCTAAATTAGGGGAAAGCTGATATTCCCACCTATCTATGTTATGTTAGTGATTATTTAGATAGTTTAACTTTAATTTATATGTTCTATTATTACTTAATGCTGGTTACTAGGAGAATATTATAGTTGTGAATGATTTGCATAGTACGCCAAAGGCTTTTGATCAAGGATGGTGCTTAATCTCGAATCTTCATGTATTACATGGCGGTACTGTCATGACTTAACCCTCCTCTGGGTTATGACATTACATAGACTATATCTACGATAGTAGCTATTAAGTCAACTTCTATCTTAGATTTGTTTACACGGCTAGACTGTTACGACTTCTCTTATTCGAAGTGTGATATTAAATGCTATTAAATGTCTATTTTCTAAGATATAGTTTGTGATTTTTCAAAAAGTTTTTATGAAGATTCTGAGTTAGGTTATATTATGGCATATTTTGATGTTAAACGGTATTGAGGGATTGAATTTTTGGTGTTGAAAGTATTAGAATTGTATACTAAAGATTTAGTATTTAAATATGTAATATGTGAGTTACATAAATAGTGTAATAAGGTAAGGTTTGATCTAAACTGAAGTGATGTTGGGTTGTATATAGTATTTTGATTCTGATCATGAATAGAAATTGTAGAAATTATGCTAAAATGTACAGTGCATATTGATTAGAGGATAAATCAAAGGTTAGATTAGAGACTAAGTGTAAATGGTAAACTAGGGAGTTGATCAGGAACTAAGTCAGAGACTTTGTATATACAAGATGGAATTAGGTAAACTTTAGGGAATAGGTCGAGGTAATCCTAAGAATTTTGAGTGAATTGCAATCAGAGGTTGAATCAGAAAGTGAAGTAAGGACTAGCTAAATATGAAACTAATATCAAGTAGCCTAAGAACCTTGACAGCTAGGTATAGTAGAACCTTAAACTTAAGTTAATAAACTAAGTTACATAATAATAGCTTATATACGGTATGTGTATGAACACTAAAATGAAGTTTATATTATAAGGAATCGCAACGAAATTTATCACAAGTTGTACCATAGTGAGTAAGTGGGAAGTCTAGGTAAATTTAGGATCAATACATAACTGTATTTCGAAATATTATTTTATAGTACTTGGAGGTTTAAGGTTATACTTAAATATGCTTATAAGTGACTTGCTTATGCACATGCCTACATGTCTCTAAGCTCTATTGAATGCTACTAGTTTGCTGTACTGATTACAATTGATTGAACTACACATAATTGATTGATTACCTTATACCGAACTTAACTATATTAGACTTCAAAACTTAGCTGAATATGCATTATAACCCATTAGGAGATAATTAGGATTCTCCGACCAAATACTAACCCTTTCAAAAAAGATAGTTGAAATGGTCCTTTCTTCACTCTTAACTAAACTAAGTAATAAGAGAGAAAATCATAGTAAGGTTAAAGATAGTAGTTTGAAGGTAGTCGCGAAAAGAGGGATGCCTCCATTGCATAAGCTTAGGTTTGGTCATAAATTGTTTCATACGTGCTAAAACTCCTTAAATCTATATTAGAAGAAGTTAATTTTTCTAATCTCATAATAGGTCGGATAATGCCATGCGATGGCATTTATTTTCTTACATAGCATATAATTAATTGCTTAATAACTCTAATGGTGATTGTAGTCTAAAGTCTTCATCCTATTTATCAAGTGGTTGGTACTCACATCTTTATAATTCTTTTCACAGGTGCTAATTAGGATGTCATATTATAACTACCTTGAGGTTAGTAGGTTTTGGATCTTAAGGAGTGAAGATATAAAATTGGAGAACAGATGAACTTGTGAATCTTTTGTTGTTGATTTTGATCTTTTAGTGTCAAAATATGTAAAAGTTTAAGTAAATTAACTCACTACATCATGTAAATAATACTTAGAATATTTTGGTTTTAACATATGTTCTAAAACATCTATAAATAAAATAATAAAATTATCATGCAAACTGTTTATTTCAAAGTGAATTAGTTATGAACATTTTGTATAAATTGGGTCTACGATAGTGATTGTAAGGTCAGGTTCTATCTTAGAGTGATTTACATGTGGAACTTTCATGGCTTTACCGCTTCAGGGCGTAATAGTCTTGGTTAATATCAGAGCAAGGTTCTAACGAACTCGCTTTAAAGTGTCATAATTATAAGAAAATAAACATCATAAGAACATAATGGGTAGTAAAATATTGTACTAAGAAGGTATAAAGTGAAGTAACTCTAATATTAAATTATGATATATGTTAATTGACCCTAAATCCATCTATAGGGCTATAGAGGGAAATTAATAGTTAGTTGGTTGTAGTTTAAATGAAATGGAGAATAATCCCCTATCCAGTATAAAGTTAAGATGCAAAGATTATTGTTAGAATAGCTAACTAAAATATGTTTAGGACTATGGATGAGATTATTAATAAGTATATCGATGGCATGTGTTATAGTTAGCAAGACTCATGGGTATTAATGGAAATTAATTTATAGCCTTAGTAAAATAGGTATACTGCTATTGCTGCCTTTGAGTAGAGATGGTTAGAAAGTGAAAATGATTATGGCTTTCATGATGCCAGTAAGGCATTTTCTAGTAAGATTAGAAAAATGGAGACTTTATTTTACTATTATTACTTATATTCCTGCAAGAGTGCCTTATATACCCAAATGTTACCCTCAAGTTGTCATAGATTGGTTTCTATGTTTCTCTATGTAAGACCTGCTAACTTGTTTAAGCAAACATAATAATATAAATCCCAAAGCTTAGGTTCTTAAGGACCTAAAACGAATTCAATTTTCCAAACTCATAGGCCTAAATAACCCTAAAACATAAGAATTGACTAGGAACAGGAACCCATCAGTAGAATTAGAGTCTACAAAGTTAACAACAGTAGAAAGCACTAGAATTGACAGTAGAAATTAGATTAGTAAAAGAAGAAAACTTAGGGGACTAAGAAAAATTAGCTTAACAATTACATAATAAAGAAAATTAAAATTAATGTTATAATCCTAATAAGCTATAGAAGATATAAATTATTAACAACTAATAAAAATGATAAGCTATTATAAGATAAAAGTCAAGACATTAATTATAAAGTATCTACTAAGAATTGAACATGATAAAAAGTAAGAAAAAGACTAATTTGCCCCTAAAAGTAAAAGTATGTAATAAAAAGTAAAAATAGAATATTAAATAGTAAATTAGCAATAAAATAAAATACATAAATAATAAATAAGGGTAAAAAGTATGATAATGACCAGTGCCCCATAGATATAAGACATCATTATGATATGTTCCCAAATAAAAGTAAAGAATATATTTGGAAAAGTAAATTAAATAATAAATAATTAGGAAAAATATTAAAATAAGATAAAAGTATCCTATAAAATATTGTAAAATACCTAGGAAATATCAAATCAACTCTACAAATATCATACAAGTAATGATATGTCATAAAAATAGCCAATAACTTGTAAGGAAAGTCAACAAAAATTTATAAAATTAGAAAATATCATAAAACTATTAAAATATGTTGATAACTTCTTTAAGAATTCACCAAAAATTATAAAAGTGATGCAAATGTTCAAAAATTAGCTAGATACATGTCTTAGGGTTGGGAACACGTAGCAATTTATCCATGAATTTACACTTATTATAAAATTATTAAAATATTAGGTAATTTGTTTAAAAATTTATTGAAATTTGTACACTTATCCAAGAATTATGAAAATTGAATGGGTGATGTGTAAAAATATAAGGAACATGTGTTTAATTTTTTTTCATAATTTTTAGACACATGTACAATTTAATATTAATTCTTGAGAACTATAAATACATCTCTCCTAATTTCAAAAATCCACACCACTTGAACCAAGCCTCTAAAATTTGAGGGAAAATATATGGACTTCTCCATATTTCTCTTAATAGGTTCGATAAGGTTGGAGTGGTGGTGGTTGCCACTAGGTTATGGTTTTTGCCATTTTAGTGGTTTTAGCATCAATAATTTTAGAACTTTCAATTCATATTGTTTCAAGGATTAAGTACTTTATAATCATATATTCTTGTAGTAATTTTCCTAGAATAATTTTTCAAATTTGGTATTTTCTATAATTTTTCTAAGTTTCTACCCTTTTTTTTTTTTCAAAATGTCTATTTTGAACAAAAATCACAAAACCTTAACTATTAACTTCCTAAAATCCCTAAACTTTTTCTCATGCTTTCCTATATCTAATATGACATTTTGGTTCCATACTTGATAACTATTGAATTATTTTCTAATTTTTTAGGTATTTTGGCCTTATTTTCACTTAAAATGTTAAATATACAATAAAACGTAAAATATACAAATATTCTTGAATAATAGCCATTACTAATTATTATATATTTTAAATTTTTCTTACAACTATATTTTACTATTTACAGTAGCCTTTTCATTAATAATATCTTATCTTAGCCCTTTTACGCTAATAGTCATAAAACTACATTCCGAAATCATAGTTTATATATATATATACCTAGGAGGAGCTGTGCTAAATAATAAATAAGAAATTTATTTGAACTATAGAGATGAAGTTAATAGATGTCTAGAGAGTATACAACATATTCTTTATTATTTTGTTTCGGAGCAACTTTATGGGGATTTACTTTTTCTGATCAATTTTTTATTAAGTAAATCATTTATTTCATTTTACAATGGTTTAAGACTTCATTATTCATTTGAGATGGTTTGGCTTTTGTTGGAATATTTTTTTCATCGAAATCATTTTCATATGGAAAAGTTTACAATGTGAGACTTACGATTCTATAATGCATTTAAGAGTGTAGAGCAAATAAACACTATGTATATAGATTATTATGAAATTGGTAAAATCATTAAAAATTTCATTTATTATTCTTTAAAATTAGAAGGAGCATTTTTTAATCCAAAGGGCATTACGTTCCATAAATATTGACCAAAAAGAATTATGAAGGTAGTTATGATAATCATTATTATCTAATATTGGCAAAATATTTGAATTTTCTTCATTTGAAGTTTCAAGATGGTTTTCTTAAACTATTTTTTTCTGCTTAAGTTCAAGAAGGTCTTTTTGAAAATTTATTTGTATAAATTTTAAATCTTTTATTTCTTGTTTTTGAGTATTAGGGTTTTGAGCAAATGATAAGAATTCCTTTAAGTCCCAAATTAGAAGCATAAGTTTTTACCACTTTTGGTAGAGATGGATCTGTAATGTGCAAACAAGGGATTTCTTTAATTTTTTGTTTGATTAATTTGACTACATTCATATGTTAATCTTTTATTTCTTGTTTTTGAGTATTGATTTCATTGTGTAGATCATTAACTGTTATTAATTTTTTTCTGTTTTCTTTTTCTCTTCTCGAAGATTTCATTTAGATTATAAGGTAAATTTGGAGTAAGTGTAATTGAATTTTTTATTTCTGATTCCAAATTAGAAATTTTTATTTTCAAATTTCATTATTGAGTTGATTTTCAATTCTTTTAAACTCAAGATCATTTTTTAAATACATCAAATAATTCTCTTTGCATTGAATTAAACAATTTAATTCAAAGATTGAATTATTTTTTAATTCATTTATGAATTTGGTTTGTGGTTTTGTGATATAATTGAATACAATTTTCCTTTTGGGATATTACATTTCAATTTCATATTTATTAACAAGAAATGGTTGGATTTGAATTATGAAAGGAGTTCTAAGAATAACATTTTTATTTAAATTTTTAACAAGCACGCAAGAAGTTTTATACGAAACATTATCTTTTAAAACTTTAGCATTGGATAATTTATAATTAATGCGTAATTTACTACTAGATGCAGAACTTAAAGATTAGGTAGTTTTTTCAAAATATTTGGTTGGAATTAACCCTTTTCTAATGCAATTTAAATCTGCACCAGTATCAAATAATGCAGCTGTTTTTGAAATAAATTCATTATTGTTTTGATTGAATTGTTAATCATTTATTTTCTTATTATAATTTGAACAAGATCCATTAGATAATCATTATTATCTAATATTAGCAAAATATTTGTTCATACATTTATGTCACAATCTATTATTGATATTTACATTTATGATTATTTAAATAGCGCAATAGAATTTCTTGAGTGGTATTATACTTTAATTGTTAATAGTGACTGCTATTAATTGCATTCATATATATATTTTTTCTCTTTATGTTTGTAGATTATAATCCTTTTCATGAAAACAAACAGGATATAGAATTATTTTATACTTATTTAGAGGATTGTTTCACTTTTCTTGAACGTTTTCATAGGTTATATTTTTGGTTGTTTAGGCGAGTTGAAAATATTTTATATCATACCGATTAAATCATAAAAATATTTTAAAATATTCCAATAATAAAAATATCATAACAGTTCTTTAGTATACTGGTTGGAAACTAGGACTAATAAGAAGAAAAGGCAACGATTTCGAAGGCCTCCCGAGTTCTCAAACCATACCAGTCGATTATGGGGTTTTGAACAACTAATAATTAAATAAACAAATAAGATCTCGTAGAATTACATCCAAATTAATTGGAAATTCCCCACATGAGATATAATATAAGAGATAATCAAACTGAAATTTTATTGATTGGAAACAATTTGTACAAAGTATAAGAGCATATACAGATATCGAAAGAAAGTATAAAAAATATTTGGACGAATTTGAAAATATTGATAGATAATGATATACTACCTCAAGAATAAAGAGAAGCAAACAATATGCTTTTGGGAAAGTTGATATTGAAGCAAACAATTATGCTTCAGAAGAAAAGTATTGATTGAAGCAAACAATATGCTTCAGGAAGGAAAGTATTTTTGATACAAATTGAACAACATATTCATTTCATTTAGATTATAAGGTAAATTTGGAAATTGACTACACTTCCTTAAAAATTAGAAAATGGTACTTTGAAATATTTAATAATGTTAAAATGTAGATAAAAGAAGAATATTATAATTTCATGAATGAAATTGGGACTCAGATATATTTTTTTGAATGGTTTGAAGAATATTATCTGAAACCTAAAGAAATAAATGTAATCAATGAATGTTTTAAGTGGAAACTGAATAATGGACAAATAATAGAATCAAATCATTTGCCGCTCAGCAATATAAAAACTACTCATAAAAATACTGAAATAACCCTTACTCCTTTAAAAAATACAATAGATGAAGAAGACTCAAGAATAAAGAAAATAATAAATCAAAATAATTTCACTAACCTTCACTAACCAACACTTACATATAATAGGAAAACAATTAAATAGGATAGAAGATACAATCAATAGTGAGATAAATAAAATTTGAGAAAAAACCTTAAATAATAAAACCAATAAAAATACACCATTGTTCAAACCTTTTGAAATGTCCAAAAATCCTAGCATTGAATTTTTAAAAGCCTTAGATGATAGGAAAAGAATACTAAAAAACAAAATAATAAAAAAAGAAACTTTATCTTCAAAACCAATCAATTTTTTAGATATGGATATGGTAACTTTAATCAAGAAGGGTATTGTTTTGATGATACACCTTCAAAGAAAATCAATGTCTGAGATGAAATAGATAATAAATCAATTGATGAAACAATATCTAATATTTCTCTAAAAAATTTAAATATTAATGAATCAAATGATGAAATCAATAAAATTAATTGGAAAGAACCCTAAAAATTGTATTATCAGAAAGCAAAACCTCCTGATATACTGACTGAAGAAAAAAAAATGATAATTATTAAAATAAGTATTCTGTAGGATTTACATATGAATGGAATATAAATGGATACTCAGAACAAAAAATTCTCAATGTCCTTAATCAAATAATAATATTTTCAAATACTAATAAACCTGTTCCAAATGTTACTAATTATCAAGTAGTGCTCCTTTTAATTTTTAGTTTCACTGAATAATTAAAGGATGGTGGGATAACTATTTACTGAGGAATAAAGAATCAATATTCTTACTTCGTGTAAAATTGATGAAAATGGTAAAAGAATATTAGATGATAATAATGAACAATTCATGACATGGTCAATATATATATATATATATATAAACTATATATTTAGTAATCACATTCTTTTATAAAAGTTAAAATTTATTTTAGTGAATATCTAGTATTACTTCTTTTATAAGTATATATTAAAATAATAGGATTTATAAAATAGGGAAAATTGCAAATAACCCCTTAAAACTTTGACTTAGGTATAGATTAACCTTCTAAACTGTTAAAGTATGGTTTTTTATCCTTAAACTTTCATAAATTGGCAAACAATCTCTATAAGTTGACAATAACCCTTAAACTTTGATTTTAATGTCTAAACAACTCTCTAAACTATGAGTGTGCTTATGAGGAATTTACATACTTAAATCAAAGTTTAAAGGTATCATTCTCAACCTATAGGGATTGTTTACCAATTTATGAAAATTAAAAGATGAAAAATCAGACTTTAAAAATTTAAGGAGTTAATCCGCACCTAAATCAAAGTTTATGAGAGGTTATTTACATTTTCTCCAATAAAATAATTACAAGTAAAAGTTTACTAATTTATTAACACCACGGCATAATATAGTTAAACTTTAAAATACAATTAATAATGAACTTTTTCTAAGATTTCAACACAGCTTTCAAGAGGGTATTGAGCAACTACAAACCAAGTAAATGGCTTACCTCATGGCAGTTTTTATTGTGTTAACAAAGGATGGTAAATCATTACATTGCTTGTGCTTGTAATTATCTATGTTGTGCATTTGTAGCAAATGTGGATGTAAGGATTGTAGCTGATGATTTGTGCTGCTTAGCTTGAGTATTTAATATTCTACCATAGTTCTGATTCACTGCTTGATCACCTAACTAAACTTGAATAATGTAATACCTAATCTTAAAATTGGTACATGCATTGCATTTCTGCATATTTCCCATCAACACCATGCTTACGACAAGGAAATAGTGAAATTTCCTTCTTTTCAATCCTGCGTAACTAAGTGATAAGAGAGAAGGCCTCTATTTAAGTTCGAAAATATTAAGGGATAGTTCGGAAAGGGTATAGAGGGGATAAGCAAAGGTTTATTGCACATCCTGGGATTGATAGGAAATTGGTCCTAGAAGTGTTTAGCTGTAGTGTAGTAAAACTCATCGAAACTTAGACTATAAGGTTATTCAATAAGGACTTTAAGATAAAGGAGGCATTGTTCTTTAGGGTTATTGATGGGCATACTTTGCTTTAACTAAATGCTATTAGCTTAGATGTAAAGCTTTATGTATATCAGTGGTGTAATGGTAGCTATTGACCCTATGCTATCATCGACCATTAGTATGTATGGTAGGACTATTACGATATTGGTAATTAGGGCATTACACATTAACCTAACCAAAGTAAGAATTAAGATACCCTTAAAGTAAAATGAACCTCACCCTAAACCAATAATACCTAAAGCACCATCGAAAGACCAACAACTTATAAAACCCCATGACAATGCTCAATTGGGTATGTAGAATAATCATGAGTTAGTTGAGGGTGAAATAAAGGATAATGTAGAGGAATATCCAGAAGAAGAACTTAAAGAAGAGAAGTCAAAAGTAGATATTGAAGGATATCTTAGTAAGGATATGCATGCTGTAGTAATGCATGCTATAGTCACCGTTGAGATGAATGAAATAGCGTGAAATGTTGAAGGTAGGCAATCAAGAGCTAATTTAGAAAATGAATCAGAACCTATATTAGAGGGTCAATTAGAGCCTAATTCAAAGGTTGACCTTATACAAAATGAAATTGTGGCTCATGAAGTAATAGTTAATAATGATGCTAAGGAGTCAGATGATAGTAAAGTTTATAAAGTAATTATTATTCTCAATAGTCCTAAGTTAGTACAATCAAGTTCTAAATCTGCATGTAAAGAAGAGAATAACAATCTAGTTGGTGGGCACATGGAGTAGATTCCTTATGAGCAGGTGGCCACAACTGATACCATAGATGATGAATATTTTTTTATGTTTGATTTTGTTTTCCTAGGTCCTTAGAGTTGATCCTATATTACTTTTTAACTTAAGTGGATGTAAATTTTGATGTCTATGTAGCTTTTGACCATGTACAAAATGCTATGAATATTCTATGTGTTCAATTAGTAATGGATGTAACAATATCATATGTATCTCGATGACTAGCCATGTAAATCTTTTGTATATACAGTTGTAAATATGGAGTATGTACATTTAATGTAAAGATAAAGATAAACAAAATGCCTGTACTTTTAACTTTTCATAGTTAGACTTATTTTTGTGATTTAGTACTTCTTCTTTTAATTTAGTTCCAATTTAATGTCTCCATTAACGGCAAAGTTAACAGTTATTACAATTATTTGTATTTTAGTGTTTATACTATAGTTATTATTACATTTTGGTATCTATACTTTAATTTTGACGCATTTTAGTGTTTGTTCAATTGTTAATTTATTTAAAATCAATTTTGATTTTTCTTAATTAATATATAATTTTTTAAATTAATTTTTTTATATCTAATAATTTCAATCATGCATGATTTTGACATGTGATGTTTAATTTTAGAAAATCTTATAATGTTAAAGTCTTAAGATATATTTCATAAGATATATTGTTTGTTAGATACGCCAAACAAGTAAAATTTTGAAATAGTCATAACTCATAAATGAAGTTTCATTTGACCTTATAATATGAACTTTCTAACTTGTCAAACAATATACTTCTATATAATAATATTTGGTTGTATATCCAATAGTGTCCTAATAATAATTTTTATAATCTCATAATTTACAAATCAAACATCATATAACTGTAATTATATAGTAGTTAGTGTAGACACCCAATTTTTGCCACTCTTTATTTTAGGAGGATTTTTTTTTTTTGGGGCTAGGTTTGAAAATTATTTTTCAAGAAATAATTAAAATATTGAAAAATTAAAATAATAATAATAATAATAATAATAATAAAATAAAATATAAAAGTGTCTAGTTGAGTTAAGTTGAGTCGATTAGTCAATTTAGGGTCAGACAGGCAATAGTGTAAAATGTACATGCAATTTAATAAAATTTGAGTCTTTGAAAAATTAAACTTCACTAGAAAAAAAAAAAAAATTTTACATGAACTTTTGTCCAATTTAAAAATAATTGAATTAAATAAAAAAAAATTAGAATTTGTTAAGTTAAAATTGTGATGAAACTTTTTAACATGTATGTTTTGGACTATTTCATTTTTGAATGAATTGGTCATGGGATTGAAAGATTGGATTATGTTGTGCCTAATGAGAATTAGTTAGATTTAATTTAGGTGCATCATATATTGAGACAAGCGTCAGTTTAGTTGGCGAATGGTTTGGTCTTGGGAAAAGTTGATGTAGTTTATGGGTTCGACTCTATAGGTGCATAAGTTTTTTTTTTTTTAATCCCTTGGTCACGTCTACCACCTCCTTCCTCAATAGTTAAACAACAAAAGAGAAGATAAAGACATAGCTAGATTTCTAGAAATCAAATCTTCGACGAGTTTCTTTAAATCCTTAACAAAAATATATGGATTTAATACAAATGTTCGCAAATCCTTATCAAAATGACTAGATCTTTACAAGATATATGATAATATTTATTTAACAAAGATTTGGTGAAATGGAATTAAAGTTGAAAGTTATCTTGAATTTAGTTATGCGTGATTCAACAATATCCGAAGCTTTGATATGGATATGAATTATGAGTTTATAAAAGGAGTTACGGAAACATCGAAAAAGGGGGAAAAATAGAAAAAACACAAAAAAAAATGAAAAATGAAAGTGCCAAAAGAGTTTGAGTTAAGTCAGTGAGTCATTTTGGTCGAATTAGGTAATAATAAAATGTAAATGCAATTTAATAAGTTATGAGTTTTTAAAAATTGGGCTTCGTTTGAAAGATATTTCATTTTGAAAAAAGTCAAGTAGAAATCTAGATCCATGAAATAAAGTTGTTTAAAATTTGAATAATTTTCATTGGATAAATAAAAAAAAAAAAACTCGGAGTCCATTCAATTAAACTTATGTTGAAATATTCTATAGCATGTGTATTTTGGGTCATTTTAAAACAATTAGGCTTAGATTTGAAAGATAAATTTAAAGTTAGGCCCAAGTAAGAGACCTTAAATGTATTTTATGTGCATAAAATATTGAGAAAGGGAGCATAACTCAATTGGCAAGGGGTGCGAATGGTCAACATAGAGGTTACAAGTTCAATTTGAGTAGCAAACTGTTATCTTGCTAGAGTTTTTCCCAAGTTTTAAAGTTGATAGGAAATGCTATATTATAAATAACATAGTTTAGGAAACATTTTAGAGGATCCAATTTCACCTAAAAATTTTAGAATTGCACAAATCTACTATCTTCTCTCTCTAACTTATTTGCCTTTATAGAGGGTTGATTTCAAGTTTAAGCTTTAAGCTCACTAATTGATTAGCTTTGATTCTTTGGACCAAGGCAATGGGCTCAAAGAGTCAAGTCCATGCATTTGAGATTATTAAGAGAGTTTTGGCATGGTAGGCTTAAAATAAACCTTACTTAATCGACTAATTCGATCTAATTTTTCCCAATATTGCCTAACATTAAGAATAAGGCCTTTATTGGGCCTAGATCCAAGTAAGGAGCCTATTTGGGATCTATTAAGGGGAGATATTGATCTTAGCTATTGATCAACATCACGATCCAATGATCCAATGGATGAGATCAATGGTTAACTCATATAAATACGCCTTCCTCTCCTTCATTTGGACAAGAGAGATCTTAGCACAAACACCATAACTCTACCAGATTCTTACTTCGAAAGATCAAATACTCAAATACTTTAAGAACACTACCTTGTTCTTCATTAACTATAGAGTTTGATGTCTCTTAGCTCCGCCACCTATCACTACGAGTGTTAGAGCCTTATTGAAATTGCCTACTCCTCTTTCTTATCCTACGTCATGTGATCATCTGATACATGCAATTTAAGTTAGTTCCGTAGTCACGTACATCGCATTTTTTATGCAATACGCACGTGACCCTGGCATCCGTATATCCACACCCTATAGCCTCCACTTTCTTTATAGCTAAAACACCACTTACAGCTAATAATTACACAAACCAACCAATATTCACAAACTACCATCACATAGGCTTTCAAACACGACTATTCTCAACCTCTATTGTGCCCTCTGACTTAACTTCCAACACAAGCCTTAACCACTACCTTTAACCTCCCTTTGAAACATCACCAAATACCATTCCTTATATAAAAACAATCACACCAACATCTTCCTTGCATCCCAAAACCCTTAGAACCACCTTTCTTTTAAGTTAAAACACCCTTAACCATGGCACCCAACCACCACTGCCCCCATCAACTTTTGAAACCCTACTAAACCACCGCCAAAACTTGAGGTACATGCACCAATCTTACTTTTGCTAATAATTTTCTCATTAAAGTGTTGATTCTTGCTTCAATTGGTAGTTGAAAAGCTTAATATGAAGTTCAAAAAGTTGATATATTGAAATCCTACCTGTGATTGGAATCTAAACCAATTAGAGTGCCCAAGTCTGACTTAGATCTAACCTATGTGCTTGGTCCTTTTTCCCCTTAATTTAACCTGTGTGCTAAGTTAATGGGTCTCTCTTTTTCTCTTTTTCTTTTTATTTTATTTTGTTATTTTCCTATGCAATTATTTTTAGTAAAATACACACTAATTTTATTTATTTTTGTGCAAGTCTTTATTTTTTAATTATTAATTTTTTTTTACGATAATTGTTAGTTATAATTTTATATTATTATTTGGTGATTTTTTGGAATAAATATATCATTAACACACGTCGTGTTGATTTTTGGTTAAATTAGCATTTTTAGGACATTTTACACTAACATGAGTTTTTTTTTTTTTGGCCAAATCTTTGTATAAATAATTATTTTTTCATTATTTGTTTTATTTTTCCATGTTTACCATCGGATCGTATTCTTAGCATTTTTAGAATAAATTGCATATTTATAATGGTTATTACATACTTATCATAAGAATTGCATATTAAGAGTAACATTTGGATGTTTATGATACAAATTACATATTTAGATTAAAATTGCATGTTTCTCATAAAAATTGCATCTTTAAGACAAATTGCATTTTTTAGTAAAAATCCACGTTCTTTCAAATTTTTCCGTTTTAAAAATAGTTTGCATATTTTTTACTTAAATTACATCGCTTAGGAAAAATTGCATTTTTTTAATTAAAAATTGCATAATTGTCACCTCTTTCATAAATATTGGAACAAAAACCATATCTTTCGTTAAGATTTGATAATTTTTCATGAAATTTTGAATCTTGTGCATAAAAATTTCACTTTTATCAAAATTCATATAGATAAGATTTGCATCTTTTACACCAAGTTTACATATTTTTAGAAAATTTGGGAAAAAAATTTACATTGTTCATGAAAATCACAGTTATAGGTATTTTAGGGATATTTTTAGGAATTTTTTTTTTCAAATAGATTTGGTTCTTTTAAAAAATAAATATCTTAAATGGCTTTTATTTATTTATTTATTTGAAAATTAGGTCTCTTTAGGAGTTTTTCAAAATTGGGAATGAAAAGTTAGGTTTTTTAGGATTTTTCTTAAATAAAAATCAAATGGTAAAAAACATAAACCTAATCCATTTTTAAAATAAAAAAGAATCAACACACTAAGGTTTCTTAAAGTAGCAGAATCATGTCGGTTTAATCTCAATTAGCGGGTATTGAAGTACCTTTAGAGCAACCATAAAAAATGAATTTTTTTTTTTAAATTTCGTAATAAAAAACCATAAAAATTCATTTTCATGCATTTTTCACATTTTTACATATTTTTTCATTTTTATAAAAATCATAAAAATTAAGGTCCATTAGTTATTTTCTTTTAAATTCCTATATAGTGACTTTTATCTTAATAGGTTAACCTTCGAGCTCAATTTATTGGTTAAACATTTCGAATATTTATTTTTTAGAATATTCGTAGACTATTGGTTATATTAGGGTTTTTCCACTTAAAAAGCCCTAATTTCACTTTCTACCAATTTTTACTAATTGGTGACTCCATTTAATTTATCAAAAGTTTTTTTTACTCATTTTTTTTAAAGAAAAATGTCTCCCTTAATTTAATGTCGAGTATTCTATGTTAAGCAAACTAGACTTAACATAGGTTAAATTAAGGAAAATCAAAATAATGCTTGCAATGCTAAGTTAAGCAAATGTGATTTTTGGTTAGATAAGATTTCATTTCTTGGACACATTATATCAACTGAAGGAATTTCTGTAGATCTTAAAAAAGTTACGACAGTGATGGATTGGAAACAATAGGTAATAGTTTCAAAAATGCAAAGTTTTCTCTGCATGACAAGATATCATAGGAGGTTCATAATGGATTTCTCTAAGATTGCAAGACCATTGACTCGATTAACTCAAAAGAATATCAAGTTCAAATGGAGTAAGGAATGTAAACAGAGTTTTCAAGTCGTACAGTGTATTTAGTGATGCTTCTTGAAATAGATTAGGTTATATGTTAATGTAAAATGGAAAAGTTATTACTTATGTATCAAGGCAATTAAGGCTACATTAAATAAAGTATCCAACTCATGATTTGGAACTTACAACTGTGGTGTTTGCTTTGAAAATTTAGAAACACTATTTATATGGGCAACGATGTAAGATATATATTGATTATAAGAGTTTAAAATATTTCTTTACTCAAAAAGAGTTAAACTTAAGACAAAAGAGATGGTTAGAGTTGATTAATGATTATGATTTGAATATAAACTATCATCCTGGAAAAGCCAATCTTGTAGCTAATGCACTAAGTCGTAAGAATTATGACTAGGTTGCATTGTTGCTAACTACATAGCATGAATTAGTATGAGAGTTGGAAAAGATGGAAATTGGGTTTGATTGTGTGAATCTAATAGTCAATTGATGAATTTGGTTGTACAACCTACTCTATTGGAACAAATTGAGAAAAAACAAGATAAATATACAAACTTAAAGGAAATGATAAAAACTTAACTAAGAGAACTATTTTTTATTACAAAGTTAATGAAAGTGGTATATTAAGATTTAAGGAAAGGATCCGTGTATGACAAAATCTTGAGTTGAGAAGAGAAATCTTGGATAAAGAACTTTTCATAGGCTATACAGTACATCTAAGAGGGAATAAGATGTATCGTGATTTAAGATCCATGATTTGGTGAAGTGGTGTGAAAAGTGATGTTGCACGATACATGGCAAAATGTGCAACATGTCAAGAGGTCAAAGTAGAACATCAAAGGCCTCATGGCCATTTGAACCTTTGGAGATACTAAAATGGAAATGTGATCATATTACTATGGATTTGTTGTGGCACTTCCCAAGACTAAAGCAAAATATGATTTAATTTGGGTAATTGTTGATAGATTAATAAAGTGTACACATTTCTTACCTTATCAAACAAGAGATATGATAGAAAAGATGGCTAGATTGTATACTTGGGAGATTGTAAGGTTACATGGAGTACCTAAAAGCATTGGTTTTGATCAGGATAACTAATGTGGGTCCAAATTCTAAGAAAGTTTACGTGAGGCTTTAGGCACAAAATTATAGTTTGGCTTGGCTTATCATTCACAAATAGATGGTCAATCTAAGTAGACAATTCAAACTCTAGAGGACATATTGCGAGCTTAGATTTTGGTAGTGATTGGATAAGTACTTACTATTGGTAAAATTTACTTATAATAAATTGTTATCAATCAACTATACAAATAGCATCTTATGAAGCCTTATACGGAAGAATGTATGAATCACCACTATATTGGGACAATAAAAAATATGAAATGATTGAACTTGATATGATTTATTAGATGAATG
Organism: Lumnitzera racemosa; assembly: GCA_024138005.1. Classification (NCBI taxonomy): domain Eukaryota; kingdom Viridiplantae; phylum Streptophyta; class Magnoliopsida; order Myrtales; family Combretaceae; genus Lumnitzera; species Lumnitzera racemosa. The sequence goes on along the minus strand of JAMXBC010000006.1, from coordinate 39,984,538 downwards.
AAAAGGTTAAGATGATATGATAATGGGTGAAAGAAGCTCAAGATTGTTATAAGAGTTTGGTAGATTTGAAAAGAATTCCATTAGAGTTTGAAGTTGGAGACTATGTTTATGTTAAGATAAGTCCATTTAAGGAATTTGGATTATTTGATTTAAAAGGAAAATTGAGTCCTTGGTATATTAGTCCATCTGAGGTACTGAGGAAAGTGGGTAATGTGTCCTATAGAATAGCCTTACCCCTAAGCTTGTTAGCTTATCATGATATTCTATGTCTCCATGTTAAGAAAATTCCTTAAGAACCTGAATGCAATGGTAAATGTAAAGTTAGTAAAACTTTGAAAGAATTTCAAAGTTAAGAAGTAACCTATAAAGATACTGGGTAATCCAGTTTAGTAGCTAAGGAATTGAGATGCAAAATATATGAAAGTACAATCAGGAAAAGGTTTAGAAGTAGAAGCTACTTAGGAGCCTAAGACTGTAATGATGGGACAATATCTATGGCTCTTTTACTTATCAGGTTAGCACAAAGCATAGTTGTAATAAAGTTTATAGAGTAAGAATTTCATATATAGAAGTTTTAAGGACAAAAAATTTTTAAAGGGCATGGCATTGAAGGAGGCTAGTTTAGTATATGTTAGGAAAAGATTAAAGACCCTTAAGGTGAATAAGAGTAAAGAAATAAGACACTTGGTCACTACAAAATTCCTCATCTGACTAAATTGACTCTATAAATTTCCAACTTCACTTCCTTAATTTAGTTTAGCATGTTTATCTCTAGAAAAATTGAGTAGGAAGAAAAATGATCTTAAGAGGATTTAGGAGAAATTTTAGAATAATGGGGGATTTTGTGACAAAATTAGGGATTAAATATTAAGGTAAGATCCGAAAGTGAAAGGTTACCACCACCTGACAAAGGAGACATCACTAAGGGCTATCGACATACCTTCTATTGCTAGTGCCGGTCGCATCCACGGCTTTTAGTAAGTCTCTTGATCAAACCTGATTTTCATTAATTTGTTAAAAATGCCAAATTAAGTTAAAAAAAATTATGAAAAATTGTATTCTAGGCTATTTTTGCATGTAATTTTTGGGAAAAATACTACTTTGTTGAAATTAAGTGTCCAAATATATTACCCTTAGGAAATAACTAAAACCAAGCTAATTTCACTTTCATTTTTAAAACGTTTACTAATGTTGTTTCAGCTCTAAATTTTTTTTGTAAAGTACATATATTATATGCAAAATTTATATGAAGATTTTTTCATGAAAACTATTTTCTAAATTTTTATCTAACTTTCTGCACTTAAATCCTATTAAATGGCTATTTTTTAAAAGTATACTTGGTAATTTTCAAAAAATTTTACAAGGATTCTAAGTTAGGTTATATTATAGCATATTTTGATATTAAATGGTGTTGAAGGATTGAATTTTGGTGTTGGAAGCATTAGAATTATGTATAGAAGATTTAATATGGAAATATGATTAAATATGAAATATGTGAGTTACTTAAATAATGTACTAAGGTGAGGTTTGATCTAAACTGAAGTAATGTTAGGTTGTATAAATGCTAAATCAAATGATAGATTAAAGACTAGGTGTAAATGGCAAACCAAGAAGTTGACCAGAAATTAAATTAGAGAATTTGTATGCATGAAATGGAGTTAAGTGAACTTTAGAGAATAAGTTAGAAGATATTCCTAAGAATTTTAAGTAAATTACAATCAAAGGCTAAATCAGAGAGTAATTAAATACAAAACTAATATCAAGTAGCCTAAGATAACTAGGTGTAGCAAAACCTTAAACTTAAGTTTGAGTTACAAAATAATAACTTAAATATGATATGTGTAAGAATACTAAAATGAAGTTTATATTATAGGGAATCATAGCGAAGATTTATCACAAGTTGCACCTTGTAAGTAAGTGGAAGTCTAAGTAAGTTTGAGATCAATATGTAATTATATTTGAGAATATCATTTTATAGTTATTGGAGGTTTAAGGTTATACTTGGTTGTGCTTATAAATAACTTGCTTATGTGCATGCTTGCATGTCTCTAAGCTTGATTGAATACTAATGGTTTGCTGTACATATTGCAATTGATTGAACTGCATGAAATTGATTGATTACCTTAAACTAGATATAATTATATTAAACTTGAAAACTTAACTGGACATGCATTGCAATCCATTAGGGAATGACTAAGATTCTCCAACAAAATACTGACCTCTTCAAAAGGGATAATTGAAATGATCCCTTCTTCACCCTGAATCAAACTAAATGATATGAGAGGAGATTGTAGGCAAGGTTGAAGGTAATTGTTTAAAGGTGATCTTGAGAGGAGGGATATTTCCATTGCATAAGCTTAGGTTTGGTCATGAGTTGTTAATATGCATTGAAACTCCTCAACCTTGGATTAGAATAAGTATAATTTCTTTAATTTCATGATAAACCAAACAACATCGTGTGACATCATTTGTTGTGTTGCATAGCATAACATATAATTAATTGCTTGATAACTCTGTTTATGCTTATGATATAGTCTTATATCTCCATCTTTACTTACTGAGTGGTTGGTTGCTCAAATCTGTAGTGCGAGTGCTAATTTGGATGTCACGTTACAACTACCTTAAGGTTAGTAGCTACTGAATCCTAAGGAGTAAGGATGTAATAGTGGAGAACAAATGAAGGCACATGAAGCCTTTTTTTTGTTAATTTTGATCTTTTAGTGTCAAATTATGTAAAAGTTTAAGTAAATTAACTCACTATGTCATGTAAATAATACTTAGATTATTTAAGTTTTAATATATGTTCTAAAACTTTTGCAAGTGAAATAATAAAATTATCATGTGAACTTTTTACTTCAAAACGGATTAGTTATGGACGCATTGTGTAAATCAAGTATATGATAACGGCTATGAGGTTAATTTCTATCTTAAAATCGTTTACATAGATCAACCAAAAACTGTTACGTTCTAAAGTGATAGATTTATAACAGCCAATGCAAATCATTTTGAATATGGTAGACAAAATTGCATCTTGTCATCTTTTCAATATATTGAAGTTTGACTTTGACATAGCACATCTAGTAGCGATCCTCCAGAAGACAAAAAGAAACTAAATGAAATCAAATATAATAACAACTACATCTAAATTAAACTAAACAACCATAATTTATCAAATATAATAGCAACTACATCTAAATCAAACTAATTGCACAAACTACAACTACATCATAATCTCCTTGAATTAACCAACTAGGAAATAGGTCTTCATTCCTCTCAAGAATAAAATGAAACTCGGACTAAAAGACCATATGAAGAAACATTCACACATTTCATCGAACATGTAGCATACATATCGATTGTCTTCAACAAATACATATTGAATTCAACAAAAACGCAACACAGTTACACCTTAGCATTACAACATCAATTATACAATGTACATTAGTCAAAAAATGAAAAAAAAAATACTTGTAATAGAAATTAGGGTTTCTGATTGAGGAGTTATCTTCACAAAATAGAGGATTGGAAGGGTAAAGAATTCCAATGCGCAAAGCATAACTTTAGATTAATTAGATTGGATGGACTTCGTGTGTGTTTATATTGGTTCTTGGTCTATCTCTTGCTTTTTTGTTGTGTTTTTTTCAAATGTATTGGAGGTGCAAAAGAGAGGAAGAAGCTTTTGGTTAGTGTTTATGGCACAATGAAGTCACATGTTCATGTGTTCAACACACAATTTGTTTCATATAAACAAAATTGTGCAAACAATCTCTTTACAATTTGAAATCCTGATTAACACATGATTTTAAGTATCTTACTCTTAAAATTAGAAAAAAAAAATATTTTTAGTCCTGAATATTTACCTACTTTTCTATCTAAGTCCTCAATCTTTTTTGAGTCAATGGCATATTTACACCTCAATTTTACTACCTTTTGTAATTATACACATGAAGTTTTAACTTTGTTAATTATACACCCAATTGAAAATTTAGTTGTTATTGTTTACAATTCAATTAACTCAAATTTAAATCATTAGTCTAATTAGTATAGTCAGCTAAAAGGGTAAACGCTTATGGCCTTAAGGAGGCCATGTGACCTTTGGTAAGTGGTCGCTTGCTATACCCTACAAAACAATGGTTGTGACCTATTTAAAAAATGTGGGTTGCAAGACTTATTGTCAGTTATGGGTGGTCAGCCATAGCCCTAGGAGGCTTGTGTAAACCATAGAAGATCGTGGGTAGCTACCTCCTTGGCTAACTATGCTGACTGTTGACTGGACTAATAGTGTGAATTGGAGTTAATTGGGATGGAGATGGTGACAATTAAATTTTTAATTCAATGTATAATTGACAAGTCGAAACTTTAGATGTATAATTGTAGAAAGTGGTAAAATTGAAGCATAAATTGTGACTAGAGGCATGCAAATGGGTTAAACAAGCCAACTCGATTTGACCCACTTTGGTATGCAAGTTAACTGCGTTAAGTTCATTTGGTCCACTTTTTAAATAAGCCAAAAAACTTTAACTTTAACCCTTTTAAAAAGTAAGTTAAATAGGTTGCCCTATAGGCCAAAGGTATAATATGTTAAATAGGCCAACTCAAACGGGACAAGTTGGGTTCATTTAGCCTATCTTTTAAACGAGCCAAAAACCTCAACCCAAACACATTTAAAAATAAGTTAAATAGATTGACCTATAGGTGAAAGCTCATTTACATACCTCAAATTGTGTTATTGTTTGTCTTTTTTTTTTCCCCTCTTTCTATTTGAGCCTTCAATATTTTCAAAACCTTCTAAAAATAGGAATTTAGTCAAATTTATAAAGTTTTTCATCCATTTATGACATATATCAACTTTAAAATAATATTCAATAATTAATTTAATGAAATTATAATATTGAATACATTTATTTGCATAATACAATAAAAATTTAAAAATCAAATTAATGATATAATAATAAATAAAAATAATTAAAAGGTACAAAAAAATTTGAAAGTAGAAATCAAGGATGGAAAAAAATTTATATATGCTTTAGTCATCTTCACAGACAGGCTTAAAGCGAAATTGGAAGTTACTACATGTCTAATATTGATAGAAAGTTTAATGTTTTTAATGGAAGTTATATTTTCGTAATGTTAAAAATGTTAAGGACTTAAATAGGAAAAAAAATATAAGTGAAAAGTAAATAAATATTGATGATTGAAAGTGTACATTTTCCTTTTGAATTAGCCACATTTTATGGATTTTTTGTTAAAAGCAATTTTCCCCCCTTCCCTCTTCATAGGCTTCTCTTTTACCATTGTATATTTGAATAGAATATAAGACATTTGGAAACTCAAATAACATATGAAGCTTTTTAAAAATGTAAATATAATAATTGAAATGCTAAAAAAATAATTTATAAAGAAGGGAAATGTAATAATATGCATGTAAAATAATAAAATACTAAGTAATGTCAGTCTTATAAATAATAGAGGAGGTGAAAAAGAAAAAAAAAAAGAAACCTTTATCTACTCCTCACTCTAGCAAGTTTACTTTTATTGCGACATTGAGAAGAAGAGAAGAGAGAAGAAAAAATTTCTTGCAAATTAGGTAAGTCTAAACCCTAAATTTCTAATTGTATAAATATCAAGATTAAAAGTAGATTCCTTATCAAAAAAGATTAAATGTAGATTTTGATATTAACAAAGGATAGGTTACAAAAGTATAATCTAGGACAATTCATTATTTATAATTAATGAAAACCTATGAAATTATAATATATGAGCAAGTCAATAATTGCTAATTGTCATTTTGATATCTATAAGTAACTAAAAGCTAAGTTAAGATTTATCAATTTGATGTTATAATAAGAAGTTTGATAATTATGATTAACTCAAAATTATAAAATTGATGGATTAATTAGTTCTAGAAGTTAAAGTATTTGGTGAAATTGAATACGATTAAAGCTAGAGTTTAATGAAATTAGTTACGAGGATTGAAATAGGGAATAGACCCTAAAATAATAGAAGTATTAAATTGGTCAAATCAAACTTATATGATATTGATTAAGATTTTTATATCTCAATTACAGTTTATCTAAGTACATGGATTTCAATTTAATAAAAATCCTAGAATCTAATTGTAACACAAACGCTCCAATAAATTCGATGGAACAAGTAGATTAAATAAGCTCTAGTTTTTCCCATATTAGGTCGATCATCTATATATATATATACTCTCTTCTTCGCTCTAAAAACTTCAAAAGGACTTTCTTGAACTTAAGCAAAAAATAATAATTCAAAAAAACTATTATGAAAATTCAAATGTTTAGCCAATTTTTTATAATATTCTTTTATAATTATTCTTTTAAAAACCTTCCCAACTAGTTTGCACACTGGTGGGAATAATTTGGAGTAGTCCCTGAAATCATTTATGAAAATGCCAAGAATGGTTTCAATACTTTCATAAAAGAATACAATCCAACATCTTATGAAAAAAAAATTTAGAAAGAAATGCTATATTTTATACACAATGGTGTATCTTGAGCCATGGCATGGTGGTTCGATTACAAACCCGATTGAACCTCAAATACAACCAATTTGATCAGAATGTATAAAGTTAAATGGTGGGACAACTTCAAGATGTGGAATAAACTTGAAGAAGATCCAATTTCTTTTATGTATTGATTACAAAGCTACTAAATTTTTTTTAATAAAAGATAGAGGCCAATCTCTTCTTATCTAAATAAATCTAACCAAAGCCAATGTTTTAGTTCCTAAGATGATTAGATGGTCTCAAGTCAATCTACTTGAACATTAGAAAATAGAAAATCGACTTCTAAAACAACTAATATACAATATTGAACCATCAAACGTGGTTCAACACCCAGATAGTAAAGTCATTATCTAATTCAATAGAAGATCTTTTGATCAACTGAGGATACCCTTAAAAATAAGATCTATGTCATCATCCTCAAGGAGACTAGTAGACCTTCCAAATCTTCTATCAATAATTTATACACCTTACAACAAGGGTACCTAAGAGAAGCTCAATTAAATAATAAATAAAAAATCTATTTGAACTATATAGATGAAGCTAATAGATATTTGGAGAGTATATTTTAATTTCTTTTAAAACTATATATCTAAAATGTATATTAGCTAGATAAAACATTTGTCCAAGTAGAGAATATGCGCAAATTACACATAATAAAAATTATATTGCGTCTTCTAAATATTGGTTATATTCAATTAAATCGTCTTCGTTATTATCTTTGGTTTTTTGAGAAATTAAACATTTATTATTTTATTATTCTCAGTACGTGGTGTTGTCTTGCTAGGTCAACAAGAGGCCTACGAAATTCTTGCCTTTTCTTCTGGTCAATCTCAGTTTCCAGCTAATATACTAAAGAACTTTTATGATATTATTATCATTAAAATATTAACTAGCATGGTATAAAATATTTTGAATTCACCTAGATAACCAAAAATACAATCTATGAAATCACTCAAAAAAAGTAATATGATCTTCTAAATAAGAATAAAACAATTCTATATCCTGTTCGTCTTCACGGAAAGGATTATGGTTTATAGACATAAAGAGAATATGTATGAGAGTAATTGATACCAATAACTATTAACAATTAAAGTATAATACCACTCAAGAAATTCTATTACACTATTTAAATAATCATAAACATAAATATCAACAACATATTGTGACATAAATATATGAACAAGATATTATTGAAACCACCATAAGCGGTAGTACCAAGACTAGTGGGGTTTTATGCAAAATTATGTAATTATGAAACCTCCAAAGGCAATAATACCTATCGATTATGGGGTTTGTGAATTAAATTGACAGATCTTGAGGAATTACACCCAATTGATTTAGAGATTCCCCATACGAGATATAATATAAGAGAAGAGATAAATAATTTGAAATCATTATTGATTTGAAACAATTTGTACAAAATTCTAGAGCATATATAGATATTCAAAGAAAATATTAAAAATATTTGAAAGAGAATTGAGAATATTGAGAGATAATTTGTATTCTATCTTAAGATTGAAGCAAACGATATGCTTTAGAAAGGAAAGTATTTGAATATTGAAAGGAAATTGATTTATATTAGTGGAAGTAAGATCGGAAGTAGGAGAAGATACTATATGTGTATGAGAGGAAGAAGGGTGAGTAGAGAAGTGTTGGAGAAAAGAGATGAGAGAAGAAGGGAAGATGGAGCAGAGAGAGGTAGTTTGGGAGGATGAGAGAAAGAGAAGGAAAAAGAGGTTGTACGTCTGACCTTGTCCTCCATGGTAGAGCAGACCTGATTTTATAATTGAGAACATTGATTGGTTACTGTTGTGAACAATAATATTGTGGCCGACAGGTTACTGTAGAAATAGTGAAAGTATTGAGACATTTTACTATAGTGAACAGTAAATTGTCAGACGGTAAATAATGACATTATTGATGACGATATTGTGTACTGTAGTACATGTGTACAAATATTGTATTCTTACTATATTTTGCAGTGCAAAATTACATCGGAAAGTAAAACTACAATATTCAAGGATCACCGAAGTCTATCTCATAGTAGTTATCTTCATTTGAATTCTCGCTATGATGAGACGTAGACTTTGAGTTTGAACTTGATCCTTGGGTTGTTCATTGATATTTGCTAATGTTATTTCCAGAATCTTCTTCATTTGCTCTGGAGAACTTGCATTAGCTAGAGAAGAGATAAAAAAATTTCCATTATGATATTGCGGAGTTAAAACTTTAGATGGTGCAACCGTAGAATTGCGTTTGATCTAATTTAAAATTGAATCTTCTTCAAGTTTATTCCACATCTTGAAGTTAACCCACCATTTGACTTTATACATTCTAACCAAATTGGTTGTATTTGAGGTTCGATTGAGTTTGTAATCGAACTGTCATGCCATGACCTAAGATACACCAATGTATATAAAATATAGCATTTCTTTCTGAAAATTTTTTTCATAAGATACTCGATTGTATTCTTTAACGGAGGATTTAGAAGGTCTACTAATCTCTTTGAGAATGATTACATTGATCTTATTTCTAAGGGTCTCCTTAATTGATCAAGAAATCTTCTATTAAATTGAATGATGACTTTACCATCTGGGTGTTGAATTACGTTTGATGGTTCAATATTGTATATTGGTTATTTTAAAAGTGGATTTTCAACTTTCTAAGGTTCAAGCAAATTTACTTGAGACCATCTAATCATCCTAGGGATTGAAATATTGGTTGTGGTTAGGTCTGCTTGGATAAGAAGAGTTTGGCCTCTATCTTTTATTAAAACATTTTTAGTAGCTTAGCAATCAATACGTAAAAGAAATTGGATCTTCTTCAAGTTTATTCCACATCTTGAAGTTATCCCTTCATTTGACTTTATACATTTTGACCAAATTGGTTATATTTGAGGTTCTATTGGGTTTATAATCGAACCACCATGCCATGACTCAAGATATCCTAATGTGTATAAAATATAACATTGCTTTCTAAAAATTTTTTTCATAAGATATTGGATTGTATTCTTTTATGAAAGTATTGAAAACATTCCTAGCATTTTCATGAATGATTTTAGGTACTGCTCCAAATTGTTCTCACCAGTGTGCAAACCAATTAGGAAGGTTTTTAAAAGAACAATTATAAAAAAAAAAAATTAGCTAGGCATGTGATCTTTTTGAATTCATTTGGTAAAAAACATCTATTTATAATCAAAATAATTATAACTGGCTCAATTACCTGGTTGTTCAGAAAAGGGTTCTATATTGAGCTTTATTAGGATTGTTGAATGGGTTTGCCATTTTTTCAAATTGATTACTTTCAAAATTCTAGTTATAGAATAGCTAATTATTCCTTCCTTTTTAAAATCTTTGAATCTTATTGATCCAATTTTAGTCAAAACTTTTTCATAAAACTAGATTGGTTTGTGTGTATCTATATATATATATATATGTATATGTGATCGAATCACCCATATTGGTTGACTCACTGTTCTTCAATTTATCGTTCTTATTCAACAATAATCTTATCACTAAAGTATAATATAGATTATAGATTTGAAAATAAATTCTATAAAATTAAGATAAGATACGTAGGGAATAAGTAGATGAAATATGATAGTTATATATATATATATATATATATAATATGTTATCATCTATTAGTATATACCATGGAATCAGATGAAAAAGGAACTAAAAATTCAATTTTGAGGAGTACAATACCACTTTTCAATAATTGTGTATGTTAGGTTAATTGAAACCAAACTAGTGAATATTGGATAATTATTCGATGTATTGGAGAGCCAATGATTAAAAAAGTAAAGGAGTGTAAGTGTAGGTGTGTAGCATCAGCCTAAGTGGGGAAAAGAGAAGGATTAAGTTAGTTAAGTTAGTTCATGTAAGTGGATTAGTTATGGGGAAGGTGTCTTAAGGAGGGGTTCGGGAGATGAAGAGACTTGGGGCTCTTCTTGCTAGAGGAGGCACCTACTACTTTTAGGGTTCAAATTCCTCATGTCCTACTTGTTTTATCATTTAATTCTTCAAGTGTAGTTTAAATTAATTAATTTAATCTCTCAGGTAATTTTATTTGTTATGGGGTTTCTATTAATTTTTTAAGGTTTTTAGTTATTTTTTTATCATGAAGTTAAGTAAATTATCTCCATGCTTACGTGACTCAGAATATCTCTCAAATTTTGTTTAGTGTTTATATCCTATCTCAAAAAATTACAAGTATTATAATAAGAATGTTTTATATATATATATTTTTTATCAATCGCTTAATAGTCTAACTAAATTTCTAATTGAAAGCTGCAATCGTCATTAATCTGCTATTGGTTACAAAAGGGACTCCAATTTGAACTAACTTGTGCCTCTTGGTGGTTAGATGTACACGGAATATCAAATATTCATAATCTTATTGATTAAATAGAATTAAATATTTATGTCAATTAAGGATGGGCTACAAATATTTCTTGTAAGATATCCACCCACAAGATTGGAAAACATGAAGAATTGTTGCCCAACGATGGAAAATCCATATGCGGGTTAGTTTTACAAAGATTCCGATATAAGCCGTGCATAGTGTACATTAACACTTTTTTTGCCATTTTCGAGGTAAATGTTGATCGCATGCCATGTATTATTTTATTAACGATAAGAGCTTATGAAGACATAGAACATGAAAGTACTATCCTTTGGAGATGTCGTCCCACCTTTCGTCATTTCAAAAGTTCTTATGATAGTATCAAAATTTCGACCAGCCTAATCACGGGAGTCGGAGCTAAAAGATTGTAAAATCATGGTTTGAAGATTCTTCAGAATAAGCTTGCTGAGGAAGAGAAGACTTTTATTAATGTTTTTTAACACCGCACAAAGACGTTGAATGGTTATACTTTGTTTATTTGTGATGCAACAAATCAAATAATAAATATTATAGGAAGGCGTTGATGACAAAAATGCACTCAGACCTATATCTATCAAGCATTCAAATCTTTGAGTGCCGATAAGAGGCCTAATCAAATTTCCCGAATGCATCTGAACTTATTCCTACGACTTATTCGTACCTATTGATGCTGAGTGTTTGGGGTAATTAACCAAACGAACCGTTGTTCCGAGTAGTGTTCTCTCTCTAGTTTTCTAGTGAGAGAGATTTTCTCTCGTTTAGAGAGATTCTTACACCGTTTGGGTGTTGCTCGTGGGATTCTCATTTTCTATTTCCTTTCTGTTACTCGTAACTTCTGTGCTCATCATTAGTGCATGCATAGTTTCTACCAGCTAAAGGCATTTTGTTTTCAGATTTAAGCTCTACTTTTCAATCTGATCCATAAATAATTCTCCCTTTGGTGTTTTCATGCGTAATTAGAATATACCCAAAAAAATTAGAAACATCATATTAAAATTAAAAAAAAAAAACCCAATTCAAAACTATTAACAAAATACATCTTTGATCTGAATCTTCTTCTTTTTTCTTACATTACCCGGTTTCTTGGTAGATCTTGTAAAGAGTTGAAAATTGTTATATTTATTATTGGGTTAAGTTCATTATTTATTTAGGCTTTACTACTTAGATTAAGTGATATGTTTTAAGGAGTTTGGTCTATATTAAGATGATTTGGAGAAATTTGACTTAGTATGCTCTGAACAGGGACCGTTGGACTGATTTGTCCACCTCCAACCTTTCATAGGTAGGCTCATGCACCATGAGAAAGGTTACTGGTCTTGGGCTCTTTGCAAGCTCATTCCAAATAATTATGGAATGAGTAAAATTCCATCTCGTCCAACAATCACTAAAACGGTCCAACGAATGTCATCAAGCCCAAAAACCTATAAATATTCAGCTATTAATCCTCATTGAAAAAGAACTCTAGAGATAAGAGAAATGGTGTTCCATCATAAAATCTTTGCTCTTTAAGATCAAATAGCGTTCAAGCAAAGAACGGTCTTAATTACTAAAGAACTACAAGGTTGACATCCTGGGTTCCTTAGGCTCCCTTGTCTATTACCTATGTATTCAAGACTCCAGGATTGCTTGTTCCTCTTTCCTGTTATTCTCTCTCCAATCATTCCATTAAGTATCTACTTCGAGACCACGTATAATGCAATACTCGTGTGATTCACACAGGACTACTCTAGTCAGAACCCCTCATCTATATTTTGGAAACTCTACTAAGGAAGGGAAGTGATATCAAAGTGATGGAAACTCTTAGGAAGAGAATGGTTATAACAAGCAAAACGATCTCTCAAGAGCAAAGTATTAATGTTAAATCAGTTAAGCAAGACCTACCTTTACCACCTTAAGGCATTATGGGAGTGATATAAGCTATGCAAGAGGCAACAAATACCTTAGATCATTTCATGGCTACGTTTGTTTCACTCATGATAGGGCTGCTGCCTCTACTGCTACGCAACTTAGAGTGGCTCTATTAGACTCTACTATTGTTGTGCAAATAGGCACTACCTCCTTAACTTAAGCAACTTACCCTCTAATTACTGAAGAAGATATACCCTAAGAAGGGCACAAGTGAACCCCCTTACCATGGGTTGTAGCTTAAGCAAAATCTAGTAATTGAAATAGAGAACGTAAGGGTCTAAATTAGTGGCTCTTCATCTTCACGCATATCTACTCCTCTATCCAATCCTACTATCCTAACCTTGGGTAGATCTACTTCCTACCCTAATGCTGCTCTTGGTCTACTAGCTGCATCTATAGCCTCTACTCTAAGGACTTCCTTTATAACATAGGAAGACTTAGATATTTATATGAAGGAAATACAAGCTAAGTCATCTATGAGAATACCAAAACTAAAACTCTTATAACATCAATGCCATAACAACTCAACTCTTAAGTTTTAAGCCCAGGCAATGCCTTGGCACATCGGCTTCCATGCCTTAAGACTAGGCAACGCCCTGACATCTTGACTTCTATGCCCCAAGCTTAAGCAATACCCTAACATCTTAGCTTCCATGCCTCAAGCTCAAGCAATACCCTAACAACTCGACTTGTAATACGTTAAGCCTAGTTAATGCCTTAACAACTCAACTCCCACCCTTTAAGCCTAGGCAATACCCTAGTATATTAGCTTCAATGCCTCAAGACTAAGCAATGCCCTAACATCCATTTCTTACATCACTGTTGCTTTAAAGCATAAGATGTCTCTAATTAAGTTCACTAGAAAATGACCTCTATGATTAAGCAACACTTAACTAAACATCGTTGCTAACTGGTAAGAGCATGGACTCCCAAGCGTGCAATGAAAAGTCAAGCTTGTATAATGTAGACTGGTAAGAGCATTGCTTTGTAGGCGCATTACAAGTTGTTACAGCTAAGTAAGACAATACTAAGTAGCTGAGTAGTGGAGAATACCCCATTGATAATGAAAGAGAATTATCAATCTTAGACAATAAATGCTATAAATACTACTTTAACATGATCGAATACCTTCTCAAAAGAGATCGCTTAAATATTATCATTGCAAGTGAGATTTTTTGCTCCAACACTTAAGATGATTCTAGAAGCTCTTTAGATCATAATAATCTAAGTAGCCTTATGTTCATGACAACCCTCCTAATGGCTCCTTAGATCATAGAGGCTAAGCAGCCTTAAATGCTAAAAACTCAATAACCCATTAGAATGTCAGTCATAATGACTTCCATCGTTACTGCTAAGTGAAGGTATCACCTTTTAAGTGTACAATGACTTGTACATGCTCAAATGACTTTTGTTACCAAGAGGCTCTCTAATAACACCAAAAAATGGGATGGCATAAAAAGAATTCCTTAAAGCATAAAGTTCCCTTTATTGAAGGAACAACTACTCAAGTTGCTAACTAGTCTCAATGAGACGTGCTAGAATTGGGGGAGGAAGGGTATTAATCAGTGTAGTGTATTGCTCAACTTTATATGCACTTAACCAGAACAGTACACCAGCACGAGTATTAATCGCACACCCCTCCCTAATTGGTACATTAGAGATTGATGCACTACTAATGTCACCTTTTGAATATATTGGGGATTCCTTATAATCCACAAAGTCTAAATCACCATCGTCGGCCTCAAAAGGCATTCAAGCTACCCTTCGTGTGAAAAAGGGAAAGCAAGCTCCCTAGAATGTTCCATTGCACTCATTGCAAGTATTGCAAGTGAGTAGAAGTAGTGATGGCATAAAGGATCCTAGCCTTCTTAAAGAAAACCACATGCTTAGGCTTTACAGTAAAGCACCCCATCCAATAACTCCATCTCAATGGAAGCAATTTCCTAAGGAAAGAAAACTGAATATGTTAGAGATGTAACTCTCCCTTCCCATTCTTAAAATGGAACAAGTATTCTTCAATGGTGAAATAAATGTTTATTGGAAGCTCTTTGCAAACGAAGTTCTCGCTGTGCAAGGTTTGCTAGGACATGTTGCTTACGAGGCTTGTTATGCTCAAATCATGCTACTCTTGAGACTCACTCCAATCTAGGCCTGCTCACTCAAGGCTTGTAGCGCTTGAGGACTACTAAGTTTTCTATGATGGTGATCCTAGAGTCCTCTCAAGTCTCGTTACGGGAGAGGGTCACTGCATGCAAACCTTACCCTGCTCAAGGCCTATTGGGGTCTTTTACATTCAAAGATTGCTATATGAGATGCTCACTAGGCTTAAGACTTACTAAGACCTATTTCACTTGATGCTCTGTTGCTCAAGGCTTCCCTATGAAAGTTCGCTATGCTTAAGGCTTACTCATTTAAGGCCTGCTACACCTAAAACCTATTGGGACTTGTCATGCTTGAAGCTTGCTCGTTGGAAATTAGTTCCCTGCTAGGGAATTAGCTAGGCTACACTTATTCTTGAAGTAGATATTGAGGTTGATTAGGGGCAATTAATTATGATACCATGCCTACAAGAATGAGGAAAGAAGTAAGTAAGATAAGACATACATGGTATTAAAAAAAAAAAATAGAAAAGGAGAGCAAGGCTTGACCGGAAAGAAAATGACAGGGAATGCTAGTAAAATAAAATAAAAAGACATTTTTACTTGATATGAGCAATGGATGAGATCAAATATTATGGAAAAGAAAAGAATCCACTTATCGATAGAAGTGAAGAGAGAGAGAGAGAAAAAAAAAGGTAATTTTTTTAAAGACACTTGGAGTTACTTGATGCTTGTCTTTATATGCAGCGTTGTGTCTGTGCTCGTGGATTGTTGGATGAATTTATTCGTTGGCACTCATTCCGAACAAATCGAATTTGGAATCAACAAAAGAGTCGACAATTTGATAATCACTTAGACTTTTCTCTAATAGAAAGTTGTAAGGCAAGCTTCTTTGATTATTTACCAAGCAACGACTGGAGTGTGAAAGATATAGACTTAGAATGAAAAAAATAAAATAAAATAAGAGTCAATTAATGATCACAAGGAAAAGAATTATGAATTGTGCCTCCTTAGTGTTATCTATAAATAATAGTGTGTTGGTGTGGTGATATGGAAAGCAAAGAGTTCGAAACAATTTTTTTTTTTTAAAGGCAAGTATATTCCCTCTGTGAAAAAAAAAAAAAAAAAAATTGCAGAAAGAGGGGGTGAAAGAACAAACAAGCCCAAATTCACGAGTCCGAGGAAGCCGTCTTTATTTGCTTCATGCCAACCTTTATGAAGAAAAGATTATATGAAAAGAGGAAAGGTAATTATTATCTTTAAGTGATCTATGAGGACTACACAACAATTTATATAACCTTTCGTGACATGGTTTATGTAACGTTATGAATATGAGCACCTTTTTATATCTCAGTTAAAGTGTAACAATGAATGGGTTGTGAGACAGCAAGGTTACTCAACTTAGCCCATGCAAATAAGATATACGTAGACAAGCCATGACAACAACTAGTTAACTCACATTAAAGGGAACCGTGAAGAATAACTAAAAGAAGAACATCATTGATAAGCTAGATCGAAGACGATCGTTGCCGCTGTTGTTTAAGTCGTGATATAAAAAAGAAAAAATCCAACAAGATATGATTAGTTAATGAGCCAAAACAAGAAAAGAAGCCACACAGGAGTCAATCCCTGCATCATAAAAAAACAACGAGAAAAAAGAAGAAAATTTACCTATTCAATGTCCGTGCCCATACGAAGAGTAGCGCCTTGAGCCTCTTGGTTCGCTTAAAGAGTTTGTTCGTTCACTGGCACTTGTTTGTTGAGACGATTGGAGTGAAGAAATTGAATTTAGGAGTAAGAAAAGAAAGAGAAAGAAAATTCATGATTCAATGATGTTTGCTCGATACTCCCTCCAAAAGAGTATCATAACTCGAGTATTAATCGGTTTGAACTCACTAGTTGAAAACTAGAGTTTGAATGGTGAGAATATGGAGTACAAAAAAAGTAATGATTATTATATATAGATAGTAGCTACAAGAATGCAAAAAAAAAAAAAAAGATATGAAGGTGATTTAATCTTGAAAGTTGGTAGATTTGGAACATATGTTTATATTTGTAATGGGATATGATATATACTCGAATATTTTGTGAAGATATTATGAATGAAGTTTTAGTAAGAAAATATTCATAGAAGTGTTTAAAATATTTATGCTATGATATTTTTGAAGTTAAGATGGATAATTCGATAGACCTTTCAAAAAAAGGTAAAACAAAAAAAAAGATTTGGCAACTAAAGGATTTAAAAAAGATTAAGAGCTATTATTTTCATCTTGATTAATGAAGAGGATAGCAGATTAAGGAATCATGTATAGCCTCATTACACGTTTGGAATAGTTAAAAAAAAAAAAAAAGAAGTGACATATTGAATTGCAATAATGGGCTCAATTAGGAAAAAGAAGTTAGCTTGAAGAAATAATGAGAAAGGGGTCTTAGTTTTTTATTCTATGAGAATTGGCAAGAGAAACCAATTTGATAAAGAAACTTGTGATTAGATAATCTAATGGATCTCCATTTTGGTGGAACCTTGACACGGGAACTCATGGTGTAAAGTTTTACAAGTCAATCCTTCCTAATTATCTATGTTGAATATATGTTTATGCTATTTCATTGGAGTGCTTCTAATGGGAATTTCTTTTAAGGCTATATTGAAGAATATTTATTTAATATATCTTTCCCTAAAGGCAATAACACTCTTACATATCAAAAGCAACACGCTCAATTAAATGATGTCGCAAGCTTACGCACTAAGGCATATAGCAAATGAAGTTGTGGTGCTGGTGCTAGATGAGGTTTTCAACTATGTGAGTGCACTCAACAGTGGTGTGACTAATTCATAGTACACTTACACCAAATAGTGACTTAGTTATTCAAAGTAAGCAATTGATGCCTAAAATACTTAGACTCCATCTAAGAATTTTGGTTAAAGTGCAAATGTATAGGGATAAAAATTACCATATTAATTATTGAGCTAAATCCATTATTTATTTAGGTTTTACTCCTTAAACTAAGTGATGGGGCCTAAGGAGTTTGGTCTATATTGGGATGATTCGAGGAGATTTGGCTTAGTAGACTCAGAACATAGACCGTTGGATTAGTCTATCCATCTATAACCTTTCTTAGGTAAGCTTATGTACCATGAGAAAAGCTACTGGCCTTAGGCCCTTTGCAAGCTTATTCCAAACAATTATGGAATGAGTAAAATTCCATCTCGTCCGACGATCGCTGAGACAATCCAACGAATATCATTAAGCTTAAAAGCTTGTAAATATTCAGTCATTCCTCCTCATTAAAAATGAACTCTAGAGATAAAAGAAATAGTGTTCTAGTATGAAATCCTTACTATCTAAGATCAAATAGCGTTCAAGCAAAGAACAATCTTAATTACTCAAGAACTATAAGGTTGACGTCCTGGGTTCCCTAGGCTCCTTTGCCTGCCACTTGTGCATTTAAAACTCTAAGATTACTTGTTCCTCCTCCCTATTATTCTCTCTCCAATAATCTCATTAAGTGTAATCTCTACATAACTATTTTGAGGCCATGTATAACGTGATACTTATGTGACTTGCACATGACTGCTCTAGTTAGAATCCTTCATCTACAGATTCATGGTCTTAAGCTAGAGAATTTAATTGTCATAGCTACTAGATTAATTAGACGAAGAATTGGGGAAGTTCTTGATGTTGAATCTATTGTGTCGATGTAAGGAGAGAGAAGGGCCTATTTACAAGTAAGGTTAAATTTACCTATAGATATTCTTCTAAAATCTCACATATGGGTGAACAAAGGGTAGGGTAAGAGATATCGAGTTCTTTTAAAATATGAACAGGTTAATAATTGGTGCTTTAGGTGTGGAAGGTTAGGTCATATGAGTAAAGCATATGAATATGAAAAAGTATATGGTGAATGGATGGGTCCTAGGTTACGTGCTAATTGAGTAAAGAAATGGGAGGGTAGTGTTGATGAAGAGGAGTGGAAGGGGGCAAAAAAGGAGAATAGTCATCCAAATACTTCAACCCATGAGAGTGTATTAAGGGGAAAGAAGATAGCTGAAATTCCTATTGCTTTAAGACCCTTGTAACCACATACTAATTCAACCTCTAATCCCAACATTGATGACTTAGCACCAATAAAAAATCAACCCATTCTATCACTTAAGCAACAATAGAGCCACTCATCCTCAAGTAACAGACCAATATTTCATTCAAACTCGGAAACCTAACCACATTCTATCCAATCAAACTCAATCATAACCTAATCGGTTGTACCCTATACATAGAAACCTTCCAAAAACATAGAATCAAAAAACCCAAACTCTTTGTAACCAAACAAGTCAAATGTTGCTTAAGAGAAAGAAGACATACCATTTGATTTATAGATCAACCTATCATCCTTGAATAAGCTATGCCACAATGAAATCACTATAATAGAAAATATCATAAATCAGTCAGTTAGTGAGCAGTTTCCTAGCAAATTAATAGTGGCATTGAGGAATATGCATATTAAAAGAGCCAGGGACATAGATGAAGACTCTTTTGTTGTAAAGAAACTAAGAATTGAGAATGAATCTTTCAATAATCTATTGGTTGAAAAAATTGAAAAAAAAAAACTAAAAAAGGAAAAAAAAAAAGAAGTGAAAAATCAGGAAAAAGAAGAAGAAGCAAAAAGCCATAAGAAAAATGCTATGGGAAGAAAATATCATGGAAGAATGAGAAAAGCTATTAAAATTACTTGTCAAACTATCAAGGAGATATGTGAGACAAGTGATTGGGTGGATGTTCCAATATCTACTTGTGATTTTATGGGTAGTGGTGGTTGGCCTGAAATAGCCAAACGGAAGCCATAAAGCTTTTCTATTGGAACTGTTGAGGGATTAGCCCTCCCAAGACAGTTTAAAATTTAAGAGGATTAATTAATAAGTTTAATTCGATTGTAGTTTTTCTCATGGAAACGAAAATTAAAGAAAACAATTTAGAATGGTTAAGGAATAATTCGAGGTATAGAGGAAGGTTTTATGTGGAAAGAAGAGGATTAGAGAAAAGATTAGTTTTATGGTGGAAGATAGTTGCGCAATTGAGATCAACTATGCTAATGACTTCTTGATAGACTCAAATTTAATAGCTGCTAATGAAACTTTAGTGGGTCACATATCTTAGGTTCATTCCTCTATAGCTTTCTAATAAAAAAGAAGCTTATGGAATAAACTAAGGGAAGTGGCAGCGTTGAGGAGTGAAGCTTAGTTGTACATAGGTGATTTTAATTCATTGTTATATGAACATAAAAAATAGGGTGGTAGAAACTTAGAAAAGGGTAGTAAAGGGCTTTCAAAAAATGATTGAAGATATCAACCTTTAGGATTTGAGATTTATTGGGCCTAAGTTTACTTAAAGTAACAAAAAAGATAATGGAGTGTTGATTAGAGAGTGCATTAATAGAGGGCTTGGTTCGATTGAGTGGGTAGAGAAGTTTCCATGTTGCAAGATTGAACATATTCCCATAAACGGATCATACCATGTTGCTTTACTTGTACATTTGGAAGCAAGGGATGCAAAAGGAAATGGAGTGTTTAAATTCAAGAATATGTGGTTATCATCTTCATATTTCAGAAAAGTTGTTAAAAAGAGATGGATGAGGAATAGTGAAAGTCATAGCTAGGACTTCATGTTATTAACACTTGAACTTGCAAAAAAGAGCTTATAATATGAAGTAAATCTCATTTTCCAAATAATAGAGTGGAGATTGACAGAATTATGAAGAAGTTAGTTGTATTACATAATGAGGTAAGCGATTTTGATATATAAGAGGAGGAGAATTTATTTGGTTAACTTGACTTGCTTTGGGAAAATGAGGAAAAATACTGGCACCAAAGAGCTCATTCTAGATGGCAAATGTATGGTAATAAAAATACAACATATTTTCATCATTCCACCTTATTTTGCAGAAGTAAAACCAAGGTGCTAAGGATTCAAAACAGTAAAGGGGAATGGTTGGAAGAAGAAAAAGATATTGCTGACACATTTAGTGTTTATTTCAACAATCTTTTTAAGTCATCAGGAATTATTGATGATGATGAGTGCCTTCAATGGATTGATAATGTGGTATTGGATGAGGTGAATAGACTGCTATGTAGTGATGTAGATGATGATGAAATTAAGAGGGTAGCACTAGGACCAGATGGATTCTTAGGAGTGTTTTATGATAAGTTTTGGCCTATCATAGGGAAATAAGTTATTGCAGTGGTGAAACTTTTCTTTCGAACGGTAACTTTCCTAAATCTATTAACCATATTGATCTCATTCTCATACCTAAAGTTCTTTATCCCCGATAAGTTTCCCAATTTAGACCTATAAGCTTATGTAATTTTCTATACAAGGTTATATCCAAAATCTTAGTTAACTATTTAAAGCCTTTTTTAGGGGAACTTGTTTCTAAAAATCAAAGTGCATTCATTTCAAGGAGAACTATTCATGACAATGGATATAAGCA
The DNA here is from genome assembly GCA_024138005.1 of Lumnitzera racemosa. NCBI lineage: Eukaryota > Viridiplantae > Streptophyta > Magnoliopsida > Myrtales > Combretaceae > Lumnitzera > Lumnitzera racemosa. Next base: position 39,963,130 of record JAMXBC010000006.1, on the reverse strand, counting down.
AGGCATGTAATTGTATTGAGTGGCATTTTTTTTTTCTAAAAAAGTTTTACTCAAATATGGTTTTGCATCTAAATGGGTTGATTGAATAATGCAATGTGTTTGCTCTATTGAGTTTAATATTGTAGTTAATGGGAACAAGATCGGTAGAGTGATACCTAAAAGGGGTTTACGTCAAGGTGATCCATTATCATCCTTTTTGTTTATCCTCTTAGCTGATGTTCTTTCTAAAGGCATAACCAAAAGCACTAATGAAGGAATCTTGTCTGGTGTTTCTATAAAAAATACGTGCCCTTGATTGTCTCACTTATTTTTTTGCAGATGGCTCTTTATTTTTTATAGAGGTAAAAGGTGATGAGGTCAGGAGATTGTTAGGTCTAATTCGATCCTATTGTGCAGCCTCAGGACAGGAGGTTAACATGGATAAGTCAAGTATTTATTTTAGTAGGAACACTTCAAAGGAGGACAGGACAGTGATTACAAGATTGATGGGTCTTCAGACGACTAACAGCCAAGGCATTTATTTAGGTTTGCCTACCTTATGGGGCAGATCTAAAAACCAGGCATTGACATTCATAAAAGATATAGTTCTCAAGAAATTGAAGGGTTGGAAACAGCAGTTTCTTACTGAAGCATGAAGGGAAGTATCACTTAAGGCAGTGGCATTGGCAATTCCAACATTCTCAATGATACGTTTCAAATTTCCTAAAAGATGGTGCAATGAGGTCAATTCTTTGATGGCACATTCTTTTGGGGGCAAAAGCGTGAGGAGAGAAGGGTTCATTAGATTAGTTGGAAGAATTTAACGAAACCTAAAGAAAGGGGAGGCGTCGGTTTCAAAAACTTACATCTATTCAATTTGGCACTACTAACGAAATTAGATTTGAGATTGGAATCAAACCCAAGTGCCCTATGGGCTAGAGTCATGAAAGGTGTTTATTTTCCCTACGATGACTTTAGACATGCTAGGAAAGAGGGTGCTATTTTAAGGAGCTTTATGGAAATTAAATAAAGGCGATAGGATTAAGTTTTGGGAAGATAGGTGGGTACCTGCATTGGAGGGCTATGAACTTTGATCATCTCCAAGGAATCACAATAGTACACTGGGCCTTAATGATTTTACAGATCCTGTCACAAAAGAGTGGAACTTCTCAAACTTAAGACAACATTTGAATATTACAGAGATCAAGAGCATAAGAGCTTTACCTATCTGTGACATGGAGAAGAGTGATTCCATCATTTGGCCGGTCAATCACTGGACCATTTTCACTGTTAAGTTTTCTTATTTTTACCTGAAAGAAAAGAGCAACAAAAGTATAAGTTTAGAGCTGTCTACATCCAGAACTGTGTTATCTTATTAGTAGAAGAGAATTTGGAGTCTAGATACCTTACCAAAGATCAAACATTTCTTCTGGTGCATAGTCTTTAATTCTCTTCCAACCATGGAAAAACTATGGCGAAGAGCACTGAATGAAAATCCTTATTTTCCGTTCTGTGGTGAGGGGGAAACAGTATCTCATATGTTGCTCCAGTATGCATGGCCACATTAGATTTGGTTTAGGGGTCTTGGAATAAGGGTTCAATCTAATAAAGTGGGCACCTATCTGGAATGGTTCGAGGAAATAGTAGATGTGTTGAGGACTTCAAAGGGGATGCGAAGAGACTTAGAGAGGAAAGTTAGTGTCTTTGCATGGAATATTTGGGAATCAAGATGTAATTTAAACCTTAGGGAGGCAATTATACAATCTAAGGCTTTCCTTGAGTAGTGGTGAAAAAGAAGAGAGCTTGAAGAAGAACATTGGGGTATTAGAAGAAAGAAGGATGTCTGATGAGATATGGACATGTCTTATCGATCCTAATCTCAAAATTAACGTACACGCATCTAAGGGGAGTGACAATAATTGGATTGTGATTGGAGTAGTATTTAGAAATAACCAAGGATAGATCGTTTATGAGAGGTCATGGGAGGTGGCTTGCATGAATATTGAAGAAGTGGAAGCAATGGCTCTCTTTGATGCTGTACAGTTGGCGTGCGAGAACAATTGGTCAAACGTTGTTTTTGAATTACTAATGGATTGGGCCAAGAGTTATATTAGCAGAATAGAGCATCTAGGAGCTAATAGGGCTTGTAGTTTTGCTTTTGTGCATGTTGTTAGATATCTTTTAGATTTTCATGATAACAAAAATAAGAAAGGTTAATGTATTAAAAAGTGTACAGGTATTTAACAATTATTCAAAAAGTTTAAAATTGCAAATTGAGGAACATTAAGAAATTTATTCAAAAGGTTTGAATTAACTAAAAAAGAGAGAAATCTAAAAATATTCAGAAAATATTGCAAAAGCTTATATAAGAAGAGTCAATATAGTACTTTAGAAATTTATTCAGAAACTTTCAAGATAAGTAAATTGAAACTCTTTAAAAGGTTATTCAGAAAATTAGTACATTGCAAATGAACACATATTAGATTCGAAGCGAACAGGGCCTAACTCCATTAGATTGGATATATTAAGGAAATACACTTAATTTCGTTTCATTTAAGATGAAATTAAGAATTCATAAGGATTATTTTTTAGTGAATTTATTTTTTAGATAAATCAAGATATATACAAAAATGGATAAAGATAAGGTTGATTTCGGGTTTTTTGGGATTTCAATTTCAAATATGAAGCTTATCTAGATATTGCTAATCAAATTGTATCTAATCAAGATAAGTTGATAAGATTAAGTTTAAATTTCAAAACTCTAAGATTTTTTCTAAAAATATCTATAGATTATCTTTAACGTTAAATATGGATAAACATGAAGTGAAAATGATTTTCAATAAGTTAGCCGTTGGAAGGCTTCAATATAAAAAGAGAAAGGAGAAAGGAGAAAGGATTCAAAGTGCTAAGTACGTTTTGAAAAAAAAAAAAAAAACATTCGTTACACCTTGATCGTGGTCAAATTCTATCATCTAAAAGAGCACAAATTGTTTTTTAGATATTACTTTAGAAAGTTGGACTAAAGAAAATTATTCATCAATCATCATTTCTGTTTTAGTGTAAAATTATTTTAAACTTGTATTATTATTCTCATTTGTAATTTATAAATTTTGTTCGTTGTTTAAGTGTTGAGTGAAGTTTTATTTTACTTTGTAAATCTATAATTAGCCTAGATTGTAGAGAGACTAAATAGACAAAACAAAGTATTGTAAAGTCCATGTGTGACAAATACTTGTAAACTCCTCGTGATTTGTTTTGATTTAGTAAATCAAGTGGAATGATACCAATGAAGTAGACCAAGGTCCTTAGTAATGGAGTTAGAGAAGAGCAGTAGGCAGAAGGCGAAGCTCTATAAATCTGATCTCTCTTTTAATTTGCTATTTAATTATGTTATTTGTGTTAAAGTATTAAAGTGTCATTGTTTAGCAAATTAACTTATTAAGAGCAGTATTTTCAACTTACATAAAAATGTTTCAAAATTTTAAAGATATCAATTCATTGCCTCTCTTGATATCTTATACAGAACCAACACATGTACTAAGAAAAAAAAAATAAGGTTGTTGACTGGGTAGCTAGGACTAATAGGAGAGGGAGGCATCTATAAGATTGGTAGTATAATCCCCAATCCCAACTCTAAGAGCTTATCCTACTTGATCCTCAATATATTTTAAGTAATTGCCATGTACTTTCATCTCTTACCCACATTGATGCTGGGTAAATCTTATTATTAAAAGTAATGTTTTGTTGGGGAAAAAAACCAAACGAACCCATCTAAATGGAGAAAGGATTTAGTGGAGCTAATACATTACGTGAATTGATAAATGGCGTGTAAGTATCAATAAAATTTTGATACGTTGATATATTATTTTTATATTTTCAAAAAATATATTTCTTCATTTTCAAGTGTCTAAATATTAGTGGTACTTGTACGACACTTATCAATCCATATGGCCTATTAGTATTTTTTGAATCCTTTTTCATCTAAATGACTCTTATATAAAGTTGGACAAATTGCTTTAGATGAAAACTTATTAGTTTTGCTCTATTTACATAATTTAGCTTTATTATTTTATTTTGAAGATAACAGTACCCTTAATTACCATAATAGTGAGGTTTTATACTCATGACACAACACTTAAAATTATAATACCTCGAGTGAATAGTATCTTATATGGATTGTGGAAGATATTGAGTAGTTATATATAAGGTCAAGCAGTGAATAACTTAATAACACTTGTTAGAAACTTTTTAGTCAAATGTTTAAAATGGACCTGTTAGTGTTTATTGGTATAGCCATTTGCTACTTTAACCTAAAGTGCTATAAAATTTTCATAATTGAGTGAATTCTCTTTTATTCTTACTCTTATCAATCATTGAGGTCAATGACTTGTTGATTAATTTTTCTTTTCATATCAATTCTAATAAGTGTAGTATAACCTTCTCTAGTGCATAATGTCCATTTGAAATAACCGCTCATATCTTTTAGCTCCTAAACCCCAAAAAATGTTATTTGTCTTATTGTTTGTTTGAATCATGCTTGGTTGTTAAAGCCACTAGGCATAACATCATATTTGATCGATTAAGAGTTGCATTAGCTTTTTCAAATTTAAGACCTACGCAATCCAAATCTCTATTATATTGTTAAGGCTTAGTACATTAGAAGTTCTTGATATTGTGTCAAATTTTAATCAACTTTCTTGCGCTTTAAATAGGGAACATGCAAATAACTCCTTTAAAATTTGATTTAGATACAGATTGACCTCTAAACTTTTAAAGTATACTTTAAAACCACTTTAACATCGATAAATTGGCTAAAAAAAAAAAAACCCAACAAGTTGAAAGTAACCCCCATAAATTTTGATTTTTGGTGTAGAGACATTCCTAAACTTATTAAAATGTGATTTAAGTTCATTAAACTTGTATCATAGTATGACTTTTTTAATTAAAAAAGAAAATGTCATTCATGTTGATAAATTATCAATGTTTAAAGAGTTTTAAAATATAATATGAAAGTTTAGGAGGTTAATTTGCACCTGAGTTAAAGTTTAGGAGGTTGTTTACAATTTCTTATTTTAAACATGTCATTAAGTTATCTATGTTTATACCAAAATATAGCTAAATAATTTATGTTCAAAGTAAATCACTTAAATTCTATATATTTATATCATTATGCCAATTCTATTATCTGAATTAATTGATTCTCAATTAAATTTTTTAATAAAATTCTCTCCTTTCGTCTTAGGGAAATCTATGGCAAGTATTAGTTCAAACAATTACAAATAAGCAAATAATCAATTAGTCCACTCTTTTAACTCTAGACTATGATCCAACCGTCCACATTAGATTTTCTTTTTCCTTTTTTCTTTTTTGGTAAGAAGTTGTCCACATTAATTGCATTATTTGAGAAAACGAAATATTACAAGCTTTGACCTTACAAATCCTGGTATAGTTTAATCTCATGCTCTTACCCTCAATAGGAACTACATAGATCTAAGATACCTAAATCTTCTTGCAAATAAATACTTGCAAATTGGATTTAAAGTCCATCAGTGCCATAACTAGAGTCCAAATACTTGCTTAAAACTTGGATAAAGCTTCTTTGTATTCAAAAACCGATTCTTTTAAATTTCTAACTTAGACTTAATCCAACTTAGTCTTCTTTAAAATTTACTTAGTTCTCATATTGTCATTAGCCTTCGTCCTTATCTTCTACGATTTAGTTGGAACCAATGTTGTCAAATCTAAACCAAGACCTGAGAATGGAAAGAGGTCAAGGATCAAGAGGGCAAAACTAGGGTCCAATTGGGATTAAACAAGGAATAATAAAAATATTAGAATGCAATTCATATTTATTCATAAAGAAATAAATTACTTATATTTTAGAAATTTAAAAATTGAGAATTTTTTACAGTTTATTTTTTATTTTTCTGTAATTTACATTTATTTTTATTGTAGATGATGCATTTTCTAGAAAAATTAGTATATTCTAACTTTGAAAACCTTGTTGGATCATTTATGAATGTTGATTGAGTTGGTCAAGTCAATGAGCTTACTGCCAATGAGAATCAAAAGGGTGATCTAAACCAGTTTTATAGATGGGTCATATTGAATCGAGTTAAACCGAGCGAGTTAACTTGAGTTTGACAATACTAGTTGGAACTAATAAATTTTATTACTTCTCAAAATCTTCATAGACAATCTTCAAAGTATTCTTGAATGATCCTTTATATTAATGTAGTTAGGTATATTTTTTGGATCGAGCTAAGTTTTAACTTGAAAGAAGTGTATTGATCCAAGTTTACAGTTTTGGAACATGTCTTCTTATGTAGAAATCTTCTAACTTATTTACAAAATCTTCTATCTTATGCATATGAACTTATATTTACGTTATAGCCTTTCTTCAATCTTTTGTAGTGATAACACATATTCTATCTTGTATCTGCTATCTTAGTTCCAAAATCTTCTATTCTTGAATATCTTCTAAATAGATTCTAATAACTTCTAATTTGCATTTTATTAAACTTCTAAAAACAACTCGTACTTTGTAATTATAATAACATACATAGCATAAAGATTGATAAACCAATAACATTGTTGTTTGTTATCATAGTATTTTGTATGTTCCCCTATGCATAGAACTACAAATCATGGAATGCCCTAACAAGAGAGCTTTAGTCGGTATAAAAATACAAAATGACCTAAAATGCCTAATTGAAAATATGAATGAATTGACAAATTTTGGACATATTAAATTACTCATCTAAACCATTGAAAATTTGACACATTTTAACAAAAAAAAATAAAGAACTTACTATACTTTAGTTGAATTCTTAAATCCATCGATTGTTGAACACTTGTTTGCTATTAAAATAAACTCAATAAAGCTGACACAAAAGAAATAGATAATTTGCAAGCAAAAGGAAACACATACATGCATAGAGAAATAGGTGAGATGCCCCTTCTTACAAAATTATATTGTAGTAAATGGTCTTCAACAAATTAATTTGTGAAATACCATTGCAAAATCACGGTTTTAAGTTGCAATTTTGCTTTAGTTCTAAGGGAAATCAAATTGATAAAGAAATTGAATGATAGACATGTGATTTACAAATTGCATGCAAAACCTATGATTAACTAATTGCACCTTCTATCTATGATTCTTAAGCAAGACACTAACTTAAATGAAACAATGCATTTCAGATAAATCACATACAAAACCTACAATTTTGTCATCCTACCCAAATAAAACTCATCATCTTCTTCATTTTGACTATCTACACTCTCTCTTTTAAACAAGATATGCACAAGCTTACGTCACACATAATCCCAAAATCATACCAATTGTGAAACTTTCAACTAAAATCGAAACTTCATGACCTTGACTCATGTCTTTAGTGTATGTTTATTAAGTACTATTCTATGCAATATATTTTTTTCCCACTTTCTCTATCTAGTCCTTACTCATCTCAGTAAAACGATTTTCTTGTTTTTACAAAATTGTAATCATTTTCTTATTATGGATTATAGGTGTAGAAACTTTAGCTTCACTTAAGCTTGAATTTAGTAAGTAACTACATTTAATTGACATAAACACTTGACCTAATTTGCCATTTACTTTTCTCAAATTTTAGTTGTTGTTTTTTCCCCTTAACTATTTAGTAATTATTTCTTATGCAAAATTGTAGTGTAATTAAGTAATATTAGTACTTTTTTTAATGGATAATGAACTTACATGAAGATGTAATTATTCATTGAAGTTTCTGTTATTTTTTTTAGCTAGTTGAAATGAAAAATTTTGTTAGATTTAAACTATATGTACATGGTTATAATTTCTTTAGTGAAGATGCGGCATACAATGATAAGCTAGCCAAAAAAAAAAAAATACAATGAGAACCAATAGGGGCTATGAGGAATGGTTGATAAAGCATGCACCACTATTAGATTATATCCTAACATTCGTTAAGTGGAGTTGCTTCATAAGTATCATAGAGTTTTTAACTCAACTAGCATACAACCCCAGTATTTTTTATGTACATCACTGATGATAATAATGTGGAGAATTTCAATCATATGGCTATGTCAAGGAATAGTGTTTTCCTTCAAGAATTGTCTGTCAACTTGAAGGATGACTCTTTCATGCCATATAAGCAAGACACCATATTGTTATTGCTATACCTCCTACCTCCCCAATTGAGCAAGTTGTCAATCGTCTACTAAATTTGAACAAAATGATGATGTTCATGAGCTAGATTTGCATGATGTTGATTTTCCTCTTTTCAACGATAACCTTGATAGAGATATCATTATGGTTCACTAGATTCATATGTTGATAAAAATGAAGATTTAATAGATGAAAAGAATGTGAATATTAAAAGCTCATAAACTTGACATTGACACATTAAAAGATCATTTACCATCAAAGTCAACAAAAATTACTCTTAGAGGAACCATACTACTTAACCCTCTAATGGTTAAGGCGATTGACATAACCATTCAAGATCTAATCCTTTTTCTTTCATAGAAAGGCTACGATAATGGTTATATTACATTTGAGAAGAATCAAAGCCTAGCTTAAGAAAATTCAAGTTTTAATGATGAGTTGAAAAAGAGAATGAGGTTTGCAAGAAATGCCGATTTGATATATACAGTCAAGAGAAAACACATCAAGTATCATCATAACTTTCATCTTGATGAGTTAGGTAAGAAAGTACAATCTGTTTTTCATATATAAAGGGAGAAAGGGAATAGATGGAAACTTTGTGCATACCAAAATACTTGGACACAATATTTGTAGTTACCATAGTTAAAAGCCCACATACTTATGTCAATCTGGTACTATATCAAAATTGATTGACATTAGACTTTAGTTTGATGGCTTGATTTTTTTTTTAATCAAGTTAGAGAACTCGATGTTAAGGTCTCCATTCTTTGACAAACTATTCTCAACACATTTAAGTGTTTGATAACAAAGAGAAGACTATGGAACGCTAAGAGAAGAGCGATTGAAGTTGTATGTAGTGATTATGACTCTTCTTATATGGAATTTCCAACACTATTGAAAGCCATAGAGTTATGTAATCTAGGATAGCAAGTACATTGGAGTCCTTAGCCAACCACTAAAGAAGGGAAAGTCATTTCCTATGAGGTATTTTAGACTTTTAAGCCGTATGTATAAGCCTTGACATATTTGCTAGCTAATTGTCAGTATCGATAGAACCTTTTGTATGGAAAATATAGGCATATATAATTGATTATGTGTATTAATTTTGATGACAATCCTATTGTCCCTTTAGCATTTGCATTAGTTAATGAAAATCTTATGAGCCTTGGTTGCTGTTTTTAGTGTTGCTAAAGGATTGTATCGCTATTGTATCAAGTCTTATTTTTTTTCTACATGCTCATATTGTGAGTGCAATTAAAGATGAAAGAGTTAGATGGCAACCTCCTTTTATACAATAGCATTTCTTTACTTGACATGTAGTCAACAACATTAGCAAAAAGCACAAATGTCAAGTATTAAAGAAACTTGTTACTGTAGCCAATTTGCAAGCTTAGCCAAAAATTTTTGCATTCTACATGGAGGAATTGAGAAAAAGAAAAGAATCTATACCTAACTACTTTGCAAACATAGATGTAAAGAGATGGACAAAAGCATATGTTGAGGCTTATAGATTTGGATTTGTTACTACTAACCTTATTCAAAGCTACAATACCATGTTAAGGGATGTAAGGTGCTTTCCCAAGGTGACATTAGATAAAGAAAAAAAAATCTGCAATTACATTAACTATTCTTAAGACTAACATGATGAAGTAGCTAAGGCCATTAGTAAAGGGGAAGTATACAGAAAATGGGTTGTTGAAAAGTTATAGAGATGGCGACAAGTTGCCAATTACTATAGGGTAATTGGATTTAATAGTTCAAGTAGGATATTTGAGAATTGGCACTTGTATAGGAGGATAGGCTATGGTAAAAGAGGTAAGCGAAGTGATACAGTAGACATAAGGAATGAGTTATGTAATTACAAGAAGTGACAAATGTACGAATACCTTGTTCTCAGGCATTTGCTGCAATAGCATCCATTAATATGGGCAACACTTAATGCGGACCAAATAGTATAGATTGGCACACAAGCAACTTTACTATTAAGCTAGCTTCTATCTTCTAGGTGAGAAGGATATGTAGGCACATGTTAAACACACAAGCAGCTTTACTATCGAGCTAGCTTCTATCCTCTTGTTAGAGGAATTGATAGGCCCCAATCATATTGGTATCACAATAAGGTAGACCTTAAAAAGCCAATGCTAAAGATTACATGTAGCTTATGTAGGAAAGGGGGTTATGATGGGAGAATACATTTAGAATAAGAAAAAAAAGGTTGATTTGTTATTAAGTGATTGCTATTTATGCTTTGTAATGATTGTTTAGTGTTAAAATGTCAAAATATAATATTGTTTCAAGTAACTCTATTTACTACGTACATGATCGATTTCTCATTATCTCTTAGACAAGTGGATCCAAATCCTGTTGATAGGTCACTACTTATACAGTAGGGTAGTCATCGCTTAGAGGCCAAATATGGTGAACAAGTATAAGGCTTTTATGCATTTTAGTTTTACTAACCAATATTACATGGTGCTCATGCATGTTTTACTTTTAATTTCAAGATACGACTTATCTAATTTTTCATTAGCATAGCATGTCATTACAATGAGTAGAGGAGAATATACCTCTAGCCCTCCACTTCTTGCCCTATCTATAACAAATTGGATTTCATAGTATCTCTTAGATCTCATTATGCGGTTGGCCTAGCATCTCATATAGCTTCATTGGAGAGGTAAAGACCAAAGACCCTTGTATTCCATATGCCACATAAAGAGGTATCTCTTGCTTTAGATGATGTTTTAGAATGGTTAGGTTTCATAGCCAATGGTCATATAATTACTAGTAGCCCTATTTAGGGTAGGTAGACAAAGGTGGGTGCTTACTTGGAGTTAGACCTACTGTGCACAATATTCCTAATGCCTTAACAAGTATGCTAAAATGTCATGGTTATCGCATTCCTTTAGATAGCTGCCTCTAAGTGCATATGGCAATATGTACATTCTGCTGTTGATAGGTAGGTTTGTCTTTGTAGACAACCGTTAAGCCTCATATACTTAATGTTCCTCCCTCTTTTATAAGACTTTAAAACTACAAGAAGATATAACTAGGGGTTAACATGCTCAACATAATTGTATAGGCATTTGCATTGTGTTGCTAATGCTGCCTTATAAGATATAGGGGAGAGCTGTTATTCTTTTTTAAATTTAGACATGAGATGAATTTCCTCATATAGTTTGTCTACCACATTAGATGTATCTCCCACTAAGTAAGTAGTTGGCATATTGCTAGAGAGAAGATTTCAACATTATATAACTTCTCATACATTTTGTAGGAAAGTTGGACGCCCAAGATCAACAAACTCTAAAAGAGGTACAATACATTTAACAAGTTCATAATGTCAATATACACATTTATTGTACACTTATCTCAACGGTTACATTACATATTGTCTAGATGTAATATACAGCTTAGGCTGTTGTTGCATTACCCTCTTACTATAGAAATGATAGTGACATTTAAATGGCTCGAGTACATCTTATTTTCTTTCATATAGTAGAGTGGGACTTTCTTAATCGTATGGAACAACTATTTGGTAAGGAAATCCTAAATGCTTGTGATGCATGCCTTTCTTCCATAAGCTTGACTTTATCGAGAAGATCAATAAGGATTGGATCAAACATCATGCGACTTGGATTTACATGTGGTAGGAGTAGTAATTAAGCATCATTTAAAATGAGTTTAATTATGTACTATTGGATGAGGCCAATCTGTAATGTTATAGATGGTGCTACATTATTACTTGATGTTATATAGAATGCACTGGAGCAATAAATAGAGCTTTGCTAAGACATGTGAACCATATTGATATGCCTCCATCTTCTATGGCTATCATAGTGTTAATATAGTTTGATTTAGTCTTTAAGCAAGTGAATGCCTTCAATTGTACTGAGTTGGCGACCACTTTATAGGAGAAACGAGCAATTGTAGGTGTTTGGCAGCATCTCCTTAGGGGCCATGGAGCATCATATTGTTTCATCCAAATCATTTGTAGGAACTACAAATTCCTGCAACTGGTACAGTTTAGGGGAGAGGACAAAGACTTAGTAAGGGTCATTGTTAGGGGCTACCTTTAGATGGTTCTCCTTTTCCACCTTTAGACCAATTTCCTTCTCTTTCTCTAAATCTACCAGCTACGTATGTCTCGCTAATAGCTCATGCATCATCATTACATGATGCTTTACTACTTATCATAGATTCACATATCCTATTGAATTTTACGTCATTTCATACATCTATTTCTAATATAACGTTCACTTTCATAGTTATTAAAGCTGTGTAAATAAGTTAAGTAGGCCAATCCATCTCGTTCTACATTAACCCGCGAGTCAAGCGAGTTAGCTTGCTTATACATGCTTGTTGAAAATTTGGCCCAACCTGCTCCACTATTGATTAGCTGGTTATATGGTTTAAATTGGTAATCTAGCAGCAATAGTATGTTTTATGAAGCAGATCTATTCCTGACTATTATCATTGTTTAGGATATTTTGTCAACCGTCAGTAACGTTCGAACCTATTTTTCAAAGCAAATCTATTCCTGACTATTATCATTGAAATAGCGAGTTTATACGAATACGGGCTCTTTTTCGAAAAATATTACGGAAAAGGGCTAGTTTTTTTTTTTTTAAAAATACAAATATAGTATATTAAAGGTGCATCAAGTGAGTGCACCTTCAGTTTTTTTTTTTTTTACACTGAAGGTGCATGCAGTGAATGCACCTTCAGTATGATTTATTATAACTGAAGGTGCATACAGTCAGTATGCCAGCTATATATACCCCAATCCGCGCAGCTACGGCTCATTCTTGCTTATATTAGTTTTTGAAATTTTCAAAATACAGAGAAAACTCGAGAAAACCCATAATTGAAGTATTAGACCATTTCTTTACGCAAGTATACATTTGAAACATGAAACATGTAACAATCTATAACTTATAGATATGTTATTTATTTATTTTATTTTATTAATAATCAACATTATGCAATTTTTTATTTTTAGGAAAAAATTTGTTACGTTATCATGTAAATTTCGTAACCATAGATATACCGTAAGTTGTATAAATTATTAATATTTTATAAAAATTTATTATATGTTGTATAAATTTATTTGTTTTATTAATAATCAACATTATGTAATTTTTATTTTTAGAAAAAAATTTGTTATGTTATTACGTAGATTTCGTAATTGTAGATATATCTTAAGTTGTATAAATTATTAATATTTCATAAAAATTTATTGTATGTTGTATAAATTTAAGATTGTTTTTGCAGTAGATAAGTTATACAAATTTAGGTATGAATAATATTGGAATGTAAGTGGAAATTGTTGTGTATATGTATATATATATATATTTGGCGTTTTTAATTGTGTTGAGTCAAATTAAAAAGTTAAAGCTAAGTAGTTATGTTGACGATGCAGCTTATTGAGATGATTAAGTGCATTTTGTAAAGCTGTTGCTCGGTATGCAGATGAAGTTTATAATATCATCTAAATATTCGGTTCATTGTGGTATTACTAGGGTGGAAATGGCAGATTACATAAAAGTTATTGTTTAGGCGAACGGAAATATAGTGATGGATAGCTAGACGTTAGAGTATGATCAGGATCCGGTTAAGAAGTTGAAAATAAGGGAGAATTCGAACTTCTCTCATTTCAATCGGAGAATTTGTGGATTTGATGAAGTTGACTCAACTGGTGTTGAACTCATGCACAGGCATCCCTTTATTCATGATGTTGGAGTTGTTTACAAGTTAATGGCCATTAGAGATGATGAGGATGTTGAGAATTTCATTGACTTTAGGGGCGCACTTGCACTTGTCAGAAGTGGCAAATATATAGGATTAGTTGCTCTCATACATGTGCTGTTGCAGTAAGTATGAGGGTGGACAAGAAATCGACAATAGGACCATGGTATAAATGAGCAAACTAGATAGATTATTATCGAGCTCATTTCTACCCAATTGGTGACGAGCTAAACTAGCCAAAAGTTAGTTTCCCTTATCTTCACCTGAATATTGACTTACTAAAAAAAAAAAGATAAATCTAGGCGTAAGCGATATCACATGGAGATGGACATTCATAAGCGGTCAGACAAAACTAGATGTAGTGCATATGAGCGGAAAGGACATAATCAGAGGAGGTGTTCGGATAGTAATAAAGCTAGTACATATTCCCTTTTAATCATTACATTGTAATACATGCATAAGTGTAATGATTGACAATTTTTTATTTTTTGTCTACTAAACAAGTTTATATGTGTTCGCAGGATAGATGGAGCCGGGACCGATTGATCCATGCGTACTCGTGAGGCAAGGTAGTTACTGTTTACAGGCCGTCTAAGAGGGCAAGGTGAGTAATGTCATCATTATTTCCAGTCGATTCCTTTATTAAAGAGGTATTATTTGATAACTTAATGAATGTTTCTTTAGGAGGTGGCCTATACACTATGAGTGTAGCGTAATGAGATATCATTATGTAAGGATGAGTGGGATATCCTTATACATCCTAGGGTAGAGCCTTACATACCGGAAGCTAGAATCTAAGGAGTTGCATAGCTCCCATTTATTCATTAAATTGACATTTGATTACGGCACTTATCGATAGATGGAAGGCCGAGACACATACGTTCCACCTACTTATTAGAGAGGTAACTATCATATTATAGGATGTTGAGGTCCATCTTGGACTTCCAATTAAAGGGTTCGCAATAGTAGGCTAGACAGAGATTGATGATGAGGAAAGATGAGGTGATGCAAGGGAGAGATTACTAGGTATGAAGCTTACTCAGATGAAGGGTGCTCGCTTATCTATGATGTGATTACGGGAGTACTTCCAAATACTTCCCCATAGGGCCGACGACGAGATATTTCGATAGTACGCGCATGTATACATACTCCGCCTGATGGGAGGATTTATATTTACAGATAAATCCTCCAGCCTTATTCACTTAATGTTCCTACTATTGCTAAAGGACTTATCGGTAGTTAGGCAGTTTAGTTGGGATAGCGCTTGCTTAGCATGGTTGTACCGATAGTTGTACTATACCTCGTCATCTGACATGCATAAGTTAGCAGGGGTCGCTATTTTGCTACAAGTTTGAGCTTGAGATAAATTCCTATATATTACCTCCTTTAGTCGATATGGGTTTATTATCGACGGGAATAGGCTATTGGCGGTTAGATAAAGGGTAGTACAGGATAGACTCAGTATCCAATGATGTCATAGATGCGTATCGTATTGCTTTTGACATGCAAACGATGCAGTGGGTATGATATTATAAGTTATCCTCTTTGTTGTCCTTTTCTTGGCCATATGTGATAACCATCGTTATTTAACTAGTTGTTTATTTTTATTTTTATTTTTATTTTCTTTTTCTTTTATCCTTTAAGTTGTTTGGGAGCCTTATACAGAAGAGTTGCCACAGTTGTTGCCTCACTTCTATATTATTAGGTGACACATTTGGACTGCCCGAGTACTACCCATATGTTTATACATCATGGAGTGGTGTTTTATAGACCGTATCGTCTAGAAATTTGGTAAATATTAGTACATTCTACAAGAGATTAACACCTCAAAGCAGCTCCACCAATTAGACCTCCGAGGTAGGACGGATGTTGACTGGATCAATATACACTCTTCTTACATCTAGGTTTAAGGTTAGAGACATGGATTCCTAATACATATCTAAGGTCTTCGAGGGGTTGACGAAAGTTACTAACCATAGCATAGACAAATCACCTAACGTTGTATTACATACCATGGAGCTGTCATTGGTTGATTAGTATGTATATCTAAAATCGTCTACTATCTTATTTTTCACTCGTTCAATATTTTATTTTGAGGGCTTAAGTAAGCTCTCTAAATCTAGTAAGTCTAATATTTTTACTACATATTTTCGTAAAGGTACAGATGAAAGGGAGAACTCGAAAGTATTTTACAACTACTACAATGCGAGTTACTCATAGAAAACGGGAGAGAGATATGGTACTCTTAATAGGCACTTGAGGTCGAAGCATCTTAAGGAGATGGGAATAGATAATATGCAACAATAGATTGTTTGAGGCGGTAGTTCATCCAGTGAACTACTAATGAGATATGATCAAAAGAGACATAAGTACAACCCAGCGTAGTACTTAGTAAACATGTACCAACATTTAATATGGATGCATCAGGATGACAAAGTCAATATGAGTAGGAGATGTTCAACCCAAGCTCGTGACAGCTTAGCCATAGTATGTTAACCCGACTCACATAGGAGCTCTACTACGATGTTAAGAGGGAGCTCGTAAATAAGTTCGTTTCACTTGATATGTATATATCCATATGTACAGACATATAGATAGCTCCTTTTCATAATAATTTTTATGTAAGCATTACTGTTCACTTGATAAAAGATAATTGATAACTTAATAAACAACTATTGGCTTTAAACGTATTTAACGAACAACACATGACACAAAACTTCTATAAAATTATTAAGGAAATTCTAATTGAGTATTTCTTAATGAGGAAAGTTTTTTCTACTAGTTTTGACAATGTAAGTGCTAATATTGCCCCAATATCTGATTGATGAAATTACTGTCAATCAGCGTCGAGGGGGGAGAGGGGAAGGTTGGGGGTAGTTTTTCACATACGTTATGCATGTCATATTTTTAACTTATGTGTCAAGAATAGTATTGTAGTTTTACGAGATAATATAGTTTCAATTAAGAATATCGCCAAGATAATAACAAATAAGCAATCTCTTCACAAAAAGTGGAGGAACTTTTGTATAAAGTGCTGAAAGAGGCCACTGAAGTTTAAGATGGATGTACAATACTGTTGAAACTTGACTTACAAGTTGTTACATAGCACAACTTCTTATAGCAAACTTCTATATGACTTCGCAATATACGAAATACGAGAAGTTGACATTCTCCTCGGTAACTGAGATATATGTATCTAGTTGTTGAAAGTTTTTCATCATATTACTAAGACTTTCTCATAAGTTTACAGGTTCAATGTATACTTGTTTGTTATGTCAACCATCAGTATACTTGACATCTTAATTTAGGCTCGTGAAAGCCTAAACCTATATACATATATATAAGATATGATGTTAAAGTGGTTAACTTATTATAAAAACATTACTTGTATTTGTCTTATAACAAATACTCTAGATCCTCGTTATAAAGTGGAATTATTACCAATGTATTTGAAAACTTACCACGGTTGCATTAAAGATTTAATGGATTTTTAAGATATATATAGCTTGGAAACACAACAGAAAGTATCGGTGATGACTACCGATATAGAAGAGATGCTTAATCACTACTAAAGTCAATACAATGATTGGTTATTGGTTTATCCTTCACTATCCGCCAAGGAGCAGTATTACTCATTTATAAGTAAGCAGTTATTGGTGCAAAAATTAAAAAGATAATGGTCTGGTGGTCCAATATCGGAGATACGATACTATACTAGTAAGAATTTTTATTTTTTGAAAATGTCTCCATAAAAACTTCGATATTTTAGAGTGGTAATAGAAACATATAAGGAATTACCCACTCCTATCTGGCATCACTTGTAAAATACTCACTGCTCATACTTTAATAGTTGCCATTGAACAAGTGTGTAGTACAACAGGCTTGATCCTTGACTAATGGTGAACCTCCTTATCTTTTGTTAATGCTAAGACAAGTACTTGCATAGAAGATTAGTACAAGACGGCCTACAAATGATAAAAACCATGCAGAACATCAAGTAAGGAGAATGATTACTTCAATTATTGAAACTAATTTGATGGAAATCTAAGCTTAACCACGGGTTCCACTCATGGTTACAAACATGAACAGTTACCTCAAAAGGAGATACAGTAAGTTATCTTATTATTTTCAAGAAAGTTTTATCATGTAAAAAAAATCTTTTTTTTTCTAATTATTCAAAGAAAAAATAATAATAATTGGCATGATTTTCCCAAAAGTGGTAATCTAATAATAGGGTTTTTCAAATTATGATCAAGTAATATTATTTTCCTTCAAAAAGTTTTAATTAGATAGTTACGTACATTTAGATTCTTTTCGCAAAACGTAAAATTGACCAACAAATTAAAAGTTTTCTAAAAATCTAAACCGAACTACAATGGTCTAATTTTGATTAACGGATACATGACACCTTTTGAGTAACCGTAAAACCCATCAACTCACAGGCCAGTCATAATTTACCGTGTAAGTAGCCCATGAACTAGCGGTTCAAGGTCGGGTCTAATTGTATTAGGTTGTTTCAGTTTTGAGTATCAAGTGGTGGTTAGTGCAGTTGTTATCAACAAAATCGCAAATAATAGCTACGATTTAAAAATCAAATGGTGAGTTTGCGATTCTCACGTTGTAGCTACGTCCTTCCGGCGCCTGAAGGTGGATATTTACAAAGAAAGATTTCGTCATAAATTTCCACCCCAAAAAAAAAAAAAAAAAAATTGCAATTTATAACCGCGACTTTGCGTACAAATTTCTTTGTCATGAGCCATTTTTCACAAAATAGTTCTATAAAAAGGGGAATTCTAATATGTTTCTCTACATACACATACAAAAAATAAATAAATAAATAATACAAAAGCTTCAAGCCATCTATTAAAAGCTGTAAAGCTGGGCGGGCCGAAAGGAGATCGCAGAGGAGCAGAGATTGCTTAAAAATTATGCAAGAAAAATTCATAGGAATGAACCATACTTGACTGGATGAACCAAATTATTCCGTTTTGAGTGTATCAAGTTGTGAGATGCATCAAGGAACAGGTGACCTGCGAAGCAAGCTCTAACAACAAAAGAGATTGATTGATTGATTTTCATTAAATTTTCGAGGTAAACCACAACACTTGAATCAGAGAAATTATGAACTGATGGCACTGGCACCATGTTATGTTGGTCCATCAATTCATTGGTCGATCTACCCAATACTCCTGAACCCCTTCAAGACGAGAAAACAAAATTCAATAGTTACAGTCCCATGTACAAATCTATCTCCCTTGTGTGTTTCATATAAATCATAGTAACAGTACGGGAACAAAAATAATCTGATAAGTAGAATACAGAATTTAATCTTCAAGAATTAAGAAAAGAAAAGCAAAAAACAACTGTTATTAAACTCAAACCTACATGATATATGAAATCATGGACTAACAAGATCCAGGGCATTGTGCTATTGAAGTGGTTCACTTATTTCAAGAAGTTCATTGCACAGACCAGTGAAAACCACCGAATCTGTCTCTATAGGTCTGAACTTGATAAGAGCAGAAGGAACCAATCCGTCCTCCTCAAGTGTAGTTGCTCCTTCTCCAGGCACAGTTGAATGTGGAATTACACGCCGTTTCACAAGGACTGGATCTAGCAGCTCAAATTCCAGGGATGGTTCTTTGAGAGCCATGCTCACGAACTGAAGACAAGGAGAGAGAAACTTTTCAAATTGTTTAACAATTTCAGTTTAGTGTTTCTTTATGTAAAGAAGACTCTCAACCTAAATCTTGCCCACCACCAAATGAAAAACAGCATAAAATGGTTCATAACAAACCCAAAGCCTCTAAAACAACCCACGAGACAACTAAAAGCTACGAATAGAAAGACGATACTTCATTAATGAAAAAATTATTTAAACGATAATTAACAAAACAAGATGCTAGGTCATGGAAGCTCAAGGGAGAACTCTTTTTCAAGACAATAGCAAACATAAAATCACCTTAGAGATGATTTGGATCTATAAATAAAAGTTCCATATAGTTATACATGTGGTAATTAATGCTATATCTTGATTAAACAATACTCTGCAATACCACACCAGAAAATAATATGGCATGACATGGTATCCTAGGGTAAAAGCCAAAAAAACCTAAATCATTATCATTCGACAAACAATTGCAATATTGAAGGAAACCCAGCGAATATAATGGTTATTCAGAAAAGGAGACAGCTAATGATACTTGAATAGCTGGTGTTATAATTCATACCTCATCTCTTCAACTGATAAGAACTTTACAATAAAGAAAATATTGGTGAAACTTATTTTGTAGTAGTTTTAGTAATGCAGCTCAAATCATTCTTCTCATTATTCAACTCCTAATTTTATTAGCACTTCTTATCTCACAACCTTTTGAAATACATTTGGCACACACTATTGCTCAAGGATATCAAACTCAATTTCACTTTATATTAGATAAACTTCATCATCTTATGATACACCTAGCTCTAGCTTTAGTTTAAATAATAGGGGTTGTGGACCTCCAGTAACTAGAGTTCATATCAGGAGGAATAAGATGCTCAGTACGGTCTGTTTAGTTCGCTGAATGGAATGAAAAGGAAATGTAATTGCCATTACTTAATAATGGAATAGAGGTGTAATAAGTGTTTACTTCACATAAATTGATATAGAATAAGATATGAATAGAATACAAAATATCAAAAATACCCCTACTTAAATGAATATTAAAAAACAAAAAAAAATTGAAATAAAATAAAAAAGAAGTTGAATTACAGACCTTTGCAGATGTCAAACTCTAAACCTATTATCACGACCTCTAAATTGGAAACCACAACCATAAACTTCAATGAAATTGCCAAAAACCCGCATGTAGAACTCCATTACATGGCATACCTGGAAGAAATTTGGAAAACATAGAGGGAAGATTGGACAGATTGCTAAAAAATTTTAGAGAGTGAGAGTGTGTGATGGTTTTGTTTGAGGAAATTTGTGGTGGAAAGGGTTACGATTCAAGGATAGTGAATTCCTTACCCTAAGTCTTGAACTAAATCATGGTTTCCAAAATTTGCTGGTAAACATGATGCTAAGTTACACATCTCAAGCAAAATGGATTTAAGAAGATAACACAATAGTTCTAAGCCCAGTCCTTCAATTGCTAATTTTCCAAAGAGCTTTCTAATAGATGGGGTTTGATTTTTTTGTTCAGGGGCAAGTTTTGTCTTTTTTGTGTTTGTTTGGCGGTAAAGTTGGAATAAAGGTAGATACTTTGAGCAGGGAATCGTGATTTATGAGTAATATTTTGGAATGGGAATTCAATGTTTTGATTGTATTAGCATTCAGTCAAATTTCAATTGCGACGGGAAAATTCTAAGTGAAAACTGTAATTTATAGGGCACAAGGGTGGAGGAATGGATTCCATTCCCCCCAAGTGAAGATATACGATGTGGCAATAAGAGGGTTGAGGGGCAATGAGATTGGTCTGAAATGTTCTAAAAGGATCTAAGATATTCTAGAAGTTCGACATTGGGTAACTAGTTAGTTAGCTAAGCAATCTAGCTTAGTCTGGAAGTACTTGTAATAGTTATAGAATAGTTATATGGATATTTTAGTATAATCAGTTGTAATGAAAGCTTGTAATTCTAGATACCTAGAGCCCTCACATCTGGAGGGTTGTGTAAAATTCTTTTCTCTATCAATAGTATACCTAAATTACCCATAGCTCTAACCGTCCAGATTCGGAGTTACCAAAGCAGTGAGCACCAATGACTAGGATGTGTCCACACATCGATAATGTTGAAAAATCAATGAAGGAAATGATAGGGAGATGCAGAAAACAAATTCAAAAGTTGAAGAAGTTCAACATATATTAGTTATGATTACCTATTTACTAGAGAAGTTGACCATTGAACTTGATGTAAAGATGATTTTGGGATTTAGCATTGAGCTGGATGCCAGATCTCATGCCAATGCAACTCAATTTACAAAGAACTTGAGATTCACACTAGAGCAGAACAATGACAATTATAGCTTTCAAGAAGAACTTCATGAAAGTGCTAAAAGACTCAATTTGTCAAGATTTGATGGACTAGTTCCAGTAAACATGATTGCATGCACAGAACAATGCTTCATCGTGCATCACATACGACCTGACAAGCCAGTATAGCTGGCCTTTATATGCACGGAAAGAAGAGTAGTACCATGGTTTCAAATGTTACGACAACGTTTTTCTTACATGATGGGGGAAGTACTCACTTGAGAGCTAATGTTGGGGTATAGTGGTTTTTAGCTCTCAATCACTTTAATTAGCTTCAATTAACCAAGAATCTTTTTTATATGCTTATGTCGAAGAATTTGAAGCTTTAGTAGCTCAGGTTCCTATATTACCAGAAACAGTTGCTAGGTATCTTCTGAGTGCAATAGGGGATGAAATTGAATTAAGAATTTGCACTTTAGCTCTATTGGCAGTAGCAAAGGCAATGTTAATTGCTTTTGATGTCGAAAATGAGTTGTGCTATGGAATAGTAGCAGGGAATCCATGCAAACTAGGAGCTTCTGCTTTTTCAAGTATGGGGATGTGATAGGGGATCATAGCATGAGAACAAAGGTATGATCATAATCTTTTAAGGCGGAAAAATTTTCCAAATTATTTGCATAGAACTATTGATTAGGCATTTCAGAATGGCGCTAATCAAATAACAGAAATCACTAAGGAAAGGAACTATTTTCAAGGAGGAAGCAATTCAAAAGGAACAAAAGGCCATCGACATTTTCAAGGGCGCACGCTATTGTTCAAGAAAATCAAACTCATCCTCACTGTATACATAAAGTTCATTGTCTCACTTTTCCAATGTTATCAGTCTCCACCATCTTATAACAATTCTAAGAGTACTTAGCAAAACAGAAAGCATAAAAGAAGCTGGTATAAAGTTAGGTGCCGTTTGTTGCCTGAGATATTAAGTATTACTTTTTGTATATTGCTGATTCTTAACAAATGCAAGACAGTATCAACGGTTGCTTTATCTTAATCATTTACAACAGTTGAAACTTCAATTGGATAGTAAGTTTGTCACGAGACAAGTTTAGGCTGTTAATTATAATTTGGCCCAAAGTTGGGGTGTAGAACGTAACATTATCTCCCAAAAGTCATGCCAGATGACATGGTAACCAAAAGTGCTTAATTGCACCTTTTTAAAAACCTTAGGACTTTGCCGGAGAAATTCAGGAATCTATTGAAAGGACTTAAAAAGATTTAAGTCTTTTAGTGTATGCTTCTCTTTAACTAATATCAAATAATTCTGACTCTCAGCAAGCAAGAGTGACATTGGCACATTTGCAGAAGTCAGCCAGTCACAAAAGAAAACAAAGAGTCAAAGACATAAAAATGAAACATGTCATGAAGGATGTACAAGTAAAATGAAAAAGTCAAGTATGCACAATTTGTCTGAAAGCATCAAATTATATTATGGGCAAAAAGTAATGCTTTAAGATTGAAGGAAAAGGAGAAAATTTATTCATTTATTTAATTTGGTTACATCTCAATTTTTATGTAACTACTTTTTGTTGGCAAAGGTGATTGCTTATTGTAGTAGGGATAAGAAAAGAAATGCTTAGCCTTTGTCAAAGGAAACCAACAACCACCTCAATGCAGATGACTAAAATTATTAATTTGATAAAATTAATGTTTGGGAAATTTGAGACAAAGCCAAACAAGATGAGGTGCTGTCATGAAGTACACTTTTAACTGAAGCTAAAACTTGTCTCCTTCCAGTTGTCATGCATGGAAATCTCTGTATCCATCACTTCATACATAGATGAAATTAGAAGAAACACCTGTCATTGGGATTCAAGATTTCCACCATTGCAGCATCTAGAGAAGTTCCAAAGGAATTGGAATAAAGAGAACTTACTTTCTTTTTTTATGTAATCTCAGTAAAGAAGACTGCCATGTCCGTGATTATTCATGTAGGGAATTTATGCACACAAGAAAAACATGACAACGTTTGAGAAAAAATTAATTAGGTTCCTCTAATTTTTGAAAGGTTGGGCATGCAGCAATGGGCGCATATTTCAAAAAAGAGGGAGTAGGACAGAAGAAAAATCATTTGATTTTGGCACATAACTTGGATAGTTTGGCTAGGGAAATGAAGGAAACTTATCAGACTGCAAATCCTGGAATTACGATTTGATCACATCCTTGTCCTTGACTTTAGGTTCTTTTGTTGATGGAGTATTTGGTACAAGTCAGATTTGGATGCTCATCTTCAACATAGGAACAAGCAACATGCTCCACAAGTCAGACAAAATGTGCTGCTCAAAAGTAAGACAGAAAGTGACAGGTGGAAGAATACTCTATCCCCTATACTGCTGGAACTAAAGACAGCTATCAACCGGTAACTAACTTCAATCATGTATTTACAACTTGGCCCCCTAAATGCATTATATTTGCCAATGCCTCTGATATAGGTAGTCTACCAATGCCTTCCCCTTGAGTTTTCATCTCATTCTCAGGCAGAAAATGTGGAAATGGAGCACAAAAATCCTCTTCAAGCATCATAAGTATTTTCAACTTCTGAAAACCTTCTCTAAAAAATTATTCTTCAACATCAAAAGCCAATTCAATTGCTCGCCTAGGGTAACAGGAGCATGAGTGTGAATTCCTTGTCATATCTCATCTTGTATCCCTCCTAATAACTGCTCATCTGGTAAATGAAGTATCTGAGCTACAAGAGACTCAAAATAATCCACAGGAGCTTCAACCAATCCCACAGTCAAATTGAAATGAATCTTCCATATGGAGTTATGGCCACATGGCCACTATATCCATCTATCAGCTCCTGAGTCTACCTTTCCCAGGTGATATGTGCCTACCATTGCCTCAAAATCCTATTTATTTTTGAGGTCATATCCAGAGTTATCCCATAGACTCAGGATTACAGCTCTGTCCAGGTATCCAATTTATTTAATCGGAGCCATCAAATGCAGGCAAATTCACTCTCTTTGTGGTCATTTGCATCTCACTCATAGGTTCTTCAGATGTCAAGTCAAATTGAGTTGCTAACAACAATCGATTCTCTTGAATCAAGTTTGTCACAGATTCATCTCTGAAGGTGTTTTACCTATGAAAGTTGCTTCGATGCTGGTGTTGCAGGACTTGCAATTGCATTCAGACACCTTTGGCAGGGTTTTGGGTGTTTGGACATCTCTTTTCTGTCAATGATTTCCAATTGCTTGTGCTCATGACAACAGAAGCTTCTCCATAGTCAAATTCAAATCATCCACCAGCTTTAGTCTTTTATATATCTCGTTATCACTCCTAACTTCCCCTTCAACAAATTCTCCAGATTTTTTAATTGATTTTCCATTTTATTCATGCCTTTCTTCTTCAACACCAGCAAGAATCTAGCAGGTTAGACCACTTGATAGAGCTAAGACTAACAGTTCTTCTATTAATGGAGGATTTGGTACATAATCAGATGAAGATGCAGATCTTCAACACAGCACAGAGCAATATGCTCCAGAACTCAGAGTAAAGGTGCACATGAACACTAAGATAGGAAAATACATTCCATCTCCTCTAAAATACTATTTGTGTAACTAATTACAACTAGCAACTAACTTCTATCATGTATTCACAGCCTGCACACCTACACCCTCCATATTTGGTAATAAGCCTCCAATACAGGTAGTCTATGGTTTTCCTCTTTCCTTGTTTAGAAGCGCTTATGAATTTTACTTACAACTGCAGGGTATTGGGCTTACATATTTTTCTTTGCAGACAAAAAGATAAATTTTAAGAGATCAACAGATTAATAAAAGTAGGAAGAAGATCCTCAACAGCCGCTTTGAGAATTATGCATGGTCACATTTGCACACTTTACATGACAATATCTAATCAATTAGTGGTAGCATTACTCGAATGATGCTTCACTTCCTTTAGTAGTAGCAAAAAATTTGAGACTCCCAAAAGGTAAGTTTTAAAGCCATAAGAACTAAGAAACAGGGAGTAATGTGAGGTCACAAATTCTGAAGGGGGTAAGCAGAAAACAATGCAGTACAGCAAATGAGTCCAAATGTGAGCCCCTAGAGAAGAATTAATAACATCTAATTTCTAATACATTCCTGTCTTCATTCTTTCTTTCAGCCATACAGATAAGTTCCATTTGAGAAGACTAACCTCATACAATGCGGTTGTTCGCTCCCAAGGTGCAAAGATGCCTTGGAGTACCACCCCATCAGGAAATTGAACTCTGATCATGGTTCTAGTATACCTCTTCCTAGCAGCCTTGGCCTGCTTTTCCTTGTAAGATTTTGGGATCAAGAGCTGAGATTCCGCAATTTTCTTCTTTCTCATTTCAGCTTCTCTTTTAACTTCATCCAAAGACAGGTTATAAAATGAATCTGGCAACTCAATTTTTGCAGCTACACTTTCAGGAACGGAAAAGAACACCCGTATCTGAAATGAAAAAAATTCATAAGTGAGAAAAATAGATTAAGATTTGAAGGCATTACATTAAAAGTTTGCAGCATTCAATGGCATGGCATAATTTACAAAGTGGGAGAATAAACAGTTAGAAAGACACTCATAGCAAGTTATGAAGAGATAACATGATGCTCCAGAAATTTAAGGAATATCCCAAAAAATAAAATAACAATGCTAATAAAGCCAACATGGAGATAGCCCATCTTTACAACCACAAAATCATGGTTTATGGAGAACATGAATGGCAACCCCAATCCTAAAGCAGATAGAAGCCATAGTAAAATATATTTTATTTAAAATTGAAGTAAAGAGGAAAAACATATCAAAATATCACATCTTCTACAGACAGTAAGTGAAGAAAGAGCATCCATCAGAGTAACTTGTTTTATAAACTCACAGTGTTATGACTATTTATCATCCTCTCATGCCTTACATTACCTCTTCCCAGGAGCTAGCCTCATCTGATTCATTAAATTGGATATTCCAGAAGTTATCATTGTTCACTTGTTAGTAGTTATACATAACCTCAAGCAATTAATTTCTTCTCTGTTTTAGATTCCATGGTTGCATAACACAGCAAAAGTCAGTTGACTAAGCATTTGGACTCTTTCCATCTCTTTTTCACTTTTCCACAAATACTGGAGCCATATCCCTTCAAATAGGAAACTCATTCTAACCATCAATCTGTGCAGCCTACACTCATTACAATTGACAAATCTGGAAACCATAAGTTGGACCAACTATTTACCTTCCTATAATTTTTTATTCAAGTATCAGACAATGGATGTGAAGTCGAACCATTCACTTGCCGATTGTAATAAGCATAACTGGTCAATATATTGACCATTACCTATTCAGATTCTTAACAGAATGTCCATACATGAAGTTTGAACCAGTAACCACAGATTGACTAATATCCGTAAGAGGAACTATGGATATCATCTCAAAGACTTAAAAAGGAAATGGGAACAAATGCAAAGAGCTATTACCTGTCTATCAATTTTCTTTGGTTCCACCGGTTCATCTACCTCTGAAGAGGCTGTTGTGGCAGTATTCTCCATCTTCGTTACTTCTTCAATCTTCTTTGGTTCCAACAACGTTACAGCCTTATTGATCAATTGTAACTGCTCAGCCTCGGCAGCCTCCATTTCTGCCCACATCTCTCCACCCTCTTCTGTCAACGAAAAGCCAATACACTCCAACAACTCCATTCCTCCATCGACCTCTCCAATAGCCTCTCTAATCTTTGGATTGCTCATCCTAATCTTCCTAAACTTTGTATTATCTGGTTCCCTAACAATATTCCTCAACAATCTAAGTACTACATCGATGGAACTCTCAGGTGCTTTGGATGAAAGAAAAGCAATAACACGGTTCTCCAATTCACTCTGCATCCCCACTTCACTATCCAAACGTTCCACATCAACTTTATTATCACTACCTGGCGTCAAGTTATCATTGTTCTTATTATCCACACAACTATCAACATGCTCGGACACCTCATCTTCAGACCTAAAGGGTCTATTGCAAATAGGACACTCAAAGACGTTCAACGAATACCCATGTTGCGTTCTCTTCCCTGACGTAATGAGTGAATCAAAAGGGTCAAGCCCATTTGGCGGTTTACGATTCGTGTCAACGTTGGTGGAAGAAAGGGGCTTACTTTGATCAGGAACGGATGGTTTATGAGGCTGAGAAGGTTTAGGATTAGAGGAAGGGATCACTGATGGAATTGGCTTTGAATTGAGAGTACCAGAAGGAGGAGGTCTAGTAAGGATTGGATTAGTGGGTCCAGAGGAAGATGAACCCAAGACTCTACCTTGGCCTTTGAATTTGGAAGAAGACGAGGAAGCAAAGGGGTTGTTGACTTTCTTCATAAACCCCTTCATCTTGTCTTTCATGTCATCCATTGCAAATACGGAGTGCTATCTACCAGAAAGCAGCAGAAAAAAGCTCGACGAATTGAAAGAATTGCGTCGCAAAAGCTCAGTTGATGGGACAAGAAATATGGTCGAGAGCAATTATCTGTCTTGTGGATTAAATTAAAGAGCATGTACTAATAATATAGGATATCACAAAGCAAAAATATATAGGATGAAAAAGATCTATCTGCACGCGGGGTGTAACATTTGTGTACGACGAATTGAATTTTAGGAGAGGGTCCCGACCTGGAAGACTTATTAGAGGAGAAGCGTCCTGGCCTAGAAAGGAGAAGAAGAAAACTCCCCTCTTTCGTCTTAGTGAGGCGATCGAACATGTCAAACAGACTCTCCTTCGAGTACACTAATCACGAGAAAGTCATGATTGGCAGTATGTATCGCAGAATCCGCTGAAAATTATGCGTTTTTCTACACTACACTATTGGCTAAATTTAAGAAAAATTACATATTTACATGGATTTACTTTTTGATAAAAAAATGTAATTAATCTTGAAATTGTTGGTAAATTTCCTTTTTCGCCTGATAAATGTTCAAGGAGAACCTGTTAAATAGAAATTCTTTCTAAAAATAATTCTGACCGTAATACACCTACACAATTTTTTTTTGAGAAATATTATCTCATAAAAATGAGAGGAAAAAAAAAACCAGAGACATTCATTTCATTACGCGATTCAATGCAGCATGTTATAACCTAAATTTCTTAAAGAAGTTCATTGGAAAAACACGGATGCAATGTACGTTTTTCTGGTAAAATCGCATGGCTTTATGCCGGAACTCCAAGTTCCCTCCTCTCTGAATAAGAAAAGAAAATATGTGTTTATTACATCAACTTCGGTACCTGCAAGTGGCCACAACCACAACAATAGCAAATATATCTCCAAGTACCTTCCAACCAACATCATCTTGACTATGACAAATAAATGAGCTGTCACATAATATTAGTTAAGAGCTCATCTACTAATATAATAAGTTTACAAATATACTTTGTGTACAAAATATTATGTGTAACATATTTATTATTATTTAAAAATGTAAAATGATGTAAGAATTTATAATAATATAACATGATGTAAACATACTTGTTAAAATTACAAATCAATTAAGTGATTTTATTAGTAAATAACTTTATGATGTTTTTCTTAATTATAACAGATGTGAAATTATTTAAGTTCAAACTTTTGAATAGAATTATAAAGTTTATATATAATTTTATAGATTTACGATTTTACTAATTTCATATAATTTTATCGATTTTATATATTCAAATTCATAATAAAATTACGATTTTAATAACTATTAGCATAAGAATTTTAAGTCACATCTCTATCTCCTCTACTAGTGCAAATGGCATAACCCTTTCAGAAGCTTCATTACCTTGTCTAACCTTGGGTAGTATTTTGTGGCTTTATGCAATCATATGTCTATAACCACTTAAACTTGCTAGTTTGGCTAGATGCGGCTGTATAGTGGTGATTTAATTTATTTATGTGACTACATAAAATCATACTATGCGACCATTGGATAAAATTTTTTGTAAATTTATATGATAATTGGATAAAAATTAAATTGATAGACTTGATAAAAGGTCTAAATTTTATTTTATTTGAGCTACAGTATAAAAATGAAATTCATTAAACAAAAATAAAAAATATTTTACATTTCCAAAAATACCACTCCATATAATAATATTAAGTTAATAAATATTTTTTTATTAAATATTATAAAAAATTATTTATCTTATAATATAAATAATTAATTTTTTAATATAAATTTTATGTCCAGTACTATACAAATAAAATATATTACAATAAACTTATACTATTTAATTCTCTTTATACTTGTCTTGTTTAGTTCTCTTTATCAAATCCTATCTTTATAACCAAATACTGCCATATTTTCCGATTTCAAAGTGATTAATATTTTCTCTATACGTTTGAAAATGGAGTCACCATAGAATAAAGCATAAATCTAGTATTGGTGTCTGAAGAGCAGTATAAATAGGTGGCAATGGCGATCTTCCGTGCACTAAACGTGCTAAATAAGTTAAACTTGAGGTCGAGTCTATTCGTTGTGAGATTTGATTGTTGGCAAGCCCAAAAGAGGAGAAGGAGATCTATCCTCCCAACGATGACCCCTACCATGTCTCCTCCTCCCACGAGAGTGGACATGCGGAGTTCTACGAATGTCTAATCAAACCTACTCAGCCAAAGGGAATCGTGTTACACCTCGATAGCTTCAAAGTAGATATGTCACAACAGCTGTAAGTTTTTTGAATATCTTGTGGATCATTAGCCGGCTTGAAGCAATCAAAAGCATTTACCCACGAAGGACAAAAAATTTTAAAATCATATATGCACATGGTATCTTTATTATATAGAGCCATATGGTTTACAAGGCATACCAAAGTTTTGAGCATCGCTCTGATAAATCCATTTAACATCTGAAAACACTATAGTACATGCACTAATCGAGATCTCAACCCTATCCGCCAGTACTTAATCATACGTAAGCTCAAGACACAGGCACACTACTTTTACGACGTTATACGTACACTTGATGTCGCACAACCTTATTCTTGTTAGTCTTTCCTCTAAGGTCCATCCCGTGGAGGAGTGAAGACTATATGCCAAAATGCTTTAAATCCGCTGAATTCAGCCAAATTGTCGCATAAAGCAGTCAGCAAAATACCTTTCCTCCAAGTAGAGGCATATTAGAGTTATACATGTAAGCCAGACGGTGTTGCTACTATAATGTGACAATAAGGGGTAAGCTATTAATAATCTCAACTAAATGAAACATTTATAGGATCTACATAGGCTACATATAAAAAAGAGTATGACATAAATGTGTAATTGTATATAATTAGATATTACATATGTAATTTTCATAACTTGCTCTTGGACCTTGGTCAAGGTCATCCCTATAACTGGACAAATCGATCCATATGGTTCATGCTGAAGACTCTCGTCATTTTCTACAAATGTAGGTAGAGCACTCATGGATTATGGGACATGGGAGGTTAAAGAAGGTATAATCATTGCATGTCTTGTGCTCTACTTAACCTGCATTTCTTGTTACATGTACCTTCACTTACAAGTCCCAAATAGATAGTCACTTAGTGATTCAGTCATGTATAAAAGATTCTATACATTATCATCATCGGTGATGGGTGGTAATGATATGACCCATCCATTGATTTTGAAAACTTCATATGCCTATGGAACTCCTCCACTTAATGAATATTAGGATCAGTTCTAATACTTACGCATGCTTTGTCCAAGAGATCCTAATAGCTCATATCAGTTCTCACTTTTATTTTTTCAATAGCTCTCTATCTCAATATGCCCATTCTCCTTCGTACAAAATATTTCTATAAACGTATATCTCAAATATGACAGCATTCACCATTTCAACCAATAGAATAGAACAGCATAAAGCTTCAAATTAGTGAAAAACACTATAGACAACACCGATCTACTCTTATGTCCTTTATAAACCCGATTAAAAAACATATAAAAATAATATTTAAAGATATTATGAGTCAACAATTTCATCATAATTTGCTAGGGAAAATCATAGGAAAAAGATGATGTCAAAAAATCTTATAGAAATTTCAAAAGAGGAAAAATAGTACGAAAATAAGGGGAAAAAAGAAAAAAAAATCCCTGACAAAACCAAGTGTAGGCATGTAGTAGGAGCTCAAGAAGGTGTATTCCATGCTAAGAAGACAAGTCAAATTTTTAGATAGAGGAAAGAATTGTACAGAGAAGTAGGAAAATAACGAGAGAAAGAGAAGAATGGAGAAGGAATCGAGGAGAAGTATCTTAATAAAGCTAAATAACGTAAAAGAAGATGAAGCTTTGGTTTCGGTGAAGAATCATTTTATTTTATTTTATTTCTGGGTTTAGTGTTTAAACGGGGGGTGTGTGTATGTGTGCAGATGTTTAATTTGATTGAGAATTGGGAAAGGGAAAACAAAAGTAGATATAAATTGCTAGATAAAAACACAGGTAAGAGGTAGATAAAATGCAGATGCAATTTGCATTTCACCTTTCCAGGCAAACGTATAGTTAAACTTGTGTTTTAAGTAAATCATAGCTTCTATGTACATTTTCTTGATGGGAATTTGCTAACGCTGACGTCAAAGTGCATATATTGTGACTGCATTTTTGCCTAGTCATTTGACAATGTAGTATTATCCGAGCTGTTTTTAAAAATTAATTTCAAAAAGTGCATATTTTTATCCTACTCTCATATGTATAGCATTTGGGATATTAAATTCGGTATCTAAACTTTATGTATAATGCTGTAGAACTTGGTTAGGACAAGTAAAGGCTCAATAAAACCACAACTCACCTGTAGTATCTGCAAATGACACATTAACAATAATCTCCACATAATTACGTATACTATGTGACTTTGTTACTCATACCACATAATCTAAATAATTAATCGAAGGCAACTCTGAAGTGTAAGCTGGACTTAGCAATAGATGGCACGGCAGCTAACATAAAAAGGTCCAATTAACACTAGAAAGCATAACTATAAGACAATGCCAACATAGGAGTCTCATCTACAGTATTACAATTATCAACTAAATCACAAGATAATACATCATCTCCTAAAGCATCTACTCATCGGAATACAAGTACTCCACATTGTCATACTGATCATAAAATAAGCTGTGGCCTAGACAGTTATAAAGATCAACGTTATCAAAAGCGCCTGCAATCGAAAATGATTTTCCACAAAGATAAGTTGGAGCCCCATAAATGAAAACCATGAAGCACTTATGAATGCCAAACGTCTCAAATAGACAAAGAATATATTCATGCCATTTAATGCACAACAACCTATTTAAATTCTTTTATATAGGTAATACAAATCAATATAATCTCGGCATCTTAAGGCATAGAGTAACTTATGATCCAAGAGCACGATGTTGGGTGCTCTATAACTCCCTAAAGTCTAAATATCAATTTTAATCTACTTAGATAATTTTTGTATGCAACTCCAATCCGAAAAACGCCATATACCAATCATCTGGATATCACACCAATATCACAAGTATTCTCAATCACAACAAATTCAAATATTTGTTAAGTTCATAAAATTATAGCCTAGTACACACCAAGATCACTGGTATTCCCTGTCCTCATGTCTTGTACTGTATATATTTGGCAAACAAATAAACAAATCTAGTGCAAAATTGCTGGGTTATCATATTCTTATGTTACAATATTGGATAAATTCTTAAGTCCATTGTTTTGCTTGCATAGTGACCATGTTAGTAAACAAAAGGGGCCTTGAGGCACTAGATTAGAAATGAAAAACTTATAACATATATTTAGTGGTACAAAAATCTATTTTTACAAAATAAAGTAAATATATCTTCAAAATTTCCAAAATAACCCTATATCAAAATACCAAATTGTAGTATTGAATTTTTTCGTAACTTATAATATAAATAATTAATTTTTTTTTAATTTTTTAATCACAAAATTATACTATACTGATTACTTTTCTTTATATTACCCTAATCTATGAATCAAACGCTACCTATATCTCCAGGCACGTATATTTTCTTTGTGCTTGAAATTCATTGCTTTGGCTTTATTGCCAATACACAGGCTGGTCGTGGACTTATATTGGCTGCATGTGTTGCTTGGGTCCGGAACCATGACATGCTTTGAATTGGAGACTGGCGTGGTGATGGGCTTTCACGTGGTTGTCAACAAGGCTGGAGCGTGTGGTGCTGGTGACTCGATGAAACGTATGAGCTTGGCTTCAATTTCACACATGGCTGATCCGCACTCCATCAGCATGGAGGACTTCATCTCTAACCTTGTCCACACTCGAAAATTTGGCATTTCAATTGCTACTTGAAATCATGTCCGTACATGGCCTTCTAATTCTGTTTTATTTGTTTTACCGTCCTTTTTCGTGAAAGTGGATATCACTTATATTGTTTTTGATGGAGTTCTTGATAGTCAAATGACCGTAGCAAGCGATGGTAAACCTATAAAAATCTCTATTTAGCATAGTTAATGAGGACTCTTCAACACTCAAATTAGCAAGGAGAGTATTTAAAATTAAGGGAGTGTGGATTTAAAAGTGTTCAAGAATCCAATTGGATCCCCTTATTAGGTAAGCGAATTGACCTATCCAACCACATGGTAAGAGGAATGGCTGGGACGAAATCTAAGGAGATGGCATTGTCAATATAAGAAAGGATCTATTGGTTGCTAAAAGCTTAGGGAATGTTGTCACATCGACATAGGTAGTTGCTATAGCCTGATGGCTAGAGCTCTGATCGTGTGTCAGGATGTCATTTGGTGTTTAATGAAGAGAGAAAAAGAGACGAGGAAGATAGTAAGTTTGGCTGTGTCAAGCAACGCACCTTTCAAAAGTCACTCGAAGCTGGTGGTGAGTTTAGGAATACTTGGGGGTCTTAGCTTTTCTTGAAGGCTATGTAAGCTCTCTACTATATCCAAGTTGAACTATGCACTCGGTGCGAGAAAGGGTTTAGTAAAGGCAAAAGGAGCTCTCAAGCACGTGGGTCTAGCTTGGTAATTGACTTGGGCCATCGGAGCCTTGAGTCCAAATATGACTATTAACACAATGTAATTACTACACTTATAATTACTTTTGTGTATATTTTTGGTATCAACACATTTTTTCCATCAAAATAATAAATATATACACATAAATATAGTAAAAAAAAATTAATAAATGATTGTTACACTTGATTCATTTATTAACAAGTATATAATGAATATTGGTATCAACTAGAAGCTAGTTACCCATTTAGAGTAAGTTCCAATAACTAGTTATTATTTACTTATTTATAATATTATTATTATTATTATTATTGCAATTGATAGTATGAGTTTAATAATCTGTGCATATATGTGTGTGACATAATTATTTAAGAAAAAGTAGTATTATTATTATTAAATTATTTAAAATATCAAAACTGACCGAGTAAGAAAAGAACAGCTTTAACCCAACACTGGAGAAGTCCAAATAGCACACGTAACACAGCCTACTCAAAAGCACAAACCCATCTCGTATACAATATGCCACCATGTCGATGGCTTTCTCAGCGCGAGTGCATGTGCTCTATTTTTTATACCAGCAGAGAAGCCATGTCTTAAACCATGTGACAGATAGGTTACAGTATCGCACAAGTTTTCTTTTTTTCTTTTTTTTTTCCTTTTCAAATATATATTATCCATATAATTAAAGTCAAAAGATTTTTTTTAATTGTCAATAACTACCAATTTGGTATTTTATATTTACCTATATATAATCAAAGCCAAAAGGCTTTTTTAACTTTCAAAAACTGTGTGTGTATGTTTTTTTTTATATTAAAACAGTTAAACAACATCTGTCCTAAATCAACTCTCCTATATTCTACGTTCAAGAACGATTTCAAAAATTTAAATGCTTTTTTAATGCTTTCGAAACCAATTAGTCATTTTCCACCCTCAACTATGGTAAAAGAAAAGGTAAATTACATTTTAAGTACTTATGTCTATAAGTTTTTTTACTTTAGTTATATGCGTTTTTAGTTTTTTCATTTAAGCACCCTACATTTCGCAAAATATAAGAAAGAAAAAAAATCCAACAAACTCCGTTAGCAGCAATGTCAATTCTTAGGGGTAAAAAAAGAAAGAGAATCTCCAAAACCAACATTCTTTTAAACCTTCTAAGATTTCTTATTTGTCTTAGAAGATAGGATCCAATTTCTACTATTCGAGTAAAAGCAATTTCAGCTTGTTGAAACATTAACCAAAATCAATCTAGCAATATTGTTAGGAACATGATACTGGATGTTTAACCAAGTGAGATCTTTTTTCCGATGGAGGATATTTGAGATTTCGTCTATATGCATATGACAATAGCAACGAGGATGAAAGCATGGTGGATGTAGATGAAAATGGCAACAATGATGAAGGCATGGTGATTGTTGATAATAGCAGTTTGCAGCTCTCAAAACCGTAATTTTATTGTTTATTCGAATGCATAGAATCGGTAAAATAATATAAAATCAATAAAATCATAAATTTATAAATTTTATATAAAAATTTATAATTTTATTAAAACTTTATATATAAATAATTTTATATCTATTTTAATTAAAAAATATTATAAAATTATAAACTTATAAAATTATATTTTTAACTCGTAATCAACTATAGCAATGATACATTGGAGAATATAACTAGATGTGGTGGAACTGATTAAATTTGTGAATGATCAGCTAATTCAATCATTTTAATCAATTCTTCTTTCTGTCACAGTGACTGACATATTGTATATGAATTTTTTTATTGAACATCAATTAAACCGAATAGCAAGTGATTCTCTTTCAATTTGTTGGAGTTGTGGAACTGTAATTCCATCAATTTGGTTTTCAACTCTTTATTTATTTATTTTTTTGTTCCTCCTATAATTAATAGTGTTGCTAACGGAGTTATATAGTCTTTGTTTTTCATAATTTTATAAAATACAGCTCACCTAAGTGAAAAAAAAAATGTATCTTAAGTAAAAAAGCTTATAAACTCATATACTCAAAATGTAATTATCGTACCAAAGTTGGGTAGCCGTAGAAAAGCATACGAAAAGTGATAAAGCGGAACGATTGAGAACTAAAATGTGATCCAATATGTTTGATTTTGCCTGACATTTCGATATTCGAATTATTTGAATTTTTTTATGTTCGATATGTTTCATGTTTCGTTTCATTGTTATTTTTCATCAATGTCAATTAATTAATGACTTTGTTTAACATTTTGTTAATTTATAATTGAGATTTTTATATATCATATCTAATGCATTTATTCTAATCAAATCATTATTATTTATCTTTTAAGGTCATATGTATAGAATCTCTTCTTTATTTTCCATTTTTTTAATGTGTAATTCTTTATCACCAAGAGTTTCAGCAATGAACTTGTATACAAGGATAAACAATATAATTACTAGGTAATATCGGTCTATATCGTGATACTTTATGCTATGTACTGAGTTCCTTAATTAGTATCTCCTTCATTAGTAGGAAAATGGCAACTTTTTCAGCAAAACAACTTAATTGTGAATATCATAGTTATATGTACTAAAAAAAAAAACAGAAACATTTATAATATTATTGTAACTATTTATTTTCTTCTTTTATTTTTCATATATTTTCGCACCATTTATTCATTATTTTTCCTTAGTATCGTTCCACATACTGCAAGTGCATTTTTCACTGGTTATATTAAAATGAAATCGCCAACAAGACCATGATTCCAATATTGTACAGAGCATTACAAAGTCAAGTATAAAAGTCATCTCTGGATAGATGTGTCCACTTGATATTTGGGAGATATGGAGCTACCGATGTTAAAGTTTTATATGAATACGGGTTATTTTTTAAAAAAAATTTATAAAAAGGTATTAGTTTTTTTAAAAAATATATAAATATGATATATTAAAGACGTATAATTGAATATACTTTCCGTTACTTTTTTTTTTAGTACATGTAGTATATATGCCTTCAATATAATTCATTATAATTAAAGGTGCATGCATTGAATGAGTTTTCAGTTATAATGAATTATACTAAAGGCGTATCTATTATAAGTGCTTTTAGTGTGATTAGTGATAACTGAAGACGCATGCAATACATGCTCCTTCAATATACAAGCTATATATACCCCAATCCATGCGATCACAATTTATTCTTATCTATATCAGTTTCTAAAATTTTCAAAACATAAAGAAAACTCGAAAAAACCTATAGTTAAAGTACCGGACAATTTTTTTACACAAGTATACATCTGAAACAGGTAACAATATATAACTTATAGGCATGTTATTTATTTATTTTATTTTATTAATAATCAACATAATGTAATTTTTATTTTTAGAAAAAAAATTGTTACATTATTATGTAGATTTCGTAATCGTAGATGTACCATAAGGTGTATAAATTATTAATATTTTATAAAAATTTATTGTATATTGTATAAATTTAGAATTGTTTTGTATTGTGGTAAATAAGTTATACGAATGTGTGTATGAAGAATGTTGGAATGTAAGTGGAAATTATTATGTATATATATATATATATATATATATATATATTGGTGTTTTTTATTATGTGGAGTCGAATTAGAAAGTTAAAGCTAAATAGTTGTGTTGATGACGTAACTTACTAAGATGATTATATGCATTTTGTAAAGTTGTTGCTCACTGTGTAAATAAAATTTATAATGTCATCTAAATATTCGGTTTATTGTAGCATTTTTAGGGTAGAAATGGTAGATCACATGAAAGTTATTATCTATACAAATGAAAATATAGTGATGAGTAGTTGGGGGCCGGATTATGATAGGGAGCCCGTTAAGAAGTTGAAAATTAAGAAGGATTTGAACTTCTCTCATTTCAATCGAACAATTTGTGGATACGCTAGAGTTGACTTGAGTGATATTGAACTCATGCATAGACACCCCTTTTTCTATGATGTTGGAGTTGTCTATAAGTTGATGGCCATTAGAAATGATGAGGATGTTGAGAATTTCATCGAGATGGCAGAGTCTTTTGGGAAATAAAGTATTCAAGAAGTGTACATAAGGTACATTGGAGAATTAATCGCTCAGAATGAGCATGAAATACCTAAGCCTAACAATCCACCCCTTTCGGATCCTAATGTGCATTCAACAACGACTAGTATGGAGCAATCAAATGTGAATCAATCAAATGAACTATACATGGATTTCTCTGAGTATGAATACGTGAATATCATAGAAGAGTAACTTGACAAAGCATTAGGTCCCATTATCGAGTCTTATGATCCGTATTTAGAAAAAGTGCACATGGATATAAATGTCGATAATAGGGAGAATACGGTAAATGTGGATGGTAATGAGGATGATGGGGATGGTAATGCAGATGATATTGGTGTCAAAGATGACCACGTTGAGGATTTAGGAGAGGCCTAAGTGAGACCATGCGTTGGCAGGAGTAATGTGTCGGTTCGGATAGTTCGTGGCGATGGCTCTAGCAAGCCATACCATCAAATTGGTGAAGTATTGTTAAGTAGACAGTTTGAAAACTTTCCATAAATAAATGAACCTATTGATAGGCTTATTAGAGACCATGTCCCATTTTACAATAGCCAGTATGATGGCAACAATTATGCAACATTCGAGAGAGATATTAATAAAATGTGCAGTAACATCATCAGCTCTAATGACTTAAGTATCGGTATACGTTTTAATACGAAGAAAGATCTCCTAAATACAGTTAATTCATTCCACTTAAGGAAACACTATAATTTTCATGTGAACATTTCGAAACCGAATGTATACGTTGTCTATTGTAAAAAGAAATAATAGGGTTATAAGTGAAGGCTACGGGCTTGTTTGAAGAAAGTAGAGGGTTTTTTCAAAATAACAATTCTAGAGGATCTACACACTTGTGTGAGCTCGATCATGAACTAAGATCATCCTTAGCTCGATAGTAACATAATGGCTATACTATTAATCAATAGTGTATGAAACAACCCTGATGTTAAGATACCTAATCTTGTAGCTAATGTGCAAACTATGTATGAGTATATAGTAAGTAATAGAAGGGTTTTTTAGGCCAAGCGAAAATGGTATGCGGTAACTGCGAGAAGCCGTATAATGAATTTTTGGGACTATTAAATGCAATGAAGTTAAGCAACCCGAGAACACAAGTGGATTGAGGCAGGTATAGTTCACCAAGCAAGATCAATCTTAGTTCAAGTGGGTTTTTTGGACATTTAGGTCCTATATTGAAGCCTTCAACTACTGTTGACCTATTGTATGTATCAATGACACATTTTTATATGGAAAGTACGGGCATAAGTTATTGGTAGCTTGCAGCATGGATGGGGACAATTCAATTGTTCCATTGGCATTTGCTATTATTGACATAAAATTGGTAGAAACTTGGGGATGGTTCCTATAGAAGCTTAAAGTGCATGTAGTTGGCTAGAACAGAGAAACCTTATGTCTTATATCCAATAGGGCATTTGGTATTGACTCTGCGTACAAGGAACCATCAATAGGCTGGCAGCTACAATTTGCAGTTTAGAGATATTGTCTGCGGCACATTGCTAGTAACTTCAATATGGTCCACAAAAACCAATTATGCAAGAAACTTATATGGTTTACAAGTGTTTAGGCACAATAGAGAAAATTCAAATGTTTCATGCAGAAGTTGGCCTAGGCTAAGGATGATGCTCCTACGTAGTTTGACAATTTTGATTTAGACATGTGGACTCTTAGATATGATGGATGTTATCATTTTGGATACATGACATTAAACATTGTCGAGAGTTATAACTCCATTTTGAAATCAGCGCATAAATTACCCGTTACTGCATTAGTGAAGAAGATATTTTACAACTATGTCGCCTATTGAGAGGAGAGGCATAAGTATGCCAAGGAGGCAATCGATTCTGGCAAGACCTACACTAATTACATTGTAAGGATGTATGAAACTTGGGGGAAGAGGGTAAGGACACATAGAGTCGTTTCATTTAGCTTACAAAATAGTATTTTTGAGGTTTTAACTAGTAGTTGAATGACGACAACATGATTGAAGGGAGGAGGAAGGATACATATAGTTGACTTCAGGGGCCACACTTACACTTGTTAAAAGTGGCAAATATATAAGATCCTTTACTCCCATGCATGTGCTAGTGCAACAAATATGAGGGTGGATAAGAAATTGGCAATAGGGCTATGGTATAAGTAAGCAAACCGGATAAATTGTTACTGAGCTCATTTATACCCGATTGGTGATGAGCTAAACTGGCCATAAGTTAGCTTCCCTTATCTTCACCTAAATATTAACTTACTATGAAAAAAAGGTAAACTTAAGCGTAAGCAATATCGCATGGAGATGGACATTCGTAAGCAATCCAACAAAACTAAATGCAACGTATGTAGGTAGAAAGGATATAATTGGAGGAGGTGTCCGGTTATTAATAGAGCTGGTTTGTATTCCCTTTTTATCT
The DNA here is from genome assembly GCA_024138005.1 of Lumnitzera racemosa. Lineage (NCBI taxonomy): Eukaryota > Viridiplantae > Streptophyta > Magnoliopsida > Myrtales > Combretaceae > Lumnitzera > Lumnitzera racemosa. Next base: position 39,921,805 of record JAMXBC010000006.1, on the reverse strand, counting down.
AAGCATTACATTGTAATACATACATAAGTATAATGATTGACATTATTTTATTTTTTTTGTTTTTCGTCTACTAAACATATTTATACGTATTCGCAAGATAGATGGAGCCGGGACCGATTGATCCATGCATACTTACAAGGCAAGTTAGTTACCATTCACAGGCCATTTGGGATGGTAAGGTGAGTAATGTTATCATCATTTCCAGTCAATTCCTTTATTAAAGAGGTATTATTTGCTAATTTAATGAATATTTCTTTAGGAAACGACCTATGCACTACGAATGCAATACAGTGAGATGTCATTACATAAGGATAAACGGGATATCCCTATACATCTTAGGATAAAGCCTTACATATGGGAGGCTAGGTTTTAGAGAGTTGCACAGCTCCCATTTATTATGTTGGATTAGCATTTGATTATGGCACTTATTGAGAGATGGAGGCCCGAGATACATACGTTCCACCTACCCACTGGAGAGGCGACCATCACATTGCAGGATGTTGAGGTCTAGCTTAGACTTCCAATTGAAGGGTTTACAGTGGCGAGTCAGATAGAGATTGATGATGAGGAAAGCTAGGGTAACATAAGGGAGAGACTGCTAGGTGTGAGGTCTGCTCAGATGAGGGGTGCTCACTTATCTCTAATGTAGTTACGGAAGCACTTCCAAATACTTTCCTGTAGGGCTGATGGCGAAACATTCGACAATACGTGCATGCATACATACTCAGCTTAATGAAAGGATTTATTTTTGCGGATAAATCCTCCAACCTTATTCACCTGATGTTCCTACCATTATTGGAGGATTTCTTAGCAGTTAAGTAGTTTAGCTGGGGTAGCACTTTCTTGGCATGATTATATTGATAGTTATGCTGTACCTCGTCATTCGACTCGCATGAGCAAGGAAGAGCCACGATTTTACTGCAAGTTCGGGCTTAAGATAGATTCCCACATATTGCCCTCCTTAATCGATATGTGTTTATTATCGACGGGAATAGGCCATTGGTGGCTAGATGGAGAGTAGTACAGGATACAACTCAGTATCCAATGCATGCCGTAGATACATATCACACTGCTTTTGACATGCAAACAACATAGCAGGTATGATATTATAAGTTATCTTCTTTGTTGTTCTTTTCTTAGCCATAAGTGATAACTATTGTTGTTTATTTTTATTTTCTTAGAGATATATTATTTGACTTATTAAGAAAAAAAAACTTTGGAGTTAAATACTATGTAATCTAATTATATAGTCATAATATATACACGTTATGTACTTGATATGGTATATAATAGTATAAGACCTTAAACATAGGTAGACCTTACATCAAGTTGTTAAAATAATTGATTAAAAATAAAAATAAATAAATAAATAAACAAACGCTTAGCATCATGTGTGCTAAAGGATCTATGCAACCTATAAATTTTGGGTTAAGTTGTCACATGCTAAACTTGATGACTCGACAAGTGCAACACATTATATTATACAATTTGGACACTTAACCTTAAATAAAAAGCATCCACCGTTTGGGAATTCCCATAGGTAATATGTAAACTTAAGAATGGTTCATTATGACATTTTAGCAAGAAGAGATTAGGGAAAAACATTAGAAAAGATAACAAATCAAATTTTTGAAAAATGTAGGAAAATTATTGGAAACTTCAAGGGAATTAGAGTTCACTTGGTTATGGACAATCTGTCATTACATGGCTTCGAGGTTTAAAGTTTGACATTAGAAGAAGGATTTTCGATTGGGGGGGAGGTCATCGCTAGTGGGGCTCCGACGACTGGAGAACCAAAAACATGCAAATTTTCCCTTATAAGTTCCTATTTTATTTAAATATTAAACGATGTTAAAAAAATTATAAAATTTGGTTTTTCTAAGTATTTTTGCATATAGAATCAGAATATTAACCCATAGTTTTGAAAATAGAAATACTTATATAAGTTCCTTAAAAGCATGCCTAGTTGCAACAAATTTTGTATGAATTTTTAAAAACAGTAAACAATGTTCTTTTGAGCTAATTTTGGTGTATATATTCCTCATATAACATACTTAATTTACATAAAAATAATTTTTGATAAACTATACGTTTAGTATTCATTAAAATTATTTTATTAAATCTATCATGTTTCTCATAGAAAGAAATAATGTGTTTTTAATTGAATTTCTCAATGAATTTGATTTGTAATGACTTCTATAACTTAGTTATGATTTTGAAAATATTCAATTAGAGTCTTATAATTTTATTTGATTATTTACCTAATTAAAGCTGATTTCGCAAAATTGGGCCCAAAATCGATATTTCAAGAAATATTATATATTATACTATTTTAGTATATTTCATGACCATAATATAATAACCATAATTTATGAAGTATAATATATTTTCCGTAGCTTTAATGAAGTTTAGATACTAAGTATTATATATTTTCCTAACCTTTATAAATATTTTGTCAAATATGATAATATAAGATAAATCGGTATAATTAATATTGTAGCATGAAGGAATTCTAGCTACTATGGTACTCAAAATAACACTTTACTGATGTTAGATTAGTTTATTTGAAAATTAGTAATAGTATAAGTAAACATGATATTTTGGGTGAATCAAAACCTACTACACTTAAGTGTTTTCATGTAAATTGCACCTAGACAAGTAAGTTAGGTGTAATATTAGAGACTCTAGTTAATTAATTGCAAATATAAGCTAACTAGTATCTTATTAAGAAATTTAAAGTTAGGCCAAATTAAAGACTAATTTAGAAGTTAAGTCAAAAGTTGAATCAGAACCAAAATCAAAGACTGCAATTAAATGTACTTATATTGGTAGGGTTTAACATGGAATCTAAAGGTTTAGCCAAGTTTTTGGACTAATAGGGACTTAGGATGTACACAGACATCATTTGTTTAGAAGTTTCAGAGTTAGCTTAGTTCAAAGACTAAATCAAATGGTAATTTAGAAACTAATTCAGAGAGGCTAAATCAAAACTGGCAAAGATAAATGTTAATTTGAATACACACTTTAAATCGTAAACCCTAGCTATAAATACTTCCTATCTGGTCAATAGATAATAATGGCATTATGTGTATATCTTTAGGTGCTATAGTTGAGAAGGATTACGATCTCGATGCATAGACTCAAGATCATTGCTGATACCAGGCAAGTGAATCTAATCCATGCTTGGAATAGATATATTATTACGCATAAGACTGTATGCTATTTGATTCTATATTGATTGAATATGACTATATCTTGGTTAAATTGTTGTGCTGCTATATTGGATGCTAATGTGATGTTTCTAAATGATTATAGCTATACCTTAGTTGAACTATTGCATTGTTATATGGGATGTTGATACAGTATTCATGAATGATTGTACTAACTTGGAGAGATGATTGATTATTAACCTAGTTTTCTAGGTATTCTCTTAAGTGAACTCTAAGTAGGATAATAGATTTCTACTAAGGAGAGACCAAAAACAAAACTTAGATAACTAGGTTGAATAAAACTTAAAAACTAGTTGTGCAAAATGATATACTTAAGTTGTTATTTCATAGTATGGCATGGTAGGGCACGGTACAGTAAGGCAAGGTACGGTACAGCATGACACAACATGGTATAGGAAAAAAAAGACTTACGGGTCAAAATTTTCAAAATGAGGTGTCTAAGTGATCAAGAAAAACAATGGCTTTATGAACTTAGTTTTGAAAGCATATAGATTCTCATTGCCTAAACAACATGACTACTCTTTATAGTTTGATTTGGTGAAAACTGAGTTAAGGGTTCTACTCCTAGGTAACTCCTTATTGCCTCTAGGTTTTTGGACATTATATCTAGATGCCCAGTTATGTCAATTAACTAGATGAGTAAACTGCAAGCGCATAGGATATCAATACTCATACATGTCATATGCATGAGCATAGCATACTACATTATGAGCAAATAAGCGTCTGGCTTGGTTAATGTAAGTATGAAGTATGAATCCACTATTTATGAATGAATGATTTATGTTATGATAATGTCTGTAGTATATTGTTGTTATCTACTCTCACTCAACTCGCAATATTTAAGGGAGTAAGTTTCTCTTATCCTTATGTTATGAGTGGATGAATAGAAGAGGGTATCATGGTGACAAGGACACTTCAAAACTCAAGTTGAAGAATGAGCTTTTAAGAAGAGTTCAATGGCTTTCAGGAACAACTTGAGCATACGAAGAAAGCTTTTTAGGAAGGACATTGGTGATACCTCATAAAAGATTTAGTATATCCATGGTAGTTAAAAGTATGTACTTGTAAAGGATTCCTATGTAATGTGGAAGTGTATAATTGTGATTCTTTGAGTATGGCTCACATTGTAAAAGTTTTCATTGTTTTTTTATCATATTGAATGAGAAGTGATTCCAAAGTAAATTTGATTTCTTACGTGATTTTAGTGTCTTTGGCTCATTTCTTTAGTCATTAGATCATCATAATTAGAGTTATATAAGCAGAGTAGGTCATGTGAGCTAACTCACATTGGGTTGGGTTAAAAAAATTTTACCCACTTAAACGTTAGTTTTTTTAGCCTGCCCTATTTTGACTCGCAGGCTAACCCATTGCAAGATGGCTCGGCTCACATTGACCCACAAAAGAAAAAAAAGTCTAAGTTTAACTTTAGTTTACTTCATAGTGATTTGTCACTTTATTTCTTAACCAGTCATTTTACTTCTTAACCGATCACTTTATGTAATAAGTAATAGCTAATAATATTACTATTTTAAGTACATCTAAAATGTGAAAAAAAAAAGAAAAAAGAAAAAAGAAAAAAAGAAGAAGAGATAGAGTAAGAGAAAAGAAACTAATAATATTGTTAGAAGACTTCTCATAATTTTTTAGTCTGAACAAATCATTGAATTGTGAACTATGATTATAGCTGACGTATTGGGAATATATTAATGGAATAATATGTTGTTAAATTTTTCTTATTCTCTTCCTCTTTAAAGTTCATTGCAATTTAAAATTTTAATCTCTTTCTATAAGTTTAAAAAGGCAATTGCATATCTTAGATATAAATCTATACACTTTTTTTTTCTCTTTGTTTTTTATTAGATGAGTTAAATTTATGCATTTAGTATTTTAAAATGATATCATCAAGCAACAAAAACTACTTTACATATGTAGCCTTAGAATTAATAGAAATGGAAAGAGCCATGATGCATGATTTTTTTTTTTTTGTGATTTATAAGCCTTTATAGCTTAATGGCAACATAAAGAATAAATAAGAGATGGTGTGTTGATGATAATCATATATTAGTTTAGCAAATATTTCAAAATATTAATTTTTATATATAAAAAAAATCTTAAAGTAATATAAGTTAATAGGTTGGCCCACTTAACCTACCAACCCATGGTAGGGCGGGTTAAGCTAAGATTTTTATCCCGCATTTAGCGGGCTAATCTACTTAACTTGCGGGTCAATATGGGGCGAGATAAGGCAGGTTAGTCTACTTAACCCACTTGTATAACTCTAATCATAATACATTTGTATTTATTTTATTTAGTATGCTAACATGCACAAAACTATATACCTTTTCGACTTTCTATTTCCTAATTGCACATATTCTTTTCCTTTCAAACCTACTCCATAACAATTTCATAAACCACATACTTACTCAAATCATACCAACTCTCCATCACAAAGGTACAATCGGAAGCAACATAGTACCTAGATTTTGATAATTCTAACATGTATGATGAATAATGATCATAAGTGTTTTGAGGAATGGTCAAATACTCTTTTCATGCGTAAAGTCTAGCTTATAGCATGTTCATGTTTCCTTAGTTGATGCATTTAACCCAAAGGAAGTTCTTGATCGTTGCTTTGATTGACCATTTGCAATGATTAAAAGAGTGAACCTCAATGATATATTACTATGCATAAGCTTATTAAGTTAGAAATACGTTGTTTTTTATATTTAGCCTATGCATATTTAATTGAGCATATAGGGTTAGGATTTTGTATGTTTATAATTGATTGATTGGCTAAGTTCATGTGATTGAATACTGTGTAAATATACCAATTAAATTGTGAAAACAAAAACTTACTCGGCATTTGGGGTAACTAAGTAACCCTATCATATGGAGTAGTTATCCATACCTTGCTCTATTACGTATGTCTCGAGTAAGTAAAGAGAATCACAAAATATGTTTAAAATAGTAACTTCCCAAAACCTCCTCCCATAGGATAGAATACTAATATGTTGTTAGGGTACCTATTCCTACCCTAAGACTTATACTCTAAAGTATAAAAAGTACAAATTTCATGGTTCCCTATATTTATCTTGTAATATTAATTGAATAATACTAATAAACAAAAAAGTAATACTATTTCATTTTTTTAACCTTAAAGAAAATAACAATAAAAGCTCAACCTATAAAGCCCTAAGACTACACATTCTTGTGTTTATTATCTTGTCCTTTGTTCTCTCTTTTTTCTTTTTTAGGTAAAACTATGTCTCTTTTTTTTTACCATCTCATTTTTATATTTTTTTTCTTCATCTTTTAGTAATCCTAATTTAGAAAGGCATTCAAAAAATCTTAATTCTTAATTTACTATCTAATATATTTATTGGAGTTACTCAACAAATGGTTTTTGTACTTTGAATATAACAATTTTATGATTTGATAAAAACTTTATTTTGATGATTTGAAAATAAAAAAGATAAAAAAAATTAGCTTAACCTAATGGGGGATTGAATATTTCCAATTATAGGAATATTCTTTATTCTATCTATTAAAGTTTCATATTGTTGACGTGCTGCAAATCTAAAAATTTTTTAAATAATTACTATTTGAGCCATTAATATAGTTATATATTTGATATTAGTTATGTGTCTACACAATATTTTGAAAGAAGATAAAGTAAAAAGAAAAATATGGGTTCTACAAAATACTTTATACCTTATAGAATTTACAGGATAGAGGGTATATGATGATTCTAAGGTGCCACAAGGTAGATTTCAAGTAAAAAAACTTTAGAAACTATATCTATAGAATAAGATATAAGTATAGACATGATGTTATACCCTACCCACTCTGTACTCGCTCACCTTTACTCGGCATCATGAAACATCATTAGATTGTCTAAAATATTTCGTTATTCATGTGAAATGGATTAATAAAATATCTTGCTGAATTTAATAAGCTAGTAAACATGTATTGCATGTCTTATCGAATTTGAATGCTATCAACACTAAATTGAAGACACCGACAAGAGCCATAATTGTGCCATAAGAGCGCCACTTAATTAGTATCAAGATTTAATGACAGGAGCATAAGCAAAGACGCTTCAAGATCATGTTATTGATTTAATCGAGGTAAAGCTTTGTCATTGGGAATTTAATATTTTTAATAAAGACCCTATATGTTTAACAAGAGAAGACGATTCTTCTAAGTTTTCTTAAGATGCCCAAGCTATGTACCAATTGCTAAGTCCACTTTGTTGATTTAAAAGTGTGAATAGTTTGAATTAAAGATGCACCAATGAGTTAATTATGGTGCTTACTTCAAGAAGACTTCATACTTTGGATTTTTTCAATGGTCCTATCCATGTTTTTTATGGGACCAATTTGGCTTTTGATATCATATTTATTAGATCCTAACTATTGAACAAATTATATTTTCAATAGTTTAGATTTAATTGGTATTAAATCAAAGGTAAGATGGAGGGTAGGACCGATCTCGTAAAAAATGTAAATGGGATCTGATAAGCTCTTAATTGCTTATACTTTATATAGTGAATTTATTATTTTTTTCCTTAAAATTTGGATTTATTTTAAAAAAAAATGATACTTAATAGAGTAAAATCTTGTTTTCTAGATTTTTAGAATAATCTCCAAAAGAAAATAGAAATAAGTTTCACTCAAATTGAAGTTTAAATGAAGAAATTATGAAGTTTTAAAGTGACAAGAGCAAACAATATGACTGTATCAATTTCAATAAAGAATTTTGAGAAGATAAGTGGAATTGACAGTGAGTTACATGACTTGGATGACATAACCATATCTCAAGTAATGTTAGTTGAAGATTTGAAGAAGATTTAAGAAAATTTGTTGAGATTCAACATATCAAGGGACACAATTAGTGACACAACTATGTCATTTGGTCGACGTGCTAAATTTTGCATCTTCTATATAAGGCACCTTAGGGATTTTTGTTAGAATTTTTTCAAATAACTTTTTGAGAGATTCAAAGGGGCAAAACACTTAAGAGATCAACATACTTCAATATTCAAGATTCTTTATTAATTTCATGACTTATTCTTCTATCTCTTCTTTCGATTTTATTCAAGATTGTTGCTTAGCCATGAATAGCGAGTAAATCTATTATATCTAGGTTTTATAGAACCTAGAATTAATATGTGATGCTGGTTTTATTGGATCTAATAAAGATCTTTAATTTCCTTAGTTCAATTATGCGTGATTGATTGTTTTAGATTAATATTTCTTAAGGTGTTAGTCTAAAATCTAATATTGTGCAAAAGAATTGAGAAAATTTTTATATGAGTAAATCTAAGCATAGTTGATAAAAATTATTTCAAGTTTAGAGAAAATTGCAAGTTTTTTTGGATCTTGATTAAATTAGTTAAAGAACTTGTTCTTTAATCCAATTTTTGATTATGCAATTAAGAAGAGATTCTAATAGGTAATATAAAGACTAGAGTTAAGAGACTTGAGAAAGTGATATGAGGTAAGCACACCTATCAGTTTTAATATAGCGGATGTGAGTCCGAGTCGATCCCTTAGAGATTTTGAGTACTAATATTAACTTTAGCTTTATTATCTAATCGGAAAATTGTGCTAAATTGAATAAATTAAAAATACTGAAATTAACAACTAAACTACTTATGAGACTTAATTACGCGAATTAGGAAGCAATAAACTACGAACGACTTCAAGTATGCAATAATGTATTTAGGAATTATTTCCCCTAGTGTTTAACATGTAACCTTTTTAAAATATATCTAATTCAATTTCTATTATTCTTGACCGGAGGGATTCACAATTAAAGCTAATATCTTTCTCAAGCATATTAACCCTAATCCTAAATTATTTACCGGAATCTCTTCACTTAGTAATATAATTTAGAATTGCATTAATGTATAATGAATTCCCACACAAACAATCAACTTTCCGGAAGAAACATGTATCTTATCTCTAAGTATACATGTAATTCTCTTCAATTATGCTAAGATCTAATTACACATGCAATATCTCAATCAACATGCATAATATCATATATTGATACTCTAGAATTATCAATTCACAATTAAACAACATAATTGAATCAAGAAAAGATAGAAACTTTATTGAAATTATAATTCAATCCAAGGGTTACATGAAACCCTAGATTCCATAATCCTAAATACTCAAATTCTAAGCTATCATAATGAATCTAAAAACGAGTTCCATAAAAAACATAAAATAAAGCATAAAAACCCCTCTTGATTTGATGAACAATCTCTCTAATCTTGAAATCGATGTTGTTCTCGCTTCTTGATTAATGTTCTTCTCAAATCTCCTCTCGTCTCTTGTGTCTCTTGTTTCTGTAATATCTCTCATGTCTTTTGAAACCCTAAGATATCATTTTATATGTGTATTATAAAGATTCTGTTTTTGTCACCAGATACGGCCTGAGACATGACCGTGTTCCCAGGTCGTGTAACTTTCTGCACTAAGGCAAAATTTTCTGCACAACTTTAAAATTTCATAACTTTTTCATTTGAACTCGGAATTGAGTGAAACTTGATTCCTTTTTTTTTTTTGTTTTCAAGCCTAGAACGCGTTTAAACCCTGAAATCAAAATTTTACTCAATTAAGTATCAATTTCTTTAAAGAAAACCAAAAATGTGAGGAAAATACTATAAAAGCACTATATGAAATGTGTTTAAAATTAGAGTTATCAGAAAATTATTAATTTTATGTGAGAATTCTCCTGGTCAAGAAAATTAAGGATTAATTTAGATAATTTTTAGAAAAGTTACATGTGTAATTCTAGGGAAAGCAAAATCTAGGTACAATATTAAATATTGAATTGATTTTCAATGAAATTACTTTCTTTTTAATTTATTTAGTTGAGTCTTTATTAATTTTTAGATTAGTTGTTAGCAATAATTTAGATTAAATTCTTTATGTTTCTTGAATTCAAGCTTATCGGTTAGATAATCAGGAAATAGTTAACATTAGTACTCATAGTCCTTATGAGAACGATATCCATTCTTTGAACTATATTACCTAATGATAGGTGCACTTGCCTAATACAAAGTTTTTAGCATCGTTGCTTGGGACATGTGATATTAAGAACACTAATCGCTTTATTAATCTAGCCATTATCTCTTTATTTTTTCTTGAATTTACTTCTTTCTTGTTTTCGTTTATTTCTTTGGTGCAATCTTGAATCAACTTCGTGTTTCCTTTGTGCAGTGCATGAATAAAAGTTGTTTGAGAGACTTGATCAAGATTGACCTTGAAATTAAGAGGATTTCTATGAGGAATTTGAAGGAATTAACAATGAAGGAAACAGTAAAGGTGATCAATCAAGGGTCACCTATTAAAATTAAGGATGAAATTGAATTGAACAAGGATGAAGTGAAAGAGCAAGTAATAGATCACGAATCCTATCACGAGAGCATACCTAGTGACAACATAGCCAACAATGGGGAATAAAATTGAACCATGTCAAATTATTCTCGGCCGTTGTTGATTGGCACCTAGTCTTGTATAACTAGGCCAACTCTCGTAGCCAACAATTTTGAGATCAAGCCAAGCGTCATACAGATAGTGCAACAGTTCATGTAGTTCAATGGCCTATAAGATGAAGACCCCAATGCATACATTTCCAGCTTTTTGGAAATATGTGATACCTTTAAAATCAATTGGGCAATTGACAATGCCATCCAGTTGTGTCTATTTCTGTTTTCTTTACATGGTCGAGCAAAGCAATGGTTAATTCCTTAACAAGGAATTCAATCACAACTTAGAATGAACTAACGAAAAAGTTCTTGAAAAAGTACTTTTTGCTTGCAAAAACTACTAAGCTTAAAGCTAACATCTCTTCTTTTGCCTAAATAGAAGGTGAAACCTTATACGATACTTAAGAGTGCTTCAATGACTTGCAAAAGTTGTGCTCACACCATGGCCTTCCTTTTTGGATAAAAATCTAAACTTTCTATAATAGTCTCAACCTTTCTACAGGGCAAATGATAGATGTAGTAGTTGAGGGTATACTTAATACAAAGACAGCCAAGCAAGTTCAAAATTTGATAAAATAGATGGCCATAAACAACTACTAGTAGGAAAATTCGAAAGGAAGGTAAAGAATCATGGGGTATTTTGAGCTGGATGTGGTGCTTTCTTTAGCCACTAAGGTGGAATTACTAAGTAAAAAGGTTAACTTACTCTCAGTTAGTCTACAACAACTGAGCTTGAATTTTCGATTTCTTTTTAATTTGATTTCCCAATTTTCGATTAATATTAAATCTAAACCCATTTAATATTAATCATCGATTAGAGAAATTGAAAAATTTTGGTTCTTTAAAAAAAAACTTTTAAATCGCTACCTGACTAGAGTAAAAAAAAAAAGAAAAGAAATTATAATCAATTAAGTGAATTGATTATAATTTGGTTATCAGTCTTTGATTTCAATTTGATAAAAACTAGAGGATTTTGAATTTGAAGGCTAACCTATTAAACCCTAACAGGTACCACTATTTATTTTCCAAAATTAGACTTATTCATCAAAATTGTCTTTTTTTAATATTTTTAAGAAAAATAAAAACCAAAATAAAATAAAATAAAACCTAAGTTTCTATAGATTTTAACGTTATCTCAAAAGCGTTTACGTACTTATTAGTCAGAATAAAATGTCCATAATTCTTCTCGAAAACTGCGGTATGTTAGTTTATTTTATTTAAAAAAAAGCGATTGAGTTTAAGTATTTATCAATTTAATCTATTTAAATAAAGTTTTGAAAGGGACCTAATTCTTGAGTGTATAAAAAACTATCTAAAAAATCATAATCTTTTTTTTAAAAAGGTTTCTTTATTAATTTTTATTTCTAAAAAGTAATTTTTCTAAATGAGAAAAATTCTAATAAACTAATGTTAAAAAGAAAAGTCCTGAACTAAGATATATATATATATTTTTTTTTTTATATATTTGAAAAATAACCACTAAATAAATCAATCATAATAAATAAAATAATAATAATAATTGAAAAATTTTCAAAATCAAACCTAAATTGATATCCGCGATGAAGGAGCTGTTCGGTTGTCGCAACTTGGTGACTGGGCGTGAAGCAGTTGAGTTGCTGTCTGGGAATGCAGTAGTAGTGTATGTGGCGTTGGCGGTGGTTGTGACAAGGGTGGGTGTTGTAACTGCGGAGTTTGGGATTGTGTGAGTCGTGGTGATCTGTGTGCTGTGGGCTCGTGACAGGGGCTTATCATGCGGCTTGAGTTGGGAGAAGTGAGTTCGTGCGTAGTTATGTGTATCGATCGGTGGTGGACAGTATGCGTGTGCTGATCGTGAATGGTGGACAGTGCACGAGAGATTTTGCCCATCTGCTGTATTGGTCGTCGACACACTCTCGTCGCAATGTTGGTTGCTGCAGTGAACTTGGTGCTGGCTGGAGTTGGCATCATGCTGGTCAGAGTGTATGTTGCGGACACTGTATGTTGTGGATGCGTATGCTATCGTGTTTGTCGGTGCAGTGGTGTAAAGCTTGGAAGTGTGGCGTTGCAGACAGCAGTGAAGTGTGAGTGTACTTCTGCTGTGTTGGACCGTGTCAGTGTGTTCAGTAGTGGCAGGTGTGTGTGATCGTGAAAGCTGTAGGAAGTGTAGTCGTGCGATGGTCGTGAAGTGTGTGGATAGCGGTGATCGGTGGAATTCAGATGGTGATGAGAGTTGGGCAATGGCTTGCTTTGTAGATTGTAAGGGAGGTGATTAGTGAGAGGGGATTGTCAGAGCTGATTCATGTGTGGAGGAGCTACTAAGCATGGGCAGTGTAGGCAGTAAATGTCCTGATCGTACGTCTGGTTGTTGTTGGTTCACGTCTACAGTGTGGATCGTGGCTAATCTGTTGTGCAGTGACTGCTGCTGCAGCGAAGGGAATTCGTGTATGCGTAACACAATGAGGTGGCGTGCTGTCTGAGTTGCAGTAAGGATGGAGACGTGCTCTCCGCAGAGCGTACAATAGAGGGTTAGTGTGATCGGTGTTGGATGAGTGGCGTCTGGGGTGAACTCAAATTGTGAATGGGACGATGATGTGTTTTGTGTATGTCACCCCCTCTAAAAAAATTCTTCCTCGCAACGTGTTATTCTTATTTATAAAACCCAAAATAAAATTTTTTTATAATAAATTTTTTTCATTGATTCATATCTAATTCGATAATTACCAAAATCATATATGAATCTCATAAATTTTTATTATATTAGATTTAAATTATCGTATCAGATTCATATTATCTTCAATAATGATTAAAATATAATTCCATTAGATTCAAAATATTTAATAAGATTTATAATTAGATTTGAACTCTGTACGCTTAATTGATTTAAGAAAAAATAAAAAACATATACATGCCTGATAAAATTTGAATCCATAACCTCAAGATAACTTAATACTAATACTTAAATACTTATCTATTAGACCATTGATCTGTATCTTAACATTAAGTACAATTAAATTGTACTTAAACTATATGACCCTCTCAGATAAAGTTGCTTGAATTGAGATAAAACTAAATCCATTGACCCTTAAACATTTTACTTTCTAAAAATCTATTTTCCTAAAAAATCTTTATAATTTTTCTTTTTTCATTTTCTTGTATTTTTATCATTTTTCAATTGTTTATTTATTTTTTAATTTTGAATTAAGACACTTAAAAAAATTAAAACTACAAAAGCGGTAAAAATTGGGTGTCTACATTTCAACCCTAGTAACTTCAGCCAAGAGGGTTTTATGGGTAATAAATAGATAGAGTAAGCTAATTTTCTAGGGAAATCCTCTAAACCCCAATATAATCCCTACAACAATACCTACAACTTAAGGTAGGGAGATCATTCGAATCTTTCATAGGGAGGTCAGAATCAGAGTCAAGGCCAATAGTGGCAAGCAAGGAATCAGCCCTAGCAAAGATCAAACTTACCTCCACTTCGATTTCAACAGCCTATGACTTATCCACCAATACTAGAAAAGAAGTTAGAGGGTCTCTTGGAAAAATATATTTCGACCAACAAGGTAAGAATGCAATAAACAAAGACCTTCCTCAAGAATCAAGAAGCTTCCATCCACAACTTGAAAAATCAAATTGGGCAGCTTATAAGAATGCTGAATGAATGGCCATAAGGGTCTTTACTTAAGAATACTGAGTGATCTAGAAAAGTAGAAGAGAGATACAAGTTGAGAAGGCGAATAAGTGGGGAAGTAGCGAAGAAAGAAGTGAAGGTTAAGGATAAGGAAAGTATAGAGCCACCAAGATCAAAAGAAAGTGTAGACCCAGTAAAAGTAAAGGAGTATAAGCTGCCCATCCCATACCCACAGCAACTGAGACAATATTGCACTAATCCAAGCAAGCAATTAAGTAAATTCCTCGATCTTTTTAAGCAATTACATATTAACTTACCTCTTGTTGATGCTTTATTACAGATGCCAAAGTACGTGAAGTTCTTGAAAGATCTTCTATCAAACAAGAGGAAACTAGAGGATTTTTCAACTGTCACACTTAACGAGGAACGCTCCGTACTACTCCAAAAAAAGCTACTAGAGAAATTACAAGATCTAGGGAGTTTTACACTTCCATGTATGCATGGGAATTTGTCAGTAGATAATGCTTTGGCAAATATATGAGCTAATATTAATTTGATGTCATACAAGTTGTTCAAAAAGTTAAGGTTAAGAGAACCTAAACCAACACATATGTGCATTCAATTAGCTAATAGGACTATCATATACCTTGGAGACATCATAGAGGATGTTTTGGTGCAAGTTGACAAGTTTATTTTTTCTATGGATTTTGTTATCCTCAATATAGATGAAGATCTTGAGATTCCATCAATTTTGGGTAGATCCTTCCTAGTTACAGCTAAAGTTATATTTGATGTCAGTGAGCGTAAGCTCATCTTAAGGGTTGAAGATGTAGAAATTGTTTTCCAAAATTCAAATTCAATGCACAAGTCCCTTGACTCAAAGGGCACAATTTATGATGTTGATTCTATTAATGCAATCGCTACTGAAAGTTTATAGGAATTACTTGTGAAAGAACCTGCAAACCATTGCTTAGAAAAGGGAGATAAAGAGACGGCAAAAACCCCTAATCAGTCTAAAGTTGCAGCTCAATTGAGAGCTAATGAATCTAATGTGGTCAAGAAGGGGTTTGAACCATTTTGCAAACCAAGGGAAGAAAAGTTAGAGCTTTCCAAAGTAAAGTAACTGGTACTAGAACAAAATCGATCAAAAGATCATTTGGAATATGCTTTTATAATGAAGAGCTCAAAGCTACCAACGATCATTCCATTTAAGCAAAAAGTAGACAAAAAGAAGAAACTCAAGAGTTACGAGTTTGATGAATGGCATGATAAGAAGAAAGCCATGGAAGCCACATACTTAGAAAAGAGAATTTGCTACACCAATGGAAAAATGGTAAGTCTGCACTTATGTGGCGAATCCGAAAGCAACGTAAGGAAGGAGATCCCTCTCCATCGTGATTAAGGTAGGTCAGTCATTCACTCCATTGAGCTATCGATGTTAAACATAGCAATCTTAAGAGACAACCCAAGCTAATAATTTATTTTAGGATTCTTGTCATTTTAACATTTTAGTTGTGTTTAAGACATCTTTTATTCATCATTTATTTTAGTACTTTAGTATTTTTGTCTCTTCTCATTCATTGGTTTTTATTTTATTTTTACATTTAAGTTCATGCATCTAGGTTAGACATTATTCTTGTTATTAAAAAAAAAAAAAAAGCAAAGTCATGTATAGAGAGTGACTTGACTTGGAAGACACAACCGTGTCAATTGCTGGGCCCAAGTCACATGAACCATAGAAAGTCACATGACTTAGTTAAAAAATAAGATTTAATGAACCCAAAGCTCAAGAGAAGAAGTTGAAGAGCCTAAGGAGGAGGAAGAGGAAGAGAACGAAGAAGAAGGAGAAGTGCAAGAAGGACCTAAAGAGGAGAGTTCAAGTGAAGAAGTTGATGAGGAAGAGGAGGATGAAATTATGTAGGGTACCTCCAATGAGGAGGATTAAGACATAGATTTAGCTAATTGTTCTTTTCCTTGATTCATCTGTATTAGCTTATTGTAGACTTGGTTTTATTTTCGTGATTTTCTTTTCTTTGTTTAGTGAAGTGTGTTGCAAAGTCAATGTATTAGAACTTTGAGGCTTATGATAGAGATTGTGTTTGGATAAGTGACTCAGACTTCTTAGGTGCTATATGTGTAAATTGAATTTTAGGAAAATATTAGTTTTCTTTCTCACTTTGATATCTTCCTTACCATGATTGTTTTAACTTATTTATTTCTTATTGAATTACTTAGTTCATACATTAAGGACAATGTACAGTCTTAAGTGTGAAGAAGGGGATATAGAATTATTACTAATTAAAAGACCAATTTTCTTTCGCATTTAACCTAATGTTTTGGTTAACTTCCAATAATTTGAGAAGATAACTTTTATATTGAATATTATTATTTGACACTTGATATTTGATGATTCAATTATAGTTTGCAAGAGTTAATAGGTAAAACCTATGAAGAGTAAAGTTACAAGTTATTTAGCTTGAAACTTTAACACTTACGATTAAAGCAACATTACCAGCCAAAAGTTAGTCATGGCTATTTTCAAACTTGCTTTGATGTATACTTTTCTCTTGGAAGTTTTTAGAATCCTATAATTCTTAGTAAATAAGAAAATGAAATTTATCTTTTGAAAATTCCTTAAAAAATTAAATTAGTTGGAGGCTAGAAAAAAAGAAAGAAAAAGGAAATGAAATGAAATAAAGTGATTATGTCAATAAAGATCAGCCTTAGTCTATTAAAAAAACAAGGTTCTTTTCTGCTACTGATGTGAAGATAAGTTGGTATGGATTCACCTTAGTCCATTAAAAGAACGAGGTTTAAATTTCACTGCCAATGGACTCCAATCACAAATAAATGAATTATGAATGAATGAATACATTAAATTAAAGTGAATCAAAGCCTTCTAATGAAAATATATACGAAGGGAGTGATTGAAAGATGAATGGATGTAAAATGTATTTACTCTAAATTATAGTACTCAGCAAGATAGAAGAGAGCGCTGTATACATTTTAGTTAAGTGAGTTAAAATCATTATAACTTTTTCTTGGTTGGCAAGATGTTAAATCTAATTTTAAGTTTAAGAATTCTTGACTAAATGATCCGGGTAAACTTTAATTTATATTTGAGCATCGTAAAAGAGATTAGCTATAAGGTGATAAGAAAGTTGTTAAAGAACTTTAAGTGAAATTATAGGTTGATCTTTAGAATTACTTTCCAATTTAAGTATTGATTTTTTTTCTAGTCTCTTAAGTAGTGATAATTTTCATTAAGGATTTCTTGTCTTAGTTTTTCTCTAATCTATTTACTTGAGAACAAACAATTTCTTAAGTGTTAGGAAGTTTGATAAACTCTTAATTGCTTATATTTTATATAGTAAATTTTAGTTATTTTTCTTTGAAATTTGGGTTTATTTTAAGAAAATAATACTTAATTAAGTAAAATTTTGTTTTTTAGATTTTAGAACCATCTTTAAAAGAAAACGATATACTAACTATCGTGTAGTAGTATAGTTCAAAGAACAAATGTCATTCCTACAAGGAATTTGAGTTCCAATAGTAACTATTTCCTTATTATCTAACCAATAAACTTTAATTAAAGAAACTTAAAAAAATTAATGTAAATTACTATAAACAACTAATCTAAAGATTAATCAAGACTCAATTCAAGAAATTAACAAGAAAGAAATTAAATTAAAAATTAATTCAAGATTCATTGTCATATTTATTTCTTGCCTTCTCTAAAGTTATACATGTAGCTTTACTGAAAATTAATTTTTTTTATCGAGAGAACTCTCTATTAAAGTTAATAATTTTCTCAAGTCTATTACCATAATCTATAAATTACCTGTTAGAATCTCTTCTCAATAGTATAATCAAAGATCACATTAAAAAAACAACAAGTTCTCTAACTAATTTTCAAGATCTGGAAAGAACTTGCAATTTATCTCTAAACTTTTAAGATTCTTCATCAATTATGCCTACATCTAATCATACTAGAAATCTCTTAATTCTCTTACACAATATCAAATGTTAGACTAACATCCTTAGGAAATATTAATCTAAAACAATCAAGTACACATAATGAATTAAGAAAATTAAAGATCTTTATTAGATCTAAGAAAAACCAACATCACATATATTTCTAGGATCCACAAAACTTAAATACAACAAATCTAAGCACTATTTAACATAAAGCAACAATCTTGAGTAAGATCTAAAGAAAAAACAGGAAAATGATCCATGAAAATCAATAAAGAATCTTAAATCTTGACTCTTAAAGTGCATCACTTTCTTGAGTGTTCTACTCCTTTGAGTCTCTCAAAAAGTCATCTCAACGAATCTAAGTAACGCACAAAATCCCTAAGGAGCCTTTATACAGGAGATGCAAAATTTAGCATATCACTGAAAATAACACAACTAAGTGACATAGTTGTGTCACGAGTCGAGTCTTCTAAGATGCACCGAATCTCAATGAATCTTCTTAAACCTTCATCAAATCTTTAATTGACATGACTCATTTCCATAAGGCTTATGAGTACTAATATTAATTATCTCCCTATTATATAACTAATAAACTTTAATAAAGAAACATAAAGAATTTAATCTAAATTACTATTAAAACTAATCTAAAGATTAACTAAGACTCAATTCAATAAATTTACAAAAAAGCAATTTAATTAAAAATTAATTCAAGATTCAATGCCATATCTAAATCTTGCTTCTCCTAATTATATATAAAACTTTTACTAAAAATTATCTAATCTAATCCTCAATCTTTTTTACCAGGAGAATTCTCTATTAAAGTTAATAACTTTCTTGAATCTATTAACCTTAATCTTTATATAGCTTATTAGAATCTCTTTTCAATAGCATAACCAAATATTACATTAAAGAGCAATGGATTGTCTAATTGTATTAATCAAGATTCAGAAAGACTTTACAATTTATCTCTAAACTTACAAGAATCTTCATCAATTATACTTAGATTTAATCATACAAGAAATCTCTCAATTCTCTTGTATAATATCATATTATAGATTTAAGAAAAATTAACATCACATAATAATTCTAGGTCCCAGAAAACTAAGATACAATATATCTAAGCGCTAGTCTTGGTAAAGCAATAATCTTGAAGAAGATCTAAAGAAGAAGCAAAAAAATAAGCCGTGAAATCAATATAAAATTTTGAACCTTGAATCTTGAAGTACATTGCACTCTTGAGTATTCAGCTCCTCTAAATCTCTCAGAAAGTCATCTAACTCCTAACAAAAATCCCTAAGGAGCCTTTATATAGGAGATGTGAATTTGTGCACATCGTTGGAAACGATACGACTTAGTGACACAGTGATGTCACTTAGTTATGTCATTCATTAGTATACTGTATCTCAACAAATCTTTTCAAATTTTGATCAGTTCTGTAAGGGATACGACTTGCGACATGGTCGTTTCATCTAAATCGTATAACTTGGTATTTATTCCACTTTTCTAATCAAATTCTTCTCTTAAATTGATACAGTCATATCGTTTACTTATGTCACATCACTTCATAACTTCTTCATTTTAACTTCAAAACGAGTGAAACTGTTTTGTATTTTCTTGTTTTCTTCCAAAGATCGTTATAAACCTAGAAATCAAGATTTTACTCAATTAACTGTCATTTTCTTAAAATAAACTCAAATTTGAAGAAAAAATTACTGTATAAAATATAGACAATTAAAAATTTATTAAGCTCCCCCATACTTAAGAATTTGCTTCTCCTCAAGTAAATAGATCAAAGAAGAATTAAGACAAGAAATCCTTATTAAAAATTATCACTACCTAAGTGACCGGCGAAAAATCAACAATGAACTGGGAAAACAATTCAACAAATCAACTTGCAACTTTTCACTCGAAATTTCTCAACAACTTCCTTCCTCATACTCAATCTCATTATAATGCTCAAAAGATACAAAATACCAAAGTTCACAAGCTAATCTATATAAATTAAAGTTTACCTGAATCATTTAATCAAAGATTTCTAAACTCAAAATCAATTTAACATCTCACTAACCAAAAAAAAGTCATAAAAATTTAACCCACTTAGCTAAAATGTATACAGCTCTCTCTTCTATCTCGTTAAGTGCCATAATTCAGCATAAATATATATTACATCTATTCTTCTTTTAATCACTCCCTTAGTATATATTTTCATTGGAAAGCTTTGATTCACTTCAATTTAATTAATTCATTCATTCATAGTTCATATTAATTCATTCATAGTTCATTTATTTGTGACTAGAGTTTATTGGCAGCTTAATTCAAACCTCACTCTTCTAACGGACTAAGGCCAATCCTTACTAATTTATCCTCACATTAGCAATAGAAAAGAACCTTACGCTTATGAAGAACTAAGACTAATCATTACCAACATGATCACTTCATTTCATTTCATCTTTTTTTATTTTTTTCATTCTTTTCTAGCCTTCGACTACTTTGATTTTTTAGAGAATTTTCAAAAGATAAATTTCATTTGCTTATTTTCTAAGAATTATACGGCTCTAAAAACTTTCAAAAGAAAAGTATACATTAAAGCAAATTTGAAAATAGTCATAACTAACTCATAATTATGATGTTGCTTTAATCCTAATTCCTAAAATCTTAGGCTTAATAACCTGAAACTCTACTCCACATAGATTTTACCAATTAACTCTAGCAAAGTGTAGCTTAATCATTAAAGATCAAGTACTAAATCATATTCAATTCCATTCATTTAGAAGTTATCAATTCTCAAATAATTACAAGTCAACCAAAGCAATTGGGTCAAATACGAAAAAAAAAAAAATTAGTCTCCTAAATAGCAATAATTTCTATATTCACTTCCCTACACTTAAAACCGTACATTGTTCTTGATAACTCTGATTTTAAACATATTTCATAGGGTGATTTTATAGTATTTTCCTCACATTTTTTGTTTTTTTATAAAGAAATTGATACTTAATTGAGTAAAATTTTGATTTCTAGGTTTGAACGTGTTCTAGGATCGAAAACGAAGAAAAGGAATCAAATTTCACTTAAATCGGAGTTCAAATGAAGAAGTTTTGAAGTTGTGTAGAAAATTTTGCCTTAGTGTAGAAAGTTACACGACCTGGGGACACAGTCATGTCCCAGACCGTGTCTAGTGACGAAAACATAATCCTTTTGATACACTATAAAAGGACGTATTAAGGTTTCAAAAGACAGGAGAGACATTACAGAAACGGAGAGACATTATAGAAACGGAGAGACACAAGAGAAGAGAAAGAGATTTAAGGAACAACATTAAGAAAGAGGCAGAATAACATCAAGAAAGATGGAAACAACATCAACTTCAAGATTAGAGAGATTGTTCATCAATCAAAAGGGGTTTCCATGTTTTATTTTATATTATTGATGAAACTCGTTCTTAGATTCATTATGATAGCTTAGAATTCAAGTATTTAAGATTATGGAACCTAGGGTTTCATGTGATTCTTGGATTGATTTAGAAATTTCAATAAAGTTTCTATCATTACTTGATTCAATTATGTCGTTAATTATTGATTGATATTTCTAGAATATCAATATATGATATTATGCATGTTGATTGAGAAATTGCATATGTAATTAGATCTTTACATAATTGAAGAGAATTACATGTATACTTAGAGATAAGATACATGTTTCTTCTGGAAAGTTAATTATTTGTATGGGAATTCATTATACATTAATACAATTCTAAATTATATTACTAAGTGAAGAGATTCCAATAAATAATTATACTTGAGAAAGGTATTAACTTTAGTTGTAAATCCCTCCTATCAAGAATAATAGAAATCGAATTGAATATATTTTAAGCAATCACATGATTAACTCTAGGGGAAATAATTCCTAAATACGTTATTACTTTCTTAAAGTCGTTCTTGATTTTATCATTTTTTTAATTGCTTAATTAAGTCTTATAATTAAGTTAGTTTGTTAATTTTAGTATTTTTAATTAATTTAAACTTTCATAATTTTCCGGTTAGATAATAAAGCTAAGGTTAATATTAATACTCGAAGTCTCTGAGGGATCGACTCGGACTCACATCCGCTATATTAAAACTGATAGGTGTACTTGCCTCATATCAAGTTTTTGGCGCCGCTGCCGGGGATTTTTGATATTAAGAACACTAGTTGCTTTATTACTTTAACCATTTTTTTTCTTTTGTTTTCATTGTTTATTTTCATTAGTTAGAGCTGCAGTTGATTCTATATGTCTTATCCTTGCAGTGCATGACTTGAAGCAACCCGGAAGATTTGGTAGAACTTGACCCTAAAATTGAGAGAACTGCCCTTAAAAATTTGAGAGTGCGACCTAGACAAATTGTGGCGACCATTGACGACGAGTTAATCGTTGAAATCAAGGAAGAAGGTGAAGAGGCCAACACTCAATTCATCGAGCAGGAAGATCCACCACACATGGATAACAACAGGAATGAAGCAAATCGGACCATATCCGATTATTCAAGGCCTACACTTATTGGAGCTGACTCTAGTATCGCAAGGCCAACCGTCGTAGCTAGCAACTTCCAAATTGCACCTAACATTATACAGATGGTGCAACAATATGTTCAGTTTGACGGTCTCCAAGATGAAGATCCCAATGCCCACATCTCTAGCTTTCTAGAGATTTGTGATACTTTTAAAATCAACGAAGCCACAGATGATGCCATCCGACTGCGGCTATTCCCTTTCTCCTTGATGGGTAGAGCAAAACAGTGGTTGAACTCTCTACCATGAAATTCAATCACAACTTGGAATGAATTGGTAAAGAAATTTTTGGAGAAGTATTTTCCACCTGCAAAGACCGCTAAACTTCGGAATGATATTTCATGTTTTGCTCAATTGGAAGCGGAGATGCTATATGATACTTGGGAGCGGTTTAAGGACTTGCTCAGGAGGTGCCCACATCATGGCCTCCCACTATGGATGCGGATTCAGACCTTTTACAATGGTCTCAATTTATCCACTAGACAGATGATTGATACATCCGTAGGAGGTACTTTGAACACAAAGACACCTGAGCAAGCACAAAACCTGATTGAAGGAATAGCGATGAACAATTATCAGTGGGAAAGCACTAGAGCCAAGTAAAAGGATATGGGAGTTTATGAGGTGGACTTGACCACTGCTTTGGCAGCCAAGGTGGACTTCTTGAGTAAGAAAATTGATGTACTCTCAATTGGCCATCAACAAGTGCAATCGGATGTAAGTGACTTTGGTATGCAGGGGTATGGAGCACAAGAACAATTAGAACAGGTAAATTATCTAGGAAATCTGCC
Source organism: Lumnitzera racemosa (assembly GCA_024138005.1). Taxonomy (NCBI): domain Eukaryota; kingdom Viridiplantae; phylum Streptophyta; class Magnoliopsida; order Myrtales; family Combretaceae; genus Lumnitzera; species Lumnitzera racemosa. The sequence continues at coordinate 39,898,147 of JAMXBC010000006.1, read as the reverse complement.
CATGCAACAAAATAACCCCTACAGCAGCACTTATAATCCCGGATGGAGGAATCACCCCAATTTCTCATGAGGAAATCAAAACCAAGGCCAGCAGAAGACCAACTTTGGCCCACCTGGATTTCAAAGACCATTCCCACCTCCTCTTCCTAAAGAAAAGAAGCCCAGTGTAGAAGAATTTCTCACAAAATATATTCAAGGCAATGAGGCTCGGCTATCTAACATTGAATCATCGTTGAGAAATCAAGAGGCTTCCAATTGCAATCTTGAGAATCAAATTGGTCAACTTGCAAAAATGATCTCTGAGAGGCATGCTGAGAGGAAATCCAGCGAGGAAACTAGCAAGAGCAAGGAGGGGACGAAAGCAACAGCAGATGTAGAGCCATCAAAGGTGAAGGAATATCAACCACCTATCCTATATCCCCAAAGACTCCAGAAAGATCGCAATGACCAACAATTCAGTAAGTTCCTTGACCTCTTTAAACAACTGCATATTAACTTACCTCTTGTTGATGCCCTGTCACAGGTGCCGAAGTACGCTAAGTTCTTGAAAGATTTGTTATCTAACAAGAGGAAGCTTGAGGAGCTTTCTACAATCATCTTGGATGAAAAGTGTTCAGCGATTGTGCAAAACAAGCTGCCCAAGAAACTAAAAGACCCAGGAAGTTTTACAATTCCTTGTCATATTGGTAATCTGTTAATTGACAAAGCCTTAGCTGATTTGGGTGCTAGCATCAATTTAATGCCTTATAAATATTTTAAGAAACTAGGATTAGGGGAACCTAAGCCCACACGCATGAGCTTGCAATTAGCTGATAGATCTGTGACGTACCCTAGAGGTATATTTGAGGATGTATTAGTTCAGGTGGGTAAATTTATTTTTCCAGTTGATTTTGTGATATTAGATATGGATGAAGATTTTAAATTTCCCCTTATCCTAAGTAGACCATTCTTAGCTACCGCTAGGGCTATCATTGATGTTAGTGATGGCAAGCTCATTCTTCGAGTCGGAGATGAAGAGATTATGTTTAAAATTTCGGAAGCTATGAAAAAGTCTGTCGATCAGGATGATACTTGCTACCTTCTTGATGTTACTGACACTTTTGTTTCAAGTTATATACAGGAAGTTCTTCTTAAGGATCCGTTGGAGAGTTGCTTGCAATTAGGCATAGAAGAAGCTTCGGAAGATCTTATCAAATTCGAGGTGATAGCCCAACTAGAGGCAAATAAACCTATCTCTGTGGAGAAAGGATTTGAAGAGATTGAAAAGAGGAAGGAAGCACAATTAAAACCTTCGATTAAGGAGCCACCAGTATTGAAGCTAAAACAATTACCTAACTATTTGGAATATGCCTTCTTAGAGAAGGACTTCAAATTACCGGTAATTATAGCATCCAATTTGGAAAAAGAACAGAAAGAAAGGTTGCTGAAAGTAATCAAGGAGCATAAGAGGGCCATTGCTTGGAAAATATCCGATATTCGAGGTATCAATCCTTCCTTTTGTACTCATAAGATTTTAATAGAAGAAAACTATAAGCCGGTTGTGCAGCCCCAGAGACGTTTGAATCCAAACATGAAAGAGGTAGTCAAAAAGGAAGTTATCAAACTCCTTGATATAGATATGATATATCCTATCTCTGATAGTTCATGGGTAAGTCCAGTGCAAGTAGTTCCAAAAAAAAGTAGGATGACAGTAGTCCCCAATGAGAAGAATGAATTGATCCCAATGAGAACGGTAACAGGTTGGCGTGTATGTATCGATTATCGAAAGTTAAATGATGCTACACGAAAAGACCATTTCCCTTTATCTTTTATTGATCAAATGATAGAACAATTAGTTGGACATATGTTTTATTGTTTTCCGAATGGCTTATCTGGTTATTTTCAGATACCTATTGCACCGGAAGATCAAGAAAAGACCACTTTCACTTATGGCACTTTTGCTTATCGCAGAATGCCTTTGGGTCTTTGCAATGCACCGACTACATTCTAGCGATGCATGTTAGCTATTTTTGATGATTTGATTAAGGACATAATGGAGGTATTTATGGATGATTTTTCAATTTTTGGCAATTCATTTGACCTTTGTTTGGAAAATTTGGACAGGGTACTTACCAGGTGTGAAGAGACCAACCTTGTCCTCAACTGGGAAAAGTGCCATTTCATGGTACAAGAAGGTATTGTGTTGGGCCATAAGTTCTCCTATCGAGGAATTGAGGTGGATACTGCCAAAGTGGATGTGATTGCAAGACTCCCATCTCCAACTTCGGTTAAGGCCATAAGAAGTTTTCTAGGACACGTAGGGTTTTACAGGCGATTTATCAAGGATTTCTCAAAAATTGCCCACCCTTTGACTAAGCTTTTAGAGAAGGATGTACCTTATGTTTTCTCTCAGGAGTGTTTGAAAGCTTTCAATATCCTTAAAGAGAAACTTACCAATGCTCCAATCATGGTAATACCTAATTGGGCTCTCCCCTTTGAGCTTATGTGTGATGCAAGTGATCACGCAGTTGGGGCAGTGCTGGGGCAAAGGCGAGACAAGCACTTTCAACCAATTCACTATGCTAGCAAAACTCTTACGAATGCTCAGGAGAACTACACTACTACAGAAAAAGAGTTGCTAGCCGTTGTTTTTGCCTTTGATAAATTTTGCTCTTATTTGCTTCTATCTAAGGTGATTGTTTATACTGATCATTCTGCCCTTAGGTACTTGTTAGCAAAGCCGGATGCAAAACCAAGATTGATTAGGTGGATCTTGTTGTTGCAAGAGTTTGATGTAGAGATCAAAGATAAAAAAGGAGCCGAGAATCTAGCAGCAGATCACCTATCCCGATTGGAGAATCCAAACTTGGAATCGCTCGACGAGAATGAGATCAAGGATGAATTCCCTGAGGAGCGACTCTATGCCATCGCCCAGGTAAGTGATATGGAAATTCCTTGGTTTGCAGATATTGCTAATTTTTTAGCTGCTAGGATCATACCGAAGGGGCTTCAACACTAACAAAAGAAGAAATTCTTTTCTGATGTGAAATATTATTTTTAGGATGATCCTTACCTTTTTAAAGTATGTGCAGATCATGTCATTCGAAGGTGTATACCACACATCGAGGGTTGGCAAATTTTGAGCCACTGTCATTCGGGGCCCACAGGTGGGCATCATAGTGCCAATAGGACAGCTCATAAGGTCCTAGAGGCAGGATTTTATTGGCCTACCCTATTCAAAGATGCCCAGAGATATGTTGAGAGTTGTGATCGTTGCCAACGAGTGGGAAATATATCCTGTAGGGATGAAATGCCATAAAACCCCATCATCGAGGTTGAGGTATTCGATGTGTGGGGAATCGATTTCATGGGCCCTTTTCCGAATTCAAATGGAAACAAATATATCCTAGTAGCCATAGACTATGTCTCTAAGTGGATGGAAGCTAAAGCCCTACTTACTAATGATGCTAGGGTAGTAAAAAAAATTTTGAAAGGCCTATTTTCTCGATTTGGCACTCCTAGAACAATTATAAGTGATAGGGGAACACACTTTTGCAATGCTCAACTCGACCAAGTATTGAAACGTTATGGAGTTACACATAGGATAACCACCCCCAAAGTAGTGGCCAAGTGGAAGTTGCCAATCGCGATCTTAAGCGAATTCTTGAAAAAACTATAGAGTATCATAGGAAAGATTGGTCAGAAAAGTTGGATGATGCTTTATGGGCATGTAGAACCGCCTACAAAACACCACTCGGTACTACACCCTACCGACTTGTATATGGCAAAGCTTGTCATTTGCCGGTAGAGATAGAGCATAAGGATTATTGGGCGATTAAGCGTGCTAATGTTGATCTTGAGCGTATAGGTTCTCACAGGAAGCTTCAATTGAACGAGCTAAAAGAATGGCGAGCAAATGCATATGAGAACTCCACATTATACAAAGAAAGGGCCAAAAAGTATCATGATCAGTGCATCAAACAAGGTCGACAATTTAAAGAAGGTGATCATGTTCTTTTGTATAATTCCCGCCTTCGTCTATTCCCAGGTAAGTTAAAATCCAGGTGGTCTGGACTATTTACAATTACTCGAGTTTTCCCGTATGGGACTGTTGAAGTTACACACCTGGAGAAGAGCACATTTAAGGTAAACGGACAATGGTTGAAATTATACTTGAGTCAAAACTTGGAGCATGTTGGCCGGGAGGAGTTTTATCTCCATCCGACCGAACTAACGTGAGAAGACGTATCCCGTCGAGCTATCGACGTTAACTAAAGCGCTTCTTGGGAGGCAACCCATGTCTAACTCTATTTATGCTTTAGTTCTTTAAGTTTTCTTCATTTTATTTTCCGTTCAATCTAACTTTGCTTTCCTTCTTTTCTTTTGCTTTCATCTTTTTCGTCATAATTCTTTCCTCTCTTAGCTTTAATTTTTCCTTTTCTCTTTAATTTTATTATTTCTAAGTTTCCTTTATCTATAGATTTAATTAAAAAAAAAAAGTTACACGGGCGAGGGACACGGTCGTGTCCCAGCCCGTGTGCACCCAGACAGCAATCCCACTTGGGCACAGAGAGTTACACGGGCGAGGGACACGGTCGTGTCCCTAACCCGTGTGCGCCCAGTGAAATCACTCGCCTACAGCGAGTTACACGGGCGAAGGACACGGTCGTGTCCCCAGCCCGTGTGCGCCTAGTGAAATCACTCGCCCACAAAGAGTTACAAGGGCGTGGGACACGATCGTGTCCCCAGCTCGTGTGCGCCCAGAAACCCCACCCGCATATAGAAAGTTACACGGGCATGGGACACGATCGTGTCCCAGCCCGTATCCATCCAGTTTTCACGAACACATACAGTAAGTTACACGGGCATGGGACACAGTCGTGTCCCAGCCCGTGTCCGACCAGACTCCACATGTCTAGCACAGTAAGTTACACGGGCAAGGGATACGGTCGTGTCCCAGCCCGTGTCGACCCAAACTCGCACGATTTTGCACACAACCGGTTTATTTAAATTAAACACACCCTCTCACATACTCACAATCAAACATATCTCTCTTATATTCTCTCTTATTCTCCCTCTTCTCTCCATAATTCTTGCATTCCGCATTTTGATCCAAGTAAGTTTCCTACTTAATTTTTCTCTCTCTTCCTTATGATTAGGCTGGCGAATGTGATGAGGATGTCGAAGCCAGTGATGACGATGATGATGCTACGATGGCTGAGGCATAGTCTGATGAGGCACATGAAGAGACGGATTCCAATCCCTCTTCTTAGTTCTTCATTTTTTGTGTTGACTTTTGTTGTTCAAGGCTTGTGAATTCTGCTATATAATGATGATGCTTCTTCATTTTGCACTTCTATTCGACTGGCAGTTCATATGTTTTCTTTTTCTCTATGCTGCTTTTTCGTGCTGTTATGATTTTTTGTCATACATTGAGGACAATGTACATTATTAAGTGTGGGGAAGGGATATATATGAATTTATTACTGTTTAGGAGACCAATTATTCACATTTGACCCAATTAATTTTTAAGTTAACTTACAATAGGTGATTAACTGGTAAGCCAAATTAACTGTTTCATCTTGATTATTATTGATCTTATGATACTTTACTAGAATTGATTAGTCAAATTTGTGGAAGGCAAAGTTACGAGTTATTTAGCTTCGGACTTTAAGACTTGAGATTAGAGCAACATCATTAGTTGAGAGTTACTCATGGTTATTTTTAAAATTTACTTTTATGTATACCCTTCTCTTAGAAATTTTTAAGAGTCCTATAATTTTTAGCAAATAAACAAATGAAATTCTTCTTTTGAGAAACCCCTAAAAAATCACAATGATTGGAGGTCAAAAGTAATAACAAGTGTAAGAATAGAAAAAATTGGTAAGAATTCGTCTTGGTCCGTCAGAAGAGCGAGATTGAGTCCCAATGCCAATTCAAATGAAAAAAAAAAATTGATATGGATCAGCCTTGGTCCGTCAGAAGAGCAAGGTTCTTTCCTTGCTATCAATATAAGGAGTAAGTTGGTATGGATCGGTCTTGGTCCGTCAGAAGAGCGAGATTCTTTCCCGCTACCAATGCAATTGTGCTTAAATAAGGTAAATTTAAAAAGACCTCTCAACAAAAGCATGAACTAGGGGGATAATTAGAGGATGAGTGGATATAAAATGTGTTTGTTTTAGATTATGGTGCTTGGTGAGATGGAAGAGAGAATTGTATACACTTTTGTCAAATGGACAAAATTTTTATGACTCTTTCTCGGTTGGCGAGATGTTAAATCCAATTTTTAGTTTAAGAATTCTCGGTTAAATAACTTGGGTAAACTTTGATTTTCATAAATTAACTAGTGAACTCTAGTATTAAGTATTGTTGGAGCATTCGAATATGATCAGATGAAATTGGTTGACTTTATTATTGCAAGTTAGTTGAGAATGATTTTCTTACTTTTCTTCGGGTCAAGTGTATTTGTTCACCGGTTTCTTAAATAGTGATAAATTTTGTTTAGTGTTTCTTGTCTTGAAAGTTTTGTTTTGATTTATTTGCTTGAGGACAAGAAAATGCTTAAGTGTGGGGAAATTTGATAACTCTGATTTTAAACATATTTCATAGGGTGATTTTATAGTATTTTCCTCACATTTTTGGCTTTCTTTAAATAAATTGATACTTAATTGAGTAAAATTTTGATTACTAGGTTTGAACGCGTTCTAGGATCAAAAACGAAGAAAAGGAATCAAATTTCACTTAAATCGGAGTTCAAATGAAGAAGTTATAAAATTTTGAAGTTGTGCAGAAAATTTTGCCTTAGTGCAGAAAGTTACACGACCTGGGGACACGGTCATGTCCCAGGCCGTGTCTAGTGACGAAAGCATAATCCTTTTGATACACTATAAAAGGAAATATTAGGGTTTCAAAAGACAGAAGAGACAATTCAAAAATGGAGAGACATTACAGAAATGGAGAGACACAAGAGAAGAGAAAGAGATTTAAGGAACAACATCAAGAAAGAGGCGGAACAACATCAAGAAAGAGGCGGAACAACATCAAGAAAGAGACGGAACAACATCAAGAAAGAGACGGAACAACATCAAGAAAGAGGCAGAACAACATCAAAAAAGAGGCAAAACAACATCAAGAAAGAGGCAAAACAACATCAAGAAAGAGGGAAACAACATCAACTTCAAGATTAGAGAGATTGTTCATCAATCAAAAGGGGTTTCCATGTTTTATTTTATATTATTGATGAAACTCGTTCTTAGATTCATTATGATAGCTTAGAATTCAAGTATTTAGGATTATGGAACCTAGGGTTTCATGTGATTCTTGGATTGATTTAGAAATTTCAATAAAGTTTCTATCTTTACTTGATTCAATTATGTCGTTAATTATCGATTGATATTTCTAGAATATCAATATATGATATTTCTAGAATATCAATATATGATATTATGCATGTTGATTGAGAAATTGCATGTGTAATTAGATCTTTACATAATTAAAGAGAATTACATGTATACTTAAAGTCGTTCTTGATTTTATCATTTTTTTAATTGCTTAATTAAGTCTTATAATTGCTTAATTAAGTCTTATAATTAAGTTAGTTTGTTAATTTTAGTATTTTTAATTAATTTAAACTTTCATAATTTTCCGGTTAGATAATAAAGCTAAGGTTAATATTAATACTCGAAGTCTCTGAGGGATCGACTCGAACTCACATCCGCTATATTAAAATTGATAAGTGCACTTGCTTCATATCAGTTCTCAATGTACAAAATAAGTAAATCAATGGAAAATATATCAACCAAAACACTGATAAGGTAAGAAGATATGAAAGTAAGAAAAGAAAACTAGTACTTCCCAGAAAGTTGATTTACACAATTAGCAATCTAAGAAGTCTAATCTAATTTAACTCAAATGCAGTCTCCAACATGAGCTTCAAAGTTCCGATACCTTGATTGCGTAACACAAAGAAAAGAAACTAAAAGAAAACAAAGAAAATAAAAACACTAAAACAGCAAAATAGTCCAGCCATGAAACCAAGTCTAGGAAAAACTAGTACAAATGAATCAAGAAAAGAAAACATATCAAGCAACCACATCAACTCTACAATCCTCTTAATTGAGGGCATCATCCATGAAGTCATCCTCGTTATCTCCATATTCTTTGTCTTCCTCCTCTTCCTCATCTACTTATTCTTCAAAACTCTCCTCATTAGCTCCTTCCACCTCTACCTATTCTTTAGCTTCCTCACTTGAGGTAGAAGTCAAGGGTGATAGAAACACATTAGCCACATTACAAAAGAAATGGTTTAACCTATTTTGTTTGGCAATCACATGCCTAATCTTTACATCCATTCTCATTTGCATATCATCTTGCCTTATCATCAAATTCTATAACATATCTTCAATTCTATCCAATTGAGAAGTAGAACTTTGGCTGGAACTAGCACCAACACCCCTTCTTCCTTCTTCATTCCCTAAATTCATGTGCATGTGATAGAATGTGTCTCTGTACAGGGGTTTTGTTTCTCCAGTAAGTATCATTTCAGGCAATCTTTGATCCAAAAGTCACATCCCCTAGGTAAGAAGAGTAACATATGGGCCATAACAAATCTTTCCATGTTCCCTTACCCTTGTTGCTTGTTTGACAAAGCAATCAGCTAACAACATTGCCATATTCAATGGACATCTCTCCATCATACTATAAAGAGCCATCAATTCAAACTTTCTTATCACACTTGTACTCTTGCCTTGTCTCACAATAGTGTATGAAATCAACCGATGAACCGTGTGACACTCAAGATGTTGCAATGTGGAGGCTTTACTGGATTTGGAAATGTATAAACTTAAACAAGTAATTTCTTGCCAAAACTAATAATCCGTAACGCCATAAGGCAAGTGACATGGAAGCTAAAAAAATTCCTCTATCTAAACATATTCCTCCAAATATAACCCTAAATAAACTCCTAATTCAGTTACAGTAATACAGTAGGCATGATTGTTGATTCTAAATTGCATCCTCCTCCTTAGCCCATATCTCTTGCCAAAATTCTTTTCCAGTTGTACTATATGCAAGAAATCTAAAGTAAGCCCTTGCAAAATAGGGTCTTGGAAAGTCAAAATTTTTTCCCATGGCTCAAAAAACACCATAGCCTTGACCTGCTCCACCAAATTTAGTTACTTAATAACTCCCCAGTCCAAGTATAATGTCTCTCCAAATGTACATAATTGAATATGTTGAAATCTCACCCTTATTGTTTTGTTGGTGAACCATAGCATGGGCTGTATTGGAAGCTTAATAGCTACTAAAGGTCATAGGGATGAAGGCAATTGGGAAATGAAGTCAAGGTAATTGACTTATCTTCCCATCTAACATCAAGGTTCTTTCTTAGTGCTATAGTCTTACTCAAAAGAAAAGAGACTCTAAGTTGCAATTTTGTTCAACAAAACTTTTCCCATACTTAAAATAAAGAAGTATACCAAAATCATAAACAATTGTAGAAGAAATTATACTAGAACTCATTTAAGAATTTTATCAAACACATGATGGGCATGCAAATTATAGTTGTGTTCTACAAAAAAATTCCATACTATTCACACAACTAATGTTACACAAGATATTCTAAGTGTGCTTAATCATCAAATCTTACAATTTCATGAGTTAATAGCACATTGAAGTTGATTAATTACTAAAACCCTTAGTGCTAATGTAAAGAATAAAGTAAATAAACAAAAGAAAATGCAACACTTCCACTCAATAATCTAAAATCATGCCTAACGTGATGTATTGCAAATGATATGATCTTGTCATATCCCGTGTCTTTTAATCCTAACAAATGGCACCAAATTTAAATGACATAAACACCATAAACACACAAGGTCATGCATGCACATACTTAAATTGGACTAAGAAGTTGTGATAAAGCAAAGCCCTAAATTATACGCAAGAATCATAATCAAGAACCAAAATCTTGTTTACTAATTCAGATGAAAATGAAGATCAGGTACTTCTCGTGCTCTTAAAGTAAAGTAGAGTGTGATTTTGAGAAGTATAGTCCCCTTTTGACGTAAGAAATGGAAGTAAGTGTATGTTGTTTAAGTGTATAGAAGCATGAGAGAAGAAAGGAAGTGGAGAATGTAGGGTGTGCTTGTACAGATTAAAGTGGGGAAGTGAGAGAGAGAAAAACTAATTGCAACCTTATATAGGATACACAACACTATTGGGAGACATGGTCATGTCTCCTAAGTCATGTAACTCCTAAGCCTCCAATTTATTGAGTTATACGACTTAGGAGACATGATCATATTCCCTTAAGTCATGTAACTCACTATGATAGCATGATTGGGGAGGCTTGGGTATGACACGATCATTTCCCAATTCATATAACTCACTGCAATCCCCACAACTTAGCCCCTTGGGAGCGATACGATTAGGAGACACAATGTAACTCACTATTTTCGATTTTTTTTTAATGTCTAAATTAAAAAGAAAAGTCTATCATATTGCATGTGTCAATTTAAAAATTCGTTTAGCTTCCAAGGTTTTGCTTCTGAAAACCCACAACAACACCAAAACTTAGTATCAAGCAAGCACACCTATCATGTAGTAGTATAGTTCAAAGAACGGATATTGGTCCCACAAGGACTTTAAGTACCAATGTTAACTATGTCCTTATTATCTAACTAATAAAATTTTAATTGAAGGAATGTAAAATATTTAATCTAAATCACTGCTAAAATTAATCTAGAGATTAAATAAGACTCAATTCAATAAATTAACAAGAAAGAAATTCAATTAAAAATTAATTTAAGATTCAATATCATACCTAAATCTTGCTTCCCTAAAAATTACACATGCAATTTTTATTAAGGATTATCTAAGTCAATCCTTAATTTTCTTGATCAGAAGAATTCTCACTTAAAGTTAATAATTTTTTCACATCTGTTAACTCTAATCTTTAGATCACTTCTCAATAGCATAACTAAAAATTGCATTAATGAATAATGAATTCTCTAACTAATCTAATTAAGATTTGGAAAGAAATTGCAATTTATCTTTAAAATTGCAATAAGCTTCATCAGCTATGCCTAGATTTAATAATACAAGAAATCTCTTGCATAATATTAGAGTTTAGACTAATACTCTAGGAAATATTAATCTAAAACAATCAAACATGCATAATTGAACCAAGGAAATTAACAATCTTTATTAGATCCAATAAAATAAGCATCGCATAGTAATTTTAAGTTCCACAAAACCTAGATACACTAGATATACTTGCTATTAATGGCAAAGTAACAATCTTGAATAAAATCTAAAGAAAAATAGAAGGATAAGCCATGAAATTAATAAACAACCTTGAATCTTGAATATTAGAGTACATCACTCTCTTAAATGTTCTGTCATTTTGAGTCTCTCAAAAAGTCACCTAAAAGAATTCTAAAAAAAATCCCTAAGAAGCCTTTATAGACGAGATGCAAAATTTAGCACGTTGCTAGAAACGACACGACTTAATGACATGATCGTATCCTTAAGATACATCGAATCTCAACGAATCTTCTTAAATCTTCGTCATATCTTCAATTAACACTACTTGGGACATGTTCATGTCATCTAAGTCATGTAACTTGCTATCCATTCCACTTATGTACTCAAAATTCTTTACTAAAATTGGCACAGTCATGTCATTTGCTTATATCACTTCACAACTTTTTCATTTTAACTCTGATTTGAGTAAAACTTATTTCTATTTTCTCGTTTTCTTTCAAAGATTGTTCCAAAACTTAAAAAACAAGATTTTACTTAATTAAGTATTATTTTCTTAAAATAAACCTAAATTTCGAAGGAAAAATCACTAAAATTCACTATATAAAATATAAGCAATTAAAAGCTTATTTAGACCATAGAAACTTTCAAATTTATCCATTATTTTTTTTAGTTATTTTTATTATAAGAGTTGTACTTTTCATTTATAAAGACTTGTAATGGTTCATCAAGAGTTGTTTCATTTTGTTTATAAAGAGTCATAATGGTTCATAAAAAATTATGTCTTCATTTGTGAAGAGTTGTAATGACAAAAATATTTTAAATTTTTCTTTATGTTCATAGTAGCACGTTGTAAGTTTGAATTACAATTTCCTCATTATAAAACCATAGAAACATGTAATCTTGGTCTATAATAAAAACCTACAAAACTATTTTTAGATATTCTAAATGATTAATTTGTTTTACTATCATATTAGTTTATGTTCAGTTCTCAAGTCATATATAGATTACTTAGTATTGTGTTATGTGAATTTTGACCTTCTTTTCAATTGATTTTTGAAGAATATTATATATTTTTCTTTTTTTATTTTCACTTAAAGTATACAATTCCCCTTCTCCCCTTCCCCTACCCACCTTAAACTTAGATTAAACAAGTTCAAATTGTACCAAGTAGAAGTGAGTGAATAATCTTGTCGTGTAAGGTGCTAGAATTACCCATCCATATTCTACTCAGTTGGGTTAGTTCCAAATGAGTATAAAGAGTCACAAGATATGTTCTAGACGGCAATTTTCTGGAACTTACTTCTACATGGTAAAGTACTGGTATGATATCTTTATATCTTGTTCCCACCCCAAAACTTATATGGTACTTTAGGATATATAGGTTACCTTATATGTACCTATAAAAATGTATTAAACAATGTAACATATAAATTCCAAATGTTTACTGTACTCAATTATCATATAAATTCCAAACAAACATAGATTAGTTGTATTTTGTCATGTCTATTATGGATACCATTGAGCAAGTCATTATAGAGGACTTGATTCATATAACCTAACAATTACATTGTAAGATAATTCTTGCTAGGATTTTAAGATGAGTTCTAGATCTTGTTTCAAAACCTTATAAGGTTTTAGGTTAGGTATTGGGACTCAGATAAAACCCGATGAGAAACTCGAACTCGATAAATAATAATATATAATAAATGGTTAGTAATTAATGTATATATATGATAAACAACAAATTATAAAATAATAATTATTGAACAACCCTAGCCTCCCACTAAGTCACTATCTCTAATCTCGCTCATCTCTTACACTCACTAGTCACTCAACCTCACCTTACAATCTATTTTGACGCTCTCTTGTCTCATGTCAAGTAACTCTCATCTCCATTCTCATAGAGTTATAGTTGCCCACCCTTACCCTTTGACCCTTGTAATCTCATTGTTGTTCATCATCCATCACAACCTCATTTCCTCTTCATGGAGGTGAAATTATAAAAACATAGTAGTTTTTATTCTCATTTTAAGTGACTCTATTTCATTAAATTTTTATTAGTTTATTAACTATATTAAATATAAATTGTTGTTAAATCTCAAGTGACTATTATAAAATCATAGGGTCACAAATAAAATAAAAAAAGGAACAAAAAATCTATTAGTCGAGTTGCAAGTTCAATGATAAGGGAGGGTATTTGGTATAGGATGAAAAACTTTTATGATTTTTGAGAAGGGTTTGGGAAGTCATACAAAGTAGCATATCATATTCAAATTTTGTAAACTTGGTTCAAAACCTACCTCAATAACATCTCTAGTGTCCATTACGTTTTTGTCTTGCTTAATTTTTTGCTATGATAGTCATACATTTGACTTATTTTCTTTTCCATATATATATATATATATTTATATATCTAAAAAATATATCACGTACATATGTATGTATATTCTTGATTATTAGGTTTAACAATCCATTTAACTCCAAAGTATTTAAAACAAAATTGCAATGTGAAAATTATCAATGTATCCTCTATTAGCAAATGCCATTTGAATTATAATAATTGGTTGTTCAATAAATTAACTTAAGGAGAAAATGAAACTTTTAATTCTCAATATTTGGCTAGTTTTCTATTTGAGTTACAAATATTCATTTCCTCGATGTTGACAAATAAACAACTTTTCAACACTATGAATTTTTTCATTATTAAATGACACGTGGCACCGCTCACTTGGCCCAAATAATTAATTAATTAAATTAATTAGTACAATTATATGTATTAATTAACTAAATAGTAAAAAAAATTTAAAAATGAAAAAAAAAAAGAATAGAAAATAAAATTCTAAAAAAAATAAAGCACCAACTACCCTTTGGACTTAGAGTAGCGACAACAACCTTATATTAATAAGTGAGTTGTGATGCATACATAAAAGTAAGTTTTTTGATCCACGCATAATGGTAGATGCTTGTTCTAGCCCCCTAAGGCCATAGTGTTTGGTGCTATTTTCCTTATTTTCTAAGTTTTTATTATTTTTGTTATATTTGTTAATTGATATACATATAATTATACTATTTAATTACATTGATTTCATGGATGAATTAGATGCTACTAGCAAAAAAATAACATTATTAGAAAATGCCTAACTTTGTAAATTTTGTTAAATATTGAGACTCAAATAAAATAATGAAAAAAAAAAGATTTAAGAATTCAAATAGAATACTAACCAAACCATGAGTTAAGAACTAAAAGGGGACATTTCCCCTCAATTTAATATAAACAATCACTCATTCTCTCTTCCAATGTCCATTTTTCATAAAGTACAATTATCCTTACTCTATTTGGTTTCTTCTCTTATTTTCATTCTCTTATATCTCTTAATATTGAGATTTTGAATTATTTTATAAAATATATATACGAGTAGAATTGTTTATTTTGACTATTAATAGTGCATATATTATAAAATCTCCTAATTTGATTTTGATGGTAACAAACTATGTTAATTGTTTACCAATGTGAAATTATATGTAAGAGTTAATATAGAAGGTAATATGACATAGAATATCAAGTAGGAGGTAATTCAGATTGATAATTTTGAATTTTGATATATAGAAGGTAATATAGAAGATAAACAGTAAATAATAAAAGCAGTTGCTCAAAATAATATAGAAGGTGATCCTAATGTGTCTATCAAGTGTGTTGATAGAAGCTGTTTCAATCTAAACAAATTTGTTTTTGTTCAAGCAAATATTACTATGTCCATGTATATTTGGTTTAAGAGTTGACCAATATTTCTCAGGTGTTAAGAACTCGCCTGGTTCTCTAAGGTCAAATTTAGATTTCTTCACGTTCACTTGATTTCAGTTTTTAGGACAGCTCAGTGTTTTCAATAATCAGTTCGACGATCAGCAGATAAAGCTTTCGAGGACCATATTTCTTCAGTTTAGTTAATGTGGTTACTATCAGAAGTCAAGTAGGTCAAGATAGGAAGAAATAAACAACCTACAGTTGCCTAATAATTAAACACAAGCATGTGTCCAAGTTCCAGCTGTTAGAATTCCATCCAGCAAGTCTTGTTTTTTATAGCAAGTTAACGTACAGCTCGGCAATTCCACGTAGCAGTTCAAAACGATGCAAACATCTAGTCAATTAGCTGGTTCGACAATCACAACTCCATGATTTCACCGTGATCATCATGCTCTTCGTGTTAATTAGCTTCAGCAACTAAATTAGAAAGGTAGCTCATTATCAACATGTCCATGGCAGCCATTTGACCAAACTGCAGCTCCTGACCAAGGCAATCGGGCGAAATATTTTCAAGCTTATTTGGGCTCCAAGTTGGATTGAGAATTGAATTATTTTGAAGGAATTAAATGTCGGGAAAGCTTTACATAAAAAGGTTATAACTTGTCTCCATCAACAATATCAAGAAAAAACTAAAAAAATTGAGTGTTCCCTCTAATTATTAAAAATATTTAAAATCGTCACATGTTGTTCTTGAGATAGAAACTAAAGCAGAAGGTCGCGAAGAGATCTTAGAACTATGTAGAAGCTAGAGTAGAACCATCGACCTTGAGCAAATTTTATGAGGAGATTATTGTTGGAGCCTTCTCATTGTATTTGAAAGTCATTTTCACTGTAGTTTTGGCCTTGTAAGAAGCTAGGAAGATAGAGCAGTGTAATCTAAGCGACTATATATTGATGTACTTTTAATTGTCTGATTGTTGAAATAATAGTAAATCGCTATGGACAACCGAATCCTAGCATAGAGTTAGAATAATGAATTAATGCACCAGGTAGAATTACTATAAATTTTCTGCTTGATCTCTTAAATTTGTGTTCTTTAAATTTTGCAACTGCTTTTTCAGTTATTCATTGTGCCATTCTCAGGTAATCAAAAGAGAATTTAGAAAAAAGTTTCAAATTTTAATCAAGCAATCAAGTTACCCTTTCTTGATTACTTACTGGGATCAGCCATATATATACATATATATGTATAAACAATTCTACTACTATAAAACTATATATAATTATAGATATACAGTCTATATGATTTTGAATTTCGTTATAGGAGGATCGATATTTACAGTTACAATGCTCCAATGAGTATGTTACTAAGAATGGGATAGAGAACGTTGGATTGGATATTGACCCAAACTGTAGATTGGCTTTGATATTGTCTCGTTTTGTTTAGCAATATATAAAATTAATCATGGGAAAGAAACAGTAAATCACGGCAAAACGGGGAAAAAATGTTTGGAGACAGACAGTACAAAGTGGCATCATCCTTTAATAAAGGCACTTTTTAAAGGAGGATGACTATCACTGAAAAAACTTCCAAAAAATGATTGTGAAAGGTTTAAGATTAGGAGGAGAATATGTTTTAACAATTGGCATATGTGAAATGACAATTAAACTTAAAAATGGTGGGACTCTTCATCAGAAATTGCTAACGTTGCTTCAAGAGCGGAAAGTAGTGTTTCTTTTCTTTACTTTTTTTTTTTTTTTAATATCTTTTCGTGTGTGTAGGGTTAGGAGAAGATTCTCCATTTAAGCTGTACAAACATATAAGATAAGAAAAAGATTTAATATGTATTATCAACTACTTGTATATAAATAAATATATTATATAACTAATAATCATATTTAAACATATAATATGAACATAGGCTTTTTAGAAACTAATTACTACAACTAAATTTGATCTTATTTAATGAGACTCCTAATTTAATAAAACTATTGATAGGAAAGGATTTTATAAGTGCTAAATCTTATTTATATAAATGTCTACCTCAAGAAATTTATAATAGTACTATAGATCAATTGTCAATATGCGCTTAAGGCTATTATTATATATGTCTTAGGGTTGTTGTACAACTAGGTGCCATAATGAGGGAATTAATCTTAGCAAAAGAAGATACTTGGATTGAAGATTATGCTTGTTTAAGTCTAATTTTTTTTTTAAGTTAACGGATTAAAGTCTTTATCTTTCCTACCTAAAGATCAGATTTTTCTAAAAAATATACTTAAAGGTAACATAACGATTTAGCAACCTAATTTAATTATGATTCCACCCATTTATTAATATGGTTATTTATAGAAAAAATTTTAATATAGCTATTTTACCATCTTCCATATATTAGCGATGGATTCTTCTCATCATGTAGTTAAAACAAATGTAATTTCCTAATGTGTCATCAGTCGTGTCCTGTCACTTTTTTTTAAAACTCTATTATGTCGCCTCTTTTGAACGTGATGATATCTGATCTTTTTCCCTTGCTTTATGCAGGAATATACAAGGCCCTTTTGGTGAATTATTAAGGCCAGGTTAGTGGTTTATTATACTAAACTACGTCAAAGTTGGGGCCCTATTTGGGTACATCCTCGACATTCGGGATTTCCGTGGATGTCCCTTTGAAAAGAAAAGTATAATTAGGATTCACTAACGACATGACATGAGGGCATGCCAAAACCTATAAAAATACGAAAGAAAGACCAAGAAAGTGGTAGATAATGGAAGAGACAGGATATCCCCACTTCCCTATTATATTACCCAATTAGTATGAATTCACGGACAACAACACACTCTTACAAGAATCTAATGCCCACTTTGCAATTTCCGAGTTTTTTCCTCTGCTTGACCTTTAGCTATTTCGCTTTTTTTTTTTCCCCAGTCATGCATCCACAAATAAAAATGACTTCTCAAGTCCTAATCCACGCTACATCCCATCGCACTCATCCGGGGCATTCGTAGTGACTGTGGAATCGAATATATATGTATCCTGTGTTCCTCCTTATTTCATAAAATCTAAAATTCAGTATTCCCATATTTTGTTGATCACCTCGTTCAGGCTAATGAACATTGACTAAATCATCAGTAAAGACAGGATAGATGTTTACTACTCGAAAGTTAGTGTTTCACTGTTTGGATCGATTATAATTTTAAAATTGGAGTAAATTAAACAACCTAATACAACTGCTTGTTGTCTAAATTGATAAATGATTAATCATGATTGATTCAAACACTATTGGGGGTAATGAAATTGAGCAAACAAATGCGAATCGATTGCTACTAGTTAGTATTATGCAAGTATCTCATATAAAAAAAAATATTAATATGATGCAAGAGTATGTCCCGTTTCACGAATAAAAAAGTGGATTAAAATATTTAAAACGAAAAAGCATGCAAAAGGTTTTAGATTCATTTATGATACCTTTTTAAGTTACCGACTACAACGACAACAGAATCACCTTCCACTTGCGCAAATAGGTACTGTTGGAAACGAGATTAGATAACAAAAGAACATTGTGGTAAAAAGGCCCCATGTGGGTATGGTATAGCATAGGGGAAACTTTTTCATCTTATTAGCAAACTTATGCTTTTACACTCGTTTCGAGGAAGCTATTACAAGAAAAACAAAGGAGCATCTCCTGGTCTTTTTCCATTTTGCGTCTTCTTTACAACAATATATAGCAAAGAAGCTTAGAAAAAAAGATACGGATAGAAAAGGAAAAAGAAGATGCGTCGAGACCACGTACGAACCATATTTGGAAGGATTCGATACCAAAAGCATATGCATATGGGGAGACGCTGGGCTTTTTGTTGATATGTCTACGCCACATTATTGCAACTTATTTGCCCTCTGCAATACCCAAAATTCCGAAAGTATACGTTATAGCGAAAATGAACGCTCTAAAGTTGCATCAGATTACATTATTGGACAGATAACTGTACGTAATATCCGCGGAAATTTGTAAAGTAAGGAATATGAAAAGAGAGAGAGAGAAAGTGGAGGAATACCTTTTGCAGTTTCACTAGCTTTTCCCCAGAAAGAGATGAAAACTATGATGAATGCAACCACAGCTATGAGTCCAATCAATATCGCAAGAGTTTTCTCAATCTCATCGTCATTGTCGTTAGAACCTGTACTCATTGTAAATACCCACTAGCTAAAATCTCATACTACACACAGATTACACTCGGGTTTCGGTCTCAAGTAAGAAATGATGTTTTTATTTAATCTTTTAAAATATAGGAGTGAAATTTCATATGCATCATCATTGTATGTTTAGACCAAACAATTAAATAGACCATCACAAAGCAATAAGTATCACATTTCATAATTATTTATGATTAATTAATTGCATAATCATAGGAGAAGTTTGACGTAGCCTACAACCTCACTCTAGTGGCTCGTGCAGGGGCCATACTTAAATTCAAAACTTTATTAGGACATGACATCTAATTACGAGCCGTCTTCTACAGCCATGTTGGTTCCAAGTGATTTAAATTCCCAATTCAAAGATTCAGAGTTAGATCTTAACCGCTCCAAGTATCGATTTCTGATCAACTTACACATTTTTACATCCCCTGCCTTTCTATTTTCTTTCTCTCCCTTGCTTTTCGAGCCAGTTCTTTATTTATTCTCTTAAATGTATAATAAAATATTGATGATTTCTTTCTTTTTCTTTTCTTAACTTGATAATTGATAAGAATCAAATTAGATACAAGGAAATCTCATATCTTCTTATCTCATCTGGTTTAGTGATTGACTTTTGATCCATACATAAATAACAGTACATATACAAGAATGCATTGCACTTTACATGATCGAATTCGTATTTTGTTTGGATTGTTATATCAAAATTTGTTGGATTAAGTAGATGATCACGGAGAATACTAAAGAGGAAGTGTTTCGGTGTTGGAGTAATAACAAAGAAGCAAATGCCCCATTAGAAAGTGGTTTTTAAAGAGTAGCTATAAACAGTACTAGAATGTAAAGTCCAAGCATCATGTTTGGACCAACAATTTCTAACTTGCAAGTGACGTTAAATACTCTTTCGGAACGTTCTCATGTTTTAAGTACACACATCGAGTTGTTGAAAAATCAAAAGAGTAGAAAAATGGGCCAAATATGCCATAGAAGATGTAAGAACGTGTCAGCTTATTAGCATGATGCCTCAAAAGACTGCAACCAAACCATTGACTTCGCGCAAAAGCATCCTATAAGCCTTTCTCTTGCGCGAATGTCCCACAAAGTCCCACAACCACAACTGGTTGTGCTTTGTCAAGTAACGCTTGTGATCCTCAAAAAAATATTTTAATATTAATACATCAATATAAATATTATTAATAATAATATACAATTTTTAAAAAGTTATAATTCATATTTTTATATGCTGGAAATCCTGCTTGGGTGCCAGTATATATGCTTCTTAACACGGTCTATCATCGACAACGTTTGATAAATAATTAATCAAATTCAAAACCGAACGAAATTGCTTTGCTTACCGCTACCGTCGTGCGACTGCGAATTATCTCCACCGGCGGAGTACCGGGCATAGCACTTAGCCAAGAACATATCCCCCCACTTGGCAGCTCCACACTCGGTCTTCAACCTTCCAATGGCCTCCGTCAAGCAATCCTGACACTCGCTCCCACTCAAGTCCTGCACGCACTGTCCCTCACCCCGAACATCCCCGGACCATCCAACCCGGTAAGCTTTATATGACCCATCATTCGCACCGATATATCCCAACACCGAATCCCTCCTTGTCAACTGGTCCGAGTCATACCCCACCGGGGGACCGCATTTCCTTACCACCACGGTCTTGTCCTCCACCCCCAAGAACGTGGCGTTATCGTACTTGACGAGGCACCCGTCCAGCTGCAGCACCCCACCTGACGCCCCCGCGCAAAGCGTCCCAAGCTGGGTGACCGCGCGCGACACGCAGCGCGAGCAGTCGTCTGTGTTGAGGTCTCCTCGACACTGGAAGAGGCCGTAGATAGTGTCGTGGGAGGACGTAATGCCCTTGATGGTTAAGTTGTTGTAGGACATGAACATGGCTGAGTTGACGAGAGATGTCAGGAGGGTGTTGACGTTGTTCTCGTACGATGAGCCTGGAATGTATTTGTACTGAGAACAACCTCCAAAGACGAAGCTGTCTACGGAGGCTTGTCGTGTTGGAGCTGTCAATAGAGATAACATTACTATTAATAATAACATGAATGGAAAAATGGAGGGAATGAACGGGATTGGTTTGTAAGTGTTAGCCATGGTTTACAAGCTCGTTTATGGACAGCGAGAGAGAGAGAGAGAGAGAGAGAGAGAAGAGGGGATGCGCGTGGGGGGAGGGGGTGTGGCAGTGGTGTTTTTTTGTGAGAGTATAATAATAAGTGGGAGAGGAGTTATTGTATATGGTTGGGTTGGCTATGGTGGTGTGTCAATGATCTTTATGGTAATAAGTAACAAAAGGGAGAGTTGCTTTTTGGGAGGAGGAGATCAGTTAAGAGTTGAGAGGAGGACTGAGGACGACTTGGAGGGTTGCTTTATGAGGAATTTACGTAGAGGAGTGAGAAACTTGATGTGCATGTGCGTGGGTACTGGGTCTGATTATAGGAAAAAGATTCAATACACATCACATGATGTATAATATGGATTATATTTAGATATTTAATAATATGGACGGTGAAATTTTAAATAATTAGTTATATATTTAAATTCGATTGATAATTATATATTATATATAGTTTCACATGATATATATGTATTACATATAATCTAAATCTTGATTATATTGTTTTAAGGAATGGTCAGGAAATAACATTGTTTCGACATATATCCTTGGAGGATGGTTTTGTAGTTTTATGAGTATGACTTTATTGATGGACGATTATTCTAGAATTTAAGATTTTTCTACTAGTAATATAGCATTAGCATTTATGTAACACTAGTTAAAGTAATCTATTATAGTAGGTTAATAGATTATATTTTTCCATCTCTTTTCCCATTTAATCAATTATCATTTCCTTTTTATATTTTTCCCTTTTCCCCTATAGTTAATATTCCTTTTTATATATTATTTCCTTTCTTATTTAATTAATTACTAATACCTTCCTTTCTTTTTATATTTTCCCTATCCCCTTTTACAATTAAATGTAAATATCTTTATTGTTACAATATTTCTCTCCGTGTTTACAATCAAATATTCATATCTCTATTTTTACAATACGTCTTCTACTTTTTGTAATTATTTATTAATATTTATTTTTTTACCTCCCTTCATCGAAAATATTTTCTTATCACCTAAATTCTTGTTCATTTTATATTAAAGTATTGTTTATGTAATTTCTCCTTATTTATCGTTTACATTATTATTATGAAATTCATATAATGTAGAAATAATTGAATGTTTTATACGTTTTCTATAAGAAAGGGATAAGTTATTGTGATTTACACTATTTTGTATGTTACTTTTATAATTATTAGAAAATACTGAAACTATACACAATTCATATAATTTAGAAAAATTTACATGCGATTCATATGGATGAAACCCGTATAGACCATTATCTATAAACTATATTATGATTAATGGAAAATACTAAATTTATACATAATTCATATAATTTGGTAATTTGCACATACAATTCAGATAAATGTAATCTCGACATAATATTATCTATAAACTATATTATGATTAACGAAAAATACTAAACCTATACATAATTCATATAACTCAGTAATCTGCACATACAATTACATTCATAATTCATTGAAATTAAAAGATACTTACCATATAATTTGGATATAATTATAATGCATAGATATAATTCATATAATGGTAATCCATATATATATATATATATATATTATTGTTAAAATAAAATAGTATGTTTATTATTGATTTATAATGCGTACACAGTACATGTTTATAATTCATATATAAACCATACACATAATATATGTATAGTTTGTATATATTATTGATAGTACTCTATACTACATTATATATCATTATAATAAGATCGTTTATTAGTGCTTTCTAAATAAAGCCAATACAATATATATAATTTTGTGTTAAAAAATTGTGTTCTATAATATTACCATTCATACGTAATGTTAAAATTTTATAATGATACAAGCATAAATTTTATTGTAACATGTACATTAAATTTAAATACGATATATAAATTATTTTTTAGTGTAACTGTCAACAGTGTAATATTACTATCCATAGCTTGACTTACCGTCAACTAGTAAGAACCTACCATCTTCAGTCATCTTTTATTGCAAAGGAGTTAGGCCTTACTGGAACAGAGCGCATGACTATCAATATTTTTATGTTATTGTCAATAGTTTAAGTTATCATCAACAAAGAACATCTACCATGTTCGGTGATCTTTTACTACAAAGGAGTTGGGTGTTACTGGAATGGAGTGCATCACTGTTAGCAGTTGAATGGTACTATCGATTGTTTTTTACATAGGTATGTCACTGTCAACAGTAACATTAAATTGTAGACAATTTTTTGAATATCAAAACGTTCCATGTTCCGATATTTTGATAGTAAAGTCCACTTCCATCGTTAGTAAACACATCATTTTCCACACTAAAACCCTAAGTGTACCTTCAACACCCAGAAAGAATAGAAATAACAATTCTGGCAATCTCAATATAGATTTTAGTAGGCATGCTTTTGATTTGGGTTATGACAATGAAGACGGATACAATGTTTATGACCGAAATATCAAAATCGATGCTGCATATGATGAAATGCATGATATTTCGATATCAGGTGATGATGGAAGTAATGATTCTTCTTGACATAGCAATGTGATTACCATTGACAATTTGTCATCCTATATAGGTTCGCATTTGATTAAACTTTTAGTAAGTAGAAAGTTTGCATCTTTTTTCAATAATAGGGATTTTCTATAATAGGTACACGGCTATAAACGGGTTTAGCACTTATTTGTGCGATAGCAAAAAAGAATGAGCAAAAGCAAGTAAGATTGTATCTATAGCTATGTCATAAGGAGGGTTTTAAGGGTCAACAATATCTTTATAGGACCAACCAAGTTAAAATGGAAAGGGTGTTAAGTAGAATTGGTTATCCAATTATGTTTAAAGTAAAACTCGTAGACCATGATGAACTTTGGGAGTTATTAGATGTAAATACTAAGCACAATCACGAGCTTGTGCCCCCATCGCAAAATTGCTTCTAAAATTCCAATAGGTCTATATCAGATGCTGATTGAGTTCAAATCAACAGCATGTTAAATTCCGTTATCCCGCAATGTAATATAATGAAATATCTAATTCATTAAGTAGGTAGATACAAAAAATTAGGTTTACAAAAAAAAAAAATATATATACAACTATATCGATAAGTAGAAGCGAGTAAATACCTTTAATGGTGATGTTGAGGCAGCCCTAGCATTCCTAGTGGGCCAAAAGGAAGCTAATCTCGAGTCATTTTATGAGTACATTGTGACTGAAGAAGGAGCACTTATAGTTGAATGTTTTGGTCATGTTTGACATGTTAGCTCGTTCATGCGTGTTTTAGAGATGTCATTGCTTTTGATTTTACATATTGATGAACAAGTATCTGATGTCATTGGTCATATTGGTCAGTGTTAACCATTACCATCATATTACATCTTTGGCAGTGTATTATTAGATGATGAGATGGAAGAGGCATATAGTTGATTGCTTGAAGTGTTTATGCGTGCAATGAAAGTTAAAAGGCATATTTCAATTATCACATATGAGGATAGGGCAATGTGGGTAGCCATCATTTCTATTTGTCCTTAAGCACAACATTACCTTTATCCATGGCATCTTGAGAAGAATGCAGTTTCCCATATTCATAATGATGGGTTCTTATGAGATCTCAAGAGATGTATGTTTGATGTAGAATCTATTGATGAGTTTAAAGCTACTTGGGTAGAATCCTAGAAAGGCATCAACTTGAAGGCAATAAATGGGTGGAGGAGTTGTACCAAAAGCTATCCTCTTAGGTATATACATATTTGAGGGGACATTTTTAGGCTTTTATGTAAAGTATATAGAGATGTAAAGGAATCCATTCATTTATAAAGGGAAACCATTCTATTTCTAAGATGTATTAGATGTACCAAGTAGTTCAACTCTTTAAGAGGGTGTTAGCTAATTTGAAACATGCAGAACTAAAGGCCGATTACAATAGCCGCATACACAAAACCAATTATGCATACTATGCTCAAGAGTTTTGAAAACCATATGGCCTCCATATATACGAAGGCATCCTTTGGAAGTGTAAGGTCAAAGATTGAGTAGGAAGTCTTATGGATTCCATACCTTCACAATGATAGCCAACATGGGGTAACTATCCACACTCTTTGCCACTATGAGCACTTATCCAGACTCGTAAGGGAGACATTAAAAAATTTAGACCAATCTATTAATTGCGAATGTTAATACTATAAGACTTCTGAATTTCCTTATAGTTGTGCCTTTCATGCGGCTAAATTAGAGTTTCTGAATAATATACCTCAGAATGTTGTATCGTCGAGGTAGACTAAATTGGCAAAGAGCATTCATGAAGGTGATGGGGTTATGTAAGGCATTAGAAATGCTATCAAGACAGAATAAGTTTGATATAATGCACTATCAGCTGTTAATCGAGCTATCTATCATATAGGGTCAAAATTGGAGATAGCCTTTTCCCAAGTAATGAAGGAGATTACACACTTGGCTCATGAGATGAAAGAAGTTTTGGATGATGCAAATGCCACTCCAACACCCAACGGTGCGATAGGTGGTAAGACTCTTTCATCTTTTGCCCTATTATATTTGTAGTTTTTTGTTATAGTTGATTTCACTATGTTATACAGGTAAGATTTAGGATGTAAGAGTCGTTTCAAAAAAGGATCTTCCAGCCGGCAATCAAAGCAACCAAGAAACAAGTTTGATGTTGCTTATGCAAGCAAAAGGGACATAATTGTCTTCATTGCCCAAGAAATCTTAAGAATGTTGGTCAAAACAATAGTACATGTGTAAATCCTACAATAAATTAGGATAGTCCATTCGAAGGTAACATTGCAGGATGCTCTGGATCACACACCTCACTTTAAAAAAACCAGCCATCGTTAGTTTTCGGACAAAGCACAAACAACATTGATCCATAGGACAATAGCATGTCTTTTGACTTTAAGCGAACATTAAATGATTACATATGGATTTGAAAGGATGTTTTAAGCAATTGTAATCCAATTTTATTATATAAATAATCATTCTTATAGTGCAAATACATTTATATACCCCTTACAACATTCTCTTACTTTTGAATAACATAGTTCTATCTTATTATATATTTCAATTGTGGTACAGTCAGCTATTGCATCAACAAGTAGAGAGGTAAACTGCTGCAACAAATTGTCAACAATATATCGTATTCCTGTTGATACCTATAATAAAGCTATTGATAATTATTGATAGTGTTAGGGGTACCATCGTCATTTGCAACAAATATATACTGCAGTAGACCTTATTTTACTTTAAAGGAATGAATTTTGCAGCCACTTCACCATGATTGCACCCTATTCCTGCCGATAGTCATACACATGCACCAAACAACTATCGATAGTGTCAAGGCTACTATCGATAGTTCCAAATATATACTCTAATCAACTCATTTTTACTTTAAAGGATTAAATTTTATACTAATGGGTAATTACTTTACCATGATGTAAACTAAATTGTTGACAATTATGCTTTTACTATCAATAGATATGGATATTACTGTAATTCACACTTTCTCCTATAAAGGAGTATGTTTTATTGTAAGTGAGTGTTGTTTTACCATGATGGAGCAAAGATTGTCGACAGCAATAAGGTAACTGTTGATAATAGCATCGACAGATGGTGAAGAAGAAAAAAAGGAGAAACCCTAAGTATAAAAGCAAGGGAAGGAGGGCGAATATCATCATTCATGGTGCCACACATTACAACTAAGAAGAATAAGAAAGGGAGGGAAGGCAAATCGTCGTCAAATGGGCAACCTAGTGAACTTTATGGTCAAGATTTTCACCTTAAGGCCTACTACCTAAGATATGAAGAATTTTTTGTTGAATGTAATCTAGATTATGATTGAAAGTTTGATATAGATTTTGTGAAAAAAATTTGTAGTGGGTTTTACCGAAATTTGAAAAATAATGGTATTATTCAGCTGCTTAAGATGATGAATTAGGATGTTTACCCACGTTTAGTCTAACTTTCTTTATTCAAACATCACACCAATTAATATAATGACTAATTTATGGACCCTGACACTGTCTCTACAGAATTGCAAACATTTGTGAATGGAATTCGTATTTCTATCAACCCTCGATTTTTTTAAGACATTATGGCAATTGAGTGTGGAAGGTTGAAAATACCCTCCAAACAATGTTGTGATGGTAGCAATATTTGTTGAGTGTTATACAATGACCAAAAGAGATTGAACAGTGATAATTGATCAAGGATAATGTAGGTTATGGGGACAAAGCATTTGACTACCCCTCATAAGATTCTTCATTTTGTGATATTATACCATATGAATAGCCATTTCGAGGATTATGCCATTATGCATGTAGAAGATATATGGTTGATAGAAGAAATCCTAAGCAGCCAAAAGATCGATTTAAGGTACCTGGCAATTTACAAGATCAAGAAGGTCATATCAAGTAGGCAAACAATATTGCCTTATGCAAGAGTTATTTCATATTTTCTAAGGAACTAAGAACTTATCCCTGATGGTGAGCCCATTGCTATAAAAAGCCAAGAGAGAATTGATAGGTCAACTCTTGTAATAAGACATATTTTCAAAGTCTTATTATGCTTAGATGAGCTCCTAGTGAGGTTGGCCCACATTTGCTAAACTTATGGATTGCTCGACAATAGATTCCTCATGCCATGCCATGCCAAGCTAGTCTTTGGACTTGGTAAGTCGATTGTTTGGTCCCTAGCCTTCTTAGAAGTCAATAAAGCTATTGCCAAGATGTCTTTCTTTCCTTTCTTAGCCTTTTGGTATCAACTCGACCTTGAATAGGGCAGGTTGACCTCAACCAAAAACAAGTCTACGAGGCTTTTGGGGTGGTTAATGGCCAATTCCTATCACATACGCACTTACATGAACTTATATTCTACACTAACACACACTACATATTAAGAACACAAGATCATATCAATTCTATCCTTCCTAAAGAGTGTCCTTTCCCTTAAGGACAATAGAAAATCCTCACTTAATTGCAATTATTAACCGACTTCACTACTACCAAATTGTTGTACATAAGGCATCATGTTATGGTTCTAATCCCATTCCCAAGCACCACCTAAACCATCGATGTTCTCTTCTAATAACATCAATCTAAGGGCTTTGTTTAGACACTTGTGATTAGCTAAGTAAGGCTTATCGCATTTGAAACAAAGTCCCTTAGCCATCTTCTCTCATAATTCCACATTTGATAGTTGTCGTTATCCATGGTATTTGCATACTTCTTGTTTTTTCTATCCATAGAATGTAACAAGTAGTGAATAAAGCCCACTCATTGTCACACAATTATTCAACTCTTAACTTACCCGATTATGAGCAACATGTAACATAAAGATACTATCTTCATTCTTCGCACTAACTAAGTTAGGTTACCTTCCAAGTATTTGATACTTTGCATGAGAACTTCTATTTTCAATCTTATTAATGTAAGCCAGAGCAAGAAAAATGCCATATTAGAATTCCTTCTCAATTTTTAGAGTAATCTCCATCTTCTTCTCTAGAGATGTAAGAGAAAAAGTATTAACTCTAGCTTGGATTTCTTCTAGTAATCCACCCAAAAAGTAACCTAATAGTTGCATCTCAAAAATAATTGGAGCTTAAGAAGTGAGAGAGTTGAAATCCTCAATGATTTAAGTGATCGAAGAAAAGTGCTAAAGTTGAGACAAAGATTCAAATGGATTTGAAGCCACCTGACCTCCATATAATTGTATCAATTCTACTTTCATTGTCGACCAATCCAAAATTGGCTTTCTCCTCTGCAACTTACTTAACCAATGCACACAATAGCCTTTCATACATGTAGGGCCCAAGTCAACTTTGTGTACTTATCCTATTCCCTACATATCAAAGCATTGATCTTTCATGAGAATCCAACTTGCCAGATTTATGCCGCCAAACAAAAACATTACCACTTGAGAGGCATTTATCTGATATTCCTCATCAATCTCCTCTACTCGCACATTTCTTTTATCTATATCAATATGATGAGTTACATAACCGTTCACATGTTGCTTCCCACATTAGGTCATACTTTGCAACTCAATTTGTACTTTACTTCCACATCTATCCATATTAGATGATTCACTAAGGTTGTAAATGAGTCAAGCTACTTGAGCTCGACTTAGCTTTAACTCGACTTATTGCTCAATTAGTAAATAAGTCAAGCTTGAACTCAAGATGAAACTTATTTATCTAAATGAGTCGAGTTAGAGCTTTAGTTCAAGCTTACTACCTTGCTCACTTAGGCTTATAGGCTAGCTCTTAGGCTAGCAGGATAGTTAGTTTAGGCTCATGAGTAGACTTACGGGTTGTATATATATTACAAATAATATATATTATATATTATTAAAATCCAAAGGCTAATATCTATATAATATATATAAATATATGATACGTTAGAGAATAATAATAATATATAATCTAGTATATGTTCAGTATTTGTTAATCTATTTATTTATATATATTATTCATTTTGTATACTTATGCTTGTGACTAGGCTCAAAATCAAGACAAAACACGTTTATTTAAATAAGTTGAAGCCTTAATTGCAAGCTCAATAAAAAAAGCTTAACTCAAGCTCAAGATCAATAATTTTTAAATGAGTTAAGCTTGAGTTCATAAAAGTTCAGCTCGATTTGTTTATGACCCTATGATTCACTAAAAGAACCTAAAAGAGCATAAGTCATACATTATGAGGAACGCCGTTCTTGCCAAGCCAACATGTTTTTTTTTTTTTTCCATCCTACTAAAGTCAAATCCATTTAGACCCCGTAAAGGTTCTAACCATGGACCACGCAAATCCTAAAAACGCATAGTTCCGCCCCCTAATCACCGTTGATTCCTTAGTAAGACCATTTCAATTACAATTGATACATTCTAAAATAATCCTTACTCAAACATCTTTATCCTTGAAGCAACAAACCTCCCAATATTGGGAGGCTCATTGCTTCAACTAGTCCCTGTGTTCCTCTAATAAATCTCTTAGTTGTTGAGAAGGCTATCCAAAAGTAGTATATAAGGCATGCCTAGTAAAACTTACAAGTAATCTGAATTTAAAGATGGTGACTGGGGTTTCTGTTTCCATTATTATATAATTTCCAAACCAAAGTAGATATATAATAAGATCATTTATTTATAACGGAATGGTATAAAAAGCTAACAGACCTTAATGAATACAAAATAGGATTTATGGCTACACAAACTATTAAGGGGAGTTCTAGATCTGGACCAAGACGAAGTGTTGTAAGGGATTTATTCAAGCAATCCACTACCAAGCATATACAAAATCCATAGATCCTTTAACACTTTTTTCATTTTACCTATGGTTCCTTGTATAGTTGATACATCACCTCGAAGTGAGGTTACATCTCCTCATAAGTAATAGCTTTTCCTGCTTATTCCTTCTGAACACGATCCAAAGATGCAATACGATGTGGAACTTCATGCAATTCCCTTTCATCTTATCAATGTTCCCCTCAATCTCTTCTACTCTTGATTCCATACGAGTCATGTTTCAATCAAGTTGGAAAAGAAATTGCTAAAATGGATGTTCAAGAAAATATTGATTGCAGTTGAATTAATTTTTTAAAGAAGTTCACAAGCTCCAGCCCGTTATTGGTTCGAATTCAACAGGTTGAACCAATTTTTTATGAACCTCAAGTAAGGGAATTAAGAGAATGGATGTGTTTTGTTGATTTTAATGGAAGAGTAGATTATAATCTATCTAAAAGAGAGCCATGAGATAAAAGCTCAGATACATGAATAAGATGCTCACTAATAACTCTCAAGAGTAAACAAAATATCTAGATAAGGCTAACTATTACAACCCACATCTATTAATAGTAATTCCACTAATAGGCTAACTAATAGAGACTTTTAGAACCCATAAGCACACACATCACTTATAGTACGTAGCACCTACGCCACCTGACTACACATTTACATAAACATATATTCTATACTAACACATGCTACACGCTAACACACATTATACAATAAGAACGCAAGATCATATCAACAACAAAATTGCCTCCAGCTTTTTTTTCTTTTTTCCAAAGTCTAGGGCTCCATCACAATTGCATTTAATGTTATTGAAATGTAAAGGATGTCAACTTTGTTGTTTCAATTAAGCACTTAAGTCCACAATCAAATTACATTGCTTTGTATCAGATAAATGATAGTTCTTCTGCAATATTTTAGTTATCATTTCCACCCAGTGGATAATATATTTAGGATTGAGCAAATAAGACTAGAATAAACTTATGTTACTTTCCTTCTATATTTGCTAAAGGAAAATGGCCACTCTGTTAAGTAAATTACCACCATTCCTCTTCTAAGAGAAACATAATCAAACAGTTAATAAGAACCAATATTGAAGCTTATTAATAGCATTAAAATCGATATGGTATTCAAGAAAAAAAAAACTCTATGAGTCTAAAGGCATAAAAAGAAAATGTTTTTGATCGACTATTCCATTTGATATAAAGAGCATTGAAGAATCTGGTTTCGATTTTCTTTTAAATAAGCATAAATTGCTAGCCATCGCATTTGATCAAACTCTCCATATAAAATGCTTGATCTTAGACATAACATGAAGCCTCCAAACAATTTTCCGCAATCTACAATCATTCACAAAGGATGAAGAAGTGCCTGCTTCATTTGGTTCACTATTGCGAACAACTACCTTAAAGATGGCCAATTTGTCTTGCTAAAAAAGAAATCAATTGATTCTATGAAGTTTCTAACCTAAAGCATTTCAAATCTTTAATTTTGATAATTTCATATCAACTACCTCATCATTTAAGTTGTTTAAGTCGATGACCATCTATGGTAGGCAACTACAAATCCTTAAACATAGAAATGTTTTTCCCATTTCTACTTACCACAAATAATCCTTCTTTGCAAGATTCCAACCTATCAAAATACTTTTCCAACACCACAAAAATTTCTTCCCCTTAAAACATCAAAGAAATCCAAAATAAGGAAGTAAATACTCTTAATAAGCCTACCCCAAAAGTAATTTGGTCTATTTATAATTCTCTAATCCGATAAATACTCTTCATAACTCTAATCCAAAGGTAATTCAATCTATTTATCGTTCTCCAATCCATTATACCTTAGAAAGATTTATTAAGGTCTACTAAGTCTCTAAAGCCAACACCTCCGATCCACTTGGGTTTTGCTAAGTCTGGCAATATTTCCAATAAATTTTCTTTATTTAGCTATCTTTCCCCCACTCTTACTCCCCACAAAAAAAAAAAAAAAAAGAAGAAGAAAAAAGAACCAAATTTTGCATTTAGAGCTGTTACTCCTTACACCTAAGATTTGAATACATTAAATATCCAATGAAACTCTTAATTGTCAAATTAACCTTCTCAATCCTCTACCATATTTAAAAAAAAAAAATATTTAAAAAAAAAAAAAAGATGATATGGCAAATACTTATTAGCCATGGAACAAAGGTGTAAACAATAAGATGTAAAATCGAAAAATGGACAAATGGGAAATTCAAATAACGCCCAAACTTTTAAGAAGTGATGTTGAAATAACTATACCATAAGGTGTTTTTCACTCTAGTACACACCTCAACATGTCACTTTTCGCCTTTCTTTCAGTTGGCATTTCTATGACATATAACACGTGTTAAAAAGTATCATATTAGAACTTTAGGTACTCAATATGCTACCATTAAGTTTAAATGGTTTCAATGGTTTGAGAGAGTGAAGAATGTAACTTCACGGTTTCAGAACATGAGACGCATTGTTATCTACATCAGAAGAAGTACATCAATCACCAAGCCTACATTGTAATTAGTGGGTAAAATGTTATAAGACACAAAAGCGAATCCAGTGCTACTAGGCATCATTTTGACATGTTATTTAATAAGGATATCAATAATGTAATTTAGATTGCTATACGTAAGTTATTTTGTCTTCCTGTTTGATGCTCTTTCTCTTTCTAACCTTTCAAACAAGCTTCCATCGTATACACCTCGAACAGTATCCTTCTGTAACAAGCCATTCTTATCCTTGCATAGTTCGTACAGCACTTTCCACTCTGTCCAACTTGCGATCCTGCAAAAGAAGCACATATGTTGCGGTCTCCATTTCCATGGTTAAACTAACTATTTCCTAAAGGAACCAAGTTAGCATGGAAGCTATGACTTGCCATCCTGCGAAGTCCTTGGGCTGCCTATTGGACTTCAACATCTCCGTCAATTCGTCTGACGTCATTGCGTTTGGATGTGAATGAGCATGCTTGCTGAACACTTCTTCGAACTTTGAAGGAACAAATCTATATTGGAATTAGAACACGATTCAAATTTCCTTAAAATTAAATTCATTTTGATTAAAAACAAAAATAGACATGTCATATATCGTCTATGTTGGAAAAGATCAGCTTTTTCGCTAGGCTCGACTTTTGTTGTGCTCTCCCTTCTTTCTTGATCCCCCCTAGTTGCAATATGCCCGAAAGTAGCCTTTTTCTTGGAAGATATAAAAAAGAATTTACTCCCATTTGCATTCAGCAAATTTGATAATAGAACTATCATCATTTTTTTTAATCCCCTCATCCTAGATAGGAAAGAGGTATTCCACTTCCACTCTCCACCCCTTAAAATGAGTATCCCCATCCTACTCACTAATAACTAATAATTTCAATCATGATTGTTAAAATCGCAATTTAACTCATATTTTGACTAATTAATGATTTTATGAGGTTTTCCCTAAATAAAACCTTTTAGGTATAAACTCTTTGTTGAACAACAAGTTTAGATATATAATTATAAAAGTAAACAATTTTACTGATTTTATATGTCTCAATTAATTCTACACATTGTAAAAATTGTGAGTCAACCTGTACATACCTTCCTTCTGTGTCGTAGACACCTGAATCACTTCCGTGTTTTGCCCTGGTGATGTTTTCCACTTCAATCGGGAAAAGTAAGGAAGGAAACTTTCCCTGCAGCATCAGGAAAAGTAATGCTCAGCTCAAGTTTAATTCGTCTTTGGTGGTTATATCAATTGTCGAAAGGATCAAGTTGGCGCACATTTATACATAATATAATATCACCCACTAAAAGATTTCAAAATCCAATTTCCAATCACTAAAAAGTTACTTTTCCATCATTGAGTAAATTACAAAAAACAGGATATTTGCAGAATTTGTGCTAGGTTACGAACTATGCAATTATCACAAACAAACAGAGTATGTTAGGAAAGTAAGAATAATGACACGAAAATCATTATGAAGTAATTTCACTTTAAGATTTGTTACAAAGTTAAGATTACAAATCGATAAGAAAAGTTATGGTTTTATAGTCATATTAGGATCTATTTAGATTATCTTCTTTTTTTTTCGGTATGTAATCTATATCTATTTAAAAAATGATATTTAGAAAATAATTTTATCTATTTTTATTTTATAATTATGATAGAAATGATTATTTGAGTATCAGGAAAATGACAATTTACTTACTTTTAAGAAAGAATATTTAAAAATATATATTTTATATATTGAAAATGATTATTTTAATTAATGTTTTTGTAAATATGAATAAAATAAAAGGAAAATAAATTTAACTTCATAGGGATTTGTTTGATTTTTAATTTTAATAGAATGGTATATATGGAATTATATCTCCATTGTTTTAGTGTTTTATTCTTGTTAAATAGAATATTCAAATGGATGGCAATAAAACACAAAAAAAAAAAAAATAGATGAAAAATAGATGAACCAAACAAAACCTTATTAATAGATATGAAATTTATGAAAAATAAGGAATATTACAAAATTAAAAGATATTTAGAAATGTAGATAGGCTCAACTATTGATGTGTAGAAAAATTAAGAAACCCACATGACATTCATAAATAATGTTACTGTGATGAAAAATAAAGGAAGATAATGAAAAGAAACAAATTTACGAAGATGAAACGAGCATTATGGAAAAAACTAAAAGGAATTTGATGGAAGGTAAATTAAGAAACTTAGAGAATCACTTCAATATGTAAAGGACGGTTGTAAAGCTCATCAAGTAATTATAAAAAGGTTTACTGTTCGGAAATTCTAACATAAGAAAAGAAG
This sequence comes from Lumnitzera racemosa, assembly GCA_024138005.1. Classification (NCBI taxonomy): domain Eukaryota; kingdom Viridiplantae; phylum Streptophyta; class Magnoliopsida; order Myrtales; family Combretaceae; genus Lumnitzera; species Lumnitzera racemosa. Next base: position 39,862,747 of record JAMXBC010000006.1, on the reverse strand, counting down.
ATAGAGTAGAGAGAGAGAGAGAGAGAGAGGATAGTAGGGATTCGTCCATTCATAGCATTAGCATTATAACTCAGATCAGTGAAATTCGGCCTGATATAGTAAGGTTTGATGCCATCATATTTTCAATTTCATTATTATTGTTATGATCCAAAAATGAAAACATACCAAATTAGTTCCACAATTAGTAGGTTATTAATGAATAATAAAAAAAAAATCATATTTTAATTGATACTTTTTGTAAATATGAATAAATTAAAAGGTAAATAAATTTAACTTCATAAGATTTGTTTGATTTTTAATGAATAAAAAAAAAATGTCTTAAGAAAATGCAATTTAGACATTCATCTATATTCATGATAACAAAGAGGCTTGCCACTCTTTTGTTTTCCAAATTCCTACTTTTCGTAAAAAACTTGAGTTGCGACCGCAACATTTGGTCTTTTATTAAGAGATCCCATCGAGAGCAAGTCTACGCTCCATGTTTTAAGAGATTTACAAACAATGATGAAAGAAAATGATGCAGATGCGGGAAAGATTTACAAACATGAGATAACAATACAGCAATGAACCAGAATATGTTTCTTGATATGGCGGCGGACTATCTCGGCAGGTGTATCCCAAGATGATTGGGATGATATCGATGATGCGGTATATGAGGAAACGAAGAAACAGCCTAATACTATGCTGTAAGGAGAAGGATGAAATGCAAGATAACATCCTTAGGCATAACAACGATCAATGATAATCGTGAAGCTGTTTCATCGGCCTTAAAAATTGGTTTTGGAACAAACAGAAAACAAATGATTATGATGGGTATCCATCTACAATTAAAGTTATTGATTTCGTGATGGAATTGGCTATTCGATCCTTGAAAGGAATTAAAAGGTATATATATATATATATATATATTAAAAAATTAGTTAGATGAGATCACTATTGAATACTATAAATAGTTTTAAGGAAATAGAATTTCGTGACGATAAATCTGGAACTTTGGGATTCTCTTTTCTATCCCTTTCTTGGAGACTACCTGTCATCTATAATATAAAGATTTATTCCACTTTAATAATAGATAGAAAATTGAACAGTCGGTATATTTAAACAAAGTGTATTATATCAAAGTTATGGTCTCTCTCTAGTATTTCCAAGTAAAGTGAAAGAGCTGATTCCGAACTGTGAACCGATCCAAGTAGATCAAATCGTCAGATTTTAAGAGCTCAAGCGATTCTAGAGGATAGAACCGCTTGGCCCAGTGAGTTGGCATAGTTGGTTCACCCTTTTAAATTAAAATGAGAGAGAGAGAGAAAAAAAAGAGAAATCACTAAGTTGAAAAAAATAATTTGATAATATCCAATAAGTTATTGTATATCAAAGTTACTTTATCTGCAATAATAAATGATAATTTTTTTACAAATAATATCATCAAACTAATGATAGATGATTAATTATAAGTTAATTATAGATTAAAGATAGATAGAAAATTTAATTTCAATTAATATAAGTCATTTTTATAAAACTTATTACGCGTTAAGAATTTGAATATGAAAAATAAAATAAAATTTGAGGGAAAAAAATATAAAAGTTAGAATCACATTAAGTCATAAATTAATAAAAAAAAATTAAAAATTATTAATTAGTAGTAAACTTAAAAAAATAGAAAAGAGATCACATTATTAAAAATTATTAATATATTAAAAAAGAAATTAATTAAATATTAAATATTAAAAAAAAACGATTGAAGGACTTCAAACCGATTTGAAACCATCAGCTTATAAATCAATCGCGGTTTATTATATCACTAACTCGTGAACCGGCGTTTTAACACCAGTTCAGCCCAACGCCCACCACCATCTCAAAGCAAAGAGGAAAAAAACAAAAGTCAAATTTTGACGATAAAATCAATGAGAAGTAATTGCATTTATTCTTGGAACAATGTAATATATATATGTATATATATGTATATGTATGTATGTATGCATAATTGGGCAATCAATCATGTTTTTATCTTGTGAGTTGCAGAGGATTTAATTCTATAAAGACTAGGAATGATATTATAATGTAAAATGCATCCGAGACCATTATGATTTTATCACTAAGTTATTACAATCTAGTGATATAAGTACAAATCTCTTAAAAGAAAATGAATCGATTTTTATTTTCCTTTATTTAATTGCAATATATAGAGATTATTTACCAATTTATTAAAATTTAAAGGGATAATTTGTAATATTTAAAAGTTTAAAACGTAAAGTTTAGGAGAATTATAATATACATTTTCCCCTTTTCATTTGCATACAAAAATAAAGCATTCAGAAATGCTACATTGGTTGAATAAAAAATAATAAGAAAATTTATAAAAGTATGACATATATTTGTTGGTCTTTTATAAACTTATAATCTGTGTTTTGATTTTATGCTCACGTCATAATATAAGTGGTCCAAATAATTATATTTAATTGAATAACATTATTAAATAAATTTAGTTAAATGACATAATGAAAACATTACAAAACTTATCTAAGTTTGAAATATTTGGATTATGCAACTCAAGTGATCATCTGCAAACAATTCATATTATGAGGTCGTGTTTTTGATATGCTTACCACCTTCAGACAAGAAAAGCATCATTCATATGGTACACCTTTGTACACTAATACATGAGTATCAATAAAATTTAAATAAATAGTAGTAATAACAAATAGTTTCTAAAAATACTATTAATTATAATTTTACACGTCTGAATTCTATTATTATACGCCCTATTTATACATGGGCGTGGTTGACAATACCAATCAAATCTATACTAATACAACAAACTTATGCATCGATTATCCTTTGCAGATTACCAAAGGAGAACATTGGGCATCAAAATACCCCAAACAAGAGTGAAAGGGAATAAAACCAAAAAGATGTGAATATTATCAAAGTTGGTGTGGTTGAACCGGTGTCATTATTAAAGGGTATTGAAACTGCGATGCAAACGAGTAATGGGTATTGGAAATTTGGAAAAAAATAAACCGATAAAACTGAAATTGATGAGTCTGAGAAAGAGAGAAAATGTTGAAATTGTGGAGAAGAGGTTTCTTTTGTGTTTCTTCTTTCCCCTAAAATAATTTGTGCATTTTTTCTTTTTTTATAAAATTATTTAATTTCATATATCGGATACTATAATTTTATTATACTAATTTTTATAATCTAATTAGAAATCGATACATACTGTTATGGATACTATCATTGATACTGATACCAATACTGATACTGATATTAACAAATAGTAATGAAACAAAGATTTTGTTATAAATAAAAACATAAGTTATATGGTTGCAAATGGCGAAAATGTAGGTCATATTTTTATAATATTTCTAATATAGTAATATGAATTTTTCAAATGATTGCTAAAAGAAAGCCAGTATAAGATTAAGAGTTGTAAAGTTCATTATGTTTATCTTCTGCTTCTCAAATTGTGTCATGGACACCCATTATATTATTCTAAATGAACTTGACATCAAATATATTATTCTAAATGAACTTGACATCAAATAAAATAAAGGTGTGTGAACATAATGAAGCGCGACCTATTATTATTATTATTATTCCTGATAATTGATACCGTGTAGTTTGCCTTTAAGCGGATTTTCACACAGCTTTCGATCTTTTCTTTTTCATTATCCTGCTCAATGACGACACGTTGTCGTTATTGGGCTCATAAAAATCAGGGAAAGCAACTTTTTAGCTTAAAAATAGGACATCTGGGCACCAAGACTACGTGTCCCCAAGTTGCACGATCTAACATACAAATGCTCGGAAAGCATATGCACCTTCTACGGAAAAAAGACTTTATATCAGAAGAGAAGGAAAAGGTGTATATTAAAAATTTATTAATATTAGGAAAAGAATAAATAAATAGTTTATTTCAAATAAATTTTACTTTTAAGAAATAAAACCCCCGCTTATTATTTCGAATATGAGCTTCAACATCAATATAAAAAGGAAAAAAAAAAAAACCCTACCGAAGGGGTTTACTGTAGACATTAGTACATTAGCATTGTAGAAACTTTGCTGAAATGAGATGACAATGCTAACCAATGGTACGCAAGAGTATCTCCAATAGAGCTATTGATATAGATTTTAAAAGGTGAAATACCCATGTAGAGGCCCTTCACCAATAAAGTCAGGTCCTTAGAATTTTTTTTTTTCTTGTCCTTAGCTGTCATTTTCTTTTTTTTTTTTTAAATATTATTTTAATTAAAAATTTGTAACTAGAATCCCATAACTAATAAAAATAAATGTTAAGCATTTCTATTTAAAAACCCTATAAATAAAATGGAGAGATCCTTAAAAAAAAATCCATGAATTATTGATATAATATTTAAAAATTTTAAATGGGAGATTCTTACGGGTGGATTGCTCTAATAAATAACTAATTTTTTATTATAACGGTATCTCTGATATTGTGTGCCATATACATCTCTATCCTCAGCAAATTATTTCATGTCATGCCAAAAAATTTATATTTCCTGTCCCTTAACGTTTCGCAATCCTTAAACAGACCATACAATTGCAAATGTGACGTGACTTTGAGCTTAAGGGTTGCGGTTAGAGGGAAGGCATATCTGATGGTGACTTTGCGTGGCGTGGTATATGGTTCTTACGGTTGTGGCAGTGGGAAAGGAATTTGGACGGTAATTATGGTTATAATTATAACAGGGATACGGACAAGAAACCATCTTTCACTTTCAGTTTCACAATGATTTTGGCACACGCCACTTTTGGTCATTCTAAATGGCTTACATTTTGGTATGGGAATATAATCACAATGAGTGGAACTTAGAAGATTGAGTAATCTTTGTTTTCGGAAGTACTTTTCCAAAATACTTTTTTATTATTAAGGATAAATTTAGCCTTTCATCTTTTGGTTTTTTTTTTTTCTAATTTAAGTCTCTAATATATATTTTTTTCAATATTTAAAAGTTTTTTTTGTTTGAGTATTTTTGCTAATTTTGTTAGTATTCCACCAAGAATCAGTATGTGTAAATTCTTGATTGGCTTATAATAATGATACAATAGGCTTATTGTTATTATTATTAGTGTAGCCAATATAACATAGTATTCTTAATAATTAAATGAATTATTGGAGCTAAAAGTAGTGTCTGGGCATTGCATGAAAAAATAAAAAAATAAAATAAAAAACAAACGACAAAAGTATGACTATGTTTTGCACCGAAAAAGAAAAGAGAAATTTAACTCAGAACTTTTCGAACTTATTCACAATCCGTTAATTTATAAATTAATAACTAAATTATCTAAAATTTTTAAATATTATATAATATAATCATAACATCATTATATTTTTTATAATTCTAACCATTAATTACATATAACAAGATTTTAAAAAGATTAAATTAAAAGAAAATGAGAAAAAAATATATAAATAGGAAAAAGATTTAATAAGTATTACTCAAAACGTACACATACACATATATATATATATAATATATAACTACTAATTATATTCAAAACATTTGACAATGTAGATAATAATTCTTTTCAAAACTACACTATTAGTACCACATGTTAATACTTATTACTTACATACCACATATACATATATACACTCGTCTCGGATGTCGAACTTCAATAGCCAATACCCTTTTCCGTGGAAAGAATGCTCTGTTACATGTAAAAAGCTCTACGGAAATGGAAATTCCAGACTTATTTTCATCGTCTATTAGGATAAAACGTTACACCTACTGATAAGCCGGATTACACAAGAATATAATGATCGTACGCTGAGCGTCTCCTTTATTATCTGTACATCAAAGTATTCGATATATCTTAACCCTTAATTTCTCCTTCCTTAATTATCACAATTAGCATACGACAGAAAAAGTTGGGTATATTTTGTACCGTCCTAAACGATGATGCCTATGATTAGCTTTTACATCGAAGAAACAGGAAAACATAGACAGCGAGGAGAGAGAGAGAGAGAAAGAGAGTTACAGGACGAGTTTTCTGGCTCAGAGCCACGTTTATGAAGATAGCACTTGCAGTGGAGACGAGGATCCCACAACCGATTGCTCGAAAACCTGTTCATATGTTACCAGGAGGAAAAGAATAGCGTTATAAAGGAAGGGAGTCCCCGAATCCTAAAGAAGTACAACGACGTTTTTCGCTTTGCTTCAGTAAGAAAAGCCATAGAGGTTGTAATACCTTCAAAGGTCTCCCATGGATAGACCAGACCATCATGGTTCCGATCAAAAAACGCTACGTGCTTCTGCAGGACGTTCTCATCATTAGGCGCGGATCCAACACCTGCGCAGAACAACATACAAATTGAAATTGATGTACATTGAATTGAAACAAAATTTAAGGATCCAAGGTTTAGTGCTTTTCTTGGTTGGAGATAAAAGTTGTGCTCACCTTCATACTTGTCGCTGTTCATACCGGATGTAGAAGAAGAGTAATCCATGGAAATGGGAAAACCAGAAAATAGAAAGAAATGGAGGAGGAGAGGAGAGGAGCGTGCTCAAAAATTTGAAGAGATGAGACTTGAAAGTTGAGAGAACACAACAAAAGGGAAAGCGGTTTGGTTATATCTTTTTCGGTGGAACCATTTTCATTGCTTTTACGCCATAATGTTTATGTTTAAATAAACCAAAAGGAATACCATTATTGGAATACTTTTCTTTTCTTTTTTTAATTGAGAAAAAATTTCTTAAATGACATCTTAAAACACAGCATCAAATCTATAACGTGCGGAATTCAATTTGTTTTTTAATAGAAAAATGTTATAGTGTTTTACACTATATGATAAGAGAGAAGAAAAGAATTTAAAAAAAAAACGAAAGGAATAAATGGAAAAGAAGTGAAAGAAAATCATTTCATAGGATAAAAAAGGAATAAGAAGGAAACAACATGGAAGAAAAGTTAGTTATATCTATTTATAAATTTATTTAAGTATTGGAAAAAACTTCTTTTTTTTTTTTTTCTTTACCAAAGATAATTTATTTCATAAAAATGATGCTTCAAGAACACACATTAGATTAGCATACAGTTTGCTCTATAAATAACAAAGCGGTTGAATGGGATGAGGTAAGAATATTATTACAACTCATTTCATTTTTATCTTCGAACACAACTCAATCGATATATGCATTAACTTTTCGTTTAATATTAAAAACAAAAAACTATCAAAAGACTTATGCATTTGTAATATCCTTAATTATGGCATCTTTCAAGATAACCCTATGCTCTAGAAATCATTTGATAAACTTTCTTAGAGTTTGTTTGTTACACTTTTAAACTTTATAAGCGATAACAATCCATTTCATACACCACTTATATATAATACGTAAAGATTAACTGCACATAAAGCACATGATTGCCACAATCACACTTAATGTCAACCATATACATTCCTATTTTTAACGCAACATCTAGGGTTCATTGATCATTGGAATATAATTTAAACGTAAGAAACATTATGGGAGTACACATAATTGTGGACAATACATTGAGGACATAGAGTCTAATCTTGTTTTAGCAAGTATCAAGGCTGACGAACATAATCAACTACCACATTCGAAACTAACAACTACAAAATAACCTTATATAAATTTCACTATCAATAGCTAACTGCCAATGATTGCAATCCATTCACACATATCACCCAATGAGTACCATAACCCAAACCACTCCTAGCATAACTTCCTTTCGCTCACATCGACCATCATCTAATACAATTCTCTCTTATTGACTACCTACCAAGCTATCTATCAAGGCCTAACCACTTAAAAACCTCATTAGTCATCACCTTAGTGACTATACCCCCAAATATAGTCTTAGTTCATGGTGATGTTTGCTAGATCAAGACTATCAACCACAAATAGCACATGTTTATTAGTAATGGAGTTTACATTAATTCTATTTAATTCATTGTTACAAGAACACACAACAAATAAGGCTTTTCGTACATGTACACTTGTACAAATGCAAATCCAAAGATTAATGAGTTCATCGCCAACTCATAAACTGTATAATATGCAATTAAAAAGATAAGAGTTATTATTTAACCAATAACACAAATTTAAAGGTTAATTTTTTGATATTATATGAAGATCTATAAACTAAGTTTATGAATTAGGCCTAATGGGCTTTTGTTAGATTATTTTTAAGGTATGACACATTGAGTTAGCAAGCCCATTTGTTAATTACTTTTATAAGCTTTTACAATTAGTATATAATTACATTTCTTGGCTTTAATTAATTAACTTGGTTCAAAAATAGTAAATTAATACTTAAATAATCGAATTGTAGAGGTATTTGGAATGATTTGGTCCTTTGATTATGTTTACCCTGAATGATATTTTATTAATCTATCATTCAATTAATCATCTTGTGTAGATTGAACCGCCTAGAGGTGAAATTGGTTAAAGGTAGATCAATTTAGTCTAATTGGACCAATTGAGGACTAGTTCATGAAGATCGAACCAATTTGTAATAACTTGTTGATACAAATCTTAGCCACATTATTTGATTTTGGTTCATGATTTTGGAATCGTAATGATCATGAAGTAATGTTAGGTATTCGACCTAAGTAAATCGATCAACATCCCAACTTTTGTGAACAAACATAATTTTAATAAATTTAAAGGCTTATGAAAGACAAAGTTAAATTTCTTAAGAATAAGCTTGAATGTCATTAGAATATAGGATGAGCACTCGAAAACACTCACTTAAACTATTTTTTGGAAAATTAATGCATATAAACTACTTTTATTGAAACTTGCTTGAATATCATGAATCAAAACTTTACATAATGTGAACAAAATTGAATATTCAATGAAATTCATCATGAATACATTGAAGATATTTAAAGGCATCAAGAATAGAACTTTTATTTTAAAAAAAAAAAATTGGAAGATTAAATTTAAACATAACCACATTCAACTATCTAAAATCAACAGTAATCCATACTTCTCCAATTCAATACCACTTGATGAATTAAACATTACAGCAAATCAACACTTAAATTCACCTAATAATTATCATTGATAGTATTAACATCAATCATTTAAACATTTCTGATTTAACACCAAAAACACTCTAACTAGCACAATTGGCTACCAAATCTAAATCTCAATCCAAATCCACTTCACATGCAACTTCATGTACCATGTATATTATCAATTCAATAATTAAACCAACAATTCAAACATCACAAATACCCATTGGACTACCTATAAGCCATGGCATGCACACGTATATAGTTATCTATGTACTTTTCCAACCAATTATCAAATCTAAACCTGTGTTCGTATCATCAACATCGTAAATATCCATCAAATATTTTTCAGAATATCAAATTCATCATGAATCATACCCAAATCATCATGGATGGTCACAAAACATATGTGTAATTCCAACTTTATCACTTCAAATAATTAAATCTTGAATTAACTATACCTAAACATCATTAAATTGTATGACCAACAAACAAATATCGCAAGATAAACCAATTGAATACTTATCATATCCAAAGACATCATAAATGATGCCACATGTATGTATCATATATCCATATTATCATCAATTAAACGATGAAACACGCTTTTATGCTTTAATTAATTAAATCTCCAATCAATTAAACATAAGAAAAGTTGATTCCAAACACTTATCTTGAGTAACTTTATCCTTAGCTATTTGCACCAATTGAAACCTACTACAACTCTAAATAACTATATTACTATTTCTTCTTGAATAATCTTTAATTAAACAAAATTAACACATAGTTACTTTTCTTAATCTATAGATCAAAGAAAGGCAGTAAACATATGAAAAATTAATATTTACCTAAAATTGATTTCTTAACTCCAATAAAATGTCACACCACTTCTAAGGCTGCTTTGTCCCTTGATTTCCTCTCTAATTTCCTTAAATTAAGTGAATCAAAAAGATAATATTAGAGTTCTTACTAATCTAAAATCCAAATCAAATTTAACCGAATCAAAGATTGAATTACTTACTAAAGTTGAGTGAAATCCCGATATAAAGCTTCTTGAATACTTGAATTGCCCTCTAGATAATTGATTGAACTTAAATTGAAATAGAAGAACAATCCTTAACACTAGAGACCCGCACCATTTAGAGAAAAGTGTAAGGAGAGTGTTTTTCATTCTTTTGTTATACAAAATGAATATTCATTTGGCTAAACTTTCCTTGTAAGGTAATTAATGAGGTATAAATACTAAGTTACTCCTATTAAGGTATCAAGGTAAATTGAGCAACCCACTTAAGGTAAATATTTTCAGCATGCTAATGAGTAAAGTAACCTTAGCTAAATGACTAACTTAGTGCTATTGTAGTAATTTGATGTTAGAAAAATATTTTGAAATTTAGCAATCCATTTGATCAAATCCTTGATAAATCATTAAAAATTCTTTCTAATGAGCTTCACTAAATTGAGATATTTCACCGCTACAAGCATAACCCTCTACTATCTTTGATTCTTACTAGATCCATTATTGCTCACATAGCAAGAACTTCTATAATCCCGTATTTGTTTAAATGATCAAATCATATCATAGTTGCTAGTAAACTTCCATTTTCATCTCAATATGCAACACTTAAGCTCTCTTAAATGCTCAATGCAACATGACCATTGACCTTGACAAATGATGGTGCTATAAGCTTTTAGTTCATCTCAATTGATGAAGATTCAATTGTATCTTGTTGTTGACTTGCTAATACAATTGAATTCCCTTAAATGTATCATAAGTCCTTAAGTATTGTTGCCACTAATTTACTCAAATTAGGCCTCTTTTTCTAAAAATGCACATATTATATTGCGTTAATATATTCCATGAAATGAAGACAATTTTCTTAAACAAATTCATAACATCCTTTAACTACAGATCCAATCTTGAAATTCTAACTTGGTTAATTCTAAAGTGATAAAAAACAAATCAAATTGCTTTCACCAATTACAATGAAATGATAAATGTTCTGGTGTTTCAACTTCTTAGCAAAAGCTACATAAAGGGTTAAGTTTTATCTTCTTAAAGAATAAGTTGTAATTAGCATCTAGTGAATTATCGCATAACCTCTATTCTTCCACATATGATGTTTGTGTTTAAGTAAACATACAAAATTCCATATTGCATTTTTATATTTTGAATTAATGATGTAATAAGACAATGTATATTCCGATCTAAGCTACTTTTCCTATTAATTATTACATGATTACTACTCTTAACTGAGTAACTTCTACACTTCTCTTTAGGCCAAACCATTCAATCATTAATCTCTTTACTACACATCAGTACAATTTGTATGGCTTAGATTTTTTATTGAGAGTACAAATGGTAAACGGGTTTGAGATTCTAGGATTTACTCTCTTAGCCCAAAACATCTACCCTACTTCATATCTTATAAAGAGGGCTCTACAATCTTACAATCCAACATATATCCTGACAAAAAGGGATCTTAAGATCCTTCCTAAAATCAGATGACTCTTCATCTCAAACATGCTTAATCAACTTTTTAAAAGTAATATCTTGCCCCTATAGAATACTTTGACCTCCTTATGATGCTTTACTTCCTCTTTTAGAATGTAGAAAAATGGCATTTGGGGAGTAGAAAATTTATACATAACTTAATCTCAACTAATTTTCCAGGTAGAGCTATATTAAAAGAATGAAAATCACTAAATGCCATACCATCTCTAACAAATTTTTAAGTGAATTTTATTTCTTGAATTATTTTCCCCTACTAGAATTTTAAATAAATCCATTTAACCCTTGACACCATTTCTTAAGAAAACTCAAAACGCTCATAGAATAAGTTTTTTGCATGTTTACCAATCTTTTAAAAAAACACTTATACAAGTACATATTGTACAAAAAAAAAATTAAATGAATACCATTGCAAAATCATATGTTGTAAATGCGATTTTGCAACATTATACAGATGTCCCGTTTTATAAATGTGACATTCGTTTTGTGGCAATTGATTTTGTGACATTATATGAATTTTCCATACTAATTTTCCAAGTATAGCTATATTAAAAGAATGAAAATCACTAAATGCCATACCATCTCTAACAAATTTTTAAGTGAATTTTATTTCTTCTATTATTTTCCCCCACTAGAATTCTAAATAAATCCATTTAACCCTTGACACCATTTCTTAAGAAAACTCAAAACGCTCATAGAATGAGTTTTTTGCATGTTTACCAGTTTTTTTTTTTAAAAAAAACTTATATAAGTACATATTATACAAAAAAAAATTAAATAAATACCGTTGCAAAATCGCTGCAAAATCATATGTTGTAAATGCGATTTTGCAACATTATACGGATGTCCCGTTTTATAATGTGATATTCGTTTTGTGGCAATTGATTTTGCAACATTATATGGATGCAAATTTACCACAACATACTTATGCCGCAATTGTAAAATGAAACATTAATAAAGTGCAAAATCACATTATACGGTACACATATGTCACATCATATGCGTGACCTTTTCACACTATAGCAAAATGTTGTTTAATTTTTTTATGGTAAATTTACCATATTTTCAATGCATTTTATGCTAATTTTGTAACATAGGACGTTTTGCATATCAAATATAAGTTATTTTTAGATACATTTCATGCTAATTTGTAAATTTTTATTATGTACTGAGTTTATCACTAAGATTTTATTAAATTTCAGAACTCAAATTTTGCATATGTGATAGACAATACGTGAATTCAATAGTTTTGACTTTACAGCTTATATCAATATTTTATTATAACATTTCATAACTCTAAATTTATCAGGTCACTTTGAGTAATTATTTTGGCCCCATCGTGAATTTTGAGCCTCAACGAAAAAATTTTATAAATGCCCTAAATTCTAATGTTAAGGTCTTTTTGCTAACCTGCGAGCTTACATATTCTATGATTTTGCTAAACGTACGACGTTTTCATATTCTTATTTTATTTTGGGTTTACTTTTATGTAAAAATGCTATTCAAACAAATTTTTAAGTTTTATATTTTGCTCCTAATAAATGCTCGATTCGAAGCGAATTTTCAAATTGATTTTTAAAACGTGATGTAATTTCGACCCCAAAAGTTTTTAGTATATTCTCCGTAATGCGTAGATTTTTGTTTTGTATAGAGTTTTCCCAAAACAACTTGTTTATTTTTGCTAATTTGTGGTTTTCTAAAAACTATTAGTTTGGAATTTTCAAAAAATTAAAGATTTTTTGAGAAATCAGGGCTAAATCCGATTTTATATCATTTTTTAGTTACTTTGATGACATGCCAAAGGTTTGAACTTAATTTTAAGAGTAAAAATGTCGATTCTATGAGTGAAAACGAATTTATAGAATAAAAACATTGATTTTCAATTATATGTATATATAAGTTTAATTGACTTTGTTAATTTGATAAATTTTCTTAAGAAATCTTTAATGGCTAGAAGTAAATAGGAACGACTACTGCTTGTCTAAAATCATGGTGATATTTTCATAATTATTCAGCTAAATACACATATTTAGACAAATTAGTTAACTTTTATCTATATTTACCACTTTGTTCTTAGCATCTAATCCATGCATGTTGGATTTTGACATGCTTCCAAACTGGCCTTGTCTAGAAAGGGGACCAAAATTGGTAAAATGTGAAGTTTTGGTGAGGTAATAAGATTTTTTTTTTTTTCTTTCCTTTTTTTTGCCACAAATGGTACTATAGTATATCGATTAAGCTATACTGCAATACAGAATCCTATAGGAGGTCTTAAGAATTATCAAGTATAAAAGGAATTGTACAACCTTCCTTAACTTAAAAAATAAAGGGAACTAAAAGTAAATTGTAAATACCCCATTTTTACTCTCCTTTTTTATTTTTTATTTTTTTAAAAAAAATTAGGATAGGGTAAAAGTTCCTAATTTAGGAAAAACTAAAAAATAAGAAATTTGGAAAAGATACAAAAAAAATAGAGAATTTAAGAAAAACCAAAAAATAAGAAATTTGGAAAACATACAAATTGAAAATTTAGGAAAAACCAAAAAAAAATTATTGAAAAATGAAAAATTTAAGAAAATTACAAAAATATAAAATTTATTTTTTTTATTTAGTTAGTTATTTTTATTATTTTATTAATAAAAAAAGGGAAAGGGGGAATCGAACCAGGTTTTAAAACCTGATCCGTATAAGCTACTAAATAGGGCTCAAGGCCTTGATTTGATTTGGGATCGCAGTAGCAGGCGTGCCACAATTTTTTCGAATCGCACGCGTGGCATGTACCATGTATGTAGTCACTGCCCCTAACCTTCTTCTTTCTCATTTTTTTTTTTTTTTCCTTTTCAATCAAGCGACATTATACGATTTCACCAAATTAATAAAAAAATCGTATAGTATGCATTGCTTACTTTTAAATTTACCGCAAAACCTATCCAAATTTAATTATTTACATAGTTAAAATCGAGCTCTAAAACAAAAAAAAAAAATTCATTTTTCAAATCAAAACCCATTAATGAAATTCTCCGATTTAATTCAATTTCTTCAACATTCCAAGCTTAATCCTCATACCTTCAATCTAAATAAGGGTTTTCTCTTCATTCCCAATACACACAATCACAAGAATCTATTCAATGATCATACACACTATACTTTCTCTCTTTAAAAAGATTTTTTTTTTTCTTTCTTTCTCTAGGAACATCATCTTCTACAACGGTTTTCAACGAAAACCACTACCCGTTGTCAAATTCCTTGCATCCAAAAACCTCAATTCGACATTCTGCTAAAGCTCAACCACCCACCTCATTGAGACTGAACCGAATCGGTCTGACCCAACTCGTCTAAGTCAACCTAACCCAAATTGAATGAGGCTAATCCGATCTGTATCCGTCCTTAGTCCAACTTTTTCAATTATTTTGCAATTTTATTTATTTATTTATCACTCATGTATATGTAATTATAAAAAAAAAAAAAAAAAAAAAAGGGAGAAAAAAAGAAAGAAAGAAAAGAAGAAAAGAAAAGAGAAAAAGAGAAAAAGGGATAGAAAAGCTCGAGTTTTTTCCTTATTTTCAATTAAGATTTAAATAAAAAGAAAAAATAATAATAATAGGCTAGTAGGCAAGAAAAAAAAAACGTCTTACCACCTAGAAAATCAATTTTTTTAAATAAAAAGTAAACGATCATTTTTCAAATTAGGATCTTTTCTAGAACTTTCCAAAAATAAAACCCAAATTCAAGACTTTTAGATCTTTTCTAATAAAATCAAATCTACTCAAAAACATAAACCCAATCTTTTTTTTTTTCAAAAGTTAAAATAAATCAACCCTCTTAAAACTTTACAAAACGAACTACGAAAGTCCGATCTCGAATAATAGGTGCGTAAGCACCTGTACATACGTAATGACTTAAAATATGGGAAATTTTTATTTTCCCCCTTTGGTAGATTTTTCTTTAAATTCTTATTTTTTGTAAATAGGTATAATTTCAATTATTGCTTGTAAATAAACATTATTGGTTGTAAATAAACATTATTGGAAGAGTATTTGAAAAGTAAAATTGAATTCAGAAAGTTAGTAGTAGTACTAGTAAGGTTTAATAAGATAGTCCTTAGATCCAAATCTCTAGTATTAAAACCATTTTAAAAATTAGTTTTATCAATATACTGATAACTAAGTTATAACTAATTCACCAATATAGTTATAACTTAACCTTTTTTTCCCGACTCCGATCGGGTGGTGACTCTGAACAATTTTTTAAAGAAAAAACATTTTTCTTTAATCCTTAGTCAAGAACCAATGTTAAATGATTTAAGGTTTAATATTGGTTAGGTTGAAGAAAATATTAAAAATTAAGAGAAAAACCAAGCTTAACATAGATGATATAGTAAAAGATTCAAGGTAAAGTTTTAGGTAATAAACAATTGTAGGGGGTAATGTAGAAGCTCTTTAACTTAACAAGTAAGAGTAATGCAAGTAAAAGATATAATAGAAGGTATTTTAGACATAAAGTTCAATTGGACTAATGTAGAAAGAACTATAAGAGATATTTGATCATATGTCTTAACAAAAATTGTAGAATGTCCTTTGTTGTAAGTCCTACCCTAAACCTATCTAGAGGGAAATGTAGAAGTTTCCCTAATAAGAAATGTAACTAAACAAATAAAATATAAGGAAGTGTAGAAGATATCATAAATCTATATAGAATTAACATCTAATCCTTAATACGACAAACACTTAAGATATAAACTAACCTGATCTAAAATTAGTAATCTAATTAGATATATTTTGGCAACTTGTACAAGAACTGAAGTATAAGTTCTAATATAAGTTTCCTTAATGATGTGAAGAATAAACAAATTCTCTCAAGTAACCATGAATGCAGGTAAGTGAAATCGGTACTTTACTATGTTTTGAAGTATAATATAAAAGTACATAGAGGTTGAGATACATATTTCCTATAGTTATAAGTAGTTAGATATGTGTTGGCAATGTGTATGTTTAGATTTTAAGTCTTGCTTGAAAGCAAAGTTATATGTTATGACTGTTTTGTTGTACTTTACTTCATGAATGGATTGTTTAGAATTGTTTAGTCACTCTTAAAAATGGACAAACCTAGACTTAGACTTAAATGCTAATAGGACATGTATTGTAACCTACGAGGGAACAATAAAGATTCTTCGACCAAAATACCAATTGTTTGAAAGAAATAACTGAAGCAGTCTCTTCCCTATATTTAACCAAATTAAGTGATAGAAGAAGAAGTCGCAATAAAGTTAAGGGTGTTGGTTCGAAGTTGGTCTCAGTAGGAGCTAGGTCTCCTCCATTGTACAAACCTAAGTTTGGCCATGAGTCATTGAATTGCATTGGAAAACTCCTCAACCCAGATTAAAGTGAATGCAATTTCTCCAATCTCATAATAGATCCGACACCATGCAATGGCATATGTTCTATGCATTACATCTAAATATATTCATTAACAATCCTGCTCATTTCGTTACATGTATATATTTTTAGTGTAACACCTCAAAACTCAAGACGCCATAAACCATTATGTATCCCTAAAATCTACCGCTATGTGTCTCCATGGTTATCAAAATTACTATTTTATTATTACTTTAAACGTATAGATCGGTAAAATCACATAACATTAGTAAAATTATAAGCTTGTAAAATGATACATAAAAATTCATGATTCTACAAAAAATCTACATCTAAATAATTTTACATTCACTTTAACTAAGAAAAACATTATAAAATCATAAATCATACAATTGTATAGTTGATCACGGTTTTAACAACTTTTGGGTTCCTAAAAGTTACTAACATGTTAGGCATAAATAAGTCACTCCTAAACACACAATAGCATTAAATCTCAGTTTACAACTGATAGCCCCTGTTATGAGCATAGAACAACTAATAAAGTCTCATAGTGACAATACTCTCCTATAATTCGTGTCTTTCAACTCTTTCTCTATCTACGAATTTCATCATTATAGTAGTAAACAAACTCTTTAGTATCCTTATTCTAGTAATAATAATATGCACTCTTATACTCATATAGTCTACATACTCACCTAAGGTCCCTACAACTCAAAAAGAAAGGGAATGAGCTAACGCCCAAAATGGAAACCCATAAGCACATATGCATGTCATGTAATATTCACCATTACACATACAATAATGTAAGAAGAATATCAAACGGCCAATTATTGTCTTAGTTCAAGTTAGGAAACAACACGATTTAGATTATTCACAACTAACCTCAAACATAAAATAACTCAAACTCACTATACGATTCCTAGGTTAAGATACTATATCATTATGATCCTATCTACTAGCACTATGACTCCCAAACACCTCCTACCAAGAGACTAGTATTGTAACCCTTGAACACCAACCTAATCTACCTTGAATCATTTTCAGGAGGGACTCCATTAAGGACAGTGTTAACCAAGGATCAATGAAGTGCTACCTCAAGCACATTAGTATTGTGACCCCCTAAGACCAGCCAAACACAAGTAGCAACCAATTATCATGTCATATTGTTATTAGTCTAGTTAATGTTCATCTATATTACACGAGCATAATCAACAACCAAGTGTAACACATACTTAAGTCTCATATATCACTTGAAGTAACTTATTCAAAATCTTTTCAAACTCAATACATGAATCACAAGATAAAACTTCTTTTAGAATCTAGCCATAGGTTACATAAGCTTAATCCAAACTTGTCTTGCTTTACTTCTTTTAGAGTTTAAAGATCATTATAGACTCCCTAAAGTGTTTAGAAAATGTTAAGATAGGACATAGGGAAAGAAAGGTTACAAAATACAAATGAAAAAGGAAGGAACAAGATCACAATTGAGAATTATAGTCATGATCTTGGAGACTATGCTTCTCCTTTAAATTTAACCCTTAAGATTATGCCTACTATCACGATCGTACTTCTAGGCTACAAACCTCTTGCCATGAACTTCACGCCTATGATTCTTTATTTTTCACGCTTATGCTTCATATCAAGGAATCATGGTCGGGATCACGCCCTTGCTATTGTAATCCTCTTAACCTGGAAATTCTTTTCACTTCATGTTTCAATGAAACCATCTTAAAGGGGTTTACAGGTAGAATCAAGCCCAAGATCATGCTTCATACTCAAGGAATCATGGTCCAGATCATGCCTATGCTATTGTAATTCTGTTGACCTAGAAATTCTTTTCACTTCATATTTCAATGAAACCATCTAAAAGGGCTTTATAGGTAGGATCACGCCCATGATCTTGCCTATGCTTCTTTTATTCGACAATCTCCAATCCCTTTACGATCCATTACTATACAAACGCTTCTCTACACAACCTTAATTCCTCTAATAATCCCAAACTTCTCTTACCTTTGATCTTTTTTTATCAAATTGTAATAACAAAACACTTAGATATGTTCCCAAAACAACTAATCAACAATAGATCGATAATCAAAAATCACGTATCTTAACATTTAAGGTTTTAGGTCTTGTCACTTCACGTAACAACGAATCCCATTACTCTTTCAAATATCGTTTTTATACTAAACAAATCCAATTACTTTATAAAAAGCTCTATCAGATTGCAAGAACTCTTTTCAATAATGAGAAAGGAAGAGACCTAAGGTTTCTCAAACCCTTTAAATACTCCCCTCAGATAATTACTAAAATACCCTTATACTTAAACCCTTTTTTTTATTTTTTATGCCATGACTTATTTTTCTCTTTTATTATTTTTATTTTTACAGATTTTACATTCAATCTCTATCTTCATACCAAGGGGGTAGTTGCTCACATTCCTATAGGCTTTTATGTAGGTTCAAAGAGATATACCATAACCTACCATCCTACAGGCATAATAAAGATGGACGAAGTTAAACCATTCTTTTCTCTTTTGCTTTCGAAATCAGCTGCTTCTTAGAAGACCCTTTTTTATTTATAATTTTCATTACATCGAAGATTCAGAATTTCTTTTATATGCTTTATGTGTAAAACTTCATATAAATCTATATTTTAAATAAATATAATGTATTTTACCATAGTTACTAAACTGAAGATGTTCCAAACTAGTATAGTCATATGTGTCCACATATATCAAGCTTATGATAGTAATTAAGTGGCCATCTTCTATCATAAGTTGATGTACATAGCGAAACCATTACGGCTATACTACTCTTAAGGACTAAGGAGTAAATGAATAGGTATGAATACCACAAGCAATGGCTTTTATCATTACTTCTTTTTCTTTTGCTGATAATAGATTCCTCTTCCATCATTATAATTTGTGCATTTTTCTTCCCTTTACAAAATCCAAAGGTTAAGTTCAAATTATTGATTCTGGTTCATAAGTTTGAAAAACTATTGACTAAGATGTAATATTGTGAATTCCATTCGATCAACTTAATCAACAACTAAAGTCTCATGAACAAATATGATTTTCATGAATTTAAAGGTTCATTACAAATCAAATGTCCATTTACCTTAAGAACATAGTTGAAGATCATTGAAAAAAGGATGAACACTCAAGTATATTCACTATATTTTTTGAATTACAATCATAGATGAACATTATGGATCAAAAGCTTCCATAATATGAAAAAGGTTAAAACATTTCATAAGTTTGAACCATGGATAAATAGAACAACTTTAAAGCATTATGTTGGAATTTAAAGCATCTAAAAGATATTCAAATTTTTGGAACTTCTAGAAAATTACATAAGAACATAAACATATGTAACTCTAAGAGTTCATACTTAATATCATCTAAGCTCTTATCCAGTCAAATTCACATATTACTTCAAGGACTCATCATAGCACTAAATCAACACCTAAAATCATCTATGATCACCATAAGAATATCCAAATCACTTAAGATCAAATCTAAAACCTAAATCATCAATTATTCCCAAATTTAACACCTAAACACTCTAATAAGCATAATTGACCTTCAAACTTAGTTCTACTTCACATGCAACTTCAATTAACATAACAATCATCATATCAAGTACCAATTTAGCAAATCAAACATCATAAACATCAAAATTCATTTGAAAGGTAACGTCAACATATGTTCACCCAATCAAATCCTTATTCATCAATTTCTTTAAACTAAATATACTTTCATTCTATAAACACTCTAAATTTTCAATAAATATCCACTAAATATCAAAATTCAAGAAGTAGTGCATCCATTCATCAATAAAAGTCACTTCAAACTTGGATTCAACATTCATCAAATTAAGTCGATCTAACTTACCCTTATTGTCATCAAACACTAGCATCTACCACGATTAACATCTAACAATCATAAGAATCCTAAATTAGACAACATATACCCACATTCTTAAGAGTTATGCCACATTCGTATAACAAATACATAATAGAAACCTAATTTATCCCATAACATGCATTGAATCCACAATTCATTAAACCTCCCATCAATTGAACTTATTAAAAGTAGAAATTAGGTGCTTACCTTATAATAGTTGATCTCTAACTATTTAACTTCTTGAAAACCCTCTAAATCCTTTGAACCTCCATATTATTACTCTTGCCACTTTGAAAACCTTCCAAATAACATATAGGTACCTACGCACTTTTTCTAAAACTATAGATCACCAAAAGTTATGTAACATATGTGGAAATTAATTTCAAATCTTGAAATTAAAATTAATGTTACCTTAATTCTACTACTCCTATGCCTTCATAAGCTCCAATTGGGCATGATCAACTCCTTGTTTTAATTAGATCCAAGATTCAAATGAAATTAACTTGAGATAGAGATCAATTACTTAACTAGTCTTGTATAATTCTTTGAACTAGGACCTTAAGAGCACTTGAATTCCCTTCTCAGAACTAACCTAATTACAAGAGAAGACAATCACTAAGAGCACCACTTAGCTTATGCCACCTTTAAGAGTGAAGTGTTTATTTGTTTCCTCTTCAAATGAATTTAGAATATTCAAAACCTCCTAAACTTCTCTTACAAGACATTTGTAAATTCTATCTGCCATTCTAACCTCTTAACTAAACTATAGAAATAAGGGTATTAAAGTAAAATAAATAACCAACCTAAGGTAAAGTATCTCCCAATTTCATTTACCAAAATGCTCTTAATCATTTAATTAGTCTAATGTTATTCTAGTGATTGATTCGCTGAAAAATATTTATTACTTTTAAAAGGCCCTTTTAATTAAGCTTATTAAATCCTTGAAAATTATTCTCTTGATGACTTGTTGATTCAAGGTATTTCAAAACAGAAGTTGAAATGGTGCAAACCCATGGTTATGCGATGCTAGTTCAAATGTCAGATTGAGACCATTCTCCTAAAGGCATGATACGGGCAATGAATTCAATACGAGACTGCGTATTATCGTTATTTCAAATTTTGGATGTTAGAATTGTGTTGTTGACCTCACTATATTAAATAACTCGATAAATCCACTTGTTGCATATAGTATTTGTAAGCCTTAGTGCAGTATGGCATAGTGTATGTGTATGATGCGGTGGTTACGTATTTAATTTCACTTGCTCAACTAACTGGAATTTTAATATTTGAGGTGATGATACTCATATTGGTACATATGACGAGCTAGTTATGATTCTATATGGGTAGATGGGATTTGTGCTACTTGGAATACCTTTGATGATGGTTAGAATGGATTTGAATGATTGCTAGATATTAACTGTCAAGTTATCTTTTTAGTTTATCTATTTAGAGAATTAATTTTCAATTTCATTTTATATGAGATATTAAATGTTAACCTTTGAGAGATTTTTAGAGATATGATAGATTATTTTTGCTTTTAGTTGTTTTTGAGCCTTTGTCTATTCCTATTTATGGTAGGAATATATGGTGGTGCGTCTTGCACCCCTACTCAGGAAATTCAATTATATTCAATATGATGCAAATTTATATAATTAATCACTGTTTTTCAATAGACCTTTTCATAAAGTATAAGTTTCGCCTTTGCCTTGTGTTGTGATTTGGATAGAGACATGTAGAGAAAAAACAAATTTTTAATAAATTATTCCTCATACCGTTATAGAAACTGCATACTTATTTGAGTAATTAACTAGTACGACGCCGATTGCACGCAAAGAATTACTGCACGTCAAGTTTGCCTTCTGATACAAAAAAAAAATCGCTACTTTTTGAATACGAAAGCCATTGGGATACGCATGAATACTTGGAAATCATCCCATTCCCGAAATTTAGTTTTCTTGGAAATCATCCCATCCTCTAAATTTAGTTTTCTTCGATCTTGCTTAATTTATTCTCTTCAAAATACTAACGATTAAAATTATAAGAAAAATGATAATATCATTAATGATATTATTGTGTATTTCAAAAATTTAGATAATTTAACTGAAAGGTTAAATAAGAAGATGAATTATAGTAAAAGACATTGAATAACTGAAAGGGTTGTTCCCTCTATTCCAAAAAGAAATTGAATAAATAAACAAAGAATCGATAAATTTAAATAATTCAAGGAATAAACAACATGTATAGGTTCATTTGGTGTTACATATATGGACACACATATATGTAAATGTACACTTGAATGTTCTTCCTCGTGCAAACTTCCGCCATTTTGTCTTTTGCTCTCTGAATACAACGTGTTGACGAAAAGTAATCGACCAACCCACCAAGCCCGTTAGTCCTTTTGTGAGTTAGAGAAAAATGCCAATTAATTAATTTAATCGTAACAATACACGCTTAGCCGTTCGACTAAGATGTCCAAAGCTTCCTTCATCCACCAATGACGACACACTTCTCTCGCTTCTGCTATTGACATCTATACATGAAATAAACACGACATAGTTTAGAACACTTATATAAATTTGTCATAGTTGTACGGAAATATATATATATATATATAAGGAAATGCTTACCCAAATTCTTTGGCGGACATGTCTTTCCGGCCAATGATCACGTTGTTCCTTTACAAACAGTGGAAACATATGCCCCTCGTAGTATGTACCGGTCCTTTTGCTTAGAAAGCTCCACCTTCCCAATTTACGCTGAAATTTATCACCAACATTCCTCGTTTAAGTTATTATCGTACAAGTAGAACAAATAGGCTAATATATATGATAAGCTCCATTAGTACAATTAAATTTGAACATTTCATAAATTTTTTGTTAGAAAACCTCAGATTTACTTTTATCTAAAAAGAAATTAAAAATAACAAACTTAGTATTCTAATTCGAGTTTGACTCAACTTTCATTGAATCAAATTTAAATAAAACTCAAGTTAAATTTGAACAATTTGTGAATTGGTTTAGTTAATTTAGTTAAGCCTTCTCAAAAATAGAAATATATATATAAACAAGGTTATACTAACTTTGACATCACCAATAACTCCAGCTTCTTCGTGTGATTCCCGTAGAGCAGCTTCTTCGACTGATTCATCAAGTTCCCAACCCCCCTGAAGGCAAAAAAAAAAAAAAAAAAAAAGTAGAGAAGAAGAATTTAATTAACTCCGATTGACCTCAACAAAAAGGCAATAAAAATGCGCGGAAATCGATCATATAAAAGTAAAGTTACAAATTTAATTTAATAGTTGAAATAAGTTAGAACCGACCGACATGTTATTGTTGTTACCTTGGGGAACATAAGCCCTTGCCCTTTCTGTGAACTGATCAATAGAACTTCCATATTATCAGTGGTCATTCCATCTTCGTCACTTTTGTATCTATAGGGTATGCAACTGGGGAATAAAGTGCACAAATAACATTAATCACGATTCATATAAAACCGAAACAACATAAACTAAGGTTGGTTTATGGGAATCAAATCAAACTCACCCTACGACTTGTCGGCAGCCCACGCTGTTATATCTTTGCAATTCTCTTCCAGTTCGAGAAACCATACATGCCATCTTGATTAGCTTCCACGATTATTTCTGAGTTCAAATAGCTTATGGGATTAAACGAGATAGATAGATAGATAGATAGATAGATATGCAAGGAAGGAGGATAAGGGGTGCGGAGTTGAACTGAAGGAAGGACTCAGCATAAACACGTTTATATAGAGTTGAGGATAACAGTAACAGGGGGGACCGTTGAAAACCCGAAACGACGCGTTACACGGGAAACGACGGCCGAAAAGGAACTGGCTGACTGGCTTTTTATCCGTGGATGCTGCGTATGGAGTGATGTGTATTGCAACTATGGTACGGAAAATGTGGGGGAATATGTTAAATGAACGTGTGGGGTCATTATCTCTAGTTACAAGCAAATAATGTAATGTCTCTTTCTCTGTCGTTTCCTAACCCTAACTAACCCTGTTCCTAATTTAAGTCCACGCGGCATAACCCTTCCGGCTGTTAAGTAGTAACTTCCTCAATGTAATGCTGCTCACGTTGTAAACAGCGGATGTAACATCAGATCGTGCTGCAGCGTTTTAGTAGACTGAAGACTGGGATTTCAAATTACGTGGACTACCGACGGAAATACACTGTTCGTATATATCCAGTGCTTGTTACGATCAATGAACACTAGGGTAATAAATCAGCCGAGCACCTTCCCATTCATCAAGAAGGAAATCCAAAGGGAGCTTTAGTTTTTTTTGGTGCGATTGGCCAAAACTTACTCTTAAGTATAATTTGCTTTCAATTAAACTCAGCACTCAAATTGGATTTACAAACCAACCCAGCTTGACTTCCAAATAAAACTCATTCACTTAAATAAAATAAATTCAAGCATTTGTTTGAACTAGGAAACATACTTGTTCATATATTATTTATACACTCGTAAGTACATTTACCAATCGATAAGTTATGTTAAAGATCATACCATACTAAAATATATAATATAAGAATGTTGGACCAAGAGTATTGTAATTAAGGAATTATTAAAAATATATATATTAGAATGAAAATATAAGAAAAATAATAACAAATACCACATGTTAAAATAAAAATCACTAATACAATAAAAAATAAAATCTTTCATAATCGATTTCATCAAAATAAAATGACAGAAAAGACAAATTTTAAAATTTTTAATCAATTTTAAGCTTTAATTCAAGCTTGATCTAAAGTTTAAACTTTAGTTTTGGCTAGTTTATCGAAATAAGTCTATGTTGAAGTTTGTTTAGATAAAGACGCTTAGGCTCATTTATTTAAATAAACCGAATTTAAGTTTCAAATTTCTTAATAAGCTAGAGCTCAAGCCTATAATATTCAAGCTCGATAAAAACTTGGCCTAACTCAAATTTGATAATTTTTAAACAAACCGAGCCTAAATGATGTTAATGAAATCTGTATCCTAGTTAAATGCTTGGAAGCTTTTGAACTTAAAAGAAATTGATAAGTTTTAGATTTATGGATTTTATGATGTTTATGGGTTTTCAAAAGGAATTAACAAGCACTGAATAAAATAAAGGGACATGAACAATTCATAAATAGAATTGGAGTTTTATTAGATTTTAATTAATATTACATACAATTAGAATTGCAATTGAAATTTTGATTAAATCAACTATTATGACACGTAATTGATTCAACCAAAAGATTGTTTGCTACAATTACAAAGGAACTCATAAGAACTAGAATTTTATAGAAGAGTTTCTTAGGGTTTCAATTAATTGGTAAAAACTATCTACAGTATCTTGTAATAAGAGTATTTATATGAAAACCTTGACATCACTAGGGGAAAAAAAAAAAGGAAAAGACTAATTAAGGATAAGGACTAAGTATGAGATAAACTAATTGCTAGAATGACATAAAAGATCAAATAGTCATAAAATAAAAGACATCTATGGAGTAAGAATATCCCTACTAAAGATAGGAGACTCAAACCCTATCGTATTCACCAAGCTGGAGGAGATTCGCCTCAAATCTCAAACAATGTATTCTCCAAGCTTAAAGCTAGCTTGCAAAAACTAAAGAAAAGTAAGTAAAATCACCTAGCCAAGCTAGGCTCAATAATGACCTCCGTCTGCAAATATCCCTAAACAAGCTCTATAAATCCTCTCAAAACGAATAATTCTTACAAGAACCCATTATTATGAGCTCCAACCCATTCACAAGCCGATTCAGCCATATATACTTACATCAAAATATAAGCATTACATAAGTAATCATGTAGCTTTCCATAAAACTTCAACCTCATAAAGAGCACATAAAGTAATAATAGTCATGTACAACATGTTCTAGCTTACACAATAATGGATCCATAAACCCCATGCCTTGTAGTTCGCTAGTCTGTAAAGGAAAGTCCAATTTTCACTTAATGATATGATCACTCATTTCTTCCTAAGTTACTAATAGATTCTTTACAATAAGCAAATTTAACTCATCATGGCTCTTATTAGGGCTTATAAGAAGCATCTCAACTTTCTTATAATCCTCCCTATCACCATTGGTACTGTCAATATCTTCCTCCATATCTCTATACTTCCCTTTCACAATCTCATTCGTATCATTAACAACATGCTCTATCAAATCCCTTTGCCCTTCCTCTTTACTCTCCTTTTCTTGCTTTTCTTTAAGAATTTTAGCTTGGTGAATTCGACACTAAACAATAAAGCATCCATAATTTAGGCACTTGAAACATTTCTTCACAGTTAGCTTCTCTTATTCATGCTCTAAGTTCATTTCAACACTAACACAACTTTGCTTAATACAATCATGATCCTTTAGAATACTTAGCATTCTAGAATTAGCCTCCAATGTCTCCAACAAGTTTAATATTTCTACAGTTCTTGAATTTGCTAAATATGTAGATTCCATTCTTAATGTTATTTGAACAGCCTCATTCAAAGTTTCATATCTAAGAGAATCAATTTCTCTAACTATTTCACAATTCAATCCCTCACAAATCTATGCATAGTAACCATTTGAGACTCATGCAACTCACATTTCCTTTAGAGATTTGTAAACTTATGAGTATATTCCTTAACATTCATGCATCCTTGACTAAAGATTAGGATTTCAAATTGCGTAGACTACTGATGGAAATGCACGGTACATATATTAAGCATTGGCTACAAGTATTGGACTTTAAGGTTATAAATGAGCCAACTCACTCCTAAGCTACTTGAGCTTAACTCAACTCGAGCTTGATTCATAAATTAATCAAACTTAAGCTCAGAATAAAACTCATTTACTTAAATGAGCCAAGCTTAAGCTATTGTTTATGCTCACGCATCAACATACAAGCAGATTCATTTACATTTTTAACAAGCTAACTCATGATCCAATATGTTATATTAAAATCATATTATATTAAAGTTATTATATAAGAATATTAGAATAAGAGTAGTACAATTAAGAAATTCTTTACAAAAATAAAAGAATAAGGATATAATAATGGGAAAAAATGATCAAGAAAAGGTAAATTTAAATTTTTCAATTAATTTAGAGCTTTCATTCAAAGTCAAGCTTAAAATGAAGCTCATTTTGGCTTGTTTGTCTAAATGAGCTTAAGTTTACACTTGTTTAGATAAACAAGCTAAGCTAATGAACCTACACTCGAGTTTTAGATTCCTTAACAAATTAGATCTCAATTTTATAATTTTTAGATTCAGTAAAAGCTTAATTAAGCTTGAGCTTAATAATTTTTAAACAAATCAATATTAAGCTTTTAAAAACTCAACTTAGCTTAGTTCCCTTATCCTTAATGGGCACATATGATGACATACAAAAAGAAATCTTTACAAGTGTTCAAAACATTTACTAAAAGTTCAAATTTTAGAGAGAAAAAAAGGACCTTAAAGCATATATATCATTTTAAAATATGTTTTTTAATGAATAGTATTGCATTTGATACCTAAACTTTAATCTAGACTAAAGCTCGAGTTTAACCTACTAGGAACTAGAACCAAAATCATACTCACCAATTTACAAATCTCCAGATAGAATCGTGACTAACTAAGCCATCTCTAATTCCAATGTAAGGTCTAAGACCTAACAAAGTACATACCACCTAAACATATATATATAGATATATATATATATACTAATTTACTTGTTTCTTATTTTTTTCCCCTTTAAATAGTGATAAATAATAAAATTACAAATTGAAAAAATAATTTTTTTTAATTATGCATTATAAATTTTACAAAGAAAGAATTCAAAACACCAACTTAAACCTGAAAATAAGGAAGCCACCCTAAATTTTATTAATATTAAATGAGAATATGAACCATACCTCTACTATGTAAAACCTAGTTTTCACGAATGAAAACAAATAAGGTAGTACTACCCTGTTGCAAATAATTGCTAAGTTAGTGCAAATAATAAATAAGATAATACTATTACCTTTAAATGAAGTTTTAAAACACCAAAAACAAAATATTTTCCTAATTTTTCATCTTTTTATTTTTTGAAAAAATAATTTTTTTATTTATAGGGTCGCCACATTAGTGCCTAAATACCTACAAATCTACAAGCCAAAATCAAACCACAGTAATTCAATATTTTTTTTTATAAAACATTAGTGTGTTAATAAATTTTTTTTTTATTGCCAACTTTACGTAATTATCCAATTCATCTATATTTTAGAAAAATCCCAAAAATACCCTAAGTTTTATTTGTTCATTTTTTGAAAAATCTAAGTGAAATGCCTTAACTTTGAAAAAAATCAATTATGGTCTATTATTTAGGAAAACAATTTTTCTAACTAATAGAACATTTTGAGAAATATAAAGTTCCACTCACTATCATCTCACATGCAATTAGGGATTAAGCAAGTCAAACTTCAATGCATGCTTTAACATAACACATTGAAGTTGCTAAAGTATTCATCCTCTTTGCTAGACATATTACGTGATTCCTATTCTCGCCTCACCACTTTGGCCCAATCTTCTATGTAACAGAGTACTTTAACATTGACAAGCAATAGTAAAGCACTGCAATCATCTAAAATAAATCCTGCCATGCTAAATGCTCGTCCTACAATAGCTATGGAGGGTAAAGCTGCCAGAACTTATTGAGTTATGTAATAGGGATTGGAAAGTCTTCATGCCTCCTACACAAATCCAAAATATGGAAGTTAGGGACACTAACACTATCATTAAACTCAAAAGTAGTGGTTAAGTAATTGCTAAGTTCCATGGAGGACCCATTCCCCCCACTACCATTAGAGAACAGTAAAGGTGCATTTTCTTTTTTGTTATTTTAAAGAAGAAGGTGCATTCCTAAAATGCATCTTCTTCTTATTTTGTAAAAAGAAGAAAGGGCATTTCATAAGTGCACCTTCAGCATTGCATATAATATAAAGAAGGCACATTTCTCAAAGAAGGCACATATGAGAAATGTACCTTTCTTGTATTATATGTAATATTAAAGGCACATTGCCGAGATGCACGTTCACTGCTAAAACCTCCAATGAAAAAAATCAGAAAACTTGGAACCCCCTGCAAATAAATAAATGATACATTCAAATTAAAATCGACGTACACAAACAATTAAATAGCAATTCTCCATCTCCAAAGTTCAAATCATATGATCATTCCCAACAAACATGTATGTAGACTTCTAACTAATTCCCATGTCTTCGACTCCAAATTTCAGCTCATGTGGATCATTCTCAACAAACATATAAGTGCATTCCCAACTAATTCCCATGTCTCCAACTCCAAACACTAAGTTAAGGAAGTTCCAGTAAATACATAAATAGTATCTCAGTACACAAAAGACATGGAAGACAAAAAAATAAATATAAGCAAAGTAACATCACTTAAAAAGTAACCTAATTTAAATGTACATCAAATTGTTTCATACATAAACTAAAAATAAATACAAATTTACTTGCTCTTAGTCCTAAACCTAGTAAACACATGCGATATCCACGATGTCAACCTCTGTCCAGACCTCCTCTCCTCACCGGTGGTTGAAGTCTGTGACTCCTGTGTTGATATCTACTGCTTGGGTAGATTTATGAACTGTAGAAGATCAATAATACGTATCTGGGAAAGACCATCTCCACGAGAACTCACCGACCTTCTCTTTTAAGGAGTTACTAGTGTAAAAGGGAAGATCTTATATGGTCTCCATAAGCGAAGTTTCAAAGGAGATCAAAGAAGGGCATGACAACATGTCCACATTTAGATGACTAGATGATCCTTCAACTTGGGATGGTTGTGGAGTGTCGTCAACATGCTAACCCATCGGTATTGTTGTGCTACTCCCCTAATTCTAGTGTAAGTGCCTCATTTAAGTGGATCTGGATCATCATAATCAGCCTAATCTGTCATTATTCGCCTCCTCGAGCTCTTCAGCCAAATGTGGTAAGTATAAGGTCACTAACACGTGCTCATATAACAATTGCATACCCCAATCAACATGTCTCGAGCCATGGGATAATCGAACTAGTTAATAAAAATTCTAATCTGTTGGAACTCATCAACCTACAACAACAAGAAGATTTGCATGAGGAATTGTGAGGTCATTCAACTCTTTAGTACATGTAAACAGGATACTTACCACAACTCCAAGTGAAACTCCAATCTAACCAATGTACCAGCATGTAATACTCCTATCATCAAGGTATAGCTACCATACAACCTGCAATTTCCTATTTCAATGTTTAGACAAGTATTTGAAAAGAATGTTTATATACGTGTGAGAAATACATACCTATTTCTAAAGTTGTGGAAGATTAATGAAGAAAACATGAAGAAATCTGACCTAAGGTTGTGATTGTTTAGTAGACCATTAGAGAGAAATGAGAGAGATTGTATACTATGTTTAAGATGTGGAATGTGCCTATTGTGCCCAATTTCGTATTAGATTTTGGTCACAATGAAGGCGCACTTTGTAAAGAAGGTGCACTTTGTAAAACACCTTCTTTACAAACCTAAAGGCGCATTATTAAAATACACCTTCTTCTTTTTAAAAAATAAGAAGGCATATTTAAGGAAGGCACCTTCTTCTTTAAAATAACAAAAAAATAAAAAAGAAGGCATATTTCCTAAATGCATATTCATTGCCTATCAATTGTAACAAGTTTCAAAACAACAACTATTTTTTTTTTTTTTTTGAGAAATGCACCTTACATTAGAGAAAATAAAGAGAGACCAAGCATCACCTTTAAGGAACTCTAAAAAAATAAGTTGCAAGTTTCTTTTTCCCTCCTTTTTTGTGAAAGTTTTCCTTACTATATCAGGTTGATTGTTTCTATAAATACTTATAATACAAAGAAAGAAAATATGAGGATATAAGGTGTCATGGCCAGAGAGTTTGAGGGCAAGTTGGGAGTGTTCAACTTAGGTATATTGTGTCGCAAGTGGCATCAGTAGGTTTTTATTCATGTTGTGGTGTATTATCTAAAGTGAGTTTAGCCTCCCGTAAGCTAACCAATAGGGAGCCAATGCCTCTATCCTGATAATGGTCATAGCAGGTTGAAATCAGTTGAGATAGTCGAGCTTTCCTAACATTTGGAGGCCTATGGCAATGCCAAAGGGCACTTCTTAGAAAGGATAGGCTTTGAACAGTTATAGGATAAACAAGAAATGAAAGCTAACTTACCATTTAGAACACAAGTAAATATGTGATAGTAAGGATGATCAAGCGCTTTACAAGCATTCTGTAGGAGTTAAACCTTTCATCCCATAACAAGTGATATCAAAACAGTTATATTCCAATTTTCATCGAGCTACCTAAATGCTACCCATTTGTC
Source organism: Lumnitzera racemosa (assembly GCA_024138005.1). Taxonomy (NCBI): domain Eukaryota; kingdom Viridiplantae; phylum Streptophyta; class Magnoliopsida; order Myrtales; family Combretaceae; genus Lumnitzera; species Lumnitzera racemosa. The sequence continues at coordinate 39,830,592 of JAMXBC010000006.1, read as the reverse complement.
CAATGAGTGGGTAGTTTTTATTGACATGAAAGACTCATATGAGTTAAGCTCAAAAGAGTAACCACTAGAGAAGGGCATCATTGTAAGAAGGGCAACTGTATTGTGACCCCCAGCTCATGTAAGTTAAGCTCAAAGGAAGAGCCATCAAAGGGAGGACTTTGCTATATAGGGCAGCTGTGTCATGAGTTAACATATAGTAAGAATTGACTAAATCTCTTATAAGTGTAGTTGAGTATGTTGCCCTACCATTAAGCAACTCAGCAAAAACGATTTTGAAGGATGAAAAGATGGGTGAAGGGAAGGAAAAGATCGTAGAAACCCGATGTCCTAGCAGAGATGATCTTAAGTGGAGTTTGACAATGGGTGGAGGAGGGTTGGCAATCTTTTGGTGTAGTTGTGGTAGTAGTTGGCCTCATGACGAGGATGTCATGAACTTAAATGGGGGGAAATGTCATAATCCAAGAGTTTGAGGGAAAGTTGAAAGTATTCAACTCTATCATATTATGTGGCAAGTAGCGTCAGTAAGCAGTTTCTTCATTTTGTGCAATATTATTTAAAGGCAAGTATGCCTCCCATGAACATATTAGTTAAAAGTTGATATCACTTTTCTTATGATGATCATCGCAAGCTGAAATTAGTTAAGATAGTTGAGCCTCCCTAACGTATAAGGTACTGTGACAGTATCAAAGGGGTACTCCTTGAAAACAAGAATATAGTCAAAACGGCTTTAAGATAAGCTTTATGAAACCCGAACCCATCCCCATAAGATTTGGCATTTCCTAAAATCTTATAAAAACCTTGTAAGGTTTTATCCCTATTCCTAAAACCTAACCCTATAAGTCAAAAACCCTATAAGAATGAGTTTTTACAAGATTCAAATGACTTTGAAGGAGCAGGTTTTTATAGGATCAAATGAGATTAAGGTGAGAGTAAAGTGAAAAGAATTTAAGTAAGATTAAAATTACATTTATTAACTTATAAAATAATAAAAATTGAGAATCAAATATATTGTATAATGTAAAACATGCATAAAATATACATGATGTATTAATTAAAAGTAAATATTTTTATTAACATATATTTTTTCGTTCCCATTGAATTTTTTATAATCCTAAAACCTGATTCTAAACTCTTTAGGATTTTGAATCATTTTCGAAACCCGATCTCAAACTCAATAGGGGTTTTATTGTGCTTGATGGGTCAAATACTTTTTTACAACCCATCCAATGGCATCCCTACTTGAGAAGGATGGACTCAAACCAGTCATGAGATAAATATGAAGAGAAAGCTTACTCATCATCTATAAATATGTAATGACAAGCACTCTATGAGAGTTGCCTCCTCTTCCATGACATAATGCGTAATTTTTATTTTTTATTTTTTTTCAACAGACATAAGGCATATCCGAAAGCAAATAAGAAAGGGCTTGATGTAGTGGGCGAGGATTTTAAACAATCGGTGATAGCATACTCTGTATACGCAAAAAACAAACGCAGTATTTGGGGAAGAAGCCGTAGAGTTTAAGAGAGTGAAAATCTAGAGGTATTATTTCGGGAATTGTACTTACATATCAGGAATATAATGGAAATAGACATACATGCACTTTTTATCTGTTTTCATCATTGGACTCTTTCCTCGTTGTAAAATGCTCATTTGGAAATGGATTATGATTCTAATCTAAAATTCAAGTTTTGAGTGAGTAATTAATATTTAATACATTTGATATTTTTAAATTTATACGCACATTGCAGCGTCTACTAATTAATATTAAATAGCCTTTTAAAAGCTAACATCATTCGGAATAACTACTAATGTGGGTTAGTATCAAATGGAAACACCAGATGATCGATTGAATATCGAAGACCCATAGTTTAAAATTAAAAATTATTTTCTATAGCGAACAAACTGATGCTGCGAAATAAAGACCGACGCATACGATATGGTAACTGACATTAATACTGTTCGGCTAAAGAAGGAAATTCCATTTCTCCTTTATTTCCAGAAATATATGAAGAAAAAGAAAAGAAACGGAGAAAAATATTTCTATTTCCATTATTTGGTTGTATCTATAAGAAGGAAATGAAAAGAAATGTAGCACTTAACAAAATTGTCCCTATTTTAATTTGATAAAAATTTTGTAAGGATTAATTTTATAATTATCGATCCATTTTCACCGATTGCTCTCCAAAATTGGAGAAAAAAGAACTGAATTTCAAATGGAAATATTTTCACTTATTTCCTTTCCATTCCACTCATTTCCACTTTTTACTAATCTACCATACACTTCTCTCTTATCCCCGTTTGTTGTGCTATGCTTTTACATTGACAATTGTTGTCATCAACTCCTCTCAGAAAACAACCCTCTTACGCTGAATTCTTCTTTCCAAACAATCACCAAATTAAAAAAAGATGTGAAGGATAATAAAGTGTAACATTTCTGTTGGACTAGTGAAACACTTGTTTTAGTTTTGGCGGCCCAGCAAATAACTTCCACTTAAATGGTCGGTCTATAAATCACTAATCCTTTATTGGTTAAACAGGTTTATGAGAGAACATTTTCCAAGGAAATCTATTGCTCAAAATCACCCGCTTGCAACGAAATTTCATTATGTAGAGAGCCAAGACAAGCAACCATATTCCACTAGTTGGGAATTGGGATTGCTTACGATATATCTTTAGCAGGAGGGAGGGGAAAAATAAAAGGATAAGAACCAAGTTAAATTAGTAGGAGAAAATGATAGCAACAACATTAACTATTGACCAAAATCCAGACGTAGTTTATGCTAACATGCTATTTACTAAGTTAAGACAAGAATGAAATTAGAAAGTGAAGGGATACTTAAAAGGCCATGGCTCCTACACATACATCCTTTGCCAAGTTCCAAATTGCCTCAAGAGTGATAGATCCACAGGTGCAGAACTTGTTTTTGAGGACTAAGAACGAGCAACAGAGGTCCAAGAAACTAGAAAGAGAAGGCATGTAATTATAGTAGCATCAATCCAGTCCATGCACGCAGTACCTGTCATTAGAACCTTTTGTAGCAAATGAAGGCCTCCTGCCATAGTACTTTCTGGAAGTTGGGAGAGGCCTGGCCGTGCCACCTCCTCGCTATTCACATTTGATTGACTTGTATATATGACGAACAAAAAGCAATGATGCACGGAATCCTACCATTCCAAGCATGAGAAAGAAGCCATAACAGATGCACGCCATGTAGCCAAAGAAGAATGACGTTTGCATAAAGCCAGACATATCCGAACGTGCATAATAATAGTATAAGCAGTATCCATAGATAAACAGCCCAGTCGATCCACCACAGAGAAAGGATCTGCAGGAAACATAAGTAAATTGTACTGATTTATCAAATGTGCCATTGTAGTGTCAGATTTTATCAATCTTTTAAACATGAAAAAAAAAAAAAGAAGCAGTCAGTCTACACCAGGATCACAGAACAAGCATGAGAAATCAGTTCCCTCATGGACATGTTCCGATGCAAGATAAGACAACTGTGAAGCTATGAAAAGGCCAAACAACAGCCATAAACAACTACTATAAGGGCTTTCTGCGCTAGCAGATGTTAAGCATGAAGCCATAGCAAGGTCACCCTAGATATATAAAGAACTCACTAATAAAACTAAATAACGAGGCAGAAATTAATTTTGGGCATAAACCAAGAAGCGACATAGAGAAAAACAAAAGATGGGCTAATTGAACGTGAAATTCTTGGCAAATCCACAGACACTAGTGCAAAAGAGTTAAAAGTGCTCAAAGCTCTTAATCCATGTACCATACGTGCCATTCTACCAATTAAAAATCCATGGCAAACTTCCCTTGTGCAAAAACTCAACACTAGAAACACAAAGATGAAGAAGAAGCAAGCAAGCATATAAAGCTTAACTCAAAGTGCTCATTATTGCGGTCGCATCATTTTCTTCATAGCATCTTAAACCAAGACACTAAAATCTCAACCACTCCTCAGGTAAAAGTAACTGTATAGGTTTGTTAAAGCAGCTTACCTCTTTTCATTGTCCTGGGCAACATGTCAGATTCTAAAACAAAAAGCGACACTACCTGAAGACTCATTATTTAAGCAGCTAATAAGTCAGAGGTGGTTCTCTACATTCCCCAACTACTGCACTATCCAACTTTGATCCATTCTTTTCCATAGCCAAATTTAAGATTTTTGCCAGAAATTTTCAGGATTAAGATGAACCTTAAAATTTTCAATAGACACATCTGTCTTTTTATTTATTAAAAAATAAATAAGCATAACCATCAGAATGAAGAATGAAACAATAGATGAAATAGAAGAACAACAGCCAACCAATCCAATAACCAATGAGGACAAGCACAAGGAAAAAATGAAGCACCTAATACAGCGAGAAAAATGACAAATGGTTAAAGAAGAACACTGGATCAACATAGAAATATTCAATTTACCTCCACCACCATTCGTGATCTTCAGCCGCAAGCTGGAAATATGTCAAAGCCACAGTAATAAAAGCAGTAACGATCAGAAGGATTATGAAAACAATAAACAGGATGCTGTATATGGTGTAAATCCTGTGACCCCAGACGCTGGCAAAGATGTAGTAAAGCTCAATATATATAGCACTGAAAGGAAGAAAACCCGCCATTGCCATTTGAGGAAGTGTGCTCCTGTACCAAGGAAGTGGTGGAATTTCTCGAGGATATTTTGTCGTGCGACATGGAGCTTGAAACTCAGCCTTGCTATTTTTCCCAGCAATCCCACCCAACACAAGTAAGGGAGCTGTTACTAATGTCCAAATGAGAAATATGACCACAATGGTACCAAAAGGTAGTGCAGCAGTAGCATTGTAGGCAATAGCAACAGTGTTGAGGAAGCAGAATGTAAGAAATAGTGGTCCACAGAATAGGCACCCAGTCAACAGCAGATTCCTCACCTAAACACAATGTTATACAAGTCCAGTGAGTCTAAATATGTTGATTAGACACAAAAGCTATGTTGAAGTGCAATACAACTTCAAGAAAGAAAAAGAAGAGAAATTTCCATTTAAGACATACCCAATTTGATCCTTCCAGTTGACAGTAGAAAGAGGTAGCTGTGTAACCAGCAATTCCAGATGTAAGCGCATACATAACAACCAATGCAGTGAAGAGAGCCCCTCGATTATAAGGATAAAATACTCCAACCAGTGCAAGCATGAATATGAAAACCGTGCTGCACACAAGCAAAGACTCGTTAGAACCCATACAGTTGAACGAGAAATAGTGATTACGTTTAAAAGAGATCATAGAAAATGTTGGAAAATAGAAGAATATGAGTCCAAAACAAATGTAATTTAACAAGTTCCTTACAGAGCAAACAATTGAGTGCCAGAACCAAGGGCAGCAGCAAATAAGGATTTGAATTTAGGATATCGAAAGACATCTCCATGGATGTATTTCCATCCAGTTTCTTCTTGGTCATCTGCTGTTTCCTCATCCTGTGCATACCTATTCAATGAAAAAGAATTAAACACTCAACCTATAAAAGTACCATATCTTTGAGTATAACTCCATAATAAGTGAATGAAAATCTTACTTCATGAAATCATTCTTCAAAACACGCATCAGAATTGTTGCAAGGAAACCAGTCAACAAGAGAACAGTAACACATGAGTTTATAATTGAGAACCAGTGAATTTCCAGGTGATGGGGCAGGGAAGAAGAATGTGAGTACTTCTCCATCCTCTTCTCAAATGGAATATTGGTCTCCTTCCACTTCACAGTGTACATAAACTCCACATCGACTTCCTTATCCTCTGTGAGGTCCACAACAGAATGAAGGTCCATTTGAGCAGTAATCTCAATCACACGGTCCTTATTGTAAAGAATGTCAAATTGGATATGCTTGTGTAAGAAATATTTGTACTCGCTTGGATCACTTTTCCCTTCTTTCTCAACCTTTCCAATAAAACCCCAAATCGGCAAATCATCATAGTACATCTGAAAATAATAATCCTTTTTAACTGCAGCTCGGAACTTAGCAACCTCATCCCTTGTGAGCTTCCTTCTGCAAACAACTTTTGCATCATGTTCCTCCTTGAAGTTGAGTTTATAGGGTGCACTGACCAGTCGATCCCCATTCAAAACTTCACCAAGCGCTTCTGGCTTGTCTTTCACATGTTCTGCCAAAAGATTCCATCATTGGTATAAATATCTCACTCAAAGGAAACATCATTTAGCACATAACAATACTTTTCTTTTTTCACACTAGCCCAGAAACCCCCATCTCAAACAAACTGGCCAAGATAGAATGTTCTGTTAAAATCTAATATCCTCATACAAATAAAATTCAACTTTAACAATAAGTATTCTCTGCATAATCTAGTACATCAGGCATCAAGGGAATCAAATCAAATATATTTCCAACATATAATAAAAAGGAAAATGAACCAAGTTTTCCTAATACCAAAGCATCCTAATGGGGTGAAGAGACTGAGTGTGATAAGTTAAGGCTTAAAGTGTAAATTAGGAGATGATGGTAAGGGTTGGTAGCCAGCAATAGTATTTAGCCATCCAAGGGATGGCAATGAGAATGAGGAAAATTATTTTTATATACAAAAGGAGAAAACATTATTCATTAAGAGTTTCTGCTCTACTTTACTACCAGGCCCGTCCCTCTCACTGATAGCTACTGTCAAATGTCTAAGTAACCTAACCTCTCAAGGGCACTACAATAAAACTTGAGTATTCCAATCGCTGGATGATAAGAAATATTAAAGGAAGTTCTTTGGGCATACATATACTAAGGCAATGCTTGGCTCTAAATTCTAAATTTATCATTTAAAAACCCAATTATTAAGGAATATTGATCGACTAAGAGAAAGCAAAAGTACCACCCATTTTGAACAATTAGATATTATCATGAAATATCCTACTAAATTTGTATTAATTTCATGATCATCCCATCCCTCCAAATGCAGTTGTATTGTTACATCTTTCCACCCTCTCCATATTCTTTACTGGTGAGCAGTCCCATTTTTTCTTTTCCATTTCGGCCAAGCATAACCACAAAAAAAGGTCTAAAAAATGCTTTTCGAGAAACAGGCATACCCTAACTACTCAATCAAGTTCTTGAAAGAATCACAATCGGAGAAATTATCAACATAATAGATATGAGAATGTAAACGAATCTCAAGGTCAACGAACAAAACCTGGTGAGCAGAACGGAAGATCAAAGAACCGATATGTTTCGCTGAAACCAAACAAATTATAATACTCAGTTAACCAAAACAAAACCAACCTCACAAACAATAAACAAGATTAACGCAAAACCAACCGGAGATACCGTTAATATGCACCGACAAGTGCCTCGAATTACCGAATAGAAGCAAGATCTACAGAGAAGAACATCGTAAACAGAGAAATCATTTTACCTTGGGTTGTGGAAAGGTCCGACCTTGTTAGCATAGAGAGGGACGGAGTCGCCAGCCTTGTAGCGGTGATCGGAGGCATCAGATCTCGCGCAGCTCGCGCACAAGGCGATTGTTATCGCCACCAGCAGAGGAAATGGAATTCTCATAGCTGCGGATCGATCCGACTCGGATTATTGCTTTGGGAAGGGCAGTGGGGAGGGGGGGGCAGAGAGAGACAAAGAGAGAGAGAAGGAACAGTGGGGTTGAAAGGAAAGATAGATGGGGTAAATAAAGGTGAAAGGAAAATAAACGTGAAAATTCTTTCTTAAGTTCGTGGATGGCCGATATTTGGCAAAAATATTTAAGGCAAGGGCAACATCACATTCTCCATTTAAACTAGTTAAAGCTCCCATGCTCACATTTTAATTTAAAGCATGTATATATATAGAAATCGGTTAACTTACTTAAAATGAATTAACATATTAATAATGGATGATTTCATAATTTTTTTTTTCAATTATGCCACAATTTAAGGATTAAAGATTTAAATTCGTTGAAACGCTAATATTGATACGACTAAACTAAAATAGTTTTAACAATTTTACACTTTAAACATTAATTTAGATATAGTATTAGTCCTATCATTTTAAGGCAAATTAATGTTTTGATATAACCATATGATGTTTTTATATTTGTATATGAAATGCTATAGCATTTAGAAGAGTTAAGAATCTTTAAATTTGGAATTATGTCATCTTTATATTATGATATTAGATGAAGTTTCCAACTCTTGCCATTCTTTATACGAAAGAAGTGTTCCATGAATACATAGTTGAGAATAAAGAATGACTCAAAATGAGGATACTCGTATAAAAATGTCTATAGTTTGAAATTATAAATAATTAAAAGATGTTACAATAAGAATTAACTAATAAAAAGGTATGAATAATAAAATCTTAAATTATAAATTATTTAGAAAGTATGATCGATTAAATAAATATATTACTAATGAAGAGCTATAAATAACAAAAACTTTCAAAACAATATATTGTAACAAATTTTACATCCCTAAACTATACGATTACCCTAATTTTATGTTTTTTCACACTCGTCCTCTAGGAAACGTAATTCAATTAAAATAGTTAATAATGGGAATTACTACACTAATTAAATTGATATAAGATAATCCAATCATTAACTACATAACATTGTTCACAGCTCGAGATAGGTAAACTACTTCCTAAATAAAGGATGCAGGCAAAATAATTTGTGAAACACATAACTGAAATGTGATTTAGCTTTTTCATCAAATATAACCATGTAGCAAGATGGGGAAGAAAGATAGCAAAGAAATCGCTTAATCAAGATGTGATTTTAAAATCACATTTGAAAGATGCAATTGTTGGTCATGTAATTTTTTATATCCACCAACCTTGCAATAGCATTGCAACAAAAGTCCCCCATAAACAAAATAACATACACAATATATGCAACAATAGTAAAAAGTTCAAAATACACTTTGTGCAATGTACATACCCAAAACCAAGCTTTAACTCCAACTCTAACACTCAAAAACCAAAAACCAAAATCTAACTCCAAACGCAAACTCAATCCTCAACTTCACACTGCAAAGAACAAACTTCACCTCCAACCCCAAAGTGAAACCTAAATATAAACCTCAACCAAACTTTGAAATATTAATTGAAGACCATACATCTTGAAATACATAACAAATTCAACAACAAAAGTAGATTGAAGCTTCTTTTGGAAAAGGAATAACTAACAACACATAGATGCAAATATCATTTACATAGTTCTAAAGTTTTAGCATAGTTCTCATTTTTTGTACAACATGGTTCTATCTAATTAAGCAAATATGCAATCTTTCTATCCCTTAATGCGACGCCTCCTCCCATAATAAGCTCTGCCATACCACTCGAGGTCTCTCTGACATGTGAAGATGAGCTTAATATATCATCCCATGAAATTTGATGTTGGTCTACCTTTATGATGCCCTTACCTATGTCAAAGCCTGCCGGATGCCTCTTAAAGTAAGGAGCACTTAGAGTAACCATCAATGAGGGGGTTAAATCAGTAAAAGGTGTAAGAAATGACATGACATTTGACTGTAGCTAAGACAAGTCAATAGGGAGTGGAACCTCGTACCAAGGTAACCCACAATGTAATGGAAAGTAATATGCCTTTAGATGGTCTAGAAGAGAAGTAAGAAATCGATGCAGTAGTAGAGAAGGAGACCAAACTACAAGTGGCTACTAGCAACCATCCTTAGCATGGCCACTACTACGACCCTGTCCTTTAGCATATATCAGACAAGGTGGAAGATCGATTGGCTCCTCATGATGACCTAAAGGGTACAATGTAACACTTTCATAAACCTTGAGGAGCTGCCTCACAGATTGAGTGATGTCTTATACCTATAATAGTATGTAGTAATCACTGTTAATGCAAGCCCAACCATTCACCTGCATGGATAGAAAAGATATACTACATTAATTGTTGTGTAAACAAATAATTAAGTAGAAGTATATAAGATTTTTGTGTTGATCTCACCATAGCACTAAGTAGGGCTCCAGTATGTCCAATGTGCCCTTTAGCGTAAGCCTAATACCATAGATAGTACTAGAGAATGACCCTATCTAAAGAGGTACCATCATAATCTAACCATACAAGTGTTGATATCCTCTCCTCCCACATATGGTTTGTGTTGCATGACATCGTCTCCAATCCTCATCAATCTTCCCTGTTAGGTCGATCCTATGAATGGCATCTAAGGTGTCTAGATCCTCTAAGATCCCTTGCACTCCACCGAACTGCCGCACTACATGATTTAAGAGGTGCCACCCCCACGATGTGAAAGCATATAAAAGGCACTTGGCTAAGCCAAATGTCACCACTTCTTGCTTGACAATATGTTAGTAATGCGTCTAAAATGCCAAGGAAGTAAGGTCTCTAGATAATCTGAACATAAATTAATTCAAACAATTAAGAAGCAACATGTGCACATGATTAGTAAATAGTAAATGTAAATGACATGTCGCACTTGCTCTAGGCTCCGCCTATCAAATGCATCCCGATATTAGGTTACTACATGGGTAATAATCTCAAAATTATTAAATTCTGCATGCCAACAACATGCTAATGGTCCCTTCTTGAAGATATATACCTAAAGATGATCGAATTCAATGTAAGGAAACCGATCATATGCCTAGACCTATAGTAGTATACCAGTACCCCTAATCTCCACAATTATGGAGTCAACAACACGACAAAAATTCCTGTACAACCAAGCCAAGCATGTTGCCCCCCACGCATACTTCCTCGCAACTGCAAATTCTTCTAGCAAGGGGAGAAATATCAAGTATACCAAGTTATCAAATTTATCAAGAAAAAACACTCCACGATCAATTGTAAGATATATGTATGGCCATATCTCATAAATAGTAACCTCATAAGCTGATACAAATCCGTAAATTGACACATAGTGACAGATATCACACAACTAGGAGGTGAACTCAAATCACGAGATAGTCCAAAGAATAAATGGTAGTCGAAGGTTAAGTAAAGGCTCTCTTACATCGACGATAGGGGCTCTCTTGCATCGACAGTAGGGGCTCTCTTGCATCCACGGTGGATATGATGCATCGCACACGAGCTCAAGTCGCACTTGACATTATGCATAAGTGTAGCCAAAGGGCACTGGCCACTAATCTACACTCACAGCGAACTAGATAAAAGTAAACGAAATTAAGTAGAAGACACTTAGCTTATGAAAGAAAAAATGTTTGAAAGTTCGATGCCACTATTATGATTCTACAGCTATCACGTATTACAAGGATTTATATAACCTAATTAAGGTAAGTCTTAGGTTAACATAAATTACAAAAAGATTCCTAATAGAAAAATGAAAAAGAAATAAATTACAAAAGTAGAGTTATAATTAGATAAAAAGGGATATTTGGGCACAAATAAAACAGTACAGATGTCATAAAATGGGGCATGTGCCAACTATTTATTATGTGGTCCCAATGATGCTGTTTACCAAGTAGAACGGGTTTTAAGCAGATCAGGTCAGGATCAGGTACTAGTAGCTTGGATGTTCTATGATGAGGAAGGGTTAGTTCAATAAGCCACCCATTATCTAATCGACTTCAGATGGTCGACTTGGGATTGAGACAACTCAACAATGTATCAGATTGGTAGCAAGTGGGTTCGATGCTTGACCCTCGATTAGTGTTGTGAAGGGGTCGACTCAGCACCAAGCCAATCACCTTAGGATTCTCCTTAATGAGATGGAGAGCAAAGTAACTCGATGGGTCAAACTAAAGAAAATATCATTCTTCAAAGCTTAACTCTCCTTGGAAACTCAACAACCATATATACAAGTCCTTAGGATCAGGAACAAGTGGCCAATCCGTAATCACTCTCATCCCCTTTAGGCTGTTTAAGACTTGGGATCAAATTTGGCTCAACCCTACATTACTCATCTTCAATAGCACACAAATGGAGGTCGACAATGTTAAAGAAGTCTAAGACTACACAATCTTTAAGTAATTTAATCTTGTAGGCATTAGGATTGATCTTTTCAAGTACTTTAAATACTCTAGTAGCTCTAGGGGATAACTTGTTCTTCCTTAAACTTAGGAATCATTCTTTAGTGATGTAGATCCATACCAAATCACCAGTTGAAATTCCCTATTCTTTCGTCCTATGCCTTGGCTCTCCAGCTTAGTTGCTCAATGACCTTCTGGTACATTATCTTGATCACCCTGGATCTCTCTACAGTTGGTTCATCTTCATCTTAGCTTAGAAGGGGTATCTGGTCTAACGGGAGTTCATAGTTGAATCCATAAGCGATCTCAAATGATGACATTCTTGTAATGCTATGGGCAATCTTATTGCAGGCAAACTCAATTATGAGTAAGCATTAATCCCAATCAGTTATGTTCCAACCAACAGTAACCTAGAGTGGAGTTCCTACGGTTCTATTAATAGCCCTGGTCTATCCGTCCATCAACCTATAGATGGCATGATGTACTGAATAATAGTTTAGTTCCCATTCACTTCCATAATGTCCTTCAAAAGTGGCTCATGAATATTGAATCTCGATTTGAAACAATGGTCCTAAGCACTCCATGGAGTTTGACGATTTCCTGCAAGAAAAGAAAAGAGATAGTTAAAGAGTAATTAGTTTTGGAACATGTCACAAAGTGTGCCATCTTACAAAATCGATCTACAACCACCATGATAGAGTCCTTCCCTTCGAATGTCCTCGATAATCCTACCATAAAGTCCATATTCAGCTCAAACCATGTTTGGTCGAGATCGGTAAAGGTAAATATTGCTCTTGCTCAGCTTGGTTCTTTACCCTTCTACAAGTAGCACACCTTTCTAGTACAACTTAGACATCTCTCATTATCCTTAGCTAAAAGAATCCAAAAGTTAGTACCTCATAAGTTTGGTGCTTGCCAAAATGTCCAAACAATCCTCTACCATGCACCTCGTACACTAGTAGCTCTCGCATAAAACAGGTCAGGATATACAATCTCCTCTTCTTGAATAAGTATCCATCCTACCTATGATAGTCATCAAGCATTTGACCATCTTCATATCATACATAGATGGGTCCAAAGTATGGATTCTTAGTATATAAACCCTTAATCATAGAAAACCTCAATAATCGGGTTTGTAATTCATGTCACACCTCGAAGAGGAAAAATCTTAACAATCTCACCATATAAACCACTCTAAGATAGAAGTTAACTTTACAGCCACTATTTTAAACCCAATTTACACATATTATTTACCTAAAAAAGTATGAAATATATATATATATCAATATTCTAAGTAATATTACATGATTTAATACCTAACCTTACTTAAGCAATACATATGCTAATAATATAAGATACAAAATCAAATTTAAAACCTCAAAAATGTAACTAATCATTAGTTTTATTTCCTTACTCCTTAAAATCTAGTAGTTGCTAACTTCAAGCTAATTATATGGTCACTTCCTAAGTAGCACCTACAACAACATCTATAAATATATGAGGAACCAATAACTCAATAAGTTAGGACAAAGACTTAAAAATACACATTAAGCATACACAAGGTTATCAACCAAATTAGTTAGATGCAATGCATGTATAAGTAAATATCATTGCATAACATTATCCAATTCGTTGTGACATTAGAGAAATTACACTAGTTCTAATTTGAGTTGAGGAGTTTAGTACACATATCAACAACCCACAACCAAACCTAGGGTTATACAATAGAGACTCAATTCCTCTTACAACTACCTTCAAACCATTAACTTCACCCTTGTCATAACCTCCTCTCCTATCACTTAGTTCAACTAAAAATGAAAAAGGAACCTATCATGCTATCCAACGCTATCCTTTTCGAAGGGGTCAATATTAACGTTTCCCCTAGTGGGTTGCTATGCAAGTCTATTTTAGATTTATGAGTCATATATTTAGTTAAGTCCAGTTTAAGATGTTTAATCATTTCACACAAATCACATGAATTTCAATACAAAACATCAAACCAAAACCATATAACCACATTAGGAACAAACACACATGCATGCGCACAGTTAACTATCTAGTAAATACAATTACGTATAATCCCAAGCCTCTAAGTACTATAAAACAGTACTCCAAAATACAGTAAAACATCGATCCCAACTTACGTAGACTTCCCACTTTCTCACTTAAGATACGACCTACACAAGCCATCACCGATAATCCCTATAATACAAATATTATTTTAGTACTCATATAACTATCTTATATAAGTTTTATTCTATAATTTTTTATGTTATCCTCAATTTAGGGTTTTATTATACCTAATTATTCAGGTTTTTAAGCCTCTTACAATTATTCTTAATTTAGGCTAAGTTCTAATTCAGTTTTGAATCAATTTCTAAATTAGGTTCCAATTTTGTTTCTGATAACGGCTTTTATACACTAACCCTAAGAACTCGTTTCGAATCATTATGTGAAGTTAATCACATTTCACTTAAGTATCCCAAATCTTCATTTTAGCTCCGAACCAAAATTTTGGTCGGTACAATATATTATATTCTCAATTTAATTACCGAATTAGCTCCCAATATGAGAAAAAATTATCTTTTTCGTATAATTACCTAAAATTATATTTTATATTAGATTTAGTGTCTATTATTATCATTATCATTATCATATTATCAATTTGAACCTAATTTTGTGTCTATTGTTATCATTATCATTATCATATTATCAATTTGAACCTAATTTTTTTCTACTCATTAATTTCTTATACTTACATATTACTCATTATTACCTAATATGTACATAATATGCACATATAACATTCCCATTACATCAAATATCATCTCTCATCACCAACTAACATCTCAAAATATCTAAATTCATACTAAATCAAAATTTATACCTAATTAATCCTCAAATCACAAAATTAGCTTAATTGTACCATTTTGTCCATTATTCATCACATAATATGCATAATACATACTTATAATACTTCAAATATTACCAATATCATACTACATCAGTAATTAACATCCTAAAACACCTAATTACATATTAAATCAAATTTTTTTACCAAATTAACATTAACTTACAAAATCCCAAATATTGTCTTTTGTGCATGATTTTAGGGTCTAAAAATTAAGTAAAAATTTAAAAAGTTAAATTTAAGAAAAGCTCTTCATGGCACTATAATATATATTCTCAATAGTCTACACAAAAATTTTGAAGTTAAAACTACATCATTAAGGTCATTTATTTCTAAATTGTAAATAAGCTCAATTTTAGAGGTTCCTTAAACACTATATATCATGAGGCCTAATTTTATCAAAATAATATTTTTCTTAAAAATTACATACAAAAATATTTTAAAATACTAAATTTCATAATTATTTAATATTTTTAATAAATAAAGGAGAATTGAACTCACTAGCGTTGCCTACTCCAACCATCGTGGCATTGTCAACCAATTTTGACTCTGCCACCACTGTTTGGTGGTAATGGCCATCCACTCCGAGTGGTCATTAGTCATAGCTTCCACTTATAATCTCTAACTACACACTAATTTTCTAATTTTTAGTAAATTTGGTTTTTCCTCTCTTTTCTCCTTTCCTTAAATTTTTCCTAATTTTAAACTGGCCAAAATGACTTTTGATGCAGGTTTGCTAAATTTATAGGGTTGCTTAGGTGTTTTCTTTAATTTTTTTACTTACCAAGTGTCCCTTATCATCTTCCATTTTCACTTTTTATTTGGCCTATTATTATTGGTTATTTTTATATTCTCAATCTCATCTTACCACAACCATAATCTAGAAAATTATTCACTTTTCCAAAATTTGCTTGATTTTTCCTTAATTTTTTATGAATTTTCCCTAAGTATTTAACATTATTTTGATATATTTTAGGTATTTTAAGAAATTTCACGTATTTTTACTTACACGTACATACTTATATGATACAAATAAATACTCATAAATATTATTTAGGTTATTTTATGATTTTTAGTATTTATATAATTTATCTCTATTGATTCGTTAATTATTGAAATTCATTTTACGCTTTTTCAATAAATAACATGCAATATGCATATAATTTAATATTATCATATTAATTATTTTATTATTTATTTTCTTAAATTTAAACTCACGTGATCATTTTTACTAATATTCCTAGCTTTATTATAAAAATTGGGCTCGATCAAACAACTTACCCAACCACCCTAAATTTTACGAACCAAACCACCTTAAATTTTACGAACCAAATCTCGAACACCTAATTACGGGCCTCATAGTTTGGTTAAGAGGATATATCGTCTTGATAGGGCATCAGCCATTACATCATTCTTGCCATTCTTATACTTGAAGACATAAGAAAATTCCTTCATAAACTCAACCCACTTGGCTTGTCTTCGTGACAACTTAAGTTAACTCTTCAGATATCTCAAAAATTCATGATCAATGTAGATCATAAATTTTTTGGGTAGTAGATAATGTTTCCTGATAGTCAAGGCTTAGATCAAGGAACTCCTTATCATATACAGAGTGGTTGAGTATAGCTCCTTTAAGCTTTTTACTAAAGTAGACAACAGGTCAACCCTCCTGATAGCACAACACCTATGCCCAGTTCAAATGTATCACACTCTACTTTAAACACTTTATCAAAACTCGGTAGAGCTAAGACAGGGGTGGCAATTAATCTCATTTTCACTTCTTCAAAGCTCCTTTATTCCTTCTCTCCCCACATGAACTCAACATTTTTCTTTAACAGTTCGGTGAACGAGGCCACAATAGTACTAAAGTTCCTTATAAATTAACGATAAGATGATGCCAGGCCATGGAAGCTTCATACGTCAGCTGAACAGTTTAGTACAGGCCACTTAGTAATCACTCTTGTCTTCTCATCATCAACTTATATACCACCACCGCTCACAACAAATCCCTGAAAGATCACTTCAGATTAGTAGAAGTCACATTTCTTCAAATTAGCATAAAGCTTCTTAGATAGAAGTTTTGAGAAAACTGCTCGAAGGTGCTTACAGTGAGTATCCAAGTCAAGGCTATAAACTAGAATGTCATCAAAATATACCACCACAAACTTCCTTATCGGTTCTTAAAGCACATAGCTCATCAGTCTCGTGAATGTGCTCGGTGCATTTGATAGTCCAAAAGGCATCATAAGCCATGCACATAATCCATTACGGGTCTGCAATGTGGTTTTCCATTCATCCTCCTCTCACATTTGGATTTGATGGTATCTAAATTTGAGATCAATCTTAGAGAATACTCTTACTCCATTCAACTCATCAAGTATATTATCAAGCCTTAGTATAGGGTACCAATACTTGATAATAATGCAATTGATTGCTTGGCTATCCACACACATCCTCCATGTCTAATCTTTTTTTTGGTACTAATAGAGCTGGTACAGTACATGGGCTTAAGGACTCTTGTACATACCTTCTTTTCATCAACCCATTTACCTATCTCTACAGCTCGGCAACTTATTCAGGATTTAACCTACAAGTAGGCTTATTGAGCAATGTAGCTCTTAGCTATAAGTTAATTGCATGTTTAATGCTCTAGATGGGAGGCAAACCTTCTAGCAATTCACTTGGGAATAGATCAACAAACTCCTCCACCAGTGTTTTTACCTCGACATGTAGCAGTTCCTCATCCAATCTTTTCGTCTCAAGTAACCTTCTAACTAACTGATAGCCCGACTCTTTAAGCTCTATCTCTTTCTTCAGCTCAGCGTAGGTCATTACCAAAGCCTCCTTCTTCAGAATTCGGCTTAGTTTGGTCCCAATGCTTTTGACTTGCTTGGCAATCATAGGGCTTAACTTCACCTTCTTGCCCTCGTGCTTTAAGGAACATGTGTTCTTCCTTCCATCATATATCACAATCCAATCAAACATCCATGGTCGTCCAAGCAAAATATAGGATGTACACTTAGGTAACACGTTATAGAGTACTTCATCGCAATAGTTTCCAATATTAATCAGTACAGTCACTTGTTTATTCACTTATAGGACTCCCTTATCACTAAGCTAGTGCAATTTATAAGGCTCGGGGTGAAGCTTTGTTGGTAACTTTAATTACTAAACCGTGAAAGCAGATGCTGCATTAGTACAGTTACTACTGTCAATGATTGATGTACATAACGATCCATTAACCTTATAGCCAATGTGAAACAAATGCTCTCGTTATTCATCCTTAAGCATAGGACTCACACTCATTGTTCTTATCAATACTAGGGTTATAAGCATAAAATTACCCTTTTCACTATAAATGACTTCCTCCTCCTTAAACAGCTCAATTTGTCCAGTCCTTTTCAACTCTTCTACTTCCTCATCAATACTATTTACCTCAATGGTTGGCGCTTCTCTTTGGATCACCATAGTTCTTCTATTCAGATATAAAGCAGCCATGTGTTCAAATCCTTGACACTTGATCTCACTTATCTTTCTGCTTGAACTCTGGCCTTTCTCAATCTTCCTCGAGATCTTTGTTTCCTCTGCTTGGGTAGTTTGAGCAGGTCGAACCTCAACAACCTTGCTTAGTTCCGGTCACATAAGTCTGCTCGGAACAAGTTGGCTAGTGGTAGGTCGATTAACAGGAGCTTGGAATCTTCCTATCAGGCATCCTCGATTCTCTCAACAACTTGGATGGCTTCATCCAGTGAACCAATATCCATAATCTCCAAAATATCTCCAATCTTGTACTTTAAAGTACTAATGAATTGGTATATAGTTTGATCCTCAGGCTCAACAACTTCACATCTGATCATTAACATTTGGAACTCCTTTACATATGCATCTACACTCAATCTTCCTTACTTCAACTCCTATAATCCCTCGAAGGCGTTCCACAAATAATAACTCAAAACAAACCTTCTCTCCATTACTCTTTTCATCTTATCCCAACTATAACTTATCGTCCTCCTTCTCTTCTACAAGTAGCTTGCAAATTCTTCCACCATAAGGCTGGATAGCCAATAAACTCTAATATAGCAAGTCTTACCTTAACATTATCAGGTATTTCATGACATTCAAACGACTTCTTGATTTTATCTACCTAGTCTAGGTAGCCCTCAGCATCACCACTCCCAAAAAAGCTAAGGATATGCATTCTCAATCCTTCCACTCTAGGGGCTCAGACATCCTCTCCTTAGGTTCATAATACTCTTCCGCTTCATCACCTACTTCCTCATCTTCTTCTTCAATCTCATCTAACACTAGTCTGTGTCCAATAACTCTATTTATTCCTCTAGCTCAGGGTGGTCGAACTAGGGCATTAATTATGTCGTATCGGCCATTGCCTCTTTTGGGTTGTTCAGTAGCTCTTCCTCTGTAAGGATCAGTTCTAGTTTGTTATCTATCTTCGTTTATGGCAGTCAGTAAGTCTATCCAATCGATCATCTGCAAACTGGGGCGTAAGACTTCCTTGCTGACCTTGGCCATTTTGAGCACTACTCTTTTGGTTACTTAAGGTTCCTTGAACATTAAAGTCAAACATTGTTGTCTATTTTAATACGTTAACAGTTGAAAACACTACTCTAAGTTCTTCCCACAAACGATAACAGAACAACACTTAATACTCCAACTGTTATTACTGTTATATACAATAAACCAACCAAACATACATTCTATTTCACGAACAAGAAACAAGGGAAAACATAGCATAAAATTTCCTTAGTACTAAATACTCTCCAAACACTCACAACAACTATGGACAGCTGCTAAAACACAGTTACAGTAGTAGTAAGCCACTCAAAATACTAGCTTTAATACTAAGATGATACAGATCCATTGATGAAAACATAACCACCAACATCACGTGACCAGGGGGGTAGGTCTAAACCATAAGATGGTCCTAAGACTAAATGGTAGTCGAAGGTTAAGCAAGGGTTCTCGTGCACCAACAGTAGATATAACGTACTAGCACCTCACACTTGTGTATAATATCAAGTATGACTTGAGCTCATATGAAGTGTTAGTGTATCATATCCATCGTCGATGTATGATAACTCTTGCTCAACCTTTGACTACTATTTATTCTTTAAACCATCTCGCGATTCAAACCTACCCCTTGTTTACATAATATCAATCATTGTATGTTCATCCACCAATCCATATCATCAACTACTACAATTAAGCAACCAAACGATCTCTCTAGCCATGACATCTTAAGATGCCCACCATTATAGGCTTTCTCCTCCTTAAGTTTGACGCCCAATAGGCACTCTCACTCATCAGCTCAACCAATTGACGTTTGCTTAGTAACTACACCATCGTCAACAAGCAAATTGAACTGGACGAAAATATCCTACAATGTAATCGTAACCTCCCTGTATAGCATATGGAAGATATGAGTCTCCTGTCTCCATCTCTTAACCAAAGCAATAATAAAATGCTATTCAAGAGATACAAAAGGTAGAAGAGCAACACCATAAAAGCTAGCCTGCTTTAAGTAAGGCATAATATACAAGTCTAATCAAATCCTGTATTATTCTCGACGTAAGGAGGCCCTTCATCAGTAGTACACTAGTATAAGAAAATCCTAAAATGACATACAAAAACTCTAAGTTAGTGAAATAATATCAATCATTCAACATAGAACTTATAAATTTTAGGTTGGTAAATTATGCTTTACCTATCTAGCCCATATTGCAATAGATCGATGAGTATCCTAGGGTTTGAGCAATGATTTGACAACTGGGACTGGATCCATCTACACAAGGAACATTCACTAATTGGAGAGTTTTGGTAGTATATTGTACAATAATTCACATAAATAAAACAAACAATTATTATATGATTAAAAGGAGCAACTCAGTAAACCTCCTACCTTCTTTCGCTCAAGGCAACTTCTTTTATTGTGCCCCTCCTTCCTACAAAAGCTACAACAATTCTTCGTCGGAGGCTCCCTAAGGTCCATCTTGTTATGATAGTACGATGATCATGGTTGGCCCTTATTTCAAGCCAACTAGTAGTTCGGATGGATGAGTGGTAACTGGACGGGTCATACTACTATCATTAAGGGGGTAGAAACTAGTACGATAGACAACTTACTATAGATCTTCGTAGTACCACTTTCCAACCTTGGTGCAAACCGTGACCAAGAACAAACAAGGTCTGTCGTTAGATGGGTCTGAGCTTACAAAAAGCTAGAAAGAAAGTGATGAGGTATGTGTAAAAAGATAAATGTAAATGAAAGATAAGCAAAAACCCATAAATAGCTCTAGAGGATATGACGCACCAATAAAACTTCCGATGACTTACGGTACAATTTAATATGACGTACAAATTGGTTCGATGAGGTTATTTGCCACCTTGCCTTGCTCAATGGTTAGGATAAGAGTGATGCCGAGAGTAAACAAGCAATGTTTACGCAAGGAAGAAAAAACTCAAGTATATTAAGGATAATTTGATTCTGATTGTTTACAATTACAAGTATAGGGGTATTTATACCCGTAAGTTAAGGCAATTTGCCTAAAAGGAAAAAGATAAAAGAGCATTTCCTAAGAAAGTAACGTATAAGATATAAAAAGGTAAAAATGAATATATAAAGAAAACAATCATTGGTGCAACGAATTCTACACATGATACTATATACGTGATGCTATATTGGTGATGCCATTAGAAGATGTGAACAAAAAGTATGGACAACTTACTTATCCGAGCAGGGGTAGCTTGATCAGTTCAGATTCTTTCTCTCGCCATCTCGATAAAGGTGCAGTCGAGTAAGTAATTGGCCATACATGTATAAGAATGAAGATGAGTTATTGTCTCGGCCATCCGCTTCTCGGCACATAACATGCAAGAAATAGCCAGTCACTTGGCTCAACAGGCAGAATGGGTCGACAAGGAGATACTTGGCCTCCACATGAGTTAGTTGGAATAGGAGAATTCATCTTGATAGTCCTCTTAGTCCTCAACTTCAACTACAGGTCACTGGTTCAATAGTTTGATTCCCATCAAACCTTCTCCATCCTATCCATTCTAACTTGCGACATGGCTATAAAGGCATGAAAACAAGGTATTTTATAAGTCTGCCATTTGCTACAGGTACATGCATCCATTGCTAAATTGACTATATATTTGTTACCACTCTACCATCCATATTCATTCCTTCTCCTACCTGTCTCAATCTTAAATAACCTATTTAGTCGTCGAATGTTACTACATGATGCCTAAAACCTATCTATGTCCATCTTTAG
Organism: Lumnitzera racemosa; assembly: GCA_024138005.1. Taxonomy (NCBI): domain Eukaryota; kingdom Viridiplantae; phylum Streptophyta; class Magnoliopsida; order Myrtales; family Combretaceae; genus Lumnitzera; species Lumnitzera racemosa. The sequence continues at coordinate 39,808,438 of JAMXBC010000006.1, read as the reverse complement.
ATTTTTTTCGTTAACCTTTGGTAAATACTTTACCCTATCTAAGTGCTTCAAATGCTTTGCTACAATGAGTTTCGAAGTACCCAACATAATAATAGAAAATTTTCAAAACAAGTGCTAATATAGAAAGACACCTCGCATCCCTTAAAACAACATTGTAGCTTTCACTGAGATTTGTAGTTATGAACCCATATATGTATCCTTTATCAAATGCCCTAGTCTACCTTTCATTAAGGATCTTTGCAAACCAGTTAGGTGCATCTTCATTTCTTTTCCTCGGTTCCTTTATGTAAAACTCATGTTTTACCTCATGTGCTTTTAGACCAGCTATAATGACTAACTTCTTCAGGGGTGCACCTTTATACTTTGTGTTGAAGTTACTAGCTACATACCGGATGCAATACCACCACTTCGCAAATGGTTTATGCCATCCAACATTCCCATCCTTAGCGGCCTCTTTTATACCAATTGCTCGATCTAATATAAAACATATACCTTGCTAATTACAACATCTCTCAACAACATACTGCTTCAATAGTATTAGAAACCAAACCCATGAAGCAAAGGATTCCTCATCCATTAATGCAAATGCAAGAGGGACTATGTGGTTGGCATCATCCATGCTACAAGTAATCAACAACCTAATCAAACAGTCTATCTGCTTCTGCTAGAAAAGTCACCTATCCATCGAGAGTCACATGTTCAAGCAATCATATGATGGAATCCTCCATATGAGATGGACATTTTTTCTTTATTTTCTCTTTATGCCCTTTTCTACTCTTTATACATTACTTCTTTAGGACTTTACCCTTTTTAGTCATTTCTATTTATAGTTGTTACCATAATATTTCGAGTATAAATACCTATTGTAAAGGTAGCCACAATACATATACATTAGATATTGAATATACTTCCCCTTTTGTGAGCTAAGTGCTGTTACTTCCCTCTTTTACTCATATCCTAACTCTTAAGTAAGGCTAGGTGGTAAGTATCCCTCATTGGACCAGCCCTTGCGTCGTATCAAGTTGAGCCGTGAGTCTTTGGTAGTTCCTTGGTGCATCATATCCTAAGAGTTGATTGTAGATTTTGCTTATTTTACTTTCATTGTTGTTCACATGTTTCTCTTTCCATCTTCATTTTCAAGATTTCTACAAGCTTGGACCCACCTCGATACCTTCGCCTTTGTCAGTCCTCAGTGCAGTATATCATCTTGGTATCGAAGTGAAGCTTTGTTTAGGTAAGTTGTATTTAAGCTTTTCTATGAGTAGTGTTTGTTGTGATAGTATATTGTTGTTGCATAAAAGTTAGCTATAAGTGTTTGAGTAAGTAAGAGGCAAGGTAGTTTACTGTGGTTGTATACTTTGTTTTTCCCTATTTTGAACATACAAAACAAAGCAAGTAGAAGGCGTTGTAGTTCGCAGATTAGTTGGACAATCGTATGGAAGAGTGTATGTGTCGTTTAGCCTGGAGGAACAGTGTCTATTGTTTCTTGAATTCTGAGTTTTTTTATTAAGTTTTATTGGAGAGAATGATGAATCCTATTGTCAAGTTGGTATTAGAGATGATAGATGTTGTCTACCATGGACAACAACTACAAGGTGCCCCTAAAAGTATAGATGAACAAATTGATAAAAAGGTTAACCTTATAGTCGACCTTACTAAACTTGTACATACATTAGCCTTTCAACCTATCGAGGTCGTGTAGAATACTCCCCAAGTTGGTAGACTTATGATAAGACAGATCCTAACTCAACAAGCTCGAGGTGGAAGAGTAGGAGTAAGAGGACGAGTACGAAGAAGGATTGACTTAAGTGATATGGATGATGAAAGAGAAGAAGAGTATAATGAGGAGCAGAAGCGAGCTTAAGCACCTCTAACTGCTAACCATGTGAGGCTAACCATATGAAGCTTCATATTTTGAGCTTTAATGGTTTTAGAGATGTAGATGACTATTCGGATTGCAAGGAAAAGGTCAACTATTATCAATATGAAGATCGTAAGAAGGTGAAGGTTACTACTATAGAATTCTTGGGGTATGTTACATTATGGTAGAAGAACTTCCAAACCGTTAGGAGATGAGATGGATACAGAGAAGTTATCACCTGGCTCAAGATGAAAAGAATTCTCAAAAATAGGTTTATGCCAGATACCTACCTACAAGATACTTTTGTTAGACTTTAGAAGCTATAACAAGGGAGTTGAATTGTCGATGAGTATATTCGGAATTTCCAAATGCTTATGACCCCAAGTGAAGTGGATGACCATCAACCCGAACAATGTCCAAATTTCTTACTAGGTTAAAAAGCGACATCTAAGATATCGTGGAACTTCAATAGTTTACTGTATTGGATGAGGCTATAAGAATAGGTCAATAAGTGGAAAGACAAAAGAGAAACAGGCTAAGTCGACCTCCAATGAGCTAACTTGTACAATTGACCTGACCCACTCAGGGAAGTTATCAAGCTTAACAAAGTGCCGAGCCGAGCTAAAGAACAGATGTCAGAGCTGAATAGAAGAGCTGACCAATTGATAATGATGTGCAACCGAAGACTATAAGGGATAAGGATCTGGGAAGAATACAAGCCAAATCAAGTGCTTTAAATGCCAAGGGTTTGGGTACATGGCTACTTAATGTCCAAATCGAAAGACCATGATTATCAAGGAAAATGTCCCAAAGATTGAAGTAAATAGCATAGATGAGGAACCCAAAGAGGAAAAAGAAGTAGAAGAGATTGAGATTAATACTGAAGTGGTTGAGAAGGATGTATTTGTTGAGGACCTGGACAAACTAACCTTAGTTGTCCGACATTCGATGAGTATAAAACCCTCTACCAAAGAAGAGCAGAGAGATATCTTATTACATATCACTTGCAAGGTAAATGATCAGGTTTGTGTGCTTATAGTGGATAGTAGGAGTTGCACCAATGCAGCATTTACCGGCCTGGTTAAGAAGCTTAAGTTGCCTACTATCTCACACCCAAAGCCATATAAGTTGCATTGGCTAAACGAGAAAGGAGCATTGTATGTCACTCATCAAGTGTTGCTATCGATCTCTATTGACAACTACTCTGATGAAATCCTTTATGATGTGTTACCATCATTTACGTCACATGTATTAACGGGAATCAAGCTACCGGACCTCTAACTTGTAGCTGAGCCCGAGAACTAGAGGCACTGGCACGATGAATCCTTCTGTTCTAACCAACTCCTGTTAAGGTCAAGTACTTCCTTACCAAGTTACCCTTCATGTCGAACCATATGACTGCCCATCTTTCTGTAGCACGCCAAATTGAAGATACTCACTTAAGCCTGAGCCAACCAATTACTCTGCATCTTCCTTATTGAGAAGTCGAAAAAGAGAGAGTCCAGACTTACTAAGCCATCCTTGCTCAAACAAGCAAGCTGTCCATACTTTTTATCTGCATCTTCTAACAACCTCGCCAATATAGCATCACTACTTGTGCAGTATCATGTGTAAAATCCGTTGCACCAATTATTGTTTTTCTTGTATATCTATTTTTACCCCTATTGTATCTTTTACATTACTTCTTTAGGAAATTCCCTTTAGGAAATTCCCTTTTTGTCTTTTCTTTTTTAAGTAAGTTTCTCTAACTTATGAGTATAAATACCCTTGTACTTATAGTTGTAAGATCAGATTATTCTAAATATAATTAAGTATTTTCTTCCTTACGTAAACACTCTATTTACTCTTAGTATCACTCTTATCCTAACCCTCACACAAGGCTAGGTGATGAGTAACCTCACCAGACCAATTCGTGTGTCATATCGAATTATATCGTAAGTTCTCGAAAGTTCCATTAGTGCGTCATATCCTCTAGAGCTATTCATGGATTTTGATTACCTTTCGTTCATCATTCATTCCTTTCATACCTTCTTACATTAGTTCTTTCGAGCTTTTTGCAAGCTTGAACCCATCTAACGACCGGCTTTGTCTATTCTTAGTCATGGTTCGCAACATCTTGGTATCAGACTGAAGGTTTTGTTCGAGTTGACATGTATTTTCAAAGTTTTGTTATACATTATTTTGCATCTGTGAAACAGAGCAAGTTACTATGTTCATTTAAGCATTGTATTGTTAATTGTTAATTTCCTGAAGTGTTTATCTAAGCTTTAAATCTGTAAGGAAAAACGACTGACCCAAGTATAAATGTTGGTACTGACAATGACAGCAATGTTGTCCACCATGGACGACATTCTTAAGGAACTCTTAGAAGCACTGACGAGAGACTTGATGAGGTAGTTAACATCTTGGTAGACTTGACTCGAGTTGTTCATGCGTTGTCTTGCCAACCCACTGACATCGTGCAAAACACCTCACAAGTTGCTCAGCCTGTTAGAGGTCAGAACCCAGCTCAACCCGTTTGAGATGGAGGAGTAGGCAGATGAGTGAGGAGAAGGATTGATTTGGTAGGCATGGGAGATGAGGAAGAAGAGGAGTATTTTGAAGAAGAGTCTGTACGAGTCCCCACACCATCCAACCATGTAAAGATTCAAATTCGAAGTTTCAATGGATCTGAGAATGCTGATGAATACCTAGAGTGGGAAGAGAAGGTGGAGCGTATGTTTGACTACTATCAGTATGAGGATTATGAGAAGGTAAGAACTGCTGCTGTTGAGTTCTCCAAATATGCCGCCATGTAATCGAAGAATTTTCAGGCTATGAAGAGATGAGAAGGATACCAAGAGATTAATATTTAGCCAGAGATAAAGAGAATACTTAGGAACAAATTTGTACCAGAAACTTATCTTCAAAATACTTTCACTCAACTTCAAGAGCTGAGACAAGGAGACCGAACTGTTGTTGAGTATGTTTAAGAATTTCAAATGCTTATGATACGTTGCAAAATGAAGGAACCACCAGCTTGAACAGTCTTAAGACTCATTACTAAGTTGAAAGGAGACATTCAAGACATTGTGGAGCTCCAATGATTTGATAAAATGGATGAAGCTGTTAGGATTGCCTAACGAGTAGAAAAGAAAAAGAGAAGCTGACTAATGGCCAAGGTACCGACTAGTCGATCTGGACAAGCAAGTTACTAAATTCAGTCCAGTATAGAGCCAAACAAAAAGAATGATGTCTGAACTAGGTAAAAAGGTTGACCTGATGGTGAAGTGACAACCCGAACTTATGAGAAGGGGCAACGGTCTAATAGGAAGACGAGCCAAATCAAGTGCTTCAAGTGTCAAGGGTTCAGACATGTGGCTGCTCAGTGCCCAAATCGTAGGATAATTGTCATCAAAAGAGACGTCTTAAAGTTAGAATTAGATAGTATAGATGAAGAACCCGAGTAGAAGGAGGTCCCTACTGAAAAAGAAAATGTCGAGACAGAGCTGATTGAGGAGGACATGTTTGCTGAAGACTTGGACAAAATACTCATGGTCGTTCAACGCACTATAACATAGAACCCTCGCAAGCGGAGGAGCAGAGAGAAAATTGTTCCATATCACTTTTAAGGTGAACGATCAAGTGTGTACCCTCATCATAGATAGTAAATGCTACACCACTGTAGCATCGGCAAATCTTGTTTCAAAACCAAAGTTATCGACTATTGCACATCCGAGGCCATACAAGTTGCACTAGTTAAGTGAGAAAAGAGTATTACATGTCACTCGACAAATGCTATTGCCAATCATTATAGAGAACTACTCTAACCAAATTCTCTTCGACGTACTGCTTATGTGTACTTCCTACGTGTTACTAGGTAGACCGTAGTTGTTTGATAGGAAAGTTATACATGATGGCTACAGGAATACATATATGTTTAAAAAGGATGACCAGAAGATCACACTAAATTTGATGCCACCGAGAGAAGTTAATAAGTTACAAGCAAAACTTGCTTGTAGATTGAAGAAAGCTCTAATGATAAGTATAACCGAACTCTGAGAGGCCATTAATGCTGATGAGCCGACCCTCTTGTTGGTCAGGTGACTGTTAGAAATGAAGGAATGGGGTAAGCTACCCCAAGAAATTAAGGAGTTGCTAGATGAATATACCAACCTATTCCTAAAACAATTACCTAAAGGGTTATTCCCAACTTGAGGCATAGAACACTGTATTGACTTAATACCCAATATTGTACTGCTAAATAAGCCAGCTTATCTAATGAATCTTAAGTAGGTTTCCGAACTCCAACGTCAAGTTAATGAATTGCTGGAGAGAGGCTATGTAAGAGAGAGTCTCGGCCCTTACACTGTGTTAACGCTCCTAGTGCCAGAGAAGGATGGAACCTGGCAAATGTGTGTAAATAGTCAAGATGTGAACAGGATCACGATCAAATACAAGTATTCAATCCTGAAGCTAGAAGACATGTTAGATGAACTCAGTGGAGCTAAGATTTTTAGCAAGATTGATCATAAATCTGGCTATCATCAAATCTGTATTAGGTTAGGAGACAAGTGGAAAACTACCTTCAAGACTCGACATGGACTTTACAAATGGATGGTCATGCCCTTCGGCTTGTCGATTACCCCGAATACTTTCATAAGACTAATGAACCATGTACTAAGACATCTCATAGAAAAGTGTGTCGTGGTGTACTTTGATGGCATCTTGGTCTACAATGCAAACATGCCAAGTCACTGTGAATATCTCAAAGCAATCCTAAATATCCTTCGTACCTAATGACTATTCAGCAATCTAAAGAAGTGTTGCTTTTGCCATAAGGAAGTGGTATTCTTAGGCTATATAATTAGTGGAGGAGGCTTACAAGTCGATAATGAGAAGATCCGAGCAATTGTTGAGTGATTGATCCCTACCACTTATGTCGACATGAGAAGTTTCCACAAACTGCTTCATTTTACAGAAGATTCGTTAAGAATTTCAGCACCCTCGCTACGCCACTTATTGAACTAATGAAGAAAAACACCGACTTCTAATGGGGAGAAAAGGAAGATAAGAGCTTTACCAAGGTAAAAGAAAGATTGACATCTACCCTGGTATTAGTACTACATGACTTCGACAAAATTTTTGAGTTGGAATGCGACACATCAGGCATTGGAATAGGTGTTGTCCTAATGTAAGAGGTCGACCAATTGCCTTCCACAATAAGAAGCTCCGAGGACCCTAGTTGAATTACTCCATATATGACAGAGAACTTTTGGCACTGATTCGAGTACTACAAGTATGGCAATACTATTTACTATTGAGAGAATTTATCATATATACCAACCATGAATCGCCAAGGTACCTCTGAAGTCAGACTAAATTGTTGAAGCAGCAGGCAAGATGGTTTGAATTCCTTGAAGGATTCAATTTTGTAATAAAATACAAGCAAAGAAAGAGCAACGTAGTTGTAGATACTCTTTCGAGAAGACATGCATTTTTATTTGAACTGCAAACCCAGCCATTTGGGTTCACAAGTATCAAAGAATAGTACTCTAAGGATCTACACTTTAAACCTATAATTTTGCAATGCGTCGATGGGAGGATAATGGATAAGTATCATATGAAGGATGGCTACTTATTCCAAATAGGAAAACTATGTGTACTAATTTATTCACTAAGGGAGCTACTGATGAGGAAAACCTACAGTAAAAGATTCTTTAAAAATTTTAGAAAAAGGAAGACTGTGAACTGTTGAATGGCCAATTTTTTTGGCCGAAAATAAGGAAAGATGTACACCAAGTTGTCGAAAGTTGTGCTATGTGTCGAAAGGCCAAGTGCTAAGCTGAATAAGGGATAACAATACCCCTACCTGTTCCAATGAAGCCGTAGACTGAATTGAGCATAGACTTTATTCTCGGACTGTCGCGAATTACCCAAGGCAGAGATTTTGTAATGGTAGTTGTGGATAGGTTCAGTAAGATGGCAAACTTCGTGCCTTGCACCAAGACTAATGATGCTTCGACTATTGCTTTTCTTTTCTTGTAGGAGATTGTGTGGATACACAGCATATCGAAAAGTGTAGTCTCTAACAGAGACCCGAAGTTCTTGAACCATTTTTAAGGAACATTATGGCGTCGACTAGGGACTAAATTACTCTTTAGTACCTGGTATCACCCCCAAACTGACGGCTAAACAGAGGTGGTTAATCGCACTTTGGGATCATTACTTCAAGCTGTAGTGGGCAAGAACTTAGCTGATTAGGATGTCTACTTACTAGTGGTCGAGTTCGCCTACAACCGAATAGTACATGACACTACTAAGCAGATTCCTTTCGAAGTTGTCTATGGATTCATTCCCGAATTACCCCTCAACCAAACGCCTATACCAGTACTTAAGAAAAAGGACCCTGACACTTCAACCAGAGTACTATCCCTTCAGCACATATATAATAAGGTTACTTGGCACATCGACCAAGCTGCTAGAAGAATGCAAGAAAAGACTAAGGGTAAGACAGCTAAACAATTTCAGTAGGGAGACTTAGTGTGGCTGCACCTCAGCAAGGAACGGTTCTGGAACAAGAGGAGAAACAAATTATCTACAAGAGCTGAAGGACCTTTTAAAATCCTTTAGAAGATCAGTGATAATGCCTACATATTGGAATTACCCTAGGGCTACGTGGTTTCTGACGCCTTCAACATTGTTGACTTCAATCCATATCACCCTAATGGAGAACCAAACGAAGACCATTTAGATTTAATCCCAAATCCAAAATAACCAGGAAACGAGAAGTAGGCTACCGAACCTCTAACCCACAGCCGAGCCCAAGGAATAAAAGAATTGGCACAACGAATCCTCCTATTCCAACCGACCCCTACCAAAGTCGAATATTTCCTTACTGAGTCACCCTTCATACCAAGTCGTATGATTGCCCATCTCTATAGTACGCCGAATTAAAGATTACTCATTCGCGCCTGAGTTAACCAATTACTCAGCATCTTCCTTACCAAGAAGTCGAGAAAAAGAAAGTTCAAACTAACTAAGCCATCCCGACTTGGATAAGCCAACTGTCTGTACTTTTTGTCTATATTTTCTAACAACCTCGCCAATGTAGAATCACCATGTATACAATATCATGTATAGAATCCATTGCACCAATGATTATTTTTCTTATATATCCAATTTTTACCCCTATTGTATCTTATACATTACTTCCATAAGTAATGCCCTTTTGTCTTTTCCTTTTTAAGCAAGTTGCCTTAACTTATGGGTATAAATACCCTTGTACTTATAGTTATAAGATCAAATTATTATGAATACAATTGAGTATTTTCTTCCTTGCATAAATACCCTATTTACTCTCAGCATCACTCTTATCCTAACCCTTGAGTAAGTCTAAGTAGCAAGTAACCTCACCAAACTGATTCGTGTATCATATCGAATTGTGCCGTAAGTCCTCGGAAGTTCTATTGGTCAAGTCAATTGGTACTTACCTTTCGTTCATCATTCATTCCTTTTGTACCTTCTTACATTAGTTATTTTGAGCTTTCTATAAGCTTGGACCCATCCAACAACCAACTTTATCCATTCTTAGTCACAGCTCACAACATGTATTACTTGGCAGACATTGGCTTTTTTATCAGAAGGTTATTCATGACGGTTTCAAGAATAAATATGTGTTTGAGAAGGATGGTAGGAAAATTACCCTAAACCCCATGACTCTAAGCTAAGTAAGTAGACGACAAGCTAAGTTGGCTCGAGGAACCAAGAAGGCTTTAGTTTTGAGTCGAGCTAAGCTGTGAGAGGCTATTAAAGCTAACGCGTTGAGCTTCTTATTGGTCAGGTAACTAGTAGAATTGAGGGAGTAAGTTAAACTACCCTTGTAGATTAAGGAGTTGTTGGATGAGTATGTGGCCTTATTCCCAAAACAACTACTAGAAGGGTTACCACCTTTCCAAGGCATAGACCATTACATTGAATTAATACCTGATGCTACCCTATCGAATAAACCCACTTATAGAATGAATCCAAAGTAGGCTAGAAAGATTCAGAAGCAAGTTAATGAACTATTAGAGAAGGGATATGTGAGAGAGAGTCTTTGCCCGTATGTTGTACTTGCATTGCTTATGCCAAAGAAGGATAGCACTTTGTGTATGTGTATAAATAGCAGAGTTGTCAACAAGATTATGACCAAGTACCGATACCTTATCTTGAGGCTAGATAATATGTTGGACGAATTGAGTGGTGTAAGAGTGTTTAGTAAGATCGATCTAAACTCAGGGTACCATCAGATTTGAATGAGACAAGGAGATGAATGAAAGACTGCTTTTAAGACCCAATATGACATGTACGAGTAGATGGTCATGCCTTTAGACTATCAAAGACCCCAAGCATTTTTATGAGGTTGATGAATTATGTATTGAGAGATCTAATCGAAAAATTTATCGTCGTCGTCGTCTACTTTGATGACATCCTTATCTATAGTGCTAACTTGACAATGCATACCGACCATCTTTGAGTTGTTTTTAATGTCCTCTAAGTAGAGAGATTGCTTAGAAACTCGAAGAAATACTATTTCTATCTAGAAGAAGTGATCTTCTTAGGTTACGTAATTAGTGGAAAAAGATTGAAGATTGATGAAGAGAAGGTACAAGCCATTGTTTAGTTGCCAACCCCAACCTCATGTGCTAAGGTGAGGAGTTTCCATTGGTTGGCATCATTTTACTGACACTTTATCTAAGGATTCAGTACCATAGTAACGCCTCTAACTGAGTTAACAAAGAAGAATGCAGAGTTCAAGTAATGAGAGAAAAAGGAGAGAAGTTTTACTGAGATAAAAGCAAGGTTAACCTCTGCCCCAATCTTGGCTCTGCTAGACTTTAATAGAGTGTTTGAGCTTAAACATGGCACATCAAGTATTGGCATCGGAGCTGTGCTGATGCAAGAAGGTTGACCTATCACTTATCATAGCGAAAAGCTTAGAGAATGCAATTAAACTATTCTGTATATGACAAATAAATTTTGGCTTTAATCTGAGCTCTTCACGTATGGTAATATTACAGTCTGCTAAAAGAATTCATCATATACACCAATCATGAGTCTTTAAGATATTTCTGAAGCTAATCCAAGCTTTCCAGATGCCAAGCTTGATGGATTAAATTTCTGGAGGGATTTAATTTTTTCATCAAATACAAGCAAGGCAAGAAGAATATAATTGTCGATGCTCTATCAAGAAGACATCTTCTTCTTATTGAGTTGCAGACCAGGTTGTTAAGGTTTTCGAGCATTAAAGAGCAGTATCAGATTGATTCTCATTTTAGCCTTACATACAAGCACTGTAGAGAAGGAAGAATAATGGATGAGTACCATATAGAAGATGGTTATCTATTCTGAGGTAATAAATTGTGTATGCCCACTTATTCAATTAGAGAGCTGCTGGTGAGAGAAGCCTACAGTGGACAACTCTCTAGGCACTTTGGGAAATGAAGGACATATATATATATATATATATTAACTTCTTCTAAAATATATATCAGCTAAATAAAACCTATTTCCAAGAAAAGAATAGGCCTAAACAATATATAGCAAAAATTTTATTGCGTCTTCCAAAACTTGATTGTATTCAATTAGATCATTTCCATCATTATCTTTAGTTTTTTTAAAACATCTATCATTATATTTATTGTTCTTAATACGTGGCATTGTCTTGCTGGGTCAATTGGAAGCCTGCGAAATCCTCGTCTTTTCTTTTAGACAGTCCCACTTTCCAACCAATATACTAAAGAACTATTTAGATATTTTTATTAATGATTAATATATATTTAACACTTCTAAGTAACTAAATGTAATATGAATGAAAATGTTCTACAAATGTTATAGTATCCTCTAGATAATTAAAAAATTCAAACAAATCATCATTATTATTATCATGAACTATTTATGACATTAATTCTACAAATTGGTATGATTCGATTATAGGTACGTGGTGTTGTTTGTGTTTTTCAGCTGATATACCTTAGAATTATAACCTCTACAGCCCAATATTACTATTGGTAACAAATAGGGTTTAATACCAATTACTATTAATTATTAAAGTATAATACCACTCAAAAAATTCTATTGCATTATCTAGATAATCATAAACATAAATATGAACAACAGATTGTGACATAAATAGATATATGAACAAGATATTAATGAAACTAGCGGCAGTACCAAGACTAGTGGAGCTTTATGCAAAAATATAAATATAAAACCTCTAAAGATGATAATACCAATCAATTATGGGGCTCAACAGATAATAAATTGACAGATCTCATGGAATCACACCCAAATTAATTGGAGATTCCCCTCATGAAATATAATATAAAAAGTGATAAGAAGAGAGATAAACAAACTGGAATTTTATTGATTTAAAACAGTTTATACAAAATGCAAGAGCATATACAAATCAAGGAAAATATTGAAAATATTTGAAAGAGATTTGAGAATATTAAGAGGTATTTGTATTCTACCTCAAAATTGAAGCAAACATTGTGCTTCAAAGTGGAAGGTGTTTATATGGGTTATTTGGAATAAGATCAGAAAGTGTGTAAGGAAAAGATGTGTAAGAAGAGAAAGTAAGAGATTAGAGGTATATGAGAGACAAGAGAAGAAGGGAGGATCTGGGAGCAGGAGAGAGGTTTAGAGAAAGAGAGAGAGGTTATGTCTTTCGAATGAGAAGATGCTCTATTCTATAGTTAAAATAACCAACTGGTTACTATAGTGAATAGTGTTATTGTGGCCAATAAAGTACTGTAGGAACAGTACAAAGCAAAAGGCATAAACAGTATTATGTCGGGAAGTGATATTTGACATCATTGGTGATAATATTGTGCACTGTGGTACAAATGTACGAATACTAATTTCTACTATCGGAAGACAAAATTACATTCAATATTCAAGGATCACCTAGATCTATCCCATAGCAATCATTTTCATTTAAATTCCCGCCGTGCTAAGATCCTGATTTAGAAGTTGAATTTGAACTTGATCCTTGAATCGATTCATTGATGTTAGCCAATGCTCTTTCCAGGAGTTGCTTCATTTGGTCTGGAGAATTGGTACTAGCTAAAGAGGACATAAGAAAACTTCTATTATGAAATAGAGGATTTGAGTTATTGGTAGGAATAATTGAAGAATTATTGTTCTTGATCCAATTTAAAATTGAATCTTCTTCAAGTTTATTCTACATTTTATAATTATCCCACCATTTGACCTTATACATTCTAACCAAATTAGTTGTAATTGAAGTTGTTCGATCAGGTTTGTAATCGAACCACTATGCCATCACCCAAGACACACCAATATGTAGAAAATAAAGCATTTCCTTCTGGAAGTTTTTCTCATGTAGTGTTGGGTTATAATTTCTCATGAAAGTATTGAAATCATTTCTAGCATTTTCATGAACAATCTCAGGGATTGCTCCAAATTGTTCTCACCAATGTACAAACCAATTGGGAAGAGTTTCAAAAGAACAATTATAAAAAAATATTAGCCACGTATGTGACCTTTTGGCATTCATTTGATAGAAAACATTCCATTAAGCCTATTTATAATCATAATAATTATAATTGGCTCAATAACTTGGCTAGGCTGAAAAAGGTTCTATATTGAGTTTTATTAAGGTTATTGGATGGGTTCACCATTCTTTGAGATTGAATACCTTTAGGATTCTAGCCGTAGAATAACTAACCATTCCTTCTTTCTCAAAATGTTTGAATTTTATTAATCCAGTTTCAATCAAAATTTTCTCATAAACTAGATTGGTTTGTAAATAACATATGGGACATAAAAAAAAATATTTTATAAAAATTTTCCTAATAAATTCAAATGGATAATTTTCAAATAAGTTTTCTTCAATAGAAAAAACATATCTTGAAATAGGTTTTGAAAAGAATTTAGACTTTTGATTTGCAGGTATTATTGTAGAAGGTACTGAAGATGCTACTTCAGTAATTTGAATATTTTGGTTTTTCATCTAGGTATTCATTTGTTGAGGAAATTCAGGAAACATTAGGCTTTCATTTTTTGCTTGTAAGGCTATTGAAATTGCTTTTAGTAATTCTGGAGTGATGGCCATATCAGCTAATTGGGAAAGATTTTCATTAGATTGTGTTTGAATATTGGAAGAAGATTAGATATTTGAGGAAATTGGTTTAGAGGTCCTTAAAGAGGATTCCTTTTTTATTGTTAATGGACTGTTAGATGATTTACAAATATCTAACCAGGATTTAATATTGGTTAACCCCTTGCTAGACATTAAAGAAGCTTTTTCTTCTCCTTTATTTATATCTTTCTTAGGAGGCATCTCTCTGTAAGAATTCATAAGTAAGGAAATCAGGAAGAGAGTTAGAAGATCCATTAATATACTCTATTTCGAAATCAAATACAAAAAGAATTAATTGCCATTGGGCAAAAATTTGTTCAGATGCAATGTTTTGGACATCTTTTATTAAAACATTTTTAACAGCAAATTGCTAAAATTTCTTTTTTAACTGTGGAATAATTGCATTGGAATTGGTTCCAATTTTTTGACACAAATTGAATAACATATTCTTTATTGTTTTGTTTCAATTTTAGTATTCCTCTGAATCCTAAATCAAAAGCATCAATTTCTATCACTTTTGGTAGAGAAGGATCTACAATGTGTAAATAAGGTATTTCTTTATTTTTTTTTGTTTGATTAATTTGATAGTATTTAAATGTTCAATTGACCATTGAGGTGGATTCTTTTTTAATCTTTGTTATAATGGTTTATAGATTATATTAAGATTTGGAAAGAAATCTGCAACATAATTTAAACTTCCTACAAACCTTTGGAGTTGATTTTTATCCTTAATTTCATTAAGAAATTTATATGCAAATTCAATTGATCTTTGAATGAGAATTATTGTTCCATTATGAATATTGAAGCCTAAAAATCTAATCATAGTCTAGAAAAGACAAATCTTAGAAGGAGAGACCACTAAACCATTATTTGTAACTATATTAATAAAAAAATTTATATGTTTGAAATGTTGGTCTATACTGGATGAAAAAATTAAAACATTATCAATATAAATTATTATGAAATTTGCAAAATCATTAAAAACTTCATTTATTATTCTCTGAAATTCAAAGGGGGGATTTTTTAATCCAAATGGCATGACATTCCATTTGAATTGTCTAAAAGGAACTGTGAAGGCAGTTTTATACCTATCACTATTCTTAATCTGAATTTGCCAAAATCCAAATTTCATATCATATTTTAAAAATATTTTAGTATTATGCAACCTATTTAGTAAATCATTTTCATTAGGTATTAGATACCTAATCCATTTAAGAGCATTATTAAGAGCATCATAGTTAATTACTAACCTTGAGACACCTCTTTCTATTTTCACATTCTTATTCATATAAAAAGCAAAACAACTCCATAAAGATTTAAATTTTCAGATTAATTTTTTATTAAGCAAATCATTTATTTCGTTCTTGCAATGATTCAGAACTTCATTATTCATTTTGGATGGTCTGTCTTTAGTTGGAATATTTTTCTCATTAAAATCATCTTCATAAGGTAAGTCTACAATGTATGACTTACGATTCTAAAATGCATTTAAAAGTGTCAAACAAATTGAATTTTTTATTTCTGATCCTAAATTAGAAATTTTTATTTTCAAATTTTCATTATTAAGTTGTGTTTCAATTCTTTTAAACTCAATATCATTTTTTAAATACATCAAATGGTTTTCTTTACATTGAATTGTATCTTAATTCATTTATGTATTTGGTTTGTGGTTTTGTGATAAAATTGAATACAATTTTCTTTTTGAAGTAAACTATTTCAATTCCATCTTTATTTATGAAGAATAGTTAGATTAAATTTATGAAAAGCGTTCTAAGAGTAACAGTTTTATTCAAATTTTTAACAAGTATGAAAAAAGTTTTATATGAAGCATTGTCTTTTAATACTGAAGCATTGGATAATTTATAATTGATGCATAATTTGTTACTAGATGTAGAACTTAAAGATTGGGTAGTTTTCTCAAAATATTTTGTTGGAATTAACCCTTCTCTAATGCAATTTAAATCTACACAAATATCAAATAATGCAATTATTTCCAAAATAAATTCATTATTAATTTTGATCATATTATTAAGAATCCATTTCGTTGTTGTTACTTCAACAAGTTGTATTAAATAATCAGAATTATCAAGAATTGGTAAAACATTTGAAGTTTCTTCATTTGAAGTTTCTCCATTGATTATTTCATGGTTATTTTCTTAATTTATTATTTTTTGTTTTAATTCAAGAAAATCCTTTTGAAGTTTTATTTGTATTATTTTTAAATCTTTTATTTCCTGTTTTTGAGTATTAATTTCATTATACAAATCATCAATTGTTATTGACCTTTTTTGTTTCCTTTTACCTCTTTCAAGGATTTCATTGAGATTATAAGGTAAATTTGGTGTAAGATTTAGATTAAGATTATTAACATTTTTTATGAAATTAATTTTTCATTATCATTTGATAATTGATCAATATTATGGAGAATTTCCTCTTGTTCATTTGTCAAAACATTAATTTCATTATCTTCTTTAGACGATAAAGATGATATGGATTCCATGTCATTGACTTGGATTCTATTATCACAACCATTTTCTAACAAAGAGGGTTCATTATCGTAGAAAATTTGTAAGATATTATCCATTATTTGTTCATCAAAATTTAATTTATTAAGTTTATTATTGATTTTACAAAAAAATTATGTATGACCAATTCTCTTATATTTGTAACATCTTAATTGTTTATACGATTTTCTTTTATATTTTCTTTTATCTTTTTTCTCTTTGTTGAATTTTTCTGGTTTTTCAGGTTTCTTTGAAAATTTTTTTATTGAAATTTCTTTGAGATTTCTTGTGCTAACATTGAGGAAATTTTGAAAATGAATAAGAAGATTTTTTATTTTTATTTTTCTTATTACTAACAAAAGAAGAATCATATTGAGCACAAAAATCACCAAAACTTTGATGTTTTAAGCGCTGTTCATTTTTCAATTGTTTCTGTAATTGTATTGTTATACACAAATTAGTTCCAATTTTATTAACATATGATGCTAATTCTCCATATAACAAATTATCATAAGGAATTTCGCCATTATTTTCTTCTCTAAGTTTCTTCCTAACTTGTTCACTTATTAATTTTGGTAGACCAGCTAAGAATTTTTCCTTTTAGAATAGCTGATTACAATCATTTCTAAGGAAGACTCTTTGAAAGAAAATATCCTTATATTGTCTGGTTTCTCCTAAGGATTTGTATTTCATATTGGATAACAAATCTAAGGTTTGATCCCTAATATGTGAAGGATCTCCTATGAAATGTTGATTGATTGAAAAAATTAAAGTATAGACCATATCTTGGATTGGTTCATCATTATCATCTAAAATTCTTCTTCCATTTTTCATTAGTTTTACATAAGTTAGAATATTGATTCATTGTTCCTTAGAAATATAGTTATCTCACCAACCTTTTAATCGTCCAATAAAACCAGATATTAAAAGGAGTGCTACTTAATAATTAGTAACATTAGAAACAGTTTTATTAGTATTAGAAAACATTATCATTTTATTAAGGGCATTAAGAATTTTTTATTATGAGTATCCATCAATATTCCATTCATATGTGGATCCTATAGAATATTTATTTTGATAATTATCAATATTTTCTTCAATTAGTACATCAAGAGGTGTTGCTCTTTGATAATATAATTTTTTAGGTTCTTTCCAATTAATTTTATTAATTTGGTCATTCAATTTATTAATATTTAAATCTTTTAAAGAAATATTAGACATTGTGTCATTTATTGATTCATTATCAGTTTCGTCCAAAACATTAATTTTTTCTAAAGGTGTATCATTAATGACAATACCCTTTTTTTTTAAAGTTGGTTTGTCCATATTTAAAAATTTAATTGGTTTTGAAGATGAAGTTTCTTCTTTTATCATTTTATTTTTTAACATTCTTTTCCTATCATCTAAAGCTTTTAAATTTTTATTATTTAGATTTTTTAGCATTTCAAATGGTTTAAGCAAACGTATAATTTTATTGGTTTTATTGACAACAATTTTCTCATTAATTTTATTTATCTCATTATTGATTGTATCTTCCATTCTGTTTAATTGTTTTCCTATGGTGTGTAAATGTTTATTTGTGAAATTATTTTGATTTATTATTTTCTTTATTTCTGAGCCTTCTTCTGTGAAAGGCATAAGGGTTATTTTTGTATTTTTGTGAGTAGTTTTTATATTGCTGAGTGGTGAATGATTTGATTCTATTATTTATCCATTATTCATTTTCCATCTAAAACATTCATTGATCACATTAATTTTCTTAGGTTTTAGATAATATTCTTCAAACCATTCAAAGAAATATATCTGAGAACCTATTTCATTCATGAAGTTATAATATCCATCTTTTATCTGTATTTTAACATTATTGAATGTTTCAAAGAATCATTTTCTAATTTTCTTATTTTTTAGGTGAATTAAACTCTTTGTTTAGGAGAATCCTATGGGTTCAAGAGGTTTATATAAAACATTAAGTTCTGGGTCACCTATTTCTAAAAGTGAAGGTTCTCCATGTTCTGGTTCATTGATTGTTGGTAAATTTGTTGGGTTATACCTGACTTATTATTGACTATTCCAAAAATGGATGAATTATCTTAGACATTGGTTTATACATTTGGTTGTATATTAGACTGAGCATGAAAAGGTGTATAGATTATTGGTATAAGATTAGGTAGATCTATAGATATCCTAGAAGATGATATTGACCTTATTTCTAAGGATCTTTTAGATTAATCAAAGGATCTTCTATTGAATTGGATGATGACTTTACCATCAGGGTGTTGGATAACATTTGACGATTCAGTGTTGTAAACTAGTTGTTTTGGAATTGGATTTTCTACTTCCCTATGTTTAAGTAAATTGACCTGAGACCATTGAATCATTCTAAGGACAGAGACATTAGCTTTGGTCAAGTCTGTTTGACTAAGAAGAGTTTGACCCCTCATATCAATCTTGTAAACCTTAGAACCAAAAGCAGTTTTCATTAATTTGAAATATATTCAGTATATTACAACCATTGGTATAACACCTTCTATCATTTTGTAATACGACTTTTAATTTGAAGAATTAAAGAACTTATTATTGTTTTGTCTCTAAGATTAAGGATGATATTTAGATAGCATTCAAATTGGATTGGTCCAATACTAAGGTTGGTTTCTATTATTGCATGTATTGATCTTTTATAGACCAATTGCCTAAGATCTCTAAGGACCATGAAGACAGAAGTGTCTAATCCTAATTTAATAAGAGGTTTTGCTCTTACTTGGACTAGACCTATATGAATGTAATTTCACTCTCTTACATATACTCATAAATTAACCCAAAATTATATAATTATATATAATATGTGTTCAATTCATAAAAATAAGTAGAAAACATATCTAAAAAATAAAAGATATGTTAGAAACTTAACTATAAAAGTACAAATACATGTTCGGTGTATATATATAGGATATATATATGTATATAACAAATAATCAACAAATATTAGCGTAATACATATATTATTAATAAATTCACTAAAAAACCAACTTAATCTTATCTAAATTGTAATGAAATAGTTTGGAATTTGCTGGAAACTGCTGTGGCATCTCCGTAGCAGCTAGAATTGCTTAATCAAAAGGTAGATTAAGCAAATTGGAGCACCTTATGCTTAGGTTAAAGGGAAAAAAAGGAAGAAAAATTAAAAGAAAAAGAAAACTTAGCTACCTCAAACTACCATAAACAAGACTCCCTTGGATCAAATACACCTTTAGGAACTTAAACTACAAAAAGGAAAAAATTAGAAAAATCGTAGGAAAATAGAAAAAATTTCAATCAAAACAAAGCAAGGACCAAGTCGTGCTAGTTCCCAAACCAAAATTGAATTTGCTATTGCACCACTCCAACCCCTAATAGAACTACCCATACCTTGGCCGTCTGACAATACCCCCTCCACCATTGGCCACCAGAGCTCTAACAAACAGGTAAATCAAACTTCTACCGTGTTTTTCATTTAATTTTAAAAAATATTAAATCCACCTAGAAAATTATGGAAAAATTTATATTTAGATTATTTTAGATATCCTTTCGTATGATATTTTTATTTTTGTAAAATTTAGAATGTTTTATATACTTACTTAAGAAAGTCACTATTCATCCAAATTTTGACTTTCAAAATAAATATACTAAATAATGTAATTTTTAACTCAAAATTTTTGTATAGAATACATATGATACATATTTGATTTCTATGTAGCCATATTTTTAATTTAATAATTTTTAGTATTTAATGTAATTTTTAGCCTTAAAAATGTTAGAATTAAGGTGAAAATGTGTAATAAATAGTTTTTTATGAAATTAATTGATGAAAATGACATATACTGACTTCTAGTGATTTGTAATGATATTAGGATATATTAGAATTAATTTTTTATAAAAATAATAATATTTGAATAATTAAGTGCAATTTAAAGGTAAAATTATAATTTCCAATATATAGGTGATAAACCGATAACATGAAACAAAGTGATAACTGAATTCCTCACATTTTTAAGAGTCTATAGAAATTTTCAGGGAATTATTTGATGACCTAAGCTATTTATTACAAATTTACGTTGTAAAATAATTTAAATTACTAATCAAAGGTTGTTTTTAATAATAATAAGCTAAAATGTGATAAATAATAAAAGAAAAACTACATATATACATGTTGGTCAAATTTGGTAAAAAGTTAAATTTTAATACATTTAATGGTAATTTTACAATTGGGATATGTTATATACATATTACGGTTTGATAATACCTATATTGGTGAATTATATAAAATATAGTTTAAATACATAAAATAGGTATAATATGATAATATTCATTATAAGCATGTATAGGCATATCAGAAACTCGAAATACCTTTTAGAAGTCATCTTTAGAAATAGAATACATAATACATATTGGTAGGTATGTACAAACTTAATGACACTACTTTTATAAAAATGGGACAACCTTAGATAATATAACATATATCTCTATAATATTATGAGAATTTACGTATTATAATAATCTTATCATAATTGAAATATGATTTAACTGCTTAAAATTACGTTTCGATACAATCGAAACAATCTATTATACGTAATAGTATAACTACATATATTATCAATATTTATTAACTTAACTTATATAATAAAACTAAATTATATTATATAAAGAAAATAATAATATACTTTAGATATATAAATATATAGATATACATATAGTTTTTTAGCGGAACACATTTAGATAGAACCTTAATGTTTTCATAACTTTACAAAACCTAAATTTAGGTTTTGTATATATATATATGATCTCCTAATGAACAGAACACTAAAGAGACGAATCTTTCACAATAAGTGTCTAAACAGGAAAGTTAGGATCGCAGCTTTACCGTTTATTGAGATACTATACTAGAGTATTTAGAGACTTAAGAATACTTCTATTTGTGATTGTAATTAGTTATTTATGAGTATATCATGCATTTGATTGGTATTTTATTGTGATAAGAGCTAAACTCCTTAGCATGTTGTTCTATATGATTGCATCGTTTTTGTATCGTGTGAATTTGTCTAGTCACCCTCAAATGAAACTAAGAGTTATATGACTACTAATTTAACTGGACATGCATAGCACCGATTAAGGGAACGATTAGGAGTACTAAGCCAAATATCAACTCTCTTCGATGAACATAGTTGAA
This sequence comes from Lumnitzera racemosa, assembly GCA_024138005.1. NCBI lineage: Eukaryota > Viridiplantae > Streptophyta > Magnoliopsida > Myrtales > Combretaceae > Lumnitzera > Lumnitzera racemosa. The sequence goes on along the minus strand of JAMXBC010000006.1, from coordinate 39,786,743 downwards.
ATAGTCCTTTCCCCATCTTTTGTCAAACTAAGTAACAGGCGAGAAGGTTACAGTAAGGATGGGGGCTATGGTTCAAAGGTGGTTATGGGAAAAGGGTGTTCTCCATTACAGAAACCCAAATTTGGTTTTATTTAAGTCACAGTAAAATTCCTTAATTCAAGTTAGAGTGGAAGTAATTTCTCTAACCTCATAATGGACCAAATAACATTGTACAATGCTTCAAGTAACTAATTGCATTACATTTCATCATAATTAATAACCTTGTTTGTGATTGTTTAGTATTCTTTTGACTCCATCCCATTTACTGAACTAGTTGTGTTCACATCCCCGTGGAATTTTTTGCAAGTGAATAGTGGAGATCAAGATGTTCAGATACCATTAACCCTAAGTTAGTGTGCTGTTAGCTAAGAAAGTGAGGAAAGGGATAATCCATTGAATTTGGGCTTTTGACTATTCTTTTAAGTTTTACAGAAACTAATTGGAAATTCCCTAAGATGCCCACTAATTTCTTATCTTATTGTAAATAGACTTCAAGACTTGTGGCTTTTGGTAAACTTTAATTGTAAATTATAACTCTAGATATGCAATGTTTATATAAGTATTGTTATGTTATAAGACAACATGTTATATAGAATAACTATTTGTAATGCTATACCACAGGTTTGATCATTCACAGGTATTAAAATGAATGCTTAAAGTTGGTTGAGTAATGTACGCCTTATGTAGACTATATCTACGATAGCAACTGTGAGGTTAACTTCTATCTTAGGTTTGTTTATATGGTGGGATTGTTACAACTTCTTCTGTTCGAAGTGTGACATTATTGCTTCTTTATTTTTGTAGGAAATAGTTTGCTTGCATGGAGTATTAAGAAGTATAGTGTCAAACAAAAACCTAAAATTCCTAAACCATTTCTAGAGAACTCTTTGGAGTTAAATGAGAACCAAACTACAGTTCAACACCTCTTACCGTCCCCAAACCAACGGCTAAACAAAGGTGGTTAACCATATCTTAGGATCATTACTCCGAGTTGCAGTTGAAAAGAACTTAGCCAACTAAGACGTCTGCCTGCCTATGGTCTAATTTACTTACAATAGGATAGTACGTGCCACCACTAAGCACTCCTCATTTGAGGTCGTCTATGGTTTCAACCCCAAACTATCCCTCAATGTCGCCTACCGATCAAGAAGATCCAAAAGTGAAGACCAGAGTTTAGTCCCTCCAGCAAATCTACCAACGAGTTACCTAGCACATTGACTGAGCTGCCAAAAAACTAATGGAAAAAGGCAAAGGAAGGAAGATCAAGCAGTTTCAACTCAATGACATAGTATAGCTACACTTAAGCAAGGAAAGATTTCCAAACAAAAAGAAGAGCGAGCAATTTGCCAGAGCTGACAAACCCTTCAAGATCCTCTAAAAGATTATTGACAACACTTAACAATTAGAGCTGCCAGAGGACTTCAAAGTGTCTGATGTGTTTAATGTTGTCGACCTCGATCCCTACCAATCAAGGAAGGCCTAGATGAAAACCGGTCGGATTTGATCCCAAATCTCAATAAACCTAATCAAGATGATAAGAATTAGACTACCAGACCTTTGACCCGATCCTAAGCTTAAGGACTAAAAAGCATGGTGAGGTAAGTTCTCTCTTTTTACCCTATAGTCGATGAATCCGAGCTATTGCAGTCGGTTGACCTGATGCCTAGTTAAAGCCAAACCTTCTTGTATCTATCTGTAGTCTCTAGTTGCCAACCAAGGATGTACTTAGACAGCAGCTCAATCCATCTAACTGACTGTATAATCAACCAAAAAATAAACTACTTTGACAATCCAACCCCTCACATATCTATTCTGTCATGACCGAGTCGACCTCCAGCTTGGATGTATTAGTGTTAAGGATCCCTAGTGCATGTTCGCCCCCATAACTTCTCAGAAGGACCCTCAGGTGTATTCAATACGTCAACTCAACAATCACCAACCTAATCATACAATTTGTCTATTTTGCCAAAAAAGTCACCATCCATAGAAAGCTACGTATTCGAGCAATCATATGATAGAATTCTCCATATAAGACGGACATTTTTTCTTGATTTTCTCTCTATGCCCTTTTCCACTTTTTGTACATTACTTCTTTAGGACTTTACCCTTTTTAGTCATTTCTATTTCTGATTAGTACCCTAATATTTCAAGTATAAATACCCATTGTAAAGGTAACCGCAACACATATACATTAGATATTGAATATACTTCCCTTTTTGTGAGCTAAGTGTGCTTACTTCCCTCTTTTACTCTTATTCTAACCCTTAAGCAATGTTAGGTCACAAGTACCTTCGTTGGACCAACTTGTACATCATATCGAGTTGAGCCATGATTCTATAGTAGTTCCCTAATGCATTATATCCTTAGATTTGATTGTAGGTTTTGCTTATTTGCTTTCATTACTGTTCGCATGTTTCTCTTCCCATCTTCATTTTCAAGCTTTCTACAAGCTTAGACCCACTCTAATACCGTCACCCTTATCAACCCTTAGAGTTGCGTACTACCTTCTTGTCCAACTCATTGACACAAAAGTTGTGATGATGCTGTATATGGAAGGACTTGACTACATGTGTCAAATTGGCTTTCCTTGCAAACTACATCCCTTTCTTTAACTTATCACCAATACTTAACTCCTCCATTGAAGTTGCATTCTCCTCAAATTTTATATAACCATGACCTCTAGGTATCCTATTAAAGAATGGAATTGGATGCTCAAAAGCGAAGGCAATCATATGATTTATTAGATGGAGTACTTTACTAAACAATAGGTGAAGTCGGAACTACTTTGGCCACTAGATGCAAGGGATCATCTACTATGTCCATCTCATCATCTATTGTTGTTTCTTTTGAATTGTAACCATCTTCATTTTGATTTTCAACTAATTAGATCTCTCTTGTAAAACCATTGCTAAAAGGTAAATCTAACTGCTCTGTATAAGGCTCCTAGACATCAACCCTTTCCTCGAAAGCAGTTGGAGCATCAACATTTCCTTGAAAGGTCATCAATGCATTCATCAATTGTTACACCTATGTGTTAAGAGGCATAATGGTTGAAATGACCTATGAATAATTCTATTGCCCTCATTTGTCAAGGTGGAGCTACCTTTCAACTTGATAAATAGTTCCTGAATGAATAGACGACTCGCTTCTTTGGCACATTCAATCAACCCCTCTACATTAGCATCATCATAATTGATAAGGTATGGAGAATAATATGGTTTGTATAAAACTACCCGAGACTATAGTGGGCCACCTATGAAACACCTCAACCATATGTATATTAGCATCTCCAATTGTTCCACAAATTTTCTCTAAAAAGTCTACGTAGCTTACATCCTCCCTCATCTTAATTTTCTCAACTACATGCCTATCGCAACAAACTCTGTTTACACCATCTAATATATTCCCATAGGCATTAATCGAGAACCTCACGTGATCCCCCATCCTCCACAAATGCAAATATCACACAATATTTCAAAGAAAAACAATTACCTCTTTCGATAATTTCTACACTGAAATAGAAGAAACATTATAAAGCAATTCTACTAATATGGAAAAATTGGACACTACTTAGAGAGATCAAGTGCCTAGGGTTTGTACTATGAGGAGACAAATTAATTTGCAAATCTAAGAAGAAGTGGAAATACACTTTATAAACATACACCAAAAGTGAAGGTTTAACTCACAATATGTAAATTTTGATGTAATATCTCTTAAGAAATTATGTTTGATCATGGCTTATATAGAGAGAACGTGGACTGTTTTATTTTTTAAAGAGAGAATGTCTATCGTGAATGTGTGGAAGAAGTGGGTCGGGACTGATTTTAAGGTTGACAAAATCACATCTTCATAGTGCAATTTATGCCCCCAAAATGCCTTGTTTTATTAAACAAGTTGAATCACATTTTAGGAATGCAATTTTAAATCGCATTAGTAAAATGTGATTTCTTTGTTGTTTTGCTTCCCCTTCATGTTATGTAGCTGTATCTAGGTAAAGGGCTAAATTGCATTTTCAAAATGTGATTTAGCAACAGTATTTTACAAGTTATTTTATATGCAATCCTTTTTTAGAAAATAGTTTGCTTTGAAGGAGATACATACACCTCTTTCTTTGATTCTCTTGTCATTTGCATTTAAAGTATTCTTAAATTCTTAACTCTAAGATACACATAATGTTCTCAATCATATCCAAATAAACTAAAAACACAAAGAAAACTAGAAGTTAGTCATTAATGTATATGAGATAAAATATATCATATCAATTAAACATGTATTAGTAAACTTAAAATCAATTATAATATTATGTATTAAGTAATCAAAAGAGAGTAACCCATATTATATAGGCGGATTCCCTCACTCGATCCCGTGTGGCACTTAGCGTTCTTGACTACACTAAGAAAGGCTAAGTCAGCCTGTAGCACACTTATAAGGTTTAGAGAGAGAAAGTAAAGAGAGAAACTCTGACTACAAATTGTATTCACTCAAAATGACTAATGCCTTAAAATTGAGGAAAACACCCCTATATATACAGAAAGCCTTTACAAATGAATGGTTGAGATTAATTCGATCTAACAATTATAATTGGTTCCCAACTACCACCGTCACTTACCCTACCTGCTACCATATATGATTCTGGACATCTTTGAAACCTTCTAGAACTTTTCATCTTCTAAAAACTTCTAATGGGCTTAGGCTTCAGTCTTGGGCTTTAGGAACCTCCTGGGAATGGCCTATTTTAGGAGGTCTGTAACATTCTCCCCCGCTCAATCCAGTAACGCCCTCATCACTCCTTTATCATGGAACTTTTGAATCTTGTCTTTAAATTGCCATAGTATTTCAGCTAGTTCCCAACTTACCTCACTCTTTGGTCTTCCCTTTCAAATGACCATATATTCATGTCTAAGAGTTTTTCCACATTGTCTCACATATCTATCAGCTATGATCTCTTCAACTTCTTTGTCAAAAGAATCCCTTACTCTTCTTGGGCCCTTTTTTATTCTGCTCTTATAGTGTCTTCCTCATCCTTGTAGAATGGTTTTAGCATGCTCACGTAGAAAACAGAGTGGAATTTCAATCTGGAGGGAATTTCTAATTTGTAAGACACTCGCCCTACTCATTTCATAACTGGGAATGGGCCTTTATAGCGCCTCATCAAACCTTTATGCAATTGACCCATCATACGTTGTATCAAATGTAACTTAACAAGCACTTGATCTCCTACTTGATATTCCATTGGCCTACACTTCATATCTACAATCTTCTTCGTTACTTGATGGCTCGATCTAGGCATGTTCAAGCTAAGTCATGATTTTCTTGCCATTCCTTTGTAAATTTGTATGCAGGAGGGCTGAACCCCGCGTATCCCATTGTTACCATATTAGGAGTTAGGGGTTGCCTTCCTAAGACGATCTCGAAAGGACTTTAACCTGTAGACTCATTCTTCTATAGGTTAAACAAGAATTACACCACATCTAACAACTTGGTCCAATTGCATTGGTTGGCTCCTACAAAATGCCTTAGGTATAGTTCTACCAAAGCATTCACTTGCTCCATTTAGCTGTCCATTTAGGGATGCAAACTGGTTGAAAAGTTCAACTCAAATCTTAGAAGTTTGAATAATTCCATCCAAAATTTCCCTATGAATCACCCATCCGATCACTCATGATGTTTCTTAGCAAGCCCTAATACTTTACAATATGCCTTAAGAACAATTGGGCAGCTTCATCTGCCGGGCACTCCTTTATCACTGGAATAAAGATCACATATTTTGAGAACTTATCATCTACAACCATAATTGTGCCATACCCTTCTGACTAGGGCAAACTTACAATGAAGTCCATTGAAACACTCTCCTATAGATGTTTAGGAATGGGAAGAGGCTCTAGTAGCCCCAAAGTTGCCTTATGTTCCACTTTGTCTTATTGACACACAAGATAAGTTTAAACATAGTTTCAACATCTTCCCTCATATGTGGCCAAAAATGCTTTCTCCTCCATTAGGGCTTATATACGGTGCAATCCTGGATGACTTGCCCATTTAGAATCATGACACTCTCTAAGTATCTCCCTTCTTAGGTCCAAAGAGTAGGGTACGTAAATCTGAGATTCCTTTATGTATACTAGTCCATTCTCCTGCCAAATAAGCATCATCGTAATGTAAAGCAAATAAGTGTTACATCCATTAATCTGTTAATATATTTCTTCTTTTTTTTTAGTTGAAATTTTTTTCTTTCTACTTTTTCTTTATATGTTCTTCTTTGATTAATTTTTTAAATTTAGGTTTTACTGACTTTTTTGTTAACTCATATAGTAAGCTTTCAATCAAAATTTTTGGGTTCTTCCCCTAAGACAATAAATGTCATTCTACCAATGCCACATTGTAAGCTTAATTACTCGAGTTAATGATATAGGTTACTTTTTTGCTTCTTTTTTTTTAAATATTGGTGCCTTATTGTTACTTTTTTTGCTAGTGAATTTTATTACATGAACATCTTATAAAGATTAGAAGAAATACAAATTTGAGGCTAAAAAATACTCATAACTCCAGTCACTGATTCGAGACATTAAAATAGTTTTTGCACTTTGTATTAAGCTTTTCCTTTTTTTTGGTTTACCCTAACTTTAACTCCTTTTTTTTTTCCATTTGAGAAAATTTTCAAAAGATAGACATCATATATTCATGTACTATAAATTATAATCCTTCTAGATTTCTAGTAAATGAGTATATATTAAAATAAATTTAAAAATGCAAATAGATAACTCCTAGTTAATAGCAGTGTGGTCCAAGTCTAAAGTCATATTTTAAGTAACATGTAAGAAAGTCTAATACAAAATTCACAATTCAACTCTAATTAAGTGCTAAAAATTTATTAATTATCAAGTGTAATTAAATGTAAAAGTTAAAAATTTTGTCAAAAAAGTTGCTTCCTACATAAATGCAAAATGATTTTAAATATGTATGTACAACTTAAAATGATTTTCTATAAATAACGTAATCATCAATTGCAATTTTTTTTTTCCATAGATGCTCATAAAGGACTAGAATATTAAATACAACCAACATCAAAATGTATCAAATATTACAATCTGCAAATGCTCTTGAATTGTAAAACCCAAAAATAAAAAGAAAAAGAAAATAAGAGGGGTTATAATAAGTTAAGGGCAAGCTCAAAATTAACGATGTTAATAAATGCCATTTTAGATATAGAAAAGTTTAGCAAAAGTATAAAAGGGTTGCTTAAGGTTTTAAGGAAACCATTTTCCTGCATTTTTTTCCCCTCACATGCTGCGTTCCTAGGGTTTTGCACAAGTTCTTGAAGGTACAAAGTGAAAATGTCAAGGACTAGCAAAACCGGGTTGGGAAAGCTAAGGTAAGGCTTATGTATTGTCTCTTTGTTATAAAATCTTAATAGATTCTCATTGGAAACCCGCTTTTCCACATAAGATAGCCCTAAAACGAATTTCAAAAGACTTTTAGGGAGTGCCACAGTGGATCTTATGTGGTGAAAGCGAGGCTAAAAGCATAAGATATCGAGGTAAGGTTATAGGAAACCCTTTTCCTTTAAGTTTTTGTTCAAATCCTTAAAGCAGCTCATTTTTCCGCTTATGGCAATGGATAAAACGACCCTAAGGCAGTCCTACACATATCTTACAGTAGTTCCTAGGTAGTAGACACGAGATTTTTCAGCCCTAAAGGTGAGTATTCTAACCGAAGTTCTATGTTTATTGTTGTTTCTTGAAAGAGTTCTTGAATCCTTAGGTTTTAGGTGGTGATTTGATTATATAATGATGTTTAGATGATGTTTGGTGAGTAACAATGGTGTGTTGATGTTGGAAAACACTAGGGAAGGGTTGTTTTCGAAATCGAGCAAAAGCAAGATAATGTGCAAGAGATGAAATGTACTACAATCTACAGAATTTTACAAATTGCAGCTAGAGTCTGAACACCATCCCCCATAGCATCCAAATGCCTAGGGCATTCTGCACCCCTTTGATCATAGCATCTGGACATTAGTTAAACAAACATCCAAAATGCCATGACCCTTAATTCTTGCAATGATGTTTTTTTGAGTCCTTCGAGGTTTTCCTAGCATGTTTTCTTGTCTTAAACCCTTTCCTAAACCTTTCTAAACATAGAACTTCATGCAAAACATCTTGTGAATCAATATGTTCTTCTATTAATCCTAAGCTCCTCAAGTGATTCAAAAGGGAATACAATAATTATTGAGTTGTTGTGTTATAAAGTGTAGTTAGAATAGTTTATAACCTAAGTACATGTATTATTCTTATATGATCACGTTGTAAAGCCCTTATTTCAAATTCTAAGCAAATACTATAGTTAAGGACAGGGTTCGTTTGTTGCTTGTATAGGTATAGGATTACTAACTGTTAATGAACCTAATCAATATTTGTATTAAATAAGTATACTGCATGTACTTGGCTGAGCCCAAGAAACTGGGAAGATCATACTTTAAGGTGGCACCCAAATGATCTTAATGTGACAATATCCTGATTAGAGTCTCACTTTGAAATGATATGAGTAGATTAAGTGTTCCTTAGTTCCTAGAGTATTGAGAAGGACCTAATACCAATAATTATATGTGTATATATATATATATATATATACATATATTGCGTGCTGGAGTCATGAGTTACTCCATGTTTTAGGACGTCAAAACCATGTTGCTTACTGAGCCTAAACAAAGATAATAAATGGTGGTTGTACGTTCAATTGTATTGAATTGTTAATGTATGTGCTTATGTATTGCTTAATGAACATGCGGATGTGATTTGTATACCCTGTACTAGGCTTTGCTTAACTTTTTAAGTAGTGCGAACCGTGACTAAAAACAAACAAGGCCAACCGCTAAAAAGGTCTAAGTTTGTCGAAAGCTTGAAAGGAGTGATAGGGAATGTATGAAAAAAAAAAAAAAATGAAAAGTAAGCAATCCTATGAACAACTCCAATGGATATGACGTACCAATGGAACTTCCAAGGACTCACAATACAACTAAATATAATGCATGAATTGGTTTCGGTAAGATTACTCACCATCTAGTCTTACTTAAGGGTTATAATAAGAGTGAAATGAAAGTAAACAAAATAATGTTTACAAGAGGCAAAATGGCAAGTGTATCAACGTTCAATCTCTAATTACGACTAAAAATACAAGGGTATTTATACCCAATAATTTAAGGCAATTTGCTTAAAAGAGAAAAAATAAAAAGGGTATTAACCTAAAGAAGTAATGTACAAGAATACAAAATGGTAAAAATAAATATTCAAGAAAAGCAATGATTTGTGTAGCAAATTCTATACGTAATCTTGTACACGTGGTGATGATACATTGGCAAAGTTGTTAGAGGATGCAAGTAGAAGAGTATAATCAAATTGATGGCCTAAGTAAGGGTGACTAAGGATCATTCCGAGGTCGCTCTCTTGGTACCACAGCAAGGGTAAGGCTAAGTAGTTAGTCAGCTTGGACGTGAGTGAGTACTTGAGAGTAGCCTAGTTATTATCTCGATAATCTATAATTTAATATACTTCAGAGAGATAAGCAATCATTCGATTCGGCATACAGGGTGACTCAGCAAAGAGATACTCGGCTTCAGTAAGAGTCAATTGGAGCAAAAGGATCCACCTTGCTAACCCTTCTAGTCTTCGAGCTCAACTGCAAGTCAAAGGCCTAGTAGCCTAATTCTTATCATTAGGGAACTGTTGTTTTCAGATGTAGGGATAGGTTATGAGGATTATGAGGAATACTATAGTGATTATGGATATTATGGAAAAGATGCTGAATATTATGACTATTACTCTAATTATGGAGATGGTTTGGCATAGTTATTGTAGGATTGAAAGTTTCATTAGTCATGTTGATGGATTTTATTATTCTCTTTTATTTGTAATCGAAGATGCTGAATATTATGACTATTACTTTGATTATGGAGATGGCTTGGCATAGTTATTGTAGGATTGAAAGTTTCATTAGTCATGTTGACAAATTTTATTATTCTCTTTTATTTGTAATATATATATATATATATATATATATTGGTCATGAGAAGATACCTGAGACTTCTCCAATCATGTCATTAGTAGTATGTTTATTGATAAGTTTGAGACTGTGTTATTCTGTTTTGTTTGTAAATTTTTTTTCTTTTTTTTTGTCATAAGAAGCCACCTGAGACTTCTCTAATCACGTCGATATGTTAATTGACAAGTTTGGAGATTAAGATACTGAGTTTTGTTACCTTAGTATTTTTAAGACAGTTATTAATAACGTACAACAAATCTATTTCCTTTGACTAAAATAAAGTGAAATTTCGATCATTATGTTGGCATTGGTGGATTATGGGTGTTTCAAGACATCCTTAAAACATTGTTTTGGAGATTATTATAGGTGATTGGTGATTATGAAGTATGTGATGATGTTAGCAAGTTATTTGTAGATGCTTAACCTGTTGGTAGATCATAAGGACATGTACATGTTGTAACTTCTTAGGTTCTTGGGTATTACATGAATCCACCTCAAATTGATTGGATTGATCAAGATTTGATTGAAACTAATCATTTTTAATTCCCAAGAGTGTTGTCCATGGTATGTATGAAAGAAAGAGAGATAGTAAATTATTTCTCAATTTGGATTCAATAATTTTTATGAACCAACTCTATGATACCGGAATAAAAGGAAAAATAAAGAATAATAATTAGGAAAAATAAATAGATAAATGTTGATTTTACATTAAGGGTGTGTATTGGTTTTATTGAAAAGTGGCAAAGGCATTTTAGGTATAGAAAAATTCCTACAACCTCAAGTATAAAAGTTGAGTATTGCTTATTGAAAACCCTTTTTTTGCAATTACTACAAGTGTGTAGCAATTGTAGATTAGGGTTTCTGCACAAGGTTAAAAGCAAGAGAGGAATTCAACATGTAAAAGCAAGATTGAGACAGGAGAATTCAAGGTAATGTTTAAAAACAACTTTTTATCAAATCTATGCTTTAAATTCGTTTTTCTTCATAGGGCAATGAATAAAATGAATTTTAAGCTGTGTGTTAAGTTTGTCATAGCAAGCTTTTAGTGGTAGGGGTATGAATATCTGATCCTGAAGGTAAGATATGAATAATTGAACCTTATATGTTTTGTTTCTTTGAAATTGTTAATTAAATAATAGAAGTTAGGTTGAGATTTGATTGTAGATTTGTGTTCAGTTGATTTTTTTTTTTTTTTTTGAGGAGTTTGGGCTTGAGGTTGTTGTTGCAATTGATTGAAAGGTGGGGTTACATTAGATTTGGAGTTATGCTGCAAAAGGATAAGTTTTAGAGAAGAGAATTTGAAACAATGGGGAATACAGTCTAGGAACACAGGCGTGCTCCTTGTCCATAGTCCCTGTTAGTGATATGCACAAGGCCATATAGGTTTTATGTCATTTGATCATTTATTTTTCTTTAAAATTTAAATCATTTTATTTATCATGTTATTATTAGCCATTTAACATGATAAAAGAACTCTTTGAACTTTTTTCTTCCTCATGTCATGACAATGCATAACTTTAATAGTAAAACCATAAGGTAATGAGAACATTATTTTAAATTATCTCTAGTCGCTCATTATATAATAAAATAATGAATTAAGATTAGTATGTAGGTTGAATGATAATCATGTTTTATTAATTATGGATATGAGATATCAATTCAGTACATAGATACATGTAAAAGTACATTATATTAGATCGACTTACCGTGAGAGTATTGTATAGATCAATTTGATAAGTACTACTCATTACAATGTTATTTTAATCATTTGACCTAATGACACCATGGATTCTTACATAGTAACTTCTATGTTTTGAGTCAATTTTTTATCATTTTTAACTGGATGATCATAAAATTGTGATTGGATGTAGAATAAACTATGTGGAAGAATATGAGTGTCCGTAAAGGAATTTATCCATCCTATTAATTTGAGAGATATATCTTTTGGCCTCCTTAAAGAATAAGATCAAGAAAATGCATGACCATGTTCAAATGAATTGATAAAGAGTTATCAATGTCATTTGTCTAAGTCAATCAAACTTTAGATTCAAGAAATAAGTGGTTAAATAATATAAGAGTACCTTAATCCACACCTTATGTTTGATCATTAGATATCATATGACAAGCGAACTAAATAACTTATTGTTAATAGGTAAAATCGGATCATCGATCTTCACTTAATTTAGGTAAGAACAATATCTTACTGGAGGCTACTTTTGTCTTGTAGGTCTAAAATTTTCAGACCTATTGCCAACATTAGGTGAACCCACAAGGTCACACACAATGAACAAACCTAATGGACTATGGGTTTATTTTAAATCAAGTAAGAATTATTGAAATATTTATTATTCTTAAATAGTTTAAGAATGATAAATAATGAAATTTATTATTTTTTAGAGAAAAATAATAAATAATAAGATAACATATTAGATATTGTTAGTATTTTTAATATCTTGCAATATATCTCTTAGTATCTTTAAGGAGATATTATCGCTCCTCTATATATAGATAGACGTTTGTTGTCAATATTAGACCAACGAAGAAAGTCCATAGACCAGAAAATAAAGAGAAAAACATGAAAGATTGTGAGAGATTTCCTAAACAAATATAGATTCATTGTACAGTGCTAGCATACTGCAACTTGTTTGAGCAAGCTCATTTAGGTGTGGATACCAGCTGAGGGTGTTGGTGTCTTATAGCACTTGCAGATTTGCCTATCTAAGAATTTTGAAAAGGCCTAAAATAAAGTAAATTTCTCTATTCTTTTTCAGTTTAATTGAAGCACATAGATCTTATAGCGTTTAGGGATAATAGATTTTAAAATTCTATTGTACCTATAACAAGATTCATATCCCTAAAATCCAACCGTCCCTAGGGACATGTAGGATAAAGCTTTAGTGAGAAAATTTTGAAGAATTTAAGGACAAGAGGACCACAACCTAGGTCCACAGCCATGGTCTTCGAGTAAAGTCATGCCTAAGTTTTTGAAAGGGAATCATAGCTAAGGTCTATAGCCATGGTCTTCGAGTAAAGTCATGCCTAAGTTTTTGAAAGGGAATCATAGCTAAGGTCTACAGCCGTAATCCCGAAGTGTGGTCTTGAAATCCTCTTCCTTTCTCCTTTTTTCTTATTCTTTAACCTTACAAAGTGTAACTAAATCAATCCTAAGTCAATTTAGATGTTAAAATGGGTCTAAGACTTTAGGAATGCTAAGTTTAGACTCAAGAATCTAGTTAGACAAGCCAAAAAGAATTCTAAAGTATTGCCTTATGTGGTACTATAGGTTTTGATTCTAGTGATATTCTAACATTGATATTACCAATTGCTCTTAGGAAACAAGTACTAAGTATTACATGATGCTTTTATTTGTAAGATTAGTGTATATTAAATGGACTTAATGACTATTTGGCTTAAATTTAAAGTGTGTTGCATGTGCTTAGTTATGGTTATCAAACTCACGATTCTACTATTCATTTGAATGCATAGAATCATATAAAATCATATAAAACCGGTAAAATTACAAACTTGTAGAATCATATATGAAAGTTCGTAAAATCATTTTCATTAAAAGTTTGCACATAAATGATTTTACATCCATTTTAATTAAGAAAAACATTATAAAATCATAAATTCATAAACACGTATTTTTGACTTGCAATTTAACAACTATGGCCTAAGGGATTAAGAGAATCGGTAACCTTAAGAAGGTACCCTAATAATCTTAGTGCAACATTATCCTGATTAGAATCTCACTTTGAAATGATATGGGTAGTTTTAAGTGTTTCTTGGTTTCTAGGCTATTAGGGAGGACCCAATACCATACTTATTTATGTATTTATATATCTACGTATGGGAGTCACGGTTACTCAAAGTTCTAGGATGCCAAAACTATACTATTTGACGGACCTAACAAAAGATAAGAATTGGTTATTATTGCATCTAATGATTATGAATAAGTAAAAGTGTATGCTTGTGCGTTTATTGTTTGATCATGCGCATGTGCTCAATTACTCTATATTGGGTTTTGCTCATCCCTTAGGGATTTTTTCGCTTTTTAGGTGTAGGAATAGGTTATGGAGATTATGAGGATTATTATAATGATTATGATTAATACGAGACGCATCTAGCTACTATGAATATTATTATGATGATGGAGACAACTTTGTGTATTTTGAGTAGGATTGTAGATTTGGCTAAAACAAGTTATCAAACTTTTAGTTATTTATTTCTATTTTGTATTTTGGGTTGAGAGAAATCACCTAAGACTTCTCTTGTCAGAGTATGTGGTTTATTGTTATCAGTTGGCCATAACAAGTAAAAGATTCTAGAACTTTGCTATTCGGTTTCCTTGTAACAGATTTGTCGAGTTAGAATTGTTACTCTTTTACTTTAACTAAGATTATTCAAAGGTTGAATTTTTACTCAAATTATTGGTGGATTATGGATGTTGAGAACATCTGTGAAATTTTATTGGAATTACTACTAAGTTATTGATGATTGTTAATTATGTAGAGAAGTTAACATGTCGACTTAAAGATGTCTGACGTATCGATAAGCTATAAGGATATGCGGCAAGCTAGAAATTCTATGGGACGTTACAAACTCTCCCTCTAAAATTTTAATTAGTTAAATTACTTATTTACCCCTATTTAATTAAAACAAGGTTTAAGGACTTAATGGTAATTGTATTTTAACTACCTTAAAATAACTAGATACTCTATATTACCAAAAACACCTTTACTTAGTTATTGTAATCTAAGGTTATTTTAGGAATATTATTTAAACTATTATTTAGTTAAATGAAATTTTTATTTTCCTATTTTACCCTCAACTTAAATGATTTAAATTATTTTACTATTTTCTTTTAACTTAGGGTATTTCAAGAAATGTAGCCATAACATATGCTAAGTACGAATAAAATTAATTTGCCAAATCCTTTAGCATACTTAATCAACTAATGTATTGAATCATATATGATAATAAAAATAGCCAATGAGTACTAGATTTTCATGAGGAAGAAATGACTAAGTATTAGACGATTTGTCTACTAGCCTAATTTAAACAACCAAAATAAACCAAACTCACCAAAACTTACCTCCAATCATGAGCAATGAAGTTCTCTCTACAGAGAAAACATCTAATCACGATATTTTTCTATAAGATTATATGAATAAATAACTTATGTTATAAGTTAAAATTTTGGTTGAAATTCTAGGATCAACACACCATTACATGTAGTAAACCACAATTTTCAACTGCACAATATGAGTGAGTTCAAGTGTTTTTGGCCAAGACTATATTATTACATAAGAATTTTGAAAACACCTTATTACACAAATGAACATTCAATCTAGTCATGGCATCAAAGTATTATCATTAACTAAAACTAATTGATTATCCCAAAATAATGAATTTCACGTGAAAATTATTCTAAAACACTATGTTATTAATAACCATATATAAGTTCTACCCTACTTAAGCAATCAATCCCATCAAAATATTAGAATCCCATAAAAACAAGTTTACCTCATGATAAATATAAAAACACAATAGCAAGGGCACTCAATCATCATGACAAATATCATGATTCAAAGATTTAATGATAACATTGTTGAAGAATAAAACCCTAATATGAAATCTCAGAAAACCTATGGTCCTAATGTATTTCAAGACAAACTAAATAGCATAAACCAATTAAAAATTACAACTATATAAATCTACCTTAATTCTATCTTGTTAACTAAAGAGAGTTCTAAGAAATTAAAGAAATGCGTGTCTTTCCAAATAAAACCCATATGGTAACATTTATATTGCAACACTATTATTCGGATGGTATATAAGCTACCATTATCTTCCTCAAATTCCAAAAGGTTAAACCACTAGAATTTGAGTTGTTATTATTTAGGGGTCAGTAAAGCTAGCGTTTAAATAGTGAGAGAGAGACTTGACTCAACATTAATTTAAAAATTATCATCCAGATGTTAAGTTCAAGTGTTCAGGTAGTGACTACAAATCCAATTATCGTTGGGCTGGTGTGCACTGGCTTTCTAATCATCACTTCAATGGTGAATATGTAGTTCATAGCCATGCTACCATCGGATGCCTACCAAATTCTTTGCAAAAACATTAAGAAATTAAGACTTGTCTATTCCAAATTTGAATTTTTTAAAATATTTTTTATATATTCTTTCTTTATTGGTCCATTTTATGTATAATTAACATATTTTCAAGTGTTTAATTCAATTTTCATCATTTAATTGTGTGTCAATAATGCTCTTGAGCTAAAAAAACTCATGGTTTTTTGTGTTATTAAGCCACCAACATTAGTAAACCAAACAAGTGCAACACTAAAGTCCCAACATCTAAAAGGGGACAGAGTAATCTAACATAGTTGTCATGAACATTTTAGATGTTGCCTCATGGAATGATAAGGAGAAAGTCTAGCACTATTACACATTTAGTTCCATAGTATACAATAGTATTGCTTTCTCGGATAGATCTTCCAACCAATGTACCTAACGTCTCCACCTCTCCTAGAGGACTTTATCACGTAAACCCGTATGGTTAGGGTTTAGCATTTTTGGCACGGATGAAGCAATAGCTTTATTGGGCTACAACATCCATTGCTCAAAAGTTAAAGGTTTTTTACATGTTTATCGATCTTTTAAAAAATTATACAAATATAAATTATATAAAAAAATTACATAAATATTGTCATAAAATTGCATACGAATGTTGCATTAATTAATTGCAACATTCGTTTTGTTAAACAAATTTTGCTATAAAGGTATAATGTTGCAAAATCGCTTTTTAAAGATGCAATTTTGCCATGGTATACTTATGTTACAATTGAAAAATACAACATTAGTATACCGTAGTAAAATTGCATTTTGCAATGGTACATTTTTCTCAATTACAACATACGACACTTTTATACTATAGCAAAATCACATGATGGTATTTATGGAATTTTTTTATACCATTTATATTTGTATAATTTTTTTTAAAGATAAGTAAACATGTATTATACCATTTATATTTGTATAATTTTTTTTAAAGATAAGTAAACATGTATTATACCCTTAAAAGTTAAGATAGCAGATCATTTTCTTATCATTGTACGTTTGAATGGGGATTCTTAATTCCACCACCATGAGCTATCATAGAGTGTTTTTTTTTTTAAGGAAGGTTGGCATCTAATGCATCAATGGAGGAAGAAGTTTTAGATGATGCAGTTAGCTACTACGTGCTAGAGATTTTTTAGTGATATTCTAAACCAACAAATTTAACATCAAGTGTGGAATCTCAAATCTCCTCTTTCCTCACTTGGTTTCATATATGATAATTCCAACTCTATTTCTATTAATATTAGGTCGAATGGTAACCTTATACAAACGATAACATCGAGGCCCTTACCCCTACTAGTGCATTAAGAGTAAGACATGGCCAACTCAAGTTTCACTAATCATAAGTAGTTAATTTCAAGGAACTTGAAGTAATTGGAAATCCTTTTCTCCATGCATTAGACATTGAGGTCTTGGGGTGCATAGGTGAGTTCAATTTAGTTATCTATTTAACTTAGCTTAAAGTTGATATAAATTTAATAAAATTTTCTAGTCTATAAATTTAGAGTATTAATTTGTAGTATTACAATGTTATTTGCAAGATTTGGCCATTAGGGAGTAAGATATAGTAAATTTGGGTTTTGTTGAAAAAAAGAAATCAAGATTAAGCTACATGTGAACGTAAGTCATCTCGTCATTATTTAATTTAATGTTTGATTGTGTTAATATTTAGATTTAAGCTTAATTGATATTTAAAGTAGTAATTGAATTAGGTTTGAAGTAGATATGTGTAAATGGGTTATAAATCATTACGTGTATGATGTGTTGAATTGAAGTCTTAAATTGGTTTGATTTATGTTAATTAATGTATATGCTCATGTTTTGATATATTAGTTAATGAATTAATTTGTGTGTATATGAAAATATCTTGGTCGTGACTTGTAGTATGTGTAGGGCTCGACTCTTGATTCAATTCGTGTTGATCGATATCATGTTATGTTAATTTAACAATTTACTTAATAAACAGGTTTAGGTGTTCAATCTAGTTAATTTATATATAATTTGAGTATGGTAAAATTATTATCATAATGTTTATAATAAGTTTCATTTTTTTGGAAATTTTTAGGTAAAACAAGAGTAGCTTCTTAAAGTTGTTGAATATGATAATTTAAGTGTTTCAAAGTTCATTTACAATTGATTGAATATGTTATTGTTAATAATGACAATTAATTACATGAAACTAGAATTCAAAATAAACGATTATGAAAGTTTTTTTTTTTAATAGAAAGCATGATTTTTTTAAACATTGAATATAACATTTAAATTGAAGAGTTATTATATTAGATGATGTGTTCTAGATGTTCAAATGTGTTTTTGCTAATGTACAAAGCAAGTTTATATTTTGTTATGTTTTAATCTCTGAAATTCGATGAGATTTAATTCAAAGTCTAAGTGTCTATACCTCTATAATTTTCTAAAAAAAAAAATTAGACATTTTAAGCATATTCATCATGTTTTTTCTTAAAGTGCAACTTTTATTAAAAGCTTGTTTTCCCATAAATTTTGAGTTATAACTAAATCTCAATAGGTTGAAACATCAATTTAAGTTAATGATAAAAATTGGATATCAATAATATAATTGGATTTAGATTAAGCTCTTAGAAATAAAGTGGTGTAATCTTTAACAACAAGTGAAACCTATAAAGATGTGTTTATGAAAAAAAAAATTCATTAATAATATTAAATCTAAAAATTAAATAATGAATAATAAATGAATGATGCAAAGTGAGAATTAAAAAATGAAAGTAAAGAGAGAAAAAGGTTAGACTGCCAAAGCGGTCCAAGATTGATTTAAATGAGCCCTTTTGAGTTGGTTAGTTCAACCCCTACATCAGTCCTCTATGTGAGACGATGAGGAAAATAATCAACTAACAATAACTAAAATTAATTAACATTAAATAGCAAATAAATTAATCGACTAATTAATTAATCTAACCTCTGGGCTAATTTTATTTTATGGCAATGTTAGGCGTATTTATTAATAGACTAGACTTATGACATGGATTATTGTCAATGGGCTATCTTAAAAGACTATTTAGGAAATATTAACTATGAAACCTATATATCATGTACTAAGCATTAGTTTGAATATTTTTCTAGTAAGCTATTAGTAATGAATTGGGCTTATAACATGATTTATTTGTCTAATGGCCTATTTTTAAAAAAAATTAAGAAAGTATTAACTATGGAACCTATCTAATATATACCCACACTACATGTACGAAAATTAAATAAAGTTGTGCAATACAATTTACTATATATCAATAATTACTAAATCAAACCACTATGACAACAATCATTTAAAATGTGTATATATATGAATATATATATAGCTATGTATAAGAACAATATTGAAAGTGTGTATACAATCATAAAAGAAAAAGAAGAGATAAAATAACATTAAAAAATGTTAATTGCAAGTATTTTTCTTCATCAAAAAAGTCATCATGTACAACTTTTAAAAAAAAAGGGCATGAATATAAAAACGTTTTATCTACTTTAATGATATGGAAGATAACAAAAGTTATTTATATCTAAACCAAAGGAAAAGCACATATTAATGTTTGTATAAGTTCAAAGTGCACTTATTTAACCAAGAATTTAAAATTATGGTTAGATGACCATTGACACCCATGATTATTAGAAAAGTGTTCTACTAAACTGCATTCATTGATATTGAAACACTTAAGATTGGGGTGATTATTGAATAAGTTTTACTTATATGCCTAATCTTATAGCATTTGGAGTTTATAAAAAAGATTTAAAAAATTGGGAAATGTACAAAAAAATTCTTAACGTTTCACGTTTTTATGAATCAGTACTTAACCTTTCATTTAATCAATTTTAATCTTCAACTTTTTTAAGTCATATCAAATAAGTCATTTCGTTAAACTCTATTAAATTTTCCATTATTGTAGACAAATATCAGCACATAATGGGTCAACATAAGTACAAAAAAGTTTCTAACGTTTATTTATATATATGAATCAGTTTTTAACATTTTATTTAGTTCATTTTAGTCCTCAATGTGTTCACATAAAATGAAAAAACTAACGAAGGGATTTTTTTTGTAAATTTATTAAAAAGTTAAGAATTAAATTAAACTAAATGAAAAATTAAGGACTAATTCGCATATATAAATAAACATTGTGAATTTTTTTCTTACTTTTCTAAAAAAAAAATCTTAAAACTCCTAAAGTCATTAAACGTCGCATTCACTTTAATATAATAGATATACTAGCTTGATTTATATGCATACCTGTGATTCATTTTATATTGAAAATATAGGTATGAAGAAGGGTTAATATTATAATTTATACATACATGTGTATGTAACATTAAATTGGAGCAACATGTATATAAGTTGTGTTTGGTTAGCAATATTGGATAGAGAATATGATTGTACAATTCTTTTGTCACTTTGCCTATTCGCTTCATTGAATGGATTAGAACTGCAATTCATTGGATTTGTATAAACCCATAATGACTATTAAATTGTTCACTTGGACCAAAAATAGATATAAAGATTATATATGTAATAGTTTAAAATGACAATAATACCTAATAAAGTCAAATCTTTCATATCCTAATAACACCATCTCCTAATGGCAGTGATTTCATTACATCACTCCTCTCACTTATCCACCACCATTGACCACCATCACATCTGCATTATACTAGACACCGTGTCCTAAGAGCTTACTAAGTGAAACCTCCTTCACAATCCAATCTCTTACTCTGGTGCTGCATCATTCACCTTACACCACCTCCTTTATAACATAAACTTAAACCTGAAAGCCACATCATTGAGATGCTTACTATGATTATTTCCCTTCACTTGCCTAGGCTTTTGGCAGCAATTTTGAGGGAAAAAAGAATTTGTCAAAGGACTGGTTTTTAAGGTTTTTAGATGTATGTCATCGAATGAAGGTAGCTTGGTAGTGAATATTTTACCTTGAACCGACAAAATCGTAACAGTCCCACTATGCAAACCATTATAAGATAAAAGCTGACCATACAACCGCCATTTTAGACCTGATTTATACAAGATATCCACGACTAACCCGTTTTGAAGGAAATAGTTCATAAATTAAATAAATTATTTACTTAAGAAATTATGGAAATATGTATATACACAAGAATTTAAATATTACAATTAATGTTTGAAAAGTTTCATTGTATTATATTTCCTACGTAATACATTATTTGAGAATAGAAGTTTCTAAACGAAAGCTAAAACGTTAACAATATATCTAATCTTCAAATGTATTTCTACACTCTGTAGGATCTAGCAACTGCTAGCTTCAAGGTAATATAGGCTGCTTCGTAGCTAACACCTGCAACTACATCTATAGGGATGTAAGTAACCACAGCTCAATAAATTGGAACAGAGACTTAAAACCATACAACAAACATAAATAAGGTTATTGACTAAATTATTCGGTGTAATGCATGTTCAAACAAATGCCATCGCATAATATTATTCAACCCGTCATGAGATTAAGGAAATTATACCCACCCTAATTCGGGTTAAGGAGTTTCCGTTAATGCAACAGCTTATAACCAAACCCAGACTTGTGCAATGGAGACACCGCTTCTTCCGCGACTACCTTCAAACCATTTACCTTACCTTTGCTGCGACCTCCTCACTTGTCACTTAGTTCAATTAAAGATAAAGAAGGGACCAAGTATGCTATCCAAAGCTATCCCTTTCGAAGGAGTCGATATTTGATCGGAAAATCCTAGGTTTCCCCTAATGAGTTACTATGCAAGTCTGATTTATATTTACAAGTCATATATTTTATTAGGTTCAGTTTAAGGTAATCAATCATTTCATATAAATCATATAATACAAGCTAGAACAATAAATCAAATCACATCATCAACTCCAAAACAAACACAAGCGTACGGTTGACTATTTAACAAACACAATCAAGTACAATCTCAAGCCTCCAAGTATTACAAATTAGTACTCTAAAATACAGTGATTTTTTAATCCCACCTTACCTGAACTCCTCGTTTGCTCACTCGAGGTGCAACTCGTACTGATTATTGTAAAAAATCCCTATAATACAATTATTGTTTCAGTTTTCCACATAACTGTTATAGATTAATTTTATCCTACAATGCTTATTGTTATCTTTGGTTTAAGGTTTAATATACCTAATTATCTACATTTTCTAGTCTTTTACAATTATTCTTAATTTAAGTTAAGTTTTGGTTCAATTTCTGCATCTATTTTTAAATTAGGTTTTAGTTTAGTTTCTAAATACGACTTTATACGCAAACCCTAGAAACTCATTTCAACCCATAATGTGAAATTAATCATATTATTTTCGGGTATCCTAGATATCGTTTTTGGTCTCCAACCAATATTTTAGTCCACACGGTACATCCTAATCCTAATGTAACGACTAAATTTACTCCCATTATAAGAAAATCTTATATTTTTCATATAATTACCCTAATTTAAGTTTCCTACTAGATTTTGTATATATTCCTATTATTAGTATAATATCAATTTTTATTTTAATATTTTCTATTTATTATATTTCCAATTTTTCATATCATGTATTATTACCTATTATGTACATAATATACACATCTAATATCCTCATTACTTCAAATATCATCACTCAACTTCAATCAACATCTTAAAATACCTAAATTCATCCCGAATTAGATTTTACATCTAATTACCTTAATTTACAAAATTTACTATTTTTACCTATTACTTATTTACTACATAATATCCTAATAGTTACATCTAACACTCTAAATACTACAAATAGGATACTCCATCAGATTTTAACATCTTAAAATATATAATTATGTACTAAATCAATAATTATCTATTTAATTACCTAATTAGCCCTAAATTACCCATTTTATATGTTATTTTAAGGCCTAAAAATTTCAAAAATTAATTTTTGAGAAAAGGCTTCATAGTACTATTTTATAACCCTTAAATAGTTTACAAAAAAAATTTGAGCTCAGAACTACACCCATAAAGTCATTTTTTTAAACCCAAACAAAGCTCAAGTTTGCACAATTTCTTAAGGATAATATATTTCAAGACATAAATTTATCAAAATAAAATTTTTCTCTAAATAAACATACTAAAATATCTTAGAATAATAAGTTTCATAATTTTCCAAATATTTTTTATATTTTTAATAATTTAAGAAAAATTAGGTTAAAATTGGAACTTACCATCGGTGGCTACTCCAACCACTACCGGCCACCAAGGCCTTATCAACCAATTTGGGCACTGCTACCACCATGTGATGATGGTGGCCGTCCACTCCTAGGTGTTCGTCGGGTTGGGGATCTCCTCTAAAGCCCTAATTACGTAAATTTTTGCTAATTTTTATAAAAACCCTAATTCTCTCTCAATTTCAGTGCTCTCTAATTTTATAGGGTTTCAAACTAACCAAATGAGCCTCTATAGAAATTTGGCTATTTATAGAGGCCTTGAGGGGTTTTTTGTGCATTAAATTGAGGTGATAAAAGCCTTATCCTCTTTCAAATTGCTTTTTATTTGGCTAATTTTTATTGGTTAATTTTTCTACTTGCTACACCCCTATTTCAAACATTTCCATAACTTTTTCTTGATTTTTTTCTTAATTATTTATAAATTTTCTTTAATTATTTAACTTTATTTTGGCATATTTCGTGTATTTTAAGTAATTATGCGTATTTCCACTTATATGTAAATTCATATAAGGTACAAATAAATATCCTTAAATATTATTTAAGTTATTTTATGATTTTTAGTGTACATATATTTTATCTCTATCGATTCGTTAATTATCAGAATTCATTCTAAACATTTCTGATAAATAACAAACAATTTTCAAAAATTCAATATTATATTAATTAATAATTTTATTACTTATTTTTGTAAATTCAAATTTATAGGATCACTTTTACTAATAATTGTAGTTTCTTCATAAAATTTAGGTTAACTCAGACAATTTATTCGATCGCCTGAAATTCTATGAGCCGAACCTCAAATACCTAATTGTAGGTCTTACAGTAGGTTTGAAACGTGATAGTGATGTTAGTGTATGAATCTGCGGTGGTGTTTAGTATAAGGTAATCGGTCTATTAGTTGTTTTTAGTGAGTAGGTTGTTGTTGTGTTTGGTAATTGGAGGTGTTATGTTCGTCATTGATTGTTGTAATGGTAGTAGTGGTGTTAAATGGTAGTCTATAATGCGTGGTGTTGTATGCATCATTAATTGTTGTACTAGTAGTTATGGTATTGAATGGTGGTCTATAGTACATGGAGTTGTGTTCATTGTTGATTGTTATAACGGTAGTGGTGATGTTGAATGGTGATCTATAGTGCGTAGTGTTAGTATATAGTGCTAGTGTACTTTATTAGGTTATGTTGAACAATGATGAGAAATGAATAACAATTCTTAACTTCCCTAAGGAATCCTAATTCATAATTTTTAGGAATTACAATTTGGGAAAGTAAACATGCTAATAGGAACTCCATAAGGAATAAGGGAGAATATATTCCATTCCCTCAAAGTGAATGAGTCATTGGTGTATGATTACTTTTGAAAGTTCAAAGGCATGTTGATTATGTACCATGAAATAGATTCTTATACCACTAAACGTGATAAGTCTTAGGCCGACAACTACTTATTCGAAATAAATTGGCAAAGAATGTATTTTTACGGTCTTAGAATTTTATAAAATGTAAAGAAATAAGAATGAACAATTGATAAATGTGCAAAATTACACCCCTACTTATAGCACACATTTATGCAAGTGTTAGTACTTTCATGGTAAATTTTGACTAAGAATTAACAAAATACATGTTCTTGAATCATTTGTGCAATAAATAGTGAAAAGGATCAAGATGGAGCCTAAAACAGCTTATATGTGCAAACTAGTGTTTAACCTTAGTTATAGATCATAGCTATGCATGAGATTTGCGTTACAAGTTCACACCAATGTCATTTCATTTTCAATGCAACAACAACTGTGGCTTTATCTTATATGAAGGTTTGAATATATGAAGTAGTTTGAGCTATGAATTACAGCCTAATTATATTTCTGTCCATGCTTGAAGTTAACAGATGATGGCTTTTAAGGGGAAGCTCTTGGTTTTATGGCAGAACCTCAATTAACTATTGGACCACCATCTTATTTGGACAAGATGCATTGAGATGTGCTACTCTTTAGAGAGTAAAAGATGAAACATAACTGATGTACAGGCTGTTAGCATATGGACATGAATAAGGAAATTACAATTGGATAAGAGAATATCACCTAGTAACCTTTACTTGCATGAGAATGAGAACACCCCATCAATTAATTTTTATGTTGGATAGAAACTTGAAGCTCCATGGCTAAATTAATTAGCCCATCCACATGACTAACATGATGTTGCATACATGTGCTTCAAGTAACTAACATGACAGGAAGGTGAACCAAGGACTTCAACAGCGTACACGGCTAAAAACAACAGCAACTTATAGAAATGGCAACGAATAGCCGCAATTCACCACAACAAACCCATGTAAGAAGCCAAAATAGCAGCCCTCTTATTAATAGCAGCCACTTTAACTTTCTTTGCACAAACCCTTAAGCAATAAATTAAAAGCAGCTCTTAGATTATAGCTCTAAGTAACTCTAACTTGACCATGCTCCACATGTTGATAGTAGCCGATTCTTAGTAGCAAAATGTAACCAAGCCGACAACCAAGCTTCACTAAGCACTTGAAGTGATTAACATGATTTAAACTTCATCCAAGTACCAGCGACTTAAGTTACAAGAAGCACTTGAGCAACTCTAAACATTTGATCAAAGAACAAGCTCCAAACAAACTGACTTGAGCATCCAGGCCAAGAGCTCCATAACCGGTAGCAGCTGATAAATAACCCTAACACTCAAAAATTACAGCAGCTTCATTTCATTTGTATAGCAACTAAGACATAGACTTTAAATGGCAATAGGTCGTGGAATCTAACTGCGTAGCAACTCCAAGCTTCTCTAAGTAACTCCAACACAAGGACATGGAGTGTTTAACCAATTTTTCTATCTTACAAGTCCTTATAGAGGCGGCCAACATGCTTTATCTTTACTTGGATGCCTAAAATCACCTCATTACTTTCTTTTGATCTGTTTAACATGTAACATGGACAACAATTGTAGCATTCTAAGCAAAGTCGAGCTAATACACGAGAAAAAAAATCAATATCAACCAATGGCACGTAAGAGGAAGCCACGAACTTCGATTTAGTAGCCACAACATTTTAATTTTGAACCTGCAGCAACCCGTACAAATCCAAAATAGCAACCTAATCTAGGTAGCTCCTAAGATTGTGACAATAGCAGCAGGCCAAGAGCTACTTGACCACAGCAACCACTGAGTACATAGCAACTGCAACTTTCAATTGCAGCCCATGAAGTAATTTACTCACAATCCTAACAACAAGTAAAGCATCTACCTATCAGTACAAGAACAGTAACAAGTTCCTTCAAGATAACTCCACGGCAAACTTGACCTACTCACTGTAACTTAAACGCTCTAAATAGCAGTAGCCAAGGCACTTTAACAGCTGAATCAAGAAGCTTATTTGGAGAAGCACCTACATCTACCAACATATATAGATGCAACAAACAACAGAAGTAACCCAAACCGAATAGAGCAATAACAAATCGAATAGCAAAGCCTTTATGTTATCCTTGAAGCTAAACTTAAGCTACTTGATTCTGAGTAGCTAACCAGGCTGACACCAAGCAATATAGACTTCACTCCTAGTTTGTTTAGTTGCAACATAGATGTTTGGAACCCGGATAGCAGCTACAATACACAAATAAGCCAAGAACACAGCAAACTCTAGCTTCCTAATAGCTATGTTCAAGAGCAATTTAGTAGCTATAAGTAAGCAAATGTGTGGATTTGTTTTCTTAGATAAAAGTTGCATTCAGCAAGCCCACATTGGAAATTTTAGCTCTAGGTCTAAGATATAAAATATATATAATAATAAAATATGGAAAAAGAAGAAGAAGAAAAGCATACAAACAGAAGGACATATATGACAATAATATGTTGTTTATCGCCTACGGCATTTTGACTTAAGACAGCCAACTCATGAAGCTAATATTGGGAAGAAGTTGTTATGACAACTGCTGTTTTTGGAAAAGGCACATGATTAAAGATATAAATAACAGCAGCCCATTATTTCTAGAAGCCCACACATACACTGATTTTGGCTGCAACTTTATTTCTATTTTCGAAGGAAACAACACAAGTAGAATTTTGAAGCCACTAGGTAGACTTAAGCTAAAGGGCAAGAATTAAAGAGCCCATTTTTATCCTACTCATGTAATGATAGCAAAGGGGAGACTATATAGCAAGGGATGAGAGGAACAAATAAAGTAGATGAGCTGTAAAAAAAAAAAAAGGAAGAATACAATAGCTTGACAACAGAAAATAGTAAATAGTAATTTTAACTTAGTGTTGAAATGGAGCACGAATAGAAACATTCTGATTTAATTTTAAATATGTTCTTTTTGATTTTAAGGCATTAAAGCCCTATGTCCTAGCTATATAAGAGGGTCATCCCATGGTCCCAAATGTATTGAAACATGCTAATTTTATTTTAAAAGTTGGATTTGAAGATACCTATTAAGGTGTTTTCTCTTCTTTATTGTTTCAGTTACATTATGCCTTTATTCATTTGGATAATGAGATGAGATATTGTGATTATTAGTTTGTAGGTTTTGCATTCATAGATTCAATGAATTAATGTATTTTGTGAATTGTTTCGATATCGATATTGAGTAGTTAGGTATCTTTCTATTGTGTTCATCGTCTATCTAGTTGGTACTTAGCTAACACTTTTTAGTTAGATAGAGTTAGAAGATAGTCAGGAGGGATCTAATAACTCATAGTGAATATAACCTGGATTTTTTGAGAATATCGTCATAAGAATATGCGATTTTAATTAAATTAATAAACTCATGCACTTAATGTGGTTAAAAATATGGTTTGGGTCATAGGGATATGCTTAAACATTATCTTTAACTAGAATAGTGATTTTGGTTTGAATAGATTATTATTTACCTCAATAGTTATAGATAAATCATCTTAGTAGGTATATTTATGCTATAATTAAAAGTTACCTAGTTAAGGCATGAGTTTAGTTAAATCCTATTTAATCAATTTTAAATATCGCATTTAGGCATCACATTATTCAAATGTGAATAGAATTGCAAATCCCAAATTGATCTTTGAATCTCCTTAACCTTAGGACCCTAAAATTGTAGCTAAGACATTCGATTTAGTGTTCATTTCATTAATTAGTTTTACTCTATTTCAATTCAATTCTTAATAGCTTGGCTTAGGGAAAAAATCAATTAGTTTAGTACTTAGCACTTAGCTCTCTCTGGAATACTAACTTGACTCACTAATTATACTGCTTGCATAACCTGATATACTTATCGATTCTCAGTTGCTTCAATGTAATTTTCAAGTGTAGGTTAAAAAGCTAGCAAGTCAACAATTTCCCTACAAATATTACGTAACACAAAGAATCGAACTACACTTGTTAATAATGATATGATGCTTGGAATTAACAAACAATTTGATGGCCATGATTTTAGATAAAGAATTGAAGATTTACGCTTTGAGAGAAATTTAAAGAACTAGGTCAAACTTTAACTGATCACAAATAACAATGTTTTGCAATCCTTAATAATGCATAATTAGGGCTAACAAGGGTAAAAATGTAACTTAAAAAAAGTTTACAACATAATTAATCAAAATAAACAAAGTAAAGGTTGACACAGTCAACAAGGTACCAATACGCCCTTGTTAGTTCTATGTAACTTTCTAGACATTTGGTAAACATGTTCGTATTCCAATTCAACAACTTGTAAATCTAATACGGTTGCTAACGTACCCATATTGGGATTACGTATCTCGATGGCCTCAAATCTCCCAATACAATACAATCATGTTGAAATAGTATACCCTTCCATATACTAATATGAGCATTTTTCCTCGTTTCTCATCGCTCTTAGCTTGTTTCTCAATCAAAATAATTATTATACAACCATACAATCTTGAAGATGCATTATATAATTCTAGATAAGGTTGATCTCATCAATAGTTGGCTTTCCCAAAAGTAGCCTTTGGATTAGGTTTTGTAAACCCCGTACCCTAGACTACGTAATGACTACTTTAGCCTCATGATTCCCATCATTGCCTCAAAGGTATTGAAGATTCACACTCGAATCTTGCTGGGCTTACTCTTTCTCATTAGCAATGTATGGGGATTAATCAAACACATAATGTAGTTGATACCTCTTAATCTCCTAATAACTTCAATTTATAAGCATTGTTGTTAACATTCTCGAGTACCTTGAATGGACCATCATTTATAGGAACTAATTTTTTAGATCTCTCTCTCAAGAACGTATCCTTTCTCAAATAGACCTACGTAAGATCTCCTTGTTGGAAAGTTAGCTTCTGACCTTTGCTTAGATGCTTGAGTACCTTTTCTTTTATTCTCTAAATTTATCATACTTTGTCCATTGCACTCACACTCTCATCTTTGGTTGCCATTTGAATTGTATTCATAGATAAAGTAGGATCATATCCATAAACTACCTCGAATGGCGTCTTCCCCATAGAATTGTAGATGGATCGATTATATGCAAACTCTACCATTAGTAACCACATATCCTGATACTTCATAATTTTACAAATGATAGCTCTCAATAGCGCTCCTAAGGTCCTATTCACTACTTCCATCTAACTGTTAGTTTATGGATGGTATGTACTATTGAATAATGGTTTGGTGCTAAGCTTCTTCCACAAATTTTTCCAAAAGAATTTCAAATACAATGCTCTTGAGTACTCTATGTAGTTTAACAATCTGTTACAAAGACAAGTTAATAATATATAAAGCATCATCTGTTTTATGGCATGGAAGTATCAAGCCATTTTACTAGAACAATCCACCACCACCACTATGATTGCATCATTGCCCCTAGTAGTCCTAAGCAATCCCAACACAAAGTTTGTATAAAGATCTTCCTAAGCATAGGAAGGAATAGGTGATGGTATATACAACCTACAGGTCTTACGCTTACTCTTGAGCTTCTTACATGTAGTACGTCTTTAACCTTATATACATTGCGCTTCACACCAAGCTAGAAAATATGTTCTTTCAATATTTCTCAGCCACATCCTTTTCACTTAACCTCCTCTATTCATCCTTAAGGTTTCTCCACTACAAATTGGCATGCCTTGAAAATTCAAGGGTCTTCGGCCGCACTTAGGTATCTTCACCATATTCATGACACTAAAAAGCTTTATCTACTCTATGCTCCTATCTAAGTATGCATTAGTAGAATTACCATCTTCAAAAGGTATAATCTCCATTTTAATGTGTTTTAATCCCCCGTTTTGGAGATTTTGCCTAATGCTTGGTCACCTTCAAAGTTATCACCCCTACTCTCCTCAAATTCCTCTACAGTAACTTGTATGCTATGCTTGCCACAATGCCCTTAGCTTTCTAGGGTACCAATTCTTACACCCATATTTGTATGTTCTTTGTTAGCTTTCTATGTGTATCTTGCAAAGATACTTCACCATCATCATCGACATTTCCACTATTCCTTAAAACATTTCTAATGGCACAAACATGTATGCTATTGTTCAATATCTTATCAATGAAGAAAATTAAGAAATCTTACTCATTTCTCTACCCACCAACAAACCTTAGTGATCGCCAATCCTAAACATACGCAATCACTACGAGTATATGTTACTCAGCTTCAGTCAAGTACATCTCAACTTTGTTTTGATACCAAAATTATGATATTCCCTAGATTGACAACCATCAATTTGTAAAAAAATTAGCAAATAGTGGATTTTATGGTCTTATAATGCCATGGAATGTAAAGAAACAAGAACGAATACGAATGACTTCCTACGAAAATTATGCACCATAAAGAATCAAACTACATCTGTTAACAATGATACGATGCATGCAATTGAAAAATAGTTTGATTGCCACAATTCGAGATGAAGAATTGATAAGATCTATATTTTGAGAGAAATCTAAAAAACTATGTTTAATTTTGACTAATCATAAACAACAATGTTCGGTAATCTTTAATAATAAGAAGGGAAAAAACGAAACTAAAAGAAAGTTAATGATGTAAGTAGGTAAAATAAATGTCGACACGGTTAACATGGTGTTGATATGCTTATACTTTTCTTGTGTAACTTTCTAAACGTTTGGTCTTCACTTCAACAACCTGTGTTCCAATTCAACTGCCCATATGTCCAACATAGTTGCCAACATGCCCATGTTAAGAACTATACCTTTTTGGCTTAAAATCTCTCAAAACAATACTATCATATTGAATCTATTTATCCTCAGCCGTAGCTTATCCTTCAACTAAAATTATTACTACTCGACTCGTATAATCTTAAAAATGCATTATACAATTTTAGGTAAGGTTAATCTCATCAACAGTTAGCTCTCCTAGAAGTATCCTTTAAGTCAAGTTTTGCAACCTTAAACTCTAGATTGCATGAAGACTCCTTTAAGCTTATGATTCCCACCACAATGTATGGTATGAAATTTTTAGTTTTAGTCCAATATTTGAAGGATTTTTTGTCTACTAATTGTGACCAACGTGCAAACCAAATAATATATAAAAAAATTTGCATATTTACAGTATCATAAGAATATGATAACCAAACAATACCAAAATGCTTTTTGCCTATTGGATTTTGAAGCTACAACTTTTATATCTATGCATATTATATTAATATTCACTTCTGTAGGTTCTTAACTAGTTAATGTACAATGATATAGGTGATGAAATTGGAAGTTATATGTGTTTGTGCTCAAATTAGAAGTTACATGCGCTTTAGGATTATATCAAAGGGTAAGGGTAGGTGGATATGATGTAAGTAAGATATAAGACTCTATCTATACCCTACCTTATAGGTGTAGATACCTAAACATTTGGAATTAGAACTTACTTTATAACATATTGGAACTATCCTTAAACCCATACCTTATAGAACTTATAGAGTATGGAGTATCCAATGGAACATCTAAATTTTTCTTACTTATCATAAATTTTAACTTTACAAGTATTTTTAATATCAAATTCTAGAAAATTAAGCCAAACACCTATTAAAATTTTGAAAATTATACGAATTTTTAGTATTTCAAAAGCCAACACTTACCATCTAAAATAAGCATGGACCCCCCTTCCCTTTTTTCCAACTAGGTTACCACATGCGAAATAAGTTTATGTAAATACTTATACAACAATTTTCTAGTTACTTTAGTTAAATTTATCCATATATTTATATTAACATAAACTCTTTTTTAGTTTTAATTAATCAAATATATGGATAAAACTGTGTAAACATGTAAATAAGTTTGGCTTACACATTAAAATAAGGGCTTGTTTCAAAGGTGATAAGTGTCCACTTTAGAAAAGGCTTCATGTAATTTTGAATGTTTTCAGGGTGATTTGAGCGATTTACTCTATATATACATATATATATGTATATATTTTCTATGTTAAAAGACTACTTTTCATATTTAATTAATGGTTTTAAATATGCATTTACATATATCCTCATCTATCTATACTATATTGTCACTATCTAAAACATTTTTTTTCCATTTGCTATAGAAAAATATCATTTTTATAAACAGCTTAAAAAAAAGAGTATAAGAACTAAAGCTATCCATTAAATTGAAATCAATCGAACAAAGAATTGAATCAAACTAAACCATAAAATGTAGTTATTGAGATTGAGAGACAGAAGAGAGGGGAACTTTAAATTATGGTACTATTTTGTGGCCTTAGGTAAATTTGTATGTTGAGTGTATGTATTAAGTGAGTGTACATGGAAAAACACCGTATATGAGAGTAGATTCTAAAAGATTACTATTGGGACCTACTTCGAAAACCTCTATGTCAATTTAAATTATATCCTGCAACTCTTAATACCCATCTAGAATCTTCGAGATCGGATAGTGTATTCCCTATTAAGAGTAATAGATCTAATAATTATATAAACTAGGTACAAGCCCATGCAATGTGTAAACATGAATTTTAGTGCAAATATATGTTATTTTTAACTTTTTATTTATAAAATTCACTATTTGATTTGGTATATGTGTAAACCTTTTTTTTTTAATTTTAAAAAGCAAACATGGAATGAAATGGAAGTTTCATAAATTATGTTGTTTTATAAAGTCAAGTTGTTTTGATATTTTTTCTTTTTTTTTTCTTTTTTAGAAACAATTAATGTAGTACTTTGAAGATATTTGATTTTTAAGTAAGTTAAACTAAAATGAATATAAAGTATGGTTGGAATAAAATGAAAGCGAACCTTTTTATTTATAAAATTTCTTGTTTATGTTTTAAGAAAGAGACAACTTATCTAATGTTTTGGTAGGTAAAGAATTTTTTTTTATTTTAAAAAATAAATGGGGAATGAAATTAAATTTCACGTTTTATTTGCAAAATTTATTAGTTTGCTCTAAAAACTTGAACGCCATATCTTGTTACCATTATGTCTTTGTATTTTTTTTCTTTTGTAACCATTTTTTTGTTAACCTAACACTTACAAAAACTTAAAAGAAGGTATCAATAGGGGAAATAAAAGGTAACATTCCTTTTTTTTTAATAAGGTAGTTTCTTTTCTTTTTTAAAAGAGAAATAATTTATCTAGTATTTGAAGAGGTTTATGTTAAACCAAAAAGGTACCTTTTTTTAAAGGGTAAATTTTCTTTTCTTTTTTTTTAAATAAACAATTAAAATGATACTTTGAAGAGATTTAAATTTTAAACAAGTCAAACATAAATGAATATAAAATAAAGTTGGAAAATGAAAGTGTACTTTTTTATTTATAAAATTTACGATTTGTTTTGATAGGAGATGATTTCTTTTTTAATTTTATAAATTAAATGTGCAATGAAATGAAATGAAATTTTTATAAAATATTTTTTTATTAAAATAAAGTTGAAATGAAATTAAAGTTTACTTTTTTGTTTATAAAATTAATTGTTTAATATTTTAAAGCAGACCTTTTTATGTATATAATTTCCTATTTGCTTTGGTAGTTGAGGAACTTTTTTTTATTTTGTAAAGTAGATGCATAATGAAATGAATATAAAGTAAAATTAGAACAAACTGAAAGTAACTTTTTTGTTTTATTTAAAGAGAGTTAACATAATGTAACTAACCTTCTTCATCTCTCTCCCTCTCTAGATTATTACCATAATAGTTTATTATATATATATAAGTTCTAATAAATAACTAGAGATTATGGAAACAACACATATGATAATTTTATATTTTTTGCACACGCGATGCGGGTGTGTTGTCCATTAGTATACATATGTATTTGTGGATGTGTGAGAGAGTGATATATATATATATATATATATATATGTAGTGCAATTAATAAAAGAAAGTAGAAAAGTGGGAGAGAGAAATAAAGGGATAGAAAAACGAGTAAGTGGATATGTTTACCTAATATTTATAGTTTTAATAGTTCATTTTATTGTTTTTTTTTAAATAATAGTAAATAGAGGGTAAATATGTAATTTTAAGGATTGCAATTACTTAAGCTCCTACCGGCTTTAACAATATAGATCTATAAACAAATCAATATTATTGTTATCTAGAAAAGGTAAATATTAAAATTGGCAATTGACTTGTAAAATTAATATCAAACCAACAAGTTAAAATAATTACATGCAACAATCACTACTTAAATGGGGAGAAAAATAGAACATGTACTTTTTTATTTATAAAATTTACGATTTGCTTTGATAAGTAAGAATTTATTTCTTAGTTTTATAAATTAAATGTGAAATGAAATGAAAATTTTATAAAATATTTTTTTATTAAAATAAAGTCGTAATGAAATTAAAGTTTACATTTTTGTTTATAAAATTAATTGTTTAATATTTTAAAGCGGACTTTTTTATGTATAAAATTTCCTAGTTGCTTTGGTAGTTAAGGAACCTTTTTTTTATTTTATAAAGTAAACGCATAATAATGAAATGAATATAAAGTAAACTTAAAATGAAATGAAAGTAACTTTTTTTATTTTATTTTAAAGAGAGTTAACACAAAGCAACTAACCTACTCTCTCTCTCTCCCTCTCTCTCTAGACCGTTACCATGAAAATTTATTATATATATAAGTTCTAATAAATAACTAGAGATTATGGAAACAAAACATACAGTAATTTTGTATTTTTTACATAGGCGATGCAGATGCATTTTATATGTATGTGTGTGTGTGTGAGGGTGAGATATATATATATATATATATTATGAGGTGCAATTAATAAAAGAAAGTAGA
Organism: Lumnitzera racemosa; assembly: GCA_024138005.1. Lineage (NCBI taxonomy): Eukaryota > Viridiplantae > Streptophyta > Magnoliopsida > Myrtales > Combretaceae > Lumnitzera > Lumnitzera racemosa. The sequence goes on along the minus strand of JAMXBC010000006.1, from coordinate 39,751,156 downwards.
AAAGTGGGAAAAAGAAGTGAAGAGATAAAAAAATGAGTATATGGACATATTTATCCAATATTTATAGTTTTAATAGTTCATTTTATTATTGGTTTTTTTATTAAATAATAGTAAATAGAAACAACATGATTATATTAAAATATAAACTTAACATTATAGAACCAACAAATATAATGCAAATTTATTATCAATTGCATTAATAGTATTTACATATGTGTTTTCCCTTAATTCTTAAGGATAGAAAAAGTAAAAAAAAAAAAAAAAAAACCCATCTTTTTGTTCACATAGGTAAAAAATGGAAAAATTGACATAACATATTAGAGATAAAATGAATATACTTACATATGTTTGAATAGCCTAATAAAATAGTAACATTTCATATTACTATTAATAATTCCATCTATTACAATATAAAGATATATTTTGTTCATTTCTTTCTTAATTTAACACTTATAAAATATTGCGAAAGAGTATCTTTGAGAAAACAAAAAATAATATTCATTTTCTAAAATGTTAGTTTTTCTTTGGAAAACTTATAAAAACTTGCGAAACGGTATCTCTAAGAAAATAAAAGGTAATGTTCCTTTCTTTAAAAAGTAATTTATCTCTTTTCTCTTTTTCATAAAAGAAACAATTAATTTGGTATTTTGAAAAAATGTTATTTTTAAATAAGTTAAACTAAAAAGGTTTTTTTTTTTAAGAGTGGCTTTTCTTTTTTTTTCCTCTTTTTTTTTAAAAAAAAAATAAACAAATAACGTAGTATTTTTAAGATGGTTTGTTTTTAAATAAGTTAAACTAAAGTAAATATAAAGTAAAAGTAAAGTTGTAATAAAATAAAAGTTGATTTTTTTTTGTTTATAAAGTTTACTGTGTACTTTGATAGGTGAGAAAATTTTTCTTATTTTATAAAATAAATGCATAATGACATGAATATAAGGTAAAGTTGAAAAAGAAAACGATTAACGTAGTATTTTGAAGAGATTTTATTTTTAAATAAGTTTTAATATAATTTTTCAAAGTAAAGCTAGAAAAAGAAATTAATGAGATTAAATAATTAAACTTTTATTTTATTCTATAAAGTAAAGTTTTTATAAATGGAGAATTTTTTTCTATTACTATTGTGCCTTCTTTTTTTTATGGAAAATTTTATAGTCCCGTCCATTGTTTAACAATATAGGTCCTGTTAATAGCACTATAGAAATTTGGTCTTTCTTTTCTCTTTCAAAATATGTTTCTTTCTTAATAATAATACTTATGAAAACTTATGATATAGTATTGACAAATTACAACTTTTCAATACTATTCTTTATGCATAAAAAGATATGTTTCCTAAGAAATGAAAATATATAAGTAACAAAAGCAACCAAAGATATTGTTTGTAAAAGATACAAAAAGTAAAAGTATCTTAAAAAATAATTGAAAATTGAAAGTAATGATTAAGTGAAGCATCGTCTTATCAATTTACTATACTTTCAACCTACATAGAGAGTCCTCTTGCTGCATTAAATGTTACCATTAACTTGATTGCTTTTCATAAATCATAAGGAAACAAAAATATAATATAAAAATGGTCTAATAAATGCTTTTGAAATTATATTTGCTAGTTTCATACCCATGCAATGCATGGGTCTTGTATAATACAAAACTATAATAACAAAAGTTAAGAAATATATTCTATATCTAATGATATGTATATAATGATCATGAACTTATTTAAAATATATATAATTTAATATTCTAAAGGGCTTTCTAAATCAATAATAATATTTAATAATGTATAAAATGTCTTCTACCACATTGATAAAAAGTTTAAAGAAGGACTATATAGTCAAATAATATTTCTTTAACCAAATTAGTGAAGTAAAAAAAAAAACCTAAAAAGGTGTTGAGAAATTATTTTGAAATATGTTTATTGTATTCATAAATTATTTACATAAAACAATTCTATATAACTTTTTATTATCTCGTGGAAAAAATAAAAATTAACTTTTTTGTTTATAAAATTTACTGTTTACATTGATAGGTGAGGGCTTTTTTAAAAAGTTTTTACAATGTACACGTAGAATGAAATGAAAGTTTTATAAAATATTTTATATTTTAAAGTAAAATTAGAATGAAATGAAAGTTTACTTTTTTGCGTATATTTTTTTTAATATAACACTTACAAAAACTTGTGAAAAGACATATGTAAGGAAATAAAAATTAATGTTCTTTTTTTAAAAAGGTGATTTTTCTTTTTTCCCTTTTTTTTTTTAAAGAAACAGTTAATGTGGTGTTTTAAAGATGTTTTTCTTTTATTTTTTTCCTTTTTGATTTGATAGGTGAGGATTTTTTTTTATTTGATAAAATAAACATGAAACAAAAAGTAATTTATATTTTAAAGTTAGAACAAAATAAAAGTTTAATTTTAATTTATACAATTTATTGGTTGCTTTAATAGGTCGAGATTTCTTTTTATTTTATAAAGTAAAAGCGTAATAAAATTAATATAAAGTAAAGTTGAAATGAAATGAAAGTAAATTCACTATATTCTTTGATAGGTGTGGAATTTTTTTTTTTAATTTTATAAAATATAATAACCAAAAGTTAATATCAAAAAATACTTTAAAAAATTGAAACATTAAAAAGGTACAAAAAAAATCTAAAGAGCGTTGATACAAATATATGTTATATTTTCAAAAATATGAATATGAACTTATATTTATTATAATATAAAAAGTTGGAATTGATTACAAATATGTATTATTATGATATGTAATTGTTCAACGTAATTATATCGTCAAAAGCTTTTATTCTAATTACTGTAATGTAGATTCAATGGAAGGGATAATAATCCTTTTTTTGTACAATAAAAGGAAGGGAAGAATATGTTGTTTTAATTATTTTGTTGTTTGTTATTATGAATTAGAAGGAAAAATATAGCCTTTATTGTTGTTAAAAATTTAAAAACATTAAGAAGGTACCAAACAAATCCAAACAATGTTAATATAAATATATGCTATATTTTTTAAAATATAAAAAATACAAATGTAATTTTTTTAATTATTGAATGTTGTCTCTTGTTTTCGTTTTGTTGTGACTATTATACATTTTAAGTTTTTTTATTCTTTCCTTCCGAAACCTTTTCTTTCATAATGTATTACTTACTAAAACTTACAAAATGGTATTTGTGGGGGAAATAAAAGGCAACCTCTTTTTTTTAAATGTTATATTTTTTTTCCTTTATTAAATAGTAAAAATTAACATAATATTGTGAAAACATTTTATATTTGGAAGAGTTAAACTAAAATGAATAAAAAGTAAAGTTGGAATTAAATGACAATTGATTTTTATAGGTGAGATTTTTTTTTTATAATTTCATAAAGTAAACATTTAATGAAATGAAAACTTTATAAAGTATTTTGTTTTATAAATTAAAGTTAAAATGAAGTGAAAATTTATTTTTTCATTTATAAAATTTACCATTTACTTTTATAAGTAAGGCATCATCGTTGCTATTATGTCTTTTTTTTTTATTTCTTTTCCTTTTAAAACCATTTTTTTTCCTAATCTAACGCTTAAAAAAAAAAAAAAAAAGCTTACGAAAAGGTGTTTTTGAGGAAATAAAAAGTAATGTTCCTTTTTGAAGATGGTAGTTATTTTTCCCTTTTTTGGAAAAGAAACAGTTAATGTGGTATGTTGAATAAGTTTTATTTTAAATAAGCTAAATTGAAAAGGTACTTTTTTTAAAAGGGTATATTTTCTTTTTTTCCCTTTATTTAAAAGTAAATAATTAATGCAATATTTTGAAGTTGTTTTATTTGTAACTAAGTTAAACTAAAATAAATATAAAATAAAAGTAAAGTTGCAATTTTTTATAAATTTTATTGTTTGCTTTAATAGGTAAGGAAAGTTTTTTATTTTATAAAAAAATTATTTTTAAATAAGTTTTAAATTAAATTTTCTGAGTAAAGATGGAAAAAAATTCAATGAAATGAAATGATTAAATTTTTATTTTACCTTGTAAAGTAAAGTTACTTTAATAAGTAAGGGTTTTTTTTCCATTACTATTGTGCCTTTTTTTTGGAAAAATCTATATGGTCTTATCCTTTTTTTTTTTTTACTAATTGATTATACTAACAGGATTATAAAAGTTCAGTTTTTTTTTTTTCCCTTCGAAAATCATTTTCTTCTTAATGAAACACTTACAAAAACTAACAAAACAATATTCATATGACAACCCATTTCTTTACACTTTCTTCAATTGCCATCGCTTAAGAATCTTAAGACTTGCTAGTTATTCATACATATAGAGAGAGTCTCCAAAGGTAGTTCAATTGTTACATGGCTAGGATTTGCTATTAATAAATAGGTTTAATTGAAAAGTTATGATGACGGAAAAAACTTTTTAATTTTAAAAAAAAAAATCTAATGCATGAAATAGTAATTGCATGATAACTATAAAGTTAATTACATGAAACAGCAAAATATAGAAAAATGGAAAAAAAAACTGACATAATAGCTACTCAAAAATAAATTTACAACACAAAATATTTGTTTTTTAGAGAACGTTGCACCGATAGTATTGATCCTACTTCATTGGCTTTGCCAAACTTGTCATATACTTATAAAAGCAAGAAAATATATATTAATAAAATCATCAAGTGTTTGTAAAAAAGTTCATTATATAAACATAATAATCTATTGATAATGTCCTAGAGCTCATTATACATTAAGCTGTGGATAATTTTTAAAGTATTTAATAATTGTAAGGAAATTATGTGAGGTAATAAAAAGAAGAATTAACTGTGAGTCCTATAAGTTAACAACTTAGACGTAACTCTTGGAAATTTATGATGTCTACAAAATCGGTCAGCGTAGGTTCGGATTGAGCGATACATACTCAAAAGTTAGTTAAAGTGACCTTGTAAATTTAATTTTTGAAGTGAAATATTAAAATATTACTATAGGCTAACATAATAAAACTAACTAACTTGTTAGTAAAATTTTCAAAGATTTTGAAGAAAAATCCAGAAATACAAGAAGAGCTTAGAAATAAGTTAAATAAATAAGAAGAGTAACAAATGCTATATTTAAATAAATATAATAAAATAAAATAATAATAACAAAGTACATTGGATTAATAAGGGCTACAGAAACTATAATAAAAGCTCTTACTTATAAAGAAAACTAACTTATGTAACTAAATATAATGAAATAAGATGGATAATTTCTCTAAAAAGTTTAAGAACCTAGTTTATTATGAAAAAAAAAAAGGATATTAGTTTCTAGTTTTAAAAAGAAAACCATCAACCACCCATGATTTAGGAAACATGTATGTCACTTCGCATAAGAAGTCTAAATTACTGTACACTTATCCTACATGCACCTTGGCCATTTTAAACTCTTTAAATACTCTCAAAGGTAAGCAAAATTATTAGATTTATTTTAGATTTTTGGTGAATTTTTAGGAAATTAAGAAAAAGTAGGCAATGATCTATAAAGTTAAGGTTCCCAAACTTAAGTGCGACCTTACCACAAGCAGCCAACACCACTAAGACCCCCCAAGCAACACCCTCCTTGAGCAATAAACACCTAGAGCTTCTATCGCCAGTGAGTCCATTTTTTAACCCGATTTATAAAAATTCATAAAAATTATTAAATTTTGTTTACAAATTCTAGAAAAATTCATTTTGCCATTACTTTAAGTATACTTTCATGTAAAATTATTATATTTGTAAAATTCATCCATCTACTATATTGCTCTTAAGAAACGAGACATTCGAAACCGAATTTCACTTTGATTTTTAGAAACCCAAATAATGTAATTTCTTAACCAAAATTTTTCTGTAAACACCCCATTTCATGTAAAAAATTGCTATGTGAAAATTTTTACTAAAACTTATTGTTTTATTTAGGTTAATTTTTCATTTATGAAAAAGCAATAAGTTGGAATTTACAAAAAATTTACTATTTTTCAACATATTTTGTTTAAATCTGACCACCAAACGTTATTAAGTAAATGATTGTTGCATGCAACATGTTGATCTTGATTTTAAAGAGAAATGTTAAACATATTAAAAAGATAGGCTTTTTAAAACTAGATTTGATGATTTTTGCTTAAAATTAAAAGTATTAATCTTTGTTAAGTGAGTAAGTTAGCTATTTTTGGTTAAATATCTAAATAATCAATAGTAAATACAATGTACAAGTTGTTGTACATGCTTAGTTTTTGTCATAAAACTGTGTTTTCCAAGCTAAATTTATGAAATTTAAGTGTTTAAGTTAACTAGATAAGGAAGCCACCCGATTTAGTGAAGTTTGGGATCATACAAGTTTGTGTAGGATGTTTTTCAAAATTTACAAGTTATTAGGAGTAAATTCATAATTTCATTAAATCTAATTGAAGTAAAAGGAAGTATGAATTATGGAGTTTTTAGTGATTCGAAGTAAATCTGGCAGTTGGAGAAGGTCTTATAGAAACTTTCTTAACTAAGCCAACCTTAGACCATCATGATAGAAACCTTAGTAGAAGGTTCCCTGAAGAAGAGCTATACCCAAAACCTTAGTAAAAATTCCAATAAAAGGTTTGCCAAAATATAACTAAACCTTAAGTTATTATAGAAAGTGTCACGCCCTAAAGCGGTAGAGTCGTAACAACCCCACCGTATAAACCATTCTAAGATAGAAGTTGGCCTTACAACCACTATCCTAGACCTAATCTATACAAGGTGTCTACGACTAGCCCGCTTTGAAATAAACAGTTTGTAATTTAAATAAGTCATTTACTGAATAAAGTGAGAAAATATATATATACATTAGAATTCGGTTATTGCAATTGATGTTTACAACGTTTCACCGTAATATATTTCCTAGTTATTATATTATTTAGAAATAAAAAATTCTAAAATAAAAGCTTGGACCTTAAAAATATATGTTTGTTCTTTAAATATTTTTTCTCACTCCCCAAGATCCAGCAGTTGCTGGCTTTAGAGTAGTTGTAAGCCGCTTCTTGGCTAACATTTGCACGACGCCTATAAAGATGTGAGTAACCATAACTCAGTAAGTCAAGATAAAGGACTTAAAATTACACCATAAATACAAATAAGGTTATCAACCAAATCATTTAGTGTAATGCATGTTTAAGCAAATACCATCACACGACGTTGTTCAACCCGTCGTGAGATTAGAGAAATTGTGCCCACTCTAATCCGAGTTAAAGAGTTGCCATTAATGCAACAGCTCATGACTAAACCCAGGCTTGTGCAATGGAGACACTACTCCTCCTACAACTACCTTCTAATCATTGACTTCACCCTTGCCGCAACCTCCTCACCTGTCACTTAGTTTGACCAAGGATAAAGAAGGAACCCATTATGCCATCCGGTGCTATCCCTTTCGAAAGAGTCGGTATTTGGATGGAGAATCCTAGGTTTCCCTTAATGGGTAGCTATATAGGTTCGCTTTATGTTTACAAGTCATATCTTTGTTAATTCAATTTAAGATAATCGATCGTTTCATACAATGCAAGCCAGAATAACAAACAGAATCATAACATCACTCATAATTAGGCACATGCACATAACCAATTATCTAACAAGCACAACCAAGTATAATCTCAAGCCTCCAAAATACAATAATGTATTAATCCCAACTTACTTTAACTCCTCGCTTATTTACTCGAAATCCGACTTGCTCGGGCCATCACCGATCATCCCAATGACATAAACGTGATTTCAGTTTTTCATATAACTATTATAGGTTGATTTTATCCTATAACTCTTATTATTATTTTTTGTTTAGGGTTTAATATGTCCAATTATCTAGGTTTTCAAATCTTTTACAATTATTTTGGGTTTAGGGTCAAGTTCGGACTCAGTTTCCGCATCGATTTTTTTAAATTAAGTTCTAATTCGATTTCTAAGTACAATAATGTATTTCCCTAAAAACTCGTTTTAACTCATAATGTGAAATTAATCACATTACTTCCAGATATCCTAAATACCATAATTACCCCTAGTTAGTATTTTATTTTACTCAATATACTTAAATCCTTATTAATGTACCAATTTACTCCTAATGTGAGAAATTTGTACATTTTTCATATAATTACAAAAATTCAAGATTTCTATCAGATTTATTATATATTCCTATTATTTATATAATATCAATTTTTATTCTAATATATTCTATTTATTATATTTCCAATAATTACATATTATGTATTATCACCTATTATGTATATAATACACATCTAATATTTCTATCACTTTAATTACCATCTCCCAACATCAATTATCATTTTAAAATGTCTAAATTTATCTTAAATCAGATTTTACACCTAATTACCCTAAATTACCAAATTAACTTAAAATGAACTATTTTTCCCTATTATTTATTTACTACAAAATTAGCCTAATAATTATATCTAACATCTTAAATGCTACAAATATCATACTTCATCAGATTTCAACATCCTAAAGCATATAATTATTCACTAAATCAGTAATTAACTATTTAATTACTTAATTAACTATTTAAATGCCTCATTTTAAGGCCTAAAAAGTTATCTAAAACTTTCAAAAATTATTTTTTAAAAACAGGCTTCATAGCACTATTCTATATCATCTGAGTAGTCTACAGAAAAATTTTGGGTTCAAAACTATACTCTTAAAGTCATTTATTTCTAAACCGAAACATGTTCGGTTTTGCATAATTTCTTAAGAACCATATATCAAGGAACATATTTTCATCAAAATAATATTTTTCCTAAAAACTACATATAAAAATATTCTAGCATAACAAGTTTCATAATTTTCTAAGAATATTCAATATTTTTACAAAATTAAACAAAATCGGGTTGGAAATCAAACTCACCAATTTGGGCGGCTCTAGCTACCGTCGGTGGCCATGGGTGTGTCGGCCCACCTGGGTGTTGCCACCACCGTATGGTGGTGGTGGCCATCCATTCCTAGCTGCTTGTTGAGTCTGGGTTTTCCTTAAAAGCCCCAACTGCACAAATTTTTTGTGATTTTTTCTAAACCCCTAATTTACTCTTAATTTCATCTCTCTCTATTTTTCTCACTCTCCAAACTGACCAAATGAGATTCTAAAATTTTCTTGCTATTTATAAAGCATTAGGGAAATTATTGTGTATTAATGAGACAAAACAATTGCCTTATCTCTTTTTTTTTCACTTTATATTTGTTGCATTTTAATTGGTTGATTTTGTTTATTCAATTCCAGATTACCACACCTTAATTATGGATTTTTCCTGATTTTTCTTGAGTTTTTTCTTAATTAATTCTGAATTTTTTTAATTTATTATTATTATTTTAGCACATTTTGCCTATTTTAAGTAATTACGCGTATTTCTACCTGCATGTAAATTCATATATAGTACAAATAAATATTACTAAATATTATTTAGGTCATTCTATGATTTTTAATATATATAATTTATCTTTAGCGATTCGTTAATTATAGTTTGGAATTTTTATATTTTTTTTATTTATTATTTATTTTCTTAAATTCAAACTTAGGAAATTATTTTACTAATATTTCTAACTTTACTTTATAATTTAGCCTCAATTAGATTTTTCAACTGATCAGAACCTTGAATAGCTAGCTGTGGGACTTACAGAAAGTCATATAGAAGATCACATAGGCATAAAGTGTAAATGGAGATACTAGCAGAAAGTCGAGTAGAAGGTTCCAAGTCTCTAAGATCCTCTTATAGAAAATTAAGTAAAAGGTATCAAGACCTTAAGATACTCTTATAGAAGGTTAAGTAGAAGGTTTCTCCAACCTATAAGAACAGATAAAAGCTTAATGCTCATAAGAAGCATCTAATCAACATCAAAAGAATGTCAAGACTGATTTAAAAGTATAATGTTTAAGCCACCTTCATACTAAATTATATAATACTGAAATATAAATTGTAATATAAGGGTTGGTGTGCCTATGAGCTTAGTTATCACTAGGACTTACCGAGACAGAATTGAACCAAAATGGGTCATTCGAGATAGCGAAGAAAATTAGAGGGAAACGGTCTATGATTAAACAAAAGTAGCTGACATGAAACTACTCAAAGGATGTGACTCACCAACAAATCAAACACAACACGACTTGACACTTCACTTGATATAATGCATAAGTTGATGTCAAGGTCCTTCGTTGCTAATCCCGAGCTACTCGGTAGGATTAGATAAGAGTGTAAGGGGTATGGACTTATAGAGGATTATCTCACAAGAACGGAGTATTCAATATTAAGATGCAAGTTATCCCTGGCTTACAAGAGAAAAGGACTATTTAGAGTTACTCTCTAGGATAGCATTACAAATAAAGAAATTACGAGAAGGTATTTACCAAAAGGGAATTCCTAGTACATACGAAAAGGGTAAAAAGGACAACAAACTAGAAATGGAAAAGTAGTTAAATGTTAGATAAGGTGGACAGCTAGTAGTGCATCATTGGTCTCATACGAATATTCTTTGAGCACAGCAAGCAGGAAGTTTCAAAATGTTGCGGCACTAAAGGGATTAGAACGAGAGAAATGGTGGTATGTCGAAAGAAACTACTCGGTTGTTTAAGTAAGTCTCTCGTCACTTGGTAATAGATTATCAGCAGCAGTTTGTTAGAATACTCAGCACAAGGTCCTTGACAAGGGAATGGCCGGCATCATCACTACCAAGTGTACAGATCAATGTATGACAATGTGGAAAGCTTAGAGAGTTCAACCACCTTTCTTTGATGTACAGTTTCTCATCATCGGCATGTTGCCGAGAAAGAATTCTTCAGGAGAGGGATTTGAGGCCTTAGAGGTGCACGTGAGTAATGGGACCACTAACCAGCAATGCATCAGTTTCCCAGGGTTCTTGAAGATTTTCCCTCAAATCTTAGCCTTCGTTATCATCAGGCACATATGGAGTTAAGTTGGTGACGTTAAATGTGGTGGATATGCCGAAAAATTCAGGTAACTCAATTTCGTAGGTATTGTTGTTAAGGCACCTCAGCATCTTATAGGGTCCATCTGCTCTAGGTGATAGTTTATTCGTTCTCTTGCTAGGGAAGCGTTCTTTACTAAGATAGATCCATATAAGGTCCTTAGAAGCATAAATGATTCGTTTCCTTCTATAGCTTCCAATTTCCTTCTATCAAGTTATAGTTTTAGTCAATTGCTAGACAGTTCTTTGGTGTAACTTGTGAAACTCCTCGATACGCTGCAGGCCGAATTGACTCTCTCCTTGTGTAAACGAATTGTTAACCATGTTCAAGGGTAGGTTCGAGTTAAGTCCATAAATAACCTCGAATGGTGATATTTTAGTGGAGCTATGAGTTGAGCAATTATAGGAAAATTCAATGATGGGTAAGCATAAATCCCAGTCACAAGAGTTCTTTCCAACAGTGGAGTGTAGGAGACTACCAACAGTTATGTTAACTACTTCAGTTTGGCCGTTTATCTAAGGGTGGCAAGAGGTACTAAACAGGAACTTAATGCCAAGTTTCCTTCATAAGGTTTTCCAAAAGAAGCTTATGAATTTCGAATCATGGTTAAAGACAATACTTCTTGGGACTCTATGTAGTCGCACAATTTCCTATAAAAAGAGGTTAGCAATGGATAAAGCATCATTAATCTTGTGGTAGGGAATGAAGTGGCCCATCTTATTGATCCGATCAACCACTACCATGATCGAATCATGTCTTCTTGGCGTGTGGAGAAAGCCGAGCATGAAATCCATGCTTATATCGATCCATGGCCACTCAGGAATTGGCAGGGGCATGTATTCTCCATAGGCTCTCTCTTCCCTTTAGCATACTCACACACCTTACACCTCTCAAGTATTAGGTGCACATCCTTCATCATTTTAGACCAGTAAAAATTCTCCTTCAATATTTCAATTGTTCTCTTTTCCCCAAAATGGCTAGTTAGACCCCCAGCATGAGCTTCTCGAACTAGTAGCTCCCTTACAAAACCATTCGACATACACATCTGCTTACCCTTCATCAAGAACCCCTTATTCAAGTAAAATTCGTCTACAGCTCCTCTATCACTACACTTAGCTACTAAAGGCCCAAAATGTAGGTCATGTTCATATTGATCGGGTAGAGTGTCAAATCTAAACACTTTAGCTTGCAATGTCATGATAAGGGTATGAAGACAAGAAAATGTATCAGCTACTGTATTAGTACTTCCCTTTTTATACTTGATGACATAGCAAAAGGTCTCTAGGAACTCAACCTACTTGGCGTGACGTTGAGAAAGCTTCTGCTGCTTACGAAGATGCTTGAGAGATTCATGATCAGAATAGATGATGAATCCTCTCGACAACAAGTAATGCTGCCAGTTCTAGAGTGTACGGACAAGGGCATAGAACTCCGTATTGGGGCTAAGTAATTCAGGGCAGCACTTCAAAGTTTTTCATCAAAGTAAGCAACAGATTGGCACTCTTGCATAAGTACAGCACCAATGCCAACACCAGACGCATCACATTCAACTTAAAAAACGTTCTTGAAATCTAGTAGGGCAACTGCTGGAGCAAACATCAGCTTACACTTCAAATCTTCAAAACTCCTCTAAGCCTTTTCTATCCAGTTAAACTCAATGTTCTTTTTGGTCAATTCAGTCAATGGAGCAGTTATGGAGTTAAAGTTCCAGATAAATCTTCCATAGAATGAAGCTAGACCATGGAAGCTCCTAACTTTGACTGCACTTGTTGGTGTAGGCCACTCATTAATAGCCTTGACCTTTTCCTCATCAACGTAAACTCCATTCCCTGAAATGAAAAATCCGAGGAATACAACCTCACTCTGATAAAACACACATTTCTTTAGGTTGTCGAATAATTTCTTAGCACAGAGTATGTTAAACACCAGTCTCAAATGTTTGATATGAACAAAAAGGTCAGTACTGTAGACTAAAATATCGTCGAAATAAACCACAATGCATTTGCCTATCAATGCTTAAAGTACATGATTCATGAGTCGCATAATTGTATTCGGCGTACTAGTTAAACTAAATGGCATAACCATCCACTCAAATAGACCATCCTGAGTCTTAAAGGTTGTTTTCCATTCATCTCCTAGTCTCATTCGCATTTAATGATAGCCACTCTTTAGATCTATTTTCGAAAAGATGCGAGCACTATGCAACTCATCAAGCATTTCATCCAACCAAGAGATCAGGTATCAGTATTTAACAGTAATCTTGTTGATGGCACAACTATCAACGCATATCCTCCATGATCTATCCTTCTTTGGTACTAGCAGAGCTGAGACCGCACATAGGCTCATACTCTCACGGACATATCCGCAACCCACTAACTCATCAACTTACTTTTTCAGCTTGGTTGCCTATTCAGGATTAAGTCTATTGGCAAGTCGATTTGGTAAGGCTACTCTAGATTGAAGATCGATGCAATGCTCAATTCTTCGTAAAGGAGGTAATCTTTTTGGCATCTCAGATGGAAATAGGTCAGCAAATTCTTGAAGTAGTTGCAGTACTTTCGCATGTAAGTTCTCAGCCTCTCTAACCTCTAGGAGTCTCCTAACTAAGAGGAGTACATAGTCCTCGAGTTTGACCTCTTATGTAAACTGAGCTTGGGAAATTACTAAGGAATTCCATTGCAGAGATCTAGCAACCTTTTCCTGGGCTTCTTGCACTTCCTTAGGACTCATCGACGTCAATATAACTTTCTTCCCATCTTTTTGAAACATGTAAGTGTTTCTATACCCATCGTGTAACACCCTTAAGTCAAATAGCTACGATCAATCGAGTAATATGTGGGATGCATACATGGGAAAGACGTCACACAGTACCTCGTCATTGTATCTATCACCAATAGTAATCGGCACTTTGACTTGCTCGGAAACATATAATCCTCCTCTCTTGTTCAGCCTATGAATCTTGTATAACTTGGGGTATGGTAGAGTTGGCAATTTCATAACCTTAACTACCCCTTATGCGATGATGTTGGTAAAGCTCCCTCTGTCAATGATCACAGCGCATAGCTTGTCATTTGCTCGGCAATTTGTATGAAAGAGGTTCTCTTTCTGCTCATTCTCATTAGCCGCCAAAGTATTGAGAGATCGCCAAATAATAAAGCAATACTCGATACCACCCTCAGGGGGTATCTTGGCTCTTAAATCTTCCTCAAATTCTTCCAATATCTAATTGGCTGCCACTTCTTCCTCTCATTTACTCATACTTTCTACTTCAAACTAGGGCTTATCTCCCTTATTGGTCATGATTTGGCGGTTTAGACATTGACTAGCCACGTGTCTGTAGCCAAGACACTTAAAACATTTGATTTTTGGGTTTTTTGTCCTGAGCTCTGACCCTAGTCTCTTCGGATCTCAAGTTCCTCGATCTTACTCTTACCTCGGCCCTCGTCTAGTTGGCTCAGCATGTGACGTCGACGTTCAACTTCAGATCTGTTTGATGCCCTATCACTCCTTGCTTAGCTCAGTAGGCCATTCCTATTTGGCATCATCATTTTGCTACTCGGTATTTAACTAGCCTGGTTCTGCCGTTGCCTTTTAACTCTCTAAGCTATACGGATGGTTTCATCCAGAGTTGTAAGGCTTTACAATTCTACGACGTAACCGATCTCGACTCGGAGTCCCGAGATGAACCGTGTTATAGTTCGGGTCTTAGGTTTGTCGACATCACATCGTATTATGAGCAACTGAAACTCTCGGATATAGTTGCCTATGGATCTATTACCTTGCCTTAAGTCTTGGAGTCATCGGAAAGTGTTTTGCTCGTAGTGTTTAGGAACAAACCTACTACTAAAAACTCTCTTCATCTCGTTCCATGTTCAAACTTCTTGTTGGGCTCTCAGACGAACATTCTGTAGCTTCTTCCACCACATTGCCGCAAACCCAAAAAATTCTAACCCAACCACCCTAATGTGGACAACATCTTCGTAATCATAGAAGTTGAATATCTTTTTTATCTTCTCTTCCCAGTCAAGGTAGTCATCAGCACTACCATACTCGTTGAAGCTCGAAATACGTACTTTTAGATGCTCGGTAGCTCTTGGTTCTCTGAACTTACGCTCATCTATCCCATCATACTAGTCTTCTTCTTCTTCATACTCTTCCACTTTATCCAACTCTAACCTTCGTCTTGCGACTCTATCGGTATGTTATTGTTGTGTTTGGTTCATAGGAAAGGCTTTTGGAGCTCGCTCATTCATCTGCTTCCTCGACCTATCTCTCGTTTCTTGGCCTTGCTTAGTAACTCTTTTACGCGATCTATCCTCTAAGACCCTGTTTACTGAGATAGCTAGGTTGGCCACAATAGCAGTAAGATCTTATATCTACTCATTAGCAATACATGGTATTTGTTGGCTAACTTGACCACAACCATGAACATCACTTTCGACATCGTGAATCTCTCCCTATACACTAGGGTTTGGCATTCTCAATACAAGCTTCAACAAGGATACTTTACATAAATGTTTTCTACATACAAATATCTCGAACAACAAACATAGTAGACTAACATTACACAGCTCTCGGTTTCAACCTCAAGCTTTGATACTAGGAATATATGGTATGCCTAGAAGCTCAATTATCACTAGGACTTACCAAAGTAAAATTGAACTGAAATGGGTTCTTCAAGATAGTGAAGAAAATTAGAGGGAAATGGTCCACAATTGAACAAGAGTAGCTGACATAAAGCTGGTCGAAAAATGTGACTCACCAATGAACAAAATACTACTTGACACCTCACTTGATATGATGCATAAGTTAATATTAAGATTTGCCTGCCATTAATCTTAAGTTACTTGGCAAGATTAGAGAAGAGTGTAAAGGGTATGGACTTAGAGAGGATTGTCTCACAAGAACAGAGTATTTAGCATTAAGATGTAAGTTATCCCTAGCTTATAAGAGAAAAAGGACTATTTATAATAAGTCCCTAGGGCAACATTATAAATAAAAAAATTACAAGAAAGTATTTACAAAAAGGGGATTCCTAGTACATACGAAAGGGTCAAAAGGACAACAAACTAGAAATGGAAAAGTAGTTAAATGTCAAACGAGGTAAACAACTGGTAGTGCATCATTAGTCCCATACGGATATTCTTTGAGTACAATAGGTGGGTAGGGTTAAAATTTTATGGCACTAAAGGGGTCGGGATGAGAGAAATAGTAGTATGCCAAGAGGAACTACTCGGTCGTTTAAGTGAGTCTCTTATCACTCAGCAATAGATTTTCGATAGCAGTTTATCGAAGTACTAGGTATAAGGTCCTCGGCAAGAGAATGGTCGGCATTATTACTACCAAGTGTACATATCAATATATGACAATGTAGGGAGCTCAGGGAGTTCAACCACCTTTCTTCGATGTACAGTTTCTTTTCATTAACAGGTTACTGAGAGAGAATTCTTTGGGAGAGGGATTGGAGGCCTTGGAAGCATGCACAAATAATAGGATCGCTGACTGGCAGTGCATTAGGGGTTAATGAAGAAGGAGGAGCTAACGTGACCACTGACCCACAGCCGAGCCCAAGAACTAGAGAGATTGGCAAGACGAATCCTCTTATTCCAACTAACTCATGCAAAAGCCAAGTATCTCTTTACCACCTCATTCTGCTTACCAAGCTAAGTGACTGCTTATTTCTTATATATTGTGTGCCAAGAAGCGAAAGGTCAAGACAATGGCCCATCTTCGGTCTCGCACATGCCTGACCAATTACTTACTTAGCTGTACCCTTGCTGAAATGCCGAAAGAAAGAGTCTAGACTAATTAAGGTACTCTTGCTCAGACAAGTAAGTTATCCATACTTTTTGTCCACATCTTCCAACAGTATCACCAATATAGTATCACTATGTGTACAATATCCTGTGTAGAATCTGTTGTACCAATGATTGTTTTCCCTGTATATTTATTTTTATCCTTTTGTGTCTTGTACATCACTTCCTTAGAAAATACTGTTTTATCTTTTCCTTTTTAGACAAGTAACCTTAATTTATGGGTATAAATACTCTTATACTTATAATTGTAAGAATCAAATTATCCTAAATACACTTTGAGTATTTTCTTCCTTGCATAAACACTACTTGTTTAATCTCGGCATCACTTTTATCCTGACTCTTGAGTAAGGCTAAGCGACAAGTAACGTTACCAGACCGATTCGTGCATCATATCGAATTGTGCTACAAGTCCTTAGAAGTTCCATTGGTGCATTATTTCCTCTGGAGCTGTCCATAGGTTTTTGCTTATCCTTCATTCGTATTTGTTCTTTCATACATACCTCATCATTTTTTTTTAGCTTTCTGTAAGCTCAGATCCATCTAGCAACCAACCTTATTTGTTCTTAGTTACGATTCACACCATAACGTCTCAAAACCGTAAGGGCAACAATAAATCCAGGTAAGTGGGATCGATGTTTAATGACACTTTAGGGTACTTTATTATAAGTACTTAGAGGCTAAGGCATACATTGTTTATGTACTTATAGCATATGTGATTGGTATTAGTGGTACTGATGTGATAGCTCTGGTAATTATGTTGTTTGCTTTATTGTATTTTATTTTATATCTAAATGTCAAACGGTTATGATTTCTGACCAAAATCCATCCCTTCGCCAATGTAGTTGAAATGGGTCTTCCCTTACACAAGGTTGAACTAACTGACAGGAGAGACAATTGCGGTAAGGTTGGGGGCATTAGGTGTAAAGATGGTCTTGGTCGGAGCATGTTTCAATTGCATAAGCTTGGGTTTAGTTAGAAGGCATTGTAGCCAACGTACTCCTCCAATATGAAAAAAAAAAAAGAAAAAAAACCCAACCTAGGTTAAAGTAAGCATCAATTTCTCTAACTTCACAATAAACTAGATAACGTTGTGCAGATGGCATACAATTTAATGCATTGCATTAACTAATTGCTCAAAAACCCTGATTGTGATTATGTCTTATATATCCTTCTATCTCCGTTCCATCTTAATAAGCAGTTGTTTACTCATACCATCATATATTATTTTGTAGGTACCCTTAGATATGCAATGCTATTTTTATCCACAGGTCAGTTGTGTTTTAGAGGTTAGGATTGCAAAGGAATGAAGATGGATCTGGATATTTTTTAAGTCTTTTGGGTATTTTTCTTATGGGCAATAAATATTTATTTAGACAACTAACATAGTCTTGGAGTGAACAACTTTTGTATATATTTAACTACACTACTTTTGATATAAATAATCAGTGTAAATATTTTCTATATAAATAACTTAACGACTTCCGCTAAAACTTACCTATTATGATTATATTTGTAATGAGATGGACTCTTCTGAACTGTTTGGTTGTGTATGCCTTGTGTAAACCCGTCTATTATAGTAGCTTAGTGGCTAGTCTCTATCCTCGGTTGATTTATATGACAAGATTGTTATGATTCAATCGTTTTGGGGTGTGACATTAACTATCACAAAATGACTCACAAAAACAAAATATAACTGTTTTAAAACTTGATAATTGAATGTAGATGGATATGTAGTCATTAACTTTGTAAAACATTAAAAAAATATATATAATGTTTACATCATCAATTGCATAATGTTAAACAATTGTAAGTATAAGGAAAAATAAATATTACTAGATTGCTAAATCTTATTTATTTTGGTGGGTTAATTCATTTTCTATGACATCTTCATTTGACTTTGCATGATTGCATAATGTATTTGAATAAACATGGCTAAAATAAAACAAAAGTAGTAAAAAATTATAAACAGCATTGTTACTAACATGTAAAGATTATTACATTAAAAAGTTGTACCTATTAGTCTCAATTTTCTCAATCTTATGTTTTATCATCTTTATGAAAAATTGTCGATCTGTTTAGATAAAATACTCTTAATTAAAGCAACAGCTATAAATTAGAAGGTAATTTCTCTATTAGAGAATATTAAAAAATTATATTTCTTAATGAGTGAAAAAGAATATAAAAATCGATGCAAAAATAAAAAGAAAAAAAATGTTAGAACTTTTTTAATGTGTTGGGGTTAACTATGGTTTTAATGTGTTCTTTAATGTAAGAACTTTAAATTCTATAAACTTGAAAGATTATAATCATCCTCATTCCAACAACACAAATGTTGCAATGAATGGAAAATCTAATATAAATTTCAGAATCTAAAAGAATATAAAAAATAAACATATAAAATAAATTATTTTGCATTCAACCAATATCTCCTAACCAATGTGATACTTATATTCATAGTCATTAGAATAGATAAATTTGCATAAGATGACCATAACATGTATCATGGAGTTCACATAAAACACTTAAATACCCAAACTAACAAAATAACTATTCTCAAACTAACAAAATAACTACCCTATAGCCTTCACAAATGCACAATAGAAAGGTTAAAAATATCAAAATAAAAGAAAAAAACACAAATATACAAGACCTTTAGGACCGACCCTTGTATAAAAGAACATTTCAAACTCTAAAGGAATATGTAGAAGGCTGAAAAATTTATTATATTGTTATGGGGCCAAACCCACTATTTATTTGGCTTGAATCTTTAGGCTAAGTATTAGGGCTTGAAGAGTTCGGTCTATAATTGGAATGATTCGAGGAAATTAAAGTAGTGTATTTGGAATAAAAATCATTGGACTGGTCCATTTGTATCTGATATTTTTCAAGTAGGCTCATGCACCTATAAGGAAAGTTACTGGCTTTGGGCCTATTAGCTAATTCATTCAAGATAAATATGAATTGAGCACACTTCATCTCATCCGTTGATCACTTAAATGATCTGACAGATGCCATAATACCTAAGAGCCTATAAATACCCAACCTTTCATCCTCATTTATAACTTTTAGAGAGAATAGAGAAACAACATTACTTTATAAGGACTATGCTCTCTAAGATCATACAAGCGATTCAAGCAAAGAATTGATGTCATTTACTCAAGAACTGTAAGGTTGAGGCTCCCTATGCTCCTTTACCTGTCACTTATGCATTTGAGACTCTAGGATTGCTTGTTCTTCCTCTTTAAAATTCTCTCTCCAATCATCCTATTAAGTATCATCTCCACATCACTACTTTGAGGCCACATGTCACACAATACTCGTGTAATTTACAGGGGATTACTCTAGTCAGAACCCTTCATCTATATTTTTGTGACTCTACTAGGAAAGGAGTATAATATTAAAGTATGGCACCTCTTAAGAAGAGAATGGCTGTAACGAGTGAAGCTATCTCTTAAGAGCAAAGTATTAATGTTGAATAAGTTGAGCAAGATCCACCTCCATTACCTCAAGGCACTATAGAGGTGATGTAAGCTATGCAAGAGGCAACAAAAGCCTTAGATCATTTTATGGCTATGTTTAATTCACTCATGATAAAGTTGGCTGCCTCTACTACTGTGCAACTTGGAGTGACTCTGTTAGACTCTACTATTGTTGCACAAATAGGCACTAGCCCCATTGCTTAACCAACTTACCCTCTTATTACTGAAGAAGATACACCTTAAGGAGGGCATGAGTAAACCCCCTTACTATGGGTTGTAACTTGGATAAAATCTAATATTTGAAACAAAGAATGTAAAGGTCTAAATTAGTAGCTCTTCGTCCTTACGTATGCCTGTTCCTCTATCCCATCCTACTATCCCAATCTTAGGTAGACCTACTTCCTACCCCATTACTACTCCAACTCCACTAACTGCATCTACAGCTCCAAGGACTTCCTTTATAATAAGTGAAGACTTTGACGTTTATAAGAAGGGAATATAAGTGAAGTCATCTATGGGAGTACCAAAGCTGAAGCTCCCATATCATTATTGCTACAATAACTCAGCTCTTAAGTTTCAAACCCAAGTAACTCCTTTGTACATCGGCTTCTATGTGTCAAGCCCAAGCAACGCCTTAGAAAATCAACTTCCACTCCTCAAAGCTAAGCAATACTCTAGCATCTTGACTTCCATGCTTTAAGCTTAAGTAACGCGTCGGCATCTTAACTTCCATTGCTTAAGCCTAGGAAATACCCTAGCATCTTGGCTTGTAATGCCTTAAGCCTAGATAATGCCTCGACACATCGGCTTCTACCCCTTAAGCCCACGTAATGCCTTAGTATATTAGCTTCCATGCCTTAAGACTAGGTAATGCCTTGACATATACATCTTACATCACTACTGCTTTAAAAGCACAGGATGTCTTCAATTAAGTTAACGAAGAAGTGACTTTTGCGGTTAAGCCAACACTTACCTAAGTATCATTGCTGACTAGTAAGAGCATGGACTCCTAGGCACGCAATGAAAAGACAAGCTTGTGTAATGTAGATTGATGAGAGCATTGCCTCCCTAACGAATTATAAGTTGTCGCAGCTAAGTAAAACAATTCTAAGTAGCCAAGTAGTGGGAAATACCTCATCGACTAATGAAAGAGAATTATTGATCTCAGACAATGAATGCTATTATTGCTACTTTAGCATGATTAAATATATTCTAGAAAGGGATTACTTAAATATTATCTCTACAAGTGAGAGCTTTTGTTTCGATGCAAGAGATGACTCTAAAAGCTCCTTAGATCATAATAATCTAAGTAATCTTATGTTCACGACAACCTTCTAGGTGGCTCCTTAAATCATAGAGTCTAAGTAACCTTAAATGCTATGAGCTCAATGACTTATGAGAATGCCAATATAACGAATTCTATTGTTGTTGCTAAGTGAAGGCATTGCCTCCTAAGAACATGATGATTTGCACATGCTTAATGATTTCCGCTACCAAGAGTACTTTAAGTGGTATTATGAAATGAGACGGCATAACAAGTTTAGTAGAGCATAAAGTTCCCCCTTAATGAAACATGTCAGCAATTGAAGGATGAAGGATATCAATAGGTGCAATGCACCACTCTCCTCCATATGCACTTAAGCAAGTAGTACAATATCATAAGTACTAATCTCATCCCCATTTCCCTGACTGGGGATTCCTTAAACTCTACCAACTTTACATAATTGTCACTAGCCTCAAGAGGCATTTAGGCCACCTTCTGTATCAAATAAGGAAAGCAAGTTCTCTAGAATATATTGCAAAGGAACTTTTTTTGAGAGCCTAACAAACTCTTATAGTTTTCCGTTAGAAACTAAAGCAATAATAATGCTAGTTTAACCTTAGTTGTACAACTTCAAAAGTTTGACAATGTCTTCAAATGCTATAGTAACTCTCTCTCCGCAAAGTAATAAACATGTGGGTTTGATTACTCCATTAGGAGATGATGGTTTGGCATGATGTCTTCTCCCTTGTGTGCGGGAACTGCTGTTGAACAGAAGTAATGATACTGTGAAGGATTCTAAGCCCACTACGCTTCCATCTTGCTTATTGCAGGAACTGCAATTGAGCGGAAGTATCATGAGGATGCTAGCCTTCTTCAAGAGAATCATACGTTCAGGCTTCATGGCAACATATTCCTTCGAATAGCTCTACCTTGATGGTAATAACTTCCTAAGAAAAGTAGATTAAGCATGTAAGAGAAGTAAATCCCTCTTCTCGTTCTTAGAATGAAACAAGTGTTCTTTAATGGTGAACAATTGTCTACTTGAAGATCTTTATAAACAAAACTATCGATGTACAAGGACAATTAAGACCTGTCGCTTACACGGCTCATTATGCACAAACCATGATATTATTAAGGCTTATTATGCTCTAAGCTTGCTCGCTCAAGGCCTATGGTGCTTGAGGCCTATTGAGTCTTCTTTGATGGTGATCTTAGAGTCCCCTTAAGTCTTATTACGAGAGAAGATCGTTGTACACGAGCCCTGCCCTGCTCAAGGCCTGTTGAGGTCTTCTGTGTTCAAGAGCTTGCTTTACAAGATGTTCATTATGCTTGAGGCTTGCTAGGGCCTATTACACGCGATACTTTCTCGTTCGAGTCTTCTCCATGTAAAGTCTACCGTGCTTAAGGCTCGCTTACTCAAGGCCTGCTGTACTTGAAGCTTGCTGGGACTTACCATGCTTAAAGCTTGCTTGCTGGAAGTTAGTTCCTTGCCAGGGAACTTGTTAGCCAACTTTGACTCTTGAAGTGGATATTGAGATTGATTAAGGGCATTACTAGTTATGTTACTACTTGTAAGAAAAAGGGAAGAAGTTAGTAAGATAAGATATACATGGTACTTGAAAAGGAAAAAGAAAAGAAAAGAAAATAATAATTGAAGCGAAACATCCATATAATAAGAGAAGCCTTACTATGCTTTTAATGGTGTTGAATATTGAATCTAATGATGTCTCTAGAAACTTTGGATACTCTATTGCAAAACGATGGCTTACCATGCTTCCATTCAACTCATATGTAGGAACTACAATTGAGTAGAAGTGGTAATATCATGGAGGTCTCTAGTCTTCTTTAAAAGAAATGCATATTTGAACTTCTCTTCAATGTACTCCACCCAATGATCTCATCCGGATGATGGCTCCTTTAGAAATACAAATTGGGTGTTAAAGAGACTAATGTTACTTGTGGAATTAGCACGAGACTCACACTTGATAAACTAGAGGTGTTGTACAGGCTTCTCAATGCTTAATCTTCTCCTGGAATATGTCTTTAGAAATAGTCTCTTCTAGTAACTTATCCCAAGGATAGGAGACTAGTGGCGGCCATTTATCTTGATGCACCAACAAGTCTTTAGGCTTCACTACTTTTATGCGTTGACTTAGATTGATCTTCATCTCTTTCGCCATTTGAGTGCACTATCACTTTATTCTCTAAGCGGCGGATTTCGGACTCAACAAATTTCAAAGAAAAGAAGAAGAAAATTGCACAGCTATTGCTAATACAAATCAAATTCGTTATTAAGTAATAGGAGAACTTTGTATAGTTTAAATTTAATAATGAAGGCTACTGTCTTCTACTCCCCAAATTAAAAAAAAAAAAATAGAGGGGGTGTGTAGGGGGTTGGAGGAAAGTATGAAGATTTAAAGCAAGTAAGAATAATGCAAAGCAACATGACTTACAAAGAGGAGATTCTTGTAGAGTAAGCAAGATATATATATAATACAGAGAAAAAAAAACGAAACAAGAGTTCTACTCTAAAGGATTTGTTAAGATTCTAAACTAGATTTTTTTTTTTCAAATGTCTACTTTGTCACAGGCATTGCTTATTAGTTTTTGTGATGGATGAAGCCAAAAATTCCAGTTATTGGCTAAAGAAAGTATCTTATACATGAAGCCAAAAGAAAAAGAAAAAAAGAAGGAAAAAAATAAAGAAAATAGCAAAAAGACAATCAACATCCTAAGGCATTTAAACCTGAGTATGTAAGGATGAAAGCGATGTTATGAATTATATTCTGCCTAGAGATTAATCTCAGAGAACATGGTTATATTAAACTTGAACTGAAAGTATTCAAGTTATGAAAAGGTTGAATTCCTTTTATGTCGTTGAAGATCATGGCTTGATCTTCATGAAAAATATGTGTATATATAGCTATGATCATGATGGATTCCTAATGGATATCGCATGAAACTAAATACATAAAGGATATGAAGCCAAAAGGATTTAGAAGAGGAAACGTCAAGATAACAAGTGTTTATTAGATCACTATTTTCATTCAAAAATAAATAAATAAATAAATAGAAGTACATCTTCATAAATTACAATGAGGACTCATCTCACTTGTATGAGAGTTCTAATGCCAATATTCAAGATAAATCTTGAAGAGAAGTGGGAGTGAAGCACCTTGAAGACATCACTTTGAGGTGCCAATCAAGACGAGAAAGAATATATTACTCGATACCCATACTGTACAACGCAAAAAATTCAAAGTAATCCAATTCCACATTGGTCAATGTGCTGATAGAGTAAAACTTCAAATGGTAGGAATTGAAAGAGCATGAAGAGGAAAGTTATGAAGAAAAGAACAAAGGGGTTATAATGTGGAAGACCATGGAAAAACATATGTTGTGTATATGTATATGTATACTCAAGGTAAGGAACCAAATTAATATTAAAAAAAAAAAGAAGGGATGAGCACAAACATGTCAACAAATAAAATTTGGGGTAGTTGAAGACTATTGCTTCTTATTGTCGGAAGGTATTCGTTAGTATGAATGAAAAAAAGAAAAGAAAAGAAAAGAAGCTTGTTTGAAGTGAAGGAATATTGTCTTAGTTGGATAGCACCAATAATAAGAATGCTTATGCACATATTGAAAAAGAGAAAGTTTTTTGGTCTTCTCCAGTGAAATCTAGGTTGATTGTCCCTGTATAGAGTATTAGATGAATTGGCTCACTGACGATTGTTGTAGTTGTCATCAATGCTTTTACTAGACACTATACATGTATTAAGGACAAGAAAAATAAGGTTAAAGTAAGAAAAAAGGAAATTTGAAAAGCTAAAAGGGGAAAAGATGCACCAATACCATTGTTACAATTGTGTGTTCAAGATTTGAAGAGAATTCAATTCAGTGCTACATGCATGCATCAAACTTAATGAGCCACACAAGTATATATAGCCTACAAGAGGGTATTTCAATGATGGATATCGAAAGATTCAATGAAAGATCTATTAAATCTTTGTTGATTTGGTTGATATTATTTTTAATTATATTATGAGAATGAGGAAAGATATGAGTAGTAATGATGGATGAAAACGTGGGGTAAGTGAAGATTTGAAAAAGATTTAGTATAGATTTCTTAACTCATTGTTGTTAGTAAAGGAGTAACTCCAACTATGGTGTGGCTAGTGCCCACCATTTAATTCCGTACATAGATTGTGTATCACATGTTTGATGGAGAGAAAAAGGATTTGTGTTATGGATTAGATATTCTACCAAAGATATGATGTTTGACTAATAAATATTTAGGAGATTTTAAGAAATTAAATTAGCTCCTCCATGTGAATACAAGCATGATAGAGCAAAGGTATACATGAAGAAAGTGAGAAGAGCCAGGTCGTGAAGTGATCAAAATGAACTCTTTAACTCTAGGCATCATCCATGTTGAAGTATATTCTGAGTCCGAAATCAAAATAAGCAAGTGTTGTTATTATAAAGGCAAAAAGAAAATGGACTCTATCAGTACAATTGGCTAAGCATAAGAAATTTCAACTTGGGATTCATCATCAAGATATAAAGTATTAAAAAGAGAGAGAGAGAGAGATAGAGACAAAAGCTTGATTTGGTAATTTGTGGTAACTAATTCTTATACGTGATTGGCTTAGTGTTATGGCCAATTTGCTACAAGGAAGGGATAGTGAAATAGGCACTTCTCTCGGTAAAGATTTGAAAAACTCGTTTAGCTTCCAAGGCACTATCTTGGAAACCTTACAAGGGACGTTATCCCCTTGACCCTTGCTTACTAATTGGCTAACAAAACTGCCATACTTATCATTCGTAATGTAACAAATAAGGTTTGGTTAGTATACAATGTTTATATTATATGTGAAGACCTTATAAGAAAAATGCTCTTATATGAAAAGAAAATCAGAGCAATATTGATATATGAAGTCAATCTAATGAGATCACTAATGAGAACTTAGCATACAAATTTAACTCAACGGAGTCAATGATTCATGAAGATTAAACCAAAGAGACAAATCAGCTAAAAAAAGAGCTAACTTAAAGAAGATTTATTTCAAAGTGTTGTCTTAGGGGCAATGTGTAACTTAATCTAGCACAGGCGTGATGCACGATTAAGAGGTGTTGCGATCTCATGTACTTAAATAACTCTCAAATGAATTTTATGGCATTGCAATTGTTCAATAACATGTACATGCCTAAGTCATATGAAAAAACTCATTTGATACCTAAATCTCTTTGAATTTGTTCAAAGGATTTTAGTTAGGAGGCAACATGTAAACGGCTAAAAATTTATTACAATGTTATGGGGCTAAACCCATTATTTATCTTGCTTAACTCTTTGGGTTAAGTGATAGCATTTGAAGAATCCAGACTATAATTGGAATAATTTAAGGAGAATTGGCTTGGTGGGCTCAGAATAAAGATCGTTGAACCAGTTCATTCATACATAACCTTTTTCAAGCAAGCTCATGCACCTATAAGGAATGCTACTAACTTTAGGCCCATTAGTTAGCTTATTCAAGATAAATATGAATCGAGTAAACTTCATTTCATCTATTGATCACTTAGATGATTTGACATATGTCATCTTGCCCAAAAACCTATAAATATCTAGCCTTTTATCTTCATTTACGAATCTTAGAGAGAAAACAATGTTGCTTTATAAGGACTCTACTTTCTAAGATCACACAAGTGATTTAAGCAAAGAATTGATCTCATTTGCTCAAAAAAGAATTAATTTCATTTGCTCAAAAATTATAAGGTTGACGTCTTAGGTTTTATAGGCTACTTTGCCTGTCACTTGTGCATTTGAGACTTCAAGATTGCTCATTCCTCCTCCTTACCATTCTCTCTCTAATCATCTAATTAAGTATCATCTCTACATCGCTACTCGGAGGCTATGTATAATGTGATACTCATGTGACTCGCATAAGATCGCTTTCGTCAGAACCCCTCATCTACAGAATATAAAAAATAAATTAAATACATAATATCTCTAGGACCAACCCTTGCATAAAAGAACATTTCAAAATCCAAAAGAATATAAATATATATATTATTTTACATTCAACCAATGTCTCATAACTAAAGTGAGGTTAATAATCATAGTCATTAAATTAGGCAAATTTACATAAGATGACCGTACAATATATCATGAAATTAATATAGAACACTTAAAATATCTAGACTAACAAAAAAAAAAAAAACCTAACAGTCTTCATAAATTCAAAATAAAAAAATTGAAAATATCAAAACAAAAGAAAAAGTACAATACCTTTGGGACGAATCCCTGTATAAAATAACATTTCAAAATCTAAAAGAATATAAAAAAAAAAACAAATGATAAATAAATTATTTTGTATACAACCACCAATGTCTCATAATCAAAGTCAAGCTAATATTCATAGTTATTACATTAGGCAAATTTGCACATAGAGTTAACATGGAACAATTAAAATATTTAGACTAATAAAACAAAAAAAACTATATTGTAGTTTTCACGATACATAATAGAAAAGTTGAAAATATACAAACAAAAGAAAGAAACATGATATCCCTAAGACGAATCCTTGTATAAAAGAAAATTTATGAATCTAAAAAAAATAAAAGAAAACAAATAAAAAATAAACTATTTTACATCTAACCAATATCTCTTAACCAAAGTGATACTAATATTCATAATCATTAAAGTGGGCAAATTTACATAAGATAATTATACCATGTAGAATGTAGTTAATATATCACCCTTGAAATATTCAGATTAATAAAAGAAATATCATATAGTCTTCACAAATGCATAATTGGAAGGGTTAAAATATTAAAATATAAGGAAGAAGCACAATACCTTTAAGATAAACCTTTGTCTAAAAGAGTGATTTTTCTTATTTAGATAAAAAAGAAGTAAAATTATGATCTATTAGAGATAACAACAAATGCATAACAAAAATGTTTAAAATATTAAAATAAAAGAAAGAAACACAGCAATAGAATTTGTGAAAATATGTTTAACCAGTGTCTCTTAACTAAAGCAATAATCAACTTTGCATAAGATGACTGTAACGTATATCTGAGGCCTAACGAAGGAAACATGATAAAATGATGGACAACGAGAAAAGAAAAGGATTGTTTAAAAAGACATGCTACCAAAAAATAAGAAGATAGCAATAGAGGAACAATTATATCTTTTTGTTTTTTTAATGTGAAATTGAAAGGTGGAGACAATTGAAAAATGTTTCAAAATCGTGACAATTAGAAAAGCTTCCAAATTATATGTATCTAATTTATTAAAGCAAATGAGGTGTATTTTTAAAATTGCATATTTACTATTATTTAACAAAAAAAATTAATAATAAAATAAACTACTAAAATTATAAGTAATGAATAAATAAATTCATTTACTCATTTTTCTCGCTCTTCATTTCTTTGCTTACTTTATATTTTTTTCTCCCACTTTTTCACATGTTGCAATTAAAATTAATTGCATTTACATCTCTCTCTCTTCTTTTCCTTTTCTTATTTTACATTTTTTATATACACACAATGTATCAATCCTTATTATGAGAGAGAAATATATAAATGCAGTTAGTGGGAGAACATGAAAAAGCGAGAAAGTAAACAAAGAAAGAGAGAGAAAAAAGAGATGTAAATGTAATTAGTGAGAGAGTGTGAAAAATTAGGAGAGTAAAAAGATTAAGAAAGAAAAAATACAAAATAAGTAAATAGAGAGTAAGTATATAATTAAAAAAAAAATGGTTATTTAATGTTTTATTTGTTTTAATAATATTAATATAGATGATAAATTTGTGTAAGATTATTTTTGATAGATGATGCATAAAGAAGTAAGATACCAAATAAGTGTCCAATAATTATATAAATTTGTGTAAGATTATTTTTGATAAATAACGCATATGGAAGCAAGATACCAAAAAAGTGTCCGTCACTCTAATACAACAAAAATTATGCATAATTATCTTTGCAATTGCAGCGCAGGCATGAATATATTATAGAGGTATTTTCATTTTCCCTCTAATTTGACCGCGCGGTGCGGGTTTTGCTTTTCCTTTTCCTTTTTCAAAGGGGGAGTGCCCGCCACCATTAAGCTCTTTCCAAAACCCTCACCATCCTTTACTTCCATTTCTCTGAATTTCTCCTTCTATGGACTCTGTTTTCTTGTTCATACTCTACTCTCCAATGGACTGCTCTATCAAAAGAAGCTAATTTCCGGAAGTCTTGAGTTCTAAACCTCAAATTGTGTAGCTATTAGGTTTCTTTTTTCTTTTTCATTTTTCATTTTTTATCGATCGAGGAATGATGTCTCGCGAAGAAGAGATCGTGATACGAGATGTGACCAATGCCGGCATCGCCGTGACTGACCGCATAGCTCGTGAAGCCGCTTCGCATGTCGACCTGGAAGAAGCCCTCGAAGCTTCTAGATACGCTAGTCATCCTTATTCCACTCATCCTAGGGAGGTAATCCACAAAAGATACTTAAATTCGCCTTTTTTTAGTTAACGTTGTAATGTTGATCTTACGCATGTAATAAATTGCTGTCTGGTAGGCATTTAGAACATCACGAGCAGAGCTTGTGTTGAACTCAGCGTCTGACTTCATGAGATTAGCTAGGTTTTGTTTGTTGGAGTTGTGATAATTGATATCAGAGCGTTTTGCTTGATTAGCATCCTGTGGAATCCGCAGTGTATTAGCTTTTATTTTCTAATTATCCAAAAAAGAAAAAATTTATTTTCTCAATTTGTCGGTTTCTGCAAGAGAAAAATAAAATGTTTAAATAGTGTTTAAGTTAATCTTATTCCTGTCTGCTTCTTGGTCTAGATTCCGGACCGTGTAACTTATATTAAAGCAAATTCATTTGCTGTTTCTTGAGGGATGCCGTTCCCTGCTGTCTTTTCATTCAGCAACTGCATAATTTCTTTAGTTCTTAAGACTATACTTTTAGCGACATCAAACATTGGATGCTTCACTGGAATATTCCCTTATCTTGACTTGCTTTTTCTCTCAATAAATGTTTGAACTCCTGGGTGCAAATCGTGTCCTTCATTAGCAAGGTTGTTAGAATGGAGACTTTAGTTCTGATTGTTGTGAGGTGTTTAAGGAGTGAATTGAGGATTATGAGATCCTAGGTATTTTGCGATTTGATATGTCAATACTAAAGCAAAATATTGGCTTATCTAATTTATTCGGTTGTAAAATAAAAATAAAAGGATAATTAAGAAGTCTAGGTTACTAGATCGTTGCATATGGTGTGTGAAATAAAAACTCAAAATGATAATGGTAAATATTCAATTGACAGGCGAAGTATATATGCAATGGTAACCTGAAATCATGTTTTGTAATCTTATTTTTTTTTTTAATAAATTAGTTATTAAAAAAGAAGTGCTAAATATAGCTTAAGGATATGTCCTGGTAGTTATGGCTTAAGAGCTTTCATGACAAATTATATGAGAATTGGATTGAGAACTCCTTAATGATATCTCTTAATGTTGCCTAGCATGGTTATAGTCTATTGGTACATGGGTCTTTTATGGCAGTTCATGTGCTTGGCGTTAGCTGGTTTAATTATGGTCATGTCTCTCTTTGAACAAAAGCAAAAAACAAAGAGAAAGAAAATGGGGCTTTTGCTGATCTGTTTCTTCCATTCTTTATCATTTATTATTTAGAAGAAGCTGCTGCAACCATTCGAGAATAGCAATAAATATATGATGAGATATGCTAAAGGACCCTTAAATAACATGAGAGTTACCTATTAAAATAATCACGATAGTATTAAAATACCTTGATAGAGAAGAATTTAAGTTATAATTTCTTTGCCAATAGCCAATATAAATATCATTATTTTGTTTTGCTTTTTGGAATGAAATGGGGTAGAAATAGATCTGTAATTTTTAAGAAATAGAGTAAAGAAGTACTAGTTATTACTTTGTGTGGTTGTACTTAAAATGATATTTGTAAAAGCCCAAGGAATAGAATAGATAAATAATCATCAAATTTTATTCTCATAATAATGAAGTTGTACATGAAATAGCCTATTTATAGGTAATATAGAAGTGGTACGTTGCAACAATAAGTATTACATTAACCGTATTTACCACACATCATTTAATTCTACCAACTTATAATATGAAGTAAAGAAAAAGTAAATATCTCTAATTTTCTGAAACTCAAGATAAATAAAAAATTCTTTGATTTTCCCATACTCTCTTTCAAGCTAAGGAATAGATGTCTATAATTCATAACTTGCTTAAAATCTCCATGAAAGGTTGCTTCACTAGAGATTTAGTTAAAATATTAGCTTGTCTTCATGAAGGAATATATTCAAGTCTGATGTTTCCTACTTCAGTTTCAATCTTGATGAAGCTCTTATTAATTCTTATATGTTTCATTCTATCATGTTGAACTGAATTTTTTACTATACTTATTGCTGATGGGCTATCAGTCTAATGGATAGACATTGCAATATGCTTAAAAAAAAGGAATAACTATTCCTTTAGTCATGTGAAGAAATTGCAATTGATTATTTGGTAGGAATAGGAATTATGTGAAATAGTTACAATGTAAACTAAACATAGTAATTGCTTTACAGAAGAGAAATAGCTATTCTATTTTACTCTTATGAAGTCTACCAAATATGCTCATACAGAATGCTCAAACCAATTTTTGATACAATGTATTCATGCTCTAAATTGCCAAAATAAAATATCAGCTGCCTTGAATGTTATTGATATTCTGTTTTAAGATTTGAATCTTGAACAAATATGACTGCTAAAGGTTTTGGTTACAGTTTTCAGTCTAACTAAGCTATTGCAACATGATCAATCATTGGAGCTGAATCGATGCATCCTCCAAAGAGGATTCAACTGTGTAATTACCACAGTGAGAAAATTATATGGGAAAAAGTGTTAGAATGTGCCACATTGATTTCTTTCTTGTTGTGCTTACCATGTCTGTCTTTAAACATGCTAGCAAATCAACTTGTCATCGTTGTCAAAGAGAAAGAAAGAAGAGGAGGCTAGGAATTTGAGACTTGGATGTGGATAATATTGTATGGAAAACTGTAGCTTTTATCAGGAGCATAGATAGGTTGAATTTGTGCACATAATGCTTTAGGTAGAGTATTGGCTTATGCTCTTTTATTTATTCATTACATAACTTCATAGTCTCTTTAGCGATTTTTGTTTTTCCTTTGTAATCTACTCCTTTGTTTGTATAGTGGACTGCAAAATATTGTATATTTTCCAGTCATTTGGCCTTTGGCAATTTAATTGCAGTGGCCTCCATTAGCGGAGGTAGAGGATACTTGGGAATTGCCTCCTGTACTCATTGAAAGATATAATGCTGCTGGTGGAGAAGGAACGGCTTTATGTGGAATTTTTCCGGAGATTCACAGAGCATGGGCGTCTGTAGATAACTCCCTATTTCTTTGGCGCTTTGACAAGTGGTAAGTTATTGATTTGTTTAGTCTATCAACTATTTTATAGATAATGAACAGATGCTTTTCATAGTTGGCAGAATATTCTTCTCATTCAATGATCT
The DNA here is from genome assembly GCA_024138005.1 of Lumnitzera racemosa. Lineage (NCBI taxonomy): Eukaryota > Viridiplantae > Streptophyta > Magnoliopsida > Myrtales > Combretaceae > Lumnitzera > Lumnitzera racemosa. The sequence goes on along the minus strand of JAMXBC010000006.1, from coordinate 39,718,109 downwards.
CATTATGTGGATGGGAAGTCTAATGATTCCCCAAAAGTCATTTTCTAAAGGACTGGCTTGATTCAGAGCATGAAAGAAATAATACGATATGGTTCTTTGGAATTGTTTACATATAGCAATATTCCATTGAAATCATTGGACGACAACCACGAATACTGTGGATTATGGGCCCTTGATGGCCATGAAGATATAAAATCCATGTCAGAATGATGCCTTCTCTTTTAATTTTTAAGTTCTAGCTTAAAAAGTTTTGAAGTATTCATTCCTGTCCTGCTTGTTTTCTACTTCCTTTCTTGATCAGGGATGGTCAGTGTCCTGAATTTAATGTCAAGGAACAGGCTATTTGTGCAGTTGGCCTCGCCAAATCAAGACCTGGCATCTTCATTGAAGCTATACAGTATTTACTAATTTTGGCAACTCCTGTTGAGGTAATGACCATTACAACTTCCTTTACACTTTCTGAAGACTCAGATGTAGCTGCCTTTTCTTTTCATATATATACTAACCTGAGATCAAAATTTATGTGTACTTAATTTTTTCATTTATGGATATTTCTCAACTTCTGTTTATGTCAATTACAAAACCGTTAGCCTTTTAAGCACATAGCTTTTTATTTCATACGAGGTGTCAATTTTTACCAGTTGATTCTTGTTGGTGTATGCTGCACCGAAGGGCTGAATGAAATGGATCCATATTCAGATGTTTCACTACAGCCACTACCAGAGTACACAGCACCATCTGATGGAGTTACTATGAGTTGTATTACTTGTACAGACAAGGGACGTATATTACTGGCTGGCCGTGATTCACATATTTATGAATTGCAGTACACAACTGGGTCTGGCTGGCACAAACGTTGTCGTAAAATTTGCCTTACTTCTGGTTTAGGCAGTGCTATTTCAAGGTAATTAGATATGTCTTTCATCAATTATGCCTGCCAATTGGGGAAAGCAATCAACCATAATAGAAGTGAATTTGAAGGTTTTCTTTTCAATGTAAATTAGCTGATCCCATCTAGTGGGAATTAGGCTTCAGCATTGTTTTTTGAACTGGACACTTGTTTTAACTAAATAATACCACTACCTTTGTCACGATTGAAATCTTTTGAATTAATTTGCCTCCTTTTAGGTGGGTTGTGCCAAACATGTTCAAGTTTTCAGCTGTTGACCCAATTGTTGATATGGTTTTCGATAATGAAAGACAAATTTTGTATGCCCGCACAGAGGAGATGAAGCTCCAGGTTTTTGTTCTGGGATCAAACGGAGATGGTCCTTTAAAGAAAGTAACTGAAGAAAGAAATCTGATCAATCAGAAGGATACCCGCTATGGAGGTAGACAATCAAGTGCACCCAGGACCCATAGTCGATCACCCAAGCCATCCATTGTCTGCATTTCACCATTGTCAATGGTGGAATCAAAGTCTCTACACCTTGTAGCAGTTTTATCCGATGGAAAGAGGTTGTACCTTTCCACTTCTGCATTTCCTGGGAGTAGTGATGGCCTTGGAGGGTTGCGTAGCTTTAATGGTAACTATTCTAGGCCAAGCTGCTTAAAAGTTGTCACAACAAGACCTGCTCCCCCTCTTGGAGTAAGTGGTGGACTTTCATTTGGGAATGTATCTCTGTCTGGTAGATCTCAGACAGAAGACCTTTCTCTAAAGGTTGAATCAGCTTACTATTCTGCAGGGACCCTTGTACTTTCTGATTCATCTCCACCGAACATGTCTTCCCTTCTTATGGTAAACAAAGATCCAACTGCACAGTCTTCTTCTCCAGGTTCTTTGGGAACAAGTGTAAGGAGTTCTCGAGCATTACGTGAAGTGGTTTCTTCTCAACCCATTGAAGGGCGCATGCTTTTTGTGGCAGATGTTTTGCCATTGCCAAGTGTAGCAGCCATTGTGCAATCACTATATTCACCACTTGAATTTTGCAGCTCTGAAAACTCTGGGGAGTCTCCAGAGAAAATATGTGGGAAACTTTGGGCAAGAAATGATCTTTCATTTCAGCATATACTGCCAAGGAAAAAAATTGTTGTATTCAGCACAATGGGCATGATGGAGGTGGTTTTTAACAGGCCTGTGGATGTCTTAAGGAGGTTATTTGAGTCCAATTCCCCAAGGTATATCTTAGAAGACTTTTTTAACAGGTTTGGAGCTGGTGAGGCAGCTGCAATGTGTTTAATGCTTGCAGCTAGGGTAGTTCATTCTGAAACACTCATAAGTAATAGTGTTGCAGAGAAGGCTGCTGAGGCATTTGAGGATCCAAGATTGGTTGGTATGCCTCAGCTTGAAGGTACTAGTGCCTTATCCAACACAAGAACTGCAGGTGGGGGATTTAGCATGGGGCAAGTTGTACAGGAGGCTGAGCCTGTATTATCGGGTGCTTATGAAGGTCTCTGCTTGTGTTCATCAAGATTGTTGTACCCCTTGTGGGAACTCTCTGTCGTAGTCAAGAAAGGTGCAATAAGTTCAGCAACAAATGAACTGCTTGAAAGTGGAGTGGTGGTATGTCGACTCTCCATTGAGGCCATGCAAGTTTTAGAAAACAAGCTTCGATATTTAGATAAGTTTCTAAGGTCAAGAAGAGATCAAAAGAGGGGACTTTATGGTTGTGTAGCTGGTCTAGGAGACTGGAGTGGCTCCATACTGTATGGATCACGAACGGAGTCTGGTATTGGTGACCGAAGTCTGATGAGAAACTTGTTTGGTTCTTATGCAATGAACATGGACCCTAATGGTAATGCAGCCACTAATAAAAGACCAAGATTGGCATATAGTCATGCAGAAATGGCTGCCATGGAGGTAGGAGACTGCTGAATCTTCCTGTGAAGCTTGTCCCTTTGTAACATGGTTCTTCTTATTCCTCTGTTTTTGGATTTGGCGTTATCTCTTTGCTTATATGGCTTTTCTTATGCCTCTATTTTTGGACTTGGCTTGATGCAGGTGCGGACAATGGAGTGCATCCGGCAATTGCTCCTCAGATCAAGTGAAGCTCTCTTCTTACTTCAACTTCTTTCACAGCACCATGTAACACGCTTAGTGCAGAATTTGGATACTGATACGCAGCAGGCACTTGTTCGTCTGACCTTCCATCAACTGGTTTGTTCTGAGGAGGGTGACCGACATGCTACCAGGCTCATATCTGCTTTAATGGAGGTATTGTAAGAGCAAGTGCTTAGATAATTATTGAATTATTTTTTCCATTAATTTCATCAATAAGTTGGCTAAATTTAGGGGGAAAAAAATACTTGTAATTGTATATACTATCTCTGAAACTCTCTGATATTCCATCTTCATTTGCTCTTCTCCAGTGTTATACTGGTTCAGATGGCAGGGGTACAGTGGATGATATTAGTGCAAGATTACGTGAGGGATGCCCAAGTTACTTCAGAGAATCCGACTACAAGTTTTTCTTGGCTGTGGAGTGCCTTGAGAAAGCTGCAACAACTCCTGATACGCAGGATAAGGAGAATCTTGCAAGAGAGGCTTTCAGTTTCTTGAGTAAGGTTCCAGAGACTGCTGATTTGCAGGCTGTTTGTCGAAGATTCGAGGATTTAAGGTCAATATACTTGTATCTTGTCAGAAGAATTGTATCTTTACTTCTTGATGATTCAAAAGTAAACTCTTGTTTTCTTTATGAATGATTGGACAATTTGCAGATTTTATGAAGCTGTCGTTCGATTATCTCTTGAAAAGGCACTGTCAGTTGACCCTTCTGGTGATGCTATAAATAACCAAGTCGATGTTGCAGTCCGCGAACGTGCACTTGCTAAGCGGGAGCGGTGTTATGAGATTGTTATCAATGCCTTACGTTCTCTGAAGGGCGATTCTTCACAGAGAGAATTTGGATCTCCTGGTTGGGCTGCTCCTACACGGCCAGTCCTTGATCAGGCTTCTCGGAAGAAATACATATGCCAAATTGTTCAACTTGGTGTTCAGTCATCTGATAGATTATTTCATGAGTACTTGTATCGTGCTATGATCAATCTTGGCCTGGAAAATGAACTGTTGGAGTATGGAGGTCCGGATTTGGTGCCTTTCCTCCAAAATGCAGGTCGTGGGGTTGACCAGGAGGTAGTACATTGTTTGGTTCCTCTTCTATGCATTCTCTATGAACAAAATGTGGTAGCTCAACAATTATTTTCATTTATCTTTATTGGGCTAAATGCTGCTAAATACCTGAGAGTGCATAGCAAAGGATTAGAGAGAGATCTCTTCAATTCAAAAAATATAAGAAACTAACAGACAGAATTAAACCTAATCTAAGGTTCTGATAACATCTTATTCAAAACAGAAAACGGTAATAACAAATCAGACAATATACATCTAGATTTGATAAATCTATTAACTACTTTTCCACCCTTAAGCTAAGTAACAGATATTTGTCATTTCTAGCTTGCTTAATAAGAACTTGAATCTAGGTTTCTGAAGTGCCTTTGTGAAGATATTGACCTTCTGTAGATTGACTTTTGTGAAGATATCGGCCTTCTGTAGATTGACTTCAGCTTGTTCAATTTCTGTTTGTATGTACTATCCATCAATTCTTTCATATTTTTTCCTACTGTGCTATTTTGTATTGGATCTTTAACAATACAGATGGTGTACTTGCTATAATTACATAGTTATTTGGATTATCATAATTCATCTTTAGATCTATCTTTAACATTTGTAACCACACAACTTCGCAATCCTTATGAAATTGCTTGAAACTCAAGTTTAGTTATTGCTTCCTGCCAATGAGGATTATTTTTTATCCCAAGTAACTAGATTTCCCTAAACTTTAGTATAACACCTAGTTCTAGACTTGCTATATTTTGCATCACTAGCCTAATCAGCATCTATAAGTCATTTGCTTCAACTTTGTAAGAAGCTTAGCAATCATCTACTTCTTAGGCTAAGTTGCCTTGCCATATTTTAGGCATCGGAAATTCCTTAATGTAGTCTTCTACACATATAATACCTATTCTCAAGTTTTGGAGTTTGAAAAACATTTCTTGACAATAGGAGTTAGAGGCAAAGTGCTATTGCATCAATTGCTTCATGCACTGAGTGTTCACATCTCCAACATCTCTTTGTTTTTGATATTTCAGATTTTCCTGCCAAAGACTTGTACGCTTTGTGAATTCTGGTATTGCCATTCACATCTTAGTCCACTCATCATACTCACAATATTCAAACACTCTTCACCTTGTACAGGTGAACCGCTTCCTCCAGAAGGTGGGATTACGCTCTCTCTTTCAGCAAAGCAACAGTAGCAACTCAAAATGTTTAATCACAAGCAACCTATAAGTTGTTAAATTTCTCTCGAAGTTGCCTTAACATACTCCCACTTGCTCAACCACACACTCAAACACAAATTTCACACAACTCCACAAATCACAGGTGCCACCAAATTTCAATTGATGAAGGATAAGAACCTGCACTTGCAATACAAAGCTCCATGATAGTGCTCATTTGGCTAAAAGCTTTGAGATCATTGTGTCTAAAATCCAACAACTGGATTTAAGTGCAATTAAGAAGTTGGGGCTCAATTATTGGATTTGGATCTAAGGTTTCAGAACAATATAGATGATATCTTTGTGTTTTAGTGTTCGTAAGAAATGCATGGATGATTTGAGGAATTGGATATGATGCATGACTATGATCTATTGGAGTTTTGATATTATGCACAATCTCTAAAATGTTTAAGTGAATTAACTAATTACTTGATGTCGTGCACGGTATTCTACTTAATAGTTGCTTGTCACAGTTGAATAACTATTGACAGGAAGAATTGAATAAGAGATACAATTCTCAATATTTGATTGAAACAACCCAAAGGGTACCAAGTTTGATAACAGGGTCTAACCATTGTTGTTTTAGAAATAAAAAAAGATCTAGGTATCTCTATTACATAAGAGAAACCCTTTTTATTAGGTTAACAATGGGATTAAGTGTAAAAACGTAATTGAAAAAAATAATAAGACGTAATAAAAGTTTGTTACAAGCTTTAAGTTCAGATGGCAAGTTGAGTCATTTGGATAAGCCCTAGCTTTTTTTAATTATCTGTTCATGTCGTTTGGTAAAGCTTGGTTGAGGTTTCAGGCTTTGCTTCTAGACGATTTCATTTGAATGCCTTGAGGGAGCGTTTGAATGAAGTTGGGAGTAGCCACAAATAAGCTTATGGGACTTGATCAAAGTAGACTTGGGTGGCATGGAACCTAGACAAAGCTTCCATGGCTTGGAGTGGGAGACAGATCCAATAAAGGATCTAGTGAGGGGAAGCTTATAAAGTAGTGCATAGTGGAAGTAACAAGGGCTCCTGGCATGTGTTTGTATGGCATGAGGAAACAATTACAAGAACATCTCTAGGAGTAATTGGCTAGAACAAACACTGTTGATGCTATAGAAAGGACGAAATGCATGATCACATTTGGAAGGAGATGAATGATGGAAGAGAAGTTGCCGCCATTGTTTATTATATTTGGAAGGAGATGAACGATGGAAGTCTTGGAAATGTGTGCTAGAAATAGATAATATCTTTAGAAAAATTGTACCTTGGTAGCCAGAGCTTCATCTTGAGTTGTATTGTCTTGGAATATTGGCAAATACACACTTTCTGATTTGGTGCATCTTTCGATATTCTGGCATTTGTGACTACTTGTGGTATTCTGTGTGTGTTCTATATAGGGTTGATGCCCTTTTTTTGTAATTTCATTAAATGGGAAAAAATCTGATTGTACCCCCCCCCAAGAAAGTGCCTTATCCAAAGATCTGATCAGATCATATTCAAACAAAAAATATAATACATCGGACTATGAACATTTAGAAATAATGATTCTGCTGACTACTTTTCCAATACTCTAAATCTTGATCATTTGGTAAACCCTAAGGTTGCTCCTCTTTTCTTGGTCAATTCTTTTTGATGGGATCTTTTCCCATCCAGTGATCTTGCCTTTTTATTATGTCTCAATGATATTTAGGTTTCTACCTACTGAATTTGTGCTGCCTGTGCATTTGAAGGTTCATGCTAGCTCAGCAGCTGTGGGTCAACTTGTAGGATCCATGCAAACTAGTCGGGTTAAGTTCTTAGATCTCCTTGCACGGTACTATGTGATGAAGAGGCAGCATTTACTTGCAGCACATGTCTTACTCCGACTGGCTGAGAGGCGGTCTGCTGATGGAGATGTTCCTGCTCTTGAGCAAAGGTTGGTTTTTTTGGGAAGTATTGGTTTTTAATATTTGGTGCATAACTTTTTCTAAGTCGAGTAGGTTATCAGGAAAGTGGTTTTCACAGATATATAGGGTCACTTGGGTTATCTAACTATCCTAACATTCAATATGACTGTCCTCATGTAATTTTCACAAGATCATAGTTGGAAGATGTTTTCTAGAACATTGTTTCATATGCAATGGTGCTTGGATCTTATTTATCCTCTGATGTTCTGCTATGTGTCAAGATAATAGATGTAGTGGACTTGTCCCTTAGTTTCCTGTATGTTGTTACTTTCCATGGGACAATGGTTTATCAGGAAAACATATTCATAATATACTTTTCATGTTTCCCTTGAATTTTTGGTTCTTCATTCCTGTTATTATCTGGTCATGACAGGTACCAATACCTGAGCAATGCAGTTTTACAGGCTAAAAATGCAAGCAGTAATGATGCCATGCCAATTTCTACCCAAGCTTTTGACAGTGGACTGCTAGACTTGCTTGAGGGAAAGCTTGCTGTTCTCCAATTTCAGATAAAGATTAAAGAAGAATTGGAAGCTACGGCTTCCAAGTTTGAATCTTTCCCTGGGCCATCTGATTCCTCACAAAATGGTGCCAGTACAGCTGACACCAACTGTGGAAATTCTGCATGTGAAAAGGCCAAAGAACTATTGTTAGATTTGAAGAGTATAACTGAGCTTTACAATGAATATGCTGTTCCATTTGGGCTTTGGGAGGTACGACTTTTTGTTGCTGTAAATTTTCTTCATGTAATAATCATGAAGTAAATATGACACTGGCTTGTTTTTGTTTTTCATAATTATGCTTATGAATAAGCTGACATATCTTCAAAGCTCATCCGATGGAATTAGTTGAATAAAGTTGAACAATGATGTGAGAACTGGAATTGGGGACTTACTACTTCATATGATGTTGGATTTTGTTACTGGATAGATCAAAGCTTCAAGTAATGAGTCTATTCACAATTAAATCTGATTGACTTATTTATTTTACCTTTTTTCACCGTATTTCTTATAAGCAACACAGATTTGAGATAAAATCAGGTCATCTTTTCTCCATTCATTTCTGTCTTTAAACCAGATGCAGAATCAGCTGTCCTTCCTTATCTCTTTCTTTTCTATTTCACAGCATAACCATACAATATTACCTCCCTACACACGTTATCCCTCCCGTGCAACCATCAGAAGACTTGGACAGGTTGCTTAACTGCTAAAGAGACACATGCACACCTTGACACATCTGACCCAATTACTGCACTTTGACTACTGCACGCTACAACTTACACAAAGACACAATAGAGAATAACTACAACATGCCATAAATGTCAATATAAAACTAAAGACTACTCTAACAATCCTTCTTGTTCCTTGTATGCACATGTTTGAATGGAACAATTTGTGAGTGTGAGCTTGTCTCACGTGTGACATTACTCCTCCCTCAAGAGCCCACCTGACCTCATGTGTGAATGTGGGTATTGTTGGCTGATCATTTTAGCCTCTTCTCATGAAGCCTCTGCAAAGAGAATACTTTTAATTTACTGAGATCTCCGGTTAGGTAGACAGCTCGCATGTCTCTAAAATAGCTTTGGGTGAAGGGATTACTTGTCCTGTTGCACTAGGGGTACTACTAGTTGTGTTTGCATGGCTTCAAACTTTTAAGTTGAGAGACATGGAACATGGGGTGTATTATGACATGTGAAGGCATTGTCAAACGATAAGCCACATTTATGTACTCGAGCTTCCACTGGAAAAGGTTTGTAGAACTTAGGCGCCAGCTTTTGGTTCCGTCTTTTTGCTAAGGAGTTCTACCTATAAGCTTCCAGCTTAAATAAAACCAAGTTGCATGCCTGAAATTGTATTTCCCTTGGTCCTTTGTTATAGTTGGCTTTCGTAATAGCTTGGGCTTGTAGCAAGCATTGGCGCAACTCCTTCCAAACTGGTCCCTATCGAGCAAGGCTTGCTCAACTGCCTCTAGCTTGGCAGACCTATTGTGATAAGAGAGGAGGTATGGTGGAGCTTACTAGTATATGATTTTAGATGGCATTGCCTTCATTGCTGTATGATACCTTCTATTGTGGCAGAATTTGGCCTAAGCAATCCATTTAGCCCACTTCTAGGGTTTATCACTTGAGTAAACTTCAATTACGTGATTAACAACATTAGTTTAACCATCACTTTATGGATGATAGGCTGAAGAAAAAGCCAGTTGTGTCCCAAATGATTTGAACAATTTTTTCCAAAAAGCACTTGTAAATGTTATCCCAATCGCTTACTATTGTGAAAAGGTGCATGCATTGCTTCAATGATAGTAGAATATAGATTTGGTTTAGAGTCTTAAGTTCTCTTTTTTTGGAAAAATTTTAGCAGTGTTAGCTCATCCTTTACTGTCCAATGTTGCCCAAGTTTGCTATCGTCCACATGTGCTGGGTTGCTGCAATCTGGTTGAATTACTGGTCTCCTCTTTGATCAATTCAAAAAGATGGAGTTGAGGGTCAATGGCACAAATCTGTCTGGTACCATCATCATGTGTTGATGGTACATTCGCCACTTCTTCTTCTTCTTCTTCTTCTTTTTAATAACACCAGCTCAGTACTCAATTTCAAAGTTAAACCCTAAGAGCTTGCTCATCCATTGTTGTTGTCAGGATGTTGTGACTCGTTTCTCCTGCAAAAAATTAAACTGTAATAGCTAGTTTTTTTCAAAAGCTCCCTTCCCCACAAATAATCATGCTAATTTCTCACGGTCTTTGCCAAATCAATCAATTCTTTTTCATAGGCTTCAATTTGAGATGTTGGTGAGCAAAAGCCTACTGAAAAAGGAAATTGGCCCATCTTCTTGTTGTAGTGCTGCCCCCATTTCACAATTGGATGTGTCACATTCTACCACAAAGATTTGAGACAATGGAGCACGAGCAACCGATTCAAAACTCCTGTACGTTAGAAGTCGAAAGGGGAAAAAAAAAAATCAGAAGGGGTTCTTCAACCCCTAGAGGAGTAATCTACAGTTAGGGCCTTGCCATCCTATACCAAATACAGTTATGAATTCTTGGATGATGAGGAGATTAAACAACCCTTTTAAAGCTAGAGAAGCAAAGGTTTTCTGTGATGAAAATAATCTCTCTCACTTAGGTCTGTTGGAAACAAAATTAAAACAGGAGAATGTTGCAAGTGTGTGGAATTATCTTTACCTGCTTGGAATTTAGAGAAACATCCTAGAGGAAGGATTTGAGTGGAATGGAATTTAAGAATATGGAATGTACAGGTGGTAGTCTCTGAAAATCAGTACATGTATTGCCATTGTATCTTGCTTGCTGATAACAAGGAGCTGTGGCTTACATTTGTTTATGCAGCCAATACATAGAGTGAATGTTGATCTCTTTAGGAAGGTCTTAACGTAAAAACTCTTTTGATGGTTGTAGATTATCATGTTTAATGAAAAGTTGGAGATCAAAAAGGGAGGAAATGAACACATTACTAGAGGAATGGAAGGTTTAAATGAATGGTGCTATGATGTTGAGGTGGATGACATTTGTTCAAATGGTTCCCCATATACTTGGGCAAATAAAGATCCCTCAAATCTTATTCAGAGGAAGCAAGATCCTGCTTTGGTGTATATCAATTGGACTCTGGACTTCGCAGCTTTGGAAATAACAACTATAGCCCCTGGAATATCTGATTGTTGTCCTCTAATGTTGAATCTATTTTCTGGTGCACCAAAGAGGAATAGATTCTTCAGTTTTTGGATATCCAAACCTGAGTTTAAAGGAAATTATAAAGACTCTGGAATCAACATGTAGAAGGAACATCCATTTTCTAGGTTTTCTTTAAACTTAAGCTGCTAATGGTAGAGTTGAAGAAGCTGAAAAAGAGGGGACATTCAAATCTTTATGAAAAAGTTTCACTAGCCAGATCAATGGTTCAACAAAACAGGAAGCAAACGGAAATGTGTTGACTGGAGTAGATTAGTGAAATGAAAGAAAGGCCTTTGAGGATTTTTATCTTTTGTGTGAAGCACAAGAGTCATTGTTAAAATAGAAGTCCAGAGTTCTTTGGCTAAATCTTGGCGATAGAAATAACTTCTAATTTTTGAAAGCTTTGTCTATAAGAAATCACATAGATGGTATTCACTCCCTCCTTGTCTCTAATGATAGGCAGCTTTCAACAAGAGACGTAATAAATAGTCATGTAGTGATTTATTTCCTGAATTTGCTCTCTCAAGGCGCTTTAACTCTCTTTTCTGAACTCCTGCCTACAGTCATTGGTGCACAGAAGATTGAACCCCTCAATGACCTGATTTGATCAACCAAATTATGAATGAGGACAAAAAAAAAAAAAAAGCTTTCTGGTCTGTTGTTGATGGAAAAGCTTCGGACCTAGTTGGTTATTGAAGAAGTTGTGAGGAAAAATTCTCTTAATTTTTTATTCATTGCTGTAAAGCAGTATATATACAATCTTCACTGTAGTAGGATAACTAATGTATAAAAAAAAAATAGGAACTCTGGCTGATCTAACTTTATCACTTATATCAATCAAAATATACAACTCTATCCCAAAGGAAAAATAAAAACAACTAAACAACCAAAATAACCAGAAGATAAACCAACTAAACAGGTGACAACTATAACCAATAATAGAAAAACAAATAATTAACTTTTCACGACATCTTTAATTTTTCTTCACTCCCCCTTAAGGTAGGAATAGATATCTATCATGCCTAGCTTGATAATGTTCTCAGCAAAATGCTGCTTTGAAAGTGCCTTTGTCTAAACATTGGCCTCTTGGTCTTTTGATGGAACATACTTCAGCTGCATTCTCCCATTCTCAATCTTTGACTTACTAAAGTTTCGGTCAAGTCTCACATGTTTCATCCTGTCATGTTGTACATGATTTTTTACAATATTAAGAGCGGACTTATTGTCACATATTATCTGCACACCAGCTACTAGAATCTTCAAATCCTTTATTACTCTTTGAATCCAAATTACCTCACACAATTGATCTATGGCTCCATATTCAGCTTCTGCGTTATTTCTTGCTACCAGAGACTGTTTCTTCTCTAAGTTACCAAATTACCCCACAACTTAGTATAGAAACCTTTTGTTGACTTTCCATCCAAAGCATCACCTCTCTAGTCTGCATCCACAAATACTTCTAGACTTCTAGATTGGTTTTTTTTGAACAAAATCCCTTTACTTGGAGCTCCTTTCAAATATCAAAGAATGTGATTTACTCCATTTAGGTGATGTTTTGTTGGTGAGTGCATTGCTTAAGTTACTAAACTTATGGCATAAGCAAGGTTAGGCCATGTAAGTGAAAGGTAGATCAATCTTCCCACTAGTCGCTGATTCTGTCCTTAATCAATGGGAGAATTATTCTCAGGTGCACTAGTCTTCCAATTCTAAGGCAAAGGCATATCAACTAGTCTACATTCTAGTTTTCTTGTTTCTTGCAGTAAATCAATAATATATTTTTTTTGATTAATGAAGATTCCATTTTTATTTCTTGTCACCTGTATTCCCAAGAACATCTTCAAATCTTCTAGCTTTTTGATCTCAAACCTTCCTTTTAATTATCTAGTATGTATGTAGTGCATCCAAAAATCTTAGGCGGTAGGTTATTAAATGCTTAATTCTCAGGATAGACGCTCAATAATGTGCTTAAGGGTGTTTAGAAGTTAAGGACTTTGGATGGGTGAAGATTGATTAGGTAAGTTGATGCAAGTACAACTCCCCCCTAAAAAAAACACACACACACACACACAAACTATGTAGGTATCATACTTGTGAACATAATTGCTTGGGTTGTCTCCAAAAGGCATTTGTTTTTTCTCTTTGCTACTCCATTCTGTTGAGGAGTATAAAAGCAAGAACTTTGGTGTATAATTCCATTTTCACTTAAGTAGTGCTCAAACTCAATTGAGAGATATTCTCTTCCATTGTCTGTTTTGAGTATTTGAATGTTTGTTAAGAACACGTTACAAACAAATTTGTGGTACTGTTTAAACACATGGCAAATTTCGGATTTTTTTTTCATAAGATATACCCAACTCACTGGCGTATGGTTATCAACAAAAGTCACAAACCATCTGAATTGTATAAGTCGGAACATGAGAGGGACCCCAAATGTCACTATGGATTAAATGAAACGGTTTTGATGGAGTATATGATTGTACAGGATATAAACTTTTAGACAATTTAGACAAAATACACGATTTATAATGGAAATCACTAATCTCTTTATTCTTGAATAAGTGGGGATACAAATGCTTCATATACAAAAGAACTAGGGTACCCAAGGTGTTTGTGCTAGATCATGACATCTGATTTATTATTGATAGACATAAGTGATTTTTAAAGAACTCATGATTCGGTCTAGACTCTATTAGATAAATAGTAGAGGCTACTAGATTCTTTAGTGCCAATTGTCCTCCCTGTACTTTGGTATTGTAAAGTACACTAATTTTGTGAGAAAGTAATTTGGCAATTCAAATCCTTAGTATGTTTGCTCATTGATATCGGATTGTACTTGAGTTCTGGAACAAACAATACATTATTCAATTTAAAATTTGAGATGATCATAGTTTCTTTCTCTTTAGCAGTAGTGCCTTTTCCGTTTGCTACTATTACCTTACTATACTTATCACAAGGCTCTAATTTTTCAAAAACTTTAATGAGCTGCACATGAGCTCCTATATTGATCATCCATGTATTTCTACATATTTGAGCTGAACAGTCTAGGATTTTACTTTGCTGAGCCGCAACTACAATATTATGCATTTCCATATTTTTACTACTGTCAGTATTCAATTGTGTTTGGCTAAGAATCTTTTGCTGCATTGCTACTTGTTTTGTAGTAAAATTCACACTTGTGGAAGGATTAGCGTTGGTCTCTTTCTTAGCAACTTGTGCTAGTTTAATATTTGTTGATGGAGACCTTGTGTTTGGGAACCCTTTCTAACGCCTAGTCTTCAAATTTTCAAGCCTTCCATGCAATTTCCAGCAATCTGATTGAGTATGATTGGACCTCTTGCAATAGTTGCACCATAACCTCTCCTTTGCTGGCATGCCACTCACCATGCCTTTGTTTATTTTCAATGCAAAGCTTGGAGTTGATTGATTAGGTGACATCATCACCATTCATCGGCTTTCTTCCCTTCTTATTTCGGCAAAAGCCTCCTTCAAGCTTGGAAAGGGCTATTTGCCCAACATTCTCTCACTGACTTCATCTAGCTCAGGGTTTAGCCTATGCAAAAAATGATAGACACGATCTTTTTCTAATAGGGAGTTATATTTCTGTCCATCTTCAATGCACTTTCACTCAATCTCATAGAAAAGGTCCATTCCTTGCCACAATTCATTTGGCGTGTTATAATACTCAATTACATTCATACTTCGTTGAGTTGTAGTATGAATTTTCCACTGGAGCTTGAAAGTTGGGACATGTTGGCTAAATCCGAATATACCTCTTGCACATTGTCCTAGATCTCCTTTGCTGTCTCGCAAAAAAGATAGGTTCGTCTAACCTTAGGCTTTATGGAATTAATGAGCCATGCCATAATCATGGAGTTTTCGGTGCCCCAAACTCCATATTCTTCTGAATTCTTCTTAGTTGTTGGTGTTGATCTGGTTAGGTATCCAAGCTTTCCTTTCTCTCGGATTACAAGCTTGTTTGATTGAAAACATTCCCTGAAGTTCGATTCATTAAGCTCGTGCTCCATTATCTAAAGAGTATTTAGTTCTCTTATCATCAATTGAATATTTTTTGGTCAGTTGGTTGTCCTTAGTTCTCCTAGGGTTTTGAACTTGAACTTGGACCTAAGAGTCCTATCGGGTTGATCATCATTGCTACTCATCTTTTTGAGCAAATTGTCTGTGAAGGATCGACTGTAGCTTTGATACCATGAAGAAGTTTGAAGAAAAATTTTATTATTTTTTGATTCATTGTTGCAAAGCAATATATATACGATCTTCACTACAGTAGGAAAACTAATGTATATCTAGAAAATAGGAACTATAACTAATCTAACTTTATCACCCATATCAGCCAAAATATATGCTCTATCCCAAACTAAAAACAAAAACAACTAAACGACAACTAAACAACTAGAAGATAAACCAACTAAACAGGTGACAACTATAACCAATAATAGAAAAACAAATAATTAACTCTTCATAACGTTTTTAATTTTTCTTCAGTTATGATATCAATCTTTTTAAAGAATTTTGGCATATTAGAGGGGAAAAAGTAGCTTTGGCAGTGAACGATTTCTTTGCAATTGGTTCTCTTCTAAAATTAGTTAATTTGACAGCCTTGACCCTTGTTCCAACGGTAGAGAAGCCTAATTCCTCGGTAGATTACAGGCCTATAGCGTTATAATACCATTTATAAGGTCATATCAAAGATTCTTGTTGATAGACTAAAAAGATTATACCATTGTTGGTGGAATTCAGCAAACTAATTAAATGCAGGGACGTAATTGATTATATTTTAGGGGCACCAGAGCTTCTTAATGGCTATCACAAGGCTTAAAGGCCTTCAATATGTTTTGAATGTGGATATGATTGTGTTCATTGGAAGTTTTTAAAGGAATTGCCATTGGCTTTAAAATTCCCACACTAGTATGTTCAGTGGGTGATGGTGATGGAATCAGAATGTGTCATAAACTAATAGCACTTCCCAAGCCATGGAGGATTGGTCAAGGGGATACTCTATCACCACACCTAGTAATGGAAGTTTTCTTCTGCTTATGAAAGAGGATGTGAATAAGGAAAGTTTAAATACGATTGGAAATGCAAAAAGGAGAAATTGACTCACGTATGTTTTGTGGATAACTCGCATGTATATGCAAAGGCAGAAAATGACATTGCTAGTGCTCTTAAATAAGCTCTCCTTGAGTTTAAATGCTTGTTAGGGTTGGAGGCAAACTTGACCAAAAGTAAAATATTTCTAAGCGGAATTAACCACCAACTAAAGGAGGCATTGTTTCATCTTTGGGGCTTCAAGGGTGTGCCTTTAATTGCATAAAAAATAAATAAACACTATTGCAGTAACTTAGTTAACAAGGTGGCTAGTAGAGTACAACATTGGTCAAGTTAGTTTCTCTCTTACTCAGGCTGCCCTTGGTTGATTAAGAGTGTCCTTTTCTCTCTTCAATTGTATTGGGCTTACATACCTAAGTGTGTTCTAGAAGAAATCACTATGACTTTCAATAGATTTTTATGGAGTGGAAACGATGAATATAAAGCTAAAGCAAAAGTAAGTTTGGAGGAGATTTGTAGATCTAAAGGAGTAAAAGGACTGGGAGTTATTGATATTTTTGTTTGGAACAAGGTGGCGCAATTAAAACATATTTTGCATTTATGTAATAGTGATAGGATCTTGGATTTAGCACAGAAAAATAGTAGTTTTATGGATAGAAAACAAATATAATAACACACTCTTCAGTTATGAAGAGCACAGCCCCTCTACTAGGGTTTCCTTGATTACAAGATATTTTTCCTAACTAGCTAACTAACCTTAGATTCTACTATTTATAGGGCTGCCAAGGATATTACAAGTATCTCACTTATAGAAGTATCTAGAAATACTAATTAATGGTTAAAGGCTAATAGGTATTCTTGCAAAGCAGAACACATTAGAGCACAACATAGAAATGTGAAACACATACAAAACTAACTACTCCCTGCTATGGAACTTCTCTTATAAACTTGAGCCAATGGCTTATGAACTCTTGGACACGTCTCAAATGGTGACTTGGATGCTCTTTGGCCAAATTGGCCAAGATCATAGTCGTCAAAAGATAGAAATTTCCAGCATACTAGGCCTCCAAATGAAGCTTCTTAAACATGGAGAAAAATCTTGCAAGCTAGAACTCTAGCAAAATCTTTACTCAATGGGAAGTTGGAAATGCGTTCTAGAGGTGCCCTTGGTATGATGATTGGCAACCCCAAAGGCCCTATAGTTGAGTGGTTGGGAGAAAGAAGTATCTATTTTAGTTTGTGGTCAAAGGAAACTTGCTTGTGCTCTCTAATAAATGAGAATGGTGGGTTTTGGTGGAATGGAGGGATATGGGAATTGATCAAATTCGACTGGTAAATGTTAAAATTCCAAATATGCAGAAGGAGGATGGATTGGGGAGGCAGCACCCTTCAAAGGTGCTATCCAAACACAAGTTACAATTTTTTTGAAGGAAGTGGATTGAGGGTCCCCTAGTGCAACTTAACATGATTCAAGTCTCAAGTTCCTAGACATGTTTTTTTTTTTTTTACCTGGCTAATTGCAAGACAGACTACACAATGGATAAATTAAAAGAATGGCATTGTAAATGCTAACACTTGTGACCTATGTAATGCTGATGAAGAGAACCATAACCACCCATTTTGTAAATGTGCTTTTGCCAAAGAACTTTGGATATGGGTATGGAATTTTCTTGGATGACCACTGCATTCTGCGTTCTAGAGTGGTCACTAATTACCACAAATCCTATGTTGAGACCTTAGGAACATGTTTGTGAATTCCATGGAGAAAGGTCACTTCAATGGTGCTTTACTACTTATGGATGGAAAGGAATCATGTAAGAGTTGGGAAACCCGCTTTTGATTGGGTGGTTATTGCTAGAAGAATTAGATCATTTATTAAATCTATCTTAGAGTTTTTTTTTTGGGGTAAGATTCGGTATGTTTCATTTTGAAATGTACACGGGAGATGTACAAATAAGAGCACTCAATGATACCTACACAATCAAACTAAGTATCAAAAGAACAAAAGGATGCTTGGTTTGATTACATGGCCATACAAATCTAAAGTGCTCATAGATATCAAAACATACAGTAAAAAAATTCAAAATAGATTCCAAAGAGTTTGGTGCTTCTCCCACTCATCTATCATTTCTTTCTTTCCTTAAGTAATAGCACCCAGCTGCAAAAAGATTGCTTGTGTATAGCCTTCATAGAAGTAACAACAGGGGAAGCCAGAGTGTGATGGGCAAGAAGAAGCTGATGGCCTATGTTGCCTCCAGATAGTAGCATCTTTAAGTCTATTTTAGAGTTGCTTCTTTAGAGTTGTTTAGCCCATATATCCGGTTTGATTTATTTTCTGTTTTGTTTGGCTACATGTTAAAGGGCATAGAGTTTTCTAGATAGATATTTGTACAGTCTAACTTCATGGTAGGATAGCAAGTGAATTCACGTGCAGGGGCAATACTCCTTATCAATGAAAAATCCAGAAGAAAAATCTCAAATATACCCCCCCCAAAAAAAAGGTTAGTGCCAAAACAGGTGCTTCTGCCATTGCTTGTTTTAACTCTTCAAAAGCTCTTTCCGACAGCTCTGGCTGCTTGAATCCATTTTATTCAGCATTTGGGTTTGTGGCTCTGCTATATGCCCATAATCCTTGACAAACCTTTGATGGTGCTCCTTATGTTGAAACAGATTGCACATCAAAGGAAGCCTTGAAAAGCTCGTTAAGCAAAAGTATATTTAGTTTAACATTTAATTATTTGGTCTATATTATATTTTTGTCTTGATCTCTTTATGACTTCCCAATACTATGCTCCAATTATGCTGTAGTGAGTGGGTCCTATTCTAGTTCGCATTTAGTGTCGTAGCTGGGCCACAATTTATGGATTTGACTTTGTGAGTGAAGTTGCCAGTGCTAGGTTATATATACCCACTTCCGTTGGTGAAGGCAAAGAACTGCAGAACTTTTCAATATTAAGAATTCTTATGATGAGAACTAGCTTACTTGGTACTGGGAATAAGAAGCCTTTGTGTTCAAGGAATCAACTTTCTAATGGAGTGACATATTTTCAATGATAGTGATGATGCATTTCAACCGTCTCTTCAAAAACTAGTTGGTTAATCAGTTCAGTGTCTTCAATGCTCCCCTGAAAAATTTTGCAATTTAAATTTACATCTTGGTCCCGCAGAGAAGAGGATTTTTTTTCTTTTTCGCTGGGTTTTCTAATTATGCAAATCTCATTTTAAATTTGCATAACAACATGAGGTGCTATTTTGAGCTTTTTATGCTTATGTTTTACTTATTTTGCAATTTTTTGGCAAATGTGATGGGGATTGCATTTCTTGCTCTCAGATATGTCTTGAGATGTTGTACTTTGCAAACTATTCTGGTGATGCTGACAATAGCATTGTTAGAGAAACTTGGGCAAAACTTATCGATCAAGCTATTTCTCGTGGTGGCATTGCTGAAGCCTGTTCTGTACTCAAGAGAGTTGGTTCTCATGCATATCCGGGCGATGGAACTGTTTTACCTTTGGATGCTATATGTATTCACCTTGAGAAGGCAGCATTGGTTTGTTTTCTTAATTAAATGAGCAACGTGTAAAATAACATACAAACAAATGTCTGGAGAATGTCTTGCCCATAAAGTTACTTACTTGCTGCCTTGTGGCTTTTTTCTTGTGTTCTCTTTACATAGGAGAGGTCTAATGCTGGCATTGAATTTGTTGGGCATGAAGATGTTGCAAGGGCACTAATTGCTGCTTGCAAGGGTGCCAGTGAACCTGTTTTGAATGCTTATGATCAACTGTTATCAAATGGCGCAATAATACCGTCACCTAACCTGCGGTTGAGCCTTCTCCGGTCAGTGCTAGCAGTTCTTCGTGAGTGGGCAGTATCTGCATTTGCACAGAGAATGAATACGAGTGTTGTTGGAGCTTCTTTAATTTTAGGAGGATATTCACTGGACCAAACAGCAATAGTTAACCAAGGGGTACGAGACAAGATCACTGGTGCTGCAAACCGGTAAATTTCTTTATTTTTCTCCCTCGTGTCTGTTCTCTTTTCTGAATATGACTTTGTCGTAAAATAAAAGTAAGTGCAGGCAAAGCAAAAATAACCAGCCTGGGGAATATTTATCCCTAAGATTCCACTAACTCCCCGACTCCAACCCCCATGCAAGAACACAGATACCCCATTAAAAAAAAAGTCTCCCTTATGATTTTGGTCTCTCTCTCTCTCTCTCTTTTAAATCCCCTCCATCTCCATAAGAGAACAATAATTTTTTTGGATAATGTCAATAATTGTATTAATAAAGAAAAGATCTAGCTAGGATATATAAGAAGAGCCAAGTTTGTTATTCACATTTTATAAAAAATAAAAGAATATGGATGATGAACTTGAATAGCACCATAAGCTCATAACTGTACATTTATGTAAGACAATATAACCCTAGATAAATTAGCTGCTGGAGTAGGAGTGCCTCCTGTTCGTTTGGAGTTTCTTTCCTTCCAAATGAGAGATAGAACATGACTGATGGAATCCTTCTCCTTTTTGGTAACCGTAGCTTTTTGAAGTTATCCACAAAAGAGGGCATAGAGCTTGCTAAGAGATAGTTGGTCCATGAAGGGAAAAGTTGACGTTGAATTTCTGTCCAAACGTACCTTTTAAATTCGTACATGATAAAAGGATGCTGGTGGTTTTCTTCCTCTGTTGCACAAAGGTAACGGCGATTTTGAGATAGATACCCTATTGAAGTAACTTGTCTTCAGTTAAAAGTCTTTTTTTGATTGCAAGCCATAGAATGAAGGAATGTCGAGGAATGTTAGTCTTATTCCATATAATGTCGTGCCAAGAACTGATTTGGTATTTCTTTCTCATCAACTTGTAAGTTGATTTGATAGTAAAACCCTTGTTAGGTTTGGCTATCCATGTAAAGGCATCTTCAAGTCCCCTTTTAGATATTGTATGATGAGGTAAGCTAGATCTAATGGTGTCTCACATGTCCCCTTCCAAGCATTGCCATTTAGGTCCATCAACAATATATAATCTTGCCTCTTTACTCCAATTCATGGTATACATGTTTCTTTTGCCCATGTAATTGGCAATAGGACTATTTGGATGCCATGAATCATGTTAAGGGGATATATTCTTACCGTCTCCAATATTCTAGGAAAATAGTTGTCTTGCCCAACTTTTAGCTTGGAGGATTTTGTGCCAAGACTAAGAGCTTTGTGCTGGATTCGGGATGGGCAAAAAATTTCTACCTTATAAGATTTCATCCTTTACCTAATTTGGCCATAGGTCATTAGGGTCAACATTCAAATGCCAAATGTGTTTTAATTGGATCACCTTATTCCATAGGGTAATATCTATAATTCTTAAGCCAACCTCACTCTTTGAAAAACATATTCATACCAAGAAACCTTAGCTCTAGCTTTGGTCTCATTTGTTCCATTCCATAAGAACCATATCATCTTCGTTTTTAGGATTTTTTTTTGAGAGGATGAAAATGGATGCTTAGTAGACTTGTAAAGAGAAGAGAACACTCTTGACTAATTGAGCTTGACCTACATAAGATAAATATTTAGTAAACTAGCTGTTAATCCTAGTAGTGAACCTTTCTATGAAGATGCAGCAGTACGCTTGGTTGATCCTTGTTGAAACAAGAGGAACTCCTAAGTATTTAACTGGTAGCCGATCTTCCTTGAACTTAGTGATTGACAAAATCTGAGATTTAACTGTTGGATTAACTTTACTAAAGTATACATTGCTTTTGAATGCACTGGCTTGGAGACTTGAGAGAGTTGCAAAGGATTGTAAGCATTGATTAATTAAAGTAACCAAGGTCAAATCACTCCTAAAGATGATTGAGCTTTCCTTTTCTATAATGTCAGTGGTGTTTGAATCCTTGATTGGTGCTCACTTTTGATAGGAAACTTGATAAGATTTCTATAACTAGGACAAATAGGTAAGGGAAAATTGAATCCCTTTGTCTTAATCCTTGATTGCTAGCAAAGTAGTACGCTAATTCTCCTTTTAAACAGACAGAAAACCTTAGGGAAGATACACGTCATGACCCAACGAACAAAAATGAGAGGAAAATTTAGAGTATATCAGAGGTGCTCTAAAAAAACCTAATTTATATGGTTATAAGCCTTTATTAGGTCAATCTTTATAGCACATCTAGCACCATGAGCTTCCTTATGGTACTTACTCATTAGTTCTTGCGCTATAAGATGTTGTCAACAATCTTCCTTCCTTTAATGAATGTGGACTACTTTCCCAACAAGCTTTGGTAGTACACTTTAGATGCGGTTTGCAAGAATTTTAGAAATGCACTTATAAAAAACATTGTAACATAAAATGAATCTAAAGACTGCAAAAGACTTAGGGGTAATAACCTTAGGAATTAACGCAAAGCAAGTGGAGTTGATAGACTTTTAGAGCTTACACAAAGTAAAGAAATCTTTGATAGCTAAGCAAATTTCCTCTCCAATAATGTGCTAAGTTAGCCAAAAGAAATTAACATTGTACCTATCTAGCCTCGACGCTTTGTCTTTAGGAATGGACCACAAAGCTTCTTTTACTTCCTCATTATCCACTAGCCTAATAAGATGCTGCCAATCCTCAAAGGAGACCTCTCTTTTCACTAAAGAAGGAATAGAGTCCAAATTCGATGGTGTGGGCAAGGAAGTGGTCGAGAAGTTATGAAAAAATGTTATGGCCGCCTCTTGAATGCACTATTTGTCTGTTGACTATAAGCCATCCTCTAGGACTACAGAGTGGATACTATCTATGGAGAGCTTTTGTTTTAAGGAGTGGAAGATATAAGAAGAATTTCTATCCTTCGAATTTCAACTATGCTTGTCTAGACTTTTGTCTTAAAATAGACTCCTCAGCTACTGCAAGTAAGTAGTGGCCTTTGAACCTCTTTCTCTCCAAATCTCAATTTCCTCTTGTTGGGTCAACTTGATTAGATAGTTAGACACTCTTTAGTGCGCCTAAATTAAGGTAGACTCATAGAGATATTAAAATATTGTTTCTTGTTGAGTTTCCTTAATTCCTTTTTTAATAACTTAAATTTAGAGACCACTCTAAATATGGGTGTGCCTTCCACTCTTTATACTGAATCCGTTCAACCAAAGGGAGAAATAGGAGGTCTTTACTCTAGAAGTCAAAAAATTTAAAAGGAGTGTTTCTTTTCTATGCTTGTTGGTGTGGATGAGCTATAAATACTATGATAAAAATTCAAGGGTACATACCGTGGCTTCAAAGTTCAAGAAAGCATGTAGCCAATCCAAGTTAATAAAAAATGTATCTAGCCATGTCAAGAAGAAGTTAGATGGACTATTATTCATCCATGTATGAAGGGGGCCTTTAGTCTTAGCCTCTTCTAATTTCGCTTCTACACAAAACTTGTTGAAACAATCCATACTTGGTGTAATCACTTCATTTTCCTCAATTTTCTGCTCTACATTCCAACATTAGTTGAAACCTCTCCCTAGAAGCCAAAGATCTTGGATTGAGGCTTTGATGAGGAGAAAGTTTGACCACAGATCTTCCCTTTTTGAGTAAGAGTTTACATTGTATACACGAGTGAATCAAAAGTATATATCTTCCCCTACTAGCTGACATTGACAATGCATGAACTGCCTATTCAAAGAGGAGACCCTTACTCCCTAGACAGTAGGGTTCCAAGTCACCCAAACTCGTCCACTTAGATGGTGTTCTAAGTTTCAAGTTTGAAAGGTTCTAGCCTAAACCGAAGGTGCTTTACTAGATTTCATTTTTGTTTCTACTAGACCTAGTATAGAGATATGGTTTGCTTCACAAAATCTTCTTACCAATTTTGCTTAAAATGTATAGAACATCAAGTAAGGCATAAATTTATAATCTAAGAAAATAAGCTATCTACATAATTTATCTAATCAAATGAAATTCATAGCGAGTAAAATTCTTGAAGAATCTCTTGCTGCCTTAGCCAAATAATCCACTTCTCGATTGCCTCTCTATATGTAGGAGTTATTGTCACATTGATGGTTTCCATCAATATTTGGATTTTCTTGACAATTTAATAGATATCCCTTCTTGACTTGCATAAACCTTTCTTCCATGAATAAGTGATAATTGAGTCTACATGAATGTCCATATTTGCAAATTGCTGTTGTTTACACATCTTGTGGCCTAAATTCAATGCTGTCAATTTAACTATTTCAATTGGAAGCTGATCAATCTTAGTGCCATGCTCGAACATAACTCAACCAAATTTATCCCTTAGTATTCCACCTATTGCAGCTGCAATTGAATTGTGTACTGCATTTATGCTTCCCAGTTAAGCTTAAAATTACCATTGGAGGCGACCATCATACTAATTGCAGCTTTCTTGTTTGCTGTACAAAGTTGAACGAAAGCTCTCCCATCTGCATGTTTGCGTGATTCTTCCTTGGAAATGCTGCAGTAGCTTGCACATCTTCACTCCAAATTCTGCTTGAAGGAGAATGGATAAAAAGATTGTCTTCATGCTTGCCCGGTTCCTCATTTTCCATAAATTCCGTATGAGTGTCACCAAAATCGTGGATTGCAAGTCATCTTTTTCAGTTTTTCACCTTGGCTAACCACCAAAGAAGTAGCTGATGGAAGACAATGAAGTCTCTCAACAATGGCATATTAAACACTAATGCGGCCTTCATCTGTACATAATTCATGATTTTATACTCAAAAGAGATGATGGTTTATTAAGCCTCTTCCTTTCTTGCATATCCAACACCTTGAGTGCAAATTAAGTTCTCTTTTTGTAAATTCTTATTAGTAGCAAATGGGTGGTGCTGTAGTTTCCATAAAAATACAAGCAAAATCTGATTACTCCAACACCATGAAAATCTGTTTGATGCTTGTTCTTGCTCCCTCAACTACTGCCATGTGTTTTTTTGTTGACAAAGTTATCCATGGAAGTTGATTTCTGCATAACTCTATCCTTGATAGAAGGTCTGATAGGAATGTTGTGCATTTAAATAACCTTTGAAAGTTGAAATACTATCGTCGAATCCAAACTGCTTAACAATTTTATTTATAACAAAGGCTTTGATAAAATTATCATATGTAATCCTTTCAACTTAATTGACTTTGTTAATCTTCTTATGGATCCTTGTTCCCTACTAATCCTATACTCTAACAGGAAAAATCATTGAGACAAATTGTTTCAAGTAATACTCTTTTGAATTGAACATTGAGACAATTTTCTGCGAGTAGGATTTTTCAACTTTTTTCCAAGGTTTTCTTCTTGGAGAAACCATAATCTAAGTATTGGCATATTTTAGATCACTGTACACCTTGAGATCTTCCTTTGCAGAAGATAATGACTGTTTCGTCATACACTGCTATAATTTAGATTTGGAAGAATCTAAGATTTAGTACCTGAGCTTAGAGCCTCAGAGTAGTCGGAATTCACGAGCCCATCGCTCAATTTCCCAAATATGTCTATTAGTCTAATCCCCTTGACTTTACCTCCTATATATACTTCAATCTAATTACTAAATAATTGACGTAACTAACATATGTACACGTGTAACAAGTTTTTTCAACAACTATTATGTGTGTCTAATTCTTTGTCTATATACACAATGAATTGGATGAGTTGCTCTTGGGATCTTATCAATGCCGCTTTCCCCAAAATGGTCCTTGTCCTCAAGGAAGAATTTAGGAAATTGAAGTTCAAAAGCAACCTTATCTACCTAAGTGGCTTCTGTAGAGGATCGTCTCTCCTATTGTACTATTACTTATGGAATTTCCTTATTGTCCTTG
Source organism: Lumnitzera racemosa (assembly GCA_024138005.1). Taxonomy (NCBI): domain Eukaryota; kingdom Viridiplantae; phylum Streptophyta; class Magnoliopsida; order Myrtales; family Combretaceae; genus Lumnitzera; species Lumnitzera racemosa. The sequence continues at coordinate 39,692,359 of JAMXBC010000006.1, read as the reverse complement.
ACTAAGAAATGTCATCCCAAAATACTAACTGGTTGCTGTGGTTAGCGTTCTACATAGTAATCTTTAGTCATGAAAATCAGTAGGCAAATCATCTAAAGTCGAAAACATTCCAAAAGATTTCCTCAATAAGGAGACATGGAAGATCGGATGTGCTTTACAACCATGGGAAAGTTGAAGTTTGTAAGCTACATTCCCTACCCTTTTTGAGATTTGATACGACCTAAAATATCTTGAAGATAGTTTAGTACTTGTTTTTGTGTTCAATCCTTTCTGTAAAACCTGTCTAACCTGTAAGAATACCCAATCTCTTACATTAAACTCCACGTGTCCTATGCTTATTTGCTTGCACATAATTGCTAAGTTGAGCTTTTGTAAGATTGGCTTGTAGCTGTTGTAAGACTTCATAACTTTGTAGAACAACTCCATCATTAGCAATCTAAGAGGTTGCTTGAAAAACCGTTGGACCAATGAGGGCTTGCATAACTGCATTTCTATCATACCCCCTCCAATATGATGATTATCCATTCTTCTTAATTTTGTGATGATAGGCTCCTCAGCTGCAATCTAATTAATATTCACATTGTCTTGAAATTCTCTACTATCACATTATTGATTAGAGGCTCCTCTCCATTAAGACATAGTAGTTAAGTTCTCCTTTGTTTGATTCACCAAAGGCTTGTTTCAATTGTAAGTCCCTGTAATGTTCTGCCACCTACTTATAAGTAGAATTACTATGATCAGCCATAGTTTTAACCTTATTCGACACATCGGCTTCATAATGAGGTAGCATTCCCTTAACCCTATATTTAGCCTTAAAGGTTTCACAATTAAGAACGATCTTATTTTTGTGTTTCTTATCATTAAATAATATCATTAGATTCTTAATCACACCCATTAGACCAATTTAAAGCAATGATCACGATATTTTGAAATATTTTCAAATATGACTAATCGAAAGTATTCCCTTTTCTTGCTATAACTTTGCAAATTAGCTGAAATATCAATCTCCACCAACATTCTAGCTATAGGAGGGCACTCTAATGGTGACGTTGCTTAATCAACATGAAGAGGGTTAACAAAGACAAAATCTATTTAAATAGAATCACCTTTTTAAATAAATGCAACTCGAGACCTAGTCAAGCTTACCAAATTGGAACAATTAGACATTCGATGTTTGAATTAAAGTTCTTTGTCTAGTTCAATAATCTAATTGAAAACTTTTTAGTTGTCTAATTGGCTGTTTCTAGATTCTTGCTTAGTCCTCTAATGAAAATTTGATCAATACATGTTAATCATCAAGTAGCCCTACTTATGATGCACCTTTAATCCTAGGGATGTGAAAAAAGCCTTGATGTGAACCACAGAAGGCTTATCCTTAGAAAGCTTACCCACTAATGCTAATCTCAAAGAGGAGGCTGAAAAAACTCTCTCCATGGTAGAAAGAAGTATTGCAGGCCTTCCTTTGAAGGTAAAAGGAGGTTTGAGGACAAAATTGCAATGATCTTAACATCTTGAAATAAGAAAGCAAAACTTCGATTATATAGCCTAAGGGATGAATCAACATCTGATGATGATTTAATTTCTTGAAAGAGTGGTTGAGATCCTTGCATAAGCGTTAAATGCCTGCAAAATGGATTATTGGTAAGCAAAGAAAGTTAGGGTTATCTGATATGGCTACTTTGACGCTTAAATTAGTGAATTATAGGGGAGAAAGAAACGGCACAACGAATGCTAAGAGTCAGAGTGTGAAAATGTAGACTTGTTACCCACTGGCCTTATCCTCTATTTATAGAAATAAGGCCAAGCCATAATAGGAAAGTAAATTTGAGCATGAGGACATGCTTCAGATTTATGGGAGGTGGCTGGATACAATTGTCAACTTCCATTTCTACTAACTATTCTTGCACAACTTGATAGGAGCTTCATGGGTTGGGCTAAGCCGACCTAGACCTGGAGGCTCAAGTTTATAGGGACTTGAAGATCTTTTTCTAACTAGGTCTGAATCAGTGCCAATGTCTCGTGTGAGGTTGGTAAGGCTTTCCTGTGACTAGCATTGTTTTTATGGAAGTTGTTCAAGTTGCTAAGAGCTCAGCTTGGAGAAGTAGGTAGGAATGGACTTATAGAGCTCGGTTGACTTGAACATGTTGGTATGTGCTTGGGGACTTATGTCTAAAATCACCTATCAATAGATGCCAAAGCTCCTATTAGCAGGTTGTTGGAGGTGTCATGCATTTGGAGATGATTCTTTCAAAAAATGTATTGAAATATCATACTTTGATATTTTCTGTGTGTAGACTAGATAGTAATTGGTGAAAATTAGGAAAAAAGCTTTTTTGATAGATGAACATGGTTTATGCTGCTAGTCATCAACCTTGCTTTGTCATCACTGTATTCCTCTAGCGACAATGGTGTCAGATTTGACCTTCCCGGAGCTATTTTCTCCAAGCTAGTACATCTATATGCCAGTCATTTTCAATGGCCAGTAACTTTCCTAGTTTTTTGTTCTGTCTGAATGGCCAAATGAGATTCCCCCAAATAGTGAATATATCTTGGCCAATGGATGAAAGCCAAACCCAACCAGGGGAAGTGGAGGTGGTTCTTTTGAAGAAGTGGCAACTGTTCCATTAGTAAAAATGTTGCCTATAAATTATTCCTTATTCATAGACATTTTGATGACGGACTTCTTTTGTTTGTGGAAACAGGTATATGACTGAGGTTAGGAGGTTGCCCCTTCCACAGAATCAGACAGATGCAGTTTATCAAGGTTTTCGAGAACTTGAAGAGTCTCTCCCCAGTCCTTTTTCCTTTGACCGATTTTGATTGTAGTCCTATTTAATCTTTATGAGAATCGTTTGATAAGTGCAATATATCTATGAAGATGGCCAGAGATGGCCTTTTTTTATTTTTTATTTTTTTTGTTTTTTCCCTATTCGTGCTTGGATCTTCTTCTTTTTGGTATCTGTATTCCTGCCAAGGATCTTAGTAATCTTGAAACGCTGCTGGGAAAATGTTGAAACGCCTTGTGCCGAAGCTTTGCTCTGTCAACTACAGCAGGTGGAAAAATATGTTACTAGAGAGCATTTTTCACACCACAAATACACGCAGGGCACATGGACACGCGCTTATTGGTGCAAAAGCATTTTTTGCATCACAAACCTCTGTGGAACACACAATTCACAAAGGCACATCGCTGACATTACCCGTGCACAAACCTACGACACCAGCACCTTAAACTCGCACGGCAGACAGCACCAACTCAAACACACGACCAACCTAAAAACAGACATATGACACAATTATGGAACACATGGATGTGAACGCACACAGAGACACGATACAAACAGGCCTAAACTCATGAACAACAAACCCCATAAAAGCACACACCACATAATGACATGCAGATCTAAACACATGCTCTCACAGCAGGCAGCATCAACAACCTGAACACACCTTTAGCGTCACAAACACACACACGCAATAAGCACCTACCTAAAATAGATACGCAGTGCTGACACATAATATAAGTACAGCCTAAAAACAGACATGAGACACACCCCTAGACATGCGTACTCAACATGAACACAAACAACATAGACAAAACATGGACATGACATGCATAAATCTATAACATCCGTAAATAAGCATACCTGAACACACGGACAGGATACATACAAAGCTCAAAAACTATGGCAGGTTCACACCCTTACACACCATCAGCCGTTGCCGAATAAACAAGCCTCCACGTTACTTTGCTGCAAAGACATTATGATGTTGCCTGAAACTTATCCGTCACCTTGCGTATTTTACGGTGGACAAAGACTACTGAATACACAAAGAGGCATAACCCTACTAGAACACACAGTATTTCGCATTACACGAGACATAATACCGCTAGTGCTGCAGGCAATAACGGTATCATACACTGCCTCCTACAATCAGTGCTTCATCATCTATAAACATAATACCGCTAGTGCTGCAGGCAATGACGGTATTATACACTGCCTCCTACAATCAGTGCTTCATCATCTATAAACTGCAACATTAAATGGACAACGAACCTACCATGCTGTCCACCTATATTTTCTCGTCCCCGCTCTAATGGAGCTTCTGTCACCAGTGGGCTCGAAATACCAAGTCATCGGCGTATAGTGTGCATGACCATAGCTTTTCATTGCGGTCGCTGTTGAATGTCTACTTCTCTATTAGGGCTTCTTGCTAATGTCCTCCCTTCTGTCCGTAACTACCATGATCGGAGTGACCAATGCATGCTAGCCAATCGGTGTGCATCTTCTTAAAAAGCACGATAATAAGGAGAGATGAGCAGAACATGAAGGGGAAATAAAATAAAATAAATAAAATTTTTTAATTTTTCAAATATAATCCACCGATTTTTGCCTTTGATGTTGAAGTTGACTTCGTCATAATGTCTCCTTAGTGGTATTGGAATCACATGACTTGGAGTTGTGACTAATAGAAGCGAGTTTGCCTCAACACTTTACCTATTTACTTTGGACTCATTGTGTTTGGATTTCTTGGCTAATATGAGCATTCATTTCGAGATTTTTTAGGATAGTTTGGTTATCACATATTGTTGGGAAGAATAGACGCATGAATTTCGACCTTACCAATGTTCCCTGCCTCTGTGGAGAGATAATATGAAGGGAATTCAATGATCTATTAGGCCAATTACCAGAGTAAGAGCCAAGGATAATCTAATCTGGATCTAAGGATCTCGTTCTACTCTATGATAGAAGAAGACCATTCTTTTTCAGAAATCTATGCAATTTATGTGACGTTATTGGGAAATACTAGTTTATTCTAGGAATAGAAAACAAGGAAGAGTTTGCTAATTCTATCGTATCATTGGAGTGTACGAGAGACACCATATATTAATGTCAATTAAATGCATCAAGACCATTCGATTCTTTCAGATGAAGTGATTATCTGTTTAATAGGTCAAGTTTTATTTCAATATATTTGAACCATTAAATCAATTGGATGAAATCCTCTTGGAGTAAAATTCTATACGTAATGTCTAATGCCATTCTCATCGTAATTTTTTTGCTAAGTTTTTTACACCTAATTGAGTCGAGAAATAGGTATATTTGCCTCTTCGAAGCAAATTATTTCCTAAAAACTTGTTGTTGTCAAAATAATTTTTGAAATACCATAGCTAAATCACATTTTGTTGATATGATTTAGCTTTTTCCATCATATGCGGGCACGTAGGTTTTTATTGTAAAAAAATTGCAATTTTGTTATGCGATTTTGAAATCAATCGCATTATACAAATGTGGCTGAGCCAAGCTGCCCTGAACATACTGAGCTTTAATAGTAGTTCTTAAGGCCAACGGCGGCTCAACTCGACTACAAAACAGTTAAAGCTTGAGCAACTTCAAACTAGTCTTGAGTTAAATCCGATAGGGTCTTAGCTTGGTACATGAAATCGAGCATCATCTAATCCAACGAGTAGCTATCGTCACTTCAAATAGCCATGCGAATCAATGGCACCGAGCTGATCAAGCTTGAGTTGAACCCATTTGTTTGGGCATTTCATGAGCTTAGTTCAATTGCATAGTGTTGCAAGTCAGTTGGGAAGAGGTTTGTCCGAGAAGAAAATGCCTAAATCACATTTCCATTTCGAAAGCACATTTTCTAAATGTGATTCCTAAATTATATTATCAAAATGCGTTTTCTTCGTTATTTCATCTCCCCATTGTGCCATGTGCATGTTTACGAGAAAAAAATGAAATTGCATTCTTAAAATGCAAAATTATGTTGAGTGCAACCACTTTTTAGGAAATAGCTTTCCTTGAAGGGAAACACACCTATTTCTCTAATTGTGCCACTTAGATGAAGTAGCATGGTGCGAAAGCTTGAAGCTTCTATCTAAATTCATTCAAATGGAAATTCTTCCTTTTTGAACGAATTCCCATATGACGATTAGATGCTTTTTGGTAGCTTTACATTTAAATTTATTTTAATTGTGATTATGTGGCTAGTGACCCAAAATTAACCTAATAAAAGGGTTTGTTATGATATTATGAATATAGTTCACTTTTGAAATAAACGCTTGATTGAGTCTTACCGTTCCATCTTTCTTCTTATCAATCTATTGATTGTAACGAATATGAGTGATCTTGATTCACGCGTCATGTGATTTCGAAAGCGTATTGGTTTTATTCTCATATTACTGTAGAATTGTTCACATCCATTTTAATTTGAAAATATAGATTTAATATCATTTGATTCATTATTTGAATCTTGATCCTAAATACACATGATAACTTGCCAAGTAGGCATCCCACTTTTGATATTTTATATAAGAGAACAGGTTAGGACTGTTATTTGGTATCTAACATGCTAACTTGGACATGAAATGGCATGATTACAAGCAAGTTTGAGTAAGCAAAACTTGATAAGACTTCCTTTGCAAATGTTCATCTCCTTTCTTTTCCGTTGCTACCTTCCCCCAGAACTTACTTATTGGAGGATAAAGCACCAAAAAAAAAAGGCGATCCATTTTTGTGTTTATTAAATAATAAAGGTATGAGAATGAGAAATAAACAAAAAAAAAAAAAAAAATCACTATATTAGAGATTACAGATGGTATGGGGCAATATATGTTTGAGCAGAATTTTCTGCTTGTTTATAATCCCAAAAGAAAGTTTTTGTTCTGAAGCTTCCCTTGAAAAAACGATTACCACGATATGAAACAAACATAAAACTTTGTGGAAGATTTGTAACGAATTCAGCGGAGAAAAAGGCAACATGTAAGTGTAAGTGAGAGTCGAGAGCGAATGCGAATGTCTGTGACGAAGCAGATGGCAAGCTTCATAATTTATATTGCTCTTGCTCAGCCTTTACTTTACATTCATTACGAGCATTTATTTCAGAAGTTGCAAATTGGCAGAACGTTCAAAATTTTTATGAATATCTGAGCTTTTAGTATTTCAGTATGAGAAAATAAAGTTCCCTTCGTCGTTTGCAACTCAAACTCGATATTGTCATCTCAAATTTGCTTTGCAATTCACAGTTGCTAAAGTCTAGAGATGCTTGCAATATTTTCCAGTAATATCAATCTCAATGCTCACCCACCCAACTCTCTATCTTCTAAAGTCGCATCTCGTAACTTTTTGGAAACCAATTAATTTGCCTCTGCAAGCACTTGCGGCCTGCTTTGTTAGGCTCTTTATTTTTTTGCCTGCATGTAGGCAATTAATTTGCCTCTGCCAGCATCTGCAGCCTACTTTGTTAGGCTCTTTCTTTTCTTTTTCCCTGTTGCACGTTAGGGGCCTTCACGTGCATAAACCAATAGGTTCAAGGCTGGCATAGGCTTGCCACCAATGGATTGGTTCTTGGATCTAAATCGATCCTTTTCATGATTTAGATTGGTTTATCTAACTATTTTTACTACGTTGAATCTCTTTTGATCACCTTAAATGTTATGGTTTATCTGCAACTTTAGTTAAAAGAGTTGAGTCTAAGTAATGATTAAACTCAAAGCTCAAAATTATACCCTTAAACCGTAAATATGACCCTTCATTGGTAGAACAACCCAACACTAGTTCATTTGGTATCGATTATAGTTAAATCTCCCGGATTACATTTAAATATAGACAAGCAATAGTAAAAAGGTTTGGTGGAAGGAATTGTGGACAGTCTCCCATTTTATTTCAAAGTAAATTAACCCTGATTAAAGGACATATATTAAGACCTTTCCCAAAGTAGCTACTACTCAGTAGTAAGTGCCCTTCAATAGTTAATCTGGCCCATTCACGATACAAAAATTTTAGTTTTGTATATTCAAACTTTGAATAATATTTACATAATATTATTACATTTTATTTGAAACATTCCGTATATATACATATATATATTTATACTTTCAGACAAATTATTATGTAGCATTGTAACATTATACATATATACATATATATATATTAGTATTACATTTTATATAGTACTATAACACAATATTTATATAGTATTATGACATTATATTTTTAACGTTATATGTAGAAGGACCAATGTGCGTGTATACATATACATACATACATACATACATATATATATATATATATATATATATCAAATGTTGTATACAAAGAGCATTGCTAATACCAACTACTACACAATATTATAACATGATATATATACACACATATATACTTATATTATAAAGTTATACATATATAAATATGGCATTATATATAGAATACTATAATGTTATATTTACTATATATAATATGACACTATATATAGAATACGATAACATTATATTCGTAATTTATATATATAATATGCTGAATGTATATTTAGTTGTTGTTTCTATTATTTGAAAATCTATGTATATTATTATATGTAATATATTATTAAATATACAATTGAATACTATACATAGAAAATATAGAATACTATAACATTATATTTATTTTATTTGGTATTCTAACATTATACTTGTAACATTATATATAGATATATAGTTTGTTGAATATACATGTAGGTATTTTTGGTTTTCTTTTTTTTTTTTTTTGCTAGAAGGTATTTTTGTTATTTATGTATATGCATACTTAAATATTATATATTATTATAATATTAAATATTAAATAATTACTATACATAGAATATAAAGGGAAAAGGAAAAAAATTGCTTTTTTTTTTAAAAAAAATCCAAAAATACTTTGTTACACGAAAGTCATGCAAGGAATCTAAGGTACCTATTTAGCAAAGAGATTATGTTTTGTAAACACATATATAGATTATAATCACCAATCACTACTTAGCGATTGTAACATAGATTTTAATCATAGACTAGCAATTGTAACTAGAATAACAAAATTAGGACAATAGAACAAACTATATAATATATAACTACCTAAACAAGTTACTCTCAGATTTGTTGGGGGATCATCATAAAGTGTATAAAAAGCAAAGAAAAAAAAAATAACAAAGGCACTTCAGAGTCAAACTTGGTGCCTTGATGCATTAGAGCTCCAGTTCTGCTCAAAAGGACTACCAACTCACCTTACAAACGCATAAAGAGATATTGGTTAGTCATCAAACAACAAGAAATAATAAGATTGACATACAAAAAATCCAAATAGACAAATTAAGGTTTTACTATACGAAGATTGTCATATCTACGGAAGAGAGGTAAAGAGAGGGAACAAGATACGTTTATAGTCCCTTAAGAAGGTTTTCTTTTAAGGTTTTTCTTCAGTAAGTAGAGGGTGTGTTTAGTGGATAGAAAGTGGGTTAGGCTTTAGAAGTGGATTGGCTAACATTTTGGTGCTCTTGTCATCATCATTCATGGTAGGATCAAAGAATAGAAATCGATCATCTAACATTGAGTCTTTGGGAGCTATAGTACCTTCATTAGTTGAATTGATGAAAGCTATGCAAGTGCAAATGTAAGAATCATTTTGGTTGAATGTATAAGTGCTAGAATTTGTACAACATATAACTACTATCTTATAAGATTTTGTACAAAAAATTCATGACAAAGTTGACAATTCAAGCAAGAATGTGGCAACAAGTGAAGAACACCATAATAACTCATTACAACCTGTAATGGAAACTCACAATTTTCAATCTGTGAATCCTATAGACATATTGTTTAAGGGAATCAAATTGGATATTCCAAAGTTTTGAGGATTTAATCCTATTGGGTAGATTTTCAAGACTGAGAAGTTCTTTAATTTTCATAAGGTGCCTGTTGAACAAAAACTTACAACATCTCTTATAATGGAAGAAGAGGCTTTGCAGTGATTCTGATGGATGGAATGCAATAACTTGCTTACTACATGGCCAAATTTTCTTAAAGACCTTGAATTGAGATTTGGTCCTTTAGAATATGATAGCATACAAGGTGAACATTTTAAAAAATTGTGCAAGTTACTGTAGTTACTAAATATCATGCTCAATTAAAGCACCTTCAAATCAAGTAATGGGCTTATCAGATAGTTTTCTTGTCGGTTGCTTTATGTCTAGACTCAAAATGAATATTAGAAGAGAGGTTTTGGTAAACAGACCTAAAATATGAAGGTAGGTTTTTTTTTTTTTAGCCAAGATTTATGAACCTAAATTTTCATATTCTTTTTCTTACCAAAAACCCCTTAACCCATTTGTTTGTAACAATCCTTAGTATACAGATTCATCTTCACCTTAATAATTTTCAAAATTACTATAGACACAAACATAACCACAACTCACTAACATTACAAACTTACCCAAATTACCAATTTGAAGATCAATTGAAGTAGAAATGCTTGTTAGAAGGGAGAAAGATCTGTGTTATGATTGTAATGAAAAATTTCACAAGAATCATAAGTGTAAAATTTCTTCACCTATTAAGTAATGAAGAAGAGAACTTAACTGTTGACCTGCAATTGGAGGATATTGAGCTTGATATCAAGGAAGCTTAAGATACAACACTATCCATCGGTTATCACGCCTTGTCAGGCACTTTGGTACCTCATGCCCTTATATTTTAGGGCTATATAAATGGATAGTCAATAGTAGTGTTAGTAGATAGTAGAAGCGCTTATAATTTCCTACAGACAGGATTAGTAAAGAAACTCAATTTGATAATATTTATAAGCCCACAGTTTAATGTGATGATTAGCAATGGGGATTAGTTGCAATGTGAAGTCTAGTGTAATGAAGAGCCTTTGAAAAGACAAGATATGGCCTTTCGCGATACTTCTTTGTATTACTTATTCAAGGTGTAGAGATTGTTCTAGGGGTGCAATGGTTGCAACAATCACAACCAATCAATATTGACTATACTCATAAGATAATGGAATTTGAGTATCAAGGCAAGAAAGTGCAACTTAAAGGAATAACTAGTGATTCGATAGGATAAATCACTGATCAGTAGTTTAAGAGATTGGTAGATATTTATGCAATTACTATATGTTATCATCTTGTGTCTTAGAGTGTGCAAACTAACACATCTGAAAGTATTACCAATAATGATGCATTGAAGCATCTATTGGGCAAATTCAATCACGTGTTTGAGGAACTTTCATCATTGCCATCATTACGGGAAATTCAACATCATATCCATTTATTTAAGGGTACCTCTCCAATTAATGTTCAACCCTACAAGTATCCGCATTTCTAAAAGGAAGATATTGAAAAACAAGTTAAGGATATGTTGGATTAAAGCATAATACGACATAGTATTGGTCCTTTTTTCATTACCCATTCTGCTAGTTAAGAAAAAGGATGGCACATGGAGATTTTGAATTGATTATCGTGCCCTTAATCAAGCCACAATCAAAGATGAATTTCTTATCCCTATGATTGATAAATTATGTGGAGCTATTGTATTTTTAAAATTGGATTTTAAAGCAGGATATCATCAAATTCAAATGTATCCTAAAGATATTAAGAAGACCACTTCTTGCACTCATTAAGACTATTATGAATTCAAGGTAATGCCATTTGGCTTATGCAATGCATCAACTACGTTTCAATCAATCATGAATAGGATATTCAAACCGTATTTGTGCAAATTTGTAATCGTGTTCTTTGATGATATTTTGGTGTATAACATCACTTTTCAACAACACTCACAACATTAAGAGTTTGTGTTACATAACCTTGCAAATAACACTTTTTTTTTTTTTTGAAAAAGAGTAAGTACTCTTTTGCACAAAATATAATTGAATATTTATAACATATAGTTTCTAAAAAGGGGTTATCTCTAAAACCTATTAAAGTTATAGTAGTTAAGGATTGGCCTTTGCCAACAGACATGAAATGATTAAGAGCTTTCTTGGGGCTATCACGATACTATAGACGTTTTATTAAATGACATGCTATTATAGCAAGTCCTTTAATAAAATGTTACAAAAAGATAAGTTTGAGTGGACATAAGCAGTTATGTGAGCTTTTGAATGGTTGAAGAGGGATCTTATCATAGCTTTTATTTTGTCATTACCAGATTTCTCACTACCTTTTGTGATAGAAATAGATGCCTTGGTTACAAGGATAGATGTTGTTCTAGTACATATTTATTTCAGTAAAAAGCTTCCACAACATTTGTCGAAAGCATCAATATATGTAAAGGAATTACATGCTTTAGTGGAGGCTATGAGAAAATAGCTATAATATTTACTATGGGCACATTTTACTATAAGAACTATCATAAGAACCTCAAAGAAATATTAAAACAAGTAATTTAGGCCACTAAACAATAGAAGTATTTGGTGAAACTGATGAGTTATGACTATTTAGTTGTTTATAAAGCAATGGTTAATAATTCAGTAGTGGATGCATTTTTTGGAAAAAATTCCGAGTTAAGTACATATATAAGCATTTCTCTTCCATGCTTTTGTTTAAAGGATCAATTGAAAGCAAAATATCAACAATTGACATAATTTTAAGTTATTACTATGGGTGTGAAGCAAGGGACTTTTCACAAATGGCCCTTAGAATGGAAAAATAACTTCTTGTATTATGGAATGCGTTTATTTTTGGTACCTCGATCATCTCTTATTCCTTCCATTCTAACAAAATGTCATGATTCTCCTTCTTTAAGCTAATTTGGTTTTTAGAAAACTTATAAGAAAATTGCCCAAGATTTCTTTTAAGAGAGAATGAATCATAGATTGAAGAATATCCTCGTAACTGTGCTGTATGCCAACAAGTGTAATATCAGACTATATCACTAGTTGTCTGACTCTTTCCCTTACCTATATCTAATCAAATTTGGGAAGAAATTAGCTTAGATTTTGTCACTTGTCTACCAAAGTCTAATGATTATTCAATCATTCTTGCAGTTGTGGATAAACTTTCTAAATATTATCATCTAAGGCTATTGGATTCATACTTTACAGCAGCTAAAGTAGCCTAATTACTTTTTAATATGGTGATCAAGTTACATGGGTATCCCAAGTCTATTGTTTCGGATCATGACCCTATATTCATGAGTAACTTTTAGAAGGAAATATTTTCATTGAGTGGTAATAAGTTGAACATTAGTGGTTCATACCACACATAGAGTGATGGACAGATAGAAGTATTGAGTAGGGTCCTTTAGTAGTACTTAAGATGCTATGTGATGGATTGTCCCCATCTTTAGTTAAGTTCCTTCCTTGAGTTAAATGTGCCTACAGCACTTCTTACCACGATGTTACCAAATCTACCCTTTTTAAACTTGGTACACCTCTACCTTCTGTTCTATCTTATTTTAATGGTGCTTCTAAGATGGAAGCTATGGATATGCAATTTAGGAGTAGAGATCAAGTTCTAAAAGAGTTTAAGCAGCATTTTCAATAAGCTCAAATACGGATGAAGACTTATGTTGATAAGCATATAACAAAAGTATAGTTTGAAAGGGGGGACTTATGTTATGTGCGATTATAGCCTTATAGGTAGCCCTTTATGGTATTGGCTAAAACATAAACAATCTAAGAGATACTATGGTCCTTTTTAGGTAATCAAAAGGATTTATTCATGTGTTTATGAATTACAATTACTTGCTATAGCTTAGATTCATAATGTCTTTCATGTATCTCAATTAAAGAAGGCATATGGATCTAATATTCGAACTCTATAGTTGCCTAAGGAGGCTATTCATAATTATCCTATTCTTAAAACCTTACTCTTGTTAGATCTTAAGGAGTAGGATGCTTATAGATTTATGTACTAGGTTAGTAGGAAGGCCTTCTTCCTGAAGACACTACATGGGAGGATTTACGCTTTATTAGACAAACATATCCTACATTTGACCTTGAGGACAAAGTCAATTCTCAACAAGGGAAGACAATTGTTACATGAAAGTCACATAGAAAATATAAGGCACCTATTTTGCAAAGTGATTATATTTTGTAGAAACATACATAGATTGTAATCAATAGTTAGTAATTGTAACATAGATTGTAATCATGGACTAGCAATTATAACTAAAATAACAACGTTAGGACTATAGAACAAATTGTATAATTACCTAAATGGATTACTCTCAAATTTGTTAAGAGATCATCATTGAGTGTATAAAAAGACAAAAAAAAAAAAAAAACAAAGGTACTCCATAACTAAACTTGGTACCTTTATGCATTAGAGCTCCAGTCATACTCAAAAGGACTATCGATTCACCTTGAAAACACATAAAGAGATATTGGTTAGTCATCAAACAACAAGAAATAATAAGATCGAAGTACATAAAATCTAAATAAACAAATTAAGGTTTTACTGTACCAAGATTGTAGTATTTGCAAATGAGAGACAAAGAGAGAGAACAAGATAACTTTATAATCCCTCAATAAGGTGCCCTTTTGGGGTTTCTCTTCAATAAATAGACAGTGTGTTTAGTGGATAGGAAGTGGGCTACGCTTTAGAAGTGGATAGGCTAACATTCGTACACTTAGAAAATAATCCCAAAATATCATCTTAAACAAGAGATTTTATGTCAAACTGAAATCACATCTTCAAGAAGCTATTATATTTAAAATATTTTAATAAAATCGCATCTTCAAGATGCGATTTTATTTTAAATAGATTGCATATTGAAGATGCAATTTTATTGGGCTACATATCCCAAACAGAACTCATATACACACTCCCAAACAAAATCCCTTTTCTCTAAAAAATATAAAGAGGATATGAGATTCAACACTTGAAATTGAAGCCTACACTACCTTAACTCAAAATTCATTGAATTAATATAATCAAACACTTATATTCTTCATTTTTTACTGGGTTTTCTCCATCACATTATTAGATTTTGTGGACCTCATTCCCAATTGAACCCTAAATTGTGTGGTAGAAATAAGTTTTTCTTTTTTTTTTTTGTTTCAATTTCTAAGTAATGTGGCAAGTGCAATCACTATTGTTTATGTTATTGTATAGTATTGTTGTGTTATCATAAAATGTAGTATGAATTTATTAGGAAATTTGAGATACATACATGTGTTCGATGAAATGTTTCAATGGTGATGTGGTATGTACATTCATGTAAAACAAAATAATAATAAAATAAATAAACTGTAAAGCTACATTTGTCTTAAAATGGTTAACTTTGTAAGCATGCATATTTATCATCTAGTCTAATATAATATTCTAATATGTATTGTGGTCAAATATATGATTTGGTGGCACGTTATTATAACAAATGTAGCCAAGCATGATTATGGTTACTAGTTGGTCTGATAGGAAGCAATAAGAAGTAGAGGTGGTGGTTAGTTTAGATATTCTAATTACAAAATAATATAAAAAAAAATTAAATTTTTATAGCTAAGGGAAAAATGACTTCTTAACTTATTAACTATTAGTTTGATTCTTTATATTGGAAAAGAAAGAATATTTTTCGTGTAAATGTTCCTTTTTTATTATAATGTATACTACTCATCAAGATTCCATTACATTGCTTGGGTCACTTGGTGATGGTACAGCCTTAAAGTATGATGCTTGGTATAGGTGGATCACTCGACTCTACATTAGTTAAACTTTAGCTATGCTGTATATGTGGTATTTACATGATTTGCATTTTCTCCCTCATTTCCTTCATTCAAACTTTGTACTTTTAACAATAGGGTTGCATTTCTAATACAGGTTTACTTCATCGATTGCATTTTACAAACACTACATGATGAAACCCTCAATGAGGCGCCTAAAATGTCACATGCTATACATGGTTTCATGGGTATCACCTTGGATGACTCGAGAGTTCCAATACATGTTAACGTTGGTTGTGACAACTCACTACCACCCCAACAGCCCTATAGAAGACGCCGTAGGGGATGGGGCTATGGACAGGAAAGAAGGAGAGCCAGAGAGGCCACACATGTGGTTATGAGGACATCATGGATTAGTCATCTCCTTAGCATTAGTTATTTGCTCATATATCCCCTATACTTATGTACTTGAGAATTTTGAGGTTGGTCCATCTGCTAAAATACTTGATTGTAGATGCCAATAGGTAAGAGCGCTGATGCATATGTTTTGACTCCCCTGTCACGTATCTTGTTGATTTTTTTTTCTCTTTTTTTGGGGGTTTTTTCCTATATTGTACTTTATTCTAATCACCTACTCCCTTTGACACACTGTCAATCACCTATTCTGATTCGTGGTCTTAATATTTCCATCTTCTAAGTTTGCCCCTTTACTAGTCTCATCATCTACATTGTCTATTGCTTCTTTATCAAATATCCCTACATCATCTTGTTCTTAGTGCCTCTCTTTTATATCTATGCTATTAGCATTATTTACATTTGAGTTACAGGCATTTCCCAAAATGGTTAATTCTACCACACTAATCCCATACCTTCGGTAATCCTTTGTAAAGGATTTTATATGAGATTTCGTTGATAAAGATCGTGTGTTTTAGGAGAGAATTAACGTTTAGTTGTATGCAGATCCAAATGAATCTACTACGCTCTAGTCTCATAGTCTATGAATCATATCTCAAGACCGGTCCTATTTTTTCCCTTATTCACTTCATAGCTAAAGGGTAGTAGAATTCTGCAGGTAATCCAAAAATTATAACCCATGTCAGTACTTAATCAAAGGTGGAGATATCTAGCTGAAACCTTGGAATCCATTTCTTTAGCACTAAGTACCTCTAATTCACAAACCATGAACCATTTCTTATGACCCATTGAAAACCCATATTATTTTCTAACGAGATTAGATAGTAACCCAATCCTGTATAGGTTAATTTGATAAGGTTAAACTTTCTCCACATTCTTGTTAGTTTTCTAAGAGAGTCTTATATCCTGGGTTTAGTCCTAAGACCTTAGATATGAATGTGTTTTTCCATGGGGTGCTTAACATCTCCACCTCTGATTGTGAGTTCACATAACATACTCCTTGACCTGCATTTGCGTTTAACATGTCCTCCTCCTCTTTCCACTTCTCATCATTGTAATCCATACTTGTTGCAGGTATAGTATCTTGGAAGCATAATCTTTCATATGCTCCTGGTATATTGGTAAGAACTGTCTTTGAAGGATAATTTCTTCTAATTAAGGTTTCCCTATCATTTGAAACATATTCCACTCCTTTGGCCATTTCTTCGCCATTACCTTCAAATGATAATGCTAGTCGTTTCTTGCTTTGATAGAGAAGGTCGCTATCCTTATCTTTGTTGTGCTGTGAAAGAGCCTTAGGGTTTGTTGCTTCAGCGAGAGAGACCACCATTATGCAACCCCTTTGCTTTAATATCTTGTTGACATTACTACTATAGATAATACTTCTTTGCATAAAGATTACATTTTAATACTGTAAAGTATGTGCTATCCTTTAATTATGAAAAATATTATAAATACTTTTCAACGTCATTTTAAGAAATTCTAGCCATATGACATGTAATTATAAAGAAAAAATATAATAGGTGATTGTGTAAATATTAAAAAAAAAAGTGAAAGAAATTGAAAATATGCATATATATTGGATTTTTCTTATAAGAGAAAAATTTGTTAAATATATATAAATATGTAAGACAGGTTTAAGCAAAGTTGTAATCATTTTCATTTGATAATATATTGATGAAAAAAAATTAAGTTATGATTGTAAAAAGAAAGAGCATATTTTTTGAATTTTTTATAAGATAAAAGTTTGTAAAAATGCATACAAATATATAAGATAAAATGTCTTAAATAAAGAGGCACAATTACAAAGAGCAAAAGTAGTCATTTTATGTTGAAGTTACAATTATGGAAAAAATTAAATTATGATTTGAAAAGAAAAAGAACAACTAAAGCTATATGTCCATAACATAAATTCATTTATTGGTTATCAATTTGAAAAAGGAAATAAAATTATACCTATAAACTCTTATATCAATATTTTTAATTCTGTAGTTTCCATTACCTAATTTGAATTTATCTCCAATTTCATATACATAATTAAACATATTATTAATAAATAAAAGAAGAATTTATTTATTTTTATAATAAAAATTTGTTAAGCAAATAAACTATTTATGAAATAAGTACAGCTATACATATCACTAAATAAATAAAAGAAAAGTTTAATTATCAATATTTTTTCTTCTACTAAAAATTTGATAGCAAATAAACCATTTGTGAGATATTCACAATTGAACATACCACTAAATAAATAAAAGAATGATTTAATTATTAATTACTTTTTATAGTGACTATTTATGAAATAAGCATATAGTTTTTCTTTAATGAACATTTTAAAAACCAAATAAACCAATTGAGAAATAAGTACATAATTTATTTTATGCTAAAGTTAATATATATATATATATATATTCAAGAAGTATTATAGCCTATGGATATTGGAGCAATATTTGGAAATTTGATTGAAGAATCATTAAGATTTATGGTTATTGGAGATATAAATGGAAGCTGTCATTTTGATTAAAGATTTTTAACTTAAATACCGTTTTTGGTAGAAGATTTTACATTACATACCATTTTAGCATACAAAGTTTTTTACTGTAATAACTTAAACATATAAATGATTTATTAATAACTATTAAGTATATAGGGTTATTTGATAAAATCCACATAAAATAAAATATTAAAACACTAAAAACACCAAATAGGGTGTATTTGGCTTTAATATTACGTATATATATTATATATATATATAAGGTGAAATATAAAAAAAAAAAAATTGGCAATGACATGTTCACTTGAAAAATTGAAACAAAATGTCATAAAGGAGAGAAATAAAGAGAAATTATATAGAAGCTAATAAAAAAAATTGCCTAAAGCAAAGAAAGTGGGGATAAAATATTATTTTTGCCAATAGTAATGGGTAATTATGGATAATTTCTTTACTTAATTAATATAATTAAATGATTGAAATATAAGAGACCAAAATAGAGGTAGGCTTAAATAATATAGAAGTATATTTTTGTATCGGATTTAGCATCCTCTAACGCCTTTCTTCGTTTATGGTTTGATATTTTAGTGTCCTAGGCCTCAGAAAATAAGGAACATGATAGATTATTGATATATTATTTAATTAATAATATGCTAGCATAAGTAATAGCTACAAATAAAACATATTACAATTATGTTTTTAGATATTATATTAGGAATCATTTTCTTCATATCCAATTACCAATATGTTATATAATATGTAGTGTAAGTAGGTATGTAATGGCTACATAAGAAAGAAATCATATATTAAAAATTATTCTTAATGATGTTGCATTACACATACATTGTTTAATATGTATCATAATAGTAATATATCAAATATATAACAAAACATAAAAGTAGCTATGGATGAGTGGGTAATCTTATCATATATGTTACTCACTCATATCCAACTTGACTAAAGATTCTAGGTGGATATTTAGGGTCATAGAATAGATTTTGATATCAAATTTTTGGAACTTACTCCTTTAAGGTTATAATGCCCGAGAAACCCCAAGGCATCATAGTCCGTTACGTATCTTTATTATTCAAGAACACTTTAAGGCTCTAAATCCACCAACAGTCCATCATAACCTATTAATAGTAAGAATAAGGAGGATTCTCCAAATACAACAACTTAGACATCTCATAGGCAAGTCATATCAACAGTAATCATACCCAAAAATAATATTTCCAACTTATATAGAAACAAAACCTAATAACAGATCTAATGGACACAATATCATTTAGCTTCACCTAATTACCTACTAGTCACTAATATAAAGTTGCAAAAGCCTCTCATACCCAACTTGCTAGTAATAGCAGTCCCGGTTACAAAACAAGCAACAAATTTCATCTTAATACCTATAGTTGCAAGAATAAAATAATTACTTAAAGCTCAATATGTAATGTATAAGTATACATGGATGCTACACTAGTTAACCGCGTGCATCAAATGCAAGAAATAAACAATAAGCCAATTATCTTGTGTTTAAGCTAACAAACAACAAAGGGTACTCATAACCCCGCTACACTATGATCTCTTATACCTATATAGGTAGATAGAATAATATATGTCTTTTAGTTTATAACCATATACTATGATGAAGCTCAAATAACTAATAATACCTGGGAACTAGGAACCATGAATCATGAGAACCCTAGATCTAATTGTATTGTCTTAATGTGCAAGTCCACTAAGGAATCTTCATATGAAGATCAGCTTCACCCCCTATATACAAGGACGAGTCAAGAAAATACAGCTAGCAAAAATAAGGCTTTTAGGCTGAATATGAATCAATCCATTTTGTTTCATTCCGTCATAACATGCATAAGTAACAAACATGCACTATATACTTGAATAGCTAAGTGAGGGGACATCCTTGTTTTTCATTATTTTTTTTTTTTACTTTTTTTAATTATTTTTATTGTATATTTCTAACTAAAACATAAAAATAAGTAAACCAAACAAATTAGGCCTTTTCCTTTTTTTTTTCTTTTTACAATTGCAAATAGAATATAATCATAACAACAACAAAAAGAAAACGTACGATATTACAAAAATAAATTAAAAAAATATAAAATACGGAGAACAAACACAAATCAAAACTAAAGTACAGTTAGGTTAAGCTAGAGTTCACATGGGTTGGAGTTGAGCACTAGAGCAGTTAGGTCATGTTGGAAAGCTCTTACCGTGGAGAGTTTCTAGTACAACTTATCCTACTTTGCAAAGCCTCGAGCTTGCGTGAATCCTAGAAAATGGGGTTGTATAGAGAGAGAGGGTAGCATTGTGAATGGATTTAAGTGATTGTGAGCGATGAGTTGATGATTTGTAGTAGCATGGAATCCTTTATTTATAGGTATTATGGTTGAGTTAAGGATGAAAAATATTGAATATAGTATGATTTTCTTCTATGTTTAGGCTGGACGAACTTGGACAATATATGATGCTAAATATAGAGCTATGCATAAGCGTGTGTTGGAGTATGTCTAATGCATGTAGGAGTATGTCTTGCAACATGGCGACGATGTGGCATGACATGACGATGACGTAGCAATGACATGGTAAGTGACATGGCATGATGTAGCATGGTGACATGATAGACTCATGTACCAATGAGGGATGAACAAATGTCCAAGATCTCCAAGCTATATGTAATGTTAATGTTCAAGTGTTTTACCAGATGAGTTATTGGTTTTTCTTGTCCATATGTGCAATTAAATTACACACATGGATTAGGTTGGCTTGGATTAGATTCAAATCTAAACCCAAGCCCAATATCTCTCTTCTCTTTTAATTATTATTTTTTATATTTTTCTAAATTTTCTATTTTTTGTGCTTTTTCTAAATTAAGACTCTTTACCATATTCTAAAAACTATAAAATTACAGGGGGGACAAAAATAGAGTGTCTACAACTGCCTCTCTTTCTTGTGAAATTTGAGTAAAACTTTATCATAAAGATAAAAGAGATGCTATTTTTTTCCTAAGGATGAATTTGTCCTAAGAAACGCTAGAACTAGCTAACTATCCTAGGCTTAGTCTATTGGGGATTTAGGTGACGAAAATGGAAGACACTTTGATGTATGATTCAAGTATTTTAAAGAATAACCAAAATTCCTAGATTTGATTTAACAAAGGATAACAAGGGTTCTTGAAGTTTTAAGGGAGGACAATTGAATGATCAAGATTCATAATCTAAGGATAACTTCGATTCCTTAAGGTTCCCGTAAAATAACCTAAGCTCCTAAACAATAGGATTACTTAGTTTTTAGGACTGAAGATATCCTAACTTCTTAACTTAAAGATGATTTTGTTCTTGTGAAATAACCTAAGTTCTTAATAGAAGGATTACTCAGTTTCAAGACTAAAGATTGCCTAAGTTCCTGATTTAAGGATTACTTAGTTCCTATAAAATAACCTAAGCTCATAAAAAATAGGAATACTTCGTTTTCAAACCTGAAGACAGCTGAAGTTCCTAATTTAAGGATTACTTTGTTCTTGCAAAATAACTTAAGTTCCTAACAGGAGGATTACTCAGTTTCAAAACTGAGAATAGCTTAAGTTCCTGATATTAGGATAACTAAGACTCCTAGATAGCGAAAGTTTCTTCGATAAGAATAACTAAGGTTCCTATTGAATAGCTAAGTTCTTAAAAGAAAGGATTACTTAGTTTTAGGATCAGAGATGGCTAAAGCTTCTTGACAACAATGACTAAAGTTCCTATTGAATAGCTAAGCTCCTAAAAGGAAGGATTATTTAGTTTCAAGATTGAAGATAGCTAAAGCTCCAGTCTAAGGATTGATAAAAGTCCCGGATAGCTAAAGTTTCTTTGATAAGAATAACTAAGGTTCTTATTAAATAGCTAAGTTTCTAAATGAAAGGATTACTTAGTTTCAAGATTGAAGATAGCCAAAGTTCCTAGTCTAAGGATTGCTAAGACTCTTAGATAGCTAGAGTTTCTTTGCAAGAATAATTAAGGTTCCTATTGAATAGCTAAGTTCTTAAAGGAAGGATTACTTAGTTTTAAGATTGAAGATAGCCAAAGTTTCTTAACAAGAATGACTAAGGTTCCTATTGAATAACTAAGTTCCTAAAAGGAAGGATTACTTAGTTTCAGGATTAGAGATAGCCTTGGCTCCTAATTGAGGATAGCTAAGACTCTTGGAGTTTTAGTATTTTTCTTAAAAGAAATAACTAACGGCCCTAAGTTCCTAAACTTAAAGATAACTTGGGTTTCAAGACAGTCAAAGATTCCTAATCTTAAGGATGACCTGGATATCCACAGTTTTTCCAAAGATGACGTGTGACCTAAGGTTAATCTAATGGATGACAAAGGTAAAATTTCAATTTTTTGAAAAACATACATTTATTCAAAGATAACTTGGAAAATTCTTTTTTTTTTTTTTCTTTTTTAAAGAGTCTCTAACAAGTATGGATTCTTCATAGGTCTTTATAGCTGCTAAACGAATGATGGCCCACTCCTTTCTTTTCTTGCCTTAGGGATAATTGCATGATTGTCCATCATATCCTCCTTTTAAAAACATCTCTTGAAGCATTTGGGGTAGTAATGTCATTGGAGCTCATGATTTCCAAAATATGTGCGAAAAATGCTATCTCATAATTAATTGGTTTAGTCAAAGACAACTTCCTTGCACTCTCGACTTAAATTTCAATCTACACTACAATTCCAAAAATTATAGTTCATTTTGCAAGTGATACGCTATGATCAATCTGTTAGGTCTTTTTAAGATTGTAATATAATAAAGGTTTGGTCACTAGTTTAAACAAATGGATAATAGTTTATAGGTCTTTTTGAAAGAATTCATTCATCCAACCAACCTAGGTTTATAAGTCAAGAACTCTTTAGGAGAACTAAAATTGTGTTTGCCCTAGTTTCAAATGTAACCTTTACCAAGAATAAGTTATTTCCTTTAGTTAAAAGGGCCTTTAACGAAGGGTAGAATTATAAGCGGGCCATGAGCCATGTATCGGTTGTAATTTTTTTGGGGATCATAAATTTCAGGGGGAAACTTTGGTATTTGTCCCAGCTTTTTTTAAGCTTAATTGTTTTAATTGTGTTTTTGGAGCCTTTATTTGAAATGTGGGTCTTAATTTAGGAATAGGTTTTTGTGCCCCATATCTTTTTAGGCTTTAGGGCTCTGGTTTGATCATCTTGTTTGTGCAAATCTATCTCTTAAGCAAAGTTTTCATTTTTCATTTCAAATTTTCTCGTTTTTCCTCTTTTTCTTTTCTTTCTCCTTTTTTTTTTTTTAAAAAAATAAATTTAACTCAAGATAGAGGTGATCATTCCTTCTTTTGGCTTATAGCACAAAGTGTATAGTGTTTAAGATATAGGCATTTCTCCATTTCAAAGGAAATAAGTTATTAATGATGAAAATTACAATTGCATCGATGTGACTAGAGTAAGCACAAATTAGTTTTAACCTTTTCTCCTTTTTAATAACCCTAACCTCCAGATTGCCCCATTATGGGTGGTTCTTGACAGGGTTTAAATTTTGAAATACTCCATTAAAAGGCTCAACGGGGTTGGCAAGGGATTTCGTGTTTAAGATATTGAAAAACGAATGCCTATCTTCATTTTGATTAGCATATCAAATTCAAAGTGAACCTCCTTTAAGGAATGAGCCCAATAACCTTGCAATGATATCACTCAACTCTCAAAGTGTTTCAATGTTGGTATTTGGAATAAGGTTTGCCTCTTTTTATTCTAAACCTTTCATTTAATGAGATAACAACTTGTTCATGCTCCAAACATTAGTTTATTTAAGTATGAACTTCTTATTTTCAAAGATCTTAACATTTTCCAAAGTACAAAGAAAAGCTAACTCTCATGAAGAATTGTTGAAACCATTCAACACTTTACATGGGGTCTGGTTGTACTAGCCTAGTGTCAATCAAATCTTGAATCTTGTTTTTCATTCTCCAATAAGTGTTCTTAGAGTGACCCTTATACCCTATGTGATAATCACATTGCACCTCTATATTTCCATTCCAAGGTTTATATCCTGGTTTGGGAGCCTCACAGTCTAGGATATTTGCTTCTCTTAGCTGATGAAAAGCCTGAGAAAGAGTGATAGAAATTGGAGTGAAATGTCTTCCTTGGGTCTTCTGGGCTTGCATGGGCCTTTAGCTGCCTCTTGGGTCATTAGACCTGGACTTCGTGGTGCATCATTCAGGACTTGTCACATTAACGGCACTCCTTTGTGATGATTCTGGAAGCCCTTTCTTTTGTTTTAGACCTTCTAATCTTCTAGCTTGTAAGGCTTCCTCAATTCTACCTTCTATTACCACAACATTTGCAAAGTTAGAGGTTGCATTCCCTAAAAGATGTCATAATATGGCTTGTCTAGTATGTTAATGAATGCACATGTCAAGTCTTTCTCTAGTAGCGGAGGAATGATTCTAGCTGTTATGCCCCTCCATCTTTGTGCATATTTTGTAAAAGATTCATAATGTTTCTTGCTTAATGTGCATAAGTCCCAAATCGAGGGAGTTGTCTCGATATTGAACTTGTATTGCTCATAGAATACTCCAGCCAACCTCTCCCAAATATTTATTTTGATAAAATCGAGCTAAGCATACTAAGTTAATGTAAGCCCTATCAAACAGTCTTGAAAAGTTTGTACCATGAGTTGATCGTTTTGAATATATCTGCCCATCTTACAAACATATTATCTAATGTATAGCTTTGGGCATCCGATCCCATCGTATGTCTCAAACTCTAGTACTTTGAATTTCTGGATAGGCCTTAACATCAAATGCAAAAAGGTAAGTGATCCCAACCTACTAGAATCCATCATAGCCTCCGAGCACCTTCATTTTCTCAATGGTCTGTTAGGTCAACTTCCTTTCCAATTCTTTTAAACTGTCTTAGTTGAACTTAAAGTTAATCGACTTTTTATTGATTAGGAATGAATATGTGTTAAGCTCAAAAGTTAGGTTAACTTTTGGATAGACCCCTTTTGATTTAAAAGACCTAAAAGTTGGATAAGCCTTTAGATAGCTCTCTTCTACTTCTAAGGGTGGAGCCTCAATATTCTTTCTACAACAAGCCTTGGAGTGCTCTTTATTTGATGTGGCTCTAAGTAAAGCAATATTGTTAGCAAAGAAACTCAACTGATCTGTGACTTTTTCCATAGTTTGCTCCGATGAACAAAACCTTAGCTTAGTGGAATCGATGATTTCAGGGTTAACGTTGTTGTTGTCATTTCTTTGGTTGGCCATTGCTTTCAAGAATCCATCCTTGTTAGTAATTCTAAACAAAAAAATTTCTTTCCCCTTTTTTTTTGGGAAACTTTTAATTTGAAATGAAAAAGAGTTAATTTGACCTTAACTAGCTTAAATGAAAGTGAAGTAGTTGAAAGAAAAACAAGGATAAAGTAGGACCCTAATCTACTAATGAAGAATATCTGCGTCCTGTAAGTATTTAAAAAGTTACTTACAAGAAGTATAAGGAAATATTTATGGAGTATCTAATATTTATGGCTAATTACCAATTATTGACAAGGGTGGAGAGTAATTATTTTACAAGAGACAAGAGCGATATAAGAAAGGTGATTAGTTAAAAGCCAAAAGGGAAACAAATATCTATAACTCAAAGAATTTGTACATAGGAACAATTTTGGATATTTACGAATTAGAGGACCTATGACATTCTACAAAGCGATGAATTTACAAATAGGGAAGGAAAAAGTTGATGGAGTAAGTCCAATTCTTTTCTAAAATAAGGAGGACTATTTAAAGTTATGAGGTTTTTTTTTAATTATTATAAAGGCTAGCTAAAATAATCTATAAGTATTCATTTAACGACTCTATTCTAAGATCGTGACTTAACTAGAAAATTATTTTACAATATATAAGGAAACCCTTTTGATTTGAAAAAGCAAGATAAGCTAAGAAAACATGAGGATATACAAATGTAGCTGTAAAGGACCGGCGACTAAATAGTAATGTGGCGAGGGTTTAAGGTTGGGACCTTACTGGAATTCTATAATTACAATACTGGGAAATTGAAATGTTACATAAGAATGTTATTTATACTAAATTTACAGGGAAATTTTACAATGGAAAAGTCCTATCAAAGGATAGGATAAAATTACATTTGGTGGTACAAGGAAAGTATATTACAACTTTTTTTTTTCGGGTAAAATGAAATTCCATGAGAGTTTCAACCTTTCGTAGGTGACATGCCCCATTACTATTTATTTGCCAATCTAAAAGTCATACATGCAATTAAGGTAAGTTCTAAAGGCCCTTAAATTTTGTTCGAGGAAACGGTTCATCAGTCACATTGAAACTTAAGTGGAGTGGCCTAATCAACCTTAAGCGATGGTTACCCTACTATACCCAGAGCCTATACAATGCCCCCCCTCCTAAGGTCCTAAAATGACCTGGGTTTGACCGTATCTACTATGTATCCTTGATGCAATTATTCCCTTAATGTCCCGAGTATATTACATGCAAAAAATGAATACAATAGTTTAAAAACAAGAATGTTACATGGAATAAATAAATAAATAACATGGGTATTTTGAAAGGCCAATTTTATTTCGAAAAGTTTTTAAGTGGCTAGCCTTCTTGACTTCCTTGATAGAGTTACCAAGTTGTTGAGTATGATTTTTTCCTAGTTTTTATTATTTTTTCTTTAATTAGAATAGTATTAAAACCTAACCTGTTTAATACCAACCACGATTAAGAGTTAAGAAAAATTCTTGGTTTTTAAATGTGTTTTGAAAAATACTAAGAGTCGGCGCCTAACCGAGGTGGGGAAAAGGTTTAGATTAAAACCAATTGGGTAGATTGATTTTAATTTAGACATTGAATTGCTTAAAAAGCCAATTTAAGAAAAATGTTTTCGAAAACCAAAGATTTGAGTATGAGGGCTAACTTTTATAATCCCTTATTAGGTACCACTTTTAATTTTTTAAATTTAAATTTAAATTTACTTTTCAATATACCCTTTAAAAATTTATCTCTTCATATATAAATAAGAAAATAAAATTGAATCTACAAAAAAGATAAATCGAACAAATATTTACAAAAAATGGGAAAAGAAAAATTTTCATATTTTAAGTTGCCCCATATTTGTGTATGAGTGCCTACGTACATACTATTTGAGATTAAACTTTTGTAATTCATTCAAAAAAATTTTTTAAGCAAATTGGTTGATTTTAAATTTAGAAAGTGGCTAAGTTTATGTCTCTTAGCTATTTCATTTTATTTAAGAAAAATACCTAAGAGAAAATATCACAATTTGGTGATTTTATTTTTTTGGAAAAAATCTAAAATATCTTGATTTTTTAAAAAAAATTCATTTATTTTTATATATTAAAAAAAAAGTACCTAAGTGATAAAAATTTTTAGAAAAATCCTAAAATACTTAAATATAACTTTTCATGAAATATGCAATTACCATGGTTAACATGCTTAACTATAAAAAAAATACCTAAACCATAGAAAAAATGCCCGATTATAAACAAAAAGCCTAAACCATAGAAAATATGCCTATTTATAGAAAAGAAGCTTAAATCATTACAAAGCTATTTGAATCATAGAAAAGGTATCCAAATCATGAAAGATATGCCTAAAAAGTTTATTTATTTTATTGAAAAAGGGATTTTTTAAGTAAGAGGACATCTTTGTTTTTCATTATTACTTTTTTTTAATTATTTTTATTTTATATTTCTATCTAAAATATAAAAATAAGTAAACTAAACAAACTAGGCCTTTTCCCTTTCTTTTTCTTTTTCTTTCTTTTCTCTTTTTTTCCTTTTCGTTTTTTTTTCTTTTGACAATCGCAAATGGAATACAATCATAACAATAATAACAACAATAACAAAAAGAAAAACAAAAATTACGATATTACAAAAATAACTGAAAAAATACAAAATACAAAGAACAAAACACAAATCAAAACTAAAGTAGAGCCAAGCTAAGCTGGAGTTAGGCACTAGAGCGATCAAGTCGAGTTGGAAAGCTTTCACTATGGAGAATTTCTAGCCTAGGCCTAATATCCCTCTTCTCTTTTAATTATTTAAAGCCCCAAAAAATACTAAGGCTAGATTAACAAAAATCCTACTCTATTTAAATTATTTAAAAAACTATTTTATTATTATTTTTTTTCTAAATTTTCTATTTTTTTTTCTAAATTAGGACCCTTTACCTTATTTTAAAAACTCTAAAATTATAGAGGGACAAAAATGGGGTGTCTACACATCTTTCTTAATTTCTCCCTCTCCGATCCAATTAACTTCAAGGCTAGCTTCTACGTAAGTTGTGTATCTTCTTTTAACCTACAAAAGAGTCTATAAAAGAGTGAGCAACAATCACTTAGTAAATGGGACGGAGATAGAAGTTTACGCACATAACAAAGCAAGCAAGGTTTTCAACCAGATTATTTATATGTAATGCATAATCAAGCAAATTCCATTGCATCACATTGTCTGGTCTATCGTGAGATTAAAGAAATTGTACTCGCTTTAATCTAGGTATAAGGAGTTTCGTGGCCACAATGCCCCTACAACCAAACATAAGCTTGTATAATGGAGATATCCCTCCTCTTGTGATGACCTTCAAATCAGCATTCTTAATTTTACCGCAATCTCCTCTCTTGTTACTTAGTTCAGCTAAGAGGAAGGGAATATTTCAATTATCCATTTGAAGGGCTCATTATTTAGTCGAGGAATCCTAATTGTCTGCTAATGAGTTGCTATGCATGTCAAGTTAAGTATAGGTTAATCCATTTATTAGGGTGATCATCCAACTTAATCAATCAGATAAGTAATATCCATAGCAACAATTGAAAATAGAGTTTAACTCCCACAACAACACAACAATAATAATCACATACGTTGCATGCATATATTTCAACTAGCTACAAGCACAACCAATGCATACTCAAGCCTTTGAGTACCTTAATATGATACTCGAAAATGCAGTAAAGCATCGATTTTAACTTACCTAAACTCCTTATTGCTTATATAAGTGCAATTAGGATATTTCTCTTACTATAGGTTCATATATTACACAAGTATAATATATATTGTTATCCTATATTTAAGTTCATTAATCTAAGTTTAAAGTGTTGTTACCATTAGACATTCATGTTCCTAAGTTACTTGCTATTAGTCCATCTCTAGCTATCATCTAATTCCTCCTTTAAGTTTTCTTTGAATACAGTTCATTCAAGAGCCCTTAAGACATCGTTTAAACTATCTTCTAAATTTAACCTAACCATTATCCACACAAGCCTAGTCTTTAATTTAGCTTACAAATACATTTCTTGTACGACATTCATTTACAAGCTTTTGATTTATCCTCTAATATATCCCTTGTTTCCACTTGATTGTGCCTATTCCAATAAAGTGTCCACTTTACCACCCAATTAGTTTATAGCAAGTCTCCACATGTCTAATTTTCCCTTTGTACAAATCACATCTTAACCTAACTTCGTCTATTCCATGTATAAAATCAATAATTCATTAACTACACACGTAAGGAAACTTACATTAAAGCCTCCATTTACCTTATTAGATATCCACTAACACGCCTCAATGAAAATTCATTATAGCTTCTATACCCATATTCATATTGTACTTCAAAGCTTCCATAATTAGAATCAAGCTAATTTTTAAGGAAAAATATCAAATTATCTTCAATATTTACTATTTTATAAACTAATTAAGGGCTAGAAAATTAACAAAAATATAGAAAATAGTCTTTGCAAAACTCTTTACATCACAACTTAATATACATCCTAGGTAGTCTCCAAAAATTTTTTGAAGTCGGAACAATAACTTTAAGGGTTTTGAAAACGAGATCAAAATCTATTGTGGTTTAATAATTTCTTAAGGACAATATATAGAACAGCTTGATTTCCTAAAAACAATATTTTTCTATGAAATATTATTCAAAATAACGTAGGAACACAAAGTTTCATAATTTTTAAACTTAATTTAATATTTTTACAAATTTTTAGAAAATCAGAGGAAAAAAAACCACTTACTAATAGACAAACTTCTAACCACCAATTGCACCACCAACTTTATCAAAAAGCCTAGATGTGGGGTCTAGCTTTAGGTGATGGTGGTAGTTTCCTTTCAATCATCATGTAGACTTGTAATCTCTAAATTATCCCAATTTCTGCTGATTTTCTTTTCTTTTTTTCTAATTTTTCTCTCTAGCTCCCTTAATGTCTTTATAATTTTCCTGGATACTCAAATGCCTAAAGTTTATTACGGAAGCCAGATATAAGTTTATATAGACATGCTAGAGTCAGTAGGACATTTTCCCAAATAACAACTGTCTTTTTCTGTATAGATTATGTGTCACCAACTTGTATTTACATTAGGTTTCACCACCTAAACCTTCCCTACCACATGTCTTTCTATAATTTATTTACTAATTTTCTATAATTATTTAACATATTTCGAGTATTTTTAATATTTACTGGTATATACTGTACACGTAAAAACATATTTAAGACAAATAAACATTCATTAATATTATTTTATGTTATTTTATAATTTTTTGAATCCATATAATTTATTTCTAAAAATATACTAATTATTAGAACTTGTTTCATGCATTTACAATAAATAACAAATAATATGTTTATATTTAATAAAATCACTATATTATTATTTTATTTTCTTAAAGCCAAACTCACGGAACCACTTCTACTCATTTTCCTAGTAGCATCACAAAATTGGGGCTCAATCGGACCACTTTCACGATCACATGAATTTTATGTGTTATGCCCTAAAGTAGTAGAGTCATAATAGTCTCGTTGTGCAAATCATTCTAAGATAGAAGTTGACCTTACAACTGTTATCTTAGACCTGATTTATATATGGCATCCACGACTAACTCGCTTTAAAGTAAACAGTTCACAAATTAAACATGTTATTTACCTAAGAAAGTATGAAAAATATATATTGAGATTTAAATATCCTGAATACTGTTTATAAGATTTAGTAACCTAATCTTATTTTATGTAAATAATACATAAAATGATATTAAAAAACTTAAAGATAAGATCCAAACTTCAAGAGTATAACCGATTCTTAGTTTTATATTTACCTAAGAAACTATATTATTAAGATCATTTAAATTAAATTCGAAAACTAGCTCAAGTTTAGTGATTTCTTAAGAGTAGTATATTCCAAAACCTAATTTTATCAAATTGATATTTTTCCCTAAATTTACATACAAAAACGTCCCAAAATATCAAATTTCATAACTTTCTATACATATTTGATATTTTAATAAATTAAACAAAAATTGGAAGGGAATTCGAACTCACTAGCGTTACTAGCTTTAGCCATTACTAGCCATCTTGCCCTAGTCAGTTGGTCTAAGCGCTGCCTTTATTATGATAACCTAAGGGGTAATCAAGTCATGGTAGGTTTCCATATACCATACAAAAAACCATAAATTGATTTTCCTTTCCAATCAATTACCTTTTATAAGACATATAAGGCTATTACACTTGGCATACTCCTAGGCTAAATATGCTCTGAATAATTCATTTAGTGCATTAATTGTAGTCAAAATTTTGTTACAGAATATTCACCAGCATTGCCCCAATGTCTGAATCCTGGAACATAAAAAGTAGAACCAATATTGGGGTATATGCCTGACTCCTCACTAGCAATTTGTTGAGCCTACTCTCTAGGTAATCGGAAATCCAGGGGCTTTGGGCAAATGGTAAGTGCACTAAAAGGATCACCTCCACCTAATAGTTTAAAAGGGAGTCCAAGGTCAACTTGATAATATTCAAAATCTTTGGCAAGAGGTAACTTCTTAATAAACTTAACATAGATAACAGAAGCATACAAATGCACATCTAACTCCTTAGCCTTAATACCCCGCCTAGGTTTATCGACCTTGATCCCCTAATGATGATTAAACCAACGCTCAATGCTAGCCTAGAAATCAACCATAGCTTGAGCATTGTAAGGTAATGATTTGACCATGATCAGTGCTCACCTTCTCTAGGTCCCCGTACTAGTAATAATTAAGGATGTGTTCAACTATCTCCTCTTAATCCAGATAATCATTTGCACTCTAAAGCCATTGAAGCTTCACATGGTCGGTAACTCAGGATGCTTTAGCTCGTTTTTCTTCTTCTTTATACTCTCCTTCCTTATCATCATCCACATCAACCAAATCAATCCTTCTTCATAGTCATCATCCACCTTGAACTTGTCAAGCTGGGTTTTATTCTCTAGCAAGTCGAGTAGTTTGTGGGGTGTTTTGCAAGGCTTCAACAATTCAGTAGGCTAATGCATGAATAGCTCTGCTTAAATCAATTAAGAGGTTGGTCACCTCATCAATTCCTTTGTCCGTACTCTTAGGGGTGCTTTGGGATTGTTGGCTATGGTGGATAACACCATTATTGTTATTCCTAATACCAATATTAACACTTAGGTCTATCATTTCTTCAATAAAACTTGATAATAAAACTCAAAACCCAAGAAATAACGTATGCGGTTTTTCAGGCCTGTCGAGTCTGGTTTTTCACCCTCTCGATTCTTTTTATAAAATTAGGTCTTCTTTAAACCGATTAATACTAAATCTTACCCATTTAATATTGACCCTCGACTAGAGTTTATTGAAGATCATTTTTTCCAACTTGAAAAAAATTTGGAGTCGCCACCCGAACGGAGTCAGGAAAAGGGGTTAAGTTATAACCAATTGGGTGGATTGGTTATAACTTAGCTACCAGTCTATTGATTAAAAAAAAAAACAATTTGTAAAATGGATTTTTTGAAAACCAAAGATTTAGATTCGGGGGCTAATTTTTTAAACCCTAAATGGGTACCACTTTTAACTTTTCGAATTTAACTTCGCTTTTCAAATATACCCTTTTTAATTTCTAAAAACATCTAATTATGATACATGCGACTAAATTGATTAATTTACATAAATATCTAAAAATAGAAAAAAAAAATAAAACTTTCCATATTTTAAGTCGCTCTGTACTTGCATATGAGTGCCTACGTACCCGCTATTCGGCATCAGACTTCCGTAGTTCGTTTAACGAAAGATATAGCGGGTTGATTGATTTTAATTTCGTAGAAATTGCTGGGTTTACGTTTTCACTCATTTTGAGTTGATTTGAAAAAGATTATAAGAGGTCCTAAGCTGAATTTTATTTTTGGAAAAACCTCAAATGCTCTAGTTTGGAAAAGATCTATTTTATTTTTATTAAAAAAAATTGATTTTCTAAGTGTGAAAAATAACTTTTCTATTTTTACACTATTTTATTATTTTTACTATTTATTTAATTATTTATTGTTATTTATTTTTATTTTTAAATAATTTTTTATGGTTCGTCTTGTTTAAATGTAAAAAAAAAAACATAAAATACTTTCTATTCTTTTTTTCTTTTTCTTTTCTCTTTCTTATTTTTTCTTTTCTTCTTCCTTTTTTTTTCTTTTTTTTTATTACATTTAAACAAAACAAATAAAATAAAACAACAAACAAAAAAAAAAGAAAAAGAAAAAAAAGAGTTAAAAATATTAAAAAAAAACTTCGAACGGGTTCAGATGCACGAGTCGGACTTGGAAGGGTTAGATCGGGTTGAACCTAGGCGAGTTAGGTCAGGTTGGGTCGGTTGGATCTTGGCTTCTTCTTCTCTAGCACTAGCGGGGCACAATTCAACATATTTCGTCCACCAAAATGAGCGGGTAACGATCTTTTTATGAGTATTGGATTGGAGATTAGGGGGGTAGGTTCAGTGCTTTAGTGTTTTGGAGCTGTTTGGGTGGTTTTCGGAAGTTGGCCTTGGGCGACGGTGGTGGTTCGACCGTGTGAGGGCTGCTGGGTATGATTGGTGGGTTAGGATTGGTTTTTCAGAGTGTAGGGAGTTTGGTTGTAGGCTTAGTTTCGTTCGATGGTGGCTAGGGATGGTGGTTCGAAGAGAGAGAGAGAGGAAGCAGTTAGGGTTCGATGGAAGTTGCTTGGTAGTATGGCTGGGGGTCACGGCGGAGGTTGAAAACAATTGGGTTGGAGAGCCTGAGCTGTGGGTAGTCTTCCTAGAGTGGTGGCTCAGCTCGGGTCGTAGTGAAGAGAGAGAATCGAAGAGAGAGAGTGTGTGTGGGTTAGAGAGAGAAAGTGATCGAGAATGGATAGAAAGAGTGTAAGGATTGTTTATGTTCATTGAGTGTATTCGTCTATGTCCTATGATCATTAATTTATATACAAATCGAACCTAGAAACAAAGGAAAGTTGGAATCGGATTAATAAAGAATGCCTAGGAAACAACTTTTTTCCAATTTTTGGAGCTCAAATTGAATGCTCCTTTAACTGTATTTAGACATTTTTTTTGTATCAATCCACAATAGGCTATGTCTATTCTGCAATTTCACCATTGATTTGGTGAAATCGCAACAAGAAAGGGTCCAAAAATCATGCTGAAGCGGAAAGTGCTGGAAACTTGGAGAAAGTTGAGGGAAAGAGAGGAAAAAGAGGGAAAGAGAGGAAAAAGAAGGGAAAAGGAAGGAAGGGGGAAGAAAAAGTGGGCTGACGTGCTGCCACGTCAGCCGTACCGGCCAACCCTAGCATGCCACGTGGCGCCACGTCAGCGGGCCAACAAATCCAATGATGCCACGTATCAGGACACGTAGCACAATTAGACCCTGATACGTAACAGTCTCTGATGTGATTGAAAGCTAAAAAATGAGAAAAAGGCCTCTTTGCCTTTGGCCTGTGCCCAAGACCTTATGCTTAATGCTAATGCTATATCCATATGCTTAACCGTCAAGCCGTTGGTCTGTACCTTGTTCAAATTGCACATATGGACTCAGTCAGCTTGGGCCGTATTTAAATCTAAGCCTAGGTTTAATGGCCCAACTTCTAAACCTACATTTAATCTAACAAAATGTTATCTTCTAAAATTATTTATTTATTTATTTATTTATTTTTTGTTATTTTTTTCAAAATCTCTTATTTCTTTTTTTTTTTGTAATTTCTAAATTTCTTATTTTTTGTGCTTTTACTTTCTTTTTTTTTATTTTTCTATTTTATTATTTTCTAATGTTTTTTCTAGAATTCCTATTTTTCTAAATTTCTTCATTTTTCTAGGGCTTTCTTTAATTTTCTATATTTTTTTTAACTTTTTCTAATTTAAGACCCTATAACCTAATTTGAAAAATAAAAGGGGACAAAAATTAAGTGTCTACAATGCCAAATGAAACCTCTACTCTAATACCAAGACAATGTGAATCCATAGTCAAGAATAGATAAGGCTAGTCGTTGGGGTGGGTCCAAGCTTGAAAATTTTTTTGAAAAAGGTGATGGAAAGGTACAAAAACAATAGTAAAAGTGAATATAAGCAAACTCACGAACATCTCCACAGGATATGATGCATCAATAGAATTTCCTAAGACTTACAACACAACTCAATATGACATACGAGATGGTTTGGTGAAGTTACTCGCTACCTAGCCTTATTAAGGGTTAGGATAAGAGTAAGGTAAGTAAACAACCTAATGAGAGCAATTTTCACAAAGGAGTATGTTTAGTATATTGATGATGATAAGATCATGCGGCTACAATATAATGGGGATATTTATACCCTAAATATTAAGGCATGTTACCTAAAATGGAAAAGACTAAAAGGATAATGTCCAGGAGAAGTAATGTACTGGGAATAACAGAAGGGTGCAAATGAGAATTCAAAGTAATCAATGATTAATGCAGCAAAGTCCTTTTACTTGGGTTTGAACATGTAGTGACAGTTTATTGGAGATGCTTCTGATGGAAGTAAACAAATGGTACTGGCTTCCTTCCTTCATTCCTTTCTCACATTCTCTTAGCAACTTGATCAATCTACTAAGTAACTTTCTTGTAGATTCAAAGTCAAGGGGCTACTTTGGGTTGAAGCTATAGATGACTTCAAAGGGTGTTTACTTAGTGGTGTCATGCATAGTTCGGTTGTAAGAAATTTCCACAATAGGTAAAAAGACATCCCAATTGGTTAAGTTCTTCCTTACTGCAGCTCGGAGTAATGATCCCAAGGTTCGATAAGGTTCGATTGACTACCTCTGGTTTGGCCATCGGTTTGGGGGTGACAGGTATTGAACAAAAAGGTTCACTAATTGATTTTGATGAGAAAAAAAATAAAAGTAGATGATTTTTATTTTACTATATTAAGTTAATTGAATAAGATCGATTAATTTTCTTAATAATTAAATATATCAATTGACTTTACAAGATATTTAATCTTTTGAGTGATGATAAAATGATCTTAAAGTTGGATTACAAAATATATTTGTTTGTTGTGTTTTAAAATTGATTTCAGGTGATACTTAGCTTACCAGCAAGATTACATAAGGAAAAACTAGGTTGACAGTGTAAAGCCCTGGATAACAAAAAGAAAAGCTTTCTAACCTTGAAGGGCTAATCTGCCGGTATACTTGCTAGTGTTCATGCTAGTAGTAAATTTGCTTACCGTCCTGCTGCTAGACCAATAAGCTTGTTTCAAGTAACCGTTGGAGCATTTAATGCGTAATAACAGGAAGAATTCAATGAGTTGGTAGAAATACTCAATAATCTGACCAAAGAGCATTAAGAACTGATATTCCACTTCAATTAAAAGAAATTCTCTTACATTCTTTAGCCTTATTACTTATTAATTATCTCTTATACTCTTTACTTGCAATCAAACAAAAGAGACTTAGTGTGTAGTACTTGAGAGTTCTTATATTTGCAATCTTAAGAAAGAGAAAAGCACTAAACTTGAGATTATTGTGTATGATAGTGATTGTGTAAGCTTATGTAGTTTTTTGAGCATTTTGTTGAGAAATTAACAAAGTGATGTGAAGTCCTTGATTGGAGGTATTGTGGGTCCATAAGACTAGGGGGCGATCTAAACTCTACATTATATCCAACCTTGAACATTTCTATCTCTATCTCTTTTAATTTTTGCACTTATTATTGTTTTATCATTGTCTTGATCATTCTTGTTATTGTATTTAATTGGTAATTTTGAAAGGAATTGCAATTTGTCCCATAAACTCACTCCACCCCCCCTCCCCCCCTCTCTTAAGTTTAACCTAGCGTTCTTCAACAAGAAATGTTGATTAGCAATTTATTTCCCATATGACACCAGAAAGTCCTCTAGAAATGGCTTAGAAACTTTGGATCTCTATCTGAGACCACACTCTTTGGTATGTTGTATAGTTGAACAATTTCCTAAAAAAAGATAGAAGTAACAGTCGAAGCATGATTAGTTTTGGAGTAGGGCATAAAGTGTGTAATCTTATTGAATCTATCCACGATGACCATCATAGAGTCTTTGCCTTGAGCAGTTCTTGGTAATCTAAGAACAAAATTCATGCTCAGCTCAATTTAAGGTCAGTTCGAGACAGGTAAAGGCATCACTTTGCTTTGTTCGGCTCGACATTTGGCCCTCTTGCAAGTAGTACAACACTTAATAACTCAATGCATATCTCGTCTCTTTCTCAACTAAAAGAGTCAATTACCCAATAACTCATATGTTTTTCTCTCTCACAAATGGCTAGAGAGTCCTCCACTATGGGTTTCTTTCACTAACAACTCTCTAATCAAACAAGTTGGCACATACAACTTGCCACGCCTAAATAGATAACCATCTTCTACATAATACCCAACCACTGTTCTTCCATCAGTACATCGTTCAAATATAAGACCAAAATAAAGGTCTCTAATATGCTGCTCTTTAATACTTGCAAACCCTAATACCCTCATTTGTAGTTTAGTTAGGAGAATATGTCTTCTCGATAGAGCATCAACGACTACATTGTTCTTACCTTGTTTGTATTTGATTACAAAATTAAATCCCTTTAGGAATTCAATCCATTGTGCTTGCCTCTTTGATAGTTTGGTTTGATTTTTGAGATGCCTAAAGGATTCATGATCAATGTAAATGATAAATTCTCTCAACAATAAATAATGTTGCCATACTTGGAGTGCTCAAATAAGAACTAGGAGTTATTTATCATACATTGAGTAGTTAATTGAGGTCCTCTAAGCTTCTCACTATGATAGGCAATTGGTTAGCCTTCTTGCATTAAGATAGCGCTTATACCAATACCTAACACGTCACATTTTTGCTTAAATATCTTATCGAAGTCAGGTAATGCTAATACAGATACTGAAGTTAATCTTACCTTTACTTCACCAAAACTTATCTCCTTTCTTTCTCCCCATTTGAACTTAATGTTTTTCTTTGTCAGCTCCATAAGGGGTATAACAATGGTATTGAGATTTTTAATGAATCTTCAATAAAAAGATGGCAATTTGTAGAAACTTCTCACCTTGAGACAGTTGGTCGGAGTTAGCCACTCGACAATAGATTGATTCTTCTCATCATTGACTCACAAGTTACCTCCACCAACTACATAACCTAGAAATACTACTTCTTCTTGGAAAAAACAATACTTGTTTAAATTTCCGAATAAACTCTCAGCTCGAAGTACATCTAGTATCGCACGAAGGTGCTCAAAGTGACTCAGTAGGTCCGCACTGTATATAAGGATGTCGTCAAAATATACCACAATACAGTTCCCATTAGATTTCTCAACACATGGTTCATTAATCACATGAAAGTGCTCGGAGCATTTGATAGACCAAATGACATAACTATTCATTTGTAACATCCATCTCAAGTTTTGAAGGCAGTTTTCCATTCATCTCTCGACCTCATCTAAATCTAATGATGGCC
Source organism: Lumnitzera racemosa (assembly GCA_024138005.1). NCBI lineage: Eukaryota > Viridiplantae > Streptophyta > Magnoliopsida > Myrtales > Combretaceae > Lumnitzera > Lumnitzera racemosa. Next base: position 39,653,276 of record JAMXBC010000006.1, on the reverse strand, counting down.
AAACTTTAGATCAATCTTGTTAAACAATTTAGCACCACTTAGTTCGTCCAACATATCATCTAGCCTAGGGATAGGACACTCATAGTTGATTTCAATCTTATTCACAACTTTACTATCCACACACATGTGGCATGTTCCATCCTTTTGGGGCATAAGGAGCACCAGTGCAGCTCAGGGGCTAAGGCTCTCCCTTACATATCCATTTTCCGATAGCTCATTGACTTGTCTCTGAAGTTTAACAACTTGTTTGGGGTTTATTCAACAAGTTGGTTTGTTTAGCAGGATAATGTCCCGTATTAAGTCAATGCAATGTTTAATGCCTCTGAGAAGAGGTAATCCCTCGAGCAATTGTTTGGAAAATAGGTCAACATATTCATCCAATAGCTCCCCGACCTCTTGAGGTAGCTCAATTTGTTCCTTCAACTTTAATAATTGCCTAATCAATAGGAAGGTCGGCGTGTCGACTTTAACAGCCCATCGGAGTTTGTCTATACTTGATTTCAGAGCTTTCTTTAATCCACGAGCAAGTTTAGCTTGCAAATCGCTAACTTAACTCAGTGTCATGGCATTCAACATAATCTTCCTCCTATCTTTCTCAAGTACATATGTATTCTTGTATCCATCATGAATAACTATTTGATCGAAAAGCCAAGGTTGGCCTAGTAGTACATGTAATGTACACATAGGCAACATGTGTAGAGCTTTATTTTGGATTTCCTTAACTTAATACATATTAAACCTAACTCGCTTAATATAGATTGCTTGACATCAAATTATGAAAATATTTTTCTTAAAAAAAATTGGAGTTGCCAACCAATTTAATTGGTAAAAAGTGAAATTAGGATTTTCGAGTGGGAAAATCCTAATTTAACCATTAATCTATAGATTTACTAAGAAAATGATTTTTGAAAAATTAAACTAGAAAAAAACAAAGTTTGGGTGTTAACTTATTAAGATTAAGTCACCACGTAAAATCTAAAAAAAAAATTGGTGAGGTTTATTTTTATAATTTCTAAAAATACTAAAATTATAACTAAAATGAATTTTTTATTTTGAATTTTCAAGAAAGAAGAAAAGATTTTTTTTATACGGTTGCCTTAAAAGTGCCTACGTACTTGCTATTCAAGATCAAACCAACATAATTCTTCCTTATAAAATATTTAATGGATGAGTTCTTTTTATTTTGAAAATTGAGCCAAATTTATGTTTATTTAACTATTTATTTATTAAAAAAAACCTCAGATTTAATTTCATGAATTAAAGAAAACCCTAATTAATTAAATCTTTTTTAAAATCCCAATTAAGATTTTTTTATTTTTAAAATTCACTACATGTCAAACGATATTTTTTCTAAATCCTATATGCAAAATACTAAGATACAATACAAATACATCTCTTTATATATATATTTTCTAAATCTCAACTACAAGATATGTTAAGATATGATCTAAATACGTATCTTCAGATGTATCTTTTCCAAATTTCAACCATAAGATACGATCTAGATATGTATCTTTTCTAAATCTTAACTATAAGATATGTTAAATATATGATTTAGATATGTCTCTTTTCAAAATCTCAACTATAAGATAGCTATCTTTTATAAATCCTAAATACAAAATACGTATCTCAATATGTATCTTCTTTAAAGATACAAATCTCATAGATACACTTATTTTTTCAAAAATGCAATTTAACTAAGTTTATTGAAAATTGGGATTAACTAGAAAAACGAGCATTTTGACAATAATAAAAAGCCTACACTCAAAAGAAATAAATTAGTAAGAATAATCTAACGAATAAACTAAAATAAATAAAAAATTTTACTGAACCGAGTCATACATGATCGTGCACACGTGAATTTGATCGTGTATGTTGGAGTGAATCGCATGTTAGATTGCATGCGTGTGCCAGTGCTATGTGTGCCATGTGTAATGCGTATGCTGTAAATGTGGTGCTCGACAAGTGACCAAATTCGTATGTGTTTCAAGTGAATGAATGTATTGCAAGGTTACGTGACGTAAATAGGTGCAATTGTGTGACGTGCAACTGTGATTGTGTGCAAATGTCAAGCAATAGTAATTGTTTCATGTGAGTGGGTCAAGAGTTGCATGGGAATTGTCAGTACAGGTAGACATGCAAATCAATGAGCAGTATTCGTGTGTGCAAAGACGTTGGTAGGGTGTTGTGTATGTAGGATTGGCACTATTCAGTCAGGGGGTTGGCTTTTGTAGATGGTGTGAATCTTTCGTTAGGGGAGAGTATTTAGGCAGCGTGAATCTTTGCTCAGGGAACGGTGAGGGGTTGTTGTGTTGGCGTACGGTCAGGGGGGCGTACCGTTATGGAGTCTTGAGTTAGCAATAAATCCGTTGCATGGATGTGCTTAGACATATCGTAGTAGACTAGTGGCATGGGTAGAATTGGACTTCAGCGTGTGTGAAAGCTGTTAGCTCACGGAATTGAAATCCAGTTGTATTTGTACTTGGTTTTAGATTGTCAATGGAGGGAGTCGGTTAGTGCATGGAGATTCAAATGTTAAGGGAGCTGTCCCGGAGCTGTTGGTAGTATGTTGGATTTATTTTTGTGTTATTGAAGGTCGGGTGAAGGATGTCTCCATTAGGTAAATTGTGAGATGTGTACTTAAAAAATGTATTCAAGTCTACTTACCAACTTACTATTTATAAACCTTTAATTGTATCTTCCATATCTTTGATACGAAAGATACAATTACGATTCTTCAAAGATTTGATCCACTCTCTAGAAACCCTTACTTAATTTAAGCTTTCTATTTTTAGGGCCTAATCCGATCAAATTTGATTTAGCCCAATAATTTATTTAACAAATCCTAAGTCTATGTTAACTTAATATAAATTAAATAAAAACCTACTTTTAATTGGATTGAGCCAAAATTATTTTAATAAAGCTTAATTCTCTAACGATTTAAAATTTATTAAATTAATCACACATCATTATTTGATTTGATCTTAAACGATCCAATACGATTTAATGCGATTTAACTCGAAACGATTTGATTAGACGTGTCTTAACTCGAAATAACTGGACTCAATATGACTAGACTTGACTTAATACGACTCGATTTGACTTTTTTTTTATTTTTTCGTTTATTTATTTTTTATTATTTTCTTATTGTTATTATTTTTTGTTTATTTATTTTTGACTTAACTAAAATAAAACGAAAATGGCAAAAAAGAGGTGTCAACAGCTGCTCCTCTTTATAGTAAAGTTCAAATAGAACTTTACTATAAAGACAAAAGAGATACTTATTTTTGCCAGACCTTACTTTGAATTAACCAACCAAGCTATGTTTTATGAAGGATAACAGCTTACCGTGAAAGGACGGGACAAAGAAATTCGGGTGCTTATCTTGGAAGAATAGGGCAAAGGAATTTGGGTGAAACTAACTTGTTTTAGTGGACAATCCGAAGAGGATAGATCTCTTCGAGATTTCAAAAAAACTTGCTCTGATTGATGACCTGAAGAGGATAGATCTCTTCGAGATTTCCAAAAAAAACTTGTTTCGGTAGATGATCTAAAAAGGATAAATCTCTTCGAGATTTGTTTTAATTTGGTGAACAATCCGAAAAGGATAGATCTCTTTGAGATTTATTTTGATTTGGTGAATAATCCAAAGAGGATAGATCTCTTTAAGATTCATTTTGATTTGGTGAATAATCCGAAAAGGATAGATTTCTTTGAGATTCGTTTTGGATAATCCGAAGAGGATAGATCTCTTTAAGATTCGTTTTGATTTGGTGAATAATCTAAAAAAGATAGATTTCTTTGAGATTCGTTGTAGATAATCTAAAGAGGATAGATCTCTTTGTTTTGGTGGATAATCCGAAGAGGACAAATCTCTTAGAGATTTTTTTTGGTGAATAATCCGAAGAGGGTAGATCTCTTCAAGATTTCAAAAAAACTTGGCTTGATTTAATGGATGATTTGAAGAGGATAGATTTTTTCGAGATTTCCAAAAACTTGACTTAATCTGGTGAATAATTTGAAGAGGATAGATCTTTTTAAGATTTCTGAAAAACTTGACTTAATCTGGTGGATGATCTAAAGAGCATAGATATCTTTGAGATTACCAAAAAACTTGTTTTGATTCTCTTAAATATCTCTTTCAAGGGCTTGTAGGATTATTTTATCTAGGAATGAAGAATAGCAACCAATCAGCATATTTATATTAACTCCCGATATGCACTCATTCAATCACTAGAATTTCACCAAAAGACTGTGCTTACTTCTTCTTTCTTTCTTTTTCTTTTTCTTTTTCTCTTCTCATTTTTTTCTGTTTTCTTTCCTTATCTTTTTTCTTTTTCTGTTTTACTTTTCTCTTCTTTTTTTTCCTTTTTCCTTTTTCTTTCTTCTTCGTTTTTTTTTTTCAATAAAATCTTCTTTATGGTTGGAAACTTTCACTGATGAGTCTTGTAATTGTACCATGCTTATACGATCGATGGCCTTTCGAATTTGAGAACATTCATGGATATCAACTTTACTTGTAAATGATGAAAGATTAACCACAAACAATTCTCAAGAAAAATTGGAATATTTATTGAACTCAGTTTTCATAGATAATACAACTTGACTGCATTTGAATTCACAGGTCTCCTTAATTCTAGGCCATGCATTTCTCTTAACACCAATGTACCTCCTGATAATACCCTTTTCACTACATAGGGCCTTCATAATTCGAAGTAAACTTACCCTTAGGGTCTTTTGCATTCTACAATGCTTTCTTTAATACCAAGTCTCCTTCCTTGAAGTACCTCGGCCATACTTTCTTATTAAAAGCTCGGATCATCCGCTGTTGATAGCATTGACCATGACATATTGCTGCAAGCCTCCTTTCATCTAGGAGATTCAAATGCTTCATTCGCTTCTTCATACAATTTGCTTTATCGAGCTAAGTTTCTACTAATACTTAAAACGAAGGTATTTCCACTTCCACCGGTAGTACCGCTTTAGTTCCATACACCAATGGATAAGGTGTTGCACCCATAGAGGTTTTGATTGAGGTTATGTAAGCTATGAGAGCAAAGGGAAGCATCTCATGCCAATCTTTATAAGTGATTGCCATCTTTTCAATTATTTTTTTTATGTTCTTATTAGCAGCTTCAACTGCCACATTCATCTGAGGTTGATATGGAGTTAAGTTTCTATGATTGATCTTGAGCTGGTTGCATACTTCAACCATCAGCTTGTTGTTCAAATTCGACCCGTTGTCTCGTAGGTGTATTGTATCTTGCAATAATGTCTCTTTTTAGGAATTTGACTACTACTCCTTTGGTTATCGTGGCATACGAAGCTGCTTTTACCCATTTGGTAAAATAGTCTATCGCAACTAGAATGAATCCATACTTATTTAAAGCCATTAGCAAAATTGGACCAATAATATCTATCCCTCACATTGAGAAAGGCTAAGGAGCTGACAGTACATGCAATTCTTAGGGAGAAGCGTTGATTTTATTAACATACACCTAACACAGGTAATAGTGCCTCACATGCTTGATACAATTTGATTCCATCATCATAAAAAATATCCCATCCTTATGATCTTCCTAGTTAACATGTACCCATTCATATAAGGACCACAGACTCCTTCATGCACTTCTTTAATCAATTTCTCAATCTCTTCTTCATCTATACACCTTAGTAACGTTGTATCTAGTGATCTTTTGTACAACGTAGCTCAACTTAATAGAAAATGAGCAGCCAATCTCTTTAAGGCTTTTCTATCTTTCTTATTAGCCTCATTAGGGAATTCACCTATTTGAAATAACTTTTTAATATCATGATATCAGGGTTTCTTTTATTCCTTCTCTTCAACTGTCAGGCAAAATGCCAGTTTTTCCTCCACCTCAATCTTCAGGGGTTGGATTTCTATCCCGTCTGTGACTTTCACCATCGATACTAATGTGGCCAATGCGTCGACAAATTGATTTTGGGTTCTTGGAATATAAGTGAATGAAATCTCTTAGAATTTTTCAATTAACTTGCTTCAATGCACATGATAAGATATCAATTTATCATCTTTTGTCTTATATTCTCCCGGGATCTAGAGAATTATAAGGAAAGAATCTCCATACACTTCAAGCCTCTGTATTCCCATGTTTAGCTGCATTTTGAGCCCTAAAATGCAAGCTTCATATTCTATTATGTTGTTTGTATATGGAAAAGTTAACCTTGCTGCCATAAGGAAATGATTACCCTTAAGTGATACCAATATCGCTCCTATCCCACATCCAAACACATTGGCTGCTTCATCAAAATACATCCTCCATCCTAATTTCTCACCATTTAGTTCATTTGCCACCATTACATTTTCATCAGAAAATTGTGCTTCTAAACCATCATCCTCATCTTCTAATGGGTATTTTACCAATTGATTAGCCATCACCTGACCTTTGACAGAACTTTAACTCACGTACTTGATGTCAAACTCAGAGAGTAGCATCTACCACTTTAAGATTCTCCTAATCAGTGCTAGTTTTTCTACTAAATACCTCAGCTGGTCATGTTTTTTCAATAACTCTACTGAGTAATAAAGAGTATACTGCTTGAGCCTATGCATCACCTACGCTAAGGCACAACATGTTCTTTCCACCTCTAAGTATTTTTGTTTGCCTTCTATAAATTTCTTGCTCAAGTAGTATATGGGTTGCTCTTTTCTACGCATTTCATTTTTTTGCCCCAGCATACATCCCATCGATTCAAGAAGAATTGTCAAGTCGAGAACCAATGGCCTTCTCAGTGTAGGAGTGACTAATACTAGCGGATTCATGAGATTCTTCATCTTATTCTATTGCCACATTATTCCTCAAAAGTTTGAATAACGACTTGCATCTATCGATTAACTGCTATACAAACCAAGCAATATAGTTTAACCTCCCCAATAGTCCGAACTTCTTTTACAAGTTTTAGTGCAGGCATGTTTACGATTGCCTTGACTTTATCTGGATCCACTTCAATTCCTTTTCTACTGACTACAAAACCCAACAATTTACCGAGGTTACTCCAAAGTTGCACTTTTCTAGGTTTAGCTTTAGTTGAAACTTTCTTAATCGCTCAAACAACTTATACAACATATCTACATGATTTTCATTCTCCTTGGATTTGGCAATCATATCATCTATGAAACTTCGATTTCCTGATGCATCATGTCATGAAACAAGGTAACCATAGTACGCTGATAAGTTACCCCAGCGTTCTTCAACCTAAAATGCATCACACAATAACAAAACATTCCCTAAGTAGTAACGAAAGTGGTTTTGATTTTATCTTCTTCTGATATCTTGATTTGATTATATCCCGACAAACTATCCATAAATGAGAAAAGATGATTTCTAGCTATGTTATCCACCAACACATCAATGTAGGACAAAAGAGAAAGTTATCCTTTGGTGTTGCCTGGTTTAAATCATGGAAGTCTACACAGACCCTAACTTTCCCATTTTTCTTCAATACTGGCACCACATTGGCTACCTATTTAAGGTAATCCAACACTTCTATAAACCTGACTTCTAGTAACTTCTTCACTTCCTCTTTTATTTTTAGGAGTATATCCAGCCTAAACTGCCTAAGCTTTTGTCTTTTCGATTAATTTCTTCCCTTGTTGGCAATTTGCGAACTAAGATAGATGAATCTAAATCGAGCATATCTTCATAAACCAGGCGAATATGTCTAGGTATTCCGATAACAATCGTGATAACTCATGTTTTTTATCATCTGCTAAATTACTGCCAATTTTCAAGTTTTATGGATTTTCTTCTATCCCCAAATTAATCACAACTATCGGTTTGTTAATAATCACTCTCCCCTGTTCAAATTGAAGCTAACTCTGTTGTATTTCTCTTGGAGTCTCGATATCACCTCTGACATCTGACCCATTAAGGATGAAGGTGATATTGGTACTTTCATCATTTACATCACGAGATATCCATTACGTTCATCATTTTTATTGAATATAAAGTGTAAAGGAAAAAGAAAAATGATAACGAATAAATAACAAGGAAGAATCGATAGAAAGAAAGGAACAAATTTTATTAAATGAATTTAAATTTTTTGAAAGAAAAAGCCTAACCAATCGAACTAATTATCGAATTGAATGCTCCTAATTAATCTAATATTGCTTTTCTAAATAGACCTATTAACGGGAACGGAAAACCAGTTGCATAAGGAAATTAGTACACCAATATTTCTCTTCTCGTCTAGACCGATGCTGCATTGCTAAGCCAAGTCCTTAGATAAACTGGATACTTTGGGTTCTTGAATACTACCTGATACTGGAAATGTCCAACATATGTCTGGAAAGTCCATATGAACATAGTACAGGTGATCTCTTCTTTTGCCTTTGATTATAGCCTTCATTTCTTAGATTTCCTCTTCAATAGGCTCATATCTAAGCTCGAAACATTTCAATTTATTGCTTAGGTTGTTCCGAGCGATCCCATACCCCCTGTCTTAACTCTTCAATCATGCTGACCTCATAAAAAATCTACAACCTTAACTCCTCCAATTCTTCACTCCCGATATATGCAATAGCTGTCTCTTTGTAAATCTCGTAGTCCTGCTCCCCGAGAATAGTAACCAATTGGCCATTGGCTATGAATTTCACTTTCTGATGTAGACTAGACAGAATTGCCCCTATGGAGTGAATCTACGATCTTCCCAATAGAAGATTAAAAGTTCGTAGTATATCCAGAACTTGAAACGGAATAGTAAACATTTGTGGACCAATCTTGACCTATAGCCCAATTTCTCTAGTTATCTCCCTCTTTGAACCATCAAAAGATCTTATTGAAATTGAGCTAGGCTTTATCTCAACTGAATCTACTCCCAATAAATTTAGTCTCCCCAATTGATACACGTTCAATGAAGACTCGTTATCTATTAGTACTTGAGCAACCACTTTCCTTGCACACTTGACCACTATGAAAAGGGGCTTCGTGTGCTAGTCTCCTTCTTCGCCTAGTTCATTCGGTAAGAACGAAATCTAATCCATCACAAATACCGAATTCACCATCAATTCCAGCTTCTTAGTAGAAATCCCTTCAAGTACTTTGACATCTTTCAGAATTTTGATTAAAGCTTCCCGGTGAGCATTTGGTGACAATAGTAAGCCCATTAAGGAGATTTGGGCCGATACTTTAGCTAGCTAATCCATAATCTTATACTCACTAACTTTCACTATCTTATTGGCAACATTCTGATCTTTATCCTCTATATCTTCAAAGATCTTTTGAGAACCCTCTCCCATAGTAGTCTTCCTCTTGGCTTCTCCGTTCTAGTCATAAATTCGTCCCGAACGCATAAGCCCACCGACCATAGGTGATGAGGCCCCGGTTATCTAATTTACTGTTTGGTAATCCAAAGGGGCTGCTTTGTAATTCTTCAAAGCTATTGGGACATTAAAAGCAATTTTCTTAGGCTTATCCAATTGTTCAACCTTCTTAGTCTTCCCATAGTACTCAAAAACCAATGGCTTAAGTACATCTCCAATCATTCCAATCATCTTAGCCATCTTCTTGGCTTTTGCAATAAGTTTGTCTTCTTTCTCAAATTCGGGACCCTATCCAGTGGGTGGTTCGTCAGCATATGCAGTAGGTGAACCGGCGTAATCCACCAAATACTCAAACTTTCCTAACAGTTCTCTTAGGGTGTCAACTATCAAATCTCCGGCTTCATACCTTTCTCTAAGCTCCTTTTGAGTACTTCTCTTTTGTGGTTTTGGAATTGCCATGACCATAATATTAGCTTTCTTTATCTTCCCATCCTTCAGCAATTGATATATTGTTGGTTTAATTCGAGTTCTATCTCTGAGATTCATATTTTGCAAGCACCCAGTCTGCCTCAAATTTTAAGCCACCACCTCAATAGTGATGGGAAGACTATCTAGATTGATCTTTAGTTCAAAAGCTTCAGCAATGATCATGTTGATTGAATGTCCATGATCCGGTAAAGGATTGTTACCGATGTTGGGAGTGAAAGTCTGAATGAAATCCAATTGAACTAATTTTGTATCAATAAGATCCTAGATCTTATGTTTGAGTTTCCAATACCGGTCTATGGAATGCCCCACTAACCCCAAATGACAATCACAATGAAACTCTAGGTTATAATCTCTTGATCTTTGTCCTTCCCTTGATATTTCAAATGTCAGAAGATTCTCTTTCTTTAGTCGTACAAGAACTTAGCTTAAAGGAATGAGAATATGAGTAAATTGTCTCCTTTGTGGGTGGTTATTCTAATTTAGATTCGGCAGAGGATTAGACCCTCCTATCATGGTTACAGTCTAACAAGGTTACCGGTATTGACAATGCTTACAACAGCTTCTTTAGATTTGTTGGAAAATTTCACTGAAGGCATCTTCTTCTGAGTTACTTCAGGATTAGGAAGCCTTCTTGTAGTAATAGCTTCCTCAATTAAGCACCCTGAGGCCACAATTTCTGCAAAGTTGGAGGAAGGGTATCCAACCAGATGTTGGTAATATGGACTTCTAAGAGTGTTGATGAAAGCGAAAGTCAAATCCTTTTCTATTAAGGGTAGAGTTAACCTAGCCGCCATGCCCCTCCATCTCTAAGCATATTCCTTAAAGCTTTTGTTGGCCTTCTTTCACAGATTATTCAAATCCCTCATCGACAGGGCCACTTTGATGTTGAACTTGTACTGGTTATAGAAAGCCCATGCTAACTTATCTTAAGTGTCAATCTTATTTAAGTCTAATTGGGCATACTAAGCTAAAGCGGGCCTAGTTAGACTATCTTGAAAGGTCTGGACCATCACCTTATCATACTTCATGTATTTCCTTATTTTCTTAATGTACAACCTAGTGTGGAGTTTCGGGCAGCCAATCCCATCATACTTCTCGAATTCTAGCACCTTAAATCTTTTCGGGAAGTCATAAGTTGATCATCCCCATCTATTCAAACTTGTTAACCATTTCTAGGGTTTTCATCTTTTCAGTCAACTTCTACATAAACTTTCTTTCCATCTCTTAGTGTTTCTCCTCAATCTCCTTCCTCCATATCTTAGCATTAGGAATTGATTCTTCATCTTCCAATTCAGGGGGAAGGGTGCATTCTGATTCAGGTTGACTTGAGATGCTTGTTTATCGTTAAGAATTTCAATAGCTTAGGTAAGAGCCTAGATTTATTTGGCTATCTTATTCATGTTTTCCTCTAAGGTTATAACCTTCAGGTCGGGGTTGGTTTGACTAATGTTTCCAATACCCTAAGTTGACATTCTTACTTTAGAATGAGTGAATATTGGGCTTCTAGCTGAGTCTGCTCGCTTAGATGCTATCTTCAAAATTCTAAACAAAAATCCAACAATGTAAGTACCTCATTCTTCACTACCTCCTTGAGAGTCAGGTTGAGTCATCTCTGTGTTTGTACTATGGGCTTGCACTCAGCCTCAAGCAATATCTTGTGAGTGCAATTTAAGGAACTAATCCCCTTTATATCAGCAATGGTCCACCTGATGGCCTCTTGATGCTCTCTCAAAACTCTTAGAAGTTGTTTCTCCTTATCACCTGTCAAAGAGGAGGAGATAGTTATTGGTAAAGTATCATTTGTTTCAAGATAAGAATATTTTAAATGACTAGGTAAAGTTCAAGTACTAGGGGTTGTGTTAATGATAGGACTAGCTTCTGCATACTGGTGCCTAGTTCTTTAAAGTATTGAGCCTTGATTTCTGATACCTTTTTCCTTACCTTCTTCCTGAGGCTCATCATCATCGCACCAATCATCCAGATCCCTAAGAACTAATTCCATGGTATCCAATCTTGCATTCTCTTCTATAGACTCATAGGTAATCTCATAAAAAATGTCAATAGTGTAATAAAATTTGCAATCATCAAAATACTTTATGGTTTCATAAACATTAAACGTTACCTGATCGTTCATAACTCTTAAAGTCAGCTTACCCTGTTCCATGTCTATTAACGTCTTACCTGTTGTAAGCAACGGTCTGTGTAGGATCATGGGTACCTCTCTATCTTCTTCCATCTCTAGGACTATAAAGTTGACTGGGAAGATAAATTTGTCTACCTTCACCAGGACAGTCTCAACAATACCCCTTGGGTATTTAATACTCCTATCAGCAAGTTGCAGGGAAACATGGGTCTCTTTGTAATCTCCAAGTCCCAGTTTCCTGAAAATAAACAAGGATATTAAATTTATACTTGCACCTGAATCAATAAGAACCTTATCAAAGTGAAAATTTCCTATAGTGCCAAGAACAGTAAAACGCCCCTGATCTCTTTGTTTTTTAGGTAAGGTAGATAAATTTTTCTAAACGATCATGGAGCATTCCCTTATAAGCATTACTGGTTCGTTCCCATCAATATTTCTCTTCTTGGTGAGCAAATCCTTCAGAATTTGGCATACAAAGGCATTTGTTGAAGTGCTTTTGCAAAAGGAATGCTGATTTTCAGCTTCTTGAAGACATATAGGAATTTGGCGAATTGAGCGTTTAACTACTGTTGCTTCAATCTTCCTAGAAAGGGGGCTGGAGGAACATACGGTTTCACTTCTAGTGACTTTTGTGTTAGTTCTTCTTCCATCTCCTTCCCTTTTTCTACCTTTAGAATCTCTACCTTTTCGTCAACTCGTTTGTCAACTATTTCCAATGCTTTTCCACTCCTTAGCATAATAACATTGACAGCTCTAGGATTCTCTTCAATATTGCTAAGTAAAGACCCCGATGGTCTATTACTTAACTATTGAGAAATATGACTAATCTAATTCTCTAGGTTTTGAATAGTTGCCTGTTGATTCTGTAGCATGGTGTTAGTCTTTTGCATATAGATCAACATAAGCTCTTTCATTCTAGACTAATTTTGCTAAGGAGAGTGTTTTGAGTAGGCCCTTGCTTCTGGAATCTAGGTGATGCTTGGAATGTATTATTCTCATTTCTCCATGAAAATTTTAGATGATTACGCCACCCAGGATTATATGTATTCGAATATGGTCCTTGATTGCCGCGTTGAAAATTGTTAACAAAATTCACCTATTCTCCACTGGTTGGAGCTGGGTGATTCCCAGTTAAGCACTTAAGAGTCAAATGTAGTCCTAAACATAACTTACAAAAACAATAGGGTTAGCATTAAAAGACTATGTTGAGGTGAGTTTACTTACCTGAGTAGTGAGAGCTACAATTTGAGCCGTTAATTGAGATATGTGCTATTGTCATTAGCTGCTGCACTCCTAACTTGCTTCACTTGTTTTGTCAATTATATGCACCGGAGGCCATCTCTTCTATTAGTGCACTTGCTTCATTATATGTCTTACCCATTAGAGTACCTCCAGTTACAGCATCAACTAGGGACTTCAATGTCTTGTCCAGACTAAGATAGAAGATCTCAATCAGGAGATTGTCTAGCAAGCCATGGTGTATGCATTTTCTGATCACCTCTGTGAATCTCCCATATTTTATAAAGTGACTTACTTCTAAATTTAGTAAAGTTGGTGATGTCGTTCCTTAATTTTACGGTCCTAACTAGTGGGAAAAATCTCCTTAAGAACTTCAATGAAAGATCAGTCTAGGGGCGATAGATTCTTGTGGCAATGAATGAAACTAAGCTCTAGTTTTATCCCTTAGTGAAAAGGGAAAGAACTGCAATCTAATAACCTTTTCCATCACATTGTTCATCTTCACTGTATTGCAATATTGAAGGAATCCTGTAATATGCTCATCAGGACTTTCATTAGGATATCCTCTAAATTGATTTATCTGAACCATATGAACAAAGGACGGCTTCAACTTAAAGTTGTTAGCTTGAATAGTAGGCCTCTTTATAGCAAGACTCATCACTGTAAGCACCATATAATCTTGTAATGCTCACAGAACTCCTTATATCGGATAATTGTTACCTACCATCTCTTTTATCCTTCTTCTATTTACTTACCTCAACTGATGTAAAGTGCGCTCAATCTCTAAATCTAATGGTAGAATTTTAACACTTCTACTCTATATAAAATACCTACAAGAAGAGCAAAAATAACATACGTCGTCAAATGCGCCTAAATTACCAACAGAATTAAAAGGTTTAATATTTCCAGTCCCTAACAACGGCGCCAAAAACTTGATTCGCTTAAATTATATATATATATAAATTAAATTGCTAATGCTCTAGCAAGTATATTAGGTCGAAATCAAGTAATATAGAGAAAGTAAGGTTATCAATCTCTTAAGAATTAAAAAATTACCAATCCTATGCTAGCTCTTATCAATATTTAAGTAATCAAAATTAAATTAATTAATCTAATAATTACTCTAAAACTATTGAAAAGAAAATAAGTATGAAAAATCTAAAATTAAGCAATCAATTAAGAATTATAGGAAAACAAAATCTACCCTAGATTATGCCAATCAAATTGTTATCATGTTATATAGATTAATAGCTATATGGCCATTCAAGTAAAATTATTATACCTTAAAACTTAAGGATTTAAACTCCTAATTAATCAGTCAGCTTTCGCATCTTCCAATTAATAGTAAACTTTAAATTAAAATCATATATCTCCCGATACTATGATTATCTAATGTCCTAAATCAATTATCCCTAATGTCTTAGTGAATAATCAATCGCCAAACATCGCATTAATTTCTACATAATTTCTAATTAATTCAATTAACTCTACTTCCACATTGATTAATCAAATCAACTAAGAATTTCTAACGAACCCTATCTCAACTCCCGTATCATTAGGGTTTCTAACAATTATAATTAATTGAACAATTATAATCGAAATCATAGAAATTGCAATCATGAATCCTCCTTATATCGCTTAATCCTATAACATGAACACAATCATCATCTTAACTATCTAGAGTTTCATCAATTCCCACAAATAAATTTAGCTACCTATGGATTCGGAAGCAAAAACATAAGTACTAATTGAAATTGCAAGGAAATTCATAATTGAAAACATAAGTAATTCACAAAATTGCATAAGAATAATTGAAATAGATATCACTAATTCTGTATTGAAAAAGATAATCTTTAATTGCAAATTCAACTTGGTCTCTACAATAAAAGCAAAATCTTCTCAATGATCTAAGCAATTCTCCCAAAGAATTCTTCAAGAGCTATTTAAATACAATTTTACGACTCTCTAAGTCTAAGGAAAGTATGTTAAAAGTCTCTCGAATGATGAAATATAAAGCTATTTATAAGAAAAATTAGAGTTAACTCACGTGAAACTTCTTTTTCATGAAGGCTGGCGATGTAAATGCAAGGCCAGCAACGTGGACATCAAGGGCAGGTAACGTACATTATAGGCCAGTTGGCTTCAATTCCAACTTACGCGTATTGATTCAGACTTCTTTCCTTTGTATAAAACTCCTCTAAATCGTCCGTAATTCCACTCATATATCTCTAATCTTTAAAATGTCCAAATGAAAATAATTAAGTACAATTTATTAATGATTTCTATAAAAATCACTAATAATTCTATCTTAATTTGCACTTTAAAACATGAAAAATATGTCTTTATCACCTGTTCGTCAAGATCAAATCAACGTAGTTCTTTTTTATAAAATATTTAGTAGGTGAATTATTTTTATTTTGAAAATTGAGCCAGATTTATGTTTATTTAACTATTTATTTATTTAAAAAAAAACATAAGATCTAATTTCACAAATTAAAGAAAACTCCAACTAACTAAATCTTTTTTAAAATCTTGTTAAAGATTTTTTTATTTTTTATTTTAAAACTCGCTACGTATCAAAAGATATCCTTTCTAAATCCCATATGCAAAATACTAAGATACGATCTAAACACGTCTCTTTATACTTATATTTTCTAAATCTCAATTACAAAATACGTTAAAATACGATCTAAACACATATCTTTAGACGTATCTTTTCCAAACTCAACCATAAGACACGTTGAAGATACGATTTAAATACGTATAGTTTCTAAATCTCAACTAAAAGATATGTATCTTTTCTAAATCTTAAATACAAAATATGTATCTCGATATATATTTCTTCAAAGATACAGATCTCGTAGGTACGCTTATTTTTTCAAAAATGCAATTTTATTAAAAAACACAATCTAACTAAGTTTATTTAAAATTGTTATTATCTAAAAAAAATGAGCATTATGAAAATAACAAAAAACCTGCACTTAAAAGAAATAAATTAGCTAAAATAATCTAACTAATAAAATAAAATAAAAAACAAAATAACAATTTTTACCATATCGAGTCGTACGTGATCATGTGCGCATGAATTTGATCGTGCACGTAGGAGTGAATCGTGCGTTAGATTGTATGTACCATGTTCGTCGTGTGCTGTATGTGTCGTGTATATTGCGTGTGTTGTAAATGTGGTTTATGGCAAGTGACCAGATCCATATGTGTTTTAAGCGAATGAACATGTTGTAGGATTATGTGACGTGAATAGGTGTAGTTGTATGACGTACGGTTGTGGTCATGTGCAATTCTCAAGCAATGGTGAACTATTTCGTGCGAGTAGGTCAAGAATTGCGTGTGAATTGTCAATGCAGGTAGACGTACAGATCAGTGAGCGGTGTTCGTGTGTACAAGGACATCAATGGGGTGTCAGCATACGTAGGATTGGCGCTATTCAGTTAGGAAGTCGACTTTTGTGGACAGTGTGAATCTTTCGTTAGGGGCGATTATTTAAATGGCTTGAATCTTTAGTTAGGGAGTAGTGAGGGGCTATTATGTTGGCATTCGGTCAGCGGGCGTACAGTTATGAAGTGTTGAGTCAACAATCAATTTGCTATGTGAATGTGCTTAGACGTGTCGCAGTGGATTGGTAACAGGGGCAGAATTGGACTTCAGTGTGTGTGAATGCTATTGGCTTGTAGAATTGAAATCCAGTCGTGTTTGTACTTGGTTTCCGATTGTCAATGGAGGGGGTTGGTTAGAAAATGGAGATTTGGACGTCAGGAGGCTGTTAGTGGTGTGTTAGATTTGTTTTCGTGTTATTAGGATTAGGTGAAGGGTGTCCCTAACGAGTGAATTGTGAGATGCGTACTTAAAAAACATGTTTAAGTTCACCTGTCGACTTACTATTTATAAACCTTTAATTGTATCTTTCATATCAAAGATATGAAAGATAAGATTACGATTCTTTGAAGATTTGACTCAACTTCTAGAAACCCCCACTTAATTTAGCCTTTCTATTTTCAGAGCCCAATCCAATCCAATTTGATTTAGCCTAATAATCTATTTAATAAATCCTAAGTCTATGTTAACCCAATATAAATTAAATAAAAATCTACTTTAAATCGAATTGAGCCAAAATTATTTTAATAAAGCCTAATTCTCCAACAACTTAAAATTTATTAAATTAATCACATATCGTTATCTGATGCGATCTTAAATAATCCGATGTGATTTGATGCGATTTAACTCCATATAATTTGACTCATCTTGACTTGACTCGACACGATACGAATTGACTCAATACGATTAGATTCGACTTAATACGATACGATTCAACTCGATACCACTGGACTTGATTCCATACGATTCGATTTGACTTTCTTTTTATTTTAATTTTTTTTCTTTTTTATTTTTATTATTATTATTTTTGTTTATTTATTTTTGGCTCAAGTAAAATAAAATGAAAATGGAAAAAATGAGGTGTCTACAGTATGTTATAAAGAATCTCATCGTAATAATTCCCAATGGAGATTGGCAACGATACTTACTGAGTGACATGTAGTGTTCCTTTCTCATTTATCCAATTGAACTTATATGGCTTTGGATGTGAAATAGTTGGCAACTTCGGTTTCTTAATCAGGCTGACAGATGCCACATTCCACTATCTACTATGAGCACACAAACTTGATCATTCACTTTATATGTAATGTAGAATAAGTTTTCTCTCTACTCTTTGGTAGAGGTCTCTAAACTCATCGTGCATCAGACAACTAGAGTCAACTTATCCGGGCCCTTTGCAAATACATCCTCTTCAATTAGGTTAGCCTTATCTCCCACTTCTTTCACCTCTTCAAGTTTCTCATTCGTGCTATCTACTTCGATCTTCAGGGTATCTCCCTTGATGATTATCGACCTTTAGTTCGGATATTGAGCAACCATGTACCCAAACTCTTGACATTTGAAGCACTTGATCTGGCTCGTCTTCCTACCAAACCTTTGTCCCTTCTCATATGTTCTAGTCAGCACGTCACCATCAGGTCAGCCCTTTTATTCATCTCTGATATCTTCCCTTCTGGTTGATTCGATACTTAGTTAAGCTTGGTA
Source organism: Lumnitzera racemosa (assembly GCA_024138005.1). Classification (NCBI taxonomy): domain Eukaryota; kingdom Viridiplantae; phylum Streptophyta; class Magnoliopsida; order Myrtales; family Combretaceae; genus Lumnitzera; species Lumnitzera racemosa. The sequence continues at coordinate 39,635,010 of JAMXBC010000006.1, read as the reverse complement.
ACTTCCCTAAACAAGTCGGCTTAACTGACTAGGTTGGTTCATTGGGGGTTAGGTTGGCATTCTTCCCTTCTTCTATCTCTCTATTCATTGGGCTATTCATATAGCTTCATCCAACATAGTGAACTGTTGAAGCTCCACAACATCTCAGATGTCGTTTCTTAACTGAGTAAGGAATATAGATACTACTCGAGCCAGTAGTTCATCTACTTCACAACGGATCATGAGTATCAGAAATTCTTAAACATATTCATCAACAGTTTAGCTTCCTTGCTTCAATTCTTAAAGCCAAGCAAAAGTGGCTTGCAAATAAGTATTTGGCACAAATCTGTTCTTGAGTATCCTCTTCATCTCAAGCCAAGTATTTACCTTTTTATATCCTTCTCGTCTTCTCATGATTTGAAAGTTCTCTTACCATATGACAGCATATCCTGAGAACTTAACAATAACAGTCTTTACCTTCTCTAGGTCCTCGTATTGGTAATAATTAAAGACATGTTCAACTTTCTCCTCCCAATTCAGATAATCATCTACATACCCAAAGACATTAAAGCTCGAAATATGAAGCTTCACATGGTCAACAGCTCATGGTGCTCTAGCTCACTCTTCTTCTTCTTCATACTTTCCTTCTTCACCATCATCTAAATTAATCCTTTATTGCATTCGTCCTCTTACTCCTCTTCCTCGAACTTATCAAGCTAAGTTTTATCTTTTAGCAGGTTGAGCAGTTTGTGGGGTGTTTTACATGACCTCAGCAGGTCGATAAGTCAGTGCATAAATAGCTCTAGTTAAATCAACTAAGAGGTTAGCTACCTCATCAAGTCTTTCGTTCATACTCCTGGGGTTGCTTTAGGATTGTCAACCATAGTAGACAACACCACTATTATCATCTCTAATACTAGCATTAACATTCGGGTTTGTCATTTCTTTAATAAAACTCAGAATCCAAGAAACAACATATGCAGTCCTTCACACCAAATGAAACCTCCGCTATGATATCAAGATGATGCAAATTTATAGCCGAAAGCAAACAAAGTTGGTTGCTGAGGTGGGTCTAAGCTTACAAAAAGTTAAAAAAAAAGTAATGGAAAGGTACAAAATAGAAAAAATGACCATAAGAAAACCTACAAATAGCACCATAGGATATGATGCACCAATGGAACTTTCGAGGACTCATGGTATAATTCGATATGACGAACGAGATGGTCCAATGAGGTTTACCCCTAGCCTTGCTTAAGGGTTAAGATAAAAGTGAGGTAAGTAAACAAGCTAATGAGAGTAATGTTCACAAAAGAATATATTTAGTATATTGATGATGATAAGATCATCCAACTATAATACGATGTGGGTATTTATACCCAAAATATTAGGGCATCCTATCAAAAATATTAGAAAAGACTAAAAGGTCAAAGTTTGAAAGAAGTAATGTACAAGGAATAATAGAAAGGTATAAATGAGAATTCAAAGTAATTAATGATTAGTGCAACAGAATCCTTTTATGTAGGTCTTAACACGTGGTGACAGTTTATTGGAGATGCTTCTGGCAAAAGTAGACAAATGATACTATCAGGATAGGTTACCAAGCATAGGTGCCAAGTAAACCTAGGTCCATCTAAGTAGTAGTAGCTATGGATGTGTATGGGAGCTCTTGGCTTATCAGTACCAAATGTATCGAGCTGGAGGTCAGCTTGGTCATGGCCATGCAAGCGTGTGAGGGATCGGGTTATTGACAAAACATACGTCTAGTCGGTGCTCGACTATTAAGAGATCTATAGTTAAATGACTTAGCATTAGGAATTTGTTAACAGTGAAGATCAACTTAGTCTTAGGAGGATTTGGCTGGAACATGAGAATTCACCTTGTTAGTCCTTCCAGGCGTTAGGCTCAGTTGCGATTTAAATGCTTAATAGGCCGATTCCTATCATCCCTAGGGTTTTCATTAATCCTTTGGAGTACTCTAAAATCTCTCATCTCACTAGTAAGTACCATTCATTATGCAATGAATACATCATCTAGGGTATGCGGCTTACCTACTAGTGTAAGGCTATCATATAGAATCTAAAGTCCTTACCTATACTCAAATAATGTCTCATCAGCTCGAAGACAAAATAAGACTCACTCAGTCAATAACTCGAGATGCGACATCTGAATCAATAAGGTACATATTTGCTTTCATTATTATATTGGTATAAAGTTCATTAATTAAGTCTTAAAACTTAAATACTTCTCCTAGTTTTACCCCTGTCAATATCATTAGGTAGGTTATTCTAATGTTTAAGGTCAAGTTTTATTTATCTTATTTAAGACCATGCTCTAATACCACCTTTCTTGTCACAACCTAAGAAGCGGACTGGTCATAGCAGGTCATCGTATACCGTATAAAAGACCATAGATTGGTTTCCTTTCTGACCATAGATTGGTTTCCTTTCTAACCAACGACCTTTTATACAATATATAAAACTACTACACGACCAATACCCAAAAGTTATACAAGTAAAGAAACTATCACAACATATATAATAATTGAGACAATTACAACGAAAGGATTAATGTTTAAGAATAAGTCAACGTTTTATAAAATGATTCAAATAAGGGATCAACATTTCATGAAGGGGATCAACATTTCATAAAGGGGTTCAAATAAGGGATTCATAATAGCTAATATATAAACATTGATCCCTTATTTGAACTTTTCGAAACGATGATCCCCTATTTAAACCACTTTGAAACGTTAATCCCCTTCGTTATAATTCTCCTTATAATAATATAAGATTTCACACAGTAACATAAATGAGTTTCAAATTGGTTATATTTTCTTTAGTGATTTTTAATGATTTTTGTTGATATTTGAGTTTATTTTCAGATAATAATACTTAATTGAGTAAAATTTTATTTTATAGGTTTTCAAACAATTTACATAGGAAAATGAGAAGATAAAAACAAATTTCACTTAAATCGGAGCCAAAATGAATAAGTTATGAAGGTTTAAAAATTGATATAGCCGAACAACACGACTATGTACTTTTCAAGAAAAATTGGAGCTAATTTTTTTTTTTTTTTTTTTTTGTTATAGCTTAGGACATGATCATGTCATTAGTCGTGTCCTTTCCAGTTTAAAAAAAAAAAAGAAGAAGAAGAAGACAAATGTAAAGCATAACCTTATTAGGGTTTGTTTTGGGGAGAACTTCTAAGTACAAATTTTAGGAAGTTTTTGAATTTAAGAACAATCAAGAAAGCGAGGAGAAAAGAAAATTTCAAATTTTAATTTTGTTTAGATTTCATGATACTTCTTTCTACTCTTTTCTATACTTTGTTTTTAGATTCTTATTTTACAATGTATAAAAAGTAAATATTTGATATCTAAGTTTTGTAGAGTCTAGATCTATTCATGTGACATGATTAGTATTTGATTAATTTAATTTTTTATTATTTTCTTGATTCAACTATGTTTACTTCATGATTTAAGTTATTACTTCCATAGGTAGTAATTTAGAGTTTGATATTTTATAAGAGAATCAAGAGATTTCTTATAAGATTAAATCTAAGCATAATTGATGAGGATTATTACAAGACTAGAGATAGTTTGCAAGATTCTTCTAGAATTTTTGAATTAAAGCTTAGAGAATTCATTGATCAATAATGCAATCTTAGGTTGTATTATTGAGAAGAGATTCTAATAGGTGATTTTAAGGTTAAGGTTAATTAGCTTAAGAAAGTGATTAATTTTAGTAGATAATTCTCTCGGTTAAGAAAAATTAAAGAATGAATTAAATTATCTTTAGGAAAATTACATGTTAGATCTAAGGGAAATAAGATCTAGGCACAATATTGAATTTTGAATTAATTTCCAATTGAATTGTTTTCTTGTTAAGTCTTAAATTGCATCTTTGTTAATCTTTAAGTTAGTTTTAGCAGTAATTTAGATTTACTTTTTTAAGTTTCTTGAAATTTAATTTGTCGATTAGATAATAAAGATCTAATAAGTATTAGTAGTCAGAGTCTCTGAGGGATTAACATTCAGACTTATATCCGCTATGTTATAAACTAATAGGTATACTTGCCTACATCAAACATCATTATATAAGTAATACAGGACCCTAAAAGTCAAAATACTAGTAATAAAGCTACAATAATAAAGAGAGTTACTCTATGTGGCCATTGAATAGCATACTACAAAATATCATAGAAGTTTTAATTAGTAGTCTCACAATATATATTTACTTGGCTCTCTTCTTCTGCACATATATTTTCCCAAAAGTCTCAAATTGACATCAGGCATGCCTCGGCCAAAAGTAGTAAATAGGTCCTCCTACATCAAAAGCCTATAGGGGTGTAAGTTATAAAGCTTAGTGAGTTATCCCTCAACCATATAGACAAGCAAATTATTTAGCAATTAATTACATACATATGAATACATAATCAAGTAGAATACTACACTAATACATACAGTTGACCAGATACTATATGTAACTCAAATTTAATGTCCTCTGAAGTCAAGATTGGAGAATACATGGCATTAATCAGATGTAAGTGTTATACCTAACTCATATAATTATAAAACCCTACGTTTCATATTCAAGACAAAACAGTTTGTTAAGTTTCAATTTTAAAAACTAAGTTTTAGGTATGATTATGAGTAGGCTCTCGCAGTCTACACTCACCCTTAAATGAAGGCCCTTAGACTCGACCCTTAGTTAGGTGGTTGGTGTCTCTAATGCTTAATAATCCCATCAGTTATGGTAAAGTCATGTTATACAAGTACACTGTACAAAATATTTTAATTCCAACGTATAGAAATAACCTTCACATAGCCACTCATTACCTTCGTGTAATATGACGGTCAAAATAATTCCAATGTAATGCATGATTTAGTTTAATTTAATAAAGTCAAATATACTTAAATCCGGTTATTAAGCGACTAACCAATATCACAAACAATTAAATTTCTTATAGTTATCTAAAATGCAACAAACAATTAAATTTCTTATAGTTATCTAAAATGCAACAAACAATCTATTATAACAATTTAAAGTATTTTCATACGGCAACCAATCAATATCAATTACATATAGATCCTAAACCCCCAACACATCAATCAATTCATCATAAATATTTAAATATCACTAGTTATTAGCGTAAATAAGTATGGAATCATCAAGAATACTCGCTCAACCATAGTAAAGCTTAGAGATCGTAGTAGTCAATAAGGAGATTAGTATCTTCATTGGGATCACTTAATAGTTAAGAAATATGACAAATGATAAGTATTTAAGTGGGAAAATTACTCTATGTAAGTATTTATCTAAAAACCTACTTAATTTCCTACTCATCTTATATAATTTTCTAGTTTGAGTTTTTTCTTCAATTACATTTTATTTTTTTGTTTTAACTCTGATTCTTATAATCTTATAGTTAATTTTTATCGTTTTTAGATATTCCTTTACATAGTGAGATCTGTTTTAAATGTTGGAACTCATATTTTTTATTATGGGCTTGAAATATTACAAATTTATTTATTTTTTATCTAAATATTTTTAATTATTATTTTTTACTTTTCTTAATAACTTTATTTATTGTTTTTATTTTAAATTTTGTAACAGACTTAAATAATGTTTAAATATTTTATATCTTTTAAATATTTTGATTTTTGGGTCCATTTTGTAATAATTTTTTTATTTCACTATTTTAAGCTTAAATTACTAATTATCTTAATATTTGTTATAACTATAATTTTCTAATGAATTTATTATCATATTATTATTTTTATAAATAGTGATTTTAATTAGACAATTAAGAAAGTTGACATAGCAACTTTTAACAGGTTCACATTACAATTTTCCTAATTTTCCAATTTTTTTTTTCAATTTATAATATTAATATATACATATATAATACTTTAAATAATTAAATATGGAAAAATAACTCCTATTCTTTATTTGAGGATCACGCTCAGCATATGTATATATATTACTTATTAACTTATTTTAAAGAATTAGAGTATTATTTTACATATATATATTTCGGTATATACATATACTTATACTTATAATATATTATATGTATATATATATTTAAACCTTAGAAAAATAGAATACTATTGATGTATATTTGCGTATAAATGTACTCACTTATATTACTACTTATTTATATATGTATTTATATTATTTCATAAAATATTTTACACATGTATGATAAAGTATACCTACTATTACATATATTTTCATGTATTATATATATCACACTAAGTAAGTCTAACATATATATACATATAGTTAAATATATTTAAGTATATACATATATAAATACATAGACAGAAAGAAGAAGAATTATCCATATAGTTCAAATACATGTGCATGTAGTTTTATTACATAAGGTACTAAAATACACGTAACTTTTATACATATTCCTAATACATAAAATACTACAATACTACAAAATACATATACAAACCAAAGAATACATATAAACTTATGTTACAAAGAGAAATCAAATACAACATAAAGCACTAATTTAATTACTCTTTTTGTCTTGAAAATCTTTAGAACAAATGCCCTCTTCCTCCTCCTTAAAATTGATGAAAAAAAAAAAAGAGAATAAAAACAAAGGAATAGAATTTAGAAAGGAAGAGAAAGAGTGTCGGTCTAAATGTAAAGAAAGTGAGACTTAATTTGTGTTTAACTTTTAAAAAAGAAGGAAAGAAAATGGTAGTGTATTCTACAGGACATATGGGTGCTGTGAAGGAAAAAGAAAAGGAAAAGGAAAAGGAAAATGTAAACCTTGTAAATTTTATGTTTTAGACTTATAAGAACTTATGGTATTCCCTAAGTTCAATTAAACTGAAGAAATTAAAGCTGAAAAAATTTTAAATCAAAACCTTAAAAACGAACTCAAAAAACCTTAGAGATAAAGTTTTATGAACCTTAATAGCGTATAAAAACTCTAAACCCTAAACTCTCGAGTCATAAAACCTTAGATTAAACTTCAAATGTAATAAAAACCCTAAATTAAAACATTTAACTTGAATTACATAAATTTGATAACGAATAGTAGGACATATCTACAAATGATAGCAATCAATCAAATTAATTCAATGAAAGTAATAAATTAATAGGATCGCTAATTTACCCCAAATGACATATTTTCTCCAACAGTAACATTAAAATCGTAAGCGTACCTTCAAAACCCTAAAATGAGAAAAGCCTTAAAAAAGAATCAGAAATTATAATTTAGTGTCAAAAGCCTTAATTTAATTTAATTAATAAACTCTAATTATATAGCCACATTTTTAAGTAATTATTAATATTTCACTAAATTGCTGAAACAACCCTAATTTGCCTTTTGAAATCGTAATCAATTAGTGATAATAGATTCTAACCCTTAGAAACTATAAATTAATTAGATGAAATGATCCAATGAGCTTAATTAACTTAATTAAATATGAAAAACCCTAAACTATGTCTAATTATGGTCATCTACACTAATAATTAGAGTTGTAAGATTAAATTGTATTCTAATCATCTATATGCATCATAATTAGCTAAAGATAATCACAATTAACTATATAAGTCAAGATGATTAGTTGGAAAAACAAGGGCCCACCCACCTTTAGTAGAAAAGCCATTGCTTTAATTGGCAAAAATCATAAAAACTTGTACTTGTACCATGCAACCAAAAATGGAAGTGATTAGTTCCCTATCATACCCACTCATAATCAACCCTTTTTTAACCCTTCCATCTGCATTTTACTCTATCTTCTTTCCTAGAATAAACCCTAGAAACACTCTATAAATAGACAATTCAAAACAAAAGAAAAACAAGAAGGAAGGAAACAAGAGTAAGCTTATTGGACCTGGCTGCACACATAAACGCCCTAAGCTATAACTTTCCACCACCACCACCAAACGACACAAAACCACTTTCATTTGAATCTTCTTCCATCCCCCTTTCTTGTTGACAAACATATTTTATGAAAGAAGTTTGTTTTGTTTTCCAAAAATAAAGTGAAATGAGACTCTTTGAATTTCCATCGAGGTAAACTTACACCTTTTCAAATTTCCTTCTAATTTGAGTTTATGAGCATGGTTCCTAGGCTTAATAAGTAAGGAAAAAATTATTAAAATGCCACCTTTGTTTACCTTTTTTACCATGTTTACATGCCTACACATGTGCATTTTCTTTGATTTTTAGTGTAGTAAACATTATATATATAACTTTAGAAGCACATAAGTTGCAGTAAGATGATAACTTGAAGAAAAGTAGAAGAATCATCATCATACCTTTATTCCCATGCTAAGGCCAAAACATATGTATGTATATCGCCACTATATTTTTTATTTCTCATGTTTATTTTGGTAGAAAATGGTTTTAAGTGCATTTTAGCAGTAGTTCATGTTCTAGCAAGTTAAGTACATGATGCGTAAAAAGCCCTAAGAAATCATCTTAAACCACCCCAAACATATTGAAAAACATGCTGTAAAATGTTTATTAATGGGTTAATCACATGATTAATTAAAGATAATTAGGATTTAGGACTTAATCTTATAAGATAAGAGGCTAAATAAGGTTTATAGTAAGTAGTTAGGCCTAAAATGGACATTAGGTTTAGAAAAACTCACTTGAGACCCAATGAATCATTAGTATTAGATTTGGAACTCATGATAAAATGGGTCATTTAATTATTTTTGTAAACTATTAGGCCCATTAGATTAGGATAAAGTCAAGATATAAGCCATCGGATATGAACAAGACATAAATTTAACTAAAAGGCCCATAAACTAGGCCTTGAGTCCACTTAATCACTCATGACTAGATCTGTGATTTTGTGAAGATGGACTAAACTTAGGGCCAATAATGAGCTTAAGTCCAAAAAGGCAAGTAAGATTAAGCCTAAGGCCCTAAATTTCAAAATGAGCCTAGAGAGCCTTAAAAAAACCAAAATACAATCCTAAATAATACATGACCAAATCTAAACCTAACTTAAAAAGACTCAAAGAAAGATATTCAAAAGGTCCACTAATCTCTAAGGCCCATCCAAGACATCCACTATAAGCCTTCTAATAAGTTGAAGCCTTAAACTTAAGAAAAGAGCCCGTTTAGGCCCATAAGAGCAACACCAAGGCTTAACATGAAAATTTAAAGTGTCAAGCAGAAAAAGTTAACTAAAAATACTTAGAATGAAGCCTAAAATATCAAGTGCAAGTCCCGAGATAAAAAACTAAGCCTAAAGCCCAAATCTAGGCCTAATCCTAAAGTTATCAAACCAATACCATTAACCAAAGAATTTGTTTGGCCTAAATTGAATTCTTACAAGTCTAAAAACCTTAAAAAGACTTCACCAAATGAAAGAACATTCGAAATAATATGAAATCATCTATAAGAATGTGAAAAACAGACTTAAAATAAGGAAGTTAAAGCGAAAACAAGTTTTAACTATATTCAAGGATTAGGACAAGCTTCAGTAATTATGTAAACTTTTAGGTTTTTAAAGAAACCCTCTTCCAATTACTTACATATACATTATTATTATGTTTTAGGTGACTTAATTTATAATTCAGGGACCCTAAAGGTTAGGTCAAGTAGGCCAGGTGAGGGAGTTTCGATGAACCATTACTTACTTGTGTTTAATAATTTCTTGATGTTCTATTGCTTGCTCTTAGTTGTCTGTTGAGTGACTGATCGTTCTATATGCCAACATCCGTGTGATCTCCTTGTTAAAATTGGTAAGTTTAAATATTTGGTCAAAATAACTAGATATACCTGTTGCATGTTTGTGATCCATTAATCGTGGACTATAATGTCTATAGCTTTGTTGAGTTTTCTAAAAAATTTGCTAAAATACTTTACAATTCAAAGAAAGATTTATCAACTTAGTGAGAACTCATAGTAATCTCCTATGACATTTTAATTATTAAAGCAAAGCTAATAGACCGGCTTTAGTTTATTGATAACGAGTAGCCTAAGTCTGGGCTCACATGATTTAACCCATAGGGCATTGTGTTGATTGTTGATAGTGGATAGTCTTAGATGAGGTCAACCTAATTGATTAGTATGGTATTCTCGACTAGGGTAGTAATTGAGTTCCATTTGTTAGGACAATACCTACAGGCAGCTTCATGTAGGTGAGGTGAGGTGATCCATGCGATTAAGTACAGAGGATAATCGACATGTAGACAACGCAAATCTATACCTTCCATAATTCCGGAGCCCCATGAATGTGTTGTTTGCATTCACTAAATGTGCATTCATTTCGTATGTAGCTAAACTACATATTTGTAAATAACGCTTGATAACTTGCTTGAATGGTAGTGATAAGAGACAAACTCACTAAGCTATAATTTGCTCACTCGCAACAGTTTCTTTTTACAAGTAACCAAAAGCTGGGGATGAGATAAAATCAGAGTGCAGAGTGTTTCTTAAGTAACTAGATTAGACGAATAAGATTTCTTTAGTAGATTGCATTAGTTAAGCTAGATCTTTATAATATTTAGTAACTCTTGATGTCATAGAAGTTTAATTATCCCATCTTATTGTTTGGTAGGTGATTATGACTCTCTACGGTCTTGGTGGATTGTGAATTGTTGAGTTACTTAAGTTGCTTATATAAATAAGTAAATGTAAGTAAAATGAATAAGCATCCTTAGAAACTTAATAGATAAAGTTTTGCAACATTTGATTTAGAAGCCATTCTTTATATCACAGATGTATACATGATATGAAGATTTTAGGAAAAACTACTAATCCCCCCCATAAGGTGTTACAGGAGTGGTATTAGAGTTTCAGGTTATTAAAGATAAGACTAGATGATGTGTCTTCGAGGTTAAATACACAGAGAAGCACCATAATAAAATGAACTGAAAAGAAACTGAAAGAAAAGCTAGCAAAAGCCCAAGTAACTACTAATTAGATATGACGCACCAATTGATCCTACTCGACCTACCATCTGCCGGATATGATATACCTATTTGAAATGAATGGTCACTTACTACTACTTCTTGCTAAAAAGAATAGATAAAAGATGAATGATTACGATAATACTAAGGTTGCTCAAAGTGAATAATTTTGTATCAAATGTTCGTTATTGCGTACAAGATAATGGATTTTATATACTTGTCTACTAGGGCTACTTTACATGTCTAAAAAGACAAAAGGGTATTCTATAATTATGTTACATGAAACATACTAAAAGAGGTAAAAGAGATAGAATATTTAGTACAAAAAAGAGAGAATCATTTTGGAATATTATGTTAGAAGGCACGTGTTACTTAGTAACTGGACATTAGGAATATAATACAATGCAAGTGGAAGTAAGAAAGCATTACAATCAAAGCCGACCTGATATGGATTAGGTCGAGAGCCAATCAATCTGGTAAGGGATTCAGCTAAATTGGAGTCAAACACTTGTGGTCGATTGAGGAGCTCGACTCAACTAGTCCTGGGTTATCTTCTAGAATAAAACTTTACTGCTGGTCAGGTACATGTCAGATACATGTGAGGATCTAATAGACAGGTTAGCAGGAGATCAGTTCGACATTGGAATCTCCGTCTCGGCTTTGGTTTTGAGCTAGTATTCTTAGTGCAAGTCCTTAGAGTCCCCTAGCTCGACTGCAAGTGATTGGTTTAGGGGCCTGATTCCTATCATCTACTCGGAGGTCAAAAGGATTTGCCTTCAAATCTAAAGGGGTTTCGGCTTCTTCTTTTGGAGTGCATGTAGGTTCTTCTTTTGTTGGTTGGTATGGGATCAGATTGGACACATTAAAGGTGGAAGAAACACCGTAATCATGAGGCAACTCAATCTGGTAAGCATTACTATTGATCTTCTTCAGGATTTTGAATGGACCATCAACTTTAGGGGATAGTTTGTTCTGTCTCAAGTATAGGAATCATTCTCGGTTGAGGTGTATCCATACTAAGTCTTATGGTTGGAAAGAAACAATTTAGTAGATGAGCTACCAATTTTTTACTGTCTCTAATTGAATTTGGTGATCTTCTTAGTTACAAAATGGTGTAATTCATGTAGGTCTTGGGCTTAGTCGACCTTGGATTGACTCTCTTTAGTGGCTGCTAGGCAGCCGATCATGTCCAGGGGAATAGTAGGACTAAGGTCGTAAACGATCTCAAATGAGGTCTTCCCAGTAGTGCTATGGACAATTTAGTTGTATGCGAACTCTACAATTGTTAAGGACTAACCCTAATCGTTTAAGTTCTTTCCTACAACAACTCTGAGCAGATTGCCTAGCGTCCTATCTACTACTTCAGTCTGGCCATCATTCTGAGGGTGGTTATTGGAGCTGAATAAAAGTTTAGTCCTAAGTCTTCTCCGAAGAGTGTTCCAAAAATAGCTCAAGAATTTTATGTCCCGATCTAAAACGATAGTCCTCGGTACTCCATGTAGTCGGATAGCTTCCTGCAAAAACAAATTGGCAATATATAAAGCATCATTAGTCGGATGCCACGACATGAAGTGCGTCATCTTATTGAAGCGGTCTACTACAACAAATATAAAATCTTTCCCTTTGGATGTCCAAGGCAACCCTAAGACAAAGTCTATGCTAAGGTCGGCCCAAGGTAAGGTTGGTCTCGGCAGCGGCATGTACACTCTATGGGGTTCTCTCTTCCCCTTAGCACACTTGCACACTTCACAACTACTAACTATCTTATGAACATCTTTAGCCAAACCTAGCCAATAAAAGTTCTCCTTCAATAGGTTGGCGGTTTTAATCTCCTCAAAGTGGTATGATAATCTGCGGCTATGAGCTTCCCAATCAATTGCTTATGCGTAGAACAATTTGGTATACATAGCCTTCAGTTCTTGAACAGATAACCTTATTAAGATAATATCCCTTTATAGCAATAACATCCCTACATTATTCTATGGTAGGGCCAAAATGAGGATCAAGAACATACTGTTTGGTAATGAGTAAGAATCCCAATAATTTTGTTTGCAAAGTGGTTAGCAAGGTTTGCCATTGTAACAGGGCATCAATAACCACAACTTCCCTTCTTGTGCCAAATGATGTACGGGAACCCTTCCATAAACTCCAACCACTTGGCTTATCTTTTTTAAGGTTTGTTCTGACTTCCACGATACTTCAATGATTCGTAGTTAGTATAAGTAACAAGTTCTCGTAGTAAAAGATAGTGTTGCCAAATAGTAAGGGCTCGAAAAAGGGAGTACAACTCCTTCTCATACATAGAATAGTTCATGGCAGGACCGCTAAGCTTCTCACTATGGTAAGCGATGGGTTATCACTCCTACATCAGGACAATACCAATTCTAACTACTGATGCATCAAATTTTAATTTGAATGGGTTGTCAAAATCTGGCAGTAATAAAACAGGTACTGAGGTAAGTTATTCCTTTATCTCTTTAAAACTTTGTTCAACTCGGTCATTCCACCCGAATCTTTCACTCTTTTTTGTCAACTTGGTTAATGGGGCGGCTATGTTACTAAAGTCCTTAATAAATCACCTATAGAAAGAAGTTGGGCCATGAAAGCTTCAAACCTCAATAACATTCTTTGGCATCGACTACTCAAGAATAGCTCGGATTTTCTCCTCATGTACTTGAATCCCTTCCCCTAATACTATAAAAACTAGGAAAATCACCTCATTTTGAAAGAACACATACTTCTTTACATTTCCATTCAACTTCTCAGCTCACAAAATGTCAAATACTTCGCAAAGATGTTGAACATGGTCATTCAAGTCAACACTGTATACCAATATGTCATCAAAGTATATGACCATACATCTTCTGATCAGAAGACCCATCACATGATTCATCAATCTCATGAATGTGCTCAACGCATTAATAAGTCCAAACAGCCTAACCAACCATTCGTAAAGTCCATGCCTAATCTTGAAGGCAGTTTTCCACTCATCATCCGGTCTCATATGAATTTGGTGGTAGCCACTTAGCAGATCAATTTTTGAAAATATCTTAGCATTATGAAGCTCATCCAGTATATCATCAAGCCTTGGTATCGGCTATTTATATTTGATAGTAATCCAGTTAATTGCTCAACTATCAATGCACATACACCATGAACCATCTTTCTTTGGAATGAGTAGAGGTAGTACCGCATAAGGGCTCAAGCTTTCCCTCACATACCCTCGTTTTATGAGTTCGTCTACTTTCCTTTTCAACACGGCAACCTGTTCAGGGCTCATCCTGTATTTAAGTTGGTCCGGTAAAGCGGTGCTTGATTATAGATCAATACAATGCTCTATGCCTCGGACTGGAGACAGTTCTTTGGGAAATAGGTCAGAAAACTCATTTAGCAGGCTTTAGATCTCTTTTGGAGCATCCTCTAATTCCCTCATCTCTAAGAATCTCCTAACCAACAGGAACACGGGTCCATTAACCTTCTTAGCAGATCGAAGCTCTCTTCGACTCATAACTAAGGTCTTCTTCTTACTAGCTCAAGTAAATTGATTACAGGTCTCATTCACTTAGGACGAGGTCATGAGTTATAATACAATCTTCCTTTCATCCTTAACAAAGGCATAGGTATTCTTGTACCCATTGTGAGTAACACGTTGATCGAAATCTAAAGTCATCCAAGCATCATATGTGAGGCTCCCATGAGACGACATCGCAGACTACTTCATCCTTATATACATTCCCAATATTAAACGGTACAGTCACTTAGTTAGTCATATGCAAAGCACTCTTATCATGAAGTCAATGGAACTTATAAGGTCGGGGGTGCCTTGAGGTTAGTAGACCTAACCTTTGCATAAAGGACTGTGCAACGACATTAATACAGCTTCCTCCATCTACTATAATGGTGCATAACTGTCCCTTAATGGTACATTTAATATGGAATAGATTATCTCTTTGGTCTTCTTCATAGCTCGATAGGGAGCTTAGTATTCGTCTCAAAACTAAAGTTATCACTTCTCCTTGATTGACATAGACACAGGTCTCCTCTTCCTCCTCTTCAACTTCGATTTTTTCCAACATCCTTTTCCTCTTTAGGTTTGCTCTTGTCGGTGATATCTACCATGTCTCCTTAAAGCACCATGACATATTAGTTCGGATACTCAATGACCATGTGTCCAAAACTTAAGCACTTAAAACACTTCAACTCGCTAGTCTTTCATCTAAAGATATGTCCTTTCTCATACATTCTCAGATTGGCCTAGCCTTGGCTCGACCTGACTGACCTGCTTGGCCTTGCTGGTCTACTCGACTTTCATCAGATTGGTCGTTCCTATCCTTGGCTCAGTATAGCCTCATCGGCTCTGTTTGAACAGGTTGGCGGAGTATAGGGGCTCAAGAGAGAGTTTTCCTAGGTCATCTCGGTGCACTTCTCTTTTGCTTTTCAACCCTTTGTGCTATCTTAATTACCTTTTCCGAGGTATAAAACCTATATACTTCTACGACATTACAAATCTTATACTTAAGCCCAAAAATGAACCTTGATATTGTACGGGCCTCTAATTCTTCTATGTCAGCTCATATCATAAGCATATGGAATTCTTTTACATAGTCATCAACAAATCGACCTCCTTGGCAAGGTTCCTAAAACTTTGCAAATGTATCTTACAAGTAGGTTTCGGCTATAGATCTACTTCTTAACAACTTTTTCATCTCCTCCCAGGTTTTAACACCTCATCTTCTATCCCTTGCTCGGGCTGCGTTCAAATTTTTCCACCACATTATGGCATACCCAGTAAACTCCAGTGCAACAAGTCAAACTTTGACAGCATCTATATACCTATAATAGTCAAATACCTTCTCGACCTTCTCTTCCCACTCTAAGTATTCATCTACATCTCTACTTCCACTGAAGGGTAGGATTTGAACCTTAACATTATCTAACCCTCGAGAAGCTTAGCGTCCTTGCCCTTGTGTTTAGTAATAGTTAACCTCTTCTTCTTCCTCCCCAAACTCCTCAACATCTAACTCCCCATCGTCTTCCTCAATCTCTTCCAACTCCAATCTTCATCTAGCAGCGCAGTTTACTACTCCTCCAATTCACTACGGTCGAATTGGGAAATTGGCTCAACCAGCTTAGCCATAACCCTTCTTTTTAATATTTTTAAGTAGATTTTATGGCGACATACCCTAGGGTTGTTACTTATTAACTTGTATCGTTGTGACTAGACTCTCAACAAGGTTTATGAGTTTGTCAAGTTTGTCATCAACGAACCATGAGTGTTACTGCCATTATGACCTCGATTGGGTTGAGCACTACTACTCTAGTCATTAATAACACCTTGAACACTCGAATCTAACATAGTACAATACTTCTTGAATAGATTAACAATTCACTAACAACTTTAGTACCCAATTGTCACTCGAACAAAGTAAAAACAAACTTACTTTTTTTTCGCAATTAAAAACAGAGTAACAATGAAACCACACTTACGAACATACAAGCACACTGTAATAGCTACAGAAATAACACAGTAGCCACTAACAGCAAAGCAAACAAAAAAACTTCACTGCAATTCCACACTCTCTCTTTCGAAACTGTGCTCCGATACTAGCAAAGCTGATGCTTCTCCGAGGTCAGACACATGGAGAAGCACCACAATAAAGTGAATCAAAAAGAAACCAAAAGAGAAGCTGGTAAAAGCTCGGGTAGCTACCAATTAGATATGACGCATCAATTGATGTTACTCGGCCTACAATCTACCGAATATGACACACTGGTCCAAACTGAATGGCCATTCACTACTACTCCTTGAGACTGTTCGGGCTGGTGGTTCCTCTACTTCACATCTTATCATAAGCATTTGGAATTCTTGAACATACTCATTAACAGTTCAGCCTCCTTGTCTCAGATCCTAAAGCCGAATGAAAGTATTTTGGAGATATGTTTTTTATACGAATTTATTTCTGAGCACTATCTTCATCTTAGGCCAGGTGTTAATCTCTAGGTACCCCTCTCTTCTTCTTATGGCCTGAAAATTCTTCTACCACATAACAGTATATCCGGAGAATTCAACAGCAGCAGTTTTTACTTTCTCATAATCTTCATATTGATAGTAATCAAACATACGCTCCACCTTCTCTCCTCAATCCAGATACTCGTCAGCATTCTCAGATCTATTGAAACTTAGAATTTAAAACTTCACATGGTCGGATACTCTGAGGATTCGTACATGCTCCTCTTCAAAATACTCTTCTTCCTCCTTATCAAGCTATCTCAAGTCTATCCTTCGTCTTACTCGTCCGCCAACTCCTCTATCTCAAACTAGTTGAGCTGGGTTCTGACTTCTAACAGGTTAAGCAGCTTATAGAATGTTTTGCTCAGCTTTAGTGGGTCGGTAAGACAAGGTATGAACAGCTCGGGTCAGATCTACTAAAACCTTAGCTACCCCATCAAGTCTTTCGTCAATGCTTCTGAGAGTTCCTTGAGATTATCGTCCATGGTGGATAACTTCACTGTCATCACCAGCATTAACATTCATATTTAGGTCTGTCATTTTTTTCCTTACAGATTCAAGATTCAAATAAACACTTCAGAAAGTGAACAGCTAATAACACAATAGTCAAATGAACACAATAACTTGCTCTGTTTCTCACACGTAAAATAGAGTATAACTAATGGGAATCATATGCCGACCATATCCAAGACAAGGCCTATCAATGCTTGCCAAGGCCGAGCTATAACCAAAAGGACAAGGGGAAGGAAAATAAACACTCGGTATCAAATTTGTCATCAGCCGAGGAGCCAATAAACCATAAGGTTGAGTACTCGAGACCAAAGAACCATTCGGCACGACCCTGAGAGATTAGCACCGACCAGTTCCAAAACTCGACAATTATGGGCCGACCTCTCTAGTGTCTCGGCCAAGCTATGTAAGACGTCAGGGACTCCCTCCCGAACCTATATATCCAATTGCCGACCATTTCCGGTTCGGATACTATTCCTCCCACAACATGCCGAGTGACTGCATGTCAAGTTCTTTAAAACGTACAGTTTTATATTCTTGTACATGTTTTTCCTTTATTTTATTTATGGGCCTAATTCTTTAGGGTTTAAGGCCTTATACTTTATTTACAGTTTTGCCACTAGGGTTTATGACTTACTATAAATAGCAATATTTGTATTAATATGGAGAGATACATAAACATATATAGACAGATAGATATACAGAGTGAAACTTTCCTCTTTCGAGCAAGGCTATACTTGAGTTAGCATTTGCCGGCTTATCGAGATTGATTGGACTCTTTAATCATCCATGTGTTCTTATCAATCCTGTTCTTAGATTGTGGTGAACTTTTCATTTGAGCCGGTTAGTAAGTTGCATCTAACCTTCATTTGAAACCCCAAGCAATATCTAATGTTCATGAGTTGTATCGAACTCTATTTCGAGGTCAAACCCCTAATTGTGCTTGTATCTTAGTGAGTTATATCCATCCACATTCACTATCAAAACCCTTCCTATCCTTCATACCCATTTTCCTTGAATACCCATTCCTGTTCATTTCTAGATCTGCTATTGTTTCTTTCTGGGTCGATCCTTTGATTCCTTTTCATCTTAGCATCAGAGATTCGATCCCTTATCAATAACAAAATTCAAGAAGAACTAACTACAGTCCATACAAAACCTTCGCTCTGATACCAAGATGTTGCAAACCATGACCAATAACAAATAAGGTCGGTTGCTGGATAGGTCTAAGCTTGCAAAAAGCTTGAAAAGGGTTAATAAGGAAAGGTACAAAAGAGTAAAAATGACTAATGAAGTACTTAACAAAGAAGTACTTAACCTCGGCAGGGGTTAATTGGGACATAAAGATTCATCGTGCCAACTCCTCTAATCCTCGGGCTCAGCTACGAGTCAAAGGTCCCGTAGCTTGATTCCCATCAGGTTTAAGGACCCGATTCCTATCATTAGCTTACCACACAAGGTTTACATCACTCATCTAATAGTAGTAGCCCTTCACTCCCAAGTAATCATCGGGTTTGGTTTATACTCTAATGCCTTAAATGTACACTAATTTGTCTATTTTTTTCTAAAAATACTATTTCCTCTCTTCTTAATTTCTCTCTATTTTTTTCTAGACACACAACTGACCAAATGGATTTTAGAAGGGGTTTGCTAAATTTATAATGTAGGTTAGGGTTTTCCTTTTATTTATTTGTTTTCAAGTGTCCCTTATCTCTTTCTTTTTCACTTTCTAGATGTCTAATTTCTATTTGTTAATTTTTCCTCTTTTATTCTCAACTTGCCATGCCCCATTTCTAGACCATTCTACATTTTCCCAAATTTTTGTTTAATTTTCCTTGACTAATTTAATATTATTTAACATATTTCAGGTATTTTAAATAATTGAAGATATTTTTACCTATATATAAATACATATATAGTACAAATAAATACTCATAAATATTATTTATATTATTTTATGATTTTTAGTGTGGATATACTTTATTTTTATTGATTTGTTAATTATCAGAATTTATTTTATGTGTTTTCGATAAATAAAAAGTAATATACATACAATTTAATATTATAATATTTAATTATTTATTTTCCTATCCAAATTCAAGAAATCATTTTTACTAATATTTCTAATTTTCCATAAAATTCAGGCTTGATTGGATAATTTATGCGATCATCATAAATTTTATAAACCATTTCCAAACTGACTAATAATGAGTTGATCACTAATTTTTGTAGAGCATCACATTACGTATTACTTTTGAACCATCTAAGTTTGAGCTTATAGACAATTTTTGTGGGGTCTTACAATAACAAATCTTTCTTAATCCATTAATCAAACCAATTTACTACAAGCTTTAAGTAGATCCCCTACTCATATAACCTAGCACTAACTAAGGCATAATAGGGTTTAAACCCGTTTAAGCCCATTTAAGCTTCTACACTAAACAAAAGATTAAGTCTTGATAAGATTATAGTAAAACATTTAGACGAGAAAAATTTAGAAAGAATCCAGCTTAAAGAAAACTAAATATTATATTGATTTGTCAAAATAAGGTAATAATTCATTAAAATTGATTGAAATATCATTCGGGAGTAAAAAGTATTCAAAACTAGTCAAAGATGTTAAATTAAGCTTAATCAAGGGTAAAATGATAATTTAAGGTGTTGGGAAACTTTCTAGAATGGCTAGGAAGGTTTTTGAAGAAAAAGATGTGATTAGAAGTATTAAGTTAAAAATTTAGTTTCTCTTTTCTTAACTCAATTTATATTAAGCTGAACCTTCTTAATATAAACCTCTCAACTAAGTTAAGAAAATATTTTAATTTATAATAACAAAAAAAAGGAGTCTCACCCAATCGAAATTACTTAATTTATATTTAGATACTGTTCCATGGGTTTTAGCTGCTAGTTAAAAGAGCTCGGAGGATAACTTATTAAAATCAAAAGGTTTCTATAAAAAGATAAATGAAATAATTAATGGGGCCAATAATTCTTTTCATCTTCTTCTTCTTCTTCTTTTTCTTTTTTAATCTCGACTTTTCGAATTAAAAAGATTTTGTTTTATTTGAAAACAATTTTAGGGGAAAAAAGGATTTATTATTTATTTGGGTTGTATGAAGTGTTACATACTTGTAGGACGAAATCAAGCCCACATAGTTATAAATTTAAGAGAATTTTAATTTGTTGGTTTATTTTATTTTAGAAAAGTTCTTTTCACTTTAAGTTTATTAAATTTTATTAATTTAAAAAAAGGTCTTGTTTTGGTCCACTTTTGAAAAATTACGAAAAATCCTTAACATTTGGAAAAGGCAATTTTTTTTTTTAAAACAATTTTTCATGCGTAGGAAAAAAAATTATTAAAAAATAATAAACAACTTTTTATTTCAAAAATAACCTATTCTTCATGCAAAATATACACTATACAATACAAAAACACAACAAGGCAAATAATTCATGTAACTAAATCATGTGGAGAACGTATAGCAAAACAAATAAGAAATATCCTTAATCATGTAAGTTAAGTAATTTATTGAGAGCATCCATTTTTCTTTCTTTTTATTTTTTTCCCATAATTTTTTATTTTTCCACTATCATCCAACATATTTACCCACCTAATAATGGGAAAGGCACTAATTATTCATTAAATTAATAACTAATTAAAATCAAAACATTTCAATTAGTTATTCATTAAAGTTTAAACATACTAATTATTTTTATTAAAGCTTAAAACATGCATATGGAGCCTGAATTTTTTTAGATTTTATTTTCCTTAATTTGGTTTATATCAAACCCTATATTCATTCGATGTAAACTCTTAACTAAAAACTAAGGAAAACTTGATTTCTAAAGGATCTTGAAAAAAAAAAAAAAGACAAAGCTTGAAGTTGCCATCCAATCAAGTCGAGAACAAAGTTAAATTAAAATCAATTAGATTGATTGGTTATAACTTAACTACTGATTTTCAATAAAATTAATTTAGAAAATAAGATTTTTGAAACAAAAGATCCTAAATTCTAGA
This sequence comes from Lumnitzera racemosa, assembly GCA_024138005.1. Classification (NCBI taxonomy): domain Eukaryota; kingdom Viridiplantae; phylum Streptophyta; class Magnoliopsida; order Myrtales; family Combretaceae; genus Lumnitzera; species Lumnitzera racemosa. The sequence continues at coordinate 39,613,589 of JAMXBC010000006.1, read as the reverse complement.
GCTATCCTATTAAACCCTGAATGAACGTTACCTTAACTTTTCGAATTTGAATTTATTCCTTTAAGATACCATTTTTAACATTAAAGATGAACTTTAATTTACAATAAATAAAAAAATTAATTCTATTTACAAAATTAAGAAGCAAATAAGAAAATAAATTTATTTACAAAAGTGAAAAACAAAATTCCTTATTTTAAGTCCGTAATTATTTATGAGTACCTACATAATCGCTATTTAAGATCAAACTTTCTATAATTTATTCTAAAAATTTTACTATGTTTTTTTGTTTTATTTTTAAAATTTTACTGCATTTACGTTTTTAATTCATTTATTTTGTTTTAAAAAATATAAAAAAGGTCCTAATTTAAGGTTTTCATTTTTCAAACATTCTTGAAAAAAGGTCCTAATATTTGAAAGAGTTCTAGGTGTTAAAATACATTTTTTAAGTAACCTTTTTAAAAAAAAAAAATTTTTCCTAAAAGGTTTAAAGAAACACTTCCATTAAAAGGCTTCTTTTTTTTTTCTTCTTTACTTTTTTGGTTTTGTTTTAATGACACATTACGTAAATATAAAAACTAAAAAAGAAAAGAAAAAAATAAATAGATATCAAATATCTAAAACCAAGAAGGAGTGGGCCTTGCAAACTGCATGCAGGTCGGGTCAACTTCGGTTCAGACTTGGATCTGAACCAGGTTAGGTCGATTCGAAAGAGCAGATCCGGGTCAAAGTAGATGTGGAGCGGATGACTTAATGAGGCGATATATGGGCAGTCCGAGGCTGTGTTTCAAGCAGGAAACAGCGATTTCGTGCAAATTAAATTGGAGAATGGGGGTGTAAACTTGATGCAACGGCCAACGGTAGCCGTTTGTGGTGCTTAAGAGTTGGGCGACGGCGGTGTGATGGGTGGTTGCGAATGCGTGTGTGTTGTACGTAAAGTCGGATTTGCTTGGGAATGTCGGATTGTGGTTCTAGCTGGGTTGTCGAGAGTGAGGGTCGTTGAGGGTGTGTCTACTTTCAGGGCTGGGTGGCGTCGCACGTGGTAAGGAGCAAGTGACTGGGTTTTGGCATGCGAGTATGGAGCCTCGGTAGTCGCAGCGGGTTCGGTTGTTTGGGCGAGAGAGAGGAGTCGGGGATGCTGTTGACTGGACAGTGGGTTGAGGATGGAGTGGGCGAGTGTGGGTCAGTGTTGTCTTTATTAGTCAATGGTGCGCGTGTATTGTGTTCTAGTTGTGTGTGGACAGTGGGCATAGCTGGTTGTTGGGCACGTGGGTGCAGCGTAGTTGATGGGTGTCTATGTCGTGTGAGTGGGAGTGAGAGTCAGATAGTGTTTGCAGTACGGTGGATCGTGGGCTGTTGAGTACTCAAGGAAAATTGGATTTTGTCTGTGTATGTCCTCTCCCCTCTTGAAGTGTCATATGAGTTTATTTTTATATATCACAATTCAAATCTTGTCTTGAAACTTCAGGTGTGATCGACTCATCCATGGTCAACTAGAAGATAATTTACAACTTAATTTAATTTCATCAAATCTTTGTTTAACAAGTATATTTATAAATCTTTACAAGATCTAGTCGTTTTGACAATGATTCAATAATTTTGCAACTAAACTCACAAAAGTTCATTAAAGATTTGGGGAAATATGTTGCTTGGATTATATTTCTCGAAAGCCACTGTTTTTCTTTCCATTCTTTTAGTTTCTCAACTGGAAAATATAGGGAAAAAAATGAGGGGAGATCACGTGCAACACCCCCACATGCCTGGCAAGATTCTAACCTGCAATCCTTAAGTTCCTACACCTATGCTCTAGCTAGTTGAGCTAGTTTTTGTCCTCGGAACTTATATGATTTTTTTATACTTAGGCTCTAAATCTAGGCCACCTTTAATTCTTATTTTGCAAGGTGACTCCCAACTCTTTTTAAAATAACCTAAACTTATTTAGATAGCTAAAATATACATACTAAACATTTTCCGATACAATTTTATTTTAATTAATCCAATTAAAAATATTTAAAATTGGATCAAGACCCTTTTCATGAGTTCAAATTTTAGTGGTCTTTTCTTAAAATATTTTTCTAATAAAGTTCGATTTTTTAAAAACTTTGAATTTATTAAACTGTATGTATATTTTCAAACTCTACCTAATTCGATCCTAAACAATTGATAGACTCAAGTAGGACAACTTTGATACTTTGTATTTTTATATTTTTTCAAATTTTCAAATTTTTTTGTTATTTTTTGAATTATGACCATTTTTCTTTTATTCTAAAAAAAATTAAAACTACAAGAGAGTAAAAATGAAATATCTACAATGCAAGCACATTATTTAATCTATAAAACAACCTATAGCATGAAAAAAGAACAAGAACATTATTCAACTCAAAACATGGGATCAAACATACACATTTTTCATTTTTATTTTTATTTTTAATTTTTTTTAATAAATCAAAGCAATTAGCCATACAAACACATTGCTAAGCTCAAACCATGGCAACATAAGACCAAACATGCACTTTTTTTTCTAGAATTTTTCCTTTATTTAGAAAAAAAAAAATCTGATTCATGCATATTAAAAAATAAATAAACATATTAAAAAATAATTGAGAAAAATTATTAAATATTGTAAAAACACATCATCCAACTTAAACTACAACTCCATAAGATCAATGACTCGTCTTTTTTTAAAAAAAAATATTTAGATATTTATTTATTTATTTTTCAAATAACACAATACATTCAATTTAAAAAGTTAAAGAACCTATCAGCAATAAGCAACAAATCGACGACCAATTCAAATGGAAGCCTTCTTTGATAGCCTTACTTCAATTTCTAGAAATCTAGAGTGTTTCTCTTGTAATTTTCCCAGAAACTTCAAGCCAATAATGAATAAACCGTAACAAAAACCCTTCTAAATTCAAATTCAAATTACTCTCACCCAACATGATGTTGAATTAAATCACCAACTAGGGATTAATCTATAGAGATCAGTCTCTCTTTCATTTGTTCTACAATGAGAGAAATTGAAGAGAGGGTAAGTATTGAAATTTTAAACTCTATAGAGAAAAAGCTTACAATCTTTGTAATGGGTGTACACACCTTATTTTTACCCTCTTATAATCTTAGAATTTTTTAGAATAGGTAAAGACTCTTAATTTAGAAAAAAAAATACAAAAAAAATAGAAAATTAAAAAATAGAGAAATTTAGATAATTTACATTAGAATAGAAATTTTTAATAGTTTTAGTACTTTTTAAGTCTTAGATAACAAAAATAACAACTAAGATTTTGGATCTAGGCTTAGATTTATATTTAGCTCAAGTCTTTATCCTAAGCTGACCTATTCCATATATGTAATTTAATAAAGGGGATTTTATATATGTAATTTAATAAAGGGGATTTTGATTGTATATATAGATAAAGTACAGGTACTATACTTTGACTAAACTTGGCATTGGAGCTATAGGCTTTGGGTTCAAATCTCCTATTAAGCACTTTGTGCTTTTTTTTTTTCCACAACAACAGTACACATGGCAAGGGACCATTCGACACTTAATACATGGCATACAGTGGTTTGGCTACATAACTGACATAGCACTCACATGGCACTACGTCAACATTTGATTCTCTCCCTTTTTTTCGCTTTCTCTCTTTTTCCAACAAAACCAATCCACACCCCCTACTTTGGCATCATTTTTTATACGATTTCCATTTATAAATACACTAATTTATGAATGATTCCTATTCTCCACACAACCCACTATGAATTGAATAAAAAAATAAGGTTAGATTCATGCACTTGACCATTGAAATCGCAGTTGAAAAATAGGAAAAAAGAAGGAGAAAAATCTAGAATTTAACTAACCATTAATGTCCTTTTTTTTTTGTCTCCTTGTACTAGTATCCCAATCTTCATGAGGCTCTCTCTCATAATATAGGCCACTACTTGATGCCCCTTTTTTCAACCTACTCTTAAACCTCTCTCTCTCTGTCTTGCTACAACTTACGTACAACATATTCACGAGCGCTACACCCAATCTCCATCTATTAACTGTTACGCCCCGAAGTCACAGAGTCGCAACAGTCCTGCCGTGTAAACCATTCTATAATAGTAACTGGCCTCACAGTGCCTACCATAGACATGACCTATACAAGGCGTCGACGACTCCTCGCTTTGAAGTAAATAGTTCGATGAACAATTAAATTACGAATAGGATAAATAGTTCAAATTTCTAACAACATGTACAATATTATATATATATCAGTCCACAAAGCTTCTTAGGAAGTTTTACATAATATAACAGTTTACTAGATTACAGAATAACTAACAGTCTTTCATTCTTAATTACATGGTCACTCTAGTTAAACACTATACTAAGTAACTTAATCCTCACACCCCTAGCTTCCAACAGACTAACTTCTGGGTAATTGTAGGGCTGTATAGTGCTTTGAGTGTTCAGAAATCAGAACCTGTAAGAGGATCTATAAGGGTATGAGCAACTACAGCCCAGTAAGTTGAATTGGAGACTCATGAATGCATACAAGCACAAACAGGGTTATCAGACAATTATTTTTATGCAATGCAATAATCAAGTGTCATCGCACAACGTAATCCGGTCCATTGTGAAATCAGAGAAATTTCACCCGCTCCAATCCGGGTTGAGGAGTTCCATGTTATGCAACAGCTCACAACCAAACCCAGGCTTGTGCAATGGAGACCTCGCTCCTCCCGTGACTACCTTCGAACCATTGACTTCACCCTCGTCGCGACCTCCTCTCCTGTTACTTAGTTCGACTAAGGATGAAGAAGGGACAATTTTGCAATCCTGCACTATCCCTTTCGAAGGGGTCGGTATTTGGTTGGAGAATCCTATAATCCCCTAACGGGTTGCAATGCATGACATTATTTATTATTCGGGGTCGACTGATATTAAATTTCGTTTAGGGTGTTCAAACAATTTCATACCAATTCAATCAGTCACAAAATCACTCACAATATAAATTCAGCACTAATCCAGATACATCAAACACATACGTAAACTACTTATAATCACAATCATATACAACCCTAAGTCTCTGAGTACTACAAAACTAGTACTCTATTACAATAAGCAATAACCCAACTTACTTGAATTTGCTCGATCGCTCGATTCTCTAGTTGCGAGCTGATTTGTTTCTAGGTGTCCTATAATACAAATAGGTTCTTTTAGTACTTATATTTTATAGATTCTTATTCTAATTCATAATATAACTCATTTTCCTCATGTATACCTATAACGTATTAATGATTCGTTGTATTCTATTTCGGGGTTCGGCTCCTAAACTAGATTCTAGTTTTAATTCCTAAGTCGTAATTAAGCTCGAATCCTAATGTGATATTAATCACATTATGGTCAGGTATTCAAATATCCTATTGGGTTGTAATTTTGGTATTCTAAACTATTCGGTACACGCTAACCCTAATTGAGGTATCGGATTTATTCCCGGTGTATAAAAATCTTATATTTTGAGATATGTACTTAAAATTAAATGTCATTTCAGATTTATTATTTTTCTGATTTCTATTATAATATTATCTAAATAAACTTATTTTTTTAGATTTATTAATTTACATTTTCACATATTACTAATTTATTATATTACTTACCGAATTTCCCTAATTAACCATACTTAGTACCTAAAGGCTAGGATTAGGATTCCACTGCAGAGATTAACTTCCCTAAACATCTAATTAAGATCCAAAACAGTAATTAACATCCTAATCACCTAATTAACCCTAAATCACCCAATTTTACCATCATTTTAGGGCTAAAAATTAACTTAAAAATTTTGAAAATTAATTTTAAAAAATGGCTTCATAGCACTGTTATACATTATATGAGCATCCTACAGAAAAATTTTGAACTCCAAACTACATCCCTAAGCCTATTTATTTTCCGGTTTAATCATGCTCGGTTTTGAACAATTTGTTAAGGACCCTATATTTCCAGAGATAATTAAACTAAATCAATATTTTCCCTTAAATTTACATACAATAAAACCTCATAATAACAAGTTTCATAATTTTCTGGGCAAAATAAATAATTTTACAAAATTATACAAAAATCGGGTGAATAAATGACTAACCGATTCGAAGCTTTTGGGTCGTTCAAACCCGGTCCAATGTTGTCAGCCGGTCCAGGCAGTGATTCTATTGTAGGGTGGTGGTGGTGGTTCGATCCCAGGTGGTGATGGGTGGTGGGTTTAGCTTACTTGCCTAATCTGCATAGTTTTCCTTTTTTTTTTTTGGATTTTCTCTCGATTTTTTCAGTGTTTTGATTTTTCTCAGATCCTAAACTGACCAAATGACTTCTGGAATGTTTTCCCCCTATTTATAAACAATTTTAGTAATTAATGTGCATTAATTTGATGGGATTTTGCCCTAATTCCTTGATTTTTGGCTTTTTGTTTATCAAATTCTTATTGGTTATTTTTTTTTTCTTACTGACCACGACCTGATCTTATTGTAGCTTATCCTCCTCTGATTTTTTTATAATTATTTTATAATTTTCTTTAATTATTTTATAATTTTCTTTAATTATTTGCTTAGTTTTTAGCCAATTTAGGTAATTACGCGTATTTTTATCTACACGTAAATACATGTGGTGTACACATGAACATTCCTAATTATTATTTTGGCCATTCTAAAATTTTTAGTATACATATAATCTATCTCTAATAATTTATTAGTTATTTCATTACACTTTTCGTATTTTCGGTAATTAATACCTATTATGCTTAAAATTTGAAAATTTTATAGTCTCCTATTTTATTACTTATTTTCTTAAATTCAAGTTTACGGGTCGGTTTTACTAATATTCCTCTCAATAGTTTATAATTTGCGTTTGATCGGATCCTTTAACTGATCGCCCTAAACCTTGGGTTCTAAGTTCAACCCTACGGTTACTTGGCTTAGCTTTAGGGCTTACACTAACCCAAAACTTAAGTTACAATAGCAGCTCCACAAACATGCAACCCCTTTTTGATCTGTACCTACTACATAGCCACTTGAAACGCACATACCAATCAATAGCAATCCATACTCCAGGCCCTAACGAAACCACATTAGCCATTGTCAAACTCGATCCCTACTCCTCATTGGCGAAACACTAAATACCAATTGTGCACAGTACACAACTTCGACCCCCTTCGCACAACACGCTATAAGCAACCACTCGAACACTTCACCACAGCATGAGACCCTCTCAGTCCTCCTTTACGCTGGACATAGCACATGATCACCATCCTTCTAATCCAATTACCTCTCTCGCACCAAACTAGCCAATCCCAACACTACCGACGAACACCAATGCCGCCCATGTAAGTTCCTCATGGATCGTAATAGACCTCACTGATGACCCTTAACCATATTGACCTTACTGTCACTAGCACTAACATGAAAATTCGATCACAGCATGGACAGTCGCAACACATCCTCAACCCTAAACGACTCTCGTGCCCTCTTGACCTCTACTGTACATACCAACATTGCTGCAACTTGTAGTGATGTGCTCGAACCTACAACTAAGCCAAACTTCGATAAGCATTGTCATTAACGAACTTAGACACTCACAACATCCTACTGCTGCAACTCCACCAGGCCACATTCACCACCGAAACAGTTGACCCTAATCTAATCCCCATCCACGGTAAACTACCATCAAACTCTAGTAAACTCTAGACTAAACCTAACACTCCAAGTTAAACTAAACAGTCTGACCACCTAAGCATCCTTTGATCAAACCTATCTACAACTCGTGATAGTGACTCTTGGTCATTGCGACAGATGCTTTACACACTCACAACACCACCCAACCATCCTAACTACCTTCGTGTGACTACAATTAGCCCCATCATTACCTTCCTTGAACACATCATGCACTCAGTCTAGAACACATCATGCACTCAGTCTATGTAGTCTATCACTGCCAAAAATTAAAAAACCATTTAATCACCCTCTTCTAACTATTGTATCTTCACTAATCCAAGTTTTGTTTATCAAAAGCTCGTGAATCAGCTTTCACCCATTTAAATAGGAGCTCAAATCTTATTGCCCTAGGTGGAATCGTTGCTGTTGTTGGTCTTCATAACTTGACTAGACCTTGCTTCAGCCCGAATTCGAATTTGCGACTCGATCTTACAACCATTAGCCAACTTGTTTTATTGTCCTTAGTTTGGCCCTATTTCTTTTTGGTTGTTTTGTACTTTATCTTCTGTATATTTTTTTTTTTCACTGTAATTCAATTTGTACTTGTAACTCAAAAAAAGAAAAAGAAAAAGGAAAAGGAAAAACTAAAAAAAGAAAAGAAAAGAGAGAAAAATTAAAAAAAAAAAAAGAAAGAAAGAAAAAAGGATAGAATAGTTTTTTTTTTCTATTTTTTATTTTACATTCCCAATTAAAACTTAAAACAATAAAATAGAATTAAAAAATGGAATAATTAGTAAAAAAAAATAATAATTTCATCACTTAGGAAATCATTTTTCAACAAAGAAAAAAATGAAATCGATCTTTTCAATTAGGACCTTTCTAAGAAGTTTAAAAAATAAAACTGAATTTATGACCCTTTAGAAATTTTCCTTAAGTAACTCAAACTAAGTTAAAAACATAAACTTGAATAACTTTTTCAAAATTAAAATAAATCAACCTGCTAATATTTTCAGAAAAGAACTATGTACACTCGATGCCAATTAAAGAGTACGTAAGTACCTCCAAGGCAATGTAAAATTTAAAAAAACTTAGTTTTTCGTTTTTTAGTTTAATTTGGTAAAATAAAATCCAATTTACTGTTGATAAAACTCATTTATAAAAAGGGGTGATTTTTAAAGGTATTTAAATTTGAAAAGTAAAAGTGTTATATGTTTAAGGTTTAAAAATTTAGCTCCCAAATCCAAAATCTTTTTTTAAAACCTTTTTGCTTAAAATTGGTTTTTCAAGCAGACTAGTAACTAGGTTAAATCAGTTTATTTAATCAATTTAACCTAACATTTTTTTTCCTTAACTACGATTGGGTGACAACCACAAAATCTTGTTTGAAAAAAAAAAAAACTAGCTTTCTTTAACTCTCAGTTGATGATCAATATTAAACGGGTTAAGGTTTAATATTAAGGTTTAATATTGATAAGTTAAAGAAGATACATAAAAACTGGGAAAAATTAAACTCGACAATGGGAATGTTTGCAATGCTTTGAAGTGATTTAAATGTATGTAGAGGACTTTATTTATAACGCCATGTCAAGATTTCTCCCTAAGAAACTTTCAATTTGAAGAAAGATCATATCTTGCTTAAATGGACAAATCTATGTATGTCACTTGGTTTTTTCTATTTTTGATTGAATTCAAATGCATTTTTGCAAATATTAAAGGGAAACAAATATATATACAACTCAATTAAGATGTCTTTGCTCATTTTGATTAAATATCTTGAAGCATCTCATGAGAATATGTCTTCCTTTATTTTAGGTATAATATACACATGTATATAGTTACCTAAATTTACTATTTTTATTTTTCAAAAATTCTTCAATGAAAATTCAAAATCTGAACATGTCTAAGTTACATTTTTTATTCCCTTTCTAATTATTATTTTTTCATAATTTTTAGTGGTCAAAAGTTAGGTGAAATCGGATATAAATATCCTAGTATCACTTACCATGTTTAAGAAAAACAAAGCTTAGAAATTTTGGATTGTGACAATAAATTTTGAAGGTTGAAATGAGGAGGTTTGGGGTTAATGAAGATAATGAGTCAAATTTTGACTCTATACACTATGCGGTACATCTTGAGTGGTGTTATGTAACATATACATGGTTGTTACGTAGCGCTATACAATGACTAAAGTGCCATGTGGTAACCTATTGGGTGGCCACATGTCCCTTTGCCCACTTCCTTTTTTCTTTCCTTCTTTTTTTTTCCCCTTTTTTTCCTCCTCTATTGATTATTGCTCTTTTTTTTTTTTGTTAATCCAAAATGATACCAAAGTAAACACTTGACTTTTAAGAATTTCCACTTCCTTCTTCAACCCGGTGTAGCATCTAATAAAAATGCATACAAAACATTTATGAAACTTATCGAATTTGACTAAATTAGAAATTTACTTTTACCTACGTTCTGCTTTTATTCAAAATTTCAAATGGCCATAGAATATTTGTTTTAAGCTGGATCGACGTGTGATTTAAGACCATACTCTCTTGAAAATATGAATTTTCAAAATATTTTAGAATGAGTTAGCCAAACTCAAGCCAGAAAAATTGATTTTCAACAAGTGCTCATTTTTACTTAACATTCTTAATTAGGTTAAATTGCATATATTTATTTTGATAGCAGGATCTGTTTTTGACTTGAGAAAATTATTTCTACCTCAAATCGACCTATATGACCATCTTACGACACTTTTTCATGATTTTTATTTTGTTTTGGATTTCATGGGTTTTCTTATATTTTGGTTTTTTCTCATTTTTTTTATTATTTTCAATTTTGATGTTTTTTCTTAACTTTTCAATTTTTCGGTATTTTTCATTCTTTTCATTTTTTAAATATTTTTTTCACATTTATTTTAATTTTTGCATTTTTCATGTTTTTGGCCTTTCTAAAAAGTAAGGGATTTTAAACTAAAGATTGATCTAAGAAGAGCAAAAATGGGGTATATCTAGAGAGAAAAAGGTTTAGAGCTTGTATAAAGAGTTCAAACCTTTTTGAATAAACAGGACAAGATTTAGCTTCAATAAGGGATGGTTCGGACCATTTTAAAAAGAGTCTAGAGCATTTAACTTAAAATTACAAATCTTATAATTTTCATGCCTAAAACTTCAAAAACACCCATAAAGCATTAACACCAGTTCCCCAAACATCTAAAACAACCTTTCACCACCAATATGACTACAATAATTAGTAAATCCCCACTCAAATCCTTAACCCCCAACACAATCTTCCATGCTTCACAACACATGTTCAAACTTCAACTTCTACCAAAACGCATTAACTAGATTGATAAAGAGGTAAAGAAACTTGCTTGTTGTGATTGCTTATGCGTTCAAAACCTCTAACAACAAGAAAAAAACCCACAAGATAAAGTTGTACAACCATACGGAAATTTGGATTTCAAGACCTTAGCTACTAAAACTCATTGAAAGGGAAGTTTTTCCATTGGAAAAAGCTTGGAGAAGAAGTTTAGAAGCTCAACTTATCATGGAGCTTGCTTGACATGAATTTTTTTTTTTTTGAAGAAATGGGGACTCAAGAACCTTGTTTAGTTAGTTCTAGAGAGGTTTAAGAAAAGAGGAAGGTTAGAGGGGCTAAATGAAATGTCCAGATTTAAGGGATAAAGTAGGGCATATGACCACTTGAGAGAAATTTAAAAATTGCCATCGCTTTTGAATTGGTTTTCTTTTAGATTTTTTTTTTTTTGGCATTACAAAGGTAGGGTAGGGTATGGGTACATCTTTTCATATATTGTACCCATCTTAGAAGCCCGTGCATTAAGACATTTAGGATATAGATTTCAAGATATCATGTACATGCTTTTTAATGTACATCAAATAATATAATATGTAGCCATGAATAGAAAGAAGCTTTTATTTTCTTCTATTAAGAAATTAAAAGAATAAAAACAATATTATATTAATGTTAAAGAGGATTGACTTAATACAAAAGTGTTAGTTTAAGCTAATAATCAAACCCTAAAAATTAGTTACTTTAAACTTCAAGAGGCAATCTTTGCTATAGATTTAAAGAACTTGTATCTTATTTTCTTTTGTGCATGCACTTTCATTTATTTGCTATTTAACTTTTTACTAATAAAGAGTGGCATTTAATATTCAAGTTCCATATAATGCTTGGAAAGTGATTTTTTAATATGGAAAAGAAAAAAATATAACCACAATTTGCTATAAAAAAATCGTAAGAATTTGAAATTTATGAAAATATAGAAAGAATTTCCATGTTTTATAGGACACTTTTCAATTGTAAATTTTATAGGGATCTTGAGAGGTTCTAAGATGATTTTAAAAGTGTTACAAGATAAGTTCTAGATATAAAAATCTAAGAATTTGTACTTACAATTAGGATATGAAAAGGTCCTATATGGTACTAATCTTATATTTATTCACCCCTTATAAGTACTAAAATGCACAAGCAAGGAAGAAAATGCAAGAAATAAAGAAAATGAGTAAATAAAAGAATGAAAAGGTGAATTTTTTAGAAAAAAATGAAAAAAAAAACTTTTAAAGGGAAGGGGAAAAGTATTTACTATGTACTGCAAATTATAAGACGAAGAAGAAAATATAAGAAATAAAGAAAATGGGTGGTTAAAACATTAAATAAAAGAATTGAAGAGGTGATTTTTTAAATAAAGGATGCAAACACTTTTGAAAGGAAACAAAAAGGTAACTTTTAAAAAATAAGAAAAAAAGAAAAATAAAACTTTGGGGTAAAGAAAAAAAATTGCAAAAATTCCAAAATTATTGATTATGGGGAAATAATTCTAAAACTGTGGCACTTCTTCAAAATACAATTTCAATTATCATATCGTTTCTTCAAAAGACAATTTCAATTATCATTATTTTAGTTTTAACAAAAATTGATTTGCATGTGTTTAATAGCCATAGAAATCTCTGACTAGAGAGGTAATTTCAATTTAAACTTAAAATCGCTCATTCAAAAAGCAATTTTATCAAGATTGAGTGAAATCGCCTTTTAAAAAGGGCATTTTAGTAAAAACAATTTTAATTCAAATTGAAATCCCATCTTGAAAATCTTTTTTAATGTTTTGCAATTTCTTTTCCTTTTCCCAAAGCTTGGCAATTTTGTATAAAAAGATATTTGAGCTGTCCATTTAAGGGAAAAGGAAAAAAAAAAGTAAAGAAACAAAAGAAAAACCCTAAGAATACGATCATGATAACACAATCCTAAGACTAAGGCACTTTAAATCTTCTTTTAAAAAGGCGATTTCAACTTCAAATTAGCGATTTCCATGGCCATCAAACATATGCAAACCGATTTCTATTAAAATTAAAATTACCTCTTGAAGAGATAATTTAAAACGCTATATTTCTAGGATTATTTTCTTATAATGAATATTTTTAGGGTTTTTATAAAACTTTTTTACAATTTTTTTTCCTTTACCCATATGTTATATAATCAAATTTTAGTTGACCACATTTAGAATTTGCGAAGAAAACACAACCACTTAAGAGCAGGAACATTGGCATCGCTTCTCACAATTTCTACGGGTCAAGTAACGTGTGTTGAGTTTTTGAGCCAATATTGCAAATTGAGTTGGGGTTGCTTAATGGTGCCAGATGTCTCTGACAAGTAACGCATGGCTGAGATTTTTTTTTTTTAAATTTATTCACCGAAGAAATTAGTAAAAATTAGCCTTTAGAGAAGCAAAATAAAGCTCATCAAAAATTGAAAATGTAGAACGTATATATTTTTCACCAACGTAAACGTAACAGATTAATTTGCTGAGTTATTTTCTTCATTGTCCACTATAAATAAGGCCATTTGTGTACATTTTAAAGCATTTTCTCACGACAATTTACTTCATTGTACAGCATTTAAAAATCAAGAGAGTTTATATGTTCCAATAATTCTTAAAATTTACCACCATTCAAGTACTCATAAAATACAAAATTTTCATATACCTCAAATTTCACAAAATAATTCTTATTTTTTTTTTCGATACATACTTTCAAGGTCTCCTAAATTTTCAATATCTCCCAAATTATCCTATTATGAACCAAAACGCACAAAACTTTAATTTGGCATTCAATATCAATCATGATCAGAGAAATACGATGCGTTCGTATTTTCAATATCCTCCTAACTTTATACCTAAAGACATCCAACAACACACTTTGATTGTATAAACTCTTTCTCAAAATCCCTCTAATTAGTCACCGCGAATACTAGGTAGCACATGTTTGTAGTATACATAACATTCTACACAAATAAATTTAGAGGATTATGATGATAATGATAACGAAAGAGATCAAGGCCAATAGAAAGAAATGAGAGTAGATTAATGACAAACATCTTATTTATGCATGGTTAAGGGTTAATAAAGATTCAATTGTTGGACATAACCAACCCTTGTAGACTTTTTGGCAACGAGTTTATTAAAGCTTTGAGGAGGGGCTGGGTTATGAAAAGGACAAGAATTCACAAAAGCTAACATGGCAACAATGTAAGGCTTAGTGGCACAAAATCTCGAAGGATGTGATGAAATTCGGAGCTTATCATGACCAAATAAAATTATGAGGGCAAAGTAGAAAGAACAAACAAGACTATATAAAAGATGCTGATGATTTGTTTAAGGAAAATAAGAAAAAACAATGTATGATGGAGTATTGTTGGTTAATATTACCTAATGAACTAAAATGGAGGTTGGAAGTTGGAAATGCTGGAAAAAGTCAAAGCAAACAGACTTAGCCAGATAAAGATGAAGTTTATACAAGCTCATCCTTGAATAACAATGCATCGATAAATGTGAAGTCATTGAACAAGTCTGATGCCTAACTGATAGATTGACAGCCAAAAAGAAGGGGAAAGGAAAGTCGAAGAATAGTGAGTTAATATGGGAATAATTTACAAATTGGAAGACTTAGGCAACACAGATTAGGGCAATGTTGATGCATTACATAAATTTGTTGAAGTTTTGGGATAGAAGGAATGCCAAAAGCAACTCAAGTGAGAGAAACAAATAATTTTTACTAATACATCCTTAATGGATGAAACATATAAGCAATGGATCAAGGAGACGCCTAAATAGATATTGATGAAAAAAAAGTAAAAAGTAATTTTATATTGAACTACTAACTATATTAGTTTCCACTATAATTTATCATTGTCTATGTAAAATTTGAATATATCAAGGAACTTATTTAAACTATTATAACGATTTCTACTATTTAATAATGAAAAGCTATTATGAAAGAATTTACTTATAACTTCTTTAGGGGAAAAAAATATTTGTTAAGAAGTATCTACCAGTCAAATAAATTCAAAATAAATATTAGCCGTTGTAAAGGTAGTTATTACAAAATAGTTGATACGGAAGTAATCATTATAAAACTAGTAGTTGCAAAAGTAGTCGATGAGGTTCTCTCTCTATATATATATGCATGCAAACATATACTTCATCCTTCCCTATCTATTCTTGTTTCTATTCAAATCAACTCCATCCATTACTCTCTCATACAATCACATCAACAAGTAACTCCGATTCTAAAATAGAAAGCATAATCACTAAAATAGTCGAAGAATTATTTATTCAAGAGAGCAAGTGTATATTGTTGGTCAATTCATTATACAAAATGCTCCTCAAATTTTTTGAAAGCTCTTTTAAGAAAAAGCAAAAGAGAAAGTGTACAAATAGAGGTCGAGTTGAAGGATACAATCGTTTATATAACAACTACTTCTCAGACAACTCGGTATATACCAATGAACAATTTCGATGAAGATTTTGAATAAGGAAAGCTCTATTCCTTTGCATTGCATCAGCATTCTAAGATTACTCTCTATATTTCAAACAAGAGAGATGTTGTTGGTAAAGTTGGCGCTTCACTACTACAAAAGTGCACAATGGCTATCGGGATGTTAACATATTGAGTAACATGAGATGCTTTAAATGATTACTTGCATATGGCTGGGTGCATAATTATACAATGTGTCAAGAAATTTGTTGAAGGCATTATTACTTGTTTTAGTGATGAGTACTTATACAGGCCTACTCCTATTGATATTAAGTGCTTACTAAATTTTGCATAGCAACATGGATTTCCAAGCATATTAAGAAGTATTGATTGTATGCATTGGCAGTGAAAGAATTATCTAGTTGTGCGGTAAGGCATGTATATTAAAAGTAATCATGGTTCTCTAACAATTATGTTTAAAGCTGTAGCTTTATATGACACTTGGATATGTCATGCATTTTTTGATATTACAAGCTCCAACAATGATATCAATGTGTTAGAGCATTCACCACTTTTGGATGACGTTTTAGAGGGACGAGCTCCACCATTGTACTATATTGTCAACGGACAAAACTATGATACATGATATTATCTTATGGATGATATATATCTAGAATGATCTACGTTTGTCGAATCAATTTCATATCCATGTGGTCTAAATGAGAAATTATTCATTAAGTACCAAGAAGGATGTAGAAAGAACATTGAACGGGCATTTGAAGTATTGCAATCTTGTTTCTACATATTTCGTAAACCATCACACTTTTGGGATCAAGAGGATATAAAGAAAATTATGAGAGTATGTATAATTATACATAATATGATTGTTGAGGATGAAATTGATAACTATAATTTCAACTTTGAAGTTCCAAATTATGAATCTAGAAAAACTAGTCATCCACAACCTCATATCTCGCACAATTATATTACAAATTATGTAATGTATATCCAAAATAGTATTCAGTTTCACGATAAGATTAAGCATTGTCAACTTTAAAGTGACTTTATCGAACACGTGTGATGGTATTTTGGGCGTACCAATTAATGTATAATAGTTAGTATTTTCCAATTATATGTTAGCTTTTAGTACTTGATTTTTTTTTTTCAATTTCTCTTGTTTTTAAATTAATTCATTTTCCTTATACTATTACCTATTTTGAGATTACCGTGGAATTAATCACATTTAAATTTAATTAAATGAAAAATTTAAAATAATAATTCATGTATTATAAAATAAAAATACAATATTTATGATGCGAACTAATATTTATTACTAATATAATAAATATTAATAACATTTATTTAATTTTATAATTATAATATTTATTAATACTAAATTTATCTTTATAAAATATAAGAGTAGCAGTAGTTGAAAAAGTAAGAATAGTTTGAGATCTATAAAATATTAAAATATGTAAAGAAAATTTGATGTAAAAACTAAAAAATATTACGAAGGAGGTAGAGCTTTTTGAATACGAAAGTGTTGGTACAAATAACTTTAATAACTTTGAGAATTACGAGGGGACATTTACGCACTAACACGAACTCTGGAATAAAATTAAGGGACCGCAAATAATAATGCTGCCTTTCCTATTCCTAGTACTGACCGTACAGTCACTGTTTAAAGTCTCCTCTGGTCCACTTTTGCTTGTTGACTAAGAGGGTTCTTAGCACTCACTCAGAGTCCTGTTCACTGTCTTGGAGTGAAGAAGAGAGGAGAGAAATCGAAGGTAGCGGATCGTTCTTGTTTCTTGAGTCTTGTCCGCACTCTGGTTAGATCTATTACTCTTATGGGTTTTGATCGTCACTCTCTTTTCCTTCTCATGTTCTATGGTGGCTTCCCATGTTTTTATTGCGTATATCCAAGATTGAATCTTTACTTTTCTTTTCTTTTTCTTTTTTTTTCAGAAGAAAATACCATAGCGATGTTGGATTACACAGACATTATGGTTATATTCGGTTGTTGTTACTTGTGTAAATGGTCTCTATTATTAACACACAGAAGACTTGTAAAAAGGCTCTGCTTTGATGTTGCTGTTGTATATGCTTTTAGCGTGGATCAAAGAGCTTACCGGCTCTAAACAACGAAAATTAATAACCATAGTTGGGGCTTTATGCAGCGTTAGTCGTCTCTTGTCTGGATAACTCCTCCTTTAACAATCTTTCTTGCTTCAGTCCCTCTTCAACATCACTTTTATTCAGCTTCTCAGCGGCATAATTTCTTCTTTTGCTGTTAAAGTTTTGAAATTTTGCCAGAAAAATCCTCAAGATAGTCCCTCTGGTACCACAAGTGAATCAGTGGTATATGTTTTCAGATTCTCTTTTTTCCTTTATTTTTTTCCTTTCGTTTTTTCTTTCCACAAAATGCATATCCCGGTAGTTGAAATTTCTCTTGTGAAATGTTTCTACCAGGTGAAATTATCATTCATCTACTTATTCTCTATGTTGCATTCTTCAATTTGAGGGAGGAGCAATGTCATAATGCTGCTAGTTAAAGTGTCCATGAAGCTAATTGTCCTGTTATTCTGCTGTGCATAAATGATGAGAGAAGTGCACAGTTGATTGGTACAAGTATTTGAATGAAAGCATAAATGAAAACGAATTTGGTATCAGTTAATGCATGGTACCAGAAAGTACAAGTTCATGTCTAGGTGTATAACTAATCCTTCAATTATTCCCAATTAGGCTTCTGGAAATCTATGTATTCTCTATTATTTTCTTCTATAACCATTTCACATGATTTGACTGATTTCATCCTCCAGAGCTGAAGGGTGAAGAAAAACCCTGAATGTGAATTGAAGCATGGATCCCATGGATCCACATATGTTTGTGTTCCTCGTAAATAGATCTGTTTAGGACAGGCTTGGTTTCAAAAGCCACAATTCTTATTTGGTTTTGTATGTTTTGAGTACTTAATATTTTTTTTTGTTATGGCAGGCATATTAAACAAACCACATCTTAACATGACGTAATATAAATTGCAAATAAAATAAACCTTCTTATACTTGTTCCATGTCCATTTAGCCTCCTATCTTTGGTATCTAGCATTTAGATCCTTAACTTATGTGCTTCCAAATCTCCTTTTACTATTTTGCCCTCAAATAAAACAATAGAAAGATTCTAAATAATATCAGAAGAAGAAAGAGCCAACTCCCTTTTTTCTTTTAACTTTGTCGTTTTAAAATATTTTGTTGAAATTCATGCTATTCTTTTTGTTTTTTATTTTCTTGTTATTTTACAGACGGAAAAATGGTCATACCTAACAGCGTTTTCTTAAGGATTCAAGGTTGAAAGCTCAAATTCAAATATAGGGGTTAAGCCCATATGAAGCAGATATAAGGGGTTCTATTTGCAATTTGTCTTATCTTTTATTCTTAGTGTCCCTAATTTAAAAATATTACTGATCTTAATGGAAAATATTATCACATTGTAAAGTGATTATGTTTAGATATCTATGTTGATAATCTACCAATTATTTATTTAGGCTACAAACTTCTCAGCCTTGTTTTTTTTTTTTTTTGGTGGGTCAGAATCAGTAGAATATTTAACACTTTTTTCTTTTATATTTTTTTAAATTATTACCAGAACCTGAAACATAGATAGAGACATAAGATGTACAAAATCATCCTTTCTCAAACTTTTTGGGGCAATTCTTCCTTGATTTTGTTTTTTAAAAAGAATTATCTATCCATAGCTGCTAGATTTCCATACATCAAAGTTCTTAGCTGCTCTGAGTGGGAAGGATACCTTCCTTTATCTGCTATTTTAAAAGGCTTTTATTTATTTCATGCAGTCGAAAATTTTGTTTACCACAAAAGAAGTTTGTATCACAGAAACTGATGTATTTTGGTCAGCAATAGCTGCTCGAGGAGAGTTGATTTCTCCAGCCAAAATTGCAGCCATCTTTGTCTTTGATCCTTGTCATCGATGCTGCTTAAAAAATTACCAATTTATCCAAAAAAAAAAAAATAATAATAATGCTGCTTAAATTTGTTAAGCAGCTGGAAGTTAACTATCTCTATCCATGAGGATAGCAAATATACTGTCATTTTAAATATGTGAAGACTCAAAAAATATTTTGTAGCCGGACTCAAGTTTCCTTGCAAAAATACTCTTACGCAGTTTTCTTCTAAACTCCATTGAAGGGGAGATCTAAATTCAACTTGAAGTAGGCATTTGCTAATGAATCCGTGTGGATGCTTTACAAAATTGTTTGCCTGTAGTATTATGAAGGATCTTAGAAATATGATTTCTTTTTTATAATTAAATTAGCATGATATTTTTTTGGTAATGTATTTTTTCTTTTGATAAGGCTTCAGAATTTTTGGCTCCATGATGATAAAGTGGTCTTGGGATTCAACTGCACTGTTGGGAGGATTCCTGCATGTCCTGGAAATTCTTCCACTGCTTTCTTTAGCTTTCTTAAAGCTATTCATATTTGATTATGATTATTCGTGATGTTCTAGTTTAGCAAGTACAACTCTCTTTTCAGAAATAAAAAGGAAAGAATGGCCACGTTTCTTGGACACCAGTAGTGGCAATTATATCTGAAATAGTTCCTATGATTATCTAATACTGGCAAACTGTGAATACCAGGAAATGAGTGGTATTCCATGCAGAGATCTATTACTTGATGACTGATGCATATTTTACTGTTTTACCCTCCCTTCAAATTTCGAATCCTCAGCCTGACAAACAATAGTCTAGGCTCCTTTTTCTAAAATTTATGCTACCATTTACACTTTATCTTAATGGTTTACATTACAGAAAATAGCAACATCCAGTTCAGTTCAGTTCATGATTAAATGGGAAGGACAATTCACGTACATGGATTCCCTCAAAATGTGTCTGCTTTAGAGGTTAAAGAATTTCTTGAGCGAAGAACTGGCCAGGGAAAAGTTTATGCTATTAAAACCAGACTAGCCAAAAAAGGGGGACGATCTTATGCTATTGTTCAATTCTTGACACCTGAAGATGCTACATTAATAATCTCATTGGCCCAGCAACGCCTTTGGTATGGAAATTCTTACTTGACTGCTCGCAGAGCAGACCATGATATTGTACCAAGGCCAAGAACCTTTTCCTATCAAATGGAAAACATAAAATTGCACTTTGGATGTCAGACATCGCAAGTTAAGTTGTCTACTTTGTGGAGTAGGGAGAATGTGTCTCTGAAATTGGGTGCTGGAATGAAAAAATTCTGCTTTGTCCTGTCATATTTGCAAACTGAATACAAGCTTGAGCTGTTCTATGAGAACATCTGGCAGATTGAGTTACATAAGCTTGGCCATCCAAAGTATCTTCTCATTCAGGTCAGTATCAGTATAGTAGGATTTATTGTTATGGCAGTAGAGATAGATAAGGCATGATCATTGATCTCAAAGCAGATCTTGTCTCAAGCTTATAGCTGTAGCATAGACTTGCATGTTTGCCCTGTGGCTTTTTGATGTCAATTTGCCTTTTTGGTCTATTCATGAATCAGGTAACAAGCATGCCTTCATGTGGAATTTTCTTTTGATACTTTGTCAAGTTTAACTAATGGAGAAAGCTAGCTAGAAAGATAGAAAGTACAAACCTCCATGAATTTGGAATTTTCTTGAAATTGACCTATTACATCATCAACTTTTGGAACCAAGTTTTCTACTTCTAATTATATGCTTGGAGCACCTTTTCTATCTATCTATCTTTCTTTCTTTTTTCCTTTCTTTTTTTTTTGTCCTTTTCTCCCTCATTTCTGCTTTCTTAGGTGAGTTGCTATAGTGTAGCCAACAGAACTAGAAAAGCTCACATGTCAATAGTAAAGATAATCATATCACGATTCTAAAGGTTGGCCTAGCGTTTAAGGCTTGTGGACTCTCATGACAAACTGCTTGAAGTTCTAAGAACAAAATCCACAAGTCTGTTACCTGGGCTACCTATAAATGGTAAGTTGCATCAATTGTTGTATGGTGTTATGTGGGCTGGTTCAATCTACCTGGAGGTAGCCAATTACGGCCACACTCCTCTCCATGGACTTGGAAAACAAGCTTATATTACTGATGCCCAAAAAATTCTTATATCACTGCATTTCTTTGTTGCACAATGACTGATATAATAAATCACTAATGACTTTTCTTTCAATAGTTCAAGTTTCACCTGTATAAAGTTGTAGGAAATAGTCCAGTGGTCATATTTTTTATTTATTCTGTATTTCATTTATTCTTTCTTATATTTGTGTTCTATTTTCGTTTTCTATTTTTTTGTTAGTAGAGATAAGTTTAGATTCAGCATATTTCAGGACTTTTTTTCTTGCTTAGGAAGGTTGATATTGTATTATCATTTTCTATTTCTTTAACTAGCCAGTATCATAAAGGGGGAACATCTTGCATTTATTCCCCATGTGATACCGTGATTCATGTAATATAATTGACTTGTTCATCCCATATCCTTTTTTTCTCCTTCCTTGTTTCTCTTCACAGTATTGGAGCAAGTCAGTTGAAACTAGTGCAACATGGTTGACGCACACAACCACCACATGATAAGACACCTAGATCCACCAAACTGAAATTCAGAACTTATGCACCAGAGGATGTCACAAGGAGTTCTTCTAGTGTGGCTTCTCTAGTGGCTGATCATCCATTGTTACAAATTACACAACGTAAATTAAATGGATCTAATTTTCGTTAATAGTTTCAATTGGTAAAATTGGTGATTAGAGGCCATGGAAAGCTAGGCTACCTCATGGTTGCAATTAAAGCACCCAACATTGACTCCAACAAATATATAGCATATGGGAAGTGGAAAATTCCCTTGTTATGGCTTCGCTTACGAGCTCTATGGAGCCAAGAATTGGGATAACTTATCACTTGTGTGAGACAGCAAAGGAGATTTGGGAAAATGTCTAAGGAATATGCTTAGGTTTGGAGAACTTATCCTAGTGTTTTGAGATTAGTTTGAAGCTTTGAATGACAATCCAAGGAAGTATGAATGTTGCAGAGCATTTTAATACTCTAAATCACCTTTCCCCCCCTTTTAGTTATTATCTCATTTCATTCGACCCTCTTTCCTTATACCTCACCCCTTTGACCCACTTTTCCTTTCTTAGCAAACCCTAATCCTCTTCGTTCTTTGATCTGTAGCCTTTACCACTTAAACCTCTGTCCCTTCTTTTGCCTTGTCGTATCCTTTTACCTTCTTGTTGGCCTTTGGTTTTTTTGTCCCTGTCATAGCTTTTATAACCTTTGTTCGTAGATCTAAGAACTCATCTTCCTTAGATTTAGCCTTGAAGATGCCTTCATCTTTTGTGGTGAAGTTTTCTTGTCATAGGAAGAAGAAAGTAGCTTCTGTGGAGGCATCTGTTGAGAAGGGAGATGGAGTGTTTCCTGGTTGTGCCAAGAGTGGATGAGTTGGGTTCTTTTGGGCAAATTTTAGGTGTGGGACCTGAGATGAAAATGCTAAAAGGTGTGGTGAAGTCTTCTGAGTATCCTAGGAGAAAAGACAGTAAGGTTAAGCCTTCTCCAGTATATCCAACTAATGGTACTGGATCTTCTCCCACTTCTAGCTTAAAATCTAGGGAGGGAGAGGAAAAGTCAGTCAAGGAGGTATCCTCTCCTAGCAAAGGTTGTACCTCTCTCTCTATTGCCTCTCTAGAAGAGTCAACAAAAGTTGATGTTGGGGTTGAGAATCGTGCTCTCTGCTTGGTTAAAGCTGTTTCACTAAAGCAACCTTCGCAAATGTAGCCTCAATCCTATGCAGAGGCAGTAGTTGGTCCCTCCTCTTCTTTGGAGCCACACTCTTTTGGGAAGAAAATTAATGTGACGCTCAATTACTATCCTCCCTTGTGAGTAGATGGCAGGGTGAGGGTAAGGCTACCCATATCAGTTTCACAAGTGTATTTTTAGGTAATGTCAGTATTTTCATTTTTATATAAATAAAGAGAGTGTACAAAAGGCACCTAAGCATTCGATCAAAAACCAAGAAACAAAAGGGTTATTGGATCGAACCTTAGCTATCTATAATGAACTATACATAGCAGCCAACACCTTAACTAGGAGAAGATCCTAAGACAAACAAAATTTTTCTAGCTAAGATAAAAGGTGAGGTGGGTATATCACCCACCCTTCTACAATTTCTCTCTTTCTAAAGATAATAACAAACAACTGAAGGGATCTTTTCTTCTACCAAAATCCAGAAATCTACCAAATGACAACATGACATCCCTAAAAGATGCTGCTGCAAAAACTTTTATACTTAAGAAATCATAAAATCTTTGGATCTCCAACCATACAATCCTAGCCACATCGCATTTAGCAAACAAGTGCAGGTGGGATTCCTCTCCATTGTTGCATAGCAAACAGCAGTTCCTTGTAATTCTACCGCAGCTTAACAGCTTGTCTTGAGCATGCAGTCTCTGTTGAGGCTAGCCATAGGATGAAGGAGCGTCGTGGTATGTTTGTCTTGTTCCAAATAATCTTTGCCCACTGCACCTTATCATGATATTGTTGAAGGGAGTTATAGGCTTCATGAATTGAGGAGGGCTTCACTGACTGTTGCTTCCAGACAAGTTGGTCTGGTATATCCACTCTTGGGTTGCATGTTGGCGAGAGATGGAATTTGATGCTCTGCCATGGTTTTTTGATGGCTAACACCAACCATCATTGCTGATAATAGAGCTAACTTTTGCTTCTTTTGGCCAACCCAGGTTATATATAGGTCTTTCTCTTAGTCAAGTTGCTAAGAGGCCTTTAGGGTGTCAATTGTCATACCACAAAGATATCCTTTGTCCATTTCCAACTTTCTTGAAGGAGAGGTTCAATCCAGATCCTAGCTTGTAGAAGTTTGTATCATGCCCAGGAGCCTTGAGCTGGTATTGTAGTAAGACCAAAAATTTCTGTTCTTGAGGTGCTCATGCTTTACCTATCTCAACCATAGAGAGCCTTCTTCATTTGAACATAAGTTCCATATGTTTTTAATTTGGGTGACTTTATTCCGTAAGGTGAGATCCAAAATTCCCAAACCTCCTTCCTCCTTTGGCTAGCATACATCTTCTCATGCAATTTTCACTCTTGCCTTGTTCTCATCTGAACCTCTTTATTTTTGTCATGAGATCCTTGAGAATACTTTTGGGGACAATAAAAGTCGAAGACCAATATACTTATAAGGAGAAAAGAATGCCCTCTATAAGTTGAAGTCTCCCGACATAAGATAAGGCTTTAGTTGTCGAATGATTGATGCAGTTAGCAAATCGACTCACTAAAATTGTACAATCATTCTTTGATAGCCCGGACGATATTAGAGGTACTTCTAAATATTTTATCGATAAGAATCCTTGTGAAAAGCTCAAACAAGATAAAACGTGTTCCTGGTCTTCTTCCACCATACCATTAAAAAACACAGAACTTTTAGTGGGGCTACATTTCAGCCTAGATAGATTGAAGAAATCATTGAGACACTCCTTTATTAACTTGATTGATTCCTGGCCTCTTTTTGAGAAAATCAAAAGCTCATCTGCAAAACATAAGTGAGTGAATTTGTATTTCTTGCATTTCCAGTGATATTTGAAATTGGGTTTAACATCAAGGTCCCTAAAGAAGCATGACAGAACTTCCATAACCAAAACAAAAATGTATGGTGAAAGAGGATCACCTTGCTTGAGTCTATGCGAGCTAGGAAAATAGCTAGCCAACTCACCATTCACACATACTGAGAACTTGGGGGTAGACACACACATAATGATCCAAGAAACAAAATTAAGAAGGAAACTCATAGTCAACAAAGTTTGTTTTAGAAATGATTAGTTGATATGATCATATGCCTTCATGATGTCAACTTTGATTGCATATTTGGATCTGTGTGAATCTCTGCAATATCCATTTAATAATTCCTAAGCTATAAGGATATTATCTACAATATGCTTACCTTTGATAAAAGTCGATTGCTCCTTACCCACTAGGCTTGCAATAACTAATTAAAGACGATTAGGTAAGATCTTAGAAGTACATTTATACAAAGTGTTACAACATGCTATTGGTCTAAAATTAGCATAGGAATCAGGAGTGTTTACCTTTGGAACTAAAGCCAAGTAGCTAGAGTTGATAGATTTTAGCAATTTACTTATTGCAAAGAAATCTTTAATGGCTAAACTTACATCCTTTCCCACCAAATCTCATGTATATCTGAAGAAGTTGGCATTGTACCCGTTTGGGCTTGGTCACTTGTCTTTTGCCAATGACCACATGGTGTCTTTGATTTCCTCGTCCAATTCAGTCTTCTAAGATTCTATACTTTTAAGGGATCGATCCTATGTTTGATGAGATTTGATAGTGTATCTAGTTGAGAGACACCTTTATGAGAGGTTGACAATGATGCTTGATCTATCGGCATCTTTCAGAGGGTGGATGCCATTCCTAATCAACCTTTGTTTTATGGATCTCTAGAAGAAAGCCGAATTCTTATCTCTCAATTTAAGCTATGTATCTCTAGATTCTTGGTGCAAGAAGAATTTTTTAGCTACTCTTTTTAAGTAATAATCCTTAAACAACTTCTTTTCACCATCCCAATTAGGAGAAGAGGGATTTTGTCTATTTGAGAGTTGCTTCTCCTCCAGTAGCCTTTTAGCCTCCTGCACTTGAACATAAATGTTTGGGAATGACTCATTGTTCATCTCCTTAACTCATGTTTCAACATCTTGAGCTTAGTTAATACTTGGTACATAGGGGTGCCATTAACACGAGTCTTCCATACTGTTTTAACTATAAGGAGAAACTTTGGGCTTGTCTTCCATAAATAAAAAAACTTGAAAGGAATGTTCCTTGATGATGCACTAATATTCAAATAGAAAACAAGAGGGCAATGGTCTAATACTCTTAGAGCGTTCGTAGCTAGATAAGATTGTAATCAAGGAAGATTAATAAGCGAATGGTCTAATCTTCTCGAGAAGAGATTAGATGAGCATTTATTTGTCCAAGCTTGTAGCAAACCAATTGTTCTAGCTTCTTCAACTTGAGCTCTAGAATAAAAGTCATTAAAGTGCTCCATACCTAAAGAAATGTATTCATTTCTACCCATTTTTTCTTCTATTGTCCTGTACTCATTAAAATCCCCAAGGATGATCTAAGGCCCTGATGTTGTCTCTTTAAGATGATTAAGATCATTCTGCAAAGCTATTCTCTCACCAATAGAATTTGCAACATAAATGAATGTAACTCGACACCATGTACCCTCTTTTAACGGTTGACATTTGCAATGTATATATTGCCTTTGTGAACTAATAATATTAACCGACCACATCATTGGATTCCAAGCTACGTACACTCTTCCACTTGGGTGTTGCTCCTTTTGCTAAGATGGTAAAATTCTTGACCACACAATAGAACCATTTTGTTGCTATACTTTGCTTTCAATAATTCCCAAAAGGGAGATAGTGTAATCAAAACAAAATTCTCTAATTGCCTTCGCTTTAAGTAGATTATTGAGACCTCTTATGTTCCATAATACCAATATAATTATTTACAAAGGAAAGAAGGATACCACAAGGAGGAGCTTGGAGGGTAAAACCCTTAATCTTTGGATTGACAGGATTCATCCCAGTCATCATTTCTTACATTCCTTTCTTTCTAGTTTTCTTCTTCTTCTTCGTAACTTTGTTCCAATTTGACTTTCTTGTCACACCTTCTTGATCCTCTGAAGGTATGGACTCCACCAAGGAGTGAGGAATGAATGAGGAGCAAGAATCATCCAACATAACTAGAGAGTTACATCTCTCCCCTTCATGAACACTATTTTGAGGTGATGAGGGCTCTCTTAATAAAAGGGGTCTTCTTAAACTCGAACTGTCTAAGTCTTTCTAATTGCTCTGTTTCGTAACATCTTTACTCTTACTAGGCATTTTAGGGAGCTTAGGGAGTTCCTAACCTAGTTCTTTGATAACAATTCCACCTCATTCCTTAGTCATAGAAGGCACTACTGCCCTAAATGACTTTATTGCTTCGATGCTTTTTCCTTTTTGAGGATTGGGATACGCGTTGGAGCTAAAGTCCTAAGTTGTTTTAACTTCTTCACATTTAGCAGTACTATGGCTAAAGACTCAACATTTAGAGCAACTCAATGGCATATTTTGGTACTCTACATCCACCATAGCAATCAAACCATCCAGTTTTCTCATAGCGAAACGTAGTGGCAAATTTGCATCAGCTTCCACTTTAACAGAGGCTCTCACATATTTAATCCTCTTAATCTTAGTTGAAATAATGTTTGCTTGGGGAGGATGGCTAATAGCACTGGCCGTGTTGCTAATGCCCTCTTTATGATGATATTGCATAGGAACACCTTATAATCTAACTCAAATAGGAAGCCTCCTAAGATAAATGCTATTGTAGCTCTCACCCATATTCCATTTCTTGAGAATGAGGTGTTGCTTTGCGAAATACCATGGCTGTCCAAGAATCTTAGATAACGAGAGCTTACCCTTAAATTTGAAGAAAAAATACCCGTCTCTATTTGTGAGCACCTCAACTTATCCTTCGTCCTTCCATGTAGCTTAAGCTAACTTCTTAACAGAGAGAGAGGATAACCCTTTACCTAGAAAGTACCTCATAGTAATAGGTCACCAGATTTTCTTCCCAATTTGAGCAACTGTAACGGGCGGCTCAACACAAATCAAGTGACCTTCCCGTTTAGGAGGGTAGTAGTTTGGGGAGACATCTATTAGAGGTGTCATGTCCTTGTTGTTTTGATTTGAAGTCACTTAGGCGAAGGATAGAGTTTTTTCTTTTATCTTTTGGATAATGTCAGATTTTTATATTGATTAGAAGAAGAGTTAGAATGTACAAAAGATAGCCAAGTTATCTATTCACAAACTACAAAAACAAAACATTTGTAGAGGGGTAACTTGGTCAACACAAAAATCTCACAAACGATGGAGGTTTTAGTGAAGATAGTTTCTGGTTTTCCCCCTGAAGAACAGATGTATTAGAACTAGAAGCTTTGTTGGCTCCTTTTTTCTCCTTTTCAAACTTTTTCTCTATTTGTTTAGCCACCTCAATTAAGCTGGAAGAATGATCAAGAAAGAAAACTTAGCTAGATGCTTTTCCTTTCTTGGATTTAACGTTAGAGTTGAGAGGAGGAAAGTCCTCTTGACATCCTGAGAAAGTGTCTGAACGTTGACTAGAGGACCTAGGACAAGTCACATCATCCTTTTCCATCTCAATTGGATCACCCAAGATAGGACAGTTTTGTTCCAAACCAGAAACCACTTGTGCATTACCATCTATCTTATTTCTAGAAGCTTTCGGACCGCTCTTTGCATTTGCATGGAACCTACTGCATCTTTCTTGGTTGAAGCACTTTTCTTTTTCTTTTTGCCTTGACTCGGAAGAGGACCTGAACTCATGGCCAGAGCTTTGGCCATTAGAATCTCAAAGGAGACTTTCTTGTTCCTCTTAACAAACGTCCTCATGGAGGAAACTAGAACCGTAAACTAACAAACATTGGGAACAAACAATCGCTAAAAGGAACCAAAAGGAAATTGGCACTAGATAAAAAGATAGGAAATGAAGGAGATGGGGAGGGGGAGGGGTTAGAAAAATAGATAGAGCAGAGGGGATGGGAGGGAGGGAGGGACAAGGGTGAAAGGTAGAGAGGGGAGAGAAACAACCGAGTTAGAGGGTGGGAAGGGTTAGAGAGGATTTTCTTTTTCTATATGATGAAGAGAGAGGAAAAGTTTTTACTAATTTTAGAAGTTGGTAAGTGTATTTGGAGGAATAGTCTTGTTGGGTACTTCCTTAGAAAGGTTATGGCTTTTCTAATAGTCCAACGTATTGCAAAGTTGGTTTAGGGAAATTAATGACTCATAAAAGTTCTTATTGAAGGGTTTGGTTATATTCTATTCAAGTTTGTAGATAGGGACTCTCTTCTAAAGGTTCTATGATAACCTTAGTTTTTTGCTAATAAGTTGTTAGTTTTAGAAAGATTGAGAACTGAAATGTCCCTCTTACGTGTTCATCCGAGGAAAATGGTGGTTTGGGTAAGATTGTAGGGTGTGCCTATGGAGTTTTTACACATTGAAGATGTGGGTATGCGGTTAGTGCTTTAGGAAAACCACTTTAAATGAATATTGTAACGACGATGAACTCGAGGGCTTGTTATGTTAGTACATCTATTGAAATAGAGGCAAAACTTGATATTGAATGTGAGGATAGGTCTATTCATCGAGTGAATGTAGAATATCGCATCCTTCCCCTTAGATGCCTTAAGCGTAGAGTGTTTGGTCATAACGACTCAAAGTGTCCCTTATGAGAAGTAGATGGTGACGTGGTAAGATAACATGCTACAACAAATGCTAGTATGAATACGTATGATTATGTAAAAATAGGTTGAGAAGTTTATAGGAATGTCCAAGAGGAGTAAGCTAGAGTAAGAGAAAATAAAAGTATAGTTATCAAACAAATAAAAGCATGTGGATGCTTCTGTAGAAACATCCTTAGTTTCTACAAGGCTTGATCAACTCCTTCTAGGAGAATCCTTTTTTTGGGAGGAGATACGTAAAGCTTTGAAGGATTTGTAAAAGAAAACATGTCATCTATCGCAATTGTTAGATATGACTTTAGCATATACACTCTTATCTTAAAGTCAATTATGCTATTGAGAGGATCAAAAAGTATATAGAGTTAAGAGGTATGAGTTGCTAATCATAGATCAAATCCCTTACTTGGAAGGCTTGAGGGAAAAAGTAGGAAAGGAAATAAAGTGAGAGAAAAGAAAATGGAGGAAGGAATTATGAGAGTATTTGATTTCTTTTAGTGTATTTAGACAAATGAAGAGAATGAAAGTGAAAGGAATCTTAATTATTAGTATAGACAAAATAAGATAGTGTAAATTTATCAATACGCCATAAAAAGTAATAAAGGCATGCAAATAAAAAGGCTATCTAGTCTTTTGCCTATTTCTCTCCCATTTGATTGCTTGGGGTTAGGTTTTTTTTTTTTTTTTTTTAGGGGGGTAGGGGAAGGGAGTTTTAAGGTGGGGCCAAGCAATCCTTTTTTATTTTCCGCTCCCTCCACTCTCCTTTTTATGCCAAACAATGTTCTCCTAATTTTCTTCCCTTTGCTATTCCTCTACCCTCCCGTATCCTAAACATAATGTTATAGATGTAGGAAGGATTGGTGTGATAAGTAACATTCCTTTCCCTTAGTTCTCCTGTGCCTCCAACTGTGTTAGAGTTAGTTATGGAAGGAATTGTGATTTTTTGGTTGGGTAGGGGTGAGTAATTTGTTACCATTTTAATCCTATGCATTTCTTGCTGCTATTCAAACAAGTGGGCTCTGGGCTAAATTGTGCTCGATAGCCTAAGACAATGTACAGAAATATTTTGAGAAGTGCATGGGATTAAAATAGTAATTGATTGAACCCTTACAATTCTCTTATAACTAACTCCAATAAAGATGGAGGCATAAGGGATTCAAGGGGAAGGGTTCTTACTTGCCACATCAATCCTTCCCATGCTTGTAGGCATCTTCCTCATGCTTTCTAGATCAGGTATTTGATTCATGATCAGCAACTCACATGCCATGGCTTTGTATACTTGTTGGTCCTCTTGATCGTATCAATTGATAATCAAGTATCGAAGTATACATATCAGAGTCACCTCTGTGCACCTAATTGCTCATATGTTCTCTTTTGCATATTCTTTGAAGTTTACATGGATGTCATAGTTGTGAGAATTCATTAACAGCATTTTAGCGCCCATCATTTGCAACTTAATCATGGAACCATGGCTAGACCAAAACATAATACCTAATCTACTCTTACTACAACTAATCCTCCATTGCATATCTTGAATAAGTTATAATAGTCTCCATGCAAAGAGAAACACCAAGTTTAGGACCATACTAATCAATTGAGTGACAAATAAACAAGATCTTCCAAGAAAATCAACACCTTAATGTAAAGAGGAATACATTTTGCCAAAGTGCAACAACCTTTACAGTAGCACCACTATAGCATAACAATCAGGAGGACGATAGCTCCTCTCATCCTACAAAAAATCTTTGTCAACACATTAGGACTAACAATTGAGCCCTGGTTGCATAAGTTCAAGCTTTACTACAAGGCTTGTCTAACAATCTTCCTCTTAATCAACTTGATAACACAATCAAGCTATTAACTGACCTTAAGGAATCCAAGCAGAGCGATCCTTGGAATATATACACCATTGGCCACTCTCCCTTAATTTAGGCAATTTGAGACAAGCCTCTTCTTGTTCGGGTCTGGATCTTATAGTAGGAGATGTATGATGGAACCACTGATCCATAGAGCATTTTGCATTTATAGCATAATAATGGAGCTCCTAAACGCCTTAGATGCCATAGTTTGCAAGGCCTTAAGATGGCTGCTTGGACATGGTACCGAGGCTTCAACCAAGCTCTATCTCTAGTTTCAAGGAGTTATGAAAGGCATTATTCTAACACTCATTACAAGTAAATAGCTTAAGAGGGAAGCCTTTTCCTTGATGCTTATTTGTCAACAATTTGACGAAACACTTCAAGTATATGAGTCCTTTATTATCGCCATAATCGAGATCTCAAATCTCAATATGAGCATGGCACTTCATAGAGTTTTACTCCATTACGAAAAAGAGACCCCAAAACTTCATAGAGTTTCATTATCAAGCTGCAAAGTACATCAACCAAGAATATAACATCATGATAAGAAGATAGTTTGAGCACCAGCCCTCAATGATAGTAAGCCAACTTAATCTAATAGCTAGACCTCACAAACTAAAAAACTAGTCATGCTAATCTTAAATGAGCGTCATTAGCTTCATAAGCCGCAAGGCCAAACCCTATTAAGGTCAGGAACAAAGACATCCTTGCCTGGCTTGAGAAAACACATGACAACCCTGCTCAACAGAACCCTGACAAATATTGCTCATTCTTCTAGGACAAGGGATATATCAAGGAATATATTAGAGAGTTTGATTAACCACCTAAACGAGGTTGCCCAGAGGACGGAGTAGGGTCTCATGAGCCTATAACTAATTGACTCATGGTTTAATTGACTAGGAACTACCACTTAAAGTTGTTATGACTCTACTAGTCAACTAGTAATAGATATTTCATTAATGAACATTACTTTTAATAAGATAATCAATTGATAATAAATATGTAATAAATATTCTTCCAAAAAGCATTTATTAGTTTATATTGTAAAGAGGAAAATAACTTGCTATTGTGGGGAGATATTTTTGTTATTCAAGTCTTGAGTGTTTTGTGTGTGCAATTGTGCTCACACATGTGAGCTTTTGGGAGAGAGAGTTCACCATTCAACTTGTGTTAGGTAATTAGGAGATAGTTTTTGCCCATTGAAATACCCATCCAAGGTTGAGTGGTGCTCGCACCGGGTATATTCATGAGATCGCCTTCATGGAAAGATCCAAACCTGAGCTTTGAATCAAGTGTTTCTGTTTCCCCTGATGTATTGTCACCAATTGCTAGTGAAATGATCTATTGAGCTTCAAAAGTTTCTGATACCATGTGCAAAATATAGCTTTGAAGCCATAACTTTTATTATTCGCTTATTAGTATATACACACAGGCATAGGACTTGACCAGCGGAGCAACATAAGTATAAATCTCCTAAAACTTTTGAGGACTTAGCCAAAAAGATATAGATCCTGACTCAAGGCTTTATCCACCAACCTATGGATAAGTATTTTACATGGAAAAATAAAACATATAATTAGAAACGTTAAATTCATCACAACATGCATAACACTAACACCACAACACATAATACCCACACAGGTCATACTAACCAAAATATTAAAACTATTAGCCCTCAAGCATCAATAAATTCTGTTATAAGGTATGATAAGCAAAGCTCACATAATGCTAATTTGCAATCAATTATTTGCAGAATATACAACAGACGATTTATATGTTGTTCATACTATTCTGGTATATATATGACATAAAACATATGTTTATACCTGGATACATTTAAGAGTGATAATGTTTTATATATAATATAGATGAAATCAACCTTGCTGTCTAACTTGGTACAACTTTTTCTTGTTTGCCCAAGCATTGCTGAGCTTTTATACTTGTGATTATTTATAAAATGCAGTGCTGTACAACATGTTTAATACAGAATCAAAAATCGGAATAAGGAAATGTTATGTTTCATCACGGCAGATATATCCTGCAATGAAGGCTAGTTCTGTCAAAGAGAACTTTTGTGTTTCATTCATCATTGCTGGAATATCATTTGAACTTTAAATTTCATGATTTAGCCTTCTACTATCGATGGATCTGCTTATTGACATCTCTCCTGACTCTTCCTTTGCTGGTTTTTATAGCTATACGGGGCACCTGAAATATACAGAAAAGATGCATGTTATTCAGCAAATGTCTTGGAGAGTCCTTTATACAACTATTTTAAGGATGGCTCTGATGACCAGTGGGTTAGGACAACTGATTTTAGTCCATCTGCTTCAATTGGTCAGTCGTCTGCATTGTGTCTGGAACTTCCTTATGGATGTCAGCTTCCAGATTTTCAGGATAATTTTGTTAATTACAAGGAAAATGATGGACCATTTGCTGTGGAGGCTGGTTCAAGCTTCTCCTGTGACTTGGATTTAGTTCCAATCGTCAGCCCTCCTTCAGAAGTTATATTGCCGTATAAAATTTTATTTAAGCTTAATCAGTTAGTTCAGATTGGGTGTCTGGCTGGTCCAAGTCTTAATGCTGCATTTTATCGAATGGTTGATCCTAAAAGATTTAATATTGGTCATATTGAAGATGCTTTAGAGAAGTTGTATCATTTAAAGGAATGTTGCTATGAACCATCAAGATGGCTATATGAGCAGTACTTGAAATATCTGCAATCTGAACGCCCCAGAAAACCATCTTCTATAGCATTGGGTAATGGGTCGGT
The DNA here is from genome assembly GCA_024138005.1 of Lumnitzera racemosa. Classification (NCBI taxonomy): domain Eukaryota; kingdom Viridiplantae; phylum Streptophyta; class Magnoliopsida; order Myrtales; family Combretaceae; genus Lumnitzera; species Lumnitzera racemosa. The sequence continues at coordinate 39,579,174 of JAMXBC010000006.1, read as the reverse complement.
CTATGTCTATAGGATTCAAATAACACCATCCAAGGTTTATTTTTTTGGTCCAGAGATCAATGTCTCGAATCACGTCTTACGCAGTTTTTCTGAATATGTCGAGAATTTTCTTCGGATTTCCTTTGTGGATGAGGACTTTGATAAAATTCATTCGACTGATTTAGCACCTCGAAGCTCATCAGCCAATGGGCATAAGAGAACTGAAATTTATTGGAGAATTCTTTCTGTTCTTAGAAATGGCATTAGGATCGGTAATAAAAATTTTCAATTTCTTGCATTTTCATCAAGTCAATTGCGGGAAAACTCTGCTTGGATGTTTGCTCCCAGAGATGGGTTTACTGCATCCTACATAAGGGAAGAGATGGGTGAATTTCGCCACATAAAAAATGTTGCCAAATATGCTGCCAGACTGGGTCAGTCTTTCAGCTCTTCTACAGAAACTCTTAGCGTCAGGAGGGAGGAAATAGAAATTATTCAGGACATAGAGGTTATAACTGGTGGAACCTGCTATAGATTTTCTGATGGAATTGGCAAAATTTCTGCAGAATTTGCTAGAAGAGTTGGAAGGAAATGTGGGTTCAAGAATTATACTCCATCTGCCTTTCAAATACGGTATGGTGGTTACAAGGGTGTCGTGGCTGTTGATCCAACGTCATCTGTGAAGTTATCCCTGAGAAGGAGCATGTCTAAGTTTGAATCAGAAAACACGAAATTGAATGTCTTGGCATGGAGCAAGTATCAACCTTGCTTTCTAAATCGGCAACTGATCACTCTTCTATCAACTCTTGGAGTTCCAGATACGGTATTTGAGAAAAAGCAAAGAGAAGCATTACAGCAACTTGATGCAATCCTGAGAGACCCACTGAAAGCTCAAGAGGCTTTAGGGTTAATGTTCCCAGGTGAGAACACCCACATTCTCAAGGAAATGCTGATTTGTGGTTATAGGCCTGATGCTGAGCCATTTCTCTCAATGATGTTGCAAACATTTCGGGCATCAAAACTATTTGAGCTAAGGACAAAAACAAGGATCTTTATTCCTAATGGAAGATCAATGATGGGATGCCTAGATGAAACAAGAAGTTTAGAGTATGGGCAGGTGTTTGTGCAATTTTCTGATTGTAGATATGGAAGTTTGTGGGACAATGCTGCCATGTCTGGAGGTAGTGTATCACATGGGTCTTTCATCATTGAGGGAAAAGTAGTTGTGGCAAAAAATCCTTGCTTGCACCCAGGTGATGTCAGAGTTTTAAATGCTGTGGATGTTCCGGATTTGCGCCACATGGTGGATTGTGTTGTTTTTCCACAAAAAGGAACTAGGTAAAATATCTCTGGATTTCAACATTGCTATTTAACTGTTGCAATTTAAAAATAGCTAGTAACTTGATGATTTTCCTTTATAAAAGTTTATGGTAAGAAATTAATAGGAGATTTTATTTCTGAAATGGATTAAGAAAATAGAAGCACATGCTACCTGCATATGTGGTCTACTAAGTTTGGAAAGCAAGGAATGAGAAAAGACTTGGTCTATACACTTATAATTGTATTCCTTTTGATGTGACCCACACCATTCTCTCTTTGCTTTTATGCTAGTGATAGCTTTCTTTGCTTGTTTTACCAAGATCTCAATCTCATCACCTTTTTTTTGTTAGGTGTTATGCTTGAGTTCTTAGGTCTTTAGTGAGAGCTTTTTTTGTTTAATGGATGCTATCTTTTTTGGTTTTGGGTTTCACCCTTCCTTTTGTGGGTGATGCCCTTTTCTACACCTTCTCTACATTCCTTTTATAAATACAAATACTGACATTTCATCCTTCACACCCCCCCAACACCCAACCAAAAAAAAAAAACCCACTTGCATATGCATGATGCTATAAAAGATGGACTAAAATCTAAGTGTATCTCAGAATTCTAGTACTAAAATTAAGGAAAACAAACTGAATTTTTATGATATATTCGAATTTTGGAAATTGAAATTAATCTAAATATTCACAATCTCTAATAAATGTCTAATCTAGACATATTTGAAGACTCTCCCTCAAGTTAGTGCATGGATATCAATCATGCCCAACTTGCAACTGAACTTTTTAAAGATGGGTCTCATGAATCCCTCACTTAGGATGTCTACTAGATGTTTAGTTAGCAAGTATGGCATGTGCACCAGGCCATCATCAAGTGTCTCCTTGTTGAAATATCTGTTAATCTTGATATGTTTGGTTCTGTCATGCTCATGCTGCACTGCATAATTTGCAATGCTAAGGATAGCTTTATTGTCACCAAAAGATCTTCATAGGTGTATCAAGAAGCCTGTGTGATTTCTCAAGTATCTTTCTTCAACCACACCATTAGCCATTGAAAGATTTATTGCTTCAGCACTACTTTCTACCACACTCTGCGCTTTACATCTCCATGTGACAAGATTTACCCAACATATGAACAATAACTGTATGTTGATTTCTATCAACCAGTGGAATGCCCAATTTGCATCGGTAAATACTTAAATATTTCTTGACTCATTTTTTTGAAGTATAACCCATGGAGTTCATTTCAGATATCTTGGTATTCTATAGATGACATCTACAATTTCTGTTTAGAGAAGTATGAGACAGACATGTAGAGAGAGAAAATCCTCTTTAGCTTTTCCCTCCTATCATGTCCTTGCTCCCTCGCACAGCGTATCTTCCTTGTCTAGACCTCCTTCTCCTAATCTACCTTACCCATCCCCATTCCTCTTCCCTAACCCCCAATTGTTCCCCCATCTTTTCACCTTTTTCTTTAGATTAAGTTTAGTCAGGCTTTCTTTTTAAGGTTTCATTCCCTTGTTGTTCTCGTTTGTGCGGTAATCGGTATGTTCCTCCACCATGAGAACCTTTGCTTGGAGAACAAAGAAGGTATCCTTCGATACGCCTTTCGTCCCATCCAGAGTGATGGACGTCGTAAGCAAATAGAAGAAACGAAAAAACAAGAAGTCTTAAACTTTTGCAACCTAAGAGATGTCCTCCAATGGGAGAAGCACAGCGGATTCTGGCATAAAGGGAAAAAGTAAAAAATCAGTCTCTAATACGAAGCCCAAGGTAGCTGATGTGACATTTGATCTCTTTTCTGAAAAGCTCCTAAAATGGCCTGATAAGGAAAAAGAACAATAGTTGGGAACAACACCCTTGTTTCCATTCTTAATACAAGGCCTCTTCTCGAGAAACAAAAGGAGGGTGGACTTCCTCTTTTGTGGAAAGTTAAAGCTCCACACTAAAAGATAAAAATGGAAATGTCACTGGTGAGAAACAATCCTTGCAAAAACCACCATCTTTTGTACACGAGTATCGCAAAACCTCCCTATGTCGCCGGAGTCACTCATCGACATCTCCCTCGACTATTACGCGCGATCTAAGCTAGGAGACATCGTATGTGTCAAGCCTCTAATGTCTGTGTCTAAGTTTAGCGAGAAAATCTGGAGACGGCATTGGTTACGTAGCGAGTACTGTTAAAAGACCTCTTTAAGTGGACTTGGTTACGGCTAGAACCAAAAGGATAAGATTCACCCGTGTCTCTGTGGAAATAGACGTCAATGCTACTCATTCCTTTTCATTTGTCGTCAAAAGAGCAAATGGGAAGATAGCCATGATAGGTGAAGTATACCAAAATGTCCCCTCTTGCTGCTTTAAGTGCAAAATCTTTAAGCATGCAACGGACCGATGCAAAGACGGCCATCGTGTAAATGTGGAGACCCCAAAGATTAAGAGCGTGCTAACAGCTGTGAGCTTGGACCCTAAGGTGAATAACATACATAAGGAGTTTGACAAGGAGTTTCTACCAGTTACAAAGGGAATAGTAATCAACGAAGGGGAACATGTTAAAACACACAACCCTATGACACCAAATAAGAAGAAAGACAAACATGCTACCATAGAGGTTTTATCTTCCGAAAGTTCTTCAACTGAAATACCAGAACATATGGGTGAATGCTCCTATGCTGCTGATGTAGAAGTGACCCTCAAATCAAAGGAAGAGGGGAAAGGTCATCTACTCTCCAACACGAATCCAACGAGGAGGAAGGGTTCTCTTTAGAATCGACTCAATCCATAATGCCTGAAACCTAAGATGGCTATCAACCTATGCAACCAAATTATCCATCCTTATGGATTTCTACGAAAAGGAAGAAAACAAGGAAGAAAAGGATAGAGCTAGCTGGAGGCAACTCCAGCGACGAAGCAGCTTAACAAGGCCTAAATCCTAACGTTTTTTCTTTTTGCATCTTTCTTTACATTTTCAATAAATATTAGCTCTTTAGAATATTAGGAGGCTCAAGGACCTCTAAAAAGCTAAAGTTTGTGAAAAGATTTTGTGTTTTTAACAATGTCTCCTTGATAAGTTACGTAAAAACAAAAATGAAGTCAAATAAAGCTACCTTGGTATGGGAATGGATTTCCCGAATTGGAACCTAAAGTACCACCTAAATGGACGAATTTGGGTGGCTTGGAATCCTATGGTTTGGACAGTGAATATCTTTATCTACAATAGGCAATTTCTGCACTGCCATTGCCATCTTCTAAGGAAGGATACCAACTTCTAGCTCACTTGTGTCTGTGGTGCAAACTCCACTTTCGACAGGGCAAGTATGGTCCGATCTCCTACTCTTAAAAGCATCAATCTAGGACCTATGGATTCTAGGAGAAGACTTCAATAAGTGCTGATTTATAGAAGAGAAAATTGGAGGAAAGGAGATTATTACCCTAGGTATGGACCATTTCAACAACTTTTGCACTGAAGCAGAATTAGAAGAGCTTAGGACTAGTGACCTCATGCATACCTGGACAAGTAAAAACCTAGCTAACTTCATTATGAGACGACTGGATAGATTCTTGATTAAATTTAAATGGGTACAATCTTTTCCATTTTTTGAAGTCACAATCTATCCACCAAATATATTTGACCACAACCTCATTATTGCACATATCCATCGACATGATCAAAGAAGGAACACCTTCTTTAAGTTTTTCAACTTCTGGGGCAAAGACCCTCTCTTCCTCCTGCTAATGGAATAGATTTAGAATATGGTTGTGGACGGTTCTCTTATGTTTAGAGTGGTATCTAAATTGAAGCTACTAAAAAAAGAATTAAGAAAACTTAACAAGAAACGATATGCCGACATTTCTAAGAGTCTCTCTTAGTCTTGGTGCCTTAGAGAATATCCAACTTGCCAACCAAGTTGACCTAATACAAGCCAATTGAGACTTAGAGAAAAGAAGATTCAAAGAACACTACTTACTTGCAGCGGCTAAGGAGTCTTTCTTAAGACAAAAATCGAGACAAACATGGCTAAAATTGAGTGACAAAAATCTCTTTTATTTCTTTTGCTCAATCAAACAAATCACTCTGAGGATTGTATTCGCTCTATATGCCTAGAGAATGGAGCTCATACAACAAACGAGCATGATATTCAAGAAGTGGCCATTAATTTTTCCGCAACCTATTGACCACCCCATCACCCATCCCAACAAATCTAGATTCCTTCCCTCCTTAGTAGATAGAATGGTCCCTGTGGAGGATTAGTATCACCTTATCAAACCAGTAGACAATGAGGAAATAAAGCAAGCCTTGTGGTCCATCCTTAAGAACAAAGTGTCAGGCTTAGATAGATCTAACGCAAACTTCTTCCAAATAACGTGGCATATTGTAGGAGAGGAAATTTGCCTTGCCATCAAAGATTCCTTTGCTTCAGGTAAACTCTTAAAGTCTATCAACTCTACTTCCTTTACACTGGTTCCAAAGGTGGCCACTACACGATCGTTTGCGGATTTTCGACCCATATCATGTTGCAACATGATCTATAAGTGTATCTCCAAAATTCTTACAACCTGCATCTAAAAAGTTTTGCCAAGTCTTGTGGGAAGAGAATAATTAGCTTTCATCAAGGGTAGGAGGATCGCTGATAACATTCTTAATGTGCAAAAACTTATGCATGGATACCACAAGGAAGCTCATGGGGCTACTTGTACCTTCAAGATCAACATCATGAAGACTTATGACCATATCAACTGGGCCTTTCTGGAACAACTTCTTAAGGCACTAAAGTTTTCCCCCATCTTTGTCTGTTAGATATATGTGTATGTATCCTCCCCCAAATTTTCTCTATGTTTAAATGGAGAGCTAGCGGGGTTCTTTTCAAGTAATTGACAACTAAGACAAGGGGATCATATTTCCCCTTACCTCTTTGTAGTTATGGAGATTCTATTAAGTTTTCTACGTAAGGTAACCACTGCCCAAGGTTTCAAACATCATTAGCGCTATAAAAAAAGCAATCTCACCCATCTTTGCTTTGCTGACAACCTCCTCATCTTCTGTAAGGATAACCAAATCTCGACCTCACACATTCTTAAAAGCTTACAATCTTTCTCAACTCTTTCAGGCCTTTAAGTAAGCACATCCAAGTGCAACATCTTCTTTGGTGGGGTCAACTCAACAAGTAAAGCTCAGATTTTGACTTACACAGGTTTCAAGGAAAGTACATTACTAGTAAAATACTTGGGAGTCCCATTTATTTCTACAAAAATCAATTATATACATTGTCGTATTTTGATTGAATGGCTTGCTGCTAGGATTAACAACTAGTCCTCTAAATTTTTATCCTATAATGGTTGAGTCCAATTGGTTAAGAGTATACTATTCTCATTGCAAGTGTACTGAGCATCCATTTTCATCGTCTCGAAGAAAATCCTCAAAAATCTACATTCTAAAATGTTATGGTTCTTATGAAATGGGACGGATAGGCCTTAAGCTAAAGCAAAAATGTCTTAGGAGGACCTATGCTTGCAAAAAAGAGAAGGTGGTTTGGGGATTAAGGACATTACCTTATGGAATAAAGTGGCCCAATTGAAACATATTTGGCATATGAATGTGGACCATAAAGGCCTTTGGCCAAGATGGGTACATAATGAAATTCTTAAAGGTAGAAATTTTTGGTCCATACCAAACCCAGCACAATGCTCTTGATATTAGCGTAAAGTTTTTTAAGCAAGGAATTGGGCAAGGCACTTCTTGTCCTAGAATATAGGAGATGGCACACACATATCCCTTTGGTATGACCCGTGGCACCTAAATAGGCGAAAGGAGCATTTATGCTATAAACTGAAGAAATGAGGCAAAATTGTGTGACATTATCGAACAACCTATTTGGTGTTAGTTGGAAGAGAATACTTGGGATATCATCAGATCTACTCTATCTCCTTTAATAACACCCAAATCAGGAACTAATGATGAGTTTATTTGAACAGCTAACCCGAACAAAGGATTCTCCATCAAGTCAGCATACAACCTACTGAGATGGAAGTGTCTTACCACTCCTTGGTATGCAGTTGTTTGGAATAAGAGCAACGCTCCTCGCCACTCTTTCATCTTATGGCTTGCTACCGGAGAAAAGCTTCTAACTCAAGACAAGTTAGTCCACTGGGGTATAGTATCTAGGAATTGTTGCTACCTTTGTGCAACTGAGGAAGAAAACCACCATCATTTGTTCATCAATTGCGATTTCACAAAGAATGTATGGGCAAACATTAAAAGTAAGCTCTTCCCATATTGGACCAACTATCTCCAAGCTAGCTTTATGGCATCCTTCATGGCAAACTTCAACACTCTAGGCCCTCTTACGAGTAAAAGAATTCCTTCTATTGTGTGCTATCATATTTGGAAAGAAAAAAATTCCAAGTGTACAGGAAAGGCTTTTACCCCAATGGAGAACTTAGTTAGGGTTATTTTATCTTATATTGGTGTATAACTTTGAGCTATAATGCCTTCCTTGTTTGTCATCCACATTCCTTTATTTTGTAAATGTGAATCACAAATTAGGTTTCCTTGTACACTCTCATTATTTTTTTAATACAAATTCTGACATTACCTAAAAAAAGTATAAACAGATAAATAAGTCATCCCACCAAACTTTAGCCCCGATTTCTCTCATTTGGATGACATCTACATGGTCTTCTAATTTTTGTTTTGGATCCATAGTTGTATAAGCAGGTATACACTCACTCATACTAGTATCTTGCTAGAGTTTCAACACATTTTTTTGAGAAACAAATATGCTTTTTGTTTTGGATCCATAGTTGTATAAGCAGGTATACACTCACTCATACTAGTATTTTGCTAGAGTTTCAATACATTTATTTTGAGAAACAAATATGCTTTTTGTTTTGGATCCATAGTTGTATAAGCGGGTATACACTCACTCATACTAGTATCTTGCTAGAGTTTCAACACATTTATTTTGAGAAACAAATATGCCCTTTCTCGACCCAGCTGCCTCCATACAAAGAAAATGTCTTAAAAACCCAAGATTATTGATTTCAATTCTGATGTCAATTGTTATATTTTATCAACTCATTCTGTCCTATATGTTCATCACTAATAAGAATAATGCCATGCATATACTATGATAATAGATACTTTCCCATTTTTTAAAAACTTTATGAATAGGATACGGTCGCTTTTAGCTTAAGTATGCCCAAGAGCTTTAAGGAGCCTGTTAAGTCACCATGCTCTTAGAGATTGCTTGGGTGCATATAGTGACTTCTTTGGTCTGCATACCTTTGACCTGAAAGACCCATCAAATCTTGGAGGAGCATTATATAAACTTCTTCCTTTGATTCTCCATTTAAAAAAGTGGTGAAAAGGTTGGGATCACTTGTCATTTGATTAGTGGCACTAGATTCAATGACCTATTGTGATGTGGATGAAAGAGGGCACCTAACTCAGCGATTGCAGTATTTGAAATTTTACTTCCCAGTACTGAAGAAATTTGGCAAGTTCATCTGTGGGTTTGTCTGTCTAGAGGATGGACTGAGTGGAGTAGTAGCTACAATATGAGCTGAGTGAGATTTCTGATATCTGTTTAGTAGATTTTGACAGTTGTGCTTAGTATGACCACACTGACAACTGCAATAGCATTCAGCTCCTCCTAAATATTGACTTTGATTAATTCCTGTATTATTATTCTAATAAGAGGACTTAGCTCCTGATCTATTATTGCAACTGACAAAAACATTAAGGCTGGAGCAAAAGAAGTAATGGAAGTACTTGTATCCATGTGAAGAACTCTAGTGAATACCTCATGTAGAGAAGAAATGTCAGTGTTAGATAAAACATGAGATTTAGCAATCTCAAACAGAGGATTAAGTCTTGCTAAAATACTCACGACTACCATCTGCTCTCATTGTGATTGCTGCACTTTAATGCTGATACAAAATGGTAACAAAACATTTGATTCCTCACATGTCTTCTTGAAATTCATAAAGTGTGCTTGAAGGGACTGACCATTTTGCTCTGATTGTAAAATTCCTTATAAATATCATACATATGAGAGGGATTTCCCTTTCAAGAATACGGAAATTCTAGATATTCCATTAACTTTTTGACATACTCAGAATGATTAATTAGACTAACTACCTCAGCGTCAATACAATTTCTGATTCGCTGAAATAATTTGGCATCATCTTTCAACCATTTCCTATGAGTACCAACAGTTGCAGGATCATTACTAAGGTGTTCATCTTTAAAAATACTCTGCTAGTATATTCTAACAGTCTTATACCAATCTTGATAATAAGGCCAGTTAATTTATGTTTCGTGATCCTAGACATCACTTGAACGACATTAACCGTCACTACAGTTTTCTGTTCATCACCATTGGTACCCGATTCAAATCAAGAAGTCTTGCAACCAAGAAAACCTTAAAACTGACCACAAATCGTTAGAACCAAAACTAACCAAAGATCAAAACAGCAAGAATTTACCCAAAGAGACCAGAAAACAAAGGGACTAAGACCAAGAACAGTACAGTGGCACTGATCAAGAACTTTGAGCAGAAAATCAGAGAAATACTTTCTCTACGCAAGAACTATTCACAGTAGAGGAATAACTTGTGGACGGTGATACCAAGGTGATTTGAGAATGAGAGACCCTGTCACAAGCTTGTATGCATCAGCACATGGGAGAGTGGTGTGAATATTTAGGTGGTGCATGAGCCTCATGTGTATCAAAACAACATTGGATTTCGGTGGTGGGCAGAAATCGAGGTGGTGTACCTCTCCTTGGTGGGGCTGAGAGAAAAAAAAGTCACCCTATAAGGGTGAACCAGCAAAGACTGATGTAAACCCTATGCTGCTCACTGGGCAACCATGAAAATTGGGAAAGAAAAAAGAAATGAAAAAAATAATTGTCATAGTAAAGAATAAGACATGGCTTTGATATCACGTGAATTTGTAATTTGAGAAGAATTTTTCTCATATTTATTGACTGATCAAGGTACATATTTTTATATACAAGCTATGATCTAAAAGAGGAAAGAAAATAATATGATTCAGTTCTCCTAATTTCCTTCCTAAATATATTTCTAATAATCATATTTACATTCCTTTTCTGTAACACCTTATATAAAGTAGATCGAAGGTACCAAGTGCATTCAGTTCTTAGTTGTAGGTGACAAATTTGTTTGAATAACTAGTGATATTACCATCTAGATAACCAAATGTCAATAAGTTCCTTTTTCTACTTAAATTACATAAGAAAGTTGTGGTACACACAAATTGTCATACCTATGCTCTTATGCCAAAGTTTGCAGCCACTGCTATATAGTATCATGCAACACACACACACATATATATGTATATATTTTGATGACCTGTGATTCTTCAAGTGAATTTGAAAATCAGGCCACATCCAAATGAATGTTCTGGAAGTGACTTGGATGGAGACATTTATTTTGTCTCCTGGGATTCGGAATTAATACCACCGCGCCAAGTGGAGCCAATGGATTATAATCCAGCCCCAGCAGAGGATTTGGATCATGATGTTACTATTGAGGTATAATACTTTTCTATAGAAATATCCAATCTAATACAATTTCCATTTATTATTTCAGATTCATAGGATTTATCTTAAAATATATTAGTGAGAAAAAAGACTGGTTCCAACTTTGATACATTCATTGAATTCCATTTGCCTTCTCTTCCTTGAGTGGAAGGTTCTTTATGGATGTTCTTTTTAGCTGTTAACGATGCCTTTTGTCCTTGAGTCTGTACTTATGATAAACTTTCAATTCTTACTGAGTTATCCCATTCTAACAAAGAGGCTAAATCCCCAACAATGAAAGTAATCATGGTCATCTGGTCTACAAAAGCGCCTCATTAATTGCGTGCCATTCTATTTCTATCTTATCCTTAGATAAATAGCCTCTGTCCTCTCAAGTGTTGAACATTGGACTGACTTATTGTCAATAGCTTTGTTGATATTTTAGTGTTTTCCTTGTGTAGCATATTTTCTGTGCATTTGTAAAATTCCTGTTGCATACAGATGTACACAAACCAGACCATTTTTTTTGGTTTTATATTGCATGAAAAATCGTCAACTGAGTCAAGGTCTTTACACATCTTTATCTGGTTTTGTTTGTTTGAAAGGAAGTAGAGGAGTATTTTGCCAACTACATTCTTAATGACAGCCTTGGAATAATTGCAAATGCTCATACTGTCTTTGCGGACCAGAAACAAGCTAAAGCAATGAGCCCAGAGTGTATAGAACTTGCTAGACTATTTTCAGTTGCCGTTGACTTCCCAAAAACTGGTGTCCCAGCTGAGATACCATCTCATTTATATGCCAAAGAGTATCCAGACTTCATGGAAAATGTCAACAAACCCACTTATGAATCCAAGAATGTCATTGGAAAACTGTTCCGTGAAGTGAAAGATAGGGCACCGGATACTGCCTCAGTAAAATTCACTCAAGAAATGGCAAGGCGGTTTTATGACCCTGATATGGAAGTTGATGGCTTTGAGGACTATGTAGATGATGCATTCTTCTACAAGGGTAATTATGATTACAAGTTGGGTAATCTGATGGACTATTATGGGATAAAGACTGAGGCTGAAATACTAAGCGGTGGCATCATGAAAATGTCAAAATCCTTTACCAAAAGAAGGGATTCAGATGCTATTGCTATGGCTGTGAGGTCATTAAAGAAGGAAGCTAGGACCTGGTTTAATGAGAAGGGAAGTGGTTCGGATACTGAGGCTGTCGATGAATATGCAAAAGCATCTGCCTGGTACCATGTGACTTATCACCCAAGTTATTGGGGGTGCTACAATGAGGGCTTGAATCGCGATCATTATCTCAGCTTTGCCTGGTGTGTGTATGACAAACTAACCCAAATCAAGAAAAAGAAAGTGAACACAAGAAGGTTTTTGGAGACTTTCTCTCTAGACGAACACTTCATCCGTGGAGTACTTATCAATTGATCTCTGTATCGTGCTGGGTTGTAGACTAGCAAATCAGGGCGTGCATTGATATATATATAATCTAATATGTTTTTAGATTGTCAGTCCTACAAAGTTGATGGTCCCATCTCATCTCACTTGTGCTTTGTCTGTGCATAGATGCATGTAATGTAGGTTTTGAAGGGATAGAAGGTGGCTATATCCTTGTGCAGTGAAGTGGTTGAGACTTTTTCTGCATAACTTGGATCTTGAATGTAATTTATCAGGGTAGTCCAAAAACTAAGCTGAAGGGGTTGCACATTTGTTCTGACTGCAAAATGGTTTTTTGTTTCTATATATTCTCTAAGAGGATTGTCTATATGCTTTACTACTTTTATTGCTAGTCTAACCACTTTTGCATCTGGCACAAAGGAACACATTTTCTTACAGAAAAAAAAAAAAAAGCCCTTTTATAGAAGGGTCTGAATTTTTAGTGTGTATATGTATTATAGGGTCTTATGTTTTCAAGCATATGTTTAGGGGCCGCATCTTTTAGGACAAGAAGATTTGAGGATGTCCATCATGTTGTTATCACCTCCATCTGACGTGCTACCAATGCCGCTGACGAAATTTGCAAAGAACTCAGGTTTGCAAGTGTTATGGCATTTTGAGGGTTAATATTTTTTGAATATGTGCTTAAAGAAATACGTATTTTAAAATTGCACATTTGAGGGTGCCTATTCTTAATTTGGAATCGTTGCTTGCTATTGATATAGTAGTAAATGCATTGTTTTGAATCGGAAAAAGAAACATATGCCAATCTAATGCAGTAAACTTTATTACTAGATAGCTTTACACATGAAATAAAAATCTCTATGAAAGTAATGTTACAGACCTTTTCAATTGTCTTTCAAACGTTAATCCTAGATTCAACTAGCTATAATTTTCAATTTAAATTAAAAAAGAATATGCAGTTGATTTACCTATATGTTACTAATGATTCCAAAGCGCATTGATTTTGTAGAATACAGTCTCTAATTCAAAATAAATGAATGGAGGACAATTAATGGAAAGCGCTAATTTTGGAATTAAGGAACAAATTTGTAAATAAATTAAAAAAACATTTGATTTTGTTTAAATTTTTTTATCCGTTTTACATTGAGTAGATTCCTGATCTTGATCTCAACAAGTTTGTTGATAAGGATTTTCTTATACTATTGGAAAATTTGCTCTACGCACATAAGTCCGGACCATTCGTCCATTTTACATTAATATTATTCTTCAATTATCTATCTATTGGGCAATATAAGTTTTGAGATTTTGCTATATAAACATATGCATTTCATAGTATATTAGTGGTGGTGTATAACTTCTAGATAACTTAAACTGAGAGTTGGTATTTTCGAAATCGAGGTTAATATTCTCAGAGACAACAATAGAAGGCCAGAGTATGGATTGCTTCTTATTTCTCATTAAAAACAACAAATTCCAAATCATATCATTGAAACCGTAGAGAGCTAAATTCGAATTGGTCTTTTAAGCCAAATAATTAGTTGGATTTAACTCCATGGACTAACGTGATAAGGCTCAAAGAATCGAGTTTATATAGTCAAGATGATGAAGAGAGATTTGGTACGGTATGTTTATCAATCTAATACCTTTCAGTTAGGCTCATAAAAGAAAAAAATAAGGTCACTGTTGGGCCTAAACCCATTAAAGAGGATCAATTTGAGATTTATAACAAAATGGATCGATTTTAGCCGTTAATCATTATCACGATCTTATGAGTAGAATCAAAGGTCAACTTTTATAAATATTCATTTCCTTTTCTCATTTAGATAATAAAAACTTTAATTAATACGGTTATTCGAACTATTCACTCAAACACATTAAATACTAAACTTCTTTGAGAACTTACATTTTGTTGAAGTTTGATATTATTGAATTTTTCCACCTATCACACACTATGTTAAAGCTTGACTAAGACGGTTTTTTTCTCCCTCTCACATTTTCTCTTTATTATCCTACGAGTATTATTTCAAGTCAAGTCATTTCCCTTTTGTCACATGTAGTGCATTTGTTAAGTCGTATACACGTGACTTTCACAGTTGAACCCTCACACTTACAAACAAATGTTTAAAAAATAATGTATAGCAACTTTATTTGAGCCAGCTAAATGTGTAAATTTTAAAGACACAAACCCTTAGTTCATTTTGAAAAGCATAAGCCATGTAATACTTCATATAAAAAATTAAAAATTAGCCCCTTAAATGCATCCCGAGACAAATAGAGGCTTGCAATGCATATACTCTATAAACCCATACATTTTTATTGAAATATTTCTTGTACGTAGAAGATCATGCATTTTCAACATTTTCCGCGAACAGAATTACTACATTTTCAAGATGTGCTAGACGAGAATTACAACATGCGCATGATTTTGCAACAAATCTTAAATAATATTTTCGCATGTATTGAGTGGGAAAATTATATGCGAGAATATCGTAAAAAATCATTTGTAACAAGAAATATAAATTGAAGAGACAAATCCCAACAGATAACCGGTAATCACAAAAATAAATGTCTTACTTATGCGAATCCTAACGTTGTTTCACATTTTTTCTAATGTTAAATTTACAAGCACGTTAATATATATATATATATATATATATATATATTTTGGGGGGAAAAATGCGTACATGGGAGTATTACTCTCTTTACATGGAAATACAATAGATATCAAAAATCAATAAGGTATTACTACTGTGGTTATATGAAAAAATAAGTAAGGAAAACAATAAATTCACTACAATCTAGGAGTCGTTGCCAATTAATTTTTATTTTTACGCATCATAAAATTTTACGAGTACCTTCAAAACTCGTATAGCCATCGTCTTAGTGTCCCTTGGCAGAGTGCTACTTGTGCATTGTTATATTAAAATAAAACAATCATCGTCCCCTCTTTCTTTAATTTCCGATCACTACATGCTTGACGTGATACAGATGTTCGACATATGATTGGAGTGAAGCAGCACGAACAAAGACAATAATTTGTCAAGTCTACCAGAAGAGTTTCAATGATGATAAATCACTCGACTCTTATGGGTTTACTAATAAGTTATGTGAATGTTTTGAAGCATTGATTGTAAAGCAAAACGTAAGAGTAAGGATCTAAAGAAGAAGTTTAACTATAAGAATCGTGCTCAAAATAAAGATGGAAAACCAATAAACAAAGAGGCAGAATTTATGAACGGATAAGAAGAATCATTAAAGGAAGAAGATAGAAGCTTAGAAGAAGAGAGAAGGTTAAAAGCGTAGATACAAGATTAGAAGCTCATAAGCTAGAAGTTTAGTTGAAGATTAGAAGCGCAAGATAGACGAGAAGCCTGGAAGAAGCTCAGAGTGCATATGACTAGAAGAAGTATCATTAGAAGCACGGACCTATCAAGATATAAATACAAGAGCTTACGTGAATGACAAATTTATACGCTGTGTGCTGTGTTGCATATTATATATATTTGAGTAATATACCTAATTATATCACATTAATCAAATCACATGAAGAACTTTGTTCGGTAACGGTCAAATTGAAGGACAATCTAAAAAAAAGGGTACGTACAACTGATCCTTATGGATCGATCATTACGCCAAATTGTATATCGAAAGGAATGGATCCTTGTTGATAGTTGATGAGTTGACCTTAAGCAAGGGGTTGCTAGGTAATGCTTTAGAGGAGTGCATATGCTTTGTTTATTGGAATGGAGATGGAAACATGGTAAATGACTGCTTCCTTGAAAAGGAGCTAAGAAATAAGAATAAGAGATAGAACTTAAAGGCGATAATCATATGTTTAAATGGGATCCAACTAAAGCAGATAGCTGATTCTGCAGCTAGATACGTTTACATTGCAACCGTAAAAGAGCCATATGGATCCAAACATCTTGAAGATGTTAGATATTGTTACCTTGTTAGGTTTAAGATGTTGGACTAATTTGAAAAACCGCAGGCTCATAAATGTATTGGTCTTATGGTACTCGTTGTAGTATGTAGGGTTATCGTAATCTATTTGCTATCCTACTTGTTATGCTTTTACTCGGTAGAAACATGGGCATGATGTAAGAGACATATAACCTGGGGTAACTAACGTTTGCCACCAAGTGCAAGTGGGAGTTTATTGGCATATGCACGTAATGCTGAAGCACAAAGCAAAGGACTTAGATTTTAATATTTGTCTTAAATTATGTACTTTCCTACTGGCACCAATCTTTTATGAAACCCCATATGATTAAATATAATGTGTAACCGGTCATTATGGGAGTTCTCCAATATTACATTAATCTAAAAAATGTTTGTGATTGAGTACGTGCTTGGACAATATAATGGGTACGAGACCATCGCATGTGTTCATAAGTAGGTCATATTCATTGAACAAGTTAACTAGATTCAAGAACATACATACACATGTACATACACATGTATATGGAAGCCCAACTTAAGGGGCAATTAAACATAATTCACTTCTAAAGAGTATTAGATTCTAGTCTTGTAAGTGCCTTCATTGTGAACTGATACGATTAATCTTAAGACTCATTATCAAGTTGTTTTTTGCTTATCAACTCAAGCATTCATGAATGGTCGATCCAATTTAAGACAGGATCCTTTCATCCTTCAATTAGGGATCATACATCTTAAGTATTTGGTCGAGTATAAGTAACTCGAATGTTTATGACAATAGTAAGATCTAATCAAGTCAAATTTGCTTCAATAAACTAATCGAAAGGATTATATTTTGGTGATCCAATCATGTATGAATTAATATGGAAATCGAAACCGATAGGTATAGTATATGCATAGATTTGCAATAGATTAAAGTTAGTTTAAATTTTCTAATAGTGTTAGCTAGTTGGAGCATTTTAATTATGTCATTCTATATCATTAGAAGGTACAGCTACCATAAAGGGGGACCTAAAGGATCGCACTTAGCACAAGAGGCAGTTAGAGTCATAAATGTGAGATGCCAACTAAATTGATTTTAACTCTTTGGAATGGACCTTATGAAAATAGAGCTTGTTTTTTTTTTTTTTTTAACTAAATTCTTTTAATAAGTTAAAAAAGCCTTATGGCTTTGAGCACATGTCTAAGCCCATGGAAGGCGTGTGTCATGTATGCATTTAATGTAGCATTATGATTAGTACAGGATGATTAAGAAAGTATGGCATAGATGACAGATGAGAGCCATGGTCCAATGGCTCTTAATTAATTATTAAGTTTGTGAGATGAAAGAAACACATGCTAATGAATTTTGATTTTGATACCTATCTTTGAAAAATATTTCCAAGATAGTCTACATGAAATCTTAAGCCATCGTCTTGTGTACAGGTGGCTTCACATCATTGCTTAAGCCAAAGGGCCTTTTACTTATTTCATGCACTTGCTTTTTCAATTACTCTCCCTTATATAATTCTTTTCTTGTTTTCTAACTAGTTAAATAGGTTAGTCTTTCCCAAATTTGGTAGTACTTATTTCCTAATTCCCTTAACTAGTTGGTGTGCAATATCTCGATTTCGTAATTGAATTCATTCTAAGCAATAGACTAAAGTTTGATTTATGAGTGGATAAATGGTGGTCCTATAGGTTGTGTTAGACTTGGATAAGAGCCGATTATGAACCATGAACCGACTCGGAACCCGCCTAACCCAATAATAGTCGGGTTGAACTACCCTGGCGAACTACCGGACTTTAAAGGCTTAGGCGATTCACTTGGGTAGAATTGTCCGAATCGGTGGTTTACCAACTGTTGGGCCGACTCACTAGGCTGATCTGCTATTGAATTGGTGGGTTAGCCCGACTAGTATACTCCCTTAAAAAAAGAAAAAAAGAAAGAAAAAGAGAAAAGAGATGCCATTAAATAGGAAAAAAATAATTGAATAATATTCAATAAATCATTACATATCAAAACTATTTTATTTATGATGGAAAATGATAATTTTTTTTTAAAATAATATCATCAAAGTAATAATAGATAATTAATTACAGGTTAATTATGCATTAAAAATAGATAGAAAATTTAATTTCAGTTAATATAAATCTTTTTTGTAAAACTTATCAAATATTAAAGATTTAAATATGAGGAAAAAATAAAAAAGTTAGAGTCACATTAAATTGGAAATTAATAAAAAAATTAAAAATTATTCATAAATTAGTATATTTAAAATCAAAAGTAAAAAGAGATTATATTATTAAAAATTATTAATGTATATAAGAAAAGGACTTAATAAAATAAAAAAAAATTAATACTAACGTATTATAAACATATTATGATATGATTATAAGATATATATATATATATATATTCATGTCATTACATAGATTAGGGATCGGTTAACGGGAAGCAAACCGTTTTAATATCAATTGGTTCCTTTAAATCCAAATTTCCGCGCCATACGCTACTCGAAAACGCAAGATGGACGTCATGTGCACTTGTGGCCTAACGTAAGACAGGGTACATACATGAGCTGTAGACCAAACGATGGTAGTCATTCCAGTGGCCGAGGAGCCAAGATGGAGTAATCTGGGCTTTGTATCAGTACCCAAGGCTCTTAAGTATAGGTAGGTTTGTAAATAACCATCAAAAGTTAGAGAAATGGGCAAGAAAGTGGTAATTTATTTCAAGTGCCTATTACTCAATGGAGGGTACTGGTGCAGTACTGCAGGTTTGGTGTGCACGGTCTAGAATAACTCGATAGGTTGACCTTGTAGTAATTGTTGAACATATAACATATTAGGATAAAAGATTTTCCTTTGCATGTGAGATCCAATCACCCTGATTTTTGTGATTTCTATTCTGTTGTCGTCTGTGGAGATGGAGCATCTACTTTTGTTAGATTCTGACGATCGTTTCTAGTTTAAAGAATTGTTGTAAGCGATTATCCAAGATTTCTTAGGTTTTGCTACTTGATATTGATATCTTCGAGTGAATAAAGTAGTAATTGCCATTTCGCTTCAACCAATTGGCTACTGACTGTGAAATGATCTGGAGACAGAGTGTTTTTTTTTCTTCCAATTCAATATATATCTAATGATTGAATGGTATGAATTGGTGACCTCAGCTTAGAAACATTTGAGAGGCTTTCGTCGCCCAGTGGTCATGTCACAAGTTGCCACATCATACAAGACTCTGGAGGCATGACAAAAGCAGAGGGGTGAATTATAGCAATAAGATTATATTACTTTTCCGGGAGTTACTGGGTGATAAAATTATCGAACATTCTTCGTTTTGATAAGATTAATTTAATTATTTATTTTATTATTAATTCATATTTTTATAATAGAATAAAGTATTAAATTAATTTCATAAAAAATAAAGATAAAATCATAAAAAATTCCTAACATTATCTATATATATAGATTATAATGATACGAAACCATTGTAACGATATATATATTAAATACTTAATTATCTTTTCTTTTTTTAACATTTTAAATGAAGATTCTCGTTCAATCTTAGCTCGCTTTTTCATTTCTTATTAGAACATTTTGTCTTATATTTGATAATCCATCCTAAGTATTTTTAAATAAATTTATAATTTCGATATTTCAATCGTGCAACATAGAATCCTTTAGCACATTTTTGTCCGCTGTTATGTACAATTGTTGTTACATATGTTGAATATTATTTAAATTGCTTAATTCCAACATTAAATTTTTATTTTCTGGTATATTTTAATCTAATTATGTATTGGAACCTCATTCAGGTAACTGGGGGATTTTATTCGTCCCATTGGACTGGACGGTCTAGCTATTAAATTTTATTTAGATGGTTCAAATTCCGATATAGTAGTACTTCTGACCACAAACAAAGTCAATGACTGTACCAAGTCCTAATATTCTGCGACTGCCTTCGTCACCTATATACCCAAGCAAACTCTCGGTGAGACACAGGAGAAGAGAGAGATGGGTACGGACAATGGGATAGTGGAGAGAGTTCTAAGAAGCCTTGGAAAAGGTTTCGATCTAACCTCAGATTTTCGACTCAACTACTGCAAAGGTGAAGAACGACTTGTTCTGCTGAATGAAACAGAGAAAAGAGCGTTGAGGATTCCTGGTTTTGGAACCATAGCCGATGTCTCCATCGACATAAAGTGCGATAAAGGGGATCGATGTCGATATCAATCCGACATACTTGAATTCAGCCAGGTAATAAAGAAGAAGAGTTTATGATTGAATCGCACGCAGTTTTTAGTTGATGGCCTTGCTGTAAAAGTTTGACCTTTCTTCTTATTTTATTTTTTTGGTGGGGCGGCGGGGGGCGCAGATGTCGGAGTTCTTCAACCGGAAAACGAGCGTGCCTGGGAAGATACCATCGGGGATGTTTAATGCTATGTTTGGTTTTCAGAGCAATTCGTGGTCGACCGACGCGGCTAATACTAAATACTTGGGTCTCGATGGTTACTTTATCGAATTGTTCAATCTTCATATTCAGCGTTCTTCGCTCGTCCTGTCGGATGAAGTTTACAATGCCGTTCCTTCCTGTTGGGATCCTTCAGCTCTTTCTAGGTAATATTCTTCTTCTTCTTCTTCTTCTATATGTTATATCATATGTATAATATTATACATATATGCATGTTATGATCGACAATATATCTTAAATAGATTGGGAAAAAAAAAAAAAAAAAACATCGCAATCTAATCCCAGCATCATGATTGTAATTTACTCCTAATATCCCATCTTTACTGCACCATTTTACCTTGTAACATAGTGCAAAAATGATCGAACATAGGTTAGTCAGGTTGCACCGAACAACATATGAAATACGATTTATCCAATGGCTTCAGCTGCTGGTGAACCTATGAGAGAAACTTTAAAATCCTTTGAAACATAAATTGAATTGCATAGATTAGTTTAAAAAATTTATCAATTAATTTTATATATAAATGTGATTTGAATAAAGTTATCCTAGATTTTCCTCTAGCGGGGAAAAAAAAAAAAAACAAAAACAAAAAGACGTATACTTTCTAAATCATTTTCCTTTTTCACATGACCTAAAAATTTAAAAATGAAAATTAGCAATTATTTATTTGATCAAAAGATTCTAAATATGTCATATTCAACTCGTTAAATATGTCGATAATGAAAAGATTACAGGTTCGTGGATTTCCCTTGTGCTTCTCTAACTTCCAATTTGGGGAATCAAAGTTAGCCACATCCATTTTGTGGGCGTGACGTGGAGGGTTAAGCATTAATCATTATATATTACGTTGCGTGTACCTCCATTGCACCTCCAAGAAGATGATGTCGGATTGGACCAATTTAACGTCGGATGGGCTGTGGAATTTGGACCGAGTCTTTGTCCACACCCTTACCCACCATTCTTCTTTTATAAAAAGAGTCAACACAGTGGATGGTTTTAAGCCTTCGAGGAAATGGCGCTTATATGACAGAATACAAGTTGTGTATTAAAAAACACAGATAAATAAGAAAGGCAAGATGGATAGTCTTTAAACCGCGTTACTTCAATATGTGATTTATAATATATTCATTCAATAAGTGCATTCATCCTGAGATATATTCTAATCGTCCTAAAATGTCAAATTCATGGAAATGGCTCTTGACCATGGCTGGAGTTTATATTGTCGTTTGCAATTTCAAATTGATTGAAGATTTTACAAGTGATATAAAACATATTTTAAGTGAATTTAGTTTGTTAATCGCATGATGCAATGGGAAACGGTTTTTACGTTTTCTGCGGTTAGGTGTGAAATCTGGAGTACATGTTGACGAACTGTTGCCAATTCGAAAATATTATTTGAGGCTGCTATCTGTCCTCTGAAAAGTGAAAAGGTAGTGATTTGCAAACCGAAGGAAGGAAATATTAACAACGTTAGAAAAAGTCCGTGGAAAATTCGAAATAAGATAGTAATATTTTTTAGATTTTTCCATCCAAACGGCATAAAAATAAACAGTCATGTCTTTGTTAAAACCATAAGTTTCGATAAACTTTCTATTTTTTTATTATTATTATTTAATGGTAGGGGAATTATGGCAAAGTTAGACTTTCTGAAGGTCTTGGCTATGAAGTTCAAAGCCTAGAATGAACCCAGTCAGAAAATGCTCATATTTTTCAATAATTGTGGTTTCTTGATTCAGATTTATAGAGAAGTATGGGACCCATATAATTGTGGGACTGGGCATCGGAGGCCAGGACGTTGTGCGCGTCAAGCAGGATAAATCTTCAACCTTGGGGCCATCAGAGCTGAAGAAGCACCTGGATGACCTTGGAGATCAGCTATTTACAGGGGCCTGTACCTTTTCTCCCTTACATAACAGAAACAAGGAATCTAAATGGAAGGTCTTTATTTATTTATTTATCTCTTCCCCCCCCATGTTTTATACTTATGCGATCGTTTTTTTTTTTTTCACTTTTATGTTCGGTTTTTACCACACCACGTACAAAATTTTATCCTGAAATAGATAAATAGTAATTTTTGTTAGATTGGTTGGTCTAGAAAATGCCCTGAATCATTGACGATGTATAGGAAAAAAAAAAAAGAAAAAGAAAAGAAAAGAAAACCTTATGTTTTCATAACCTTAATCCCAAATTCTAACAATCTTCGATCCCCATTTTCAAGTTCTGACAAAACTCCCCTGACAAAGACACACAATTTTGACCAAAAACGAGAATATATCCAAAAAAAAAATCATTATTCGAATTCATTAAAAAATTACGATTATTAAAAATTAAAACAGAGAAAATAATAGTTATTATTTTACTTAATTACATTTAAAATGATATTAATAACGTAATAGAAATATATTGATAAATACAAATATACCTTCTTCCCAGAGTATGGATTAATAGCCTTAATTGTTGATCAGGGTTCTTGGATAATATAAATTATGTGTAGAAAAAAGGGGAAAAAAATTGTAATTCGTTTGGTCAAAGGAAACAAATTTCTTTATTTGAAGTTAATAAACATATTGTGAATATAGACCATACAACAAGAGAATATCCGAACATATTGAATCACTTCTTTTTTTTTTTTTTTTTTTTCCTTTTAGTAAAATAAAGTGGCAACTTTATCTAGAGGAAAAAACTTGATTAGACATAGTCAAAGTAGAAAAGAGGAAAGTAAGCCACATGAAAAGGAATTTATGTGGTCGTTATCATAATACTGACTTTGTCGTTACATGGTTCATGGTGGTGGAGCTCCATGGTTTTTATTTATTTAGTTATTTTTTTACTCAAATTTGAGGGTAACAGTTGGAAGGAAAGAGAAAAGGAAAGAAAAGAGGCAAATTTACTTTTTAATTTTTATTTTTGTTTGACTCATTTTTTTATTTGAATTTTTTACTTTTTAACTTTTCTTTATGAATTCGATGTTTTTGTTAAATGAGTAAATCTATAGTATATGTATAGTAATTCTTGTGGGGGAAACAAAAATCTAAGTTTACTTTAGAAAAAACGAATTTAAAAAGATAAAAAGGATTTAAACGTTTCAAAAGAAAAATCAAAATGTAGGTCTCAAATTGGAAAATTAATAAAGATGGAGAATTGAATCGGAATATAGTAGTAGTAGCAGTAAAAAATGTGGAAAATTTCTCGACTTTTATCCAAGCATCAATAACGTTCATAAAACTCCTTTACTTAAAATGAAAATAAAATAAAAGTTAGATGTGAAAGAATTTCTTTAGCTGTACTCTGCTTGACCACATGTCCCCGTGTTACAAACATGTACTACCCTTCTACGTACAAATCCAGAGAAACTATTTCAATCCTTTTCGGGCGTAAAGGAATTTATGGTAAATAACAAGTGCAGGCACCTCAAGCATTTGATGTATTTGATCCACAATCAGTCCCGCTCGGTGGTTTCATCACAAGCAGCTCCAAAGATGTAAGCTTCCATCTCCTTTTGTTAAACGCATCTTAAAATTTACAGTAATATCATATGCGTACTTCATGTGGTTAAATTTACATATATATATATTATATATGAACTAAAGACTCATTATAATAATAGAGGAAAATATCGAGAAAAAAATAATAATTTTAAAAGTCACTATTCTGGACAGTCAATTAAAAGTTAGATTGTAACCACCTAAATCCTATAAGGCTTGCATATTTTTGAAAAATAAAATGAACAAAATAATAAAAGACAGACCTCTTAAAAAAAGGGGTTGGAGTGAACTTGACCAGCAATAATAAGGATCGATGAAGATGGTGACGGTGTGCAGGGAATCACGGTGATTTGCTCAAAAAGAGGAGGAGATTCATCTGTTGGTAGTCACTGTGAGTGGATTTTGACGGTTCCATCGATGCCTGATGCCATCCATTTCAGCTTCATTCCCATCACTTCTTTGCTTAAAGGTGTTCCTGGATGCGGTTTCCTATCTCATGCCATCAACCTCTACCTACGATGTGAGTCACATTTTCAACTTTTATTTTATTTGTGAATAAATATAAAGGCATTTTTAAATACATTCGCTAAGATAAATCTGGATATATTTTGTTTATTGGTGTAATAATTGATAAATGTAAATAAATTTATAATTGCTATCTATCATTTTTAATCATGTTGAGGTATTTATAAATAGATTTTTTTTAATATAAATTAGCGTGATGATAAAAAAAATTTTCATATATAGCAACTCGACCTAAATATGGAAAGAGGTTAAAAGTTATCCTCTAATGTACCCCTTTTGTTAAATTCATGGTCAAGTCTATGCAAAGACCTACTCCTTGTTTGCGCGTATATTTTCCTCGTTTCACATCTGGGAGCTTGCTTGTTTTAAGTATGTGTATCATTTGTTGCAGACAAACCACCAATAGATGACTTGGGATACTTGCTGGACTTCCAAATTCACAAGCATTGGGCCCCACTTCACAATGACCTTCCGCTAGGTCCAACCACGAACAGGACCACCTCGTTGCCCTCCCTAAATTTTAACCTGATGGGCCCCAAACTTTATGTAAACACTTCTCAGGTACCTTCATGCGTTCATTATTACGTATTTATTTATTTATTTAAAAAAAAAATTCTTTCAATATTACGTATTTAAAAAAAAAAAAGTTCACTATGTAAAAATATAATTCGTTGGTACACTTACTTTTTAATTATACTTTGGTAATTTCGATGTGATATTTTAATAGGTGATGGTAGGAAAAACTCCAATAACTGGCGTACGGTTTTTCCTTGAGGGCATGAAATGCAACAGGTAACACACTTGTCTTATGATTTAATTTAATCCCGATATTAAACGGCATCACCTAAAGGTCTGATTGATGAGATTGAGAATTAGTTATAGCTTGATACGATTAATAAGCGATATTCATATTTAGATTTAGTATTCAAATCTTTTTATAAACCGGTTTAATAAACAACTTTAACTCACATGTTTATATTCAATCCGCCAACTTGTTAAAAATTAGGATTTCTAATATGTATAATTTAATTTTGTATTATATAATCTTCTTATATCATTTTTTTCTATAATAACCACATCTACACCTCTCTCTCTCTCCTACTTTTATAGTATTAAATGTCTATTTCCTTCCAGAATATAATTTCAAACATTCTTTAGAGAAAAAAGAAAGAAAGAAAGAAAGAAAGAAAAACCATTGGTATAATACATTTGAAGTTTCGATTATGTATACATCCATCAAAATATACCTTAATAATCTCAATCTCATTATTAAAACCACTTGGATATGTTTAGAAAAACCGAATTGAATATATTAATTAGTTTTTTGTTTAAGTTAATTATGTAGTGTTGCAAATAGAGCTATAAAACAATTATGTTACAAATTTTTGTTTAAGTTAGTCATATAGTGATTAAATGTGAGTCAGTAACAAAACTTTGAATTATTATGTTTTCATTTTGATTTATCCTCACATTTAGCTTAGAAATAGAAATCAATCTTTCTAAACATTAGTATAGCTTTTAATAAAATTTTCATGATAAGTATTACGAGAAGATATTGGAAATATATGGCTACATATACATTTTAGAATTTGACACGATAAATAAGTTTTATCTAAATAAGAAATATGTTAATTAAACGAGTTGAGTTATAAAATTAAATTTTTATATATAATAAATAAATCAAACTATATTAGAATTAGAATTTTTAAAGGCGAAACCACTTGGATTCGAATAGGAGACAAAATACATAAAAACCATATTTCGATCCCCAGATAGGTTATGACTTGTCTAGGAAATTTGTGTATGCTTGTCAAGCCCTAGTATAGATATGGGTTCCACGTTATATTTTTAAAGCTGTCACGAAATCATTGGTTTGGTCTCAACAACCTACTCATACATCATTACGTGCTGTACCATTATTGCTAAGACTATCTTTATTTCAACTACTTCTTACATGTACTCAAACAGAGAAGCTCCATGTGTTCCCATGAATGCCTTTAACTAATAAAGTGCCCTCCTTAATCAAGCACTAATCTTTAATTAAGGAGCTTACATGTGTATTATAACTTATATTGGTTTAAAATTAATATTAATATAATAATATAGGATTTATAGAAACTTTAAAAATGTCGAGAAACTATTTAAAAAAACCTTACTAGAAAGGTTTTTTATAAGAAATTTATTTTATTTACTTATAAGAATCTCTAAAAAAATACCTTATAAATAAAGATAGATAGATATATAAACGAAATCGCTCGTTTCATTGACTTTGGTCGATTAAGTCATGCTTACATTAATTGAAGTGGCATCGTTGATATTTTTTTTCTTACCATGATGTGGCTAAAGTTGGAGTGTATTGATCCAATAGTCGTCATTGGCCCAGGTTAGCCCTTCACCTGCAGCACTTATCCAACACTCCCACAATGCTAGTAACCAAGATTGAGGAATCAGGAATATGGCGTGGATCGGAAGAGATTCCCGGCGACGGATACTTCGAAGCCATCCAGGGCAAGAAGTTCTCCCACATATGCACAGCTCCAGTCACATATGAGCCTGTAGCAACCATATCAAGCAGGTGCACGGCCTACATTGTGACTGGAGCACAGCTTCATGTGAAGAAGCAGGATTCCAGGCGTGTTCTTCATCTCCGCCTACACTTCTCTGCAGTCATGGATTCCTTCATAGCACACTCGACTTGGGACAGAGGCGAATCAGAAATTTCTCAAAGATCAGGACTGTTATCTGTGCTAAGCACAACAGTTTCCGGTAACGCAGATAAAGTGAAAAAACAAAATTTGATTAATATGGATTCTAGTGCATTTCCGGATGGTCCTCCAGTGCCAACACAGAGACAGAAGCTATTGAAATTTGTAGATACTTCACAACATTGTAGAGGCCCGCAGCATACCCCTGGTCACTGGCTAGTGACTGGAGCTAAATTGGACTTGGATAGGGGAAAGATATGTATACATGTCAAGTTCTCCCTACTAAACATAAGCTCCGGATTGTGGGATTAAGAGAAAAACGAAAGTCACGATCTTCATTCCACGCCTGCACGGCTACGAGTCCATCAGTTCAAATTGAAGATTCGGGGTCGAATTCCAAATTATGTCAATTTAGATAATTTTTGAAGTCATATTCTAAATTATCAATTTAGATGATTTTTTTTCTCATTCATCTGTTATTTTCGTATTTCAAGACCCTTTTGTCCCCTTATTTTTCCTATTTTCTAGGGCTTTCCTAAAAATTTACAAAACAAAAATCAAAGGCAAGATGGGGTGTCTATAATATGGAAGGGTGTTGTAGAACTTTGATGATATGCTAAATAGATAGAATAAGGGTCTATTAGAAAGAATCCGTATAGTACCCATCTTTAGAAGTATATAGTGTAATTGTATTAACAAAGATATTGTGTAAATCTAAAGATTCCCAAATAAGTTAAACTTTAGACATTAATATGTCTATCCTATTAGTGTTCGTGTACTAAAATTGAATATGTGCATCATCCACATCACAATTCGATTCATTTAATATTGCTTTGGTGTCATTGATATAGTCTATATCTTTTTTTATATACAAAAGTTTGAGATTTTAAGAAATGTTAGATCTATTCACTCTATCAATAATTAAGTTGGTAGGTCATAAAGTATTTTCCTTTCCTAAGCTTCCAATGTTACTAAAGCTTTGACCACTTACAACTAAATATACTATTGTAGGTTCTTCTATTGCTTCTATTGTTATTACTCTCACGTAGCCTAACCTTACCTTAGCAATTGGGAAAAAAATTGCTTTTTCATTTGATGTAATTCCTATGCTACATAATAGGTGTAGACCTCCTAAACAAGAACATGTATAGATGAATTTGTTGTTCTTTTCTTTTTCTTGATTTCACCTTTTTAATTCATTCAA
This sequence comes from Lumnitzera racemosa, assembly GCA_024138005.1. Classification (NCBI taxonomy): domain Eukaryota; kingdom Viridiplantae; phylum Streptophyta; class Magnoliopsida; order Myrtales; family Combretaceae; genus Lumnitzera; species Lumnitzera racemosa. Next base: position 39,550,611 of record JAMXBC010000006.1, on the reverse strand, counting down.
AATTCATAGTACTTACGATCCTATCCCCTTTGAAAGGTACTTTAGTGATAGGCTTCTATAGGAATTACATAAACCAATATGGTCAAATACCTAGCATTAAATTGTCATACTCCAAAATAGCAAAGTCGTAACATTTCTACCTTATAAACCATTCTAAGATATAAACTAATCATACAGTCGCTATCTTATACCTGATTTACACAAGGTATTTACGACTAACTCACTTTAAAATAAACAGTTCATAAATTAAATAAACTATTTATCTAAAAAAATATGAAAACATATATATACATAAGGATTCAAATTTTACAAGTAATGTTTACAGGGTTTCATCATACTATATTTTCTAAGTAATGCATTAGTCGAAAATAGAAGATTCTAAATTAAGAGCTAAAACCTTAGAAATATATCAGTTCTTTAGATATATCTCCTCACTTCCTAAGATCCAACGATTGCTAGACTCGATATAAATATAAGCCGCTTCTTAACAAATACTTGCAACAACGTTTATAGGGATATGAACAATCACAATTTAATCTCCTCACTTCCCAAGATCCAACGATTACTAGCCTCGATATAAATATAAGCCGCTTCTTAACAAACACCTGCAACAACGTCTATAGGGATATGAACAATCACAATTTAGTAAGTTTAGATAGAAACTTAAAACTATACACTAAACACAACAGGGTTATCAACCAAATTAATTAAATGCAATGCACATTTAAGCAAATGCCATTGCACAACGTTGTCCAGCTCGTCGTGAGATTAGAGAAATTGCACCCACTTTAATCCAGGTTGAAGAATTTCCATTAATGTAACAGCTTATAACTATATTTAGGCTTGTGTAATAGAGATACCGCTCATTCTACGACTACCTTCGAACGATTTACTTCACCCTTGCCGCAACCTCCTCACTTGTCACTTAGTTCAACTAAGGATAAAGAAGGGATCAATTATGCTATGTAGTGCTATTCTTTTCGAAAAGGTCGGTATTTAGCCGAAGAACCTTAAGTTTCCCTTAGTGGGTTGCGATGTAAATTTGATTTAAAATTATACGTCATATATTTAGTTAAATACGGTTTAAGGTGTTCAATTATTTCAAACAAATCACATGAATACAAGCCGAAGCGGTAAATCAGAATCATAATATCTAGCTCAGAAACAAACACATACAAGCATGATAATCAACTATCAAATAATCATATCCAAGTATAATCTTAAGTCTCCAAATATTACAAATTAATATTTTGAAATACAATAACGTTTTAATCCCAACTTACTTGGACTTCTCGCTTACTTGTTTGAGGTGCGATGTAAGCTCTAAAGATAAACCAAGTAACCATAGGATCGAATTTAGTACACAAAGTTTAGGACGATTGATTAAAGGATCTGATCAAATTTAAATTATAAACTAAAGGTAGAAATATTAATAAAAGTGACCTTATAAGTTTGAATTTAGGAAAAAAAGTAATAAAATAAGAGAATATAAAATTTTCAAATTTTAAGTATATTATTTGTTATTTATTGAAAATGCGTAAAATGTATTTCGATAACTAATAAATTGCTAGAGATAAATTATATGTATACTAAAAATAATAAAATGACTTAAATAATATTTAGGAGTGTTTACTTATACCCCATATGTATTTATGTGTAAGTAGAAATCTGTGAAATTACCTAAATTGCTTGAAATTAGCTAAAAATTTACTAAATAATTAAAGAAAATTATAAAAAAAAAACTAAGAAAAAATTAGAAAAAAATCAAGGAAAGGGGGAAAGAACTAGGCCAAGTCATGGTAGTAAAGGAAGTAAGAAACTAAAATTAACCAATAAAAAACAAGCAACATAAAAGGCAAAATGGAAGAGATATGGGTATTGTCTTGTCCTAATTAATGCATAATAATTCCTACAAGGCCCTATAAATAACAAGAAAATTTACAAAGCTCATTTCGTTAGTTGGGAATTGGGAAAAATTGAGAGAAAACAATTTGGGTTTTAAAAATTTATCTTAAATCAATACAGATAGAGCAAGAAGACTGAACCCATACACCACCACCACCTGGAACCGAACCACCACCACCACTTTACTCTAAACGCACCGCCTAAACCAGCCAACACACCCGAACTGGTGTTGGAGGCCAAAAAGCTTTCAAACTAGGTGAGTCTCACATCTTTTCCAATTTCGTAAAATTCCTTAAAATTATTTAGTTTGCCTAGAAAATTATGAAATTTATTATTTTGAGGTTTTATTATATGTAGATTTAGGAAAAAATAGTGATTAATTTTAATTACGTCTGTAAATATAGGGTTCTTAAGAAATTAGATAAAACCAAGTATGATTAAAATTAGAAATAAATAGGTTTAAGAGTATAGTTTGAAACTCAAATTTTTTTCTATAAAATGCTTAAGTGATATAAAACAGTGCTATGAAGTCATTTTTTTTTAAATTAATTTTTGAAAATTTTAAGTAAATTTTTAGCCCTAAAATGATAAAAAAAATGGGTAATTTTGGCTTAATTAGATTATTAAACGATTAATTATTGATTTATAAGGTAATTAGATGTTTAAGGATGTTAATCTCCGATGTAGGAACCTAATCCTAGTATTTGGAGTGTTCGAAATTATGTAATAATTGTAGGAAATTAAGAATATGTGAAATTGAAATTTTAATAAATATGAAAAAATTAAGTTAAATTGGATAATATAATAATAATATCAATACAAAATAAATCTAAAACAAAAATTAATTTTAGGTAATTGGATAAAAAATATAAAATTTTCTCACATCAGGAATAAATCCGATATCTCAATTAGGATTAGAGTGTACCGAATAAGTTAGAATACTAAATTAAGACCCAATGTGATATTAGAATACTTGAGCTTAATGTGATTAATTTCACATTAAAATTCGAGTGTATTTAGGATTCCTTGTAGTTAAAAACAATTTAGAACCCAAAATTGGAATCTAGTTCAGAAACTGAACCCCGAGCTAATGCAGAGTGAATTATTAGTAAATAATAGGTATATATGGAGAAGTGAGTTAAATTATAACTTAGGATTGTATCATTAAAGTATAAACACTAAAAAGTACTTGTATTGTAGGATACTCGAAGACGAATCAACCTACAATTTAGTGATTGAGTGACTGAGAATTTCAAGTAAGTTGGATTTGTTACTTCACCGTATTTAGAGTACTATTTTAAGATACTCGGAGACTTAGGATTGTGTATGATTGTGATTGTAAGTAGTTTTATGCATGTGTTTGTGCATCTGACTTCGTGTTGGAATTTGTGTTGTGATTGATGATTGTAATGACTAGATTGGTGTGAATTTGTTTGAACACCCTAAATTGAACCTAATTTTATTCGATCCTAAAACCCTAAATTGTCATATTTTACAACCTTTTAGAAGATCATTAAGATTCTCTAACCAAACACCGACACCTTTGAAAAAGATAGCGCTAGATAGCAAATTGGTTTTTTTCTCATCCTTAGCTGAACTAAGTAAGAGGAAAGGAGGTCGCGGTGAGAATGAAGGTATTGGTTCGAACAATAGTCTTAGGAGGAGGAGTATCTCCATTGCACAATCCTAGGTTTAGTTGTGAGTTGTTGCATAACATGAAAAATCCTTAACCCGGATTAAAGTGGGTAAAATTACTCTAATTTTGTAATGGACCGGACTACATTGTGTGATGATACTTGTTTATTCCATTGCATGAAAATAATTGCTTGATAATCTTATTTGCGTTTATATACATTCATAAGTCTCCGATTCAACTTACCGAGCTGTAGTTACTTATACCTGTATAGATCCTTTTGTAAGTCCTAATCTCTGAATACTCCTAGTAATATACCTCCCTATAACTATTTAGAAGTTAGTTTTATTGAAGCTTTGGGTGTAAGGATCAATTCACTTAGTAGTTAATGTATATCTAGAGTCTCCTTAATAGCTGAAAACTAAAAGACTGATAGTTAATATGTAAATTAGCCAACTATTATGATATGATATAGAATCACCTAGGAATTCTACAGTAATGTACATGTAATTATATGTACATGTTGACCTAAAACTTTAATATTTATTGTAACTTTAGTCAAATTTTAATTGAACTGTTTATTTCAAAGCGAAGAGTGGTCGAAGCCTTGTATAGATCATATCTATGATAAGTACTGTGAGGCCAATTATTATCATAAAATGATTTATATGGCGAGATTGTTGTGACTCTTCAATTTTAGGGTGTAACATGCAACTTGGTTAAGCCATCGCCAACAATCCCTATAATACCAATATTATTTCATTTTCCACATAACTGCCATAGATTAGTTTATTCTATAATGCATATTGTTATCTTTTATTTAAGGTTTAATAGATCCATTTATTCAGGTTTTTTAGGTTTTTACAATTATTCTTAACTTTGAGCTAGGTTCTAATTGAATTTCCTAATCAGTTTCTAAATTTGATTTTTAACTCGGTGTTCAATTATAGATTTTTATATGTAGACCCTAGGAATTCAGTTTGACCCATAATTTAAAATTAATCACATTATTTTCGGGTATTCTAAATATTGCTTTTGGTCCTTAACTAACGTTCTAGTTCGTACGGTACATCCTAATCCTAATCTTAATTTAACTACCAAATTTACTTTCAATGTAAAAAAATTTTACATTTTTCATATAGTTACTAAAATTTATATTTCATACTAAATTTAATATATTTTACTATTATTATTATATTATCCATTTTAACCTATTATTTTATTGTTATTATAATTCCAATTTCATTTATCCTTAAAATTACATAACATAATACCCCTAATAATCACATCTAACCCCTAAATGCTACAAATAGCATACTACATCAGGTTTCAACATGTTAAAACATATAATTATGCAATAAATTAATAATTATCCTTTTAATTACCTAATTAACCCAAAATTACCTATTTTATGTAGTATTTTAATGCTTAAAAATCATCTAAAATTTTCAAAAATAGATTTTTGAAAAATCTCTTTATATCACTATTTTAAATTCCCTAACTAGCCTACACAAAAATTTTAAGCTTAAAACTATACTCTTAAAGTAATTTATTTCTAAATAGAAATATGCTTAGTTTTATGCAGTTTCTTAGGAATAGTATCTTTTTAGATATAAAATTATCAAACTAAAATTTTTCCCTAAATCTACATACTTAAAAACCTCATAATACCAAATTTCACAATTTTCTTAGCATATTTAGTATTTTTAACAAAATATAAAAAATCAAAAGGAAAAGCGAACTCATCGAAATTGGTTGCTACGGCCACCACAGCCTTGTCGGCCGGTCTAGGCACAACCACCACCATTGGGTGGTGGTTGCCATTCACTCCCAGGTTTTAGTCAGGTTGAGGATCTCCTTATAGCCTTTATTTGCACATGAATTTTGTAATTTTTTTTTTGTAAAAATACCCTTTCTTCTTTTCTCTCCTCTCCCTATTTTTTCTGGATCCTAAACTAAGCAAATGAAGAGTGAGAGTGATTTTTCGGAATTTATAGGATGGTTGCATCTTTTTTGCAATAATTTTGAGTTGACATTGGCCTTATCTTATATTCTTTCCATTTTCTATTTATTTAATTTTAATTAGTTGATTTTGTTTCTTCCATTTTCAAGTTGCCATGACCACTTTTTGGACATTTCCTCATTTTTCTTGATTTTTCCTTAATTATTTATGAATTTTCCTTAATTATTTAGTATTATTATAGTATATTTCGACTATTTTAAATAATTTCGCGTATTTTTACCTACATATAAATTCATATATGGTGCAAATAAATATTATTTGTGTTATTTCATGATTTTTAGTATGCATATAATTTATTTCCATCGATTTGTTAGTTATTAAAACTTGTTTTATGAGTTTCTAACAAATAATAAATAATATACATATAATTCAATATTATATTATTTAATTATTTATTTTCTTAAATCCAAACTTATGAAATTATTTTTACTAATGTTCTTAACTTCGTCGTAAAATTTAGGCTAAATCAAATAATTTGCTCAATCGTTTTAAATTTTACAAATCAAATCTCAAATAGTTGATTGCGAGGCTTACACAAACTTCTCTATTTCTTTTATTATAGTATTTTTTGACCCGAACCTACTCTAATTATGAAAGAGTATGCTTTCCTTCATCTCATATTCTAGCTTAAGCTTTTTCTTTTTAGCTCATTCTTATAAGATTCTACATATGCTTATGCTGATGCCCCATCTCTTCTTAATACGTAAGAAAGAAAAATTAGTTGATATTGAAATGCACCATAAAAAGGGCCAAGCTATAATAGATGATATACGGTAGAAATCTAAGCTATGGAAAGAATAACAATTAAAATAAAATGAAAGATAAAGTTTCATTGTATATGCTTGGGGTAGAAGTTTTGCATAAATGTATTGGTATGCTATTGAGTATTTTATATAAGTTTTGAGATTTCTAGAGTATGGAGTGCTTTCAATGGAACAAAATATAAGGACGCTTAACCCATCAAATTTCATATGAATTGTTGTGAATCAATTTGAAGTTAAAAAAGAAAAATCGAATATTCACTAACTAAGTTATTTACTCCATGGTCTAAGAAATCTTTTGAGGAGTAAATAGTCCAAAAGAGTTATTTGTTTTCTTCTTCTAAGAACAATAGGTTGATAAGGTTGAAGCTATTATGGAAATCAATCTTACTACTTTTGGTTCTAGAGTTTCCACACTTGGGGGAAATAAGAAAGAAAACTCTCCATTTCTTTGGGTTTCAAAGGCTTGCGAAAACACATTAAAACTTTTAAATTTGATAAAAGATAGAATTACAATTCCTTCAAAAATATAAGAACTTCAATAGAAGAAGAAGGTCAAAGTTGGTTACTAGCTTGAACCAAAAGAGGAAAAAAAAAAGAAGGGGGAAAAAAGTTGGCTACTAGAGGCTAAAGCTTCTCAGTACTTTGTCAGAAGAAATAAGCATTCAAACCTATCTTTTTGAGGAAAAAACATTTAATGGTACGAATACATCAAGTGAAACGATGAGTAACAAGCAACTATCAATAATTCTAAAACATATAATAATGAAAACATGTACCTTTTAAAAAGGCACTAGTTGTGTCTCACGGTAAGTGGGTAACTTATCGTATAGAGTATGTTAGGCTTTAAGAGATCAACCGAATACACATGGCTCATGTTGTCCACTCCGTCTATTCTGCCTTGCTGTTCTACTCTCCTTACTTTGCTTTCCTGTTCTCTTTTGTTGTATTTTGGTTGCCTTGCTTTGCTGTGCTATGTCAGCTCGGCTCGGCTTAATCAGGTTAGGTTAGTTCGGCCAAATTTGCTCATCAAGGACAGGGGGACTTTAGGATTACTTATTGATGCTTTATTTACTAGTTATCTTTTTTTGTATTTACGAAACTGTTACTAAGGTATCTTTATTTTATTTACGTAATTGCTGTTATATATAAATAGAATATATGTATAGGGTTTTGGATATATTTAAACATTAATAAAAAACTCTTTGTGTCTTTTCTCTTGAAAAACTCTCTCTTATTAGTTCTTATCAATATACTTTAGTAAAGATTGTGGCAGACAACTCTATCACTTAGACCAATGAGTTACATCTAATGAGTTGTAGGCTATATAAGATTTAGTTGATGCATGATATCCGATTAGGTGACTCGCGGATTCACTAAACTCCCTCTTTGATGAGATCGGACCCTCCTCGATATCATTGCCCTTGTCGGTTCTTGGTTCGGATCCGTATTATCTTAGTATCAAAGCAAAAGCTTGACAACGGGAGTATTTGATTCATTTTATTATAATTCCCAAGCTCCATTTCTATCTCTGTTCGTAAGTAGAGAATGTTTAGGTTTCTCATTTATGGAGTCTTACATCTGAAAACAGGGACTTGAATATCTAACACCCATTGCATGGACTTACGAAAGGAATTAACCAAAGAGTTTTTGCTACGAAGACCTCTATTTGATATTCTCCTATTTACAAACAGTATATATATATATACATACATTGGATGTGAATTTGTGGTGTGGGTCCTATTTCCGTTAGGGCTATCTATTATCTAACGCCAAATTATGAATGGTGAGTTAAGGTTTGAAGCCAAGTGACAACCTTAAGGTTCGGTTTTGTATAGCCAAATTCCAAAGGGGAGTAGGTTTTGGGTTCGCAAATATTCGTTGTCCAAGTTTGTGATTGTGGCTGATTTTGGTTATTCTCTGTTGAGAATACTGGGTTTGTGGGCGTTGTAACGACTGCCCACTATCCTTGTGCTCTGATTTCTGTGTAAGAAGGGTTTGTTCAGGTGGCTAGTAGTTGGCATAAGTCGAATTACTAGTGTTTGTGGGAAGTTGGTATGTGTGGATGCATAGATATTGGCTTTGATTGGTGGTTGCAACTGTATGAGTGGGTTTATGTGGCTTGACCGGTGGTGCAATTGCTAGTGGTGTATTACTGCAGCCGTAAGTGTAAGCTTGTTGGTGAGTTATTATTTGTTCACATGGTGGTGATCTATGGAAGTTGCTGGTCGCAAAATTACAGGTTATTAAGCTGAGTTAACCCGGATTAGTAAGGCGGTGGTGTTTCACATGGTAGTAGGGAGTCGTGATTGGGATTGTACTCATTTTCGAATTGGAGGTAATAGTGGGGGTAGCAAATTGCGTATGAAGTCATAGTGGTGAGGAGTCGTAGCTAGTTGTTACCTATAATTGTGGTTATTTTTGTGTTTGGTGTTCATGTTTTGCAGTCATGCTCATTAACTATTCGTAGTTATTGTCATGTGTTGTCATAAGTAGAGGATAGTGGTTTTCGGAGCCGTTCTTCTTTGACTCAAAGTGGAGACAATGTAGTGTATGATGTATGGCTGTGTTGTAGCATAGACGTGGACTACAGTGAACAAGTGCAGTACTGTATGTGGAGTGCTCGTGTGGCTCATACCTTGGTGCGGTAAGCTTGAACTTAGTGCCTTCGTTGTGTGCAAGAAATCTAAGCTTCTAGTGTCTATAGTCGAGCTGCTGTCAAATTGAAGACCCAATGCTGAGCTACTCTGTTCAGTATGTGCATGCCGAGTTAGTTATTCCTCAGAGATTTCCGAGCAACAGTAACTAATCGTGCTATCGTGTTTGAGCTTATTGTTGCTGTGTCCAAGTTAAGTGCCAAGGCTAAGTTGAAAGTGTGAGAACTAAGCTATAATTACGGTAGCGAGCTGTCTTCATTTCCTGAACTGCACCGTGTACATCCTAGCTAGCAAGGACTGCAAAGGCTGCCGTGCCGAATTCACATGGTGCCAAACCGAGCTACTTATGTAAGTGTCCCAGTCGAAGTTTGTCTTCCCGAGATTCCAATGCTTGCTTGATCGAGCTGAATTACTTCAAGTTGCCAACCTGTTTCAGAAGCGTGAACGTACCAAGTTGAAGTGTGTATCTAATTGCCAAGCTAAAATTAAAGTGTCCGAGTTGCTACAGTGATTAGCCGAGCTGAACTCTAAGTTTGTCGAGCTTGTATTGATTGAAGGTGCGTGCTGTCCTTTAATTCTCTCAAGATAGTTGCCGAGCTAATTGAATTGCGTGTTACACGTACCGAGTTGGAGAGTGTCTGGATCAAATCGAGCTGAGAGTGTACGTAAAATGTGGAGTTGTGCAGTTGTCTTGAACACCGAACTAAAGGGATTGAGGTCAGTGCACTTAAACTTGGTGTTATGTGAAGTGTTCCTAAGTATCGAACTGTGAGATTGCTTCGATCGAGCTGTTATAAGGTGTGAGCTCGAGCACCAAGCTGTCAAAGTGCATATCTGGAGCTCAACTAAGACCCAAGTGTAACTTTGGAGCTTTGACCCGAGCCACTTTGAGCTGCAGCCAATCATTCCAAGCTGTAATGTGTTGGATAGACTAGTGTTGTTGTCGAGCTATCATGTTACTTAATCTGAGCTAGTTGTGGGTGTCTCGAAGAGTGCTGAGCTAATTGATTCCAAAAGTGAGTGTTCAAGTGAAAAAAGTGGCAGAGCTGTCTTACTTAGTAATTTCTGAGCTGACTTGGTTGGTGAAAATTATACCGAGTAAGCCGTTGCGCATCTGAACTAGTGATTGAGCTTTTGTGAACCAATTAGCTATTGAACTGTCGTGATTGATGTGTTTGGTGACTGTGTGCCTAAGTTACTAGCTGCTGTAATGTGCTAAAGTGTAGTTGAGCTATTGTATGTCCCGTGTCGACCTTGTGCTGCTTTGTATAATTAGTGCCAAGGCTGAGCTTATCGTTGTTGTAAATGCTCTGTTTACTAGCTACCAAGCTCACTATTTGGTTGAGTAAATTTTCGAGCTGCTTGCGGAAGTTCCGAGCTCCTTGTCGATTCTAATCCGAGTTGATGTGAACTTGTATCGAGCTGCGTAAAGTTCAGAGCTAAACTGTCCACTTGAAGTCCGAGCTGTTGTATTCTAAGTAGTTGACTATGCTATTGTTAAGTTCCAAATCGAAGCATTTATGCGAAGTCGAGCTAATTTGAAGCAAGGCTTTCTAAGCTGCTTTGTTGTCTAAACTACTGTAAGTTGCCAATCAAGCTGCTATAATTTCACCGAGGTATTAAATTGAGATATCCTTACCGTGACATATGAAGCTAGATACGATTTTGAATATTACTGTGAAGACATGATATTACGAATTCCGGAGTTTGATGGACATGGTACTTCAGGTAAATATTTGAATTGGAAATCTCGAGTCAATTGGGTTTTTGAAAATTATTCTTATTTCGAGTATAAGAGAGTGATGGGAATCAGGCTACTGAATCCTTAACCTGTAGTTAAGCTCGAAAACAAAAGGGAGTGGCATGACTAATCTTTTTGTTTCAACCGACTTCTACTGAAACCAAATACTTCCTTACCAAATCACCCTTCATGTCGAGCCGCCTGACCTCCCATTTTTTCTGTAGTATGCTAAATTAAAAATTACTCTCTCACGCTCAAGTCGACCAATTACTCGGCATCTTTTTTACCAAGAAGCTGAGAAATAGAGACTCCGGACTGACAAAGTCATTCTTACTCAGACAAGCCAGCTGTTCATACTTTTTGTCTGTATCTTCTAACAATCTTGCTAATGTAGCATTGCTACATATACAGTATTATGTGTAAAATCCGTTGCACCAATAATTGTTTTCCTTATATATTTATTTTTACTTTTTTGTATCTTGATCTCTATTTCCTTAGGAAATACCTTTTTTATCTTATCCTTTTTAAGCAAGTTACTCTAACTTATGGATATAAATACCTTTATACTTGTAATCGTGAGAAGATAGATAATTCTAAATACACTTTTAAGTACTTCCTTCCTTGTGCAAACACTATGTTTATCTCGGCATCACTCTTATTCTAACCCTCGAATAAAGCTAGTGTAAGAGCCACAATCAGTTACACAAAGTTTGACTCATAGAATTTAGAGTGATCGGTTAAAAGATCCGATCGAGCCTAAATTATCAAATAAAGTTAAAAATATTAGTAAAAATGATTTCGTAAGTTTGATTTTAAGGAAATAAATAATAAAATAAAAGAATATAAAGTCTTCAAATTTTAAGTGCATAATTCGTTATTTATCGAAATGTGTAAAATGCATTCCGATAATTAACAAATCGTTAGAAATAAATTATATGTATATTAAAAATTATAAAATAACCTAAATAATATTTAAAAATATTTATTTATACTATATATGAATTTACATGTAGATAGAAATATGCTTAATTACTTAAAATACGCAAAATATGTTAAAATAATACTAAATAATTAAAGAAAATTCATAATTAATTAAGGAAAAATAAAAAAAATAAGGAATGATCTAGATTTGGGTTGTGGCAGTTATGGAAAATAAGAAAAAAAAAAAGCCACTTAAATTAAAACAATACAAAAGGCAAATTGGAAGAAAATAAGGCAATTATCTAATTAAATTAATGCACAATAATTCTCTAACATCTCTATAAATACCCCAAATTTTTCAAAAGCTCATTTGGATGTTAGGAAGCTTAAAAAATTAGAGAGAGGAGAAATTGAAAATAAATTAGGGCTTTACAAAAATTTTAGCAAAAATCTGTGTAATTGAGGTTTTTAAGGAGAACTCAAACCCAACAAGCAACTGGGAGTGGACGGTCACTACCACCATACGGTGGTGGCAGCGCTCAAGTGGGCCAACACACCCATGGCTACCGATAGTGGCCGGAGCCACCTAAACCGGTGAGTTTGATTTCTAGCCCAATTTTGTGTAATTTTATAAAAATAGTAAATATTCTTAGAAAATTATAAATTTTGTTATTCTAAAATATTTTAGTATGTAATTTTTATAAAAAAATATTATTTTGATAAAAATATGTCCCATGGTATATGTTTCTTAAGAAATCATGCAAAACTGAGCATGTTTCGATTTAGAAATAAATGACCTTAGGAGTGCAGTTTTGAGCCCAAAAGTTTCATGTAGACTACTTAGGTGATATAAAACAGTGCCATGAAGCCCTTTTTCAAAAATGAATTTTCAAAGATTTTAGATCATTTTTAGGCCTTAAAATGAGGCATAAAATGGATAATTTAGGGTTAATTAAGTAATTCAACGGTTAATTATTAATTTAGTAAATAATTATATGTTTTAGAATGTTGAAATTTGATAAAGTATGATATTTGTAGCATTTAGGGTGTTAGATGTAATTATTAGGCTAATTATGTTGTAATAAGTAATAGGGAAAAATAGTATAGTTTAATTGAGTTAATTTTGTAAATTAGGGTAATTAGGTGTAAAATTTGATTTAGGATGAATTTAGACATTTTGAAATGATAATTGATGTTGGGAGAAGGTAATTAGAGTGGTAGAAATATTAGATGTGTATTATGTACATAATAAGTTATGGTATATAATATGCAATTATTAGAAATATAATAAATAGAAGATATTGGAATAAAAATTGATATTATATAAATAATAGGGATATATAATAAATTTGATAGAAATCTTGAATTTATGTAATTATATGAAAAATATAAAAATTTCTCACATTTAGAGTAAATTAGATACACTAATAAGGATTTTAGTATACTAGGTAGAATAAAATACTGACTAGGAGTAATTATGGTATTTAAGATATCTGAAAGTAATGTGATTAATTTCACATTATGAGTTAAAACGAGTTTTTAGAGTTTGGGTATAAAACAGTACTTAGAAATCGAATTAGAACCTAATTTAAAAATCAATATAGAAATTGAACCCAAACCCGAACCTAGCCTCAAACCTAAAATAATTATAAAAGATTTGACAACTTAGACAATTGGACATATCAAAATCCTAAACCAAGGATAACAATAAGTATGATAAGATAAAATCAACCTATAATAGTTATATGAAAAACTGAAACCACGTTTGTATTATAGGGATGATCGGCAATGGCCTGAACGAATTGGACCTTGAGTGAATGAGCAAGGAGTCTAGGTAAGTTGGGATTAATACATTGCTATATTTTGGAGGCTTGAGATTATACTTGGTTATGCTTGTTAGATAGTCGGCCGTATACATATACTTGATTATGAGTAATGTTATGATTTTGTTTATTGTTCTAGCTTGTATTGTATAAAATGATTGACCATCCTAAACTGAACCTAATCAAATATACAACCCGTAATCATAAATTAGACCTACATAGCAATCTATCACGGGAAACCTAGGATTCTCTTACCAAATACCAATCCTTTTGAAAGGGATAACGTTGAATAGCATAGGATAGCAGAATGGGTCCCTTCTTCATCCTTAGTCAAACTAAGTAACAAGTGAGGAAGTCGCGGCAAGGGTGAAGTCAATGATTCAAAGGTAGTTGTTGGAGGAGCAATGTCTCCATTGTACAAGCCTGGGTTTGGTCGTGACCTATTGCATTAACGGCAAGTCCTCAACTAGGATTAGAGCGGGCATAATTTCTCTAATCTCACGACAAGCAAGACAACGTCGTGCAATGACATTTGCTTGAACATGCATTGCACCTAATAAGTTAGTTAATAACCTTGTTTATGTTTAAGTATAGTTTTAAGTCACCCATCCTAACTTATTGAGCTATGGTTACTCACATCCTTATAGATGTCATTGCAGGTGCTGACTAAGAAACGGCTTGCAACTACTCTGAAGCTAACAACTGTTGAATCTTGCAGAGTAAGGAAAAAAATTTGAAGAACAGATATATATTTTTAAGGTCTAAGCTCTTATTTTAGAATTTTTCATTTATGAATAATGCATTAACTAAGAAATAGGTTATGGTGAAGCGTTGTAAATGTTATTTATAATAACTGAATTCTAGTGTGTATATATATATATATATTCTCACTTTCTTAGGTAAATGACTTATTTAAATTTCAAACTGTTTACTTCAAAACGAGTTAGTCATGAACGTCTTATGTAGATCAGGTATAGGATAACGGTTGTAAGGCCAACTTCTATCTTAGAATAATTTATACAGCGAAGTTATTATGATTCTGTCACTTTGGGGCATGACAATTAGGTGGCGAGTAATCTCACCAGACCGATTCGTACGTCATATTAAATATGCCGTAAGTCCTTGGAAGTTCTATTGGTACATCATATCCTTTGGAACTATTCATGGGTTTTGCTTACCGTTTCATTCTTCATTTTACCCTTTTGCACTTTCCCCATTAATCTTTTTTCGAGCTTTTTGTAAGTTTAAACCCATGCAAAGATCAGCCTTATCTGTTCTTGGTCACGGTTTGCAATAAGAGAGTCTATGCTATAAAGAATTCAATTATTAGCTTTCCAGCTAATTGGTGAAAAAGAATGATAAATCAAAGAATTGATAAAGGAAACATTAAGATCATTACATAGGAAGAGATAAGATGTTTGGTGTGAAGAAAATTCATACCCCGAAATCATCAAGACAAATTATGTGAGAGAAAATCCACCTATGAAGCTAACCTCTCTAAAGTGTTAGATTAGCTGAAGATGATTGAAAAACTGCTTGAAGTATTCAAGGATGAAATGAGACAACAGAATAATGCCAAATTCGAGAGTATTGAAAGAGGAGTTATGGAGGTGGAAGTTACTGGAGAAGCAAGTAGTAAAGAGGAAGAAGACCAATTTAAGTTGAAGTTAAACCTCAATGTTCTCAATGTGATCCCATTATTGACTATCCATACTATTGAGGATGACCTTAGTACTACTACATCTATCTCCCACCTATTGGACTTCTTTATTTTGATCCATTGATGGGATTATATTAGGATTGGTGAGAGCCATAGTAGTCTTGTGCCCGTAAGATCTTATAGATTGCTTGTTGATATTTATTATGGTCTTCATGATGGATATTTGTATTGAGGTTGTCTTATGCTCCTTCTTAGGAATCTTATGTTGGAAGTATTAAGTATCTATTGGTAGAGAGAAGAAGACTTAAGTGGTGAAAGAATTGAAGGGGTGGAAATGGATGAGGTTGAGGATTAGGTTGAGGCCTTACATGTTCAAGTATCCTAAATTCTTAGCATGATATTTGAATTATAAATTGTGTTATTCCTTATGATTAATGGTTGTTTGAGTTACTTAAACGTAATTGATTGGATATATGATGAGTGGAAGGAAGGGGCTTTAATGAAGAGTCTGGTTGACTATGCCCAAGATGAGTAGAAGGAGCCAAGGATGATGCTAACATTGATCATGAACTCAAGCTATCTTTATATCCCTTTGTTTGGTTTTTGTAGGTTAGTGTTTGACCTTGGTGGATTTTAGAACAAGTAGATGCCAAGTTTTAGGTCAAAACTTTTTTTCAAGGGAAGAGTGACATTGGACTCTAAGAGATCGACTGAATACGTATGGCTCATGTTGTCCACTCTATTTGTTCTGCCTTACTATACTACTCTCCTTACTCTGCTCTACTATTCTTTTCTACTATATTTTGGTTACCTTGCTCTACTATGCTATGTTAGGTTGGCCATTTCGAGTCAACTCAGCCTAATCAGGTCGACCCAATCAGGTCGAGTTGGTTAAGCCAAATTTGCTTATCAAGAATGGCAAGACTTTAGGATTACTTATTTATGCTTTATTTACTAGTTTACCATTGTATCTTATTTTGTATTTATGGAACTACCACTAGGGTAACCTTTGCTTTATTTTATTTACATAATTGTCACTGCATATAAATAGAATGCATGTATCGGGTTTTAGATATGTTTAAACATTAAAGAAAAACCCTTTAAGTCTTTTTTTTTTTTTGGAAAACTCTCTCTTACTAGCTCTTATTAATCCCTTTAGCAACAATTATGGCGACCAACCTTATCACTTGGACTAATGAGTCACATCCGACAAGTTATAGGCCATGTAAGATTTAATTAGCATGTCATATCTAACTAGGTAACTCACAGATTTGATAAACCCCCTCATTAAGCCCATTTTATTTTTGTCCCTTAAATAGGGTCGAACCCACCTTGATATCGTCGCCCTTATCGGTTTTGGTTCCGATTCGTATCATTATACCTACTCAGACCCTACTCTACTAGGTAAGTTTTAGGTGGATAATAGAGATCACGATATAGACTTTGAGCAGTAGTTTCTTGAAACTTACTGTTACTAGATAGGGTATGCGTATGAAATTAAGATACCTTATCCTATCCTAGAACATGTATTTTAATATATACGAGGTACAGGTTTTACGATACCTTATACCTACTTTATAACGATAATTATTATTATTTTTTCTATTTTAGTTTTAAAGAAAATAACAATAAAAGCCTAATTTATAATAAAATCTTAAGACTATACATAGTTTGTGTTTACTATCCAGTCTCTCTCTTCTTCTTCTTCTTCTTTTTTCCATAAAAACCTTGCTCTTCTTTTATTATCTTTTCTTTTCTTTTTTTTTTCATCTTTGTTTCTATTTTACTATCTCCAATCTAATGAGTTCTTATATTTTACGTATAATAATCTTATGGTTAATAAAAATTTTATTTTAATGATTTAAAAAGAAATGAAAAAAGAAATTTAAACATAACACAACTAAGAGTTTCAACATTTCCAACTGCAAAAATATTCTTTGTTTTGCCTACTAAAGTTTTATATTGTCTCAATTCAAAACGTGTTACAATCTATACAAATTACTATCAACAGGTTTATCGATAGTATAATTATAATTTTAATATTGATTATGCATCCAATACAAAGTATGGAAGAAAAATAAAGTATGGAAGGAAAATAAAGAAAAAAAATTACATATTCCATAGGATACCTTACATCTTGCAAAATCTGAAAAGTATAAGGTATAAAGTGATTCTAAAATGTCATAAGATAAGTTCTCAGTACAAAAACTTAGAGCTTATGCTTGTACCTATAAAGTAAGGTATGAGTAGGTTTTAGTATCCTATTCATTTTATACCTGCTAACTGCTAAATATATTTTTATGTATCAAAATTTTATTTACACATTATTGATCTATTCACATGAACTCTTCTTCTTTTTGAGATGCTTTTCTTGTCAAAAAGGTTTTGAATCATCTAATATCATATCCCCCACCTACCCCTAAATCAGTAACTCAAGATTTGAGACTTAACAATCAATCAAATATGACCCGTTCTTCTTTTGGGGCATTCAAATTAATATTATCAATGAGTATAACCTGCAGTCATCTTGGTTGGACTAATAAATGATATACCCATGCTCCCTTTAGTTAAAAAACCCAACTGGTTACTTCAAGATTTGTAGTGTTAGTCAAGACAAATAAGTAACTAAAGATTTGAAGAAATGTTACCTCTCGCCCAGAGCATTAAAGTATAAAATACGGAAATTTGCGCAGATAATGATAACGTGTTTTTAGTTTCATACTGTATAAATGTATGGTATATATGACATGTTTTAAGAGAATGATTCTTTTTTTAATCAAATACTATTATAATAACCTAGCAGAAGATTAAACCCAATTCATCTCGTTAGAAAGCCAATGCTCATGTCACCTGTTCGAAAAAGCTTTGGCTTTGTAATAGATCGATTGAAAAGTCTAGTTATAAGTAAATTACTCCCAAAGCGAGCATTTATATAGCAAATGTACCGGTAAGATTTGATTTGACATAAAATGTATACACTTTTTATGGAGTTATTATTAAGAGTATAATCGAGTTAAGTTGAAATAATACAGTATTAGTCTCGAACCCAAACTGAATTTAAAAACCTGAAGCTCTTAAGTTTACCTAAGCTTCAAATTTTTGCCACAAACTTGATTAGGACATATATATGATAAACTTGAATTCGGCTACATTAACTCAATTAAATTTGAATTTTTTATAAATTTTCCATAAGTAACCTCAAAATCACTTATATTTAACAAAAAAATTTAAAAATTATACCAAATTCGATTAATTTTAATTAAGCATGTAAGCTTGATAAACTCAGTATTTTAAAGCTTCAATCAAGCTTGGTCAACTTAAGTAGCTCAAGCTCGAATTCAACTTAATTGAAGCCAAATTGATTTCGAGCAAAAGTCGAACCAAATCTTGAGTAATTTGTCAACTGTTTTAGTTCACTCGCACTCCTAGTTGTTACATCCATATTTACCACATTTCCATATTTTGATGAGAAAGAAAAAAAATTTTGGCAAATTAAGACATAAACAAAATATAAGCCAATTTACCAATAACAGGATCATCCAAATAAACGGGAACATGAAGACAATTGTGTAGAAAACATTGGAGCTTTCGTAAATCACTCTGCCGCCCAAACCGTTCGGAGGAAACGAAGTTTTCGAGAAACTAGTGATCAGTGCTGTAACTGGTGTCGTAGTGTTGCCATGTGGACTATGTCGGGTACGTAATCGGCGCCTAACTATAATTTTCTTCTGAGATCCCTCTGTCAATTTTCAATTTTCACATTTTAAAGAAAGATAATGAAATTTAATAAAAGGTGTTTGGTGATTATTTTGCCAAATTTCAAAAACTAAGGAAATACGACTCACTTATATGTTGAGCGACCATTTATGACAAGGTTATGTACTCATTATATATATTATAAGAGTAAAAATGAATCAAATATATATATATATATTTATGTATAATTAAAATAAGTAATGAAGTATCTTAATGTAACTTAGAGAATACAAATAAATATGAATGTAATAAACTTATAAAACCCAATAGAGTTTTAGGATATAATACAAAACCCTACAAGGTTTAGAGTGAGTTTTTGACACTATCTTAAAAACAATTAAAAAAGAGAGAGAGAGAAAGAAAAACTGATGGAAAACCCAATTCGATAAAAATTAATATATTAATAAAAATATTTGCTTTTCACTTATATACCTCACATACTCTACATTAATTCTACGCCATATAAATACATTCAATTTTCAAATATCATTTATGTATGAGTTAATAGGTGTAGTCCTAACCCTACTTAGCTGCCTTTAACTCCGCTCTCTCTTTTATATCATCTAAACTTCACGAAAATCTATCCCTATAAAATCATTTGAGCTTCATAAAAACGTACCTATTTTCATTCATAAAAATCTATCCCCACAAGATATAGTCCTATAAGAATGGGTTTTGATAATAGAAGGTAAAAGTTTATACGGTTTTTATAAGGTTGGGGAAATGATAGACTTCATAAAGACCATTCTAATTTTACAAAACCTATTCAAATCCTCTTCAATTATGTCCCTACAAGCGAACATATTGTGCGATATGTACACCAATAAAACAATATCCTTGTTAAAATTGAATCGAAAATAGAAAGGAATCATAAAAGAGTACACAACATGCACAATAAATCAAGAGTCAAGTAGAGCATTGCTCGATTAAAATCGAAAATCATGGAAATACTACGTGCTTGTATATTATATAAACTTCTTGTATTTGGAGTAGGGGTAGTAGAACTATCATCTCATCTATATCTATTTTGAGGTGAATATATCTATCCATATCTATATCTGTTTTCTACCTAATTTTAATATGTTTGAGATTGGCATTTAAAGACTATTTGATTTGTGTCTTATTTGTTTCTATTTCAAACATGATATTTAGATAAATAGTTTTGAAGCGAAAGCTTATGTATTTAACAGGAAAATATTTAATTAATATGTTTTTTTTCTTTGCAAAATGAAATTTTGGTTGTTTCCTCAAAACTAGATATAGTAAAAGGCAAATAAGTTGTATTTTATAAGAATTTAACAAGCATTTAATTTTATAAAAGGGTTATATATATGAACTTATAATTTTTTTTTACATGTTATTTTGGTAAACACATGATTTAATGCCAACACTACACCAAAAAAATGTAATTTAAAAAAAAAAAAAACTAAAGGACCTTAATAATAATACCGTTAAAATATATGCATTCATTTCCAATTATATCACTGCCCATTCCCACGTGAAGATAAAAATAATTTCAAAATTTTTTTACTAGAATAACACTTTTCCTGTTGGATTTTGAAAAAAAATTTCATATAATTTGGAAGTTCTAACAGATTGCTTACTATTTTCATTTTCGTTCGAATATTAAACACTAAACTAGAGGACCTGTTTGGTTTTGAAAAGTTCAAATTTAAAGCTTTCTTTTTCTCCTTTTAATTTCTATTTTTCAAATAAATGTTGAAAACATGGTTAGATTCTCTTCATGGTGGATCATGGTGTGGATACATGTTTACTTTTCAATGCTTTAAGAAGAAACTGAGGGTTATGATGCGAAAGATAGGAGGAAGGACAAAAATCCGAGAAAAAGAAGAAAATGTGGCGGTTTAGTTACCAGAAGGCCATCACAAAAATGCCGCCGACTTTTTGCCTTTGAAAATATAAAGCAGTTTTATTTTGTTTTTACTTGAAAACACCAAATGAAGTATACTTGTGATGCATGTATAAACATATAAAGGAACTTAAAATTATACATAATATCTATTTTTTTTTTTTTTTTAGTTTTATCTTTGCATGCAAATATGGTATCTACTTCATAACAAAGTATCGATTATGTAGGTTGGGTTTCGGATGATATTGTCATGTAGTTGTGGCATGGATCTCGTGATGCACTTGACTTTATAAGTGTAACATGTGAATGACATTTGCAAAAAGGATTCAACAAAAAATTGGCTTGGAGGAATGGCTCAACAAATTTGTGACAAGATAAGTGAGGGAATCATTAAGGAACAACCTCATTATTATTTATTAAGTATTTACTCATTCTTCATTGGAGCGCGGACTATCTTTGATAGCAAAGATCTTATAATATTTGTGTTGTTTCTCCAATTTCTAAAGCTTCTAAGATGGCCATATACGGAGGCATGACTGAGTATTTATAAACTTTTAGCCTAATAACATTCATCAAATTATGTTATGATCAATTGACAAATTAAACTCGTTCGTTTCACATTTGTCTTCATGAGATAGCTATGGGCCTAATGCTAGTAGCATACCTTATTGAGTATACAAACCTATTAGAGAAAGGCTAAGAGCGGATGAACTAGGCAAATGATCTTTGTTTAAAGCCTGTTGATAGTGACATTAAGAATGGGCCCTTAGATCTAGACTGATTTATCTGAGGCATGGGCTAAACTCTCTAACCTCATACCAACCTGTATGATGCATGCTCAAACTTTTAAGGCTTAGTCCAACCTATCTAATTAAGCTAAGCTCCTTGATATACCATAGAGCCAAGGCCAAGCAACTTAGAAACTCTACTAACCTCACTCGAGGCAATGGTAAGGATTCCAACCTAGATAGAAGAAGACTTATGAATCCCTAAAGCCTTGGGCCCCTAAGCCCAAGTTAGCCAAGCCTAGCCCAAAGAGGTTAAACCATGATGTGTAGGAACAATTTAGCAAAATTGGAAGGTAGAAAACTGTCTCTAGCCCACTTCCCCACAATCCAATGCATACCCCAAATCATGACTCGGACATGATGCAGCAAGCTAAAATTGACTCTACCTCATCATCAATAAATAGATGGTGAGGTCCATTGGTAACTCATTTTCACTCTTACATGCTCTTGCCTACCTTATACTCGTTTACTCCGACTTAAAAAATATCCAACTAGTTTAAGTATCAAAGTGGTCATATTGGAATACTTTTTAACACCTGCTTAAGCTTACCTTTGCTCTCTTGTAAGTACTCAGCCACTTACTCAATGCTCTTTAAGATTCCTTCTAGTAACTTAAAGTAATAGAGCTCATTGAGCCAAATTTTCCTAAGTCATCTAAATTACAAACCAGACTGTTACTTACTTCAAAGAGTCAAGCACAAATTGAAAAAAAAAAAACAAATTAATAATGAGCCTAGCTTAATATAAAATTAGCCTTCGACGAATTAAAATAAAACTACAAATAGACACTAAGCCAGCATGGTGGAATTTAGACTTACCCTAATGATTTGGAACTATTCGAGGACCTGTTAAGGTGAGGGGTCTTAGGTGGATCATGTTTATGGCATGTAGAAAAGAAGGGAAAAAAAGAATAAGAATAAAACACCCAAGATATATACAGGAAGAAAGCCAATGTATTCTAATTCATGTATGGCTATTCTAACCTCATGATTGAAATTAAGTGCATATACTATACAAAGACCATCAAATTATCATGGATGATCTTCTAACATGTACGTAAAATTGACTTGTTTAACTAAGGCATTCTATAAAGCATACCACATTAGCATGATATTTGGTGTACCTAGACTTAGGCGGCGGTTTGAACCAACCCTGAACCACCAGTTCATAGGTTACAGTTACGTTGAATCGTGATGATAGGAATCAGCCTGCGACGACCCTCTTGCCAAAGTCGAATTGTCAAAAGCCAAGATGGACTAACCAAAAGCCGAAACCAACCTGTCCTAACCCAAGGATGACTTGCTCTTACCGAGGTTAGACTGATGATTGAAGGCCGAAGGGAGGAAAAAGAACCATCTGGCATCAAGCTTGTCGTCTACCGAGACGACAAGAAACCAAACGACCAAGGCCCCTAAACCAAAGAACAGCTCAACATAGCTCAATAAAACTAGTGCCAAGCAATCCATGAGTGCAGCAACTGTAAGCCGACCTCACTGGAAGCTCGAGCAAGTACAATAAGACTTCCAAACATCCTACCCCTGCTTAAACACTCGACTGCCAACCGACCCCTGCTCGGGCCCACAGACAGCTTAGATGGCTACATGCGAACCACTCCATTAAATGCACAGTTTTGTATACTTTGTAAATGTTTTCTTATTTTAATTGTGAGATATTCTTTAAGGTTTAAGGCCTTGTATATTATTTACAGTTTTACCACTAGAATTGTAGCACTAACTATAAATAGTAAGTACTGTAATTATTAAGATAGTGAAGAATATTTAGATAGAGAATTAACACTTGAAAGGACATTCTTGAGTAAAGGACATTCTTGAGCCCCTTTAAGCTGGTGTTTCAGATTATTGAGTGCTGAGTACTCTTTAATCTTTCTTGCGTTCTTATCAATCTTACCTTTAACATTATGGTGAACCTTTCATTTGAGCGAATTAGGAAGTCGTCTCTAACCTCTCATTTGAAACTCAAGTAACATTTAATATTCTTGAGTTGTATCAAACCTTATTTCAAGCTCAACCCTTGATTATATTTGTGCCTTGGTGTGTGATATCCATACACATTAACAGTCAAACCCCCATTCTCACTTCCTGTTCCTTGTTCCCATTGGCATCTAAGACCGCTACATGGATTACACATCAGCTTCTTTGGTATCAAAGCTTCGGGGAGACACGCATGTTAATGTTTTTCAGAGTTTGATTCATGGTTTGAACATTTCTATTAATCATTGTTCCTTGGCAAAGTCTATTATTTGTGTTCTTAGCAGTAATTTCAATAGTCAATTTTATTTAATGTAGTGTTTGTTAGCCATGGGTAGCTGCAAAAATTGAGTAATGGCAATTTCTAGGTTGCTATTAGTTGTATTTTGTTAAAGGGGTATTAATGGAATTGTCTTAGTAGTAGTTCCAAGTTGAGCACAATTTGAGTGTGTTACAAATTTGTTAAATTTTCTCTCTCTAGAATTTATTATACGGACCACAATGTTAGAAAATAGTATCAATAATAATGGAGATAGTCCTCGTGGAAGCTTGAGGAGATGCATTGATAACATGGAATACCAAATTCAAAATCTCACTGATTCTATCTAAGAACTTACTAGATTAGTCAAAGGCCGTAGACATGTTAGCTAAAGTGAAAGGAAGGAACGAACACCTTGTAAGCCCTAAAGTTAGATAAATAATTGTAGAATCAAACTTAATACACAAAATTTAGAGCAATCAGTTAAAAAATCCGATCAAACCTAAATTATAAACTATAGTTAGAAATATTAGTAAAAATAATCCTGTAAACTTGAATTTAAGAAAATAAGTAATAAAATAAGAGACAATAAAATTTTCAAATTTTAAGTATATTACTTGTTAATTATCGAAAAAGCAAAAAGTACAATCTAATAACTAATAAACCGTTAGAGATAGATTATATGTATAATAAAAATCATAGAATGACCTAAATAATAATTAGGAATATTTACTTGTACCCCACATGTATTTACGTGTAAATAAAAATACGGGAAATTACCTAAATTGTTTGAAATTAGCTAGAAACTTATTAAATAATTAAATAAAATTATAAAATAATTAAGGAAAAATTAGAAAAAAAAAATTAGAGTAATAAGGAATGACCTAGATTTGGTTGTAGTAGATCAAGAATTAAAGAATAAAAATTAAGTAGTAAAAAAAAAAGCAACACAAAAAGCAAATTGAAAGAATTTTAAACATTGTCTTATCTAATTAATGCATAATAATTACTACAAAACTCTATAAATAGTAAGAAAAATTACATAACTCATTTGAACAATTAGAAGCTTGGAAAAATTAAGAACACCAAAATTTAGAGAAAAAAATGAAGATTTTAGAAATTTGCCTCAAATCTGTATAAAGGGAGCAAGAAGGCCAAACCCACACACCACCACCACCACCCCACTCCAAACCTATGACCAATACACCTGAATCGGTGTTGGAGGCTAAAAAGCCATCGGACTAGGTAAGTCTCACATCTTCTCTAATTTTGTAAAATTTCTTAAAATTATTTATTTTGCCTAGAAAATTATGAAATAAATTATTCTAAGGTTTTATTACATATAGATTTGAGGAAAAATAGTGATTAAGTTTAATCACATCTATAAATATAGGGTTCTTAAGAAATTAAGTAAACCCAAGCATGATTAGAACTAGAAATAAATAGACTTAGGAGTGTAGTTGGGAGTTCAAATTTTTTCTATAGAATGCTTAAGTGATATAGAATAGTTTTATGAATCCATTTTCTTTATAATAAACATGTATAATTATATATAAGTCCACAGAGCTTCCCAAGAAGTTTTACATAAACACAATAGTTCATTAGATTACATAATAACTATCAGTATTTCATCCTTAATTAGAAGGTCACTCTAGTTACACATTATACCAAGTAACTTGATCTCCACACCCCTGGCTTCAAACGGACTAACCTCTGGGTAACTATAGGGCGGCATGGTACCTAAAGTGTTCAGAAATCAAAACCTGCAAAAGGATCTATAAGGGTATGAGCAACTACAGCTCAGTAAGTTGAATTGGAGACTCATGAATGCATACAAGCACAAACAAGGTTATTAAGAAATTATTTTCATGCAATGCAACAATCAAGTGTCATCACACAACGTAGTCCTGTCCGTTATGAAATTAGAGAAATTTCACCTGCTCCAATCCGGGTTGAGGAGTTTCCATGTTATGCAACAGCTCACAACCAAACCCAAGCTTGTGCAATGGAGACCTCACTCCTCCCGCGACTACCTTCAAACCATTGACTTCACCCTCGCCGCGACCTCCTCTCCTATCACTTAGTTCAACTAAGGATGAAGAAGGGACCATTTTGCAATCTTACGCTATCCCTTTCGAATGGGTCGATATTTGGTTGGAGAATCCTATGATCCCCTAACAGGTTATAATGCATGACATTTTCGGTTATTAGGGTCGAATAAGATTAAATTTCATTTAGGGTGTTCAAACAATTTCATACCAATTCAATCAATCACAAAATCACTCGCATTACAAATTCAGCACGAATTCAGATACATCAAACACATGCGTAAACTACTTACAATCACAATCATATACAAGCCTAAGTCTCTGAGTACCATAAAACTAGTACTCTATTATAATAAGCAATAACCTAACTTACTTGGAATTGCTTGATCGCTTGATCCCTTAGTCGCAAGTTGATTTGTCTTTGGGTATCCTATAATACGAATAGGTCTTTTTAATACTTATACTTTATGTATTCATATTCTAAGTTATATTTTAACTCATTTTTTTCGTGTATACTAATTATGTACTAATGATTCGTTGCACTCTATTTCGGGGTTCGAATCCTAAATTAGATTTTAAATTTTGATTCCTAAGCCTTAAATATGCTCAAATCCTAATGTGAAATTAATCACATTAAGCTCGAGTGTCCAAATATTATGTTGGGTCTTAATTTAGTATTGTAAACTATTCGATACACGTTAACCCTAATTGGGGTATCAGATTTATTCCCGATGTGAGAAAATCTTACATTTTGAGACATTTACTTAAAATTAAATGTTATTTCCGATTTATTATTTTTCTGATTTCTACTATAATATTATCTAAATAACCTTATTTTTTTAGATTTATAAATTTTCAGTTTCACATATTACTAATTTTTTACATTAACTACCTAATTTCCTAAATTAACCATACTTAATACTCCCAAGGCTAGGTTAGGTTTCCACATCAGAGATTAGTATCCTAAACATCTAATTACTATCTAAATCAATAATTAGTATCTTAATCACCTAATTAACCTAAAATTACTCAATTTTTCCATCATTTTAGGGCTAAAAATTAACTTAAAATTTTCAAAAATTAATTTTAAAAAAATGGCTTCATAGCACTGTTCTATATCACATGAGTATTCTAGAGAAAAAAATTGACCTCCAAACTACATTCCTAAGCCTATTTATTTTCCATTCTAATGATGCTCGGTTTTGAACAATTTGTGAAGAACCCTATATTTTTAGATGTAATTAAACTAAATCACTATTTTTTCTTAAATCTACATATAATAAAACCTCAGAATAACAAGTTTCATAATTTTCTAAGTAAAATAACTATTTTTACGAAATTATACAAAATCAGGGTAATTAAGGGACTCACTCGGTTCGAACCTTTTTGGCCGTCCAAACCTGGTCCAAGCTTGTTGGCCGGCCTAGACGGTGGCTCTAGAGTGGGGTGGTGGTGGTGGCTCAGTCTCGGGTGGTGGTGGTGGCTTGGTCCCAGGTGGTGGCAGCTTGGTCCCAGGTGGTGGTGAGGTGTGGGTTTCACTCGCTAACCGAATCTGCACAGTTTTCTTTTCTTTTTCTTTTTCTTTTTCTAGACTTTCTCTCGAATTTTTTAGGTTTCCTATTTTCCTATAATGCTCAACTGTCCAAATGAGTTTTGGAAAATTTTCCCCTATTTATAGACATTTTTGGTAATTAATATGTATTAATTTGACATGACTTTGCCCTATTTTCTTGATTTTTAACTTTTGTGTTGCTTAATTCTAATTGGTTAATTTTTATTTTGCAGATCCTGACCTACTACGACCTGATTTGGATCATTCTATCCTCTTCTGATTTTTCCATAATTAATTTATAATTTTCTTTAATTATTTACTTAGTTTTTGGCCAATTTAGGAAATTTCGCATATTTTTATCTACACATAAATACATGTGGGGTACATGTGAACATTCTTAATTATTATTTTAGTTATTCTAAAATTTTTAGTATACATATAATCTATCTTTAGCAATTTATTAGTTATTAGATTACACTTTTCGCTTTTTCAGTAATTAGTGCTTATTATGCTTAAAATTTGAAAATTTTATAATCTCCTATTTTATTACTTATTTTCTTAAATTTAAATTTACGGAGTCATTTTTACTAATATTTCTCTCAATAATTTATAATTTGGGTTTGATCGAATCCTTTAACCGATCGCCTTAAACCTTGTGTTCTAAGTTCAATCCTACGGTTACTTGACTTAGCTTTAGTACTTACAATAAGGAATTGGTTCAAAAGATAGTCTTAAGAGGAGTAGTGTCTCTAATGCACAAACATAGGTTTGGTTGTGAACTGTTACATAACATGAAAGCTCCTCAACCTGGATTAGAGTAAGTAAAATTTCTCTGATTTCGCAACGGACCAAACTATGTTATGTGATGACACTTACTTGTTACATTGTATGAAAATAATTACTTGATAAACTTGTTTATATTTGTATATGTAAGCCCACAACCAGTCACTCAGGGTTTCGATCGGCTAAAAAATCCAATCAAGCCTAAATTATAAGTAAAGCTAGAAATATTAGTAAAAATGATCCCGTAAGTTCGAATTTAAGAGAATAAACAATAAAATAAAAGAATATAACAATTTCAAATTTTAAGTATGTAACTCGTTATTTATCGCTAGAGATAAATTATATGTATATTAAAAATCATTGAATGACCTAAATAATATTTAAGAATATTTATTTATACTATATATGAATTTACATGTAAGTAGAAATACGCTTAATTACTTAAAATACACAAACTGTGCTAAAATAATACTAAATAATTAAATAAAATTCATAATTAATTAAGAAAAAAAATAAATATCATAAAAAATAAGGAATGATCCAGAATTGGGTCGTGGCAGCTGGGGAAAATAAGAAAAAAAGTTAGCCAATTAAATTAGAATAACGTAAAAGTCAAATTAGAAGAAAATAAGGCAATTGTCTAATCAAATTAATGGCAATAATTTCCTTAAAGCTCTATAAATACTCCAAATTTTTCAGAAGTTCATTTTGGATGTCAGGAAGTTTAGAAAAATAGAGAGAGGCAAAATTAAGAAGAAATTAGGGTTTTACAAACATTTAGCAAAAATCTATGTAGTTAGGACTTATAAGGAGAACTCAGACCCAACGAGCAGTTGGGAGTAGACGGCCACCACCATCACACGATGGTGGCAGTGCCCAAGTGGGCCGATACACCTATGGCCACCGACGGTGGCCGGAGCTACCCAAATTAGTTAGTTTGATTTCCAGCCCGATTTTATATAATTTTGTAAAAATAGTAAATATTCTTAGAAAATTCTGAATTTTGTTATTCTGAAATATTTTTTTATTCAATTTTTATTATTTTGATGAAAATATGTCCCATGAAATATGATTCTTAAGAAATCATGCAAAATCGAACATGTTTCGATTTAGAAATAAATGACCTTAAGAGTGTATTTTTTAGGCCAAATTTTTTTTGTAGACTACTTAGATGATATAAAACATTGCTATGGAGCCCGTTTTCAAAAATTAATTTTTAAAATTTTTCGATAATTTTTAGGCCTTAAAATCAGGCATAAAATAGGTAATTTAAGGTTAATTAAGTAATTAAATATTTAATTACTGATTTAGAGAATAATTATATGTTTTAGGATGTTGAAATCTTATGAAGTATGATACTTATAGCATTGAGGGTGTTAGATGTAATTATTAGGTTAATTATGTAGTAAATAAGTAATAGGGAAAAATAGTAAATTTTAAGTTAATTATGTAAATTAGGGTAATTAGGTAAAAAATCTAATTTAGGATGAATTTAGACATTTGAAATAATAATTGATATTGGGAGATGGTACTTAGAGTAAGAGAAATATTAGATATGTATTATGTACATGATAAGTGATAGTACATAATATGCAATTATTGGAGATATAATAAATAGAAAATATTAACATAAAAATTGATATTATATAAATAATAGGGATATATAATAAATTTGACATAAAATTTAAATTTATATAATTATATGAAAAATGTAAGAATTTCTCACATCAAGAGTAAATTCGATACACTATTAAGGATTTAAATGTACCGGGTATAATAAAATACTAACTAGGAGTAATTATGATATTTAGGATATCTGAAAGTAAGGTGATTAATTTCACATTATAAGTTAAAACAAGTTTCTAGAGTTTGGGTATAAAACAGTACTTAGAAATTGAACTAAAACCAAATTTAGAAATCGAACTAAAACCAAATTTAGAAATCGATGTGGAAACTGAACTCGAACCTAACCCTAAACCTAGAGTAATTGTAAAGGATTTGAGAACCTAGATAACTGGATATATTAAACCTTAAACAAAACACAATAATAAGCAATATAAGACAAAACCAACTTATAATATCTATATGAAAAACTGAAACTACGTTTGTGTTATAAGGATGATCGACAATAGCCTGAGTGAGTTAGACCTCAAGTGAGCGAGCGAGGAATCCAGGTAAATTGAGATTAATACTTTACTGTATTTTAGAGGCTTGAGATTATGCTTGGTTGTGCTTATTAAATAGTTGGTTGTATGCATGTACTTGATTATAAGTGATGCTATAATTATGTTTGTTGTTCTGACTTATATTATATGATTTATATGAAATGATTGATCACCCTAAACTGGACCTAATCAAATATACGACTTGTAAGCATAATCAAACTTGCATAGCAACCCATTAGGGGAAACTTAAGATTCTCCGACCAAATACCAACCCCTTCAAAAGGGATAGCGTAGAATTACATAATGGTCCCTTCTTCATCCTTATTGAACTAAGTGACAGGAGAGGAGGTCGCGGCGAGAGTAAAGTCAATGGTTCGAAGGTAGTCGCGGGAGGAGCAGTGTCTCCATTGTACAAACCTAAGTTTGGTCATGAGTCGTTGCATTAACGACAACTCCTCAACCCGGATTAGAGCGAGTGCAATTTTTCTAATCTCAAGATAGGCTGGATAACGTCGTGCGATGGCATTTGCTTGAATATGTATTGCACCTAATAAGTTGATTGATAACCTTGTTATGTTTATGGTATAGTTTTAAGTCCTCCATCTTAACTTACTGAGCTGTAGTTGCTCACATCCCTATAGACGACATGCAGGTGTTAGTTAAGAAGCGGCATACAACTACTCTAAAGCTAGCAACTGTTGGATCTTAAGGAGTGAGGAAAAACATTTGAAGAACAAACATATATTTTTAAGTTCTAAGTTTTTATTTTAGAATTTTTCATTTCTGAATAATGTAATAACTAGGAAATATATTACGGTGAAATATTATAAACGTTAATTATAATAACTGAATTCAATATATATATATATATTCTCACTTTCTTAGGTAAATAATTTATTTAAATTACAAACTGTTTACTTTAAAGCGGGTTAGTTATGGACACCTTGTGTAGATCAGGTCAAAGATAGCGGTTGTAAGGCCAACTCCTATCTTAGAATGGTTTACATGGCGGAGCTGTTATGACTCTACCGTTTCGGGGCATAACAGTATACATTTAAGAGTCTCCAATTCAACTTGCCGAGCTGTAATTACTCATACCCGTATAAATCCTATTACAGGTCCTAATTTCTGAATACTCCAAGTAATATGCCACCCTACAACCATCCAGAGATTAGTTCTTTTGAAGCATAGGTTTGAGGATCAATTCGCCTAGTAGTTAATGTATATCTAGAGTCTCCTTAGTTGCTTAAGGATGAAAGACTGATAGTTGATATATAAATTAGTTGACATATAAATTAGTTGACTGTTATGTTAATGTAGAATTTCTTAGGAAGTTCCGTGGAATGTACATGTAATTATGCATGTTGACCTAAAGTTCTTGATAATTACTGTAACTTTAGCTAAACTCTTAATTAAACTGTTTACTTCAAAATGAGGAGTCGTTGACACCTTATGTAGATCATGTCTATAGTAGGTACTGTGAAGACGGTTACTATCATAAAATGGTTTACACGATGGGATTGTTGCGACTCTGTGACTTCGGGGCGTAACGATTCTCGGTTGGTATCAGAGCGTAATTTTAGTGGACTCGCTTTGAAGCGTCATACTTAAAAAGAAATAGATATTATAGGAATATTGAGAGTCGGTAATATTAAGTGGGCAATAAAAGATTGTATTAAGCATATGAAAACACAGATAAGCATGATGTTTAACATAGTAAACGTTAATTGGTTTTAACTATAATTATAGGGTCAAAAGGGGGAACTAATACATAGTTAGATATGGTTTAGGTGGAATGGAGAGGTATCCCCTATTAACTGTAAGGTTAGATTATAGTAGTTATTGATGGAACTAGCTGATTAGAATATCTTTAAGACAATTGATGAGATTATTGACAAGTTTCATGATAAGATGTGCTATAGCTGGAAGGAGAGTGGGCATGGATGGAGATGAGTTTAGGACCTCAGTATGATAGATATACTGCTATAGCAGCTTTTGAGCAGAGATGGTTGGAGACAGAGGGAATTATAACTTTGATGATACCCTTATAATATTTTCCTACTAGGTTAGAGGATAAGAGACTATACCCAGTTGGTATTGCACATATCCCTGCTGACATCCCATACATTCTCAGACAGTACCCACCAGGGATTATTGATTGATTTCCTCAGTTTTCAAAACCTGTTGGGGAAGGTATAGAGATACCATTAGACCTTAACCCTGAACCTACGCTTGAGATACAAGAACCACCACCAGAAAACCCACCTCCAATTGAACCCCAAGAGAATGGAGTTCATGTTAAGAAAGACCCTGAAGAAGAAGATCCAAAAGAAGACCCTGAGGAGGAGCAAGAGAATGAGGATGAACTTGGTGTAGATATACATGCTTTAGATATGCAGGTGATCGCATACACCGGGATAGTTGAAGTAGGGGCTGGTGATACAGTTAAGTCGGATGATGATGATGTACAGGAGATGATTGTGATTCCTAAAACTTTAGAGATAATATTTATAGACTCTATGCCAGATAACGAGCATGAGAATCACTTGGTAGGAGGCCATATGGGTCATGAACCCTTTAATGGGGCAGCTATCACAAATTCAGAGAAGGATTAGCTCACTTAGGTGACTGACTTATTCTAGTTAGAAAGATCTTTAGATATGATCCAGTAGCAATTTTGATGAAAACTGATATATTTTAAGATCTTTTGATGTATTTTGACTTTTAATGTATCCTTTTAACTTTTGATGTACCTTATAGCTTCTGGATCAAGCTAGATGTATGCTATAATTAGGTCTGATGTAGCCAATTGATGTAATCTTCTGTATTGAACAATCATAAAGATTGAGTCTGTACTAAATTATGTAAGTAGTAATGTAATCGAGTTGTAAATTTTATGTATATATTCAAAAGCTATCAAGTTGTATCTTTTTGTTTCTGAAGTTGTCATGATGTAAAGGTTGAATGAAGTTAATAGTAGAAGTCATACTTACTAAGTATTTTGATTACAATGATATTGTTATTACTAATTTATATGAGTATATATTGCAAGCGTTTCTTAATTTTACAAAAAAATCTCTAAAACAAAAGCATGGATAACATATAAATAAATATGAATGCAAGGTTATCAGTTATAAATTATTAAGTAATTATAGCTGAAGCTAGAAATGAGAGTAGTCATGGAGGAACTAAAGAAAATCAAAACCCTCCACCATGAGCACCATCACCCTCGAGAGAACAAGATAGACAAGATTTACCCCCACCGCCTCCACAACAAACACTGGCCAATATGCATACGATAATGAGACAGCAAGGAATATTGATTCAACATCTTATGACTGGTGGTAATGCAAGAAACAGGAGACCCCAAGAAGCTGAACAACAAAGGGAGCGACTTTAAGAGGTAAATAAACTTCCTAAGTTTATAAAAGCTAATTATTATTTTGAAGGGAAGATGGATAGGCCAGATGTAGCCGATGATTAGCTAGCCCAAATTAAACGGAGTTTTGAGGCTTTTAGAGTCCCTAAATCTCAAAAGTTATCTTATGGCACATTTATGTTAAAATTAGCTGCAAGAGTATGGTGGGACTCAAGAGCAAGGCAACTCGAAAATAATATTGATTAGGAACAATTTAAGGAGGAATTCAAAGAGGATTTTCCTCATAATATCCAAAACAGAATGGTGTAAGATTTGTTCGAACTGAAGAAGGGAGGTATGAGTGTAACCTAGTATGAAACTAAGTTTAATAGATTGTTACAAGATGTAACTAACTCATACCGAGATAATGTTGAGTTGAAGAAGGATTTGTTTCTTATCAGATTTGACCCTACAATGTGTTGCAAGCTATTGGATTATGGTTTCATCACTTACAATGAAGTGGTAGATAAGGCAAAGCAACTGAAAGATAATTGTGTAAGGATGAAAGCAATGTAAAGTTAAAAGATCAACAAAGGATATCGACCTGATCCATCATTTAAGAAATCATATCCTAGTGCCATTAATAGCAGTTCTGGACAAAAGAAAAGGAAACCAGCAACTCTAGCTAGTATCCCGGCATAGTCAGTGTCCGATTTGAGTTTTTATGACAAAGATGGTAATGTTAAATGCTAGAAGTGTGGTGTAAATTATTTTCCAAGAAATTGTGCTCAACTTAAGGGAAAATGTTTTATATGTGGAGATCCGAACCATATGTTGAAGACATACCCTAGGATGAAATTGGTGAAGTATAACAAATGTGGTAGAAGGGGGCATTTCTCCAAATATTGTCCACTGTTTGGACAAGGAGCTAAGCGGACAAAAGGTTTTGATAACACCATCGCACCTGCTCGTGTCTTTGCTCTAGAGGATATGGGAGTTGAGGAAAATGAGGATTTCTCATATTTGATGGAGGAATACTACCATGATGATATTGAGGAGATCATGGGAATTGAAAAAGAAAATGATAAAAGACTTGTGATAGGTACGTACTCAAACTATTTATTTTAATGATATTTCTAAGTGTGAATTAAATTAAAATATTTGCATTTAAGATTTATGAACGCTAGTATAGTTAGTAATCATAGTATTAGTATTAAGCAACCGAATCCCCTAAGCCAAAGAATAGCTCGACATAGCTTAATAAAGCTAGTACCAAGCAATTCATAAGTGCAACAACTGTAGGCCAACCTTACTGGGAGCTCGGGCAAGCACAACAAGACTTCTAAACATCCTACCCCTACTCGGACACCTGACTACCAACCAACCCCTACTCGGGCCTATAGACAACTCGGATGACTACATGCGGACCACTCTGTTAAATGTACAGTTTTATATACTTTGTAAATGTTTTCTTATTTTAATTGCAGGGCATTCTTTAAAATTTAAGATTTTGTACATTATTTATAGTTTTACTAATAAGGTTTTAGGACTTGCTATAAATAGCAAGTATTGTAATTATCAAAGATAGTGAAGAATATTCAGATAGAGAATTAACACTTAAACGTTCCTTCTTAAGTAAAGGACATTCTTGAGCCCCTTTGAGCTAATGTTTCTGATTATTGAGTATCGAGTACTCTTTAATATTTCTTGCATTCTTATCAATCTTATATTTAAAATTATGGTGAACCTTTCATTTAAGTAAGTTAGTAAGTCATCTCTAACCTTTCATTTGAAACCCAAGTGACATTTAATATTAGTGAGTTATATCAAACCCTATTTCGAGCTCAAACCTTGATTGTATTTGTACCTTGGTGTGTAATATCCATACATATTCACAGTCAAATTCTCATTCTCACTTCCCGTTCCTTGTTCCCGTTTGAACCCCATTGGTATCCGAGACCGTTGCTTGGATTATGCATCACATAACCTACTCATGAGTCAACGATTCAAGATCAGTTCGTGTGGGCCCTTGAACTATTTTTTTTTTCTCCTAAGCCTTTACATAATTTTTTTTCCTTTTCATGTTACCAATCCTTCAACTATTTTTTTCTTCTTCAATCCATCCATAAAATATACATTAAAAACGGAAAAAAATAAAATACAAAAAAGTCTCTTATAATATGAATACCTAATATCTTAATCTAATTGAGTAAAGTGAAGTGGTTGGAGGTAAAATATTTTTTACAGTATTTTACAATCACCCGAAAATTGCCTACGTATCCGTTAATCGAAATTAGACTGTCATAATTCAATTTAGATTTTTAGAAAACCTTTAGTTTGTTGATTAATTTTACATTTTCAAAAAAGCATCTAAGTGTACATGACTATCCAAGTTAAATTTTTTGAAGGAAAATAATTTTAGTCAATCATAATTTGGAAAAACCTAATGCTATATTAGCAGTCTTGAGAAAACCGTGTCATTTAGTTTTTTTGGACAATTAGGAAAAAAGATTTTTCTATATGATAAAACTTTTTCATAAAAGATGAAAAGAAAACTTACTATGTATCATCTTGAGGTAACTGTTCATGTTCTTGAGTAAGGTGGAACCCGTAAGTGAGCTTGAGTTTCCATCATGTTGGTTCCAGTCACTGAAGTAATCATGCTCCTCGCTTGATGTGCCGCATGGCTCTTGTCATCTTATACCAATATTCTGTGCAAGCATTTGCCTCAACATTGACAACAGATAGGGAGGCTCGGCGTTCATCAACAATCAGGCATGCTATATTAAACACTTGCTCAACGGTGACTGTTAAAGCTAGAGCAATAGTACTACAAGAGCAATGTGAGATAGTAGTAAGTAGTCCCTTCTATGCCTTTGCCATCACTCTAAAATATTGAAATCCTTGATGGAGAAATTTTCTGAAACTCAAAATTCGTATTGATATAGTGTTGTATCTTAGACATTAGACCACCAGACCGTTGTTTCTTCAATTTTTGCACTAGTAACTACTTACCCATAAAAGAGTAATCCCGCTCCTTGGTGGGTGGCAAAGGAGAGATTGATGACTAGCCACCATACTATCTTTGATAGTAGTTGAACATCTCTTCTATGTCGACCGTCGTTGCCAACACTTCTTGTTGTGATTCCAAGCTGTACATGTCTTGAGAATCCATTAGATCCTAAATGTAACCATAATAAGTTTTTAAATACATTAGTAATAATTCCGCTTTACAATGAAGGTCTAGAATAGTTATTACGAGATAAACACGAGGAATTTCTTTATAATAAGTTAATCACTTCAATGTCATATCGTATATGCATACATGTAGGTTTGGGTCCTCACGGGCTTGAAATAGTACACCAAGTATACTGACGGCTGACATAACAAACAAGTAAACATTGGGCCACTTGTGAAAAAGTCTTAGTAGCATCATAAAAAACTTTAAAAACTTTTAATAATTAGATACAAATACCCCAGCTACTAGGTAAAATGTCAATTCCCTGTACGTTGTACATTACGAAGTTACACAACAATTCCCTGTAAAGAACTGTACTATGCAACAACTCGTAAGATAAGTTCTAATGATATTGTACATCCATCTTAAACTTCTAAGGCCTCTTCCCGTGCTCCATGCAGAAGTTCCTCCACTTTTTGTGAAGGGACGAACTATTTATCATTGTCTTGACGATATTCTTGACCAAAGCTATACTGTCGTGCAAAGCTGTAATGTCATCCTTGACACATAAGTTAAGAATATGATATACACAATGTATGTATAAAAAAATGCCCCCTAATGCTGGTTGACAATAATTTTGCAAATCAGATATTGATGTAATATTAGCTGTTGCATTATCAAAACCAATAGAAAAAATTATTCCTCACTAATCCGTACTCCATACTCATTTAAGATTTCTCTAATAATTTTATAAATGTTTTGCACCAAGTGTCAATCGTTAAATACCCTTATAGCCAATAGTTGTTTATTAAGTTTCCAATTATCATCTACATTGTGAACATTAACACCTATATAAGAATTATTACGAAAAGGATCAATCCATATGTCTACACATATGGACACTTGCGTATCAAGAGAAGCAAACTTACTTATAAGCTCCCTCTTACCTTTGTGGTAAAGCTCCTACATGACTCAAGTTATTGTTCTACAGCTAAGTTGTCACGAGTTGGGTTAAACGTCTCCCGCTCGTATCAACTTTATCACTCTAATGCACCCACGTTGAATGAGAGGTGCATGTTTACCAAGTACTATACCAAGTTATATTTATGCCTCTCTTTATCATACCTCATTAGCATTTCTCCAAATGAACCACCACTTCAAGTAATTTGTTGCTACATTCTATCTATTCCCACCTCCCTGGAATGCTCCAACCTTAAGTTCCTATTAAGGGTACCATATCCCTCTCCCATTTTCCACGAGTAACTTGTGTTGCAGTAGTTACAGAATGCCCTCGAGTTCCCCCTTTCATTTGTACCTTTACAGAAATGAGTAGTAAAAATATTAAGCTTATCGGGTTTAAGGGGCTTACTTAAGCCGGATAGTCTCGAACCGCTAGGCCCACATTGTCCCATATGTTGCTCTTCTATTTCGAGAATAATTTCTATGTCGTCCTCCTCATCTTCAAACATGCTTGCGAGGCAACTCATTCATGGGAGTTCAAATCCTGCAAGTCGTGAAGTGACACTCATACGAGGAGGTTCGAATCTAACATGATGTTCAGGGACACTCATGCGTGGAGGTTTGAAACTGAGAGGTGGCATGCCTTGGTAACTCATGCATTGATGTTCAACGTCAAAGCTGAGAGGCGGTATGCCGCGATTACTCGTACGACGAGGTTCTACATTAAAGGCTAGAGGTGGTGTAAGTTCTTTTTCTATATTTTCAACCATATCATATGTTCTCTGCTCATTTAGGTCATACTCGTTATCTGGGTACGCCTGAACATCCTTAAACCATTATGGCGTAGATGACGTATTGGAAATTCCAACACCCTTATCCTTACCCTTACCACTAGATGATGAACCGTGTTTTTTACTTAAGAAGGTAAGGCGTAAAAATCTTTCCATTAGTGCAAATATTTTTTCTTTTACTTATTACAATAAAAATTTATGAATAAAAGACAGAAATAATACATATGAGAATAAAGTGGAAATTATATGGTGAATATATATATGTCAGCGTTATTTGTTAATGTAAATTGTTTTGTGTAGTAGAGTGGAGAAATACACATGGAAATTGCTGGTTAGTAGAAGGAAATAATTCTAACAACATTTCGTAACTGAAAAAAAATTGAAGAAAGAATGGTTGGAGTTGAAGAGATTTAATTAGCAATTTCACCTAAGCAAACCACTTAAGCCTTAAAAATTCAAATGTTCGCTAAGGCGGTTCAACCTGGTCACTAACAGGCCGGGCTGGTTCACAGTTCTAAACTGGTCCTTGCCTAAGTCTAGGTATACCCATCCATTAGAAGAGAAGAAACATGGCTTTTTCTTACAATTCATCTTCATGAAAGAAGAGAGAGGAAATTAATTTGTTTAGATGGGAAGAAATAAAGTGTAAATGAACAAAACCAGTTTGTAAACTATTCAAGTTTAGTTTGAATTTAATTTAGTAACAGTCGAGTCTATCTAAAGCCCAAGCTTTAAAATAATAAGCTCATCAGCCTTGTAAATCTAATCGAGTTTGGTATGATTCTTAATTTATTTTATTTTTTTTAATATAAGTGAATCTAAGATCATTTACACTATGTTTGGATTAAGGGAAGGAAAGGGGAAGGGAGGGGAGGAATTTGAATTGAAAGTTTTGCTTTTCCCTTATTTGGATAAGGAAAAGAGGAGGGGCTGAATTTAAGGAAAAAAACTTTCTCTTGGGACCACAAAAAATATTCCCCTCTAACTTAGACAGAATTAGGAAGGAATTTCATGAAATGATAAACTTACCCTTCAAACAAAAGCCCCTTTTTAACATACAAGTATTTTTCTAGTATTTTGACAAAATAAAAATTCATATTACCAAACCAACTTTCCCTCCTCTTTATTTCCCTTCTTAATCAAATAAAGGAATTTATAATATTTCTTTTCACTTTTTTTCATTCCAATTATTTCCTCTCACTTTCCATCTTCTTATTTCCTTCCCTTTTTTCAAACATAGTATTAGGAAAAATTTATGGAAAATTCAAATTTTATCGAATCAATCGAGTTGAACTCAAGTTTACCATATATGTCTTCGAGTTGAGCTCAAACTCAAAATTTAGAATTTGCTCAAGTGCAAGCTAAGCTCCAACTTCAAGTTTTTAAGTCAAACTCGAGGTCAAGTTTAAGATTATATTGGTTTAACTCGACTCGATTATACCCTAAGGAGAAAGATGAAGATGAAAGGGTAGTTGGAATACCATATTTCTCTTTCTCCAATAAATGAAGGTAGTATGATTTGTGCATGCATCGATCGATATCCCCTCTCCAAGTACGATTTTCATTGTTGAGCGGTTTTAGATTTCATCATGTAAAGACTGTGTTCAAATGCACATACATGTCACAAGGCAATCCTTTTATCACCCAATCTATTCATAATAGTAGATGATGTGCTATTAAAAGGAGCGAACAGAATGGGAATCAAAATAAGGCCAAGGAGAAACTATCCTATAGTGTCTCATTTACTATTTACAAATGACTATTTGTTTTTTCTCAATGCCACATATTATCTCTCGAGCATAAGGTTATCTTCAGCCTAAGGTTGAGAAGTATCATGGAGGAGTATCTAAGTCTTCTAGTCAAGAGGTAAACTTCTCGAAGTCAAGTGTGTTTTTCAGTAAGAATACTCCAACAGAAGTCAGAGTATAATTGGTAAAGCTACTAAGAATCAAGCACACAAATGATCCGAGTCCTTACCTAAGATTGCCTACTATTTTAGGTAGATTGAAAGTTGAAGCATTAAAATTTGTAAAAGACAAGATGGCATTTAAACTAAAAGGATGAAAGTAGAACATGTTAACTACAGCAAGTAGAGAAGTACTAATCAAAGTGGTGACCAATGCAATCCTGACATATTCAATGGGCTACTTTTGTTTTCCTAAAACATGATGTAATGATGTTGAGAGCATGATAGTTAAATTTCTAAGGACAGCAAAAGTTTAACGGAAAGGTTCACTAGGTAGTATGGAGGAAGCTGACTTTACCTATGTCGAAGGGGAGATTAAGTTTTATAGATTTACATGCTTATAATAAAGCTTTACTAACAAAGTTAGCATGGAAGGTATAGAATAAACCTAGGGCATTCTGGGTATAAGTCTTTAAAGGGATATATTGTGTAGATTCAGACTTCTAAGACATAAGAAGAGGAAGTAGGGCTTCATGGGCATAAGCAAGACTATTAGAAGGATGAGATGTGTTATTCAAAGGAGCAATATGGCAAATAGGTAATAGAGAAAGTATCTTAGTATGGAATAAAAGGTGGTTACTTGATTTGCCAAATAGCTACATCAACTAAGAAGAAGTAGATAACATGCCAAACGTAAAAGATTTGATTAACAACTAAGGAAGATACTGGGATTTAATAGTAATAAATAGTTTATTGAGTCAAGAAGCAAAACAAGCAATCAAGAACTTATCTTTGCCCTAAGAGAGTAAGAAGATAGCATTATATTGCCTTTTGATAGATCCAAAGAAGCTATGACCAAATCAATCTATAGACTCTTGATCATAAACCAAGAAATTTTGGATCTTTCTAGAGCAACATCATCACATTAGCTACTCCGTAGAGATTGAAACAAAATATGGCAACTCGATGTGCAACCTAAGGTTCAACACTTTCTATAAGCCTTGCAACTGGAAGTTCGAATTAGATGCATAGAATTTAGGACGATCAGATAAAGTATCCGATCAAGTCCAAATTATACAATGAAGTTGGAAATATTAATAAAATCTGTAAATTCGAATTTAGGAAAATATGTAATAAAATAATAGAACATTCTAATATCAAATTATAAGTATATTACCCGTTATTTATCAGAAACGCGTAAAAACAAATTATGATAACTAACGAGTTGCTAGAAATAAATTATATACATATTAAAAATAATATAATAACATAAATAATATTTATGAGTATTTACTTGTACTCCATATGTGTTTACGTGTAGGTAAAAATACACAAAATTGCCTAAAATGCCCAAAAAATTCTAAAATAATGTCAAATAATTAAAGAAAATTATAAGAAAAAAAAAAAGAAAGAAGT
This sequence comes from Lumnitzera racemosa, assembly GCA_024138005.1. Classification (NCBI taxonomy): domain Eukaryota; kingdom Viridiplantae; phylum Streptophyta; class Magnoliopsida; order Myrtales; family Combretaceae; genus Lumnitzera; species Lumnitzera racemosa. The sequence goes on along the minus strand of JAMXBC010000006.1, from coordinate 39,508,669 downwards.
TAAAGTATGGATTTGTCCAGAATCACGTCGTGGCATGATGGGGTAGAAAGAAAAGAAATAAGCCAATTAGAATAAACCAACTAAACAGCAAAATGGAAAGAAAATAAGGCTAAACATCAACTCAAAAATTAATAAAAATTTTCCATTAAGTTCTATAAATACCCAAACTTCAACTGAAGCTCATTTGGTCTATTTGGAGTGCAAGAAAATTAGAGAGAACCAAAAAAAGAGAGAGAATTAGGGTTTTTAAAAGAAAAAAGAAAAAAAAAACTATTCAATTAAAGCTTGTAAACCAAACCCATGACCTATGACTACTTGAAAGTAAACTGCCGCCACCAAAACACCCTACCACTACTGTCTAGACTGATTGACACCCCTAAGACCACTATTAGTAGCCAGAAGTCCAACGGTCAGGTGAGCCCAATTTTAACTCGATTTTGTTTAATTTCTTAAAAATATTAAATATACTTAGAAAATTATGAAATTCGGTATTCTGATGTTCTTATGTATGTAGATTTAGGGAAAAAATTTAGTTTGATCCAATTATTCTTGGAAATATACTGTTCTTAAGAAATCCCACAAACTCGAACTTTGTTCGATTTAGAAATAAATAACTTTAAAAGTATAGTTTTAAGCTCAAAATTTTTTTATAGACTATTTAAATAATGTAGAACAGTGCTATAAAACTCATTTTTAAAAATGGATTTTTGAAAATTTTAGATGATTTTTAAGCCTTAAAATGATAGATAAAATAAGTGATTTAGGGCTAATTAGATAATTAAATGGATAATTACTAGTTTAATGTATAATTAAGTGTTTTAAGATGTTCATATCTGATGTGGTAGGGTAATTATAGCATTTGGATGGTTAGATGTAATAATTATGAGTATTATGTAGTAAATATATATAATTTTAATAAGATGTGGAATTAAAATTATAATAAATAGAAAATACTAGGATAAAATTGATAATATAATAATAATAGAATTATGTGGTAAATCTGGTAAGAAACTTAAATTGAGGTAATTATATGAAAATGCAAAATTTTCTTACATCGAGAATAACTTCATTACATAAATAAGGATTTAAATGTATTGTATAGATTGGAATACTGATTACGGACAAAAAGTGATAATTAGGATACTTGAGCTTAATGTGATTAATTTTATATTAAGGTTTGAAATGCTTTTTAGAATTTATGTATAGTACCTGTAATTGAAATTATATTAGAACCTAAATTAGAATCGAATTCGAAAATTGATTCTAAAACTAACCTAGAATGAATCAATAATAAATAATACATATGGAAAAATTGAGTCAAATCATGACATAAAGCTTATATATCATAAGGATATAAATATTGAAAGAGTATTTATATTATAAGACACGTAAAGACGAGTAACTTGTAAACAATAAAGTGAGCTAACTCGAGACATAAGGTAAGTTGGGTTCAATATTTTATCTTATTTTGGAGTACTCTTTTAAAGTACTCGGAAGCTTAGGATTACATGCGATTGTACTTATAGGTAATTATATGTATATGCTTATATGTATTTGATTTCATGCTAAAATCTGTATTATGTTTTGGTGATTGTTGTAGATTGAATGGTGTAAGGTTACTTGAACACCCTAAACTGTACTTAATCATAACTGACCTAAATATCCTAATTTGACATGCATTGCAACCTTTTAAGGGACTATTAAAATTTTCCAATCAAACACCGATACGTTTGAAAGATAGCGTTGGATAGCAAAATGGTCTTTTCTTCATCCTTAACCGGACTAAGTAATAGGAGAAGAGGTTGTAATAAGGATGAGGGCAATAATTTGAAAGGTAATCATGGAGGGAGCAATCTCTCTATTACACAAGTCTGAGTTTAGTTGTAAGCTGTTATATAAACACGAAAACTCTTCAACCCGGATTAGAACACGCGAAATTACTCTAATTTCACAACGGATTAGACCATGTTAAGTAATGGCATTTGCTTGTTGCACTGCATATAATTCATTGTTTATTCATTATGTATTCATAAGTCTCTAACCTAACTTACTGAACTGTGGTTACTTATATCCTTATAAATTTTCTTGTAGGTTTTAACTGATATGCCACAATATAATTATCCTAAGATCAATTTCTTCTTAAACCTGTAGGGGAGTAAGGATCAACCAACTAACTAGCTGTACGAACGAGTCCTTTAATATCTTATTAATACTTTTAGGTTTATAAATTGGTATAATGATACGTTAGTTAACAAACTACTGTAGTATGTTTAATTTTCTAGGATTATAAGACAATATGAATGCAATTATGTATATATGACTTAAGGATTCTAGCTTTTTATGAAAATTTTAAAGTAAATTATAATTGAGCTATTTACTTCAAAATAAGGAGTCGTAGATGCTTTATATAAATTCCATCTATGATAGAAATTGTAAGGTCGATTATTATCATAGGTTTATTTGCACGATGACACTATTACGACTCTACAACTTTAAAATGTAATACTTTCTATAGAGAGCGATTATATGCTCACCATCAATAATGGAAAATTTGCTACTTAGAGGGATAATCCAAGTCGCCAAGTGTCCATTTGCCATAACAATGAAAGTATGGAGCGAGCATTGATATTGTACCTGTAGCTAGATCTAGTATGGTTTGGGGGTATTAGGTAGAGGATTGAAAGGACAGAGGTGAAGAATTTATGGGAGTAGCTTAAAGAAATGATCAAACCTTTGAAAGGACAAGAAAGATCGGATGAGAGGCAAGGGGGTAGTTGCATGTTAGCTAATATGGAAGGAGAAATGCAAAAGTTTTTACAAAAAAAGAAAAATAAAGGAATGTAACGTTAGGGTTTTTGTGAAGCACATAAAAGTGTAGTGGGATGAGTGGTCAAAATTGATAGAGAAAGGAAGAAGAGAGCACATAGGGTAAAAGGGATAGAAGGACGGCAGGAAAGTGACGAGTCTTAGGTTCCACTGCCGAGGAATATTGTAAAAATTAATGTTGATAGGTTATGGGTAAGTAACAAGGACATAGGGGGAATAGGAGGAGTTTTTAGGAATTCAAATGGGAAAGTAATTAAAGGCCTGTCTTTACAGATGAAAGGCAATAACACGAAAGCAATGGAGTGCAGGGCAATCTTAAAGGGCTTAGACTTAGGTCAATAGAGAGGATGGAGCAGGCTTTATATAGAGTCCAATGCCACTAATGTGATCAAGTCTATTCATGGGTCGGAATTCTTAGTGCACTGGAGTAACAAATGTCTAGTAGACGAAACTGAGGATGCATTAGGGCATTTAAATAATGTTTTTTGTGTTAATCTATCTAAAAATGCAAATAAAGTTGCAGATTGGATAGTAATTAATTCTTAGAAAAGGATGTGCCCTTTATATTGATGGTTAAACACCCCATCGTAACTCCTAAAACTACTTTTAGAGCATACAGTATGTTTAGATGCTGGAGTTAGAGTTTTGCAATGTATTGATCATGGCTAAGTTTTAATGAATTATCTTAATGATAAATATAAAAAAAAAAAAAAAACAAACAAACAAATACACATATGTGTCATAAGCATAGGGCAGAACCAGCAATCCAAGGATGGCGTGGAAAAGGAAAAACCAAGTCAGCAATGGTTCATCGGTCCATGACTCATCTCATGGACGGATGGGTCTAAAAAACCAGCGTAGAACAATAATTAGCTAGGCCGGTTATGGGTTGGTTCCATCCCGTACCTAAATTTGTCTACAATTACCTCCATTAGATTTATGTTCTTTTATGATATTCTTCACAAATTGCATGTTTTTAACTTTATAACATCGATGAAAATTTTTCATACTTCCATTCTCATTTTAAAGCATCTCGTTCAAAATACAGGAATTTCCTTTGTTAATGATACCGTGCTATAAATTTGATACTGTATAAAACATTACACTTTCATGGAGTTATTACGTCCATATTTACGACATTTTTAATATTTTGCTAAGAAAATAATGACGGCAAATCATCACATAAATAAAATATAAATCAATATAGTAATAAAAAAGATGACGGTAATTTGTTTAATGATTTATATTTAAAAAAGTATAAATTAAAGATGGAATGAAGTACGAAATTAATTCATTAAAAAATAAAACGTAACATAAAAAAATCCGAAACATTAAGACAGATGTTGCATTAAAACATTGGAGCTGTCGTACATCACGATGCCGTCAAAATTTTCGGAGAAAACAAAGTTTTCGAAGATCGGGTGCATGGTTGGCGGCTTGGAGATTACTAACCAACATTTTGTCCGATAATTACATCAATATACCAATATCCTTGTAAAAATCGAATCAAAAACAAAAAAACGATCATAAAGACAACAAAACATGAACAATAGGTCGAGTTAAGTTGTGTTTCGCTCGATCAAAATTGAAGATCATGGAAATACAATATCCTTGTATTAATTATTGACTTATTCTATTTGGAGAAAAGTACTAACATCTTGTCTCTATCTTATATGCTTGAAATTTAACTTTTGAAACTATATGATATACATTTTATATGTTTCCATTTCAGATATGATATTTGGTTAAATTGTTTGGAAGTGAAAGTTCACTTATTTTAAGGAACATTGTTTAATATATGTGTTGTTTTTCAACTAAAAAAAGAAATTTTAATTGATCTTCATGAAACTAAACAAAATAAAGGGTAAATTAAATAAGTTGAATAATTTTATACAGATTTTTTAGATATTTAAATTTACAAGTAATTACTTATAAAGTTATTTTTGATGCCATCACCGCGTATTTCCATTTGAAGATATCATAATTTTAATTTTAAGTTGTTTTTATTAGAACCGGAATTTTTATTTTGAAAGCGTTGATAGAGATTGCTTACTATTTTTATTTTCATAAATATTGAAATCTTTTAATATTTTTTCAAAAGTTCAAATAAAACTTTTAACATTTTATTTTCTCTTTTTAATTTTTCATATTTCAAATAAAAATTAAACTATGAAAATGTTGAAAATATATGGTTGGATTCTCTTTATGGAGGGACTTTATTGTGGTTGTAAATATAGAAAGATATAAAATGTCTTTTGACATCTTTAACGATTTACTACTTACGATTCTTCGATAATTTTTTTTACTCCTATATTCAAAACACAAAAGACATATGATCGGAGACGAGGATTACTATATATCCCAAAAGTCCATGTGAAAAATAACACAAACACACACTCTCCTCCTCTGTTTTTTTTTTTTTTTTTTTTTTTTGGTTTTTTCACGTTGATCGTGTGTAAATGGCACCCAAGAGTCGAAGCTACCAACTTTCAGCAACTCCGGTCACCTTATTTGCCCATCTCTTATTTGTAGCTATAACAACCCTCGTCCTTGTTTGGCTTCTAAAATTTGAACATGGTCTGGCTTTCAACTCCAGCGACAAGAATAAAATTTTCAACGTAATTAAGTTCTCGACCCTTCTGTGGTGCTATCCTATCTTTAACCTGATTATACTGCGTTCATGCGCGTGTCGGTATTTTAGCTCTTCTATATGTTTCCTATTGATTTTCTTGATCTCGATCTTGATCTTCACCCACTTAACACAATTTGCAGCTACATCCACTTCTTATGGTTGTCGGGTTGATTTTATTCGGAGGAGAAGGTATGAAAGAATCTCCCTCGCTTATTGATTTATTTATTTATGATATATTAACACGCTAAAAAATATCTTGATAAATAATATATAAATACTAATAACGATATATAGTTTTTAAAAAAACTACTATTTTTATTTTTATATGTTAAAATTCTATCGATAATTACACAATACCGATTCATCAACATAACATATTATTAATCACGTGGCATATTAATACTATTAAAAAAATCATATTATTTATTTTCTTATTACAGTACCATATAATTACTTTCCCTATATTTACTTAAATTACTATTTGGCAATTGTTTCGTTCATAGCCTCTTCACATAAATCATACATATATCTATTATATTTAAAAAAAAAAAAAGCGTATAGATTTTAACAGAAATATATATTTAATTAATTAATTAATTGAAGAATTTCCAAAAGCAGCTATCATGGCGTATAAGACAGTTCCGGCAGAGAGAAAAGTGCAAAAGGGTGTACACCTAGTATTGCATCTGATCGCAATCCTTGCTGGGGTATTGGGAATTTACGCAGTCTTCAAGTACCACAACGAGTTCCACAAACCAAATATGTACACATTACATTCCTGGCTTGGGATGTCCACAATCTGTTTATATGGTTTGCAGGTGAGCAATTTTGGTAACATCATGCTTGGTGCTATTCTTATGAAAAAAAAAATACCTTGTGATTGATCGTTCTGCTCTCATACTAAGTATTATATTAAAATGGAGTGCGATTTTAACTAGATTTGAAACCATAAAATCCAATAAAATCATATATAATCGTACAGTAAAATAGATAAAATTATAAATTTATAAAATCATATAACTAAACCTATAATTCTACTATTTAAATGATTTTAAAGCAAAGCGTGGCCTTTTTTCTCTTACAGTGGATTATGGCTTTCTTCTCCTTCGTCTTTCCGAGATCGAACAGGGCAGCAAGAGCATCATATCGGCCTTGGCACGTTTTCATGGGGGCCGTTATCTTCCTTCTTGCTGTATGCACCGCGGAGATGGGTCTGGTGGAGAGATTCATTTTCCTAGGGCTCAGGCACGGCCAAGAAGCATTGATAATGAACTTCACCGGACTCCTCATCTTCTTATTTGCCGCTACTGTTGGCCTCTCCATGGTTCTTCCGCGTAACTCTTATTGATTCTGCGTTTTACGGTTGTTCTCTACGGTGAATTGTTATATTTTTGCTTCGCGTGAAGAATTCTTTGGTTTTTCTTTTTCTTTTTTTTTTTTTAATTTTTCTTTCTCGAAAATTCGTATTGTTTTAAACAGAAATAGGATATTGTAGGTACCTGTGGAGGCAAATTCCCATGAAATAAGAATGTCCACCATATTACGTAGTTCCTTCGGTAACATTTATTCCGAAATCAATAAATATTAATGAGATTTTTTTAATTATTCAGCTAAAATGTTTTTTCAGTTAACCTTAACATGATATTTACTATCTCGATCTCGTAAATCAATATCAGAACTCTCCGACATATAACATGGTTATTGCAGTTTCTTTTCCCTCGACAATGATCGATTTACGTAAGGACGAAGCTAAATACGCAGCTAAAATACGGTGGTAACTACAGAATTTACCCTTGAGTCCGCATTTTCAATGTATTTTACGGAGGCGGAGAAGCAACATCCCCCAACCTTGCCAAGTCTAGTGGATAACGTACACTCGTGCTCATGCTACTTGCGACAAATTCAAAGTTGACTTGCAGCAAGATTATACAACAAAACTTGGAATATTTTATCTCTATAAGCTAAATTTAATATTATTCCAATTCTACATAATTAACATTTATTCAGTACATGATGATTTCTCAACCCGCATTTTGTTCATTGGTAAACTTAGCCAACTTCTACTAGTGGTTGCACTCGGCACAATGAGGAAGAACTCCTGCAGTGCCTTAAAATTGCATGTTCTGCCTGTTCGTGTCTTCGCATGTCAAAGTCTACCATGCCCGTGTACCTGTTGGTCATCATGCCCATGTATTTTTTCCCTGTCATCCGCTGCCAGTATGCTACCCATGTGTCTTTGAATAAGCTTCGTTACATACGTAAACTATTTTTTTTTTTTCCTTTTTTTTTTTGATACTATCATATCATTATGCATAAAAGATGCAGAAAATAATATTCAAAAATTCTATTAAACTTTTATCTTGAATTTGTAAACTAGCTTAAAAACAAAAATAGAAATAAATAAATATTCTAATATTTTACTTTATGTTGTTCCTGAACCATGGGCTCACTTGCGACATTACCCATCGAAAGCTATTCCAATTAAAAGGATTGATTTCTTTTGTGCAAAAATTATTCGCATAATGATGGTAAGCGCATTTTAGTTTTCTTCGCTAGTAAACCTGAAATGTAATGAAGACTAAATCTTTTAAAGTTTGACACATACACATTTTGTCTCCAATCATGAGCGGATGATCAAAAGGCTATGTTACAGTCCAAAGAAAGACCAAGCAAATTAACCAAAGGACATCACTTATAAAATGAATCATAATTTTTGAAATTGAAGTCTAAGTGTGAATCTAAACCTTGAGAGAGGAGAGGAAGGAAGCTTTCTTATATTAAAAGCAAGTCAAAGGGAGAGATATTTATTCTAGAAAAACTTTTACAACCTATTTACTTTATTGAATAAAGTAAGAGAGAATCGAAATTCTAATTCATAAAAAATAGAATAAGATTGTAATTGATTTTACTTTGTTTAATTAGATGAAAAAGCAAATAAGGAATAAAGGCTTAATGAAAGGAAAATGACTAAAATGTGCATTGTATCTTCTTCTCTTTCTTTCTTTCTCTCTCCTTCTCTCTCTCTCTCTAGCATCTTATACACATAGATTATCTACTCTCAATCGCACCTACACCAACTACACATACAAATCACTCGCACACAAATCACCTATATAGATCGCACACACAGTCACATTCATACATACATGTACATACATACATGCACATGCACGCATACGTACATATCATGAACCCTCAATAACGACCTAAACCTATGAGGTTTCTCAAGGCCTATATGAGAGGAAGCCTAAAGTACAAGCTCATTGAAGCTTTTAGAATGTAGATGTTTCTAGAAAGTCTTGGAATATGTAGATCTTTATATCTTAGTAGGTAAAGGACAGGTAACATTGGAATTATAAACATAATATAGGTCATTAGATTAGATTAATCTTGTCCATTCATTTCAAGAGGCTACTTGTGTATGTCGAGGACTTCCCTCAGTTGTAATCATCAGTCATTTGAGTAAAAATCATCTGAGTTCCAAAGTTTCTCTCTCTAAACGCTTTTCGTTCTCTCTCTAGAATTCTTATGTACTTAGTGGAAAGGTTGACTTAGTCTTCTTTAAGGTCTCAAAGAGTCTAAGAGCAGTATGTGTAAGATTAGTTATCTACTCTCTATGTAACAAGTGATATCAAAGTAATGCTTAAAAAGCTATGGTTGGAAACATAACTGATGCGGTTGAGTATGATGGTACTCTACTGACTCCTCTTGCTGTAAGTGAGTTAACCAATCTAAGTTTGTCAAGTGGTAGTGATGGTCCGATTGAGGCTAGGTTAGCTAGGCCGGAGCAAACATGGCAAACCTAAAGGATTAAGTGGATGAGGTAAACAACAACATAGGAAGGCTTAAGGAAGAGCTCTTAGGGAAGATGCTATCAACCTTAAACCAAGCAATAAGCGACCTTTAAAAAAGAGACAATGACTTGGAATTAATCATAGTTTCCTTGAAAAGGGAGGTAAAGAGTTTATGAGCAATGATGCAACAAGGGAATATTGCTAAACAAGGCTTAGCCCAAATGGGACACATAGGAAGGATTGATGTCCCTAAGCCAAAATCCTATTTAAGAATCAGGGATGCAAAGGAGATTGACAATTTCTTGAGGAGTTTAGGAAGATATTTCAATACTATGGGTGTGATGGATGATGCTTCGATGATCCACTCTACCCTAATGTTTCTAGAAGATGTACCCACATTATGGTGGTGAAGAAGGTCAGAAGGTGCTAAGCGGGGTATTGAAGATATTACCACTCGAGATGACTTCAACATAGAAATGAAGGCCCAGTCTTATCCAAGTAATGTAGAGAAGGATGATAAGGTCAAATTAAGAAGACTATGGTAAGAATGCTCTACTCGAGAATATGTGAGGGAGTCCTCTAAGTTGGTACTAGAGATCCTTAATATGAGTGACAAAGGTACAATGTTTACCTTTCAAGATAGATTGCAAAGGTAGGCTCAAACTGAACTAGAAGACATGGAGTCAAAACCTTCGCCCATGCCGTAGCAACTCTAGAGATCTTAATCGAATTCAAAAGAAGTGACAAGCTTAAGGATAAAAGCAGAAAAGGATGGGCCTTAAAGAGGTAGGGGAGATGCTAAAAAGATAGAGGTCAATCCAAGAAGAGAGGGCTAAACTTAAGCATGGAAAGATAAGGTCCTTGAGACTCATGGGGAGTCTTTACAACAAAGTTTTTCTTGCTTCCTATGTGTATGCACTCGAAAAGCTAGGAATAGGCCTAACTAAGCCAAATTGGCAACGTTATGTGCCAAAGAATAGGAAATGACTTAGAATGACACTAAATTGGGAGTCTAAAACTATTGGATGCTATAAAGCAAGCCTATCTATGAATCGTAGGGGCTAATGTATGTGGAGGGCTAAGTTGTGGATCATATGATAAATGCTTTAGTTGACACAAGTGCTTCTAACATCTTCATCTCTAAAGAAGCAGCTACCAAAATAAGGTTGAAGGTAGAGAAGGGTTGAGGAAGGCTCAAAACAGTGACCTTTGAAGAGATACCTACCACAGGGGTAGCTCAAGAAGTAAACTTCGAACAATAGAATAGGAAAGAAACAGTAGAAGTGATCCCTTTGGATGATTATGAATTGGTGATCGGTATGAACTTTCTTGATAGGATCAAGGCTTACATTATGCTATGTTCCAATTGTATCTTCGTCATGATTAAGACCCAAGAATGTGTTGTTCTAGTAAGCCAAAATTCTAACCCAGCTACTAAGATGTTATCAGCTATCTAGCTATCTAAGGGGATGAAGCAAGATGAGCCCATGTTCTTGGCCACCCTAAAAGTAGAAGATGAGTCCTAAAGAAGTAGGAGACACCAAAGACAATCCAAAAGATATTTAGGGAGTTTAGCCATGTGATGCCAAAGGAACTACCCAAACAATTTTCAACTAAGATGGAAGTAAACCATGTAATTGAGTTGGAGCTTAGTGCTAAGGCCACATCAGCAATTCCCAACCAAATGTCACCTCCTAAGTTAGAAGAACTTCAATAACAATTGAAGGAGCTCCTAGATGTTGGCTTTATTCGATCTTTTAAGGTGTACGAGTCTACTTGAGAAATGAGAGACTATGTAAAGGAAAACAAGTGAAATATAAATGCTCAAAGTAAGATAGGAAATGTAAAAAAGAAAAGGCAATTAGGGTTTAATTGACATATAATAAAATTTAAAACTAAAAGAATATGTTTTTATTTTTATTTTTAATAAGAAGCAATTCAATTAAGACTCAAATAGTTTATATTAATTTAACCCCTTAAATCAAACTGTTTAACCTTTCACTCTCGAATCGAATCGTAAGCCTTATCAAACTATAAAAGAATCATATTTTATGGTTTAATTCAATCTGATTTGGTCGAATTTGATAGATAGTCCTAATAAACCAACTTACTTTGAACTTTTCAACACTTAATTAGATGACCTTCGTTATTTGAATAAAGACTTAATTGCAATAATTTTGTTATGTTAATGTGTTTGGGTTATTTTTATTATCGAATTTGCTTCCTTGTAGGCATATAGATATCTATTATTTGTTAAGGAGTTATTAGTTAATCTAAAGTCGGTAGGTTAATGATACGGATTGTTAGAACCAAAATCTCCAAAAATAGAACATCGAATAACTTCAGATTTCAAGGAAGTAGCTAGAACTCACGGTCGAGTGGCATTATCTCAATAGAAAATCCTTTAAGCAAAAGGAAAGCCATACGAGAACCCCTCTATGTACCGATTTTGCACAATCACCCCATTATCACCCCTTCTACGTCCAAGAGAAATAATCACGGTACGACTTCCTTCGAGGTTACATTTACTTGTGCATGCATACTGCCTATTACAAAATCTTCCTCGCATCTTTGCACAAGCACAAACCATCACAATAAATATTCAATAGGCACAGGATATGTCACAGACTCAAACAATCTAGGACAAGTATCTGTACAATGACACTTCCAATCAAAACAAAATGCTGAATGCTAACAAATACAACCAAACTGTCCTACCCGTAGACTGTATCAGGAACAACCCCTTCAAATGTCAGTCATCATCCAGAGAAAGCTAAGACAATTACAATCTTAAACTACTTTCTAAATTTCCTTTGCTATTCTATTCACAAGGTTGCCGCTGCTTTGGTGCAGTTTATGGTCACTGAACTCGTGCATTATAGCCTCCTGTATATAGGAACTATTTGTCAGTATACATTGTTCGATTCATATAGCAGAAGCAGATAGAGAAAACAGCAAAATTTGCAGTGCGATAAAATGTCATTGTGCTTCCTTCCTCTCTGGAAGCATCGCCTAAAATTCGAACAATTCATGCACACTTGACAGATTATGTCTGCATTTAAGCTCCCAAACTTTGTTTCAGGTAGCATGTTTAAATTTCACTTCAAAAAATTTTCAAGAAGTAAATACAGAACACAAGAAATTTCAGAATACCACGCATACCATTTGATCTCTCAGATATGCGGCGGTGAGCCAAGCTCTGAACCACAAACAGATGTGTATGTTGACATTGAATCTTCTTTCGACATGGCTACGAAGTTTAGTGGAGCTGTAGACAACCTTCTCATTTCCTTGTAGTAACCATTTTGTCGTCCAGAATAAGATCTTGGGGTAAGCAGCTCAGAAGTCACACTTCCCACTGAATTACGGCGTGCTTTGGGAGTCATGGATCCATTCACATTTGATGAATATCCATTCGGCTTTCTAAAGCTATTGCCTTTTCTAGGACTAGGTTTAGATCCATACATAGATTCCTTTTCTGTAAGAAGCAAATCCTGGATTTTCTTTTGGTCCTGCAAAATGAGGCAAAAAATGAATAATCATATCACAAGATGACCACATGACTCCAGTAATTGAAGAAAATGAACAAAAGATGAAGGATATAAAACTGTTCCATCATGAATATTATGTCATCGAAGGGATGGCATAAGAAATTACCCTGTATCTCTTTCTCTCCTCCTCCTTCCTTTTTCTGCTCAATTTGTAATCATCCAGTATAGAAATAAGCCGCACCTGCAAATAGAAATGACAATAACTTCTTCCACTTGTTTCTTTCTGGAATATTATGAAAAAATTGCAAGTCCAAAGTAATTCAAAGAAACTCACTCCATCATAGAGAAATAATGTTCCCTTTTCATCCTCCCATGTAAGTGTCTTGTTTATTAGACTATCAACCATCGCTGAAGACAAATGTGTTAATGATGGAACAGGAGATTTAACAAGAAATGGTGCCTGTTAATAAATAGTACCTGGAATTTTGCTCACAGTAACCCGGGCTCGCTCAGCACGTTTCAGGTTAATGTGAGCTCCCTTGCCAGCATGGTAACGGTTCTCATCCTAAGACAATCACATTTGCATCACCATAAGAATCTCTAAAATGACTACAGCTATATTATAAAAAAATTAAAGAAAAAAAAAACAAAAAGAAGCCCTCAGTTATCATCTTCCTACTAATTTGTTCTAGAAATAATACAAAAATGGCATTTAGCAGTGTTGGGCTTACTTGGTTGTATTCTTCAAGCCAGTTCTCCTCGTCACAGGCAGACAGCCATCGATCAATTCTATCCATTATCTCGCTTCTGGTTGAAGCTTCTTCTTTTACTTTAACTATCTGCGCTTCAATATTTGCCAACAGCTCTGAAGGATCCACAAGACCTGGCAAAAACAGGAACCATAAATCGAACTCATATATTATATATAATTATATCTTCCAAAAGTCATAGCACCGGATCACAACTTAATAAAAAGCAATCAGACAATGAGAAGGATGAGATACCGGAATCCATCAAGGCATTTGATTTCTCAGCAGATGTGCTGGTGTCAGGTACGATATGGACCATCCTGCAAATATCCTCTAATTCTGCCCGCCTTCTTAGTACTAGTTCCTTCAATCTGCTTGCCTTTAAATTTTTAAGCCTCTGCACTTCTGCTGATGCCTGTAGTAAATTCTCCTCAAAATTCATATTTCCTAGAAATCATAATATAGTATTATATGTATATAGCAGAACTGATTTTGATCAAGAGAGCACCAGCCCACCTGCTCTATTGTCTCCTCTGAAAGGACACCTGGTTCTGTAATTTCAGATTCTGAATATCCAAGGACAGAAATCATTCTTGAAAACTTATTCTTCTCTGCATTTGGGGTGTCCATCAAATTCCAAAGCTCAAACAACGAGCTGGCAATATCTTTCACCTGCTCATGCAAATGAATAATGAGAATGCACAATCACCTAAGAAATTAGATCTATGTATATATCGCCAGGGTTGTGCATTACTTTTTTTATGCGAGCCATCTTTTCTGCTTTCAATTTTACAATGGCCTGCTCAAGACCTTCCAGTGTACAATTGCTGATATTTGTCGCTTTTTCAACATTAGTATCTTCTAAGCTTGGATGCACCTTACTCACAGTCTCCCTGAAGTCCACTCCAAGCATGCCACACAGCGAATGTATTTCGTTTACATGCTCCAAAGCTTTCTGGACGCGTTCAGACTGTGACAGATGCACCTTATTAGCATTAAAAAAAAAAAAAGAAAAAAGGAGAGAAAGAAACTTTGACATGTAAAACATGAACCATTACTGCTCTATAACATAAAAAGTTATAGAGAGCTTTCACATTTGCATAAATTGCATTCCAAAAAAGAACGATCAGTGATTTGGCACTTGTGATTATCTCAATGTCAGGATTAAGCCATAAGGGTAGAAGACTGATGTAACAAGAAATAAGTAAACTGGGGCTCTACCAGATCAATGAGATAGTTTTTTAAAAATCTCCCCCTTACCACTGATACAGTCACTTAGGTTGTAGTTATTCATCCAGTAAATGGCTAAAGTATAAATCAAAACTACGAGCTATCATTAAGAATATAAACCTTTTCCTTTTGAAGTTTGTGAAGATGGGCTTGATATTCACCAAGCTTTCTTAGGGACAAGTCTTCATCCAATGATAGTATGGCAAAATTGCTTAAATGACTGTAACCAGAAATTTCCAGACTGATCTTCTCTATTTGTGCTTTGATATCAGCAAAATGTTTCACTCTTTCTTCTTTCTTCCTCTTCAAATCTTCTATGATGGGACTGATAGATGCAAGTTTTTCTTTCAACGATGCTGACCTCCTTTCAGATTGACCCTGTAAAATCACCAGAAAAATTGTATAAGTGAATGAAAAACCACTACAAATGGAAATCTGATGGTGCAGGGTAACTTGATCTTCATAAGGTATATGTTAAAAAGCTTCTACTTACCTGGTAAATATGATAATAACAGCTGGCACATGACCGCATGGAAATACACACTACCTAAAACTTTATAAATTTCGGTACACATACGCAGGTTTCATCCTACTAAAACTTTCTATTTCACCTCCATTATCAAATTAGCTTTAACTATGGCCAACTTTTGTATACCTTTACGTATTAAAGCAGATATATGTGCCTCTTGGTGCAGGTGCTACCAGCCATAGGTTTGTGTTGGACTCTTCAATGCTAAATGCCCAACAGTACTAACACGAAGATAAAATAGATCGCATTCATGAAAACAAGAACCTTAAGTGAAATTATAGATCTCATTTTCTAAAATTGCAATTTAAAACATGAGTTCCATTAGCATGGGGTGATATTGAGGAGAGTAGTATTGGGGGAAGACTAAAGAAAAGAGCCATCTAGATTCTAGCACATCATTCATCTGTATACAAAAGACAGCTTATTCCCACCAGGTGGAGTCAGCTTCTTACTGTACCCCATGTAAATTCACCACAAAGTACAACAGCCAAAAATAATACTTTATTACCATAAGGCCTACTAGGATTTATATATTCTCTTGGGTAAATAATCAATTCATTGATAAAAGGAAATGCAAAAAGTGAGGGTGTTTTACTAGGATTATGTCCTTCAATAGTTAACTTCTTTAATTTTCTGGAGTACAGCTCAGCATACATGCTCTCCCCCGGAAGTGATGATATTGGTAAATCAATCTCTTTTCTTTCTTTTCTTTTTTTCCTTTTTTCTGGTTAATTAGACCAGTTGTAAGTCAATGTCCTGTATTCTCAGATATATTTACTACTTAAAACCACAACTTATTAACTCTTTTATTCTAGCATATAGTTCATAAACTCTGAAGTAAACACCCTTCCTCAACGGTTTGCAGTGGGGATACACATGAATATAGCTCTCCATGAAACAGAATTCGCTAATAAATCGCAGCATGGGATGCCCTAGATAATAAAGACTTTTGGCATTCAAAACTACATTAAATCTTCAAATTCACTGAATCAAGCAATTGACATCAGATATGACTGAGATGATTACATAAAGTGAACAGGGGAAACATACCAATCCACATATTTGATTTCCATTTTGACATGAGTTCTGTGGGAAGGCACCAAATGCAAAATTGGTCAATCGATGGTATCGCATAATGCAACAATAAACAACTGAAGAACAGGGTCGATTAATAAATGAGTATATGCTAAGCAGCCCATTTTACCGGTGAATAAATATCAAGTTCACCCAGCGCAGCCATGAGAGCTGCAACCTCAGCTTCCTTGGATGCAACAGATTGATGAAGACAAGCCTTTGTATTAGCAGCTTCATCAACCTTTCTTCTGTATACTTCCAAGCATTCCCTCTCCAATTCTAAAAGCATACAGTCCTTATCGGGTTCACTTTCTCCAATTTCATTCCATAGTTGCTGTCCTCATAAAGAATAAGTTGTGAGTGTAGTTTCTAATTTGATCATTTCCTATGAATACAGGATAAGCAAGCCAGATGACAAAGAGCAGCAGCGTTGACTAAAATTCAAAGTGTCCCAAATGTTCTAGCACTCCTCCCCCACTGAATTCACTCAAAATTCTGACATCTACTGAACATGTATTGTGTACTTATATCTATAGTTTAACTCCCTGAATCAGAATTGGTTGGGCGAAAGGATTCGGAACTCAGCAAGGCTTTAAACTGTTCATGAAAAAGATTTTTAAAAATGAAAGTTCAAGACTAATAATCCAGAAATGATCAAACAACACACCATGACCAGGTGAGTCATTGTACAACCAAATATAAATAATAATTTGAAAACAGTTACTAGGGAAAGAGCAAGAGGAAAAGAGAAAACATAATCATTAATAATCGAAAAAATCACCACAAAATGTTGTAGTAAAAGTGAAGAGACACAAAAGACATGTAAGGTCTGAAAATACAAAAAGCCTAAATAGCGAGCTCTACTACAATAGACCACAATGATTAACAAAAAGGAAACAATCAGTGCATTCTTCCTAAAGGAGCTGCAAGAAAGAACAACTTAAAACATTAAAAGTATCAGAAACAGGACCCTTTATCGCTTTAACATAATTCCCATGCAAAAATAGCTGCCATGAAGCGAATTTGAGAGAGAGAGAGAGAGAGGAAGAAGAAGAAGAAGCAAAAAACACCCAAAAAAACAAAAAAAAGAAAGAAAGAAAGCAAGGACAAAAGTGAAGTAGAAAAGACCTGAAGCTCTCTAAGCAAAGCACTGCAGCCATTGCTGAAAAGTGAGCTGAACGTAGGACACCCAATGGTCAGCATCCCTCTCTCTCTCTCTCTCTCTCTCTCTCTCTCTCTCTCTCTCTCTCTCTCTCTCTCTCTCTCTCTCTCTCTCAGAAGGTTAAAAGTCCACAATGGTTTGGTAGTAGAGTGCTACAGCCGACGACACCAAGGATAACCCCAAGGAGCAGGTATTTTAGAACAAACCCAAATGTATAAATTACATAAAATACTAAGTAACAACAATAATGGGTAGGTCCACTGTTTTTTCTTTCTTTAATTTCCTCCAACCCGACCCTTCTCTATCAGATCTGAGCTCAAATCCTCGTAATGCCTCTCCCTTCAATGGCGCCGCGGAAACTCCGTCTCTCCCAAAAAACATAATCATGGAACCTTAAGGACCACAAGTAATGAAGCAAACAAAGCAGAGGATCTTAGAGACATTTACAGAGGGACAAAGTTTGGATTTTGGAGAGAGAAGAGAAGAGAATGATAGATTGATTAACAGGGTAAGGTAGTTTGTGAAGAAAGAAGGAAGTCACTCAACTCACATCATTATTGCTTATTAAAATACATAACTTTTATATGATTAGACTAATGAAAATTAAATAAATAAATGAAGGCCAATGAAGGAAAGAGAGAGAATAACAGAAAAAGACAAGGGACTAAGCATCCAACCCCAACCGACAGGAGAGGGAAGTAAGCGGAAGAGCAAGTGTAAGAATAGTGAAGGACTCTTTTCACCTTTCAGGGCTTTGGAGGTTAGGCTATAATGCGCTACTCCTGATTGAGTAGAGAACTGCGCACTTTAGCTAGGCCAATAATTGTGTTCGTTTTTTTTTTTTTTTTCCCTTTCTCCCATTCCTTTTCTAATTCATCAACGTGTGCTGGATACAGGATAGACAAAAAAACAAAAATCACATATATATATATATATATTTTATGTAAATATAAAAAGATTAATATTAACGAGATATAATCCCTAGAAACCAAAACAGTGCAGCTTTCGTCTCAAATTACCCAGTAATCCAAATTATTGGAGATTTTTCTACCTCATCAAATCGTAAGAACGTAGGTTATTTTTTTTTCTTTTTTTAATAAACTGAAAATTCAGTAACAGAAACATCATCGTGCTCTCCTTCTGAATGTGTCCAACCAATGCATCTGCCACTGCATGTAGCTCTCCTGGCACGACCGCAATCCTCTGCTCAATGAAGGTAGGATAGCCTTCCCAATTCCCATACAAGCCATATCAACAGATAGAGGAGTGAGAAATATAGTCTAAAGTGGGTCAAAAGCAAATGAATTATTTTTGCTCCCTTTATTGTCAATGGATAAAAAATTTCACCTATCCAAAATTTGCGGGAGAACTGCAAATTCACCAGCAGTTAGGGCAATTTAGAGGGTATTGCTCATGGACGAATAGGATCTGTATCTAAATCTAAATCTATGGAGTTACCTCTTTCAGTGCATGAGTAACATCTCTCAATGTAAGCGAACTTTAGTCGATTAAGGCGAACTGGAGTTACAATGCCATAATAAAACTAAGATAATAGAAAGGGAATACAAGAAATGAGAGAAAATTTTCAGCAACAGAGATTAAAGACTGGTCAAAGGAGAACCAATATAATCAACGAGAATTAATATTAAGGAATCTTCTAATTCTACACTACTACACACCTATTTTATTCTATGCGAAAAACAAAGAAGGTATGCACCTAAAATATTAAAATAAGAAGTTATACAACCAAAAATAAAAAAGCTACATACAGAAAGAGAAGAAAAACATCTAAATCAAATTAAATATCCTATAATAATAAATGTTTAGTTTTTAATTTTTTAAAATCTAACTTCATAACAATTTCCTACATGCATACAGTTGCTTATATAAATAAAAAGAAACGAAGTAGAAATAACATTGTTTAGATTTTTAGATGTTTAATTTAATTATCAATGAAATGGATGACCTCGTGAAGAAATCTATATTACGACACCTTAAATTTAAATTTCTAAAATTACTGAATAAAACTACATACAAAATAAAGGTAGAACACAAATATTGGTAATTATTAAACCTCCTCTATTACTTTCAAAAAATTAAAAAGGATTACGGATGGAACCGAGTGGTCCACACTCGTATGACCTATGATGGCCCTAGCAAGAAGGGTTTATCGGCTAGACTCTGGGGTGGCATTTCCTTGTTGACTTTTCTTTGTTTGATATAATTTAGAAATGATATTACACGGGTTTAATTGTTAGAACATGGTTTGGGATACATTTGAGTCTTTATTTGAGGTTTGCAAATGATTTTTTCCCTCTTGTTGTTCTAGGAAATCAGAAGTATGGAGAGATCTCAAGTGAACTTAGAGATTCTTGATTTGAGGGAAAGGATTAGAAGAAACGAAGAAACAGAAGAGAGAAAAGATAGGGATAAAGTTTTGAAGAGAAACATGTTGGTTTTGAGATGGTACTTGGATAACATGGAGAAAATTTGAGTAGGATTTTGGCTTGAATTGCCCGATACTTTTGGTTAGATCTTAAGAGTTGGATTTGGTAGAGATTTCTCAAGATTCATATACTATAATGAGGGCCTCATGTGTTGAATTAAATCAATAATTGAACACAACATAAACTCATGTCCACATGTAATAGTGGGCAGTAAAGTATAAGTGGAGATGTAACTGCATATGATGCATCAAATTAACTTACTTAGCCATTTTAACTAATCGTTTTTTTTTTTTTTTTTCCATTTCTTGCCTATAGTTTAGGCTACCTCACCATTCATCTATCATAACCCTAGAATAATAATTCAACTAACATAATAGTTCAACTATTATACTTCCTAACTTAACACTTAAACCTTAACAATAGAACGAGTTAACTCATATTTCTTTCTTTCTTTGCCTTTCACTAGCTACAACCAAATCTAGAGAACCAATACCAATAACTTATGGATGTTGATGCAGGTTGATTTAGAGATTGTACCATAAACTTACCATGTACATTTGAAGATCAGACTACAAACTTATTAATGATAAACAAAACTTAGTACATTTAGGTAACTTTTAGTTAACACTCATAACCTATCAACTATACTTTGTAAAGTTGATGACACTATCACTAAAGTAATGCAAATGTCATGTGCAAACACTATGCATAATGCAAAGGATAAACATTCTCTAAGCCAATGACGATATTCAGGCATATATGTAAACTACCTATAGTATCAATTCAATCATTATACCAATACAAATAAGTTATATATATATATATATATATATATATATATCAAAATCTTACCCCTACTCCAGATATTACTAATATTAATATGTTTTGTCAATCCAATACTAAAACCAAATCATCAGCAAAACATTGTGATCCCTTTAGAATAGTGTATAAGTTCAACAACAAACCCTAGATTTCTTTCCAAATTCTCCTATAATAGTTGCAAACTATAGTAAGTGATCATACAAATTTTAACAACCAATAAGCATGTAGCCTACAATATTAATCATAGTGCAACACACAAAATTAGGTTAGAAAGCATGCTCACTTAGGCTTCACAATCTTCTTTAACCAACAAGAATAGGTTCACTGATCATACATATACAATTCTAAATCATTTTCATGTACATAATCATATGCAACATAAGATGACAATGTATATAAGCATATATAGCATAAGATGACAATTTTATAGTATTATTTTTATGCTATCAACTTTTGATTGCCATTTTTTTCTATAACATTACCACAAATAATACATATGGAAAATAAATACACATATGCCTACTAATGTCTAAACCAATATTATATAGTTTTACTTATATTTCTATGATATGCAAAGCATAAAACTTATAGCTAACTACGTATATAGTTTAATATGGTTCATAAGTGCATATAGAATATGGATTATATTTAACTACCTATGTGTTGTAGAAACTATACTTTAAGTAACTTTTTGGTATATGATTAGCTAAGAATTAGAAAGAATATGACATTCCAAAATGAAACGTAGATTCTATCCATAAAGTGAGCTGTTAATTTTAAAATAGTCATCGTAAACCAATATTATCCTTAAACATTGTTAGTAATTTATTTTGTTATATAGTTATGGAAATTAATGTTTGTAAGGGTATAGCAATACTAAATGTAGGTTCAAATATAAGGAAAAATCACAACTTCTACCATGAATTTACTAAAAACCACATTTAAACAAAGAAGTTAAACATAAACACATTAGTACTATAGAGCTATCTTATAAAAATTGTCCTTTTAGCTCAAAACACGTCTATATTATTATCCTTTTTCCTTATTGTTTTTATCTAACTGACATGATATGTCTTCAAAATATCATTTAAAAATCCTAGGGAATAGTTTAAACATGGATAAATAAATTAAGTTATAGAACATCTAAATTTTAAGTATATTTAAAATATCATAATAACTTATAAAATCAATATGTGTATTCACTTATAATGGGGAAATTCAAGAAATGTATCAAACTTTCGCATTCTTGTACAAAATCTTCCTTATGTACAATTTGATATTTAAATATACATTGAGAAGCAATTTAATGAGTTAAAAAGCATGCCAAGCTATGTACACAAAAAGCTGGTGGTGTGAATTTATATGAATTGGCCAAGCTTTTTGTAGTCAAGCAATATGAATACTATTTTCTCAATAAGATGGCTAGGTTTGATTTTCCTCTTTCCATAGTCATTGTAATAATATTTGGAAAAAAGAAGAATTTGTATGAATTAAAACGCATAACTTTCTCATCCATTCAAACGTCCTACTAAAAGTTTTTCTAGATGCTACATTGTTCGTTTCTTTTTTTATCTACTATGTTTTGTTTACTTGTTATCACATACTTCATTTGCATACAAAATTTACTTACACAACACCTAGCTCCCTTATCAATGCACTTAGATTATATCAATACATATTCATATTAGTTATTAATATAATAATGATAATAGTTTCTATGGTAGAAATGTTATACTAAAATTTGCTTACTCTCCCTTCCTGATATGTTTGGGGTGTTGAATCTAATTTATCTACCATGAATCACATATCTAAAGCATATACTTACATATATTTAAAAATAATCATAATATAAATTCATATTATTTAAGCTAATCTCTTATTGTTTATAATTAGATTTTCCCTTTCAACTAGTTTATGGTTATACTAAGTTGTAAGAAATAATTGACGTAATTTGAGTTAAATCACCATAACCATTTTATGGTGAACTATTTTAAATTTCGTATTGGATGAGTTCTATATTTCCAATCAATAAAACAAATGATAATCGGTACCTAAAGAACATAGGATTTCATATATTTTCTTTAAGAACATAGTTGAAAAAGTAAAAGGGTATATCGATAATCTAATTACGAAACTTACATTTCAAGTAATTTGTGGATGCCAAGCAACATGTTCTCATAAGATGCCTTTGTGTAGCAAACATTACTAAGTTTTCTTTATTTTGATCATTGCCATCAGCTCACTTACCAATTATCAATTCCTGTATGTATGTTGGTTAATCTAGCTCTCTCCTACAAGTTATGTTTGGTCAACATAACTGAATAAGGAGAACTAGATAATACAGTACATTTTTCTTATATCATATTGATGTATGCATTTTTAGATACGGATTTTAATGATTGAAAAAAAAATTTTAATTTAAAAATTTATTATTAGTATCATCAATTATAATAAGGTTTAGTACTATGGTTTGAAAATTTGGTATAACATTATTTTTTGTAAAGATATATTGATTCTATGCTGTAAAATAGAATTTGGCATTACAAAATCTATTATAAAAAATTTTTAGTTTTAATCTAGCACCTCAATGCATTTTTATCTAGTAACTTTAGTTAATATACAAAACAACTAATAGATTAGAAAATTTACCAAGTGTCATATCATAAATATATAGTAACCAAACGATGCTTATTTCTATTCCCTCACCATAACAATGACTAAGAAGAATGCATATGATATTCATTTACTCGTTCCATTTATTTTGATACCTAAGGTAATCTCCTAGTCGGTCTGCTAATGTTAGCGGCATATCCCTAACTTTTGGTGTTCATATCAATATCATTTTTTTTTTTCACTCTTTCCAAGTAATGAGCCATGCAGTGCTAACTAATAGATGGTCACATGAGGAAAAGCAAAAGGGGAACACCAAGTGTGTTATGGAGTTATTAGAGTTATTAATTAAAAAGAAAAAAAAATCATAAAATGGGCCTAAGTAAAAACATATTACAACTATAGGGCAGTGAAGGCACAATTTTTGAAAGGTACCTTCATCTTTGTTATTTTCTAAGAAGAAGGCGCCTTTGATATCACCTTCCTTACAATTATGAAAGTGAAGGCACTTTTCAAGGTAGTGCCTTTATTGGACCTAAAATAAAAATGCAACTTCATGATCAAAAGGCTTTCGAAACTTACGCAAACAAACAGTCCTCTCTTTCTCTCTCATACAGACAAACACCCATCCATAAATTCAATATCTTATAAGCGTTTTTTGCGAAATCTAAGACAAAAATTGAAGATAAATGCTTTTTATACTTGTATTTCATCAATTTTTCCATGATTTTTCACAAATTTCATCAAAGTGTAGAAAACCTAGATTAGTTATAAAATTATATATTTTGATGTGTTATGCTCATATAATTGTGGATCTAGTGTTTAAATGTCATTATAACGATGTGTAGTTGTACAATTTGTTAGTAAAATGTATATTGGCACATTCCGCAATCTTAAAAAAATTGTTAGTTGATTGTATTCAACTTTACACTATAAATGTTTGACAAAGCTAAGATGATGGGTAGTGCTAGTGGTATGTAGTCGAAATGTACTATGCACTAATTAACATGTTACTTATAATGTGAATAGGTTAAAAATGATGGGCATGGTAAAATTCATGGTGTTTGCCTACAGAAATATTGTGAAGGAAAATTTAAGGCCGAAGTATAATCAGGACCTAATCAAGATGTTAAAAGTGGGGAAGTATGTGAACTCTAAACTACAGTAAAGAGTTTGCCAAAGTGTTAGAATTGATCACAATGCTAGGGAGGTTAAGTTAGTGTAAAGACATCCCATCGCTTATTTAGGATTGGTGTCGTATTCTCTAATTGCCATCAAGGATGAAGATAATGTTGAGAACTTATTTTAGATGGCCAAAACATTCAAGCAAACTCACATTTATCACTTATATGTAAGGATTGGGAAGCAGAAAGAGCTGGGCCTATCCATGTAATACATGTGCCACCCATTGAGTTTAACTAGCTCATGGTTGATGAATTCGAGCTACTACTCATCTCTACACCTGTGTAGGATGATGAAAATGCCGTTGACAAGGTAGTTAGATTGGTCATACATGCTTCAACGTATAGGAGGCTTAGATGATGAAGACGGCATCAACGATGGCGACGATCATTATGAGCACAAAGGAGATGAAGAGGATGATGACAATAAGGAGGAGGACGACGATGAGCATACCGAACCTAAGATGACTCTTACATGTCCCATTGTTCCTGAAATGACTACTACATATTCTTATATTCTTGAAATGCTTGTTGCACATCCATATGCATGAGGCTCAAGCTCAATGGAGCCAATTCCAATGCTAATACATCCTCTAAAGGTCAATACGACAGGTTTAACAATTAGGGATGCAATTCCCTTTTTCAATGCTGGTAGAGGTGACAAATACATATACTTTGAAACAAATGTTAATGAGAAGTTTAGGAACTATTGTGCTAATGAAGAGTTTTACAGAGGCATAAGATTCAATACTAAGGATAAACTTAAGAGTTGTTAAGTACTACCACATAAGGCATCATACAAACTTTATAATGCATGAATCCAAAGAGTAAGGACGGATGCAAATGGAGACTCAAGGCTTGTAAGAAAAAGTTAGAGGGTGTGTTTGTGATAATCAGGCTAAACAAACCCTAGACCTATGTGAATCCCATCATAAATCAAGAACACTCATAATTAGATTGCAATACGATGGCCAAGGATTTTCTTAATGTTATTAGAGAAGATATTGATATGAAAATTTCTTAACTACATTGTATTATTAGTAAGGAATTTAAGTATATGGTCACTAATAAAAGGATATAAGTTGGTAAGATTAAGGCTATTGAAATGGTGCTCGATAACTAGATGAAGTCATACAATGATTGATGGGAATCAAGCTACGGGATCCTTAACTCATAGCCTAGCCCGAGGACTAGAGGGGCTGGCACGACGAATCTTTATGTTCCAACCAACCCCTACCAAGGCCAAGTACTTACTTACCGAGTCACCTTTAATACTGTACCGTATGACTACCCTTTATTCTATGGTATGCCGAGTTGACGATTACTCTTTATTGCTGAGCCGCCTAATCACTTGGTATCATCCTTGCCAAAAAGCCAAGAAAATGAATCTAGACTGATTAAGTCATCCCTGCTCAGACAAGCTCATCTGTCCATACTTTTTGTCCGCATCTCCTAACGACCTTGCCAATGTCGCATCACCATGTATACAGTATCACATATAGAATTTGTAGCATCAATGATTATTTTCTTTGTATATTCATTTTTGCCCCTTTAGGAAATGCCCTTTTTGTCTTTTTCCTTTTAGGTAAATTATCTTAGTTTGCGAATATAAATACTCCTGTACGCAGTTGTAAGATCATTATATTACCTTCAATATACTTGAGTACTTTCTTCCTTACATAAACATTGTTTGTTTACTCTCGACATCACTCTTATCTTTTCCCTTTAATAAGGTTAAGTAATGAGTAATCTCACCGAACCAATTTGTGCATTATATCGAATTGTACCATGAGTTCTCGGAAGTTCCTTTGGTGCATTATATCCTCTAAAACTGTTCGTGGGTTTTCACTTACTGCTCCATTTGTCTTTATCGCTCCATTTGTCTTTATCGCTCAATTCGCCTTTGTCCTTCTTTTCGTACTTTTCCCCATTAGCCCTTTTTCGAGCTTTCTATAAGCTTAAACCTATCCAGCGATCGGTCTTGTTTGTTCATGGTCATAATTTGCACTAATGATCTTCCTAAACTCCTTAATGCAATCAAGATAAGTAACCTCGGGACAAAGGTTAAGTGGAAGTGGATGTGTTAAGTTAGTTTAGCTGGCCAACCATTTTAGATTCCTACTTGCTAAGGTTGATGAGGAGTAAGTTAAGTGACACATAAGGGTATATATCTTGCAAATGTTAAGAGGATTCATAGTTGCCAATAAATCCAACAACCTGATGCATGCCATGTTTCTCCATCTATTGGAGGACTTCAACTCAACTAGATAGTATAATTAGGGGTCCATATGTCTACCTTAGCTAGATAGACAACTACGTCGCATGTTAATGGATATGACTCGTAGGTTGGGAGATTCTGGAATTCTTCTTCAGGTGTAGACTTGGGATAGGTTCCTATACATTACCCTTATCAACAAGCATGGCATGGTCATCGATAGTAAGGTGATAGAATGAGCTACAAGCAATACCAATCCATGTGGTCATGCCTATCGGGATGTACCTAATAGGCAAACTATAAAGTAAGTACATATTCTAGATGCTTTTATGAACTTCTATTTCAGTACTTTACAAAGACACTAATTTTAACAACATAATTTTGTAGATCGCATAATAGCCATGACTAGATGAGATACTAAAGATCTTACCCGATTTCTACCGTTATAGTAGCCACATTTGGATAGCCTAAGTGCCACTTATCTGTTTCTACATATTTGAGTAACATTTTCTAAAGCGTGTAGTTTGGCAACTTGGTGGTTTACAAAGGATTCTACCACCATGCGACACAAAGGAGGCCTTGCACCTTATCGACCTACAAGGTTGAATGAACATTGACTGGATTATATAGCATCTACTACACATCACCAATTAGAAGGATCGGTACTTTTGAGTAATTTAGATCGATGGATCAAGAGAAATAAAGCGTGGCTGTCGATAGTGGTATAGGAGCATCACTCACCAATATATCAAACAAACTAAAGCATTGTTTGGGCAATTGTGAGTCCGGTTCCAATAACTACTATTTTGGAAGCTGAAGGTTTCTAGTACATCAGAATCACAATCAATGGGTTTGATTACCAAGCAACTCAAACTTATACTAATCATGAGATATGGTTACTACATAACCATCTTCAGTTTACTCTGTACCCTCTACATCTAGCTTAAGAGCAGGTTTAGGGTGTAGGATGACTCTGACTGGGCATATTATAACCCTTTAGATTCTCCTAAGCGGGGCAGATGCACTAGGATAAGGGGAGGTAGATGACAGTAGAGATAAGGTCACCCTGGCAACAACATTGCAAGTCTATCTCGTAGGGCGAGGTCATCTAATGGTGCAATTGTAGGTAGCATGCTAGGCTCTCTTACTAGCTCGTTTTAAGACCCCAGTTATGGAGATGCAACGTAATCCTTCCTTCATACTACCAGCTTCACATAAGAGAGGGAGAAAGTCTATCGATTCCTGAGGTGAGAGTTCTTTCCAAATAATTATAGTCGAACCTTTATAGTGCTTTAAGCCTCCCAGCAGTAATGAAGACAGGCTCCCAGGTTCTGGCATTTCCTAAGGAGAGGAGGTCTAGGGAGAGTTTGGCATCCAAAGTATCAAGAGACTTCGCTAAGACTAGAAGAATAAGGGATTAGTGTATTCATTTGTTAAACTTGTATGAACAACTAGACCGACTATCTCTATTTATGTAAAATTTAATATCAGTTTAACTTTTTAGTATTTCTTTCTACATCCTAGTTGTCTTATACTGCATTGTTTACTTTAAAATGGTAACAATCAAGTTTATAGTTAGAGATGTGATCTGCAAATATTTTGCTTGAATTTGTGATTTTGCAGTTGGCAATGTGAGTTGTAGATGGGATTTTGGTTTTTTCACTAGATTACTATTTATTTCAACTTGTTATTGTGTTGTTACTTTGTATTGTATTTTAGATGATCTACTACACCTACTGGTTTTGATTTTGCAGGTTTTTACAAAGAAGATCTTTCTGAAAGGTAACTTTCTCGTCTTATTTTTAATGAAGAAGGCGTCTCCTTCTTTGCCTTCTTCCTTAAAAATAGAATAAACAATGGTATCTTCAGAAATACACATTTGATACCTCTTAAATGAAATATGTTTTCCCTTAACTGTCTTTTACAATTTTTTTCGACTCGAATTTAATATCACATAATGAAGACCGGTGTCGAGCTTTGCTCTATGTGGTAATTTAAGATTGTAAAATTACCCATGCATTACAACGTTAATACATAATGTTATGACTTATATTTTTTAATGGTATATTTTTACCTAGATTTAATGGTAAAAATTAGCATATATGTATATATGCATTGTATACTATGTTTATTTGGGGAATATTTGTATATTTTAGATGCAGTTACATTGCATCTGGTTTACCTTATAAGCCAAATACCGTATATTTGATGTCTCTTTTAAGTAAGTTCATCATATCAGCAAGCTATTTTAGTGTTGTCAATTTGAGCTATTTTAGTTGCCGGCTATATGAAGTTTCAATTCCAAGTTTCCGTTAAATAATAATCTCTTTCACTAAATTTATATTTATACTTTTAGTAAAGCTTTTATTTTTTTTTTTTCCCCTCGAGAAATGAGCTTTACAAGACCACCTCACCTCACTCTTTTGAGGCACCATAAGGTTCGAACTAAAAATGAAGGATGCATTCTGAAGCGCCAAATTTTAGTAGGTCGAAGGATTCGGGATATCATAATGGTGTTGGGCTTCCATGGTAAGGCATATGGACTTTTGAGAAAATGACGATTGGAAATGGATTGGGGCCCTAGTTACGTTTTAACTTAATAAGCCTGATTACTCACTCATTTATCACTTGCTAAACAAAGTAGAATAACTAATTCAAGTATCTTTTGAATAGTTATAGGATTCCGGTACTTAATGGTTTTATTCAAATTTTGGGATTCCATAATTCATTATGGCTTTACCCGAAATGTAAATCATATCTTGGAGTTACAAAATATTTTAGGCCATAAACTTATCGCCTGATTTTTCATGGGAGATTAGATTCCATTTCTGCAAACTTTAGGAATCCTATTCTGGAAATTTTGGAAATTTCATTTTCTCTTTTGTATCAGTTTCTTTGTCTCTATGCTTTCTTTGAATTTAAATATTTAACACTAGATTGATGTAGAAGTAAAACTCGCAGAGAAAAAGGAATTATTTAAACTATTTCATATTGTTTATTAATTTAATAACCACTTTATTTAGATAATTATATCCCATTTTTCCTCCTTTTAAGGTTGGATGTTGAAAAGCAAATCAAGAGAGAGTAAAACACTTCATGTCACATTTGGTAAACACAAATAGTTTGAAATGAAAAGAAATGGAATAGATTGAAATAAAAGGAAACGAAATAAGGATTAGAATGAAATAGAATGAAATGAAACTAAATATGTATATAGTATTAATTGTTAAAAGTACTTTAATTATTAAATATCATTATTAGTTTGAATGTTTAATAAGTAATTATAATCAATAATAATTAATGAAGTAGGAATAAAATCACAATTGCTCCTATACAAGATGATATCAAATTCTTTTTTTGAAGTTACGGTTTCACTTCCTAAAAACACTTCCAAACACATGGAAAGGAAATGGAAACTAAACTTTCGATTCCTTTCCGATCCATGTTCGCACACCAATCATGACATTAATTCTCTATGGAGCTCAAAATGCCTTCTCATATCTTCCCCTTCTTCTTTTAAACAATCACTTTGTCATTAACCATGGTCCATCCAAATACTTTTCTCTCTCTCTCTTATAATTATGTCATTTACTATTGTTTATATTCATTTAATTAATGAATAGCATATAAATATGTAGAAAAAGAAGAGAGACAAGACAAGTAAATATATTAAATTAAATGAATGCTACGGTAGAAATTATGATTTAGAGTCATGATTTCAATGGTGGACAAAGAAATCATGTACTAAAGTCACGATTTCAAGCCATTTTGGAACCATAAGTTCAACATGTGATTTTGTATATTATATGTAAAAGTTAAAATGATTTATGATCTTTAAAATCATTAATGGCTTGAGCTTAACTCTTTATGCAAAGTGATAGGGTACATGGTATTGAGTTCTCTCATGACTTTTGATGATAAGAAAAAGTGTGGTATTAATGTATATTAACAAGTGTGCAAGAATTTTGAGTCGGTTCATAAGGTTTTTTGAATGATTTCAATTTGTATTAAATAATGCTTTAGAGACTTAAACAAAAGGTTCAAAATACCATTAAGAAGAGAAACTCATAATGTATTCAAAAGGTTATTTGGAGATTTCTATTAAAAGGAATGATAATTGGATTTAGAGGGTTAATCAAAAACTTTAAAAACATGGACGAACCATTAGAAGCTTTTTCATAGCTTTAATTGGAGAGTTTAACTGGAAGAAGTATAAGAAGAATAAATCAACACTTTATCGAAGACCTGACTCCACTTGATTAGGTGTATTTAGGGTATTATGATCCTTAGGGATTCATTTTTAAGGAGGATTTTGATTAAATTAAAAGATAGACAAAGAATTGCAAGTTTTTGAAGGAGTCATACTTATTTAGAAGCCTAGAACTAGTTTGAAGAAGGTTATAGATAAGATATTTTCATACCCATTGAAAGATTAAAATAGTTGTGAAAATTTAGAGACATTAGAATTGAATTCAAATTGCAGAGATTTATAAAGATCCTATTAGTAGAAAATTTGATAAAATTTATCTGTTAATGTGAAAAGTTTCCAAATTTTGTAGGTGTTATAAATTAGGGACGATTGAAATCTTAAGATATTTTTTAAAAAAACAAGACTAAATCAGAACGTTAGAAGATTTGAACAATAAAGATCAAGATTAAATATCAAAGCACTAGCCATTGAAGAAGTTAAGTATAAAAGGAAATTGGATTTAAATTCACAAATAAGCTAAAAATGAAAATGTATTATGCTATTGTGATAACTATACAGAGGATTTCACAGAGACTTCTTCAGAAAGTCCATTGAAGCTTAACATTCAAAATTTTCTTCTATTTTTGTCTAAATTATTTGAGAGCTTCATTGTATTTCTCATTTTAATTTGTAAGCAACATCATAATGTATGAGTGTTGTGTATCTAAGAGAAGTTAGACTTATTTCCCTGTAGATCTATAAATAACCTAGATTGTAGAAAGACTAGATAAACAAAGTATAAAGTTATAAAGGCTAAGTATGGCAAAATTTATAACTTCTCTTGATTTGTTTTTGAAATAGTGGCATGATACTAATAAGGAAAACTGTGTCCCTAACAATAGAGCTAAAAGAGAGTAAAGACATAAGACTGAAGCTCTTTAAATCTTGAGCTTGGTATTTTTTTTTTCTTATCTCTTTTACATTAAGTTACTTATTTGTGTTATTGTCTCAAGTGCATTGAATTATTAAAGCATCACTATTCACCAAAATAAATTATTAAGAGAGGTGTTTTTAATTATATTCGAAAAGGTTTTTTAAGTTTGCTAAGGATATCAATTAAACACCACATCCCCCCTCCCTCCCCCCCCCCCCCCCTCCTTCTCTTCCCTCTTCATGATATCTTACATGGGAACCTACAATTGGTATTAAAGTCATACTCTAATATCATCTAGAGTTCAAGATCATGAGTGAATTTAGTAGTAGTTTAACAATTTAGCTTGGTAGGGCTTCATCTTCCAATGATACTAATTTTCCTTATTAGAAGTTCAAGATAAAGACCTATGTGAAGGCATCTAACTATAAAGTTTGGCAAATCATTGCAAATGGAGATATCAAAGTTCCAACTGCTGTTACTTCAAATGATGATATCACTAAAGCTGAACATAACTTAAAGGCTAAGAATTTACTTTTCAGTAGAATTACACATTCTGAATTTTATCTAATTATATTTTGTGCTAACTATTAAAGACATTTGGAACACTTTAGTGCAAACTTATGAAGGCATTAAGATGATGAAGTATATGAGAATTAACTCATTAGTGTAGCAATATGAAACTTTTCAAATCCTTCCTAAAGGAGAAATTAAAAATTCATTTAATAGATTCGTTATTATAACCAATGAATTGTTTTCTCTAAGCAAAAATATTAGTAATATAGATATGGTATGCAAAATGCTAAGGCTTCTGCCTAAAGCATGGAATGCTAAGAAAACTATTATAGAGGAAGCATGTGATTTGAAAAGACTGACCTTGAGTTAACTATAGAGCAAATTAATGGCATATGAAACAGATTTCCTCAAATTAGGGAGTTCTTTAAAGGATACAAAGAAGAAGGCCATAGCCTTCGAAGCCAAAGAAGTAGATGTTAATTCAAAGGATGAGAAATCATTTGATGAAGAAGATAAGGATGTTACATTACTAGCCAGACGGTTGAACAAATGGTTAAAGTAAAAAGGTAATAAAACATTTACTAAAAAGTTTTCTACTAATAAAAATTGAAGTGATGCAAGCAAAGCAGGCAAAGAAAAGGAGGAGAAGTCTAAAAAGGAGACAGTATGCTATGAATATAAGAAGTCAAGGCACATAAAGTATGGTATCCTGTGCTAATCAAGAAGATGAGGAAATACAAAAAGAAGCACAAGTCTTTGATAGTAAGATGAAGTGATCTAAATGACTCAGAGAGTAAGTTAGAGAATTTGGGAGATGAAACTGAAGAAGGCAATCTATGTCTTATGGCACTCTCTAAGGTAGACTCTAAATTTAAATATGATTTTGATATAGAAGTACTTGATGATATATGTGTTGAAATAAAAAAAAAAAATGCTTAAAGCTCTTTCTAAAGCTAATGATAAGATTTCAAAGCTTGAACTCAAAATTAAGACATTAAGGGATGAAAAACAAGCTCTTGATCAAACAAATCGGTTATTAGTAAATGAAAATGATTTTTTGAAAAATGATTTTGAAGGACTACATGTTGCATGAGAAGCCTTAGTTAATGAGAATCTGATCTTTAAAGAAGAGATTAAAAATCTAAAGAATTGTGTTGAAGACTTGTCAAAGTCAATTAAAAATACTTTTAAAAAATTTGATGAAAATGATAAAAGAAAAAAAACTTTAGATGCTTATCTCTAGTCAAAGAGTAGATAATTCTAAATCTGGAGTAGGTTTTAAATATGGAGAATCATTTAAAACATAGAGGAAAATAGTGTTTGTTAAATCACATAATGAAAATAAAGAAACAACTAAATGAAAAGATAAGGGTAAAGCAATCAAACCCTTCAAAAGGTTTGTTAGAAGGTCTTCTAAAAAGAACAGAAAGTATCTTTCCAGAGAATACAATAGAAGGTTGAATAGAGGGTACTTCAAAGACTATATCATACATCGAAGTGGTAGAGTTGTAACAGTTCCGCCGTACAAACCATTATAAAATAGAAATTGACCTTATAACCGCAATCTTAGACCTAAATTACAAAAGACATCCATTATTAACCCGTTTTGAAGTAAAAAAATTCATAAATTAAATACGTTATTTACCTATAAAATCATAAAAAAAATACATATTTATACTAAAATAATTCGAATATGTTTATAAGATTTAGTAACCTAATTATAATCTACTTAAGTAATACATAAGTTTTAAAGATGAAATCCAAACTTAAAAGTATATTTGATCTTCGATTTTATATCCTTACTCCCTCAAGATCCAGCAGTTGTTAGCTTTAAGGTGCTGCTTCCTAGCTAACTCATATAATAATATCTATAAAGACGTGAACAACCAACAGCTCAATAAGTTGGGATAGAAACTTAAAACTATATATCAAACACAAATAGTGTTATCAATCAAATTAGTTAGATGCAATGCATTATAAGAAAATGCCATCACACAACGTTATTTAATCCGTTGTGAGATTAGAAAAATTTTACCTACTTTAATTTGAGTTAAGGAACTTAGAGTTCATATCAATAGCTCACAACCAAACCCAAACTTATACAATTGAGGCATCATTTCTCCTATGACTACCTTCAAACCACTAACTTCACCCTTGCTGTGATTTCATCTCCTATTACTTGGTTCGACGATGGATGAAGAAGAAACTCATTATACTATCCAACGCTATCCCTTTCGAAGAAGTTGATTTTGGTCAAAGAACCCTATGGGGTCGCTATGTAGGTTCGTTTTAAACTTGTAAGTCATATATTTAATTAGATCCAGTTTAAGGTATTTAATCATTTCTAATAAATCACATAAATATAAGCCAAAACAATAAACCAGAAGCATATTATCATACTCAGAAACAAGCATATACAGGCATATGTACAGTCAACTATCTAACAAACACAATCATGTATAATCTCAAGCCTCTAAGTACTATAAAATAATACTTCGAAATACAGTAATGTAATGATCCTAATTTACCTAGACTCTCTACTTACCCAATCAAGGTATGGCTTACTCAAGGTACAACTTACACAAGCCATTACTAATAATTCCTATAATATAAATGTTGTTTTAGTTTCCACATAACCACCATAGATAGGTTTTGTTCTAAAATTCTTATTGTTATCTTCACTTTAAGGTTTTATTATACCTATTTATTCAAGTTTTTAAGTCTCTTACAATTATTCTTAATTTAGACTAAATTCTAGTTCAGTTTTTAAATCGGTTTTTAAATTAGATTCTAATTTAGTTTTTTATTACAAGTTTTATACATAAACCCTAGGAATTTGTTTCGAATCATTATGTGAAGTTAATCACATTTCACTTAAGTATCCTAAATCTTCATTTTAGCTCTTAACCAATATTCTAGTCGGTACGGTATACTATATTTCTAATTTAACTACTAAATTAGTTTTTGATGTAAGAATAAACTATATTTTTCATATAATTTCGTAAATTTACCTTTCAAATCAAATTTATATTATATTCCTAATATTATAATACCATTAATTTTACCTAATATTTTCTAGCCATTTAATTTTTTTATATATATTATGTATTATTACATATTATATACCTATATCACCTACCTAACACTTCTAATGCTACATATGTCATTCTTCATCATCCAATTGCATATCAAAATGTCTAATTATATCTTAAATCAGAATTTACACCTAATTAACCCTAAAAATTAACTTAAAATATATCATTTTACTTATTATATATATACTACATAATACACCTAATAATTACATTTAACACCCTAAATGCTACAAAAATCATCTTATAATACCTAATTATACACTAAATCAGTAACTATTCATTTGATTACTAAATTAGCTTAAAATCACCCATTTTATATATCATATTAAAGCTTGAAAATTATCTAAAAAATTAGAAAATATATTCCTGAAAAATCCCTTTATAGCATTATTTTAAATAGTTTACACAAAAATTTTAAGCTTAAAACTATACTGTTAAGATTATTTATTTTAATATCGAAAACTATCTCGAGTTTAGTCATTTCTAAAGAGTAATATATCCCGAGTCCTAAATTTATCAAATTGATATTTTTATCTAAATCTACATACAAAAATATTATATAATACCAAATTTTATAATTTTTCATGCATATTTAGTATTTTTATAAGATTAAACAAATTCGGAATGAAAATCGAAACTTACTATTCAATCGTCTTCTAGCCACCAGTGGTGGTTTCACCCTTGTCGGCAATAGCAAATGTGGAGTCCACTATCTAGTGGTAGTGGTTATTCCTCCTTAAGTGGTCATTAGATGTGAGTTTCCGTTATAAGCACTAAATGCATACTATTTTTTCTAATGTTTCTAAAATTAGTTTTCCTCTCTTCTCTCATCTTCTTAATTTTTTTTAGATGTTCGACTGACCAAAATGGGGTTTAGAGAGGTTGTTATGTATTTATAGTAAGGGTTAGGTTTTCTCTTTAATTTTTCATGTGATTTTTGTCCCTTATCCTCTTTTTTTTTTCCCTTTCTAATTGTCTTAATTTAATTGGTTGTTGTTTTTTATTTAATTCCCATCATACCATGCCTAAAATTCTCTTCACTTTTCCATATTTTTCTTTATTTTTCTCTAATTATTTATGAATTTTTTAGTTAATATTATTTTAGCATACTTCAAGTATTTAAAGTAATTTTGCGTAATTTTGCGTAATTTTACCTATATGTAAATATATATATATAATACAAATAAATACTCTTAAATATTATTTATGTTATTTTTATAATTTTTAGTATGCATATAATTTATTTTTATCAATTCGTTAATTATCGAAACTTATTTTATGTATTTCTGATAAATAATAAGTAATATACATATAATTCAATATTATATTAATTAATTAATTTATTATTTATTTTTTAAAATCTAAACTCACAAGATCACTCTTACTAATATTCTTAACTTCATTGTAAAATTTAGGCTTGATTAGACAACTTACCTGATTGCCTTAAATTTGTAAATCAAATACGTAATTGCGGGGCTTATAGACTAACGAAATAAAAAACAAAGAAATGTAGCTAGTGATAGGTATAACTAGCAAAAGCCTTATGCTTGTTTTTTCTACAATAGACTAAGGCATATAAAAAAGTACTATTTCTAAAAAAAAAAAAAATCTAAGCTTAATAACAATCAAGTCTTAAATCAAAACTCAAGCTTAAATTTTCATAGACCTTAGCTTTGTTGGGTTCGTAAACAGACTTGATTACATAGTGATGTGTGCAGGAACATGAAGCTAGATGAAAAAGAGCATAATATATCAACAATAGATGTTTGAGCACATGATGAGTGATGCTTTGTTGTTTATAAGCCTAGAATGGAAAAAAGATGGATATGTAAAGTTTAAAGATAATAGTAACCATAAAATAATTATAGTAGGTACAATTGGACTTACACCACATACAATTGAGAATGTATCATGCTTAAAGGCTTAAGGCATAATTTACCAAGTATAAGTCAGTTGTGTGATGAAGACAATAGAGTGATATTTGAACATAACAAATGTCTTAGATTTGAAAAGGATGGTACAAAATTATTTGAAGGCTTTAGAAAGAAAAATATTTACCTAATTAAGCCATCTGAAGTATCATTTGAACGATGCTTTCTCTTTGTAAATGACAGTGCAACTCTATAGCATAAAAAATTAGGAAATTTAAATTTTCCTCAACTTGAAAAATTATCTAAGAAGAGCTTAATAAATGAACTACCTAAGTTAAACATTCATAAAGATATTTGCCGTGTTGCATGTTTAAAAAATAAGATGAGTTCTTCTTTAAATAAAGGAAACAAGGTTATATTGACTCAAAAACTTTTAGAATTATTGAATTTGGATTTCTTTGGTCCAACTTAAACTCTAAGTCTGGGAAGTAATAAGTACAGACTTGTAATAGTAAATGACTTCTCGAGATTTACTTGAATCTTGTTTTTATGTTACAAAAGTGATGCTTTTAAAAGTTTTGAAATTTTTGCAAAAAGAGTTCAAAATGAAAAAGGTCTTTCTATTATTAGTCTTCAAATTGATCGTGGTTTATCTTGTTTACAAAGAAAAAGCTGTCACTCATAATTTTTTTGCACCTTATATTGTGCAAAAAATAAAGTGGTTAAACGTAAAAGCAAGATTATCTAAGAAATGATGAGAACTCTACTAAATGAAAGTAGTATAGTTGAATATTTCTAGGTAAAAGCTGCATCAACAACATATTATATTATAAATCTAGCATACATAAGGCCTTTGACAAATAAAACTACTTATAAAATTTAACAAGGAAGGAAACCTACCATTTCATACTTTCATAAATTTGGATGTAAGTGTTTGTAAAGAAATAGGAAAGTTTTGGGAAATTTTAAAGAAAAAGCCAATGAAGCCATCTTTTTGCGATACTTTCTAAACTTAAAGGCATACCAAGTATTCAACAAGGTAACAAAGGTAGTCGAAGAATAAATAAATGCCAAATTTATTGAAAAAACACGTAATGGAGATTCAAATGATGAACTTCCCATGGCATTAAACAAGAAAACTCCTCTACGTGAAGCTTTAAAAGGCAAATAAAACCTAAATCAGAAGGTTCAATAGAGACTTCAACCGTGCCTAACGCTACCGATAAGATAGATTCTGATAAGGATCAAGGACCAACTACTCTTTCTTGAGCCTAATAGCTTTCTCAGATGGTTCGCAGAGCTATCTAAAGTGAGTTAAACACTGAGAAGCGGTGTTTATCCTTATTTGAACAGTCGAGCTACTTTGCTCTCCATACCCTCTAGGAAGCTGCCAAGATGATTAACTAACACAAGAAATCGAACCCTCCGCAAAACCCCAGTCCAAGGACCAAATCAGAAAAACAACCATCTTAACAGTACCGACACTGTGTTGACAATTGTTAGAAGCTGACCCAAATGCAAGTCATCCTTGAGCCTACCACTATCTACCCCCAACAGTCAGGATGCCAAACTGTTGATGCCAAATAAACCTAATCAGAGGACCACCCCTGCTCGGCTTACGATGTTGTCAGAATCACAGACTGGGTAAAACGCGCTCACACTATCCTTTTTCGACATTCGTACTATCATTTCTAATAGTGGATATTCTTTTAGCACGAATACTTACCTTCCCTGTAAATTATTCTCCTTTTCTTAGCAAGTAAGGATCTATTTATGTACATTTCTGTTATTTAGGATTTACCCTAACCGGGTACTATAAATAGCCTAACTGGCTGACTAACTTGGTAGCTAATTTAGTTAATGTTATCCAAGAGGATAAGCAGCGAGCTAGAATAGCCCCACTAAGGAACGTGAATAGTAAGGATAAGGCAATAGTTAGTTTGGCTGAGTTAATGCCCTAGCTCGACCACCCTAAGCTGAAGGAATTGGTTAGGATGCTAGACGAAGGCTAACGCTTGAAGAGATTGAGGAGGAAGTAGAAGGGGATGATGAAGCAGAAGAATACTTCGAGCCTAAGGAAAAAAATGTGTGAGCCCTTAGAGTTGAAGGATTGAGAATGTATATGCTGAGTTTTTCCAGAAGTAGTGATGTCGAAGATTACCTAGATTGGGTAAATATGATTGAAAAACAGTTTGAATATCACGAAATTCCTGATAATGCAAAGGTAAGACTTGCAGTGCTGGAGTTCATTAGTTATGTCGCCTTATGATGGAAGAACTTGTAAGTCACCAGAAGAAGGGAAGGAGAGCGAGAGATTAGGAGTTGGGATGAAATGAAAAGAGTTATGTAGAGAAGGTTTATGCTGAGTTATTATCTATAGGATGCCTTCAAAAGATTGTAAGAATTGAGACAAGGAGGATCAAGTGTGGATGCTTATGTTAAGGAATTCCAAATGTTAATGATTCGATGTGAAGTCATAGAGCTAGAGGATCGAATTGTATCTCGATTCATTAGTGGATTAAAGTATGACATCAGGGATGTTTTAGAAACCCTGGATGTTGGAAAGCTTAATGACGCAATCCGAGCCGCCCAGAGGATTGAAAGACACCAAATAAGAAGATTTCGATCACCTGTTAGCCAACCAGGTAGCAGTTGAACTGTTTCGAGGAGACTTGTGCGAACAAAACAAAGTAAGGTTATTGAGACTCGACTTATTTCGGCTACCCGAGCCGAAGAGAAGGACCCCTTGAGGAATTTGAGAAGGGCCAAAGTTCGAGAAGGGCCAAAGTTCATAGAGGAAGACAAGTAAGATCAAGTATTTCAAATGCCAAGGCTTTAGGTACATGGCCGCTCAATATCCAAACACGCGAATAATGGTGATCTGAGGCAATGTACTGACCATTGAGGCTTAACGATACTAATGAAGAAGTAAAGGAGTTGAAGGAGGACAGATAGATCGAACTGTCCAAGGAGTAAGTTATCTATTGTGAAGAAGGCCACTTTATGCTGACCACTCTAATTTGAGAAAGACAATAAGTATCAATCCTATACCGGAAGATGAATAGAGAGGAAATCTCTTCCATATTAGGTGTAAAGTGAATGACTCATTATGTACGCTGATCGTTGATAATGGGAGCTACACCAATGCAACCCTTGCATTTATGGTTTAACAGCTAAAATTGCTGACCATACCCCACCCGAAACCTTACAAGCTTCATTGGCTTATTGATAAGGGAGCCTTATAAGTGAATAAATAGGTGTTTGTGTCGATTTGCATTAGCAAGTATTGAGATGAAGTGCTCTGTGATGTATTGCTCATGAGTGTATCCTACATTTTACTTGGATGACCATGGATGTTTAATCAAGCAGTTGTTTATGATGGAAGGAGGAATACATGCTCTGTAAAGCATGAAGGCAGAAAGATGAAATTAAGTCTTATGATCACCGATCAGGTGAAGGTCATACAGTCTTATCTAAGTCGAGCCTTGAAGAAGGAGGCTTTAGTAGTGACCCGAGTTGAACTAAAGAGAGAGATGGAGCCTAAAAGACTAACCTACTTACTAGTTCAAAGGATTCTGGAGTTGAGATCTAAAGAGGAGTTTCTTGTCGAGGTAAAAACCTTATTAGAAGAATTCACCAACCTATTTCGAGAGGAGCTACCGAAGGGTTCTATCCCCAATTCAAGGTGTTAAGCGTGTAATTAACCCGTAGCTAGGAGCCGCACTACAGAACAAGCTTGCCTATAGGCTGAACCCTGAACAGGCTGCCATGTTATAGAGGTAAGTAGACGACCTTATGAAGAAAGGGTATACATGTAAGTCCTTGAGCCCCTGCACTGTACCAGTCTTATTAGTGCCAAAGAAAGATGGATTTTGGAGGATGTATGTGGATAGCCAAGTGATCAATCAAATCACTATCAAGTACAGGTATCCCATACCCAAGCTTGATGACATGTTAGATGAGTTAAGTGGAGTAAGAGTGTTTTCAAAGATTGACCTCAAATCTGGATACCATCAGATCTGAATGTACGAAGGTGATGAGTGGAAGACCACATTTAAGATACGACATGGTTTATATGAATGGCTTGTAATGCCATTTGGACTATCCAATGCGTCGAGCACATTTATGCACTTAATGAATCATATGCTCCGAAAATTCATAGGGAGATTTGTTGTAGTTTACTTTGATGATATTTTAGTATACAACCCCAACCTAGAGATTTACAAGGAGCTTCTCCAAAGAGTCTTTGCAAAACCCTAAGCTAAATAAGTCTACACCAATCTGAAGAAGTGTGATTTTTTACCAACCTAAAGTGATTTTCTTAGGATTTGTTATAAGCGGAATGGCATCAGAGTCAACGATGAGAAGATAAGAGCGATTATAGAATGGCCTGAGTAGACTTGTTATGCCGATTTGAGAAGTTTTTACTGCTTGGCATCATTCTATTGCCGATTCATAAAGAATTTTAGTACGATCGTGGCCTTACTTACCGAACTCTTAAAGAAAAATGTTGAATTTAGATGGGGAGAGAAGGAGTAGAGGAGTTTCAAGGAAGTGGAGGAGAAGTTAACTATAGCCTCCATCTTAGCTCTATAGAGTTTTGACAAAGTGTTCGAAGTAGGGTATGATGCATTCAGACTAGAAATAGGTACTGTGCTAATGTAAGAAAGTCGACCTATTACTTACTTTAGTGAGAAACTTCAAAGAGCCATACTCAACTATTCTATCTATGATAAGGAGCTCTACTTCTTAATCCAAGTCCTGACGATATGACAATATTATCTACTACCTAAGGAATTTGTGATATACACTGATCATGAATCCTTGAGATATATAAAGAGCCAACTGATGTTGTCCTGGAGGCAAGCCAAATAGGTCGAGTTCCTACAAGGTTTTTCTTATGTCGTAAAATACAAGAATGGAAGAAACAATGTAGTGGGTAACGTCTTGTCGAGACAACATACCCTCCTGACTGAGCTGCAGATTAGGTTGGTTTTTTAATCATAAAGAAATTGTATGTTGAGGACTCACACTTTGGTCCTATCTATGCCTTATGTAAGGAAGGATGGACATTGGATGACTATTACAGGGAAGACAGATACCTATTCAAAAAGCATAGGCTATGTATCCTGACCCGTTCCATGAGAGAATTGCTAGTGCACAAGGCACATGGAGGAGGATTAATAGGACATTTACGCCAATGTTGAACCTATGAAGTACTGTCTACGAGATTCTTTTGGTTGATAATGATGAGAGATGTACAGTCCGTACTGAAAAGGTATGTAACTTGTAGGAAGGCAAAGAACCAAGTTGAAAAAGGACATTATCTACCCTTACCTGTCCCAACCAAACCATAGTTTGAACTAAGCATGGACTTCATGTTGGGATTGTCGAGGATGTCCTAAGGGAATGACTTCATCATGGTGGTTGTGGATCAATTTAACAAGATGATACATTTCATGCTTTACTCTAAAACTAACGACACTTCTGCTATCTCTTTTCTTTTCTTGCATGAGGTGATCAAGTTGCATAGAGTGCCCAGAACCATTGTTTTAAATTGAGATCTCAAGTTTATGAGCTACTTTTGGAGGACACTTTGGAGGCAAATGGGAACTAAGCTATTGTATAGCACGTCTTGCCATCTACAAACCGATAGACAGACCGAAGTTGTCAATAGAACTGTGGGAACTTTGTTACGGGTTGCTGTCGGATGAAACATGATTGATTGGGATCTGTGTCTACCAATCATCGAATTTGCCTACAATCGAACCACCCATAGCATAACAAACATGTCCCCATTTAAGGTTGCCTATAGATTTAACCTTGAGCTCTTAATGGACCAATTACCCTAGCTGAGTCTTGATGATGACCGATTAGCCTTAGAAAAAGTCGAGGCCATCAAAGTTATGCATTAGAAGGTTGTAAAGCAATTGAGCCGAACTAATGCTAAGCTCGAGAAGCAAAGTCGAGGATAGAGGAAGAGAGAGTTTTAGCCAGGTGATTTAGTCTAGATAGATCTTAGTAAGGATAGGTTCCCAAATTCAAGGAAGAGTAAGTTGTCTTCTAGAGCCGAAACACTTTTCAAAGTGCTTGAAAAAATCAATCTCAATGCCTATAAGATTAAATTACCCAAAGGATACGGAGTTTCGGACTCCTTCAACATTGTTGATCTTTAACCTTATACTCCCGAGGACAAGAAACCTAGAGTCGAACCAGATTTGATCCCGAATCTCAAACAACCTGAAGGGGATGATAGGAATTAAGGACCAATCACTCGTTCTTAAGTCTGATGGCTTTCTTAGATGGTTCGCAGAGATATTCGAGGTAAGTTAAACACTGAGGAGTAGTGTTTATCCCTGTCCAAACTGCTAAGGTAATTAGCCAATACGAGGAACTGACCCCTCCGCAACACCCTAATCTAAGTACTAAATCAGGAAAACAACCATCTCAATAATGCTGATGTCGAGTTGACAATTGTCAGGAGTTGACCATC
Organism: Lumnitzera racemosa; assembly: GCA_024138005.1. Taxonomy (NCBI): domain Eukaryota; kingdom Viridiplantae; phylum Streptophyta; class Magnoliopsida; order Myrtales; family Combretaceae; genus Lumnitzera; species Lumnitzera racemosa. The sequence goes on along the minus strand of JAMXBC010000006.1, from coordinate 39,464,812 downwards.
CGAGGCTGACCCAAATGTGAGTCATCCCTGAGCCTACTATTATCTACCTCCAACAATCAGGATGCCAAATTGCTGATGTCGAATATACTTGATTAGAGGACCACCTCTGCTGGGCTCATAGTGTTGTCAGAATCATAGACTAAGTAAAATGCATACACGTTGTCCTTTTCTAACCTTCATACTATCCTTTATAATAGTAGATATTATTTCAGCACTAATACATGCTTTCTCTGTTAATTATTCTCCTTTTCTTAGCAAGTAGGGATCCATTTATGTACATTTCTGTAATTTAGGACTTACTCTAACTGGGTACTATAAATACCCTCATAATGTAGTAGTTGGATATGAGATATACAGATAATACATTGGATTTTACTATCTCTCTCTTGAGTTAAGTATCTTTACTCTTAAGTTACTCTTATCTAGCTCATTTGAGTCTAAACTAATAGTGAGTGATCTCCGGCTATAGTTATGCGTCATATCAAGTGTGACCCAAGCTCGTATGAGACGTTGGTGCGTTATATCCATTATCGATACATGGAAAACCCTGCTCAACCTTCGAATATCATTTACTTTTTAAGCCATCTCGTGACCTGGACTTATCCTTTTTGGTCATGCTTGATATCAAGTTCGTATGTTCATTCACAAATCTGTATCAAATCCTATTTTAGGAGGTTTGATAGAGACTTATAACAGGTTTATTAAACCACAATCAAATGGTAAGTCAAAACCTTATGATCATTTTCATACACCTCCTTTTGTGTTAAGATTTAAACTAGACCATCCCCTTGAACTTATGATTAGTAATTTTTGATCTAGAATCAAAACAAGGTCAAATTTACAAGAATTTTCAAAATCATTTTGCATTTATTTTGAAAATAGAACCTAACTCAATATATGAAGCTCTAAGTGATAATAATTGGTTTATAGCTATGTAAAAGGAACTTAGTCAGTTCCAAAGAAATCAAGTATAGGATTTAAGGATAAATCCATTATCAATACTAAGTAGGTTTTTAAAAACATGTTGAATAAACATGAAAAGATCGTAAGAAATAAAGCTCATTTGGTTGTAAAAGGTTACTCTCAAGAGGAGGGAATAGACTATGATAAAACATATGCTTCTATAGCTAGATTATAAGTCATAAGATTACTTTTTGCATTTGCTTTTTTGAAAAACTATAAATTATATCAGATGAACATGAAAAGTGCATTTTTAAATAGATTCATAAAAAAAAATGTATATATAGAGTAGCCTTTAAGAGTTGAAGATCCTTTTAAAACTAATCATGTTTTTAAACTTAAGAAAGTTTTATATAGTCTAAAATAAGCCCTTGTATTTGGTATGAGAGGTTAAGTGATTTTTTAATTAAAAATGGCTTTTAAAAAAGAAATGTTGATACAACTTTATTTTTGAAACATCATCAAAGGGATATATTAGTTGTGTAAATTTATGTTGATGACATGGTTTTTGGAGCAATTAATGAAAAATATTGTAAAAAAATTTCAAGATTGATGCAGACTAAGTTTAAAATATCACTCATGAGAGAATTAAATTTCTTTTTGGGACTTCAAATTAAACAAATAGATAGTAGTATATTTATCCATCCAAAAAAATATACTAGACAAATATTAAAGAAATTTGAATTTAAAAATATCAAAGAATCTTTTATTCCTATGGGCACTTCAACAAAGCTTGATGTTACAAGCAATGGTAAATAGGTACATGAGAAGTTATATCGTAGTTTGATTGATTCTTTACTTTACTCAACTGCTTCTCATCCTAATATTTTATTTAGTACTTGTGTTTGTGCCTGCTTTTAGAGTTTACCAACAGAAACACATTTGAATACATTAAAAAGGATTTTTAAATACATAAAAAGTATTGCAAAATTAGGAATTAGGTATCCTAAGAATAAAAAATTTAATCTAATTGAATACTCAGATGTTGTTTATATAGGCTATAAAGTAGATCGAAAGGGTACTTCTGGTATTTACCAATTTTGAGGAGGTAAATTAATTTGTTAAACTTTTAAGAAATATTGTCTTTTCAACTGTAGAAGTAGAATATGTTTCCACTGGTAACTATTGTACTTTAATACTATGGTTGAAACAACAATTAAATGATTATGGACTGAATTATAAAAATATTCCAATAAAGTGTGATAATACAAGTATAATAAATTTGACAAAAAATCTAATTCATTATTTAAGGTCAAGCATATAGAAATTAGGCATCATTTATCCATGGTCATGTGACAAATAATGATGTATGTGTTGAATTTGTGCTTATTAAATATCAATATGCTAATATATTTACAAAGCCTTTAGATAAAATTAAATTTGAATTTATTCGAAATGAAATTGGGGTTTGCAATCCTTTTTGTTAACATGGAACTCATTTAATTAATTCCCTAATTTTTTATGTTTTAAGATGAAGTTGTTCAAATGTACACAGCATACGTAAGTAAGTTTGTTTTTTTTTTTAAGTGGCTTAGTGGGTCCACAAAATCTTTCACACATTTTCTCAACCTACTAATAGTTAGTTTTATAGAGACCTATCTCTTTCATCTTCTTCATTCAACTTTTCCTATACTTTCTCTCAAACTTACATTAGCCTTTCATCTTCTGACCTTTACCATTTTTTCTTTCTTCCCTTTCCTCTCACCATGACATGTCACCCAAGAGATCAACTGATATTGTAGCATAAGGTCCCAAACAAACCATGGTTGCCAATACTTCTGAAAATCCAGTTAATCTCATTAATCAAGAAATGACAACTAGGATAAACCCTTTTGAATATCATAATGTTTAAGAAAATCAACAAGAACCACCATTTGAACAATTTTAGGAAGCCTTTGAACATACATACACTGAAATCTTAGAGCTTCATGAAGAAACCCTAAACAACCTAGTTCATGAAGTTACTTAGCCGAATCCATTGGAACCACCATATGACCCAGTTGAAGAAGTTACTCTCAAGAATTCTTAAGAAACCCAACAAAATGCTATGTCTTCATCTTCTAAAGAAGTAGCCGAAACTAAGTATTCAAGTTCTTCAAAGTTTGAAGAATCTTCTAAACATGCTCCTAAACATTCAAAATAACCACCTGTTCCTAAACATGAGCCCAAGAAAGTCTCTAAAAAGGCCTAGACTGTTTAGCCAAAGATAGTAAAGAAAGATTAGAAGGCTCTTAGATAAGAGAAAGCATCTCCTAAGCAACCTAAAAAGGTCAAAAAGAGGTAATCAATCAAAGGTAAGAGGGTTTCCATTAAAGAAACATTTTATCTAGATATTAAGTACTTTGAGGAAAATGGGTTATACTAGTATGGGAATTTAGATCATCTTAGTTGAAGGAGTTTAAGCAATTTGAGAGGTCTAGTATATGGAGAAATGGTAGATGAATTCTATAAGAGGCTTGGTGCTTGACGTTAAGAAGTATGGAGGTCTAGTATCTTTAATTAGAAAATTGAGATGTCTAAATAGGATATCATCAATCGTTTTGAGATTAAGGAATTGAATGATGATGAAAACTTGTTAGAAATGTTTAAGGAGTGTGTATTCAGAGAATTAAGCAATTTGAGGGGTCTAGTATATGGAGAAATGTTGGTGTTGGGAGAGATATATTCAATACTAAATTTGAGTTATTAGTAAGAATCTTGCACAACTTTTTATTTTCCCTGGAAACGTAGCTCAACTTCTATATCAAGGGATGATGCATTGATAATTCTGGCAATGCTTGGTAAAAGAGCTCAACCGGAAGAAGTATCGAAAGAATAAATCAACATTTTATCTAAGACCCAACTCCACTTGATTAGGTATATTTGGGAAATACACTTAATCTCATTTCACATTAGTTAGTATTATGATCCTTAGGAGGATTTTGATTAAATTAAATGATGATCAAGGAACTATGAGTTTTTAAAGGAATTATACTTATCTAGAAGTCTAGAACCAATTTGAAGAACGTTGCAGATAAGATATTTTCATACCCATTGAAAAATCAAAACAGTTTCGAAAATCCAAGGATATTAGAATTGGATTTCAAATTGCAAAGATTTCTAAAGATTCTATTAGTAGAAAATCTGAGAAAGTTTGTCTACTAACATGGAAAGTTTCCAAATTTCGTAGGTGTTATAAATCAAGGACAGTTGAAATCTCAAGTTATTTTTCGAAAATACAAGACCAAATTATAACGTTAGAAGATTTGAAGGATAAAGATAAGATTAAATATCAAAATACTAGCCGTTGGTGAAGTGAAGTATAAAAGGACATTGGATTTAAATTCACAGATAAGTAAGACATGAAAAAGTATTGTGCTATTTTGATAGCTACATAGAGGATTTCTCATAGACTTCTTCAGAGACTTCACTTAAGCTTAACATCCAAAATTTTCTTCTCTTGTTTTTGTGTTAAATTATTTGAGAGATTCATTATATTTCTCATTTTAATTTGTAAGCGACATCAAAGTATATGAGTGTTGTGTATCTAAGAGAAATTAGACTTGTTTCTCTATAGATCTGTAAATAGCCTAAACTGTAAGAAAGCTAGATAGGCAGAACAAAGAATTGTAAAGGCCAAGTATGGCAAGATTTGTAACTTCTCTTGATTTGGTTTTGAAATAGTGGATTAAGCAAAAGAGTAGCTGTATCTGTGAAGAAGACCAAGTCCCCAGTAGTGGAATTATAAGAGAGCAGTAGGTATAAGATTGAAACTCTTTAAATTTTGATCCTGATAGTCTTCTCCCTATCTCTTTTACTTTAACTTATTTATTTATGCTATTGTCTCAAGCACATTGAATTATTAAAGTATAAACCAATATAAGTTATTAAGAGGAGTGTTTTTAATTATATTCGAATAGTTTTCTAAGTTTGCTAATGATATCAATTCACCCCCCTTCTTGATGTCTTACACAAGACTTACAGAAAGGGTTAAGTCAATTAATTTAGGTGATTTAAGGAGATTTGACAGGGTTGTTTTATAATAGGGATTGTTGGACTGCCTTGCCTACTCGTAACTTTTCTAAGAGGAGCTCATGCATTTAGCTCTCCATTAGCTAGGATGCAACAAAAACTATGGAATAATCCATTAATAGGAGAACTTATTTCAATCATCAATCATTAACATGACCTAACGAATATGATCAATGGCCTAATTTTATAAATACTCTAGGGTTCCTCTTCGTTTGATGATTTAGGGATTTATACAACTACCATGATGTTGTCACACTGCCATTGTGAAGGATCAAATATAGTTTAGAGTAAAGAACACTGTACCTTTCTTCAAGATCAGTAGGGTGAATGCTTTGTAACTCTTCCACTTGTTACACGTGTTTGAAATTCTCTAAGATTGCTTACTCATCCTCCTTTTCACTTACTCTCCAAATCATATCTACATATCATTATCATATCACTCCTCTATGGCATTGTATAGTAGAAGACTCATAGCATGCACATGAGCACTGCAATCAAATCCTTGCACCTTATTTGGTGACTTATTAGGGACTCGGGAATTTGACAACTTAACAACAACACCTATCAAGAAAAGAACAATTGCCTTTGTTAATGGCACTATGCAAGAATAGGAGGTAAATAATGAAGTTATTTAACAAATTATGCCACTATCGGATGATGCCAGTTGAGGCAAAAATACATAAGAAGTTGTACTTAGTATTGTACGGTGATGTATACACTTCAAATCGGGGCTCAAATACTACATTTCTAAGATTACTTTTAACTTAGCCATATTTTTGCGATTACTTTTAAAAAATACTATATATTTTTCCTTTTCTCTTAATATATTCAGAGCATTCGACATCTTTTCCCTTAACATTTAGATTAAAAGAGCGTAGACGAGTCAAGTTTATGAAATTACTAAACAATCTTGTTTTGGTAAGGAGACATTACAACAACTTAAAAGATATTAAAAAAAAGAAAATTAGAGGTACTCTGGATAAATAATTATAATAGTTTCCTTCTTTCCCCCTCATTTTAATGACTTGTTTCTTCCCTTTATATCTCCCCCACTCCTCCTCTCTCTCTCTTCATTTTCCTTTCTTAATCATGATGTTAAAAGAATTAAAAGCTTGACCTTGATCCATATTACTAAAGTTGAAACTCAACTCAATTAAATTCATATAAATCTAATGATTTAAAAAAAAAATTCTAATTATATTTATAATGAAATTTGAAATTGATTAATTTATAATATTTAATCCATAAGGGCTTTCATGGTTGCCATTTTATGTCTTATGTAGTTATCCACAATGTTAAAGGCTTTGGCCTCACTTTCTTATCTTACAAGATGTTACTTTATTATTATAGGACGATAATTATCATTTTACATATCTAAAATACGATATTGATAAAAATTCTCTCACTTTTCATTGTCATGTATAATGTATGCAAATCACATGTGATAATTGATTTGGAAGTTATTTCTTATATTATGATTCATGTCAATATTTTATTGGTATTTATGCATCATATTTTTAATTTTGAATTAAGATTCAAATCATTTGATGCATGTGTTAAGAAAAATAACCAACATAAAAATCAATTCAAACTATCCCATAGAATAATATGATAAATTATAATAAAAGAAAATTTACACTAAAGATACATAAGATCATCAATAGGGAAATTCACCAAAAGCTATTTGAATCAATAACTCTACTTCATTGTCAACCCTAACAACCTCTACAATATTCACAAGAAGGACTTAGTCAAATTGGTAAGCCTACTCTTTAGGGTGTGATTTGTATCTAATAGGTAAGTACATTTAAAAATTGAATAAACTATTTAAATGGGTATGGAATCAGGAAGAGGATGTATCTATGTTGAAAGATTTAATGCTCTTAAGGAGGAAATGTAAGCCCTAAAGCCAAGCCAAGTAACCGTATGAATGAACTTAGAACTCAAGGTTTAGGGCGATCGGTTAAAGGATCCGATCAAACCCAAATTATAAACTAATGAAAAAAATATTAGTAAAACTGACCCTGTAAACTTGAATTTAAGAAAATAAGTAATAAAATAGGAGACTATAAAATTTTCAAATTTTAAGCATAATAAGTATTAATTACCGAAAATGCGAAAAGTGTAATGAAATAACTAATAAATTACTAGAGATAGATTATATGTATACTAAAAATTTTAGAATGACCAAAATAATAATTAGGAATGTTCATGTGTACCCCATATGTATTTACGTGTAGATAAAAATACGCGTAATTACCTAAATTGACCAAAAACTAAGCAAATAATTAAAGAAAATTATAAAATAATTATATAAAAATCAGAAAAAATTAAAAGATGATAAGCTTAATCAAGATCAGGTCATGGCAGGTTTAGATCAAAAAAAGAAAAATCAACCAATAAAATTTGGATAACCTAAAAGCCAAAAATCAAGGAATTTGGGCAAAGTCTTGTTAAATTAATGCATATTAATTACTACAATTGTCTATAAATAGGGGAAAAATTTCCAGGAGTCATTTGGTCAGTTTAGAATCTGAGAAAAATTGGAACACTAAAAAAATCTAGAGAAAATCTAGCAAAAAAAAAGAAAACTGTGCAGATTAGGTAAATGAACCAAACCTACCACTCACCACCACCTGGGACCGAACCACCACCACCACCCTACACTAGAACCACCGCCTGGACCGGCCGATAACCTTAGACCGGGCTTGGACAGCCAGAAATCTTTGAACCGGTTAGTCATTTATTTACCCCGATTTTGAATAAATTTGTAAAATTAGTTATTTTGCCCAGAAAATTATGAAACTTGTTATTCTCAGGTTTTATTGTATGTAGATTTAGGAAAAAATATTTATTTAGTTTAATTATGTCTGAAAATATAGGGTTCCTAATAAATTGTTCAAAACCGAGCATGACTAAACCGAAAAATAAATAAGTTTAGGAGTGTAGTTTGGAGTTCAAATTTTTTCTGTAGGATGCTCATATGATGTATAATAGTGCTATGAAGCCATTTTTTAAAAATGAATTTTCAAAATTTTTAAGTTAATTTTTAGCCCTAAAATTATGAAAAAATTAGGTGATTTGGGGTTAATTAGGTGATTAAGATGTTAATTACTTATTTAGATCTTAATTAGATGTTTAGGGATGTTAATCTATGATGGGGAACCCTAATCCTAGTCTTTGGAGTATTAAGTATGGTTAATTAGGGAAATTAGGTAAATAATATAAGAAATTAGTAATATGTGAAATTGTAAATTAATAAATCTAAAAAAATCAAGTTATTTATATAATATTATAATAGAAATCAGAAAAATAATAAATCTGAAAATGACATTTAATCTTAAGAAAAAGTCTCAAAATGTAAAATTTTTACATATCGGGAATAAATCCGATACTGCAATTAGGGTTAGCGTGTACCTAATAGTTTAGAATACCAAATTACGACCCAATTGGATATTTGGACACTCGAGCTTAATGTGATTAATTTCACATTAGGATTCGAGTATATTTAAGACTTAGAAATCAAAGTTTAAAATCTCACTTAGGATTTGAATACCGAAACGAAGTACAATGAATCATTAGGATGTAATGGGCATACACGGAAAAAAATGAATTAAAATATAACTTAGAATATGAAACCGTAAATTTTAAGTACTAAAAAGACCTATTTGTATTATAGGATACCTAGAGACAAAATCAACTTGCGATCGAGCGATCGAACAAATCCAAGTAAATTGGGTTATTGCTTATTGTAATAGAGTACTAGTTTTGTAGTACTCGGAGACTTAAGCTTGTATAAGATTGTGATTGTAAGTAGTTTACGTATGTGTTTGATGTATCTGAATTCGTGCTGAGTTTGTATTGTGAGTGATTCTGTGACTGATTGAATTAGTATGAAATTGTTTGAACACCCTAAACAGAATTTAATATTAGTCGACCCCAAATAATTAATAATGCATGCATTGCAACCCGTTAGGGGATTATAGGATTCTCCAACTAAATACCGATCCCTTCGAAAGAGTTAGCGCAGGATTGCAAAATGGTCCCTTCTTCATCCTTAGTCGAACTAAGTGACAAGAGAAGAGGTCGCGGCGAGGGTGAAGTCAATGGTTTGAAGGTAGTCGCAGGAGGAGCGAGGTCTCCATTGCACAAGCCTGGGTTTGGTTGTGAGCTGCTGCATAACATGGAAACTCCTCAACCTGGATTGGAGGGGGTGAATTTTCTCTGATTTCACAAAGGACCAGACTACGTTGTGCGATGACACTTGATTGATGCATTGCATAAAATAATTGTTTGTTAACCCTGTTTGTGCTTGTATGCATTCATGAGTCTCCAATTCAACTTACTAAGCTGTAGTTACTCATACCCTTATAGATCCTTTTGCAGGTTCTGATTTCTGAACACTCAAAGCACTATGCCGCCCTACAATTATCCAGAGGTTAGTCTGTTGGAAGCCAGGGGTGTGAAGATTAAGTTACTTAGTATAGTGTGTAACTAGAGTGACCATGTAATTAGGAATGAAAGACTGGTAGTTATTTTGTAATATAGTAAACTGTTATGTTATGTAAAACTCCCTGGGAAGCTTTGTGGACTTATATATATATATATATATAATATTGTACATGTTATTAGAAATTTGAACTATTTATCATATTCGTAGTTTAATTGTTCATTGGACTGTTTACTTCAAAGCGAGGAGTTGTCGACACCTTGTGTAGGTCATATCTATGGTAGGCACTGTGAGGCCAGTTACTATTATAGAATGGTTTACACGTCGGGACTGTTGCGATTCTGCGACTTCGGAGCGTAACAGGAAATGGAGTGGAAAGTTTGAAGGTATGTTGGCTTCATAAGTTGTTAAGGTAGGATGATAGAGGTAAGAAGATGAGGAGGTAGAAATACTTTAAGTGTTGATATTCATTTTGCAATGAATAATGAATGAAGCTCTTACTGTATCATCAAATATAAAATTAATCTGATGAATAACCATTAAAGTTGTTATTTTATCATTAATGTAAAATTAATTTATTTGAATCCAAAATTTTATGGAACAAACTATACTAGATTATTTCGACTAATTTCTAGAACCTCGACATAAAGTTTAATTTACATTGGAGAACATTGCTCCAACCTTAAATTAGTCATTTGAAGCCATGAGGTGTCACATTCCACTCAACATTTTATAGAGCATGAGTAATGAATAAAAAATGAACAAACTATGAAAATTAGAGGCCAACAGAATAAAGTTAAAATGTGAACGATGTTAAAACTTGCTTTATAGTTAATATGGATATTGTATTGGCTTATTGAAGTGCTATTAGGTAACTTTGTACTTAGGGATTGAATCATTGGATTTGCTTGTAGGTTTGCTTTTGAAAATTTTTCTTTCAAAGTGAGCACGTTTTTGACTTGATTGTTGTATTGTGTTGTGGTCTATCACTTAGTTGCTAAATCGTGTACAATTACTTATTGTGACCATTATAGGAGGATTTAGAATAACACTCAGGAGTTGTTGATCTTGATGAGATTTAATGTTCTCCCGATTTTGTGATATTTGGTGATTGATTAAATTCTAAATATTGATTTAGCAAGTACACTAGACTACTAGTGTATAGAGCAAGGTAGGAGTTTGATATCTTGTACTAGCTTAATGTGCAAATCGTAAATATATGGTTAATTACTTGTGTTGATATGATGATTAGATTGATATTATGGCTACTTTGTATAATGTGTGAATATTAATATTAGCTTGATGAATGAGTAGTAAAATTGATTGAATTGATTACTTATCATTTGCATTAGCTTGGTTATTAGCATGCACATATTGCATACTAATTATGACAAGTGGTGTGCTAACAAAAGTTACTTAAGTAAATTAACTCCCATTCACAACTTAGTAAGTTTATAGTATGATCTTTGAATTAACATAAAAAGTTCATAGTATGATCTTTGAATTAGTCTGGATGGTTCCCTATATTTTAGCTAGTGAAAGGCAAAGAAAGGAATAAGCATTTTGAGTTGCCATTGAAGTTAAGTGTTAAGCTCTAAGTTTTGAGTTAAGGCTATTGTATTGGCTAAGTGAATTGAAATTCCAAAGTCAGGATGGACGGATATCGAGATGAATAGATTGATAACTAAGATATTATAAGATTACGATGGAGTAAAGTGGCTAGTTATGAAACATTGATGCATTACATAAATTTATCTTATTATCATCTGTATTCTGTTGCTTGATGTTAATAGTGGATTTGTGAGAGTGACATGGTGTTGTTTTTCTTTCTTGTTGTTTATTCTTTTAGTGCTTTCTTTGTTTTATAATGAACTAAGGGGTAAGTGTTACTACAGGTACCAAAGTTTGAGAATTTAGGATGGGAATTAAGACACTTAGAGAGGGTTAACCGGCTTTTAAAGTTTGGAATTGTCTGTGGCTTGTACACATGTACATTGATATTTATTTTATGGATATTAATATGCATAAGTAGATTTTCGGCTTGTATATAGTATATAGTATATACATATCCTTTCTATGTGATATAAGATTGATTCGAATAAAGATGAGTTGTCTTGCTTAACAGGCAACTTATATATGAATTTAGACTATAAGTTGAGTGTTCAATAAGCGACTTTCAAATGATTATGCATAATTGAGTGTTCAGCAAGCCGTCTTCAAATGATTATAAATTCAAGTGATCTTATTTGATATGAGTGCTCTATCCTTATTCCAAAAATAGTGTAACAACTTGTCCTTTAGGTACTAAGTTTCAGAAAATACAATTTATTAGATAAGTTCAAACAAAAATCTGAAGTAGGTCATTACATCACATTTATATGATCTTGCTAGTTTTTAGTGATAGACAATATTTTCAATTCAATTAAACTGGAAAGGTGGTTTAATTTTGGATAAGCTAAATCCAAAAGACTTGAATGTGAAGCGGACTCCGTTATTAAGTCCAACCTGAATAATCACTATTTGAGCTCGAAATAACTTTTTCAGTGGACTGGCTCTGGAACAACTCCATATTGCGATCTCTACAAAACCTTTTTTTTTTTTTTTATCATTTTCCCCTACTTTTTTCTAAACGAAAACGACCATGAGAAAATAAGTGAAAAGAAGAAACATGTGTCAAAATTGGTTTTTATTTAGTGACAGGTAGGGTTGGACTGATACCGAGACTTTATGGGGGCAACGAGACTGGGGAAGGGAAGAAGATAATACTAGTGAAAAAAATAAATAAATAACAGAAAGAGAAAGAGAGTATGGATGCGGTGACATTCGGCGTCATAATCGCTATAATCGTTCTCTTTTTGGCTGCCGTTTTCTATATCACCATTGAAGGTACTTGCAAGCGCCGCTCCACCTAAAACCCTAACCCCAAAATTCATTCTTGTCTCAAATTTTTTTTTCCCCTGTACTCAACTCATTGTATCAATCAATCTATACGGGAAAACAAGACAATCGAACTGTAACAGAGTATACAACGTTTTGAGTTGCTAATCTATGGGGCTTAAGATCGAATGTGCATTGTTGTCACTACTGGTTGTTCTTGTTTTTTGGGTGGACTTGTGCTTGTGTTTGGAGCATGACCATGACCATGACCATGACCATGGCCATGAACATCAATGTGGGCTATCTTCGCCTGCATCTACGGTTCACGATCATCATCACGACTGTGCTCATGGCCACCACCATCATGACCACCACGATCATGATGATAGCGCTAAGCTCCCAGAGGAATTGGCTGAAGAAGAGGATCTGAAACTGTACGGATTCGATTATCAACACCACGTTCATGATCACGATCACGATCACGATCATCATCACCACTATCATCAAGGGGATCAACTCCTCTCCGGTTTGGGTAAGGGCGATTCGAGAGGTTCTTTATTTCCTTTAATTAGCTACTGTTTCACTTTATATTTCCATTTCTTCATCTGAAATTGGCTCCATTTACGTGAATCTAATTAAGCCTGGTCATTTATCTCCAACAAGGAAAGTACTTCTGCCCCAAAATCAATGTTCTCGATCCACAATAGTAATGGATTCAATTTAAGGGTTACATAGTTAATTCGTGAATCCTTGTGACAAACCAGGTGGCTGAATTTTGTTGCTAGGTTTATTTTGTTACTCAAATTTTTGATAATTTCGATGGAAAAGATAATGAAGAAGTAAACATTAAGGTTTGTTTAATCATATTACAATTTCAGTTCAATAGCCCCTCTTTTTGGATGGTTGGGCTGACTTTTCAGTACAATTTCTTGCTCTCAAGTTCCAAGGTTGTGCTATGCTAGTAATTGTGAAATTATTGTGGTATCAATATTTAACCATGCTGTGCAGCTTTTTTACTGTGAATGTTGAAATGCTATGATGGGAAAAAAAGTGAGCCACTAAGATTAATGGGTCAACTTGGCGCTTTCCAATATGTGAGAGTATTTGCCTATTTGGTTTTTAAGTTGCATTGCTACCTAAACTTGATAGCCCAATAACATTTCTCATCACTGACCTATGTCAGCTAAAAATGTTAGGCAATACATTCTCTCTGATCTAATGATGGATCGCAGCTAGGAAGATATTAACAATCATGTTGTCTCCATATTTCAAGCTGCTCCCTGAACAAAATGCTTCCTTGCATTTGGAAACTCTGGTTAGAAGACAAATTGAGTCATCAAGCATGATTTAGTCAAGTTGATTTTTGATGAGGAAGTGAAGAATTCATTTTGGTCCTTAGTGTTAAATAAAGCACCTGGACTTGATGGATACAATGTGAACTTTAAGGAAAGTTGGGATACTATGAGAGTTGAAGTAACCATGGCAATGAGGGGCTTCTTTTCATTGGGTTCTCTCCTTACATCTGTCAATTCCACAGCTCTTACTCTTGTAACAAAGGTCGAATGCCCTTCTACCCTAGCTCATTTTAGACCTGTTGCTTTTTGCAAACTCTACATTAGGCCATTTCCATGATACTAGTTGGAAAACTCAAGAAATTACTTCATCATTTTATGGGGAATGAGCACTGTGTTTGTTCATAAAGAAGATGATAAATAGATGCAAGAGGAAAACCCTATCAAACCTCTTATGTTGTGAACAGTAGCTAGGAGTAAAAACAGGAAAAAAAAACTAACAATAAATAACAACCAAATCAAAATCCATCTCTATCAAATTCAACTAACCTGTAATACCTAGTATAGAAAAGGAAAAAAATTAAAGTACCTACCAAAAATAAAAAATACAAAGAAAAGCTATGAGATACACCTAGAAATATCTAAGACCATTCACTGAAAAAAATAATTAATAAAAAATGATTTTCTATGAATACTTCTTCTTTGCGTAAATTCTCCTCCTCAATTTCTTGGTTAGGTGGAAAAATGTGTATTTTCTTTAAATATAAATGGTGAATTTGTGGGATTTTTCCCAACTACACGTTGGCTTTGTCAAGAGAACCCATTTTGCCTTTATTATTTTTGTCTTAGTAATGGAAGTGTTCTCATAGATTTGAAGGGGAAATCAAGAAATAGTTACCTTAAGCTACTTCGGAGATGTAAGGAGGAGAAGTAAACTTGCATGTTTTTTAATGATGATTTACAAATCTTTGCTAGGGCAGAAAACAAAATTGGTTTTGTTAAGGAGGCTCTAGATGAATTTAAAGTACTATTAGGCTTGGCTGAGAGTTTGCCAAAAAGTCGAGTCCTCTCAAGTGGAGTTGGCCAACAAGCAATAAGAAATCCTTAAAATCATGGGATCACCTCTTGGAACGTGACCTATCATATATTTGGGAATGTGGTTTGTTGCCTCCAAACTATTGAAGCATCATTGTTTGGATATTGTCAACTGGGCCGCTTACAGGATTTGACATTGGACAAGTAAGTTTCTACCTTTTGTGGGGCATGTCCAACTTATTAATAGTTTGATTTTGCCATTCTAAGTATATTGTCTTCTATCTTTGCTTTACCCAAATTCATATGCATGAAATTGACAACTCAGTTCAAAAAATTTTTGTGGAATGGAAATGATTAACAAAAAACTAAAGCAAGGGTTAGTTGGGATGAAGTTGTAAGCCAAAAGTGGAAGGAGGGCTGGGAATTACTGATGTATTCACTTGGAATAAATTAACACAACTAAAACATATTTGGCACTTGTGTATTGGTGATATGGATGCCATTTGGCTGAATTGGGTACAAGTTAAATTGTTAAAAAGGTTGCAACTTTTGGTATTTCAAGGTCTAGTACAAGCCTCTTGGACCTGGTGGAAGATCTTTCAAACTAGAGTACTAGCAAAGCCCTTTCTTAAGCATGCAATGGGAAATGGCAATGACGTTGATCGTTGTTATGATGATTGGCATCCTAAAGGGCCCTTGGTAGATTGGGTGTCTGAAAGAATGATATACTCTTTGGGTCAGTGAAAAGGAACTCGTTTATGCTCAATCATAGGTGAATCCGGTTGGTTGGGCCTATGGGAGTAGTTTGGGATCTGATGAGAAGGACTTGATCAATTTTTGAGCTCCAAATTACTGGCAGAATGATGGACTAAGATGGAGAGAGCACCATACCGAAGAAGTAACCATTAGGATGGGTTATATTATTGCAAAGGTGTAGGGAACTTGCATCTCATGGCATAATCTTGCTCGTTTCAATAATCATATCCCTAGACATGGTTTTTTCACTTGATTAATTGCAAAACAGACTTTAAACCATGGACAAGTTGAAGGAATGGGGGTTAATCAGTATGAACTCTTGCTAGACTTGCAATGACAAGGAAGAGGACCACAGTCATCTATTGTTTGAATGCTCTTTTGCATAGGAAATTGGGAATGCTGTTAAACAGGAGGTTAAATGGCTAGCAAATACAGAGCAACTGGCCTGTGATCATAGTGCCTACTTTGACAGCATATGAATTAGTTTGGGCAGAACATGGCGTAAGGAAGCAAGTGCAATATTTACATATGGAGGGAAAGGAATGAACAAGTATTAGGGTGCCAACATTTGCTTCCTCAAAGAGTTGCTAGAAGAGTCATTTGATGCATTAAAGCTTTTTGTTAGAGCCTTCAGTTCTAGATTTAGAGAGCACTGGTTTTATGCTGGTGCCTCTTCAATAACCTAGTTTTTTATGGCTTTCTAAATTAGTCAGGGATAACAGGTTGTTTCTTTTGTTTGCATGGGGGAGCTACCCCTATTCTTTTTAATACCACTCTTATTATTAATGAAAGTTAAAAAAAAAAACGAATTCATCAAATAAAGATAAAATTGTTACATTCATGGGTTATGGATCTAGTCACAGATTATATTTGTATGCAAAGGGTTTGAGGGCTTGTGAGAAAGAACCTCCAAACTATTTTAGAGTACTTGTCACAACTTCTTTAGACTAATTTCAAAGGTTACTCTATTTACCCCAAAAAAAAAAAAAAATCAATTACTGTAGACTAATTTCAAAGATTACTTTTCTTGCTTGTTTTATGATTGATTGTAGTAGCCTATTTATACAGGGTGAAAAGGAGACTAATGGAACATGAAAGATAGCAATATGAAATCCTTTTTATGCTAGATGATTATTATTTTTTTTTCATAACAAAAAACCTTTTACATGCTAGATAAAGATCCTATTCACTATAAACAAATATGACAATTTCTGTGACTATATTTGTTTTATGGTGCATTTGTGAAGTGCATTGATTTGATAGTAATCAAGGCGCAACTTGAAACATATGCCTTAATAAAAAGGGGTTTTCTTATCTCAAAAAAAAAAAAAAAAGAAAAAAGAAAATCCTTTTGAAGGTACTTAACGCTAAACCTTTGTGTGCTACAGGTCTCTGGGCTCATGCATTGGGCTGCTCTTTTCTTGTTAGCATGGCTTCATTAGTTTGTTTAATAATTTTGCCACTTATATTTGGTAAGGCACTTATATTAATTGCTAACTTAAGCTTCTTCTTCTCGCTGTTGAACAATATTCACAGATACCTGATTTTGTCATTCCTTTTTGCAGTGCAGGGAAAACCATCAAAGGTGGTTGTTGATTCATTAGCCTTATTTGGGGTAGATTCTTCAACCCTGTATTAAAGATGTAGATTCGTATTTGTTCCAAATAAGATTGCTTGATTTATGAGAAAGTGTTATTAGGGCATTTTCTTCTCTGTTATAAATTACATACAGATTAAACATACTGTAGATGATTGAGGAAGAAGCCTGACTTAATTACTTACAATAGAAAAGATGAGTTAATTCCTATGCTTAAACTCATTATTTAATCATCTCTGTCTGTCATTACAAAGCCACATATTATCATCTAAGGATATGTAAAGTTACCAATCATTGAGGCAAAAATCATTTTATTTTTGAACTTCAAAACTCATTCAAATAACATCAATACATCAACCTTGTGCTTGGTTTGAGAAAGGAGTTTTTGTTACAATTGAGAGGGATGTTGGGATAAACCTTATGTGGCAACTTCCACTTCATGTTCTCAAGACCACCCTCACTATCCATCACTACCATTAAGGTGGGCTGGCTATGGGCTCAAAGGGAAATCTCCATTATTCTTACACTGAATTTCTAGAGAAGAAGAGGAGGAAAAGGGCAAGGAGAGGGGGGAGGCGGGGGGTGGAAGGGGGATTTTGTGTACCGTGTGATAAACCTTATCATCCCTTCTACCAATCTCCAAACAAATACTTAGGAGTGGTGCATTGATGAGGATATATGAGTGGTGAGTTGCCATATGTGACAGAGTGGAATGTTGATGGATAAATGAATATGAAGTTACATGGTAAGATTCTTGGCCATTGGCTTATGAAATTGTTAGAAAGAGTTCTACAAGGGTGTTTCGGGACTCTATGATTTGGAATAAAACCAAAACTCCTAGGGATGCATTATTTTATGGTTAATTGCACAAGAAGGGCAATATACTAAGGACAAGTTGAGGGCTTGCGGCATAGTCCACTCCAATTTGCTACTATGTAACAAAGAAGAGGAATCTCATTCCCACCTTTTTAGAAAATGTGAGGTAGCTATGGAAGTATGGAGAAATGTTGAGACCCTTTTGGACTAGATGGCCAATCTTCTATTGCTTCTATGCTCTATGCATTGGGTAGACCTAATGAAAGGCAAAAGAAGGCTAGTGCAGTGGTGTGCTATTATCTTTGGAAAGAGAGGAATTCTCACCAAGTGGGAAATTGAGCTTGATCTGTCTCTGTGCTTTTGAGATCTATTTCTTTGTGCCTTTTGTGATTTATGTTTTTTTGCTTATGCCGTTTCTTTGGAAGCACTAAGCAGGTTTTATGGCCACTTCATCGACCGTAGCATCCTTTTGCTTTTTTTTTTTTTTATTTCTTATGTCAATTTTGTAGGTATCATGTGTTCTTCCTTTCTTTGTAATTAGAACTCTTTTTCAAAAAGAAAAAAAAAAAATACAAAAAATCCTGATCTTACTCAAAAAGATCCTTGGCCATTCTGTGTTGATTATGATCAACAATGGTGGTAGCGACAATTTTGTTTTTCAAATATTGGCTTTGGAATCAGGCTTATGTATGGATGATGCACTGAGTTTGGTGTTAAGTTGGAGATGGTTTTGTAAGAATTGACGAGTTGCATGTTGTGGGTTAGCTGTATATTAAGGTATGGGTACAATTAGTGCCAACTGCTATTTATTTTGGCTTAGTTGAGTTTGATTTCATATCAGTTATTTCTTGGTTTGAGACTTGCAAATTAAAAGTTGACGGGGCTCTTATGTATTTAAAATACATTCAAGAAGGAAAAGATATCTGTTTTCATGGGGATCTCCTATTTTGCCATTCTCCCATTGCATCACACTTTCTCTAGATGTTGTGAATATGAAATTCTGTGGTATGTTGTGGAAAAATGGGGTGAGAAATACCTGTTGCTTATGGAATTCTAAGTGATGTATCTCAATAGATGGTCGGGGAACTTGTATAGCTCTTGGCAAGTATCTAGTGGTGCCACTAATTTCTTTGAAGCCAAATAAGCACCTTTGCAGCAACTTAGTTAACAAAGTTGCTGGTAATCTGTTAAGTAAATTTCTAATATAATCTGGTCTGCTCCAACTTATAAAGAGCATTCTTTCTTCATTCTAGGTGTATGGAGTATCAATTTTTGTCTTTCCTAAGCAGGTTTTAAGGAACTCATCACGAAATTCAAGAGATTTCTTTGGAATGGAAATGTTGAAAACCAAGCAGTAGCTGTTGTAAGTTGGGAGGATGTATGTAGACCTAAGGAGGAAGTAGGATGTGGAATTATAGATATTTTCACCTGGCACAAGATAGCTCAACTAAAACATATGGCACTGATGCAATGGTGATCTTTATGCTCTTTGGAGAAGTTGGATAAGATTAAAGTTGCTAAGAGGAAGAAATTTTGGCATATTAGACAGGAAACTTCTTGGACTAAGGAAAACTTTACAAACTAGAATTCTTGCTAAATCTCTGCTCAAATGGGAAGTAGATAACGGTTTGAAGATACAACTTTCATATGATGATTGGCACCCTAAAGCCCCCCTAGTGGAATGGCCGGGAGAAAGATGCATCTATTATAGTGATTGGCCAAAGGAGACAAATTTGTGTTAACGTATAAATGGTAACAACTTGGAATGGCTTTGATCGAAGCTGAATTGGGAAATTGTCCATCTCCTGCAGTGCATAAGGAGGATTGGTGGTGTGGTGCAGCAAACTTCAAAAGATTTATCCATTTTCATAGGGTATAAGATTCTGAAAGGTAGTGTACAGAAGGTTTCTTGGCGAAATCTTGCATGTTTCAAGTCGCAGGTACCTGGGCATGGCTTCCATACAGGGTTGATTGCTCAACAAAGGTTATATACCGTGGATAAATTAAAAGAATGGTTGTGACAAATACCAAATCTTGCTACCTATGAAATGCAAACGAATAAGACCATAATCTTTTTCTTTTTCAGTGTGCTTGTGCAAAGGATCCTTGGACACAAGTCCAAATATTTTTCATTGGCCAACAAAGTAAGGAATGCAACACACAACCGTGTTTCCTTTTTCAAGAGATCTGTTTTGAATCTGCAAATCCTATGGAGAATAGTTGCTTCAGCAGTTTTATATTACATACGGAATGAAAGGAGCTAGAGAAGAATTGGGAAACATCCTCGTGACTCCACTGTCATTGCAAGAAGAATTTTTTGGTGTATTATGGCTCTCTTTTTGGGCTGATCAGGCCTGAAACATTTCTAGATTTTGCTACAGTGCCAACCATGATGAGGGTGCTGAATTTATTAAGGTGCTTTTATAGCTCTTTTGTAGGATACCATGTTTTCGATGTACAGGGGTGATACCCCTTTGTCTCTCATATTAATAATGAAAAGCCAAAAGGGTATAAAAAAAAAAAAAAAAACACTCCATTTCACCACCAAAAAAAAAAAAAAAGTTGACATTTCAGTGTCTTTGAGGAACATTCTGGCTTTCCTTTCCCATGATTTTACTGAAAAGAGAAAGACAGCTCATGGTAACTTTGTGTTGATTATGGGGCATTGGACCAAGGGGCAATTGCCAATAAATATACAATTCCTGTGATAGTTTACATGATAAATTGCATGGGTGACTTATTTTTCAAAAATGGATCTCCAGGTGAATTAGGGTTTCCCAAAAATGGCTTTTCACATACAGTAATGGCTGGGTTTGTGATTATGCTCTTCAGGTTAATGAATACCCTCATGAATTTTCAAGCTACCATCACAAACTTATTTTGCGCTGTTATGTTGCTTTGTGTTAATAGTTTTAGACAGTATACTTGTCTAAAGCTTTGATAGTATCTTTCGACAATATACTCAACTACAATGCTGACTGAGTCACATTTATTGCATCTGTGGGTGGTCTTGGAACTATTATGTTGTCACCTTTTTCACTGCGAACAAGAAAAAAAGCACATTTGGCCACCATTCCTTAGAGTATCTGGGGCATATTCTATCCTCTGCTGGTGTATCGATGGATTCTGATGAGAACCAGAGTCTTCTCAATTGGATGTTTCCTCAGTCCGATATGGGTGTTCATGGTTTTCTGGATCTCACGAGTTGTTGTGGCAAGTTTGTTTGCAACTTTGGTGAAACCCTTAACCAACTTGCTGAAGAAGGATTCTTTCCCGTGGTTTCTAGATGCTGATGTTGCTTTTAAGAAATCATAGCTCGCCATAATGTTCAGCGTCTATTCGTGATGCTAGACTTCCCAAAACCATCCTCTTTTTTCTTTATTATTATTATAATAATAATAATAATAGGAATGTGATGCCTTAGGTCATGGTGTAGAGGCAGCTTGGTTCAAGATAGCAGACTTATAGCATATTTCAGCAAAACTTAGTTGATCATACATCAGTGAAAATGTTGAGAAATAACTTATGGCCTTGGTCCTTACTGTCTAGCTTTGGCCAGTACATTTGGGAAGTTGCAGATTTAGCATTTACGCTTATTGGTGCAGCTTGCCACACATATTGCAGCAGCAAAATGCGATACTGGCTCAACAAAATTGGTTAGCCATATTGCTTAACTAGGCTTAGACAATTAACAGACCAGTTAAGGAGAATGGTGCTGCTGGCACCTTATCTCGACAATTTGATGATGTGGAGTTGCTATCTTATTCAAGCCCTATTTGGTTTGACCGATCTAAGGTTGAAGAAGCAAGAGTGGATCCAGAATTGATGGTAGTCACGGCTGAACTGCAAACTGACCCAGCAAGTATTGTGGGTTTCTGTGCCTTCTTTATTGCAACAAGCTCATTATCTTTGCTAAGTCAGCCTGGATGCCTTCTCTCTTGTACAAATTGCATGCTTCTCTCAAAAGGGGACACTGTTGCATATTGCACTTATTGCCACTCGCAGATAGTGCTATTAAATAGGGATGCACAAGGAGGACATCTTCCATATATTCCTGAATGTGAGATAAAAAAATATATGAGTTTAAATAGCACCTTAATTTCCGGGATCTCTAGGAGTAGTCCTATCATGTCTAATTGTGATGCCAATCCCCTCTTCTTGACCCTGTGAGAGCAGCTTGTGTAAGCTCTTTGTGATTTCCCTCATGGAAATTTTCTTTCTTGATTAATGGCATGAATGCAGTTAGGCTAGAATATTACTTATTTTGGCCAAGTGTATATTTTCTTGCATGCGCTAATAGTGTCTGTAAATTCTATTATCTTCAACCAATTGTTGAGCTATTTTATGTGTTTTTTATTGATTTTTCAGGCTGGAGCTATGCTAGGCGATGCTTTTCTCCACCAGTTGCCACATGCTTTTGGTATGAATTATATTTATTGCTATGGCCCATGAAAATACTTGAACTGTTATGCATGTGCTTCTTGATCAATGTCTTTGCTGTTAGTGTGATATGGCTTAGTTCAAATCTTCTAAAAGAAACATGTGTGCTATTGGAGTCTCTTAATGTATTTTCTTGTATTTTAAATTAATTTCTGTAGCATCCATAGGAAATTAACCAACAATGCTTGTTTCACTTTTAACAGCTGATGGATAGCAATTGGCAGAAAAATTATTTTAGTGCTGCATGTTGGGTTTGCTCACTTTGTTCTTGAAAGTATCCCCTATTAGCTTTATTCTTATCATATATGAAATTGCTCTAGCATGATGGCAAAGGGGTTAAACTGGGGTTGAACCATGCTAAAAAAAAAAATCATGGTGTAAATATTATGACATATCATCGTCCAGAGTGTTTTTTAGAGGTTACATAATCTAATCAAATTTAAGAGATGGAAATATGAAGCTTAACCTGTAGCGGACAAGCGATCTGACAACATATAAAGGATTTTTATTCATCATCCTCAAAAAAATTACTAATGTCTTGTATGCCAATTTCATATCAAATTTTAGTGTCATGATGTTGTTAGTATAGACTTTTTGGCTTATTTAATTTATTTTAGTATAATCATTGATTCATTCTTCTGTAGTTGTACTAATCTGTAGTAATTCTCCTTTTGCTTGATGTAATTTTGACTGGTTCTTGTTTAGTGTCAATGATGACTAGTTTCTCATGTGGCAGTTAGTCCCATATTGATTTGTTTTTTGATGCTGATCACTTTGTTGTTCTATAAATGTTAAGATTCTGTGCTGGAGTTCGCAATAACCAAGGTAAGGTTTGTACAATTGGGCAGTGATTCTGGCGTCCCAATCAGTGTTGTATTATATGCCTGTGGCCCTTGATTTGACTTAGCTGTTATGCTATTAGGCTCTTCAGACCCGACTGGGTTGCATGGTGGCAATTGAACCGCCTTGGCCTTCTGGGTCAACCTGGTTCTATGTCAAAATGGGCTTTGATGATGGACCGTCCCATTTGAATGGCCAATTCTGGTTGAACTGGTTGGGCCGATCTGGTTTTGTGAATACTATGTTTGCTAAAGGATGTCTCCTATCTCCTTTTTGTTTTTTCAACTTTTGGATGGAGAGTGTAAAATTTTGTCCCCTCTAATATAAAGAATAGCAAACTCACCTTTTTTTTTCTATTTTTAATAATGGAGGGGCATGGTGGTATTATGACCGGTTATCTTCGGGCATATGAACTACTCTATAAAAGTTATGTACTGGGTAGAATAACTTATACTATTTAGGCATCTTAAGAAGTGTCTATAGTGGGATTTGAACTCAAAACCTCATGCAAATTGTCATGAGTATATCTTAAATCTAAATCATTAGGCCTACTCCTTGAGAGTAATAGCAAACTCATTTGAGGGTTCACCCATGCTTTTCTCACATCCATGTAAAACTTGTTGGAAGTAAGGTTAATAATCTTTAACAAGGAAGAGTTTGGGGGAGTTCTTGGTCATTTGAAACAGGTAAAGCAAAATTTGGAAAGAATCCAAGAAGAAAATCTTTGCTGCAACACTTGTAGAAGAAAAGTTATACGAAGAACGAGAAGGAACTAATACACTTAGCAGTTTGGAGGAGCTATACAAAGCTAAAATTAAAGACAAATTGGATTGATTTGGGTGATAGGAATTCGAAGTACTTTTCCAACTCAACAAAACAAAGAATACATTGCAATCTTATTGCTAATATCTCCAAAGAATATGGCAGCACCATTTCATTGTTAAGTGAAGTGAAATCAGCCCTTGTGGACTATTTTAAGAAGCTTTTTTGTCTTCTGAACATGCGGTCAGAAACAAGGATCTCTTATCATCCTTCTTGAGATTCAAGCAATATGATTTACAAGGTCTTAGTTCCAGCAAGGACTAAGAAGGATATTCAAAAAGCTCTTTTTGAACTATCAAGCAATAAATCGCTTGATCTTAATGGTTTAGGAGCAATTTTTGCAAGAAAAATTGATGTGGTGGGAATGAAGTCATTATTGCTGTCAAAGACCTCAGAAAATTTCTTAAACAGGTTGATAAGACCTAAGGATGCCAGTGTTAGTATTTAGTGTTGATATATTGTAGATGTTAGTGCACGTGTTAGTATTTTAGGTGTTGTATATGTGTAGTGCAATAAAAGTAAAGGAGATAAGTGGAGGGGCAGATTTGTAAATATGTCAAAGTAGAATATCATAAATAGGAGTCAGTAGTAAGAGGGAGGGATAACCAGTCCTTGTGATAGAAACCGAGTTAGTTGTGAGCTTTTAGCTCATGACTCCCTTTTAAAGAGAGATTAGGGTTTGTAATTGAATTTCTTCCATAAAATAAATAAAATCACTTTAGTTTTCTTCAATAATCATAGCTAGTACATATCAATTAGTCCAATCTGCTGTTGACTTGCTGAAGGAAAACCTTAGTGTCTATCACAAGCAATGGTAGTGACAGCCTCTTGGCTTCAAGATATGTTGTCTCACATACTGTTCATGGTAGAGGAATTGTGGGTAGTGCATAAATGAAGGGGACTTATACCTAGCTTTACTCTAGTTTGGGATTCAAGGAGTTTCATACCATAGCTGGCCACTCATGAGACTAATCTCTAATAAATATAAGATTGTGCAATAGACATTTCCCTTGTCCGCTCTATACTTATTCTAGATTATGTGCGATACTTTTTAACTTTGAATGGCATTCTTCTCTTCTGTTATTTAGTTTTATAAGGTTGAGAAGAAAAAAACCACGATATTTCCTCATAGTATGAGTGGTGTTGGTGGGAATCATATAATAATACGGGATGCAGTACATGTCCTGATTATTAGGGTCAAATATAATATTGGTCAAATTTATAAGATGATCAAGTGGTATAATCATCTCTAAGCATAGTATTAAATACATAAGCAAAGCACATCAAATAAGTAGGCTTAGCTACCACAATTATTATACTAACACACTCAGATACGCATAATTAGGTAATTATAAGTAGTATAATGGTTTAGGACTCCTTATTAACTCGATTAAAACTGCTGTGTGGCAAGCTACTTACTTGGATTGCATGTGCTCAAAATTTCTAAACTTCGTGTAGAAAATCTTAAAAATGAGCCTTTAATTAGTCAATCTATTAAGGTAGGATAAATTGGGGATAAGTTTTATTGTTATGTTATATTTGAAATTTTAGCTAGATAATAATTCTTTGGTTTGATCCTTATAGGTTGTCTAGTTTATTATTTATTTTCAAGCAAAATAAAATAAGATAATTGGTTATATTTGTTTACATGTAGGTATTCAATAAAAGTAATAGATCTATTGATAGGACTGTAAACGGTATATGCATATATAAAGGTTCGGAATGTAGTATAATTGACTAAGGGTTAATATCGCATTTAGTACCCAATTTTAGTTATTTTTGCAATTTAATACCTAAACTTTAAAAAGGTTAATTAACTACCTGGTGGAAATTTTCGATGTCACTTAAACTACCTTGCTTAGCTTCTTAGTTGATGAGGAAGCTCTGACCAATCACAATTTGCCACATGTTAAAGAAAGACCAAATTATTAACTTAATAAAATAATTAAATATATATAAACAACATCAATTAATTAAAAATAACAAAAAAAATTAGATAAATAGAAAAAATCCAGAAAATTAAGAAAAAGAGAAAAGTAATAAAATTGAAAAACAAAAACTTTCGGCCACATGTTTTTAAATTTTTTGGAGAAGAAAAAGCAGATACCTTTAGTTGATTTTTCCTTTTTTTATTAATTTTTAATTTTTCAAATTTTCTCCTATCAATTTCATTTTCCTCCTTTTTCTTCTTCCTTTTACCTCTTGCCTTCTTTGACTCCCTCTCTCAAATCTCTGTCCCCTTTTTCAATAAAGCGCTAAACCACTTCCCTCGATTTTTCTTGATTTGTAAAGCTTGCCCTCCTTTCTGTTCTCTTTTCTTTATATCAACTGCAAAGTTTGTTCCTTTTTCTTGATCTTAGTCTCCTTTTGCTGTAAAATTCCATTTTTGGGGTTTTGAAGAGCTAGAATTGGATCATTTCAATAAGGAGACAGAAACTGTGATTCTTTTTAGTTTTGGGTGGAAGGGTTGATGGGTGTGTTTGTAGAATTGGAAGAGGAGAGAGAGAGAGAGTAATTGGGGATTGTTTGCTTGATTGAATTATTAGGGTTTGAAAAATTTGATTCAAAGGAGAAATTGGTACTATGTTGTCTCTCTATTGGAAAAGTGGAAGCCGATTATTAGAGTTTTCTGAAGGTCTACAGGTAGAAGAGTGGAAAAAATGGATTTTAGGGTTTTTTAATTTTATTACTTTTTTCTTTTTCTTTCTAATTTTTTGGAATTTTTCTTGATCTTAGTCTCCTTTTGCTGTAAAATTCCATTTTTGGGGTTTTGAAGAGCGAGAATTGGCTCATTTCAATAAGGAGAGGGAAATTGCAAATCTTTTTAGTTTTGGGTGGAAGGGTTGATGGGACTATAGTGCTTGCAAAATTGGAAGAGGAGAGAGAGATAGAGAAATTGGGGATTGTTTGCTTGATTGAATTATTAGAGTTTGAAAAATTTGATTCAAAGTAGAAATTGGTACTATGTCGTGTCTCTATTGGAAAAATGGAAGTTGATTGTTAGGGTTTTCTAAAGGTTTAGGTAGAAGAGTGGAAAAAATGGATTTTAGGATTTTTTAATTTTATTACTTTTTTCTTTTCCTTTCTAATTTTTTGGACTTTTTTTTATTTATCTGACTTCTTAATTATTTTTGATTAATTTATATTGTTTATATATATTTAATTATTTTATTAGGTTAATAATTTGGTCTATTTTTTTTTTTTAACACTTAGCCAGTTGTGATTGGTAACAACTTCCACATCAATTAAGGAGTCAAGTGAGGTAGCGCAAGTGATATTAAAAATTTTTATCAAGTAGTAAATTGATTTTTTTAAAGTTTAGGTATTGAATTGCAAAAATGATCAAATTTGGGTTATCAAATGCAACATTAATCTTATGGAAAATATAGGAAAAAGCTAAGATGTAAAGTAATTAGACCAAGATTAATATAAATGGTAAGGTAACACTGCAAAAATGCTTAAAATGAAAGGAATTTGTAAGAATAAGATATGTTTTGAATTATTTTGTATTGCTGGCAGCATTTATTGTTGTTGGTTGGTAGAATAAATGTTGTTAGGTAGTAAAGGTTGGTATAATAATGTTTGTTACACTAACCATCATAGTTTTATCTATAAATAGGTCTTCTTATGTAAAAATTCTTATAACTTCATATGTACAATTAAGAATCATTTTTCTCTATTTTTCCTTCATGATATCATAGCCCAATCGAGCCTTATTCACTGGGACTAATCCAACACGAGTGATAGTTCTAAAAAAATAAATAAATAAAGAAGTGATATTAAGATCCAATTGGATCTTACTTACCTGAGAATTCTTATCGTAGAACTCAGAACTCTATTTCCTCAATGATTTCTCTTATGTTTGATCAAATTGCTGTTCTTCATCAACTACTAAGCCAAGTGAAAATAAGTGATGGTAAGGGTAGTAAGCAGCTATCATCTGTTGCTTAATTAGGAATTTTTTGGCTGTTTTTCAAGGCTTTGGTTGTAATAACTAGATTATAGATATTGGGGCATCTGACCATATGTGCAATTCTCGATAATTTTTTCTAGTCTTTTACCTTGTGGACATTTGAGCAAAATTTCAGTGGCAAA
Source organism: Lumnitzera racemosa (assembly GCA_024138005.1). Taxonomy (NCBI): domain Eukaryota; kingdom Viridiplantae; phylum Streptophyta; class Magnoliopsida; order Myrtales; family Combretaceae; genus Lumnitzera; species Lumnitzera racemosa. Next base: position 39,436,821 of record JAMXBC010000006.1, on the reverse strand, counting down.
TGGTGACCATGTTGTGGCTAAGGGAAAGGGTACGACATATGTAGCTGGCTTGGAACTAAGAGATACTTTATTTGTTCTCGAGCTACAATATAATCTTTTTTTAGTAAGTAAGCTTATTGAGGATTTGGATTGTCAAGTAACATTTTCTTCAACTTCTTATACTTTACAGGACCGATCTTCGAGAAGAATGATTGGCAGTGCTAAGAGACACAATGGTTTTTACTATGTCTCTGGAACAGGTTCTAATTCTAAAAATAAATCTAATTTGAAGTCCTTAGTTTCCATTTCAGGTGAGTGATATTATGTTGCGGTATAAACAACTTAGTCATCTAAGTTTTCTTTACATGACTCAACTATATCCCAACCTTTTCAGAAATAAAAGAATCAATGGGTTCAATTGTGAATCTTACATCATGGCAAAACTATCGAAAAGTTCTTACCATATTTACCCTTACAAACTACCTAAACCTTTTAGTTTAATTCATAGCAATATTTGGGGGGTCTTCTCATAATGCAACTATAACTAAGCATAGATGGTTTGTAACTTTCATTGATAACCATACTTGTGTTTGTTGGGTCTTTCTCCTTAAAGAGAAATCTAAAGCATGTCATGCCTTTAAGCAATTTCACAAATTGGTCTTAAATATGTTCTAAGATAATATCAAAATTCTCCGTACCGATAATGGACAAAAATATTTCTCAAATGAATTTGGGCAGTCTTTGAGAGAAAATGGTATAGCACACTAGAGTTCCTATGCTTACATGCCTCAACAAAATGGGGTTGTTGGGTGTAAGAATAGATATCTTCATAAAAGTTACTAGATCCATGATGTAAGCATACTCTATCTCAAATCATTTATGGTGAGAAGCTGTGTTAATAGCTACATATCTCATTAATAGGATACCATAAAAAATCATTAACCTTTCGTACTCTTGTAAGTGTTCTTCTTGACACTTATCCACATGCTCCGATTCTTAACTCTCTTTACCTAAAATTGTTTGGTTGTACAATTTATATATTGAACAATTCTCCTAACAGACATAAACTAGAATCTAAAGCCCTTAAGTATGTCTTCATTAGCTACTCTTCTTCACAAAAGGGATATAAATGCTTTCATCCTCCAACTAAGAAAGTTTATGTAACTGTTGATGCTATTTTTTTTTTAAATCAAGCATATTATGCCTTAGGACATAGGGAATCCCAAATTCCCGATCATGAAGACAGGTTGCTCTTGTTACTTGATTTTCAACCCAAACATACACCATACCCTTCGAGATAGTAGGTTTAAGTTCTCAAGTGTGATCTCCTTATCCTCTTGATATTGCTCAAATATCTTAGCCTACAAATTCATCACAATTTGATATTTAAACAACATCATCTAATCTAGTGTCGTCGGAAAAATTTCATCCTACCCTAAATTGTGATGATGGTCCTTTAGATCTAGAGAGTGCTTCAGAGAAGTTAGAAATAAAAGTATACTCAAGGAGACTTAGAAATCTAATGTACAACTAGTTATTAGTCTCGCAGACTTTGGTTTAACCAATAGTTGAAAGTAACTTTGAAATGGAGGATGACTTAACTTTGCCTATAGCTTTGAGGAAGGGAAGAAGGTCGTGTTAAATATCTAATATCAAATTGTGTGTCCTACTCAAAATTGTCCCCTAAGTATAGGGCTTGTCTTGCATAAGCAAATAAGGAGGAGGTTCCTAAAAACATCCAGGAGGCAATGAGAAAAACAAAATGGAGAGAGGCGGTATTAGAAGAGATGAGGGCCTTATATCAAAATAACACTTGTGATGTGGTAGATTTGTCTAAAGGGAAGAGAGCTATAGGGGAGCAAGTGGCTATTCAGCATAAAATATAGATCTAATGAAAGTGTAGAGAGGTATAAAACTCGTCTAGTTCCTCAAGGATATGCTTAAACTTTTAGCATAGATTATGAAGAGACTTTTGCTCCTTTAGCAAAATTAAACTCTTATCAGAGTTGTCGTATCTCTTGTTGTGAATTTGGATCGGCTGCCATATTGGTTGGATGTCAAGAACGCCTTCTTAAATGGAGATCAAGAAGAGGAGATTTATAAGAAATTACCATCAAGATTTACATTTGAAGGAAATATAGGCAAGTTTTGTAGACTAAATAAATCTCTCTATGGCTTAAAATTGTCCCCAAGTGCTTGGTTTACAAGGTTTAGAAATACTTTGGTTTGGCTTGGTTATAATCAAAGTGAAGTTGAGCATACCTTGTTTGTTAAAGTGGGCACTAGTGGATTGAAATCCATTCTATTAGTGTATGTTGATAATATCATCATCATAAATAATGATGTTGATGAGATAGCAAGATTAAAGCAAAGTATTAAAAGTGAATTTGAAACTAAGGAGCTTGGAGATCTAAAATTCTTCCTAGTAATGGAAGTGGCTAAAAGCAAGAAAGGAATTGTCATCGGCCAAAGAAAGTATATCATAGAGTTTCTAAAGGAGACGAGTAAGTTAAGATGTAAACCTATGAGTATTCCATTATCTCAAAATTGGAAGAGTTGTTCCCTTGAAGGAGATACTCCGGTGAATAAAGGTCAATATCAGAGAGTTGTTGATAGAATAATACATTTATCTTTAACTCAATTGAATTTAGCCTATTCTATTAGCCTTGTCAGTCAAGCCATGCGTTCTCTTATTAAACATCACATTGATAGAGTAAATCATATTTTAAAGTGCCTCAAGGAAACTCCCGATAACGTTCTATTGATTAAAAATATTGAAAACAGAAGAATTGAAACTTTTTTTTGATGTTGATTGGGGAGGAGATGTTTCCAATTGTAAATCAACATCGGGATATTGTACTAGGCTCTGGGGAAATCTTGTGACCTAGAGGAGTAAAAAACAGATAGTAGTTGCAAAGAGTAGTGTTGAGGCAAAATACAAATCAATTGCTTAAGTAATTTGCGAAATTATCTAGCTTCAAAGATTGTTGCAGGATTTACATGAAGAATTTGAGGACACTATTGTATATAGCAACAGTAAATTAGCATTGAATATTGTCAAGAATCCCGTCCATCATGAGCGTATGAAGCATGTTAGGATGGATTGTCATTTCATCAAATCGGAAATCGAAGAGGGTGGACTTAAACCACCATATGTTTCTTCTTGCCGACAAAAAGCCGATATTTTTACAAAGTGCTTATCAAAACTGATGTTCTTAGAAAGTAGCAAGTTAGAAATGATAGATATCACTTTCTCAACTTGAGGGGGAGTGTAGGAATAAAATGTGTTTAGAATTATTTTTTATTGCTAGCAACATTTATTATTGTTGGTTGGTAGAATAAATGTTGTTAGGTAGTGAGGATTGGTTTAATAATGTTTGTTGTACCAACCATCTTAGTTTTATCTAAATAGGTCTTTTTATGTAGAAATTCTTATGACTTCATATGTATAATTGAGAATCATTTTTCTCCATTTTTACTTTAGAATTCAATAATAACTATTATTTTGGAATTTTAGTATATTATAGTATTTACTATAAATTAGATAAAGTGAATTTGGCCATAAAGGCAAGAAAATTAGAAAATATTTCAATACTTGGTAAACATGGTACCTAAAAATAACATTGGATATAATAAATTATGAGGAAAAGTTTGATAATTTTAAAAAGTTATTAGATAGGGTTTTGTTATTTTTGTTTAAAACAGAAATTTTTTAACAAATTGGCAGAAACTTGCAAAAATTATAAAAAATACCAAATATGCAAAATTAATTCTAGAAAAATTAATACAAGAGTATACGATTATAGAGTACTTATAAGTAAAAGGACTCCTTGAAACAACATAAATTGGAGACTTTAAAATTATCGAAGTTAGAATCACTAAATTAGGCAAAACCACAGCCTAGTGATAACCACCACTACTCCAACCTTGTCTAACCTCTTAGGAGGAAAATGGCAAAACTCCATAAATTTTCCCCTTAATTTTAATGGCTTGAATTGAATGGTGTGAATTTTTGAAGTTAGGGGGGTGGGGGTAGGTATTTAAAGGTTTGGACTGATCTTAAAAAATTAATATTAAACTGCACGTGTCTAAAAATTATACAAAAATTAAGGTGACTTTTTAAAATGTTGACAGACCTCCAGTTAAAGTTTGGTAAATTATGGACAAGTGTCCTATTTTTGGTGAATTTTTTATATATGTTGGCATAATTTGATAATTTTATAATAAGTATAAATTCATGGAAAAGTTTAATGATATTTCTGAACTTTATGATTTTTTGTTTACTTTCCTAAGAAGTCATTGGATATCTTTTATGAAATATCAAGCTGTTTGACACTCATAGAGTTGATTTGATAATTTTTAGGTACTTTATAGTATTTTATAAGGTATTTTTCTCATATTTTAGCATGCTATCCGGTTATTTTATTATTTAATTTACTTTTCTAAATATATTCTTTATTTTTATTTGGAGACATGTAATGATAATGTGGGGCATGAGTCATTATTATGCTTCTTACCCTTGGTTATTATTTATTTACCTTACTTTATTACCAGTTTTTTATTTACCACTCTATTTTTACTTTTTACTACTTATATTTATTTTTTAGGTGCAAATTGGTCTTTTTTATCATTTTCAATCCTGGTAGATGCTTTGTAGTTAATTTCTTGACTTTTTATCTTATAATAACTAATCATTTTGTTATTTATTAATAATTTGTAACTTCTATAGCATTATTTTATATGTAGGGTTATAATTTTAATTTTAACTTTCTTTACTAGGTAATTATTATTAATTCTCTTAAGCTTCCTTCTTTTGCTGATCTAATTTTTCGTTATCGGTATTTGGTGCTTTCTACAGATGTCAATTTTGTAAACCCTAATTCTATTGATGGGCCGATGTTCCTTGTTAATTCACATATTCTAAGGTTATTTAGGGTTATGGTGTTGGTAATTGAATTCGTAAGAGCCTAAGGTTTGAGGTTTATATTTGTGTATTTACTTAAGTAGGTCAACAGGCCTTACAATAATGTTGTTCGACTGCTAGTTGTAGAAGATGATAGATCTAAAATCGATGATGACTTTTAGATCCATGCTGCTTGAGTGGAACTTCCTTTGTTCAATGAAATAAATCCAGCTAATTGGATCTTACTAACAGAGTAATATTTTGAGATGCAATGCACTCGTAAAGTGTGGAAAATGGATTTGGCCATGATGAACATGAGAAGAAGGGGTGTGTACTGGTTAAGAGCCTTGCAGTGTTGCATTCCCTAACTAGATTGGATATCATGAAAGAAAAATGATGAAACAATATGGAGAATGTGATGAAACGATCTGGACTCGGAAGATGAAGTTTCATAAGTGAAGGTTGAGAAGCCTTGCAGTGTTGCATTCCCTAACTAGATTGGATAACGTGAAAGAAGAATGATGAAACAATATGGAGAATGTGATGAAACGATCTGGACTCGGAAGATGAAGTTTCATAAGTGAAGGTTTAGAAGTGCTCTAAGAGAGAGTGGATGATCAAACATAAGATAAGAAAGGGAAAGTTTCAGTGAGTGGAAGCTTCCTCTTGTTGAAGAGTGATATGGAGTTTGAAAATCTCTAGCGACTGGAGGAAGGTGGTTGAGTAGATGACTTGGAGAATGCCGTTTGGCTATTGCATGGAGGTTAGCAATTGCATAAGAGAGTTTGAGCGAGTGCGAATGGCCAGGTGAGACTATTTGATGGTGGAGATCACTCTTGGACATCCATTGGTGGCTACCAAGTGGTGAAATACGATTTGACATTAGAAACTATGGAGTGGAATGGGTTAAGGCGACCTGCAATTGATGTTACAATATTTCTCAATGTATTCATGTTTGATATTGGCTGCCTAACTGAAATTTTTGCTCAGAGGTGGAAGGATAAGCTTCAGCAAATTAAGAGGACACATCGTGCCGCCTTTGCTCCTTCAATTATGGACGATTGCAGATTCTCTATACACTGCCTGCACCATATGGCTATGTTTGATAAAGTGGGTATTGGTTAGTTGTTGGTGCTTCTTTAATCAGTCCTTGAGGGCAAGGACCTTTTCAAGGGGTAGGCAATTGATAAGATGTAAGGATGCTGGTGTTAGTATTCAATGTTGATATATTGTAAGTGTTAAGAGCACATGTCAATATTTTAGGTGTTGTGTGTGTAATGTAATAAAAGGAAAGGAGATAAGTCGAGTGGCAGATTTGTAAATATGTAGAAGTAGAATATTATAAATAGGAGTCAATAGTAAGGCGGAGGGATAACCAGTCATTTTGTTGGAAACCAGTGAGTGAGTTAGTTGTGAGTAAATGTGCTTACGGAACTTGTGAGCTTTTGGCTTGTGGCTCTCTTTTAGAGAGAGATTAGGGTTTGTAATTGAATTTCTTCCATAAAATCAATAAAATCACTTTAGTTTTTTTGATTAATCATAGCTGCTTCATATCATAGGTCAATTCTACATCCTTAACCTTAGCTCCTAAGGTTCCTAATCCTTATATTAGTGAGTTTAGATCTATTTGATGTTGTAGAACTATCTACAGATGTATCTAGTCTTAGCGAATAGGCTAAATCCTCTTTCACCCTATCTCACTGGGTGTTAACAAGCTGCTTTTTTATAGGGTTGAAGTATTTTAGATAATATTGTGTTTTCTCAAGAATTATTAAAGGGCTATTGTTGATCTAATGGAGCAAAGTGAGTGGCTATAAAAGTTAATTTTTGGTAAGCTTTGTGATACAGTTGATTGAGTCTTTTTAGAAGACTTACTTGAATCAGTGAACTTCTCACGATGCATTATAGATTGGATAATGCATTGTTTGCTGAAATTTTTATCTACTTAAATGGTGGGCTTGTTGGATTTTTTCCAAGTTCTAGAGGGCCTTGCCAAGGTGATCCAATCATCCAATCTCACCCTTTCTATTTATATTGGTTATGGGGTTGTTTCATGTATTATTCAGACTTAACTTTGCATCAAGACTTCAGATTTCATTGGCGTTGTAAAAGTGGAAAATCTCTCATATTTCTTTTCTGATGATCTAATGCTATTTTCAGTTGCTAACACGGATGCCCTTGCTTTGATCATGCAAGCTTCGATGGAATTCGCCTCCTTATCAGGCCTGGAGGTTAATGCCAGGAAAGCAACATTTTTTAGTGCAGGAGTGAAGTAAAGCTTGAAAGGAGGAATCACTAATTTGATGTGTTTTAGAGGAGGTGAGCTTCATGTACTCGGGCATCAAGATTGAGGGCAAGGAGCTAATGGCAAGATTTATCCATAAATTGAGGTATTGGACAAGCAGTAATTCTTTCTTAGGCAGGACGTGTACAGCTCCTAAAATCCATTTTACTCTCCTTGTAAGTGTAATGGTCATCAGCCTTCATTTTGCAGAAGTCAATCTCCAAAGAAATTTCCTACTGTTTTGGATGTTTCCTATGGAATGGAAGGAAGAGGGTAAAGCTAAAGCAAAAGTTGCATGGAAAACTGTTTATGCATTGCAAAGAGAAAGGTGGACTTGGTATTGTAGTTCCTATCATACGGAACGAGGGCTGCTTAACTCAAACATGTTTGGAAATTATGTAACCTTTCCACCAAAGCTTGCCATTGATTTGGACGTATTCTACCTTATTAAAGGCAAGAGCTTGTGGACAGTGAAACCACCATCTTTGTGTTCATGAGTGAAGCATAAATTACTTGGGCTAAGACAATTCTTCAAGCCATTAGTAGCTTGGAGGATTGGGAATGGTAATTCTTTGTTCACTTTGGTTTGACAATTGGCACCATATGGGTCCTTATTGAGACTATGTTCTATTTTAGGTATGCTGATTGGGAATGGCCTAAAGGCAATCTCCAGGATGATGTTAAAGCCTCATGTCCTTTCACACAAGCTAATCACCTAAACACTTTTAAGTTTGGAAATCCCAAACCAAATAAGGACAACACTATCAAGCTTGCTTATGAAAATTTAGGACATCTAAAGTACAACTATTCCTCGGACTTTCCACACTTTTTCTCCATTCTATGGTTGGCTATGCAAGGTTAACTAGTGACAATGGACAAGCTCTTAGATTGGGGTATGATCCCTTATAATTGTTGCTTTCTTTGCGACAATAACACGGAGTCCTACAAACATTTGTACTTTAAGGTAGTGTTTAGTTACAAAGATTGAGTGGAACAAAAAAAATTGGATAGGATAAATATAAGGAGAATTGAATAGTATAAATTTATTATATCGTATTTGGTTTGCATGATATTAGACGCAAAATTTATATTAAAGTATTAATTATTTATATTATAAAATAAATAATGTTTTGTAATATTTAATAAAAATAATATTAATTAACTCAATATTATAATATAAAAGGATATTTTTTGAAAATATAAAATACCTTTTATTTTTGTCTAGTAAATTTCATTTTTTTACTACAGTATAAATATGACAAAATTTGAGTCCAATTTATTAGTTCAATTTTTGTTTAGTCACTAAGCGAAGTTTTTTTTTTTTATTTTTGAGTAATGTGAGATATTTCATTCCTTGATGTACACAAAATGTACAAAAAGAGCACACCAAAAAACCTATAGAATCAAACTAAGCATCAACAAAACAAAAGGATACTTAGTTTGATAAAATGGCCAATAATCACTAGATGCTCATTGTTAATGAAGAATACAACATCAAGTAATACTTATAGCTCTTTCAAAAGAAATTGCAAATTTTCCCACTCTTCTCCTATTCCTTTCTCTTCATAGGAAATAGCAGTCAATAGCAAATGCTTTTCTGTGGTTTGCTTTCATCTATCTATTGCCAATAGCGTGTACAAAGTTTTCTAATCCAGAAGCTTTCAATGGTTTGTGACCAGACCATGCAATGGCGTAGGACATAGCAAAAACAGATAGTCGTGATTCTCTACTCCCTCCAAACACAAATAGCAGCAATTTATGTCAATTAACCCCCAACTATACAACTTATCCATAATTAATAGTTTCCTTTGCACAATAAACCATATAATCAACGAATGTCTAGGCATGATGCATTTGTGTCACACAAGAGAGTACTAATCCACACTCGTTCCATTGCTTCTTGTTAAGGAATAAGCATTGTTGATGGATAAGCTTCTCATTGGTGCCTCCTTCTAAAACAAAAAATTCAAAGAGTTCAAAAGTAGGCTAAGGTGTCTTAGATCTCTAGTAACAATTTGCCACCTATCTTTAGAGGGCCGTCTCCATTCTCCATTTGTAACGAATGTGCTTAGGAGAGTATCCTTGGGGTATCATAAAGTGATGCTTGTTCTCTTTTCCGATCAATTAGAGGTCCGTTAAGGTACTGATTATTATACCAGAAAGAAACATGAGTACCATCTTTGATCTTCCATTTGAGTTGTTGTCTAGCGAGAGGTCTAAATTGTAATATTTTCCTCTAAGCCCAAGAAGCATCATTGGGGATTTTCATATACCAAAAATTCCCGTTTTTAAGGATTTCATTTTTTATTCAACTAGGCTATAGGAGGATCCAACTAGGCCATAGGGAGGATTTGTCATCCATGCACAACATTCAAATATGCTTTAGTTGTGTGACCTTATTCCGGAGTTTGATGTCTATAACTCCCAATCTACCTTCCTTTTTGGGCTTGCAAATATGCTTCCACCTTACTTTAGCTTTAGACTTAGAATCTTCATTTTCGTTCCAAAAAAAAGCGCTTCAATTTTGTTTTAATTTGATTAAGAACCTGCATAGGAAGTACAAAAATGGAAGACCAGTAAACTTGTAGAGAAAAGAGAATGCTCTTCACAAGTTGTAGGTGTCCTGCATAGGATAGAAATTTGCTGATCTAATGATTAATACGGGTTGTATATTAATCCAACAAGACTTTGCAATCAGATTTTGAGATATTTGAAGATGAAATGGGCATACCTAGGTACCGGATAGGTAGGGAACCAACCTCAAAACCTAGGATGTTTAGAATTAGTTCTTTTTCCCTTTGGTTTACACCACAAAGAAAGATATGGCTCTTCATAGGGTTGGCTTTCAAGCTCGAGAGTTGATGAAATTCATTTAGGCCATCCTTGATATGCTTTATTGTAGAAGGAACACCCCTGACAAAGATCAAAATATTATTTGCAAAGTATAAATGAGAAAGTTTTTCATTCCGACATCTCCAATGAAAGTGAAAATCATCCATTTGTTCTTTTTTCCTTCATAATGTGCACGAAAACCTCCATCACTAGAACAAAGAGGTAGGGAGACATGGGGTTATCTTATCTCAAACCCTTAGATGCTTGAAAGTATCCCAGAAGCTTGCCATTAATATGGATAGAAAACATAGCTATTAATACACAAGCTATGATCTACATCACAAATTATTGTAGGAAGACAAAAGTTTTTAACCGTTGCTCTAGAAAACTCCATTTGACATTGTCGTAAGCTTTCATAAGGTCTACCTTCAAAGCACATCTCTTCCCTTTATTATTTAAGTGATAGCTCCTAAGGAGTTCATAGGTAATGAGAATATTGTCCACAATTCTTTTCCCTTAACGGAAGCCGTTTGTTCCTTACTAACTAAAGTTGGAAGGATAGACAAATTTTAATCAGTCCGAAATAATTTTCGAAATGCACTTATATAAGGTATTGTAGCAAGCTATAGGTCTAAACTCTAAAAAGGAAGACGAGTTTTGAGAACTAGTGCTAGATAAGTAAAATTTACCTCCTTGAGCATTCTCTTAGATGCAAAGAAATCCTTGATTGGAACACAAACATCATTGCCTACAACGTGCCATGTGTCTCTAAAAAAGTTTGCTCCATAGTCATCTAGCCTTAGAGCTTTGTCCTTAGCTAAGGACCATAAGGCATTCTTGATCTCCTCGTTTGTAACTGGCCTTGTTAAGGTCTATCCCTCTAGGTTAGAAATCCTCGTACCAATCAAGTCCTCCAATCTACTAGCATACGAAAAGGAAGGAGACCATTCTGTGAGAGTAGATTTGAAGTATTGAATAATTGCGGTTTTGATAGATTTCATAGAATACACCCTCTCAGCTTGATCACTCTCTAGAGCTAAAACAATTTTTATATTGTCTTTGCTTCAATGAATGGAAGAAAAACTTGTTTTTTGTCTCAACCTAGAATCCTCCAAAGCAACTAAATAATAATACTTGTTAGGTAATATCTTCTCTTTGTTCTAGTCTACTTGGGAAGGGTTGTTTCTGTTTAAGAGTTGAACAGAAGATAGCTCTTCTTTTGCATTGATGACTCTTTCAGACAGCTCAGAAAATTTAGACTTGGTGAGGTTCTTAAGATGGCTCTTCAGAAGCTTCAGTTTTTTAGAGACTTTGAACATGGTGGAACTCTAAACATCTGAATTCCATGCATCTTTCACAATTTGCAAGAAATTTTCACTCTCCTTCCAAAAATCAAAATACTTGAAGAAAGACTTCCTTGCTGCGTTTGCCCCCAAGAGATTAAGTTTCATGAGAAGAGGACAATGGTCCGATGCTCCTGGGCTTAGGACATGGATTTCTGAATTTTGTAAAGACTCCATCCATTCGCCAATTATAAGACCATAGTCTAACTGATGTGCAATGGGATAAGTGTTATTTGTACTTTAAGTGTTCTTACACTTTTGCAGTCGGAGCTTAGTCAATAACAGGCTTTGTCTCCACATTAAGTCAAGGGAGTGGATGGACAAAGTAGACTTCCTTTCTAAATCCTCCCTTTCTTTGGAAGTTTGCTCTTGGAAGCTGGCCTTTTCAGCAACTATCTACTGCCTTTGGAGGGAGTGCATGATAGAAGATTATGGAATCAATTTGTTCTTGCTACAAATCTTGCAATTAGAATCTGTAATGTAGTGTCTGTGGCTTTGGCTTAGCCTTTTTGGTGTAGATATACTTCTTAGCATGAAATACTTTTGTTTTTCGTTTGTGTTGGCCTCTGAGCCTGATCTTATACTTCCTGTATTATAATTTTTAAACATTTTTTTTAATAAATAATATGACTTACCGAATAACCCCCCCATAAAAAAGAAAAACAGAAAAATGATGAACTCCATATATCAGGATTTCACACCACAATCATTTTTTATGCAGCTTTTGGATCATATGTATACGAAAAACCGTTTGGAATTTGTAATTACTTGACAAGAGTGTAGGATGTCTAGCCTTTGTAGCGTATTGTAGAAACACTAGAAAGTAGCTCATCAGAATTGTCCCCACCCATATATGATAAATCTGCTTGGCATTGATATGTCTTTTATTAAATATTTTAGAGAAGAAGAAACTGTCTAATGATGCCATAAATCTAGCAAGCCATTGTAGGACTAAAATAGCAACAGGTCATATATTGTGTGGCTATTGGTGAAAATTAAAAAAAAAAATTTTTGTTGGGTTTGTAGTTTTTTTTTTTTTTTTTCCCTGCCATTATTGGGTTTGTGTTTCAATCACCAGTTTCATTTGTTAATTGTGGAATTTATCTTGCCTAATATATATTAGTGGGAAGTCAATTTGTATCACTCTAAATTATCAATGGCATTTCACTTCCTTGCAGGCGGGGAGCATTCTCACACTCATGACCACCATGTGGATGATCTCCATAATTTGCATGATGGACTTGAACATGGGCATGGACATAGTCTGAAGGACCTCTCGGTGGGGATATCAATCCTAGGTTAGTAGTAAATTGCTACAAATGCTTTTAGTGCAATTCCTCATTTTTGGAATAACATTCTTGATGTTTATACTTATCCACTACTGGTGGCATGCATTTCTTTGTTATGATGTTGTTAAAAAAGTGTGGGTACTTTTATTCTACTGGTCCCTATGTCAGTTAGATATATAAAATGCTTCTCAATGGTGACTAGGAAGAAGAAATATATATGAAGCTTTCTCCAAGATATGGATAAGAAAAAAAGAGTGATAAAGTTTGTAAACTAAATAAGTAGTTATATGGTGTTACACCACGTGATAATCAATGAGAAGGAATCGCTCCTTTTGTGTTTGTGTATGAGCACAAAAAGAAGAAAGGAATGTGATTGTTAGTGTAGCTATTAGTGGCATGCAGCATGTATTTGTTGTTTGTGTATTACGTGTCAGGTCTGTATTGTTTGTGTGAGTTTGTTGTGTGCCAGGTGTGCATTGTTGACAATTGAAATAAAGCTGCCTTAGGGTTAGTTTGTGAACAGGTGGTAGCCTTTTGAGAAAAATCAGGCAATGTGTAACTGCTGCTAGATTAAATTGCAGAAATGAATGAAGAAGGGAATAACATGGTTTTTCCAGAAATTTTCACTCTTTATTCTATGAGATTGTTGGGTTCTTTCTAACAGGCCCAAGCCATAACCAAATATAGGTAAGCAAGGTAGAAAATCAGTTCAATCCTATAAAATTTTGGTATCAGAGCCAGGTTTCATGAAGTTAAGTGATTACAACAACAGTTCGTAGACTTAATGGCATTTTATTGGAGTGATCGTGTGCAAATAAAGGCCATGTCCACCCAACTTGCTAGTCTCTCTTAAGAAGTTGCGACCAGGAAGGATGAGGAGAAGACAGAAGGGAAGGACGATGAAGAGTGCAGTGAGGCAAGGGGGTGAACGGAGGGTCTGATGAGGGGTCAGCAGTTGGTAGCGTCCAAGATCAGGGAATGGTTCTTCTGAAATTGGCAAGACTGGACTTCCCGAAATATGACGAGATGTTGATCCTATTGGATGGTTGAATAGGTGTGAGCATTTTTTCAAACATCAGAAAACAAAGGAGGAAGAGAAAGTGGAACTTGTCATATTTCACTTGGAGCGTGAGATGCAATTGTTGTTGAAAGTTGAAAGAGACTGACCAATGTCGGAATGAGAAGAATTCAAGGAGCTTTGTAACACCCAATTGGTCTGCCTATGTGCGATAACCCATTAGGGGAACTCACCAAATTGTAACAATTCAAACAGACATGCTGCAATCATATCATTTACAGCAGCTTGTGGTGCAAGTCCAAAATGGCCAGCTGGGGCTACAATAGTTAGTCAAATGACAGATTTAATCTTTTGTAAAGGCCGTGTGTATTTGGAGGAAACTCCAGCCTCTATCCATCCATTATAGATGCCATATATTCCACACATCTTGAAGGATATTAGAAAACGCTGTATCGGGTGTCGCTTGACTTCTTTTGGGCTGGTATGGAGTGACACAAACAAGATATTGTCAAATCTTGTTTTGTTTGCCAATGAAACAAAACCCAGCATCTCCTTCCATTGGGTTTGCTACAACCTCTCACTATTTTGACTCAGGTTTGGTTTGATATATCAATGGATTTCATTGAAGGGTTGTCAATGTCTCAGGGAAAATCAATCTTATTGAATGTTGTCAATCGTTTCTCAAAGTATACACACATCACTCCTATGAGTCATCCATATACCGACTTTACTGTGGCCTGTTTATTTTTTGATAACATCTTCAAACTACATGTTTTACTTGAGTCTATAGTGAGTAACCGAGATGTCACTTTCACTAGTGTTTTTTGGAAAGAATTATTCCGTCTTAGTGGAAATCTATTGAATTTTTCTTCCACTTATCATCCTTAAAGCATTGGTTAATTGGAAGTGGTCAATCACACTGTTGAAATGTGTCTAAGATGCTTTATTGGTGAACATCCTAAGTGGGTGACTTGGTTAGTTTAGGCCAAGTGTTGCTACAATACCAGATTTCATACTTCACTTAAAGCAACCCCATTTGAAATAGTATATGGGAGATTACCTCCTTGTCTTTTAAACTATTGTCCGGGAAAGGTTAAGTTGGAAGTTGTTGACAAGGAGTTGGTTGATCGGGATTTGGTGTGCAAGCAATTAAGAGAAAAATTATTATGAGCACATGCTATAATGAAACTTCACTATGACAAGCTGCATAGGGAAGTCCATTTCAACAAAGGTGATTGGGCTTTGCTTAAGTTGCATCCTTACTAGCAAGCAACGATTGTCAATAGACACAACCAGAAACTAGCACCCAAATTTTATTGTCCATTCCTAGTACAATACAGAATTTGCATGGTGGCTTATAGGATCCTTTTGCCTGATAAGGTGAAGATACATCCTATTTTCAATGTGTCATGCCTAAGAAGTTTGAAGGCCCAGTTACTATCCCACCTGCTCTCCCTACTGCACAGCACGAAATAGTAGTTCCAACACCTAAAGCTGTTCTGGACAAGCGCAAAACTTGTTCTCAACCAGAAGTTCTTATCCATTGGGAGAATCATTCATCAGCTGATGCCTCTTGGGAAGATGCTCGAAATATTATCCATCATTATTTTACTTTTGTGCATGAGATCATGCACAGCGGTGCAGGGGAAGTAATGCCTCTTGGGAAGATGTTCGAAATATTATCCATCATTATTTTACTTTCATGCATGAGATCATGCACAGCGGTGCAGGGGAAGTAATGTTGTCATGTGATAATCAAGGACAGGGGATCGCTCCTTTTAAGTTTGTGTATGAGTGCAAAAAGAAGAAAGGTATGTGATTGTTAGCGTAGCTATTAGTGGCTTGCAGCATGTATTTGTTATCCTTCCAAAGAAACTCAATACAAGTCCATTTTATCTGTCATGTCTAGTTCTGACATTTGCTTTCGCATAAATGTTTAGATGATCCATACTTTTCTTACTGGCGTCAATTATATTCTCATATATTTATCGATAAAGAAAAAGAGTTGTTTACCTGTAAACATTGCATGATGGCTAATCTATCCTAGAATTCTTATCATAGACAATTCTATAAAACTCTCACATAGTGAAATCTAGGACTAGCTTGTGTTCATATTCTATCTAGGGTAAGGTGGTTCATTGTTTTTACTAATGGCCACACACATGTTTGTAAGATTTATCTAATGAAAGAAAAGTCTATGTGAAATCTTTAAACACTTCTGTAAGTACATTGGAAATGTTTCACAAGAACATATTTGGACTGTTCTTTTCAGAAAATGGGAAAGAATATTTTTGAAAAGATTTAAGAAAATATTTGTTCGATAATGACATATTACATGAAAGTTCATGTGCTTGTACTTCACGACAAAATAAAATGTTTGAGAAGAAGAATCATCATCTCTTGGAGGTTGCTTGGTCATAAATATTTTAAAGTTCTGTCCTTGATTCTTTTTGGGGGAAAGCTATTTTTATTGTAGCTTATCTTGTAAATTGCCTATCCTCTAAGACAATAAATTTCTACACTCATATTAGTGTTTTGCTAAAGCATTATCCACAAATTCATCTTATTGAGAGAATCTCATTGTTTCCCATTGGAGTATGCGTTGAGGGATTGCAAGGATTTATCTCTCTTAGAGGGTATTCGGTTGTTCGATTTATGTTTTAAATCAAGAACAAAATTAGAGTGAATTGAAAGCTTAGATTCTTCAATGTGTTTTCATAGTTTAAAACCCTAGTCAAAAGGAATATAAGTGTTATCATTCGTCATCACAAATGTTCTTTATATCTTGTGATGTCCATTTTCTTAATAGTGATATTCTTTATTAAAACTCTCTTCGGGGGAAGAATGAAAATAGTGAGATTTTAGATCAATCATAGTTGTTATTGTTGCCCTTATCATCACATTTCTTGGCATTTTAGCCATCATCTTCCTCATCTCAAACCATTCCTCACTTGAGTCAATCTTCTTCTATGTCCTATGAATTCCCTTGTTAGTATGAAACACATCAAAATTTTCCACTTCTACAGCCAAACTTCACCTCTGGATCTAATTTGGAACCATCAACCGAGTGTATAGTAGAAGAATAAAAAACTTTTGTATAACCAATCATCAACCCAAGAAGAATGTTTTTGGACCAATTCATAATGAGATTTAGGAATTTTTTGAATGAATAGATAATCAGATTCAAGAGGAAGTTGCAAAGAATTCTTTTGATGAAAAAGCTGAACATGACAAAAATGAAAGGAGTTGGTGTTTTGAAAGTGGAGGAAAATGGGGATGTATCAATTGGCTTATGAAAGGGAAAGAGATTGCGTGTTAGATATCCTATCTCGGGTTGCTATGCATAACAAGTTGTCACTAAGATATCAAGCTTTCTTGAGCAAAGTTAATAAGGTGAGTATTCCTAAAAATATTCATGAAGCATTGAAGGTACCTGAATGGTGAGAAGCTTTTATGGAAGAAATGAGAGCCTTATATTAAAATAGTACTTAGGAATTTATTGATTTGCCTAATGGAAAAAAAAGCCATTGGTAGCTAATGGGTATTTAGTGTTAAACATGGATCAATTGGCAGTATAGAGAGGTACTAAGCATATCTACTGGCACAAGGGTATATTTAAACTTGTGGGATAAATTATGAAGAAACTTTTGTACCGGTTGCTAAGTATAACTCTATTCAAGTATTGTTATCCTTGGTAGCAAATTTAGACTAACCACTTTACCAACATGCTGTGAAAAATACCTTTATCAATGGAGATTTAGAGGAAGAAATCTACATAACTCCTCCTAGGTTTGAAGTTACAACTGAAAAAGGAATGGTATGTCGGCTTAAGAAATTGTCTATAGGCGCGTGCAGTTTCCTAAGGCTTGGTTTCTGAAATTCAGTGATATAATAAGTCAACTTTGCTATGTTCAATCACAAGCTGGTCATTCTTTTGTCTTAAAGCTCATTGGGGAAGATAAGAGAGCAATTCTTATTGGTTATATTGATGATATGATTATTATAAGAGATGATGATGAAGAAATTGAATTGCTTAAAGTGAAAACTAAATCGAAATTTGAAGTAAGGGAATTAGGAGAGAGGAGAATTTTCCTTGGAATGGAGGTAACCTAAAATCAACAGCGCAATTTTTATCTCCTAAAGAAGATATGTTCTAGATTTCTTAAAAGAAATAAAAAGTTAAGATGTAAACCAAAACACCATTTGAACAGAATTAGAAGGTTGAACTTATGAAATCAAACGCACCCATACCAAAGGTTAGTGGGACGTTTGATTTATCTTACATTAACAAGGTCTGACATTGCTCATGCTGTTAGTGTTGTTCGTCAAGTAATGCATGCTCCTACAAGAAGCATATAGATTCCTTACATTGAATACTTAAGTAATCTTAAAGGGGACACCAACTAAAGGTGTAAGGTTTCGCAAGTCCACAAGTAGGGAGATTGTAGGCTTTAGATGTTAACTAGGCTGGTGATAGCTTTGGCTATAAATCTACATCAGTCTATTACACAAAGTTTTGGAGAAATTTGGTAACCTGGAGAAGCAAGAAGCAAACGGTGGTAGCTAATAGTAGTGTAGAAGTAAAATTCCGAGCTATTTCATAAATCATTTGTGAAATAATTTGGCTTTAAGGACTACTAGATGCTCTGAAGTTGCCATATTCCAAGAATACTTAAGTGTACAGTGATAACTCATTTGCTATTTGTATTGTTAAGGGTCCGATTCAATATGATGGAATGAAACATGTGTATCGATTGCAATTCTATTAAGTTAGAGATTGAGAATGTAGGGACTAATCTAACATATATTCCTTCTCAACATCAAGAAGTGGATATCTTGTCAAAATCTCTACCTAAGATCATTTGAAGCTATCCTAAGCAAGTTAGGAATGATGGGTATTTATTATGAGCTTGAGGGGGGATGTTGGAAGATTTTAAGTGAGTAATTAATGATGTATGGTAGAATTAATATTGTCAATGGGCAGGTAGGTTAATAAATTTTGCTACTAGTTATGTGTGGGATGTTTATAAATAGGTTTTCTTATGTACAATTGTCGATATAACTTGAAAGTAACTTTATAGCATATATTTCTTCAAATACGAAAGAACAAGCATGTTTGTATGGATCAAAACTTTATCAAAATAAAGATAGAAGAAAGAGCATTAATCTAGAGTACATTCCAACTCATGAGCAAGAGGTTGACGCTTTGATGAAATCCTTGGTTAGAATGATATTTGAGCATATTTTGTGTGAGTTAGGAATGATGATATGTATTTCTTAGCTTGAGTGGTAGTGTTAGCAAATTTTTAGGAAATGAAATGTTTAAATATTTAATTATTAGTAGCCGAACTTATCTTGTAGGTTGGTATAATTAGTGTTATCAGGTAGTTAGGATTATGAAATGATAATTGTTGCTACCAACTAGACTAGGACTGTCTTTAAATTGATCCTCTTATATGTAAATTCGTTATTACTTTTAAATATAATTTTGCATTATAATTTCTTATGAAACAATAAGATACACTAACTAAGCTATATTTACATTTCAAAATTTCTCCTCAAGTTGGCTTAAGTATATGTTCCATGGGCAGCACACGGTCACCAACTAAATGTTCAAATTGTTTAGGCATTTTTTGAGAACATCAACCACTTGTTTGGCTGTAGGAACCTAATTCATGTGAATTAGTCCATTGATTCTTTCAACAACATTTTACTTTTTTGTTTCACCAAGTTACCGAATTCCACCAGTACAAAATTGGATAATAACTTCCTATCAGTAGAACACCCATCCCAACTGCATCCCTGGACATTCTCGTAATATTTCAGATCTGGATTTAAGAGTTGATTTTATGTTTGAAGTTTCACACAAGAACAAAGACTAAATCGAAGATACTACTGCAGCTATAACTTCAATTGTTAGACCATCAGCAGCTACTGTATTGGAGATTATGATTTCCAGTGGTGCATGTGACCATAAAATGCCTATCAAAGCAAAGCTTGAACATGAGCCAATTCTTTTGGCACAGCAATATGTGTTTGTTGTTTGGTGTTTCTCAGTTTTGTGCTTTTTTTTGGCTCAACTTGGGTTCAGAAATCGTCCAGATGAATAGATGGTGATATTTGGTTTGATAAGCATATTGTTTGGTTGTGGTTTCTGATTATTGCCTCGAGAACAAGGTGAATGTTTAAACACACGGTGTTGATAGGTATCTTGTGTATATTAGGAGAATTGGGATGTTCAAGAGCAAAGAAAGCGAGGTCAGCATAATATTGCCAGCTGGTGCTTGAGAGTAGCTCTGCAACTATAAATAGTAGTTGTTGGTCTGAGTAGAGGCAATTAGATATTCTCTTTCTTGATAGGTTTTTAGGAGCTGTGTGAGTTTAGGAGCATTGGTACTCTTTGGCCCTAATTTCTGCTTAGGGTTTATGATTAATCCTTTCTTAAGTATAGTTAATGTTAATGTTACTTGGTTTCTAACTCTGGTGCCTATTGATGTCGAGATCCCATTGAACATAGAAACCATCTTATCTAAGATTCTACTGCAACACGCATGATGCTTCAGAGCGATATAGATGGTTTTCTGTTTAGCTAATCAAAAGAGGCAAGTTGGGAGAAAAGGTCTAAATATGAAGACATTAGTCCTTTGAATTGGCTTTATTCCAACTCTCCAATTAGAGAAATCTTGAAATATCTGGGAATCATTGATACCTGTAACTAGCATTGCACCAGTTCTTAATGTGACTGATCTTCTGCATATTATATGACCATTTTGTGGTTGGGGCTGAAATTAATACCTGCTGGTGTAAGTCTGTGACCTGTTGTCTGATTTAATTTGTCTTATTAAATAAATAATTACTCTGTTTTGTTGACAAAAGTGAGCTTCTGGTTTGATGAGATGATTTTCTCTGTAACCCTCAATATTATGAAAATGGAGGGGAGGAAAGTTTATTAGAAAAAAGGAGTTGATATGTACAAGTATAATGTTATTAAACAATGCAAGTTTCCACATTTTTACCTAATACAAGGATAATAAATATTTGAGTTCTAGCTGATAATTTTTTTGTTGATTCTCTCCATTCTGGTGAGAAATTCAGCAGTTTGTATTAAAACTACCCTTATGGTTTTCTCATTCCTTTACAAAACAAAAACATAGGAATATATACAATTGCTGTTGTGCTCCTTCATTAAGCAAAAAAAAGGGGAATAGAAGGCATTCTCCTTCTTTACCAGGCCTTTCATTTCCCTTCATAAAGCAAGCTTTTTAAAAGATTGATTTGTTACAAATAAAGCAATTGAAAACACTTCTGATTTGTTGGCATCATCTTGAATCCTATTGCTTGTGTACTTTACCCTTCCAGCTGGAATAGTGCTCTTTCTTTTAGTGGAGAAGCTTGTAAGATATGTTGAACAACATGCTGGGGAGTCTAATGCCTATCATCATGGTCATCACCACCATCGCCAAGATAAGAAGGAAAAAAAGAATGATAAGCCACTTTCAAATGAGAGAGAGAATTCGGGCTCAAAGATTCAGTCTGAGAAAATGCTGGATAAAGATTCAAATAACTCCACAGAAGCAGAGCATCTAGGTCAAGAGGATTCACTTCTTAGAAAGGTAAGTTTTTCTTGTGATGATGGCATCATGGTGTGCTGCATATGAATGTCATAACTGCTATGCTCGTGGGCAACCTTGTGAGACCTTCTAAAAAGGAAAATTTGATGCATATATTAGAGGAAATGATACATATGCATATATTTAATATATATATTATGCCTATCATTATATGTCTTAGCTTTTTTCTAATCTTAATCATTTTCCTGCTTAATCACTAGGATTTTGTCTTAAAATAAAATCAAGGGCAGGGAAGACAAACAAGAACATGAAGGGAAACAATTAAAATTATTTTACATTTTTGGTTAGTAAGAAGATACAGTTTGCGATAGGGCGCTCTGTGAAGTAGGAACTGTATGACTTGGCCCCCTTATGATAATAGACTAAGGGGCTAATATTATATTTGGTACTCAAACTTTATCAAAATATGCAATTCATTATCTATATTTTGAAAAAATTAACTTGTTATCTAATTAAAGTTTTCATAGTTATTTACACTACTTGACTTAACTTTGTTAGTGTGTGTTTATTGACGTAGCATGACTTGACATGTGGTATCAGCTTGCATTGACACATGGTACCTTATTTTTAGAGAAAAAAAAAATTATTATTCAAGTCAGCCAATGACTGAAGCCACAACTTTAGTCCAAGCATAGACCACACCCACCTTTTAGCGCATTTCTGTTCATGACTCTTAGGACAATCTATAATATATATGGGGTGGTTTTCTCATGCAACATTCCACACGGGTCTGCAACAGAGGGCAAGGGGCTTTGAACTGCAACTTATAGATTTTGACAAGAGAAGGAGTCAACTTTGACTCAATTTTTCTTACTAGATTCAACTTTCAATTTAAAAGAAAATGCTCAATCCTTAATCTACTCTATAATTATTTCAAATTATACAAAGATTTCTACAACCCTACCAAATCATGGAGTAAAATGAGATTGGATATTTTATTACACAGTCAAGAAGATTACACTTATGACTAAATCGAATACTTAAATCAATCAATCACATGTATAGGGAGGCAAATCAACCCGCTGATTGTCTCACAAAGTTAGGAAGCACTTATATTTCTGATCCTTTTACTATGAGTTTTTTTCAATTAGATGATTTTTGTAGATTGCTTATTCTTTTACATCTGAAATCTTTTCCTTGTGTATGATGTTGATGTATGATTTTGCAGTTATCTGGAAGCTCTTTTTATGGTAAAAAATCAAGGAGGAGTAACTTTGATTCTCTAATGCAGATGATGTGAAATGAGTTAGAGATATTTTCATTTAAAGTTTCCTCCCATTTAGTGGAAGTGTTTCTGATTCTGCTATAGAATTGAAAATAACATATTTTTGTGGAGCTGCAATGTGATGCTGATAACATTGATATGAATTGTACTTGCACTTGCAGAGGAAGGTTAAAACTCATGCTACAGACCCCTGTCAAGACCAAGATTCCATTGATGCTTTGTCAAACAAAACAAAATCCTTGAAAGAAGCTGAATCATCTTCAAATCTTGTCTTTGGCTATCTTAATCTTTTCTCTGATGGTGTTGTAAGTATGTTTTTGCAGTTCAAACATTGGGTTAAAATACCATATGATTGTGAATTTTTTTTAAATAAACTGTCAAGCCAAAAATATTTTGGTGAATACTGTTGTGACACGTTTGGAAGATGTGTTTTTGCCTAGGTGGGATCCAAATATTTTGGGAGCTGATAACGCACCAAAAATTTGCACCTTTATGAAAATGCACATTTGATGCGTGTTCACAATGCAAAGCCTGTATCTAAGCTGCTCTATCTTTGTAGCCTGTTTCAAGTGATAAAACACGTCTAAAGTGTGCTTTATTACATTTTCAACATAAATGTATATGCATCTGAGGAATTAGCTAGTGGATAATTCATGTGATTAGAAACTTTATGTTGTGGGTGTAATTCCTTAAAGCTGCAGTTCAGCCTCTCTTTTATTTTCATTTTTCCTGCAAGATTTCGAACCCCCATGACTTCCTCCAGCAAAACTTACGAGAGGCTATACTCTGCGGTATCCTTCTTGTCAATAAAAATGGGTATACGAAATTTATTTGTCATAAATGTAGCATAGATGTGATGTCTACAATACACATTTAAAACATGCCTTTTCATTTAAGGGCACCTTGCACTTGCATTTCTATGTAGAAAAGCAATTTCTAGATGCCCTTATGTAAATCAAGAGAAGTTCCATCTAGGCGAAAATGCATCTTCTAAATGTGTTTTTATGACAGTATCTGGCAAGTCACTACTTGGTGAAACTGTTTTTTTTCTTTTATTTTTTTGGACCATACGGTATTTTGACCCATTCCTCTTTTCACTCTGTCCTTGTGAAGATGGAAAAGAAATTGCTAGGGCAGTAAGTGAGGAATGAAAAACTAATATGTAAGTTGGCCTATTTCTCAAAAATTCCTTTGCAGCACAATTTTACTGATGGGATGGCTTTGGGTAGTGCATTCCTGCTTTATGGATCAGTCGGTGGATGGTCTAGAACTCTCTTCCTGCTTGCTCACGAGCTTCCTCAAGAGGTTTGCTGTTCCTTGTTCATATCAAATAGAATAACAATCCATGTTATCTGATTTTCTGTTATTGTACGATCTATTTTGATACATTATTCTCAACCTGTTAAGGCAGGTTGTTTACTCACAGAACATTGTTGTTTCAAAAGTGTCCTGCACCAGCCTATAGTGAGCTAGAGTGGTCACCCGTTACAATTAAGTTGACTTTCAAATACTCTTCCATTGTGTCCATCTTGTTTGGATCCAGTATCCCTATCAAGGCCTCCATCTGTTTGTAAATTGAAACTGATTCTTGGATGTCTACCTTTTTAGTTAAATATTTTTAACAAAATTTTTGTGTATGTTTTTTCTTTTTTTCCTTCGTATTAAAATATGAAACTGCATTAAGAAATCATGGAGGTGTGCAACATCCTAGTTTATTGCACATCATTGCAATGGAGAGTTTTAAAATTTAAACCCTATAATATATGAACTATTGTCTACTTGTGATCAGGAAGAAACATCATGGTTTGATTAAATGCATTAAATTTAATTTTTCTTAATTCTGCCCAGATGAGAAATGTTCCTCTCAGGACTATTGTCTATGCTCCATTTCTGTTCTCTCCCTTTTATTCAGTAACCGAAGCCATTCATTTAATGGTTCACACTGCCCTATCATGAGCATTATGTTGAGTCGTAAAACCTTGGAGTTGATATCTGATGAGCTGCTGGACTCATCCTTTCAGTACATACAATTGATTCTCTGAAAGGGAGAAAAGGTCTAGCCATTCTATTACGGATTTTTTCTTCCGTCCTTTCATTTCCTATATAAAACATTTCTTTCTAAACTTCCACTGCCTATGAGAAATTCCAAGTCTACATACTATTTTCTAGCTTTCCCCTTTGTACTAATTTGACTCCTTTCCATCATTTTCCTTCCAGTCCTTCGTTTGTAAATTCATCCTCCTTTTTGCAGTATTCTTTGAATTTGCCATGATTGTATATATTCATACAACCCAACTTTGCATCATTGCTCTTATGAATCTTCCAAACAATTCTTGTGGTGATTACTTCAGCCCATAAAGAACCTTTCTCAATATGCACACCTTGCTTTGGCCAAGTTAACTCTAAATGCAGGTCAAATCTCCGTATTGACTTCCTCTTCTAACTATCCATACAAGAAGGTGTTTTCCACATCAAACTCCTACTAGTTCCAGTTAAGGTTGGCTACAAGGAAAAGTAATGCTCTTACTTTATTCATCTTGGCAACTAGGGAAAAAACCAAAGAAAAAAATCTCATGGTAATTGACTCCATATATTTGGGTATACTCCTCATATATCAATCTTGCTTTGCATCTCTCCAAGGACCCATCTGCTATGTAATTGAAGAAACATACCCATCTTTACTTAACAGTTTTCTTGTTTAAAGGATGGTTTATTATCTTCCATGTTCCTTTCCTGTCTGGGTTACTGAACTCTCATTCCATATCAAGTATCCAATTCTTCTCCAATGATGCTTCCTGAAAAGTCTTGGGAATTCTAATTAAATAAAGGGTTGTGAATACGAGATATGTGTACACTTTCGTGTGTCTGCCCTCAGGGCAATAGGAAGGTGAATATCATTGGGCAAAGCTTATAGTGCTCATGCTCAAGACAAGGAGAAGGCTATGTAAAAGCTGTGGGAGTGGGCTGTTTTATGGTGATTGATCCAGTCTGCACTCGATCAGTCTGATTTTGATCAGCCAACTCTATTGACTGAAGGGCAGAAGAACCAGAATCTGAGAGAGCTGAAGCAGAGGAACCAGTCAACTTGCTGGCTGAAGAATTTGGATCAGAATTTGAAAAACTTGAATATCAGAACTGGAAGTCATAGGAGAATTAGGAACATCAAGCCAAAAATAAATCCTGTTTCTCGCCCTAAATTTGAGATGCTGGAATGGAGTGAAGGGCTTTATCTTTATTAAAAACGGCACTGTGGAAACAAAAAATTTGTTTTGTGTAGAGGATGATAACAACGATACCCTTTTATGCTTTAGAGTAATCCAAAAATATACACTTCAATAAATGAGGATCAGGCTTTGTGTGATGACTTTTCTGCATGTGCACATATCTTAAGAGGCAAGGAGTGGTTTGTTACCCTGATAGGACAGAAGTAATTAAGCTTTTCCAGTGGACTCCTAAGATGAACAACCAGAGATGGCAAGCATTTAACGAGATGGGTAGTTGTTAGGAGTAGGTTGTTTCCAAAATTGTGATGGCACATTATGAAGGAACAAAAGAGCATGAATGGTACTAAGCAAATAGCTTTTCTTCCTTTTCATCACTCCATTTTATTGTGGTGTCTCAGTACAGGCCATTGGCTTCAAAAGATTCGGTTTATAAACATATTGCAAACCTATGGTTCTTCAGATTTTTTTCTTCAAAAAGAATTACCATGTGACCTGAATATAATCATCAATGAACATGACATGCCATTTTGCACCAATCACATTGAGAATTTTAGTAACCCTCATGCATTAGAATGGACAAGATAAAAAGGCACAATAACACGTCTGACTCATACATTAGAGGCCCAAAAGACTTAGACATGGAATTGATACTCGAAATAGATGACTTTGTTGAGGCATAACCCATTTTGCTCTTCAGTACTGCCAATCATTGTTTCAAAGACAGGTCTTGAAATTCACAATGATGATGGAAAAAAATTATGCTACTTATGTATCTTTAGTTAATTTGCCATAGACTACAAATTTTACTGTAGCTGAGGTAAAAATAGAGAAGATTGCAATTTCAAATTTAAGAGACACCAAACCATGTCCTTTGCCATTTCACCATGCGATACATAAACTCCTATATCCTTGTCATTCTCTAAAAAATTCTTAAAGCTAGTTCAGTTAATTAGTCATATGATCAATGGCACCTGTGTTGGCAGTTAATTTTTTTCTCCTATAGTTAGAGGTAAGGAAGGGGTACTACTACCTTTATTAGCTATCGTGATTGAAGATGAATCCACAGTGACATTTTCACCTCCAGCTGATACCTTGTTTAATTCAGTAGCTTCTAGGGCAATTCAGTATGTTTTGGTAACATGTTTAATTTCCAACTCTTGCTTGGATCATTTTTTGCTTCTTGCCACATAGATTGGCTCCCTTGGCTTCTTTGATTTGCAATTGTGAGGCTTTCCATGAATTTTCCTATGTCTCCCTTATGTCATAGGCCTTGTGCTTACCTTTGTTTGAGTTAACTTACAATAGGTTTGCACAGAGTTCAGTGGCAAAATGCCTTTCGAAACTGACTTTGTCCATGTAAAGTTCTTCCCTTCTTTATCAATTAGTTAATGGAGCTTCTACTGTACTGAAGTTTCTCACAAAACTCTGATAAAAGGAAATAAGTCATGAAATCTGTACTTTAGGCGATGATGTTGAAATAGGCTACTCAAAAATAGCTTAACTTCTTCATGATCAACCTGCATCCTCTGTCCAAACACCATAAATACTAAGAACACAACCTCATCTTGACAAAAGGACATGTTTCTTGAGATTGCCATAAAGTTTCTCATTTGTTAATACCAAAAATATAGATTGCAGTTGCCCTTCATGACTATTAACATTGGGATTATATATCAGAATATCATTAAAATAAACTACTATGAACTTACGAATGAAGTCTAGAAAATGTGACTCATATGTCTGATAAATGTGCTTGGAGCAATGGTTAGATCAAATGGTATTACCAACAACTCATATAACTCATGTTTAATCTTGAACGCAATCTTCCATTCATCCTTGAGTTTCATGCATATATTGATATTAATTGATAATGCAATTTATTGTACGGCCGTCTATATACATACGTCATGAGCTACTCTTCTTCAGTACTAAGAGAGCCTGTATAGAGCAGGGATTCATACCTTCCTACATATAGCCCTTTTCAATAGGTTCATCCCCTTGCATCTTGAGCTCCCTAGTGTCCTCTAGGTTCATGTTTTATGCTGGACAATTCAAAGAGAATACATCTTCAAATTCATTTTATAGCCTCTGAATCAGAGAAGGAATAGGCACCTTGTTTTCAATTCTAATACTTGTCTAATCTACAAAAGGAACATAAGTCCTCTCCTATTAATCACATTCCTCACCTCACTCAAAGTTATAAACAGTGTTTCCTTTTTGAGCCTAGTCATGTCAACCAGCGTAGCCTTGACCTCACTAGGACTTGTAAATTTCTGCAGCACCTTCTTTCCATCATTCTTCTGGAAGGCATTAGTATTATGGTAGCCATCATGTAGAACCTTCCTATCAAATACATGGCCTACCCAATAGTATGTGCGAGGCACTCATTGCTACCACTTCTGAAAGAATTTTATCACTGTTCTGATTTGGAACAGAGATCGGTACCTTCACTTGCTTACTGGCATGAACAGTACCCTTATTACATAGCCAATGCAGTCTGTAGGGATGAGGATGTGGCACAGTTGGTCACTTCAGCTTCTCCACCATTGCAGTGACAGTGACATTCATATATCTCCTGCTGCTTATCATTGATGCACACACATTTCCTTTAAATAGAGTTTAATATGAAATAAATTCTCTCTTCGCTTATTTTTTGATAAGAGGGTTGGACGTTCAGGGTGTGCTGAATTACCATAACAATGACTCAACCTTCCACTCTACTGAATTGTGGAACCTGAAAACATTGTTGAATTTGTTTGTTGCTTCTGCAGGTTGGAGATTTTGGTATTTTGGTACGATCAGGTTTCAGTGTGTCTAAAGCCCTTTTCTTCAATTTTCTCTCGGCTTTGGTGGCCTTAGGAGGAACTGCCATTGTAAGTGTTTATACCCCAGCCATGAACAAGCATCCTTGATTGAGGTCTGAATTCAGAAATATCTTCAATATTCTTTTCTTCAATGTAGGCTTTGCTTTGGGGTCAAGATCCAGGACAGTCATCCTTGATTGAGGTAGAAAAGATTGCTATGGTTGCATTTATTGTCTCAGCAACGTGTCTTCCAGATATAATCTCACATGTAAATATTTCAGGGATTTACTGCTGGTGGATTCATATACATTGCAGTCGCTGGAGTCCTTGCTGAAATGAACAATGAAAATCTGGGATTTAGGAGTTCACTAGTTCAATTGATCTCTCTTATACTGGGCATGGGTGTGGCGTTGTGCATATCACTTGTAGAATGATTGGTTGCGTGCGGTGTCTTTCTACAGTGAAGATTCTTTTAACAGGTATGTAGATATGTTTATAGATTCTTTCTGCTCATACATTGAGACAAGTTCATTGGATTTCTTTTCCAAATTTTAGTTAAATCCTTCATATTTTAACTGATTCATTTATGTTTAGTATGATTCTGTTCATGTACCCAAAAAAATCTCCCTTATTATCTTCATAGTATGAAAAACATTAACATTATCCTGACTGGGCTATTCTAGAATATTTATGTGGCAGATAATATAAACTTAACATTTTTCTTTCCCCATTTATAACCTCTCAAAAATTAAGGTCCTTTAAAGAAAAAAAGTTATGGACCATGTGTCTGCTATATGTTCATCAGCGCAAGTGGATATTGTAATGGTCCCATTTGTGGTTTTTAAAATTGTGAATGAATATTTTAATGGAAGTACTTATTTTTTATATTTGCAAGGCACGATAAGTTGGGCCTTGTCTTTAGGATATGTATAAAAATAGACCAATAACTTTTGTTGCTTTTCTGTTTAGATCTCCAAACTTATAAATTCTATACCTATGCTCCAAAATGAGTTAATAAAGACATCTATTATATTTTGTTTTACTAAATCTTAATATTTGCTTTTCCCTACTACTTATCTTATCTGGGAGTTGCAGTTGCAGCTATTAATAGTAAAATAATAAGAATTGGAGGACTCCATCGAGCAAGCTATTCGGATTATGATCATGTTTTGTCGGGTAGAAAGAGTAGTTGTACAGAATGTATTAGTAAGCGAGACCCTATATCTATCTTTATGAAGAAGGAATTATGTAAGGATAAGTATGCAAAAATACTGAAAATAAACATGTTAGCAAAAGAAACGTTAGAATTCAGAGAGCTTAATAGCAAAGCAATAAATATTGAAGGACACATCTTCTTTCCCTTTTTCTTTCTAACAATAATCGTTTTCTGCAACCAGTAGCTCCATTCCTTTACATGAATTGCAAGTTCATGATCGTCCTTTTATAGCTATTTGCTGCCTACTGCTAGTGATTCCATATATTTTGACGAATTCGGATTTTCCCTCTTTAATTAAGGCATTATTTGCAGAGAGATAGGGCTAAAGTAATGCAGTTGAACTGATGCACCGAAGGAGGAGGAGGAGCTACTTCATTGTCTCATTACTCATAGTGGTTTGGTTGTACTGTAGATCTAGCTACGGGGCGGGATTGAATGGTCGGGAGGAAGGCGAACGGCTGTGAACTTTCTATGGTTGTAGCTGCCTAGGTCTGACGGCCAAGTTCAAATTAAATATCGTTGCAACAACTTGGAGATTGGATATTCCTCCTCGCACTTTTATATATATATATATATATTTATTCTCGGATGCTATTGTTGTTAGTATCTTTTTGAGCCATACATTGCTTTTGTCAGTTTACACTTTTTCCATAGTAATATTTTTTAGCCATCTATAATTATTGTTTTAGACGCACAACACGATAATAATTATTTGACGTAAAATTTATTCCCATGGTAAGAGGAATGGAAACTTTTTTCCTAATTACATCGTAGCTATATGAGTATGCAATATATGATGTAATTAAATATAAATGTATGTATATGACGTCACAACTAGGTTTTGCAATAATCTCCAATTTTCAAAAACACATTTCTTTTATCTTTAAATACTCAGAGAAATAATTCTCCAATTAAATTTTATGAAGGCCTATAAATGAGTGTTTAAACCATAAATAGTCTAAAAATATCTATAAATCTAAATGCTCTGATTAAAGACTAACTAAAAAAATGAAACTAAGTCGAAATATTAAACCTTAGGATCACTCTCAAAACAACTCCTAAATCCAAATCTTTGTCATAACGGTAGTAGGCATTTTTCTGTCCGCGTCCTGTTAACACGTCAGTATAGATTTACATTCCTTGTAATCTACTTGTACAACTGAAAAGGAAAAAAGAATGCGTTAATGCAGAATATGTCAAAACACAAACATAGGCACGTGCCATACAGAACACATTTTCACATGCGTCAACGCAATAGAAATAACAATCAATCCAATTTAGTATTTTTAAATTAGCCAGCAATTACTACAAGTACTAGTAACCCGCCAATCGGATATAATGTATTTTATATATATATATATATATATATTTATGTATGTATGCATCTTATACTGGAACACTAACATTGTAACCCCCAATATTGTAAATTGGTATCAGAACACTAATACTACAACCTTTAGATATCTCTAAATTTACCTCAAATTATTTTGTTACATGACTCCACTAGAGACAATTCACGTACTGATCATCAAGGTATCACTCCAAGAACACTATCATTATGAACCCCAAGACTCAGCCACACACAAGCAACACATGAAATTATCATTCCGAATAGTTATTAATTCTAGTTGATGTCTAGCTAGCCACACATGCACAAGAAAAAAATAAGGTTAACATGTACCTGTTTCAGCAAGATAAGAATCAATTAGATCAGTACTTGATTCAACGTCAACCCTGAAGTATTGCACAAATTACTTTTAGTATTTTACTTTTGAGTTTTAAGTCTCTAACTCTATCTTTGATTAATCCTATTCTAACTTCACATTATGAGTAGACAGACATCTAAATTAAAAGTCCTTAAAATAAGGTTTATGATATATAATAATTACTTAAATTAATGATTAAACAAGTTAAAAGAATGAAAAATTAGTGGAAATTAAATAAAATAAAGAGAAGGAACGTACATGGTTATGCATACGCCCATATACCTTAGCAATATACCTTATATGTTTTCCAAAATACACCTAACAACATATATATACTCAAGGGGTCAGTATATGCTCATATACTCCCCTGTGTATTTTTATACGCTCTCAACAATCTCCATTACACCCGTTTTCAAAAAAAGAATCACCATTTGAGGGTTACATAGGCACAAACATGTCCATGTTCCTTACTTATGTTCCACTAGCTCTTTTTTTTCTCTCTCCTTCGACCATAACCTCCAAAAATCTTTCACAACCCTAATCTTAACATTCTAAAAGGTTCAAAGCACTCCTTTAACTCACGAAAACCCTTAATAATGGATAAACGCTAATCTTTTGATTAAATAACACACTTAATAAGGATTTGAATTTACCTTGATCGATCGTTTAATTAAGAGCCACTAATTCACACTAATGATCTCACACTGTATAACTCTAAGGAAACCTTCAACTAAAGAACTTATGTGATTAGTTATAATTACAACAAAACCTGTTATTAGGAGAAGCATGGGTTACCTTTCTAAAATTGTGAGTTGTGCCTGTGTTCACTACTCACCAGTAAAGAGTTCTATTAATGAAAAGAGAAAAGAACGATGGCTTAAGGGACGAAATAAAATATAATGTAAGGTGGGATTTATATTTATACTTATCTCTTGTTTTCCCAAAACCACCCCTTGCACTTAATATGTATTTACTTATATGCTATTGCTTTTGAAACATTTTCTTTTAATGAATTTTGTTGACCTCATGTTATTCCCTTCTTAAAAAACTTTTGTCCTTGAAAGTTTACCTAGATTATTGAAAAGTTACGGATACTTTCTTCACATTTCTTCTTCTAGCTCCCAATTGGCTTCTTACTTAGTCTGATTAGACAATTGAACCTTGACATACTTTATGATTTGTTTCCTCAATCTTTACTCCTTGGTATACATGATCCTAATAAGCTTCTCTATAATATTAAGATTGGGTTGAACTTCCAAAGGCTAAAAACTTGTTACTTGATTTGGGTCTGACGCAAACTTCCTCAACACTGAGTCATGGGAAACATTATGCACTCTTCTTAGTTTTAGGGTTAAGTCCAAAAACATGTACAATCCTACATACCTACGATTTGGCTTCCTTCTTAGTCCAAATCTGATTATCCTTATAGTAGGTGAAATGCTTAATAGCACTTTATCGCCAACCTAGAACTCTAGGGGTAATCGCTTTTTATTTACATAGCTCTTGTAGCGACTTTAAGTTGCTAGCATCCTTTGCCTGGTGGCTTTTACTTTGTTCACAGTGTACTACACCAACTATAGTCCTAATACTTGTCTTTCGCCTACCCTATTCCAATGCAAAGATGACTTACATTTTATTTTTCCATATAAAACTTCATAAGGTACTATTTATACGGTTGCCTAATAACTATTGTAATAGGGAAATTTCGCTAAAGGAAAATTGATATGCCTCACTAAGAATAGACAAGAACAACCGTGTTTAGGATGGGTCTAAGCTTGCTAAAAGCTTGAAATGAAAGGTAATAGATGTACATAATAGGAAAGAGAACAAGCAAATTTCCACAAGTGATTTCGAGGATATGGTGCACCAAGGAACCTTCATAAACTCATGAACTAACTTGATATGATGCACAATAGTGTAGTGGGGTCACTTGCCACCTAGCCTTACTTAAAGATTAAGATAAGAGTTAAGGAGTAAGCATAAAATAACTTATAAGAAGATTTTGTATTATTCAATAATGTTGAGACATATAATGTAGCTACATTGTATAAGGGTATTTATGCCCATGATTCTAGGGTTACCAACTACAAATGAAAAAGACTAATAGAGTATCGTTTAAGCTAAGTAAAATACAAGAAACGAATAAGGGTATAAAAGAAAATTGAAGAGTAAAAGCTTCTGTTGCAAATTCTTTCATGTGGTTGGCTAGGACACACGACTGGCGATTATTGGGTAGGCTTCTATAGAAATGAACAGAAGGGTACAGATAGGCTCTAATAATGCTGAGTTGATCTGCGAGTTCTCAAAGGTGATGCCGGCTTGAATAGGCTCGAGGACAACTCGGCACAAATGTTGCTAAGTTGTTGCTTAGTACAAATATTGTCAAGCAGATGGGCAAGTTAGTTGAGCTGTCAGCAGAGTATAACTTAGGTAGGTATTCGATTACAAATAGTTGCTTGGATCAACATACGTGACAAGTTGGCATTTAGGATTAGCTTGGCTTCTTCCAGTGTAGGTTGGGACAAGAGGATGCACTTTGTTAAACCTCTAAGCCCAATAGCTTGGCTATAGGTTAACGATTCAATTGCTCGATTCTTATCATTTCCTTTAGGTTGATTCGGATTTGGGATCGGGATAAAATCCAACTAGTCTTTGCTTTGTTCTCCTTTAGGTTGATAGGGGCTAAGGTCAACAATCTTGAACACATCAGAAACTCTAAAGTCTTGAGGTAGTTTTAGCTAGTAGGTATTGTCATTAATCTTTTGGTGTATTTTGAATGGTCCTTCAGCTTAGGCAGACAATTTGCTCTTCTTCTTGCTTGAAAATTTTTCTTTGCTTAAATGCAACCATACTAAGTCGTTGAGATGGAACTGTATTGTCTTCTTTCCTTTCCTTCTTTCCTTTGAATTATTGACAGCTCAATCAACCTACTGGGTAACCTTTTGACATATTTGCTGAAAGGATTGAGTTGTAGCTCTTGCATCAAGGTCTTCTTACTTGGATATGGGTATGGGAGTATGATCAAGGGGCAGTTCGAGATTAAAGCCATAAACAACCTCAAATGGTGTTTGCTTAGTGATGTTGTATACTGTTTGGTTATAAGCAAATTACCCCTCGAGCAAACAGACATCTCAATTGGCCAAGTTCTTCCCACTGTAGCTTAAAGTAGCAAACCCAAAGTGCAGTTGACAACTTCGTTCTAATCATTGGTATAAGGGTGACAAGAAATGCTGAAAAGTAGTTTGGTTCCCATTTGATGTCGAAGAGTCCTTCAGAAATGGCTTAAGAACTTTAGATACCGATTTGACACTACACTCCTTGACACATTGTGTAAACGGACAACCTCCTATAAAAATAGAAAAGCAATAACCAAAGCATTATTATTTTTAGAGCAAGACACAAAGTGTGCCATTTTACTGAATCTGTCCATGATGACTATTATTGAATCTTTGCTTCAAGTAGCTCGAGGTAATTCAAGAATAAAATCCATACTTAAATCAATTGAGGATTTGGTCGAGACAGGTAAAGATATTACTTTCCCTTGTTCGGAGTGGCTTTTGGCTCTCTTGCAAGTAACACAACTCTTAACAACTCGATGCATATTTTGCCTCATCTTAGGCTAAAGACCTTCCATTCAACAATTCATATGTTCTTCATTCTTCGAAATGTCTAGAAAGCCCACCAGAATGAGCTTCTCTCATTAGTAACTCTCTAAAAGAACAAGTAAACACACATAACTATCACCTCAGAATAGGTATCTATCTTAAACATGATATTCATCTACTGTTCGTCCTTTTGCACTGCATCTAAGTATAAGGCCAAAATGGGAGTCTTAAGGATATTGTTCTTTGATATTCACAAACCCTAAAAGTTTGGTTTGCAGCTCAGTAAGAAGAACATGTCTTCTTAACAAGGCGTTAGTAACTACATTGGTCTTTCCTTGTTTGTACTTAATCATAAAATTGGATCCTTCTAAAAATTCAACTCATCTTGATAGCTTAGTTTGACTTTTAAGGTAGTATAAATGACAAACTCTCTTGGCAATAAATAATATTACCACACTTGAAGAGCTTAGATAAGTGCAAAGAGTTTTTTATGATATACAGAGTAGTTCAACTGAGGTCCTCGTAACTTCTCACTATGATAGGCAATGGATCAGCCTTCTTGCATTAGCATTATACTAATGCCAACACCTAATGTGTCACATTTTAGCTTAAATATTTTCTCAAAGTCAGGTAGAGTTAATACAAGTGCAGAGATTAATCTCTCCTTTACCTTGATAAAGCTTCTATCTTCTTTCTCTTCCCACTTGAATCCCATATTCTTCTACATGAGCTTAATAAGGCATGCAACAATGGTATCGAAACCCTTAATGAATCAGTAGTAAAAGGAAGCTAGTCTATGGAAGCTCCTTACCTCAACATAAGTGGTTGCGGTTGGCTATTCAACAATAACTTGAATCTTCTCATCATCAACACATAGGCCTACTCCACCAACTACATACCCTAAGAAAACCACTTCATCCTATCAAAAACAATACTTCTTCAAGTTTCTGAACAGTCTCTTAGCTCGAAGCACATCAAATACAGCTCGGAGATGGTCAGAATGGTTCTACAAGTGAGCACTGTACATAAGTATGTCGTCAAAGTATACCAAAACACTTTCCTATCAAATTTCCTAATACATGAATCATCAATCTAATGAAAGTGCTCAAGGTGTTCGATAAGCCAAAAGGCATCACCATTCATTTGTAAAGACCATGTCGAGTTTTAAATGCAATCTTCCATTCATTTCTTTACCTCATTCAAATATGATGATAGCCAAACTTCAAGTTGATCTTATTGAAGATTCTAGCTCCATTCAGTTCGTCAAGCATGTCATCCAATCTTGGGATGTAGTATTTGTACTTGATCGTGATTTTGTTCTTAACTCTACTATCTACACACATACGCTCAGTACCATCATTCTTCGACATAAGTAATGCCAGCATAGCATAGGAGCTGAGACTCTCTTTTACATACCCTTTTTCCAACAGTTCGTTGACTTGCCTTTGGAGTTTAGCAGCTTACTCAAGATTCATCCGATAGTAGGCTTGTTCAGTAAGACAACTCCTGGTATCAAGTCGATGCAATGCTCAATCCCTTTAAAAGGGGGTAGTCCTATAGGTAGTTTTTCACAGAATAGATCGGCATATTCTTATAACAGCTCTTGGACCTTTGGGGGTAATACAGTTTGCTCCCTTAACTCTAACAACCTTTTGATTAATAGAAAAATCGATAAATCAGACTTAATAGCTTCTCAGAGCTCGAATCAGCTTAGAAAAAATGTCTTCTTAGATCTTTGGGATAATTTAGCTTATAACTTGCTTACTTGGCTAGGGTTATGGGGTTTAAGGTAATCTTCTTCCCATCTTTCTTAAAGGTGTACGTATTCCTAAAGCCACCATAGATGACCCTTCGATCAAATAGCTAATGATAAGAATCAAGGGTCGATCACCTGATCGAGGGGTGTGGCCTTGTTTCCTTGGTGCGCCAAGTGATCAAGCAAGATTCGACCCCGGATGAGTAGCACTTCATTTAAGTAGACTTAACACTTCTTTTAACCTCCCCTAAACTATTCACCTTCTCTTGAGTAGAAGGGGAAGGAGTCACCAATGTTACCGAGCAAATCCAATGCTGAACAATGATCCCACTTGCGGCTGAGTTAACATATGTCCAAAGCCAAGCTACCCTACTACCGAGCCGACCAGCTGAGGCTATGTAGAAGAGTGACTGTTTGTTGAGCTAATCATCTCTAAAGCCTAAATTATCAAGCTGCTAACCTACAGGTTGCCAACTTGAACAACTTAGCTCAACATCCAATTACATTTGGACTACCAAATTAATGAGTGAACATGTATCCTACCTTTTGGCATCCATATTGTCCTTTGCAAGAATATTTCTTTTGTCTTAATTACTGAATTTCCCCCAAAAAATGTGTACTCTTCCTTTTCTAGTAAGAATCCTTTTTGTAATTTTTAGTAACCTAGGACTTTGCCTAATTACACCATATAAATACTTATACATGTAATAGTTACATCAATTGAATAATCATTCAGAATACAAAATTTTATCCTTTTGTAAGCTAAGTATCCCTTACTTACTTACTCTCCTTTACTCTTATTGAAGCCATTTGAGCGTAAACTAGTGGTGAGTAACCTCTAACTATACTTGTGCATCATACCATGGACTCTTAATTATCTTTTAAGCTGTCTTGAGGTTTGGACCCACCTCTGGTTTGTGTGATATCGGTAACCATGTATCACCCCTTCCCAATAATTCGTATCATCTTGGTATCAAAGCTTGGCTACATTTGAGTAAGTTTCTAGTACTTGGTGTTTTTGCGTAACTTGCTACAGTGTGTTGTGTCTAGAGTTAGTAAGTAGAGGTTTGAGAAGTGTTGAAGAGGCTATGCATCGTTGTAGTAAGTGTTGTAAAAGCATTTTGGGTTGAGGAAGTTTAGTGCTATGCTTTTCCTTATTTTGTGTTCGCCAAACAAAG
The DNA here is from genome assembly GCA_024138005.1 of Lumnitzera racemosa. Classification (NCBI taxonomy): domain Eukaryota; kingdom Viridiplantae; phylum Streptophyta; class Magnoliopsida; order Myrtales; family Combretaceae; genus Lumnitzera; species Lumnitzera racemosa. The sequence goes on along the minus strand of JAMXBC010000006.1, from coordinate 39,398,828 downwards.
TATATGTGTTCACTTGGTTTATCATTGTGCTAGGTAACATTGTTTTCATTGTAGTGGTTTTTTGTGTGTAAGTGTTGTGTTATTGTTAGAAGTATGGTTCAATTGTTAGTATATTAAAGTAGTCAACAATGTCAAATTCTAATGTTTAAGGAACCCTTGATAACTAAGGAAGTGGTGCTTGTTATAGGCTTACACAACAAGGAAGTTATATACCCCAATCCACAGATGAATGACTAGATAAGCTCATCGACCTAATGAATAGCCTGATGACAAATGAAGATAGGCAATGAATTAGTGATGACCCGAATAGAGGCCGAGCAAATAAACTACTCGAGAGAGGTAATGGCTGACTTGGCCGAGCTAATTTCCCATTTTAACCACCTTAAGCTAGAGGAGTAGATAGAATTGCTCAATGAAGGCTTGCATTGGAGGAGATAGAATAAAAGGAAGAGGAGTACTATGAACCCTAAGAAAGGAATGTCCGAGCTCCTAGAGTGGAAGGAATAAAGTTGTAGATTTTGAGTTTTTCTGTTAGTAACAATGCCAAAGATTATCTTAACTGGGTAAATAAGATAGAAAAACAATTCGAGTGCAATGAAGTCCCTCATAATGCTAAAGTGAAACTTGTTGTCTTAGAATTCTTAAGGTATGACACCTTGTAGTGGAAAAATTTGCAAGCTACATAAAGAAGAGAAGGAAGGAGAGAAGTTAGAGATTGGGAAGAGACGAAGAGAGTGACGAAAAGGAGATTTGTTCTATGATACTATCTACAAGATGCCTTCAAAAGGCTATGGAAGTTTAGATAAGGAGGATCTAGTGTTGATGCCTATGTGAAGGAGTTTCAAATGCTGATGATCCAATGTGAAGTTGTAGAGCCAGAAGACTAAACTATCCATAGATTTATTAGTGGATTGAAGTATGAAATAAGTGATATTCTCAAGAGTAGAGATATTATGTCCCTGAATGGGGCAATCCGAGCTACTCAGAGAATTGAGCAACATTCAAGTGAGCAAATTCTAAGCTATTGTTAATCGGGCTACTCCTAGCCAACTTGTTTAGAATAGACCTGTGTAATCAAAATCAAGTAAGGTCAGCGATGTCCAACCTGTTAAAGCCATCCAAGCTTAAGAGAAGGAAACCTTGAGGAATTTTGAGAAAGGATAGAGCTTAAGAAGAAAAACTAGTAAGATCGAGTGCTTCAAGTGCCAAGGATTTGGTTATATGGCAACACAATGTTCGAACAGAAGAGTGATGGTGATAAAAGGCGAAATGCCAACTATTGAGATAGATAGTATTGACGAGGCGGTTGAAGAGCTGAAGGCATCTAGACAAGTTCATTAGTCTGAAGAGGAGGAGGAAGAGGTTATGCATAGTAAAGAGGGTAACTTTATGCCCATAAACATGGTACTAAGATGAGTAATGAGCGTGAGTCCTGTACCTTAGGACGAATAGTGTAAGAACTTGTTCCACATTGGATGCAAGGTTAATGAGATGTTATGTGGTCTTATAGTTGACAGTGGAAGCTATACTAATGTAGTGTTTGCTTTCATGGTTCAACAATTGAAGTTGCCAACCAAGCCCCAACACAAACCTTATAAACTACATTGGCTCAATGACAAAAGAGCCTTACAAGTGACAAAGCAAGTGGTCTTGCCTATCTACATTGGTTGTTATGCCCCAAAGCAATAGAGTTGCAACAGCCCTACTATTAAACCAACCTAAGATGGTAACCAACCTCATAGTTGCTATCATAGATATGATTTATATGAGGCATCTGCTTTAAAATAAATAATTTACACAAGATTATCGATAAAATTACATATGAAACTTTAAGTCATGTTTATGTATTGATATATATGTTGTCTCAAGATCCCAAGAGATATTTACGCATCATAGTAGTCTAAAATAAGTAAAATATTACACAATCAACTCACATATCTAAGAGTTATTAACAAAACTCTCAAAGACTTTGTTGATCATCCAGTTTAGTCCTTACTCCCCCATAGTTTTTCAAAAGCTACTAACCTTCGAATAATTATAACGTAGCATTTAGATTATCACTTGTAAGAAAATCTATAAGGATATAAATAACCAACAGCTCAGTAAATAGGGATGGAGACACAAGATTGTATAACAACACAGGCATGGTTCTCAAACAATTAATTAAATGCAATGCAACACACAAGTGTCATTTTACAATGTTGTCTAATTTATTGTAAAATTAGAGAAATTTCACCCGTTCTATTCCGGGTTTAAGGAGTTTCACATGTATGCAATAACTCACAACCAAACTTAAGCTTATGCAATAGAGGCACTACTCCTCTCATGACTATCCTTCAAATCACTGTCTTCATCCTTACCGCAATCTCATCTCCTGTTACTTAGTTTGATTGAGGATGAAAAAGAGACCATTAAGCAATAGCGCTATTCCTTTCAAAGGTATTAGTATTTGGTTGGAGAATTTTAATCTCCCTTAAAGGGTTGCAGTACGTATCCAATTAAGGTGTTTAAGTCGAATATAACTAAGGGTTGCAGTGCGTATCCAATTAAGGTGTTTAGGTTGAATATAACTAAGTCTAGTTTAAGTGATCAAACAATTTCACTCAACACAAACCACAGTAAAACATTAGCATAGGGCTAAAAATTTAGAGACACACAAGCATGCACACAAGCATTTACCTACAATCACAATTAAATACAATCTTAAGCCTTTATGTATCATAATATAGTACCCTAAAATATACTAATATATTGATTCCAACTAACCTGAAGTCTTCGATTTCCTCACTCAAGTTTGATGTAGGATTGATTTGTCATTGTATGCTCCTATAATATGAATACTCCTTTAGTACTTATACTTTTATTACGTAGAAGCTTTAAATCATAATTTTACCCAGTTGTCCATGTTTTTATATTACTTATAACAAAAATAATCCTAAACCAGTTTTTGATTCAGTTATAAATCAATTCCTGAATTAGGTTTTAGTTTAGCTTTTGATTATAATTTTTTATATATAAACCCTATGAACTCCTTTCGATCTAAAATGTGAAGTTCATCTAACTATATTTTAGTATCGCAAGCCTCCTATTTAGCTTATAATTAGTATTCCGATCTATACTATATACTTTACTCCTAAATTAACTTTTGAATTTACTCCTAATTTGACAATACCCTACATTTTAAATATAATTTCCTAAATTTATGTTTTAAATCAGATTTATTTTATATTTTTCATGTCATAACGTTTTCAATTTAACCTAATATATTCTACTTATTTAATTTCCCATCTTCACATATTACTTATTATTACATAATTAACACATAATGCACATATCTAACATCCCAAACATTACAAATACCATCTCCCATCATTAATTAATATTTTAATATGAGTAAATACTCCCTAAATCAGAATTTTCATCAATTCAACATTAAATCACAAAATAAGCCTAGGAAATTGCCTTTTATTTATGATTTTAAGGCAGAAAAAATTAAGTAAAAATTTGGAAAATTAATTTCAAGAAAATCTCTTCATAACAATGTAATATATACTTTCAACAATATACACAAAAATTTTGGGCTCAAAACTACATCAATAAGATTATTTAAAATAAAAGTAAAAATTAACTTGGATTTAGTGTTTTCTTAAGGGCAGCATATCCTAAGACCTAATTTTATCAAATTAATATTTTTTTCCCAAATCTACATACAAAAATACCCTAGAATACCAGCTTTCATAATTTTCCACATTAATTTGATATTTTTAATAAATTAAACAAAATTGAATTGAAATTTGAACTCGCTAGAATCATTAGCTTACAACCACCTCCAGCCACCCTAGGGTTGTTGGCACAACCAAGCATGGGTTCTATTGTGTGGTGGTGGTTTTGGTTTTCTCCCAAGTGATGGTTGGGTATAGGTTCTCCTCTAAAGCCTTAAATGCATTATATTTTGTCTAATATTTGTAAAAATACCTTCTCTTCTCTTCTTAGTTCCTCTCTAATTTTCTTGCTCACAAAACTGACCAAAATGGATTACGAAGGGGGTTTCCCGAATTTATAGAGATGTTTAGGAATTTTCTTGAATTTTTTGTTGCCATGTATCCCTTTTTACTTTCTAATTATCCAATTCTTATTTATTGGTTTTCCCTCTTTAATTCCCAACTTGCCATGCCCATAATCTAGACATTTCCACACTTTCTACATAATTTTCTTGATATTTATTAATTTTCCTTAATCATTTTAGTAGATATTATACATTTTAAGTAATTTCGAGTATTTTTACTGACAAGTACATATATATATATCACAAATAGATAATCATAAATATTATTTATGTTATTTTATGATTTTTAGTATGCATATAATTTAGCTCTATCGATTTGTTAATTATCATAACTCGTTTTAAGAGTTTCTGATAAATAACGAGTATTTTATATATAACTTAATATTATAACATTTACTTATTTTATAATTGATTTTCCTAAATCTAAACTTACGGAATCACTTTTACTAACATTCCTAACTTTGTTATAAACTTTGGGCTTGATTTGATAACTTATGCGATAACCCTAAATTTTACGTATTAAACTTGAAACATCCGATTGCAAGGCTTATATTGGCAAGTATCAAGACAAATTTCTTTGTCATGTGTTTCCTATAATGCTTCACATATCCTTTTGGGCAGACCATGGATGTTTGATAAGCATGTTATATATGATGGAAAGAGAAATACTTGTTCATTCAAACATAAAGGAAGAAAGGAGCGATTAAGTCCCATATCTACTAAGCAAATTAAGACTATGTAGGCTTAGCTAAGCCAAGCACTGAAGAAGGAGACTCTAGTTATGACACATGTCGAGTTATTAGGAGAGATGAAGCTTGAAGAGTTGACCCTTTTATTGGTCAAGAGGATGCTTGAGTTAAGGGATCTAAGTGTTAACTTTCTCATCGAGGTGAATGATCTATCAAAGGAGTTTGCCGACCTACTCCTTGATGAGTTGCTAGAGGTTTGTCTTTGATCAGAGGGATTGAGTATGCTATAGACTTACAACTAGGAGTCCCGTTGTTGAACAAACCAGCATACAGGTTGAACCCTGAACAGGTTGCCGAGCTCTAAAGGCAAGTAGATGAGCTGATGAAGAGAAGATATGTAAGAGAGTCCTTAAGCTTGTGTGCTGTCCTAACTTTATTAGTGCTGAAGAAAGATGGCACATGGCAAATGGAAAATGTGTGTAGATTGTCAAGCTATCAATTGAATCACTATCATGTATAAGTACCCCATACCTTGGCTTGACGACATACTTAACAAGCTATAAGGATTAAGGATCCTTTCTAAGATCAATCTCAAGTCTAAGTATCATCATATCAAAATGCAGGAAGAAGATGAGTGGAAAACCGCATTCAAGACTTAACATGGGTTGTATGAGTAGTTAGTTATGCCCTTCGGACTATCAAATGTACCGAGCACATTTATAAGGTTGATGAACCATACATTTCGAGAGTTGATCGAAAAGTTTGTTGTTGTATACTTTGAGGACATTCTTGTTTATAGTTCTGATCTGGAAACATCCTACCTATCTTTAACAAACTCCGAGCTGAGAAACTGTATGCTAATCTGAAAAAGTACCACTTTTACTGACCAGAGGTAATCTTCCTAGGATTTGTTGTGATTGGAGGTGGAATACATGTTGACGAGGAGAAGATTAAGGTGATAATTGAATGGCCTATGCCTATCTATTTTGTCGACATGCAAAGTTTTCATGGCCTAGCATCTTTTTATTATCGTTTCATAAAAAATTTTAGTACCACTGTAGCCCTATTGACCGAATTGTCAAAGAATAATGCTAAGTTCAAATGGGGAAAGAAGTAGCAACTGAGTTTTGAAGAAGTAAAGAAGAAGTTGACTACTAAGCCCATCATAGCTCTATTGAGCTTTAACAAAGTATTTGAGGTAGAATGTTATGCATTTGGAATTGGTATTAGTGTTGTACTAATGCAAGAGGGCTGACTTATTGCTTACTTTAGTGAAAAGCTCCGATGAGCTATACTAAATTATTCTATGTATGACAAGGAGTTCTACTTCTTGATCCGAGCTTTGATTGTTTAGCAACACTACTTGTTGCTTAGAGAGTTTGCAATTATATTAACCATGAGTTGCTCATATATTTGAAAAGCTAACCTAAGTTGTCCAAGAGATAAGCAAAGTGGATTGAATTCATGGAGGGATTTTCTCATATTGTCAAGTACGAGACTAGTAAGAACAACATAGTAGCTGATGCCCTATCTTGATGACATACCCTCTTAACTGAGCATCAGACAAGACTTCTTGGGTTCTCGATAATTAAAGGTTTGTATGCCAAAGACCCACATTTGGCTCGATCTATGCTTCATACGAGGATGGCCAATCAATTGATGATTATCACAAGAAGGGTGGAAACCTGTTTAGAAGAGGAAAGTTATGTATCTTGACCTGTTCAACGTGCAAATTATTGGTGTAAAAGGTAAATAGAGAGGGATTTTCTAGTCATTTTGGCAAGTACAGGACCTATGAAGTAGTAGCTTCAAGATTCTATTGTCAAGAATGATGAAGGATGTGAAATTTGTGATAGAGAGGTATGTACCATATCACAAAGCAAAGAGTTAAGCCGAATGACAACCTTATTTGCCGTTATCCATCTCGACCATACCATGATCCGAGCTAAGTATGGAGTTTGTATTGGGTTTACTAAAGACGTCCCACTAAAAGGACTCCATCATGGTGGTCATGGACTGCTTTAGTAAGATGGCATACTTTTTGTTATGCAATCAAACTAATGATGTTTTAGCTATTTCTTTTTCTCTTTTTGTAAGAAGTGGTCAAGTTGCATGGAGTGCTAAAAACTATTGTGTTTAACCAAGACCCTAAGTTCTTAAGCCAATTCTAGAAGACCTTTTGAAAGCAACTAGGAACCAAGCTACTATACATCCTTCTACCCTTAAATAGATGGATAGACTAAGGTCATCAATCGAACCTTAAGGAATCTACTACGAGTTGTTATTGGCAGAAATCTAGCCGACTACGATATGTGCTTGCCAATCATTGCATTCACTTACAATAGGATTGCCCATAGTTTCACTAGGAAGCTACCCTTCGAGGTTGCATATGGATAAATTCCTGAGCTCCCACCTGATTCGATTCCTTCATCTAGCTAAACTGAAGATCCCCAAGTCGTTGAAAGATGCGAAGCTATCTGAGCTATGTATCAAAAGGTTGAAGACCACCCTACTTGAGATGCTATTAAGCTCAAAAGGAAAGGCCGAGGAAAAAGAATTAGGGAATTCCAGCCTGAAGACTTGGTCTGGGTTCACCTCAGTAAGGACCAACTCTCAAATGCGAAGAAGAAGAAGGTATCCTAGAGAGCATATGGACCTTTCATTGTGATCAAGAAGATCAACCCCAACGCTAATAAGGTAGATCTACCTAAAGATTGTAGAGTTTCCAAAACCTTCAATATTGCTGATCTCTACGTATATAACCCCAAGGATGAGCTATCCAATGCCTATCAAGATTTGATCCAAATTCTCAAACAACCTGAAAAGGATGATAAGAATCAAGAACCGATCACCCGATCGAAGGTACGTAGCCTTGTTTCCTTAATACACCGAGTGATTGAGCAAGATTTGACCCCAGATGAAGAGCACTTCATCCAAGTAAACCTGACACTTCTTTTGACCCCCCTTGAACTATTCACCCTTCCCTTAGTAAAAGGGGAAGTAGTCACCAATATTGCTGAGCAAATCCAATGTCAAACAATGATCCCACTTGCTGCTGAGATTACAAATGTCTAAGGTCGAGCTACCCTACAATGAGCTGACAAGCTGAAGTTGAGCAAAAGAGTGACCATTTGTTGAGCCAACCTTCTCCAGAGCCCGAATTGCTGAGTCGTCAACTTGTCGAGTTGCCAACCTAAACAACTATGCTTAGCATGCAGTACCATTTAGACTACTGGATTAAGAAGTAAACACGTGTCCTACCTTTTGATATCTTTACTGTCCTCGGCAAGAATATTCCTTTTGTGTTGATTATCAAATTGCCCTTAAAAAATATGTACTTTTCCTATTCTAGCAACAATCATTTTTACAATTTCTAGTAACCTAAGACTTAGCCTAATTACGCCATATAAATACTTGTACATCTAATAGCTGAATCAATCAATTAATAATTCATAATACAAAATTTTATCCTTTGTGAGATAAGTATCCCCTACTTACTTATTCTCCTTACTCTTATCTAGGTCATTTGAGCATAGATTTGTGGCAAGTGACCTCTAACCATATTTATGCATTATATTAAGTATGACTTAAGTTCGTATGAGGTATTGGTGTGTTATATCCATCATCAGTGTGTTTGAAACCCCTGCTCAACCTTCAACTCTCAATTATCTTTCAAGCTGTCTTGAGATTCGAACCCACCTCTAGTTTACGAGATATTGGTATTCGTTTGTTACCCCTTCCCAATGATCCATATCATACAACCTCCTTAAATAGCTCTTCATTACCCTTAGTATATTCCTCTAATTCTCCTTTCTCCTTAAGTTTCTCATTAGTACCGTCTACTTCAATCTTCGAAGCATCGCCTTTAATAATCATGGTTCATCGGTTTAAGCATTGAGCAGCCATGTATTCAAATCTTGGACACTTAAAACTTTTGATCTAATTGGTCTTTCATCCTAAACCTTGCCTTTTCTCGAATGTTCTTAATGGTGCTTCACCTTCATTTGGTCAACTCTTCTATAGTTATGACATCTGTCCTCCTGCATGGCTCAATACTGTATTGAGCTTGATGACTTCCTTGAGTAGGTTGGCTAGGTGTCATGTCCTGAAATGAAAAAGTCGTAACAGTCCCACCATGTAAACTATTATAGGATAGAAGCTAATCTTACAGTCTCTATCTTAGACCCCATTTACATAAAGTGTCAACAACTAACTTGCTTTGAAGTAAATAGTTCACGAATTAAACATATTATTTATCTACAAAAATATGAAAAATATATACTAGGATTTAAATATCCTAAGTAATGTTTACAAGATTTACTAACCAAATTTTAATTTACTTAAGTAATACATGAATTGAAAAATAATAGATTTAAAGATAAGATCTAAACTTTAAGAGTGTAATCAATCCTCAGTATTATATCCTTATTCCTCGGGATCTAATAGTTGTTAGCTTCAAGGAAATTATAAAGCTGCTTCCTAACTATCACCTACAACAACATCTATAGGGATGTGAGCAACCAACCGCTCAATAAGTTAGGATGGAAGCATAAGACTACACCTTAAGCATAGGTAACGTTATCAATTAATTATTTAAATGTAATGCAACAAACAAATGTCATGATACAATGTTTTCCAGTCTGTCTGAGATCAAAGAAATTATACCCACTCTAATCTAAGTTGAGGAGTTTAATGCGCATTTTAATAGCTCATAACCAAACACAGGCTTGTATAATAGAGACAATGCTCCTCCTATAACTACCTTCGAACTAATGCGTTCGCCCTTGCCACAACCTCCTTTCTTATCATTTGGTTCAACTAAAAATGAAGAAAAGATCATTATGCTATCCAGTGTTATCCCTTTCGAAGGGGTTAGTATTTGGTCAAAGAATCTTAAACACTTTCCCTAATGGGTTGCAATGCATGTCCAATTTAGATTTACAAGTCATATATTTAATTAAGACAAGTTTAAGGCATTTAATCATTTCATGCAAAACAAACAATTATAGTCCAGAGCATCAAACCAAATCATATAATTAAACCCAAAAACATGTATGTATAGGTATACACACAATCAAATTATCTAACAAACATAACCAAGTATAAGCTTAAGTCTCCAAATACTATAAAACAGTATTCCAAAATATAGTAACGTATTAATATCAAACTTACCTAGACTTTTTGCTTACTTACTTAAGGTGCGACTCACTATAGGTCTTCATCAATGGTCCCTATAATACAAATATTATTTTAGTATTCATATAACTATTGCTTATATATAAACTTTATTCTGTAATTAAGATTATTATCTTTAATTGCAGGTTTTATTATATCTAATTATTCAGGTTTTTAAGTCTTTTACAATTATCCTCAATTTGAGCTTAGTTTTAAATTTGCTTCTTATGTCAATTCTAATTTAGCCTCTAAATCAAGTTTTAATTTATTTTTTAATTATCCTTTATTTATAATTCTTTTACATGTCTTCTACCATTTTTCTTATAGTTTATTTAGGTGAATATAACCTTTAGTTCATATTTTGACAATTAATATATTTTTATTTGCCATAAATTCTGATTTTGCTTTTGAATCAAATTATGATTCAGGAATTGTCCATATTTTGACATAACCACTCGTATATATATATATATATATATATGTATGTATAAGTTTTAAATAATTATTTTTAGTTTAAATTATAATCTTACTCAATTATTCAAGTTCTATATTTCCCATAACCAAACTAGTTTTTGATTCAATTTCTGAGTTAGTTTCTGAATTAGGTCTTATTTTAGCTTCTGGTTACTGTTTTTATTTGTAAACCTTAGGAATTCCTCCTGAACCAATATATGAAATTCATCCAACTATACTTGGGTATCCTAAATCTCTAATTTAGCTCCTAACCAATATTCACAGTATACTATACTCCTAATTTAACTATCAAATTTACTTCCAATATGAGAATAACCTACATTTTTCATATAATTACCTAAATACATATATCATATCAAATTTATTTTATATATTATTATAATAATATCATCAATATTAACCTAATATTTTCTATTCATTTAATTTCCTATATATACATATTATATATTATTACATAATCTACGCTTAAAACACTTATCTAACATTACAAATATTATCTTTTATCACCAAATAACATATCAAAATGTCTAATTATACCCTAAATCAGAATTTATACCTAATTAACCTTAAGTCACAAAAATTAACTTAAATATACCTTTTACCTATTAATCCTTAATACATATTTATTGCATAATATGCATATTCCATACAACCAATACCTCGAACTCCACAAATACTATCCTATATCAGCAACTAACATCCAAGAATATATAATTACATACCAAATCAAAATTTTACCAAATTAATATTAAATCACAAAATTGAGCCCACTAATTGCCTTTTATGCATGATTTTAAGACCTAAAAATTAAGTAAAATCTTAGAAAATAAATTTTCAAAAAAACTCTTCATAGTACTGTCATATATATGCTAAATAGTCTAGAAAAAAATTTTAAGGTCAAAACTACATCATTAAGATTATTTAAATTAAAATAAAAAACTAGCTCGAGTTTAGAAATTTCTTAAAAGCAATATATCCTAAGACTTAATTTTATCAAATTGATATTTTTTTCCATAAATCTACAAAAAAAAAATCTCAGAATACCAAATTTCATAATTTTCCTTATATATTTGATATTTTTAATAAATTAAACAAAAATTGAAAAAGAATTTAAACTTACCAATTGAAAGGCTTCCAACCACCAACTGTGGCTGCACCTTGTCAACACAACTGGGTAATAGGTCTATTGTCAAATGGTGATGGCCATTCCTCTCTAAGTAGTCGTCAGGTGTAGGTTCCATCCTAATAATCTATTTGCAAACTAATTTGTTAATTTTTGGTTAAATTGGTTTCTCTTCTCTTCTCTTCTCTTCTCTTCTTACCTCTCCCTAAATTTTTCTAAACTTTAAACTAAGTAAAATGAATTTTGGAAGAGTTAGTTTGAATTTATAGAGGTGGTTAGGTTCTTCTTTAATTTTACTTATGCTAAATGTCCCATATCCTCTCCTTCTTTTTTTTTTTAATTTTCTAATTGTCCCAATTTTATTGGTTGATTTTTCCTCTTTTATTTTCAGTATGTTACACCTATTTATGGACCATTTCATACTTCCCTTGAATTTTTGCTTGATTTTTTTTAATTTATTAGTACTATTTTAGCTTATTCTAAGTACTTTAAGTAATTTCGAATATTTTTATCATCACATAAATATATATATATAGTATAAATAAATACTTATAAATATTATTTAAGTTATTTTATAATTTTTAGTATACATATAGTTTATTTCTAATAATTCATTAATTATTGGAACTCATTTTACGCGTTTCCAATAAATAGTGGGTAATATACATATAACTTAATATTGTACTATTCAATTATTTATTTTCCTAAATCCTAACTCATGGGATCACTTTTACCAGTATTTCTAATTGTCGTAAACTTTAGGCTCGATTAGATAACTTAACTGATCACCTTAAATTTCACATATCGATTCCCAAACATTTGACTACGAGGCTTACACTTAGCCTATTCCTTCTCTGTCTTTCCACTCACTAAGCAATTTTTATAGTTTCATCCATAGTAATAAAATTTTGTAGTTCTACTACATCTCGTATATCTAACCTCAATCCAATTAAGAATCTTGATACCATACAGGCTGAGGGTTCATTACTCTCACATTGAATCATAAGCATTTGAAATTCTCATATGTACTCATCAACAGTGAGATTCCCTTGCTTCAATTCTTAGAGTTGAGCAAATGTGTCCTACAAATAAGTATTTAGTTCAAATCTTCCTCTAAGAACTCTCTTCATCTAGAGCCAAGTACTAACTTCTCAGTATCTACCTTGTCTTCTCATCATTAGAAAGTTTCTCCACCACATAAAAGCATAACCTGAGAATTCTTCAGCAATAGTCCTCACCTTCTCATTGTCTTCATATTAATAGTCATTAAAGACTTGTTCCACTTTTTCTTCCCAATCAAGATAGTCATCTACATCTCCAAAACCATTAAAGCTTAAAATCTAAAGCTTTAAATAGTTAGCAGCTTGGGTTGCACATGCTCTCTCTTCTACTTCATCATACTCTTCCTCATTATCCTCTTACATTCCTCTGAAATCTAATCTCCTACACGCATTGCCTCTAACTCCTCCACTTTGAACCTATTGAGCTAAGAGTTGTCCTCGCACTGGTCAGACATCTTATGGAGCACCTCCAACTTCAAGAGCGGCTTGGGGAGTGTTTTGATTATTGTTAATAAGATGGGAAATAAATGTATGAACAACTCACATTAGTTTTGCTATCATATTAGTTACTTCATTAATCCGCTCATCGAAACTTCTAGGGGTACTTTGTCAACTATGGTGAGTAACCCCATTATTGTCATCTCTAATACTAGCATTAACACTTGGATCAATCATTTTCTGACTCAACTTTTTGTTTACATCAATAGGTAGTGCTATTGTTACTTAGAGAACAACATACTTACTGCCTCCAATCAGTCAACACATTAACTTCACAGAAAATGCACAACTACTACTTGCTCTATTTTCCATAGATCGAAACAGAGTGCCAAAAATAGCTACCATACAAAAGCAAATTACCACTTTTCCTACTCACTTAAACACTCACAGTTTAAACACAGCTTTAGTAGCTACCTCACTACCTAACATACTTGAAATGTAAATAACAATCAAAGCAACAACACAATACAACAGTAAGTTACTCAAAGTGAACCTCTACTCTGATACCAAGATGATACGCCGCACCAAGAGCGAATAAGGACGGCCATATCGAGGAGGGTCCAAGCTTGTTAAAAGCTTGAAATGAAAGGTAATAGACGCATGTAACAAGAAAGAAAACAAGCAAATTCTCAAGAATGATAAGATGACACGTCGTACCAAGAGCAGACAAAGACAACCATATTGAGGATGGGTCCAAGCTTGCCAAAAGCTTGAAATGAAAGGTAATAGACGCGATTAACAAGAAAGAGAACAAGTGAATTCTCATGAACAATCCTAAGGGTAGAACGAACTAAGGAATCTTCATAGACTCACAAACAAGCTCGATGAGATCACTTACCACCTAACCTTGCTTAAGGATTAGGATAAGAGTTAAGGAGTAAGCACAAAATGGCTCACAAAAAGATTCTATATTGTTCAATAATTTTAGGATATATGATGCAACTACATTGTACAAGGGTATTTATACCCATGATTTTAGGGTTACCTACTAAAAATGGAAACAATTAAATGGCTATTTTCCAAACTAAGTAAAATACAAGAAATGGATAAGGGTATGCAAGAAAATTGAAGAATAGAAGCTCCTGTTGTAGATTCTTTCGTGCGGTTGGTTGGGACACATAGCTAACAATCACTAAGTAAGTTTTTATAGAAACAAATAAAAGGCTATGGACAGGCTCTGATAATGCCAATTGATTTACAAATCTCAAAGGTGATGTCAGCTCGGATGCTGATGTGCCTAGAAGCTCAACAATCACTAAGGCTTATTGTATGAAATAGTAACCAGGTGGATCCTTCAAGGTATCAAAGAAAGAGGGAATGGATAAGTTGGCAAATATAGTAGCTTTTGTGAAGCTACTCATGTAATGTGACACATCAACGAACACAACACGACTTAGTATTTCACTTGATATGATGCACAAGTTAATACTAAGATCCACTCATTACTAATCTCAAGATACTCGATAAGATTAGATAAAAGTGTGAGAAAGGGGTACACTCGGAGAATGGCATCTCGCGAAAACAAGAATATTCATTCAATTGTAAGGTGTAAGATGTAAGATAATCTCGGTTACAAAAGATAAGGGACTATTTATAGTTAGTCCCTAAGGCAACAATGAAATGTGTGCAATTACAATAAGGGATAACACAAGATAATAACCCAGTATATTGCTAAAAAGGGTAAATGCAACAATTACTGTAAAGAGAATATATTATAATGTTAGGAAAAGTGATGGACAAGTGGCAACCTATCAGTGGGTTCGTGCTTTCAAATCTTGGGGTGTTGTGGCTAAGTTGAGTTAATGTTGGGGTTACTGTTGCTGTAAGCTCCACAACTAGTCATTCGAGGTTTCGATTGGTTGAAAGATCTGATCGAGCCTAAATTATAAAGTAAAGCTAAAAATATTAGTAAAATGATCCTGTAAGTTTGAATTTAAGAAAATAAGCAATAAAACAAAAGAATATAAAAATTCCAAATTTTAAGTATATAACTCGTTATTTATCGAAAATGCGTAAAATGCATTCTGATAATTAACGAATCGCTAGAGGTAAATTATATGTATACTAAAAATCATAAAATGACCTAAATAATATTTAGGAATATTTATTTGTACTACATATGGATTTATATGTATATAGAAATACGCGTAATTACTTAAAATACGTGAAATGTACTAAAATAATAAGAAATAATTAAAGAAAATCATTAAATTAATTAATAAAAATCAGAAAATAATCAGAAGGGTGTGGATTAATGCAATTATGGTCGTGGCAGGTTAGAATCTGAAAAAGGAAAAATTAACCAATTAGAATTAAGCAATACAAAAGCCAAAAATCAAGAAAATAGGGTAATATCATGTCTAATTAATGCATATTAATTACCACAAAGTCCTATAAATAGCAAGAAAAATTAAGAAGCTTATTTGGATAGTTAGAAATCAGAGAAAATTAGGGAGAGGCGAAAATTGAGAGAAAAACCAAAGAAAAAAAGAAAAGAAAAGGAAAACTAAAACTATGCAGTTAGGGCTACAAAGGAGAACCCAGACCCGACGAGCAGTTGGGAGTGGATGGCCACCATCACTACACGGTGGTGGCAGCGCCCAGACCGGCCGACAAGGCCACAGCGGTCGGCAGTGGCTGGAGCCACCCAAATCGGTGAGTCCAATTTCCAGCCCGATTTTGTGTAATTTTATAAAAATAGTAAATATTCTTGTAAAATTATGAAACTTGCTATTCTGAGGTTTTATTGTATGTAGATTTTGGGAAAAAATAGTGATTTAGTTTAATCACGTCTGAAAATATAGGGTTCTTAACAAATTGAGCAAAACCGAACATGATTAGAATGAGAAATAAATAGGCTTAAGAGTGTAGTTTGAAGCTCAATTTTTTTTTTCTGTAAAATGCTTATGTGATATAAAACAGTGCTATGAAGCCATTTTTATAAAATTAATTTTCGAAATTTTTAAGTTAATTTTTAGCCCTAAAATGATGGAAAAATTAGGTAATTTTTGGTTAATTAGGTGATTAAGATACTAATTACTAATTTAGATAATAATTATATGTTTAGGGATGTTAATCTTTAATGTGGAAACCTAATCCTAGCCTTTGGAGTATTAAGTGTAGTTAATTTAGGAAATTAGGTAGTTATTGTAAGAAATTAGTAATATGTGGAATTGAAAAATTAATAAATCTAAAAAATTAGGGTTATTTAGATAATATTAGAATAAAAATTAGAATAATACTAAATCTGAATTAAGATTGAATTTTAGGTAATTGTATAAAAATGTAAGATTTTCTCACATCAGGGACAAATCCGATACCCCAATTAGAAATAACGTGTACCAAATAGTTTAAAATATTGAATTAAGACCCAATAGGATATTTGAATACTCGAGCTTAATGTGATTAATTTCACATTAGGATTCGAGCATATTTAGGACTTAGAAATTGAACTAGAACCTAATTTAGAAATTGATATGGAAACCGAACCCGAACCTAGCCTCGAACCTAGAATAATTGTAAAAGACTTAAGACCTAGATAATTAGGCATATTAAACCCTAAAAAATACATAACAATAAGCGTTATAGGATAAAATGAACCTATAATAGTTATATGAAAAATTGAAACCACGTTTGTGTTATAGGGATGATCGGTGATAAGCTGAGCAAGTCGGACCTCGAGTGAGTGAGCGAGGAATTAAGGTAAGTTGGAATTAATACGATGCTGTATTTTGGAGGCTTAAGATTATGCTTGGTTGTGCTTGTTAGATAGTTAGATGTGTGCATGTGCTTGATTATGAGTGATGCTATGATTCTGTTTGTTGTCCTGACTTGTATTGTATGGTTTGTATGAAAGGATTAATCACCCTAAACTGGACCTAATCAAATATACGACCTATAATCATAATCGGACCTACATGGCAACCCATTAGGAGAACTTAAGACTCTCCGGCCAAATACCGACCCGTTCGAAAGGGATAGCGCAAGATTGCAATTGGTCCCTTCTTCATCCTTAGTCGAACTAAGTGACAGGAGAGGAGGTCACGGCGAGGGTGAAGTCAGTGGTTCGAAGGTAGTCGTGGGACGAGTGAGATCTCCATTGCACAAGCCTGAGTTTGGTCGTGAGCTATTGCATTAATGGCAACTCCTCAACCCGGATTAGAGCGGGCGCAATTTCTCTAATCTCACGACGGACCGGACAACGTCGTGCGATGGCATTTGCTTGCACATGCATTGCACCTAATAAGTTGATTGAAAACCTTGTTGTGTTTACAATATAGTTTTAAGTCCTCCATCCTAACTTATTGAGCTGTGGTTGCTCACATCCCTACAGACGACGTGTAAGTGCTGGCTAAGAAGCGGCAAACAACTACTCTGAAGCTAGCAACTGCTGCATCCTGAAGAGTGAGGAAAAACATTTGAAGAATAAACACATATTTTTAAGGTCTAAGCTTTTATTTTAGAATTAATTTTCATTTCTGAATAATGTAATAACTGGGGAATATATTACGAAGAATTATTGTAAACTTTAATTGCAATAACTGAATTATAGTATATATATATATATTTCCTCACTTTCTTAGGTAAATGATTTATTTAAATTACAAATTATTTACTTTAAAGCGGGTTAGTCGTGGATGCCTTATGTAGATCAGGTCTAAGATAACGGTTGTAAAGCCAACTTCTATCTTAGGATGGTTTACACGGTGGGGCTGTTACGACTTTGCTGCTTCGGGGCGTGACAATTGCTAAGCTATATTGAGAGCTATTGAGGTGATTAGGTGAAGCTACAGCATGGTAGGATAGAAAAGGAGAGCTTAGCGTAGTGGAACCTTTGACTCAGCACTCGACAGGTTGACAATTAAGCAAGAGTCTGAATAGAGTAGAGTGTGTTTGAGCAAGGGCTTTAGAGTATTCACCCATAGCTCTTCCATGTACGGGAACTTGTTCTCGACAGATTAAGAAGAAAGGATCCTCTTGGTGAGAGATTGTAGGCCTTAGAGGCGAGCGCGAATAACGGGGCCGGTGGTTAGCAATCCATCAACTCCCCAAGGTTGTTGAAGATTTTCCCATAAATCTTGATCTTCGTCTCCTTTTGACCTATAGGGCGTCAAGTTAGTAGCGTTGAAGGTTGGAGACACTTCATATCCTTCGGATAGTTCTAACTCACAGGAATTATCAATGATACGTTAAAGGATCTTGAAAGGGCCATCCAACTTGAAAGATAGCTTTTTTGTTCTCTTCCCTAGGAACTATTCCTTGCTGAGGTGAATCTAAACAAGATCTCTTAAGCTGTAAATAATTCTCCTCCTACCTCGGCTTCTATACTCTCTTTATTGGGCCACAGTCTTGGCTAATTGCTCAGTAACCTTTTGATGTAGTTTATAAAACTCCTCGGCATGCTGCAAACCTAATTGAGTTTCTCCTTAAGAGGTCAAGCTATTAATCATGTCCAGTGACAAGTTTGGATTAAGTATGAAAACAATCTCAAAAGATGACCTTCCTGTCAATCTATAGGTGGAGCAGTTGTATGCAAATTTGATGATGGGCAAGCATAGATCCCAATTAAGTAGATTTGTCCCAATAGTAGCTCAAATGAGGTTGCTTACTGGTCTATTCAAAACCTCTATTTGGCCGTTTGTTTATGGATGCAAGAAGTATTGAATATGAGCTTAATGTTGAGCTTCTTCTATGGCTTCTTCCATAATGTTTGCTAGAAGAAGCTCTTAAACTTTGAATCACAATCTGATACAATACTCCTTAAGATTCCATGTAGCCGCACAATTACCTGCAAAAAGAGGTTAGCAACAAATAAAGCATCATTTGTTTTATGGAAAAGGATGAAGTGACTCGTTTCATTAAACCAATCAACCACTACCATAACAAAATCATATTTCCAAATTTTTTTTGGGCTGGCTGAGCATGAAATCCATGCTTAGATCAGTCGATGGTTACTCAGGTGTAGGTAAAGGTAAATATTCTCCATATGGCTCCTTTCTTCCCTTGGCTCGCTAGCACACCTTGCAACGCTCAAGAACTTTGCACACATCCTCCATCATCTCAAGCCAATAGAAATGTTCTTTGAACAACTCAGTAGTCCTTTTCTCACCAAAATGGCCAATTAAGCCCCTAACATGGGCTTCTCAAATAGGAAACTCCCTGGCATAACTACTCAACACACAAACTTGCTTTCCCTTCATCAGAAATCCTTGTCTCAAATAGAACCTAACTACTACTCCTCCAATCTTGAACTTGGCCATTAAGGGTTCAAAGTACAGATCATGTTTATATTGATTGAGTAAGGTACTAAACCTATGCATTTTAGCCTGTAACGTTGCAATAAGAACATGTTAACAAGAAAGGGCATCAGCCATAGTGTTAGAACTCCCCTTCTTGTATTTAATGACATAGTAAAAGGTTTCCAAGTACTCAACCCACTTGGCATGGCATCGGGAAAGATTTTCCTATCCTTTGAGACACTTCAGAGATGCATAGTTTGTATAGATAATGAACTTTCTCGGTGGCAGGTAATGTTGCCAATTTTGAAGTGCTCAGACAAGGACATAGAACCCCTTAACATATGCCGAGTAATTCAGTATTGCACGTCTAAATTTCTCATTGAAATATGTGTAAGCTCCTAAAATTGTATTTAGAACAACCGAACCTAGATTTAAGACTTTTAGGGAAAGTTAATTGATTAAGTCCAAACTTTAAGATTAAGATAGAAAAAGTTAGTCAAAGTAACTTAATAAATTAGATTTTGAAAATTTTTGAAAATAGTGACCCAAAATCTCAATTTTACCCTTAGAAATATGATCATTTAATATAGTACCACATTGATTGAAATCCTTAAAATTGAGCTCGAATTACGATGAAAACTTAGAGATAAGTTAATTAAGTTATAAAATGAGATTATATAGTATAATTTACTATATGAATGTGCCCATATTTTTATAAGTATACTCAGTATAAATAATAATTATACTCGTAAATTAACCATAAATTACGTAATTATATATATATATATGGTGTTGAATTCATGAAATTAACTAAGAAACATATCCTAAAAATAAAAGATATGTTAGGAACTTAATTACACAAAGTATAGTTATATATTACGCATGATATATACACATGATAAATATACCCGTATATTACTAAATAACTAAATATTAGTAAAATATACCTAAAATTCTAAAATAATTGCAAATCTTATCCCACAAACTCCATTTGCGGTTGGAATTGCTGGAGAATCATTGTGGTAGCTCTAGACTAAATTAAGGAGACGAGTCACCATTTTATTAAAGGAAAATGGATGCCTCCACCTTAGATATTATGAAGACGAAATTATGAGAAAAATAGGAAAAAAATTGGCACAACCAACCCAAGGTGGTATAAAAATATGAGTGACTCCAAACGTGCAATATTTTACAACCTAAAAACTCAAGGAGTGATAGAAAGCTCTATGGACTTAGGAAAATAATATATATGTATATATATATATATATAATAAACAAAAACAAAGCAACCATCGTACCCGACTCAGAAGACCACTTGATAACCAACCCAACTGACCACCACCAGTCTAGGTAGCATCTCAATGTTTTGACAAAGCCTTACCACCCCACGGCCACTAAAGTATCCAAGAACACGAAGGTTAATTTCCTGCTCTCTTTTTCAATAATTTTTAAAAAATAATAAATCCACCCAGAAAATTATGAAAAAATTGTAGTTAGGTTATTTCAAACATGCTTTCATGTAATATATTTATTTTTGAAAAAATTATAATATTTAATATACTTGCTTAATAAAGTTATTATTCACTCGAAGTTTGATTTACAAAATAAATATATTAAATGATATTGTTTCTAGCTCAAAATTTTTGTATAGGTTGTGTATGATATATAGATAATTTTTATGTAACCCAAATTTTGATATGAATATTTTTAATATTTATTGCATTTTTTGGCCTAAAAATAGCTCGAAAATATGTTGAAATTGTCAAATAAATAGGAAATTATGAAATTAAATGATGAAATGAACATGTGCAGATTTCTAGTGAATAATAATAATGTTGGGATAGGCTGAAATCAATTTGATGCAAAAAGGATTATAATTGGGCAATTTAGGGGTAAAATCATAAATATAAATATATAGGCGATAAATCAAAGACTTAAAACCAAGTAATAGCTGAATTCTCCATATTTTCATAAGTTTATAAAAAATTTTAGAGAATTATTTGGTAACCTGAACTATTTATTACGAATTTACATAGTAAATTAACTTAAATTACAAATCGAGATGTATTTTTAGTAATAATAGGTTGAAATGAAGTAAATATTTGAATAAAAACTATGCATGGGTATATTGATCAAATTAGATAAAAAGTGTATTTTTAATATAATTAATAATATTTTACCGATCGGGATACATTACGTGTGTATTAGGTTAGATAATACTTACATTGTAACATTATATTAACAAATCAGGTAAAATTCAGTTAAATAATATAAATTACGCATAATATGATAATTTTTATATAGATATGTATAATTATATTAAAAGCTCGAACAACCTATTGAAAGTCATCTCTAAAAATATGACTCGTAACACATGTCATTAGGTCTATATGAACTCAACAATACTAATTTTATTAAAATCGGATAATCTTAAGTAATATAACCTATAACTCTATAATATTATGGAATGTGCGTATTGCGGTAACCCTACTGAAATTAAAACATGATTTGGCTAATTAAAAGTACATTTCGATATGATCGAAATGATATAAAATACGTAATAGCATAAATTACGTATATGATTAATAATTAATAACTTAACTCTACAATATATAATAAAACTATATATTATAGTGATAATATAGTCTTATATATATACCGTTTTAGATAAAACCTTAATATTTTAGTAACCATTACGAAAATTAAATTTGGGTTTTGTATGTGTATATAATCTCCCAATGGTCAGATTGTTGATAGCTCAAGTCTTCCGTAGTGAGCGTCTAAACAAGTAAGTTAGGATTATAATCTTACTGCTTGTTGAGATACTATACTAAAGTATCTGGAGACTTAGAAATACTTCTGGTTGTGTTTGTAATTAGTTGTTTGTGCACATACCGTGTATGTGTATGATACTCAATTGTGATAGGAGTTGAGCTCTTTGGTATACTGTTTTACATGTTGCATTATACCTGTAATGTGTGAACTTAATTGGTCACTCCTGACTACAATTAATGATTATTCGACTACAATGAAACTGGACATGCATAACACCCATTAGGGGAAAGGATTAAGAGTGTGAAGCCAAATACCGACTTCCTTCGATGAGAATAGTTGAAATGATCCTTTCCCCATTCTTAGTTGAACTAAGTAACAAGCGAAGAGATCGCGGCAAGGGTAGGGACCATGGTTCGAAGGCAGTTATAGGAAAAGGGTGTTTTTTACTACACAAGCTTAGGTTTGGTCTAATTTGAGTCACAATAAAAACTCCTCAATCCGAGTTAGAGAAAATGTATTTTCTCTAACCTCACAATGAATAGGATAACATTGTGCCATGTTTCATTTGTTTAATTGCATTGCATTTCATCATAATTAATAAACTTGCTTGTGATTGTTTGGTATTTTTCTGACTCCGTCCCACTTACTGAGCTAGTTGTGCTCACATCCCCATAAACTCTTTTGCAGGTTTTGAGTGAAGACTAAGATGTTCCGATGCTATTGCCCTCAAGTTAGTGTGCTGTTGTTTGGGAACATAAGGAATGAAGAATCAACTGAACTTAGGCTTTTAACTTATCTTTCGAATTTTGAGGAAACTAATTGGGAATTCCCAAGGACGCCTACTAGTTTCCTAACTTATTGTAAATAGTTTGCAAAACTTGTGGCTTTTCGTAAACTTTGATTGTAAATTATAACTCTGGATGTGAGACGTTTATGTAAGTACTATTGTGTTATGAAACAACAAGTTATATAGAATAGGTATTTTGTAAAGCTATACCACAAGTTTGATTACTTGTAGGTATCAAAATGGATGCTTCAAGCTGGTTGAGTTATGAACATTTTGTGTGGACTATATCTACGATAATAGTTGTGAGATTAGCTTTTATCTTAAATTGGTTTATACGACGAGACTATTATGACTTCTCATATTCAAGGCGTGACAATATGCATCTAGTCAGTGCTCCTGCATGACAATAGCTCTAATATCAACTCTAGATGCATCACATTTTAGCTCAAAAACCTTGCTAAAGTCAAGCAATACTAACATTGGGGTAAAAGTTAACTTAGATTTGATCTCCTCAAAACTCTTATGATTACTTTCAGACCATTTGAATTCAGTATCCTTCTTAGTTAATCGGTCAATGGAGCAGCTGTGGAACTAAAGTTCTGAATGAGTCTTTGATTAAACGAAGCTAGACCATGAAAACTCCTTACTTCAGTAGCACTGGTTGGTGTCGGCCATTTCAGAATAGCTCGGACTTTCTCATTATTAACTTTGATTCCTCCATTAGAGACAACATATCTAAGGAATATTATCTCGCTTTAATAGAGTACGCATTTCTTCAAATTGCTAAACAATTACTTTGCATGAAGGATATCAAATACAAATCTTAAGTGTGTGACATGACAAATGAAGTTGACATTGTATACCAAAATGTCATCAAATTAAAAAACAACACATTTACCAATTAAAGATCTCAAAACATGATTCATAAGTTGCATAAAGGTACTCGACACTTTTGTAAACCCAAACAACATCACTAACCACTCAAATAGATTATCCTTCATTTTGAAAGCAATCTTCCACTCATCTCTCAATCTCATTTGGATCTAGTGGTAGCTACTCTTGAGATCAACCTTTGAGAATATTTACGCGTTATGCAATTCATCGAACATATCATCCAATCGTGGCATTGAATCTCGGTACTTGACAGTGATCTTATTGATAGCTTAGCTATCAATGCTCATTCTCCGTGAGCCATCCTTCTTTGGCACTAAGACAATTGGTACAGCACAAGGCTTATGCTCTCTCAAACATACCTACGCTCGATTAACTTGTCAACTTGTTTCTGTAGCTTAGCTACCTACTTGGGATTGAGTTGATAGGTAAGTCAGTTAGGTAAGGTAGCTCCAACCTAAAGGTCGATGCAATGCTTTATACCTCTAATAGGGGGTAAACCTCTCGATAACTTGCCAAGAAACAAGTCAGCATATTCTAGGAGCAATGCCTGCACCTCGGTAAGTAATGCTCTAACTTCCTTCAACTTTAGTAGTCTTCCAACACACTCTTTCTCCTGAACATCTTTGGAAAATTGGGCTCGGGAAATCACTAAGGACTTTCTTTGTATTGATCTAATAATCTTCTCTTGCAACTCCTAGACCTCTTTGAGGCTTATTGGGGTCAGTATAACTTTCTTCCCATCCTTCTAGAACATATATGTGCTCCTATACTCATCATTGAGTATCTTAAGATCAAAGAGCCATGGTTAGCTTAGCAGTATGTGTGAAGCACACATAGGTAGGACATCACACACGACCTTATCCTTATATCTATCATTAATAATGATTGGTACTTTGACTTGCTCAGCAATAGGTAAACCTTCCTTCCCATTTAGCTAGTGAATCATATAATGCCTAAGGTGAGGATACGTTGGTAACTTCAGAGCCTTCACTACTCCTTATGTCTTCCTCCACCATTCACTTAGCAATTTGTATGAAAGAGATTCTCTCTCTATTTATTCTCATTAAAGGTAAAGGTACTAAGAGATCTTCGTACAACCATATAGTATTTTCTTATTTCAAGTTAGATCTAGGCATCAGAATCTTCCTAAATCTCGTCTAATAGGTGATTAACATTTACCTCTTCTTCCTCGCTTTCACTAGCACTTTCCACTTCAAACTGAAACTTGTCTCCCTTAATGATCATGACACATTGGTTTGGGAACTAACTAGCCACATGTCTAAAACTAAAGCACTTGAAACACTTTATTTGATACAGACTCGTGGATGAACACATAAATCTAATATCACCAGTAACTGAAGGGGTAGGTCTAAGTCGCAAGATGGCTTAAAAAGTAAATAATAGTTGGGGGTGAGCAGGGGGTTCCCATGCACCAACAATGGATACGACGCACCGACGCCTCACACGAGCTCAGGTCACACTTAATATGACGCACGAGTATGGTTAGAGGTCACTCGCTACTAATCCATGCTTGAATGGGCTAGATAATAGTAGCTAAAGAGTAAATAAGAGGACACTTAGCTTAAGAAAGGGTGAAAAGTTTAGTGTATTCTTCTATATATTCTCTTTTCAGCCGTTACATTATGTGACTATTTATAGTACCTTGTTAAGGAAAGTTTGACGTTACAGATAATTACAAAAGAATGAAAACCTATTTGCTTAAATAAAAAGGAAAATATGAAATCATGCGTAATGAACATCATTTGTTGGAAAGGATAGTACGGCTGTTAGAAAGGACAATGTGCGTATGTTTTTACTCTGAGATTCTGACAATGGTATGTTCCAAGTAGGGGTGGACCTCTATTTAGGCCTGTTCGGCATTATAAGAGGCTGGACAGGGGTTGGTTCAGGAACGACTCACATTCGGGTTAGCCTCGGATGGTCGGCTCTTGACAATTGTCAGCTTAACCTCGGCATCATAAAGATTGTTGTATTCAAGCTTAGCACTTGGACTAGTGCATAGCGGAGGGTTTGGTTTTACACATCAGTTGGTTACCTCGGTAACACCTTAGATGGTATGGAGAGCGAAGTACCTCGATAGATCAGACTAGGACAAACATTGCTCCTCGACACTTAACTTACCTTGGACAGCTTGGCAAACCACCTGATAGAGGCTTCGGGCTCGAGAGCGTGTAATCAACCTTGATCCTTGATCCTTGATCCTTATCATCCCTTCCGGGTTGTTTGAGATTTGAGATCAAATCTAGCTCAACTTCAGGTTGCTCGTCCTTGGGAGTGTAAGGTTGGAGGTTATCAATGTTGAAGAAGTTTGAGACCCCATATCCTTCAGGTAATTTAATCTTATAAGCATTAAGGTTGATCTTTTCAAGCACTTTGAAAGGTCCGTTGGCCCTAAGAGACAACTTGCTCTTTCTTAAGTTTAGGAATCGTTCCTTGCTAAGGTGTATCCGACCAAATCACCTGGTTGAAATTTTCTCTTCCTTCGTCCTCAACTTCGCTTCTCAAACTTAATATTAGCTCGACCCAATTACTCTACAACCTTCTGGTACATGGCTTTGATGGCCTCAACTCTCTCAACGGCTAGCCGGTCATCATCAAGCATCAGCTAGGGCACTTAGTCCAATGGCAGCTTGGGGTTAAACCCATAAGCGACCTCTAATGGGGACATGCTTATTACACTATGGATAGTCCTGTTGTATGCGAACTTAATGATTGGTAAGCACAGATCCCAATCAGTCGTGTTTCGTCCAACAACAACTTGCAGCAAAGTTCACACGGTTTTGTTGATGACTTCAGTCTGTCCATCAGTCTATGGGTGGCAGGACATGCTGTACAGCAGCTTGGTTCCCGTTCACCTCCACAATGTCCTCCAAAAGTGGCTCATAAACTTAGGGTCTCGATCTGAAACAATGGTCTTAGGAATTCCGTGCAACTTGATTAGTTCCTGCAAGAAAAGAAAAGAGATAGCTGAAGCATCATTAGTTTTGCAATAGGGTACGAAATATGCCATCTATCTAAATCGATACACAACTACCATGATAGAGTCCTTCCCTTGGAACTTCCTCAACAATCCTAACACGAAGTCCATACTCAGCTTAGACCATGGTTTAGTCAAGATTGGCAAGGATTAGTAATGTCCTTGCTCGGCTCGACTCTTCGGTTTTCGGCGGGTCACACACTTTTCCAACATGGATTGGACATCTCTCTTCATCCTCGGCCAAAATAATCTGAAGGATAATACCTCATAAGTTTGGTACTTGCCAAAGTGTCATGTCAATCCCCTTCCATACGCCTCACGTACTAACAGTTCTCGTGTAGAGCTGGTCAGGATACATAGCCTTCTCTTTCTGAATAAGTATCCATCTTCCTTATGATAGTCGTCCAACATCTATCCTTCCTCACAAAGAGCGTAGATAGGACCAAAGTTTGGGTCTTCAGCATACAAATTCTTGATGGTTGAAAAACCAAGTAGCCTCTTTTGTAGATCGGTCAGGAGGTTATGTCATCTCGAAAAGGCATCGAACACTATATTGTTCTTTCCGTTCTTGTATTTTACAACATAAGAAAAACCTTTCATGAACTTAACCCACTTGGCTTGTCTCTAGGACAACTTTGGTTGGCTTTTCAAATATCTCAAGGATTCACAATCGATGTAGATCACAAATTCCTTGGGCAGTAGATAGTGTTGCCACACTGTTAAGGCTCGAATTAAGGAGTAGAACTCCTTGTCGTAGATGGAATAGTTGAGTGTGGCTCCTCAAAGTTTCTTGCTGAAGTAAGCAATACGTCGGCCTTCTTGCATCAGTACAACAACTATGCTTAGTCCGAATGCATCACACTCTACTTCAAATATCTTATTGAAGCTTGGTAACGTTAAGACGGAGGTTGTAGTTAGCTTTTCCTTCACATCCTTAAAACTCCTCCTCTTTTTCTTACCCTATTGGAATTCAACATTCTTCTTTGAGAGTTCAGTGAGTGAGGCCACAATTGTATTAAAATTCTTTATGAATTAGCGATAGAATGATGCCAGGCCATGGAAACTTCTCACATCGGTAAAACAGGTTGGCTCAGGTCATTCTATGATCACTCTTGTCTTCTCTTCATTAACTCAGATGCCACCTTTGCTCACAAAAAATCCCAAGAAAATCACCTTGGATCGACAAAAATCGCACTTCTTCAAATTGGCGTAGAGTTGTTCAGCTTGGAGTTTTGCAAGTGCTTATCGAAGATGCTCTCGGTGAATCTCTAGGTCGGGACTGTACACTAGAATGTCATCAAAGTAAACCATGACAAACTTTCCTAGTAATTCTCTGAGCACATGATTCATAAGTCACATGAATGTGCTTGGTGCATTAGACAACCCAAATGGCATTACAAGCCATTCATATAAACCATGTCGTGTCTTAAAGGCAGTTTTCCACTCATCGCCTTCATACATTCGAATCTGATGGTACCCAACCTTAAGGTCAATCTTGGAGAACACTCCCGGTTCACTTAATTCATCTAGTATGTTATCAAGACTGGGTATGGGATACCTGTACTTGAAAGTGATTTGGTTGATCGCTTGGCTATCCATACACATCCTCCAAGACCCATCCTTCTTCGGCACTAATAAGGTCGGAACAATGTAGGGGCTAAGGGACTCACGTATATAACCTTTCTCCATAAGGTTGTCTGCTTGCCTCTATAGCTCTACAGCCTATTCAGGGTTCAGCCTATAGGTAGGCTTATTTCACAGTATGGCTCCTAGTTGCAGGTCAATTACATGGTCAACACCTCGGATTGGGGGTAGGGTGTTCGGTAGCTTTTCCAGAAACAAATCGCAAATTCCTCCAGTAAGGTTTTTACTTCAGTTGGTAACTCTTCCTCCCTGGGTCTCATCTCCAAAAGCCTCCTAACAAGCAGATGATCAGTCTCTCCAGCTCCATTTAGCTTTTTAGTTCGGCTTGGGTCAATACCAAAACCTTCTTCTTCAGGGTTCGACTAAGCTAGGATTGCATAACTTTTACCTGCTCGACAATCATGGGACTCAATTTCAACCTTCTTCCTTCATGCTCCGTAGAACATGTATTCCTCCTTCATCATATATAACTGCTTGGTCAAACATCCATGGTCGTCTAAGTAAAAGGTAGGACGCACTCATGGGTAGCACATCACAAAGCACTTCATCTCGTTACTTGCCAATACAAATCGACATAGATACCTGTTTGTTCACTTGTAGGGCTCTCTTATCACCAAGCAATGAAACTTATAAGGTTTTGAGTGAGGGACAGTCGGCAATCTCAGTTGTTGGACCATAAATATAGAGGCTAAATTGGTACAGCTCCCATTATCAACGATCAGTACGCATAGTAATTCGTTCACCTTACACCCAATGTGAAAGAGATTTTCTCTCTATTCATCTTTAGGCACAAGACTAACACTTACTGTCCTTCTCAACACTAAAGTGGTCAACATGAAGTTCCCTTCCTCACTGTAGATGACTTCTTCATCAAACAGTTCGGTCTGTCCGTCTTCTTTCAACTCCTCTACTTCTTCATCAGTACTGTCGATATCAGTGGTCAACGCTTGGCTTCGGATCACCATTGTTTGCTTGTTCGGGTACTGAGTGACCATGTATCCAAATCCTTGACATTTGAAACACTTGATCTCACTCATTTTCCTCCTTGAACTCTAGCCCTTCTCAAACTTCCTCAGGGGTTCCTTCTCCTCAGCTTGGGTAATCTGAGCAAGTTGGGTCTCATTGGCCTTACTAGGTTCCATTCACACAAGTCTGCTCGGAACAGGTTAATTACTGCCAAGACGGTTGACGGGTGGTCGGAATCTTTCTGTCTGGCACCATTCTATCCTCTGGGCAACTCAGATTGCATCATTAAGTGTTCTAACATCCAGTGTTTCTAGGACATCTCCAATCTCATACTCCAATCTACTAATGAATCGATATACAGTTCAATCTTCAAGCTCTACGACTTCATATTGAATTATCAGCATCTGGAATTCCTTAACGTAAGCGTCTACACTCGATCCACCTTATTTAAGTTCTTATAGTCTCTTGAATGTATCTTATAAATAATAACTTAGCACAAACCTTCTCCGCATAACTCTCTTCATATCATCGTAACTCCTAATCTCTCGTTCACCTTCCCTTCTCTTGGTAGCTTGCAAGTTCTTCCACCATAAGGTGGCATAATCAATGAACTCTAACACAGCAAGTCTAACTTTCACATTATCAAACACTTCATGGCATTCAAACTGCTTTTCAATCTTATCTACCCAATTCAGGCAGTCCTTAGTATCACCACTACCAACGAAACTTGGAATAAACATCCTTAATCCTTCAACTTTAGGGGCTCGTACATTTCTTTCCTCAATTGCGTAGTACTCCACTGCCTCATCATCTTCTTCTACTTCCACCTTGATCTCTTCAAGCATTAGCCTTCGTCTAGCATCCTTACCAATTCCTTCTGCTCAAGGTAGGTACAGTAGGCCAGTTGGGGCATTAACTCGGCCAAACTGACCATTGTCTCACTGCTGCTGCTCATGTTCTCTAGTGGGGTTATTTTTATCTCGTTGTCTATCTTCTTGGATAACAATCACCAGGCTAGCTACCAAGTTAGTAAGCCTATCTAAGCGATTACCCACTGATTGAGGTAAGAAGCTTCCTTATTGCTCTTGGCAATGTTGAGTACCGCTTTCTTGGTTTCCCAAAGTTCTTGTACACTTAAATTCGACATTGATGGTTACTTCACAATGACAATTTCATAACAAACACACACTCAACCATACTTTGTTTTGGAGTATCGAAAACAGGGGAAAATAGAGTACAAAACACTTCTCAACAGGTAAAATTTAAAGTTAACAATAGAATCACTGTCACATGAGAGCAATGATAAAATATTAAAAGAATACAGTAGCAAAATCCAGCTCCGAATTTAGCTAAGCTCTAATACTAAGATGATACAAACTTGTGGATGAACATATGAATCCAATATCACACATAATCAAAGGGGTAAGTCTTCGTCGTAAGATTGCTTGAAAAGTAAATGATAGTCGGAGGTGAGTAAGGAGTTCTCGTGCATCAATGATGGATATGACATACTAATGCCTCACACGAGCTCAAGTTACACTTGATATGATGTACGAGTATGGCCAGAGGTCACTTACCACTAGTTTACGCTCGAATAGGCTAGATAAGAGTAGTTTAAGAGTAAATAAGAGGACATTTAGCTTAAAAGAAGGTGAAAAGTTCAATGTGTTCTTCTATATATTCTCTTTTCGACTGTTACATTATGTGACTATTTATAGTACCTTATCAAGGCAAGTTTGATGTTATAGATAATTACTAAAAAACGAATTCCTATTTGCTTAAATAAAAAGGAAAATATGAAATCGTGCGCAATGAACATCATTTATCAGAAAGAACAGTACGATTGTCAGAAAGGACAGTGCGTACACGTTTTTACTCTACGATTCTGACAATGGTATGTTCCGAGTAGGGGTAGACCTCTATTCAGGCTTATTCAGAGTTAGAAGGCGCTGGATGGGGTTAGTTCAAGAACGGCTCACATTCGAGTCAGCTTCGAATGGTTGGCTCCTAACAATTGTTAGCTTGGCCTCGGCACTGTAGAAATTACTATATTCTAGCTTGGCACTTAGACTAGTGCATAGCGAAGAGTTTGTAGCTACACATCAACTGGTCACCTTGGCAACACCTTGGATGGTATAGAGAGCAAAGTAGCTTGGCAGATTAGATTAGGACAAACATTGCTCCTCAATGCTTAACTCACCTCAGACAGCTCGATGAACCACTTAAGAGAGCCTTTGAGATCAAGAGTATGTAATCGGTCCTTGATCCCTATCATTATCTCTCTAGTCTTCCTACTAGAACTCTGACCTTAATCCTTTTCGACCTTAAGCTTCTTAGCCTTAGTCTTTCCTTGGCCATCATCAAGTCGGCTAAGCATTTGACCTTGGTGGTCGACCTTAGAATTATATTGAGCTCGATCATATCCAGGTCAGTTCGATATACCAATTTTGCTTAATAAACCAGGTCAACTACTCTATGCTTAATTGAGTTGATTTCATCTCTGCCTCTCAGCCCTTTGTGCTACTCAGATGGTCTCATCCATATTTCCAAGCCTTTGCACTTCTTCTACATTACCAATGTTAGATCTTAATCTAGAAATGAACCTAACTACTGTCTATGCCTTAGGCTTGTCAACTTCGCATTGAATCATTAACAACTGGAATTCTTAGACATACTCATCCACAAAATGGCTATCTTGCTTGAGTTCTTAAAGACATCAGAAAGTTTCTTGCTTCTAGTGTTCAGGAACAAATCTACTCCTCAAAACTCTCTTAGTCTCATTCTAGGTTCAGATTTCTTGTCAGGCTCGCTAACATACATTTTGTAACTTCTTCCACCACATTACTATATACCAAAAAAATTCTAAAGCAACTAGTCTAATTCACACTAAGTCTTCATAATCATAGAAGTTAAACATTTTCTCAATCTTTTCCTCCCAATCCAAGTAGTCATCAACATTGCCAAACCTATTAAATATTGGAATCTGCACCTTGAGATGTTTGGCTCCTTTAAGAGCATGGAGCTCGCGCTCTTTGAGTCCATCATACAGTTGTTCTTCCTCCCCATACTCCTCAACTTCATCCAACTTAAGTCTCCTCCTTGTAAGCCTCTCAACACGTCGAAGTGGAGCTAGGTTCACATTAATAGCTTCTAGCGCTCTATGTTCAACTACTTCTCTTCTCAACCTGTATCTCACATCTTGGCATCGTTCATCAACTCTCTCTTGAGGCCTAATCTCTACTACCC
Organism: Lumnitzera racemosa; assembly: GCA_024138005.1. Classification (NCBI taxonomy): domain Eukaryota; kingdom Viridiplantae; phylum Streptophyta; class Magnoliopsida; order Myrtales; family Combretaceae; genus Lumnitzera; species Lumnitzera racemosa. Next base: position 39,366,193 of record JAMXBC010000006.1, on the reverse strand, counting down.
TTTGTACTAGTATAGCCAAGTTAGTTACAATAACAGCAAGGTTTTGCAATTGCTTGTCAATAGTTTGTAGGGTTTGTTAGGTAACACGGTTGTAACCATGAGCATCACTTTCGGCATCATTAATCTCTCCTTGAATACTAGGATTCAAAATTCTCAATACAAAACTTTAGGAAGTCCACTACTCAACATAGATTTCACATAACTTTGCTAATACGATTTCGCATGGTGACTTTAGAACTTGCTCTGTTTCCTACTAAAGAAACAAAGTATAACAAAACATACAACTATAACAAGAAAAAACTACTACAATACTTAGCTTTTGGTCGCAACTCAAGTTATGATATCAAGATTATATAATGTGCTTAGGAACTAAGTAATCAATAGGGCTTATCATAGGAAATAGTAACTAGGATTATATGATACACAAGTTAATACTAAGGTCCACTTGCCACTAATCTCAAGCGACCTGGTAAGTAGATAAGAATGGGAGAAAGAGGTGTACTTAAAGAAGGGTATCTTGCAAAAATAAGAATATTCATTAACTGTAAGGTATAAAATGTAAGATGATTTTGACTACAAAAGATAAGAAACTATTTATAGTAAGTTCTTAGGGCAACAAGGAAATGTGTGTAATTATAATAAAAGGTAATACAAGATAATAACCCAATACATTACTAAAAAAGGGTAAATGATACAATTACTGTAAAGAGAATATAGTACAATGTCAAGAAAAGTGATAGACAGGTGGTAGCCTGTCAGTGTATTTGTACTTTAGAATCTTGAGGTGTTGTAACTAAGCTGAGTTGATGTTGGGGCTACTATTGTTGAGCGATGCTAACAACTACCGAGGTGATTGCATAAAGTTGTAACATGGTAGGATTAGAAAAAGAGAGCTCGATAGATTGGGACCTCTAACTCGGCACTCGACAGGTTAGCTTTGGTGCTTAGCAAGTTGGTCTCAGCACTTGATAAGGTGGCAATTAAGCAAAAGTCCAAACAGAGCAAAGTATGTCTAAGCTCGGGCTTTAAAGCATTCACCCGTAGCTCTTTCATGTATGGGAACTCGTCCTCAGCAAGTTGACAAGAGAGGATCTTCCTAGTAAGAGATTGTAGGTCTTAGAGGTAAGCATAATTAAGAGGTCGAACGATCAACAATCCATTAGATAGGCTCAGGATAACTCGACACAAATATTGCCAAGCAGATAGGCAAGTTAGCCAAGCTATTAGCAACGCATAACTCATGTCAGAATTTGATCATTAACAAATGTGAAGTCACTTGACTCGGCATACATAGTAGGTCGGCATTCAAGATTAGCTTGACTTCTTCTGGTGTAGGCTAAGACAAAAGGATGCACTTTGTTAAGCCTTCAACCCTTTGAGCTCAAGCTCGAGTTAATGGTCTGATTGGTCAATTCCTATCACAACTTCGCTTTCTATAGTCAATGCCACAAAACTGCTATCACCCCACAACTCATATGTAGGTAGTTCTAAGGGCTTCTAGTTGAAAACTAAACGATTCCACATTTAGAAGGTGAAAATGAACCATCATGTTGTGACAGCCTATTGTAGTAAATTTCTTGACAACAAATTATCTCTTAAAATAACATGAAAATGCAACATTTGTAAGACATAAAATTTTACCAGCATGACACTGGCTTATATTTCTACTCTATCGTCTTAATAGATCCGATCTAAGGTCATTTTCGCTCCCAAAGTCAAATTCACATGCAAAGAATCAACTAAGGGGAGGTCTCAAAATATTGGCATGCATAAATAATTCTAATATGCATGAGTAAGTGACACCTATATCAAAAAGTACATATACGCTAATAAAGTGTACTAGAAGCATACTTAATATGGTCTTATTCTCCTAAACGTCTTGATACTACTATTTTCATTGCAATACAAAAGCTCCTGTAAGGGCATTTTACCTCTCTCCTACCACTACAAGTTTATATGTTTATCCTCTTCCTTGCGATCTAATAGTTTGTAACGCTGCTAATTGCCGGTTATTGAACTGTTGTCAGTTGTGTAACAGCAACACCATACATGAAACATCAATGACCCCTTTATTTGTAGGTAAAACAAAAGATCTAAGGATCTGTTCTTTCGATACAATCCTTGCTAACGTGCCCTATTTTCCACATGAAAAGCAATCTCCATTCACCACTTGCAATTCATGTTGTTCACAGCACTTAGGGCATCAAAGCCTCATAACTGGTGCTAGAGGAGGCAAAGTTGGAAACAAAGGAGTTGATCTCATAGGAAAAGGCCTAACAGATATAACTATAGGTCTAGCCGACTGCAAAAGAGGTCTCTTTCCCTTGTGTTGGAAAATAACACCCCGAATCGACCACTTTCTCAGAATCACTTCGCCTTTATTGAAATCCTTTCTTACTATGCTTTTCCTACTTTTATCCATCAATTTTTTCCTTATTAACCACTATAAAGTAAGTAACCAATTCAAAGGAGCCTACTTCATGCCACAAGGCAGGCTCTAAACCTCTAAAGAACTTTAGGCCTTAGATCCTTCATGGGTCCTCTGTACCTCTAGTAAAAATTTGTGTATGCAACTTAGCTCTAACTCATACTCTTCCATTCTTTGATTTCCTTACTTACAACCATAATACTAGGCAATCGTCCTTTCCTTAAGATTGTCTGGAAAGTACTTCCCATAGAATGAGTCCTGAATAGCTCCTAAGTGATTGGGGTAGCTAACAGTCCCCATTCTCCTACTCACCAATCTACTGTAGTACCTTCCAACTTATACATGTCAAAATCTACCTTACTATCCTTAAGGATATTAAAGGTAGGGGCGAGCACAAATCGGTTTGGTTTGGTTTTCTATTTAAACTAAACCAAACCATAAAAATACGGTTGGGTTTTTCGTAACTTTAAATTAAACCATATTGTTTGAATTGAGAATTTTTCCAAACCATAAAATTTCAGTTTGGTTTATGAATTGAATCATATCTTGTAGGTTAGAAAACTATATTTGCAAAACATATAATCTCATGTAAAAGGTATTGAATTAAAGTGTTATCATAGTATAAGTTGATAAAATTAATAAACATGCAACTAAAAATTTTCAAATATTTATTAATAACTACTTCCATTTATGAAAATAACATATAGTACAAACTTTAAATCAAATTCCATACATAATTTATACATTACGTTAATTAAAAGTTTAATACATATATATTCCAATAAATGTAAATAAAAAATTCTTTTAAGTGTTATATTATAACAAAAGATACTTTTAGTTGAAGTAAACTATTACTATATTTTGTATAAATTGGTTTGGTTTAGTTTTATGAATTGGTTTGAATAAGCAACTTTCTAAACCAAATTGTAAGTTGTAAGAAAAACCATATTTTTCAGTTTCGTTCAATTTGCTGATTGGTTCGACTTGGTTAATTTTTTTCCCCATTCTTAGTTAGAGGCATCAAAAATCTTCTCCAGTTCTTCTAACTAGTGCTCTATACCAATTAGATAGTCTAGCTTCAAGTTGAATTCTTTAGAAATCCTTAAAAATTTGTCTAAGTTAATAGGCTCGACAACTCTACCATTCACGCCAACAGCTTGACCCTGCATCCTGTTACTATTGAAATGCACCACCAGTTGCTCCTATTGCCACTATAGTTGCTCTTGCTCTCGAACCATCATACCTATCATGTTGTTGACATTAGCTATCAAGCTCCACATTATTCCCACCACCAAGTAGGTTTACGTTCATTTGTCATTGAAAATCCTAAAGATTATTCTCTTTAAGAGCTTTATGCCCACACCCAACTCCTGGAGCCTACTAAGTCCAACAAGTCTTCTGGAAGGCATTATACAACTAAAGAAAAAGAAAAGAAACAACTTATGAATGAGGATTAAGACTCTCATTAACAAGTAAAATGGGATAAACAGGAAATAACAAAATAATTAAAAAATCATAATTGAATAATATAATTTTAACTTTACATCCCATACTTTCCATACTCTTCATATCTCGCTATCTTATAGATTAATTGCTTAGATTTTCTATGGAATCATAACCTAAGCCTAATACCACTTAAGTTATAACGCTCCATACTTAGGATGCCACAGCAATTCACATGTCTCAATTAACTAATGACATACTAAGACTTTACAATAATCTACAATCTCCAAAACACATTTCTTTATATGTAAATACTCTTAAGAAATAATTCTCTAGTTAAATTCATAAAGGCTCAAATGAGTATTTAAACCATGAATAGACTGAAAATATTCATAGATTCAAATGCTATCATTAAAGTCTCACTAGAAAACTAAAAGTAAAAACAAAATATTAAAGCGAAGGTTCATTCGCAAAAAAACTCTTAAACTCAAATCTCGTTGTCATGGTAGTAGACATATGTGTCACTATCCATATCCCGGTAACAATAGTATGGTTTTCCATATTCATCATAATCTTCCTATTCATCTAGAATTCCTCCACACTTAAATGAAAAAGAAATGAGCTAATGCCTAGTATGTGAAAACTCCAATCAATGCAATAAAAATAATAGCCAATCAAATTGGTATCTTTGAACTAGCTTATAACCAACACATGGTACTCATGACCCACCAAGTGAATATAATATATTATATATGTGTTTATCTACACATATATATATATCCACTAAACTGTAAACCCATACATTTTAAACTAGTACTGAGATACTAGTATTACAACCCCCTAATACCCTTAAATATACCTCAGGACATTTCAATAGACAACTCTTTTGAGGACACTATCACAAACCAATCATCGAAGTGCTACCCTAGAAACACTATCATTACGAATTCTTAGATCTAGCTACATACAAGTAATACAAGAAATTATCGTTCCAAATAGTTATTAGTTCTACTTCATGTCTTGCTAACTACACAAGCACAAGAAACAAACAAGGTCAACACGTACCTGGCTCAGTAAGATAAAAATAAACTAAATTGGTCTTTGGTTCAACTTCTATGCCTAAAGTATTACACAAAGTATAAATGATTTTATTATTTTAGTCTTGAGTTTTAAGTCTCTAACTAATAACTGTATCGATGATTAATGCTATTCTAACTTAGTATTATAGGTAGACAAGTATCTAAGTTAAAAGGCCTAGTAGGTTTTACAATGTATTATAATTACTTAAATTTTTTATATTAATAATTAAACAAGTTAAGGGAATGCGAAGTAGGTGGAAATTAAATAAAACAAAAGAGAAGAAAAGTACATGGTTACGTACATGTCCATATACCATAGTTGTATACCTTGAAAATGTTCCAAAATGCACCCAAAAACATGTATATACTCAAGGGGTCAATGAAATACACAAGTATGTATACACTTGTTTACTCCCTTATGTACTTCCATATGCCCTCAATAGCCTCCAACAAGCCCGTGCTCAAAAAAGAATCGTCATTTGAGAGTTATACGAGCATAAACATGGCTATGTTCCTTACCGTATTCATCCAACTCTTTAGTTTCCCTCTCTTTCGACCACATCCTTCAAAAATTCTTCACAATACTAATCCTAGCACTCCAAAAGGTTCAAAGTCCACTCCTTTTTAACTCTAAGAACCCTTAACAGTAGATAAACACTCAATTATTCTCTCCCAAACATCTCATGATTAATTAACATACTCAACAAGGATTAGAATTTACCTTGATTGATCGCTTAATTTTTTTTTTAAGAGTTGTTAATTCACGCCAATGAATCTCATATTGCAAAACTCCAACAAAGTCTTCAATTAAAGAACCTTTATGATTAGTTACAATTACAACACAATCCCTGTTGTTAGATGAAGTGTGCCTTACATTTGTACAATTATGATACGTAACCATATCACTATTCACTAGTAGAGAGTTCTATAGATGAAAAGAGAAAAAGAAAATGACAACTTGATGGATGAAATAAAGTATAACTTACGGTAGGATTTATGTTTATATACTTATCTCTTGTTTTCCCAAGATCCCCCTTGAAATTACTATATATTTATTTAAATGCCATTGATTTTAGAACATTTTCTTGTGATTTTTACGGTATGTATCTATAGATATGTTATTTACACAATCTATAAAACAGTTTTTATACATACATTGTTAATATGTTAATAACAATAATCTTTTTTTAGTAAATTAATTAGTTTCGATAATATGAATATACTTCAAACTAGCACTACACAACATTTACCTTTATTATTATTATTATTATTATTATTATTATTATTATTATTATTATTATTACCACCTCAAAAGTTTCATTCATCATCATGACCATTGCTATAATTGGTCCAATTATCATAATGTTAATAATTTACCACATTAAGCCACCATTGCTATTGTTACGCTCGCTACAACTCTATTATTAGCATTGTTACTATTAATAGACCGATCCTTATTGCTATCACAATAATGGTACCATAAAAGTAGCAAGGAGTCAAGTATATTGGTGGAACTACAGTGATCATAGTGGTGGTGACAGTGTTGGTAAAAGCAGTATTTGCTAAGACAACTATCGAATGAAGAAATGTAATTAAAATACGTACACAATAACAAAATATAATTATCAACATATCTATAGTATAATTCTTGTGCATTTAAAAAAAAAAAAACTGTATCATATTTAATATACCAAACATGGTATGAGTAACTTGTGTTCTCCTATGCTCTATACTCAATGAACTTGCATTATACTATGCTCTATACTCTATAAACGCTACTTACGATTTTTCTTTTTCCTTTATATTTTTAAGGTTAGTATATTATTAGTCATCCATATGCAAAACCATGATATTCACATTATAGGTTTATATTGTTTTTAATGTAAATTATAAAAATATAAAGAGGAAACTACAAATAAACCCTTTTAAACTTTGATTTAAGGATTCTTGATCTAAACTTTTAAATATTGTAAATCAGTCTTTAAACTTTGATAAATTTATAAATAACTCTTTTAAACTTTAACATAATATGAAAATACCCCAAAATTAATAAAGTGTATTTTAAGACCAACTAAATTTTGACTATAGTAACATTTTCAAGTAAAAACAGAAATATCATTTATACTACCAATTTTTCAAAATTTAAAGAGATATTTTATAATATTTAAATGTTTGAAGGGATAAATCCATACTTAGGTCCAAATTAAGAGAGTTATTTGTAATTTATCCAGAAATGAATATAACGATTTTAGTTACATCACGAAAGAATAACAAAATTGAACAGACACAAGCCATTATATCCACGTAGATTGGAGATGACTGGATAACATAGAATTAACCTAAATAACTAATGTTATGTTGACCTTTCATTATATTTATCAAATTAACTTGTCTGTATTAGTTATGTCGTACATGGTACCCTACATGCATATGCATTGACAAATTATGGGGTCCTTTAGGATATGGTAGGTTCCAGAATGAAAATGTCATCATAGCATGTTTCCTACCTTTTGACTTAAAAGTTCCTATATTTAAGACTGGAATTTATTTTAAACATCCAATACCTACCATGATACCTACAAATCATATAGGCCTTTTGCAGGTACCCACGACCAATCCTATGCTCACCAGTCGCCCCTATCACGTCTATTTTTTTCCTTTTTTACGCCAGATACTTTCCGATTTCCATGTACCTATTTTTGAAATTTAATTAAACACAAATACACACAGTGCACAAAAGGAAACACAACGTTACAAACAATAAATTTTCTATTATTAGGACTCATATATCATAAAAACTGAACAGAATAATATTATTTAAAAAAAAAAAAAGCAATATAAGAAATTTTATCAAATGTGGTCTTGCCTCCCGTCTCTCAAGAGGATCATAATCCAGGCTGTAACATATTGTTTTATGGGCTTATCATATCCACGGGTGTCCTTGTTCAATATTTATCAATGGGCTTGTCAATGCAAAATTCACTAGATTGTCCTTACTGATGGTTTAACCACATTTAATTTTGAATTTAAAAAAATATATATAAATCTGCTAACTTGTATTTTCAATCTCAATGAATTTACAAGATAACACCAGTCATAAGGAGAAAAGCACAAAAAAAATCTCTGAACAATTGTCTGAAATAGCTAAGACAGTAAGAAGAGAAAGCAAAACGTCAATTGAGGCTGGAAAGGTGGCACACAAAAGGGAAAAAGAAAAGGCAGCTCTTGTAAGTGGCGGGTGTGACTTATTCTAAAAGAAACTTTGGAGAAACACTAATCTTTTAAATACAATTTCCTCTGTACATAGAGTTTGAGACTCTGCACATTAACAAATGGTTGTCTTTCCTTTCCCCATGTTGTAATTGCATCTACTCACTTCCTTTGAGAATGTTATACTTGCAAAGAGGACATGTCGCATTCATCTTGAGCCATTTCACAATGCACATAGAATGAAAATGATGGTTGCATGGGAGAGTATGGAGCTCTACACCATCCTCATATGAGGTGAGACATATACAGCATTCCTGTGATGAAGAAAGAAAAAGACTGAATGTGAAGACCAAATCCAAATAATCAAGGAAGCAGACGAGTTCTATTTTACCTTTGGGTAGCAAAGAGAGAAAACCTTTGAGAAATGATAAAAGAGCCTTTGTGGTGTACGAGACATTTGCCTCGTTTGGTTGCAACTTAACAAACTAATGTTCAGTATTAAATAGCATTCTCTAATGGTTTCTGTACCCCTCAAGGCTGTTAAAAATCAAGCCTTCTGCGCACCGCTTTGCTTGATCTTACCAACTTTACTCTGCATTTGTTGTTTAGGTTTACAAATGGATTATATCATCCACAACCTAGATTGTATGATTAACGTGCATGAACGACTTTGAGAAGAACAGAATATACACATGAAGAGACAACTACTTACAGCATCCTCTGGCAGAAGTATTCTTTCAACTGCTAGATACCCACTGCTTGTTTCAACTGGAACCATCTTGCCTGCTGCAACAACAGGCTTTTCACCTTCTCCCGTTGCCTGAAATTTGTACTTAGGAAGGTCTCTAAGATCTGCTTCAGATGCACCATCCTATTCAATCACAAGGGACACAGAAAACAAGTTTGATCAAAGGTTGTTTATCAACCTGAGAAGTGATTAGATTAATATAAAATTTTAAAAAATAAAAGAAAGCACTTAAATGTACCTGTCCAGCAACCGCATAAAGAATAGCTATAATGCATGGCAAGCAGCAGCAAAGAGCAATTCCAATCAAACATGCAAGGACAACACAAAAGATGGCAAAGAACACATCAAATGCCAGAAACACCACAGCCAACCTGCAAAGATAATGAGAACTTGCATCATGACACTATTACAAAGCTTCTAATACACACCATGGCCTATTTTCTGTATAAATATGATGTTCTATATTATTTCAATAATGTGTTTAAGTGTACAAAATAGAGTACAAGAGGTCTTTATAGACATGAAAATCCCGTACAATGAAACATCCATACAATAGTGTGAAAGACCATTCTACCCTCTACAGTAAACCTATACACATAATATATGTATTTGCTAACCTTCAGCATTTTTGCTATCATATTTCTTATCTCAAAGGTCCCGGTTCAGTTGTTCCATCCTCATCAAACTCATTTTCTGAGTTCTACGTTCTGCCAAATGCTTCATCTTTATTGTTGGCCAACATTAGTTTTCATAGCGACAGATATCCATTAAAACAATCCCCTTCCTTCTATTTTTATTTTCACCTAAAACCATCAGTCTGTTTTATGCATGAATTAGCTTATGCTTAATAGAGGAAAAGGTGGGAATGGATGGGGGAGTTTTCTAAATATATCTGTAGATAATTGCAAAATAACTCACAAATCATTGTTGAGAGAAAGCAATTATCACTTGAGAAATAAGTACAATAAAAAGAGTGTCTCACAAGGTGGATATACATACATACATATACATACATACATATACATATATATATATATATATATATATTAACTGAAAGGGATAGTAAATAAAGTATAAAAGTCATCCTTCTCAGTTAAGCAATTATCACTTGAGAAATAAGTACAATAAAAAGAGTGTCTCACAAGGTGGATATACATACATACATATACATATATATATATATATATATATATATATATATATTAACTGAAAGGGATAGTAAATAAAGTATAAAAGTCATCCTTCTCAGTTAAGCAATTATCACTTGAGAAATAAGTACAATAAAAAGAGTGTCTCACAAGGTGGATATACATACATACATATACATATATATATATATACATATATATTAACTGAAAGGGATAGTAAATAAAGTCATCCTTCTCAGTTACTTTAACCTGTGTTTATCTACCATCTGAGGTTCTTTTTTTCTTGGTTAATGATGTGTTATTACTGTAGCTCATAGCAACTCAAACAGTGGTACTTTGATACATTGAAATTCATCAGAAAGCAATCTTCATGATAAATTTAAAGGACCTTCAGAAATGGGCATGAACATACCAGTAAAGATGTGGAGCTTTTTGGAGAAGAACATCTCCTCCAGAAACTACCCAGTAAAAGCCCACTATCCACCACAAAAATGATGCCATTGTATTCACTGACTCACAACGTTTAGTGACACTGTAGAGAGCACATTGTCAGATATTTACTCAACCAGCACATGCTTAACAAATCGATTAAAAGAAATTAAAGAAATGAAATATTATTCTACAGAAGTCAGAGACATGACATGACGCTTCAGTAACATCATCATATTGAATACATAAAACTTGATCAAAAAAGAAAATAGAAAAAAAGGGGAATACACACAACATTACCCAAAAAGTCAAATGGATAATAGCTGAGCCTTAATACACAGGCATTTTCTCCAAAAACCACCAAGAAATCGTAAGGTAAATTTACAAACTTTCCCAACACTTGGTATTTCTGTTCTCTTTGTAAATGGAGCAGTCTACAAGGATAAGTCTCTTCAATGAAACATAGCGCTTCAATGAACCATTGAAGAACATATCTTCAGAACTCCACTTAGTTTCCGATGAGTACAAGGACAAGGTCACCCTTTTTCCAACATCATTGAGATTTTGCAATGAGCAAGGGGTGAGTTGCTATCTCCTCTTTAGAAGGGACTTTTTTGACTGGAGGCAGGTAAACTGCTTAGCTTCCAAAAATCCTGGTCGATAAAGGAGAGCATCTCCAGATGCAAACACCATCACCTGGGTCCCTCACAAGCCAAGGCAACATACATAAGGACTTGGTAGATCAGGCTGATTATAACTATGTCTCCTTCACTCATGCATCACTTGGAAATCTAATTTTCCCACTAGTTTCCTTCATCATTATAAGCAGCAAACTCAGGACAAATAGCCCGCTTGACAATCTCAGAAAAAAAGAGCAAAATCCTCGTAAATGTTTCCTGTGTCATTAGGGATGGGAGGACAATGCTAAGAGCACACCACATTACTCGATATTGCTGTTGATTTTCCCAAGTGTAGATTTCGGCTAGAATTGCCATGAAGATCAATTGGGTTATTCAAGAAAAGAGTAATTTGTAGGCAAGAATATCTTACACCAAAAGGGAGGGGAATAGAATCATTATTGTTGTTGTTGTTTTACGGATAAGATCAGATATTTTAACTAATATTCCAAAAAATGTGGGAGGTATAAACTCATATACAAAAACTCAAAAGACACCAAAGAGCTGTTGTGATATAAGATGATGCACCAGGTTTCAAAAGGGCATGTCCACCCATATTCCAACCACCACAACTCTCAACAAGACATTCAAGGTGTTAAGGCACAAAAAATAATTCTCCTGAAAATGCTTTATATATCCAAGCCCATGTTTCCAAGTCTTCTTTGAATTTGTTCCCTCCAAATATAGTATATAGCAAGCAGCAGCCACAATTATTTTCCCTTTAGTAATCACAGAAATTTTTTGTCCAGCTAACTTTTTGTTTCTTTTCCTTTATTTATTTTTTAATATTTAGTTTATTTGCTCGAAAAAATATTACCCAGCTTATAAGTTGCTTTCTATATAGCTGGCACTTAGATTACGACTCTTGAGAAAGGTTCATTTAGGAACCTATACCGTGCTATGAATTGCACCTGCTAATTGTATCAGAAGGATGATCAAACAAGCCCCTATTGCCTTTTTCAGCTAGAAACCATGATGCGAAAATCAACTTTTTCTCCCTTTGCTAAGTTAAAAATGAAACACTATCATTCAATAAGATCCCATAAATAAACAACAATAATTACTCCACCACCACCAGTTGTTCTTCAATTCACATAATATTGCAAGAGCAAATTGCAAATACACCTCCTAAATCAGATGCATATAGAATAATAACTTTCAAAGTGTGACTTCACTTCCTTGTAACTTTTCAAGATGTTCTCATACAACCAAACTATTGCAATAGCACCAAATCGGTTGCTATTCGTGGTCCTATTAGCGATTATTTTGGGTTATAGCAATGATTTAGGAGTTTTCCGCTTCTAAAAGTAATGGGAGATTATAGTTTAATGATATATTTACGGTTATCCCAAATAACGGTGCCAATTCTTTACAAACCAAAGTCAATTTAATTCAACAGAACCTATACTCACCTCGACCGACCCGAACTCCTGGAACCATTTCGATCCCCAGCGGTGAAACTCTCGTCCTCGCTATCATTCCCATACTCCAAATCCTCCTGCTGCTGCTGCTGCCCCTCTTGATCCCGAACCATCCGCCTGTTCCGTCTCCTGTACTCGAGCCATACCAGCACCACGTGCACCAGGCACTGCGTTGCATACCCACAGATCCACAGCCGGATCGGCGTGTTCGGATGCTCGTCCGCAGTGCAAATAAGCATCACGACTGAAACGGCCACGAAGGCTGCGTTCCACATGATGTCCAGCACGACCACCGGCTTCGAGTAACCCCAGTCGGCGCGCCGCTGCTCCAGCTCGCGCGCTGCCGTCTCTCTAACGAGCATGGAAGGGCCACGGCGGCCAGTTGCGCGACCGATGAGGACGGCCAGGGTGGGGGTGCGGTCGGAGGAGGTGGTACCTCCTTGGCGGGAATAGAGGAGAGGCGCATGAGGGTCAGACGCCCTGACGGTGGAGGCGGAAGAATCAGAGGTAGAAGACGACATAGGTAACTATAGTGGCATATCGGAAACACACTATGGAAATAGAGAGAAAGAGATGATGCGACTCAGGAGTGAAGTAAACAAAGCTGTCTGAAGAAGATTTGGTGTGTTTGAGGAAAGTACAGGAAAGCGCAAAGGAGGCTTTTTCTTCGGAATGGTATGTTCAGTTGAATGGTAGATGGTTTTCCTTTTTCCCTTTTTTTCTTTTTAATTGTTATTGCGGGGTGCATTAATCAAATTGAAATGCCATTTGGCAAATATTTTTTTTGTTTTCAACGATATAGTTCTCTTAATAAGATTAATGAAATTTAAATTTCTTTTCATACTGAAATATAGTTGATAAATAAAAGAAAAAGCACTATCATATCTTAACTTAAAAGAAATAAAAAATTTCATTCTATTCATTTTATTACGAGATGTATACTCATAAGATAACGGGCAAATATTTATTTCTAATTCGGTGTATTATTGCCTTCAATGGAAAGATAAGAAAGAAAGAGAAAGTTAGTTATAGATCTTCTCACTTTTAAGCGCACACGTCAAGCTCTAACCTGCATTCGTTCCTTCCATCCGTCCTTTCCTATGTCGTACTTAGTATATCATATCCTATGCTATTATGAACTGATACACGTACGTTGCTGCCCGTATGATGAATGCATTTTATGGATTTTCAAAAAGTTGAAACTCCCGTGTGTAGGACAGGATAAATGTAGTTTTATTTTGCGACTTCATATCTCAGCTCAATTTCCTTTTTAATTGTTAATTGCTCTTTTTTATATATTACATTTTTAATGAAAGGGTTTGTAAAACAGAGATGATTCAAGCTTCACCACTTTTTCACTTCATTTGTTAAATGACATGAGATCTGGATGAATCAATTTCCTTTGGCATGAGACTTGTTCATGTTATATATATATATTGGGTTCTCGATTCTTATGCTACATAATTATATTAGTCTATCATTCAAATTAAGGAAAGTTTTTTAAAACAAAAAATGTAGTTGTATTATTGAATCTCTACAAAGAAGTTATCTATATTTTAAGTTTCGATAAAGAGGTAACTCTTATTTTATTTTTGAGTGTCAAGTTTTGATTGGTTTGAATTAGTTAATTTTGTAAAATAGTATTATTAAATAAATTGAATTAAGAATTTTATTGAAATAATTAAATAAATTTAATAAAAAAACAAAAATATAAAATATCTATAAAAATTAATACAAAATTAAATAATACAGGTCACCTCTTTATAGAAAACAAGACAAAACATAGATTGATTGTTTATAAAAGACTTAAAAGATAGGCCACTTTTTTGTTATTCTCCTCTCAAAATATTAACTCCCCCCACCCACCCCCTCCCCCCTTTTTTACATTCTGTTAAATTTAAAGTTGTTTACTAGTTTTAAGTAATCCACAAGAGTTACATATGTTGACGTATACACCTTGAGTTGCAATTTAACTAAAATTTTATGCCATCTTAAATTAGTTATACTTATTTTAAAAAGATACATGAAAATAAGCCCATTAGATAAGCAGAATAAGGAAAATAATATTGCAATTTAAAAAAAAAAAAGTACCATTATTGCAAAAATAATCTCAAATGTACCTCACACAAATTCAACTTTTAAAAATAAGTTTTTATCTTTTCAAAAATCAAATTCACCAACTAAAATAAAAGCGGATCTTCATTTACTATACCAAGCTAACTATTAATGTGATGCTATTATCTATAGGTTAAGAGTGTGTGGTTTTCATCCAGGAGACTTGGGTTCAAATCTCAATAGGGTAACTTCTTGCATCCTGTTAGTGGCGTTTTGTATAGGATAGGGCCATGAAAAAAGAAAATGAAATAAAAAGTTCATTTAAGATTCAAACCCAAGTTGCAAGACATCACATTGCTTTTTGATTTTTCTCTCTTTTTTTTTTTTTTAAAGCATGTGTTGATATGCTTTTTCCTTTAAAACAAAACGCATTAAATAATAAATAATAAATTACAGAGCATGTCAAGAAAAAAAAATTCAATTGGACTAACAAGCCAAGTTAATTAACGAGTAGTATGTAAATATGAATAATATTTACATACATGATAATAAAGATATATATTTTTTTAAAAAATTCAATTGCACTAATTATAGTATTCTTAGGATTATTTTTAAAAAAACCTTGTTTTGGGATTTTTTTCTAAAAAAAAACAACATTATTAATTTCCTTTACCCTTAGATAAGCATTATGCAGACTTGAAAATACACGTGACAAAACTTCGGTAAAATAAAATAGCGATGGAGCTCCTCACATTAGACACAACGAAAGAAGATAAAACTAAGAAAAAATATCGAATGGTATAACACAATTGATTTATGGAGTATGATATAAGAATCTTAAGGCTTAAGGAATAAACCAAGACATTACAAGGCAGATAGGAAGCTATAAGGGATGTCCTTATAGTTGCAGATAAAAGCTCCACTCATCGCATGGCTTACAACATGAATATACCAAAAGCTCTTGTGTTGTCCATCAAAAGAACATTTCATCGTTTAAATGTTATAGATCTAGGACCACTAAACAAGAGATCCTACTAACTATGTAGGTAAGGTCCTATAACTTGAACAAAACAATTAATAAAATGGGATGAGATTATACCCAAACAATTCATTTAGCATGAGTCAAGAGATTTACCATCTAAACCACAAAGATGCCTCATCTTACATTACACTAGAAGTGATTGACTCCACCTTTAGTATTAATAACTTCATCAATGAAATACCATAAATTTAGTGAATTCATAAAAGAAGTAAATTTCAAAAATTAATGAAGTTATGATAAAATAAATTTTCTAAAAGCTCTAAGTATTTATCCGATTAATCAATTACTATAATAGCCTTGGGCTAATTAAAAGATGAAGGGTATTTTAGTAATTGCAAGCAGGAGATATTAAGGCATAAGAAAAATTAACTCTTGTTCTATTATCTTAATCCTTTAAGTTATTTTAGGTGTATAAAATGGTAATTAGAAAATGGTAGATGTTTTAAGGGAATAAATATTAGGTAATGAATATTTTAGGATTGAAAAGAATCATAAGACAAAAGAAAAACTACTGCCTTATACGATAAGTGGCGTTAACAATAATCTTAAGGGATTAAATGGGTTTTGCTTTAGATCAAAGAGATAATTCAAATGCCCTTAAGGTTCCAATTCAAAAGATAATCAAGTTTAGGTAAATGATCAAGTCCAATTTCAAGTTAATTTCATTTTGGTTATCAATTTAGTAAGAGCACCATTAGTAATTTGGATCTTAATTCGATCATTAAGCTAAAAGTGGAAATTAAGCAGAAAGGTGTTTTACCATGTCATAGAGCATGGACATTAAAGTAAGATGAATTTTGATTTAAAAAGGTGAAGTTGATTTTCTCTTATAATGCATGGCCTTTATTGATCTATGTGTTTGGAATAGTAAATAGGTATTAATTTTGCTATTAGAAAATATTTTAGGTGTTTAAAGCAATGAAGCAAGAGTTCCAAAGGATTTAGTAAGTTTCAGAAACATCAAGGAGGTTTAAGAGCTTCAATTTGAAAGTTAATCTCACTATAATAAGTTCGATTGCATAGATGTTTGACATTTTATGGATTAGATGCATGAGTGAGTACTAAATTAAGTTAAATCGATATGAATATATATATATGTGGCGTAGTGCTTAATTGTGGATATATATGGTTTGATTTGATTACTAAATGATATTAGGCGTTAATTAAGCTTTTAACTGATGTTTGATGCTATTAGATTTAAGTTGTTACAATTTAGTTTGATGGATTTGTGTATCTAGTTGGTGTCATCAATGTAGTATAGGTATTGGAGTTAATCTTGTTGAATTATGGAATTCTAATAATGCTTGATCGATAATTTAGGATCTTTAATGTTTAATAATGAGTTTTTATTCAAGAGATTGGAACGTTTGGTTATGTGTGTGTGTGTGTACGCATGTGTGCCACCACCTATGAGTAAGATTTAAGGTGTTCTTGATTTTTTTTATTAATCAAATCTTAATTTGTTGTTTGATGTGTAAAAACTTAGCCGGAACTCCTTCCATTGAGGTATTATTCATTTTAGTGCAAAACACCACACGGTTTTGTCCTCTAGTATAATATCTTCTTAGTAAGTCACCCATCATGAGATTGCTTCAATCTGAACATGCTTAACTTCGGAGTTTCAACATATTCAGAGCTGTTATATCAAAAGGTGCCTCAATGACATAGAGTTCTGTTACGTAGCATGTAAGGGGTACTACGATCCAACCCCTTACAAAACTAACATCCTTGTCAGTTTCCTTACATACTAATAGAAGGAAATTTAATTATCGAGACGCTTTTTAATGTGACGACTTAGAGTACACTGTAACTTCAAATTTAAGCATGCTTAAGCTAGAATAATACTGGGATTACGCTTAACTTTAAAGTTCTGACGTACTCTAAACTATTACAGCAAAAGGTGTTTCGATGATTAGAGTTTCTTCTCCTAGCATATAAGGTGTATTATAATCCACCCCCCTTACAGAACTAACATCCTCGTCAATTTCGTTACACAGGTCCAGAACCACCACTAAGCAAGGCTTCGGCCTTTCTACTAATAAACTGCTTTGATACCACTTATAATGACTCAGCCTAAACTTATCCCACCGAAGGATTATTTGCTTTGACGTGGAACGCCATACAGTTTTGTATCCTAATGCAGCAACTCTCCAAGAGGTTACCTATCCTAGTATTGACTTAACTTGAGCACACTTAACGTCAAAACCAATTGAGAACAATCCCACCCCAAAAAAAATGAGGCCATAACAATCTCGTCATATAAACCATCCTAAGATAAAAACTAACCCTATAGCTGCTATCATAGACATTGTTCACACTAGATATACTCAACTTTACCACTTTGAAGTATTCGGTTCATTACCTACTTAATATAATTCTATGGAATAATTCTTTTGAAATCAACTGATCTAGTAAACTCGTACGTTTGACCTTTCAAAGGAGTATTAGTAAAACCCACATGTATATGTTATTTGGTATACAACAAAAAAATGGAAAACTAGCGAACCCCTTAAGAAAACTCAAGTAATTTCCTTATCAGCTAGAAAAAGTCAATAAAAAGGACGAAATTCAACTTAATTCTTCATGATCCTCACTCTTTAACCTCATTTGCTGAAGTTCTGGTTTTGAGTACAATACTTGTAGTTATATTCTGAACCTACAAAACAGATTATAGGGGAATAAGCAATAACTTACTCAATAAGTGGAGTGGAGTAGAGACAGAAGTATGCATTCAGAATATCATAAGCAGATTTTTCAACCAAGTTAGTTACATATACAAGCAAATGCTATTGCATGATATTATCCGATCTGTTGTAAGATCAGGGCTCTAATCTAGGTTGAAGAGTTTAACACCGCACACTTGTGAATCTAAACTAAACCAAGGCTTGTGCAATGGAAAACACAACCCCCAACCTTGCCACAACTTCCTCTCCTGTCACTTAGTTCGACTAAGTTGAGGAAATGACCGTTTCAGCTATCCTTATCGAATGGAGTCTATGTTTAGTCCAAGAATCCTAGCTGTTACCTCTAGTGGGTTACAATGCATGTCAAGTTGTATGTTAAGTCGAGTTTAAGTTAGTTCATTTTTAGGGTGATTAACCAAGTTCAGACAATTCAGGCATAATAATGTTTATAGAATAACCGTAACATGAAGCTTAGCTTCTATCACAGCAAATCAAATGTCAAATACAAGCACTACACATGTATAAACATTTAACTATAAGAACAAGCAAATACATATCAAAGTCCTCAAATATTTTAAAATAATGGCTTAAAATACTATAAAGCAGTGATCTCACTTACCTGTACTGTTGCTCACTTTGTTAGATCTATAATTTCAACATTCTGATCTTCTTAAAAATCCTATGTATATACAAAACCCAGATTTATTCGTAAAATTTACGAAATTATTAAGGTTTTATTCAACTCTTTATATTATCATTTAACTTGGTTAAAATACTATTTATGGAGTTATATACATAAATAATTAAAGTGTATTATTTATATATGTACTTTATTATAGTTTAACTATACAAGTTATATTAAATTAATAAATATTAACGATATACGTAGTTACATTTTTACCTATAACATATCATTTCAATCATATCAAAATATTCATCGCATCAATCAAATTATATTTCAATTACAGAAAAGTCATCATAGGATGATAATTTTCGTAATATTTAGAATTACCTACTTTATTACCTAGAATTATCTAATTTTAGTAAAATTGGTATCGTTAGGTTCATATGAATGTAACGATACGTAATATTGGTTTTATCTCGAGAGATAACTTTTAAATAGTATTTTTAGTTTTTATTATATATATATATATATGCTCTTATAACAAGCATTATCATATTATACGAAAAGGCTATATTTTGTATAATTTCCTAATATAACTTAGTAATATATGTAATATTTAACCCTAATACGCGTGTATCGTAGTCTAAGTCATGTAATTATCATAAAATATAATGGACAAATTATCCTAACCAGATCTAACCAGTATAGATATGTATAATTTTATTCAAATATTTATCTTAATTTAGCCTATTATTGCTAAAAACGTACCTCAATTAATAAATTACGCCATTTAATTATGAAAATTCATAATAAATAACTAAGATCACCAATTAATTCCACAAAAATTTCTATAAACTCAAAAAATATATAATAAATTCAATCAACATGTAGTTTTATGCTATCGAGTTTATTGCATATATATGTATAATTACATTTTTACCCTCAATTTGTGATTAATTAAGCAAATAATATCTTTTTTATACCAAATTATTTCTAACATATCCTGACATTATTACAGGTCTCCAAAAATCAGTAGATATCAATTTCATCAATCTTTTTTTACAAAAATCAATTTATCTCTTAAATTAGCCTATTTTTAGCTCATTTTACAGTAAAGACAATGCAATAAATACTAAAAATATATGAAATCAAAATTAGACTACATGGAAATTAACTAGATATAATATGTATTCTATAGAAAAATTTTGAGCTAAAAAAAACCATTTGATATATTTATTTTGATTTTGAAAATTTAGATGAATAGTACATTTCTTAAGGAAGCATATAAAATACTTATAATTTTAACAAAATAATTATACCACATGAAAGGACATCTAAAATAACCTTAGAATATTTTTTTTTTCAAATTTTTCCTAATTAATTTAATATTTTTTAGAAAATATGGAAAAATAAGGCAAAAATTTGACTTACCCATTCATTGAAGCTTCGGCTACCATCAATTGGTAAGGGGTTATCAGCTGGCCTAGTCAATGGTGGCTCTACTAAGGGGTGGTGGAGATTCATGTTAGGTAGTGTTTTGAGTTGGGAACTAGCTATGGCCGATGGCTCCCCTATTTTTCTATTTATTTTTCCTAATTTCTAACGATTTCTTTGAATTTTCTTTTAAGTGGTTTAGGGTTCAAAAATGTATAATTGAAGTCCTAGTATCCTATTTATAGTAATTTAGGCCGATTGAAATTTTTCTTCATTGTTAAGAAATTTTTATTTAATTATTTTATTGAATTCAAGTAAGTAGGAGGTGTCTTTCATTTAAAAATTATACTTTTGAGTCACCTAAATCTGTTATTGAAGCTACCACAATGATTTCTAAGTGAATCCAAGTTGTTCCTTGAATTTTAGATAAGTTTTTGCTATTATTTTAGTGAAATTTAAATAATTTAAGTATATTATATTAATATTTATTAATTTTAGTAATATATGTGTATATATCCTATATATTTGGTACATGTAATAAGTAATCACATACATATAATTATGTTTTGCCCATATTATTTATTTTTAAGATATATTTTCTCTTTAATTATTGTAAATTTATCGCTTATCTAATATAATTTTAAGTTTTTGGATTAATGTATAAGTATAATTATTATATATATCAGTTATATTCCTAAAAATACATATACATTCATATAGTATATTATGATATAGTGTTTTTTTTTATAGCTTAAATAACTTATTTCTAAGGTCTCATCATATTTCGAGCTCGATTTTAGAGATTTCAACGAGTTTTATGCTATATTGAATAATTACACTTTTGAGACTAAAATTGAGTTTTTAGGATATTATTTTAAATTTTTAACTTTACTGGGTCTTTTCAACTAACCAAATCGTAAAGTTTGAACTCAATCAAAGAAATTTTCCAAAAGCCCTAGGTCTATGTAAGGTTATCTTAAATATGACTTTAGGGGCTCATATAAAGTAAATCCTTGCTATTTCAATTTTATTCTTGATATTTTATTATATTTTTCATTTCCAAGCCTACAGGAATTCCTCAATTAAGGTTATCATGTTTCTCGCAAGTTTCTAACCTAATTAGGTTACATTCTCAAACACCTTAAATCAACCGTTGACCTTAATTGTACAAAAACAGGATTTTTCCCAAATATTCAGATGTACATATCCTAATTGCTAATCTATATGATATCACAATATGCTAATCAAAAGTCATGATTTTGATGAAGTTAATTATGTTTATATTAATCTTAGATGAATTTAAGTATTGATTTACTTAAGTGATGTGTTCTTGAGTTAGTTCATGAATTGAATTTGATTTAGAGCTTTGTAAATGTTAAGATTTAGCTCTTAGTTAGGTTTAAGCCTATATTCTTGTGTAATTTTCATCTAGAAAATTAGGTATGTTCCTGATGATTAAATAATAATTTGAATATATATAAGTTATTCTTGTTGTTCATGATGAATATAATGAGTTGTTCAACTAGGCTCTTAATATGGTAGCTTTTGATTCTTTAAGTTCAATCAAGAATTTAGATAACATGTTTGTATACTTTAATTTTTCAAAAAATGCCTTAACTAGTTTTAGCATTCTTTTCAAATTTCATGATCTTCAACCTTGTTCTTAAGAAAATGCATGTTTGGTTAATAATGTGCTTATTGATGAGATTTTAATTAACCAATTCAATTAAATTGGTTTCCCTACATCATGTCTAAATCAATAGTTTTCAAATTCAAAAACAAAAATCAAGTGAAAATTTTGAATCAAATGAAAATAACTCTGGATATCCAATATTCCATAGTTACTCAAAACCATAGAGAATCGGTATCTTCTACCAAACAATAAGATCAAGTATTAAAGACCTAAATTTATACATACTGAAGTTACAAAATCTAAATACAAGAGTAGTATTTACATTAAAAGTCTCAAATAAGCTATGCAATCTGTATCTAGTTCTAACCTCTAAAGCATCTCAATACTTGCTCTCAATGCTCAGCTCTTAACTCATGCCCAATTATTTATCGACCTGCAAAAGAAAACTATTGAAAAGTAAGCCACACGATCTTAGTGAGTTATCCCTCATACTGTACCGGTAAGTAAGTTGTTAAACAATTTATTATCAAGCATATGAATTCATATACACGCAGTATGCCAAACAATATATGTACTTGACCAGTACTGCAGACAATATCGAATTTAATGCCCTCCGAAGTGAGGGTTGGAGATATATCGACACCAATCATAACTAGGTTCTAGCACTTGGGTTATTAACCATATATTGAAATTCCATATTTCATAAAATATATTTTCCATTTCCAAATTTCAGTAGTATATAAATTCTCAAGTCTAACGATGAGATGGCCCCCGCAGTCTATACTCACGCCCTACAATAGTGGTCTCTAGACTAAACCCCTAGCTACTCACGATTAGTGTCTTCGGTGCCAGGTAAACCCGTTAGCTAAGGGTCAAGTCTTGTCGTACAAATACTTTTGAACTATACTAATCAAATCATGTGAGAATCTCATCCTTATAAGGCCCTTCATTACTATCAATGTGAGTTGATGGCCAAAACATTATATGCAATGTTCATGCTTATGCATGATCCATTAAATTTAAGTTAAGTTAGATATAATTAAATTGATTTATTAGGTGATCAATCAATATCAACAAACCATCCAAATCATGCAAAGATCATATGTACAATCAATTCTCCAGTTACTATATTTAACCACATTTTTCATAACAAGCAAATTTTATTCAATCACATGCATATTTTGAAACCCTAAGCATCAATTTATTATTATATAAGTTTAGGTGTACTAACTACAAGCACAAAACAATTATAGTGTCATCAAGAGTACTCACTTGACTAAAACTGATATGAGTACTAATAATCAACAAGCAACTTGCCTTTCTGATTGATATCTCTTGATAAATAGATATAAGAAGAACTTAATGAGTATTCAAACGTAATGCTAGACAACCTAACCTACTTATCATCTATCTTATGATTCTTATTTTTGTTTAAATGCTAAGTTTCGTGTAATTTTTTCTTTTTCTTTTTATCTTTTATCTTTACATTCTTATAGTAAATTCTTATTATGTTCAAGCGTACTTATTTAATGATAAAATTTAATTAAAATTTACAGTGTTATTTCACATTATTTAACTTATTTATTGTAATAACTAGGAAATCTTATTTTATCTTATAAGTAATAATATTCAACTTAGTAAATGTTATACGAGATTAGATTTTCTCACTTTTCATAAGTTTCATATTAGTATATTATTATATTATAATCTAATTGTGATTCCCACATATAACAAAATAAACAGTAGTATGCTAGGATAAGTTAGATAAGGTAATAGAGTTGGGTGGAAATATTGGAATTGTATATATAAATGACTAAAAACTTTAGTTCAGTTACGTTGTAGTATTATTCTAAGATTCTATCTTATCAGTATTATTGTTACTATTATCATCATCATCATAATTATTATTATTAATTGTCTTTATTATTGTTGTTTCATATTAACATAAATTGTTATTACATATAAAAGCATATTTTCTTCATAATGTTTAACTTTTAAGTATGCATGTTTACATTTAACATTTTGATCTTTTGAAGAACTTTGTGTTTTATAATAATGTTTTATTCATGTTTTATATTATGTGTTTATCGATTTCCCTTCTGTAGGAAATTATATACGTTCAATTGTAAGTAATCGTGTTAAGTTATTTTCTTATTTGGTTAAAGTTTTATACTAACTATTTATTTATATGAGCACATCACTTAAATAATATAGCTCATTTATTTATATTTCTCTATTTTCTCTTAAATCTTAAATCGCATATAATTTTTTTGTTTTAATTCCAATATTTATGAACTTATAGTCAATTTTTATTATTTCAAATGTGCATCTCGTAGTAAGGTCTGTTTTAGATGTTAAAACTCATATTTTCCTATATGGGCCCAAATAGTTACAAAATTGGTTATTTTGACCCAAATGATTTGTTTTGTCAATTTTAAGCTTGTACTCATTATTTTATGATTTAATTAATTTATAAAATTCATATTTTTAGA
Source organism: Lumnitzera racemosa (assembly GCA_024138005.1). Taxonomy (NCBI): domain Eukaryota; kingdom Viridiplantae; phylum Streptophyta; class Magnoliopsida; order Myrtales; family Combretaceae; genus Lumnitzera; species Lumnitzera racemosa. The sequence continues at coordinate 39,341,645 of JAMXBC010000006.1, read as the reverse complement.
ATATTTTTTGTCTAATTTATATCAATTTTAATATTTATTCATTTTAAAGCTATATTTACTAATTATATTAATTTATTATTCTTGTAATTTTATTAATTATAAAATTATTATTTTATAATTTTTGGCTTAATAGATTTTTTTTATGGTTTGCTGACGTAGCATATTCCTATTTGTCCGCATGGCAACTTTTGTATTTTTCTCTTTCTTCTTCTTTTTTTGTAAATTTTATATTATTATTAGACATATTTATACATTACTATATTTAATTAATTAATAGATTATGGGCTCTAATTATATATTATATGTTTTGGCCCATCATGTATATATATATATATATATATTATATTACATAAATGTATTGTATGTATGTACTTATATTTATATATGAATGTGTGTGTGTGTGTATTCTTAAGTACATATGTAAACTTGGTATTTTTGTATATGTACTTATACATTTACTTGTAGGTATATATATACTATATTATTATTATACGTATGTTTATGCATGTATTATATATTTACACATATTTATACTTGTAATATACGCTTAGTATATGTATTTATGTACATGTGTATGTACATGTACATGTATTTATACTCAATTTTATATGTACTTGTATATATGTATATATATACATATTTTTATATTTTCTTAGTGTATTTTTAAGGAAATAGAAATTCCATATATATAACATATATATAAATATACTTTTGGTTTGGTATATATAAATACTAAGTATTTCCTACATATATATATATATATTTGTGTACATATTATACTTCATGTATATGGATCATATACATATGTATATATATTTCTTGTTTAATTTCTTATTTATTCCTTTATATGTATATACATACTATATATTCCTATACATATGTATATAAACTATACATACATATTTACATATATATTCATATGTCCAACTAGGTCATAATATATCCATACATATATATATTTATCCATCTATATGTATAATAGCAGTATATATATATATATATATATATATACATTTAAACATAATTTTCAAAAGAAATAGGTCACTTACTCAAAATCTAACACATTTATATGGAGTTTCATACACTAAAATATATACTAAATACATCAGGTAGAAGAAAACATAAAAGTATAAAAGAAGTACATAAACATAATTTATATAAGAAAATATAATTACTTGTTGTTGAATACCTTTAAAGAAAAAATCCTCTTTTCTCTTTCTTTTGGTGTTGTTGAAATAGATAGCTAAAAGTGTACTTTAAAATGAGTGGTTTGATGGAGGAAGAAGAGAGAATTTAGAGGAAGAAGATGAAGAAAGGAAGAGGCAAAATGGTGGTTCACTTTTTCAGATAATATATAATCTAACTACATGTGTAAATTTGTGATAATTGGAGAAAAATAAAGAATTCTCTAGATGATCTAGGTTTCATGGCATGGAGAAGAGGATAAAAAAGAAAAAGAAAATGGTAGAAAATTCAAGAAGGAAAATAACATGTTGACTTGGTCAACATGTTTATCTAGGTCAACATGTAGTTATATAATATAATATTATATTATATATATAAGACATATAAGTTAAGAAGGAAAAGAAAAGAAAAGAAAAGATAAAGATAAAGAAATAAGGAAAATAGGGAAACAAGTGAATAAAATAAATTTTTGAATTTTCCATTAATATTTCTTATTCTATAAATAATATTTAGAATACTAAATAATATAGTTACAAAGAAAATTATAAAATATAAAATCAACATTGCTATAATATATAAAAAGGAATATTAAGTAAATGGGAAAACATGAAAAGGAATAGGATTATAATTAAATGGAAAAAGTAATTAAATAGAAAAATGAGAAGAGGAAGGTGACATACTAACCTACTTGTCTAGTGTCATGGTGATGTAAGATTGCTACCATTGTCATAGAAAAATCATCAATACTTTTTCAAAGAGGTTTCAATATCCATCATTATTTTTTATGTATTATTTCATATTCATTATTAATGTTACTAATCAATTAAGTAAGTCCATTGCGTCTAATCATGCATTTCCATCTCTTCCTTTTATAATAGCCCAATAAATAATTCACTTTTCTATATAAGGACTTTTTACTAGGATTTACATGTGTAAATTTGTAATAATTGAAAAGAAAAATGAAGAATTCTCTAGATGATCTAGGTATCGTGATATGGAGAAAAGGATAAGAAAGAAAAATGGTAAAAAATTCAAAAAGAAAAATGATATGTTGACTTAGTCAACATGTTTGACTTGATCAACATGTAGTTATATAATATTATATTATATATGTAACACATATAAATTAAGAAGGAAAAGAAAATAAAAGATAAAGATAAAGAAATAAGGAAAATCAGGAAACAAGTGAATAAAATAAATTTTTGAATTTTCTATTAATATTTCTTATCCTATAAATAATATTTAGAATACTAAATAATATAGTTATGAAGAAATTATAAAATATAAAATCAACATTACTATATAGTGCATAAACATCAATTAAGTAATTAAATGAAGTTTAAATAGTTAAATATATATATATACTCATTTAGATACATAAATATTAGTCACTAATAATTAAATAATAATATTTCTTAATTTCGTAAATTACTTTGATACTCTTTATATTTATTATCATTTAAAAATTATTTTTAATCGTTTGTTAGTGATTTTACGTAATTAAACATATCGATCAATAATTGTATCCGATTGATTTTCTTATCATAAAATCAAAGTTGTATGTTTATAGACTTCGGGTTTGAGTTTTAAGGTTTTTATCATATTCAGGTTCAATTTTTAGTGCTTATACACATATAGAATTTAGGGTTTTTACATGCAGTAAGGGTTTTAATTAATATATTAGGATTTTTTATAGTTATTTTAAGTTTTAAATTTAAAATTTTAATTAATTTTAAACTTATTGACTCAATTAACTCAGGGAATTCATCTAAAATATGTGCATTTAATCATATACTTAAAAAGCTTGACTTACGGAGTTTACCATCAATACTTTTGTGCTGTTTGCTACACTTAGGTTATAATTCAATGAACTTTAGACGTAGCATTAGAATTAGACATGTATGTGGAAAGCATCATGTGTATTTGATCAAGTGTCCGAGGTTCTTGTAACTCATTCCTTCCTTGTCTTTTAAGCGATGATGATTTATATGTCAATTATGCCTTCAACTACCTGGGCTACGATAATGATGAGGATCTCTAGATTTCATTTAGATGACCATCGGACCTTTTTGTGTTTTTATGTTTATTTAGACTTTTGGGGCTTCTATTATTATGGATTGCATGGGACTTTCGATTGTGGTTTGGTTTTGGGCATATGTTGCCTAAACGATGTTGAACTTATGGCATTATGCGCGCAATATTTTAATATATTTGCAAATGTTTCCAAAGCATTATAACTTATCCAATTATCAGGCTTACCATCGGCAAATGTTTTTCAAAATTAACCAAACGATTGCAAAATATAAAATTAGGTTCATAATTTAATAACAATCTGAGCCCAGTTTTATAAATTAATGAAGGATTTTGAAAATATACAATTGGTTTGGAAACCCACTAAAGAACAGACAGCCTTTATATATTTCACGTAAATAGGATGCATAGTGGACTTTCACAGTCATTAAGGTTTAGGGGCGTAACAATCAACAAATTCACTAGTAATTTAGATTTTCACAAATTGAGATTACTAATAAGAGAGATGATTTTCCATGCAAGTTGTGAATCTCCATTAAAGTAGTTACACTATAAATATATATGGTTCAAAAGAGCTGTGTTGACAATCAACCTAACCTATGAAGACACCTGTCACTTAAGCAAATGGCGATTAGAAACGAATTCATTTGGAGATGTTTCCTAAAATTTTAGACAATCCCTTGATGAGATGATTACTAAGCTTGTTAATTAATAGCAGAAGTGGAATTTTTTTTTTTAATAAGATTTGTCTTACATACTAGGGAAATCTTTTAATAGGCCTTTTTATCTTCATAAGCGTTCTTAGGCTCATATAAGCCCTGGCCTTTTCCGATTAGCTGTTGGACTTCATTAAAATTAGGATAAAACTAAAATAAGTACTTGTACTTTGGGATTTAACAATTTAGGTCCTAAAATTTCCTTATTTTATAATTTAATACCTAAAAGAGGCACTTGAGTTTAATAAGTTCCTATTTGTATATATTTTATATAGTGATTTTTAATGATTTTAGAAAATGATAGTTAATTGAGTAAAATATTGTTTTCTATGTTTTAAAATGATCTATGAAAGAAAATGAGAAAATAAAAATAAGTTTAACTCAATTTAAAGTTAAAACGAGAATGTTATAAAGTTTTTAAGATTGACGTAATAAAAAAACATAATCGTATTGTTTGTAGTGAAGAATTAAGCAATTTTCAAAGATAGTCAGAAAGTGACACTATCAAAGAAGACAACCATGTCCCTAGATCATATCATTTACAGGCATGCACAGAGTTGAAAATTTTTCGAAAGCTTAAAGAGTGATACGACTCAGTGATACAATTGTATCCCTAGGTCGTGTTGTGGCAGCAAAACCTTAATTTTGAACTACCTATTTAAAGCTTCTTTGATGGTTTTGTGATAGAACTTAAACACGACTTTTGAGAGACTTTCAAGACCTAAACACCCAAGAGAGCAGGAAACTTCAAGACATTAAGTTTCGAATATTTACTTTAATCTATGATTTATTCTTCTACTTTTCTTTTTTATTTTATGCAAGATTATTGCTTTATCATGTGTAAAGTATATTTAGGTCTTATGGAACTTAGATCTATGCATGTAACATTGATTTTATTAAATCTAATGCATTCTTTACTTTTTCTTGATTCAACTATCTGTGTTTAATGCTTAGATTGTTATTTTCATGAGTAGTGATCTAAAATCTAATATCATATAAAAGAATCGAGAGATTTCTTATATGATTAGATCTAGACATGGTTGATAAAAATTCTTGTAGAATTGGAGATAATTTGCAAAGTCTTTCTAGAATCTTGATTAATATCGCTAGATAATTTGTAGTGCGATAATGCAATCTTAGGTTATGGTATTGAAAAGAGATTCTTATAGGTGATTTCAATATTAGGGTTAATAGATTGAGAAAGTGATTAACTTTAATAAAGAATTCTCCTGGTGAAGAAAAAATAAAGAAAAAATTAGATTGTCTTTAGAGAAAGTCTCTTGTTTAAGTATAGGAGAAGCAAGGATCTAGATACGTTATCAAATCTTGAATTAATTTACACTTTGATCACCGTCTTGTTTAAGTTCTTGAATAAATCTTAATTAGTTATTAATTTATTAGTTGCTGCAATTTAATTTAGATTCTTTAGGTTTCTTGAAATTTAATTTTTCAGTTAGATAATAAAGATCTAGCAAATAATAGTAATCAAAGTTTATGAGAAATCAATATTCGAACTTAATCCACTTACTATAATTGATAGGTGTGATTGCCTTATATCAAGTTTTTAACATTGTTGCTAGAGACTTATGATATTAAGAAAGCTAGTAGATTTATTAATCTAATCATTGTTTCTTTATCTTTCTTGATTTCTTTTCTTCTTCTTCTTCTTCTTCTTTTTTGTGCAACCTTGAACTAATTATGTGTTTTCTTTGGTGCAATGTATGATAAGAAGTTGTTCATTGGATTTGATTGACATTGATCTCAAGATTGAGAGGACGGCTTTGCAAAATTTGAGGCAACTGACAGTCAAGGAAATAGTGGAGGTAATCAACCAAAGGTCTCCTATTAGAATTAAAGACGAAGCCAAGTTGATAGAATGTGAAGTAAAGGACCAAGTGGTAGAGTACCAATCTGACAAAGAGAGCTTACCCAATGACAACATGGCCAACAATGAGGGACAAAATAAAACCATGTAAGACTTCTTTCGGCCCTCTCTGACTAGCACTCGATCGAGCATTAACTGACTAACTGTTGCAGTCAATAATTTTGAGATGAAGTTAAACATTATTCAAATGGTACAGTAATTTGTACAGTTTGACAGCTTACAAGACGAAGACCCCAATGTACATATTTCTAGCTTTTTAGAAATATGTAACACCTTAAAGATTAATAGGGCAACTGAAGATGCCATCCGGCTGCGCCTCTTCTCATTTTCTGTATGTAGCCGAGCTAAGTAGTGGTTAAATTCCTTAGTGAAGAATTCAATCACAACACGGAATGAACTAGCAGAAAAAATTTTGGAAAAATATTTTCTGCCCATTAAAACTATAAAGCTCAAAGCTAACATTTCTTCTTTTGCCTAGATAAAGGATGAGACCTTATATGATACTTAGGAGCACTTTAAGGACCTATTGAGGAGGTGTCTACACTATGGCCTCCCCTTTTGAATGAAATCCAAACTTTTTACAATTGTCTCAATCCCTCTACAAAGCAAATGATAGACACAGTAGCTGAAGGTATACTCAATACTAATACACCTGAAGAAGTTTAAGCTTTAATAGAAGGGATGGCCATGAATAACTATTAGTGGGAAAATCCTAGGGGAAAGCAAAGAGTTACAAGTGCGTTTGAGCTTAATGCCATACGGTCTTTAGCTACTCAAGTGGAAATGTTGAGCGAGAAGATACAATCACTCTCAGCTAGTTCGCAACAACCGTAACTCAGCTTGAATAACTACCTTCGTGAGAGTTTTGTAGGGAATGAATAGACCAAGCAGGTGGATTATCTAAGAAGTCCATCTAGGTAACAGACTAACCCCTTTAGCAATACCTATAATCCTAGCTAGAGGAATCACCCCAACTTCTTATGAGGAAATCAAAACTACGTCCAACAAACAACTAACTTTGGTCTGCTTAGATTCCAAAGACTACCATCTCCACCAAATCAAGAGAAGAAGCTCGATTTAAAAGAGCTTCTCACTCATTATATTCAAGGCAATGAGGCCTGACTATTTAATATCAAAACATCGTTGAAGAACCAAGAGGCTTCCACCTGCAATTTGGAGAATCAAATAGGTCAACTTGCAAAAATGATCTCTAAAAGGCAACAACAAACACTTTTGGGAATACCAAGATCAACCCCAAGGAACATGTCAATGTAGTGACTTTGAGAAGTATTAGAGAGCTAAAAGTTGAGAAGAAGGATGGTGAGAAAGTTGTAAGCCCCAAAACTAGCAATTGGAGATTTTGATCGGTTGAAAGACCCGATCGAGCCTAAATTATAAAGTAAAGATAGAAATATTAGTAAACTGATCCTGTAAGTTTGAATTTAAGAAAATAAGTAATAAAATAGGAGGCTACAAAATTTTCAAATTTTAAGTATATAACTCGTTATTTATCGAAAATACGTAAAATGCATTTTGATAATTTACGAATCGCTAGAGATAAATTATATGTATACTAAAAATCATAAAATGACCTAAATAATATTTATGAAATCTTATTTGTACTATATATGAATTTACATGCATGTAAAAATATACATAATTACTTAAAATATGCGTAATGTGCTAAAATTATACTAAATAATTAAAGAAAATTCATAATTAATTAAGGAAAAATCAAGAAAAATCAAGAAAAAGTCAGGAATGTTCTAGATATAGGTTGTGGCAGCTGAGAAAAATAAGAAAAAAAAATCGTCCAATTAAATTAAAACAACACAAAAGCCAAAAATTAAGGGATAAGGTAATTGTCTTGTCCAATTTAATACACAATAATTACACTAAAGCTCTATAAAAAGCAATAAAAATTTAGAAGCTCATTTGGACAGTTAGAAATTAGAGAAAATTAGGGAGATTCGAAAATTGAAAGAAAAACCAAAGAAAAAAAAAAGGAAAAGGAAAACTGTGCAGTTAGGGCCACAAAGGAAAACCCAGATCCGACGGGCAGCTAGGAATGGACAGCCACCACCACCACACGTTGGTGGCAATGCCCAGGTGGGCCGAGACATCCATGGCCACCCAAATCGATGAGTTCGATTTCCAGCCTAACTTTGTGTAATTTTGTAAAAATAGTAAATATTATTAGAAAATTATGAATTTTGTTATTCTGAAATAGTTTTGTATTTAGTTTTTAGAAAAAATATTATTTTGATGAAAATATGTCTCGTGATATAGGGTCCTTAAGAAATCATGCAAAACCGAGTATGTTTCGGTTTAGAAATAAATGACCTTAGGAGTGTAGTTCTGAGCCCAAAATTTTTGTGTAGACCACTTAGATGATATAGAACAGTGCTATAAAGCCCATTTTCAAAAATTATTTTTGAAATTTTTAGATAATTTTTAGGCCTTAAAATAAGGCATAAAATGGGTAATTTAGGGTTAATAAAGTAATTAGATGGTTAATTACTGATTTAGTGAATAAGTACATGTTTTAGGATGTTGAAATCTGATGGAGTATGATACTTATAGCATTTAGGGTGTTAGATGTAATTATTAGGTTAATTATGTAGTAAATGAGTAATAGGGAAAAATAGTAAATTGTAAGTTAATTTTGGAAATTACGGTAATTAGGAGTAAAATCTGATTTATGATGAATTTAGACATTTTGAAATGATAATTGGTGTTTAGAGACGATAATTAGAGTGATAGAAATATTAGAAGTGTATTATATACATAAAAGGTAATAATACATAATATGTAATTATTAGAATATAATAAATAGAAAATATTATAATAAAAATTGATATTTTGATAATAATAAAAATGTACAATAAATCTGATACGAAACTTGAATTTATATAATTATATGAAAAATGTAAAAATTTCTCACATTAAGAGTGAATTTGGTACACTAATACGGATTTAAGTGTACCGGGTAAAATAAATACTGACTAGGGGTAATGATGGTATTTAGGAGATCAGGAAGTAATGTGATTAATTTCACATTATGGGCTGAAACAAATTTCTAAGGTTGGAGTATAAAACACTACTTAGAAATCGAACAACAACCTAATTTAGAAATCGATGCGGAAACCGAATCCGAACCTAACCCCAAACCTAGAATAATTCTAAAAGACTTAAGACCTAGATAATTAGGTATATTAAACCCTAAACAACACATAACAATATGAGTTATAGGATAAAACAAACCTATAACAGTTATATGAAAAACTGAAACCACGTTTGTGTTATAGGGATGATCGGCGATGGCCTGAACAAGTCGGACCTCGAGTGAGTGAGCGAGGAGTCAAGGTAAGTTGGGATTAATACAATGCTGTATTTTGGGGGGCTTGAGATTATGCTTGGTTGTGCTTCTTAGATAGTTGGATGTGTGTATGTGCTTGATTATGGGTGATGCTATGATTCTGTTTGTTGCTCTGGCGTGTATTGTATGATATGTATGAAATGATTGATCACCCTAAACTAGACTTAATCAAATATACGATCAGTGATCATAATCGGACATGCATGGCAACCCGTTAGGGGAACTTAGGACTATCCGGCCAAATACCGATCCCTTCGAAAGGGATAGTGCGGGATTGCAATTGGTCCCTTCTTTATCCTTAGCCGAACTAAGTGACAGGAGAGGAGGTCGCGGCGAGGGTGAAGTAAGTGGTTCGAAGGTAGTCGCGGGAGGAGCGAGGTCTCCATTACACAAGCCTGGGTTTGTTCGTGAGCTGTTGCATTAATGGCAACTCCTCAACCCGAATTAGAGCGGGCGCAATTTCTCTAATCTCACGACGGGCCAGACAACGTCATGCAATCGCATTTACTTACACATACATTGCACCTAATAAGTTGATTGAAAATCTTGTTGTATTTGTGGTATAGTTTTAAGTCCTCCATCCTAACTTACTGAGCTATGGTTGCTCATATCCCTATAGACGTCGTGCAGGTACTGGCTAAGAATTGGCAACAACTACTCTGAAGCTAGCAACTGTTGGATCCTGGGGAGTGAGAAAAAACATTTGAAGAACAGACATATATTTTTTAAGGTTTAAGCTATTATCGTTGAAAACGCTAATTGTAATAATTGAATTCTATTATATATATATATATATATATTTCCTCACTTTCTTAGGTAATAAATTACAAACTGTTTACTTCAAAGCGGGTTAGTCGTGGACGCCTTGTGTAGATCAGGTCTAAGATAACAATTGTAAGGTGATATGAGGCAAGCGCACCTATCAGTTTTAATATAGCGGATGTGAGTCCGAGTCGATCCCTCAGAGATTTTGAGTACTAATATTAACTTTAGCTTTATTATCTAACCGAAAAATTGTGATAAATTGAATGAATTAAAAATACTGAAATTAACAACTAAACTACTTATGAGACTTAATTACGAAAATTAGGAAGCAATAAACTATGAACGACTTCAAGTATGCAATAATGTATTTAGGAATTATTTCCCCTAGTGTTTGACATGTAACCTTTTTTAAAATATATCCAATTCAATTTCTATTATTCTTGACCGGAGGGATTCACAATTAAAGCTAATATCTTTCTCAAGCATATTAACCCTAATCCTAAATTATTTACCGGAATCTCTTCACTTAGTAATATAATTTAGAATTGCATTAACGTGTAATGAATTCCCATACAAACAATCAATTTTCCGGAAGAAACATGTATCTTATCTCTAAGTATACATGTAATTCTCTTCAATTATGCCTAGATCTAATTACACGTGCAATTTCTCAATTAACATGCATAATATCATATATTGACACTCTATAATTATCAATCCATAATTAAAGAACATAATTGAATCAAGAAAAGGTAGAAACTTTATTGAAATTATAATTCAATCCAAGGGTTACAAGAAACCCTAGGTTCCATAATCCTAAATACTCGAATTCTAAGCTATCATAACGAATCTAAAAATGAGTTTCATCAAAAATGTAAAATAAAGCATAAAAAACCCCTCTTGATTTGATGAACAATCTCTCTAATCTTGAAATCGATGTCGTTCTTACTTCTTGATTAATGTTCTTCTCAAATCTCCTCTCGTCTCTTATATCTCTTGTTTCTGTAATGTCTCTTTTCTTTTGAAACCCTAAGATATCCTTTTATATGTGTATTTCAAAGATTCTGTTTTCGTCACCCGACACGGCCTGGGACATGGCCGTGTCCCCAGGTCGTGTAACTTTCTATACTTAGGCAAATTTTCTGCACAACTTCATAACTTCTTCTTTTGAACTTGGAATTGAGTGAAACTTGATTCCTTTTCTTCGTTTTCGAGCCTAGAACGCGTTTAAACCCTGAAATCAACATTTTACTCAATTAAGTATCAATTTCTTTAAAGAAAACAAAAAATGTGCGGAAAATACTATAAAATCACCCTATGAAATATGTTTAAAATTAGAGTTATCAAATTTCCCCACACTTGAGCATTTGCTTGTCCTCAAGCAAATAAATCAAAACAAAACTTTCGAGACAAGAAACACTTAATCAAAATTTTATCACTATTTAGGAAACCTGTGAACAAATACACTTGACCCGAAGAAAGGTAAGAAAATCATTCTCAACTAACTTACAATAATAAAGTCACCCAATTTCATTTGACCATATTCAAATGCTCCAACAATACTTAATACTAGAGTTCACTAGTTAATTTATGAAAATCAAAGTTTACCTTGAATCATTTAACCAAGGATTCTTAAACTAAAAATTAGATTTAACATCTCGCCAACCGAGAAAGAGTCATAAAAATTTTGTCCATTTGACTAAAGAATATACAATTCTCTCTTCCATCTCACCAAGTACCATAATCTAAAACAAACACATTTTACATCCACTCTTCCTCTGATCATCCCCCTAGTTCATGCTTTTGTTGAGAGGTCTTTTTAAATCTACCTTATTTAAGTACAATTGCGTTGGTAGCGGGAAAGAATCTCGCTCTTCTGACGGACCAAGACTGATCCATACCAACTTATTCCTTATATTGATAGCGGGAAAGAACCTTACTCTTCTGACGGACCAAAGCCGATCCATATCAATTTTTTTTCTTTTTCTTTTCATTAGAATTGGCATTGGGACTCAATCTCGTTCTTCTGACGGACTAAGACGAATCCTTACCAATTTTTCTATTCATACACTTGTTATTACTTTTGACCTCCAATCATTGTGATTTTTCAGGGGTTTCTCAAAAGAAGAATTTCATTTGTTTGTTTGCTAAAAATTATAGGACTCTTAAAAATTTCTAAGAGAAGGGTATACATAAAAGTAAATTTAAAAATAACCATGACTAACTCTCAACTAGTGATGTTGCTCCAATCTCAAATCCTAAAGTCCGAAGCTAAATAACTCGTAACTTTGCCTTCCACAAATTTGACTAATCAATTATAGTAAAGTATAATAAGATCAATAATAATCAAGATGAAACAGTTAATTTGGCTTAATACTAGTTAATCACCTATTGCAAGTTAACTTAAAAAGTAATTGGGTCAAATATGAATAATTGGTTTCTTAAACAGTAACAAATTCATATATATCCCTTCCCCACACTTAGTAATGGACATTGTCCTCAATATACCACAAAAATCAGAGCAGCACGGAAAAATATCATAGGGAAAAAGAAATATATGTAATGAAAAGAAACTAATACTTCTTTGCCAGTTGAAAAAAAGTGCAAAATGAAGAAGCACAAAATGAAGAAGCATCATCATTATTTATATTGGAGTTCACAAGTCTTGATCAACAAAAGACAACACAAAAAATTTAGAACTAAGAAGAGTGATCAGAATCCGTTTCCTCAGCCTCCTCATCAGATGATGCCTCAGCCATAGTAGCATCATCATTGTCATCACCCTCCTTGTCATCCTCCTCATCCTTATCCTCATCACTCTCTCCAGCCTCCTCATCCTCATCACTCTCTCCAGCCTCCTCATCATCACCCTCCTCATCCTCCTCTTCCTCACTACTCTCATCCTCCTTGTCCTTTTCTGCACTTTCCTCTTCAGTAGTAGCCGACGCTTTCATTTTAAGAAATTCTTCCATTCTGTCCTGGCAGAGATGAAGTTTATCCATACTCTCTCGTATATAACGAACCTCAGACAGCAACAAATCAAATTTATCGTCTAAGCTAGCTGAAGACATTTGGCCCCAAGATGTGCTGCTGCGAGAGCGTCGACCTTGACGTCTTGATGGTAGGAGGTTCATGAGGCCGAAGGAATTTAGGCACATAGGAGTGACTTGGCTAATGAAAGTAAGTGAGGGCCAAGCAATAACCTTAGTCCTCATAGCCTGCACTAGTAATGTAATATAAGGGCCATAGCAAATATGCCCTTTCTTTCGAGTAGTGGTGGCTTGATGGTTGAAGAGTTCAGCAATTTCAATGGCTAGATTGATGGGGTGCTTATGGATGACACTGTAGAGATAGAGGCAATCCTTGTTAGACACCACCCCGGTGTTAAGGCCCCGGCCAGTTAATGTATGGGAGAAGAGCCAGTGAAGAACCCGGTATTCAGGCCTGACTAATTGAGAGGCCTTACTCCTGGCTGGATTATAGGCATCGCCAACCGTGATCTCATTCCAAAAAGACCCTGCCGTGACGCCACGAGGAAAACGACATGAGAGACTTTGGAATTCTTCCGTCCGTGTATATATTTCTGCATATAAACCAAGATATCGGCCCAGTTGAGCGATGGAAATGTGGAATGGATGGCCACTCAAGGTGAAGTGTAATTTGCGGTTTGGGCCCATGTGAGTAGCACTGTCTTTATCCAGCTTATAAGTACACAAAAACTCCAGGGTCAGCTCTTTATAAACTGGAGCTTCAAAGGATAATGGGCGCTCCCAAACGGTACCATCCAAGAGCTCCTTCATTTCGGTGGTGAGCTCTAGTTGAGTGAGAACATCCCAATCCAATCGAAGGGTCTCGCTAAAGGGCTTAGACTGAAGCAATTGGTAGCGTTGTACTTGGTAGTCCTCCTTGAATTGGAGCATTGGGTGCTCCAGAGAGGGAAGAGTCGCCAGTGGTTCAATAATTGCACCGGATTGTGACGAAGAGGATGCCGCAAATTTGGATTTTCGGCGAACGGAAAGCTTAGATCGATTAGCCATTTGAATACCTGAAAAGAGGCAACAATCCAAATCAAACACGGACATCCATATCGTACATAGTTTGAGGCAAATAGAAAAACAGGAATAACAATGGGTAAGATTGTGAAAGGAATGCTCATTGGGGCATTTCATCAAACATATGGAGTACAGCTAGAAAACGAGGTGGTAGAAAAGAAATGCGTGACAAATACGTCCAACGAATTCCATTACACAACAATTAACGAAGAAAAACAGGCGTCCATACATAGAAAAGACGCTAAATGACCCAAACATATTATCTCCCATTGCTAACCCTAACTAGCATGAATGAATAATGACGATCGAATTAACCAATAGAATTTGGAATTGGCAGAGCATAATTGAAGCTAACTAGATGAGGCAGCATTTATAATATATGAGATCAAGAAACTAAAAGCAATGATGCATAGCATTGAGGAATAAATAAAAGAAATTGGCAGGCCAAAAACAATCTGCAGAAAAGGAAGAACACATAGAACCTAATTGCTGCAGCATAAGGAAGAGAAAGAAGAATTAAGGGGGAAAACTTACTTGGATGAAAATGCGGAATGTAGGAATTGTGGAGAGAAGAGGGAGAATGAGAGAGTGTGTAAGAGAGAAATGTGTGATTGTGAGAGTGTGAGAGGGTTTGTAATTTAAATAAACCAGTCGTGTGTGAAAACCGTGTTATTTGGGTCGACACGGGCTGGGACACGACCGTATCCCTTGCCCGTGTAACTTACTGTGCGAGACGTGTGGAGTCTGGTCGGACACGGGCTGGGACACGACCGTGTCCCATGCCCGTGTAACTCTCTATATGCGGGTGGGGTTTCTGGGCGCACACGGGCTGGGGACACGACCGTGTCCCACGCCCGTGTTACTAATTTTTTTTTATTTAAAAAGATAAAGGAAACTTAGAAATAATAAAATTAAAGAGAAAATGAAAAATTAAAGCTAAGAGAGGAAAGAATTATAACGAAAAAGATGAAAGTAAAAGAAAAGAAGGAAAGCAAAGTTAGATTGAACGGAAAATAAAATGAAGAAAACTTAAAGAACTAAAGCATAAATAGAGTTAGACATGGGTTACCTCCTAAGAAGCGCTTTAGTTAAAGTCGATAGCTCGTCGGGATACGTCTTCTCACGTTAGTTCCGTCGGATGGAGATAAAACTCCTCCCGGCCAACATGCTCCAAGTTTCGACTCAAGTATAATTTCAACCATTGTCCGTTTACCTTAAATGTGCCCTTCTCCGGGTGTGTAACTTCAACAGTTCCATACGGGAAAACTCGGGTAATTGTAAATGGTCCAGACCACCTGGATTTTAACTTACCTGGGAATAGACGAAGGCGGGAATTATACAAAAGAACATGATCACTTTTTTTAAATTGTCAACCTTGTTTGATGCGCTGATTATGATACTTTTTGGCCCTTTCTTTGTATAATTTGGAGTTCTCATATGCATTTGCTCGCTATTCTTCTAGCTCGTTCAATTGAAGCTTCCTATGAGACACTGTACGCTCATGATCAACATTAGCACGCTTAATCGCCCAATAAGCCTTATGCTCTATCTCTACTGACAAATGACAAGCTTTGCCATATACAAGTCGGTAGGGTATGGTATCGAGTAGTGTTTTGTAGGTGGTTCTATACGCCCATAGAGCATCATCCAGCTTTTCTGACCAATCTTTCCTATGATACTCTACAGTTTTTTCAAGAATTCGCTTAAGATCGCGATTGGCAACTTCCACTTAGCCACTACTTTGGGGGTGGTATGGGGTGGCTATCCTATGTGTAACGCCATAACGTTTCAATACTTGGTCGAGTTGAGCATTGCAAAAGTGTGTTCCCCTATCACTTATAATTGTTTTAGAGGTGCCAAATCGAGAAAATAGGCCTTTCAAAATTTTTTTTACTACCCTAGCATCATTAGTAGGTAGGGCTTTAGCTTCCACCCACTTAGACACATAGTCTATGGCTACTAGGATATATTTGTTTCCATTTGAATTCGAAAAAGGGCCTATGAAATCGATTCCCTACACATCGAATACCTCAACCTCGATGATGAGGTTTTGTGGCATTTCATCCCTACGGGATATATTTCCCACTCGTTGGCAACGATCACAACTCTCAACATATCTCTGGGCATCTTTAAATAGGGTAGGCCAATAAAATCCTGCCTCTAGGACCTTATGAGCTGTCCTATTGGCACTATGATGCCCACCCGTGGGCCCCGAATGACAATGGCTCAAAATTCGCCAACCCTCGAGGTGTGATACACACCTTCGAATGACATGATCTGCACATACTTTAAAAAGGTAAGGATCATCCCAAAAATAATATTTCACATCAGAAAAGAATTTCTTCTTTTGTTGGTGTTGAAGTCCCTTCGGTATGATCCTAGCAGCTAAAAAATTAGCAATATCTGCAAACCAAGGAATTTCCATATCACTTACCTGGGCGATGGCATAGAGTCGCTCCTCAGGGAATTCATCCTTGATCTCGTTCTCGTCAAGCGATTCCAAGTTTGGATTCTCCAATCGGGATAGGTGATCTGCTGCTAGATTCTCAGCTCCTTTTTTATCTTTGATCTCCACAACAAACTCTTGCAGCAACAAGATCCACCTAATCAATCTTGGTTTTGCATCCGGCTTTGCTAACAAGTACCTAAGGGCAGAATAATCAGTATAAACAATCACCTTAGATAGAAGCAAATAAAAGCGAAATTTATCAAAGGCAAAAACAACGGTTAGCAACTCTTTTTCTGTAGTAGTGTAATTCTCCTGAGCATTCGTAAGAGTTTTGCTAGCATAGTGAATTGGTTGAAAGTGCTTGTCTCGCCTTTGCCCTAGCACTACCCCGACTGCGTGATCACTTGCATCACACATAAGCTTAAAGGGGAGAGCCCAATCAGGTACTACCATGATTAGAGCATTGGTAAGTTTCTCTTTAAGGATATTGAAAGCTTTCAAACACTCCTGAGAGAAAACATAAGGCACATCCTTCTCTAAAAGCTTAGTCAAAGGGCGGGCAATTTTCGAGAAATCCTTGATAAACTGCCTGTAAAACCCTATATGTCCTAGAAAACTTCTTATGGCCTTAACCGAAGTTGGAGATGGGAATCTTGCAATCACATCCACTTTGGTAGTATTCACCTCAATTCCTCGATAAGAGATCTTATGGCCCAGCACAATACCTTCTTGTACCATGAAATGGCACTTTTCCCAGTTGAGGACAAGGTTGGTCTCTTCACACCTGGTAAGTACACTGTCCAAATTATCTAAACAAAGGTCAAATGAATTGCCAAAAACTGAAAAATCATCCATAAATACCTCCATTATGTCCTCAATCAAATCATCAAAAATAGCTAACATGCATCGCTGGAATGTAGCCGGTGCATTGCAAAGACCAAAAGGCATTCTGCGATAAGCAAAAGTGCCATAAGGACAAGTGAAAGTGGTCTTTTCTTGATCTTCCGGTGCAATAGGTATCTGAAAATAACCAGATAAGCCATCCAGAAAACAATAAAACATATGTCCAGCTAATCGTTCTATCATTTGATCAATAAAAGATAAAGGGAAATGGTCTTTTTGTGTAGCATCGTTTAACTTTCGATAATCGATACATACACGCCAACCTGTTACTGTTCTCATTGGGATCAATTCATTCTTTTCATTGGGGACTACTGTCATCCCACTTTTTTTTGGAACTACTTGCATTGGACTTACCCATGAACTATCAGAGATAGGATATATCATACCTGCATCAAGGAGTTTGATAACTTCCTTTTTGACTACCTCTTTCATGTTTGGATTCAAATGTCTCTGGGGTTGCACAACCGGCTTATAGTTTTCTTCCATTAAAATCTTATGAGTACAAAAGGAAGGATTGATACCTCGAATATCAGATATTTTCCAAGCAATGGCCCTCTTATGCTCCTTGAGTACTTTCAGCAACCTTTCTTTCTGTTCTTTTTCCAAATTGGATGCTATAATTACCGGTAATTTGGAGTCCTTCTCTAAGAAGGCATATTCCAAATAGTCAGGTAATTGTTTTAGCTCCAATACTGGTGGCTCCTCAATCGAAGGTTTTAACTGTGCTTCCTTCCTCTTTTCAATCTCTTCAAATCCTTTCTCCACAGAGATAGGTTTATTTGCCTCCAGTTGGGCTATCACCTCAGATTTGACAGGATCTTCCGAAGCTTCCTCCATACCTAATTGCAAGCAACTCTCCAACGGATCCTTAAGAAGAACTTCCTGCATATAACTTGAAACAAAAGTGTCAGTAACATCAAGAAGGTAGCAAGTATCATCCTGATCGACAGACTTTTTCATAGCCTCCGAAATTTTAAACATAATCTCTTCATCTCCGACTCGAAGAATGAGCTTGCTATCACTAACATCAATGATAGCCCTGGCGGTAGCTAAGAATGGTTTACCTAAGATAAGGGGCAATTCAAAATCTTCATCCATATCCAATATCACAAAATCAACTGGAAAAATAAATTTACCCACCTGAACTAATACATCCTCGAATATACCTCTAGGGTACGTCACAGATCTATCAGCTAATTGTAAGCTCATGCGTGTGGGCTTAGGTTCCCTTAATCCTAGTTTCTTAAAAAATTTATAAGGCATTAAATTGATGCTAGCACCCAAATTAGCTAAGGCTTTGTCAATTAACAGATTACCAATATGATAAGGAATTGTAAAACTTCCTGGGTCTTTGAGTTTCTTGGGCAGCTTGTTTTGCACGATCGCTGAACACTTTTCATCCAAGATGATTGTAGAAAGCTCCTCGAGCTTCCTCTTGTTAGATAAGAAATCTTTCAAGAACTTAGCGTACTTCAGCATCTGTGACAGGGCATCAACAAGAGGTAAGTTAATATGCAGTTGTTTAAAGAGGTCAAGGAACTTACTGAATTGTTGGTCATTGCGATCTTTCTGGAGTCTTTGGGGATATGGGATAGGTGGTTGATATTCCTTCACCTTTGATGGCTCTACATCTGCTGTTGCTTTCGTCCCCTCCTTGCTCTTGCTAGTTTCCTCGCTGGATTTCCTCTCAGCATGCAACTCCTTCCTATTACGAAGTGTCACTGCCTTGACATGTTCCTTTGGATTGGTTTCTGTATTTCCTGGTAACGATCCCTACGGTCTTCCAGAGATTAGCTTCGCAAGTTGACCAATTTGGTTCTCAAGATTGCGATTTGAAGCCTCTTGATTCCTCAGTGAGGATTCAATGTTGGATAAGCGAGCCTCATTGCCTTGAATATATTTTGTAAGAAGTTCTTCTACACTGGATTTCTTTTCTTGAGGGAGAGGAGGTGGGAATGGTCTTTGAAACCCAGGTGGGCCAAAGTTGGTCTTCTGCTGGCCTTGGTTTTGGTTTCCCTATGAGAAATTGGGGTGATTCCTCCATCCTGGATTGTAAGTGTTGCTGTAGGGGTTATTTTGTTGCTTAGGTGGATTTCCTAGATAATCCACCTGTTCTAGTGGTTCTTGTGCTCCATACCCCTGCATACCAAAATCACTTACATCCGATTGCACTTGTTGAGGGCCAACTGAGAGTACATCAATCTTTTTACTTAATAAGTCCACCTTGGCTGCCAAAGCAGTAGTCAAGTCTACATCATAAATTCCCATAGCCTTTTGTTTGGCTCTAGTGCTTTCCCACTGGTAATTGTTCATCGCTATTCCTTCAATCAGGTTTTGTGCTTGCTCAAGTGTCTTTGTGTTCAAAGTACCTCCTGCGGATGCATCAATCATCTGTCGAGTGGATAAATTAAGACCATTGTAAAAGGTCTGAATCTACATCCATAGTGGGAGGCCATGATGGGGGCACCTCCTGAGCAAGTCCTTGAATCGCTCCCAAGTGTCATATAGCGTCTCCGCTTCCAATTGAGCAAAACATGAAATATCATTCCGAAGTTTAGCGGTCTTTGCAGGTGGGAAATATTTCTCCAAAAATTTCTCTACCAATTCATTCCAGGTTGTGATTGAATTTCGTGGTAGAGAGTTCAACCATTGTTTTGCTCTACCCCTCAAGGAGAAAGGGAATAGCCGCAGTCGGATAGCATCATCTGTGGCTCCGTTGATTTTAAAAGTATCACAAATCTCTAGAAAGCTAGAGATGTGGGCATTGGGATCTTCATCTTGGAGACCGTCAAACTGAACATATTGTTGCACCATTTGTATGATGTTAGGTGCAATCTGGAAGTTGTTAGCTGTGACGGTTGGCCTTGCGATGCTAGAGTCAACTCCAATAAGTGTAGGCCTTGAATAATCGAACATGGTCCGATTTACTTCATTCCCGTTGTTCATCATGTGTGGTGGATCTTCCTGCTCGATGAATTGAGTGTTAGTATCTTCACCTTCTTCCTTAATTTCAACAATTGACTCATCGTCAATGGTCGCCACACTTTGTCTAGGTCGTGATTTCAAATTTTGAAGGGCAGTTCTCTCAATTTCAGGATCAAGTTCTACCAAATCTTCCGGGTTACTTCTAGTCATGCACTGCAAGGATAAGAAATATAAAATCAATTGCAACTCTAGCTAATAAAAATAAATAATGAAAAAAAGGGGGAAAAAATGGTTAAAGTAATAAAGCAACTAGTGTTCTTAGTATCGAAAATCCCCGGCAGCGGCGCCAAAAACTTGATATGAGGCAAGCGCACCTATCAGTTTTAATATAGCGGATGTGAGTCCGAGTCGATCCCTTAGAGATTTTGAGTACTAATATTAACTTTAGCTTTATTATCTAACCGAAAAATTGTGATAAATTGAATGAATTAAAAATACTGAAATTAACAACTAAACTACTTATGAGACTTAATTACGAAAATTAGGAAGCAATAAACTATGAACGACTTCAAGTATGCAATAATGTATTTAGGAATTATTTCCCCTAGTGTTTGACATGTAACCTTTTTTAAAATATATCCAATTCAATTTCTATTATTCTTAACCGGAGGGATTCACAATTAAAGCTAATATCTTTCTCAAGCATATTAACCCTAATCCTAAATTATTTACCGGAATCTCTTCACTTAGTAATATAATTTAGAATTGCATTAACGTGTAATGAATTCCCACACAAACAATCAATTTTCCGGAAGAAACATGTATCTTATCTCTAAGTATACATGTAATTCTCTTCAATTATGCCTAGATCTAATTACACGTGCAATTTCTCAATTAACATGCATAATATCATATATTGACACTCTATAATTATCAATCCATAATTAAAGAACATAATTGAATCAAGAAAAGGTAGAAACTTTATTGAAATTATAATTCAATCCAAGGGTTACAAGAAACCCTAGGTTCCATAATCCTAAATACTCGAATTCTAAGCTATCATAACGAATCTAAAAACGAGTTTCATCAAAAACGTAAAATAAAGCATAAAAAACCCCTCTTGATTTGATGAACAATCTCTCTAATCTTGAAATCGATGTCGTTCTTACTTCTTGATTAATGTTCTTCTCAAATCTCCTCTCGTCTCTTATGTCTCTTGTTTCTGTAATGTCTCTTTTCTTTTGAAACCCTAAGATATCCTTTTATATGTGTATTTCAAAGATTCTATTTTCGTCACCCGACACGGCCTGGGACATGGCCGTGTCCCCAGGTCGTGTAACTTTCTGCACTTAGGTAAATTTTCTGCACAACTTCAAAACTTCATAACTTCTTCATTTGAACTCGGAATTGAGTGAAACTTGATTCCTTTTCTTCGTTTTCGAGCCTAGAACGCGTTTAAACCCCGAAATCAACATTTTACTCAATTAAGCATCAATTTCTTTAAAGAAAACAAAAAATATACGGAAAATACTATAAAATCACCCTATGAAATATGTTTAAAATTAGAGTTATCATAAGGCCAACTTCTATCTTAGTATGGTTTACACGGCGGGGCTGTTACGACTCTGTCGCTTCGGGGCGTGACAAAAGTAGCAGAGAAAGAAGTGGAAATCAAGGGCAAAGAAGATGCAGAGTCACCAAAATCAAGAGAAAATATGGAACCACTAAAAGTAAATAAGTACAAGCTGCCCATCCCTTATCCATAATGACTTAGATAAGATTGCCTTGATCTAGACGAATAATTTGATAAATTCCTTGATCATTTTAAGCAACTTCACATGAACTTACCTCTTGTTAATGTTTTATTATAGATGCTAAAGTACACAAAGTTCCTGAAGGACCTTTTGCTAAACAAGAGGAAGTTGAGGATCTTTCAATTGTCATACTCAACGAGGAATGCTTTGCACTACTCCAAAAAAAGCTGCCACAAAGACTAACAGATTTAGAGAGTTTTACCCTTCCTTGTGCACTTGGAAATTTATTTGTAGATAATGCTTTTGTAGATTTAGAAGCTAATATTAATTTCATGTTGTACAAATTATTCAAAAAGCTAAGGTTAAGAGAACCTAAACCAAGACACATGTGCATTCAATTAGCTGATAGTTCCACCATATGTAAGCCCCAAAACTAGCAATTTCAGGTTTCAATCGACTGAAAGATCCGATCGAGCCTTAATTATAAAGTAAAGTTAGAAATATTAGAAAAATGAGCCCATAAGTTTAAATTTAATAAAATAAGCAATAAAATAAAAGAATATAAAAATTCCAAATTTTAAGTATATAACTCGTTATTTATCGAAAATGTGTAAAATGCATTTCGATAATTAACGAATCGCTCGAGATAAATTATATATATACTAAAAATCATAAAATAACCTAAATAATATTTATGAATATTTATTTGTACCATATATGAATTTAAATGTATGTAGAAATACGCGTAATTACTTAAAATACGCGTAATGTGCTAAAATCATACTAAATAATTAAGGAAAATTCATAATTAATTAAGGAAAAATAAATAAAAATAAGGAATGATCTAGATATAGGTCGTGGCAGATGGGAAAAATAAGAAAAAAATTAGCCAATTAAATTAGAACAACATAAAAGTCAAATTGGAAGAAGATAAGGCAATTGTCTAATCAAATTAATGGACAATAATTACCCTAAAGCCCTATAAATAGTAAGAAGAATTCAGAAGCTCATTTGGATAGTTATAAATCAGATAAAATTAGGGAGAGGTGAAAATTGAGAGAAAAATAGAAGAAAAAAAAAGGAAAGGAAAATTGTACAGTTAGGGCCACAAAGGAGAACCCAGATCCGAAGGGAAGCTGGGAGTGGACGGCCACCACCACCACACGGTGGTGGAAACGCTTAAGTGGGCCGATACACCCATGGCCACCGATGGTGGCCAAAGTTACCTAAATCAGTGAGTTCGATTTCCAGCCCGATTTTATATAATTTTGTAAAAATAGTAATTATTATTAGAAAATTATGAATTTTGTTATTCTAAAATATTTTTGTATTTAGTTTTTAGGAAAAAATAATGTTTATGAAAATATGTCTCGTGATATAGGGTCCTTAAGAAATCGTGCAAAACCAAGCATGTTTCGGTTTAGAAATAAATGACCTTAGGAGTGTAGTTTTGAACCCAAAATTTTTGTGTAGATTACTTAGATGATAGAGAATAGCGCTATGAAGCCCGTTTTCAAAAATTTTAGATAATTTTTACGCCCTAAAATGAGGCATAAAATGGGTAATTTAGGGTTAATTAAGTAATTCAATGGTTAATTACTGATTTAGTGAATAAGTATGTGTTTTAGGATATTGAAATCTGATGGAGTATGATACTTGTAGCATTTAGGGTGTTAGATGTAATTATTAGGTTAATTATGTAGTAAATAAGTAATATAGAAAAATAGTACATTTTAAGTTAATTTTGTAAATTAGGGTAATTAGGTTTAAAATCTGATTTAGGATGAATTTAGACATTTTGAAATGATAATTAATGTTGGGAGATAATAATTAGAATAATAAAAATATTAAATGTGTTTTATGTACATAATAGGTAATAATACATAATGCATAATTATTAGAAATATAATAAATAGAAAATATTAGAATAAAAATTGATATTATGATAAGAATAAAAATATATAATAAATCTGATAGGAAGCTTGAATTTATGTAATTATATGAAAAATGTAAAAAAATTTCTCACATCAAGAGTGAATTCGGTATACTAATACGGATTTAAGTGTATCGAGTGAAATAAAATATTGACTAGGGGTAATGATAATATTTAGGAGATCGAGAAGTAATGTGATTAATTTCACATTATGGGTTGAAATGAATTTCTAGGATTCGAGTATAAAACAACACTTAAAAATCGAACTAGAACCTAATTTAGAAACCGATGTGGAAACCGAACCCGAACCTAACCCCAAACTTAGAATAATTGTAAAAGACTTAAGGCCTAGATAATTAGGCATATTAAACCCTAAACAAAACATAATAATAAGCGTTATAGGATAAAATGAATCTATAATAGTCATATGAAAAACTGAAATCACGTTTGTGTTATAGGGATGGTCGGTGATGGCTTGAGCAAATCGGACCTCGAGTGAGTGAGTGAGGAGTCGAGGTAAGTTGGGATTAATATGATGCTGTATTTTGGAGGCTTAAGATTATGCTTGGTTGTGCTTGTTAGATAATTGGATGTGTGCATGTGCTTGATTATGAGTGATGCTATGATTCTGTCTGTTGTCCTGGCTTGTATTGTATGGTTTGTATGAAATGATTGATCACCCTAAACACCTAATCAAATATATAACCTATAATCATAATCGGACTTACATGGCAACCCATTAAGGGAATTTAGGACTCTCCGGCTAAATACCGACCCCTTAGAAAGGGATAGCGCAGGATTGCAATTGGTCCCTTCTTCATCTTCAGTCGAACTAAGTGACAGGAGAAGAGGT
This sequence comes from Lumnitzera racemosa, assembly GCA_024138005.1. Taxonomy (NCBI): domain Eukaryota; kingdom Viridiplantae; phylum Streptophyta; class Magnoliopsida; order Myrtales; family Combretaceae; genus Lumnitzera; species Lumnitzera racemosa. The sequence goes on along the minus strand of JAMXBC010000006.1, from coordinate 39,316,815 downwards.
CGCGGCGAGGGTGAAGTCAAGGTTTGAAGGTAGTCGCGGGAGGAGCAAGGTCTCCATTACACAAGCCTGGGTTTGGTCGTGAGTTGTTGCATTAATGGCAACTCCTCAACCCGGATTAGAGCGAGCACAATTTCTCTAATCTCACGACGGGCCGGACAACATCGTGGGATGGCATTTGCTTGAACATGCATTGCACTTAATAAGTTGGTTGATAACCTTGTTGTGTTTATGGTATAATTTTAAGTCCTTCATCCTAACTTACTGAGCTGTAGTTACTCACATCCCTATAGACGTCGTGCAGGTGCTGGCTAAGAAGCGGCAAAATCTACTCTGAAGCTAGCAACTACTAGATCATGGGAGTGAGGAAAAACATTTGAAGAACAGACATATATTTTTAAGGTTTAAGCTATTATCGTTGAAAACGCTAATTGTAATAATTGAATTCTATTATATATATATATATATATATTTCCTCACTTTCTTAGGTAATAAATTACAAACTGTTTACTTCAAAGCGGTTAGTCGTAAACGCCTTGTGTAGATCAGGTCTAACATAGCTGTTGTAAGGACAACTTCTATCTTAGGATGGTTTACACGGCGGGGCTGTTACGACTTTTCCGTTTCGGGGCATGACACCATATACTTTAGAGGCATCATAGAGGATGTTTTGGTGCAAGTCAACAAGGTTACTTTTCCTATGGATTTTGTTATCCTTGATATAGATGAGGATCTTGAGGCACCATTGATCCTAAGTAAACCCTTCCTAGCTACTACTAAGGTTGTGTTTGATATTAGTGAGTGTAAGCTCATCTTAAGGGTAGGAGATAAAGAAATTGATTTCCAAAATTCAATGCACAAGTCCCTTGACTTAAAGGGTACAAGCTATAATATTAATTCCACTAATGCTACTAAATGTTTGCAGGAAATACCTGTTAAAGAACCTGTAAACCATTACTCGGAAAAGGGAGATGGAGAGATGGTGAAAACCCTTTACCAGTTTGAGGTTATAACTCAGTTGGGAGCTAATGAGTCCACTGTGGTAAAGAAGGGGTTTGAACCATTTTATAGACCAAGGGAAGAAAAGTTAGAATCTCTTAAGGAGAAGCCACCTGTATGGAAATGGAAACAATCAAAAGATCGATTAGAATAGGCCTTTTTAGTAAGGAGCACAAAGCCACCAATGACCACTTTATCTAAGTGAAAAGCAAACAAAAAGAAGAAACTCAAAAGTTATGAGTTTGATTAATGGCACGATAAGAAGAAAGCCGACAAAAGCCACATACCCAAAATGGGAATTTGCTAGACCAATGGAAAAAGAATAAGTCTATACTTGTGTGGCGAGTTTGAAAGTGAGGTAAGGAAGGGATCCATCTCCACCCGAACTAAGGTAAGCTAGTCATGCATTCCGTCAATCTATCGACGTTAAACATAACGCTCTTGGGAGGCAACTCAAGCCAATAAGTGATTTTAGCAATTTTTTTTATTCATTTTAGTACTTTAGCAATTTTATTTCTTTTTATTTACTTATTTTATTAATTTCATGCATTAGAGTAGACATTTCTCATTAAAAAAAAAATTATGTATAGCAAGTTATACGACCGAGATATACAATAGTGTCTCTCAGTCGTGTTGTTTCTTACGGTATATGTCACATGATTCACAAAAAGTGATACGACTAAAAGATATGACCATGTCTCCCAATCGTATCGTTCCAAGCCCCCATTTTCTTCTTGGCAACAAAAAGCTACACGATTAGGAGACATAGTCGTGTCTCTCAATCATGTCAGCCACAATATAAAAGGCTACTCAGAATTCTCTTCCTCACATTCTTTCACTAGAATTGCATAGCACAAAACACACATTCCCCTTATCCTCTCATGTGCATACATTTAGAAACATACACATACACTTCACTTTCTTCTACATTTATACACTAGATTTGGTTATGACAAAGTTCAAGTTTCATGAGTAGAAGTGTTGGATTGTCTTGATTTACATGCTTTGTTCTTCATTTTGGCACTTAAGGTTTTAATATTAATTAGTGTAAAAGTGCTATTCATTTATGTAATTATAAAATTTGATGATTAACCATGCTTAGAATTTCTTGTGTAACAATAGTTGCGAAGATTGCATGAAGGATTTCTTAAGAACACGATTACATCATGCATGCTCATCTAGTGTTTAATAAAAGTCCTAAATGAGTTATAGTGTCATTTGTTCTACACTTGGTTATGGTTTTGGTATAATTCTTTGTTCTAAGTGGAAATGTTTTGTCAACAAAATAGTGACTTGAATTTTCTTTTCTTTTAAATAGGATCATGGCACTAAAATGTAAGCCCTAAGTTAAGAGGAAGCTCGAGAAGAAGAAGAAGGTGAAGACAAAGGAGAAAGGATAAAAAAGATGTTGAGGAAGAGGAAGAGGATGCGTACTTTGAAGAAAATGATGATGATTTTATGGAGATGATGTGGCAAAAGGCAAGGCAATTCACACCAAAAGCTTTAACTAGGGAAGTATCGATTTCTTCACTTCTTTTCCCTTTATGCTTTTCATTGTTTTATTTCATATAATGGGGACAATATACGATTTTAAGTGTGGGGAAGGGGGTATAGAAAGAAATTGTTACTATTTAGGTGACTTTTTTTTCATTTAACTCAATTATTTTAGTTAACTTACAATAATTTAAGAGCTGACAACTTCTTAACGAGTTGAATTGAATATGAATTGATAATTTATCTTTAATGATTAAGTTACACTTTGCCAGAGTTGATAAGTGAATCTTTATAAAGTAAAGTTATGGGTTATTTAGCCTATGATTTTAGGACTTAGGATAAGAGTAACATCACTGGTTAGGAGTTAGTCATGATTATTTTCAAAGCTTGCTTTGATGTATGTGTTCCTCATAGATGACTTTAGAGCCCTATAATACTTAACGAACAAATAGATGAAATTTGTCTTTTGAGAAACCCCTAAAAACTAGAAATAGTTTGAGGTAAAAAGTGATAACAATGGCATGAATAATAAATATTAAAAAGGAAAAATTGGTAAGAATTCGCCTTAGTCCCTCAAAAGAGTAAAGTTGAATTCTACTGCCAATGCTAAAGTAAACTTAAAGAATAAGTTGGTATGAATCTATTACGAACCATGACCAAGGATAGATAAGGCCGATCGCTGGATGGGTCTAAGCTTGCAGAAAGCTCGAAAAAGATTAATGGGGAAAAGTACGAAAGGGTAAAAATGAAGAATGAAATAGCAAGCGAAACCCATGAACAACTCCAAAGGATATGATACACTAATAAAACTTCTGAGAACTCACGGCTCAATTTGATATGACGCACAAATTGGTCCGGTGAGGTTACTCGCCACCTAACCTTATTTAAGAGAAAGGATAAGAGTAGTATCAAAAGTAAACAAACAGTGTTTACGTAAGGAAGAAAAAACACTTAAAGAGTGTATTAAGAATTATCCGGTGTTCTTACAATTACAAGTGCAAGGGTATTTATACACATAAGTTAGGGCAACTTGCCTAAAAAGGCAAAATCAAAAAGGCCATTTCTAAGGGAGTAATGTAGAAGATACAAAAGGGTAAAAATGAATATACAAGAAAAACAATCATTGGCGTAATGGATTCTGTATATGATACTATACATATGGCGATGCTACATTGGCGATGTTGTTAAAAGATGCAGATAATAAAGTATGGATAGATAGGCTTGTTCGATGGCTTAGTCAATCCGGACTCTCTCTCTCGTCTTCTCGGTAAGGAAAATGCCAAGTAATTGGTAGACTTGGTGTTGGAGAGTAATCATCAACTCGGATACTATAGAAAAATGGGTGGTCATATGGTACGACATGAAGGGTGACTCGGCAAGAAAATACTCGGCCTCAGTAGGGGTTAGTTGGAACAACAGGATTCGTCGTACCAGCCCCTCTAGTCTTCGGGCTCAACTGCGGGTCAGAGGTCCGGTAACCTAATTCCTATCGTTTATTCTAAGTTGTTTTGGATTTGGGATCAAATCCAAATGGTGTTCACTTAGTTCTCCGTCAAGGTGATATGGACTGAGGTTAGCAATGTTGAAGGCGTTATAAACCCCATAGTCCTTGAGCAATTCCAACCTATAGGCATTGTCATTGATCTTCTGAAGGATTCTAAAAGGTCTATCCGCTCTCGTAGATAACTTGTTCCTCCTCTTGTTCGAGAACCGCTCCTTGTTCCTTTCTCGCATTCTTTTAGCAGATTAGTTAATATGCTGAGTGACCCTATCATAGATGTGCTAAAGTGATCATGCTTTGGCTGTTGTGTCAGTGTCCTCTTGTGCGGGTATTGGTATAAGAGCGTGGTCAAGGGGCAACTCAAGATTGAACCCATAAACTATCTCGAAGGGAGTCTACTTAGTAGGGTCATGTATTGCTCAGTTATAAGCGAACTCGACAATTGGTAAGCAAATGTCCCAATCGGCCAAGTTCTTGCCTACTACAGCTCGGAGCAATAACCTCAAAGTACGATTAACCACTTTTGTTGGGTCATCAGTTTAAGGGTGACATGAGGTACTGAAGAGTCATTTGGTTCCCAGCTAATGCCATGGGGTTCTCCAGAAATGGCTTAAGAACTTCGGGTCTCTATCGAAGACTACACTTCTCAGCGCATCGTGTATCCGCACAATCTCTTGCAAGAAAAGGGAAGCAATAGCCGAAGAGTCATTAATCTTGATACAAGGTACGAAGTGTGCCATCTTACTGAACCGATCTACAACGACCATTACAGAATCTTTGCTTCGGGTAGTTTGCGGTAGTTTGCGGTAGTTTGAGAATAAAGTCTATGCTCAATTCAGTCTACGGCTTCGTCGAGACAAGTAAGGGCATTACTTTCCCTTACTTAGCTTGGCACTTTGCCTACTTATACACGGTCCAGCTTTCAACAACTCGATACATATCTTTCCTCATTCTCGGCCAAAAGAATCGGCTGTTTATTAGTTTACAGGTCCTCCTTTTCCCAAAATGTACAAAGAGACACCCACTACGGGCTTCCTTAACTAGTAGTTCCCTCAGTGAACAAATCGACACACATAATTTTCTTCCTTAGAACAAGTAGCCATCCTCCACATAATACTCGTCTACTGTCCTCCCATCGAGGTATCGTAAAATCATAGGTCCAAGTGCGAATCCTCTAAGTACTGTTCTTTGATACTTGCAAACCTAAATAGTCTAGTCTGCAGTTTCGATAAAAGTGCACGTCTCCTCGAAAGAGCATTGGCAACTATGTTACTCTTTCCATGCTTATACTTAATTACAAAATTGAATCCTTCGAGGAATTCAACCCATCTTGCTTACCACTTCAACAACTTGGTCTGACTTTAAAGGTACCTCAGCAATTCATGATCAGTATATATGACAAATTCTCTTGGCAATAAATAATGTTACCATACTTGCATTGCTTGGATCAGTGATAAGAGTTCCTCGTCATACATGATGTAATTCAGCTGTGGTCTTTGGAGCTTCTCACTATAGAAGGCAACTAGCCGGCCTTTCTACATCAAGACAACGCCTATTCCAATGCCCGATGCATTACATTCTAACTCAAAAATTTTGTCAAAGTCAAGTAATACTAACACCGAAGTAGAGGTCAACCTTTCTTTTACCTCAGCAAAGCTACTCTACTCCCTTTCTCCCCATCGGAAGTCAATGTTTTTCTTTGTTAGTTCACTAAGTGGCACAGTGAGGGTGCTGAAATTCCTGATGAATCTTCTATAAAACAAAGTCAGCTCATGAAAATTTATCAATTAACACAAGTAGTAGAGTCGGCCACTTGACAATTGCTCGAATCTTCTCATCATTGATTCGCAAGCCTCCTCCACTAAATACATAGCCCAAGAATACCACTTCCTCCTAGCAAAAGCAACATTTCTTTAGATTGTCGAATAATCTCTTAGCACGAAGGATATCTAAGACTGCTTTGAGATGTTCACAATGACTTAGCATGTTGGCACTGTAAACCAAGATGTCGTCAAAGTACACTATGACACACTCCCTAATGAGATGTCTCAGCACATGGTTCATTAATCTCATGAAAGTGCTCGGAGCATTAGATAAGCCAAAAGGCATGACCATCCACTTATAAAGTCCATATCAAGTCTTGAACACAGTCTTCCATTCGTCCCCGAATCTCATGTGGATTTGATGGTAGCTAAATTTAAGATCAATCTTGCTGAAAATCTTAGCTCCACTCAGTTCATCTAACATGTCTTCTAGCCTCGAGATCGAATACTTGTATTTGATCGTGATTTTGTTCATAACTCAGCTATCTACACACATCTGCCAAGTTCCATCCTTCTTCGGCATTAGAAGTGCAGGCATAGCATAAGGACTGAGACTTTCTCTTACATAGCCTCTCTCCAGCAATTCATTGACTTAACGTTTGAGTTTAAAAGCGTAATCGGGATTCATCTGATAAGCTGGCTTATTCAGCAGTGCAACACCAAGTACTAGGTCAATGCAGTACTCTATTTCTCGAGTTGAGGGTAACCCCTCAAGTAACTACTCTGGAAACAAGTCGGCATATTCATCTAACAACTCCTTAATCTCTTCAGGTAACTCACCCCGTTCCCTCATTTCCAACAGTCACACAAAAAACAAAAGGGTCTGCTCATTAGTATTGATGGCCTCTCGGAGCTCAGCTCTACTCATCACCGGAGCCTTCTTCAATCCGTGAGCAAGTTTCGTCTACAACTTATTAACTTCCCTTAGCAGCATCGAATTCAATGTGATCTTCCGGTCATCCTTCTCAAACATATACGTATTCCTATAGCCATCATGTATAACTCTCCTATCAAACAACCACGGCCTACCTAGCAATACGTGGGAAGCGCACATAGGCAGTACGTTGTAAAGAATCTGGTCAGAATAATTCCCTATAGTGATTGGCGGTAGTATTTGTCGAATAACATGTAATACTCCTTTCTCACTCAACCAATGCAGTTTATACAGCCTCAAATGTTAAACAGTCGACAACTTCCATTTTGAAACAAGATCGGTTGATGCCACATTAGTGTAGCTTCCACTATCCACAATGAGGGCACACATCTGATCATTCACCTTACAGGTGGTATGGAACAAGTTCTCTCTTTACTCTTCCTCTCGTGAGGGTTTCATATTCATAGTGCATCGGACAACTATGAGTAACTGATCTAAGTTCTTAAGAAACATGTCCTCTTCAATCAGCTCTTTCTTGGCAAGAACCGTCTCCTCCTCGGGTTCTTCATCCGTATTCTCTATTTCTAGCTTTAGAATGTCTCCCTTAATGACCATCCTCTGTCAATTTGAGCACTAAGCTGTCATGTGTCTGAACCCCTGACACTTGAAGTACTTGATCTAGCTTGTCTTCTTGCTAGACCCTTACCCTTTTCTCGTACGTTCGAGTCGACACTACATCATCTAGTTGACCTTTCTGCTTGGCTCTTACATTAATCTTTCTACTCGACTCTATACTCGATTGAGCTTGATGACTTACCTATCTTGGTCAACTAGTCAGCATCCTCACTGGTACTCGGCTCCTTTTTTGCTTCTCTACTCGCTAGGCAATCCTAACAAGTTTATCCATTGTGCCGAATCATTAGAGCTCCACAACGTCTCGAATTGGTCTGATGAGGTTACTCTCCACCTAACCTTGCTTAAGGAAAAGGATAAGAGTGATGTCGAAAGTAAACAAATAGTATTTACACAAGGAAGAAAAAGTACTCAAAGAGTGTATTAAGAATGATTTGGTGTTCTCATAATTACAAGTACAAGGGTATTTATATACATAAGTTAGGGTAACCTGCTTAAAAAGGAAAAGACAAAAAGGACATTTCCTAAGAGAGTAATGTAGAACATACAAAAGGGTAAAAATAAATATATAAGAAAAACAATAATTGGCGCAACAGATCCTGCATATAATAGTGTACACGTAGTGATGTTACATTGGCGAGCTCATTAGAAGATGCAAATAAAAAAGTACAGACAGATGAGCTTGTTCGAATAGGGATGACTTAGTTAATCTGGACTCTCTCTCTCGTCTTCTTGGCAAGAAAGATGCCAAGTAATTGGCCGGCTCAGTGTTGGAGAGTAATCATCAACTCGGCATACTATAGAAAAATGGGCAATTATCCTATACGGCATGAATGGTGACTCGGCAAGGAAGTACTCGACCTCAGTAAAGGTTGGTTGGAATAGAAGGATTCATCGTACTAACCCCTCTAATCCTCAAGCCCGACTGCAAGTCATAGGTCCAGTAGCTTAATTCCCATCAAAATTGGTTTTAATCCATCAGAAGAGCAAGGTTCTTTCCTACTACTAATATGACGGCTAAGTTAGTATGGATCGGTCTTAGTCCGTCAAAATAGTGAGATCCTTTCCCTTTGCCAATACAATTGTCCTTAAATAATGTGCTTAATTAATAATATAAATTCAGTAAATTTGAAACCTTCTTAACAAAAGCATGGACTAAGGGGATGATCAAAGTATAAGTTGATTTAGTATGTTTTTGAAATGAATAATGGTGCTTAGTGAGATTGAAAAGAGGGTTATATATATTTTAGCTAAGTAGGTTAAAAGTTAAATCCAATCTTAAGCACGCAAATCCTTAATTAAATGATTTACATAGATTAACTTGTGAACTCTAGTACTTTGTGTCCTTTGGACATTAGGAAAAAGGTTGAGTATAAGAGTTACAAAAGTTGTTTAAAGAATTTTAATAGGAGTTGCAAGTTGATTCTTTTTCCGAGTTAAGTATAATTTTTTGTCGGTTTCTTAGCTAGTGATATTTTTTAACTTAAAAATTCTTATCTTGATTTTTCTTTGATCCATTTGCTTGAGAAAAAACAAATTCTTAAGTATGGAGAAGTTTGATAAGCGCTAAATTAGTTATATTTTATATGGTGATTTTTTATACTTTTTATACTTAATTGAGTAAAATATTGTTTTCTAGATTTTGAAATGATTTATGAAAAAAAAACAAGAAGATAGAAACGGCCCTTATTTTTCCTATCTCCTATATAAAGCTTCTTTAGGTTTTTCTAAAGAGAAACTTTTGACGACTTTTAAAGAACTTTTCAAGACGAGAACACTCAAGAGAGTAAGGGACATCAAAACTTCAAGATTTAATTTTTATTTGATTTCATGATTCACTCTTTTACCTTTCTTTGTTTCTACATTCAAGATTGTTGCTTTATGATGTGTAGAAAGTAATTCTTTTGTATTTAGGTCTTGAAAAATCTAAATCTACTCATATGACATAGATTTTTAGTATATCTAATTGATTCTTTATTTTCTTTCTTGATTCAATTTTGTATACTTAATTCTTTAGATTGTTATTACCACGGATAGTGATATAAATTTTGATATCTTATAAGAAAATCGATAGATATCTTATAAGATTAGATCTAGGCAAAGTTGATAGAGATTATTGCAAGAGTAGAGAAAATTTGCAAGATCTTTTCAGAATCTTGATTTATAATGTAAAGAATTTGTTGTACGATAATACAATCTTAAGTTATACTATTGAAAAGTGATTCCAATAAGTGATTCCAAGATTAGGGTTAACAGACTTAAGAAAGTGATTAATTTTAATGGAAAATTCCCTGGTCAAGAAAGAATTAGATTATTTTTAAATAAAGTCACATGGTTAAGTCTAGGAGAAGCAAGGATTTAGATACTGTTACTAAATCTTGAATTAATTTACATTTTGATCGCTTTCTTGTTTAAGTTCTTAAATAATTCTTAATTAGTTGTTAATTTATTAATCACTGCAATTTGATTTAGGTTCTTTAAGTTTCTTGAAATTTAATTTATTGATTAGATAATAGAGATCTAATGAGTATTAGCAATCAAAGTCTCTAAGGGTCGATATTCAGACCTAACCCACTTACTACAATTTCATAATTGCACATGCCTTATATCATGAGTTGTTTTCCTAAAATGTAAGCATTAAATTTCTTTTAAAAAAATTTGAAAGTTTCAAATATTAAACCACTCAAATCTCAAAGTATAAGCACTTATTATGCCTTTATCCCCTTTAAGATCCATTATGGTTAGGCCCATTGATTAAGCGTATATCGCACAAATAGACAAGTGCATTTAATCTAGTTATAGTATAGATTAGAACGAATTGTGAGTCTATGGATCGATCCCATAGGGAACAAATGTATATGAGAACATAAGTTATTAGAAAATTTCCTTATTATAGACACCTTATTTTTGTCATTTTATTTTTGTATTTTTATTAAGCTAGGTAAAAAAAAAAAGAAAAAAAAATAAAATAAAATAAAAACAAAAATTGAAATAATAATAATAAAGTGTTAAGTCGTATCAAGTTGACACGTCAAGTCAAATCGTATCGAGTTGATACGTCAAGTCAAATCGTATCTAGTCAAGACGAATCAGATAATGATGAGTGATCGATTTAATAAATTTTAAGCCGTTAAAAGATTGGGCTTTATTGAAATATTTTTAGTTCAATCCGATATAAAGTGGATTTTTTTTATCTAACTTAAATTGGGCTAAAATAAACTTAGGATTTATCAAATGGGTTATTAAGTTAAATCAAGTTGGACTGAGTAGGGCCAGGAAAAATAGGAAGCCCGAATTAAAATAGGATTCTAGAAACTAGGTCAAACCTTTAAAGAATCTAAAACATATTGTCTGTATCTAGGATTTGTTATCATATGGAGGGTTTGTTGAGATAAAATCTATATTTAAGAGATACAAAAGAGTTAATTGTAGGTATTATAAATAGGAATTTAGTTGTGGACTTAAGGATTTTTTTTTTTTCACGAATCCCCCAACACATAACACAACTCCACAATTATCCCCATACAACTAGTCCATCTCACCATCCTTACTAACACATATAGCAACCTCCAAACACACGCTGCATGCCACTGTCCCGCACAACCCCACATCACACACACACATTCCCTCATAGACCGAGCACTTCACAACCTGACACGTTACCCAAACACTCACTGACCGAACACATCCTAACTAACATGCCAGCACTCCCTCACCGCACACACTGAAGTTAACACTCCCTCAAAGTACACTGCACACGCTACCTAATTACACAAGCTAACATTTGAACTCCACACAATCTACACATACGCCTCACAATCACATGAACACTCCATCGCTTGACACTTGCATGAACACACAACATGCCTCACAATTTGCACTTTACCGCAGTGCACTCGCTTGACTAACACAGCAGTACAGCTCTCTCATACCGCATAAGCCCTGATATGCAATAGTCATACAACCATAGCACCTACACTACCTCACACTGTATACTCACCTACATCACTTGCTGTACTAACCACACACAGTTGTGCATCCACTATACTACACGCACCGTCCACATTCACTAACGTACTACACACACATAAACAAACACTCGGAATGCTACATACTACACTCAACACACAATACGCATACTAAAGTCTACATACAATACACAAATCGAGGTCCACATGCACAAATCATGATGATCAACACGATGCCGATCACACATAACTCGACTCATTTAGGTTAAAAAAATATTATTTTATTAGTTAATTCGATTATTTTTGCTAATTTATTTTTTTTAAGTACAGTTTTTTTGTAATTTTTAATTGTCATATCTTTTATCATTTTGTTAAATAATTTTCAATTTTTCATAATTTAGCTAGATTGCATTTTTTAGGAAAAGTCATGTATCTTTTTTCTAAGATCTGTATCTTCGAAAAAGATATGTACCCCAACGTATCTAGATACATATAGGATTTAGAAAAAATAGTAACTTAGTATATCTTACATCTAGGATTTAGAAAAGATGTTTTTTTGACACATAGTCAGTTTTTTTAAAAAATACATAAAAAATCTTAATCAGAGTTTTCAAAAAGACTTAGTTAGTTAGTTAGTAAGGTTTTTTAAATAAATTCTCAAAATTAGATTTTTTTAGGTTTTTTTTCTTTAAATAATAAATGGTTAAATAATAATAAACCTAGCTCAATTTTCAAATTAAAAAACATTAACCTACTAAATCTTTTCTAAAAAAGAAAGAACTACATTGGTGTGATCCCAACTAGCGTGTACATAGGTACTTCCGAGATAACTATATAAAGATTAAAAAAAAATTCCTTTTTTTAAAAAGAAATTGTAGTAAAAAATAACAAAAAAATTCATAATTGTATATATCTTAATATTTTTTAGAAAAATTATAAAAATAAAGCCTATTAATTTTTTTTTATTTTTACATGGTCACTTAATCTTAATAGGTTAGCCTTTGGACTTAATTTTTCTAGTTATTTTTCTAAAATTTATTTTTTTTAGAAAATACGTGAATCGAGGACCAAATTAAGGTTTTCCTACCTAAAAACCTTAATTTTATTTTTTTACTAGTTGAACTAGTTGATAACTCTACTTTTTTAAAACATTTTTTAAGAAAAATATTTCCTTAATTTTATGTTGAGTAATCTGTATTAAGTAGGCTTAGTTTAATATGGATTAAATTAAAGAAAATCAAAATAGAGCTTGACACTTATGATATCTAATTATCTAACTTTACCATATGAAATTAATTATGATTAAATAGGTAGGTTGAATAAGAGACAATAAAGGAAGAACAATAAAATAAATAAAATAACAAAACTAATTGACATTAAAACTAACGAGCAAGCATGAATTGGTTAAAAGGAATAACTCATAATCCTTAATAAATCATCATCATTTACTCTTTAACTCTATGCAACTATTCAATCTCAATTATTCCTTGGACCTTAGAGATTTGTAATCCTATTCATTTGAAAATTGGATTCTAAATTAGCTAGACTCACATCTCTACCTAATTCTTAACCTTAAGACCTTCTTTACCCGCATTTTTGTTGAATGGAGCATCACAAAATCGCATTAAGAACGTGAATCCCACTATTATATTAGCGTAATCCAAAGAAATCCAATACCTAATCTCTTAGTATATTGAATTCCTTCTAATTACACTTGTTTGTTTACTAAAGGCCTTGCAACTTTACAGCAAACTCGACATCAATCTAGTAACCTAGGTAAATACAAGTTGATGATAATAAGCTTAATGTAATTAGATCAACAAAGAATAAAATCATAGAAAGAATATCAACTTGTTGCAAGAAGAACCATATTTCGATAATAATTTACTAAGAATGTCAAAAGAAGAAGAAAAACATAATTAAAAGAAAGGGGAAAGTAATTAAGAGTCCCTACTATAATTTTAAGCTATAATTCTACTCAAGGGACCTCTCCATGAAAACGTAAGCCTAAGGATTTATTTATAAGGTGTAAGGATAGTTTTACAAATATAGACTTAACAAAATAAAAGATTCATCCAATATTGCATGTCCAAAAATAGAAGATGCGCTATAAAAATAAAAGATTTGCTCATTATAAGGTGACTATGCCCTAGATATACAACCATAGTGGCTTAGCATATTGTTATTCATAGCGCAAAAACTTCAAAATTAATAAAATTGCTCGCCGTAGGGGACATACGTGAGGACAATGGCTGTGGTAGTTGACCATGGTCCTTACTAGAGTTATTTCTTTGCTCGATTCTCATCCGAACTTCCTTTGCTTCATTCTATGATAAATGCTTTTACTTCAAATTTCTCCAAAAATTGCTAAAAACCCTCAAAACTCCATGAAATACTTTAAAAGTCCCTAAAAATAAAATTTAAACGAATTAAGCTTAAAATAACATAAAATATACTTGATTAATGTCTAAAATAACACTAAACAACCTTAGAAAATATATGTTAGATTAAAGTTATAACCCATGTATTTCCAAGGCCTATAAGGAATTATGAAGGATTAAGAGGCTCTATCTATTAGTGCAAGAACTCAAATGAAAGAATTTTCGATCATAAACCTCGAATCAAGTGTGTTTTAATGATAACAAAATGTATATAAAAATAAACGAAAAGTATTTTATTATTGCTTACCAACTTATCGATAGTACAGAACATAGAATTATATTCTTGAAGATAAATGATGAAAATTGACAAGATCAAAAGTTACTTAAATAATTAAAAACCAGAAAACAAGTATTAGCAGCATTAAGTCAAAACTTACTACTGTCAAAAGTTGTTCAAACTTAGGACAAGACATGGCTACATTATTTTTAGACGAAGGAAGAAAAGAAAAGAATCAATCGAAAGATAACACTTATCAAAAGGGCAAGACTTAAACATATTTACTTATTTGAAGCACAGAAAATGTATCAAAAGTAAGAAGTGATCAAAAGCACATTATTAAAGAACAGGACAAGACCTAATACCATAGAGATATATTTGGGTAACATATCTAGACAAACTAACTAATACAAATGCAATACTTATGAAGGTTTCATAAGTGTGTGATACAACAAGTTAATAAAAGTTTTTAAGTATATGAATAAGCTATTAGAAAAGTATCGTATGATAGATGAACATATTAACAGAGACAGCAAAGCAGCAAGATTATACATAATTGAATATATAATGGTTATTACCATACTGAGAACATTTGAATATTGAAAGTCACAACTATTTAAAAGAGAAGTAATCAACGAAACGAGAGAAGAAGAAGAAGAAGAAGAAAAGACAAGAGAAAGAGATAAAAGACACAAAAGAAAAGAGCAAGAGCTACATAAAGTTTTTGTAATATTACAATTTAGCTGAGTTTACACACATTTATTTGATCAGATAGATATAACTCAAAGCTTGAGAATTTTATATTATTGAGCATTATGCAAAAGTGTGAGGAAATCTATTATAATGCTCAAAGGAGTTACCAATATCTTCAAAAATTAACGGGATGCTGTTTGAGAGAACTTAGGAGAGAGATTCTATAGACTTGAATTTAGAGGCAAGGAAGGATCGTGGGAATCGTTGACTTCTATGTAAAGTTTTCTTTAAATAGTGAAATTACAGTATGGATAACCATATTTCTGCTCGTAGGCTTAAAGAATAGACTGATACACAAGGTGAAACCACTGGATTTGCTTACCTAATTTTTTTTTTTATCTATGCACTCTTTATTTATTTACAATCAATTTATTGTTTCTATGATATATTGCTTGATTGCTTGATTGCTTGAGTGATTGCATACTACATGATTTATCAAAATTGTCTATACAATATTAAGTTTAAGATCAAAAGCACAGTTGATGTGCTAATTTGTTTAAAAAGACATAATTGATAAGTATTTAATTTGTTTTTACTTGCAAATCTGTGATATAAATTTGTTAATATTTCCGATACATTAGCAATAGAGAAAAATTTAGTATAGATAATTGATACTAGATGTTAAGTTTTCCTTTATTATATTTTGATGATAACAAAATGATGAATATGAACTTAAGATTTTTAAATATGCAGGATGTTTAGAAGAAAGTAAGTTTGAACTTGTTAAAATATATATCCACAAACATCAGAACATTAGTCAGAATATATATCAGCAAACATCACTGTGTGTGTTTGGAAATAAGTTCAACTGTTGTTTCTATGTTGTTTTAATTAACTTAAACAAAGTAAGTCAAAAAAATGTACAAGAAAGCTTAGCTCCACTTTATTGAGTATATTTTGGGTAATATATTCAATTTCATTTCACTAAAATTGGTTAACTCCATAAGGATTTAAGTTAAAAGATACTCAAGAATTAGATTCAAAAATTTGAGTGATTAAGATTTAAGCAGTATGTTTTCTGACAATCTCGGTTATAATTATTCAAGGATTGAAATATAGTAAGGATATTAATCGGAAGAGGATTCTGATATATTACATCTTTTTCTATACAAGGGCTTTTTGGACAAGTTGAGTTTGAAAATTTCAAGATAAGGGTTGATGGATTCAAATTCTTAATCTTGAAGATATCTTACAGATAAGCCTGAATATCCTTGAGTAATCTAACCTTTATGGGATTTGTTTTGATAAAATTCAAATAAAGATATTGAAGAAGGAAGAAGATTTGTTCACGACAATTAAGATAAGAAATGTTAGATTTGTTCTTATCTCCTCATCTTTATCTTTACTATTTGAAATATTTGAATTCCACAAAGACAACAAAAGATTGGAACTTATCATTACATGTAGCAACCTTCGAATCACATAAGCATGGTAAAGGAACAAATCTGAAACAGCTTGGTTCAAAATTTTTTGAATTTCAATATTCGGTTCCTATTTTCGTAGGATACTTCTACAATATCAAAACTGATTTTCTTTAAACAAAGATATTATGTAGAAAAGTATGGAAATGTTTCTAGTTGTTATATGAAGGTATATTTAATTTAAAGTCATTACTGATCGAGGGGATACTGAACACTCAATATTAGAACTGAAGTTAAAAAAAAAATACTCTTGAGCAGATTGTCAAAAACTGTGTTAGAAACTAAGCAAAAACAGTTTTGTTATTTCATCGTTATTGCTTTTATGTGAAAGTTGTAAAAACTTTTTGATTATATTGTTACAATTTCATTGTAAACATTATTGATGTTGTATCTTAAGTGTGAGAGGATTAGGAAGTTCTTTGAGTCCTGTATTCAGCTTAGGAAGAAGCTAGCGAGATAGGATAGAGGAAAAGATTTGATATCCTTGTAATCTCTCATAGATTTTTGCTTATTAAAAAGTTTGGACTAGTGGAATGACACTGGCAAGAAGGATCGGGTCTCCAGCAGTGGAGCTGGAAGAGAGTATTAAGCAAAAGGTCGAAACTTTATACTGCTTACTTGATCTTCTTGCTCCTTATCTCCTTTTCCTTCTAATTGTTATTATTATTGGTTCTTTAAGTTAACAATCAATTTTCAACTACTTACTCCATTCAAGATATTAAGAGGGATTTTTAATTCATTAATTTTAATTTTTACAAAAAGATATCAATTCACCCCGTCCTCCCCTCCCCCCTTCCCCCCCTTCTTGACATTTTACTAAAACCAACACTAAACATGAAGAAGTAAAATTTTGTGAAGCGTTATTTATTATTTTGATTTGTTTTGGCTTGCTAAGAGAACTTAATTTATTATAAGATTTTATTAAGCATTGTTATTAGGTTTTATTATATTAAAAGATTTTTACGTATTTTCCCCTTAGGTTATTAGGGCACTTGATACGCCTTGGGGTAATCTACAAATGAAGAATATCAAAAAGGAATCTAGGAATGGAAAACTTAGCAAAATCCAAAGGCTTAATGCAACTTACTAGACATGACGCACCAATAAGTCCACTTAGTGTAACAATTGCCTGATATGATGTATAAGTGATTAGTAATGTACTCACCACTACTCTTGTTAAAGAATTAGATAAGAGTAAGAAGATAATTCTTTAAAAAGGCAAAATTATATTCAAAATTGCAAGTATGATGTCTACTCATTATAAAGAGGGGCCTTATATATATGACCATGCAAGCCTACAACATTAAAGGAAAAATAAAAAGGGGGAAATAAATTTAAGATGCTATAATACATGCAAAAAGGGGCATTTGAGAAAGATGAAAAAAGGAATATGTCAAATGAATCATCACCAGAAACAGTATACAAAATACGTGTCAACTCAAGATTAGTCTCTCCACCAAAAGTGGGAGAAAAGGAATATCCAACTGATACTTAGTTGGTGCTCAAGCTTAAGTCTATAAGTAGTTCAGTGCCTTAGGTAATTAGCTCAGACAAAAAATAGGTAGTGCGCAACTACGATCAACCGACCTGACCCAAGCTAGGTCTAGTAAATGGATAGCTCGACTCGATCTTTGATCAATTTGGCATATAAGCAAGCTGCAATGAGGTTGGTTCATCTGACTTATCTAAGTTCAAGTCAGAACTTATTCTAGTCGTAATCAAAGTCCAATATTCAACTTGATGGAAGTGAATCTAGCCTTGGACTAGATAAGATTCTTCATCCTGTACTGGTTCTTGAGCTAAGATCTGAAGGTAAGGCCTTGTAGGTCCTTCATTTGGCTATGGGTAACTGGTCTAAGGCCATCAAGACTTTTATAAACACTCTTTATAAGACTCTTAATCAATTTAGCTAGTTATTTTAGAAAACCTATTATTCTCTTTTTTTGTCTACCAATCTGATGATGTTTTGATAAACCCCTTTATTTTATTTAATTGTGAGTCATATCAATTGAATAACATAAACCACTTTGTCATCTAATTCTTGATTATGCATAATATCAATAAGGAATTAGACAATCCTCTAAGAATTATTTATGCATCATATCGAATAAGCCTTAAAGTTTCTAGTTCAATCTAATCTAAATGTGCAATATCTAAGATCAAACTATTCATATCTTTTATTATTTTATTGCAAATAAACCTAAGAACCTTTAAAATATTGGTTTTCTTTATTTGTACAAAAATCATAATGACAAAATAAAAGATATGGATTTCCACTCATATCATCTATACTTCTGAATTAGTTCTTCGTCTCTTGTCTTCTAAAGCTTCTTCATACTCAGACTTTTCTTTTCGTCTTTCATCTTTTGTCTTCACTGCTTTTGCTAAATACTTCTTTTAGATTTTGAGTAATAGGCATTCTTTGTTTTGGTTTTTTATCAACACTTATTCTTTCATTGTCATGGTTTAGATCAATATTTGTTCTTACTTTATCTTGATTCTAATCAACATTTTTCATGTTTTATATTAGAAATGATCTTAGCTCAAATTTTTCTTCTTGTCTATTTATTTTGATCTTGTTTCCTTTTGTTCAGAATATCTTCTTATCTTTATTATTTATGCTTCTCACACTTGATCTTATTGAGTTTTCCTCTAAATGTAAACTTTTACAACATACTCTATAACTTAGTAATGTTAACACATTAATTTTATCACTATAAAAATTTCTTTTGTTTGGGTATTAATAGGTGATAACTCTTATTTTAAATACATTTCACATGGTGATTTTATAGTATTTCCCTTACATCTTTGGTTTTTTTTTAAGAAATTGATACTTAATTGAGTAAAATTTTGATTTCAAGGTTTGAACACGTTTTTGGATCGAAAACGAAGAAAAAAAATCAAGTTTCACTCAATTCGGAGTTCAAATGAATGAGTTATGAAGTTTTGAAATTACACAGTCTAGGACATAGCTGTATCCCCAGGCTGTGTCCATCATTCAAGAAAATATGCTGAGGTCAGAAAGTTACACGACCTGGGGACACGACTATGTCCCAGGCCGTGTCTGGTGACGAAAACGGAAACCTTTCAATACATTATAAAAGGACATACTAGGGTTTCGCATAGAGGATTGGACATTCAAAAGAGAAGAGACTTGAGGAGAAGGAGAAGGAAAAAGGTGAAAGTAACATTTAACTTCAAGATTGAAGAGATTTATCATCAACAAAAGTGGTTTTTCATGTTTTATTTATTGATTTTGCTGTAATTCATTTTTAGTTTCATTATGATAGCTTAAGATTCTTGTATTTAAAATTATGGAACCAAGGATTTCATGTGACTATTAGATTGATTGACTATTAGATTGATTGACAATTTTCAATAAAGTTTCTATCTTTTCTTGATTCAATTATGTTATTTAATTATTAATTGATATTTTTAGAGTATCAATCTATGATATTATTCATGATGATTGAAAAATCACATGTGTAATGAGATCTTGACATAATTAGAGAGAATTACATGTATACTTAGAGATAAGATACATGTTTCTTCTGGAAAGTTGTTCTTTGTGTAGGAATTCATTATACATTAATGCGATTCTAAATTATATTACTAAGTGAAGAGATTCCGGTAAATAATTTAAGATTAAGGTTAATAGGCTTGAGAAAGGTATTAACTTTAATTGTGAATCCCTCCGGTAAAAAATAATAGAAATTGAATTGGAAATATTTTAAACGGTCACATGCTAAACGCTAGGGGAAATAATTCCTAAATACGTTATTTGCATTCTTGAAGTCGTTCTTAGTTTTATCGCTTTCTAATTTGCTTAATCAAGTCTCATAATTAGGTTAGTTTATTAATTTTAATATTTTTAATTCATTCCGTCCATCACAATTTTTCGGTTAGATAATAGAGCTAAAGTTAATATTAGTACTCGAAGTCTCTGAGGGATCGACTCGAACTCACATCCGCTATATTAAAACTCATAGGTACACTTGCCTGATATCAAGTTTTTGGCATCACTACTGGGGATTTTCGATATTAAGAACACTAGTTGCTTTATTACTTTGACCATTTTTTTTTTCCTTTTGTTTTCATTGTTTATTTTTATTAACTAGAGTTGTAATTGATTTTATATTTCTTGCCCTTGTAGTACATGACCCGAAGCAACCTGGAAGATTTGGTAGAACTTGATCCTAAAATTGAGAAAACTGTCCTTCAAAATTTGAGATCGCGACCTAGACAAATAATGGCTACCATAAAAGACGAGTCAATCGTTGAGATCAAGGAAGAGAGTGAACAGGCCAACACTCAATTCATCGATCAAGAAGATCCACCTCACATGGCTAACAACGGTAACGAAGCAAATCGGACCATGTCCGACTATTCAAGGCCTACACTTATTGGAGCTGACTCTAGTATCATAAGGCCAACTGTCGTGGCTAATAACTTCCAAATTGCACCTAACATCATACAAATGGTGCAACAATATGTTCAGTTTGACGGTTTCCAAGATAAAGATCCTAATGCTTACATCTCTAGCTTTCTAGAGATTTGTGATAGATTTAAAATCAACAGAGCCACGGATGATGCCATCCGACTGTGGTTATTTCCTTTTTCCTTGAGGGGTAGAGCAAAGCAGTGGTTGAACTCCCTACCACAAAATTCAATCACAACTTGGAATGAATTGGTAGAGAAATTTTTGGAGAAGTACTTCCCACCTGCAAAGACCGCTAAACTTCGAAACGACATTTCTTGTTTTTCCCAATTGGAAGCGGAGACTCTATATGACACTTGGGAGTGATTCAAGAACTTGCTCAGGAGGTGCCTACATTATAACCTCCCACTATGGATGCAGATTCAGACCTTCTATAATGGTCTCAATTTATCTACTAGACAAATGATTGATGCATCTGCAAGAGGTACTTTGAACACAAAGATACCCCAGCAAGCACAAAACCTAATTGAAGGAATAGCGATGAACAATTATCAGTGGGAAAGCGCAAGAGCCAAGCAAAAGGTTATGGGAATTCATGATGTGGACTTGACCACTGTTCTGGCCGCCAAGGTGGATCTACTAAGTAAGAAGATTGACACACTCTCTGTGGGCCCTCAACAAGTACAACCGGATGTAAGTGACTTTGGTATGCAGGGTTATGGAGCACAAAAACAACTGGAACAAGTAGATTATCTAGGAAATCTACCCATGCAACAAAATAACCCCTACAGCAACACTTATAATCCTAGATAGAGAAATCATCCTAATTTCTCATGGGGAAATCAAAACCAAGGCCAATAGAAGACTAACTTTGGCCCACCTAGATTTCAAAGACCATTACCACCTCCTCTTCCTCAAGAAAAGAAGTCCAGTGTGGAAGAACTTCTCACAAAATATATTCAAGGTAATAAGGCTCACTTATCCAACATTGAATCATCGTTGAGAAATCAAGAGGCTTCCAATTGCAATCTTGAGAATCAAATTGGTCAACTTGCAAAAATGATCTCTGAGAGGCAACAAAGGACACTCCCAAGGAATATCGAGGTCAATCCTAGGGAACATGTTAATGCAATGACCTTGAGAAGTGGTAGAAAACTGCAAGTGGAGAAGAAGGATGGTGAGGAAGTAGTTAAGAAAGAAGTGGAAGTCAACCATAAGGAAGATGCAAAGCCACTAAAATCAAAAGAAAGTATGGAATCACCGAAAGTGAAGGAGTACAAGCTTCCCATCCCTTACTCGCAGCACCTTAAGCAAAGTTACACTGATCAAAATAAGGAATTCAGTGTATTGCTTAATGTTTTCAAACAATTACACATTAACTTACCTCTTGTTGATGTCATCTTGCAGATGCCAAAGTATGAGAAATTTCTAAAAGATCTTCTATTGAACAAGAGGAAGTTGGAGGAGCTTACAACTGTCACATTGAACGAAGAATGCTCGACACTTCTCCAGAAAAAGCTGCCACAAAAATTAAACAATCCAGGGAGTTTCACTATTCCTTGTATGCTTGGCAATTTGTTAGTAGATAATGCTTTGGCAAACTTAGGAGCTAGAATAAATTTAATGCCGTATAAATTATTCAAAAAGCTAGGGTTAGGAGAACCTAAATTAACACACATGAGTCTTCAATTAGCCTATAGGTCTATCACATACCCTAGAGGCATCATAGAGGATGCTTTAGTGCAAGTAGACAAATTCATCTTTCTTGTGGATTTTGTTATACTTGATATAGATGAAGATATTGAGGTGACAATTATTTTAGGTCGACCTTTCCTAGCCACTGCCAGAGCTGTTTTTGATGTTAGTGAGCATAAGTTGATATTATGGGTTGGGGATGATGAAATAGTTTTTAAAACTCCAGAGGCAACGAACAAATTTCTTGACTCAGAAGACATATGTTACAATGTTAATGCCACTAATGTTATTATATCTACATGTGTGCAGGAAATGCTTGCCAATGATTCCTTAAACTATTGCTTGCAAAAGGGAGATGAAAATTTGGTGACTAACCCCAATTGTGCAGAAGTGGCAGCTCAAATAGAAGTTCATGAATCCATTGTGGACGAGAAGGGGATTGATCTACTCCATAAGCCAAAGGATCTTAAGTTAAAATCTTTCAAAAAGAAGCTACCAATTTTGGAACCAAAACTGTCAAGAAATCATTTGGAACATGTCTTTGTGGTGAAAAGTTCAAAAATTGCAATGACAATCGCATCTAAGCTAAAAGCAGATAAAATGAAGAAGTTTAGGCTACATGAATTTGATAAGTGGCATGATAAGAAGAGAAACTATGGAAGTTATGCACCAATGAAATGGAATTGGTAAGGTCAATGGCCGAAGGGTAAATTTACACTCGTATGGAGAATTCGAAAGCGAGATACAGGAGAAGTCCTATCTCCACCTGGATGAAGAATCATGAATTACAAGACGTATCCCGTCGAGCTGTCGACGTTAACTATAGCGCTTTTTGGGAGGCAACCCATATCTAACTTTGCTCACACTTTAGTTCTTTAAATTTATTCTATTTTATTTTTCTTTTATCTAACTTTGCTTTGCTTCTTTTATTTGTTCCAATTTTAGTCATAGGCTTTTCCCTTTTAATTTCATTTTTTTCTCTCTTTAGTTTTCTTTGTCTTATTTTTCTAGTTTAAGTACTTTTATTTTTTATTTTTATTTTTTTTAAGTTTCTTGTATTTTTAAATTCATGAATTTAGGTAAAAAAAAAAAAGAACAGAAAGTTACACGGGCATAAGACACGGTCGTGTCCCAACCCGTGTCCATCCAGGCCCCTTCAATGAACTAACACCCACAGAAAGTTACATGGGCATGGGAAACGGTCGTGTCCCAGCCCATGTGCGCCCAGCCAAATGCAATACCCACAGAGAGTTACACGGGCATGGGACACGGTTGTGACCCAGCCCGTGTGCGCCCAGTATTCACTCCCGAAATAGAAAGTTACACGGTCATGTCCCAACCCGTATCTGCTTAACACCCACACGATTCAGCATACGCCCTATTTATTTAAACACACACACACTTTCTCACACACTTCCATACATCAACACATATTCCTTTTCTCTTCTCTTCATCTTCTCCTCACATTCCTAATCCAAGTAAGTTTTCCTCATTATTTATGCTTTATCTTCCTCATTGTTTAAGCATGTTTAGGTACCCGACGTTTAGGACTTTTGGGAATTGGTACATGCATTCTGTCTAAGAGTTTACTTCGTTTTTATTCTTTCATATTAAACATACACAATTGCCTTGTGTTGCTCGATTTTAATGCCTTTATGATGTTTCTTCCGGTTAGATATTCCTATATGATCTCTCCAATCCGAATTTTGTTTGCCAATTTGATAATCATTATTTAATTACTCCAGTTAGGGTTAGTATTGTGAGAATGATTTTGGGCCATTTAGTGTCTTTTGATGTGTTAGGACGCTTTCTTTTTAAGCTGATTGTAATGTAATGCATCTACTATATACTTAGTTGGATGAATTTGCTAACCATCTCTTTTACACCAACTAGTTTTGTGGTTGCACTCTACATGTTTGTTTAAATGTCCCAATGAGATTTTTTTCGATATTCTTCACTGATAATCCTTTATAACTCTATCTTCATTTGAACTACGTGTGGCAAGGATCCGCATTTTTGATTTGGTTTGGTGTTTCTTCTCAGGTAGTCAATGGTAAATCGTGCTAAGCTTACCGTTCAAAGAAAATCCAAATATGCTGCATCATCTTCAACGCAAGAAGGTGCAATTGTTGAACCCTTAGCCACTCTCTCTCCGATAAAGCATCTAATGCTTCAATTCAAAGAAGAATACCAGTCGCAACGCTATAATTTACTTAAGAACAAGCTTTTCAGTGACACCCTTCGTTTGGATTGGGATGTTCTCGCTCAATTAGAGCTCACAACGGAAATGAAGAAGCTCTTGGACGGTACCATTTGGGAGCAATTTTTATCTCTTAAAGCTCCAGTATATAAAGAGCTGACATTGGAGTTTTTATGTACATACAAACTCGATAAAGAGAGTGCTAGTGGCATGGGCCCCAAACGCAAACTCCATTTCACTTTGAGTGGCCACCCTTTCCACATGACAATAACTCAATTGGGTAGATATCTCAGTCTTTATGAGGATAGATACACACGAACAGAAGAGTTCTAACGTCTATCATGTCGTTTTCCACGTAGCGTAACACCAGGGACGTTTTGGAACGAAATTACTGTTGGTGACGCATATGACTCGGCAAAGAGTAAAGCTTCTCAATTGGTCAAACCGGAATACCGTGTTCTTCATTGGCTCTTTTCCCGTACATTAACTGGCCGAGGCCTCAGCACCAATGTGGTTTCTAACAAAGATTACCTTTATTTGTATAGTATTATTCATAAACACTCAATCAATCTAACCATTGAGCTAGTTGAACTTTTCAGCCACCACTACACGGAAGAAAGGGCATATTTGTTGTGGCCCCTATATCACCTTACTAGTGCAAGCCATGCGAACTAAGGTTGTCATTTGGCCCTCGCTTACCTTAGTCAATCAAGTCACTCCTATGCAACTTCATTCATTCCGACTCATAAACCTTTTACCAACGAGACATCAAGTTCAACACTCACGCAGCACATCTTAAGGCCAGACGTCTTTAGCAAGCTTTGAAGACAAATTTGATATGTTGCTAACTGAGGTTCGTTATATCCGAGAAAGTGTGGATAAACTTCATATTCGCCAAGACAAATTGGAAAAATTTCTCAAGATGAAAGAGTCGGATGCAACTGCCGAGGATAGTGAAAGTGAGGAAAAGGATGATGAGGGTAGTGAGGAAGAGGCAGCTAGGGGTAGTGAAGAGGATGTTGAGGGCGGTGAAGAAGACGATGATGAAACCATAGCGGAGGCACCATCTGATGAGGATGATGGAGCGATGGATTACGATCCTTCTTCTTAGTTCATTTTGTTTTCGTTGTTTTTAGTTGGCCAAGGCATGTGCAATCAGACATGTAATGACGATGGCTTCCTCATTATGAACTTCTTCACCTTATTTTTGACTGGCAGGAAAGTATTAGTTTCTTTTTCAATACATGTATTTCCTTTTTCCCTATGATGGTTTTTATTGTTTCATCTCTTGCTATTGTGCTTTCTTAGTCGTACATTGAGGACCATGTACATTATTAAGTGTGGGGAAAAGATATATATGAATTTGTTACTGTTTAGGAGACCAATTATTCACATTTAATCCAATTGCTTTTTAAGTTAACTTACAATGAGTGATTAACAAATGTTGGGCCAAATCAACTATGTTATCTTGATCATTATTGATCTTATTATACTTTACTAAAATTGATTAGTCAAATCTGTGGAGGGCAAAGTTACGAATTATTTAGCTTAGGATTTTAAGACTTGAGATTGGAACAACATCACTAGTTGAGAGTTAGTCATGGTTATTTTTAAATTTACTTTTATGTATACCTTTCTCTTAGAAATTTTTAGAGCCCTATAATTTTTAGCAAGCAAACAAATGAAATTCTTCTTTTGAGAAACCCCTGAAAAATCATAATGATTGAAGGTCAAAAGTAATAACAAGTGTATGAATAGAAAAAAATGGTAAGGATTCTTCTTGGTCCGTCAGAAGAGCGAGATTGAGTCCTAATGCCAATTCTAATGAAAAAAAAATTGGTATGGATCGGCCTTGGTCCGTCAGAAGAGCAAGGTTCTTTCCCGCTATCAATATAAGGAATAAGTTGGTATGGATCGGTTTTGGTCCATTAGAAGAGCAAGATTATTTCCCTCTACCAACACAATTGTGCTTAAATAAAGTAAATTTAAAGACCTCCTAACAAAAGCATGAACTAGGGGGATGATTACAGGATGAGTGGAAGTAAAATGTGTTTGTTTTAAATTATGGTGCTTGGTGAGATTAAAGAGATAATTGTATACACTTTAGTTAAATGGAAAAAATTTTTATGACTCTTTCCCAGTTGGCGAGATGTTAAATCCAATTTTTAGTTTAAGAATCCTTGGTTAAATTACTCGGGTAAACTTCGACTTTCATAAATTAACTAGTGAACTCTAGTATTAAGTATTGTTGGAGCATTCGAATATGGTCAGGTGAAATTATGACATTGTTACGGTTGAAATTGCTTAACTTTATTATTGCAAGTTAATTGAAAATGATTTTCTCACATTTCTTAGGGTCAAGTGTATTTGTTCACCGGTTTCCTAAATAGTGATAAATTTTATTTAGCATTTCTTGTCCCAAAATTTTTGTTTTAATTTATTTGCTTGAGGACAAGCAAATGCTCAGGTGTAGAGAAGTTTGATAACTCTTATTTTAAATACATTTCACATGGTGATTTTATAGTATTTCCCTTACATCTTTGGTTTTCTTTAAAGAAATTGATACTTAATTGAGTAAAATTTTGATTTCAAGGTTTGGACGCGTTCTTGGATCGAAAACAAAGAAAAGAAATCAAGTTTCACTCAATTCGGAGTTCAAATGAATGAGTTATGAAGTTTTGAAGTTTCACAGTCTAGGACACAACTATATCCCCAAGCTGTGTCCATCCAGGAAAATATGCTGAGGTCAGAAAGTTACACGACCTGGGGACACGACTGTATCTCAGGCCGTGTCTAATAACGAAAACGGAAACCTTTCAATACATTATAAAAGGACATACTAGGGTTTTGCATAGAGGATTGGACATTCAAAAGAGAAAAGACTTGAGGAGGAGGAGAAGGAGAAGGAAAAAGGTGAAAGCAACATTCAACTTCAAGATTGAAGAGATTTATCATCAACAAAAGGAGTTTTTCATGTTTTATTTATTGATTTTGCTGCAATTCGTTTTTAGTTTCATTATGATAGCTTAAGATTCTTATATTTAGGATTATGGAACCTAGGATTTCATGTGACTATTAGATTGATTGATAATTTTCAATAAAGTTTCTATCTTTTCTTAATTCAATTATGTTATTTAATTATTAATTGATATTTCTAGAGTATCAATCTATGATATTATTCATGATGATTGAAAAATCATATGTATAATGAGATCTTGACATAATTAGAGAGAATTACATGTATACTTAGAGATAAGATACATGTTTCTTCTGGAAAGTTGTTCTTTGTGTGGAAATTCATCATATATTAATGCGATTCTAAATTATATTACTAAGTGAAGAGATTCCGGTAAATAATTTAGGATTAAGGTTAATAGGCTTGAGAAAGGTATTAACTTTAATTGTGAATCCCTTCGGTCAAAAATAATAGAAATTGAATTGGATATATTTTAAACGGTCACATGTTAAACACTAGGGGAAATAATTCCTAAATACGTTATTTGCATTCTTGAAGTCGTTCTTAGTTTTATCGCTTTCTAAATTGCTTAATTAAGTCTCATAATTAGGTTAGTTTGTTAATTTTAGTATTTTTAATTCATTCCATCCATTACAATTTTTCGATTAGATAATAGAGCTAAGGTTAATATTAGTACTCGAAGTCTCTGAAGGATCGACTCGGACTCACATCCACTATATTAAAACTGATAGGTACACTTGCCTGATATCAACAGGTATCGACTAATACAATAGATAATATCTTAGGAGTCAAAGCATCAACTAGATGTTTTGATAAATTAAGGATATGTGAGGGGGAGTTTAAGCCCATCTGTTGAGCCAACCTTACCAATACCAAAAAGAATGAGACTTGGAGGATATGCATTGATAGCCAAGGCATAAATTGAATTACTATTAAGTATAAATATCTCATTCTATGACTTGATGACATACTGAACAAGTTGCATGGAGCATAAATTTTCTCTAAAATAAACTTAAAGAGTAGGTACCATTAGATCTACATAAGGGGTAAACAACCTTTAAGACATGTAATGGTCTTTATGAGTAGACAATCATGCCATTGGAGCTGACCATTGTTCCAAACACTTTCATGAACACCATTTTCTATGTGAACTTTTGGGAAAGTGTATTGTAAGATATTTTGATGACACATTGGTTTTTAGTTGAGATCTAACCAGCCATATTAGTCATTTGAGATTAGTGTTTGATGTGCTAAGAGTTAAGAAACTTTATGTAATTCTTAAGAAGCATGCATTATGCCAACCTAAGGTGATCTTCTTAGGTTTTTTGGTATTCAAAAAGGGAGTCAAAGTATATGAAGCCATACTTGAGTGGCCAACCCATAAAAAAAGCTAATGTTAGAAGTTTTTGTAAGCTTACATCTTTCGATTAGCAATTTGCTTACAATTTTAGTACCATTGTAGCCCTATTAATTAAGCTAACCAAGAAGAAAGCAGAGTTTAAGTGGAGTGAAAAAGAACAAAAAAGTTTTGATAAAATCAAGGGAAGCAGATGACAGCTCTAATAGTAGCTTCACTAATTTTTGAGAAAGTTTTTGAATTACATGCAATGCATTTGGTGTTAGAATTAAAGCCATACTTTTGTGAGAAAGAAGATAAATTACATACTTTAACGAGAAGTTTACTGGAGTTGCTCTATTTTATTCTATTTATTATAAGGAAATTTACTCTTTAATCTAAGCACTCATTATATTAAAACACTACTTGTTACCTAAGAAGTTTGTCATCTATATTGATGATGAATCAGTGAAGTATTTAAGAGGGCAATAGGAACTTCTAAGGGGACACTAAATGGATGGAATTTCTGGAAGGATTTGCATATGTGATTAAGTACAGTAAAGGGAATACAAATGTTGTAGCCAATACATAGGCATATATTATCACTACCTAGCAGTCTAAGCTATTAAGGTTTGGTTTATTAATAGAGCAATATGCTAAAGATTCTTAATTTAGGCTAATTGTAACTAAATGTAATTCTGGAGTGATTGTTGATGAATTCTATATCGATGAGGGGTATCTTTTTAAGGGAGGAAGGTTTTGCATCCAAGGATGTTTTGTTCGAGAGTTTTAGGGGTTTGTAGGGATAATTTACGAGAAGAGAATATTGAGTTATTAAAGGAGCATTTCTATCAGCCAGGTATGATGAAGAACATCCAAAAGGTGCTGGAAAAGGAGTTTAGTACGTAAATAGAGTCCTTACAAAAAATTAATACGAAAATAGGTCCCAAGCAAAACTTATTACAGCTTTGGGGTACATGCAACTTCAGCACAAATTTTTTTAAAAAAATATATGCACTGAAGTCACACGCCCCTTATGTGACTTCAAGCTGCAAATATATGTACCCACTCTTAGTCACTCCCTTTATTGTCACTCTCGCAAAATTTGTCTCCAATCTCTTTTCAAGCTCAAAATTCTCTCTCTCTCTCTCTCTCTCTCTCTCTCTCTCTCTCTCTCTCTCTCTCTCTCTCTCTCATACACACATTGGTGTTAAGATACTCCCAATATTACATGAATTGGTTAGTATCACTTTACCCATCCTTTGAAGTAAATTTTTTATTTTTTATGTTGTTATGATATTATTTTTTTGTTGTGTAATTCTAGAAAATATAAGTATTTACATTGTGTTTAAAAATTTGCATTACATTTAATAAATGTGTCAGTAGTGTATAAGTCATCGTAATAGATTAAAAAGATTGTAGTCTATAACGCCCTAGAACTAGAGGGCGCTACAACTCGCTACATGTTCCCACATTTCAGGGATACGTTAAGACTCTAAAACTAAATCCATTATCACTTGTAATAATCCCTTATCATATACAAAACAAGAATTCTCCAAATACATTGATTCTCCATATATAACAATTAGAAACATACTAAATAACTTGATCTTGATTTTCTACAACATACATAACTAACCGCTTCTCTTTTCCCAACCTAATGATAGCAATTTCCATACTTATTATAAATTTATCGAATTGACTTATAGTTAAAAAAAAAATAGAAGAGTGAGCCGAAGCCTAATACAAGTACAAAAACGCACACGGATGCTAAGCCGAAACATTCACATACATATAATACAATTGTAACAAAATATAAGTATATAATAGTTTAATTATCTTTAATTTAGGCTAGCAATCATCAAAGGGGTACTCATAACCCTGCCACACTGTGATCTTTATTCACATACATAGGTGATTATAATATAAGTTTTCCTTTAAATCCTTTACACCCAAAGTCTAGAGTCTAGAGATTAGAGACCTAATATTGTAGTTACTTCATCCCATATACTAAGGAATCCTCACGTATGATCAATGGTTGCTTCTCTATGGAACTGCCATTGCAAGCCCCTAGAGTGAGTTGGTCAAGCACAACCAACATTCAAGGTCATTTAGGTCATATATCAATTAGTCCAATTACATTCTAAGTCATAACAAACATAGCCATACAAACAAGCATCATGTACCTGGAAAGTCAAATCAAAACCAATTACAAAACAAATCAATCATGGAACCCGAATATAACAACCCGACAGTTAATTGGAATCTACAACTTTAAGTCTTATATGAAAAAGATCAAACTACCCAACAAGGAAGAAACTCATCTATTTGAAAAAAAAAAGCTACACGTTAGCCTTCGAGAACTCAATAACTAGGTTCTACTTAAAAATTACCTATGAACCTATAAATTTATCAAATCAAAGGTTCCAAAAGAAAATAATCAAATCCATTCATAAATCAAGATAATATAAATACGTAATATGATAAAACTAAAAGTTAACATATTTAAATAATATTATTTAAATACTAAAAATGTAGGATACGATATATATAAAGGAAAATATAAGGTGGACACATAATGGGGGTGTCAAAAATGGATAGTTTTACTAATTGATATAACAAAAAAAATACATACTTAGTTAGACAATACTAAAGCTTATAGAAATGCGTAAGAAAAGATATATTAATAATAGGAATCTAAATCATATATACTATACGGTTAATATCATACATACATAACCATAATATCAATGAAATACAAAAATAATATAACAATAATAATAAATTATGGTCGTAATCATAATAGAATAAAATTATCGTAATCAATTCGATACTTAAAATTGTACATATATGACACAAGTATTACTACAACTCCATACTCAGAAAATAGCAACCCAACTTCAAAAATAACAGAAAATAGAAATCTAGCTCCATAATTACACATGATTTGATAGTATCACGTAAAGTATAATAACAAATTCTTATATAAACAAAAAAAAATGATGATTACAACAATTAAAACAATTATAATAGGAATCGAGTACTAATATAATTACTTTTTATTGTGATATCGGAAAATAGAAATAATATTCTACTCACACAATACTAAAAAATGGAATCAAATTAACTTGCGGAATAAAATGGAGTTCAGAACACTAGATGGACATTAGATTGATGCCGAAAATGAACCTATAAAAAAAAATTCAGAAATTATACTTCACATAATAATGTACTTAAATAATTAATAAATACTAAATTTACTAGAGTGGTTCGGAACTCATAGAAACAGAAACAAAAACCAAATCCAACGAGAGTGTAAAATTAAATTTAGGGCCGAGCTCGAAAAAAAAAATCATGTGTTATGATTAATATTGGAAGCACAATGATGAGAGGAAAAATAAACAAATTGAGAACAAGGGAGGTATGAGTGAGCAAGAAAGGAGAGATTGGAACTGGGGGGTCCGCACGAACAAAGGATGAAGGGAAAAGGGGGTGGGGTTCGGTCTACGTAGATATTGGGAATTAAGATAGGGGAATTACAAGAGAGGAAAGGGGGGATTGGAGGGGAGGTGAAAAGAGATAGAAAGGGATTGAGAAATGAAGGTGGTCTAGCATTAATGGAGGTAGGGGTTTGTGAAAAAAATCAAGAAAGAGAATATGAGGGAGAGAGAAAGTAAGTTAAGAAGGGATAGAGTTAAAATAAAAAAATGAGGATGGCAGCTGGGTATTTAGAATAGAGTTTAAGGTAGGATTTAGGTTATTTTAAAATGTTCTAAATTACTTTAGAACTTTCTAGAATAGAGTGTGCCTTTAATTAAAATAGAAAATAAAGAATTAATGAGAATATATAGTATTTAGAAAATAAGCTATGTATAAAAATATTGTAAGATATATATACTATTAATAAAATTTTTATACCTTATAGGTAAAATAAAGTTAATTTATTTAGTGAATACATAAAATAAAAGTTTTAAAAAAATATAATCGAAACCTTAAATTAAACATCTACTTTATAGGATACACTTTAGAATAAGTCTAGAATTACTTGAAGAATTGAGAAATTTTCTACTAAAATGCGATTTTTAAAGACACGATATAAAAGAATTTTGCTACTTAGTTATTATTTTTACTTTGACTAGGGTGTTTCATAGTCAATTGTTGATGATTGTGCTGCAATATTGTTTATATAATGCGACTAACGTATTCAATGAAAGTCTTCTGAAGATAGGTATCGTATTATTAAGTTAGATCGTGAGGAAGTGACAATTTTAAAGAGTCGAATGTAATTATTGTATAGAGTTTCCACTAACACGATGTAACCTATGTACAAAATAGGGCAAAAATGGTAGATTAGATGAAAATCATCATCTATGCACATAGAAATATTATCAGGGGTTATGTAGGAGTGGACTATGATAGGCAATTGATGAAGAAGCTAAAAATGGATAAAAGGCCAAACTATGCCCAAATTTTATGCATAATTTGAAATAGTATTGGGATTAACATTGCTGGGTTGGAAATAGTGCACGGGCAACAAACATACTATGAAGGTGGTAAGTACTATGAGTTATTGCCTTTCAGGGACAGCAAAGATGTGGAGAACTTCATTAAGATGGCATAAGCGTTTAGTGAATAAGGTATACAATACCTTTATGTGAGAACATGCAGGTAGACAAGTGTGACCCTGCATGATAACACTTCAAACATTACATCACAGCAAGTATAGTCCTTTCAAACTGATTTTTTCGTAGCCAATGAGAGTCAACCTCATACTGCCATAGAGGATGTGGTGCAAGCTGATGTTGTCAACATTAATGTAAGTGAAGAAGCACTTAATGCAAAGTATAGGGAAATTTGGCAAGAGGTTTCGACTTACAATCTTGATATGGAAAAGATTACTATGGGTTTTAACAATACCAACAACAAAGATGATGAGGATAAAGGCGAAGAGGATAGCCAGGGGGTGAAGAGGAAGATGAGGATAACGGCAATGAGGAAGATGATAATGGAGAAGACACGATGGATTTTGAATTTAGAGAAAGTGATGTACTTGTTGCCAACCCATTTGCATCTACATCAGTAGTAATTCAATCTCTCGTAACACAACACAATCGACCTATTGTAAAGGATCAAATTCCATACATAAATATTGGTGGTAACAATAACTATGTTACATTTAAAGAGGAATAGAACACGCAGTGTAGCAATACAGCTGATAATGACGAGTTGAATGTAAGCATGGCATTCAACACTAAAAAGGAGCTACAGGATGTGATCAAGAACTATAACATTAAAAGGCATTACGACTTTCAGGTACATGAATCGAACCTAACGTTGTGGCACATTTACTATACAAAAGGGCCAATGGATGCAAGTGGAGGTTAAGAACGTGCAAGAAGAGAGCATTAGGCCTATTTGTCATAATAATTCTAGAGGAACCACATACATGTAAAAATCCTGTGATAAGACAAGATCATCCTCAGATTGACAATAATGTAATGGCTAGGCACTTCATTGGTAATGTCAGAATCAACCCTGACTTTGCTCTAGCAGACTTAGCACAAAATATTTAGAACGACTTTGGATATATAGTAAGTAAAAAGAGGGTATTCCAGGGGAAGAGAAAAGTAATTGAGATAATGTGTAGTAACTAAGAGAAATCATACACTGAACTTCTAAAGCTTCTAAATGCCATCAAGATAACCAACTTGGGATCACAAGTAGATTGGGGGTGGAAAGGTTTCGCAAAACTAGCTGTATCTGAGTTGAAGTAGGTATTTTAGACATTTAGAGCTTATGTACAGGCATTCAGATACTATCATCTCATCGTATCTGTGGATGGTACCTTTTGTATAGCAAGTATGACCATAAATTGCTCATTATATCTACCATGAATGGAAATAATTGTATCATACCATTGGTGTTCATGATTGTTAACATGAAATTCGAAAAGACATGGTCTCAGTTCTTTCGGAAGTTAAAGAGATATGTTGTTGGCAGACAGGAAGAGACCTTATGTTTGATTTCAGATAAGTATATCGATATCAAGAAGGCAATCGACAGCGTAAACAATGGTTGGTAGCTACCCTTTGTGGTATGGAGATACTGCATAAAGCACATAGCTAGTAATGTCAACCACAAACACAAAAATCAGGCTTACGAGAAGTTAGCAACCGCCGTAGGTATGTAGGCGTAGTATTGGAAATTTTACGCTTTGATGGAAGAGATGTGGAAAGTAAAGGAGGATGCTCCACTTTGGTTTACAAAACTTAACATCGACAAGTGGACACTGGCTAAAGATGGTGATTACAAGTTTAGATACATAATGTCCAAGATAATTAAGAGCTATAATGCAATTCTCAAAGGGGCCTATGGCTTACCAGTTACAGCTCTAGTAAGAAGGATTTTCCATAAATATATCGCGTTGTGGGAGAAGAGGGACAAAGAAATATCAAAGTCTATGGTAGCGAGTGGGGTTTACACGTGAATACACCAACTTAACGTATACCATTAACACTTTTGCCTAATAGGTGATGAGAAACCATAGCATATGCCAAAGAGATTAAAAAGCAAACCTAGGACGAGGCGTTGCTACATGGAGATGGATGTCTGCCATCGAGTCTGATTTTTTCTTGGTTTTTTATTTACTTTTCTTAATCCAATCAATATTAAACTCTAACTCATTTAATACCAATCCTTAATTAAGAGTTAAGAAAAATTTGGTTTTCTGTTTATTTAAAACTTAGAGTTGTCACCCAATCGGGGTTGAGAAAAAAAATAGGTTAAGTTAAATCAATTGGGTGGATTGATTTAACCCAACCACCAGTTTACTAGAAAACTTTAAAAACCAAATATTCAAGTCTCGAGGCTAACCTTTTAAAACCTTAAAGGGTTCCACTTTTATCTTTCTGAAATTAATTTTATCTTTTAAAATACCCATTTTAACTATTTTTAAATAAAACTAATTCTATTTGCATAAATAACAAATCAAAATTATTTAAAAAGGCAAAAATAAAAAGATTTCAATATTCTAAGTCTTCTCATAGGTACCTATGTACCCTCTATTAGGGATCAGACTTTCCATAGTTCATTCCAAAAAAACTTTAATATGTTGGTTGATTTTAATTCGAGAAAACGATCAGGTTTAAGTTTCTTAACTCTTCATTTTTGTTTCAAGAAAAATTCTAGGAAAAAGAGTCCTAATTTGATATGTTTATTTTTTTAGAAAAACTCTAATAACAAGCTCTAATTTTGAAAAATGATTGATTTGATTTGATTCGAGAAGTGAATATTCTAAGTAATAAAACTTTCTATTTTTATTTTATTTATTATTATTTTTTACTTTATTATGTTTTCACCAAAGTAAAAATAAATAAATATTCCTTTCCTTTTCTCTTTTTTTTCTTTTTTTTTCTCGTTTTTATTACAATTAAGGAAAGAAAAGGAAGAAAAAAAAAATACATAAGAACTGGATCAGGGAAGCACATTTGTGGGTCAGGAGTTGGGTACACGGGTCAATCTTCAGATTTAAGTCAAAAATCAAGTCAATCCTAACTGTTGCTTACCCTATATGTGTTCTTCATAGGGAAGAGAGAGGAGGTGCACAGAGGACTTCCTATAAGGCATTTCAAGGTGGTGAGAGGAGATTTGTGAATTTTGTATTGATAAATTTAGGTTTAGTGGTGACACTGTAGTGATTGGTGGTGGTTTGAGGGTAGTGTAAGTTTAGGTGGCAAGAGTGATTCTTGTGCTTGTTGATTGGTTTTGATAATCATGGTGTCAATTTTCAAACACAACGAATGATACGTCGCATCGAGTTAAGCATCCAAAATGGGTTAAATGGGTATGACAAAGAGGAAGTGCAATGGGTGGTTTCGATGGTGCATGTATATGGATATTATGCACCAAGACACAAACACAATCAAAGGTTTGAGCTCGAAATACGATTCAATACAGCTCACGAACCTTAAATGTCACTCAAGATTCAAATGAGAGTTAAATGCAACTTACTAACCGACTCAAATAAGGGTTCACCACAATCTTAGAGTCAAGATTAATAAGAACACAAGAAAGATTAAGGAGTTACTTAGTACTCAATAATCCGGCAATGCAAGCTCTAAGAGCTCAAGTATAACCTTGCTCGAAAGAGAAATATACTTTTTTTTTATAATAATTGTTGTCTCTTCTCTACTAATTACAAATATTGCTATTTATAGCAAATCTTAAACCTTAGTAGCAAAACTATAAAAATGTACAAAGCTTTAAACCTTAAAGAATGGGCCCATAAATAAAATAAAGAGAACATGTACAAGAATACAAAACTGTTCATTTAATAGAAGTTGGCATGTAGTCACTCAACTTGTCTTGGAAGGAGCGAGATTCGAACTGGACCGAGGCGACAGTTAGATGTTTGGGTCCAAGGAAGAGCCTCTAAAATCTCATAGTGTTTGACTGAGACACCAGAGAGGTCGAGACATAATTTTCGAGTGCTAGAATTAGTCGACACTAGTCTTTCTGTACCATGCCATACCGAATGAATCTTTGGCCTCAAGTACTCGATCGTATGGTCTCTCAGCTTCATGGTAGATGATAGAATTAGTGCTAAGCGTTTCCTTTTCTTCCCTTCAACCTTCTGTTATTAGTTTGGCCTTAGCAAAAGCTAATCAACCTTGACTTAAGATCGATCGACCATAACTTAAAGATAGTCGGAGGCTGATTCTTATCAAAGAGCTTAGCCGTGGTGCCGGTTTTGACAAAGGAAGGGGGTGGTGTTTTCGAAGTAGGTCCACCATAAGCTAAGGTTTGCTAAACCCTTGCGTAGTGGATTGATAAATATGCAAAATTACACATTCATCCCCACATATAGCACATATTAATGCTTTCATATGCACTTTTAACATGGATTCTACTCAAAATTTACTAAAATCATGTTAGTGGATCGATTGTTAACAATTCTAATGAAAAAGGATTAAAACATGTCTCAAAAAGCAAATATGTGCTCACGAGCTTTTATTTCAACATCAATAGCTAGATGTGGCCTAACTGGTTGAACACTAGCTGCAAGTTAATGAATTTCTCAACTAAATTAATAGAAGACTAACTACTTCTTATATCTACAGCACACAAGTTCGGACAATAGCCAAGATGCTAATTCCAATAGCTGTTGTTATCAAATTAATAATAGTACACTTAAGCTCTTAGAAGAACTAAGCCCTTGACTCAATTTAGGGAGAAAAAAATCTGCATTTCATTTCTATGTTGAGTTGAGATTGTAGAGTTTCATTTTTATTGGTTTTATTACAGGTTAAGCAATCAAATTCTTCTAACTGAGTAGGTTACAATAACAGTAAAAGCCAAGCACTAACCAAGAGTCAAATGCCATGCTGCTGTCCACATATCGAGAAGGGTTGCACTTCAACCACTCGGAGCAAAGCATGCCAAGCTGTTGATTTTTAATAGCAACTGAACCGACAGAAGCAATCAATTGAAGTCGACAAAGAGCAACCAAGGATCACAATAGCAAGCCACTCTACACAAGCCAACCAAGCGCACCAGCTTATGAATGATGTTTTGAGTAGCAAATGAGCAGTTTGTGATGACTAAATCAAGTGGAACTCCAACTGAAAGCCAGCAAGCAAGCAGCAGGACATTTCATGCAACCAACAAGTCATCAGCAGCTCCCTAAACCAACAAGACATAATAGCATATTGAAATAGAAAAATTCTGCAACAGATCCTTGCCTTGTACCAAAGCAAGAGACAGCTGCGATTCATTACAGCAGAACAAAGGCCAATATTCAAGCAATCCAAACTCCAACACACTAACAATAGCCTCATCTCAAGTGGACAACAGTTTAAGCACGTAAAAAATTCAGCAGCCTAATGGTACTCTACAACCAAGCACAACAGCTGCAACGTGATGAATTCTATAGCCGATTGATTGAAGATTAAACATAGTAGCTATAACTTTCAATTATAGCCCCTATCACAACTGAACAAAGCACTCCACGCTCATCCAAACAGCCGAGCCAATTTCAACTGTAGCCGTGCATCTCCAACAATTCATAGCAGAACAATTCTAATGCCAGCCAATCCGAGAGCCCCTTGTCCGATCGTGCAACTAGCAGCACACTAAACTGAGCTGCAGTTGCAGTCTAAACGCAATAGCCTAATTCAACCGAGAGCAGCCAGTAGATAAACCAACTAAGCGATCAGTCACAGCACCTCCAGCAGCTAAAGCATAAATTCAAAACAACCAATAGCAGCTGCTCTCCAAACTCCATACAAATAGCGCACAAGCAGTAGAGCAGGGTGCTTTCCATACACTGCAGCAGTCCGCGCATTCATTTCCACAAGCCAAGCTTCCAAATCAGTAACTTCATATAGCAGCCAAGAAACTCAAGCTTACTCCAACTTAAATTTGTAGCAGCAGCATATGGTAAAGTCCAAACCTCAGTATAGCAACCAAACAAACTGAGAGTTTTAAACTTCAGCAACCAGCAGCTCTTTCCACATAACAGCTGCTATTGAACAGTAGATGCAATACTCCAACCAGCAGCAAAAGTCCACTTCGAGCTCAGCAGCTCTAACCAATAACTGAGCTAAAATAGAGATCGAGAGCAACAGCTGAATGAGTGGCCCTCCACGTGAACAACAGTGCAGCCATAACCAATCAAAGCTACACAGAGAGCAGCAACTTCTTCACTTAGCACGAGCAACAGCTATCCACACATACTTGCAAGTCGTAAGCTTAGTTTCAGAACCAACAGTTCACCAAGCTGAAAGCAACAATAGTATAGAGGGCCCAACTCTTCTTAAGTCAACTTTCAGAAGGCCTCGGTAAAAGTTTACACTCCTTAATCAAGCCTACACGTGAAGCTTCCATTGTGAGAAATACAGCTGCTATTTTTGGAAAAGAATACGTAATCAAATAAATGAGTAACAATAGCCTAATATCTATTTAAGAAGCCCACACATTCAGAATCAATCTTAACTTTGGCCACAACTCTATTTCAGTTTTTGGGGACAACACAAACACAAGTCTCTAATTAATTTTGAAGCCAACAGGTAGCCTTGAGCAAAAATAAAGCTGAAGTTTGCTGTCTCGACTGGAAGCCCATTTTTATTTTTTATTTTTTTTTTGCCCTTATTCTTGTAAGACAGCAGAGGAGCTGAAGCTAAAAAAGGGAGTTGAAGATCAGAGAGTGGAGAGGGTGGATACAGAGGGCTGAAGACGAAAAAGAAATAGAAGACAGCAACAAGGACAGAGGGACGATAAGAAGCATCCAGCATCTCAGGATGTTAAATTTTTGTTTAGTTTAGTGAAGAACAGAAACTTTATTTTCATTTTATTAATTTTGATTATGTTTTGTTTAATTTCAAAACACTAAATTATTTTGTTACCCTAGGTTTCAAATGAATCGGGATATATCAATTTTTTAATCAAGTTTCGGGATTGAGTATACCACTCGAGGTGTTTTCTTTTCCTTATTATTTCAATTTAGATATATCTTGATTTATTTGGTTTTTGTGATATAATCTAGTATCTAATTTATTTGTGTTTTGTATTAATAAATTGATGTGTTCATATATTATTCCAATATCGAGATTAAGTGTTTGGTTATTTCTTCTATTATGTTCATCATCTAGTTATTAAATACGTGACCATTACTTTTTAGGTAGATAGAGTTAAAGGATATTCGGAAGAGTTTTGATAACTCATGTTGAATATAGCTTGAATTTCTTAAAAAGCTCATTATAGGTATATACGCGTTTTAATTAAATTTATGAACTCACGCACTTAATACGGTTGAGAGTGTAATTCAGGTCATAAAGATATGCTTAAACCATATTTCTAAATAGAATAATAAATTTGGTATAAGCGGATTATTATTTATCCAATACATATAGATAGATTACCTTAATAGGTGAATTTATGCTATAATTAAAATTCCGCTATTCCGAGATGTAGGCAAGTTCTCATAAGTTTAGTTAAATGCCTTTTAATCAATTTCGAATGTCAAGTTAAGACATCACATCAATTCAAATGAGAATAGATTTGCGAATCCCAGTTTGACCTTTTTTTTATCTCCTAAACCCGAGACCCTCATAGTGCAGCTAGAACATTTGGTTTAGTATTCATTTTGTCATTTAGTTTTCCCTTTCTTTTAGTTTAATTATCGATAGTTTAGCTAAGAGAAAAACTCAAATAATTTAGTATTTAACACTTAGCTCTCTGCGGAATACGACCTTGACTTACCATTTTTACTACTTCCACAACTTGATACACTTATCGGTTCACACTCACATTTTCAGTGAGTCATGGATCTTACTCTTAAGGTTACGACAGAGCGTAAGGGGACTTAGGTTCGAGTGCTGAGAATGTGGACAAGCTTTTAAGGACGTTATTTCGTCTCGAAAATGGCTGTGGAGCTTAAATTTCTAAAGAGAGAGAGGTTGTAATAAGGGTTTATGGAGAGAGAGTGAAAGTCTAGAATTCAAACTTAAGAAAGTGTTTTGATTGTTTCTTGATGATTGTAAAGCTTCCTTGAGGCCTCATTTATATTTGTCAATGCTCAATCAATCATAGCAAGCATAAAAAATGCGTAAAATCCAAAAGATCAAAGTAAATGGGTTTTAATTCGATTATTCGAATTCAGTGTCAATATCATGATTCAATGGTCAAAAACCATAGCTGAAACTTCACTCTTGCTAATAGAAGTGATTGGAAGTTTCGAAATTCATTACAAAGCCTAAATCATGGAATTTAAGTGAGGAGGAAAATATATACATTCTAACTTTTCTCAATTTTTCAATCTCCTTTTTACCCTTTAAATGATTGTATCCAGATGTATTTTCAATACCAATTCATAGTTTGGAGTTGTCGCCCTTGATTTTGCAAAACAACAAAGGGAAATGGATAAAAAATGGGTGAAAAACAAGCACCCTAAGCATGTCTTGTTCAATAAAAGAGAAGGAAACAACAAGAAAATGAGGGAAAATTTTCCATGTTAGCCAATTAGAGGCTGATATGTGGCATTTGAGTTGAAAAAATAAAAAGCGCCTTAGCACATGTGCAAGGAATCAAACCCAGGTCTCCTCTCTGTTCTTTATGCATTCTTTCCATCAGGCCTTTGGCTTATGCATTATCTATATATGTAATCAAATTTCATATATGGATCAAGTCGACTTGGACTAGATATAAATCTAAGTCCAAGCCTAAAATTCACTTTATTATTTTTTATTACTTAAGGCCCAAAAAATATTAAAGTTGAATTAAAATTTCCTATCCTATTTAAAATATCCACTACTTTTCTAAACTTTCTATTTTTTGTATTTTCTATTTTTTGGTGTTTTTTATATTTTTTAAATTTTTTTTTAAATTAGGATTGTAAACATCTCGTATTTCCCCCTTATAATTTTAGAATTTTTTTTAAAATAAGAAAAAGGGTCCTAATTCAGAAAAAGTATAGAAAATAGAAAATTTGGAAAAATAAAAAAATAGAAAATTAAGAAAAATAAAAAATAGAAAAAAATAGAAAGTTTAGAAAAAATAAAGAAAGAAAAAAGAAATAGATAGTTTAAAATAAGAATAAGAAATTTTAATAGTTTGAGTTTTTTTTTTTTTGGCTTAAATAATAAAAATAACAAGGGGGATTTTGGGTTTGAGATAAGGCACAAGCCAACGGCTTAATAGTACTATACTTGAACTTGACAGTACATACGAGCTGGAGGTCTTAGGTTCAAATCTCGTAATAGGCACATTGTACCTTTTTCTTTTTTATAAAGCACACCTAACACGTGTTAGAATATCACTAGGTGCTACGTCAACATCTAATCTACGTAGCATAGTGACACAATGGTTGCTTTGCTACATGTTTGGCCACATATCTTATCGAGACACGTAGCACGACACTACCAGATGACATGGCTGATGTGGTACCAGATGACATGGCTGATGTGGTGCCACATCAGCACCTTTCTCCCTCATTTTCCTCCTCTTTCCCATCCTTTTCCTTTTCTTTCTTGTGCTCAACTAGCCTAGACAACTCATTTTGTGACCCTTTTTTATCCAATTTTCTTTGTAATTTCATTGAATTAATGATGAAATTACAAAGTAAACATGGAATACTTTGAATAGAGTCTAAGAGTTTATCCAGATTCACATATTAAGGCAGTCAAAGTTGAATTGGAAAATGGAAAAAAGCTTTAATGTACATTTAACACCCGAGTTAATTGAGCTTAATTTGAGCTCTTTAAATGCAATTCAAATCTTTTAAAGTATGTTTTAAGCAACAATGGATATGTAGAAATCACAATTGACTAATCTTATCAAGCAATTTTCTCAAATTCAAATTGAATGAGTCAAACCCCATCTATGAGCATTTTCCAAATTTATTGGTGCATTATTACTTTTTATGATTGTTTCAACCTAGGTCAATATAAAAGGGGGTTGGGGAATTGTATTTAGAGATCAAGCATCACAACTATACACCCCATATATCCTTTCTCTCTCCATGTTGCGCCCACCTCTCTCTTTCTCTAAGATTAGATACTCCTATAACAAGTTACAAGCAAGACTACCACCTCTATCAAGCTTCCCAAACCCTTTACCCTTGAATCCGAACAACCCCTTCATCCGTTGTAGCTCTTAACTACACTACCAAACTTCCACCGCTAAACCCTAACTCAATCACTATTGCCTACTTTAAAACTAACAACTCTACCCTTCTGTGACCAGAAAAACATCGTGATGGACTTTACTGTTCTTTGAAACCCTT
This sequence comes from Lumnitzera racemosa, assembly GCA_024138005.1. Classification (NCBI taxonomy): domain Eukaryota; kingdom Viridiplantae; phylum Streptophyta; class Magnoliopsida; order Myrtales; family Combretaceae; genus Lumnitzera; species Lumnitzera racemosa. The sequence continues at coordinate 39,273,269 of JAMXBC010000006.1, read as the reverse complement.
AGCTACACCACTCTCACAACCCCAGCGAACCACCATTATGCCTTACCCAAACTACCGTCAGCTATGTCACTACCTGAGGGGACTAGTCATGGCAAGCATCGTATATTATACAAAGGATTGTAGATTTATTTCCCTTTTCAATCACTAACCCTTTATACAATATATAAGGCTACTACTACAACTAACAACCTAAGGTTAGGCAGGCACAAGTAATATCATTACATGTTTATGATAACAAGACTATTGAATTATAAATAGCACATATGTATAAATATTTACAGTCTCAACACTAATCTTACACTCACATCAACCCATTGATGAATTATTAACCTTGGGTATCCTGCAGCTCAGATCCACGAACAAGTTACCCTGTGCAAGTAAACTACGGGGGTATGAGCTAACTAGCTTAGTGAGATATTCCCTGAACCATACAACAAACAAGTTATATAACAATTAAATTCAATTGAATAAATACATAAACAATCGATATGCTATACAAATATATGCAGGTAACCAGGTACTGTATGCAACTCAGATTTAACACCCTCCGAAGTCAAGGTTGGAGTGTACATGGCACCAGTCAAATTCAGATATCATACTAGAACTTATATAATAACGAAACTCTACATTTCATATTAAAAAACACAATGGTATATCCATTTTTAGTTTGAGTCAAAACTTAGTTTTATATATAATTATGAGTAAGTTCTCACAGCCCTCACTCACCTATAAACGGAAGCCTCTAGACTTAACCCTTAATAAGGTGATTGGCATCTCCAATGCCTAGTATTCCTGTAAGCCAGTGTAAGGTCATGTCACACATGTGCACTATACGAAAATACTATAATCACAAATAATCAACTCATATATACTACTTTCGTGTGATGTGATAGCTGGAATTAATTATGTAGTGCATGACTATGCATGTTTCAATTTATTTAATTCAAGTTTGATAATATTAAGTCATTTATTAAGTGATCAACAAAATCGCAGACAAATCGATTCCTATTGAATTTACTGTACTGCAAACAGTACATTATCATACTTTAAAGTAAATTCACTATTATCAAGCGATATCATACACAAGTATAACCCATCCCCACATAACATTCAATTTTTAATAACAATTAATATTCACTATCTACATACATAACCATGTACAAAATCATTAGGAATACTCACTCGGCCATCCTCTATGTTAAGGATCATAGTAATTTGCTAGTAGGTCAGTATCAATCTTGTGATCACCCGACATTAAGGGAATATTAAAAGAAATAAGTGTTAGAGTTAAATAGCTAAACTATTGTTATATTTAGTACTATTTAGTTAAATTATCTATTTTATTATATAGAATTATCGATTCAAGCTTTTTAGCTAATCACACATGACTTATTCAATTTAATTTGGACTTTTATAAACTTATAATCCATTTTGATCGTTTTGGGACATACTTTCTTGTAACGAAGCCCGTTTTGGATGTTATAACTTGCAGTTTCAACTATAATATAAAAATATTGCAAAATTAATTATTTTGACGTAAATAATTAGAAAATATTATTTTAAGCTTTTCTTGGTATAATTATGGTTTAATAAATATTTAAATCTTATATTTTGTAGTTTTCTTATTTTTAAGTCTATTATACTATAATTACTTCTTTTTGCCAATTTTGAGGTTTAAGACTTATCGATTCAAATTTTTCTACTTTATTACTTTTCTAATTAATTAATTATTTGATTATTATTTTTAATTACAAATTTAATTAATTTATACTAAGTGATGATGTGGAAAAATAAGGGAATGCCACATGTTACTTTTATCCTTTTTCCATATTTTCTTTTTGTTTATATTTTATGTCATTTATATTAATATTTATTATTATATTTTACTAAATTTTATAAATTAATTATTTATTATGTACATATATATATATTCATATTTATTAAATTAATATTATAGTATATTATGTATGTACTATTCAAATATACTTATATTTCTATATATACGATATTATTCATATACGTATGATTATACGTATAATATACTTATGTACAAAAATATCCTAACTTTAAATATATTATGTACTATACGTATGTGTATATATATACATATGTAATTGAACTTTATATACATACGTACATATATGGTTATAATACATACATACATATACTAAAGTACTTAATATAAGTAATATTATATATAAATACATATACTTAATCATCACGTCTAGTACACATATATATAGAATTTATAAAATAAAAATACAATATAAATACACAACGGTATGTTCTTACACATACCGTATATATATATATATATATATCCTTTAATATAGTTATACTATATTATACTAATATTTATATTTTGTAATTATATATGTATATATATATAAGTTACATAATATTTTTATGTACATTGAATAAGAAATTCAATAAATCGAAGTATACATATAGTATTCTATATAATAAAATACTAAGTACATATACATATCTATACTATACACGCATACATATACATACCATATAATAAAAATACTATGTGTGTGTATATATATATATATATATTCACACATATATGATATATATGTATATAAGTAAAGAAAATACATAGATTATATACATATATTCTAGGATATACATACATGTATGTGTACATAACTTTCTTGTATAATTGATTTGTAGAAATTACTATAACATATATACCATACTATACAAGGAATTACTAAATTACATATAATTTCTAAGAGACATGTATGTAAAGAATATATAGAGATGATTATTACAAAATACATACACTATATGTAATAAAACATTCTTTTAAAATATCCATATATGAAGATCATTAGACTTCTCCTTAGTTGATGTCTATAAGTTTTTCTAGAAAATTGAAAAAAAGAATGAAGGTTTATGGTTTAAAAAGGGAAGCAAATTTAGAGAATTTGGAATATGTTTTGGTTTTGCAATTTTCTAAGCATAAAGAACAGCTACAATAAGGTTCATAATTAACTAAATCAAACAGTAAATGAAAGTAAATCCAAGGCATGATTTAGTAATTGATGGGATAGGATATTGACTTTATTATTTTGTCTTACTCATAAGTTTGGAACACCTAAAAGTAGAAAAAGGAGCACATGGGCAGCTGCAATTCTGGAAACCAAAATATTTAATTTTTCCTAATTCAAAAATTATATATTTAGTATTTATAAAATAAAATTTAAATTTTATGAAAATTTATTAATTTAATTGTTACCCGTAACATTTATAATATTTACGAGTTATTTCAATGCATTCATTAAATTTTATATGCGATTACACATATTAACCAATAATTATATTCAACTAAGATTTTATTATTATAAAATTATATTTATCTATTTTATAAGTTTAAAGTTATAGTTTTAGGGTTTTCATCAAGTTCGAGTTCGAGTATTTATGCATACATCGGATTTAGGGTTTTGTACGTAATTTAGGTTTCAATCGAGTTTCTAGAGTTTTTATTATCGATACTATATTCGGTTTCATACTTCAATAAAATTTTTATTTTACCAAGCCTTATTGACCCATGATGTTATCTAAAGCACTCAGATCTAATTTAGGACCTAAACAGCTAATTACATAGGGTTTACAGGCCACCATTTCCAACCACTATCCAAATAGCCACCATTAACCATGACAATCTTTCTACCCCCCATATTCCCAATAAGAAACATGTAAATTTAACTTCACCTACTGCTTTTGATGTCTAGATAAAGTCATAACACCAACCCCACAATTAATGTGCTACCCTTTTACCCACGACCTGAGCACTTGAATCTAACTCGACCTGCAATCCACTCTAATCGATTGACTCGTGCATACACCTCCCTTGGTCCAACTTTGTTTCGTGTTGTATTTTTTTATATTATTTGTTTTATTTATTTTTTATAACCATAATATGTAATTGTAAAAAATAATTAAAAATTGGAAGAAAAAAAAGGTAGTAAAAAAAGGGAAAAAAAGGGGGAAGTTTAGTTTAGTTTTTTTTTAAATAAAAAAATAAAATAAGAACATAATAAAAAAATGAAAAATCATTTTATAATTTAGAAAAATCTACTTTCCAAATAAATAAAATAAATTAACCCTGTTTTTCAAAATTATGACTTTTTTCTTAGAATTTTCAAAATAAAAAATAAAAAGACAAACTGAATTTAAGACCCTTTAGAAATTTTCCTTAAATAACTCAAATAGATTAAAAACATAAACTCGACATTTTTTTATTAAAACAAACCAACTCACTAACATTTTCAAGAATGAACTGTGAAAATCTAATCCCAAATAGCGGATACATAAACACTCTTATGTAATTACGAGGTGACTTGAAATATGGAAAATTTTCTTTTTCCATCTTTTATAAATAATTGTTCGATTTTTTTTCTTTTTTATAGATTCAATCAAATTAACTTAGTTGTATGTGAATAGATTTAATTTTTTAAGGGTATTATTGAAAGATAAATTTAAACTTGAAAAGTTAAAAAGTGGTACCCATTAAAGGTTTAAACAAGTTAACCCCCAGACTCAAAAATTTAGTTTTCAAAACCATTTTAAAAAATTGGTTTTATCAAAAAACCCGTAACTAAGTTAAAAACAAAACTCTTTTTTCTCAACTCTGGTTGGGTGGTAACTCCGAACAGTTTTAAAAATCAAAAATTAAGTTTTTTCTTAACTCTTAATCCAGGGTTAAGGTTAAACAGGTTAGGGTTTAATAGTAACATGGTTAAGAAAAAATAATAAAAACAGGGAAAAAAAATCAGACTCAAGAAGGACCCTTTACCCTATTAAAAAAAATTAATATCATTTTGGAGAGGAGAGGAGTTGCAAAAATGGGGTATCTACATCCCCAAAGCACCTAACAAGAATAAATGTAATCACTATCGAAAGGAAGGACATAATAGGTGAAGATGTCCAGATTGAGTAGGGATGATAGATAGCATTATTAGATTTTACATATGCATACGCACGAATTTATTGTTTGTTTATATTTTCAAATTGTTTCATATTATTTGCAGCATCTCTAACAACTGTCTAACATTTTTGCAAATTAGATGGATTTAAGCCCCATTAACACCTCGATTTTAGGTGACCAGGCATCCCATCACTCCCAAGATGTATAGGATAGATGGCTACATATTTTACAACTTCTAATATTCATTCAAGATGTTGTATGAGTGTTGTCATGCTAATATTTGTGTCCATATGACTCATTGTAAGCAATAGGTACCCTTACTATTAGATGCCATGAGCTAGGCCTAAAGAAAGAGGAAGAGCGCATCACATTTGATAATTGCATGGTGCCATAATTGGAGGAGGTTAAATTTATGGTTGTTAGCTGACTTCCCTTTATCCAAATGGATTGGCATCTAATCACTGTCTTAGTGGAGAGGTGGAGGCTAGTGATACATATCTTCTACATGGCATACAGCGAGATGTCCATTACATTATAGGATATTAAGGTCTGATTGGGACTAAAGGTGGATGGTGCTATGATTACTAGCAACACCAACAAGGCTTAGGTTATTGTGGCTAAGGAGTTGCTAGGTGATGTGCCATTGGAGGCAAATGCCAAGGTTGGATGAATACTACTATCATGGCTGCCTAGCAGGTTTAGGATTATACGTAAACATGCTGACAAGGATTGTAGTAACATCCATATCGCTAGGGTATTTACTTCGATTTTCCATTATTTAACTTGTGGTATATTTATCATCCCTAGGGTTAAGGCTTAGTCATTCCTTGAGCATAAAAGTACCTAGAAATAAATTTACATTCTCCAGTCATTTCCCTAAGTTTCCAACTACTTCATCATCATCTCCCTTTCAAATATGATAGTTTACTCTATACTTGATCATATGTGAATGGGATGTTACTATAATCCTGAGTAAAATTCTCCTGCGTTACCAATAAAAATTCCACCATACCTATTGATAAGGATCGAAGAAACAACAACGGGTCAGGAACCTAGAATGGGTATTCAGAATTCCAAAAGAAATGGGTACAAAGAACAGGAAGGTTTTGATGGTGAATGTGAATAGATATTGTCACGCCCCGAAATGGTAAAATCGTAACAGCCCTGCCATGTAAACCATTATAAGATAGAAGTTAGCCTTACAACCACTATCTTAAACATGATCTACACAAGGCGTTCACGACTAACCCGATTTGAAGTAAACAGTTTGTAATTTAAATAAATCATTTACCTAAGAAAGTGAGGAAATATATATATATATACTATAATTCGATTATTGCAATTAAAGTTTACCATAATTGTCTGTAACATATTTCCTAGTTATGCATTATTCAGAAATGAAAAGTAATAAAATATGTGTTAATTCTTCAATGTTTTTCCTCACTCCCCAGGATTCAGCAGTTGCTAGCTTCAGAGTAGTTGTTTGCCGCTTTTTAGCCAGCACCTGCACGACGTCTATAGGGATGTGAGCAACCATAGCTCAGTAAGTTAGGATGGAGAACTTAAAACTATACCGTAAACACAACAAGGTTTTCAATCAACTTATTAGGTGCAATGCATGTGCAAGCAAATGCCATTGCACGGCGTTATTCGGCCTATCGTGAGATTAGAGAAATTACGCCCGCTCTAATCCAAGTTAAGGAGTTGCCCTTAATGCAACAGCTCACGACCAAACCCAGGCTTGTGCAATGGAGACCTCACTCCTCCCGCGACTACCTTCGAACCACTAACTTCACCCTTGCTACGACCTCCTCTCCTGTCACTTAGTTCGGCCAAGGATGAAGAAGGGACCAATTGCAATCCTGCGCTATCCCTTTCGAAGAGGTCGGTATTTGGCCAGAGAGTCCTAAGTTCCCCTAACGGGTTGCCATGTATGTTCGATTATGATTACTGGTCATATATTTGATTAAGTCCAGTTTAGGGTGATCAATCATTTCATATAAATCATACAATACATGCCAGAGCAACAAACAGAATCATAGCATCACCCATAATCAAGCACATATACACATCCAACTATCTAATAAGCATAACCAAGCATAATCTTAAGCCTCCAAAATACAGCATCGTATTAATCCTAACTTACCTCGACTCCTCGCTCACTAACTCGAGGTCCAATTTGCTCAGACCATCGCCGATCATCTCTATAACACAAACGTGGTTTCAGCTTTCATATAATGATTATAGGTTCATTTTCTCCTATAACGCTTATTGTTATGTTTTATTTAGGGTTTAATATACCTAATTATCTAAGTCTTAAGTCTTTTACACTTATTCTAGGTTTAGGGTTAGGTTCGAGTTCGATTTCCGTATCGATTTCTAAATCGGGTTCTAGTTTGATTTCTAAGTAATGTTTTATACTCCAACCCTAGAAATTTGTTTCAACTCATAATGTAAAATTAATCACGTTACTTCTCGATTTCCTAAATACCATCATTATCTCTAATTAGTATTTTATTTTACCCAGTACACTTAAATCAGTATTAGTCTATCGAATTCACTCCTAATGTGAGAAATTTTTACATTTTTTATATAATTACATAAATTCAAGTTTCGTATCAGATTTATTGTACATTTTGATTATTATCAAAATGTCAATTTTATTATAATATTTTCTATTTATTATATTCTAATAATTACATATTATGTATTATTACCTTTTATGTATATAATACACTTCTAATATTTCTATCACTTTAATTATCGTCTCTAAACACCAATCATCATTTCAAAATGTCTAAATTCATCCTAGATCAGATTTTACTCCTAATTTATAAATTAACTTAAAATTTACTATTTTCCCCATTACTCATTTACTACATAATTAACCTAATAATTACAATTAACACCCTAAATGCTATAAGTATTATACTCCATCAGATTTCAACATCTTAAAACATGTAATTATTCACTAAATCAGTAATTAACCATCTAATTACTTTATTAACCCTAAATTACCCATTTTATGCCTTATTTTAAAGCCTAAAAATTTCAAAAATTAATTTTTGAAAACGGGCTTCATAGCACTGTTTTATATCATCTAAGTGGCCTACAAAAAATTTTTTGGCTCGAAACTACACTCCTAAGGTCATTTATTTCTAAACTGAAACATGCACGGTTTTGCACGATTTCTTAAAGATCCTATATCACGAGACATATTTTCATAAAAATAATATTTTTCCTATAAACTACATATAAAAATATTATAGAATAACAAGTTTCATAATTTTTCAATAATATTTACTATTTTTAAAAAATTACATAAAATCGGGCTAGAAATCGAACTCACCGATTTTGGTGGCTTCGGCCACCGATGTGTCGGCCTACCTGGGCGTTGTCACCACCGTGTGGTGGTGGTATCCGTCCACTTCCAGTTGCTCGTCGGATCTGGGTTCTCCTTTGTGGCCCTAACTACACAGTTTTCCTTTTCTTTTTTTTTTCTTTGGTTTTTCTCTCACTTTTTGCCTCTCCCTAATTTTCCTTGATTTCTAACTTTCCAAATGAGCTTCTAATTTTTCTTGCTATTTATAGAACTTTAGTGTAATTATTGTGCATTAAATTGGACAAGACAATTGCCTTATCCCTTAATTTTTAGCTTTTGTGTTGTCTTAATTTAATTGGCCAATTTTTTCTTGTTTTTCCCAGTTGCCATGACCTATATCTGGATCATTCCTTATTTTTCTTGATTTTTTTTATTTTTCCTTAATTAATTATGAATTTTCTTTAATTATTTAGTATGATTTTAGCACATTACGCGTATTTTAAATAATTACGCATATTTCTACATACATATAAATTCATATATAGTACAAATAAGTATTCATAAATATTATTTAGGTCATTTTATGATTTTTAGTATACATATAATTTATCTCTAGCGATTCGTCAATTATCGAAATGCATTTTACGCTTTTTCGATAAATAACGAGTTATATAGTTAAAATTTGAAAATTTTGTAATCTCCTATTTTATTACTTATTTTCTTAAATTCAAACTTACGAGATTAGTTTACTAATATTTTTTGCTTTACTTTATAATTTAGGCTCGATCGGGTCTTTTAACCGATCGAAACCTCAGATTGCTAGATTTGGAGCTTACAGATATCACACACCAAGACACAAACACAATCAAGGGTTTGAGCTCAAAATAGGGTTCAATATAACTCACGAACACTAAAGGTTACTCTGGATTCAAATGAAGGTTAGATACAACTCACTAACCGATTCAAATGAAAGGGTTCACCACAATCTCAAGGTCAAGATCGATAAGAATGTAGGAGAGATTATAGAGCTTAATCTATACTCAATAATCCGGCAAATGCTAGCTCAAGAGTAGTCTTGCTCAAAAAGGAAAAGATTCCAATCACAGGAATATGCTTTTCTATCTAATTTCATATATTGACATTTATGTATGTCTATCTCTGATGTTTACAAATGTTGCTATTTATAGCAAGCGCTAAACTCCAGTGGCAAAACTATAAATAATGTACAAGGCCTTAAACCTTAAAGAATTGGGCCCATAAATGAAATAAAGGAAAACATACATAAGAATACAAAACTGTACGCTTAATAAGGGAAGTCGGCATGCAGTTACTCGACATGTCCTGGAAGGAGTAGTATCTGAACAAAATGGGGTTGGCAGTTAGATGTACAGGTTCGGGAAGGAATCCTTGAAGTCTTGTAATATTTGGCCGAGACACCAACAAGGTTGGCCCATAATTGTTGAGTGTTAGAATTAGTCAGCATTAGTCTTTTAAGACCATACCGAATGGTTCTTTAGTCTCCAGTCTTCAACGGTATGCTCTCTTGACTTCTCGGCAAATGACAGACTTATTGCCAAGTAGCTCCTTTTCTTCCCCTCAGTCTTTTGTCAATTGCTCAAACTCAGCAAAGCCGTTCGGCCTCAGGTTAGAACAGGTCGACATCTTCTTTTAGAGGGTCGACGTTGGCTTTAGACAAGTCGGCCTCGGCTTAGACATAGTTAAAGGTTAATTCCCATCATTACCATGGGTCTAAAAGGAAGTTATTCTCAATTTTAAGTGTTGAGCACAGGCCAGGATGCCAAATAAGCTCTTTCTCCCTTTTTGTTTTACCATGGGTGCCAAGTGTCTCTAGATTTCCTCAATGCTCATCGAAGTTAAGAGATAGCTCTTTATATCCTTCTAAACAATGTAAGTGTTGAGGAATCCATCATGGATCACTTTCCAATCAAATTCCCATAATCATAGGCACTACCTCGAGGTCAATCTCATCCACGTACTACCCTGCCTTGAATGCTATCCACATTCTTTTATGCACATAGACCATATCCTTGTCATTAAACCATTTCAATCCATAAGGTCAGGGCTACAACTAAGTTAGCAATTTCATTTTTTCTACTAACTCAACAAAAATGATGTTGGTACAGCTACCTCCATCGATAACCAAGGAACAGGTCTTCCCATTCACTAGGCATCGCATATGAAATAAATTTTCCCTTTGTCCGAGATCTGCCTTCAAGTCAACTTGTATAGCTGTAGCTAGGAGTTTATCCAAGTCCTCAGGATAGACATCTTCTTCTATCAACTGGTCTTCTGAGCTCTTGCCACTTTAGCTTTCTACTTAAGCATTGGGTGCTTCACTTTTCAAGACCATAGCCCTCATATTCGGACATTGAGAAGCAATGTATCCGTAGCCTAAGCATTTCAAGCACTTCACTTCTCAAGCCTCATTGCTGGATGCATTCTCTTTCTCGGCAATCTTTTTCTCGACATGGATTGGTCGATTAGGCTCTCCTTTCTCTATCTTCTTTTCTTGCCTTCTCTTGGCATACCTTTCAGGCTCAAGGTTGCCTTGTTGAGGTCGGTCAGTTGACCTCTGATGCCTTCTTTTCCTCTGTCTCTCAACTCTTAAGGCCAAATTAATTAGCCTGTCCAGAGAGTTGAACAACTGCAATTCAACTATGTCGGAAATTTCATCTCGGAGTCTACTCAGGAACTTAGCAATGGTGCGGTCTTATGGCTCAGTAATCTCACATCTCGTCATTAAGGTCTTAAACTCTTTCAAATACTCTTTAACAGTATTTCAACCTTGTCTTAGGCGCTGAAAAGCATGGAGCATCTCTTGCTTGAAGTAAGTCGGTACGAGGTGCTGATTCATCAACCTCTTCATAAGCCTCCATGTTCTGATCGACTCTTCTCCTTCAACATCTCACTTAACAACCAACTTATCCCACTAAAGGCTTGCATACTCAACAAGGGATAATGAAGCTAGCTTAACCTTTATTCATTCATCACATTCGTAGTTCTCAAACAACTTCTTGACTCAAGGAACCCAGTCAAGGAATTCTTTAGGTCGGCTACTTCCATTAAAGGTCAGCAATTTTAGCTTGACATTATCAAGTCTTCGGCCAGGTGCTTGGGTTTCATCCCTTGCAATCTGAGATGGTAGATTCACTTTGGTTTGACTACTTCTATTAGAGCTATGCTTGGCAATGTCTCTTTTCAACCTCGGTTCTCTTCTTCAACCTCATTGATTTGTTTTAAAATCAACACTCCTTTCATTTCTTTGTCTCAACTCAAGTCAGTTTTCTCTCTTTCTTGACTCAGCAGCTCTTCACCCCTGTCATTCATCATGATCAAGTTTATTAGAACCACTTCCACTTATGGGTGTTCTCTCCCTTCTTTCCTCTCTGCCTTCTTTCCTCTCTGCCATCTTTTCTGCGACCTCTGACTAAACTAGTAAGCTCTTAGATGGAATAAGTGAGATTCTGGATCTAATATTCCTAATTATCAACACGTTATCAAACTTCCACAAGGACTGTCACTAATGTTGTTAACACTATCCTCCTACATTATTGTCCATACAGTAATTTTCCAGAAAATCAAACAAACAACAAAATATAATTACAATAACCCAGAAACAACCACTACTTGGTTTCTGTAGCTACCACTATTGACAAACAACTACTACGAATAGTACACTATACTACAGAACAATGATTAATAGGGAGGTACAAACCACGAATCAAACTCTGAAGAACACTAACACGTGTCATGCCCCAAAGCTCTAATACCAATATGATAAGGATAGAAGAAACAGCAGTAGGTCAGGAACCCAGAATGGGTATTTGGGATTCCAAAAGAAATGGGTACAAAGAATAGGAAGGTTTTGATGGTGAATGTGAATGGATATCATGCACTAAGATACAAATACAATCAGGGGTTCAAGCTCGAAATAGGGTTTGATACAACTCACGAACACTAAATGTTGCTTTGGAATCAAATGAAGATTAGATGTAACTCACTCATCGGTTCAAATGAAGGGGCTTACCACAATCTCAAGGTTAAGATCAATAAAAACGTAGGAAGATTAAAGAGCTTAATGTATACTCAATAATCAGGCAAATGCTAGCTCAAGAGTAGCCTTGCTCAAAAAGGAAAAGATTCCAACTGTAGGAATATACTTTTCTATCTAATTTTGTATATTAACATCTATGTATGTTTATCTCTGATGTTTACGGATGTTGTTATTTATAGCAAATCCTAAACTCTAGTGGCAAAACTATAAATAATGTACAAGGCCTTAAACCCTAAAAAATTAGGCCTATAAATGAAATAAAGGAAAACATACATAAGAATACAAAACTGTACGTTTACTAAAGTAAGTCGGCATGCAGTTACTGGACATGTCCTGAAAGGAGTAGTATCTGAACGAAATGGGATTGGCAATTGAATGTACAGGTTCGAGAAGGAATTCCCGAAGTCTTGTAGTATTTGACTGAGACACCAGAAAATCTGGCCCATAATTGTTAAGTGTTAAAATTAGTCTACATTAGTCTCTTGGGACCATACTAAGTAGTTCTTTAGTCCTTAGTCCTCGACCGTATGCTCTCTCAACTTCTCGGCAAACAACGGACTTGTTGCCTAATGGTTCCTTTTCTTCCCCTCGGTCTTTTGTCAATTTCTCAATCTCAATGAAAGTGTTTGGCCTCGACCTTGAACTGTTCGGCCTTAGGTTGGAACAGGTTAGCATCTTCTTCTGGAAGGTCAGCATCAACTTTAAACAGGTTAGCCTCAACTTAAACGTAGTCGGAGGCTAATTCCCATCACCTATCCCATTCATTCTTCTAATTCTCCACGTAACATCTTTGGTTGGTATGTCTTCTTATAGAAATACAATTGATGTGATAACTCTTGTATATTACTTATTCGTGTATCTCAATAGTATAACTCAGCATAGATTGTAAATCTCTAAACTATTCTTTGAGTGATTACTTCTTGTTGAATCAGAGTCATGTAATTCTTAACAATATATCTTTTATTAATGTTTCAGTATTCGCAAATCATTCGTACTAATCACATCCTATCTATATATACATAATAACAGAATAATATCTATCATGATCCCCAAGTTATTGCCCATAGAAAAATATAGTAGATCAATACCTGTAAATAACATGTTACTTGTATTTATCCTTATAATATGGCATTATCTTCAATCTCACAGTTTCATGTCGTTTCTCAAATAAAAGATACGAGCTAAAAGGTCATCTGTCATACATCATGCTCATATACTCATTTTTGGTTGTTGACAAACTTAAGTTGATCTCCATATACATTTCAAACTCAAAGTCCATTTGATGTCACTTCAGATCATTCATTTCCTATCTTCTTTAAAATACAAAGGGAACTCGAGTTTTTGGTGCAATTGCTCAAGAATTGAGTAGGAGATGGTTTTTTACTAATGAATCGATATTCAAAATCATTCCATTCTGGATCCTTTTCAAACCAAGAAATATAGGCCTACTTACCATCTACACTAGAATAAATGGAGTTTTTCAAAAAAACCTTTTAGATTTTAATTCCATGACCCAAGAGTATATATCAAAATTCAACTTTATATTGAAGAAAAATCACATCTGGAATAAACTTCTCATCACAAAGATCTACGCAGTCTTTTATACACATTGAAATATCACTTATTTACTTTCCCAAATACGTTGCTTGCAAATACTATTTTAGTCAACTATTTACAAGATTATATTTGGTATACTAAGAGAACCAAAACATATCAAAGAATACCAAATATTTCGAAACAATAAGAGTTCATTTTGTAAATCCTGACTTAAACATGTTAATGGTATTCAAGTTTCCAGTTTATATTACTATATAAGGATCTAAATTGCCAAAAGTTACTTTATCTCACTAACTTTTGACTTTACAAATTATTGATTCCTTCAAAACCAACAAACTTCTCATAGAGATCAACCCATGTCCACTCACCGTCACCTTATCATTTCCAATTTTGAAAAATAAACTTATTCATCACACATTTCTAAGTCTTAAGATGTAGCTTCACACAATCTATTATTATTACTATCATTCACTACATCAAGTCTTTTCCCTTTATTTACTTCATTGCCTTCTGCATGACCTTTTGCTTAAACTTAAATGATAATCTTCTCTTAAAGTTTGATATGGGGCTATGCTTCTTTTCATATATTTTTCATACTTCTTGATTTGCTCATACATTCAATTGCCTTTGCCTTATCCTTAATTGTTTCGGTATCTAAATTAAGGTTAGAGTTTTCTTTAGATTCTCATTCAAATTCGTATTATATATCTCTTAAAGTTCCTTCAATTTCTACACTTACTTGAGATACAACATCAAGGTTATTATAAACATGCCTTTTTTAACCTACCAATATCCTTTCTTCAAAGTTTTGTTTGTAATATCAACTCTAGCTTCTTTTTCCAACATCTTTCATTCACCTATCAATTATAAAGTATATTTTGTGACATGTATTTATGATCTTACCAAATGAATGGAACATCCTCTAATTAACCTTATTATTCCACACGAGTTAATCTTCAAATTGTTTCAACCCTTTGCCAAATCCTCTTAATTAGATCCTACCGTATCCTCTGAGTCCAATCATATTCTTCTTATTATCCTAAGCTTAACTACTCTACACCTCATAATTATATCATACTCACATTCTAGGTTTTAGTTGTACTCTATTCTTATTACAACCTCTCCCAATATATTTCCACCAATCACCATCAACTTTTCCCAAAAAAAAAAACCATTCAATTCAATAAGTCATGCATTAATAATACCAATTTCCATTCGTCCTTCAATATTTCCAATCATTCAACTTCTACAAGCTAATTCATTCACTTCGTATATGTACTTCCTATAATTTCACCAGATTATAAACCAATACCCAATCAATTCAATTTCAATACAATTTCATTAATTTAACTCCTATAATCTATAAACTCTTCATCATCCATTATCATTTCCAATCACGAATAAATCAATGGTTAAGAATTCAAGAGTAACCACGATAAAAGTTTGACTAACATTACTTATTACCCATTATAGATTTATGTTATATATTATTTTACACATATATAACTTATATAATCTTAATAATATAAATCTTTTATGTCCTACTTATTTTCCTCACTCTCAATGTTCCTAAGATGTTTTATTTATTTTAGTTATGACATCCTGAAGTTAGTTAAGATAAATCGCACTTTAAGCGAATTGCTGAAGACCATGCTTTGATACCACCTCAAAACTATTACACTCCAAACCAAAGAGTCATAACAACCTTATCGTGTAAATCAACCTAAGTTAGAATCTTGCCCCTTTAGTTGCTAATGTAGGTATAGCTTACATTAGGCCTTTACCACTTCACAGCTTTGAGTCGTCCAATTCAATATTGGTTTGGTATCAACTTATTGTGCAGATTTCTAAAATAATTTTTTGAAAGAAACTCAATGGTAAAAGAGTTTAAGAAGAAAACGAGCTTTATAAATAATTTTACAAAAAGATATGATAACGGTTTATAAAAGTCCACAGGTTTACAGAACATTATATAAGTAAATATAAATGAAAACTAGAGGGCCACTAACAGACACCCTATTAGTTTCCATACAAATTAATAAGTTTGATAAATAACTAAGAATGCAGTCCATTAGCCTTGAATCTCATTCCCTGACCCCATTCTCTAGCGTTTTGAAACTTGGTTTAATTATGATGATTTTATTGGTAACTTGCAAAATAACTATAGGGAAGTGAGTAATAATTACTCAGTAAGTAGGACGAAGACAATAGCGTATGTCAATCATCAAGCAACCAAGGTTTTCGAGTAAGGTTAATTAGATGTAATGAATGTTCAAGCAAATGACATCGCACAATGTTGACCTATCATCGTGAGATCAAAAAAATTATGCTTACTCTAATTCGAGTTTTTAAGAGTTTTACATTACTTACTTAACGAATTGGACACCAAATCGAAGCTTGTGCAATGGAGAAACATCCTCCGCCCAAGATTACCTTCGAACTACAATCCCAAATCTTGCCACGACCTCCTCTCTTGTCACTTAATTCGACTAAAAGTAAGGAAAGGACTGTATCTGCTATTCTTATCAAAGGGTTCATGTTTATGCTAAGAATCTTAATCATTTCCCTTAATAGGTTGTGA
Source organism: Lumnitzera racemosa (assembly GCA_024138005.1). NCBI lineage: Eukaryota > Viridiplantae > Streptophyta > Magnoliopsida > Myrtales > Combretaceae > Lumnitzera > Lumnitzera racemosa. The sequence goes on along the minus strand of JAMXBC010000006.1, from coordinate 39,256,795 downwards.
TGCAAGTCAGGTTAATAGTTAGGTTGAGTTTGTGTTAGATTTTTTTAGGCATGATCAGGCAATTTCATATAAATCAAAGTAGGTAATATCATCAAACAACCAATATGTATAATCCATCACTCCATAACAGAAGTTCAATGTTCAAACACATGTACTGTACACACACAAACTAATAACTTACAATCACAAACAAGACACATACTAAGGTCTCTAAGTATACTTAAGCAATACTCCAAAGCATGGTTAATTGCTGATCCCACTTACCTAAAACTCAATCACTCGCTAACTCGATTGTTCACTTATCCTTGTGGGTGATACTTTGATGTTTATCTTGATATAGTACTTTATTCTTCTGAGCTCTCTCCCGAGTTAATATGTCCTTGAAATATTTATTAAAAAAGCTTCTAAGATATCCTCTACACTACATGGACATTGATATTCACCATAGATTTATCTTCTGCGTCAATTTCCGAGGTTGGTAAATACTCGAGATTATTCAACAAACATCCTCTAAGCTACTTTCTAAGCTAGATTACCCTTGCAATTCTTAAACTGGAAACTTCTAAGTTAACCTCTAAGCCATATCATGGTTAAGGATTTGACAGGATTATCCTCCAAGTCATCCTTTGAGTTTAATAACTACCCGGGATTCTTTACGACTTACCTTTTGAAAAAACTTCTGAGTGTTCACCTGTTTATAATTACCCTAAATATTCTACTAAGTTACCTTCTGATTGAGTTATTGCATCAACTATAATTTAAATTTCTTAACAGAAATCCTTTAAGATATCGTTTAAGCTTAATCAGCTTTATAATTTCTAAGAATCTTTCCTTTGAACTTTCCTCTAAGACCCACAACATCAAAGTTTCAACAAATACTCTATCTGACTTAACCTTTGAGCCTTCCTCTTTACTATGCTTCTCCTTGAGTTTTTAACCTCTAACTAAACTTCTGAGTAATTATCAAGTAAAACATTTGCCTCCTAACTTCCTTTAAGATAGCTTCTAACTCTATTATCTATAGGATTTTTAAGGACATCATCCTTTGACTAAGCTTCTGAAAACCCTATTCTTATATTTTGTTCATAAGTCTTGCTTCTAACTCATCTTAGTATCATTTTAGTGAAAAAGTTTTCATAAAATCCTTTGAGTTATCATCTACCTTCACCCAATTCCCTTATACTCAATCCCTTGCCAATTCCCTTGTACTCAATCCCTTAGTCCGTTTACTTTTAATTCAAATCAAAACTAACCAAAATAACACTCTAACACATACTTTACAGCATCATTACATTCAAATTCCTTATATAACACTTCATCTTTTACCAATTTCTCCAATTCTCATATTATCAAACTATTCATATAAGTGAATTATACTTAATTTTGTTAACTTTACCTAGTAAAACCCCTTCTAATAGCACCTATAGACCAAGAATACATCAATAACCAGTAGAGCTTAGAATCCAAGTAAGGTCTTTAAGAAAAATACATTAATTTTTACCAAAAATACTATTTTAATCATAATTTATGGCTAAGAAATCAATTAAAATTTTATAAGATATTTTTGTTAAAAATCTTTACATAGAATTTTAGTATCAATAGTGGATAGCTTGCAGAAAAATTTAGAGCTCAAAAGTACGTCATTAGACGTATTCATTTCAACATCAAAATATGCTTGGTTGCGTCGATTTCCTTAAGCATGTATACTATAACTATTAAAAATAAGTAAGAAGATATTTTTGTATAATTGTTTGGATTTTTTTTATACTTTTACTAATTTTTTGAATATCAAATTGAAAAGGGACCTCACTAGAATTTCAAGCTCCGACCACCAATGGTGGCTAACCCCTTATCGGCACATCTAAGCAATGCTTGTTGCCTCTTGTGGTAGTGGCCTTTGGCTTCTAAAAGCTCCCTAGATTCTGGAACCTTCCTAAGCTCAAATTGCATATCGATTTTTCAACTTTTCCTAAATTTTCCTCTACGATCGCTTTCATTCACTCTAATTTTTTCCAAGTCCTTAATTGTGTAAATGAAATGTAGGAAAGTGTATTTTGATTTTCACTCAACTAATTGGTTATCGAACTGATTTTTTAAATTTGAAGCTTATAGCTTGCATGTTTATTCTCTTTTTCTCATCAACCCTATCTTATATCAATCTATACGCCTATCTAAAGAAGTTCACAACTATCTAACTTAGTTAAGGATTTTTATTAATTTTTTTGTTAATTATCCCATCTTGTTTTAGCTTAAAATGTTATTATTCGAGTATTTTAATTAATTATGGGTATATTCATATACTTGGAAATTATACTTGACACATTCACATATATTCCACATATTATTTTATGTCACATAATATTTTTGTTATATATATAATTTATCTCTAAGTATTTATTAGCCACTGGAATATATTTTACGCAATTCCAGTAAGTAATATATAATATAATTAAATTTCACTAAACTTAACCATTTTATTATTATTTTATTATATTTTAATATCTGAGTCCATGGGATAACCTCATTTAATATCTTGAGCCTATTTTTACATTTATAGGTCGATCTTGTTAGTTTCATTAATGTCTTAAATTACTTGCTTAAACAACTACGTGAAATTACAAAGTTCACACACCTACCGGTACATTATGCGCTCGAGTGTAGTTTGGGGCATCTAGTAAATACAACCAACGTAGCTAACTGTTTCCAACTAAAGTTCATGTCGTAGAATCGCTAATGTTATTTTTTCTATGTAGGTCAACACACTGCAATCAGTTCAGTTGACTAATGACATAGGGATGGCGCACAAGATTATAGTAGGAGGCCTTCGGTTCATAGAGGATCATGCTAGTATTTTGTTACATAATCTTATTCCATAGGCTCCACCACCCAAGGAAGATCACTAACCTGAGTCACCTACTAGCCACCACGTGCTAGAGTCCGCACTAAGGGAGGTAGGGTTGGACAAGGTCAAGGAGATGTGAAAGTTCCATCAGTGGTGCAACGTTAGATTGACCTAGTTGAGATCGTTGCCAACTCTACAGCTTCTCATTGGCCTTTGAAGAGCCAAGGTACGCTAACAGCATCCTAAAAAAGGCATAGCATGCCTTCATAGAGTTTTACAATGGGTAAAGGGGTCAACAGCACTATCCACCAACACATGTTAGCCCTTTTCTGCCTATAAGCTTCTCAAACTCCTCGGATGAGCCTTTTATGGGTCCTTTAAAGAGACGACTGTTGTTCCTATCCAGATATGGCACATTTTTAGTTCGTCGTAAGGGTAAACATTAGTATATCTCTTGTATGCTTACACATTTGAAAATTCATGTACCCAGTTTATAATTAAATTTGGTCTTTTATATATATACATACTGATTGTATGTATTTAGGGTGTTAAGAGATGATGACATGGCTAATATAAAGTTCCTAAATTTACTATTTATATTTGAATATAAATTTTAATGTTGATTATATGTATTTGGGAGAATGTTGGGTATCTATTTTTTTCAAGGGAGATTTTGTACTAAAGTTGCATAGGGGACATGCGGCCCCTATGCGACTTTTTCTATAACAACATTTAACTGAAGTGCTCTGCATGCCCTCCATCCCCATAAGGGGCATGCGACTTCTATGCATATTTTTTCAAAAGTTTTCATTGCTCCATATCCAACTTTAATGCAAACTTTGATGGGGATTAAAGCCACATGCTTCGCATGGGGCTTTACTACCCTAAAGTTATAATAAGTTTCGCTCAAGGCCTATTTTTGTACTAATTTTTTGCAAGAGCTGTATTTATGTACTAGACTCCTAGAAAGGTGTGTAATGAGCAAGAAAGCTAAAGAGCAGAGAGAATCATTCGAATAATACCTACCACTACTTATATATGTTCGGTTCATGGATTAATCTTAATATAGATTTCAATTCAGGATCTCCGAGGATAGTAAGAGGAAAAGACTCAATCATGGTCATAGTCAATCGATTTAGCAAGATATGCCACTTCATTCCTTATCATAAGACCAATACTGCTTTACATGTAACTAATTTTATTTTTTTTGTAGGAAATAGTTCATCTGCATGTCATTCCTTATAGCACCGTTTTCGATAGGGAAAAAAAGTTCGTTAGTTTTCTTTGGAAGACATTGTAAAACATTAGGCACCAAACCCATGTTTAACATGTCTTGTCATCCCTAGACAGATGGATAAATCAAGGTTATTAATCGAACTTTAAGCACCTTACTTAGAGCTATAGTTGACAAGAGCCTTATTGAATGAGACTTGGTTCTTCCTATTATAAAGTTTGCTCACAATAGGTCTAAACATAGTACTATTGGTAAGTCTCTATTTGAGTTTGTATATAGATACCACTTAACCATACCTATGGATTTGCTATCCATACTATTAGCTTTAAAGGAAGAAAGTTCAAATGTTGTTGACAAAGCATGGGAGATCCATAAGTTGTACTAAAAGGTTTTCGAGCATTGCTAAGATTATTGTTAAGCAATGATAGTAAGGATGTTGAGGAAAGAAGATAACAAATTTTAAACTAAGTGACTTAGAATGGATCCATTTAAGGAAGAAAAAAATTCCCTAATAAAAGGGTAAACAAGCTATCTTCAAGAGCATATTATCCATATAAGGTATTTCAAAATATCAATAAGAATGCCTACAAGCATGAAATTCCTATCCCTGAGGAATACTTATTTTCGCAACCTTCAATGCCAACAAAATCTCTAAAGAAGAATGCTATTGGGAAAATCCACTAGATTTAAGGAAAAACGATACCCCTAGGGATATGATGGGTGTCGACCCTAGTTTTTTCCTCCCAGTTTTTATAAATTAATCTTTTTTAAACCAATCAATATTAACCATACTTGTTTAATACTGACTCTCAACTAAAGTTTTAAAAAAAAAAACTATATATAAAGAAAACACTTTGGAGTCACCACCAAGCCAGAGTTGGGAAAAAGAATTTAGTTATAACTAATTGGGTAGATTGGTTATAACTTAACTATTGGTCAAACGATAAAATTAATTTTATAAAACGGTTATTGAAAACCAAAGATCTGAATCTGGGGGCTAATTTTTAAACCCTAAAAGGATACTGCATTTTAACTTTTCAAATTTAATTTTGCTTTTCAAATACCCTTCCAAAAATAATTATTTACAAGCTATAACCCATTTATTAAAAAAAAAAGGAATTTAAAGAATTATCTACTAAAGGAGAAAAATAAAAATTTTCCATATTTTAAGTCACTTCGTACGTATGACTGCTTACGTACCCGCTACTCGGGATAAGACTTCCATAATTCATTTCGAAAATATTAGCAAGTTGGTTGATTTTAAATTTGGAAAGTAATCGAGTTTACATCTCTTAGCCATTTCTTTTTATTTAAGAAAAACACCTAAGATAAAAGGGTCCTAATTTGGTGATTTTATTTTTAAGGAAAATTCTAAAATATCCTAATTTTTTAAAAAAGGTTCATTTATTTTGATTTATTTGAAAAAAAAAACTTCTAAGTGATAGAATTTTTAGAGAAATCTTAAAATACCTAAATACAACTTTTCATGAAATACGTAATTAACATGGCTAACATACTTAACTATAGAAAAAATACCTAAATCACGGAAAAGGTACCTAATTATAAGCAAGAAGCCTAAATAATGGAAAAAAAAGTCTGAATCATAGAAAAGATATCTGAATTATGGAAAAAACATGCCTAAAGAGTTTATTTATTTTATTGAAAAAAGGATTTTTCTAATTGAGAGGACATCTTTATTTTTCATTATTATTATTTTATTTTTTTACTTACTTTTTTTTCTTATTTTTATTTTTTATTGTATATTTCTGACTAAAATATAAAAATAAGTAAACCAAACAAACTAAGCCTTTTCCTCTTTTTTTTCCTTTTTCTTTCTTTTCTCTCTTTTTTTTTCTTTGTACAATTGCAAATAAAATACAATCATAACAACAACAACAATAATAACAACAAAAAGAAAAAGTACGATATTACAAAAACAAAGAAAACAAAATACGGATAACAAAATACAAATTCAAACCAAAGCAGAGCTAAACCAAGTTAGAGTTCGCATGAATCCTAGAAAAAGGGATTGTATAAAGAGAGGGAGTGGCGTTGTGAATAGATTTAAGTGATTATAAGTGATAAGTTGATGGTTTGTAGTGAAATGAAATTCCTTATTTATAGGTATAATAATTGAGTTAAGGATGGGAAATATTAAATGCAATGTAATTTTCTTTCATGTTTGGGTTGCGCAAACCTGGACAATATATGATGCTAAATGCAAAATTACATGTATAAGAGTGTGTCGGAGTATATCCAAATGTATAGGAGTATGCCTACTATGCTTAAAAGTGAGTTAGTAAATAATGTGGCAATAACGTGGCTTGTGACATGGTGATAACATACGAAAAGAGAATAAAAGATGCATTTTGTTCCTTCCACGAATTGAATCAATGATCTCTAAGTCATATGCAATATCATGTTTGAGTCCTTATTCAGATGAGTCATTGGTTTTTTCTTATTTATTGCACATATGAATTAGGTAAACCTAGGTTAGATTCAAATATAAGCTTAATGGCCCTCTTTTTATTTATTATATTTTACTAAACTATCTAAAAGAATTATTTTTTTCTAAATCTTCTATTTTTTTTTTGTATTTTTCTAAATTTTCTATTTTTATGATTTTTTCTGAATTTCTTATTATTATTTTTTTCTTTTCTTAAATCTTCTATTTCTTGTATTTTTCTAAAAATCTTTTTTTTCTGATTTTTCTTCTTTTTTTTTGCATTTTTCCTAATTTATGATATTATTATAAAGATTTTGAAAAATAAATGGGGCAAAAATGAAGTGTCTACAGCTATTCCTCTTTGTAGTGAAGTTTAAGCAAGCCTTTACTATAAAAACAAAAGAAATACTATTTTTGCTTTAAGGGTGCATTTCACCATAAGAAGCGCTATAGTTAGCTAGCTAGCCATCCTAAGCCCGGTTCACTGGGGATTTGGTGGAGGGAGAGGTGGCGCTATAAGACTGTAAGAAGAATTCAAGCCTAGTCGTGCCTGAACGGGTAAGCGATCTTTAAGCTGACTAAAACCCTAAGTTGAAATCAATTTAAGGAACCTACTCGTGCCCTTCGGGCTTACTAACCTAAACGGGAGCATTTTTAAGGGACTAATAACCCTAAGCTGGAATCGATCTAGGGAACCTAGTCATGCCCTTCTAGGTCAACTAATCTAGGCGGGTTTATAAAGAGTAACAAGAAATCAAGATAGCACTTCGAGAGCATGTGATTCGATGATTGCAAGGTTAGGATAACATTTTGAAATCATACAATCCGACGGTTTCAAGGTCAGGATGGTGCTTTGAGAGCATATGATCTAAGGGTTCTAAGGTTAAGATAGTGCTCCGAGAGTATGCGATCCAAGGGTTTCAAGATCAGGATAGCTTTCTAAGCGCATGCAATCCGACGTTTTTACTACATAGATAGTATTCTAAAGAGCAAACGACCTATGGGGACTAAAGCATAAGGAGTTTATATAAGAATTCTTAAAAAAGATAGATTTATTGATTGGCAATTGTAAAAGGCAGAGTAAATAGTAGGGATAAAGTCCCCAAATAGAAAGAGAGGTGAGTGAAACGCTTTTTAAGCTGGCTAAAACTCTTAATTAAAACCTAGTAATGCTCCTTTGAGCTAACTACCCGAAGCAAAAGCGTCTCTCAGAGATTAACTACTTTCCTCATGAGTAACACCATAATGAAATGAAGCTACGATTTTTTTATTTTTTGGTTTTTTCTAAATAAGATGCAAATAACAAAAAGAGAGGTTTAACAAACAATAACTAAATTAACTATCAAGAATAGAGCTACCAGCTAAGGACTATGAAATCAAATAAAATAACAAGACTACTACTAAGATAAAGTACCAAAAGTAAATGTAAAGATGAACATAAAAAGAAGCGCAGTCTAAGGGATTAGCTACTAATCTAATATTAGCAAAGCTAAAGCTTGACAACAATGGTGACAAAAACTTAACTCACTCGCTGAAAACGTGAGTGTATGAATCGATAAGTATATCATGTCATGGAAGTAGTACAAATGGTGAGTTAAGGTCGTAATTTACAAGGAGCTAAGAGCTAGGTGTTAAGTACTAAATCACTTGAGTTTTTTCCTAAGCTAAGCTATCGATAATTGAAGTAAAAATAAGTAAAAACTAAGTAACAAAGTAAACACTAAACCAAATGTTCTAGCTAGACTGTGAGGGTCCAGGGTCTAAGAGATAAAAAGGGATCAAATTGGGATTTACAAATCTACTTTCATTTGAATCAATATGATGTCTTAACTTAATATTCGAAATTAACTAAATTAACTAGAACTTCTCTATCTTCCGGAATAGCGGAATTCTAATGATAGCACAAAATCACTCCCTAAAACAATTTATCTATAATTATTGATTAAATAATAATTTGTTCGTATTGAAATTATTATTCGAGTGAGAAATATGGTTTAAACATGTCCCAACCTAATCCATATTTCCAACCACATTAAGTACGTAAGTTCATGAATTTAATTAAAACTTGTATATCCCTATGACAAGCTTTTTCAAAAATTCAAGCTATATTCAACACAAGTTATTAAAATCCTCTCAGATATCCTATAATTCTATCTAATTAAAAAGTAATGGCTAAGTACTAAATAATTAGACAATGAATATAATAGAAAAATACCCAAATACTTAATATTGATATCGAAATAATACACAAAATACATCAACTCATCAAATCCATCAATACAAAACCCAAATAAATTAAATACAATATCACATCACAAAACCCAAATGAATCAAGATATATATATAAATTGAAATAATAAGAAAAAGAAAACACTTCAATCGGTATATTCAATTCCAAAACCCGATATAAAATTAGTAAATCTTAATTCATTCGGAACTCGAGATAGTCCTCTAGTGAGTTAAAACAAAATGATTTAAAAGTCTGAAATTAAAGAAAACATACTAAAATTAATAAAGTAAAATAAATATAAAATTTATGTTCTTAACTATACTTGCCAAATAATAAACTCTAGCTGTTGTTCTATATCTCTAAATGCTACTCCTATTTTCTTCTCTAGTAAACTACTGTTTCTATTCTTTAAGCTACTGTTTTCGTCTACTATATTCCTCCCTTTTTCGTATTTGGCTCCTATTATTTTATCTCCCATGGGATGCTAAAATTTCCTCCAGGTCGAGTGCCCTGAAGCCCACGGCACACGTCTCTCTAGCTGTTGCAATATGGACCATAGTGATGTCAGCTCTACTTTGTAAGCTTCGTTCCTTTTCCTTTCTGTAACATGCTGTGATGCTATGTTCATTTCTATCCACGTGGGCCATTGAGTGTGACATTGGGCTGACATCCTCTATCTATTTTAGGCTTATTTATCTGGAGTAATGGTGTATAGCTCTTGTCCTTGCTCTGTTTGGTCACATGGGTGTTCTTCATGTGCGTATTCTGTTTCACTTGCTGTTGTTATCAAATTTTAATAGATTGTAGCTGGGATTTGAAGTGACGCTGGTCGCGCTTGTTGAATTCACTCAATGGCTTCTCTACTACTCGTGAAATGGATGTCCTAGCTAATATCTGCTATAGATCTTGGTTATTGGCTGCAGCTGCTTAAGATAAGTTGGAGCTGCTACCGTCAATAGAGTTACTGCTCTTAGTTTGATAGCTGCTGTGGAATTCGACAGCCTGCTGTATCGACAGGAGCTTATCGGCAACTGCAAGAAGTTGCGTGTACTGCTGCTTTCTTTAAAATTCAAGTCTCGCCCCTATTGTTTCTTGGAGTTGCTGTATGAAGTGAAAGTAGCTGCTGATCAAAGAGGTTGCAGCTACTGTCACCAGTTGGAACCAGGTCGTGAGTTGCTATCGTATCGATTAAATGCCTTTGCTGCTGCTCAAATGCAACTGCTGCAACTAAATGGAATTCTCGGCTATCCTTAAAAGTATAAGTACTATTATTTGTGCGGAGTTTGGAGAGTAGCTACTGTTGGATGTCTGTATGTTCGTGAAGTGGACGCCATGGATGATACGCTTGCAGTTCTTAATTTGTGCTCTTTACACGGAGCTGCTGTTATCAACTGTTTGTGTGGATCATTAAAGAAAGAACTTAGATAGCTAAAATTAGGAGCTACTGACCAGGTTGGCTGATATTGGAGCTCTTTGGCTTGGTGCTTGTCATGTTTGAATCAGGTTGAGCTCTTGGCATTGCTTGATAGTTGCAAGTTCAGCTGCTGTCATAGGTTGGAATTTGGAATGCTGCTGCATCAGAGTTTCTCTGTTTCAGCTGTTAAGAATTGAAGTCCAAAAGCATCTCGATTGTTGTCCAAACTAGTGTACTATAGATATAAAGTGTAGCTACTCTCCTCAGCCTTGTTTGATTTGAGTACTCCATATATCAACTGAAGTTCAATCCCACTAACTGCATAAGTTCCATTGAGCCGTTGCAGATGGATTAAGTGGGCTGCTTGCTGTCATCTAATACTTGGTTCATCAGGACTTCTTGCTAATAGCTATTGTTCAAGGCTTCATAGAGTTGCTAGCTATTATCTTGTGCTCAAGCAAGATGCTTGGCAACTATCATCACATGAGAGAATGTTTAGACCAATGAAACACTCATTATATATCAACTTGAAACTAAGAATTAAACATTATCATGTGTAATTTGCTCCCAAGAATAGCTAATAGTTTAGATAGATTCTTGTAATCTTATACAAATCATGTGAAGCTAAATTTTGATCTTTTTTTCTAAACCTTAACAAAACTGATCCAAATACATGCATTTTGGCCACTTTAACTCAAAAATAATAATAAAACTCCATAAAATGCATGAAATATGCTACTTTGGAGAAGAACTAACAACCCTAAATTTGCTTAGAATAAGTGTCCTATGGGCTTGTTAAATGGAAATTGATATAGAGAAGCGCCTTATAGGGCTCATTAAGAGAAAATGATGAAGAGAAGAGCCCTATAAGCTTGCTAAGAACTAGCTAAAGAGAAGCACCCTACCGGCTTACTAAGAGAAATTGATGAACGAGGGGGTAATGTTTTGAAAGTTACCTAGAACCTTAGCAAGACAAGGCAACGCCCTAAAAGCAGGCTAAACCTTAAAAAGAATAGAAGAGGAGATAACACTATAAGAGCTAGTTTGAACCCTAAAAAGAAAAGAAGAGAGGACAGTGCTTTAAAAGCTTGCTAACACGTTATAAAAGATTAAAAGAAAGAAAGGATGGCACTCTAAGAACTTACTACAACCTTAATGAAAGATGGTACAACGCCCTAAAGGCTAGTTGAATCCTTAAAAAATGAATTAAAAGAATAGGTCAGCACTCTAAGAGCTAGCTTGAACCCTAAGGAGAATTGATGAAAGTGAAGGTAGAGCTTTGAAGCTAGCTAATACCCCCCCCCCCCCCCCCCAAAAAAAAAAAAAAAAAAAGATAGGACGGCACCCTAAAGCCAAATTATAATAAAAGAATGGGTCAGCGCTTAAAGAGCTAACTAGAACCCTTAAAAGAATAAAAGAGTAGATTAGCACTCTAAGAGCTAGCTAAAACCTTAAAAATGGAAGACGAAACAGTACCTTAAAGGCTGGCTGGAACCTTGAAAATGAAATAAAAGAGGGGACAACATTCTAAGAGCTAGTTAGAAACCCAAAAGGGGAAGACAAGACAGTGGCCTAAAAGCAAGTTGGAACTAAGAGCTGGCTAGAATCTCAAAAATGGAAGGCAAGATAGCACCTTAAAGGTTAACTGGAACTCAAAAAAGAATAGAAGAGGGGATAGTGCTCCAAAAGCTAGCCTGAACTCTAAAAATGGAAGATGGGATAGCACTCTAAGAGCTAACTTGAATCCTAAAATTGAAAGACGAGATAGTGCCCTAAAGGCTAATTGGAATCTAAAAAATGAAAGGTGGGACAGTACCTTAAAGGCTAGCTGGATCTTTAAAAAGACTAGAAGAGGGGATAATACTTTAAGAGCTGGCTTAAATGCTAAGAGGAATTGACGAAAGTTAGGGTAGCACTTTGAAAGTTGGCTAGCATCCTAAAAAGAAAGATGGGACAGCACCCTAAAGGCTAGCAACATCCCTAAAAAAAAAAAAAAAAAAAAAGAGGGGACAACGTTATAACAACTAGCTTAAACCCTAAGAAGAATTGATGAAAAATTAAAGAAGTAAAGTAAGGAAAGTAATCGGTTTTAAAAAATTTCTTGACTTGGAAAAGTATTGACAAGGAAATTATTGAAAAATACCCGTTTATGAAAAAGGAAATAAGGATAGGCCCTTTGATTTGAAAAGAGTTAAAAGATATTAAAAACTGCAATTAAGGAAGAATGATCTAAACTATTATGGTTAATTTAAAAAAAAAAAGTGACCACCTTGAAAAGGAAATAGATGATGTGAATTGAAAGCTTAGCTACTCGAGCCTACATGGATTGGACAAAAATCTTATGACAAGCCTTTACTTTCTCTATCTTCTTTTGCCTTCCTTCATTTTTTTTCTTTGAAAGTTTGCCAATGGGTATAAATTCTTATTTAAGAAATAGGTTTATAACTACCCTTATCATTGGTAATCATATTGAATTTCTTAATGCCCTTGACCTTAGGGCTTTCTCATGGGGCTTCACGATTTTAGATATTCCTTTCTTAAGGAAAAAGGTAACCCATGATTAGTTTAATCAAAAAGGACTTCTTTATAAACTTTCAATCTAAATCTTGCTCTTGACTACAATCCCAAAATTATAGTCCATTTTGCAAGTGATATGCCTTGATCAATTCGTTAGGTCTTTTTCAGTTCAACATTATGAATTTAGACTTTTGGTCAAAAGGTTTCAAAAAGGATTAATGAGAAGGCCTATTTTGAAAGAAATGCTTTTATTTATCCTTGGTGAATAAGTCAAGAACCTTAGGGAAAAATTAGAAGTATGCTTATCTCAATTTTAAAAACATTTTTTATTAAATATAAATTATCTTTTAAGATTGGAAGAGCTTTTACTACGTGAGGGTGGTAATGTAAGTAGAAAGGCCTTGAGTGATTCAGCGCAAGTAAGAGAGGCTTTAGATATAGAGATTTTAGGTTTCTGGGCTTTGGAATGTAATTTAAGGGCATGTGTTTCTGACGTTATGTGGGCTTTGACTCCTAACCTTTTGATTCGATTTGGCTGCCCTTGCTAGGATGTGATATATTTTCTCGGCCCTTTCGTCTTACACTTGAGCCCAATTTTCCAGCATCTTTTCTTCTCTTTTTTTATTATTACTTTGCCCTACCATCTCTTACTATTCTTTCTTTTCTTTTGGGCCTAAGAATGATCGTCTCCATTGTTGAGTTTTTTTTTTTTTTACTCGTTTAAGTGCTTTAAGGCCCTAAATTCATGGATTTCTATTATATAGGCTAGGGTAAGGTATATATAAGCTTAAGGTGCTCAAAAAAGAATTGGCTCTTCTTCATTTCAAAAAATAATTTATCAAAAATAAAAATCATTTTTGAATTAACATTACTTAAGCAAGCATAAACTAGTTTTACCCTTATCTCCTAATCAATGACCCTAAACTCCGAATTGCCCATTGTGGGCTAGTTCTTAACAAAGTTTAAATTTGAAAATACTCTAAATTAGTCCAACAAAGTGAACAAGAGATAATTGTGTTTAGGATTTTAAAATGAATACCTAACCTCATTTTGATCTACATATTACATTTAAAAGTGAACCTCCTTTAAGAAATAAGTTCAAAATATCCTCACTATTATGTCACTCAACTTTCTAAGTGTTTTAGGTAAGTGTATGGAATATAGTTTGTCTCTTTTCATTGTAAACCTTTTTCTTTAAAAGCGAGTTACCAATTCCTTAAGGAGGAATTTATTTTTTTATTCGGCTTGTAGTAGAGATTGACCTTGCCCCTCAGTTTCTCAAATCATGCTCCAATATTTAACTTTGTGTTTTAGCTTGGCTTATGATTAAGCTTGGCCTTCTGAATGGACTAGGGGTTTGGGCTTAGCTTGGTTGCTTTTATGGGTTGAGGATTGCATTTGGGTCAACTATCACTATGGGTTGTGGTTTATGTTTGGATGAACTGCCTTAATGGGCTAAGTGGCTTGTGCTTGAATAGGTTGCTTGAATAAGCCCAAGGTTAGTGTTTAGATTGAATGGGCAAACGGATTAGTGTTTAGGTTGAATGAGCCAAAGGGGCTCGTATTAGTTCCCTTAATAGGTTGAAGGGCTTTGTATGAGTTAGAAGGCAAATGTTTAGGCTGGCTGCTTGAGTGGGCCAAATACTTGAGCTTGTGTTAGCTCCTTAAGCCCATAAGGTTTTATAGCTGTTAGTAACTTTTCTTTTCATTTTTTTCAATTTTTGTTTCTTTTTTTTTTCTCTTTCTTCTTCTTTTTTTTATTTTTGAGCGAAAGATAAAGCTTTATTTTACAAAAACCAAGAAAAATATTTACAAATAAGGATAATGATTTTTAGAGTTCTATTTACAAGTTTATGAGATTTTACATTTCCTTAAAAGGGAGGGGATAATAGTCAGACAACTACCTATTAAAGGACTATTTACAAAGAAAAAAATGATGAACTAAAGAGAACTTTATTATTGTGAAAAATCTTAATACAAAAAGCAAAGGCAAAGAACCTAACACTTATTTTGGAACTTAATACTTATTCTAAGTTTTCTACATATGGATCGGAAAAACCCTAAATTAAGTCTCATAGACGAGCTTTAACATCCTTTATCATCTCGTAGGTATCCTAAATGACTTGTGCCAGAAGGGACCTTAAGGCCCGGTTGTGAGCTTCAAAACACTCGAGCTTTTCTTTCAAGTAGGTAATCTCATGTTTCAATAGTTGCTCACAAATCCTAAACATATCCCATGGCTTATCATTCCCTTGATTGTTTACTTGGTTGTCTGTCATTCTAGGTCTACACATTTTATGGACAAAAATCATTCATTAATGTAACAAAAGAAAGTGTATAGAAATATGCAGATGTTAGGATCGTTTGGGTTAATACATTATTCCTTTGGTTGCAACCCTACTGTTATTTTCAAAAACTTGATTATATTAAAACTCTTAAATAATTATTAGGGTTGCAATTCTTAAGGTAGTATATTAACTCAAGTTTGGAGGGGAGTACATACAATTAGGGTAGGTTCTAAAATGTCCTAAAAGCACTTTCATTGGTCATATTAAACTTAAGTGAGGGTAGCTCAAACCCTAAGCGATGGTTATATCACAGTACCCGAAGCCTACATAATGCCCTCCCCCACCAAGACAGCTTAGGTTGGACTGTATCTACCCTATATCCCTAATGTAAATATTCCCCTATGTCCCAATGTATGTTATATGCAAAATAAATATGATAATCAAAACAAAACATACACATGAAGTTAATAACAAATGTACAAATAAATAAACTAAATAATATCACTATTTTGAAAAGCAATTTTAATTTCAAAAAGTTTTTGAGTGACTAGCCTTTTTGAATTTCTCAATGGAGTTGTCAAGTTGTCAAGCCTGATTTTTTCTTCTTGGTTTTTATAAATTAGTCTTCTTTAAATTTATCAATATTAAACCTTACCCATTTAATACTGACCATCGATTAGGGGTTAAAAAAAAAACTAGTTTTCTTTTTTTATATTTTGAAAACGTCTTGAAGTCATCATCTGACCGGAGTCGGGAAAAAGAGTTAGTTATAACTAATTGGGTGAATTGATTATAACTTAACTACTGATCTAACGATAAACCTAATTTTATAAGACGGTTTTTGAAAACCAAAGATATAAATTTAAGGGCTAATTTTTAAACTCTAAACAGGTATCACCTTTTAACTTTCCGAATTTAATTTGGTTTTTCGAATTCCCTTCCAATAATGACTATTTACAAGCTATAACCCATTTAAATTTTTTTTTTAAAGAATTATCTACTAAAGGGGAAAAATAAAATTTTTCCCTACTTTAAATCGCTTCGTACGTACGGCTGCCTACATACCTGCCATTTGGGATCAAACTTCCTTAGTTTATTTAAAAAATATTAGCAAGTTGATTAATTTTAAATTTGGAAAGTGGTCGAGTTTATGTCTTTTAGCCATTTCATTTTATTTAAGAAAAAGACCTAAGAAAAAGGGGTCCTAATTTGGTAATTTTATTTTTTGAGAAAATTCTAAAAGATCCTAATTTTTGAAAAAATGTCCGTTTATTTTTATTTATTTGAAAAAAGACTTCTAATTGATAAAACTTTTTAGGGAAATCTTAAAATACCTAAATACAACTTTTCATGAAATACACAATTATCGTGGCTAACATACTTTACTATAGAAAAGATACCTAAATTATAGAAAAGATGCTTAATTATGAGCAAGAAGTATAAATCATGGAAAAGATGCCTAATTATAAGTAAAAAGTTTAAACCATAAAAAAAAAAAGCCGAAATCATTGAAAAGATATTTAAATAATAGAAAAAATGTCTAAATTATGGAAAACATACCTAAAGAATTTATTTATTTTATTGAAAAAATGATTTTTCTAAGTGAGAGGACTTCTTTATTTTTCATTATTATTATTATTTTATTTTTTACGTACTTTTTTATTATTTTTATATTTTATTGTATATTTCTGACTAAAATATAAAAAAAAGTAAACCAAATAAACTAGCCCTTTTCCTTTTTTTTTTCTTTTTCATTCTTTTTTTTTCTTTTTCGTTTTACAATTGAAATATAATACAATCATAACAACAACAACAACAAAAAGAAAAGGAAAAAGTACGATATAACAAAAATAAATCAAAACAAAAAAATCAAAATACGGAGAATAAAATATAAATTAAAACCAAAGTAGAGCTAGACCAAGTTAGAGTTTACACAAATCTTAGAAAAAGGGACCGTATAGAGAGAGTGTGTGACGTTGTGAATGGATTTAAGTAATTGCGAGTGATAAGTTGATGGTTTGTAGTGAAATGGAATATCCTATTTATAGGTATTATGGTCAAGTTAAGGATGGAAAATATTAAATGCAAATGATTTTCCTCTACATCTAAGTTGGGCGAATCTAGACAATATGTAATGCTAAATATAAAGCTATGCGTGTAGGAGTGTGTTGGAGTATATCCAATGTGTGTAGGAGTATGTCTACCACTTTTAGAAGTGAGTTAATAATGTAGCAATGTCGTAACCTATAATGTGGCGATGAAGTGAGAAAATAAAATAAAATAAAATATAGATTTTGCATCTTCCATTGATTAAACCAAGAATCTCCAAGTCATATGCAATATCAAGTTCGAGTGCTTATTCAAATGGGCTGTTGATTTTTCGTTATTCATTGTACATATGGACTGGGTTAACCTAGGTTAGATTCAAATCTAAACCTAGGTCTAATAATCTTTTGTTTATTTTATTATATTCTATTAAACTATCTAAAAAATTGATTTTTTTCTAAATCTTTTTTTTTTTGTATTTTTCTAAATTTTATATTTTTGTGATTTTTTTCTGAATTTTTTTTTTATTTTCTTAAATCTTCTACCTTTTTATATTTTTCTAAATTTCTTATTTTTTGGGTTTTTTTTTATTTTTCCTAATTTAAGACCCTATTATAAAGATTTTGAAAAATAAATGGAGCAAAAATGGAGTGTCTACAATGGAAATCTAATTTTAAGTCCAATTATTAAGGCTTACATGGGAAGACTCCTTAACCTTGGAAAATCTTAGTCAACCGGCTAAAGGAGGATATATCACTTCTCTTTCTAGAAACCCATTTTATTAGCTACTCAAAGTAAGGTGAATTGAAAAGGTCCAAGCAAGGGTAAGTTTAGAGAGTGTTAGAGTAGTAGCTATTGACCAGGCTAACGATTTGAACAACCAAACCAAAGCATCTAACTGGCATTGAGTAACTCAACTAACATTTCCCTAAAACACCTTCTATTTAGTAGCTAAAGCTTTATTAGGCGAATTGGGATTAAGCTAACATAAAGTAGAACAAGCATAAAGCATAATAGATAACATAAAAGCTTACTTCTTACAAAGAAAGCAAATCGACCAACCTAGCCAACTCATTCTTTTGTTAGCTGGAGTAGCTCTTACCTTTCCATCCCAATCATTGGAGTGCCTACTAAGTCATAGAATATGTGTGAATCATCCAAATGATATCTTAATTATGCTAATTGGCCATTAATATAAACTTTATTGTTGATTAGCTTATCTTTTTAATTACTTTCACTACTGTAACCTTTACCCCAATGGTGTATTATAGATATCAAGACTTCTTATAGCAATTATTTGGAATCAATTATCATCTTCCAAGATCCCAATGATCTATTCCTTTGCTTACAATATACTCTTATCAATCCTTTAACAAGAATGTAGCGTATAAAATCTCAATTCTAGTTTATGAGTTATATCAAATTGGATTGGGACAGTGGATTATTTTACAAAGAGTTGTATCCTAAGAGATAGCTTCATGCTTTTGCTAAAACCCTTATGGCCTATTCACTTCATTACATATAATATAAGAGGAATGGAATTTCAATTCTAAGGAAGTGGAAGCAATAGGTAATAACTATTATGGTGTTCACTTTAATAAAATAACCCATAAGTAATACATATGTCATACAAATAAAATTATTCTACTATCCTTTTCTTCTATCTTTCTTTCTGTCTCTCACATCTTTGAAGTTGAGAAGGTATACAATCATAATATTACAAACACTGACCTACTTGAAATTCATGAAATACTGTACTAAGAACTTGAGAAAGGGCCGGGGGTTGGGGTGGTGAATTGAGTTTAATGCTCAAATTTTATTTTAATACCAATTTCTTGATTTAAACACTAGAAGGATACGATATTGAAATAAACTAACAATGAATCTAATCAAGATAATAATAAAATAATAAAAAGTGTTAAAAATAAAGGAGATAGGGATAGAGAAATCAAGCCTGGAATTTTAATGTAAACTTCGGACGGCCTCCTACTCTCCACGATCACCCGATGCCTCAATCGAGGTCTTCATACACAATTTTTATTGATCATAATCTCAAAGGCAAAAGTGCCTACACTCAATCTCTAACACTAATAATTTTTCAATCACAACAGCTCACTATCACTTAGTATAATGTTCTATTGAATAAAAATTGCAAATATGAGCTTTAGCACTATACTAGGATTTACAAATGATTACAAATAATGAGCACAAAACAATTGAAATGAAGTATAAGTAGACAAAAGGAATAATTATAGGAATATAGCTCTATTAATTGTCCTTTAACTACCTACAAACTCGCATTTATATCCCTTTATGAAAACCCAACTTTCAGTCTTGTTCACCTTACATTAAATGCATTGTAACGACTGATTTCTGTGTAGACCAGCTAGACGATCCATTTAAATGATGTAACCATTCAAACGGTTATCAAGTTACTAGTTACATGGTTTAACAAGGCTTACTGATCTTCATCAACCAGCCGGACAATCCATGCTTAACCAACCGCACGATCTAACACACTACATTGATCTTCATCAACTAGCCACATGATCCAGAAACTACCAGTTGCATGGTCCATGTCCTGCTCTTGATCATAGAATGCCTAAAGTAACCAACTGGACAGTTCATACCAAAATAGCTTAAAATGCACATTTGGATAGTACTTGACACTTTTTCTTCTTTTAATAACATTAGAATCAATTTTAATAAATTGCAAAGATATTTCCAAGTTTAATTGTATTTCCTTAAAAGATATAATCGATATATTTCTTTGTGAGAGTTTGCAAATTGGTTTGTAACAATATTTAATTAGTCATGACATGTATGGATTTGTTCTCATCAAAATCACAAATAAGAACTTTTGGGTTTAACAATTCATTATGCAAATGTGCACGACAAAAATGAGAGAGGTGGGGTGGAGCTCATCATCATAGGTGGAATGTACAAAGTTAAGGGGAGAGAGAGAGAGGAAAGTTTCCTTTTAAAAAAAATTATGAAAAGGTAAAGTTTCAAGTTATGTTTTTTGTCATACCGGATGGATTTAAAAAAAAAAACATAGACAGACCATGTATACTAAATATCTTATGCGATTAAGTAGTATATCCTTATCACATATATACTCATTATACATAAGGCTTTAAAATTAATTCTAATACTTGATGAATATAATATCTTACATAATTTTATTATTATTCATATTTACAATACACTGAATTCTTCTTCAATGTCTATAAATTGTTTTAAGAGATAATTTCTAATACTTGACGAATATAATATCTTACATAATTTTATTATTATTCATATTTACAATATACTGAATTCTTCTTCAATGTCTATAAATTGTTTTAAGAGATAATTTCTAATACTTGACGAATATAATATCTTACATAATTTTATTATTATTCATATTTACAATATACTGAATTCTTCTTCAATGTCTATAAATTGTTTTAAGAGATAATTATTCATTGTTTGTTTTTGAGTTCTTCTATTAAGTTTACCTAAATTGTCCGTGGCATTCTTATTTGCTTGATTTTCAAAAATCCTGCAAAAAATCTATAAAAAGGTAAGCAAAACCATAGCTCAATAAGTGGCAAAGGATAAACATTATATATATACATACATATATATATATATATATATATAACAAAGCAAAACAAGCAAGTTCTTTTAGAGTGAGACAAGATGCAACATTTCAAATACCATTGTACGACGGATGACGATATGTCGTGAAACTAGAGAAGATAACCTTATTTTAGCCTGGATTTCAAAGCCTTATGCTTTCGTAGGCCTGATTTCTCATCAATCCAAAGATATGCAATCGACTTTCACTTGTCCCTTCTATACCTATTCTGAACTATCTCCCGATACTTTCTCAAATTTGGACGAATATTTCATCTTTTGTCATTTAGTTCTGTATGATTTTTTTTTTTAAAAAAAGGAAATCTCCTTTTTTTTTTTTTGGCCATACGAGTGGTGTTGATGGGAAGAGTGCAAAATGCATAAATGTAATGCATGTACCAATTTTAAGGTCAAATGTGATAGTAGTCTAGTTAATTAGGTGATCAAATAGTGAATTAATACCACATTAGAAAATTAAGTACTCAAACAAAGTAGCACATGCCATCATTCATAATTCTTGCATTGGTACATGTTGTATGTGCACAAATAGCTAATTATAGGCATAAGGAATATAACAACTTATTAGCCTTTGTTAACACGATAATAATTGCTGTGAGGCAGGCTGCTTACCTATTTGTAGATTACTAAAGTCTTTTAGATACTATTATTGAAATCTTAAAAGAAAGTTAGTTATCAGTTATATTTGTTATACCTTCCTGATAAATTGTTAGTGACGTTATCTTGATTTTGTAACTATTGTATCGCTCTCTTTTTACTCATTATTTACAAAGGAAAGTTATTCACAAATGTTTATTAAAATAAATATTTTATCTTTTTTTTTATAAAAAAGAAAAGTTATTATTATCATTTATAGTACTTATATGCTTATTAAAAAGTTAAAGCATAACTTTAAGGTTATTGGTGTGGTAAATCTTAGATAAAATATTATGGGTAAAAACTATTGTAGATAGTCGAATAAAGCCATAAAAGAACTTAGGTATATAAAATGTGTATTAATAGCTATTATTCTAGAATATATGTGCACGCGTGCTATACGTTTATCGTATATTTCACAATTTTAGTGAAATCAAGGCTAAAATAGCAAGAAAATTGGAAAATAATTTAACAATTAGTATGGATAGAACCAAAAGATCATATTAAATGTAGGAAAGCATGAGAAAAAGTTTGGGATTTTAGGAAGTTAATAGATAGGGTTTTACAATTTTTTCTTTATAACTAGTATATTTTGGTAAAATAGGTAGAAACATATAAAAATTATAAAAAATATTAAACATGCAAAGTTAATTCTAGAAAAATTAGTATAAGTAAACATGTAAATTAAGGATTTGTAGTAAAAAGGTTGCCTTGAAAGGATGAGAATCAAAATTACTATAATTTTTATTCCAAAACCCACCTTCCTCCACCACCTAGGTGTCAGCTTACCTTAGAAACTCTTAAATAGAGAGTGAGACCCTTCCTTATCAATTTTGGGGGCAACAACTATTTTTAAAGAATTTAGAAAGGGGGGAGGGGGGTGGGGTAGTGGTGATGGTGGTGATGGTTTATGGTGGTGCTATTTATAATAAGAGATCCGATGGTGTTTTCATTTTTTCCAATTTTTTTATTGTTAAACAATTCTTAAAAATTTACCCACTTGTTACTGGAAAGGTGATACATGTAGGGTGAAACTTCATAATTTTTTTACATTTGTAGATATTTTTAGATAAATTATTTAAGAATTCATCCTATTTTATTTATTTTCTAACTTTTTCTAATTTTTTCCTAACATGTTTTCTGATTTCCCATATTTTGTTAGATATTTTAAAGGCAAGTTGAATTTTTGCCATTTGTTAAGGTGGTTTGGATAATTTGTAGCATTTTGTGGTATTTTTAAAAGGTATTTTGTTATATTTTGATATTATATCTTATTGTTTTAATAATTTCCTTAGTATTTTCTTAGTATATTCCTTAACTTTTACTATAACATGCGATGATGATGTTTTTTATGTAGTAATCCCTAGGATCTTCATTATGTTTCTTATCTTTGCCTATCATTTATTTACTTTTAATCTTACTATTAAATTTACTATTTAGTTTTTACTTTCTACCACTTAATTTTTACTGCTAGGGTTCAAATCGGTCTTTCTTTATTTTTAGCTATTTGTATCTTTAATAAATACCTTAGTGTTAGTTATTTTTATTATCTTTCTTGATTTCTTATACAAATAAACTTATTTTTATTATCTACTATACAACTTTATATTATCTTTAATAAATACCTTAGTGTTAGTTATTATCTATTATCATGTTTTTGACTTAGCCTTAGTGTTTTAAGCCTTAAATAATAATAAAAAAGAAGAAGATGTATTTTGGTTCTATGCTTAGAAATTAATTTAGCCCATGCTACCTTTGCATATATGGATAAAGTACAAGCTAACGGTCTAATAGTATTATACTTTGACTTAACATTGTATTAGAGCTATAGGTCTTAGGTTTGAATATAACTGTAGGCATAAAGTGCTTATTTATTTTTCTCTACAAAGTGCACATGTCATGTGTCAAGATAGCATTGTGCTACGTGTCTACTATGAATACGTGGAACTGCTTTGTTCGGCCATAAGCTGATATGGTACCATGTTAGCACCATCATCTATATGTTAAGCCATGTAATATGATGACATGTTGACATTCTGCCACATTCTGCCACATGTTCGGCTACATGTCTTGTCGAGACACATGGCACAAAAGTAGTGAATTGCATGGCAACAGCTCTTTCTCTCCTTTTCTTATGAATTCCTATCATTTCCCGCACTTTCTTTCTCATGCAATCCACTTCGTGGGCATTTTTTATCCCATTTTCTTCGCAATTTCATCAAATTAACGATGAAATTGTGAAGTACGCTTGGCTTATTGTGAATTTAATAAAAAAACATGTCCAGATTCAACCATTTAATAATTCAAATTGTGCGTTGAAAATTGAAAAAAGTTTGAAAATGGGAATTTTGCTTTGACTTGAAAATGCATGATTTGAGCTTTTACATTGATTTTCTGAAGCTTCCATGGACATTTCGGGTAGGGACGCAACTTTGACCAAAATTTAACACCAATTCATACCCAAAATCGAAATCAAATCTCAGTCTTCCTCTTGTGTTCAATCTCAAATTAATAGCAATTTGATTCGTTCCATTTTCTTTCAGGTTTAAACTAGTATAAAAGGACCACTCAAGCTTCATTCCCTACATGAAAAAATCAACTCCCAAACTCTCTCTCTTAACCTTAGCATTCTTTCTCTCTTTACATCACTTTCTCTTTTCGTTTGCTTTTGGGCAAATACTCCATTTGCATGTGTTTCCTAGTTACTCTGCATTCGAGACACACAACCCCAATTATCTATCATATTCCTTAGTTGTTCCACCATCCTCTACTTAAACCCAAACCTTAATCGGTGGCCCTATTGATAAACACCATGGTCCACCTCTTTTCAACTGAACCTACAACCACCACAAGCTAGGTAACCTTCAAGAGCCCCCAATTGTGTTGTCCTTGGACTACTTAGCCACCGTTGTAAACAACAACTACAACCACTACCGACCACCTCATTTGAAAACCATCTAAACGTCGATGAAACACCATGGCATTTCACCTACACCCACCATTCCTAATATAAAACTCATAAAAATCTCCTTTCTCGCTCGTTTTGGTGGTTAAATTGAGTCAAACTATCCTTATGTGTCGCTATTATTGAAGTTGGAGATGACTCGACCTACAACTTGACGGCCTGCTCTCTTACTCGACTTCAAGATCCGCGTGCTCGACTCCTTTGGTTTAGTTCTATTTTGTTTCAGATTTGTAATTTATTTTATTTTATTTATTTTTTGTAATTGTATTGTAAAAGCAATCTTAAAAAAAAGAATAAAAAAAGAGAAAAAAAATGGAAATTTTAGTTTACTTTTTTGGTTAATACATAAATAAAGATAAATAAGATAAAACAAATTGATAAATTAGTAAAAATAAAAAAAAATAATCAAAAACAAAAAAAGAAGTGTAAATAATGTTTTGTCCCTTAGGAAAATTTATTTTTTTAAAGATAAAATAAAATCAACCTTTTTTAAAATTAAGGCCTTTTAGAATTTAAAAAAAAAAAATCAACTTAGGACCCTTTAAAAAATTTTCCTTAAATTACTCAAACTGGGTTAAACATGTGAACTTGATCTTTTTTAGAAATTAAAATCAACCTCTTACTTAAAGTTTTACTTAATGAACTATGGAAGTCTTATCCCGAAGAGCGGGTATGCAAGCATTCGTATGTAAATACAGAGCGACTTGAAATATGAAATTTTTTTTTTCCATTGTTTGTAAATAGTTACTCAATTTATCATTTCTTATCACATGTGATTATATATTACTTTTAATGGGTATTTTAAAGATAAAATTAAAATCGAGAAGTTTAAAAACGATATCATTAAGGGTTTAATAGGATAACCCCTGATCCAAAATTTTTTGTTTGTAAAATCTTTTTTTTTTTAAATCGATTTTTCAAGTAGACCAATATTTAAGTTAAATCAACTTACCTAATTGATTTAACTTAACCCATTTTTTTTCTTAACTCCGGTCAGATACCGACTCTAAGAATTTTTAAAATATGTTTAAAAACTTTGATTTTTCTTAGCTTTTAGTTGATGATTAGTATTAAAGAAGTTAGGGTTTAGTACTAATTAGGTTAATAAAAATAATAAAAATTAAGAAACAATAAGGCTTGACAAATGGTAAGATTGAGCTTTGATTAGGAAAGTCCTATTAGAGTGATAATTTGGATGACTCTTACAGTTTTGATTTTCAATTGGGTTTGAAGGGTGTATACTTGAAAGAGGTAGAGAGCTTGTTATGGGTAGGTAGATATAATGGTGTAACATCTTGTCTTGGTACGATAGGAGGATGAAATGAAATTCATTGATCTGTGTGTCGGTCTCTCTCTATCATCTTTGAAGTTGAGAAGTTACAAATCAAGTGTTGATGTAAGTTTCTTCTACAGCATTGGGATAAGGTTTCTTTAATAAATGGGTAGGTTTGCTAGTGCTTAGTATTTACGGTGGTTGATTGGGTTCATGATGGTTACAAGTGGTGGTTGTTTATAATTGTCTTTGGGTATGGGGGTTGTTGATGGAGGAGTTCTTGTCAATAGTTGCTCATGATGGTGGTGGCAGTTGCTAATGGTGGAAAGCTTATGGTGGTCTACTTTATAGAGAGGAGGAAGAAGGAGGAGGAGGGTGGACAAGGTTTTTTTCACTTAGAATGCTAATTTAGAGGTTAAAGTATGGAACTCTGATTACCAATTTTATTGAATCACAATTTTTGAGGAGTTGCTCTTTATTGAGGTGAATAAAATAGTAAGAGGTTTTTAAGGAATAAAGAGGGAATGGAATATCTAATATTTAAGTAATTAATTCTTAAATTTTAAACTTCCATATTTGGAAGAAAACCATTTTAATTGCTTAATCACTTTAGTTAATGTCACGGTGATTATTCCTCTAAAACACATGGTATTTTGTAGATGCCATATTTTGAATTTTCATTTTTCGAAAAAGACACTAAGTTTATTTGGGAATGTCGGAAAGAAAAAGAAAAGGAAAGTTAGACTAATGATATGGTCGGAGGACCTTATAAGAGCTAAGTAAGTAATTCACGTAGATCTACTTTTTTATTTTGTTATTAGAATTATTATTCCACATAATTGTTGTTATTGCAAAATGAATAATTGCAATGTTCTAGCAATACTAATTCTTCATTGGTTTAAACAAATAACTATTTCTTAGTTTTCTTTAACATATATCCAAATCTATGATAAATGTTTTAAAACTATTAATATGCTATATTTTTTTTAATGAGTATTGACTAAATATCAATATAATTTTAATATATAAAAATATGAATCTATTATTATTAAAATGTATTTAATTATTATTAGTATTTTATTACTAATATAAAATCAGATTGCTAGAAGTATCAATAAATTTTTTTTCAAATCATCCATATAATCCCAGAAAGGAATTATGCAATATATATATATATTATTTGTCTATTTTATTATTAAAAAATTGATAGTCAATAGCTATTTTATTTAGTTTCGGAATCAAGTAGCTACTCGGTGGATAAAGAGACTGAATCATGCTGGAGGCCATAAAGGCTAGTAGAAGAGAAAAAGAAAATATACAAATTACACGATCCTAGTATTTCACAAAGCAAAACAAAATAAATAAGAAAAATCAGCCACTGAATCGGAATTGAAACCACCATCGCATTGCATCGCATCCCTCCGAATCATAATCCTTGTTGTGTATTCCATGCCGTTTTCCATAAATCCCAATCGTAGTGGAATGCAGCAAACCCTAATATACTTCGTGCCATGTTCCGATTCGAGCAAGAGAAGATCAGTATACGACTCTGACAGTTGCTCTATTATTATTTGACTCATTGATTGATCCATACTTGATTCTAGGGTTTCGTGGGGGTCTTCTTGCTATGGCAGATAGTTTGAGTGTTCCTACCTCCGTACTTCGCAATCTCTCTGATAAGCTCTACGAGAAGCGCAAAAATGCTGCCCTTGAGGTTCGATTGAGTTCTTGTAACTTCTTCAACTTCTTAAATTTTCCTTTTTTTTTGGATGGTGAATGAATTGTCTTTATTTGACTTTTCCTCTACTGTAGATTGAAGGGATTGTCAAACAGCTTGCATCAGTAGGAGATCATGATAAGATAACTGCAATTATTAATTTATTGGCAGCGGAGTATACGAATTCGCCTCAAGCGAATCACCGCAAGGTTTGTTTTTAGTTGATTATGAAATTTTGGTTCTTATTGAGTGGTTTATTAATTATCTCTTGTGCATTAGGGAGGATTGATTGGATTGGCTGCTGCAACAGTGGGGTTGAGTACTGAGGCTGCTCAGCATCTCGAGGTTAGTTGTTGAATATCTTAGTAGCAATTGGTCTGCCCAAAGCTTTTATCTGGACATACCAATTTTGATTCAAAAATCAGTACCGGAAGTCCATATTATTAGCATTTTCTAGCTAGTGAATATTGCAGCTTGGGGCGTGTAGGATTGCTTCTGTCACGCTGTGCTCCATTTATAGTTTAGGTTTTTTATGTTCTTTAGTAATTTATATATCGATTCCTTTATTTTATTTATTTATTTTTTAATGAGCTGGCATGTATGCTCTGTTCTGTCTATTGTTATCCTAATATCTCAGTAAAGGTTATGTCATATTCTGGATAGTTGTTTCCTTGTGTAGTAATAAGGTTGATTAAGATTTAGGGCTCCGCACATGTTCCTGCTCCATTGGATGGGAGCAGCTAGAACTGTAGTTTCTGTTTCAATATAATGGCTTAGTTATATTCAATGGAAACCTCATCGCTGGTAGTTCTTTTTCTGACTTTTATCTTATCAACGCTAAATGTATCTAATTGCATGAAAAAGGTACTGAAAATGATTTGTGGATCAATTTTTATCTTGTCACTTCAAATTGCATATCACTATGGTGATTTTATTCCTAGAACGCGGTTGCCTCTCTTGTTATCTTAAAGAAATATCATGTTATTGACTGGTCTATTTTAGATTGTTTTCTGAGAAAAGAAATTTATGTTATTGAAAAACTGGTCCGTGGTCTAATATAATGATTGGGTGGTTTCAAATTACAAATTGTAGGCTGTGATAGTTTATCAGATTCATATAATGGCTAATGCCTATCCTGTGTACCATTTAAATGCACCTGCCATGACAGAGACTTGTGTTCAAACTTACCTATAGTTTAGGTTGAATACAAGCACGCATGATCACTTATGTCATAATCCTATTGTGTAAAACCATTTGATCTCTACTAAACTAGAGTGCAAGTCCCATACATATCAATGTATTTTCCATCAATTTGTTGTATTACTTTATTTTCCTATCAGAAAACTACAGCAGTAGACGTTGCAATATGCTCATCTGTCAGTTGTATCTGGACAATTTTCTTGTTGTGTTGCATAATGATTCATTCTTCATGCATTGCTACAAGCAGTGTTATTTGTGGCTTTCGGCTGCTGAGGTCTAACTGTTTTCTTCCCATAATAGAAACATCAATTGGTGGAATCTGCTTAATAGAATTGGAGATTTGCAGAAGGGAAATTTATATAAAGCCTTGCAACTTGCATATTTATGTAATCTGTGTTACTTTTCTTGTTCTGCTCCTTTTAGATGCCACCATATCTTAAGTTTATGTGTTATTGCAGCAAATCGTGCCACCAGTGCTTGATTCTTTTTCTGATCAAGACAGCAGAGTACGTTACTATGCTTGTGAAGCTCTTTATAATATTGCAAAGGTAGACTGAAGGACTTCTATGGAGTACAATTTTTTTTGGTCTGTCTCTCCCTATTTGTCCTTCCTGTATGGACCTTGATATACTTTATCCTGTTGCTAACAGGTTGTAAGAGGAGATTTCATCATTTTCTTTAATCAGATTTTTGATGCATTATGTAAGCTATCAGCAGATTCAGATGCCAATGTGCAGAGTGCTGCCCATCTATTAGATCGGCTTGTAAAGGTATCTGTATCACCATCCATATAAGTCAAATAAGTCCTTATTTTATGGGTTATACAACCAATTCTGATATGTGCTTATGATGAAACAGGATATTGTCACTGAAAGTGATCAATTTAGGTTTGAACCCTTCTTTCTCATTTTACATGCTAGATTGCTAAAATGCTTTGTACTAATCTATTTGTATGTAATTTCCATAACTGATAAAAGAATTATATGTTTTCTCTTTTCATTAGCATTGAAGAATTTATTCCATTGCTGAGAGAGCGTATGAATGTCTTGAATCCTTACGTTCGCCAGTTTCTAGTTGGATGGATTACGGTGTTGGACAGTGTTCCAGATATTGACATGCTAGGATTTCTTCCAGATTTTCTTGATGGTAAATGATTGTGGAATTCCGAACTCTGTTTTTACTGGGTATTCTTCTGCTAATTTATGCAACTCACTAAGCTTTGCTTTCATAGGTTTGTTTAATATGTTAAGTGATTCAAGCCATGAAATACGACAACAAGCAGATTCTGCTCTCTCGGAGTTCCTTCAGGAGATAAAAAACTCTCCAGTAAGTTTGATAATGACAAGTCTTGTTGCTGTGTATGCTGCAGTCTTGTAGTTTGTTGGGTGACACATAGTTGAAGATTGTTTCGGCATTTGATTTCATGCTGTTTGAATCAAGATATGGTAGATGAATTTATTTGGTTATCTGAATGATGACTAGGTCTACTGTTTCTATTCCTAGATTTTGATTATTATAAAATATTTGTTGAGTGTAATTTTCTGACTCAAGCAGTGCTGCTCTTCAAGTCTGTAGATTATGGTCGCATGGCTGAAATATTGGTGCAGAGAGCTGGTGCTCCAGATGAGTTTACAAGATTGACAGCTATTACATGGGTAGGTGGAGTTAACTTTATTCCAAACGATTGTGCAGTGCAGAATTTGCAGATGTATGCTTTTAATGTTCACTTGTGCTCATATCAATCTGTATCTGATTAAGACTAATAAACTGCATATTTTATTTGACTTCTTTTGAACTTCCTTCAGATGTTCTTAACAAGCAGTCGTTGAATCATGTAGATAAATGAGTTTGTAAAACTTGGCGGGGATCAGCTTGTTCCTTATTATGCTGATATATTGGGAGCTATTTTGCCTTGCATATCAGATAAAGAAGAGAAAATTAGAGTTGTAAGTGAATTTTGGAGCATCTCTGTCTCTTCTTTCTACCTGTCTTTTTGGAGGACAACCTCGCTAATATTTTGCAGGTAAATACTAATTATTGTTGGATTGTGTGTAAGGTTGCTCGTGAAACGAATGAAGAGCTTCGTGCTATCAAAGCTGATCCAGCAGAAGGTTTTGATGTGGGGGCAATCCTATCTATTGCGAGGGGGTAGTTTCTCTTTCTTTGGGGTTGGGGGGCATGCATGTTATAGGATCCCTGGTCCATCAGACGATTTATTTCAAAATTTTTCTGGGATCAATAGTGCTTCATGTCATGGTTCTTCCTTTTTCTTCTTGGATGATTTGTCTATGAATAATAATTTATATAGTTGTTATTTGTAAATATAAATACTTCAAAAGGGATATCTTACTTGTTATTGATGTTTGCTAAGTACTTTTGGTGATATGCACAAACTTTCGACTGTGCCAGGCACTTGTCTCATGAATGGGAAGCTACTCGAATTGAAGCATTGCATTGGATATCAAGACTGCTAAACAGACACCGTCATGAGGTAATGGGTTTGACAACTGTTTGATGGAGTTATCCTTTTCCCAAGTTGAAGCTGTTTGGCCTTTTTATTTGGATGATTTGACATAACTGAATTATTACCTATATCTGAGCACATTGTCTTCATCCCACTAACTAAATTGTACAAGGATGCTTTAAGTTGCTCTCTGATGATCTTTTACCTTTGAATTTGACATGGTTTCACAAAAGAAATGTTCAGTTGATCCTTCCAATGCAAAAGGTTGGCCATTTTCCACCATTTACACCCCTTAGATTCTTACCAACCGTAGTTATGCCTGGAATGTTTTTGGTGTATTTAGTTAATTTGAGTGCCTCAAAAATAGTTTCTACAGTGAGAAAGTGCTCTCTCTTTTCTCTAGAAAACCTGCCTACAAGATCACTTCTTCTAGACACCTTCAAACTTGTTCAACCACCTTGTCTTTCTTTTCTTTCTGTTTCTTGTAAGTTTCTTTCAGTTCTGTTCCCTCTCTTCTGTGTTATCTTTCTTCAATCATCTTTAAAGGTACCTAAGGTTTTTTTTTTTTCGTTTGCTGGTTGGTGTTCTCCCTGTGCTTAGTGGTTTGACTCTCTGACCTGGCTTTGTCCATGACCCTTAAAATGTTCTTTAGATGGTCTAGAAGGGCTAATTTATCCCCTAAGCTTCCTAAGAGTATTCTCTTTCTCTTTTAAAAGCTGTGTTTTCCTTAGCCATGGATATGTCTCAGCTTCAAGTTGAAACCATAGGTCTTTTGGGAAGGAAGGAAATGCCTTAGAACCTGATCCTTACCCTTCTGTGCCTTTTGTTGCTGCAGAAAAGGCGATAGCGACCTTTCATCCCATGTGTCTGGGTGGTAGGCCCAAGGCTGTAGCTTGCCACAATCCCTTTTCCTTCCCTGTGCTTAGTGTTCTACCTGAGAAAAAAGCCCCTGCCAATCCTAGTACCTCCACAAGTGATTCCACTGTCCAAGCAATGGTCATCATGTGGAAGTTTGTGCCTTTTCTTCAGGCAAAAACCAGAATCCACCTTCTGCCTTGATCCCCTAACCTTTTCCAAAATCAAAAAACCACCTTCTCTTACCTATGACCCAAGCTGAATATGGAGACTCTAACCCTGAACTTAAAGGGGATGTCCCATTAACTTAGTACCTGCCCACCAATTTAGGCAATACAATGCGTGTTACCTCCAGAGGAAGTCTCCCTAGAGGGGGAAAAGATTAGGAGAAATACCTTTATTTTTCCTGTTGTTAATAATATTGCCTGTAACCTACGGTCTTGTGATGGTTTCCCTGAGTTTGGAAGAAACGTTAACGTTTTTTTTCCCCCTGCCTTCAAGTTTTAATTGAAGATTCCTTTGCTCATCAATATTTAATCTTAGAAAGGAGGAGAATGGGCGTGCAACTTAGAAAGATTTAACCTTAAAAAATCCTTGTATGGGTTAGATTATGGGGTGCTCCCATGGAGTGTCTTCATAATAATGGTCTTAACTTTGCTACCTGTGCGTTAGGAAGACCTTTGCGAACTGACATTGTTACAGCTTCAAATGAACGTTGTATTAATTATGTTTATGTTTTAGTGGATATGGACCTAAAGGAGGAGTTCCCTACTAGTTTTGAGATAGAACTTTTTCATGGATCAACAGCACGTGCTAGTTGAATATGAATGCATCCCTCCAAACTAGTTGTCTTGTAAAATCTTTGGTCACACTGATTCTTCATGTCCTGAAAAGCTAAAGAACCAAGTAGACGAAGAGGCTGAGGAAGGCCCTGAACCCAACAGTGTAGGAGGTATTATCATTAAGGATGGGAGGGCTAATGTGACAGATGACCAGAAGAAATCAAAGTTTTTAGGGGGAGGAAAAGGAAGTTTTTGCATAGACAAAGTTGATGACTGTAGACTCTGGTGGATGAAGGTGGTGGAGGTGGAGGGTAAAGGGTGGGGAAAAAGTGCCTGTAGACTCTGGTGAATGAAGGTATTAAAGAAGTTTGGCTCCATTGTCATGTTTCTAGGCTGATCTTTCAGAATTGGAAGGGTGTTTCTTCAGGTTATCCCTAAAATTGAAGAGTTACTGACTTGTGAGGACTTTGAGATTGAGGTTCCTTGTGGATTGTGGTTAAAAAAAAAAAAGCCATAAAGGCTAGAAAGAAGGAGAAAAAGAAGGGAGCAGCTTGTAGGAAAGCCAGCTCAGAGGGACTTTGAACTTTGAGTTGTGACCTCTTTTTGTTGTAAAATAATATGTTAAGGAATATTAGGGTTTTGAATGACCTCAAAAAAAGCTACAATAATTAGAGAAGTTTTATAGCGAGAATATGCTTTCCTTGGGGCTAATAGAAACAAAAGGATATCGATATGGATTGTATTTGGCGAAGGATACATCCCTCTTGGTCACCCGGAAAAAAAAATAAAAAAAATCAGCAGGCTGTACTTGGGGTTGCATGGAACCCCAATATTTGGTCTATGAGTTGAAGGATATAAGTCTCTAGACTAATGAACCTTGGTCAACCCTATGTGATTTGAGTGCAGAAGGCTATGTGACAAGCATGGAGAGAATAAGGTGTTTCGAAAGGAATGGATGAGTTCAAGGTGGTTGTCACTTTGCAAATGTTGATGATGCTCGTTCTTTTAGCTTAAACTATACTGGGGCTACAGAGAATAATGGTTACCCTATTTTGAGAAAATTGGACAAAATCTAATCAATGATCACTAGGTCACTTCTTATTTCAACACTGAAGCTGCTTTCCTTTATCCTGGACCATTGGAAGATAGTCCTTTAATGGTCAATCTCCGTCTTGAGAGCTAAAAGATAGTCCCTTTTTGGTTCTCAACTTTTGCTGCAAATAACCTAACTTCAAGGAAATAGTGTCTCAACTTTGTTCTTTACAAGTGGAAAGAACAGTTAAATCACTTCACAGTTGAAACTCTTGAAAAGCTAGCTAAAGAAGCTAAATAAGTTGGATTTCTTTGGTCTGAGGTTGAAGACTGAAGTGAGTAGAAATTCAGGGCAAAGCTTGTCTTGGTCAGCGACTTTGTGGAACAATGTGAAGGATTTTTCTTCTGCTTTTTGAAGGGCCTTATGATTGTATTAAGTATATGAATAGGAAAGTTTGTGTGGCATCCATATACTACATTTGGCAAGAGAGTAATACGAAACATTTTGGAATTCTAGATCCATCAGCTGAAGGAGTGACTAGGAAAGCCTTACTTTCAGTTGGGAAGCTAGATTTGGTTTCTCTTCAAATCTTGTTTTGTTTGGTGTTGAGTATAGCAGAATGATAGTATAACTATAGTTAGATTTAGTTTTGGTCCTTGCAGCCATTTTTTAGTGTAATTACCAATACTTGGGCTTAAACTCCTATAATCTGCATACGGTGGACTCTCCTCTCTTATAGTTATTTACATATCAATGAAATTCTGACCTTATCCAAAAAAAATTAATTCGAGTGCCTTAATTCTAAAATAATTCACATGTCTTCAGTGGGAGATTATGTTTAGATTTTTCTTTTGATTACTTTTACTCTTGTTTGCCATGCCTTTATTTCGCTTTAAAGTTTTGGGACATCTCAGGACCTTTCTTCTCCCCTTCCTCTTACTTATTTAGCTGCATTATTCCCACCTTTATTTTCTTGCTTCAACAGGTTTTGTCTTTTCTGAATGAGATTCTGGACTCTCTCCTGGAGGCACTTTCTGATGAATCTAATGCGGTAAACCTTTCTCCTTGTTTCAGCATGTTTAATTATTTCTGTTGTCTGCTTCTCTTGGTTTACTTATCAAAAGTCCTTATGCCGAAACCAATCTAATTAGTGAATATTAGTGTTTTTGGTATAAAACTTATTGAAGATTTAAATGATTGGTATCAATGTTATTTGCCATAAACCAACTTCTCATCAATGTGATGAACTAAAAATATATGATGTATTATGGGGTTTGGATTGATGGTTGAGGTATGAAAGTGCACTGGGCCTTGTTTCAGTTTATGCTAACACCATTTCTTGGGGCCATATCTACACATTAACATTGACTAATGCAGTGGGCTTATGATTGCAGTTCATATGCTTTGAGGTAGGTGGAGAAACTAAGGCCATGGTTTCTTTTTAGGAGAACTTATTCTGGTGTTCCACACCACCCCGCAAACACCTCCCCACCCCTCCTCTTCAGCCCCCCACAACCACTCCTCCTTCCTTCTTTATGTTTATGACTATTATGTAGCACTGGCTAGTCTATTTTGTAATTTGGAGAAACCATCTCAGCTTTTACATTACATATTTAACACAAATTGTCACAAGCTGTCCCTTAATCCATTAATAAGTCCTTAAGCATTAATAAACATATATAAGACTAATCAGGAAAGGGCTATGTGAAATATTTGAGACATTTGTTGGTCCACCAAAAAAACAAAATTGAGCCATTTTAATTACCATAAGAAGAAATATTTTAGCCATTTTCCCCCCAAAAAGGTAAAAGTGCTAAACTTAGTGCGCTCTGTCAGTTGACAATATGGTTGGTGCATGGAAGGGCACTTTTTTTTTTTTTTTGAGTAAGGTTTACCCAAAAGAAAAAGTACTACTTTTTTTTTCCTTGAAGAAAATTGACCACTTTTTTCAACCATTTAGAGGCAATAGACGTCCTTTGTGCCTTTGATGCATAAATGTATTGCATCATCCCTACAATTTTTGATACCTCATATCCATTTTAATAGAACTCCTCTGCACTGAACATACCAAAAGAGGAAACCAACTCCATCATCATTTTAAGCCAATACCTAAGCTCATCAAGAATATCCAAAAACCCCAATATCTAGAAGCCACCTTCATGGCAACTTAGATGCTATACTTAGATCTCATACATTGTCATTAATCCAAACACAACATTACCAATATCACACAAACATAGACTCCTAACTTGCCTTTTGGCAATGCTAACTTCTATTGACATGAATTACCATAGGCTCCAAATTTAGACAAAAGACATTTGCCTTTGGAATTTTTTAGTGATAGGATATTAAAATGTTTAAGGATAAGGTTTGTAAGCAATTTTGAAGAGAGAGAAAATAATGTTTTTCAGTGATAGATATATTATAAGACACATCACTATATATAGACAATGTCTATTTAGTAGTCGTAACCATAGTTAATGTATCAACCTTTACCTAACACATCATTAATTATCCTGTATAAAAAATAAAAAGAAAAAATAAATGCTATATACAAAAAATTACAGCTCAAGACTCCCCTTTAAGCTGAGAAATAGATATCTAATATTCCTTACTTGGAAATAATAGCTTGAAAACTTGTAGTATTTAATCCTTTTGTTAAAACATTTGCAAGTTGCCTTTCTGCAGGAATATATGATACACAAACTAAACCATTCTCTAACTTTTGTTTGATGAAATGCTTGTTGATTTCAATGTGTTTCATCCTTTCGTGTTATATAGGATTATGAGCAATGTTGATTGTTGATTTATTGTCACTGGAAAGCTTTATAGGTCCCTCCCATTTTATTCTCAAGTCATCTAGAATTATCCTTAACCATAGTAACTTGCAAATCTCTTGATGAAGTGCCTTAAATTTAGATTCTGCAGTTGATCTAGCTATAACATTTTGCTTCTTGCTTCTTCATGTTACAAGATTTCCTCTAAGAAATGTATAGTAGCCTAAAGTTGATTTTCTATCCACTATTGATTCTGCATAATCTGCATCACTATAGACTTTTAGCTTTTGTAAGTTTTTGATTTGGATCCATTGGAGTAGAGATTGATTTGCACCCTATCATTCCTGTTTCCTTCAAGAGATTAAGCATATATTTTTGTTGTGATATGAAAATTCCTTTAATTGAGTAAGCCAACTCAATACCGAGAAAATACTTCAATTTCTCAAGCTCCTTTAATTTGAATTTTTTAGTCAATCGTTGTTTCAACTGCTGCTTCTTCATCTTCATCTCAACATTCCCAATAACAATAATGTCATCAACATATGCTAAGAGTGCAGTTACTCCCCTGAGGCTAAGTGCTTAATGAACAAAGTGTGGTCACTTTGGCTTTGCTTGAAACTTGAAGCCTTCATGACTTTAGTGAACATACCAAACCAAGCTCTTGGAGATTTTTTGAGGCCATATAGTGTCTTTTTTAGTTGGCAAACTTTGTTTCCGAGCTTTTTTTTCTTTGAAACCTTGTGGAATATTTATGTAAATTTCTTTTTCTTGATCTCCTGGAAGAAAGCATTTTTCACATCATATTGCAAAAGTAGCCAATCAAAATGAGCTGCTAAGGATAATAGGATTCTTACAGTGTTCATTTTTGCTATTGGAACAAAAATTTCCTGATAGTTAACACTATAAGTTTTAGTGTATTCTTTTGCAACTAATCTTACTTTGCATCTCTTAAGTGTCCCATTTGCTTTGTATTTCGAAGTGTATAGCTACTTCCAATCTATTATGTTTTTTCCTTTTGGTTTACCAACAATTTTCCATGTTTTATTTTTCTCCAAAGCATCCATTTTCTCTCTCATGGCATCTCTCCATTCTCTTTTCAATAGTGCCTTAGACTCAGTATTGGGTAAGGAAATGGTCTTTAGGCTTATTATGAATTTTTTATAGGAACCTGACAAGTGTTTGAGTGATACATGGTTAGATATTGGGTAAAGGGGTCTCTGGGTGCATTTTTTAATGCCCTTTCAAATAGGGGAGATCCTTGATGTCTATAGGTTTTTCAATTGTTTCTAATTACAATGAAGGATTAGTTCTTACCATGGTCTAATTTTTAGAGCTCACGTTGGGTTCTCCGACCTGTTGCCGATCTGGAATAGTTGCTCTTTTTTATTATACATGTGAAAATCTTGAAAAACCATGAGTTGCACTTGTTGACTTTAAAGAAGATTTATGTTCTGAAGAAAGGCTCTTTTTGATCAAATCTTGTGCAAGAGTTTCCGAAGGGGTTGGTGGAGTTATGTTTGATGAGAATTTATGTTTTGAAGAAAGGCTTTCTTTGAATGATTCTTGTGCAGGACTTTTCGAAGAGATCATTGAATTTATGTTGAATGAGAATTTATGAGCAAGTGTAGGCAAGTCAAGAGGGTTAAAAGGCTTAAAAGTCTCATCTTCAACATCGACTTTTTCCCCTTGAAGATGAGACTTTGTGAAGTATGGCATATTTTTAATGAAAGTGACATCAACTAAGTCGTAAAATTTTCTTAAAGTGGGGTGATAGTATTTGTATTCTTTTTAAATGAATGAATGACTTAGAAACACACACTTAATTGCATGGGGATCTAACTTTCCTCTATGTTGATTATGAATATGCACAAAGGCGGTACAACCAAAGACTCTAGGTATGAGGCCACTCGATGTTTTGAAATGAGGGAAAAAATTGTTGAGGATGTCTATAGGGTTTTTCATATCTAACATTTGTGAGGGTAACCTGTTTATCATGTGTGTTGCTGTGAGAATGGCCTCTCCCCAGTAGTATTTAGGAACATTCCCCTGAAACAACAAGGCTTTAGTGGTGTTAAGTAAATGGTTGTTTTTCCTCTTTGTTATCTCATTTTGTAAGGGGGTGTCAACATAAGATGATTCATGAATAATGCTCCTCCTTTTTGAAAATGAGGTGATAAAATTTGATTGAAGTAATCTCTAGTATTTTTAGACTTGAAAATTTTGATTTTAACCCCAAATTGGTTTTGGTCCATGCAATGGAAATTTGGAATGATAGTGTTGATATCTGACTTTTGTTTTAAGTAAAAAGATCCATGTAACCCACATGTAGCCATCAATCAATGAAACAAACCATTGAACCCCTAAAATGTTTGATATATTTTAAGGTTCATAAATATCATTATGAACTAAATGAAAAGGGAAAAAACTCCTTTTATTACCAATAGGGAAAGATACACGAGTTTGTTTTGCTAACTCATAAGCTTCACATTGAAACTTAGAGATATCTAGTCCTTGAAAAAATTTAGGAAACATGATTTTCAAAACTCTAAAGGAGGGGTGACCTAAATGTAAATGGTGAAGCCAGATAGCATCTTCATTAGGATGATTGAGAAATGACATAAAAACATTACTCATGGCATTCTGAGACAATTTAAGGAAATAGAGCTCGTTCCGTTTCTTGGCAAGTCTAATTTTCCTCCTTGAGATTTGATCTTGAAGAACACATTCAGACATAGAAAAAATAGCATGACAATTGAGATCACTTGTAAGCTTTTGAGTAGATATAAGGTTGGATGACAATTGTGGCACATGAAGAATATCTTTGAGGACAATTAAAGGGGTAATATGGATATCTCCTAATCTAGCAATAGTAGCTAGAGCACCATTTGCTACTAAAATTTTTCTATTGTTAGGGCATGGAGTATAAGAATGGAAAAAATGTGAAGAGTAGGTCATATGGTTGGTGGTTCCAAAGTC
The DNA here is from genome assembly GCA_024138005.1 of Lumnitzera racemosa. Lineage (NCBI taxonomy): Eukaryota > Viridiplantae > Streptophyta > Magnoliopsida > Myrtales > Combretaceae > Lumnitzera > Lumnitzera racemosa. Next base: position 39,217,461 of record JAMXBC010000006.1, on the reverse strand, counting down.
AAGAATCCAAGAGGTGGTATGAGATTTGTTTGAGGAATGCATTTCATAAGAGAGCAAAGATTTACCTAAGAGAGTTAATGAACTTACCTGAGAAGATTTCTCAAGAGATCTTATCCGGTTCTTCAACTTGTCAATTTTTTCACTATTGAATCCCTTTCTTTTTGAGGCTTTTTCAATCTTGATTTTCTCATTTAAGCAAGCTTGAGGTGTAAAATTACTAATAATGGTGGAAGTAGATATGATGATGGATTGGAAAAAAATAACCACAAAATAACTGGAGGGTGATTGTAAAACAACAACAATTAAGGGTGCAATTGTGGCTCCCTAGATAATTGTTTCAAGAAAAGTGAAGAGGAATGATAGCAATGAAGGTTGCTCTTTGAAGAAGTAATCCCAGAAAAAAGCCCTAAGGCTCTAATACTACGTAAGCAATTTTGAAGAAAAAGAAAATAATGTTTTTCATTGATAGATATATTACAAGACATATTGCTATATATAGACGATGTCTACCTAGTAGTCATAACCATAGTTGATGTATCAACCTTTACCTAACACATCATTAATTATTCTATTTAAAATATAAAAAGAAAAAATAAATGCTATGCACAAAAAATACAGCTCTATAAGGTCCAATAAGATTACTCCCCATCTATATATGGCTCGACTGTCGTTTTATATGGCTCGACTGTCGTTTTAGAGGAGGTACCTTCTATAGCTTATTGTTAGACAAGGTAATATCTATAAGAGCATTAGTGCAAACATAACGGTAGGTACCAACTGAAAATCTATGTACTCAGCAACTTACTTAACCTTTTTTTCTTTGATTGGTTTAGGCTACTTGTCATGAGAAGAGACAAATAGACAACCCATCACGCAGTTTGGATGTTGAAACAGAATATTCACATTAGAGTTAGGAATGTGAAAAATGATTTTCTTAAAATCCATATTTATAATTGTCTTTTTCTTCTCTTTATTATATATGTGTAACAGAGACAAATGAACTATTCTATTTAGCATTTCCCCTCAAATTGGAGTATGTATATTATATTCACTAAGCTTGTTACATATGTAAATTATTCAAGGTTCTTGAAGTGATCTAGTGAATATACTCACATAGGTTGGTCATTGGGGTTTGAAGAGGAAGTGATGATATCACTCGAGAGAATCTTCTCTCTAACAAAATGACTGTCAATTTTTATATGTTTGTTGCTTTCTAGAAATGTTGAATTTGATGGAATGTGTTTGCAGCTTGATAATCACATTTGAGCTCCATGGATCCAAGTTAGCAAACCTTGACCTTATATTAGACTGTCATTGCTCGATATTCTGTTTCTACACTTACCTTGAAACTACATTTTGTTTCTTAGTCTTCCAAGAGACAGACTTCCACCAACAAATACACAATATCCCAAAGTGTGATTCCCAAATGTAGAGCATCCGCAAAAGGAGGACATACCGAATCAAAATCTAGGTAGAAGATAACTTTGAGTTGATCCTCTATCCTCATAAAATGAATATTTTCCAAGAGCTAATTTGAATTATTTGACTACTGGAATTCATGCACCCTATTAGCTCTTATGAGGAGAGTTAAAAAATCGACCTTAATAACTTTTAGGGTTGGAAAGGGTTCATCCTCATTACATAAAATCTTAATGTTATAGTCAATTTGAGTATGCACAAATGACATTCCATTACTCCATTGAACTGCCTTGGTGCTAAGGAAATACCAAAGTTTGTCTAAGTCTTTGTTTGAAAAGTCAGCTGCGCAACTTGGGTGATAATTTCTTGTATTAACTATATCATCCTTATAAACTACCATATAGATGCAGTGATGAAGATTATGGAATGATCGACCTTACTCTGTTACTTACCAAATTATGGCAGTGCATTGTTCAATCTACCAAACTAGACTTGTGGAGATTGTTTAAGACTGTATAAGTACTTGTGAAGATGACAAACTAAGCCAAACTCCCCTTGGCAACAACACCTGGTGATTGCTCCATATCGACCTCTTCATCTAAAACACCATGAAAAAAGGGGTTTTATTATCTAATTGGTCCAAAGACCAATGGCATATAGTAGCTGGAGAAAAAACCAAGCAAATAGATGTATTTTGACCACAGGAGAGATAGTGTCACTATAATCAAGACCAAAGATTTAAATGTGTCCATCAGCAACAATACAAGTGTTCTCCTTTCCCAAAAAACAAGCTGAGCTTTGAACCAGTTCATCTGACCATCAGGTCTCACCTTGATATTGTATGACTGTTGACATCCAACTGTAGATTCTTTTTTGGCAGTGATGTGTCACCAGAATATTATGAAGCTTTGTTGTCCAGCATAGTATGCCAGCCGATATGAATGAGTGTTTCTAAAATGTTGGAGGAAATTAGATATTGGACAAGGTAGGAGCAAGAACGGGACACAGCAGATAAATGATAATATAAGAAATTGTAAGTAGACGAGGGTGTGAATAATATGAATACTTTATCGAAGAGCAATGGGTGGACTATTAGGGTGCGAACCTGGAATTTAAAATATTATATTATATTATATTAGATATAAGATAAAAAATATATATACTCCAGATTAAAAATTTTCATCCTACGGATTTTAAAGTTCTTACTCACTCTTTAATAGGAAAATAAGAAAATAACCGCCCCTCTCAACTACTACATTCCTATTCGTACTACCATTGTACTATTTATGTGGTACATTTCTATATTTTATAGATCTCCTTACTACTAGTCTATCGCTAGCAATAGCTATGCAAATACTATTATTAACTATAGGCAATATTTGATAATGCCACCCCCTTAAAATTGCCTTGTTCTCAAGGCTAGCAATTGAAACTTTTCAAGTGATGGCTTCAGCTGGTTGTCATTCACCGTGAATATGCAGATGGTACTCAAATGCATTAGAAATCAATATCACAAGCCTTAACCTTGCTCCATAGTAAACAAATTGCCAACAGCATGAATTTTTTACTCTTCCTCATCATACCCTTCAATGTAACATTGCTCTTATCCATCATTTTAAATGCTTTCACGTGGCCCACTACATGATATCCTTTTATCAATTTTTTTTTTTCCTTTTAACTCAACTTGAAAATATTTCCTGAACTTTTCCCAGCAAACCTGTATAGTAGATTCAGCAACAATTTTGGGTTCCTCACTAGGTTTTTCATCCTCTTTTCCTTTCTTTCTGCCACATCGTCTGCAAAGCTAATCCTTCTAGCTTCATTGCTTCATTTCCTACATCAGTTATAGTTCCATACTCTTACACTATGTTCGAGATCCATCATCTTCAAGTGTCATCTCTCTCTGCCTCAAAAGTGTCAAACCCATTCTCAACCACATGCTTAACATCTGTATGGAGGCATTAGCTCAAATTTGAACCTGCAGCAATGTCCTTTACTGGATTGTTCAAAGCCTATCCAATTTTCTTCAAAGGTGTTTGCAGACTTTGATTTCTTTCGCTCTTCAAAGACCTCATACAATTGCTTCTGGTTTCCATGGTAGGAACTCTCCAAGTACTTGCCATCATCTTCTTTTTTATGCTCACATCATGATGATACTTCCTATCAACGGAAGCAAGTATTTTTTGTTGTCGAATAGAATCGCAACTTTCTTCCTCCATTAACAATCTTTCATTAGTTTGCTTGTTTAACAATTTTAACATTATTGCTTCAGTTCATCAAGGGTTGACAAATGTTCCTTTAGGCATGAGAATTTGGAGTCCTTGGTTAAAGCTTGGTTAGTTTCAATAATTAGTGGTTATGAAATCATTGAATCTTTCGCACTCTTAGACATTTTCTTCTTTACGACTCCTGCTCTACTCTCTAGACTAATCATTTTAACAAGAACTTGTCAATTTAGGGTAGTGTTTTTGGAAAATAAAAAAATAGAAAAATTAAGAAGAAAGAGACGAATCTTAGGTTGGTTCTCGTTGGACTTCTATGTTTATGGTGATGGGTCTGAGAAAAGGTGGGTTAGAGCAATATATGTGACTGATTGGCATTAGTGGGGGATGGGGTTGAGGGTTGCGTTTGTGTTTTGGGTTTTTGGTGTGTCTGTGTTTGTAGAGGTGGTGGTAGATTTCATCGGTTTATGTTTGTGGAGCTGGTTGTGTGTTTCGTGGTATGTGTTTGTGGTAGTGGATTTGACAAGTTTCTGTGGTTGTGGTGGCTGGTTGAGTTGGGCAGTGCATTCGCTGTTGGGAGGTGGCTTTGCTGGTGCTTGGCTGCTGGTTTCCTCGGATTTGGTGGTGGATTCATTGGTGGGAGGTGGGTCATTGGTTTTGGTGGTGGGTTTAGAAAGAAAAATAGGAGTAGAGAAGAAGAAGATGGCTTGGGTTGAAAAATAAGGAAGGAAAGACAAAAAGAAAACCTGGGTTGGTGGGATTCTTATCTGTTGGTCTTGTAAGTGTGGATCATAGGTTGTTTCTCTCTCTATCGTTGACTACTTCAATTTCTCTCTGCTCTTTCTACTTCCTTTAGTGTTGTTTCTTTTATATTTTGGGTAAAGTCAGATATATTTCATTTCTTAATGTACACAAGGAATGTACTGTTATAGGACACCATGAAATCTATGAAATCAAACTAAGTATCATAAAAAACAAAAGGATACTTGGTTCAATGAAATGGCCAATAAATGCTAGGTGCTTATAATCAAATTAAGTAATATAACATAGAGTAATTGTAAAATTACTTCAAAAGAAATTGTAAGGTTCTTCCACTCTTCTTCTATTCCTTTCTCTCCATCGGAAATTGTAGCCAGCAGCAAAAGCTTTATTATTGGGTTGCATTCAACGACCTAGTAGTAGCAGAAAGTAGGAAGATTTCCAAACTAGAAGCTTCCAATGGTTTGTATACAGTACATGCAATGGCTTCTTCAACACTCTTTCAAAAATTCCATGCATAAGAGCATGGCAAAAACCAATGGTCGTGATTCTCTGCTCCATCCAAATACAAGTAGGCAGCAGTTTTGTGTCAATCAAACCCTAATTATACAACTTGTCCATGGTTAACAACCTCTGTGCAATTAGCCATAAAATTAGCAAGTGTCATTTCTTTCTTTTTTTACTTTTCTTTTCTTTTTTCCTCTTCTGGTTGAGCTCTGGAATCTCCTTCTTTTTCCTCCTTTCTTTCTTTCTTTCTTTTTTCTTTTCCCCTCTTCTTCTTTTTCGTGAATATTGAACAATTACCTTTATCCTTGGCCAATGATCCGGCAAGTCAGACTGACTGATATGAACCCAGACATTGAAATATTAATCATATTGAGTATAGGATAAAAAATACACACACTCCTAAGCAAATATTCTTTTCAGAGTTTAAAGCTCCTACTTGCTCTTGAAGAGGAAAATAAGAAAATGACTGCTTCTCTCTCTATTATTACTCCCCCTACTTATGCTACTATTCTACCTTTTATGTGCCACATGGCAACATTTCGTTGGTCTCCTTATTACTAAACAAGTATTACTATTAGTTATCTCTAGTAGTGTTCCTGGAACTTGGATGTATATAGCATTACTGGAGCTTTTGGTGGACTTAGGACCAGGTTGCCAATGCTTTGGTTTATGAAAGACTAAAGTCACTGGTGGTTATGATATTTACGGTTTGTGATTCTGGTTACTCTGATAGTCAAGGTCAGGTCTATCCCCCCCAAAAAAAAGAAAAAATGAAAATGTCTAGCTCTTGCTGTGATAGCACATTCTGATGGGAAATGGAGGAACGAGAAAAGTGATTATAGTCTAAATCCCTAATGAAATTTGTCTCTTCCTTTTTTATGTATACATGTGAGAGGAAGACAATAATTACTATACCCCTAACTACAAAAATAAATATACTATACCATTTGACAGAATGCATCTAGACAACTACATCAGGAGTGTCCAAGGGATGTCATTTATTTCACTAAAGGCAACCTGTATCATTGTCTTACTACTTGGACTCTATCTAGGCTTCTACTCATGTCTGATGGGTCCTTATTTTGGACCTTAGTCCTGATAATGAAGTGTTACTTGCACATGCTAAAATTAAGGCAAAGCCAGGCAAATACTTCTATCATATTCTCAATTCAAATTTTCACTCCATAACAGTTAACTGTACTAAAAGTTATCAAATGTATGTTTGCTTAAATAAGGCAAATCACTTACAGCTGTTCTTTGGCACCAGGGCCTCTCTTTTCTTTCTGATCCCTGGTCTTCAGTTTTTGGTTTTTGGTTTCTGTGGCTTGTCTAGGTGCTTTGCAATCAGAATATCCTTTTTGGTGCTGATTGTTAAACCAATAAGGGTTTTGGCCCCTTATGTGCCATCTAGCTTCACTAAATTCATAATTCAATAAAATCTTATAACTGTCACCCATTAATAATTAGGCTCTCTAGGGATCACTCACTGGCAATTTAATCAATAAAAAATGGGATATGTTCTGGTTTGAAAAAAATAAATACTTAATGAAGTCAGAAATTTGAGAAAGTAGACTCTTTCCCCATTATATAGGTACTTTTCATTAGTTGATGATCTTTGTGTTTGCTTTTTATGTACTCTGAAGTCTTGTGTAAAGATTTCATGAATATTAATCGTGTGTATTTTAATGAAACCATATGCATTTGGCAGGTGGTGCTCCTTGTTCTTGAGGTCCATGCATGTATAGCCAAAGATCCGCAGCATTTCCGCCAGCTTGTTGTCTTCCTGGTGCACAATTTTCGGGTTACGCGCTCTCTTTTGGAGAAGTGAGTTTCTTTCTTATTTGATCTTGTGTCTTGTTCCTTAAAAAAGATAAGCACTTTTCCTCATATGATCTGTGTTTCTTGCTTCTGTATGATTGAATAACGTTTATGCTATTTGTTTTATGTTAAAATGTCTCTGACCAACATGCTATTCTGACTTCTAGGCGAGGAGCACTGATAATTCGTAGACTCTGCGTACTGTTAGATGCAGAAAGAGTTTACAGGGAATTTTCCACTATATTAGAGGGAGAAGCAGACCTTGATTTTGCGTCTACTATGGTCCAGGTATAACTTTTAAGAAATTCTGTTTGTTCCTTTTATTGTCTATCTTTTCCCAGTACCCTCATTTGTGCAACCTTCTTTTTCACTTACGAAAATGTTTGTGGCTTCACATTTAAAGCAATGTCTGCTGCCTGTATTTTCTTACTGTCTTTTTGTTTCTCTATCTCCTTTTGTGCTCAGGCATTGAATCTAATCTTGCTTACTTCATCTGAGTTATCTGGACTTAGAGAGCTGTTGAAACAATCATTGGGCAATCCTGATGGGAAAGATTTATTCATTGCTTTATATGCTTCGTGGTGCCACTCACCGATGGCAATCATAAGTCTATGCTTTTTAGCTCAGGTAAGAAAGCAGCTCACAATAACCATTGAAGCATTTTCCTTAGTGAGAGTCATATAATTGAACGGTCTTAGATATGGTTGCATTCTCCCTCTCTCCACTATCTTCAAAATCTAAATGATTGGACATACTTATTATGCTTCATTGATTTATGATTTTTGGTGATGGATAGAATGGCTAATGGAAGACTTCATTGTGCTTAGAAATGGTTTGAAGTGTCTTATTAAGAATTGTGTCCTAAAACTTAAGGATATAAAAAAATATGTTTGGAAACCTATATTTTCTTATGCATAGGAAAACTGTTAGCAACCCCTTTTTTCTCGCTCAAATTCATGGTCATGCTAGCATTCACATAACAATTTCTTGGTAGATTTTGCTTTGAATCTTATTGCACTATGGCCTTATTCACTGATTCAAGGAATAGGATTCCTGATTCAATCTAGTATTATTATTAGAACCAATTATTGTATAAAGTCAGGATGTTAAGGTGATGATAAAAAATGCAACCTCATAGCATCTACTTCCTGGAATACTAATAACTTACGAGAAGAGATCAAATATGAGGAACTGGGAGGTCATATTTTTCTTTTTTTCCTCACCCTACATTTTTCCCAACCTTACATTAGAAAAAGGATAGAATCCTCTTTCGATTTAATAAATGAAACAATTGACATGGTAATTAATAAAATCATTCTTCTGAAAGAAAAAGGATCTATTCCGAGGACAGTTTAAAAGCCTTATTAACAAAATAAATGATAATATTTATTCCATTGTTGTTTAGTCATGTTCACTCTGGGATTCTCATTTGTCCTCATCTATATAGGAGTATCTCCCCTTTTTTTTAATCCTTAGTTCTTAGGGAGTCATCTGCTGGGCTGGCTTCTCATGGTGAAGCTGGTAGACACTTTGCACGGCCTATTCACATGCGATGCTTTATTGCTTTTATGTCTTCAGTTGGTCCTTGCCACAAACTAGTTTATTAAGCCGGGGATGTCATCCAAGTGAATGAGATATTGTACTGCACTATGGGAGCCATACTTGAGATCACAAGTTCCCATATTTGAGTGGACTTATGAGCTTGTTGTTCTTTTAAATGCATAAAAGTACTTTTTGATCATGTCCAATTCTGCAAATGCTGGAAGTATCGGTAAATGAGACAGATAAACAAAGGCTTGATAGTTGGTTTTTATATGAAAAGTTGTGAGGTGGGATTTACCCAAAAAAAAAGTTCTGAGGTGGGAGCATGTACACTTTGATCTTACAAGGATCAAACTTCTGTGAATGCCCATTTACAGGAGTATATCGTGCTAATGTGTGTTGGATGATCCACACATTTTTGTTGTCATTGTCAATGAAATAGGAATGAGATAGAAATGATTGTGATCTATGTGACATTTTGTTGTTGCTATCTTATTTGTCTCATCTTTCTTTGCAGACTTATCATCATGCAAGTGCTGTTATTCAGTCTCTTGTGGAGGAAGATATTCATGTCAAGTTCTTGGTGCAGCTGGATAAGTTGATTCGACTGCTTGAGACACCAACCTTTGCTTACCTTAGGTTGCAGGTTGGTAGATGAAACATCAAACTGTAATCTAGGTTTTTGAAACTGTTCTATTTTTGTTTATGAAAAAAAATCGAGGTGCATAATTCCTATAACTTGGTGGTTTTTCCTTGAAATCTCTGTCAGTACACTTGACAAATTAGCACAGCAAAGTATGGTTAACAACTACTTTGTATTGAGAACTGGAACACTTGACATTAGCTGTGTCTAGGGATACTTGGAATTAGACTACAATGTGTGAAAATCTCTGCATTCATGCATATTAATGTGACAAAATAGATTGACATAATTTTTTTTGTCATCTTATTGCAATTCACTTTATCATGTCTGTCAAACTCCTCAAGTTTCTATGTTCAAATTAATTGGTAGTCATAATAATGCTACACGTACCTTGAAGACTTTCTTATTGTAAGTTACATGGTGGTGGTGTCTTTCTCACTTGTTTGTAGACATAATGCAACGTCTTCAGAGGGTGGATATGCTGACTTTGTGACAAGTGAATGATGTGTTGAAAGTGTGGTTTCCAAACTTGAGTTCTACATTTCTAGATGGCTCTGCTAGTTATATACTAGCCTAAGAATCTAACTAAAGTTGAGTGGAGAGGACAATGTATTGAGGTCAAGCTGAATGTCTTAGTTCATATGCTTGGCTTAAAGTGGCACTTAATGGGCCAGAGCTTGATGCTTGATTGGGCTTGTAGTGGGCCCAATTTTTATGTAAATTAATTCTATTTTGTTAGTTAAATTCCTACTAAAGCTCAAATTCTGGTAAAACTTAATTTGAAGTCATGTTCTGCTGATTAATTGTGTAATTATTGTTTTCATTTTTTGAACTGCATAATATGTAGGCTGTTGAATGGAGTATTAAGAAGCTCAACTCAACTTGGTGAGCTACTTGAGTGGATCAATTTGGCCAGTGTAATCAGACTTGAGCAGTATTGAGTAGATTGCAAGCTCACTTAGTTTTACATTCCCTGTGAAGTCCTTAGTCTAGAGAGTGCCCTGGTAGATGAGCAACACAGCCCTTAGAGCTAGAAAATATTCAAACCTCATTTGGTGGGAGAAATGAGTAATATAGCAATTACTTGGTTGTCTCACAAGTCGCGACTTGCTTCTTATGGATACTGTTGGGAATGTTCTCCAAAAAGAGCAATTAATTTGTTCATATGAAGAATAAAGTAAGTTGAGCTATTATCTATATTAGCGTAATAAAGTAAGTCGAGTTATGGCCATAACTCGTGTTTTCTTTTTTGATAAACATGACTGATTTTTCACCATGTGTTAATGCTAATGAGAGAACATTTGTTGACTTATGATTGGTCAACAAATAATTTATATAATAAAATTAAATTATCAAATATTTTAATTAATTAATGGATTACATTTGGAACATAAATAATAAGTTACCCCCAGGGTGCATGATGTGATATTAGATTCCTTCAAAACCAACTTTGTTAGCATGATGAGTGTCCTGGAAGTATCATCTTCATTTTTGACTATGTCAAAGCAACAAGGATTGCGTGCCGGTAAAAAAATTATCGCTCAAGGAGTTCAAATGACACTAGTCAAAACACCTCCCTTTCTGACCTTCATACTGATTTTCTATCTGTTACCTTCTTATGAGTCAAAAGACTGGAAACTTTAACAAAGCATCTTCTGGTTGTCATCTGTTTGGGGTTGGGGTCAATATATTCTTGCAAGATGATGGTGTGTTTGTTATGGGCTTTTCCTTTTTCTTTTTTTCTTATGTATGTATAATTCTTTAATCTGTAAAGTCCATAATTGAGGTCCAGCTCATTTCCTATATGTTCTAGATTTGCCCACATTGAACCTTGGTTGGTGGAGGTACTATACCTGGTAGGTATGATTTGACAATAGCTGTTAAATAGTAGGGAGTGAAGCTTAAGGTATTGAAACATGAAGAAATGGATACTTTCATACTGAAGTCATGGTAACAAGCCCTGGTTACCAATGGTTTGATACCTGTGGAAAAATATGTGAAAGCAGCCAAATGGTTTGATAAAGTACGATGTAACTGGCTTATATCTCCACTAAATTTATATTATATCTCTTAGTGGCTTCTGGCATAGCTCTTACATATAGTTTCAGCTGTCTATGTTTTCTTTTTTTCTTTTAATGATTATTATGATTATTTTGGCCAGTAGTCCTGTCATGTTTTACTTGTGTATTACCTATCCTTTCTATTCTTACAGTTTTAACTTGTCCAAAATCTTCTTAGGAAAAAAAGGAAAGATAATTTGCAAGTCCTGTAGTCTATAATTTACCATCTTTGCCCAGTTGGATCTTGTGGACAAGTTTCAGATATTCAAAATTTTGCCTTAAGTATGGGAAATAACCTTGTAGGTATTGTAAAAATTCTGAGCTTATGCCAGCTCCATCATTAGCTGCTATAGAGTGGTCATCGTGGTACAAGGGCTTAGTTGTTTGCTTAATTGGATGAGAGCAGTATGAGCAATAATGTCCTCTTATGGCTTCATGAGAAGGGTGGTGGACAGAAGTGGCCGTGTTGTACCTTGCTTGTCTTTATGGGTTTTGCTAACTTATATTATTTGCCATGAATGCGGGAGGATGTGGAGCACTACCTTTGAACTTCTCGTGTGTCAACAAGACAAGTCATTCATTCATGCAACTCCAGACATAGAACACTCTTACTTATTTCCTGAGAGAGAATCAATCTTTCTGTCTCTAGCAGCAACTACCCTTTCCTGCTACCAAGCCGATGGTGTTTGTCTGGCTGTCTTTTGGTTATTCATGGAAATGATTTTTATATGCTGCAACACACAATTAAATTTTCCTATTTGTCTGCGGTATCTGCTGTTGGCTTACTCTGCATACAATTCATTAGGATTCTAGGTTAGTTTGTGTTTTAGAAAGTTCTTTTTGAACCTTGTTTTTTTGGGATAAAGTGAGAAATATTATTCAAAACACTTTGTACATGGGATGTGTACAAAAAGAGCACACAAGAAACTTATGAAACCGAACTAAGTATCTAAACACAAAAGGGTACTCAGTTCGATTAAATGGCCATACAAATCTAAAGTGCGCAACTATTAACAATATAACAAAAAACTGATTTAGAAATAAGATCTATATGGGTTGCAGAGTTGTCTATTTGTCTCTTGTTTCTCTCCTTCCATAAGTAGTAGCATCCTATGGAAAAACTCTTTTTTTGCATTGTGCTTAGGGACCTCAATGTGTTAGGCAATAGGAAGCTTTCGAAGGTAGAAAATTCATCCAGTCTTCCCCTATGTCATCCCATAAAATTCTCAATCATCCTTGATAGCTGTTTAGCATAAGAAGAACCAAAAAATAAGTTGTTGTGTGATTCTTCACTATTTTGACATGGGAAACAGCTGGTCACCTTATGCCAAGAATACAACTTGTCTAAAGGGGGCTTCTTTTGATGCAGTATCATCCATAGAATCAGCACATGTCTGGGCATCACACTCTTATGCCATACAAGAGAAGACCACTCCACCTTCTGTTCCATTGTTCTGGCTAAGCAATAGGCTCATCTAATTGATGAGCGACAGGTTTCATTCAGTTTCCAGGTCAGCTTATACCCAATAGTTCCATCTGGCTTCAAAGGCGCAAAAGTGTTTCTAAAAGAGTTCCATCTATCTCCACTTGGCCATCTCCATTTCATCCCTTCTATGAAATTTTCTGGCTTGGATTCCTTGGGACAGCCTAGGGTAATACTAGCATGATCTACCAACCTATTCCCAAGTGGGCCTCTCGGATGACAATCATCATACCAAAAGGAAATAAACTTCCCATTAAAACCTTCCACTTAAGGAGTCATTTAGCTAGGCCTCTAGATTGAAGGATTTTCCTCCATGCCCATGAGGCATCAATAGGGATTTTGATAGACCAAAAGTTTCTTTCCCTCAATAGCTCCTTTTTAAGCCAACTAGCCCAAAGAGACAACTTGTCATCCGTGCATAACATCCATGTGTTTTAATTGTGCTACTTTATTCTACAAATTGACTTCACAAGCACCCAAACCACCCTCTTTTTTGGGCCTACAAATAATTTTCCAGCTAACTTTAGCCTTGGCCCTAGAATCCCCATTGCCATTCCAAAAGAATCTTTTCATCTTGGTTTCAATAGAAGAAAGAATACTGCTAGGGAGGGAGAAAATCGTAGACCAAAAGACTTGGAGCAAAAAAGGGGCACTCTTAATGAGCTGCAAATGTCCAGCATATGAAAGAAATTTACTTGTCTAATGGTTGATCTTGGAGGTAAACTTCTTCACTAAGACCAGACAATCATTTCTGGAAATGTTTGTTGATGAAAGGGGGATGCTCAGATATTTGATGTGTAGAGAGCCTACCTGGAAACCCAAAAGATCAGCTATACGTCTCCCTGTGCCCAAGTTCATGCCACTAAAGAAGATTTGGCTCTTTTGTGGATTAGCTTTTAGTCCGGATAAATGATGGAATTCATGTAACCCTTCCTTTATAAGCTCCCTTGTTCTGAAATTTAATTATGTTGTGCAACATATAAATGATGGAATTCATGTAACCCTTACTTTATTAGCTTTTTGAACCTTTTTCATCATGTTTATTAAACATTTGATGTCACCAATGTGTACTACAGCAGAAGAAATATGCATATTAGCAATTGGAGAAAGAATTTGTGGATAGTGAGAAAGACACATTAGTATATGTGCCAGAGTCTGCACATAATATACCTGATATTACTTTATGGCTGCTGTAATGTGTTTTTTTGGTAGGATCTTTAAAGTTTCTATCACACCTGGAAAAAATTGATGAGACTACTTTCTGTTTTTTATCTTCCTTTTGTAAAGAGATGGCTCTTATTTCCTTACCCAACAAAATTTTCCCTAACCAAAAAAGATGACTCCTCTTGTAAGAATAGTTTGCTTTTTCGCTTGATATTTCTCTGTTCGTTGCTTGACAATGCCACTTGTCATGCTTAATTCTCATTGCAACAGTATCAGCAAACTTGCATGTTATACTCACCCCTAAAAGTAATTTTTTGTGTTTTGTTTATCTTGCAATATGTTTAGGAAAGACCGTGGCCTTAATGTAATAGTGTGTTCGATAGATCTGTAAAGATTCCTTGGAGTATGCTAGTTCTTGTTTCCTATATTTGTCATAGTTAAGTTTTAATTATTTTTACCATCACTGCAGTTGCTGGATCCTGGTAGATACATGTGGTTGCTGAAAGCTTTGTATGGGCTCTTGATGTTGCTTCCACAGGTATATCTTGGGGATTAAGGATGTTATTCTTAGAAATTTTAGTTTTGTTAATACTTTCAGATTGTCCTTACGCAAAAAAATATTTTCAGATTATCCACTGAACATACTCAGCTATCATGTTTTGCAGTTTGTGCTGTAGTTTTTGCTAAATGCATCCAGAGCTGTTTCCTATTTGCTGTGAACTTCTAGCTAAGATTATGCCTTATTGAATTTCTTGTTGACAGTAGTTGGAGCCCTTAGAGAGCACTGAAATATAAGAAGGCAGTTGTATTGACTGAAGAAAGTCACATCTGCCTATACTGTCACTCCCATGCTGAAATCCATCAACATCTCTCTCTCACCAATGGTATACATGTCCTTCTACAAGTGTATTCCTTTTTAACCAGGGGGAAAAAAAAAGGAAAGAACTATTTTAAGTGGGATGACTAGTTATTTTATCCCATTTAAGTAGTAAACCCTCCAAGTTAGGAGCTCATGGGCTTTTATCCCAACTCACTAGGGCCTTCTGGTTTTGTAACAACACCTAACTGCCTGGACTCGACTTGTCCCCAAGGCCACATTGAGGAAATTACTCTCTGAAGATGTCAACATCAACCCAATTATATCCAGTGGGAGCTCAGACTCTCTTGTATGGAACCATCTTCAGTTCCTTCTGGTTCTGGAAATCATCAAACTCCTGCCAATAAAAGATTTTTTCCCCAAAAATTGTGTCCATCAGGTTGGCTACTACTTGACATTTTACTGGAGATAAAGTTGTGCTTAGAGTTAGCTAAGGTTAGATCCATTTAACCCTTTTGTTCCTTGGTTGTGGATTGAATGCTTAGGTGCTCTTCTTGTACATTCCTCTTTCTTACGATTTTAATGAAAAAAAAAAAAGAAAAAAACAATGACATTACCCAAAAAAATAACTGGGGGTCTGGCTGTTTTTAGATACTTCAAAACTTTCTTGTTTTCCTGAATGGTGGGAGGAAAGCCACCTTTACCACTACTGTAGTAGCATCCTGATGGTACTAATTCTTGATGGCAGCCTTCAAATGGTTTTTTTGTTTGTATGAAGTGTCAGATACTGCCTTCAACATTCAACGCCCATCTTACTGGCTTTAAAGGAGGTGGTACTAATAGGAAGGATCATGAGCTGCTGTTTTGCTTGTTTATCCCCTGCACATGATCCACCATTGATAACGGTGTGAGCAGGATTTGCAGCACCAACTTCAGGTTATTAGCAAGGTTGGCAATATGCTTGTAGAGGGCAATTCTGTTGACAGTTGCCCCTGCTCTGCAAACTTTGAGATCATAAGCCATATTCTCCAGGGAATATATCTCTGAGGGATGGTGGAATTGCAGGCAACAGGTATGAAATGAAAGATAACAAGCAAACAGAGAGAGGAGTTGAAACTCCCAATTTTTGGATTATTGATGTTATGAGCTTTTGACCACTCCTTGACAGGCAACACCATGTCATGAAATCGCACATATATCTCATTGATCTGGAACAAGAACTTTGGTTTCATCTGGTCCTGGATAGTCTATAGAAATGTCACAAGAGATGCCATGGAATTTGCTTTCCAACTTCAAAATGGGTTCTCTAGCCAACCTGTACTACCCCCCCATTTTATCTCAAAGCACTTGGTGAAATCTCCTGACAAACTCTGTTTGTGCTTCTTCCCAGCGTATGAGATGTTAGATCCATTAATAGACTTGATAGATAGATATATTTGAATCGTCCCCTCTTGTGAAAAGTCAAGATGCAAAGGTTCCAGAAAGGTTACTTGAGTTTGCATCTATTCCAGCCAGAAAGATCTTGGGGGTTAACTGAGTTGGCTCCAAAGTTGAGGGTCTTTACTTTAATATCTCTTTGTTATCCTTGAGCATTTTCCCACAAAATTGCACATGCAGCCAGCAAGGTGGAATAATCAGCTTGTAGTGTTTGATTTAGAAGTGTTGCTTCACTAGTTCCCACAAGGAAATGTCGAACTCAGTAGCTAAGAGTTCCTTTTGCTTTCGATGATTTGAACATAATTGCATTTGGGTTCCACCTTCTGTCATTTGTATGCATGAATAGAGGTGTATAGCTTGCCAATTTGATGACATTGCTGTTATTTTCTAGCCCAAGAAGGCATGCAGCTTCTTCATGATGTTAAATTACTCCTACCAGCATCCTTTTCAGTAAACGGTATATTCAACTGTGAAAATCATGGAGATCAGCTGTAAGAGAGCAGTTGAGAAGAACCATTGCAGTTCGAGATCATTTGGATGTCTGGATATGCACTTCTTATGGCATTAAAGAACTTGAGCTTATTTCTTAGGTAGTTCTTTTTACCACAATCTTCATCTCTAGTGGCAACATATCTCAAATCAAAAGGTTCAGGGTATCTTGTAGCCCGCTAGAATGGACCCCCATTCTAGATCAGGAGTCTAGCAAACTCAATACCATCAAGTGCTTCTTCTACAAAAGGTAGAAAACTGATATCATCTTGATCTTGATGGGTGATACTACTGATGAACAACCAAATTGGCAATGGACAAAGGTGTCTTGAAGCTGGAGAAACTCAAAATAACCTAGACCTACATCAGTCCAGCACATATAGACATCACCAAAGTGACCTGGTCTCTCCTCTTAGGTCCCAAGGCTCGCTTTCCAGCAGAATGCATTTTTCAACCATTCTCATTCAACAAAGTAACCACTTAGAAATCTGAGGAATTTAGGCTTTATTTCTAGCAGCATCTCCATAATGATGTGCACTAGTATCACAACGGGAACAAATTCTCACATGAGTTTTTCCATGTTTCTTTGCTTGATAAGTTTAGAGGAGACCACCGGGGTAGTCTAAGCACCTTGACGACCTGGTAGCAGCAGCAATAGAGCTGCAAGTGCAGCCTGAAGGAGTATTAGCAGAGAGGCTGTGGAAGAAGAAGGTAGTTGTTAGACCAAAGGTTCTGGTGCAATGGAAGGGAAAGTCAAAGGAAGAAGCTACTTGGGTTGATGTTGAATTTTTCAAGGAGTAATTTCCTCAATATGGCCTACGGGGAGGTGTTGATAGAATCCTAGATCCAAGGGAAGCCCATGCTGAGCCCAAGATCCTAGTCTAAGAGCCCTCAGTCTGGAAAGTATATATATGTATATTTATATACATACATACATAGGGGAGATAAAATAAATAATATAGAGTGATGTTTTAAGTTTAGCATCACATGTAAGGGGGTATGCCCTAGTACTTAGAGGACTTAGAAGGAGAAATAAAAAATAACACATTCTGTTTCTTTCATATATTACACAAAAAATGTACTATACAATTTGGAACTTATAGCTCTGTGTCTTCTTCTTCTTTCCATTTCTTTTATGTCTTACTTCCTTAGCTTGTAACCATTTATGCTGATTTGCATGCCATAGCCAATAGTTTTGGGGTTTGTATAGTGGTGGATTTTGCTTGTGTGTCTAGATTGCTACAGAGAAATTGTTGATTGTGTTTTATTGTAGGGATCGATCATTTTACCGCTATATTAAGATGATTAGTTCTGTCTCGCTATATTAAGATGATTAGTTCTGTCTAAAATGGCAGTGTAAACTGTGTTTCCAATTTGATTGTGATTGTCAGGTTTGGTCCTCTTGAGACATTATGATGTTTTTAACTCAATGAGATAATTTCATAGCTTGAAAATTGTACATAAGATGTGTACAAAGAACTAAAACCTACTAGTTGTTCCTAGTGTTTATAATACAAAAGGATATTAGGTACGAATAGAAGGAATACAAAAAATGAAGAATCTATCTATACTATGCAAGCTAAAGGTATTCTCAAAATCATATTGCCATTGTTGTGTTCCATTCACCTTTCTACTGTTTCTTTCCTTCCAAATATAATAACACACTGCTGCAAGTGCTTTCCTTTGGCCTTCGTTGTAGCGCTTCAGACTTGGATCATTCAAAAAACTGTCTATAGTAGTGACGTTTGATGGTTTGGCAATTCTCCATCTCAAGGCCTTATCTACTTCTTTCCATATAGGTTTGACAAAAGAGCAGCCCATGAAAAGGTGGTCAATCGATTCTTCTTCCACACTTTAGATAGCAAGTCTTTTCCTCTGTCAATCCCCATTGAGACACCTTGTCCAATGTGTACAGCTTCTTTTGCACAATCATCCACAATATCACAGCATGTCTAGGAGCATTTTTTTATGCCCAACCAATGGAGCCCATGTCTTTTTTGGATCTTTGTCTTGCTAAAAGATTCGCTTGTTTGATGGAGAGGGGTTTCGTTTCAGCAAGCTTCCACACCATACCATCAGGTGAGTTTGCCTATGGGAATACTGCTTTCGAGATAAAGGAGCTTAAGAGAGTATCTTTTGGGTATCTAAAAGTGGCCCTTGTTTGTTCATCTATCCAATCCATAAGAAGACTTTTAGGATGTCAGTGATTATTTCAAAAAGAAATAAGCTTGCCATCTGCAATCTTCCATTTAGGCATCCTCTTAGGTAATGGTCTTGTTTGCAGAATTTTCCTCCAAGACTAAGGTACATTGTTTGGAATTTTGACGTTCCATGCGCTTGCCTCTCAAGACTTCATTTTTGACCCAACTTAACTAAATTATAGTGCCCCTATCCTCACAAACGGTCCATAGGTGCTTTAATTGAGCTACTATGTTCCATGATTTGATGTCAGTGATACCTAAACCTCCTTTGTTCTTTGGTCTACAAATATCCCTCCATTTTACCTTTGCTCTTGCTTTTGTATCATCTCCTTCATTCTAAATGACACGTTTGAGCTTTGACTCTACCTTACTCAACACCGATGTAGGGACGGCAAAGATCATAGCCTAATAGACTTTGAGAGATAAAAAAACGCTCTTGATGAGTTGGGTTCTACCTACATACAAAAAGAACTTGGATGACTGGTGATTGATTCTTGAAAAGAATTTATCAATCAAAGCTTGACAATCTACCTTAGATAAGCTAGAAGATGAAAGCAGAATGCATAAGTAACGAATAAGGAATTGTCCTATCTCAAAGCTCATCACTCTAGTTATTCGCTCCTTTACACTTGCTGAGACACCACTAAGGAATATGTTACTCTTCATGGCATTGGCGTATAGACCTGATGAAGATTGGAATTCCTTAAGTCCCTCTTATGTACTTCAATGAAATCACTCTTTAAAAATATTAAGATGTCATTTGCAAAACAAAGGTGATTAAGTTTTCTTTCTTACACCTCCAATGAAAAGAGAAGTTTTCTCTCTCCTTTCTCCTTCATGATGCATGAGAAGATTTCCTTAACAATGACAAAAAGATAAAGGGAGATAGAATTTCCTTGTCCAAGTCCCTTAGATGCTCCAAAGTATCCTACTAATTCTCCATTTATGTTGATGGAGAACTTAAGGTAGGTTATGCATGCCACGATCTAAGAGATGAAGAGGTACAGAAAGCCCATGGCCTTGAGAACTCTTTCAATAAAATTCTACTATATTATTATAGGTTTTGGATAGATCCACTTTGATAGCACTTCAAGCGCCTTTATTGTTGTTATGGTAGCCTTCAACAAGTTCTTAAGCCATTAAGATATTATTCACTATTCTCCTACCTTTTATGAAAGCTATTTATTCCTTAATAATCAAGGAAGGCAAGAGGCACTTTAATCGTTCTACTACAAGCTTAGAAATGCATTTGTATAGAGAGTTGCAGCATGCTATAGTGCGAAAGTTTGCAAAGGAACTAGGATTTGCTTTCTTCAACACTAAAGTGAGATAGGTTGAGTTGGCTTCTTGTAGCAATCTTCCTAAAGCAAAGAAACTTTTAACAGTTGAGCAAACATCCTCTCCCACTATCTCCTAAGCATCTATAAAGAAGTTAGCTCCAAATCCATCAGAACCTGAGGCTTTATCTCTACCAATAGACCACATAGCTACTTTTATTTCTTCATTGGATATTGGTTTTATCAGAGAATCGGCATCCAAGTCTAAGATTCTATGCCTATCAGCCTCCGAAGTCCATTTCCCTCCACTTCATTAGGTAAGACATCATTCAATAGTGAATGGAAGGTTGTACAACCAAGGATCTAACAACTTCAAGATCTTTCTCCCAATTTCCATTCCGATCTGTGATGGAGGAAACCCAATTCTTGTATTGTCTTGTCTTTACTTGATTGAAGAAATACTTATTATCACAATCTCCTAGCTTGATCCAAGTGGCTTGTTTTTTGGTGCAAGAAGGATTCTTGGAGGATACTCCGATAGTAGTAGGCCTTAAAACACTTGTTCTCTTTCCCCTAATCAGTAAGGTTACTAAGGGTTCTATTTGATAATTGGATTGCATCCAGCTTTACCTTTGCCTTAAGGACTCTATCTGAGATGCCAGCAAAACTCGGGTCATTTAAGTTCTTTAGGCGAGCCGTCAAAAGTTTCGACTTTTTGTAGATTTTGAACATTTGGGAACCCGAAGAACAATTTTCTTCTACAATTGGATACATTAAGAAAAGGAATAACTAAGGGAGAGTGATCGGAAATACTTAGTTTCGAGTCTTGGAATGAAGTGGCCCATAATTTGATCAAAACTCTATCCAACATACAGAGAATAAGATTGGAAGGGCACTGGGTGGACTAAGTGAACAAAGGTCTAAAGAATTGCATTTCTTCTACTTCCAATGAGAAGCAAGTCTTAATAAAGTGAATTGTACCTCTGGAAACTGCCTCCATACCTTTTTTTTCACTTAAGTTTCTACATTCATCGAAGTCTCCCATGATGAGCCATGGTTTATTAATGTGCTGTTTAATCTAAATATGGTCATTCCAAAGTGCCTCTCTCCTAATATCTTGATTTATAGTGTAGACAAAAGAAATGTAAGTTGAAACAATGCTTATTGGTACAAAGGCAACACATCAATTGTGAGGAAAACTTTATCACACTTACTCCCAAACATTAGGTTTCAAAGCAACTCATATCTGACTTGCTTCTTGACATTCAACACTCCAATGAGGAAAAGTTTGATTCATAATTCTTTGGATGTTATGGCTTTTAAACTTGGTTTCCAATAGTCCCACGAGATCTTTTTCTCTATAAAGTTTATTTACATCTGTACTTTTTTTCGGGTTATTTAACCATCTAATGTTTCATGTATCTATCATAATATTTACAAAATAAGGATGGGATATCACATAAAATCAGCTTAAGGAAGGATGCCTAGAGGCTTCCTTAGGTTTTTTTCTTTTTCACTTTCTCCTTCTTACTTGTAACTGAAGTCCACTCCTCTTTAGCTAGGTCTTCTGAGGGAGAAACATGCTTTTCACCAGCTGCATCAATGAATTTAGCAAGAGGCACTTCATCATTAGCATCTTCCTGTGAATTCTCAATAGAATTTGGAACCATTGAGGAGTAGATGATTCTTCTTCTGAACCATAGCTTTCTCTATTAGTCTCTTTATTTTTTTATTCCTCTTCAGGAGAGTTACTAGTTTGAGCAAATGAGGAAGAGCTGCCTAGACTACTTCTACATCTCTTTCACAGTGGAAAGGATGTTCTTCCCTTTACCAGGAGCTTTTGGCTCCATTTCTTTCTATAGTGCATTGTTTCTCACATCAGCTTCTCTAAACACTATACCTTTGATAGGTATTTCCGACTTTTCTTTTCTTTTGTCTTCTTAGGTTCATCCCTGTTCTCTCCAAGTTCGCTTGAGGTGCATCTTCATCTAATGAATTTTCCGCACACGCTTCAATACTTTGGAGAATAGGACATGGAGCTTGATCGTGGCCGAATACTTTGCAGCTAAGGCATCTTGGAGGTAGGTGGTCAAATTCAATATCTACTCAGTGTATCGGACCATCTCTACATTCCATCTCAAAAGAATGTACAATCTCACTATCTGCTGCTAACTCTGCTGTAACTCTAGCATATTTAACTCTTTCATTCTTAGCGGTCACTATGTCTACTTGAAGAGGGTTACCTACCACACTAACGGCATAAACTATCCTTTTGCTGTATAGAAACTCCATAAGAATGCCCCATAGTTTGACCTAGACAGGCATCTTGTTTGGCTACATTATTGAAGGACATAGCCACTTTCTACTACCGGAGAATGATCAACTATGGACCAAAAGTACCACAACTATTGAAGCAACTTAAGTAGGGAGGCTTTGTCAACAAATTTAAAAAAGCAGTAATCACATCCATTGGTGAGCACCTCTAAAAGACTCTCCTTATAAATTACGTCCAAAAAAATAGCCCATAATCATATTTCTATAAATATATTCTCCAATAGCCAAGATCAAGAGAGGTGGCTTGACTATAATTTTGCCACCTTCATGACAATAAGAATGATATGAGAGGGAAAGCTTGATTGCCAAAACATTTTGGGCTTGCTTAGGTGGAGATACCGTTGTAGCATAAGGAGGAGTTAGGTTTTTGGCCTGAGGGTGGTTTTGTGAAACCTCCTGCTTTTTTTCGTAAGCCCTTGACTCAATTGCTTCTACCACCTCAGTCATGTCCCTTAGCATAGAGCTATGCAAAGATTGGACATTATGATCAAAAACAGCAATAAGACGACTCCCTTTTATCCTTGGGAAGAAGGTCGGTAGTAGGAAAGGGAAGGTCTAATCCACTTGTCTTATCTAACTTAAGAGCTGAGGCTACCATTATTTAAACAAGGTTGATCACCAAGGTGCCAACTCTCAAGGCATTTAGATACCATAAGTTTATCCGCCAGAGCAACTGAGGAGGAAATATCAAGCGAAGCCTCATTACCGGCTTTCTTCTTCATTTTCCTAGTACGGGAAAGGGGTTGGGGAGCCTTGGCCTAAGCTAAGGTTGCTAACTCTTGAATGGTAGGCTGCTTAGCCCTCCTCGCAAAAATCCTCATCAATGACTAAGAAAGCCACAAGAAACATGACCAAAGCTAAACAATGAAAAACCAAAAGATAAGAAAAAGCTAAGAAACTAAAAAACTAAACCACCAAAAAAAAAAAAAAAATAGAACATAAAGACCTAGGAAAACAAAAAGGCCGACAACTAAGGAGAGGAAGGGAGGGAGGGAGGGAGAGAGAGAGAAAGAGGAAGGTGGAGAAGGGAAAAGGGAGAGGGTTTAGAAGAAGAGAAATGACAAGGAGTAGGAGAGATAAAGGAAGGAGGATAAGAAGAAAAGGACAATTGCAATAGAGAGGGAAGGACGTAGGGAAGGTTCGGAGAAGAAAAGAAGGGGGGGAGGTACAGAGGGTAAAACGTAAGGAAGCTAGAGAGGGTTTTCTCTCTCTACATAGTGAAAAGAGAGATTGTATATTGCATTTGAGGCATTATAATGTTCAAATTCATTCATAAAAAAAAATTATATTTTGCAATATCATAATCCAATTTTTCAATTTCTAATTGAAACCCTTAAGAAAAATAATGGGCAAACGATGGCATGACTTTTTGCCGTGATTGATTGCATATTAGAGGTTAAAGCAACTAATGGAAGGGAGTATTTATGTAGAATAATGGGAATAATGGTAATTAATTAAATAAAGGGAGGGGAAATACTTCAAGAGCAAGCCATCTCGACAAACAATTGCATTAAGGACAAAACCATGATGTGTATCATTATAAAGCGAACGATACCTCAGAATGAGGAATTTTGGTCGTTATAAAGTGGTATTAGAGAAATTCACTAACTGGGGGAATTAGGTATCATGCAAGGCCAAGTATCACAATATGGGGGCACCTTTCAAGCTTGAAGAGGATGTTGCTTATATAAGTGAGGGAAATTGTAATATCCTTCTAGTGAGTGTGAGAGAACTATTAACATTGTGATACCTTTTTAGTGTAGCAATTTAGAGTTTTTCAAAAGTTTAAACTTAAGTGTGCTTAATAGAAACTTTCTTAAAATGAGTGATTTCTTAAAAAGGAGATGACATTAAGGATTACATTATGGGGTATAACATACCAAAGCGAACAATACCTTAATATAAAGAGTTTCCATTTTATTAAGTTATGAATTGCTACAAGAAGCACAAAAACAAGAAGAAGAAGAAGACAAATACAAAATTGAGAAAACAAACTCAAGGTAAGAACTTGATGCTCTAATTGCAAGTGATGCACGCTAGATCACTTGTAGGAATAAATACATGCTTTAGTTTTTCCTTGAACCAAATAAGGAATTTACCAAGACTTGACCAATTCCAATCTCCAACTCCGAGAGTAACTAGTACTTGTTTTAGTACCTTAAGTGGAGTTTTAAAGCTAGCCCTAATGAAATGATATGACACCTTTTGTATTGGTTGTGAATTGAAGTCTTGAACTAGAATTTCTTCCTGCAGCTTCAATGTGGTTGCATATTTCATTTTCTTCTTCCAAGCCTTAGGTACTGGGTTACTTAAGGAATCCTTTCTACTTTACCTACTTGACCAACGATGCTGAGAAAGCACTTCTTCTTGAAGGAGAGAAAAATAGTCATGTTTCAACTCATCCGAGCTATTCCTGCAGCTTCCAATGCATTGACTTTGATCCTGTTAGAAACATCAAAGGAATTATTATTTGCGCTGGCAAGTGTGGGCAGACCCTTTGGACCAGTCAAAGATACAGATGCATTCTGATTCATGACGAGTGAAGGAAAGAATCACTTTATACGTCTTTCCTTGCTCGATATTCTACCGGTTATGCTTTACCCAAAAAAATTCTACAGATTATGCTAGAAGAGCTGTATGATACTGTCCGGACTTTCACTAATAATTCTTAACCTACAAAAGGCTGCTATGTGCTGATAAAATAATATAGTTGCTTCTTGCTCGACTTTGAATCAGACTCAATGGTGATCTCTTGTTTGAGCACCACCATGTGCTCATAAGGGTTCATGGCTTTTTGGCCTCAATATTGGCGCAGCACTTACTTCTTCAACTTCTTGCAAACTGTAGCTTCTACATCTTCAGTTTTCAAGCAGAGGGAACACCCACTTCCAATGGTTTTCACAGCATCAAAAGAATCTTTGGAGTTGTAAAGGAGGAGAACATGGGTTCCAGCTGCCAAAAGTTGGGTGGAGAGTACTAGAGGATTCTATTGTTTAGCCTTACGTCTTGTTGAAGTGTCTGTCCAACCTCCTCATCACCGGCCTTAATGTAGAACTCAATTGCATCACTAGCTGTGTTGCTGCCACAAGCTGTGGCTTCACGATGGAGAAAGCCACTGGGGATTTCTTCTCAGCTTCACTGTTCTGACCAGGTGTGAGACTCACCCTTACTCTTGCAGCCACTCTACTTCCCTTCAGGATACCAGACTTGGCCAGCTTTTCGTGACCAACAGCCTCCAATCTTGCCTGTAGCCACCTCTTCATTAACGTTGTCATAGAGCTGAGAGCTGCAAAACATGGAGAATAATTCCATAACTGCAGAAATACGATCTTCGTCTGTTTTGTCACTGCCCTGCTAAAATATTTAAACATCTCTTCCTCACCCGTGGTCCAGGGATCCTATGAGTGTATTCCTTTTTAAACATTAGTAGTGGGATGAATAGTCCATGTTTTATCCTCTTTAACTAGTAAATTGTTTAAGTTGGGAACTCAAGCAATACTAGGGTCTTCTGGTTCCTAACAGAGCTGTGCTAGATACCCTCTTTAAGAAATGTTTCAACGGATTAGTCCAATGCTTTCATAACAACAGCAGGCCATATATATATGCTTTCCTTGTAATTTAAATGATCTTTGATATTATCTTGAAAAGTTGGTAGAAAAAATTTGTTGCTTACCAAGCAATAAGAAAGCTCATAATGTTATATTTTATTTTCTTTCAAGGCCTCTTCCTTTTCCTCCATCAAGTATCTCATTGCATGTTTTATCTTAATTTCATGCCCATGTAGAGACTAGGAAATAATATCATATTAATTATTATTATTATTTTTTAACCTTGTCCCTTTTAACCTTGTCCTAGAGGAACATGGAGGCCAGAGTTTTGCATTGATGTCATGAACTTGAGTCCAATGTTCTTCTGTTGATTTTGGTCAGTTTGTTTACATTTTTTATCGTTTTCAATTGTAATGCAGCAAAGTGCTGCCTTCAAGATACTTCGAACAAGGTTGAAAACTGTTCCTTCTTACTCTTTTGGTGGCGAGCCAATGAAACGAACTTCATCAGGAAATCCTTACTCGCAAGCTTTACATCACTTGTCAAGTGGGTCACAGATAATGGAAGATGGGGATATCAGCAAAGACTCAGGGAGTTTGCATAGTGGAATTAACTTTGCAGCGAAGCATCAACAATTTGAGCACATGCAGCACCAACATCGCATGCATGCAAAGTTGCAGCAAGAGAACAGGAGTAATTCCTCCTTATCAAAGGTTCATCAGGCTATATAGTTTCTCTTTAATTTAATGCCTGTGAACTGGGGACAGACTAGACAGATTGCATTGTCATTTATTGATTAATTTGAGCAACCTTTAATTAATTAGGCCTCTTACTGGCAGCTGCTTGAGTGTTAGAAATCTGCTTGAGTGTTAGAAATGTGCTCCTCTGCCCCTCCTCCTGCTGCAGTAATCATCTGTCCTGTAATCCTGTTGGACACTTAAAACTGATGTAATTGTAGTATTAGACTGGTTAAATAATTACAGCAAGAGACCCGAAACATGTATATATATATAAGTGAACTTTTGTAACAATTGGGATTGAGAATATGAAACTGTCACCTAACTATTTAGACAAGTCATGAATTTCTTACGTCGTCAAATTTTGCAGGAAAATCAAAAGGCAGAATCTCCGAGTGTTTCTGAATCTGATGCACACGTGCCTCCTGCAAGATCGTCAAGGAGAGGCCCTGGTCAGTTGCAGCTGTAATTATGTCGCTGCTTGCTGCCTTTTGTTGGAGCTTTGGGTGCTCTGATCTTGATGATGTCTCGAGAATCGATGGGGATTGGATTATATCTTGTAAAATTGTATATCATGTTAGGGTTCCAGTGAATTGTGGAGGGCCACAATTGGGATTTGGATTAAGATAAGCTTTGCATATTAGGTAGGCTTTTTTCCTTTCAAGCTGGATATGTCCATGTGGTTATGCTATTTTTAATCGGAAATCGCATGGGCTAGGGGATTACATATTTAAATCTAGGAAATGCAGTCTATTTCTTTTATTTATCTGTTACTTTCTTATTATATAATAAAAGACCGCTTCATTCTTGTATTATGCATCTGGAAGTGCTTTCACGCATTGTTCCTTCTTTTTTACAAGTTTACGTTGAAAATGTTGGTATATGGATGTGAAATTTTGTTCGTGTTCATAGAGTTTCTGCTGCTGTTTCATAATCTCTCTTTTAGTAAATTGTTGTCTACACAGATGTACCATTCTGGCCTCCCTTCCCTTTTAAATGTATTTAGAGAGTAAAAAAAATTAGGAAGTGTCTTCTGTTTCCTCCACTGTAGGTGTCTGGTTTTTTAGGACGAGTTCTGAACGGCAGGAGGAGGAAATTTCGGTTAGAAATACAACTGCTGTATGAGAACTGTGCTAGTTTGGAAAGTTATCCTTTTCCTTTATCGTCAGAGGAAAGGGTGACTTTTCATTTTAAGGGTATATGTATCAATTGTCATGTTCGTAAACCCTAACAGCGTGTACCCTACTTAAATAAGATATGCAAAGGCTAGATTACAGGATTAACGAGTTTTTAATCCAATTTCAATTTCTAAAATCATTCATTGATTTTTTATAACACTTGGTGGAAAGGTGGCTTGCATTTGGAACACAGATATGGTGTCCTGTCCTGTCCAGTCCAGTCCAGTTCAAAAGCTATCCCAAGGACATTACAAAACAATCCCAAAAGTCATCGGGAACTTAAGCATAAAGTTACAAAGATCAGTAAGACCCCATCTACTCGTCGCACTAGTAATCTCATCCTTCGTCATCAATTCCAAAACCTAGGAATTGTAGGTATAATCAATGTACAGGTCATCATCTCCTGGAGCCGCAATAATTCAGCACGGAAATAGTCGCATGCTTGTATGCATGTCTGACGTGCCTATTTTTAATGCATCATCCAAGATTTTATTCAGGTGTAACATGCAGCAGCATGTAAGTACTCGTAATTTCGGATACTCTAGATCGAGTGACTAAGCATAAGTAACATGCATTATTATTATTGTTAATCCGTATAAAAGTAAAACAATTACATTCATATCAAGTTTTAAGTGTTTTTTTTTTTTTTTATATATATATAAGTCCATCAATTAGGCTCAATGGGCTTTAATTAAGTTTGTTTCTAAGTATTACTAGAAGACCCATTTAGTTTTTAACCAAACTTGCTCACTATTTTAGCCAATTGCTCAGTCACACCATTAATTATAATTCCTTTTATAAGTTTATTAATTGCTCTTTAACTATTCTTAATTGATTAATTAATTGTCTCAGCTTTACTTAGTCAAACCATTTTATTCTATTCACCTTAAGAGGGTGATAGCTCGAGTATAAATCTTATATTAGGCCAAAACTTCATGTTTGGCTAATCGCCAATCAAGAACTAATCTTTTACTACTAGCCTATATTCCACCAATTACACTATGGAAAATACTTTTCTTTCATCCCACGAGCATGTAAAAGGGAAAACCTTATGTAGTTGAAGGCCTTTGGTAAATATCATTTAATCTATATTATTAAGCAAATAACTTACTCTAATGGGAATACTTTTTCTTATATCCCGCAAGCACTTAAAAGATAAAATAATCCTGCAAAGGCCTTTTTAGTAAATATGCAATTTCCATCCTATTATCACAATAAATCTATATCCATCTATATTATTAAGTTAATACTCATTGTTCGTCTTTGTACCCCTTGAATGGTGTATTAAAACATATTTTCAGACATTAAATAACATATTAAAATATAATCTATATTCCTATACTTTATTCAATTTCTATAGATACAATACAGGTGCACATTTGTTAGTGTAAGTTAAATTGCTTTCGTGTTTGTTTAATCAAGGAGGGATCTACTTGTAGTCCATTGATTAACATTCCTCATGTTGTAATGATGACTCCTTTTTATGGCCAAAAGATGAATTGGGTTAATTATATGTAAGAAAAGTAGAGTCGAATAAAGTCTTTATATTGGTTCAATATAATATAATATAATATAATATAATATAATATAATATATATATATAATTTAAATGAATTGAGATGATATAACTTAAAACAGGAAAAAATACTAAATCAAATTACAAGCACAAAAGATGATTACTGGAATAATTAAAGAGCACAATTGAACGGTACCATTTAAAAGTACGTCAAAATACATAAGTATTATAATATTAATCATTACAAGCTGACGTTTCCATCAGAAATTTATTAGTACATATCGCTTGAAGGAATGCTACTTGAAAGTTATGGTTGCTAAAATAGAAGCATATCAAACGAACGTGTTAAGTCGTTTTGTTAAACTGCTAAATCATTGGAAAAATAATATAGTAGTTTCATATTTAAAGCAAACCAACCCCTATGACCTTACTTTTCATGAAATGCAACATCCATCTAATCAAGAAAAGGAAGATATGAGTGAAAAATAAATGGCAAACGATGGTTATAAATATTTTGTTAGTATTATTTACTGGTTTAGTACAATTTTCTAAGATTCTATATATTTTACATGTTCAAAGCCATAATAAAATTGCAATTTTGACAACCCTCTTAAGTATTGAGTGAATAATTATGTGTTAAGTGGTTTGATAAAATTTTAATTATACAATTAGCATTAGTGATAACAAAAGCACCTACTATTTAATTTGCGCATACTCATCATGTGTAATATTGTTAGACTTGTATTAATTCAACTGATCCAACTCAGTTCGATCTGACTTAATTATGGAAACAACGTGGCTCACCTGCGTAACCATCATTGACAATAACCTCTAAAGACATGGTTGTTTCGTTTGGTCTAACTTGGTTTTTATAGTATCCAATCAAGTTTTTTAAGTTGGAATTTAAATTTTTTTTTCTATTTTCTAATCAAATAATGCACTAATTTACTAAAAATTTAACCTAGGTTCAAGAAAAAGAAAAAATAAATTGTAAGAAATTTTGAACTTTTCAATCTCAAAGAGGTAGATAATTGTATTATTATATGAACAAATATGGATTATATTTAATATTTTTATGGAGTATGGCACAACTTCAATTCAACCCTCTCAACCCTTGAACTACTCTTAAATCTTGATTAACCTTTTGAGGTTCAGGTATACCAACATTAACCCTAGGTGTATCAATGACTTTTATACATATATATTATATGTGTGTGTGGGTTTGTATACATACATACATATATATATTATTTGGATACTTTGGATTTACTTTTCCCAATTTTTCCTTGATTTATCCCATAGGATTTGAAAAAATTGTAATCAATTTTCCTCAATTTCCATATATATATATATATATATATATTCACAGCAAGAGCTACAAAACTTCATCTCTATGTTTTGACAATTATTTTTTTTCCCACCAATAATAATTAAAAAAAGTTATGTCTGACTCATTTGATAGTTGATGGATTTTCGGTTGTCATTTGCAAAAGATGCAAGTTCCAAAGAGTCGATTAAGATATTGGATTTAGTGATGGGCATTACCTGAGAGTTGGTTGGGGGATGATAAACATTAAAAAAAAAATGGAATAGATAAAGCATTAGCAACATGGGGAGAATGAAATAAAATCACATGCGATTTGGTTGTGTGTCTTAACGAGGATAAAACTAAAATTATATGCGACATAACTTAATCAAGATAATGTTTTCACGTATGTGCACACTAATTATAAATTGCTATTTAAACGTAAGGAATAAACAATAATAATAGTAATGTTTTATATGTGATAATGCATAATTGGATAAGAGAAAAATATAAAAGAAGGTTGTTAATTGTAGGAGATTTTTTAGAGGCGATTGATTTTTTTAGTGGTTTTCTAACTTTCTCATAAACTTGTTCTTTTGTGATAATTGTGTGATAATTGTGTGTGTGTTTTTTTTATGTAGTAATTGTGATAAAAAGTTGGTGGGCATCAACTTTTTTACAACTTTTTAGTGATAGTATATTATCTCCTCTTCTTCTTTTTTTTTTTATTGTAACTATGATAAAAACTTGTTCTTTTTTTTTTTAAATTATGTGTTTAATGGTCTTGTTATCTTCACATGGGGTAATGCATACGGGATAGGAGTCGGATGAACAAAATGGGTATTCATGGATTTGAGTAGGTACGAAAAATAGGAAGGTTTTAAGTGTGAATGTGTATGGGAATCACGAATGAAGACACAAACATAACCAGGGGTTTGAGTTTAAAATATGGTTTGATACAACTTGCGAACACTAAATATTGCTCGGGATTCAAATGAAGCTTAGATACAACTCATTAACCCGTTCAAATGAAGAGGTTCACCACAATCTTAGGACCAAGATTAATAAGAACGTAAGAAAGATTAAAGAGTTTAATCAACACTTAATAATCTAGTAATACAAGCTCAAGAGTAGCCTTGCTCAAAAAAGGAAAAATTCCAAAATGCAGGAATATACTCTTTTTTGTGTCTATTATCGTCTATCTCGTATCGTATATTTGATGTTTATAAAATGTTACTATTTATAGTAAGTCCTAAACCATAGTGACAAAACTATAAATAATGTATAAGGCCTTAAACCTTAAAGAATTGGGCTCATAAATAAGATAAAGGAAAACATATACAAGAATACAAAATTGTGCATTTTATAGAGAAAGTTGGCATGCAGTCACTCAATATATCTTGAAATGAGTAGTATCCAAACCGAACGGGATCGGCAGTTAGATGTATGGATTCAAGAAGAAATCTTCAAAGTCTTGTAGCGTTTGGCTGAAACACCATAAAAAGTCAGCCTATAATTGTCGAGTCTTAAAATCAATCGGCACAAGTCTCTTGGTGCTATACCGAGTGATTCTTTGGTTTCGAGTATCCTTTCGAACAGTGTAAGTGTTGAGGAATCCATCATGAATCACTTTCCAATCAAACTCTCATGGTCGACCAAGAAGTAGATTCGCAGGATTCGTAGGCACTATGTCGAAGTTGATCTCATCCTCATACTGCCTTACCTTGAATATGATCCGCGCTCTTTTATGCACATAAACTGTACCCTTATCATTAAACCATTTCAACCCATAAGGTCAGGGGTACGAGTAGGTCGGTAATTTCATCTTTCCTACTAACTCGGCAGAAATGATGTTAGTGCAGCTATCTCCATTAATAACTTAGGAACAGGTCTTCCCATTCACTAGGCATCGTATGTGAAATAAATTTTCCTTTATCCAAGATTTGCATTCAAGTTTGCTCATTGGCTCGTCAAGGATAAGAGTTCATCTAAAGTGTTAGGTCCTTCGCCTTTTAAGGCCATAACCCTCTTATTTAGACACTGTGAAGTAATGTGTTCATAGCCTAAGCACTTGAAGCACTTGAAGCACTTTACTTCTTGAGCCTCGTTGCTGGGTGCCTTCTCATTCTCGGCAATCTTTTTCTCAGGATGGACAAGTCAGCTAAGCTCTCCTTTCTCCATCTCCTCTCTACCCCTTTTCTCTCGGCATACCTCTCAAGCTCAAGGATACCTTGATGAGGTCAGCTACTCGGCCTTTAATGCCTCCTCCTCTAAAGTTTTACTCTTAAGGCTAGGTTGATCAGTTCATCCAATGAATTCAAGGCTAGAGTTCGATTATGTCAACAATATCGTCTTGAAGTCTACTCAGGAATTTAGCAATGGTATGGTCCTGTAGCTCGGCAATCTCCCATCCGTCATAGAGTTTCGAACTCTTGCAAGTACTCCTCGACAATGTTTCGACTCTGTCTAAGGTATTGGAAAGCATGGAGCATCTCTTGCTTGAAATAAGTTGGCACAAATCATTGGTTCATTAATCTCTTCATGAGCCTCTAAGTTTCGATCAGCTCCTCTTCTTCGGCGTCTCGCTTAGCAACTAGTTTATCCCACCAAAGACTTGGATATTCAACAAGGGGTAATGAAGTTAGCTTAACCTTTGTTCGATCATCACACCCGTAGCATTCGAACAACTTCTCAACTCGGGGAACCCAGTCAAGGAACTCTTTAGGTTGGCTAAATCCACTAAAGGTCGGCAATTTAAGCTTTAGATTTTCAAGTCTTCGGCCAGGTGCTCAAGGTTCATCTCTTGCATTATGAATTGCTTGGTTCACCTTGAATCGGGCACTTATGTTCGAGTTCTGCTTGGTAATGTCTCTTTTCAGCCTTGTCTCTCTTCTTAGCCTCGACTCTCTTCTCTAAGCTCCTTAGTTCAACTCGGAGTCAACACTCCTGTCATTACCTCTTCTCAACATTGGTTGGTGTTCTCTTCTTCTCAGCTCAGCAGCACTTATTGGTTATCACTCATCATTGTCAAGTTCACTGGAACCACTTCTACTGGCGAGTGGTCATTACCTTCTTTCTTCTCCGCCGTTACGTCTACGACCCCTGACTTACTTAATGAGTTCTTTAATAGAGTCAGTGAGATTCTAAATTTGATATTCTAAGTTATTAACACATCTTCTCAAGCTTCTGTGAAGACTATCACCAATGTTGTTGACACTATTTTCAGACATCTTATACGTATAGTAATTTCTAGAAAATTAAACAAACACGTTCTAAAAAAAAAAACCATAGCAACCTAGAAACGACAACTACATAATTTTTGCAACTACTCACAATTGACAAACACTTCCACAGCAACTATAATCAAACTTTAAAGAACGCTATCATGCGTATCTCCCTAAAGCTCTGATATTAAGATGATGCATATGGGACGACAGCGAGTTGGATGAACAGAATGGGTATTTGTGGATTCAAGTGGATACGAAAAACATGAAGGTTTTAAGTGTGAATGTGTATGGATATTACACATCAAAACACAAATACAATTAGGGATTTGAGCTCGAAATAAGATTCAATACAATTCACGAACATTAAATGTTACTTGAGATTCAAATTAGAGTTAGATGAAACTCATTAATCGGTTTAAATGAAGGAGTTCACCATAATGTTAGAGTCAAGATCGATAAGAACACGGGAAAGATTAAAAAGTTTAATCAATACTCATTAATCCGGTAAGACTAGCTCCAGAGTAGCCTTGCTTAAAAAAGGAAAAATTCCAAAACACAGGAATATACTCTTTTTTGTGTCTATTGACATCTATCTCATATCGTATATTTGATGTTTACAGATATTGTTATTTATAACAAGTCCTAAACCATAGTGGTAAAATTGTAAATAATGTACAAAGCTTTAAACCCTAAAGAATTGGGCTCTTAAATAAGATAAAGGAAAACATGTGCAAGAATAAAAAATTATACGTTTTACAGGAGAAGTTAGAATGTAGTTACTCGGCATGTCCTGAAAGGAGTAGTATTTGAACCAAACAGGGTCGGCAATTGGATGTATGGGTTCGAGAAGGAGTCCCCGAAGTCTTGCAGTGTTTGGTTAAGACACTAGAAAGGTCAGCTCATAATTGTCAAGTTCTAGAATCAGTCGACACGAGTCTTTTGGTCGTGTGCCGAGTGATTCTTTGGTCTTAAGTATTCAGCCTTGTAGTTTCTCGGTACCTCGACTGATAATAGACTTGATGTCGAATGTTTATTTTCCTTCCTCTCGTTCTTGTAGTTGCAACTCGACCTTGGTAAGCATTGATAGGCCTCAACTTTAGACAAGTCTATCTCGACTTGGATATGGTTGTTCCTATCATGGGGTCCTTATCCATGCCATGCTTAATCTTATTAATAGCAAATGGACGGAGGCAAAGTACTTGAATAAAAAAAAAAGGTCAGTTTGTGAATTATAGGCAAATTAATTCCTTAAAAGGGTTTAAGCAAAACCAATTCCCATAATACCATTGTGAAATCGCATTTTGTAAATACGATTTCACTTTTCCCCTTTTTATGCCTTGATTAGATGTAAAATGTGAAGAAATTGTATGTTAGGAATGTGATTTTTATAGCAACAAAATCATACACATAACAACAGCGATAGCTCAATCCCAATTACACATACAATAGTAACAACATGAAAAATATAACAAAAAGTAAAACTCCAATCTTTAAGCTCTAAACCTAAACCTGAAGTCTATGAACCAAACGCAAGCTCCAAACATAATTTGTAATCCCAAACCTGAACTCCAACAATCAAACTTAATCTTCAAGCATAAACTTTATTCAAAGGAAGCTTAAATACATCACAAGTCTATCAATACTTGCAAACTGTATTAGTGACAATCAAAGCACATACACTTTCAGCTTCATTTCATAATAAAGTTGATACATAAATGAAATCCCGAGTCCATCAATACTTGCAAACCATATTAGTGACAATCAAGGCACATACACTCCAAACTTCATTTCATAATAGAGTCGATATGTAAATGAAACTAAATTACTTAAAGAAAGGAAACAAGTAACAATATATTGATACCAAAGTCCTATACATAAACGTGCAATAGTTTACAAGTTTTGTTGTAGTTCTAAGTTAAGTACAAAGTAGACATATCCAAGCCAGGTACATGTAATCACCCTAACCCCTTCGTTGCCTCCTCTTGTATTAGCATTGCCCCTACTGAATGTAACTCTGTCCAACATGAGAAAACATGCTTGGTCTCTCAACCCATGTAATCCGTCGTGAGTCTACCTGTATGATACCTTCATCTACTCTAAACCCTATTAGATGTTTGAAAATAAAAGGCATCTAGAGTGACCGTAGAGCTGGAAGTCGGATCAATGGTAGGCATGAAAAATGAGGTCAAATCCAATCTTAGCTGAGATGAGATAGCAGTCAGTGAATCCTCATGCCACGTAGATTAATGCTATGCCAGAAAGTAGTGCTCCTCTAGCTATTCTAGAGGAATGAGTGGAGACTGGTCTATTGGTGGGAAAGGAAACCTGTTCAGAGGTGGATCCTAACAACTACCCTTACTACAACCACAACTATGACTTCGTCCTCTACCTCGAGCTATATGGGCTGGAAGATTAAGCGACTCCTCTTGTTGACCTTGTGGGAATAGTGTTTGGTAGGAATCAGGCTCTTCGACCAATCACTCGCAATACTTACATAGAGAATCTAAGGACTCACGCGGAGAATATTAGCTTAAAACCAAAGCCAAGACGGGGATTCTTATGCCAAACTAATCTCCTACCAACCTATCAATCAGATGCTCGCATGTGTCAGACATACACCTACCCAGTAGCAAAGTCTTACTCTAGAAGATAGCCTAGGACTAGTTGAGCCGAGCTCCTTAATCAACCATAAGCGTTTGACTCCAATTCAACTAACTTCTTTACCGGACTGATTAGCTCCTGACTTGATCCAGATCAAGTTGGTCCTTGACTGCAAACGTTATTTTGCTTCTACCTACTTTGTATCATATTCCTAATGTCCAATCACTAAGCGACACATGTTTTTTGACACAATATTTTATAATGATTCTTTCTTTTCTTTACTGAATATTCTTTGCCCTTTGTACCCTTTTCAGTATGTTTTATGTAACCTAATTGTAAAATATCTTTTAGCCTTTTCATACATATAAGGTAAATCTAGTGAATGGGTATATAAACCCTTACTTTCTTATATGTAGCCAATTGACTAGTCAATACATAATTATTCACATTGAGCAACTCATTATCATTCAACTTTTATATATTCCCTTTAGTAAAGAGTAATGGTAAGTCACCCTTCACTTCGGACCAATGTGTCATATCCAGCGGATTGTAAGGCGAATAGGATCGAGTGGTGCATTATATCCATTCGGCAGTTGCTTGGACTTTGCTAACTTTTTCCCTATTTGTCTTTTTATTGTAGGCATGGACTCTACGAATGGTTGGTTATGCCATTTGGACTTATTAATGCAGCGAGCACATTCATAAGGTTGATGAACCATGTAATGCACCCTCTAATTGGAAGATGTGTGATTGTGTACTTTGATGATATATTGGTATACAATGCCAACTTGGATAACCATGTTCAACATCTTCGCGAAGTATTTGACATTTTGCGAACTGAGAAGTTATACAGAAATGTGAAGAAATGTATGTTTTGCTAAAAAGAGCCAATCTTCCAAGGGTTCATGGTGTCAGGGGAAGGATTATAGTCAGATAAGGAGAAGATCCGAGTTGTTCTTGAGTAGCCGATGCTAAAGAATGTCATTGAGGTTTGAAGTTTTCACAGCCTAGCTTCTTTCTATAGACAATTTATCAAGAACCTCAACACCATAGGCACCCTTTCGACCAAACTAATAAAGAAGAACGAAGAGTTCAAGTAGAACGATTGAACTAAGCAAAACTTTAGGGAGATTGAGGAGAAGCACACCTCGGTACTTGTCCTTTTACTACTAGATTTTAACAAACCCTTCAAATTGGAGTGCGATGCATCGGGAGTGGGAATTAGCGCTGTCTTAATGCAAAAGTAAGGACCCATTGCTTACCATAATGAGAAGTTTAGTGGTTTTACCCTAAACTATTTTGTGTATGAGAAAAAATTGTACTCTCTTTACTGAGCCCTTATTATTTAACAACACTATTTGCTATCATAAGAGTTTGTTATTTATACAAACCATGACTCTCCAAAGCATCAAGGAGTCAAATAAGCTTTCGAAAAGGCAAGCCAAGTGGTTGGAGTTTGTAGAAGGATTTTCGTTCGTCATCTAGCACAATAAGGGAAGTAAAAATGTAGTTGCTGATGCTTTATCATGAAAGTAAACCTTACCGACCACTTGGGATTCTCACTCATTATTGAGCAGTACACTCATGATCCTCATTTTTGCCCTATCCTAGAACAGTGTAGGGATGGAATTGCTATTCAGGGGTATTATCATAAGGAAGGCTATCTGTTTGAGGACAGAAGGTTGTGCATACCAAACTGTTCCACGCGTGAGTTATTGATCAGGGAAGCTCATAACGGCAGATTATCAAGTCACTTTAGGGAGACCGAGACTGCTAATTTGTTGAAAGAGAACTTTTACTGGCCAAGGATATCCATAAGGTAGTTAGTAGTTGTGAAGTGTATAAGTGAACTAAGGGGAAGTGATAAGGATCAAAGCAGCGGATCTCAAAAAACCCAAAATGAGTCGAATGGGTATGACGGACAGGAAGTGAGATGGTTAGTTTCGACAGTGAATGTGAATGGATATCACACACCAAGACACGAACAGGAACACAAACATAATCAAAGGCTTGAGTGTAAGCCTCAAAGTTCAGTTAAGTAACCGTAGGATTGAACTTAGAACCCAAGGTTTAGGGCGATCGGCTAAAGGATCCGATCACATCCAAATTATAAACTATTGAGAGAAATATTAGTAAAAATGATCCCGTAAACTTAAATTTAAGAAAATAAATAGTAAAATAGGAGACTATAAAATTTTCAAATTTTAAGCATAATAGGTATTAATCATCGAAAATGCGAAAAGTGTAATGAAATAACTAATAAATTACTAGAGATAGATTATATGTATACTAAAAATTTTAGAATGACCAAAATAATATTTAGGAATGTTCACGTGTACCCCACATGTATTTACGTGTAGATAAAAATACACGTAATTACCTAAATTAGCCTAAAACTAAGCAAATAATTAAAGAAAAATACAAAATAATTATAAAAAAAATCAGAAAAATCAGAAGAGGATAAGCTGCAACAAGATAAGGTCATGGTCAGTAAGAAAAAAAATAACCAATAAGAATTTGACAAACAAAAAGCCAAAAATCATGGAATTAGTGTAAAATCACATCAAATTAATGCACATTAATTTCTAAAATTGTCTATAAATAGAGGAAAAAAATTCCAGAAGTCCTTTGGTCAGTTTATGATTTGAGAAAAATCAAAACACCGAAAAAATCCAGAGAAAATCCAGAAAAAAAAAAGGAAAACTGTGCAGTTAGGGATTTTAAAGGGAACTCACACCAGACGAGGAGCTGGGAGTGGACGGCCACCACCAACACACGGTGGTGGCAGCGCCCAGGCCGGCCGATAAGGCCACGGCGGCCCACGGTGGCCGGAGCCACCTAAACCGGTGAGTCGAAATTCCAGCCCGATTCTTGTGAAATTTTGTAAAAATAGTAAATATAATTAGAAAATTATGAATTTTGTTATTCCAGGGTATTTGTGTATGTAGTTTGTAGGAAAAATATTATTTAGATGAAAACATGTCCCGTAATATAGGATCCTTAAGAAATCATGCAAAACCGAGCACATTTCGGTTTAGAAATAAATGACCTTAGGAGTGTAGTTTGAAGCTCAATTTTTTTTTGTAGGATGCTCATGTGATATAGAATAGTGCTATGAAGCCATTTTTTTAAATTTAATTTTTGAAATTTTTAAGTTAATTTTTAGCCCTAAAATGATGGGAAAATTGGGTAATTTGAAGTTAATTAGGTGATTAGGATATTAATTATTGATTTAGATAGTAATTAGATGTTTAGGGATGTTAATCTCTGATGTGGAAACCTGATCCTAGTGTATGGAGTGTTAAGTATAAATAATGAAGGTGTTACGTGGTAAATGTAGAAAATTAGGAATATGTAGAATTAAAAATTAATAAATATGGAAAAATTAGGTTTAATTAGATAATAAAATAATGAAAATCAGAACATAACAAATCTGAAACAAAATTCAATTTTAGGTAATTATATGAAAAATGTAAAAATTTCTCACAACATGAGTAAATTCGGTACACTAATACGGATTTAAGTGTACCGGATGGAATAAAATGCGGACTAGGGGTAGTAATCGTATTTAGGAGATCGAGAAGTAATGTGATTAATTTCACATTATGGGTTGAAACGGATTTCGAGGGTTGGAATCTAAAACATTACTTAGAAATCGAACTAAAAACCTAATTTAGAAATCGATGCGAAAACCGAACCTGAACCTAACCCCAAACCTAAAATAATTATAAAAGACTTAATACCTAGATAATTAGCTATATTTAACCTTAAACAAAACCTAACAATAAGCGTTGTCGGATAAAATGAACTTATAATATTATATGAAATACTGAAACCACGTTCGTGTTATAGGGATGATCGACAATGGCCTGATCAAATCGGACCTTGAGTGAAAGAGCGAGGAGTCGAGGTAAGTTGGGATTAATACAATGCTGTATTTTGGAGGCTTAAGATTATGCTTGATTGTACTTGTTAGATAGAGAATGTGTGCATGTGCTTGATTATGGGTGATGCTATGATTCTGTTTGTTGCTTGGCACATATTGTATGACTTGTATGAAAGGATTGATCACCCTAAACTGGACTTAATTAAATATCCGACCAGTAATCATAATCGGACATGCATGGCAACCCGTTAGGGGAACTTAGGACTCTCCGGCCAAATACCGACCCCTTCGGAAGGGATAGCGCAGGATTGCAAAATGGTCCCTTCTTCATCCATAGTCGAACTAAGTGACAGGAGAGGAGGTCGCGGCGAGGGTGAAGATAGTGGTTCAAAGGTAGTCACGGGAGGAGTAAGGTCTCCATTACACAAGCCTGGGTTTGGTCGTGAGCTGTTGCATTAACGGCAACTCCTCAACCCGAATTAGAGCGGGCGTAATTTCTCTAATTTCACGACGGGCCGGACAACGTCGTGTGATGGCATTTGCTTGCACATGCATTGCACTTAATAAGTGATTGAAAACCTTGTTGTGTGTATGGTATAGTTTTAAGTCCTCCGTCTTAACTTACTGAGTTGTAGTTGCTCACATCCCTATAGACGTTGTGCAGGTGCTGGTAAGAAGCGACAACAACTACTCTGAAGCTAGCAACTGCTGGATCCTGGGAAGTGAGGAAAAACATTGAAGAATCAACACATATGTTATTACTTTTCATTGCTGAATAATGTAATAACTGAATTATAGTGATTATATATAACTTTTATTACTTTCTTAGGTAAATGATTTATTGAAATTACAAACTATTTACTTCAAAGCGGGTAAATCGTGGACACCTTGTGTAGATCAGGTCTAAGATAGCGGTTGTAAGGCCAACTTCTATCTTAGGATGGTTTACACGGCGGGACTGTTACGACTCTGCCGCTTCAGGGCGTGACATTAAGCTCAAAATAGAGTTCAATACAACTCACGAACACTAAATGTTGCTTAGGATTCAAATGAAGGTTAGATGTAACTCACTGACCGATTCAAATGGGGGTTTCTTACAATCTTAAGGTCAAGGTCAATATCAATAAGAACACAGAGAGATTAAAGAGCTTAAGCTATACTTGATAATGTGGCAAATGCTAGCTCAAGAGTAGCTTTGTTAAAAAAGGAAAAAGATTCCGATCACAGGAATATACTTTTTAGTCTATTTTTGTATATGTTGTTGTATGTCTTCTTATCTATCTATTTTGATGTTTACAGATAATGCTATTTATAGCAAAAACTAATCTCTAGTGGCAAAACTGTAAATAAAGTACAAATTTTTAAACCTTAAAGAATTGGGTCCATCAATGAAATAAAGGAAAACATGTATAAGAATATAAAACCATGTGTTTTATAAGGAAAGTCAGCATGCAGTTACTCGATATGTCTTGGAAGGAGTAGTATTCAAACCAGATGGACTCGGCAATTGGATGTATGGGTTCAAGAAGGAGTCCTTGAAGTCTTGTAGTATTTAGCTGAAACACCAAAAAGGTGGGCCCATAATTGCCGAGTTCTAGAATCAGTTTACACGAGTCTTTTGGTGCTGTGCCGAGTGGTTTTTTGGTCTCGAGTACTCGACCTTGTGGTATCTCGTCTTCTTGGCAGATGACAAACTTGTTGTTGAGTGGGTCCTTTTCTTCCCTTCGATCTTCTATCATTTGCTTGGCTTCAGCTAAAGCTATTCGACCTCAACCTTAAACTGTTTGGCATCTTCTTCTGGAGGGTCGATGTCAGCTTCGGACAGGTTAGCCTCGACTTAGACGTAGTCGAAGGCTAATTCCCATCATTACAGCGGGTCTGAAAGGAAGTCGTCCTTAACATGAAGTGTTAAGCACCGGCTAAGATGCCAAATAAGCTCCTTCTCCCTTTTCATTTTACCATGGGTGTCGAGTGTCTCTGGATTTCCTCAATGCTCATAAGGGTTATAGCTCTTCCCTTCCTTCCAAACAGTATAAGTGTTAAGGAATCCGTCATAGATCACTTTTTGATCAAATTTCTGTGGTTGGCCAAGAAGTAGGTTCGCAGCATTCATAAGTACTACGTGGAAGTCGATCTTATCTTCATATTACTCTGCCTTAAATGTGATCCGCGCTCTTTTATGTACATAGACCATACCCTTATCATTAAACCATTTTAATCCATAAGGTCGAGGGTGCAAATAGGTCGATAATTTCATCTTTTTTACTAACTTGGTAGAAATGATGTTGATGCAGTTACCTCCATTGATAACTAGGGAACAGGTCTTCCCATTCACTAAGCATTGTATGTGAAACAAATTTTCCCTTTGTCCAAGATCTAACTTTAAGTCAACTCATATTACCATAACTAAGAGTTTATCCATGTCCTCGGGATAGATATCTTCTTCTATCAACTGGTCTTCTAAACTCCTGTCACTCTGACTTTCTACTTGGGCATTGGGCCCTTTATCTTTCAAGACCATGACCCTCTTATTCGGACATTGAGAAGCAATGTGTCCGTAGCTTAAGCATTTGAAGCACTTCACTTATTGGGCCTTGTTATCAGGTGCCTTCTCTTTCTTAGCAATCTCTTTCTCGGCATGAACTAGTCACCTAAGCTCTCCTTTCTCCATCCTTCTTTCTAGCCCTTTTTTCTCAATATACCTCTCAGGTTCAAGGCTGCCTTGTTGAGGTTGGCTACTCAACCTCTGATGCCTCCTTCTCCTCTGTCTCTTTACTCTTAATGCTAAATTAATTAGCTCGCCTAGAGAGTTGAATGGTTGTAATTCAATTATGTTGACAACATCATCTTAGAGTCTACTTAGGAACTTAGCAATGGTGCAGTCTTGTGGCTCAGCAATCTCACATCTAGTCATTAAGGTCTCAAACTCTTGCAAATACTTTTTAATAGTATTTCGACCTTGTCTTGATGTTGGAACTCATAGAGCATCTCTTACTTGAAGTAAATCAGCACAAAGCATTGATTCATCAATCGCTTCATAAGCCTTTAAGTTCTGATCTGCTCCTCTCCTTCAGCATCTCGCTTGGCAACTAATTTATCCTACCAAAGGCTTGCATATTCAACAAGGGATAATGAAGCCAACTTAACCTTTGTTCGATCATCACACTCGTAGTACTCGAACAACTTCTCAAATCAGGGAACCCAATTAAGGAAGTCTTCAGGTCAGCTACTTCCACTAAAGGTTGGCAACTTAAGCTATATATTGTCAGGTCCTCCGCCAGGTGCTCGGGGTTCATCCCTTGCATTCCGAGCTAGTCAATTCACCTTGGTTCGGCCATTTCTATTAGAGCTCTCCTCAGCCATGTTCCTTCTCAGCCTCGGCTCTCTTCTCCGAGCTTCTTGATTTGTTTCAAAATCAACACTCCTTTCATTTTTCTTTTCGACTCGGGTCAATTTTCTCTCCTTCTCGACTTAGCAGCTCTTCTCAGCTGTTGCTCATCATGATCAAGTTCATTAGAACCACTTCCACTTATGGGTGTTCTCTCCGTTCTTTCTTCTTGGCTATCCCGTTTACGGCCTTTGACTAATC
Organism: Lumnitzera racemosa; assembly: GCA_024138005.1. NCBI lineage: Eukaryota > Viridiplantae > Streptophyta > Magnoliopsida > Myrtales > Combretaceae > Lumnitzera > Lumnitzera racemosa. The sequence continues at coordinate 39,173,701 of JAMXBC010000006.1, read as the reverse complement.
TAGTTAGTTTTTTGATAGAGTTAGTAAGATTCTGAATCTGATACTCCAAGTTATCAACACGTCATCTCAAACTTCCGCAAGGGTTATCACCAGTGTTGTTGACACTATCTTCTGACATTTTGTCCATATAGTAATTTTTTTTCTAGAAGATTAAATAAACAAAACATACTCACAGTAACCCAGAAACAACCACTACTCAGCTTCTGCAACTACCACTACTGTTAGACACTTCCACAACAACTAGAACCTATTACAAAAATAATGTTACTAAACTCAACTACAATACAATACTATGACTACTAAAAACACGAACAACACATTGACTATGGAATGATGATTATCGGAAACGTTCAAACCATGAATCAACTTTGAAGAACACTAATACGCGTGTCCCCCCAAAGCTCTAATACCAATATGATAAGGATCAAAGCAGCGAATCTCAAAAAACCCATAATGGGTATGACGGACAAGAAGTGAGATGGTTGGTTTCAATGATGAATGTGAATGGATATCACGTACTACGATACAAACACAAACATAATCAAGGGTTTGAGCTCAAAATAAGGTTCGATACAACTTATAAACACTAAATGTTGCTCAAGACTCAAATGAAGGTTAGATACAACTCACTAACCGGTTCAAATGAAGGGATTCGCCATAATCTCAAGGTCAAGATCGATAAGAACGTAAGAGAGATTAAAGAACTTAATCTATACTTGATAATTCGGTAAATGCTAGCTCAAGAGTAGCCTTGCTCAAAAAGGGAAAAGATTCCAATCGTAAGAATACACTTTTCAATCTATTTTTGTATATGTTGTCATATGGCTTCCTATCTAGCTATTTTGATGTTTATAGATGTTGTTATTTATAATAAGTCTTAAACCCTATTGGCAAAACTTTAAATAATATATAAAGTCTTAAACCCTAAAGAATTGAGCCTATAAATGAAATAAAGGAAAACATGTACAAGAATACAAAACTATACGTTTTATAAGGGAAGTCGACATGCAGTTACTCAACATGTCTTGGAAAGAGTAATATTCGAACCGGGCAAGGTCGGCATTTAGATGCACGGGTTTGGGAAGGAGTCTCCGAAGTCTTGTAGTATTTGGCCAAGACACTAGTAACGTCGACCCATAATTGCTGAGTTCTAGAATCTGTAGGCACAAGTCTTTTGGTGCTGTGTCGAGTAGTTCTTTGGTCTCGAGTACTCGGCCTTGTAGCTCCTTTTCATCCCCTCGATCTTTTATCATTTGTTCTTCCTTGGCAAAAGCTGTTCAGCCTCAGCCTTAAATTGTTCGGTATCAACTTCTGGAGGGTTGGCATCGACTTCGGACAAGTCAACCTCAGCTTGGACGTAATTAGAAGCTGGTTCCCATTAGAAAGAGAGAACCCCATGGAGAATACATGCCATTGCCAACACCAACCTTATCGTAGGCAGACCTGAACATGGACTATGTCCTAGGGTTGCCCAGGACATCTAAAGGGAGAGATTCTATCTTTGTTGTAGTGGATCGCTTCAACAAGATGGCGTACTTCATTCCGTGCTATTGGACTAATAATGCTTTATATATTACTGATTTGTTTTTGCAAGAGGTTGTTCAATTACATAGGATACCCAAGACTATTGTCTCAGATCAAGATACGAAATTTTTAAGCTATTTTTGGAAGGTTCCTTGGAGAAGACTTGGAACCAAACTTTTATTCAGCTCTAGTAGCTACCCTTAAACTGACGGCCAGACTAAAGTGATAAACAGGAAGCTAAGTAATCTGCTCAGAGATATCATGGTAAAGAACTTGAGAGATTGCGATATGTGCCTACTAACTGTGGAGTTCACATACAATCAAACTGTTCATAACACTATTAGGAAGACCCCATTTGAGGCTGTCTATGGCCTTAACCTTGCTATTCCCCTGGATATGATCGGCACCCTAGTAGTTACTAAAGAGAGTTAATCCAAAGTTGACCAAGCTCAAGAACTACATGGACTACACCAGTTTGTAACCAAGAAGATCACCAAATTCAATCAGAGACAGCACGAAATTGGTAACTGAGGTCACTAAACTGTTTCCTTCCACCAAGAGACTTGGTATGGATACACCTCAATCGAGAATGATTTACACACTTAAGACAAAACAAACTATCTCCTGAAGCTAATGGCCTGTTCAAAATCTTGAAGAAGATCAACCGCAATGCTTACCAGATTGAGTTGCCTAATGACTACGGTGTTTCTTCCACTTTCAATATGTTTGATTTGATCCTTCACCAACCAGCAAAACACGTGCCCCATAAGAAGAAGCTGAAACCCTTCTAGATTTGAAGGCAAATCTCTCCAACCCCCAAGCAAATGGTAGGACTCAAACCCTTAGACCAATCACTTACAGTCGAACTAGAGGACTCCAAAGACTCATGTGAAAAATACTAGCTCGAAATCAAAGCCGAGACAGAGATTCTTATGCCGAATTGATCTCCTACCAACCTGTTTGTCAGATCTTCGCATATGTCAGCGAAGTCTTACTCTAAAAGACAACCTAAGACTAGTCGAGCCGAGCTTCCTAACCGACCATAGGCGTTTGATTCCAATTCAGCTAACTTCTTTACCGGATTGATTGGCTCCCAACTTGATCCAGATCAAATTGGTCCTTGACTGCAAATGTTATTCTGCTTCTGCCTACCTTGTATCATATTCCTAATGTCCAGCTACTAAGCAACACGTGTTTTCTGACACAATATTCTAAAATGTTTCTTTCTTTTCCGTACTGAATATTCTTTGCCCCTTATACCCCTTTTAGTATGTTTTATGTAACCTAATTATAAAATACCCTTTAATCTTTTCATACATGTAATGTAACCTTAGTGGATGGGTATATATTCCTCCACTTTCTTGTATGTAACCAATTAACTGATCAATACATAATTATTTACGTTAAGTAACCTTAGTGTTCTTATTATCATTTAACTTTTATCTATTCCCTTTAGTATGGAGCAGTGGCGAGTGACCCTTTAGTTTGGACCAATGTGTCATATCCAGCGGATTGTAGGTTGAGTAGGATTGAGTGGTACGTTATATCCATTTAGTAGCTACCCAAACTTTACTAACTTTTTCCATGTTTGTTTTTAGTTTGCTTCGTTATGGTACTTCTCCATGTGTTTGACCTCGGAGATGGATCGATGTCATACCTCTATATTTGATGAATTGATGTTATGCAGATTGTACAATCTCTTGTGCTTATTGTTAAGTGCATGCTGGATGGGCAAAGCAATCCATTGCATTCGCCTACAAAGAAAAGATAGATAGCCGCAGTTGCTTGATCAGAAATAGATGCCATGTAGAACATACTAGAAAGTTAGAACTCAAAGTACAAAGAAATGGTAGTCTCCTTAAATTTAAAATAACTACCTCTACCATCCATCGTATTGAAGAAGAGAACTGAATGCTCAAAAGAGGGGACACCTTACTGACCCATAGACTGAACATTTTGATGAACGAGTAGTAAGTTGCACACTACATCCTCTACTAAGAGTATAGGGTCATCCAGTGTTTATCTCGTCATCATCGAATAGTCTACCCATTTCACCCTCTTCGTTCATTGCCTCTTCTTGTAAATCACTATATATAGTGTTGTATACCTCTTCAATCTCTTTGTCAAGATTATTAGTAATGGGCAACTCGACTTCTACCATGCAAGGCTCAATAAGATCAATAGTTTCTTCAAAAGTATTTGGAACGTCTACGGATGGTTATGTCATGCCCTGAAGTGATAGAATCGTAACAATTCTATCATGCAAATCATTATAAGATAGAAGCTAACTATACAACTGTTATCTTAGACTTAATTTACACAAGGCGTCTATGACTAACTCACTTTGAAATAAACAATTCATACATTAACTAAATTATTTACTTAAGAAAGTATGAATATATATATATATATATATATACACTAGGATTCAAATATTACAAATAATGTTTACAAGGTTTCATCATACTATATTTCCTAAGCAATACATTATTCAAAAATAGAAAATTCTAAAATAAGAGCTAAAACCTTAAAAATATATCTGTTCTTCAAAAGTATTTCTTCACTCCCCAAAATCCAGCAATTGATAGCTTTAAAGTAAATATAGGCTACTTCCTAACTAGTACTTACAACAATGTCTATAGAGATATAAGCAACCAATCGCTCAATAAGTTGGGACGGATAATTAAAACTATACATTAAATACAAATAGGTTTATCAACCAAATTAATTAGATGTAATCTATGTACAAGCAAATGTCATCACATGACTTTATCTAGTCCGTCGTGAGATTAAAGAAATTACACTTACTCTAATCCAAGTTGAAGAGTTTTCATTTAATGTAATAGCTTATGGCTGAACCCAGACTTGTGCAATGGAGACACCACTTTTCGTACAACTACCTTTGAACCATTGACTTCACTTTTGCCGCAACCTCCCTAACTATCTCTTAATTCAACTAAGAATGAAGAAGAGACTCATTATACCATCCAACATTATTCATTTCGAAAGGGTTGGTATTTGGCCAGAAAACCTTATGTTTCCCTTAATGGGTTCCCATGCAGGTCCAATTTAGAATTACAAGTCATATATTTAATTATATTTGGTCTAAGGTGTTCAAATATTTCAAACAAATCGCACAATTACAACCTAGAGTAATAAACTATAATCATATCAACAAACTCAGGAATAACCATAGACAGGCATGCACATAATCAACTATCTAACAATCACAACCAAATATAATCTTAAGTCTCTAAATACTACAAATTAATACTCCAAAATATAATAACATATTAATCCTAACTTACTTAGACTTCTTATGATAGGAATCAAGTCCTTGGACCAATTACTTGCAGCTGAGCTAGAGGACTCCAAGGACTTGCATAGAGAATATTAGCTGGAAACCAAAGCCAAGACGGAGATTCCTATGTTGAACTGATCTCCTATTGACCTGTTTGTTAGATCCTCACATGTGTTAAACATACACCAACCCAGAAATAAAGTCTTATTCTAGAAGATAGCCTAGGACTAACCGAGTCGAGCTCTCCAACTGACCATAAGCGTCTGACTACAATTCAGCTAACTTTTTTATCAAACTGATTGGTTCTAGACTTGATCCAAATCAGGTTAGTCCCTGACTGCAAATGTTATTTTGCTTCTACTTACCTTGTATCATATTCCTAATGTCTAACTACTAGGCGGTACATGTCTACTGATACAATAATTCAGAATGATTCTTTTTTGTTTTTACTAAATATTCTTTGCCCTTTTACCCCTTTTAGTATGTTTTATATAACCCAATTATAGAATACCTTTTAGTCTTTTCATACATGTAAAACAACTCTAGTTGATAGATATATGAACCCCACTTTCTTGTATGCAGCCAATTAACTAATCAATACAGAATTATTTATGTTGAGCAACATTAGTATTCTTGTTATCATTCAGCTCTTATCTATTCTCTTTAGTAAAGAGTAGTGGCGAATGACTCTTCAGTTCGAGCCAGTGTGTCATATTCAATGGCTTGTAGGCCAAATAGGATCGAGTGGTGTGTCATATCAATTCGGTAGCTGCCCGAAGTTTGCTAGCTTTTTTTTCTCCTTTTTTTTTTCAATTTGCTTCGTTGTGGTGCTTCTCCATGTATTTGACCCCGAAGACGCATCACCTCTCTTGCTTACTTAAAGTACAACTTACATAGGCCATCATCGATAATCCCTACAATACAAATGTTATTTTAGTTTCTATATAACTACTATAGATATGGTTTATCCTGAAATTATTATTATTATCTTCAATTTAGGGTTTTATTATACATAATCATTCAAGTTGTCTTTTATACTTATTATTAATTTAGGTTAGGTTCTGATTCCGTTTTGTGAATCCAGTTCTAATTTAAGTTCTAATTCGGTTCTAATTCAGGGTGCTATGTGTAATCTTAAGATCTCGTTTTAACCCATAATGTGAAATTAATCACATTATGTTTGGGTATCCTAAATATCGTATTTAGTCTCTAACTAACACTCTAGTCCGTACAATACACTATAATCCTAATTTAGCTACCAAATTGATTGTCGACGTAAGAATAACCTACATTTTTTATGTAATTTTATAAACTTCCATTCCAAATCAGATTTACATCATATTCCTATTATTATAATATCATAAATTTTTATCTAATATTTTTCACTTATTTAATTCCTATATACACATATTATGTAAAACTACTTATTATACACTTATATCACTTATTTAACGCTTCTAATACTACATATATTATCTTTTACTACCAATAACATATTAAGATGTCTAACTATTTTGTAAATCAGAATTTATATTTAATTAACCCTAAATCACAAAATTAACTTAAATATGCTTTTTTACATACATATTCAATATATATTATGCATAATACATATAACTAATGCGTCAAAATCCAAAAACCTATGGAAAATATATTATACTCAATAAATTATGGTTGTTATATTATGATCATGAAAAGTACTAGGATAATTTAATATATATTATTCTCCAATATACCAATTTTAGACCTGATTTTGCTAAAAAAATAGATTAAATTAGGTAAATAATCAAATACAATTATAAGATTCAAATTGAATATTTTTAAAATCATAAATAAGCTTGAGAAGTCATTAAAAATCAGATTCATTAAGGAATTTAATTAAAAACTTATTATACCTTTCATATGAAAAACATAATAGATTCAACAAAATAATTTTAATAAATACTAAACATGTAATTTATCAAAAATTATTTTTATGTAAATTAAATATATCATATAAGGACTATGTACACTGAAAATTAGCTCAAAATAATATTTTTTACTATTTTTAAAAATTCATAGGAATTAGGTCTGTTCTTAAGAAACCTATATAAGCACTTCTAATTTTAAAACAAAGGAAACCAAATTTCATAATTTTCTATGCATATGTGATGTTTTTACTAAATTAAATAAATTCGAAAGGGAAATAAAACTCACCAATCAATAAGCTTCCAACTACCAATGGTGGCTCCTCCATTGTCTACAGCTCTAAATGTGAGGTCTACTGCCTATTAGTAGTAGCCGTTCCTCTTTAAGTAGTCGTTGTATATGGGTTTTTTTTATAAGTCCTAAATACACACCATTTTGTTTAATTTTATTAAAATTGATTTTTCCTCCCTTCTCTCGTCTTCCTAATTTTTTTTTATGCTAAATTGACCAAATAAGGTTTTGGAAGTAGTTTGTTGAATTTATAATTGGGTTTGAGATTTTTTTTTCCGATTTTTCCTTTCCAAGTGTCTCTTATCTTTTACCTTTTCACTTTCTATTTGACTTAATTTTATTGGTTTGCTTTTTCTTCTTTGATTCCAACTTTCCACGCCTCATTTCTAGAATTTTCTTCATTTTTCCATATTTTTCTTGATTTTTCTATAATTATTTATGAATTTTCTTTAATTATTTAGTATTATTTTAGCATATTTCAAAGTAATTTTGCATATTTTTACCTAAATATAAATATATATATAGTACAAATAAAGATTTCTAAATATTATTTAAGTTATTTTATGATTTTTACTATGCATATAATTTATCTCTATTGATTCGTTAGTTATCAAAACTCGTTTTACGCGTTTCCAATAAATAACATAATTTTACATATAATTCAATATTATGATAATTAATTATTTTATTCTTTATTTTTGTAAATCCAAACTCATAGGATCGCTTTTACTAATATTCCTAACTTCGTCATAAAATTTAGGTTAGATCGGATAATTTGTTTGATAGCCTAAAATTTTACGGATCGAATCTCGAACACCTAATTACAGGGCTTGCAAGTTGTAGTTATACAGTGGGTGTAGAGGGCACCTGTTGGCATGATGGACTTGCGAAGTCTATTTCCATCAACTACCATGTTGGACTTAGTTTCAAGTTTAATGAAAGGTTCTTAAATAAACAACCGGCTTGCTTCTTTTGCTAATTCAAACAAACCTTCCACATCATTGTCATCAGTTATTGGACTTAAAGAATAATGAGGATGCACATAAACTACCCAGAACAAGATCAACCTACCTATGAAACACTTTGGCATGATGTGTATTAGCATCAACTTCAATAGTTAAGCAAATTTTTTGCAAAAATTTAGAATAACCAACATTTACTCTCAGCTTAATCTTTTTTAGTGCTAGTTTATTGTAATACACCCCATCTACACCATCTAATATATTCTCAGTAACAAATATAGAAAACCTCATACAATCCCCATGCTCAAAAACCAACTTCGACCATTAAGGTATATAATGATGGAATATTACAAAATAATGATGTCTATTAAAATTTACCTCAATAGTATACCATAATAAACACTACTCTTGAGAATAATTGGAGTGCTAACTTACAAACATTAGAGAGAGAAACACATTAGTATAATTAAGGTTAAATTCGTTATTGACAAATAAAAAATAGATAATTAGAAATATTTATTCATTATGTAGACACTAAAGACATGAGTACAATTCTTGTAATATGATTTAAAAAAAAAAAAAGAGTCGAAATCACATATTAATGCTAGGAAATTAAAGTTGGGTTACACACATGACGGGAGGAAGGGGAGCATGGTTAGGTGGGTGGGGCATTCTCTAAGTGCAATTTACCACCCCCTTTAAACATACCATTTCAGTAAATTAAGGAGGGGGGAGGAAAGGTTGGGGCTTGTACATAAATCACATACTATATACTAAAGTATGCGGTTTATAAATTGCACTTAGTAGATACAATTTAAAAATTACATTTACTACATGCAATTTCTTAATAAAATATCTCTTACCAAAGATGTGAAACTACGAAAACCTAAAAGTCACTCCCTAAATCCAATTTGATAGCTGTATCCAAGAAATTAGTTTCGATTGAACCCTTTTTAAGAAATTAGTTTGCCCCTAGGTAAATCAACCTTTTTCTTTACAAGAATATGGATTCCTTCCTTTCTATTAGCCAAAACTCATCTTATATAAATAAATAAATAATTAACAATATTAGTAAAATGAGAATATCATGAGAATTGAAGTAATAAGTTAAAAAGCAAAAAATAGGATGGCAAAATGTACATAGAAGTCCTATTAGAGCATCCCCACTAAGACTCTTGACACGAGCTTCAAGAAGTGAAGTCTTTTATAGGTAGAGTCGGGTCTTTAAACTTTTTTGGGGGTTTTATCAAGAACTCCAATATATTATTTTTTTATTTTTAAATATTATTTTTATTAAAAGTTTATAATGTAGGTTCTATAAATAATATAATTAAATGTTATAGATTTTTATTTAAGAACCTCATAAATAAGATGAAAATATTTTTAAAAGAAGAGGTCCTCAAATCATTAATTAGATCTAAATATTGCAAGTGAGATAACTTTTAGATGTATTACTTATCGATCAATAATGGTAATACATTTTTCACTTAAAAAACATTAATGAAAAAAATGTTATCTAATCTAAAATATTTTCCACCACGCTTCCTACTCTCCTCTACAACACTTGCGAATGGCGTCTCTCTCTCTTCTCAATCCAATCTGTCTCTTCACCATCGTCATCATCCTCATCTTACCTCCTTCCTCCCTCCTCGGTCTCTCCTCCCAGGACCCAACTCCAACACCATGGCCCCACCAGTTCCACTCCATCCTCTTCATGAACTATACGGGTTCACTCCAAATCATAGACCTTTGGTACGACTGGACAAAAGGTCGAAACTTTAACATAATCCAAGACCAACTCGGTAAACTCCTCTATGACCTCGAATGGAATAATGGCACTTCGTTTTTTTATACTCTTGATTCAAGTAAAGAGTGTAGGACGGTGCAGGTTGAAGTGGGTATTTTAAGACCTAATTGGTTGGATGGGGCTAAGTATCTGGGTCAGCGACACGTGGATGGCTTCTTGTGTAATGTTTGGGAGAAGGTGGATTTTATCTGGTATTATGAGGATGTTGTTACTAAGAGACCTGTTCACTGGGTCTTTTACACGGGTAATCTAATTTAATGGAGTGTAGAGACTATTTGTGATTATTACTACTGGTGGTGCATGTTTTTAAGAGTCTTAATTTGCTTGTCTGTGTGTATTGATGTTGCTTCCTTAAAATCTAATTTTTATTGCCACACAAATCATAATTAGTGAAGAATGTTAATGTTGAAACCGGCCGATGCAAACATGATATTACTGGATTTATTTTGGGGCAAGAGATTTGAATTTATACTGTTTTCTTATCTGAACACCTTAAAATGTTTTCATATGAATGCTGTCGTCCAAATTCTTTGTAAGATGTCGATGGGAAAATACAAGACTATATTTGTGATAGATTTGAATGGAAGCACGGAATTAGAATTTTCCCATCTCACCTCGGCGTTTCTCTACAGACAGACATGGAAGGATAGTTTTTGAATTCAAATATATTAACATTTGTTTGTTTGGAGAAAAGGTGGTTTCCAGATTGGTAAATTTCTCTCGTATGTATCGCAAATCATGGTAAGGAAAGGCAGTTTCATCAGCCAGTCTATTGTAATGATAGATGGTGCTGGGAATTATTTGCTCACCCTCAATGGCATTTTCCACTTTAGTTAACAGCCATTATTCACCTCGAACTTCCTCCTATCATTAAGTGGTATTGATTAGTGTAACCACCTTGGATTAGCCCCGTGATGTTATAGTGTCATGGAAAAGACTAGAAGTTTACCGATATTGAAAAAGAGTTTGCCAAATGTCTTCCATGAACCAAGCACTCCAGAAGAATCGAGGCATTACTTCTTCATCATCCAGATTTTTAATCAATACATAACTTCCGGGAAGATCATTTCAATTTACTAACCAATTAGCCATATGGCATGAAAGTTCGTTGGTGAAAACATAGCTTTTCAATAGCTGGTATGACTATAAAACTGAAGGGTCTGTATTCATTTCACCTTTAGTTACTTGCTTGTCATACTGTTGCTGCTTTTTGGTCATAGTTTTTTAACTTTTGTGGTGCGCAACTTTCAGGAAGAGAAGCTCATGTGATGACATTTGAAGTTGGTGCTGCACTCGAAGATGAAAAGTGGCAAGCTCCTGTTTACTGCTTTGAGAATAAATCCGACGAAGCAACGGTTATCTCTAAAAGTTCTTATAAAGGCTCGTTGCATGGGTTACTTAGAGATTCCTGACGTGAATTTGTAGCACTTGAGCATCTTATTGGTAAAAACTTTGGTCACTGGCCCTTTGGTAATTCAATTCCGTGCCTTTAATGCTCTTTATTGGCTCGCAGTCTTTCATATGCTTATTTTGGGCTTCAATGTGTAAGAAAAAGGACGATGAAGATGAGGAAAATCCATGGCTTCTTTTTGCATCAAATTGGTTTTTGAACTCAATCCCCAAAGTTGATCTCGCATTCTATTGTTTCTTACTGTTGCAGTTATTGAGACGGTGATGCTTATCAGGACCTTCTAATAAACATGCTTTTTATCAATAAATTAGTTATACGGATTCCATGTTACAAATGGACGAAATTCATTCCTTCCTCCCTTATATTGATTCTGTCCATTATATTGTATTCATGCATTTTTTTATGTTGTAGGTCAGGTGCTTCATTTGTCCGAGCGAGCTAAATTCTGTTGTCATTGTCCTACAGGCTTGTGACAGTATGAAGTTTACTTTTCGCCTGGAAATTGTTCGTAAGGTTAGCAGACGATTTTTGATACTGGAAAATATTGAAAGTTTGAAGGCTCACGAACCGCATCATTTGATTATGGCAGCATGTTGAGAATAGTATGTTATTATTGTATATACGTATGATGTCTTGTTCAGTAGACTTAGTTTTTCTTGTTTGGTACGTCTACAAAGAAAATCTTCCTAAAGTGAGATTTTGTGTTTTGATGATTGTAAGTCTCGACAACTTAAGACTTACACCTGAAAATTTAGGATGTCTACGAGATCAGTCCGTGTCGGCTGGGAACTAGCCATCGCCATCCAAAATTCAGATAAGGCGATTTTATGAATTTAATTTTTGAAACGAAATATGAAAATACGATCATAGGTTAAAACGATAAAATTAACTTGTTCGTCAGTAAAATTTCAGAAAATTTCGAAAAAATGATCCAAAAGATAAGAAAAGCTTAAGAACAAATTAGAAGAGTAATAAATGAAATGAAAACTAATAAATATATTTTATAATAAAATAAAATAATAACAAAGTGTATTTAGTTAATTAGGGCTGTAGAAGCTTCCGTAGAAGCTTTCACTTATAATGAAACTAACCTAAGTGATTAACATATAATAAAATAAGTTAGATAATTTCCTTAGCAAGTCATGAAACCTTGTTTACAGTAAAAAAAAAAAAAAGGGGTTTTATTGTTGGTTTTGGTTGAAAACCATCGACAAGATCATGGTTTTGGGAGATAACATTGCCACTTGGCATGAAGAAACTTAATAGTGTTATACTTGTTTTACATGTATCCAAAATTATTCCACTAATCTATATTTATAAATACCTCTTCCATTGCTCATTTTAGATTCTTTGGGTGGGACTTTTTAAGAATTTTAAGAAACTTAAAAAATTAGGTGATAGTAAGTGAATTTAGGGTTTCCAAACTTAGGAATAACTTGATCACAAGCGGCCAACACCATAAGAACCACCACCCAATGCCCTCTTTGGCCAACAAACCTCCTGCCACCATCGGAGGCTGAAGTCTATGTCGCTAGAAAGTTCAATTCTTAGTTCGATTTTTAAAAATTTGTAGAAATTATCAAATTTTGTCTAAAAATTATGAAAAAAATTATTTTTGCATTGTTTTGGGTGCATCTTCATGTAAAATTATTAATTTTGTAAAATTCATTCATCGGATATATTACTTTTAAGAAATGAGACGTTCGGAATTAAATTTCGCTTTAATTTTTAGAAACTCGAACGACATAGTTTCTTACCAAAAATTTTCTATTAACATACTATACTATATAGAAAATTATCATGTAAAAATTTTTATTAAAACTTTTTGTTTTATTTGGTTTAATTTTTAATTTATGAAAAATTGATAAGTTAGAATTTACAAGAAATTCACTATTTTTCAATATATTTTTTTTAATCCGACCTTTGAACATTTTCTAAGTAAATATTTGTTACATGCAATATGTTGATCTTGATTTTAAAGGGAGTTGTTAAATATCCTAAAAGGATGGGTTTTTCAAAGTTTGATTTGGTGAATTTTCGCTTAAATTATAAGTGTTAATCTTTATTAAGTAATTAGACTAACTATTTTTGGTTTAAAATCCAAATAATCACTATTAAATGCCAAGTACATGTTATACATGTTTGATTTTTACCATGGAACTATATTTTTCCCACTAAACTTATAAAATTTTAAGTGCTTTAATTGACTAAATAAAAAAAACCATCCCATTTAGTGAAGTTCGAATTGTGTATGTTTGTGTAGATGATTTCTCGAACCTTATGAGTCAACATTGGAGTCTTCATTACACGAAACTTGAGTGAAGTTCAAGAAAGTGCGAATTGTGACGTTTAGTGATTTGGAGAGATTTTAGCAATTGTAGAATGTTCCATAAAAGGTTCCTTAACTAAGTCAACTTTAAACCATCACAACAGAAACTTCAATAGAAGGTTCCCAGTAGAAGAGGTATACCCAAAATTTTAGTAAAAACTCTAGTAGAGGAATCACTAAAGTATAACTAAATTTTAAGTTCTTATAGAAAGTTATGTAAAAGATCACCTAGGCATAGAGTATAAATGTAAATTCTAGTAAAAAGTTGAGTTGGAGGTATTAAGACCCTTAGATTATCTTGTAAAAGGTTAAGTAGAAGGTACTAAGAGCACAAAATTCTCTTATAGAAGATTAAGTAAAAGGTACCAAAACCTTAAAATACTCTTGTGGAAGGTTAGATAAAAAGCGTCACTAACCTATAAGAAGCCTTAAAAGCTTAATACTCGTAACAAACATCTAGCATTAAAAGAATATCAAGACTAATTAAAAGTATATCAAGACTAATTAAAAGTGTATTGTTCAAGCCACCTTTATACTGAATTATATAGAATTAAAATGTGATTTGTAATATATGGGTTACTAAAGAAGAAGGAGCTAACGTCTCGAAATCGAAAGAACAGCAATAAATCAAAGTAAGTGGAATCAATACTTAATAACAATTTAGAGTACTCTATTATAAGTACTTAAGGTTGTAGTGTATATTGTTTGTACATGTAGAGTAGTTGTTTGCGCATATGCAGCATATGTGATTAGAATCTATTGTACTAATGTAACTACTTGTATTGTTTTCCTTATTGTATTTTGTCTTGTATTTGAATGTCTAAAATTATTTGACCACACTATAAATGGACTAATTGGAACTCAAATTAAAACCTTAATCTAATACGCATTACAACCTACTAAGGGAATGGTTAAGATTTCTAACCAAATACCAATTCTTCAACGAGGTAGCTAAAATAGGCCTTCCCCTACCCTTAAAACCGAATAAAGTGATAGAAGAGAAGGTTACGGTAAGGTTAGAGGCATTGGGCTTGAAGAAAGTTTAGGGAGGAGTATGCTTCCATTACGTAAGCCTAGGTTTGGTTGGAAAATATCATAATCGAAGCATACCGCCAGTATGTAAAAAAACTCCTCAACGTGAGTTAGAGCGGGCATAATTTCTATAACTTCACAACAGATCAAACAACATTATACAATTGGCATAAAACTAATTGCTTGAAAACCTTAATTGCGATTTATGTCTTACATACCCTTCTTTCAGCGTCCTATCTTACTAAGTGATTGATTGCTTACACCCTTATAACATGTTTTGCAAGTACCTTTTAGATATGTAGCCCTACTCTTACCCGCAGGCCAGTTGCATTTTGGAGGCTAAGAGTGTAAAGGAATGAAAATGGATTTAGATCTTTTTTAGTCTTTTATGTATTTTTCTTTTGGGTTGAATTTGATAGGCCATTTAAGCGACCCAAATAGATTTCTATTTTAGGTTGTAAATATCTATCTGGACTACTGATGTACTCTTGGAGTACACGACTTTTGTAAATATTTAACTAGCTACTTTTGATGTAAACAATTTGTGTAAATATATTCTATATAGATGATTTAATGACTTCCGCTAAAACTTACTTATTATATTTATATTTATGATGAGCTGAACTCTTCTGAACTGTTTGGTCATGTACACCTTATGTAGATCTATATATGGTAATGGTTAGCCTTTATTTTAGGTTGGTTTATATAATTATTCTAAAGCATGACAGTAATTGAGAAAGAGAGAAATGATAATTGAGGCTTAGTTATGAAGTTATGGCTATGAAGAAGGTAAGTGAAAGAATGTGAGACAAAACTTTAATAACTCATTAAGGGTGATTTTAATATCTTCTTGAGACACTCCGAAAGCTTAGCGTATACACTACTATATACACAAAGACCTATCATCTTAAACCGTGAAGGGAATGGGGCTTTAGTAAATGTATATACTAATTGCAATTGGCATTCACTTAGATCATTGGTTGACAATAACAACCAATTGCAAGTGCTTGTGTCTCTTTGAAGAACACAAGTTTAAGTTTAGTATTGTTGATCTACTAACCCTATGCATTGTAGCAAATTGCATAACCTAGTTGCTTCACATGTTAGCAATGACAACTAAAGCCTAATAACTCTATTGAGCTTCAGGAATTTAGGGACAAGTACATTATAACTCAACCATTGAGTCTCTTATCTCCTTCTCTTAGTGAAGACAGTAGACTTTAAATACTCGATTCACTAAACAAGCTGCATCAAGATGGATCTTACTTAGCTTGTCCATAGACTAACGTAAAAGCTTATGTTGTGAAGTGAGAGGCACATATCAAGATGAGTGAAGGCCAAGTAAACTAACTTCCCAACCTTTTGCCCTTTAAACTCAAAGTTATGCATTAAAACCATCATACCTATGCACAAGATTATGTCTTGGTGTAATAGGAACAACTTAGGGGGTCATTTAAAAGCTGTTAAACCAACTCGTGAAGAAGGTATTTTCTACGATACAAAAAAGGGGAACCTCATGGCTTAAAGAAATTTTGTGGGTTTGCTTACATCATCCAAAACTTTTAATCTTTGATCCAAATAGATTGGCCATAAGAAGCATTAGAAGACTCCATACTTTCAACTTTTAACAATTTGGCTGTTGAATATTTTTATTATGTTATTAATGTTATTATTATTATTTTAGTGTTTTTATTTTAATTATGATTGCATTTTACTATCTCTATTATTGGAGAAGCTAATGTTTACCACCATTTTTTTTTCCTTCTTTTAGCGACAGCACTTGTATTTTGGTGCCTAGCCACTCATTAATTTGTAAGAAAATTAGAATTTATTTTTTTAATCAATAATTTTTTAACAAATAAAAAGTATTTTCATGCGCATAACTTTTGAACATTATATTTGGTTTTTAGCAAAATTTGTATCATTGGAAAGCCCGTAACATGCATTTTTCCAAAAATAAAATCTAGAAGGTATAATTGAATTGCCAAAATTAGGTAAAATGTTAAAGTAGTAATAACTTGCGAACTACGTTCCATCTGGCCTTAGATTTCAAACTCACAAGATAATGCGTTTCCATATGCTGTTGTGTTCCAAGCAATGTTGGAATATATTAAGCTTCTTTTCATATGAATAACATCCTTTTTCTTGTGTCTTTCATTCGTCCATAATTCTTCTTGTCAATCAAATATATTTGCTTTCGGTAAACTTAATTAATTGAATACCATGAGTAGTAATGGTTCTCAATTTGATCCCTTGATTGTGAGAGTTACATTGATTATAGGTGAGATACCTCAAGATCAATAATTTATTTAATTAATTAAAAGGAGAATTTTCAAAGATGATTTGAGAAAGAGATTCAAATTTTGTGGTCATTTTTTAGAAAATATCTATTTTGTCCCTATATCCTATTTCATCAAGAGATGTCCAAATTTTAGTTTAAGAAACAAGATAGTGGTAGAGGAAAAGGCTTCTTTCTAGGATTTTGGATGACTCCTGTGAAGAGGCCGGTCAAGATAAATGTTGATGCATCTTTTACATGTTCAGATCGTGCGAGTGTAGTGGCATGTGTGGTAAGAGATGTGTGTGGATACATTGTTTCAGGATTCCCGACGCTATTCGACTTGCAAAAAATTTGGGCCAGGCCGAAATATGGATTGATTTGTTGTGCAGGCCATAACTTCGAAAGTGAACATAGTGGCTGGGCTTGTGAATTTGATCATAGAAATAAGACAAGAATGGTATGGTGCTTATAATATTAAGTTTATTCATATTTCAAGAGATGCAAATGTAGTAGCAGATTGGCGGGTAGCCGTTCATGTTAGGAGGTGAATGTATCCTAGAACTGGTGGATTAACACCCCATTCAACTTTTCTAGACTACTTTCTCTTGACATTTTAGTTGCTAATAGCTCCTTCATGTTAAACTCGAATGATGTAATCGATGTTCGTTAATACTATATCAATAATATTCTCCTTTTGAAAAAAAAAATGAAAAAAGATAGTGTTTTTAGAATGTTATCAAACCCAAGTGAAGTTTAAAACAAAGTTTAGACAACTTTAAACCTACTTATACCATTAGGGTTTAAGCTTCAAAAACCTTAAAACCCTAACTAAACCCTAAGTGTTTAAGCTTAATATTTTAGTTTTTCTTAATTATTAGCTCTTGGAAGATAGTTATTAAGGGTTGTCGAGGGTCCCAAGGGAATTCCTTGAGCTTAAAGTGGACTTTCATCATCAAAGGTAAGCTTACTTTTTAACTTTCGAGATTAAGTTGAGTCTTAAGGCTTAATCCTTAGAGTTCATTACTCATAAATTGTTTTCATTAGGAGTTCTAGAGTTTAATCACAAAAGTTGGCATCTTAGAGAATAATAGTAGATGCCATTTATAGTGTTGAAATCCTCACAAGAATATCCATAAGGTAAGTTATCAAACTCAACTTTGAATGTCATTTTGAAAGCCTATTTAGGTGATTTAAGTAGTTGAGTGGTGTTTCGAAGAACAAAATATGAATATCTTGGGCTTATAGGTAGTGCCATCTGATAATTTAGTTTGAAGTTTGATTGGAGTTTGATGCACAAAATCCATGTTAAGGTAAAATGAAACGTCAGGTGCATACTTACCACCACAGTTATAGCACTTCTTAGTGTTATTTTACTTTGTTGTGATTTTGATGTGTTAACATGTTTAGATGATGATTCATGAGTTAATTCTTGGTTAGATGATGATATATAGATACGTTTGTGTGTATGTGCATTGATTAATTTGATGAATGTTGCATATTTGATTATTTGAGTTTTTTAGTAAGCATTTGATTGAGGATTTACAAAATTCCGACTTTATCGCGTTTTAGATTAATGTATGATTTTGTTCATTATGATGTATATGATGATCTAATGTTTGATGATGAAATTGATAATTTATGATTCATGTATACTGTGTTAAGTGCTTAAAACTTTGGAGTTCATGAGAGGATGGCTTTAACGATTAAAGTTGTGCAGTTTTCTAGAAATACGGTATTTTCATTAATTTTCCATCTACGATTTTGATGGTTGACACGTTACCTTAGTTGTTCCTAATGTGTTATATAGGGATTAGCTACGTCTATGTTTACTATTTGATTCTTAACTAGTTTTTAAAACTGAATGCAATTTTTAAAACCAATCTTGTATTTTCAATTTTCTTGAAATCATTCTTCAAATTCAATTGTTTTTAAATGTTCATAAACATTTAAGATGTTCTTCACTGAAAACCCTTTTTGATCCATTTTAATCATCAAAATTCATTGAAAACGCATTTTCGTGAGTTTTTAATTAAATATGTTTTGATGTAGATTTTTGGTCCTTAAATTCATTTAAATGATGAAAAGCATCAAGTTCAAAACATAAAAAACGTCGTTTTGAAATGTAAGTTGTGAAAGTAAATTAAATAATGTTTGATCTTGTTTAAGGCCAGGATTTTGGAGAAAAAGTGCTTGTGGATTAAAATATTCATGAATAATTTAAACAGGTAGAAATTGGGGATGATAATAATAAATTAATAAGTTGAACCAGGGCCAGTTGGACTTGAACCAGTTTAATCCAAATTAGGTTAAGATGAATTGGTTCACCACCTTATGGGCCGGTTCATGAATTGCCCACATTATATAACTAGACCAATTTCACCTGGTTTGATTAAGTTAACTTAGTAAATGATAAATTTAATCCAATGAAATAATAAAGTTTGAATCAATTAAATTAATTACATAATCTAGTGCCTAATATTTATTTAAGGCAATTTCTCCTTTATGGATCCATATCATAATAGAACCTAACTTTAAGAAAAAATTTGAAATCTATAAATGGATCTGGTCTTAAATGACTTAAACAAAATTTGGAATTAAATAAAAAAATTAATATATAATGCTAGATCCAATTAAACTAATTAATTGATTCACTTACCTAATGGCCTTACTAAATTGTAGATTAGTTAGGCCCATTTCCTTTTAAGGCTCAAAACCTATATGGGCTTTAGTTGAAAATATGATAAGGCCCAAAACTAAATGAAATGGTTAAGAATATAATTGGATAACTACAAAGATTAATCCTTAAATAAGTTAATTAATAATCAATTAAGTTCTTAGGCCTGTATTAACTAAAAGCTAAATTAGACCCATTACTTTTTCTAAGATCAACTCTATTCAAATAAAAGGTCTTGGAGTTAATAAATAAACTAGGATTTAACAAGCTAAGACTAAGTATAACAATGGACTAATACAATGATAAGTTGGTTAAGATAATAGAATTTTAGTAAAGGACTAATAAATAAATGATATTATGAACTTATAAATATACAGTTCTTATTTATTGGTTCAGATTTCGAGATTTATTACATTTCATGATTTGGGCTCTATGTTTTGGGTATGCATTAACCATGCATGTATAAGATAGATATTAATTAATCAGAATAATACTTAAATTCAACCTAATTAATTGCTTCTTGTTTGTGCTTTGTTGTCTCGGTACAGCGAGTGATACCCTTGGATGAAGGCTATGTCAACAGGCATAGTTATGGGGATGAGACAATGGTTTAGGCACTTAGATCACTGATGATGATTTTGCGAGTAGTTTATAAGAGACAATTAGCTTGACATAGCAATCATCGAAAGTGAATAGAATTCATAACGGTTGTTGTATAATGGTTATGTGACATAGATACAATACATAATGGATTGATTATGATTAATGACGTCTAGATAATGGAAGTGAAATCCATACCAGATTACTTTTCAATTTTGGTGCCAACTCTAAAATTCGGATGTTCCCTTAACCTGTAATTGCCCACTAAGGTCAAGCTCCTACATTTCCTTTTAAGGTTGCAAATGAGTTGAGCAACTTACAAGTTACTCGAACTCGAACTCCGATTGCTTTAAGTTTATCTTGGCTCTAACTTGATTAGGAAACAAATCAAGGTCGAGCTTCTACTTAGGTTTTAAATTGACTCATTTAAACTCATGAGTAGACCTACAAACTTCATATATATTACAGATATTATATATATATATATTATATAATATGTAATTAAAATTAAAGAATTAATATCTTCATAACATATATAATATGATAAGAGAAAATATATAATATATATGATCTAATCTTATTTACTATTCATTTATATATTATGATTACTGAACGATCAAAGCTCAAGCTCAAAATAAAACTTCTTTATTTAAATAAACCGAGCT
Source organism: Lumnitzera racemosa (assembly GCA_024138005.1). Classification (NCBI taxonomy): domain Eukaryota; kingdom Viridiplantae; phylum Streptophyta; class Magnoliopsida; order Myrtales; family Combretaceae; genus Lumnitzera; species Lumnitzera racemosa. The sequence continues at coordinate 39,152,916 of JAMXBC010000006.1, read as the reverse complement.
TGAACCTATAATTTTTAGACTCGATAAAACTAGACTCGACTCAAGAGCAAAGCCTAAAGTCTTTGAAAACTTAGCTCTATTTGGTTGATTTGTAGTTTTATTTCCTGTGATGTTGTTTGGGAGCCATGAATACTACTGTGCTAGATAAACAGTATTACACTTAATAATATTTATATTAAATAACACTTGTTTGCTGCATTATAAATAGGCCCATGTATGTTATGCCGTGCATGATTTGTGGTTGTTGCTGTACTCTGTTCTTTGGAGCTCAATTTGAGATTTATAGGTGAGGACGATTACTATGTGGACATTACATATGATTCAGATGGTTACAAATCTATTGATGTACTGGAGATTAGCGGGTTTGATTACGAGTTGGACGATTAGCTACATCATTGTGGTCTCCATTATTATTAGACTTTGTATTTTAAACTTTCTATACTCTGTATTTTGGGCCCTTATGTTCTAAAGCTGAGGGTTGTGGATTAGGGAATGGTTTGAAAGATTGTTGGTGTGTGCGTGGTACATGTGGAGAGCGTGTAAAAAAGTAGTGATGTTGTTTTTCGATTATACGGAGGAGGAAACACGATTAAGAAATCAAATTTAGTTCAAGGTAAAATTTTGGGTAATTCTTTACAAGATGTCTGGTGAAAGCATGTCTGCTACCTGCAATACGGATTAAGGGCATTTGAAGCTTATGCAATGGTGGAAGAACGACAGCTACCCCATGCTGCTTTCTTACCGAGGGGTTTCGCCAGTAATGGTGTAAGATGACCTGAAGGGTAATTGGTGCTTGAGTAAATTAGAAGAGCTTCAGGAAGGCTTTCCATGGTGATGACGAATCCATGCATACACTAAGGTAATGGAACCGTCGAGAAGGGGCAACGTACCGAGTGAACCCCATTCCTATCTAGTTGACACCTCAGTGTAAGAAGAGAAGAAAGACTGAAATATAAAGCGGCCCTTAGGACTGCTATGATATAAAAGCAGATTTATTTTTCTTTAAGGTCTAACCTTAAAACCACGTGAAATTTTATTTTTTAATTTTCTTCCCCAATCATTATTTCTCACCATAATCTCATTATGAGAAATGTAAGAGAAAAAATAAATTGGGTGATTTATATAAATGCTAAATTTAAAGACGAAACAAACCAAATGATTTTTCGCACATCAAAATTTTAAATGATTTGCATATAAAATACAAATAAAATATAAACCAAAAATCAAAACATAAAAAGAAAGAATCCCAACCGAGTCCAAAATCAATCATATGCTTTATTACTCAAGTCAAACATCAGTTCTAAATTAATTCGTTGCTTCTCCCCTAAAAAGTTAGTGTCGCCTTGTCATGGAGTTGAAGCTAGCTGGGGAAATGTTGATGCTGAGCAGCGCCCTCGGATGCATGCTTACGAAAACTGACAGAATTTACAAGAAAAATCATTGTCTCACGGTCATTTGATGTACACAACATTTAACCGCTCTTGAATATAGTCGATACTTCCTTTTTTTTTAATTTTCCTGTTTGCCGCTCACCAATATTTTTTAAGTCGTCAATACGGCTATTTATTGGTCCTTTAGGGCTAACTTTAGAAAATAATATATAATTTTTTTGATTCTGTAAAATGTTGCAAACATAAAGCGTGCAGGTCCGGATCCATTCAAACTAGCTATAATAGTTTATATGAATACAAGTGTTTTTTTTGGAAAAACATTATGAAAAAGAGCCATATATAAAAAATATTACAAATCTAGTATTTGCATGCCCCTTCATTTTTTCTTATTTTCTACATTGAAGTTGTATACGATACATAGGTACTAAAGGCACAACAACTAACTGTACATTTAGTATACCACTTATATTTACCTCATTCGCATGCATCAAGCCTCATTTTTACTCCAATCAAATTATGAAATATCTAGAAGGCAAAGAAAATTAGAAGAAACCCAAAATTGAAGATATTGTCCAATTTTTCACACTAGTGTATGTCTGAAATAGGTAATAATCCATAATTTATATTTATAATTTTTTTTTAATCTTAATAGTAATTTATATTATGTGTTTTTTTTTTTTAGAAAAAAATTACTACTACATTACGTATATTAAGTAGTCATGGATGTACTGTAAGTTATTTAATTTATTTATATTTCATAAAAATTTATTATATTTTATCTATATTAAGGCATTTTTATGTTTCGATAGTTAAGTTATACGAATGTAGATATAAAAAATTATGGCATGTGGATTGAAATTGTTATATATATATATATATATATATTCGCATTTGTAATGTATTGGATTAAATTAACGAGATAAAATTAGGTAGTTCATAAAGCAGTTTAATAGATTTAGGTGTAGATCTGTATCGATCCAATCATTTATTTATATACATATATATATATATATATAAACTAAGTTTTACAACTAATTATCTTTTTCCCGTTTAATTACATGTCCTCCCATTCTCTTATGATTGCAGTTTACTTGTATGCCATATATGTGCTTTCCTAGACTGTTTTATAAATTATAAATACAACTTATACATAATCATTTTTATAGAATAGACAGATAATGTGAAAGGAGATAAAATCTATTAATTAATTTAGCTATATATACATATGTGGGATTAGGGGAGCAATACAACTACTACAAAAAGTTACGACATAAGAAGTTAAAATTTAATACTCTATCTTTACAATTATATCATCTAACTTACATGAAATAATCTATAAGTAACATAGAAAAAGAAATAAAATGTAAAAGTTATTGCATTTAAAATTGTCAAACTTGCAATTTACCTAGAATGGCTAAAGGGTTAATAAAATTGGTATTTAACTATAAATACACTTATAGTAGTTATTAAAAAAACACTTTAAATATATTATAAAAATAAAGATATGAAAAAATTAAGTTATTTTCTATATAAAAAAATTAATCTATAATTTAACATTCACAAAACAAGTATAAGTAGAGTAAAAAATAATTTTTTTTCCCCATTATTTTGTTTAGAAAAACAATGAATTGAAGAGAACAAAATGTTTCTACTCGTTTTGAGTTATTAATGGTATATACTTAAATATATAATTGTCCTTATAAATTATTCTATTGGAGTTGCAACTAATGAAGACTATAAACATAGATTAAGGGATTAGGAGAAAGAGAAAGGAAAAAAATTGGAATAGAATAAAAAAAAAATGATATAATGCTTTAATAGTCAATGGGCCAATAAAGCTTAGTATATATATATATATATATATATATATATCATTTTTAACCTATTTAACTCAAATATATAAAATCGATAAATTCGATTACAAATGTAAATTTTTATCAAGCTTGACATATAAAATCAGTCAATAGTATAAGTTTTTATAAAAAAAAATGATTTTATACCCAATTTAACTTAAAAAAGCTCATAAAATTGTAAACTTATAAAATTAATGAATAAAATTGGATAACTATGGTTGTACTAATATTGTTATTATTTTCCCTACACCATAAAATTTTATAAGTAGTGCTTTAACTTGTATTACAATCACTCTCATTTCATCCTTCGATAAATCCCTAGTTATTAAAATAGGTAAGTAGCATTGGGCCAAATGTAGACGTGATGAATTAATGAGAGCAAAAATGATTACTTTAATGTATCACTAACTTCTCCAGCAATATAATAACATAGAATACTTACATGAAAAATAATCACAGTTAAATGAGGATTGCAAGTTGTCCTACAATTTGTTTTTTAAGCTTCCTACATCGATTATATGCAGGTATTTCATTATTGCTATCTTCCATATATTTTTATACTACCTCACCCTATCATATATCTTTTCAAACTAGACTTGGGCAAAGGTCAATTCTAAATCATGAATCGACGCGATTTGATAGTAGTCGAACTGAACCATCGAATTTCAAGGGCCTAAACAATTTGCTTAGTCGGAACTGCAATCGCCAAGTTAAAAAGGGGATGGGCGGGGCGCAATCCTTTCTGACCAACCCCCTCCCTCTCACCCCTACTCCCTGATCTCCTCTCTTTCTCTTTACCTTTCCCCTTTCGTTTTTTTTTTTTTTTTTTTCCTCTTTAGGGCCCAACCCACCAACACCACCACCTCTTACCCTTTTTTCCCTGTCGACACATGCAATTCAAAATTTGAATTGATAAATTTAAAAATTGATGTATCAAAACGTTCGAAAATTTGAACTTTTAAAATTCAAACAATGCGTTCACTCATCCCTCGATCCTTATAAATTGAATGTTGCCGATATGCAATAACTGTTACTCCACAAACTAATTAAATTGCTGCAGCTCCAACTCTAACCATTCTACTTTCGAATTTTTTCAATTGCAAAATGTTATTATAGAAATATTTCCTTCTATTAACCACTAATATTTGTGCATAATTTTCCATTCCACTACATTGAACTATTTATATTAGCAAATAACACTAACATACACATACCCACAATATAACTTTTGCTTTATTTTGTTTTACATATTATTTCTATCTTTCATTCATAAATTTTTGTTGTAGTACATAAGAAAAAAAAATATTAGCATTTATGAAAAAAAATTTACATCGCACATTCTCCAACAAGAACAAGGGCAAGAGCAAGGGCAAGGGTAAGGGTAAGAGTATTGAAAATTCCAATACATCGTCTAAGCCACAATGGTTTGAGGACGTTCAGGCATATTCGGATAACAAATACAACCTAAATGAGCAAAGGGCATACGATGTGGTTGAGAACGTGAAAAAACAAGTTACACCACCTTTAAACTTCAATGTAGAACTTAATAGCACAAGTAATCGTGGCACACTACCTCTTGCCTTTGACATTGAACATCAACGCATGAGTTATCAGGATACACCATCTCCCAGTTTCAAATCTCTATGCATAAGTATCTCTACATATCTTACTAGATTTGAACCTCCTCATATGGGTATTTCTGCACAACCTACGGGATTTGAACCCCCACGAATAAGGTGTCTTATAAGTATGATCGAGGATGAGAAGAACAAGATAGAAAATATTCTCAAAATAGAAAAGTAACATATGAGACAATATAGGCTTAACAGTTTGAGAACTTCTAGCTCAAGTAAACCCCCTAAACCCGATAAATCTAATATTTTTACTATGCATTTTTACAAATGTACAAACAAATGGAGGAACTCGAGGGCACCCTACAACGTAAGTTACTTATAGAAAACGGGAGAGGGATATGGTATTCTTAACAAGCACTTAAGGTTGAAGCATCCTGAGGATGTGGGAATAGATGTACGCATCAACAAATTACTTGAGATGATGGTTTATCTAATCAACTACTAATGAGGTATTATGAAGAGAGGCATAAGTATAATTTAGTACAGTACCTAGCAAACAGGTACCTATTATTCAAAGTGGGTGCATCAGAGTGGTAAAGTCAATACGAGCAAGAAACATTCAACCCTAGCTTGTAACAGCTTAACCGCAGAATGTTAACCCAAGTTACGCAAAAGCCCTACCACAAAGATAAAAGGGAGCTTATAGGTAAGTTTACTTCTCTCGATACGCATGTATTCATATGTGTAAACATATCAACAAATCATCTTCAAAATAATTCTTGCATGGGTGTTATTGTTTACTAGATAAACGATAATTAATAACTTAATAAACAATTATTGACTTTAAGGTTATGTAATGAATAACACATGGCGCAAAACATCTATAAAATTATTAGAAAAATCTTAAATAAGTACGGATTAGTGAGGAAAATTTTTTCTATTGGTTTTAATAATGTAAGTGCTAATATTGTATCAATATCTAATTTGCAAAATTACTGTCAACTAGCGTTGGGAAGGGTTTTTTTTCCATATACATTATTCGTGTCATATTCTTAACTTGTGTGTTAAGGATGGCATCGTAGGTTGGTACAACAATATAGCTTCAATCAAGAACATCGTCAAGATAATAATAAAGAAACCATCCCTTCATAAAAAATGAAGGAACTTCTCCATAGAGTATGGGAAGAGGTCCCGAAAGTTTAAGATGGATGTGTAACACCGCTAAAACTTAACTTATGAGTTATTGCATAACACAATTCCTTACAGTGAATTGCTGTGTAACTTCGCAATTTACAACATACAGGAAGTAGACATTTTCCCTAGCAACAAGGACATATATATTTAGTAGCTAAAAGTTTTGAAAATTTTTCATAATATTACTAAGACTTTTTTACAAGTTTATAGGTTCAATATTTACTTGTTTGTTATGTTAATCGTTAGTATACTTAGCATACTACTTCAGGCCCATGATGGCCCAAACTTACATGCATGTATATACGATATGACGTTAAAATGGTTAACTTATTATAAAGAAATTCCTCGTATTTATCTTATGACAATTATTTTAGATCCTCATTGTAAAGCAAAATTATTACTAATATATTTAAAAACTTATTACAGTTATATTCAAAATCTAATAAATTCCCAAGACGTATACGACTTGAAAACATAGTATGAAGTGTTGGCAGTAACGATCAATATAGAGGAGGTATTTAACCACTACCAAAGTCAATACAATGACTAATCATTAGTCTCTCTTTCTTCACCCATCAAAGAGCGGCATTGCTAATTTATGGGTAAATAGTTATTAGCGCAAAAATTGAAAAGGCAGCAGTCTGATGTCTAAGATGCAGCACTATGCTAATACGAATTTTAATTTTTTTTATAATATCTCCATTAAGGACTTTAATATTTTAGAGTGGTAATAAAGGTACAAAAGGGATTACCTACTCCTATCTCGTATCGCTCATGAAATACTTATTGCTCCGGCTTTAATGGTCATATCTTGCATCATTCATGAAGTACTTATTGCTTTGACTTCAATGGCCACTGTTGAGCAAGTATCTAATACAACAGGTCTGATCGTCAATGAATGTCGAGCCTTCCTATCTATTATCAACGTTGAGACAAATATTTACACAAAAGATTAGTACAAGGTAGCCTATAAACGACAAAAACCATACGGGATATCAAGTAAGGAGAATGATTACTTCAATAATTGAAATCAATCTAATGGAAACTCAAGCTTAGTCTCGAGTTCCACTCCTGATCACAAACATAAATAACTATCTCAAGAAAAGACATAGTAAGTTTTTCTTTTCATTATTTAAAAAAAAAAAATCTATCACATAGAAAAATCTTTTTCCCAATTATTCAAAAAAAAATAAATTGCATGATTTTTCCAAAAATGGTGATCTAATGTTAGATTTTTTCAAATTATGATCGAGTAAAAAAAAAATACACGATTCAAGGGCCTTAAACCTCCAAGCCTCTTAAACCACTAACTCATAAGTCGATCACAGTTCAACATATCATCGACCTGTGAACTGACGATTCAAGATCGATTCAACCTTTCGCTTGGATCTATTTGGAATCATAGTATTAATCAAGTTTTTTTTTTAGTGATATGAATGTTCAAAATAGTATTCTTTTTTTTAGTGATACGAATGTTCAAAATAGTATTCAACATAGAGCGAATAAAATAATTAGAGAAATTATATGGAAGACAATGAAGATGACCGCTTATACATGATCAATACAAAGGAGCGCCACTAGAGCAAGTAACAGTTTGAAATACTCATCTAATTGTTAATACTTTCCATATAAACTTACACACCGTATCCCATATCATCCGAATAGAAGTCGGTGCTCCATCATAATAGACAGCCTTCATAAATCTTAGTTCTTTACATCTACAATTAAACTTAATATAGATCACCTGCTTTAATAATTTGAGATAGAAAAACATCACCGTACGTGCAATATCGCCGCTATAAAGAGCATTAAAAATCCATTAATACATCATGTATCGTATTGAAGTGTTGTGTTTGTGCAAATGCTAACACTTGCACTATGTGCTTGTGTGTTACGGTTCTCAGTGCGCAGATTTAGTGTGTGTAGCTTTGTTTGAGTTACGAGTGTGTATTTTTTTGTTTGTGCACTTTGGATGTACGTGGCCTGAAGTGACATGAGAGGTGTCTATTTTAGGATGTGTACGGAGTGCATATGAAGGCTTTTTTGTTGTATTGTGTGCTTTGTTTACTTTTTCCCTAATCCGTCACCCGGTCAACCCCAAATCCTGGCCCAGACGCCCAGGTCTACCTATAAACATCGTAACAATGGCCAACGCAACACCTCTCTTAACGCTTCTAAAACTTTCAAGCAGATTATCGGTATGATTGAAAATTTTCCCACGCATTTACCTAGCAGATCAACTTCTGAAATAGATGGGATTTGCCTTTGCCCCCACTTCTAGCTGTCAGCTGCAGAGGTCATATCAAATAAGATGCACATATTCAGCATCCAATAACTCTTGCCCTCTACCTTTTTATATCCCCAACACCTCCCGGTTCTCAGTGGCATCGCAGAACTAAAATGCTAGTGTTTACCCAAAGCATCCTCATACGTCCTAACAACATGCTGCTCATACAAACCATCTTAATATAAATGCCCCAAAAGCAGAGCCATCAGCCATCAATGTCAGCAGGAAACATATCACTGAGTTCAGTCTCAAGCATACCAAACATGCCTCATCCACCAAACTCAGAATATCAAGCCAAAGAAAACAACATAATTGCAAAGAGTGCAGATGAGCAAAAAGCGCATGAACACCCCAGGGAGGATCCTTCTAGTGAGACAGACGAGTAATCAAGAATCCAGTTCTCAGCAGGTCACTTCTTGGGTTAAAAATCAGCGCCAAGTATCTTAAAGATGCATCTTTTTAAATACCACTTGTATAGATAAACGAAGTGAACACAAGGCATACGAGAGGTGCCTTGCTATAGTACAAGATGGTCAACTTCAAACTACAACGCTCATCTAAATGCATCGGATACTATGCTCAACCGTAACAGAGTTAGTAGTGTCAAGGCACAACATTGATCAGCACCCATATTTCACGAAAGACTATTGCACAATTACTCGCAGCAAATCCACAGTTCAGGCATCCTAGACCCAAATGTTGTGTGAAAGAACAAAGAGAAGCCTGATCTTATGCAGCTCACCTGAAAATTGCCAAGTCATATTGTACAAAAGCGCCTATCAACCTAAATGTACTTCAGGCCAGATATGTACTGCTGTCTAGAAATTAAAAACTGGGCTAAGGAATATATGATTCCCAACAACCCCAATATTTTAATCTTAAGCACATCAGCAATCAAAACAGACGGCAGGTTCAGGGGCAGGGCAAGCAAGGGTGCCGAATCTGTCTTCTTTGTGTAACTCCAAACAAACCGATTGAATAGAATGTGGCTGGGGAATGTAAGAATGAGGAGGGCAACATTCTTGACAGCAAAGAACCAATCTGGCCCCCCAATTTGCAAGCCCCAGCCACCATTCCCATGCCAAACATCCTCCCATATGCTGTACAAGGTAGTTAAGATCAAGTAACCCGATATTGCTACGGTCACAGGGAAATACCTTTGCTTATCCCCGAACCCAGCAACAAAATCAGAATCTTGATTGAGAAGCAGCAAAATGGGTGCTAAGAAGAAAATTGCACGGTTTGACCCACCGGTCAGATTGACATTCAAGATGAGGCATATGGCAAAACACATAATTGTAGCAACATTTCCAACTGCTGGCATCCAAGCTCCTTCAGCAGCCATCCTCTTTATGGTAAAGGAAGGAACAGCTGCGGCAAGACGATGCTGCATGAACCTCATTCTTGGAGGAAATGTAGAAGAATTGCTTTGACCAGATTGAGTATGACGCCTGGTTCCAGCCCTTTCCACTGTCTTCTCCCGCATCAATGAGGCCAATTCAAACTTTATCTCCAAAGCTATAAGCATAAAAATTGCAGCATATAAGCCAAGAAGAGATGTCCTTGCTCCCTCAACAGCAAGTAGAGTAGTCAATTGTTTGTCCTCCTCTTCCATGTCTCCAAAATTTTCTCCCAGGATGCTCTTTAGTCTCACCTGACCTTCCAACAAATATGTCACCGGGAAGAGAGCCACAAGTAGGGCAAATACCCATGGTAGGAGTTTTGTGCTGGAAGCAGATGGGAAATGGGTGAACACCACAAATACAGAGGTGCAAATCATTGTCACAACAATCAGAGCATGCAAAACAGCTGCCTGAAGGAAGTATTCTGCAGATATATAGACTCCTAGAGCAATTCCCATAGCTATCGAATAAAATGTTCTCAACTCAACAATGTACTTGATGGGTATGACAGATGTGACTGCAGCAAGAGTTAGCAAAATAGCTGAAATGAGCAGCCATGATGGCCATGTGGGCTTTAATGTGACAAATCCATATATTGTAATGTCATCAGCAGATTGACGGGCAGCTCTGATTAGGTCGGATCGGTAAGTCCAGGAAACAGGGATTGGGGGCTGCATCAAGATGAATAGCAGGCCAGCTGCCACAACCAGCACCAGGCATCGCTTTGCAGGCTGCATTAAGAATTTCAAACAAAAACTCCTATTAGATTTTAATGAGAATAAGAAAGAAAAATTGAGATTTAACTGATTGCAAAATTAGGGTAAGAAAGCCCCAGATCAAAAGATATCAGAAAGTTCACTGCTTGTTGAAGATCAGAGCAGAATAGCTATAGTAACGTAAGTTCACATTAGACATGCAGCACCAAATATATGTGTTTTGTCTTATAAGAGATGACACTATTTTCTGAAATGGGGAGAATAAGACATAATAGAAGAAAAAGAAAATGACATGCTTCTATACAAGTGTGAATGAGCCAATCATACCAGGACATGAGAGAAATGAAGAGCAACTATAGGAATGCAAGCAAGTCCAATCAAAAGAATGCAGAAGCCCAAAAGTAAACCATCAGACGGAGGCCTTCCATTCCACCATTGGAGGGCTTCAAATATTGTCTCACGGCAAAACCAAACTGATATAGCAACCACACAAGCATGTGCATACCCTTGCCAAGCTTTCATTTTCGATGCGGTTCTGGTTCTATCCCTGCATATAAAGAAGCTCATTCTGAAACCGCAACTGGGAAAAACTCTGGATTCTAACAAAAAATTAAAAGAGAGCTTACTTGTAAAGAAGCAACGGAGGAGATATGGCCAAGAGCAGAATAGCAGACATCCACACAACAGATTTTGATGCGATAAGCAACATAGTTAGCTTTGAAGAATACAGGCAAGTCAATATCCAAACTGTTTTCGCACCAATTCTACGATCCACAGTCAGTCTTCTAACCAAGGACAAACCCACAAGAGTTGTGAGAATAACCATGTAGCTTGGATACATCACATCATCCTCAAAACCATAGTAGTATATACTGGAGTAGCTGAAAAAGCGATTCTCAATGTGGCAAAGCAGCAGTGCATAACTGATTAACCCAACCTCAGTAAGAAAATGGAGTTTCGGGGGTAGAAGAGCAAGACCAGGAATAGCCAAGGCCAGGACCACACTTGCAATTATAAGTTTACAGAAAGATTTCAATGACATGCCTGCCAACCAGATGTTCAAATCCCAGAAGTTATGAATCACAAACCACGCAACCATCAAGCTCCCAATCACCACAAATGCAAAGTAGGATGGAACGCTCTTTTTCGTATAAAATCGAGAAAAATAAAAGCCCGCAACTGCTGGCAATGGAAGGAACTGCAAATCAATTCCAGTAATAGTCAACCCTCTAGAATATTCAAAGTCTTCAGGACAGTAAAACCAAGATACAGACTCAACCACCAAATTTTAAGGCATTGTATATGAGAGCAAACAAACATCATGCAGCCTTGTTAGCATGTATTTGGTATACAGTTCCTACTTTTGATAACCTATCTTATATAAAGGCTGTACCTCTTTATATATCAGAAAATTTAGAAACTCAGAACCTTTTTCTTGGTGGGCCAAAAATAGTAACCCACAAAATGAAAACTCAATTTTTCATTTATTTATGCTGTGATTGACTGTCTTCTATAGCTCACTATTGAAGTTTTATGACGTGTCTTCTTTTGTCAACCCATAACAAAGCCAGTTCACAAGCCAATTGAACCTAACTCAATATTCACTTGAATTGATTTGATTATGGTCAAGCAAAGCCTGAGCTTCTCACTAATTGAATTGACCTTAGCTTAATTTTTCACATTGGACCTTCAATATAAATTTAGTTAAAAGAAACTAGCACACCATACCTGCTATGCTTATGCATAAATTAAAAGCAAACCAAATGAAATTTAGAATATTGCATGCTTAATGAATTAAACTATCTATACGACAAATTATTTAAGAAAGAATAAGAATATAATGTATAAACGGGTAGAAATTTGTGTGAAAGAAAACAATTGTGGTAATATATTCTAAATATATTGATCAAAAAATTCTAAAATATGTTAATCGCATTTATATAATTTTATTAAACAAGTCACCTTTTGCCTATAAATGGAGGAATCTGGTACGAAATTAAAAATTTCTGCATACACTGAAATTATCTAACAATTATGAAAAATACCTGCCAAACCATGAATTGACTCAGCTAGATAGATGAGTCACATCGACCCGTCATACCGTCACAGGCATCATAGCGATCGTTATCCACTAGATTAATTTAAAAACACAACCCTTTTTACTACGAAGGTATCCAAATACCTTTTGCCTTTTCGGCGCCACATGTCAAAGCTCATCTCTCTCTCTCTATCTGTGGCAACAACACAGGTAATGGTCCTCCATATTCTACAGACAGCGCTATATTCCAAAAGATTTATTTATTTTTGCTATATCTGCTGCTCTTCAGACATTATTGGTGCCAGTCTGGCATACTATGAGAAAAAGTTGCCTTGTAACTATACCACCTACCCAACAATATGCAATGAGTGTAATACTCACTATTAAAGGGTTAAGCCTTTTTTTTATGGATATAGCTTAACACGAAGGGTCGAATATAGAATTCAAAGAGCACATGAAAAGTCGATACTTGCCTTTCCCAATATAAAACAAGAATAGGGAAAAACCAGAGTTTGAAATTTCAAGTCAATCAAAAATAAAGAATAGTCTCTTTTTGGGCAAATATAGAAAGGATAGTCTTGAGAAGAGAAAAAGGGGAGAGAGAGATAGAGACTCTGTCTCGCAATAGGAATAACAGACTTATAAAGATGGTACTGATTGCAATTGATATATAGACATACTAAAATCATATGATTACTTAAAAGAATATGGAGAAAAATAACAGATGCTGAGAATATAAATTCAAAAACCCTAATTAAGAATTGTATAAGTGTAATCGAAGAAACATACCATAGTGAAAGATCACCCATAGCATGTAAATAGAGATGGGATTATTGATGAAGAAGAAAGGAAAATTGTTCAACCTTAAGTATTTGAGACATATTTAATTCCATTTTCTGTAGTCTCTATCTATATCTATGTGAATTATATATATCAATATTTTACATTATGCAATATACAGTTTGCCAATTTTTCACTATACAACAATATGCTGCATAGAGTCAAATATTACATCCATTACCTAAAAGCGATGACTATGCACAAGAGGATCATGAATATATGAAAGATATTAAAAGAATAATCAACCAGTAATGGCAAGAAACTAATCTCTTTTAATATTTAAATAAAGAAGGATGTGCACAAAATGGAGCATGAGATAGAGAAGAGGTACAGAAAGATGGAGTAAGTTTTCTCGGGTGGTAAATTAATCAGTCATGGAAAAGTGGTGGGGAAAAATGAGTGTAAGAATATACATTCAAACTATATATTTAGGGATGTGGAGTCCAATAATCAAGTATTCTCTAGATACATACAAGTCAAAGATACAAACTTAACGAAGTTGAGTTTGAACTCATCAAATAATACTTCAATTCAGCTTGAGCATAAAAAGCTTAAGCTTTCACTTTTCAAGTTGATTTGATACACTTAAATCCCTACCTGTATCATTATTCTAAGAGGATGTGTTTTCACCCTTCCATATAAGTGACATTTGTTCAAGCTGTGTATAGGCTCATGCCAAGTAATGTTTGACTCAAATTGATCTATTTGTTTAAACCACCAACTCATATCACCATTTTAAGGGATTTTTTCCCTTTCCATGAGTGACACTCTTCTCTTCTAAGGATTAACCTTACATAAATGGCAAACCCCATGATGCTCAAGATCTCATGCAAGGCACATGAAATTGCCACTCCCAAACAGAAACAGGCCTGATGATTTATCAAGAAACATGTCTATAACATCTCGTTGATTAAAAAGTAGGGTTTTCTACTATTAATGTGCAGATTAAGCCTGCTCTTTTACATATATTTTCACATCACCAAGTTTTTTTACACATTTTAAACCCTCATAATTAGATTTTCTCTCTTTTTTAGAGGTCAACTAAGTAGAAGGAATGTACATGTGAATATCTTGTTAATTTTTTATAACAACACAAAGGCACAGCTCTTCTTGGATATTTCTTAGAAAACTGTCTTGAAGGATAAATGAAAATTTTGCACTTGTTACATGCAGAAACTAGTAAGGAAATCTATGAAATCAAAAAAAATTGAATGACTAGAAGCATAATAAAAACTGGATTAACCAAAAACTCTGTGACTACTTTCGCAAATCCATCTCTTTCTACATAAATAGCTCCGCCTCCTCACCCCTTCAAACCCCAGCTTGGGAAATGCAATGATGAATATTTTGACATTTTCAAAAGCAAAAAGGAAAATGTAGAGTGGACTTTAGATGGCTAAGAGCACACACCACATTGAAAGGATAAGGTAGGAGGTTGTTGTCAATTGGCTAAGTGGCAGTTCGATTATGTGGGGGAAACCATCATTTTCCCATGTGTCCCAAATACATTTAGAAATTGAAGAGTTAAACTTGACCAAAACTCATCTGGGAGAGATAGGTGTGTGAGTTACTCATTTAAAGGTGGCCAACGATTGCACTTATCACTGCTTATTACCTTCTTCACATCAGCAGGCCTATGAGGAAATGGGAAGAGGGTGGGTGGTTGGGTGAAGGGGGCAACTATCTTCTATGTTAGTAAAACTGGATGTCACATAAGGAGCTGTTTCTTAGAGACATCCATGGTTATCTTGGTTGGCAACTAGAGTTCATTGATGAGAAGGGAGAGTAGAAAAAGCTGAAGAAGTAGGTTGGAATGTAGAGAAAGTATGAAGAAGGTAGAATAAGTGCATATGTGCACACATGACGAGAGTGCATTAAGGAGAGATGTTTAGTGGTGGTAGCTACATTTGTGGTAAGGAAAGGATTGAATATAAAATTGTTAGCTAAATGAGAAAAATTGAAAGTACTACATGGTACGTATGGTGTGAAGGATAGCCAAATTCACAAATAATAAGAAGTTGGAGCTAGTCAAAGAAATCTATATTCATAGAGAAAAAGGGCTAAATTATATTGAAGTCCAATCATTGAAGATCCTTCTTGTAAAGATATCTTCATCATTCTTGTTTGTTCTAACTTCAACAATTCCAAAATAAATACCATATCTTCTATGCATGATTTTTCTTAAGATCATTGTCTACACTAGGTCATTGAGCATCCCCATTTCCAACAACCTGCACACTCGTGCAAGAAGCGTACATGCCAGGGATTATGAGAGGTCAAGTCATCCTACAACCTTCGGGTCACTCTGTCTCAGAGCTGTTGGAACAACCCATTCCATCAAAGCTTAGAAGATCAACTACCTCCAAGTATATTCTGTATATGATGGACTATGATTTTTTCCTTTCAGAAAATTAGGCTTAATGTTTTTCTGCTCCTGAGGACAAGTGAAGTTTTCTCCATCACATTTATCTCCTATCATCCATAACTCCCATAGAAGTCACCAATGTGCATATGCTCCCATGGTCACTACAAAGACTTCAATCTCTAATCTTGAATTGCCTTAAGCAATTATATGAAAACCTTGCCCATACAAGCACATCCTTTGATTGACATTCAGATATAATAACATCAAATTTTTACCTGGTATAACAGACTTCACCCTCAATATGTAGCCTTTTCCTATTTCAACCTTTTCATGCGTTGTGGCAACAAACTAACAGCTATTAACCTCTACAACATGAACAATCAAGTGTTTCTATATTGTAGTCCTTTTTTTAACTTCATCTATCCCTTCACCAACATCATCCATCAAGCATGAAGATAATTATGGTTCGTTGTCTATGTTTTTGACATGGTGCCATTCACTAGCAAATGAGTGGTTGTGAGTAGGCTTGAGTCTATCTTTGAGACAGTTATTATGACCAAAAACTCCTGAGGCAATGGTCTAGTGTCCATAGGTAGTTACAAACTTAGGCTGTATCATCAACTCTCCTATCTTCATTACTTTCAACAAAATTACCATATGCTTCTATTCCCACAAAAATCCTAGAGCAGAAAAATCTCTTCTTTTACACCATTAATTTGTCCATTTGCAATAGGAATCCTTAGCCACTTCCAATAGCTTACCCACCTTGGGTTTTAATCTTCTCATGGTACCTACCAGAGTTCGACCTAGGCAAGAATTCTAGATGATCTTTAGTGAGTCATCCCAATAATCCAACTCTTCATACTAGGGTATCTCACACAAAGTACCAAATGGTCAATCACCTTTCTAATATCCATGACATTTTTGCAAACTTTTTGGATGAAAACATTTTTGGAAGCTTGAGATGTACTTGCTTCACCAAATTTCAAGACGCCCACCATTGCGCTTAAAGCTTCAAGCTACATTTTTAACCAATCCTTAAAATCAATAGATAAATAAATAACATTCCTTCGCTGTGGAATAGTCCCTGATCCACCATTGAAGGGGGTTTTAGACATGAACGTAGTGGTCAAGCACCTTTCGATGTCTATTTGCAAACTTGAAATAGAAAAACCTTTTGCTGCCACCCAAAACTAAAGCTTCAAGCTTCATTGTTAACCAAAGAAAAAGGAATCATTCAAATAATTAAATAAACAAATAACCTTCCTTCACTATGGTACATAGCTCCCAAAGGGGATCGTTAGACATGCACCCTAGTGCCCCTAATTACAAGCAGGCAGGACTTCGATTTTTTGGGGGAGTAAATCAAAGGACTTCAAGTTGAGAATTATATGGCCAGGGTAGCCAGTCAAGTTATGCCCATTTGCCTCCACTCAAAGCAAAAAATCTACGTTTTATAGTCAGAGTCAGACTTGTTCCTTGATAAGAAAGTTATTGGGTGCGATGGCAGGACTTGAGAATGGAAAAGCATCATATATTTATCCTTGTTCACTCAGAAAGGCAGCTCTTGATCTGGATCTCCAGCATCGGGGGAGCTTTTGTTAACATGTATCTCACCCGTACTAACATTTTGAAGAACCTTGAGCAGGCAAAGGTTTCACCAAACTGGTTTTGCATAAAAGCAATAGCAAGTGGCTGTCTGGAAACCTCTGAAATATGTTACCTAAGGTATCCAGTTTTAAGAAAATCTACATTTAAGTTTGAAATGGTGAACAAGGTGAAGTGTTAGGCAGGCATTAATTGAGATGGAGGTAGAGAGATTGCTTAGGGATTGGAAAGAGTGAAGAAAGTCTACAGAATACTAGTGAAGCTGCTTGGATAACACTAATCAGGAGGTTTCTTTTGTGTAAGTTAGGGAGTTTGAGATAATAAAATGGATAGTGAGCATGTAATGTAGATACATGTTATTATTAAGTAATAAAAAATGCAATGGGTGAACTGATATGGAAACAAGGCAGATTAGGTTTTCAGAAGTGGAGGTAGGTTGAGAAAAGTAAAAAATGGGAGTTTTTGATTAATAGAGATCACCAGTCAGCATGGAAAGTGCTTGCTAGTGAGTACTTTAGCCTTACTGGTTCAGTTGATAATGATGTGTAGAAGGAGAGAAGAAGGACTGCATTTAGAAGGAGGTTGATGGTTGGAGTGTGATCCTTGAAAAAATAAATTAATTAATTAAAAGCAAAGATTCTTCTCCCTTGGGAACACATATCTTTGGTAATTTTCTTTAATAAACACTTGCAATCTACATTCTCCAGCACGTCCTAATTCAACAATGTGGCATATAAAATTAAGTCACATAACATCACGTATTGCAAAAAGGGTTCTACTAATTGGTTCTCGACACTTGTTAAAGGCCCAAAAATATGTTTTCACATTTTTCAATATTAATCACACACTATAAGCAAGCGCATGAATAGTTAAAAGGCTTAATAAGTGCCTTGAACACCATTAACATTTTCCCTGTAAAAATACTTAAAAGAACTGAGTTGACATTCATGATATGCATGATCTACTACATGTTAATTGAATTTCTCATCACTATACACCTTACACAGAACATTCAGTTAACTATGAAAACATGCTCCTGTTTTCCTACACGAGTCCTACCTTGCTGTGCTTGGTGTAAGCACACAAAATAAAAAGAAAACATTACAATACAGAAACCTGAAAATATAGAATTAAGACAGATGTAAAACATACCAACACTGGGAATCCCACAACAATTGCTCCAGCAGCGCTGACCATTACAGCCAAAGCAGTGAATGCTGCAGAGCTAAATGCGTTTGAAACCATCCCGAGTGCTGAAGCACCCGCTCCAGCAGCTCCACCAAGCATCGTAACTGTCACAAGAAAATAGTTAAAAGGTGGTGGAACCTGAATATACCTCCCAAAGGAGTGAAACACCACCCTAATCTCCAAACTAATCACAACCACCACCAAAGCTATAGCACCATTCATAACCCGGATACTATGCAACTGATGGGCATCTTTTGTCACCCACCAAAGCGCCCCTCGAGTGGAGGCATACAGTTGAAACAAAAAGGGTATAAAGAACAACAACAGCAGATCGCAAACGGAAGCAATCGATGAAAAAACTACATTATAATGTGATGAAATCTGAAACAAAACCGGGAAAAACAACAAATTCAAAGTATGAACACAACTATCTAGAGGCCCAAGGATGAAATTATCATCAGGCACTTCACCGCCGTGATATTTCGCTTCTGATTTTGCCTTAAAAGACGAAATTCGGGGAATCGAGTAGAGCCAGTAGAACACACAATTGAATGCCATCAAGTAATATGACGCATTGTTCATACCGACCGCGGACACGGTGGCCCAGGTGAAGATAGAGGAGGCAGCGAAAGGAACACAGGCGAAGAGGAGGCGTTCGAGGGCCAGAACAATGCTAGGATTTTCGATCTGGATCCATTTGAATTGGAGAGAAGCCCACACGCCGATGAGGAAGTTGGTTTGTGAGCAGAGCAGCGCTGCAAGGAGAGAGAGAGGAAGGTAATTGAAGGTCGAGGAGAGAGAAGCTGAGAAAAAGAAAGCGATCTGTGCGGCGATGAGAGAGAACCACACGGCGAAGAAAGGACCCTGCTTGACATTGATCGAATCGAGGATGTAAGCGACCATGAGGCCTAGGGTTAGGACTGTGATGACTGGAGCGCCGCCGAGGTCGAGGAGAAAGGCAGTGGAAGGAGCAAGTGCGACGGCGATTCTAGCATTGTGGGAGAAGGAGGAAGGAGAGAAGCGAGAGGAACGAGAAGGCGAGGAAGAGGAGGTGTTGTTGAGAGATCGAGAGTAGGAAGAGGGGGAAATGAAGTTAGGGTTAGTATTAGGGTTTTGGGGAGGGGAATGGGAAGGAGAAGAGGCGGAGGAGGAGAAGGAAGGGGCACTTAAGGAGGCGGAGATGTAAGGCCGAGAGAACCGCGGTTGGAGCTCGGGCGGCATCATCTTCGCCGGCGATTAGGGCGGTGTGGTGTTGTGATCTGAGGAGTGAGAAACGATGAGAAATGTCTCAGCTGAATTATGGGTTTGACATGCTTTGGAAATCGCGATGGCGACTGGGGGGCATGGACGTACCGCTCGTCTCTATACTCTATGGTTTCATTCCCACCAGCGGTTATTTTATTTAAGGGAAATTGGACCGAATGAATCGAGTTTTGTTCTTCTAAAATATAAATTCCGAAAAAAAATTTGAAATGGAACATCTCAAAAAAGTTTTAGGAAATTAGTTCACTATAGATGCACACAAAACATTCATCTTTACTATTCATCGTTTTTTTCTAATGGGAAGTGTACCTTTCAATCTTTTCTTTTAGCCGCGTTTTCAAAGCTATAAGGTAGACATAAAAATGACATATGCCTTCGGTATGTAAAGAATGTATGCTTTACATACGTGCTTTTAGTTTAATTTTTTTTTTTATCCAATTACGAAAACTATTATACTAAAAAGCACATCATCAATGTTAATTTATTTATTTTTAATTTTTTTATTTAATTAGTCAAGCTATTATATAAATATGCATCCTTTCGTACACCTTCAACATCGAGTAGTGCATGTCTTAAATGTCACTACTATATACATTTAGTTGACACTTAACACTATTTCTAACTATAACAATTTGAAAATGATAAGTTAGTTGCCAATTCCGCTTTTAAGTTAAATTTGCACTTCATATTACCTCTCGTTAAGTGTACTTCCTGCTATAAGTATTAATGGAGCAGGTCGACTTAAATGATTACTAATTTATCAACAAAATATGTTAAAAGCATCTATAGTATAAAGAACAAGTATATATATATACACACATACTAAACAATTAATATTAAAGAAATAGCAATATAATATGAAAAATAATTTACAAAAATCATATATACAGTGAGTAATAAATATCGATAATATATAACAATCAAACTAAGGAATACAAATATAGTGATTTACAATAACTTCTTCTTAGATTTAGTTAATTGTTTTTCGAAACAAGCTAATAATGATGGTCTGTGAGTGTATGGACTCTCTGATGTCTAAGGCTAGATAGCCTCATAAAAGTATTAGCAAAATCTACATGAAGAACTGGAGTTGGTGGTGATGGTAGTAGTTAGGTATTGATCTCCTCTATGTGTACCATCTAAGACCATTCTGTACGACGTTTACGGAGAGCTAGTAGTATCGATTGCAGATACATCTACATGTGAACATTAAGAGTCTCAAATGAGGTATGGCTTAAATTGGAGGCATAAGCAAATGGTGCACTACTATTAATCTCGCTCAAGTCGATAGAATGGCGAGATCCCAGTGGCATATGTTACGCCCCGAAGTCGCAGAGTCGCAACAGTCCCACCGTGTAAACCATTCTATGATTGTAACTGGCCTCACAGTGCCTACCATAGACATGACTTATACAACGCGTCGACGACTTCTCACTTTGAAGTAAACAGTTTGATTAACAATTAAACTACAACTATGATGAAAGTGCAAATTTTTAATAACATGTATAATATTATATATATAAGTTCACAGAGCTTCTCAGGAAGTTTTACATAAACATAACAGTTCATTAGATTACATAATAACTATCAGTCTTCGATCCCTAATTACATGGTCACCCTAGTTACACATTATACTAAGTAACTTGATCCCCACACCCCTAGCTTCCAACAAACTAACCTTTGGGTAATTGTAGGGCAACATAGTACTTAAAGTGTTCAAAAATCAGAACCTGCAAAAGGATTTATAAGGGTATGAGTAACTACAACTCAGTAAGTTTAATTGGAGACTCATGAATGCATACAAGTACAAACAAGGTTATCAAACAATTATTTTCATTGAATGCAACAATCAAGTGTCATCGCACAACGTAGTCCGGTTCGTTGTGAAATCAGAGAAATTTCACCCGCTTTAATCCGGGTTGAGGAGTTTCCATGTTATGCAGCAGCTCACAACCAAACCCAAGCCCGTGCAATGGAGACCTCACTTCTTGTCACACCCCGAAGCGGCAGAGTCGTAACAGCCCCGCTGTGTAAACCACCCTAAAATAGAAGTTGGCCTTACAACCGCTATCTTAGACCTGATCTACACGAGGTGTCCACGACTAACCCGCTTTGAAGTAAACAGTTTGTAATTTCAATAAATCATTTACCTAAGAAAGTGAGAAAAGTTATATATAATCACTATAATTCAGTTATTACATTATTCTGCAATGAAAAGTAATAACATATATGTTGATTCTTCAATGTTTTTCCTCACTCCTCAAGATCCAGCAGTTGCTAGCTTCAGAGTAGTTGTAACCGCTTCTTAGCCAGCACCTGCACGATGTCTATAGGGATGTGAGCAACCACAGCTCAGTAAGTTAGGACGGAGGACTTAAAACTATACCATACACACAACAAGGTTTTCAATCACTTATTAGGTGCAATGCATATGCAAGCAAATACCATCGCACGACGTTATCCGGCCCATCATGAGATTAGAGAAATTGCGCCCGCTCTAATCCGGGTTGAGGAGTTGCCGTTTATGCAACAACTCACGACCAAACCCAGACTTGTGTAATGGAGACCTTGCTCCTCCCGTGACTACCTTCAAACCACTGTCTTCACCCTCGCTGCGACCTCCTCTCCTTTCACTTAGTTCGATTGAGGATGAAAAAGGGACTATTTTGCAATCCTGCGCTATGCCTTCCGAAGGGGTCGGTATTTGGCCGGAGAGTCCTAAGTTCCCCTAACGGGTTGCCATGCATGTCCGATTATGATTACTGGTTGGATATTTGGTTAAGTCCAGTTGAGGGTGATCAATACTTTCATACAAATCATACAATATGTACCAGAGCAACAAACAGGATCATAGCATCACCCATAATCAAACACATGCACACATTCAACTATCTAACTAGCACACATTCAACTATCTAACAAGCACAACCAAGCATAATCTTAAGCCTCCAAAATACAGCATCGTATCAATCCAAACTTACCTCAACTCCTCGCTCACTCACTCAAGGTCCGATTTGCTCAGGCCATCGCTGATCATCCCTATAACACGAACGTGGTTTCAGTATTTCATATAATATTATAAGTTCACCTTATCCTATAACGCTTATTGTTAGGTTTTGTTTAAGGTTTAATATGCCTAATTATCTAGGTATTAAGTCTTTTATAATTATTTTAGGTTTGGGTTTAGGTTCGGGTTCTGCATCGATTTCTAAATTAGATTCTAGTTCGATTTCTAGGTACTATTTTGTACCCGGATCCTAAAAATTTGTTTCAACTCATAATGTGAAACTAACCACATTATTTCCAGATACCTTAAATACGATCACTACCCCTAGTCGGTTTTTATTCCATCCGGTACACTTAAATCCGTATTAATGTACCGAATTTACTCATGTTGTGAGAAATTTTTACATTTTTCATATAATTACCTGAAATTGAATTTTGTTTCAGATTTGTTATGTTCTGATTTTCATTATTTTATTATCTAATTAAACCTAATTTTTCCATATTTATTAATTTTTAATTCTACATATTCCTAATTTTTAATTCTACATATTCCTAATTTTCTACATTTACCACATAACACCTTCATTACTTACACTTAACACTCCATAGACTAGGATTAGGTTTCCACATCAGAGTTTAACATCCCTAAACATCTAATTACTATCTCAATCAGTAATTAACATCCTAATCACCTAATTAACCCTAAATCACCCAATTTTACCATCATTTTAGGGCTAAAAATTAACTTAAAAATTTCGAAAGTTAATTTTAAAAAAATTGCTTCATAGCACTGTTCTATATCACATGAGCATCCTACAGAAAAAAATTGAGCTCCAAACTACACTCCTAAGGTCATTAATTTCTAAACCGAAATGTGCTCGGTTTTACATAATTTTTTAAGGACCCTATATTATGGGACATGTTTTCATCTAAATAATATTTTTCCTACAAACTACATACAAAAATATACCAGAATAACAAAATTATAATTTTCTAATTATATTTACTATTTTTACAAAATTTCACAAGAATCGGGCTGGAATTTGGACTCACAAGTTTGGGTGGCTCCGGCCACCGCGGGCCACCGTGGCCTTGTCGGCCAGCCTGGGCGCTGCCACCACCGTGTGGTGGTGGTGGCCGTCCACTCCCAGCTCCTCGTTTGGTGGGGGTTCCCTTTAAAATCCCTAACTGCACAGTTTTTCTTAGTTTTTTTTATTTTCTCTCAAATTTTCAACTCTCTCTAATTTTTTCTGATTTGTATCTGTCCAAATGAGCTTTTAAATTTTTCTTGCTATTTATAGACGATTTTTTGTAATTATTATGTATTAATTTGACAAGAATTTGTCCAATTTCATTGATTTTTGGCTTTTAAGTTGTTCAATTTTTATTGGCTAATTTTTATTTTTCTGACCACAACCTGATCTTGCATCAGCTTATCCTCTTCTGATTTTTTTTTTTATTTTTCCATAATTATTTTATATTTTTATTTAATTATTTGTTTAGTTTTCGGCCAATTTAAGTAATTACGCGTATTTTTATCTATACGTAAATACATGTGGGGTACATGTAAACATTCCTAAATATTATTTTGGTCATTCTAAAATTTTTAGTATACATATAATCTATCTCTAGTAGTTTATTAGTTATTAGATTACACTTTTTGCATTTTCAGTAATTAGCAATTATTATGCTTAAAATTTGAAAATTTTATAATCTCCTATTTTACTATTTATTTTCTTAAATTTAAGTTTACGGGGTCATTTTTACTAATATTTCTCTCAATAGTTTATAATTTGGGTGTGATCGGATCCTTTAGCCGATCGCCCTAAACCTTGGGTTCTAAGTTCAATCCTACAGTTACTTAGCTGAACTTTGGGGCTTACACTCCTCCCGCGACTACCTTCAAACCATTGACTTCACCCTCGTCGTAACCTCCTCTCCTGTCACTTAATTCAACCAAGGATGAAGAGGGGATTATTTTGCAATCCTGCGCTATCCCTTTAGAAAGGGTCGGTATTTGGTTGGAGAATTTTATGATCCCCTAACGGGTTGCAATGCATGACATTTTTGGTTATTAGGGTCAACTAAGATTAAATTCCATTTAGAGTGTTCGAACAATTTCATATCAATTCAATTAGTCACAAAATCACTCACAATACAAATTCAATACAAATTCAGATACATTAAACACATGTGTAAACTACTTACAATCATAATCATATACAAGCTTAAGTCTCTGAGTACTACAAAACTAGTACTCTATGACAATAAGCAATAACCCAACTTACTTGGAATTACTCGATCGCTCGATCCTTTAATCGCAAGCCGATTTGTCTCTAGGTGTCCCATAATACAAATAGGTCTTTTTAGTACTTATAATTTATGGTTTCATATTCTAAGTTATATTTTAACTCAATTTTTTCCGTGTACACCCATTATATCCTAATGATTCGTTGTACTTTATTTCGGTGTTCGAATCCTAAATGAGATTCTAAATTTTGATTCCTAAATCTTAAATATGCTCGAATCCTAATGTGAAATTAATCACATTAAGCTCGAGTGTCCAAATATTCTGTTGGATCGTAATTTGGTATTCTAACCTATTCGATGCACGCTAACCCTAATTGCGGTATCGGATTTATTCCCAATGTGTGAAAATCTTACTTTTGGAGACATTTACTTAAAATTAAATGTTATTTTCAAATTTATTATTTTTCTTATTTCTATTATAATATTATCTAAATAACGCTATTTTTTTAGATTTATTAATTTACAATTTCACAAATTACTAAATTCTTATATTAATTACCTAATTTCCTAAATTAACCATACTTAATACTCCAAAAGCTAGGATTAGGGTTCCACATCAGAGATTAACATCCCTAAACATCTAATTAATATCTAAATCAATAATTAACATCTTAATCGCCTAATTAACCCCAAATTACCTAATCTTTCCATCATTTTAGGGCTAAAAATTAACTTAAAATTTCGAAAATAAATTTAAAAAAAAATGGCTTCATAGCATTGTTTTATATCATATGAGCATCCTACAGAAAAAAATTGAGCTCCAAACTACACTCCTAAGCCTATTTATTTTCCGTTCTAATCATGCTCGGTTTTGAGCAATTTGTTAAGAACCCTATAATTGTAGACGTAATTAAACTAAATCAATATTTTTCCCTAAATCTATATACAATAAAACCTCAAAATAACAAATTTCATAATTTTCTGGGTAAAATAATTAATTTTACAAAATTATTTAAAATCGAGAAATTTAAGAGACTAACCGATCCGAAACTTTCTAGCCGTCCAAACCTGGTCTAAGGTTGTCGGTCAGCCTAGATGGTGGGGCTAGAGTGGTGTGGTGGTGGCAGCGGCTCGGTCCCAGGTGGTGATGAGGTATAGGTTTCTCTCCCCACACGAATTTGCACGGTTTCCTTTTCTTTTTTTTTCTGGATTTTCTCTCGATTTTTTCAGTTTTCCTATTTTTCCCAAATGATCAACTATCCAAATGACTTCTGGAAAATTTTCCCCCATTTATAGATATTTTTGTAATTATTATGCATTAATTAGACAAGACTTTGCCTAATTTCCTTGATTTTTTGCTTTTATGTTGTCTAATTTTTATTGGTTGATTTTTCTTTTACAGATTTTGACTTTCTACGACCTGATTTGGATTATTCTAGGTTCCTTTGTTTTTTTTTCTGATTTTTTTATAATTAATTTATAATTTTCCTTAATTATTTACTTAGTTTTTGGCCAATTTAGGTAATTTCGCGTATTTTTATTTACACGTAAATACATATGCGGTACATGTGAACAAACCTAATTATTATTTTGGTTATTCTAAAATTTTTGATATATATATAGTCTATCTTTAGTAATTTATTCGTTATTTGATTATATTTTTTACATTTTCGGTAATTAGTACTTATTATGCTTAAAATTTAAAAATTTTATAGTCTCCTATTTTATTACTTATTTTCTTAAATTCAAGTTTACAGGGTCAGTTTTACTAATATTTCTCTCATTAGTTTATAATTTGGGTTTGATCAGATCTATTAACTGATCGCCCTAAACTTTTGGTTCTAAGTTCAAGCTTACGGTTACTTGGCTTAGCTTTAGAGTTTATGGTTACTTGGCTTAGCATAGAATCAGTATCATGTCTCCAACCACGTGCCTATACTGGTCAATGGCCTTTCGTGTTAACTCTAGGTCCTACATGCGGTAGAAGGGTAAGTACAGGGGTTGGGTCAACTAGTTAGTCGAGACATAATATTAAACCACCATACTCCTCGAGATGATAAAGCCCACCATCAATGATATGATGAGCAATACGGACATCATCTATTAACCTTGCATGACATGGAGTATCTGCCTATAATTAGTGAAACAATTCGAGTTATATTCATATAGATTGCTTTATGAAAAAATAAAATAAGATAAATAGAAGGAAACCTTACCAAGTATCCCATCACAACCCCATGATGGGTAATATATTAGCGTGTATGATCCCAATACCAGTCATGGTAAACTGGATTGACACCCTTTTGTCCATGAATATCAACAAACCATACATGGCGGTCTACTTAGGTCAATATATATCCCTAATGGGCGACCGGCGAATCAATATCTATCTTACCTCTAAAGTCGATATGATGTAGATCGTCATTCGTATGAACGTCGACCAGTATTGTCTGGAATCCTCCAAACTGCCATACAATATGGTTAGGGAAATAAAACTCCACATTGTAGAAACATATCAGCGAAACCTTAGCTACCCAGACAGCTTGACTAGCCTTGCAAAATGGCGATAAGAGATTAATAAGATCATCCGGATACGGCTCTCATATGACCTACAATACATTTGGCAAGAAAGTATATTAATAATCCTTAATTTTTCAATAAAGATCAACAATAAAAACAAAATTGAAAAAGTACATACCTGTCTACTCATCTATAGATCAAATGTCGTCCAATACGTATCCACAACATGCATAGCATGATGTATAGTGTCTCGTGATATGACCCACCTAGCACCTAGCAGCTAGTGGTAGGCCCTCCAGTATGGTAAAGTCAGACCTAGTCTATAGTGCAATATGAGAGGAATGATCCCATGCCCATATCTATAGTAATATGGCGGCACCTTCAATATCTTATGCTCCTGATCATACTGCCCCCACATAATTAGCAATACAACCAAGCCAAACAAACTGATCCCCAATTAAACGTCACTGTATGTGGGAAATACTTTAAGATGGGTAGGAACATCATATGAACAAGAGACGAAGATTTATCTGCAAATAAAAGTCCACTAAACAACTGCAAAATGTATGCACGGATGTACTAAAGAATGGTCTCCTCATCTGCACCTATAGGAAGAATGCTAAATCTATCTCTTAACCAATGTAGACTAACATATCCCCCTCTATTGGTACTATCGGTGGGGTAGTCTCCTAAAAATCCCTTAGTTATCTGAGGCTATGCTAATTGCGTAGGCCAAGTCACTGTAACCCCATCTACATAGAGGCTAAGCAAAACCTCTATATCCTGTAGCATGATTGTCATCTCCCCGTATGCTATATGGAAGGTATGGGTCTCGGGTCTCGACCTCTCGACTAATACCGTAATGAGGTGATGATCGATTTAGATAAATGACAACCATGCAACCCCTAAGAAGTCAACATCGATAAGGTAAGTCATGAAGCGATCATCCAATGGTATATAAGACGTACCCTTCCACAAGCTGGACTCCACTCGACGAACCATAATGTACTCACCTCCCTGTAATATTAGATTCGATTTCAGTACAATATTATAAAATTATTGAATTGTACAGATTAATAGATGATTTAATATTAAAACATACCCGATGGTCCCATACGTCCTGTGATCGATGTCGTCCCTGTCCATGCAGTACTGACAAGCCACTCATTCCTGGATCCATCTAACCTATAAAACAATAAAAAAGTATGTTATGTCATTGACTTATAAAAGCATAATATTATATGATATGTAATTTAATGTAAGAAAACAATACTTATATGTCTGCCTATACCATTTTTATTAAGTCGAGGATACCTTCTCTTATTGTGTTCCTCTATTCTACATATGTTATACGTGCTCTTATCAACAAGTTCTCTTAAGTCCATCTCCATATAGAATCTCTTTTTCCTTAGTTTACCCAAACTACATTTCTGGTTTTATTTAAGTATGAGGAATGGATAATCGAGGCAGGGCTAATTTAACTCATCACCTATTGGCATGAAATGTTTAGTGTAAACATCCAACTAATGGGACTAAGTATACCATACATGAGTGTACCAATTAGTAGTAACTCAAATAGAATTAAGTGCCCTTATCGCATGTCAGTACGAGATTCTATAGATTTTCCATTTCCTAAACGAACACGTCATTCATTCGTCCGCCTTGTTTCGTCACTCCATTTGGTTCGCGCCTCCAGCCTGTCTTCACCTCCCGTGTCCCGTTGTCATAACTGTATTACTTAATAGAAAGTGTTGGAGCTTGCTTGACTTATGCTTTTAACTTTTTTGTAGCATACTTCATATTCACTTGCCCAGCCTCCATTCTTTCTCTCACTTGTTCGACTCTTATTTCCCAATAATCGACACAATTATAGAATTTTTTTTTTTTTTACAAGCGAGGTTAGAGGCAATCCTCTACAACTTTTCAAAACAATGTTATAGCTCTCAACGATGTTAGATGTCATATATTCGAACCGATAAAAACCGTCATAAGACAATGTCTATTTGCTCTTGTCAAACGATGAAAACTACGATGGGGCGTCCTCCTTAACTTGAACCATTTGATCTACTAAGTATTTAAATTTCCTAAGTTGTACTTGCATGGCAGCAACAATAGTAAGCTTCTTGTACAATTGATTCTCACGTGCCTTATTGAAATTGCCGGCAACATGCCGTATGCACCATCTCTAAATCAGGAATGATTCCTTCCATTTAACTTTCGCTTTATCGAACACATTTTTTATACCTGAGTGCCTATCCCTAATTAGGCAAATTGTTTCCTCCTGACCATTCATAACGAATTACTTTAATCTTTTGAGAAACTAACCCTAAGTCTTTACAGACTCCTTGTCAATAAGCGCAAACGCCAAAGAGACAATATAGTTATTTCCATCCATTGAATAAGCGATCAATAATACATGATCATACTTCTCATATAGAAATTCGTTATTAATATAAACTACTGGTCGACAATACTCGAATGCGTATATGCATGGACCAAATGTCCAAAAGACCCGCTTCATTATCGAAATACTAGGCTCAAAGGATCCCCTCCATCTCCACACCACCTTAGTTCCAAGATTTGATATTTTAATTGCATTTAACAAAATAAGAAGCTCGTTGTATGCTTTCTCCCAATTGCTATATACTATCTTCATAGCCTTTCTCCTCGCATCTTAAACTCTCTTTCGAGTCACATTATAGCCAAACATATTTAAAATGTTTGCTTGCAAGCCTGCAATCTTTATATTAAGATTCTCTTTAACATTAGCGATGAAGCAATTCACATTGTAGTTAACACAAGTGTGTAGACCCTCGAGAATTGTTATGACGAATAATTTCATTAAACTTTTATATGATGCCCGTAGCTTTTACTTGCATCCACTATCTGTCTCTCTATAACAAATGGCCCATAGATTCAGTTTTGATTGATTGATGTAGTAGTCACAATGATTGTTAATGTGATATCTTTTAACGGTGTCAATAAGCTCATCTTCTGTACTAAAGAGTCGTCCGACAAATAAATCCACATCATCAACCTGATTACTACCCTTCGCCTCCATCTCCTCCTCGGATCCCATATAACCACTATCACCACCAATGTTCATATATGGAATTGAATCTCTAACCTAGGATGTCAGCATTTCAGACCGATTATATTATAGAGCCATCCCAATCCCCTAACTAGTAGTAAACTAAAGAACGGATGGAATGTTACTCGATATATACTTTGACGTGACCTCATAATCTACAGTGTTTTCAACCTCTACAATTTCTTCATCTACTTCATATTCTACTCCCATATGTTCCCCTTTAACCTCAGTTCCAAGTCCCATTGGAATTATATCTTCATCAGGGTTGTAGCCCGAGTCATCTTGTAAGATTGACCCTATTTTTGTATCAATTGCCTTTTCATCCACACTACCTTTACCAAAAGTGGGGTCTTCAACTGGATGAGTTTTTGGTTCGTCATACATAGGGTTATCTTCATTGGTTTGTTGCATATGAGGTTAAGGAAAACTAGAAGATCTAACTCGTAAAATTTTATCGGTAATAGTCCTGCTAGGCTTATTAGAAACCCCATATATCTCTTGTATTCGATTTTCTCTAAATGTATCGGCCATTTGTATAAATTTTTCTACATCGTCATCATCTATAATGGTTATTAGAGTATACAAAACACCTTCCTCATAATAATAAGGATGTCAATAAACAATCTCAACCTCTCAAGAATTAACTCCGATACTCATACAGATTCACTTGAGAAAATGGTTGTAGTTAAAATCCTTCCTCATCTTCAACTTTTTTACTAGGTTCTTGTCATATTGTGGATCGTTACTTCCATTTACAATATTCCCATCCGCATACACAATTATCTTCACGTAATCAACCATTAATAACTTATTGAATCATGAATAACAAAATCAATAAAGTCCATAGAATTTTGCATCGTTCATAGCACCCACATAATTTCATTTCTTGGTAAGGAGTCATAACTTCACACTATAACTGTAAGCTCTTACATAACTTAATTTCTCGGTTGGGTATTTCATTATACCCACACAATTTTACTTCTTGGTGGGGCATCTTATCACACTCTATAAATTCACACTATAACTATAAGCTCCTATACGACTTCGTTTTTTGGCGAAGCGTCTTATCGTACCCACATAACTTCATATCGGTAAGGCATTTCATTGCACCCACACAATTTTACTTCTCAGTTAGGCATTTTATCACACTTTATAAATTTACACTATAATTGTAAGCTCCCATACGACTTTGTTTTTTGGCGGGGCATCTTATCGCACAAACACAATTTCATTTTTTGGTGGGGCGTCTTATCACGTAAACAACTCTCCATGTAAAGACTTATTTAAGAGCTCATCGGAGACCTATTTTGAAAAGCTCTCCTTGTAGAGACCTATTTAAAAGCTTTTTAGAGACCTATTCAAGAAGTTATCAATATGGAGACTTATTCAAAAGTTGTTCATGTATAAAGAAAGCAATCATAAACAACAGGTCGTTATAAAGAGAGTCATTAGAAATAGGTTCTTGAATACAAGTCATCGGAACTAGGTCATCACTAACAGGTCTATACAGACAGGTCGGTAGGCCATAATAGCTCATCAAGATTTCAACAACTCATCATCCAAACAACTCATCTGTCTACCTATTTACATTTGTGCCATTATGACTTCTTATTTCTTATATTATTTACTAAATCACCATTATGTTCAATGCCATTAACTATCCCTTGTTTTACTTTATTTATGAAATCGCCACTATCTATAAATATGTTATGTTTGTAAGCTTTGAAAGATAGAATGCATTCGACCTAGAATTTCCTTTTAGGAAAATTCTTCTCTTCATATCTTTTATCAATCCATCTTAGTAAGAATTGTAGCAACTAACCTTAGTTTATCGTTCATACATCACATCAAGTGATAGATTAGGTGATGTAGCATTTGCTTAGTGCATCATATCCGTTAAAATAACTCACAAGTTTGCTAAAACCCATCAAAAACCCTAAATATTATATATTTTGGAAAACCTAAAAATATTTGTTGTTTCTTTTGATTGATATCGCCGTATGGTATGACCTTAAGGTGTATCAGTTTCGCTAGTATCGAAGCGCAGGTTCCAATGATAGGATTGTCTCTATTATCATCATTGACTCACTTATCCTTCTTGTGGTTTTCGACCCCAAGAAATTAGTCTTATAAATAAAAATGATAGAGAGAATCATGTTTCGATGTTGAATAGTATATTCATGATTTTCATATTTTATATTGTGAGAAGCACCAAGGAAGGAATATTAAATCTAAGCCTTCACCTTTCATATCAGTAGCTATGTGTAGAGAAATTATACCTAAATATTTGAAGGACAATTAAGGACTACGACGTAAGGTTTGAAATTATAAGTGAGAAGCTCTAGAAAATTACAAGGGATTTGATTTAGACACTCAAATTTTACAATGCATATTAGGAGTTAGAGTTGCTACTATCGTATTATAGCTTTGCTATCTCCAATGTTGCTACTGTCATGGGTTAGAGTGAGCTATGTCAATAGTTGGTTAAGGCTCGAACTATTAGCTAGAGTTGTGGTGTTTCAATAGGGAAGAAAGTAAATGGGAGTTTAGTAGGGCTTTCATGTGGGTAGTTGACAGAGTATGTCTATAGGTGCAATGTATTGTGATTGTAATTAGATAGGTATTGTGAAGAGCATGTCAATTTTTATAGGTGTGATTTCGTAGGAGTAGTCTATTAAGGAAAGGTTTTTAAATCTATGTTTTTGCCCATATTGTTATTTTGTCTAGCGATTATGGAACTTGTATAGTAAACTATAGAGTGAAAAGGTTATAAATGAATAGTATGTATGTTACCACGCGTATGTTCACCGAAATGTTGGAGCATAAATGACAATGGTAGGTAGTGCATGGCTTAAGTAGAGTATAGGGCGATGTGTGCACTAGTGCAATATGTGTAAGTGTTTTGATGACAAACTACAACATTGTACACCAAGAAAGAGGGCCGTAATAGTGTTAAGTTCAGTAAAGAAGGTTACAATGGTGTATGCAGATCGTTAGAGATCAAAGTTGTGATTTTATGTGTAAATCGAGGTTATAAGCGTATTGTGTTGTACTGTGTAGCAGAGAAGTGTTAATAGTGACTTGAATGTAGTAAATTGAACCAAGTTCTAAGCTATCCGTATGTGAAGAAGTGCAGTTAAATTTAGAAACCATGTAGAGTTATCAATAGATAAGTTTGAGCTATTGTGATGAGCTAAAGTATCGAGTTTTATACTTCTATAGTACAAATTTCAAAAGAATATATCGAAATGGTACACCCCGGAAAAATTTTACGAAATTAGTGTAGTGAAAACGTATATTCATCGATTATTTTAACTGAAGGCATGCTCTCCAAGCATTATAAGGAAGGCATGTAGGGGGATCGCGCCTTCCTCACTACAAAAAAGGCGCAAGAAAAGAATGGGCCTTCATGTTGTAAGAAAAGCACAATCCCCCTACGCGCCTTCCATGCACTATAAATACCCCGCTTTCGCCTTCCTTCTTCATTTGCACCACTTTCAAACATTGAAAACCTTCAAAACCTTTAATATTCTACCTTAAAGCGATAGTTTGGCCTTATTTTCTCTCTCCAAGCAACAACGTTCTCAGCAATATTGTACAGAATTATCTACCATCTTTGTTTTGCAATAATTTTTTTAATTATTAATTACATTGTATTTGTAGCTATATTTATGTTGTCCATGTGAAATCTAGTTATATGATAATTTTTTTAGTATTTATATTTTCTTAATATGCATGTTTAATTTTGTTTATTATTCTTAATTTTGTGTTATTTATAATTTTGTAGTTATATAAGTTACGGTAATAACATAAAAATATATATATATACGACTCATATATGGTATGTAATTTTACCGATATATTAGTTACACCATACCGAGAAATGAAATTGTATGGAAGATTATAGTTATAGTGAGAGATAAGCTAGTCCACGTAGAAGTGTAATTACGTGGGTGTGATGAGACGCCCTACTAAGATGAAATTGTGTTGGTGCGACGAGACAATCCATCGAAAAACAATGTCGTATGGGAGTGTGCAAGTTATAATGTAAAGTTATCAAGCTCTTCAATAGGTCTTTAATGAGTGTGAGTATATATATTTTGATTGTATTTTATAGTGATTTTTTTTTTATTTTGTTATGGATTTTTAATGATTTGATACTTAGATGAGTAGTTTATCGATTTCAGGACTTGGAAGAGTTATTGAAGTAAGAAGAATGAAGATGAAGAATAAGATTGTCTAAGTTTGGAGAAGAATTTTACTTATTTTGAAGAACGGGTCAAAGATAGCAAGCTATTAAAAGATTAGAGCTTAGAGAAGATCATGCTTAAGAACATGTCCATGTTCCCTAACTATGATCCTTTCATTAAGAATTTTCATGGGTTTCTTAAAGGATAATTACAAGGAGAACATGCCTTAAGTATACACTCATGTTCATGCTTGTGTTCCTAGAGTGTGGTCGTGCTATGGTATTTAAAAACTTCCATTTTGGGGTTATTTTTACACATTTTTATAAATAGGAAGTTAGGTACTAATTCAAGGAGGAGGAAGAGAAAGAAATGAGAACAAAGGATCTTGTTCTTAAGGATTTTCACTTTAATTTTATGATTTTATTGCAAGATTATTTTTTTAGTATTATTGTAGTGTAAGTTATAGATATCTAAACCTAAAAATTTGTAAATTGACGTGTAACATGTATACTTTGTGTTATTCTAATGAAATTCTCTACTTCTTGTTAATTCAATTGTGTGCTTTTTATTGATTAGGTTATTATTTCTAGAGTCATGATCTTGTTATTTGATTTGTACATTAAGGTCGCATAACTCGGTATATAATTTGATATACCATAATTAAAGAGAATTTTCTATAATCTTAATGATAAGTTATACGATTCTTTTGAATTTTATTATGCTATTGTAAAGGGAATTCCTGCTCTTAGTGCTGATTGATTCATTTTAATATAAAAGCAATTTAGATAGAGCATAGTTAGGATTAAGAGTTAATAATTGAAGCGATTGCTATTAACTTATCAATTGAATTCTGCCAATTAATAAAAATAGGGAATGGGTTAGAAATCTTTTGAATTATTACTGATGAAACAAAGTCTAAATATCCATATGATTGTTTAGGGTTTCTTGCTTTGTTATTGTTTTATTGATTAATTGTTATTTGATTTTATTTCTCTTTTAGTCGTTTGAGTTTAATTATTTTGTTTTGCAACTGCAATTTAATGTTTCTTTGTAAGTAAAACAATAGAGTGAGAGTGGATAGTGTGTGCAGTCCTTGAAGGATCGACAATCTGGACTTTACTAGTCTATTATATTATAACTTGACAAGTGTTGCCAGTCGATCAATCTTGGTCACACGATAAGTCCTTAAATAGGTCTCCAACACTTGAGAAAACTCATAAATAAGTCTTAATACAGCTTGTAACTAGGCAATTTACTTCACTAGAGCTTACTTTGTTTAGGTTAGTGCCTATCACTTATGGAGTCTCTAATCTCCACTCAACATGTCATTTAAAGTCAATATGCAACAACGAGGTTTTAGGTTTAGCTCCTCATAGTATAATCACTTCATGGCCTTTAGGGAAGGTTTGGGAGCGGAAGAATAGGCACATCCATAAGGGTAACCTAACAATACATTGCAAAGTTAGCAACTTGAATGCAAATAGGAATAAGTTATGAACAACGAGATGTTTACTAACCTTATGTTTGTAATAACTTACTGGAGCATTTCATCCAACACTTCATGGAGTTGCTAGAAGCTTATGATTTCTTACTCTTCTCTCATTACCATCAACAACAGAACCATTACAATAACATTACCATTAAGTTAATACCTACCATCAAGGCCATCATTGCTATGCTCATAGCCCCTAACATCATGGCTAATATACGAAAGCTTGGGTTTTGACTAAAGGTATCACGGAGTAATGAAGAAGAAGGCTTAAGTTTCATTTCAAGCTTAACTATGTAAGACGATTGAGAAGAGATAGGGAATGCAAAATGAATGTAAGAATTGAAGGTCAAAGCCATAATTTTCTCTAGGATCTTATTTGTGGTGTTTATGAAGAAACTGCTACGCCCCGAAGTCGTAGAGTTGTAATAGTCCCGCCGTGTAAATCATTCGATGATAATAACTGACCTTACAGTACCTACCATAGACATGATCTACATAAGGCGTTGACGACTCCTCGCATTGAAGTAAACAGTTCGATTAACAATTAAACTACAATTATGATAAATAGTACAAATTTCTAATAAACATGTATAATTATATATAAGTCCACGGAGTTTCCCAGAAAGTTTTACATAAACATAACAGTCCACTAGATTATATAATAACTATTAATCTTTCATCCTTAATTACATGGTCACTCTAGTTACACATTATACTAAGTAACTTGATCTTCACACCCCTAGCTTCAAACGAACTAACCTCTGGGTAATTGTAGGGCGGTATAGTACTTGAAGTGTTTAAAAAACAGAACTTGCAAAAGGATCCATAAGGGTATGAGTAACTATAGCTCAGTAAGTTGAATTGGAAACTCATGAATGTATACAAGCACAAACAGGGTTATCAAGCAATTATTTTCATACAATGCAACAATCAAGTGTCATCGCACAACGTAGTCCGGTTCGTTGTGAAATCAAAGAAATTTCATCCGCTCCAATCCAGGTTGAGGGGTTTTCATGATATGCAGCAGCTCACAACCAAACCCAGGCTTGTGCAATGGAGACCTCGCTCTTCCCACGACTACCTTCGAACCATTGACTTCACCCTTTCCACGACCTCTTCTCCTGTCACTTAGTTCGACTAAGGATGAAGAAAGAACCATTTTGTAATCCTATGCTATCCCTTTTGAATGGGTTGGTATTTGGTTGGAGAATCTTATGATCCCCTAACGGGTTGCAATGCATGACATTTTCGGTTATTAGGATCAAATAAGATTAAATTCCGTTTAGGGTGTTCAAACAATTTCATACCAATTCAATCAGTCACAAAATCACTCATATTACAAATTCAGCACGAATTCAGATATATCAAACACATGCGTAATCTACTTACAATCACAATCATATATAAGCCTAAGTCTCCGAGTACTACAAAACTAGTACTCTATTACAATAAGCAATAACCCAACTTACTTGGAATTACTCGATCGCTCGATCCCTTAATCGCAAGCTGATGTGTCTCTGTGTATCCTATAATATAAATAAGTCTTTTTAGTACTTATAATTTATGGATTCACATTCTAAGTTATATTTTAACTCATTTATTTTCGTGTATACCTATTACGCCCTAATGATTCGTTGTATTCTATTTCGGGATTCGAATTCTAAATTAGATTTTAAATTTTGATTCCTAAGCCTTAGATATACTCGAATCCCAATATTTAGTATTCTAAACTATTCGGTACACGCTAACCCTAATTCAGGTATTGGATTTATTCCCGATGTATGAAAATTTTACATTTTGAGACATTTACTTAAAATTAAATGTTATTTCAGATTTATTATTTTTCTGATTTCTATTATAATATTATCTAAATAACCCTAATATTTTATATTTATTAATTTACAATTTCACATATTACTAATTTCTTATATTAATCACCTAATTTCCTAAATTAACCATACTTAATACTCCAAAGGCTATAATTAGGGTTCCACATTAGAGATTAACATCCCTAAATATCTAATTAATATCTAAATTAGTAATTAACATCTTAATCACCTAATTAACCCCAAATTACCTAAATTTTCCATTATTTTAGGGCTAAAAATTAACTTAAAAATTTCGCAAATTAATTTTAGAAAATGGCTTCATAGCATTGTTCTATATCATATGAGCATCCTACAGAAAAAAAATTCAGTTCCAAACTATACTCCTAAGCCTATTTATTTTCTGTTCTAATTATACTCGGGTTTGAACAATCTGTTAAGAACCTTATATTTTTAGACTTAATTAAACTAAATCAATATTTTTCTCTAAATTTACATACAATAAAACTTCAGAATAACAAGTTTCATAATTTTCTGGGCAAAATAACTAATTTTACAAAATTATTCAAAATCGAGAAATTCAAGAGATTAACCAATCCTAAGCTTTCTGGCTGTTTAAACTTGGTCCAAGGCTGTTGGCCGGCTTAGACGGTGGGGCTAGAGTGGTGTGGTGGTAGCAGCTTGGTCCGGGGTGGTGGTGAGGTATGGGTTTCTCTCACTATTAGAATCTGCACAGTTTCTTTTTCTTTTCTTTTTTTTTTCTTTCTGGATTTTCTCTCGATTTTTTCAGTTTTCCTATTTTTCCCTAATGCTAAACTGTCTAAATGAGTTCTGAAAATTTTTCCCTTATTTATAGATGATTTTTGTAATTATTATGCATTAATTAAACAAGACTTTGACCAATTTTCTTGATTTTTGGCTTTTATGTTGTCCAATTCTAATTGGCTAATTTTTATTTTGTAAATCCTAACTTGCCACGACCTGATTTGAATCATTCTATCCTCTTCTGATTTTTTTTTTATTTTTCCATAATTAATTTATATTTTTCTTTAATTACTTACTTAGTTTTTTACCAATTTAGGTAATTTCGCGTATTTTTATCTACACATAAATACATGTGGAGTACATGTGAACATTCCTAATTATTATTTTGGTCATTCTAAAATTTTTAGTATACATACAATCTATCTCTAGTAATTTATTAGTTATTATATTACGCTTTTCACCTTTTCGGTAATTAGTACTTATTATATTTAAAATTTGAAAATTTTATAATCTCCTATTTTATTACTTATTTTCTTAAATTCAAGTTTACGGCGTCATTATTACTAATATTTTTTTTAATAGTTTATAATCTGAGTTTGATTGGATCCATTAACCGATCGCCCTAACCTAATATTCTAAGTTCAAGCCTATGTCACTTGGCTTAGTTTTAAGGTTTACAGAAACTGAGTTGGTTAACTACTAAGGTTATTTTGAAATTAAGAAGGGAAGGTTTAGATATATGAGATGCATAAACTTTTGGTGTGTGTTGAGCTTAAAGAAGAAGAAGGAGTCAGAGGAGCTGATCTCCTTATGTTTAAGGGTTGGCGAGAGGAAGCGATTGGTGTTTTTTTGAAAAAGAAGATGAAGAACCATCAAAAGTTAAGGAGGAAGAGGTGGTGGCGGCGGCGATAGGTTTCACTATTAGGGTAAATGGTGAATAGCGTATAATTGAAGGGAAAGATATAGGAGATCTTAGACTTGCCATGTGTAGTATAGTGGATAATAGAAAAATATACTCTAGGGTTTTGGTGTTAATAAAAAGAGAAAAAGAAGATGAAGTAAGTATGGTGAGTGTGATAGGAATTGTGAAGTGAGGAGACTACTTAATGGTGATAGTTTTGTGGCTAGAGATGAAAGTGATGCTAGAATTAGGGTGCTTATGTGTTATGGAGACAAAGCATTTTGAAGGGACAAGAGAAAGCTTATGTACAGCTGCCGTGAGAAGCAATATGCGTTGTAGACACTGCTTTAGTTACACTAGAATTTTCGATTGAAGGTAAAGGAGGAAAGGAATGGAATGACCTATTTAAGATGGAACTAATTAGTGGGTTTGGTTCATTTAAGGAGGATTATAAATGCTTTACCATTGTTAAAGAGTATTGCAGTCCCTCAAAAATGAAGTTTACTAATTTATCCTTGAGGACAAGGGATTTTGCGGGGGTGGGGAATGTTACATGTTGTAATTAAAATTAGTTATTAGAAATTATAAGTATTATAAGAAAAAAAAAATAGAAACTGTGTTGGCATGCGTCAGAAATAGCAGAATGCTTTAAAAATAATTCCGCTATGAAAATTATTAAAATAAAAAATAAAAAAAAGGATTGCGTGAAAAACCAGTTCCGTAACCGTTATTTAATTGCGCCATTACTATGATATTATAATAAGACATGGATCAGAGTTAAAATATAAAAATATTAGAAGAATCGGATCTACTGGGGATTTTTCAAACGATATATCATGGTTCTAGTGCTTTCTCGACAGGACCGCATGATCATGAAGACAAACAAATAGAGTTGAAAAACTATAATTTTTAGGCATCTCTAATTTTTTAGGTACTTTGTCGTGTTGTGCAGCTCATGGTATCTTTTATTTGCTATCGTCAATTATTTGAACCTAAATAATGGACTACAAATGTCAGCTAGCTGATCCAACTTGGACTGTTTTAAGATAAATTCGTCGTCCGAACGTGACCGCCTCGTAAATTTAATAGGATTTGAAAACAACCCCTCTGAAAGGGGTCCCACCTTTCCCCGTCCTTTTGTATTTATACTTTATTTGGGCCGGTGACGTGTTGTATTTTTTTTTTGTTTATATTTCTTCAATATCATTACGTGAGTATTTGGACTATTGACTCCATTATGCATCATCATCCCTATAAAGATTATTATTACGATAAATTTCAATGACCACTTCAATGAAGTCTTTAAATTACAACGGTAACTTACTTTTTCAATCCTACACTTACCCTTTTAGTTTTTCCTTCTTAGATACTCACGTAGCGAAAACGTTAAAACGTATTGTCATCATATCAATATATTAATAATTATTTTTAAATATTATAAAATATATGTTGAAAGTAGAATTGGTAGAAGAATTGCTTATTGAATAATATTTGCTTTGTAACAACAATACAAAGTCAAAGCGATCATCTTCAGCACGGCTCATACATGCTGTACGGCTTTTCCTATGAGATATTTGAAGATTAAAACAGAAGACATAAATGCGATTGCATGATTTTCCACCTAAAGTTGTAAATCCGGGAGCTATCTTGTACGACTCAAGAGAGTCTTAATCACCTCATCTCTATTCATATACAATTGTTGCCCAGACCAATCGAGAGGATTTAAGATGAGCGATAGAGAAATAATATTAAAGCAATGAACTAATGCTGTGGTTAGCATTGAGAAGAATTTGCACCTGTAGCATAGTGACTTCAGCATAACACCAATAAGGTAAAAATCTTGCCTATGAAAGAGCCATAGAAGCATGTCATGCTATTCGGTTTTTTCTAAAAGAATAAAATGAAATCTTAATTTTTCAAAAATAAAATATGAAGATTTTTTCCCAAATTTTTTTTATTTAGTTAAATTATATATTTATAATGTTTAAATATAACTAAATGACATGGTTGTAACATGCTGATGACATATCAATCTTCTCTTCAATTAGAGTATGTTTATCAACTATGTGCTTAAGGAGTTAGTTAAGGCATTATATTAACACTTTAACTAATTTCTTTTTCTAAGCAATTTCCTACTTTACAAATGGGTATTTCATCAAAATTACTTATCGATTTTCGAAATTTCTTTACAAGTCTCATATTATCATTATTTTTTATACAATAACTAAATATATATATTAAAGTTTAAAAAGTTATTTTATTATTTTTATATGCTATAATAATAACTATTTATTTATTTATTATTATAGGAAGAATTAGAAAAAGCAAATAATATATATATATATAAAAGAAGGGCCATTACTAGATGAGGAAAGCCTCACATTATTAAGAAAAATGGGAGAGAGAAATAGTGTTTAAATAAGCACGTTTCTCTTATAAGCACCTTTTGGTGCTTCACAAATTATACGGTCATGTGGAGTATTTTGTACAAGAACATGTGTTTATTTTTAAGTAGCGTTTAGCTATAAGAATCGAACTAGATAAATAGAATTGGATAAGATAAATATAGGAAACATTAAACAGTATAAGCTTATTATATTATATTTAGTTTGTACAGTACATGATATAAAATTTATATTAAAAAATAATTATTTATATTATAAAATAAATAATTTTTTAATATTTTATAAAAATAATATTAATTAACTCAATTTTATAATATGTATAAGTATTTTTAAGAATGTAAAATATTTTTATTTTCTTATTCAGTAAATTTTATTTTTGTATTATGGCGTAAATAGAACAAAATTTAGGCCTTTTGTCTAATTTATCAACCGAATTTTTTGTCCAATCATCAAATAAAGTTACAAATTAAATATGATATAAATTTTTTTATTCAATTTAGTACTACAAAAATTATATAGCCAAACACCACCTAAGTATTCAAGTTGGCAAAATTATGAGTGTAATTGACTTATTGGTGTAATTTATAAAGTTTATATGGTTATTTAATATAATTTACTTATATTATTAAAATTAAATTATAAATATGTCTTTAACATGACTTTGCAAATTTAGCTAATGACAAAGACCATGTATAACTTGTAGGTAAAATCCTTTTTCTTATTTCTATTTCTTCTCACCACTTCTAATTAATGTTGTTAAACTTAAACTAAAAAGTTGACTCGAAAACGAGAAGAAGTTAAGAGTTGAGATGGTCAATTGAGGTTAAAATGAAATCAAACAGGAGTCAATAAAAATATTATAATAAAATTTACATTTATATATAAAGTAATAAAAATTATCTATATTCTTAACAATTAAAAATTAAAAGTTCTTTACATTTTATTTTTTATTTTTTTTATTTACATTTTTTTAGTAAACCGGTATATTTTTCAAAAAAATATAAAAGAGAATAATATATTTTAACCCAATAAAACCTAATGTATTCTTATAGGAATTGTGTTGAATTATTATAGTCAATTGATTGAACCAAAATTACTGTTTATGAGGATTAAATAGATAATTTAAATTGGTTTTATAAATACATCAAATTAAACTGGACTAGATTGGAAGGATCAATCGAATTTGATAACACTACTTCCGATAGTTATTTTTCTTACTTCTATAGTTGTAAGTTACAA
Source organism: Lumnitzera racemosa (assembly GCA_024138005.1). Lineage (NCBI taxonomy): Eukaryota > Viridiplantae > Streptophyta > Magnoliopsida > Myrtales > Combretaceae > Lumnitzera > Lumnitzera racemosa. The sequence goes on along the minus strand of JAMXBC010000006.1, from coordinate 39,109,511 downwards.
TACAAATATCGAGCCACACATGTTTCTCTTCTTTTTTATCTCAACTTTCAAAATAACATTGGAAATTTTATTTAATTGGAAAAAATATATTATTTGTCCTTAATGTTATGATTGATTTTTCTATTTGAGTTTTTAACTTTTTTTTTTTCATGTGGCGAATATGAACTTTTCATAACATTTTTAGTTTTTATATCCATAATTGCCACATGGAGTAACCTCATTGCTCCAAAAAATTAAAGACAAATCATGTACTTTGAAATTTTTACATTTGGATCAATTTTTTTCTTTTCTTTTCTTTTTTTTTGGGTACATCAGTGTTATTTATTAATATTTCATAATTTTACTATGGCTGTTATAAAGAAGTTATTTACCCACTATAAACGAAGAAGAGTTCAGAGTTTAAATATTAAAAAGCAGATAAAGTGAAAGATAAATTTAGCCGACTAACATATGTTGTTATCCCAAAAATAATATGTAAATCCGAGGGTGATCGCCTAATTTATAAAATCAAGTGAGGACGGCCACGGATGTCGATCTTCAATTTGGGGATCAGGTATTGGTGGGCAAAGAAGTCAGCGAAGCGAAAAGGCTCACGAGTCACAAGCCACAACCAATCCATTTAAGAGCGGAGAGAGAGAATCACGTTTTTAATTTTTATTCCATTTTCCATCGCAGTGGACAGTTAGACTTGGGTGACCTCAGCTCAGCTGTGAGAGTTAGCATACCACACCACTCCCCTATCAATCATGGCTGCTTTGATGGAAGAGCTTCTTCCCAACAGCACAATCCTTGCAGCTGAAGAGGAAAGCAGTTTGAGTTCATCCAGTGATTCCGATCCTACAGACGCTGTCATCTTTGTTGGAGTATGCTTGGCTCTTGGGATCGCCTGCAGACATCTTCTCAGAGGGACACGTGTTCCTTACACTGTCGCTCTTCTCGTCCTCGGCATCGCCCTCGGATCCATTGGTCATCACCTCTCTCTCTCTCTCTTTCTTACACTTACATCATGTCTATCTTTGAATATGCAAATTCCATTTGATCTTTTGCCAGTCTTCCTGCATTTTCTTATAATCTTTGTATATGATCAGAATTGCTTTTCTTTCCTCCTCCAATCAATTTATTTAATTCATTGGAGTATTGGTATTGAGACCTTTTTTTCATTTTTGGACCTGCAGAGTATGGAACCCATCATCATCTGGGGAAGATAGGGGATGGCATACGTATTTGTAAGTGTCTTCAAGATAGTAATCAGCCTATTTCTTCCTGGTCAATAACTCTGTGGCTATAAACTGCCTCACGCTTTCAAAATGCAGGGTCCGATATTGATCCTGACCTTTTATTGGCTGTTTTCCTTCCTGCCCTTCTGTTTGAGAGTTCATTTTCAATGGAAGTGCACCAAATCAAGGTCTTATCTCTTCATCTCCTACCTCTTAATTATCTTTGGATCTCCTCGATGCATAAATAACTTTTATGTGGAGAAGCAAAAGATATCTCACTGTATATCATGAACTTTTACAGGCTTTGTTTACACTCAGTCACTAGGCAATAAATTACATCTAGCAACTAAGTTAATTTACAAATAAATTACAGCTGGTCAACTAGTAAAAAATCAATTAGAGCTGGGTATCTTTAACCAAGATACCCCAAATATTCCTACACTCCCCTCAAGCTGGTGAGCGGATGTCTTTTGTTCCCAGCTTGCTAATTAACTCATGAAACCTTGTAGTTGATATTCATTTCCTGAAAACATTTGTTAACTGATTGTTGGAAGATACTTGTGTTGTAGTGATCACTCTGCTGTCAAGTTTCTTCTGTATGAAATGTTTATTTAACTCCTTATGTTTGGTTCCCTCATGTTGGATTGAATTATGAGCAATATTGATCGCTGGCTTATTATCACCATACAACTGCATTGCTTGGTCTGGAACCGTTCTTAGGCATAAAAGTTTATAAATGCCATGGCCCATTGCTCTAATCAACCTCTACACTAGATCTTGCTTCAATTGCTTGATTCTTAGTTCTCCAAGCAATTAAAATTCCTCCAAGGAATACACAATGACCTGTAGTAGATCTTCTATCTACTAAAGATCCTATATAATTAGCATCCGTATATGCATTTAAAGTAATCTGATTCCACTTTATGAAGAGAATTCCTTGACCTAGAGTGGCTTTGAAGTAACTCAAAATTTTTTCAATTGCTCTCATGTGTTCTTGCCGTGGGTTGTGCATAAAGCGACTCACCATACCTACTTTATATGCTTGTCCTAACGAGTATGGGCCAAATACATTAACTACCCCAATATTCTTTGCTATTAGCCTTTTTCTACTGATACTCTATAATTCTTTCACCCCAGTTTATGATTCTGCTCAATGGGAACACTTGATGCTGAACACCTAAGCCTTGCAGTTTCTTCTAGTAAAAAGTCATGCTTTCTCTAAGTTATGAAAATCCCCTGCTTTGAATAGGCCACTTGTATTCCTAAGAAATATCTCAGCTTTCCCAAATCCTTAATCTCAAATTCCTTGCTTAATTATTCTTCAAGGTTCTCCCTCTTGTTATAATCATATCTTGTGATAATTATATCATCCACATAAACTAATAATGTTGTAAGCCTACCTTCTCTTGAATGTTTCACAAATGAAGTATGGTCCCCTTGAATCTGTCTATATCCCATAAAATTGCCTATGTGAATCTACCAAACATTGCCCTGGTTGATTGTTTTAAACTATAGAGTGTCTCTCTTACTTGACATTTATTATTGCCTGGTTTTCCATGAAAATGAGGTGGAATTTCCATATAGACTTGCCCTTTTAGTTCCCTATGTAGGAAAGTGTTCTTCACGTTTAATTGCTGCAACTGCAATTCCAATTAAGATTAGTAGTAGGGAAAAGCAAAATTCTCATAGTATATACTCTTGTGTTTATCCTTTTGCTACAAGTGTTGCCTCATGTCTTCCTAAGGATCCATCTGCTTTGTATTTTAGAGTGTAAATCCACTTGCAACCTACAATATTCTTGTTTAGGGAAAGGTTTGTAATTTCCCATGTTTCATTTCTTTTCAGAGTGCTCATCTCCTCTTTTATAGCAAGTATCCAATCTCTTGTGATGCTTCATGAAAAGTTCATGGAATTCTAATCGAGCCAAGGATTGTAAGAAATTCTTTGTGCTATGGGGCAAATTGATTAGATGAAATAAAATAAACAATAGGATATTAAGCACACTTTTGTATACCTTTTCATAAGGCAATAGGCAAATCCATATCAAAAACTGCATTAACATTGTTAGCATTTTGAAAAGAGGAAGGTTTACCTATTTCAGGGGCAAATTTTTGGAATTGCCTTTGTTGTGGGATATCCTTGTGTTTCCTTGTATAAATTTATTTAAATTGCTCAAAACTTTTTCTTGGGAGAGAAATGTTAGAATTGTTAAGCAGATATAGTTGTAACTATTTAGATAGTTATTAAAATTACGAGTCAATTATATGATTTTACGAGTTTATAATTTCATAATATTTGTCTTAGTTAAAATGAATATAAAATCATCTTAGTGTAGAATTTGGTAGAAATATGAATTTTGATATATAATTATACAGGTTTACGATTTTATTGATTTTATACAATTTTATGTGATTCTATTAATTCTACAAATTCAGCTGAGTAGTAGAACTATGATTTTGATAACCATCTGATGTTGATGGAGGTGGTTGTTGATGTTTGGGTTCTAGTGTTGATGGTGGTGGGTGGTTGAGTTTGTTGTGGTTTTGTTTTGGTTGTGTTTGGATATCATGGACTGTTTAGATGTAATGTTTTTGAAGATAAAGCCAAAATAACTCACCTTCTCTGTAGGACTCTCTTTTCTTCCCTTGAAGTTGAGATTCTGATACAAATAGTGGGTTTCATATTCTTGAAAAGCAGCATTTGTAGAGACAAATATGTCGAGAGAGAAAATCCTCTCTAGCCTTCCCATTTTCTCCTTCCCTATCTATCTCCTTTTCTTACCCTCTCGTCTTTCTGTTCTTCTCCATCCCCTCTCTCCCCTCCATTTCCTCTCATTCTCTCCTCTCTTTGCTGTCCCTTGTCTTAGTCTGATTTTTTGCTTTGTTTTATTATTTCGGTTTATCATTCGTTTCTTTTTATTCCTTCCTTTTTGCTTTGGTTTTTTCATGAGGACTTTTGTATGGAGAAACAAAAAAGTTTCCTTTGGAGTTGCCATGACAACGGCGTTGGCTATGAGGTCCACAACCATGCCTTATACCTTTGAATTTAAGCAAGGTCAGCAGAAGAAGAAGAAGAGGTCTCCTTCTCAATCTTCAAAGGGTTTGGCAATCAACCAAGTTAGTAGTCTGGTTGTTGGTAAGGGAAACATTATGCTTGCCACGAGTGCCTCTTCTAGTAAGAGTGAAGCAGTTCCTGGTCTCAAAAGGAAGAAAACCAAGGTTGGTTCAAGTGCGTCCAAAAGCTCTATGGACAGGAAAATAGAGGAAAAAACAGACAAGCTATCAGAAAAAGCTGCTAATGGCCAAAAAGTTGTTACCCCAAGCAGAAAAAGCAGAATACAAAAGATACCTTTTTGGATGAAAGTCAAAGCTTGACAAGCGACTCTACCTTAAGGGCTATGACTAAGGTTGCAGAGGCCATAGAGAACTCTACCATTAAAAATAAAGAAGACATTGGAAAGGGAAAAAACCAGAAACCACTCAACAACGCTCGGTTTGTGCAAGTGGTTTTCGGAAATGGTTCGTCTCCTTCCCCTCTTCTGATCGACGTTTCCTTGGACTTTTATCCTCCTTGAAAGTTTAATGACTTCATTTGCGTGGAGCTGCCAGTTTTAGTGTCTCAATTTGGAGAAAAGATATGGAGGAATACCTTGGTTGGATATTTCTTAGGATGAGGGATGTCACTCCTCTCGGTGCAAAAGATTGTGAGAATCCACTAGAAGAATGATGGATTACTCGAGGTACTTTCAATGGCAGTGATTTCTTTTTTCTTTAAGTTTAAAGATAAGTCCTCTCTTCTAAATTTGTTAAGCTAGTCGTGGGTATTTGTGAACCAACCTATCATCTTGGAACGTTAGTCATTGAATGTGGATTATGATAAAGTATCCCTTAAAAAATTACCATAAGGATTAGATTATGGGGTGTACCAATGGAGTTCCTTCATAGAGATGACATTGGATATGTAGTAGGTGCAATTAGAAGACCACTTCAAGTAGACTTAGCGATAGAAGAAACGAGTAAATTAAATACGTTAGAGTTTCGATGGAAGTTGAAGTAGATTCTAATCTTCCTTTTACCTTCATGGTTAAGAGGGCCAACGGCAAGCTTGCAATGATCCAAGTGGAATATTAGAATGTCCCTCCTCGTTGTTCAAAATATAAAATTTTTGGTTATGCTACTGACTAGTGTGAAGAGAACAAGGAACTAGAAGCCTTACCCCATGATGGTATGAACAAAGTGGATAAGGAACAACACAAAGCCAAGGAATCTTCATATTAGGTGGTAGAAGTGTCAGGGATGAGACTTGCTACCAAAAGCATTGTGATTAAAGAAGGGTGAAATGAGCCAACATCTAAATTGGTTATGCCAAATAAGCGTAGAGATAAGTATACGGCTCTCGTGAACATGTCCTCAGATGAATTTTCCCTTGATAGCCCTAGGATTATTGGTGATTACTCTAAGATTGCCCACCAAAGCTTTGATGCTAGTTGATCTGGTTCGAAGGATGAAAAAGGAGAGGACAGAGGGGAGTAGGACTTTGATAACTCTTTTGTGTTTGAAGTCTAACAAACATAGGAAGACCAAAGAAACTCACATTTAAGTGAGTCATCTTGGAAAACTGTCAAGAAAAAGGAAGAGGATGGAATTACTGGAGTTAAGTCTAGCGACAAAGCGCAATAGTTTGGGCTTACTGCCTTAGAGGTTCCTTTATTTTCAAATTTTAGTTTAAATAATGTTAGCTATATGAAATATTAAGGGCCTCAATGACCCCCTAAAAGCTAGAGTGGTGAGATATTTTTGTGATATGAATCATATTCCGTTGTTGGGTTCAGTGGAAACTAAAGTAAAAATAAGAAAAGCTATTGTTGTTTGGTCTAGAATCCATCCTCCTTGGAATTCAGATTTTCATCATAATGGTAAAGTTTGGTTAGCTTGGAATCTAAAGGTTTGGCATGTAATAGTTCACTCTTCATGTAAGCAATTCATACATTGTAGATGTCAATTGGTAGGAAAGGACACTTGTTTCTAGTTCACATGTGTGTACGGCTCTAACTTTGTATTCGAGTGCAAAATGCTTTGGTTGGACTTGATTAAAATGTAGAGGAGAAGGTAGGAGGAAACGTAGAAATCATTGGTGGGATGGATGATTTCAACAGTTTTTTCATGAAGTTGAAGATGCTAGAACTAGCGATCCTCTTCACATGTGGACTAACAAAAGCTCTTCAAATCTGTTCATGAGAAGACTTGATAGAGATCTAACAAATTTGGAATGGATGCATTTGTTTCCTAGAGTGGAAGTAATAGTACAAACCCCAAGGATTTCAGATCATTGCTCTTTCTTGATCAAACCACAACTATAGATGGACAAGAAGAACATCCCTTTTAAGTTTTTAAATTTTTAGAGTAAGGATCCCAAGTTTATTCCAACCGTTGAATGCATTTGGAAGTCAAATATAGAGGGTACTCCCATGTTTAAAGTGGTAACTAAACTCAAGATGTTAAAGAAGGAGCTAAACGATCTAAATAAGAAGACACTTTCTGACATTTCAAATAGGTTGAAGATTGTCAGAGGTACACTGGAGGATGTGCAAACCTCAAATTGAACTAATCCTTTGGAAGCAGATTGGGGGTTAGCAAGGAAGTTGTTTGAGGATCTCTATTACGTTAGTGTAGTGGAGGAATCTTTTTTAAAGCAAAAATCACGACAAAATTGGCTGATCAAAACTCTTCTTTCTTCTTTTGAGCTTTAAAACAAAAACATTGATGTGATGGAATCCATTCGTTAGTATTGGATGATGGATCTTAGACTTCAGAGAAGGAGAAAACACAAAAAGTTGTTAGGTTCTCGTTAAGCCTTAATGGAGTATTTGTGGATTATTTTGCCAACTCTTATAGACTTAGATAAGGGGATCCCATCTCCCCCTATCTTTTTGTCTTGGTGATGGAAATTCTATTGTGTCTTCTCTGAAAATTGAGCTCCAACCATCTTTTCAAACATCACTAGCACTATAAGAGAGGAAAAGTCAACTACCTTTGTTTTTGTGGACGATCTTCTTATTTTCTCGAGGGGGGACATAGACTCCACTTCCTTGGTAAAAGAGTGCCTTGATGAATTTTTCTCTCTTTTAGGCTTAAAAGGAAGCACCTCAAAGAGCAATATTTTCTTCAATGGAGTTAGTACTAATACCAAAGCTCAAATTATTTCCATTATGGGTTATCGAGAAGAAAATTTGCCAAACAAATATTTAGGAGTTCCACTTATATCTTTGAGACTCAAGCAATCAGATTGTTGAATCCTGGTGGAGAAGTTTGCATGTAGAATCAACAATTAGACAACAAAATACCTTTTTTATGCAAGCTATGTTTAACTAATGAAAAGTGTTCTTTTTTCCCTACAGGTTTATTAGGCATCAATCTTTCCACTTCCAAATAGTATTATTAAGGAGATGAACACAAAGATGAAGTGTTTTATTTGGAATGGATTGGTCATAGCTGGAGCTAGAGCTAAAGTGGCTTGGGATGAGACTTGTGCTCCTATCGTGGAAGGCGGTTTGGGTTTTAAGGACATCACATTATGGAATAAGGTTGCCTAGCTAAAACACATTTGGCATCTTTGTGTCGACAAAGTAGTTTATGGCCAACGTGGTTGAAGGATGAAAACCTTAAGGATAGGATTTTTTAAGTTGCATCAATACTGTCGCAATGTTCATGGACATGGCAGAAAAATCGTACATGCTAAAAGTTAGGCAAGGCTGTTATTTAGTTGGGAAATAAGCAATGGGCACAATATTTCATTATGGTATGACACATGGCACCCAAAAGGGCTGCTTGCAAGTTGGATAGGGGAGAGAAACATTATGTGATTAATTTGCCGAAGAATGCGAAATTGAGTTCTCTAATCAGTGACAACAAATGGAATGGGCCAGAGGGGAAAGTGTGGGACAACATTAGAAAGGATCTTCCTTAATCTATGACACCAAGTGCTAATGTAGCAAATACCTTTGTTTGGAGAGTACATCCTAACAAGAGCTTTTCTATTATAGCCGCTTATGAACTCCTTCGGATTAGAAGATAGAGTGTGTCGTGGCACAAAATAGCATGGAATAAAACAAGCACTCACTACCACTCCTTTATTCTCTACTTAGCTATAAGGGAAGGACTCTTTACCAAAGACAAGCTCTTAAGTTGGGTTGTCATTACACTTAACCGTAACCTTTTGTTACGAAAGAGGAAAACCACCAGCACATTTTTTTGACATGTCAATATGCTAAAGATATTTGGGCAGAGCTTCAGTTAATCAACCTACTAGCTATGATTAATTACTTCTCATCACCATCATTGATTCCTTTTGTTGAAGCCTTTAAAGGGCTTGGATCTATTAGATGGAGAAGACTTCCAGCAGTTGCTTTTTATCTTATTTGGCAAGAAAGAAATTCTAGACATTTGGGGAAACATCCCACCCCATCTCTTGTGTTATCTAGGAGCATTTTGTCTTTTATAGATGTATAGATATAGTGAACTTTATTGTGCTTAGTTAAGTTATCCATCCACAATCTTTTGTTTTGCATTTTGTGGATAGATAACTTAGTCTTCTTCTATATGTCTTAGTTTTTCTTCACATATATATAAAATACAAAAATCTAAATTTACCCAAAAAAAAAAAAAATCTGTAGAGACAAAAAATTTCCTATTGGAGGATAACAACAATGATATCCCTTTTGAGTGTTGGACTACCATAGATCCAACAACATCTTTTGGAACAACATTTATTCCGGTCTACTACTGTGAATTACTGGAATTGCTATGGAAGCATTATTCTAGGAAGTGCATGTGGAAGTTGTTGCTTTATTCTAGATTCAACTTGTGGGAGATGGCTTGGCAAGTTAGTTTTATAGATAAGAATTTATGTTAGGGAAACAGATTTCCCATCTCTTTCAATTGTTTGAATTTACATTCGATGCCATGTTTGTGGAACAAAAGTTTCTGCGATAAATAATTGGGTTTTGGTGCAAATTGATGTAAAATTTGGCATGTCAAAAATTGAAAATTAAGGTGGAACCCCACTTTACGTAGTGCTCTCATTTTGTTCATACTTTCTTTTTTGAGTTTTTTTTTTTTTTTTTTTTCGGGGGCAGGTTAGGGGTGGTGGAAGTAGTAGTTTGTTCCATTTATGTTATGCTTATCATGCTTTTTTGTTTGGATGTGATATGGATGAACTTTTAGAAATGTTGAATATACTCTCTTCCAAGGAACATTTGTGAGGGTTGGTAACTTTGTTCATGCCAGTTGCATTACTTTGTTGCTGAAAAGCATCTAAATAGGGAAATTGATAGGCTGTATGTGAAATCAGAAGACAGTGTGTTGTTTTATTTAATGAAACAGTTTGCATTAGAGTAAATGATATATGCAACAAGCTGGGAGGATATGGCAAGCATGCTTAAACTTGAGTTAGAGTGTAACAATAAGTGATTTAGTGCACTTCTGTACCTGTGTTGTATTATTAACATAAAGGGACAATTACATTAAGAATAGTCTATGCTTAGGGTCTATTTCAGATAAGTCACTTACCTAAAAATATCTCAGTTAGGTCATCTACATTTTAAGTGAGTCACACAAATATTTGAAGTTAAAAATGTGAGTCAAAACAACCAATCAACACATCTAAGTTGCTCACATAAAGGATTTAAGCGAATTAAGATTATGGATCTTGATTGCTAGTTGCTGATAATAAATTATATCGACTGAACCATTTCTGTTATTTAATTCTGTGGATGCAGAGATGCATTGTGCAAATGATTTTACTTGCTGGTCCTGGAGTCCTGATTTCAACATTTTGTCTGGGATCTCTTTTGAAGGTAACATGCATTGAGCTAATTATTCATCAAAGTGTCTTTTAAAATAACTTCTGCATGTGTTTGCAGTTGACTTTTCCTTATGACTGGAGTTGGAAAACGTCCTTGCTGCTTGGGGGACTTTTGAGTGCCACTGATCCAGTGGCTGTTGTTGCTCTGCTTAAAGAGCTTGGTGCAAGCAAGAAACTGAGTACAATAATTGAGGGGGAATCCTTGATGAATGATGGGTAATATATGGAACATTTAATGATAGATATAAACTCTTTAGACATCCAAGTTTACTTGTGGCTGGTGGCACTGGGAAGTTTCTTGTATTACATCATCTTTATCTCTTCTATGCTATGAAAGTTTGACTTCTTGATGTCTGTCTCCAGCACAGCAATTGTGGTCTTTCAACTCTTCTATAAGATGGTTACTGGAAGCACTTATAATTGGGCGGATATACTAAAGTTTTTGACTGAAGTTGCACTTGGAGCGTATGTATTGGTATCCCTCATTTTCCCCACAAAAAAGATACTTTCTATTTCAGTTGGTGACCTTCTTTTATGTCCAGTGTAGGGATTGGCTTAGCGTTTGGAATTATTTCTGTGATATGGCTTGGGTTTATTTTCAACGACACAATTATAGAGATAACTTTGACTCTTACCGTGAGCTACGTCGCTTTCTTCACTGTATGTACTCTTTGGATACTCTTCCCCTCTTGTAACTATTTTCTGGGTCATCATTTTTATTAATCTGGGGTTTTTGGCTTCCTATGTTGTTGCTATCCTCTGGTTATTAGCCATTTGTTGAACCAAGGCTTCATACACCCAACAAATTCTGAGGTTTCTGGTTTTCAGTATAGAAGCTTTGTGCTCTTTCACTAACTTGGAACAGTTTTTGCCATCTGATTAATTTTGCAGAACCTAATTATTTAAATCATTCTTCCAATCTATAACTTTATGACAAAGAGCTTTGTCTTTTTCTTCTCTATGACTATTGCAAACTCTCTCTCTCTCTCTCTTTTTCCTTTTTTGGGATACTTAGCCCCCCCCCCCCCCCCCCCCCAAAAAAAAAAAAAATCTATTTTGTACATTGGATTTTTATAGAACTACAACCATCTATAATTTGCGGTTGTATTTGATCATATGATTTTAAATTCGGCTCACCTTTCAATTTGTTCCACATGATAGACCTCAGTCGTTTTTCCCTGATATAAAGTAAAGATTTGAACATCAAATGTCATGCTTGTATATCATACATTAAAGGAAAGATTGGCGATTAGCACTAATTAATGAATGGTTCGGCAAAATATCCTTGGTATTCCTTAATAAAAATCTAAATATGCACCTATATCTATGTATTTGGACTTTTAGAATTCAGAATAGTAGTTGTGGATTTATGTTTAACACGGTACCTTGGCAGTTATCCAATTTTGATGCCTTCACTTACCCCCAAAAAAGGAAAAGAAAAAGAAAAGGGCAGAACTTTACTATTTTTTAACTAAGTTAGACATTTACTTATGTTATCTTGAAAAGTTGTATATATTATTGTAAAAAGGCTCAAATTCAGTACACAGTAGCCAGAACAACTATTTCAAAATAAACATATTAGGCATAAGTAAGAATAAATATGATTCAAATTATATAAAGACAATCCAGATGAACATTTACTAAGCACATTAGCAAGTTGTTGTTGGAGTTCACAGAAGTAGAGATTTTTCCAGACACCATCTTTTTCTAACAAAGAGGTAACCAGTCTCAAGGTTCTTTGCTCATTCAAGTAATATGAAATTAAGTGCACTAACCAATGCCTGTCTAGTTAATAACTATTTTTATTGGTTCCATTGGCATGATTCGTAACTTCTTGATAAATATTTTAATCAGACTGATTTGCATGCATCTATGAGCTAAAAAAGAGCTCTATATTTTTCTTTCACACTTGGTCTTTCTACAACTCTATAATTATTTTTCTTTAGATGAGACTATCTCCAATAAGTTTGTTTATCAGATTAAGTGCCAAAGATTGAGATATATGGATATTTGTTTTCTCCACTACACTCCTTGCTATGCTCATCTAATCATGTTTCCAGAAAAATTCTCACAGGCCATATTTTTGCTGAAATTGTCAAAACCTTTTGGATATCAATCACTTATAGCATAAAGAAGAAACTGAAATCTTCTGCTGTTTGTTAGGCTCAAGAAAGGGCTAGTATGTCTTGGGTTTTATTCTATAAAACAAATAAGGTTCATACAGTATGAAAATAATCCAGATGAACCTTTAGTATATTAACAAGTTAATTGTTGGAGCTTACTGAAGAAGTTGAGATTTTACCAAGTATCGTTCTTTCTTTAACAAAGAGATAATTAGTCTGAGGTTCTTTGCTTATTCAATGATTACGAGATTAGGTGCAATATATATTGCTTGTCTAATTAAAAAAACTGGTTTCATTGGCTCCATCTGCATGAATCCTAACTCCTTGGTAAATTTTTTTTTTAACCATACTAATTATACATGGCAGCAGGCCAAAGAAGAGCACTATATGTTTCTTTTACACTTGATCTAGCAATGACCATCTACCAATTACTTTCCTTCAGAAGAGACTATCTCCAATAAGATTGTTTATCAGAAAAAGAGCTGACAACTGACAGATATGGATGTTTTGTCCACAATAGTTCTTCTATACTAATACAATTGTGTTTCCAAAATATTTTTCACATCATATATTTGCTAACATTGTCGAAATCGTTCATGTATTGATACTCATATCATGAAGAAGAAACTGACTTCATCTGTTGTTTATTAGGCTCAAGAAGGGGCTAGTGTCTCAGGGGTTTTAGCAGTGATGACCTTAGGAATGTAAGTGGAACTCATCATACTCTTTAATTTCTTCTTGGTTAGTTGCTGACATGAACCCCCTGCAATGACCACTTGTTGCCAGGTTCTACTCTGCAGTAGCTAAAACAGCTTTCAAGGGTGAGAGTCAACAAAGCTTGCATCATTTTTGGTACGTTAAGTTGTTAAAGAAATACCTTACTTCAATGATTAATTAACTTTCATCTGTTGCATAACATCTTCCTTCTCTTTTGTGGAAAGTGAAGGAATTGATTCAATATATAAGTAGGTAAATATAAATGAGATCTATAGTTTTGAAACGCTAGGTTGATTTTATTTTTTGGGAGTGGGGGGAGGGGGGTTAGGGGAGGGAGATGAGGTATATTAATAACAAAGAATGTACACGGGAGTGTACATGAAAGAGCACAGAAAAATACCTATACAGTTGAACAAAGTATCAATGACAAAAGGATACTTAGTTTGAAAATATGGCTATTTACAACCTACAGTGCTCTTAGAAATTAAGATATATAACAAAGAACAAACTTAAAAATAACATCAAAAGAGCAATCTGCTTCTCCAATCCGTCTTCTATTTCTTTCCTTCCACAAGAAATAGCGTCTAGTTGTAAAAGATTTCCTGTGAATGGTCTTTAGTTTTCAAAAATCTAGAGAAGACACAAAATCGTCTATGTTGGACAAGCTTGAAGGTTTACAAGAAGGCCAGGCTACCACTGATTTCACCTTCTTCTATAAATTCTTCATAAGGTAGCATCCAAAAAATTGGTGATCATGACATTCCTCATGGACTCGACATAGAAAATAGCAATTGGTATCAACAACACCCCATTCATGTAGCTTATCTTAAAGTAAACAGCTTTTTTTGGACCATTAACCAAAGAATAATTGAGTGTCTTTATGTTGTTTCCTTGTTCCACACTAAAGAATACCAAGGTACGATAGGCCCCTTGGTATGTGCCAACTTATAGGTAGAATTAATAGAGAGTTTCTTGGATTGAGCCTCCTTCCATGTTAATTTATTTGAAGCATGCAGGGTTGGGTTGGTATTCCCCAAACTTTGGGTTATAACCTGCTATCTTGGGCCAATTGGCCATTTCCAAGCACCCTATTCTATGAAAGAACTTAATACCATATCTTTAGGTTATCCAAGAGTAGTGGTAGCTTGATCACCCATCCATTTGAACAAAGGCCCTCTCGGATGCCAACTATCAAACCTATAGGATATTTTGGACCCATCACCAATCCTCCACATGAGTAGTTGCCTAGCTAGAGATCTACATTGTCAGATTTTCCTCCAAGCCTAAGAAGCATCATTTGGAATTTTAATGTGCCAATCTCATTTCTAACCTAGCTCGGCCATAGTGTAGAGCCATCATCCATGCAAAGGTTCTAAATGTGCTTCAACTGGGCAGTCTTGTTCCACAATATGATGTTAACTACTACCAAGCCTCCCTCTTTCTTAGGTTTATAGATATCCTTCCATTTTAGCTTAGCTTTAGCTTTAGCTTTGAACTTTTCATTACCATACTAGAAAAAACCTTTTTACCTTCCTTACAATTTGATTTAAGACGTACACCGGAAGGATAAACATGGTAGACTAGTACACTTGCAATGAGAAAAGAATGTTCTTTACTAACTGGAGGCGACCCACATATGATAGGCTTCTACATGTCCACTGATTAATATAAGATGTGTATTTTGCAACCAATTCTTGTCATTCTTCTTTGGAGATGTTGGAGGAAGTGAGAAAGCATATCACTAAAGAAGATAAGGCTTAACCATTTTTGTTTTGCAGATGATGTGTTAATTTTTACCAAACGGGATGCTCACACGGTGGAGATTATTAAAGAAGGCCCTCAAGAGTTCCACCTTCTATTTGGCCTTAAAGCTAATGTTCAAAAGAGACACATATTCTTCAGTGGTGTTCAAGTAGCTATCAAGAGACAAATTATGAGTATGTTGGGTTTTGATGTTGGCATTTTACCTATCAAATACTTGGGCATCCGGCTCTCATCTAGAGGAATATCCAAGAGTGATTGCTTTGATCTTATGCAAAAATTTTTAGTCAGAATTAACCATTGGACTAGTAAGTTCTTTTTTTATGTTGATGCATGTAGCTTATTGAGAGTATCTTGTTCTCTCTTTAGGTATACTGGTCTTCTATCTTCATTATTCCAAATAGGATATTGTTGATCATTGAAACAAAAATGAAGAGAGATTATGAAATAGAAATGATGAGTTAAAAGTTAGAGCCAAAATGAAGTAGAAGAATATGTGCAACCCCAAAAAGGAAGATGGTCTAGGGATCATCAACATGAAGATGTGGAATAGAGTTGCTCAATCGAAGTACATATGGTATCTTTGTTTGGACAAGGGAATTCCATTGTGGCTGTGCTGGGTTAGGGAAGAGCTTGAGGGGAAGAAATATTTGGAATATTCACATTCCAACTGATTCCTCATGGGCTTGAAAAAAGATCCTTAAGCCAAGACCCTTAGTTAGGCACCTACTAAAGTGGAGATTTGGTAATGGTAAGCTCATAGCTTTGATTGAGTGGTTAGGCAAGCGGGTAAGTATGATGTTAGGATATCCTAAGGATACCTTATTAGAGGAGTTTATAGAAGAAAATAAATGGTCTTGGTTGGCTAGAGATAGGTGGCTTTCTATCATCACCAATCTAGGGCATTTGTGGCCTAACTCTTCATTGGAAGACAAATTAACTTCGAGAGCTACTAATCAGAAGCCCTTAACTATCAAAACAGCCTACTTTTTGGGAAGAAACAACGAGCCTATGGTCACATTTTCTTCTCTAGTTTGGCAAAAAAGGTTTACCTCTAAGATTCACTTTCATTCTATGGATGGCGGTCCAACACAAGCTCTTAATGTTGGATAAGTTATATTCTTGGGGTATGGTTGGGTGCAACAATTGTTTCCTTTGTCATTGTCATTAGGAATCACATGATTATTTATTTCTCAATTAACCCTTTTCATAGTAGTTGTGGAAGAACTTAGAAGGACTGTGGTTAGAATAGAGCAAAACTGTCGGGTAGCACATCATTTGGGAATTTTTTAAGGTCACAACATCTTCAGTTGGTTAATGCAAGGCATAGGAAGCTGTTTGCTATAACAACTTACTATCTATGGAAGGAGAGGAACAAGAGAAGAACAAGAGATATAGGATCCTCTTTAGAAAATCTTTTGAAAGTAGTTGTTTTGTGCTTTTCAAATGGTTGAGCACCATTGTGATGCATGGCCATTTGAGTGAACTAAATAAGTATCCCTTTTTGTCCTGATACTTAGCTCATTCTTATAGGTTTCTTAGTGTGCTCTTTTTTGTATACATCTCTTACAATTTTAGGTAAATTAATGATATTTTTCACCTTACCCAAAAAAAAAAAAAAAAGTGTGTTCAATGGAGGACATTCCTATGATGGATAACTTCTCAACAAATAGTTGCACCTAGAGGTAAGACCGTACAGCGTATTAGGCCAAAGTGGACAATATTTCGGTGTGAAGAGTTTCGGTCGGGCCATGATAGTCTTGGTAAGTGTTGATTAGATCTAATAGCACAAAATTAGGGATATGTTTCTAAGCTCATTTTGTACTTAGGTTGTATATATTCTTTTTCTATGTTTAATAAAAAGTACGAGTGAATTTTCTCTCAACTTTTCTTTATAGTACTAAGACTGCAATCGATCCTATATCAACTAATTCAACTTTGATTATGAGTGGGAAAATGATAGTTTCCTAGGTTCAAATTTTAAGCTTGGAACCCTAAATGACCTAGCCTTTCTACCCAGAATAGAGTGACTTTAATGACCACTTATGACCCACACTCACTCCAAATCATGCAATATGAGCTCCATGGCATGAATTTAAGGGAGTTGTTTCAATTGGTCAAACTTGTAATTCATGGCAAAGGAAAACTTGGCTATCTAATCAAGTCTACAATAGCGCCTAATAAGGATCCAGACGAGTGTGGCATTTGGGAGGTTGAGAATTCAATGGTCATGGCCTAGTTGATCAACTCTATAGAGCTGAGGATAAGGAGAACGTATTTATTTTGTGAGAAAACAAAAGATGTATGGGACTATGTCTAGGAAATGTACTCTGATTTGGATTATTCATCCCAACACCTTGAACTTAGGTCAAGGATTTACATTAACTATTCAAGGAAGTATGGGTCTGATTGATGACTGTGACACTCTGATGGAACTCTGGCAAGTAGGTGTCCATTATCTTGCATGAGTTAGAAAATATGAGTTTGATATGATATCCAAAATTATGATTAGTCTCTGGATTTAGTTATAGATATTTTGGATTTATACTCTCTAATCTTGATGCCTTGTTCAATCTTGTAGGTTTCTTATATGCTTGCTTTTTGTACCTTCTCTCTATATTATTAATGAAAATACAAAAAAAATCTCATTGTACCCAAAAGTACCAGGTTTAGAGCATACTCTAAATGTGTATGTAAGAACATGTAGTGTACTTCTTCAAAGTCATGATAGTAATTACCACTTTTGATACAAACGTAAGCGAGACATTTCCAATCCTATGTCATCATAGTTGCATAATGATTCATTTATGGTAGTTTTTGATTTTTAGTAGCAATGATAGACTAAAGGGCTTGGACACAAAAAAGAAAAAATAAAAAAGAAAGAATAAATAGACCTCCCATAGCACCTTGGTAGCTTTCTAACTAGGCTTTCCCTCATTTTATAGATTTTTGTACATGTTCATTTGTCTTCAATGATATTACAATTTGCAGATACAAAAGAAATAAACTGTACTTAGATGTTATATTGCATCATATGCTGATGCTACTATATAATGTTGGACTTCAGACAACTACTAGAAAAATTCTTTGGTGGCTGCCTTGTTTATGTCTGATATGTGCAACGCTAAAATTTGAGTTCATGTAGCATAATGTTCTTGATTTGATTTGGAGGATTTGATATGTAAAACCTATAATTACTTTCTGATACTGTTTCTAACTGCATCAAATCAGTTGCATGATTTCTTGTTTAAAAATTAATAGAACTTTCTTCCTTTTATTTTTCTTTTCAGGGAAATGGTCGCATATATTGCTAATACATTGATTTTTATGTTGAGGTAAGTGTTTCGTTTGTCATGTTGATCTTTTTACATATTTTCTCTCCTTTTTTGGCAGTCATAGCAGAGATCTGACATTTGTTCCACACTGGTACAGATGAATGAAGTGGGAAAATTTTGGTCCATATTCATTAAAACATAACTTGTTGAGATTCATATAGAAGCCAAATGAGAGTGGCATAAAAACTACAGAATATTTAATAAGTTTAAGTAGATTAATTATGTACCTGAAAAAGTATCAAATGACTGAAAATTTCAGAATGGACGGTTTATACCTCACACCACCATAACAAACTTTCCTTCCAAAAGTGACTACGCACTTCTTTATTTATAACCCACACTCCCTACATTTTCTCTCTTTATTTACAAGTTACTCCCTACATCAACTCTTTATTTGCTAATCAGTCCTCCGGGCTCTTCTTTTCCCTAGTATAGATGCAAACTATCAGTGGCTGTACCTGCTCTATCTTGGAGTTACAGTATGCACTCCATGGCTTGACTTTATAGCGCTATTCATTTTGCATCAAAGCCTTAGGCACCCCATTGCATATAGATAAGAAGATCAGGACTATTATCACAAACTTCATTTTCATTATAATTTTTCTACAAGAATAGGAAGAGGAAAGTGTCTGACATGCGTCTGTGGTGCATTGCATAATATTATATTGTTGGAACACCACATCAATTGTGCTGTTCATGCTTAATTATAGCTCTGCTTAAATGAAAAGAAGTTTTTGCATATGAATGATATTCTGATGCCAGGCATGTCACACTTTATATTTACTTTAATATATGTTGGAGTAGGAATATTGCTACAGTCACTTTCTGTGGTGCTATAACAGGGCTTAAG
The DNA here is from genome assembly GCA_024138005.1 of Lumnitzera racemosa. Taxonomy (NCBI): domain Eukaryota; kingdom Viridiplantae; phylum Streptophyta; class Magnoliopsida; order Myrtales; family Combretaceae; genus Lumnitzera; species Lumnitzera racemosa. The sequence goes on along the minus strand of JAMXBC010000006.1, from coordinate 39,090,646 downwards.
GCTATTGACTTCTCTTTTTGCAGTGGAGTTGTTATAGCGGAAAGTATTCTCAGCGGTGAAAGTATTTTTGATCACGGTAATTTTATATAGATTTGGCCTAGAACATTAGCCTAATGGATGCATGTTATTGAAAGAAGTAGTAAAGTTTGCCTGTTAACTTTTTTGGGATGTTCAGCTTCTTCTTCTTTTATTAATCAGTATGCTCACAGTTACCAAAAGAAAATTCAAGTTAGATCAAATGATAATTGATCCTTTAATATTATAATTTATGAGCTGAATAGCAGAAGACATGAGTTGATGGACATTTTCTTGGAGAACCATTATTCTTTTTTTTTTTTGTATTGTCTGTTTTACTTTTTAAAAAATTTTCACTCTTTCAGAAATGACATCTTTCTAAGAGCAACTTCTAGAGCAGCCATAGGGCTGTCTCTACAGAACTTTTAAATACAGTCATGTACCCTGTTGTAAGAAAACCCACATCTTCAGATGTAGATGTCTGCTGCTCTTTGGTTTGCCCACTTTCTTTCACTATACTTGTTCTCAATAGTTGTTACCCCCACCACCACCCCCCAACCCCCCCACAAAAAAAAAAAGAAACCTGTATTATATGGTACCTAGTCTCTTTTACAAACCCTCCCACCCCCAACAAAACAAAAAAAAAAAAAAAAAGAAAAAAAAGAAGAAGAAGAAGAAGAAGCTCCTTCCTCTAGCATTTGACTTTTAGTTATCAAATCATTTTGCTTTACAAATGTCCTGGAACACTTGGATCTCATGGCTTCTTTTCAATGTGGTGATGAATCTTTCATCTGGATGCTTTCAGGAACATCATGGGCATACCTTGTTCTTCTCTATGTATATGTTCAGGCATCACGGTTCATAGTTGTTATGATACTGTTTCCCTTTCTGCGCTACTTTGGTTATGGTTTGGACTTGAAAGAAGCCACAATTCTCATATGGTCAGGCTTGCGAGGAGCTGTTGCTTTGTCGCTCTCCCTATCTGTGAAGGCAAGTTTGGGGTTCAATTTCTTCCCATATTCCAAGAATCTTACAATTATGATTGTCAAATATTTAGGATGAAAAAGTGTCTGACATACTCTTCTGCATTTTCCTCCCACGAAGAACTTTCTCTTTCATTGATAATGTTGAATGGGCAATTTTAAGCAAACAATAGCTCAATAGGCATGTCTAATATATTTTGTAAGGAACAAAGGAAGGGATGGAATTTTGTTTGTTTTGCCTGCTTTAATACATAGGAAATATATGAAATGAAGGGAACCCAGACTGGATGAAAATAATAGGAGAAAAATAATTTGAAAACTTAAAAGAAAAAGAAAAGAATGTGTATACTTTAAGTAACTTACATTACCATTTTTATTTCCCTTCTTTCCTTCCAATCATTGACTCAATAGACGAATAGCATTTTTTTCCAAAGTTCTTCAATATAGCCAAAGTAGTGTATCCTATTTTTCAAGTATCAAAGTTGAAAAAGGCTATGGTCACTCACCAAATTGAGATTGAAGTATCAGAGGGATTGGAGGATAAATCTATTGGAGTTGTCCATCTTCACCGTGTGTTTACTCAGAGGATCCCCTTCATGGTGTAAATGTAATGCAGTGGCAAAGTACAACAGGCAGATGAAGTAAATTCTGGGGATCAAGTGAACTTCCATGAGCCGTTTCCTATATTCTACCTAGGGAACTAGGCATCTTCTGGTGGCAGAAAAATGTACCGAGTAGCTTAGACCTAGTAGTACCGAACCATCTAAACTAGGAAGAATAACGGCAAGAAAAGAGTTTAGTGAGGGAACCGCGTATATAATTCTAAGTGGCAGTAGTAGCATATCAATGATCCACTTATCCTTTGGAGAAGGGAAAATTATATGCACAGTTAATTAGCTAGTAGAGGCTACACAAACTTTTGATACTTACTACAATAGAAATTTGGAGCTTAAGTTCCGTGTAGATCTATTCCAATCCAATGAAATTGGACTCAACTATTTACATTGATTAGTTTAATATAATCAATACTCACATTTGGTAGGCACTTAAATTGTATGCTGTCTCCTCTCTCTAAAAATATCCCGAGAAGACCACTTCTACTTTCGTTTTTTTCTTTTTCTGTTTCTCCTTTTAGTTCTTTCTCTTTCATGTGTTTTGTTCTTGCTTTTGATGTGTTTTATTTTCTTTGTTTCTCTCTTCCTGTTTATTCATCTGGATACATTTAGAATGCTCAGGCAAGCTCATGAAGCTTCAAAATGCTTGGGGAAAATCTTATTCCAAGTCTCCTTCTGTGTTAGCCCTTAAAAATCCTGAAGATTTGTGTTCTCCATCTCCTCTTGCTAGGGAAGGAATGGCCCTTGATCCATTGGTCTCTTGACCGTTTGAGTCCCTGCTGTTTTAGGTAAAATTGATGTGACCTGTCCTTTAGAAGGTCAAGGCAGGGGGCCCGCCGTTTTGGTTCCCTTAAGAGTTTTTTACTCTTCTGTGCCGGGTTGTTTGCTCTAGGAAAATGTTTCTTTTATTCCTAGTACTTAAAACTAGTGAATCCATTGTTCAAGCCATGGTAAAGCTGGCTGATCACATGGAGGCCTGTGCATCTATATCTGAAACAGGTAAATTACTGCTTTCTTCTCCGATCACCTCTGCCTAAACTAGCTACCACTATCCAACCCTCCTCCTTCTCAAAACCAAAACCCACCATCACCCTCCTATGCCCATGCTGCAATTGAAGAGTCAAACCTTAAGCATAAAATGAATGTTGCCCTAACTTACTACCTAGAGGGTAGGTGATAAAATACATGAGGCCCACTGAAAGAAGTTTTCTAGTGGGAGAGAATATTTGGTGAAACAATGCTTCTTTTGGGGCAAAAGCTTCCTCTTCTTAACTGTCAACAATATAGCTTGTTCCATATGGACTTGTGATGGCCTTCTTAATGTTCTCAGCAACAGGTATGGAATCTATTCTTTTAGTTTTTGGTGAAGAATCATTGCTTAGGGTTCTTTGTCAATTGTGGTTCCTTACATGAATATTTGGTTCTTGAAAGGTGGAGAAATGTGTATGCAATTGACAGGGGTTGAACTGTTTAAGATGTCTATTTAGGTAAAGTTTTGGGTGGTCCCCATGGAGTTCCTCATAATGATGGCATTTATGTTACAAGTGTTTTGTGAAGACCTTTGCAAGTGGACATTATCACTGATTTAGATGTGAGAGATAAACTTGTTGGAGCTTCAATATAGGTGGATCTAAGAGAGGATTCTCTACATCTTTAGAGATGGAGATGTTTGATGGTTGAATGGTGCAAATTTCAATGGAGAATTAATCGATTCCCTCGAATTGTTCTACATGTAAAGTCTTTGGATACAGTTTTTTTGTGTCATTAGGTGCAATACCAATGGGGGGAAGAAGTGGTTTAGTTCCAGCTTAATCTAAAGATTGAGGAGGAAAAAGCTTTAGAAAAAGGAAAAAAAAAAGAAAAAAACTGATGGAAGAGATGAAAAAGCTGTAATTTGTTAGAAAAGGTAGGGGAAGTTTTAGTGTTGATGAGGTAAACGATCTTATTTCTAGACTCTCTAAGAAAAAGAAAATAGAGTTAGAGGACCACAGAGGACCTGGTGGTTTCCTTAGTCAAGCAGAGGGAGCTAATGCAATAGATGCCTTGAGTGGAGAAACATCTAGTGAGTCCCATTTCTCTCCCCCTCAATTTGGCTTCCAAGCTAACTGCTTTGGGAAATTAGAAGTGGCGATAGGTAGTTCCACAAGCATTTTTCTTCAAACACAAAACTTTCCCCTAGCTGAGACTTAAAAGAGGATGAGGAAATTTCTTACATGGCCCCTCAATTTGGCTTCTAAGCTAACTGCTTTGGGAAATTGGAAGTGGTGATGGGTAGTTCCACAATTATTTTTCTTGAAACATAAGAATTTCCCCTAGCTAAGACTTGAAAGAGGATGAGGAAATTTCTTACATTGTCAAAAGGAAAAAAAGCGACAAAAAAGGAGAATAGGAAGAAAGGAGCAACTCGCCGATGGGTTGGCTTCTAGGTGGTGGTAGTGTCTTGGGTTTTCTATGTCTTTCCTTGTTGTAAATATTTAGTTATCTAGATGGAATGTAAGGGGTTTGAATGACCCGAACAGAGCCAAACGTGTTAGAGAGTTTTATTAGGAGAACAAGGTATCATTTTTGGGTTTGTTAGGAATCAAAGTTGAAATCAGCAAATGTGGAAAATGTGTAGAGGCAGCTCCACCCATCCTAGTACCTGAAAATCCCATTGTCATGGATGGTTTAGGATCCAGATGTATGGATGGTAATTGTCCTCTTGGTGAAGTAGCAATTAACCAATAGTGATTGTGTCCTTGGAAAGAAAACTTCTATTTTAAAGCTACATTTGTGTATGGTTATGACCAAGAAAATAAAAGGAAGATCCTACGGAATGATTTAAAATCTAAGAACTCAAACTAGATGCTTTGTGATTTTAGGTGATTTTAATGAACGTAGGAGGCTTGAAGATAAGAATGGAGGTAATGATGTGCCCTCTAAGGAGTAGTACAATGTTTAGTTGATGGCAATCAAAACCTAAGTTGCAGATTCACAAGGTTAAGAGCTACTCGGTGCTTGAATGGATAGAAGAAAAACCAAATTTGTAGGAAGAAGTATGATAGAATGATGCTGAGGTAAGGGTTCTAGACTTTTGACGTGAGAGAGCAAATCACAAGCATGGAAGATGTGTCTCTGAGAGGAATAAGCACTCCAAGAACTGAATTAACTGAAGAACAAGTTGATTAACAAAGCATGGTGAAGTTTAGCATCTGAATTAGGCTTGACTAAGCTTCTAAGTTCTAACTTATGAAAACTTTTGATATTGAATATCTGTTGACTTTTGGCTACGATTGAGATTGTGATCTAGGTTGCATGTAACTATAACGTTCTAGAAGATTTGTCTTGAAGATCGAGGACGAAATCTTAAGATTTTAGGTTGAAGAATTATTTCATTCCTTGTGTAGGTTAGGCCATTTAAGTAGTTGAAGATTTGGTCTAGTAAATAATTTGGCTGTTTCTTTTCATGTTGTTTCCTTTTATATTTATAAAGGTTATTAGATTCTAAGTAGTTAATGTTACAAGATAGATAGTAGTAGTTGATATATTCAACCTTTATTATCTTTATAAATTCAAGAGTTGATTTTCCAATTCTCTGTTCATATCAATTACCTTAGTTGATTGTGGCGAGGAAGTATTAATGTTTCCTAAGATTACATTGTATGTTATTGTGATTTGTGAGTTATGTGAATTCTTTTACGTATTTTGTTATTGAATCTTCCATGAGTCATATTGGATTGTTTTATTAACAACTTGATTGCTTGACAATTGTGAGTAATTTCAATGGTTAACTTAATCAATCTCTGTTCGTTTTTCTATTTGTGAGTAGTAATAAGTTGTAACCTATCCATATCCATTTAAATTTTGTACCTTATAAGAAAAAGCCCATAAAATATTTCCTCCTTATATTTTAGACCTATAAAATGTACAAAGAATCAATTTTTCATTTGTTGTGCATTTGACCATCGTGTCATATATCCTTTCATGGATTTTAGGTGCATTGGTGTTATTTTGCAAATGTAGATTATGCTCACTCCCTTGGTCTTGAACATACTACGATGACAAAGAGTAATGGAAACCTACTTTTAAGGAGATTGGATAGGGCGCTAATCAACAATGCTTGGGTTACTTCATTTCCTCTTATAGAAGCTTTGGCTCTTTTGCCTGGTCTATTGGACCATAGTTCTTTGTTGCTAAATCATCACTTGGAAAGCTATCATAAGAAATTCTTTACTAGTTCTTCAACTTTTGGTTCCATCATTTGAAGTTTTGGGAAATAGTGATTGAAGCATAAAGTAGACAGGTGAAAGGAATGGTGATGTTTAAAGTTTTTTTGAAGCTTTAACTATTGAAACTAGAATTGAAAAAGTTAAATCAATTTGTGTTAAAAAATTTGACCTTGAAATCTGAAGAAGCAAAAGACTCCCTACACCATATTCAAGAAGCTAGTAAAAGGCATCCTTTATATGGAAATTAGGAGGAAGAGAAAAGGCTTTTGCTAAGTTATATTGTCTAAATGCAATGGAGGAAAGTTTGTCAAAACAAAAATCTAGGGTAAGATAGCTTGCGCTTAGTGATAGACATACTTCCTTTTTATTTCATTTCTTAAAACCAGGGGAGAGTAAGAATTTGTTTGATCTTCGTTGAATGAGGAAGACGTGGTGGTTATGAATGTTGAAGAGGTTAAAGGCTTAGTCACAATTTTTTCAAGAAGCAGTTGCTAGAAACAAAATTTATTGATTGTGTGGAGTTATTGAATTCCACTATCTGGAAAGGGTCCCTTAAGAAGCATGGGATGATCTTACAAGAATTGTCCTTGAAGAGGTGAAGGAAGGCTTCTTTCCAATGGCCTTGTACAAATCTTCTACCCTTGATGGTTTTAATCTTAATGTTTTTAAAGAACATTGGAAGATCCTTAAGGAGGAGGGCACCATTGCCATATGGGATTTCCTCTCTTTGGGTAAGCTCCTAAAATGTTTTAACTGTATCTCAATTATTAGGTTGCTCAAGTGACAAAATCCATCTACCTTATATGTTTGTTGTCCCATTTCTTCTTGTGATTCCATCTATAGGTGCATCTTAAAGATTTTTATGGAGCTTATGAAGCCATTACTTCCTCCATTTGATAGGCAAAGTGATGTGACTTAGTGTTCAATAACAGGAATGTCACAAGAACAGAGTAGGTTAGAGCACTTACTTGCACTTTCGATAGGTTTCTTGCAAAGCAGATCACCAAATTAGTACCTTGCAATCCAGACTTACAATAGAAGACAGGAGAGGAGACCTTACTGCTCAAGTCTCTTCTTTCCACTTCCATAACTAACTAACTTCTTAACCAACACTACTACCAACTCTGCCTCTATTTATATGAACCCCCTATCCAATTACCACACTACCCCTACTACTTATAATACCACTAACATACTTCCAAACACAGAACTACACACGCAACACATACAAACTACTACATGCATAACACATACGGACTACTTACACATGCTTACTGCCACTAAACACAAAGGATGCACATAACAAAGCTACAACACAATGCACACACTATCACCCTCACACTTCCATTAGTGCCTCTTATATACATGGAGTAATGGTTTATAAGGTTTAGGGGCTACATCACAAAGAACAAAATTCTTTTATCAAAAGAAGAATGATAGTGGATAACATTCTTATCTCCTATATTGATATGACCCCAAGGGTACAAAGACCAGTATTGCATGTGTACAAGAGGCGTGGTGGATAAGGGTTGTGTAGTGTTTTTATATGCTGTATAGTTGTGTTCTATGTTGCTGTATATGGCCGTTTCTTGTGTTGTATAGTTGTGTTATATAGCTGTTGTGTTGTGTTAATAGAGCTATGGAGTTGTGAGTGAGTAGTAATGTTGTTGTCACGTGTAGATATGCATATAGAGTAGTATTGGGAGAATGGTATTAAGATGTGGTGGGGTATTGAAGAAGCTTTGAGAAGGGTAGTTTTGTGATTCTACTATTAGAAGTATAGGAGTATAAATATGGAAATGTATTGAGAAAATAGAGTGAGAAGTTAGTTAATTGAAAATGCTTTTTGGAGGGAAAAGTTAGAACAAAAGGCTTTTCCTTAGTTGTTGAAATGTGGAGAATCCTAGAGGGTAGTTAGCTCTATAGTGTGTGTGAACATTAGTGATTCAGGTACAACTTCTCTCATCCTATTCTTACTTTGAAATCTCTAAATGTATCAATTAGCGCCGTTTATGGGAAAATTTTCTCTAGAGAAGCGAAATGACGAGAATGGAGTCTAGGGTAGATAATTTGGAGAAGAATGTGGGAACCCTAGATCAACATATTCAAGAGATTAAAGAGGAATTAAAAGGTAACTTTGATGAATTGCAATACCAATTGGTGATGGTCGAGAGGAATTCTACCACCAATTTAACCACACTGAAGGCCTCTATAATTGGGTTGGAAACTTCAATTGCATCTATTTAAGCCACATTATAGAACCTCTGTTATAATACTCAAAGGGATGCAAAAATGAAAGGAATGGTTGAATCTTCATCTAGATCAACCATCCATGAAAGAGTAAGGGATGACATGATGGGAAGATGAGTTGCAAGGTTTGCGACTAGGATGATTGGAACAGAGGAAGGAGGAAATAAGTTGACAACCTTCAATTTACCATCTTGCGATGGTGACGATCCGATGCAATGGCTCACAATGATGGAATAGCATTTGGAGATCCATAGTGTGAGTGATGATCAAAAAGTAGCCACCGCTACTATGTTTATGAAGGGGAGAGTGGTGTATTGGTTAAAGATGCTAAAGTGAAGAATGATTCATTTAGATTGGGAAGTCTTTTGACAAGAGCTACTGTTGTGCTATATTGGTCAATTAGTGGGAAATCCTTATGTAAGTCTCTCAATGTTGCAATAGAGCACCACAGTAACATCTTTTGTTGAATCTTTTGAAACCTTAACTTCATAAATTCTAGATTTAACAGAAATGTGATTGCTCAAGTATTATTTGGGAGGCTTACGTAAAGATATTAGAACTAAAGTGTTGACTTAGCGATTGATATCTTTAATTGATGTAGTTGAGCTATCTTTAAGCATTGAACAAGAATATGAGAAAGGACTCTTTATCTCTCCTCAAGGCCAGTCTCAATCAGAATTGCTCCTGGTTTTATCCCAAAGGCACGAACATTTTCATCTTCCAATGCTATTGTTCCTACTAATTGGTAGTAGCGAGCTCCTAATGGGAACGGCATGAGTAATAGCAATTATTCAGCTAGGCATTGGAATAATTACAACAAAGAAATTGGGTCTTCTACTACTACTGTAAGTAGCGGTTCAACTGGTCGAAATAATGGACCCAAACAAATATCATATTCAGAATTCATCGATAGAAAGAATAAAGATCTTTGCTATAAATGTGAGCAACCTTTTCAATCAGGACATTGTTGTCCTAATAAAACACTTTGCGTCTTGATTCTGGAGGAAGATAACAAGCAAAGTGGGAAGTTTGGGTGGACTTGGAGGAGACTAAGTAAACTGGTAAGGAATGTGAGGGGCAATCCCCAATTTTTGATTCGGAATTGTCTCTCTTATCTCTTAATGGCTTTAATGGCCTTTGGAGACTCAAATTGAGAGGTAAGTTGTTAAACCAATCAGTTTCTAATCTGGTTGATAGAGGTGCAACGCACAATTTTATCTCCCAAAACTTAGTCTAGCAGCTGGACGTTGATGTACATGATACTTGTCCATTTGTTGTGAAGCTAGGTGATGGGAATGGTGTTACTTCTAGAGGGATGTGCTTTAATATAAAATTGACTGTAACTGATCTTGATATAGTTGTAGACTGTTATGTCTTTGAATTGGGTGTTGTTAATATCATTTTGGGAGCTGCGTAGTTACAAACTTTGGGGGAAATTAAAATTGATTGGGAACCATGTATATGAAAATTCTTAAGAGCGATGAAGAAATATTGTTGCAAGGAGACCCTTCATTATAAAATGTAGCTATCTCATATCGACAACTTCTAAAAATTGAGGATTGTGATTATTGTAGCACGTTGTGTTGTGAACTTTGGTAGCGTTTTGGTGTTGAATTAAATGAATAGCAAGCAGATCTTGAGGAGTTGTTAAATAAATTTGTTGCTGTTTTTGAAGAACCGAAAGGACTACCTCCTACAAGGCATACAGATCATAGAATTCCTCTTAAAGAAGGGGTTGGGACTATCAATGTACGCTCTTATAGATATGCCTAAATCCAAAAAGATGAAATTAAGAAAATGGTAAAAGATATGTTGAATGTGGGAATAATTAGGCCAAGTGTAAGTCCCTTTTCTAGCTTAGTATTATTAGTGAAAAAAAGAGGATGGTTCTTGGTGCTTTTGTGTGGATTATAAGGCTTTGAATAATGCTACGGTTCTGGATAAATATCCTATACCGGTTATTGAAGAGTTGCTTGATGAATTGCATGGTGCGATGATGTTTTCTGAAATTAATTTATGTTCCGGTTATCATCAAATAAGGGTATATAATGATGATATTCCAAAAATAGTTTTTAGAACTTATCAAGGTCACTATGAATTCTTGGTTATACCATTTGAGCTGACTAATGCATCGGTAGCATTCTAAGCTACTATGAATGATTTATTTTGACTGTATTTATTGAAGGTTGTTTTGGTATTTTTCGATGATGTCTTCATTTATAGTGTGAATATGCAACACTAGAGAATTTGTGGATTATATTGGCTTTGTTACAAGAACACAATTTTTGTGCCAATAAGAAGTGTATGTTTGGGCGGACTTCTTTGGAGTATCTTGGACATATCATTTCAGTTGAGGGTGTGGCAATGGATTTGGCCATTGTGCAAGGTTTTTTAAGTTGGCTGGTTCTTACTTCCATCAAATCCTTAGGGGGTTTATTTGGTTTATCAGCTTATTACCTTAAATTCATTAAGGACTATGGGAAAATTGCTCAGCCTTTGACTTCTCTTTTAAAAAAGGATTCTTTTGATTGGAATGATGAGGCTGCTCTAGCTTTTCATGCTTTACAACAAGCGCTAGTGCAAGCACCTATTTTGGCAATGCCAGTTTTGATCAACCTTTCACAATGAGTGTGATGCATCCAAAGTGGGATTAGGTGCTGTTCTCATGCAGAATTCTAGGCCTATAGCTTACTATAACAAGGCTTTGTCTAGCCGGACATTGTCTAAGTCAACCTATGAGAAAGAGTTGATGGTGTTGGTTCTTTCTATAAATCATTGGAGTCCCTATTGTTTAGGATGCAAATTCATTGTTAAAACAGACCAAAAGATCCTCAAACATTTGTTTAATTAGTGGATTGCAACACCAAATCAGCAACAATGGCTTGCAAAATTGTTGGCGTATGACTTTGAAATCCAATATAAAGCAGGTAATGACACATTGCACTATTATGACCGCCTTGTGGTGCCTACTGGTTCTTCTTGGGTGTCCTTATTTTTGCATGAATTTCATTCATCCACTGTTGGAGGTCGCTGGGTATGTTAAGACCTACAGGGGATTAGCGGCCCACCTATATTGGGTTGGAATGAAGCAGGATGTCATCAATTTTGTAGCTTCTTGCACAGTTTGCCAATGAAACAAGGTGCAACACTTATCTCCAGCATGTCTTCTTAATCCTCTTCCTATTCCTAAGGCTGTTTGATGTTGTAGTTGGGATAGATTTTCAAAGCATGGGCATTTTCTCCTCCTCAAGCACCCTTATAAATCTAAGACAGTGGCTGATGTTTTTATTAGGGAAGTAGTTTGATTGCATGGTTTTCCTAGAACTATCGTGTCCGATAGAGATCCACTCTGTGAGTAATTTTTGGAAAAAGCTTTTTACTCTTAAAGATATGCGTTTGAATTTTAGCATGGCTTATCATCCTGAAACAGATGGACAAATTGAGGTGCTTAATCATTGTTTGGAGTGTTATCTTTGCTATTTTGCTTTTGACCAACCTAATTCTTGGGCTACTTTGGATTAGTTGGGCAGAGTTTTCTTACAATACTCATTCCACTCTTCAGCTGAAATGACACCTTTTGAGGTTGTGTATGGTTGACCCCCGCCTTCTGTTCCCATTTATTTGACAGGGGAGATTAAATACCCAGCTGTACATGCTGCCCTAACTTCTAGGGATGCCATCCTTGCTCACTTAAGACAGAATTTAGAAAAGGCTCAATTGTAAAACTCTTCACAAGCCAATAAACATCATCGAGATGTGAGTTTTGAGGTGGGAGATTGGGTTTTCTTGCGATTATGGCCTGCTTTGCAAGCAAAAGTAAGGTAAAGTTTTCTCCTAAATTGGCACCGCGCCTCTATAGCCCTTTTTAGATTGATGCACGAATTGGACCGGTGGCTTATAAGCTTTAGTTACCCACTAACTGTCACATCCACCTGGTATTCCATGTTTGCTTATTAAAAAAATCGCATGGTTCTTTTCTAGTATCAACTACATTACTTGATGGATTGGCTGATGATGATTTGGGGGCTATTCAATATCCTCATAAGGTGTTAGGAGGTCAGTTTGAAGCGAGAAATGGAGCAGAGGTTCCTCAAGTTTTAATTCAGTGGGTGGATCAACCATTTGAGGATGCTACTTGAGAGAATACTCAAGCCATTCAGTTGCAGTTTCCAGATTTTGTCCTTAGGGACAAGGACAATACTATGGGGGGAAGTATTGATATGAGCCCAAGGGTACAAAGACCAATATTGCAAGTGTACAAGAGGCATGGTGGATAAGGGTTGTGTAGTGTTCTTATATGCTGTATAGTTATGTTCTGTGTTTCTGTATATGGCCATGTCTTGCGTTTTATAGTTGTGTTATATAGCTGTTGTATTTTGTTACAAGAACTATGGAGTTGTGAGTGAGTAGTAATGTTGTTTTCACGTGTAGATATACATATAGAGTAGTATTGGGAGTATGGTATTGAGATGTGGAGTGGTGTCTTGAAGAAACTTTGAGAAGGGTAGTTTTGTAATTCTACTATTAGAAGTATAGGAGTAGAAATACAGAAATGTACTAAGAAAACAGAGAGAGAAGTTAGTTAATTGAAAATAATTTTTGGAGGGAAAAATTAGAACAAAAGGCTTTTCCTTGGCTGCTGAACCGTGTAGTACCCTAGAGGGTGATCAGCTCTATAGTGTTTGTGAACATTGGTGAACAAGGTACAACTTCTCTCATCCTATTCTTACCTTGAAATCCCTAGACCTATCAACCACGAACTTGTGAAGGATTAGCATAAGTCTTCTTGAGTCCTAAATGTACTATAAAAGGTTGATATTATAAAGGCTTATGATGCAGTTAATTGGATTTTTTTTCTCTAAATTTTCTTCTTTTATAAATTGGGTATATTAGTGCATCACTACATCAAGGTTTTCCATTAAGTTAAATGGGGAGTTAGTAGGCCTTATTCCGAGCTCTAGAGGACTTCATGAAGGGGATCTTACCTTTTTGTTTTGTTTATGGAAACTATTTTTGTTTGTTGAAAGATAAAGTGGTGGATCCTTCTTTTAAGTTTCATTGGCATTGTAAAAGAGAGAAATTAACTCACCTTTGTGGGTGGAGAGCTGCAACTAGTAAAGATGGTTAAGGAAACTCTTCTTCCATTTGAGTCCTTGTCTGGTTTATGAGTGAATCCCGGTCAAATTTTCTTGAGTAGTCTCTTCCCTTGTACAAGAAGAATTTATTAATTGTTGGTCTTCCTTTGGTTCTTACTGATAAGATACTTGGGTCTTCCTTTCACGTCATCAAACCTTCAAAAACTTCTTGTAGGGATCTGGTTCAAAGGGTCAGCTCTTGCATAAATCTATGGAGTAGCAAGTTTTTATCTTTCGCTGGTTGGTTTCAACTAATTGAGAGCTTTTTGTCCCCTGCAAGTCTATGTTCATCCATTTTTGTTCCTACAAAATGTATTTTGAAGGAAATTTTGTCAAAGATGAATAAATTTTTTTGGAATGGGAATCATGAGTCACGAGCTGAGGTAATTTGGTTCTAGGGTTGCTCTCTGATTTTTCCTAATTTTCACTTATGTTGGAGTAAATCCAGTCAATTAGTATCAATTGAAGCTTTGATACCATGAAGAATTTTGAAGTAAAACACCCTTGATATTTATTCATTACTGTGGTAACAATATATACACGAGACTCCCCATCAAGAATAAAACATATTCCTAACTTTGTGCAAATAAATATAAGATCTGAGTAGCTGAGATCCTTATCCAGATAAAGTGAAAGAGAAAAAATTATGTAGGCCATAAAAGCAAGTGGTATATATATGTGTTATGTACTCCATTTTCTCTTTCTTTCTTTCTTTTTTGTTGGGTAAAATCCTAGGAAAATCTAATGAATAATTTTATTTCTCATGAATCTCATATGTTCTTGCTTCCGTACTCTTTTGTTTTAGAACATGTAGAATCATACATGAGAAAAGATGCATGCTTATTTTCTAAAGCTACGAGAACATGAAACTTTATTTTGAAAGTTTAGGAGATTTATTTATATTTGACCAATATTTTATGGTGTATTCATAATTTGCTCTCTATTTCCTCTAATGCACAATTGACACCAGTAAACTTCAACAGAAAAAACGAAAAATAAAACAATTTCACTTAACCTTTTCAACACATCCATAAAAGGATAATTCTTTAGTCATGTTGATTGTGTGTGTACACATAAATTACAAGGATAAGAAAGGGAAGAAGTATCCCTAGATCTGGAAGAAATGTTAATAAACGAAATATAATAAAAACTCTCAACAAATTTCCCTACAAACCCCCCTAGGAAGAAGAATCGCCGGATCTGGAAGAAATGTTAATAAAGGGAATATGAAAACTCTGTCAATCAAATTCCCTACAGAAACCATTAATTAAGGGAAACTAATTACACGATAATAAAATCTCCACATTCCACAAGAATATTCTAACACCAGAATATTCCTACAAATATTCTAACAACTTATACACATAGATACATATGAATAGATAAGGACGAAAAAGGTTAATCACCCAAAATATGAGCAGATATTGTTCCCCTAGAGGATAATAACTAATTTGGAAATGAGCAGTTTAAAGTAATCATATTGTGACCAGTTTTCTGACTATATTGTCTAATAGAATGGACAATGTTCGGTTTTCTCAAAATTTCTGCTTTTTAGAAGTTCCTTTTCTGAGGTTTCTTGGTTAAAACTAGCTTGCTTATGATGATGTCAATAATAAATTCTCCACTCCTGTATCTTTCAGCGGTCCAGTGACATCTCAGTTTCCCTCCCTTCCGATACAGGGACCCTGGTACGTTACTAAGTTATTAAATTCACAACTAACTCTGTCTATATGGAAGTACTAACTGCTTTTATTTGTAGTTTGTTTTCTTCACAGGAGGCATCGTATTCTTAACACTCATCATTAACGGTTCGACGACACAGTTTGTTTTACACCTCTTAGGCATGAATAAGCTGTCTTCAGCAAAGGTGACTATGAATTTAATGTCAAGCGAATCCCCATTTCCATACATGGTTTAAACATGACAAGGAACAGCATAGCTTTCAGTGTTAGTAGCTTGAGGATTTCCCAAAGCTCAACTCGTATATCTAAGAATCCACTGTAAAAGGAACAAGTTCCCAAAAGGAAGTTTTGATCTGTTTTCTTGGTGGAAATCGTCAAATTAGCTCACTACAAATGCTCCTCCCACCATTTTCCTAAGATCGACAACATTAGTGGGAGGGAGTGAATTAGATATTCAGCTAAAAACCTGTTTTAACAAAACTTAAGCAAAAGGAAGTAAATAAATAATTGCTAGTAAATAATTGAATGAGGCAAGACAATAGCAAGCATTCCAAGTTATTACGTGGTCCAACCCATTGCCTATGTTCCACTGCCATCCTTTTATTCCTTGAGTACTTGAAAACCAATTCACTAAATTATGAGTTATCAACCAAAATGCAAACAATTACAGCTTGATAAATAAAATTGATCTTAAGTTGCAATCCTACCAATTTCTCTGATTACAGTCATTCTAAGTAGTGAATTATACACTTTAGGTGTATAATCTTTCAAATCCAGTCATGCAAATAGAAAACAAGAGGAAGCAAAATTGATGCCATTAGTTATTGGTTCATTAAAATTGGTCTCCAATGCCTCAAAAGTTCTCTTACTATCCCATAGATATCTTTTTTGCCAGGTGGATGACTTGATTGCAAAGTGTTAGCTTCTAGTATATAGTATCTGTTTAAACTTACACACTTTTTATGAGGATCCTGGGTGTACATCAAATATCATCCTACATCTTCCAATAGAATGAGTGCTGAAACAAACTTTACTTTCTTCATTTTTTCCCCTTTTGGAGCCCAAGATGGATGGTAACCGTCTCTAACGAGTCAAAGGTAGTGGGATCTATACTCTTCTGGTAGATTCACAAGCGGATAATCTCTCCTTGAGTCCTTGCCACAAGGATCGAATCTAGGTGCTCTAATATTCTAGGCTAAAGCATTAACCACTAAAGTACACCCTCATTCATGGGTTCAGTTTGTTTGTCCTGTATGTAACAGTTTTCCTTCTTATTTCTGCACCAACCAAAAAAAAAAAAAAAAAAAAAGATCAAGAACATAACTCATTTCTTGCAATGTTACATATAACATGCAATTTCGACATTCTCACCTGGAGACAAGGCACTTGCCCCAACAGTAATCTACACTTCAATTAGTTTGTACCACCAGTAAGCCACATATTTGTTGAATACCAATAAAATCATGTTGCTATAAACGTTATCATAACAACCGAGCAAGCATATGGGGGTCAATCAAGTGCTTCTATATCCTGCATTCTGAAATTGATGTAGCAATTCTCCTTGGAGACATTCAAGGAAGTGACAAAAGAGTTGCTTCTGGAGAAAACTGAACTTGTCTTTTTAGTTGAAGTTGTTCTAAATTAATGGCAAGTCCATGCATGTATTTTAAGACATTATATTTCATTGTCATAAATACTTGATGTTATTTTACATTTTTTTTTTCTTTTCTTTGTTTAAATATGAAATATATATTTTTTTCTCTCTCTACCCAGAGGCGTATATTGGAATTCACTAAATATGAAATGTTGAATAAAGCCTTGGAGGCTTTTGGTGATCTTGGAGAGGATGAAGAGCTAGGACCTGCAGACTGGCAAACAGTAAAAAGATATATTCCTTGTCTTGGTGATTTGGAAGGGGAACCTTTGCACCCTCATACAACATCAGAAAGTGATGGTAGCCTAGATCCCATGAATTTAAAAGATATACGTATACGTCTTCTAAATGGTAAGTTTGTTCAAGCAATAGATATTTCAGATGTGTCTTAGTTATTGATTGATATCCTTTCCTTTTATTGAATCCATGTGTGTTTTTATGGGTGCAGAGAGGTAGGGAGATAAGAGGTAATGAGAGAGAGCGCTTATTGAATGTTGCATTTCGTTTGTCTCTACTTCTTCGATATACAACAATAACATGCTTCGCCTTGCATTTACCTATAGTATCACTAGTTTTATCATTATGCAACATTAGATGCCCTTTCTTTATGTTTAGTTCAAGTGAGGAGTGTGTGATGTACAAGTATTTAGATATATTATACTAAAATTTAATTTGAATCATGTTTAATTTGATTATAACATTGGATATTTTACTGATAAGAACAGAAAAAAACCAATATATTGAATTACCAAAAACAAAAAATAAGAATGATCCAAGAAAGCCCTGGATATGGCACTTCTCTAAGTATTCCCATATATTTTGGAACAATCTAAATAACGCAAGGAGTAAATCCAGAGTTTAAAAAAAAAAAAAAAAATGCTCTCTCCTTTTCATTTAACTGACACTTTTTTTGGGAGTAGAGTGAGGTGGAGCCTTAAAACACAGGGAAGAAGCTGGTGTTACAACACCTGGATGGTGCTTTACAAGTAGGAGCAAGACCTTTCCTCCTCCTCCTCCTTTTTTTTTTTGGGGTGGGGGATAAGGTCAGGTTTCATTCCACATAAACAATTATAAAAAGATGTACAGTCCACTTGACAAAGCTCAAAATAAGCAGACTATGAAAGAAAGGGACACTCTCCCTAGTATTTAGTATTGGTATGTGCAAAAAGGAGTAAACAAGGTGCATGGACCAAGACTTTTCTAAGCTCACTTTAGCACAAAACAGATAACTAGTGACAAAATTATTACTTGGACACAAGACCAAGCCCATCCTTTTCGTAAAACTAAGCTTTCTTTTCCATTGGGAGCTCGACCAAACAGGAAATGAAAAGTCGTACTATAAAATTGACAATGTCTGGATATTTATGGTGAACCTTGCAAAAAGGAGTTCGCAGCAAAGAGAACAAGTGAAAGGACTGGTCCATGAGAGACATTTCAGACACCTTCTCACTAGGGTATTCTTGTGCAAATGGAGTTTTGTCCTAAACAGCTATGCCACAACTACGGAGCTCTAGGATAATGTCAGCTAGATGAACTCATACCTAGGGAATCAATCTTAAATCTGTGAGATCATGATCTTGCTAAGAGAGTTGCTGGAAGATGGTGATACAGAACAAAGTATTTCAATTTGTTGCAACATCTTTGGAAGACTTAGACCTCTTCAATGATTATGAATGGCAATCAAATGATGGATTTTCGGACAATATCGTGCAAATTTACTCAAACCAAGGGAATTGGTCTCAAAATTATGATATCATGATTAAGCTAGGAGAGTTGTGGCAAGATGATGGCACAACTACAAAGTAATTCAACTCATTCAAATGTCTTTGGCTAGGCTTAGACCTCTTAAAAAATTATCGTTGAGTAGTAAATATAAAGTGCGCACAAAATCGTTAAGTTTAAGGTTTAAGATAGAATGGTTTCAGTGGTAACATTATTATATTATTAAAACAGAACCCCTGCATCATAATTCAAACTTCTATATCATCATTCAGCCACTGTTTAATTAAGTTGTATGCGTAACCCATTTTAGTCAAAGTTTGAAGGAGTAAGTGGAGTGTCAAATAATAAATTTTAAATATGTACCAAATCTATAAGCTTAAACTTTGAGATCCCATATTAATTAATGCAATATCTCTCCTTGTTTCTCTGCATTCTCATGCTTCGTGCTACCTTATATGGTTCTTTTTGTTTTTAAATTCTTTTATTAATTTGAACTGAATTGTGACAGTTGTAGTGTTAACCTTGACAACTACGAATAGAAAGATATTAGGAAGTTGACTGAAGATCATAGGATAAGGTCTTGGCTGGTCTCAACACCAAACTTGATGAGGACAGAGGAAGGATCAGCCACTGCCTCCCATTAGCAAAGTTTTTGCTGGGGTAGAAAGGGAGTAGAGTTTAAGGCAACAAGCCAAAATGGGAGCTCTGTGCTTGTAATACAAGATGGAGCAGGCATGGCTGCTTGGCTGAGTGACACGCCTAGGATTTGGTGTGATTACTACAATAAGCTGCAACAAACTAAGTAAAACTGCTGGAAACTTTACAGGAAAGAAGCCAATTGGAAGTTGAACAAGCATGGGGAGAAACCAAGTACATTCTACTTCATTTGAAGCTGCAGAAATACTGTTCAGCAAAGATTGAATAGAGCAGCTTCTAGAATTGTTGCATTTCAGTATGGTATCTCGTATTTCTAGTGGTTAATTGCACATACTGGTAGGTGTCCAGAACAGTGATTGACATTGTAAGATGGTTTGTGTACTTGAAGGTTTTAAATCAGGGGTTCTAACTATTCTAGTTACAATATGGAGTCCTAGTGATCATTATTAAATAACGTTGCCCAACTTTCCTGAGACAACTTAGCTGACAGTGGCCTAGGACTATACCTTCTCGTGTTGAGTCCTTAAATGTGATTACTGACTTCAATTTTTTATTTCGTATTACAAGTTCTTCTAGTAGTTGGATGCTCTACAGTTTGTATAACCATACTTCTAAAAGCATATCTTATGTTAGGTGTACAGGCTGCTTACTGGGAGATGCTGGATGAGGGAAGGATTACTCAGACTACTGCAAATATCCTGATGCAATCAGTGGATGAAGCAATCGACTTGGTCTCTGATGAGCCTTTGTGTGATTGGAGAGGATTAAAGTCACATGTTCATTTCCCTAACTATTACAAGTACCTTCAAACCAGCATCTGGCCACCAAAACTGGTTACATATTTCACTGTGGAGAGGTTGGAATCTGCATGTTACATCTGTGCTGCATTTCTCAGGGCACATAGAATTGGACGTCGACAACTCCATGACTTCATAGGTATTTATTGAATAGGGTTGTGTTCTTTAATAACGCAATTAATCATTGTCTAAGGGCAATTATTTTCCTCCAATTTTTTATTGTTAAAAGTTCCTTTCTTTTTCTTATTTATCAATTTCCTGCTTACATTTTTCTTGAGTAGAACTGGTTTTTCCCCATACATGTGCTACTATCGTCATCTACTTATGTTGTCTGTGTAAGCTGGTTAAAGAAAAACTTAAGAATCTATATGATAACAGCTTAAGATCTGTTTCTAAATGAAAAGGAAATTAATATTGCGTTTTTAAAAAAAATTCCTAAAATAGGGCTCTTTCAAAAATAATCCGAAAAATACCACACTTGAAATTGATTTTTCAAAATGTAAGTTTAAGATGAACTGAAATCGCCTCTTGCAAACCCGATTTTAAATAGTAAACTTAAAATTGGCTCTTTATAAGACGATTTCAAAGAGTTTAATATGATGACGTAAAGATTGAAGCAAGTAGTATGCACTTGGTGTATTGGTTAGTACATTGCACTTTGACTCCAACTTTTAGGGTTTGACTCCCACAAGGCTTTTATTTTGCAAAACAAACAAGCAAAATATTCCTTGCAATGCAAAAAGTTCCACCGCTGGAATTCGAACATAGGTCTTTTGGGTAAAATACCTAAGTCGCAACAGCTAGACAACAACATAATCTTAGTAAATGTTTGGTATAAAAGCCGATTTTATATTAAAATTCACATACTTGTTTTTTCAAAAATCGATTTTAGTATATTTTGAAGTTGCAATTTGAAAAACCAATTTTGGGTGTGGTATTTGTAATATTATTTTTTAAAAAGCCCTCTTTTTGGGATTAGTTTTTACAAATGCATTATTAATTTCCTTTTGCCCTGTTTGTTACATCAAATTTGCCAAGATTTGATTCGTAGCATTCATGGTGTAACTTTAATCTTGGTTGGTATCCATCTAGATGCATCATGAGCTGTTCACTTCTATAGCATGTTTTGATATCCAGGCATGCCTTTAATTGACTTCCATTGAGGAAATAACACTGACCTGGGTCCATCATTAGTTATGTACATTATAAAAATGAAATAGACTAGCAAAAAGAAGGTTGAGGAACTATTGATAGATTCTTTAGAGAAAGGGCAACCGTTGAGGAAAAAATATGTTCTGCAAGAGGAGAGAGCAAATTAAATTGAATGTCAGTATGATAGGTATATGATATGGGATCATGTTTTGAAGGATTTCTCCCTACAGAGTGTTTTCAGGAAAAGAAAATTACTGAATATGAAGAAATACAACCATAATAACCACTGTAATGTTATTATGTGCATTGTTCCTTCTGATAATGCGTATTTACATGATAACTGGCCAAAAAATATATAATTTACCCTTTAGGAACACCTGATGCAAGTTCTGGTGACTTTGTTACTATCGGTACCCAAGAGTTCATCAGCTTTTTTGGGTAAGAAATAAATTACTTAACCAAAATTGTACGAGTGGGTTGCACAAAATGAGCATGCAAAAAACCTGAAAATCATAATGAGTATCAAAGCACAAAAGGATACTTAGTATGATTTGAAGGTCTACGCTATAGAGAGCTTCGAAATTTATAAAATACAAGATAGCACAGATCTAAATACAGCTTCTACTGGAGTATCCATCTCTCCCACATGTCTTTTGTTTATTTCCTTCCAAAATTAGTAGCATCTTGCTGGAAAAGTCTTCCTTTGTATAGCTTTTAGATTTCTAATGTTAGAGGTATTCACAAAGTCATCCAAGGTGACAAAACTTGAAGTAGATCTAGTCCATCCGATTGCTTGCTCAACATATTTCCATAAGTCCTTCACAAAATAACATGATAAAAACAGATGATTATGATTTTCTTCCTCCCTTCGACCTAAGTAGCTGCAATTAGACTCGATTTGCAATTTACTAATTTGTCCAAAGTGTGCGACTTTTTCTGAACTATCATCTATAGGATTGCTATGTTATGGGCATATTCTTCTCAATGATCCCATGTGGCACATTATATTCTTAACTATACTAAAGAAGGCTAAATTCTACCTGAAAATCACACACAAAAGATTTTAGGGAGAGAAAGTAGAGATAAAAACTCTGATTATTGACTAAATTTCACTCAATGTCTAGATGAATATAAACGAGGGGAGGTCCTCTATATGTACAATTGGCCCTTTTTAATGGATGATCAAGATTTATTTTATCTACTGATTATAATTGAATTATATTTACTTACCTTACTTACCGTGTTTACTATCATACATTGAATCTGAAAATCTTCTTAAAACCTTCTTGCTTTTAAAATTTTCATTAAGTCTAGCCTTGAGCCTTTTTCTTCTAATGGGCCATACGAACTTTTTTCCCATGTCCTGTTTGGCTTATCTCTTGTTATTAGGCTCATACTAGATATATCTTTAGAGCCCTGAAAGATTAGTTTATGACATTCTCTCCTACCTAATCCAGCGACGTCCTCATCATGCCTATTTTTTTGAATTTTGATCCACTCGATATCTTAACTTTGTTTCTCTATATGTACTCATATCATGAGAATGCTTGGCAACCTTTATTCTTGATGCCCAGTGTATCGCCCTGCCCTTTTGATTCTTATCTTTAGTTGTTGAGGCCTCATCTTGCTTTTCTAAGTTTATTAGTTTTGAATTTTGTGGGATCTTATCATTTGTTCTTTCTTTAATCTCCCCTACCAAAGTCGAACTTTCTCCTTTCATCAATGCCGCTTCCATTGTAATTTGCATTGATGTAGCAAGCTTTGTCACCCATATGGTCTTTGTACTTACTAGGATTATGCATTGAGATCCCTAATTGATCTAGCAAATACAATTAGATCAAGGAACAATAATGATATTATTCCTATCTAAGAAGTTCATGTTAATAACAAACTCAAAATCATTTATAGGGACTGCATCAGTGTTCTCCTTTCCTTGGCAATTTCCGATGCTGAATTTTACAGGGGGTTCCTTGGAGTTAGCCGTCTTTTATTACGCTTTACTTTGTTTAACCTTTAGCCTAAGTCTAGAGACAACATCTTTTAAGATGAATAAATGTGAAGCCTTCATGTCTATTATAGCATTTATCTTTCTTTCAGCTACTTTAGCCTCCACATATATTAAGCTATTTCTTTCCTTTGTATCTTGAGACTTTATAGCATAGAGAAGCCGGATGAAACTAAGCTGACCCTTATCATCTTTATTGGTTTTGTCCTTTGCAAGGAGAGCATCTAATTGTTCCCTTTTTGGATAATCTTTAGCATGGTGCAGTCCATCACAAAAATAGCACTTAAGTTATCGTTTCCTTCTACTATTCGCCATCCTCCTTCTCCTTCCCCTTGGAGAACTTGGAGATCTCTTACTTTCATTCTCTCTCTCTTTTTCCCGTTCATTACTTATGGAATGCCAGTTCTTCTTCCTTTTTCTTTTTTGGATAATCTTTAGCATAGTGCAGTCCATCACAAAAACAGCACTTAAGTTGTCGCTTCCTTTTATTATTTGCCATTCTCCTCCTCCTTCCCTTTGGAGAATTTAGAGATCTCTTACCTTCGTTATCTCTCTCTTTTTCCCGTTCATTACTTACGGAATGCCAGTCTTCTTCCTTTTGTAGCTCCACCCGTCCTTCTACTATAGAATGGCTTCTGAGATATTCTTTATCCTATGACTCTCTAATTCTAGTTTAGCCCATGGTTTCAAACCATCTATGAATATAACAAGAGTATCATCTAGGTTAAGGTCTAGTATCACCAGCATTAGTTCTGACAATTCTTGGACATACTGCTTTACATTGGTCTTTTGTTTGAGATGCTTGAGTTTGATCTTAGCTTTTCTCCTCACATTTTGGGGGGAGAATTGATCTCAAAAATTCGTTACAAAGTGTGGCTATGAGGTAATATTATTCGCCTTTCTTCTCCATCAAATTATTGTCATATCTCTTAGGTATAAGGCTATCGTTCTTAATTTTCTCCCATCAATGACAAACCCTATTGCCCTAAATTACTGCTTAATTTCTCATAGAAAATTGTCTACTTCTTTTGCGGATCGTGTTCCCTTAAAACAATCCAACTTCGATACTTTTACTCTTGTGACTAGCTGGATAGTTACTCTATTAATAATAGTAGCCTAGCATATTGTTAATTGATTCTTAATGTCTTTGATCTTCTACCACATAGTTAGGATGACATCATCAATTTTAGCTTCATAAGTTTCTTGTTTGGTACCCAGGGCATCTACTCGACCCTTAAGTGTGCTCTCCTTTTGCTCAATAATCTCATTACATTATTGTAGTTCCTTTAAGGCTTCGTTTAAAGCTCTCTGTAACTTGTTTCAAAGTTCTTCCTTAACCTCCTCTATATGGGCCTGAGATTCATTAAGCTGCTCTTTTGCTTTGGCTATACTCAACTTAGCCTTCTCCATCTTGTCATTTAAGGAGTTTAGCATATCCTTGGACCTTTTGACTGGTAATGTGACGATCATTTGCATCGGCCACTTGGTTCACCACCTGGTGGTTGTTTTTAACTCTAGAAAATGATATTTTCCCTTCAAAAGCTTGTTTTGATAGCATTTGTCACGGGCATATTATTATGAATGCTCTCGTGTGACACTTAGTGCTCATAATTATATTAAGGAAGGTTAAGTTCATCTTAAAAACTAACAAGATTTTAAAGAGAGAAAGAAATTTTGATTATTAACTGAATTTCACTCAATATTTGAATGAATACAAATAAGGAGATACCCCCTTTATATACAAATGGCTCTTTTGAATAGAAGATGAGATTTATTTCATTTAATGGTTACAATTGAATCATATCTATCTACTCCACTTATTGTACCTACTACTATGTATTGAATTTGCACATCTCTGGAATTTCTTTAGAACCTTCCAACTTGTACAATCTTTCTTGAGCTTGGGCTTGGACTTGGGCTTGGGCTTGAGCCTGAGCTTGAGCCTAAGCCGGAGTCTGAGCCTGAGCCTGAGCTTTTCTTTTCTATGGGCCATAGGAACCTCTTACTTGTGTCTCCTTTATCTTTTCTTTAATTGTTAGGCTCCTGTTGGACGTATCTCTAAAGCTCTGAAAAATTAGTTTGTAACAATTGCATGCCTTAGTATACTTCCTTTATACCACACTAGTGTGGACCATGCCACTCTTGGTTGCTTTTCTTTGGCTAGAGAATAAGTGTTTTTAATAGCTAAATTTTTGGACTGTCTTTGTCCAAATGAGTAAGTTAGTAGCTCCTTTTCTCGGTTTTAAGGTTACAAGACTTTGAGTCACAACTAGCCACCTTTCACCTCTTGGCCACCTCTAAGAGTCTCCATCAATAAAAGAGCTTAGAAGAGTATCTTTGGGGCACCTATAAGTAGTGGCAAACAAATTTGATGTTTGGGATAAGTATATTTCAAATCATCTATGCTTTTGTGAAAATTCAATCATGTATTAGATCTTTTGGGTGGGTCATGTTAAACTCTAATTAAATGCTTTACTTCATGCAAATTATCTTTAGTCCTCTCTATTTTATTATTGCACCAAATACGTCTCTTATGTTGTGGCCTCACATTACAGGAATACCATAAGAGGAGTGACATACCAACAGAGAGGACTTAAATCACTCACTAAAAATATAGAAAACTCAATTAAATTCTGTTATAGACTCCTTTTAAAGATAACAAACTTAATAAAGTCTTAGCACGAACATAGAGGGATTATCCCTAACCTAGGTAAAGGAAAAATCCCAATTCAACATAATTTGTCTTCAAACTGTGAGTATATCACCATGGTTTTATTTAGAGATTTAACTTTTCTTCTTCAAAGCAGGAGTTTGGTGGCATTTGACTTTTCAATCCTAAACACGTGGTGACACTTTATTAGCCTATTGCTCTTACCCTGTTCAATTTAGATGGCATGTTTAAATTTATGCGATAAATATTTAATCAACAGACATTTGAGGACATCTACTTTAGCAAAAATTTAATTATTTTATGTGCATATTACATTGTGGTACTGTCCACCTGTATTTCTTGGGACAAAATGCTATTACACAATGATGCTAATATTTAGCTGGCATAACCACTTCCAGTCTCTATGTATCTTTTTGTTTATAGGAGACAGTGAAGTTACTTCTATAGTGATTAATGAAAGTGAGTCAGAGGGAGAGGAAGCAAGAAAATTCTTGGAAGATGTCCGTGTAACGTTTCCTCAGGTTTGTATCAGAACCTCCTGCATTATCCTGTCATCCTGACAACTTGTTTGGTAGCTGAAATAGTATTCATGCTATTCATGTATATTGAACACAATAGTGTCACATCTCAACATACACAAGTTGATCTAACTTCAATTGAGCTCAACCCAACTTCACATGCGATATAATGTAGGTCTTAAGGGTTTGGTGGCACCATATATGCTTGTGCTGAATTATCCAACCACCCCCAACCCCATGGATAATTACCAAAAGTAGTTAGTTGCATGATTATCTGTCCGATTTTTGACAAAGCTACTTAGAATGCCTTTCACATTGTGAAAAGACAGTCAACAGAGTAATCTAAACTCAGTACATCGTCTGATAAGCATATCCATTATCTGATTTGGAACCCTTTTTTTGGTCTATTTGGAACCTTCATAGGTACTCCGCGTAGTTAAGACCAGACAGGTAACTTATTCAGTGCTGAATCATTTAATAGACTACGTCCAAAATCTCGAAAAGGTTGGACTTTTGGAAGAAAAAGAGATGCTTCATCTTCATGATGCAGTCCAGGTATCAAAACAAAATGCCCAATCGATTTTTTCCACAGTGCATTCTGAAATTGCAGTTCATGATAACCTACTCTGAATTTTGTTGGCAGAGGGACCTTAAAAAGCTTATGAGGAATCCTCCTCTAGTTAAAGTACCCAAAATAACTGATTTGATAAGTGTACATCCCTTTCTTGGGGCTCTTCCTTCTTCTTTTCGGGAGCCACTTGAAAATTCTACAAAAGAGACAATGAAGTTACGTGGTGTGACGCTTTACAAGGAGGGCTCCAAGCCAAATGGTATTTGGCTTATTTCCAATGGAGTTGTGAAGGTAACAAAATATTAGATAAGCAATCTTGAAAATAATCTTATTGTCTTCTGCTTATCCTAGATCTAATAGCTGCTGTTTATACATGTTTTGAGCACCTTCCTTCTTACTTTGGCAGTGGGCAAGTAAGACTTTAAGAAACAAACACGCGTTGCATCCAGTCTTCACTCATGGGAGTACTTTGGGCCTATATGAAGTGCTGAGTGGAAAGCCAAATATATGTGACATTATTACGGATTCCGTTGTGCTCTGTTTCTTTGTGGATAGCGAAAGAATAATCACTTTGCTTAGATCCCATCCCTCAGTAGAAGATTTTCTGTGGCAGGTATCTCAACCAAGCTTTTATATGACGTGAAAATCTTTAGAGAGACTCCTGTTTATTGACTCTAAAAGTGGTGTACATTCCTAAGGAGTTTGCTACATTGAATCATCACTTCTCCATACACCATTCTCTATGACAGCAATTGAAGTACTTTCATGATCAGATTAAAGTTTAAATTTAAGTAATCTTTTTCACAGGAAAGTTCAATTGTTCTTGCTAAACTCTTGCTTCCGCAAATATTTGAAAAAATGGCAATGCAAGAACTAAGAGCACTGGTTGCAGAAAGGTCATTAATGACAATATACATCAGTGGAGAAACTATTGAAGTTCCTCAACATTGTGTTGGCTTTCTGTTGGAAGGATTTGTCAAAACTCAAGGAATTCAGGAAGAACTGATCACATCTCCTGCAGCTTTGTTGCCTTTACGAGGAAATTCAAGCTTTAGAAGTGCAGATGCATCAGGTACTTGCCAATCCATCCAAATTGTGCATAGATTTTGATATCAAAGCATTATGTTTCCTAAACCATGAGTTTTATCAGACTCATTCTTCATTAATATAACTTGATAAGGCTTAGCCGGAGTAAGTTGATGTGTTGTATGCTTGAACCTTAAGCTCTTGTTCATCACAGCTTGTAAAGAATCCATATATAAATCAGAATAGAAAAACAAAATGAAAAATTGGGGGCATGCTGCCAAGTTTTATAAAGATACTATTACTATCCTTGAGCTGGAGCGTATATTCTAATAGGTGTCACTTGTCGTTTAAAACATAGAAAGTCTTCAGTTAAAGAGTTTTATCATACATAATAGCAAGTTGCCCAAAAGAAGTGAAAGGCAGTGAAATAACCTTGTCCAAAGTCGCCTAACATAAATTTTAACATTTAGTTCAATGGGGTCAGAGTAGAG
Source organism: Lumnitzera racemosa (assembly GCA_024138005.1). NCBI lineage: Eukaryota > Viridiplantae > Streptophyta > Magnoliopsida > Myrtales > Combretaceae > Lumnitzera > Lumnitzera racemosa. The sequence continues at coordinate 39,062,495 of JAMXBC010000006.1, read as the reverse complement.
GGACGCTGGCAATATGAATAGCTGTTAGGTTATGAACAACATAATTCTTTCACAGGGGTCTTAAACCGTATCATCTCTTTTCACAAGCTATATTTGGCACCTCAAATCTTAGCTTCAAGATTAGACCTAACCATGATTTGCTTGTTTCTTGCTTCTCCAAGCAACTAAGTTAACCCCTACCAAGATGAAGTATTTGATGATAGATTTTTGTCTTTTAGGATCATCATGTAAGAATGTGCCTCCTAGATTGAAGATGCTCTAACAATCTGCAACAGACGGCCGTCTTTTTCTTCCTTTCCCAAGTTCTACATTGAATTCTATCATTGTATAGTGAACTTCTGTCTAAAAAAAGCAAAGTTTTGGTATATTTCTCTGTTCAGTACCTCTCTACATTCTTCATTTAAATTCAGCTGAATACCTGAACTGTGTAAAAAGAAACTTGCCTCTTTTTGTCGGGCCTCGTTGAAAACTTTAATCAACAATTAGTTTTCTTTAGGATATGACCCTGTTTGTGCCCACCCATCAGATATAGTTTTGAATTTTAATAACTAGGGGGAAAATGTGTGAGTTTTCAAGTTTTGATCAGGTAAGAACTTACCACTTCTCTATAAAAGAACATAAATGATAGTATTAAATGAATGTTGAAACTTTCTTGTAGCTTTTGGAATCATGGATGAGAAGCTTTTCAGAATTTGGCAAATGAAAAATGCCATGCTTTCCAGCTCATAACAATGATGCTGTGATGCAGCTTGTTTCAAATTTACGTTATTTTTTTTTTTTATTTAGGTAGATTAAGGTAGGGTTGTAAACGAATCGAGTCGGGATGTCACAGTACTGAGTTTGAGCTTGGTTGAGTTTAGAAATTTGAGCTCGACCTCGACTCAAAATAGCACTTGATGAACTCAAGCTCGACTCGATTTGGCTATTTTGAACTCAATTCATTTAAATTTTTTTTTTTAATTTGATTATAATAATATTAATATTAAAATTTGATTACTATTAAGATTTGATTTAAGTTCAATTAGATTCATGATCTAACCAAGCTAAACATTATGAAGCTTAAGCTCAACTCAATTATTCTTGAGAACTCGAGTAGCTTATGAGTAGTTTAACTCGTTTACAATCTTAAATTGAGGTTTGTTTAGACTCATTATTACTTGATGACAAACTAATGTATAGTTGGGCATCTGAACAAAAACCAAGGACATTGATTGCTATCGAATTTTTTTATTTCCCCTTTTCTCTACTTGTTGCCTACAGGTATTAGAGCTACGTCCAGCTTCTCTTATCAGGGCTCATGCTATCTTGTGGAGACGAGGGCAAGAGTTATCATTTTTGACATTGCAGCATTTGACGCTGAGAATGCTCTCCGTAGAATGTCATCCTCATTTATATCAATATCGCACCCAGTTGACCATCCTCTTAGAACCCTCAGCAAGGAACATGGTGGACTTATGAGTTGGCCCGAGCAATTGTACAAAGCAAGGCAGCACAAGCAGAACCTTGGTAGTCAACAAGCAAACCTGTCTGCAAGAGCTATGGAGCTGAGTATATTTGGCAGTAGGGTATGGATACCATGCTTCTAAAGTTTCCTCGTGCTAACTGTTATTCTCTATTCTGGTAGCTCTTGTTGGACTCCATTATCGTGTTTATGCACTGACTTTCGTCTTGTTTATTCACAAGGTCGATATACGATTCCGAAGCCAAAGTTTTCATAGAGCTTCTCAGATTAAGGTGCCTCATAGCCTTTCGTATCCTAGAGTTCCATCACTTCATTCTCGTCCACTTCTCTCGGTTAAATCAGAAGGGTCTACCACTGTGAGGAAGAGTCTGGAAGTGAGAGACTATACTCAAAAACTTCCTCCTTCCCAACAACAAAAAGACGATGCAAAACCGAGTCATTTTGATGATTCAAGTGATGAATCTGGTGGAGACGACGATGTGATCATTAAAATTGATTCACCGAGTCGGCTTTCTTTCCGCCAAGCTCCTTGAAAGTAAAGCTAGATAGCAAATTAAACTCACTGTAGTTATCGTTTCGTTTTCTTCACGTTGTTTTTTAAAGAGGGAGTTGGAAAGAGGGGTGGAGGGGTGGGGGTAGTGGAGCAGGATCAAGTATTTATCGATAATGCCATTGTTATACAAAGAAGAAGAAACAAAGACCCACGTATGTGCTTTTTAGCCGAAAATGGAGCCTGTTGAAGGATTTCATGCATTTAAACTGTCTATGGCGTAGAAACCGGGCTTTTTGGATTAGTGGGGGGAAGAAAGCATGTTCACAAATCACATGTATTTGGCTTTGTACTAAGCAAACGTTTGTGCATCTCAGATATGGAAGACATCTTATCAAAATAAAGTTTTTGCTGTTGATTGCTAAAAGACGATATCATTTTCTTTTATAATTTTCTCCACTTAATTGTATGGAGCTGTTCTTACTTCTTTTTCATCATTCTACGACAATCCGGGCATTTTGCTAGCTGCGACACCTTAAGCCTTAATTGAGTAGTCAAATACAATTAATACGGAAAAAAGAAAACGAAAGGAAAAAAAAATTAAAAATTGGTTCATGAGTGTCTATTTCTTTTTCTTTAACCTTGGCCTAAACTTTTGAAAATATTTTATTATTCCCCTTTGACTCCGGAAATAAGAAAACAAGGTTTACGTTTGATAATAGATTATCCTCCCTAAGAAATATCTTGACCAGGGAATTACCTAAATACTCTTGGTAAATTAATTAAGGCTGAGGTTTTGGCATTTGATTTATTAATTACCCTTAACTAAAGGTTTAATTTCTGAAATTTCAATGTACCTAAAATACTCTTTTCACTTCTATTACTTAAAACTCCATGTTAGATTTTATGGATAATTTATCTATACTGATGTTAAAAGATATATCGTGTGTTTTTTGGATAGTATGTAAGTATATATGCATATACATAGGTGTGTATTTGGGGTTTTGGTTTTAAAATTGCATTGGAGCTTGGAATTTGCGTTTGAAGTTTGGATTTGGAGTCAGTAAGTCTAGTATTTGTATTTCTTTCCTTTAGCTGGTTTTCTTTTGCCTGAAATTTTGATATTTGTGCAACATATACATAGGAAACACATTACATACTTGTGTCTTTAATTAATTAGTGTAAATAAAATCAATGAGGATATGCATTTCTTTAGTGAGCCTTTAGTGCACATTAAGAGTGAATACAACATGTGATTTTAACGATAAGCGCGTTTTCACTAAAATGTTGACATAAAATATGCATTTTCTTCACAAAATCCGCAATCTCGATAACGAATTGCATTTAGATGGATAATTTTGTAATGGTTTTCTTTACAAAAAACAAAAAATTAAAAAAACTAATACTGAATATCGTTACTTCCCGGTCTAAGACCTAAAACCCGGCAATGCTAAGGTGTTGTGGATCGAAGACATGGCTCAAGTCAATCCAATGCTAGGTTTCTAAAAACAAGGCCTTGGAGACCCCGGTTATAGCTTCTACTTATATATACGTATATCCAGTTTCACTACTTTTTTCAGCGGCTGATCCTATTTAATACTACAAGAGACATTGTGCGGAATGCAAAAGCATCCATTTCAGGCCTCATACAGCATCCCCACCTCAATGCGCTGCGGTAGGGGAACCCCTAGGGCAGGAAGTGCAGACCTACAGTTGCTGTGCAAAACTTCATAAAAGGCGAGAAGAATTTTATCAAACCAGCCACAACTATTTGCTATGTAAAATCTTGTCTTCCCGCGAATGTGTACGACGCCAGCCTGCTTTGCTTCTTCCACATCAACTATCTCCTGTTGAACTTCATGAGGGGATGATGGATGGAAACAGGAACTATGCTGTATATGTGCCTTCAAAGTTTCTGTAACCTGAGTAACAAGGTCATCACCTTCATGACTGAGTGAATCAGCATATCCATACTGAATCACACACCCATATACCCCTTTGAGTCCTAGCTTATGAACAACAATCCTCTCGTTAGCAGCAACCTTGGGGACTAACAAGTATCTTAGTGTTGTAAAAATGGTTACTCTGTGAAGAGATCGCATATTCTTTATATAATGTCCAAGAATGGGAGTTACGCCATCTTGGATATTGGTGTAAAAGAAGCACAATCCAGGGACCCTCTGAACATCTGGATCAGACAACAGTATTTCTAGTCTATCCATGTTTATCTTATGTGTTAGCTCATAGTCTAACTTTCTCTGCCTCCCATAAAACCAGCCAAACATTATGAATGCCAGAATGAAAGATAGTGCAAAGGGAATCCATCCACCTTCGGGAATTTTTGTGCAAACAGCACTCACATAAAGACCTTCCATCACAGAAAAGACCACAAAATACAGAGCAACCAGTAGCGGATGAGTTCTCCATATCATGATCATGACCAGTGTCAGCAGCAGAGTGGTAATGAGCATGACTAAACTGACAACCACACCTGCAAGAAATGCACGAGTAATTAGAGGAATATAGATATCGGACTATAAATTTACCAATTAAAAAAAAAAAAAAAAAGAAATTGGACAAAAACAGTTGAAGCATATGCATACTCCTTATCCATTAAATTGGACAATGCACATATTAGTATCTGCATGTTCAACTATTATGAGCATTATACACATAGCCCAATCTATTAGATTAGACAGGGCATGTACATGATCTGCATGTACAATAGTAAGAGAATCCACATGAACATCCTTTAGATAGAAGTAACAAAAAGAGGAAAGATCGGTACTTAAGTTACATATGCTTAATATCAACTATTACTACATACCAATTCCCAAGGTACGAATGAGCTTCAATTTCAATTTGATGATTAAACAGTCTATAAGCTACATTAACAATGTTGGGAAAGAAATTGCTAGGCATGGACTTCTATCTTCATTAGCACTAAATAAGCTGATCCCAGTACAGCTAAACATCTATACAATACAAATAGATCCAAACTAGTCAGATACGCTGCAATATTGTTGTATGTTTGGTTGAAACAAAAGCACAATGAGAATAGACTGGATTTTCATACCAAATGCATTTCCAATATCTTTTCCATCACCAAAAATGAGGATCACAGCAACACAGAGAACCATAAGAATGTAGTTGACCTCTGGGGAGTATATTTCGCCTTCTTTGCTAGAAGATGTGTGAACCACCTTTACCCTAGGAAAGTAATCAAGTACAACAGATTGTTTAATAACAGAAAAGGTGGCTGAGATAAGCGACTGGCTAGCAACAATTGCTGCGAGTGTGGCTATCACAAAGATTGGCCAATAGATAGATCCTGGTATGAACTTGTAAAATCCATCATTGTGATCATTGGGATTTCTGATCAAATATGCTGTCTGACCGGCATATGTCAAAACCAGTGATGGGTATATCGTAAACAAAAATGCTATCTGCCAATTAAGAAAAATTTTCAAAATCCATAAGTCCGATAAAAATGAAGGTAAGTTTACTAATGGTTACAAGAACCTAACCTGGATAGAATGACGATTGAAATGGCCAAGATCTGCAAACATTGCCTCTGAACCTGTTTCAAAGGAAGACAGCAAGCACATAAGTGATATTTGATCCCAAGTGACATATGAGTTGCTAGCATATGGTAATCAAGTTTAACAACAATCACCATTTTGATGTACAATTTAGAGATGGATCAGGGGAATGCATATATGCAAGGCCCCGAACTTTACTAGTAATAAGCAAAACATGATAGTTTCTTCAAATTATAACATAAGAAGGAATAAAGAAAAATTATCATGTATGTGTACGACCAAATGCATTTCAAATTCCAAAAGTATATCATTAATGATTTATCTGTTTATTATTATCACACTTCAATATTATTAGTAATTTTAATTGCTATGATTTTTCTTTATGTACTTCCGCTGACTTCCATGCCAATGGACCATGCACACAGCTTATCTTTTATTATTATCATCAACATTGACAGGTAGACTAACCTGTAATGCAAAGTACTGTGCCTCCAAGTAATAGCCAGCCTTCCTTTCCATTTTGCAAGAAGAATTGGAAAATATAATGGGGTGACAGGGCTTTGAATATACCAGGATAATGCTTTATGATGCTGTAGATTCCTACCAAGGGAGTGCACAAGGTCCATGCTGCCATAATGGGGGAAAATAGGAAGCTGACTCGGGAGGTACCATATTTTTGCAGAAGGAACAGAACAATCAAAACAAATGCTGAGAGAGCTTCCACCCAGGCTGCAAAATATGAATAAGCAAACATCTGAAACTTTGAGAAAAAGTTTCTTTGCATTTGCAAGAGAAATCAAATTTTCACATTCCTGATGCTTTTGTATTCACATATAAATCCCAAAGAAGCAGTTCTCACATCAAAAGGGGGAAAAATACTTATGTATTTTTATATAAAAGAAATTCTACTTTACTCAATTATTCAGGCATAAATATGTTGAAAAGTATGTTATGATTTAAACCTGTAAATGATTTTCTCATAAATTATTCCCAACCTTGCATGCATTTGCCACTTTACAAGAGTATTGGTGGATATCGTTAATGGAAGCAGATGCCCTACCAAGTCACAACCCTCTTAACAGGAGGGAATCATACACCATTTTGTACAATTATTGGCAACAAACATTTTATTTTCATGTCATCTTGTTCACCAGTGTCACTAATATACCTGGAACGTGAATGATAATTTATCAGATGTACAGCCAGATAAAGCTCTGGATATGAAGTAAGAAGCTCTCATTTACTAAAATTGACAGAGATAAATTCCAGAAAAGTCTAAATAGTAATTAAAATTACGAAATACAAGAGATTAATAAGTATTTCACTAGGCACATTTAGTAAAGTGGAACAAAAATCGATCACTAATATGACTCTGCCCAATGATGGAATTCACAAAACTGGTCCAAATTCCTAGTGTAACATCTCCAACAGCCAAACCGGACTCTTGTTTGTTTGTAGACTGAAGATATTTTAGTCCCCTATTTTGTAAACCGGCACAATCATTCCCATTGAATGAGGAAAAAAAAAAAAAAAAAGAAGAAAAAACCTCTAATATTAGTCGCTTCAAGTATACATCACACATACAGAAAAGATTCATGGAAGACAAACTTATTCTATGAGCTTCAATGCATGCCTTATTAGCATTACAATAGAAAACTGCATTTTGTAAGAAGAAATTGTGCATATTAAGGGAGCAAAAAGAAGGTTACTTCAACATCATCAGACACATCTATGTTTCAGAAAAGGCCCAGATTTTGAATTCAATATAAATGCAAATTAAGAGCTCATATAATTCTCAAGCCAATAACAAAGATCAATCTAAGAACTCTATTCAACACTCACTTTTACCAAAAGAGGGAAATGGTGCTCTTATTCCATCCATTGCCGAGAGCACTGCAAGTGAATTAACAATCAGGCAGTAAACTAAAGATTTTCTTGCAACCATGGAAAACACAAACATATGTCTAACCTGAGATTGCCGGTGTAAGTATACCATCACCAATCAACATGCACATGCCTAACATTGCGATAAAAAGTAATACCCTTCTAGCAATAATACTTCTTTCAAAGAACTTTCCAAGCCTACTTTGCTTTTCAGCACCCTCAGGCAGAAGAGAGCTGGAGGTATTAGAATTTGCGTCTGACCGTTTTGAATGAAGAATTCCAACATTCAAATTTCTGCAGAGCAGTGAATATAATGCGAATGTACCACCTGCAATAGATCAATATATTAGCAGAGCAAGTACTCCAGTAATGAAATCACCTTAAGTTACACTATATGAGACCTCTATTATGAATATGAAATCACATGTAATTATATGTGTAGACAAGAACTTCAAATGACTGTCTGCAAGTAATTTAAAAAGACACAAGATAAAAGCAGAATTTAATTTCGAAAACTTATTTATTTCTAAAGCTTGTGCTGGTTTCTTACTGATCAATCTCGACAAGTTAAACACTACTTCCAAATATTTATTGAAAATAAAAGAATAGTAAAAAATTGCCTCAAGAGAGAGAACTAACTTTCCATCATTGAAGGAACTAATTATTGCATTAGCTAATTGTGATAGGATCAATTTAAAATTTCTTGGGCTCACTATAGAGAGAATCCAATGATCTCCTTTTAGGACTTGATTAAAGAGAGAACCTTATGATCTCTTAAACACTAAGGTCTGGATTTTTAGAAAAGATAGGGTTTTCTTTTCCCCATTTCATTTTTTCTATTTAAAATTAGAAAACAAGTGACAGTCTAGCAATTGCCCCTACTTTTCCTCCTAGTGCTCCTCCTTCCTCTCCTAGTTGCAACTGCCCCATAACCCCTCACATAACTGCCCCACGTTTTGAATTCAAAAACATGACAAAATACTGGAAAGAATACCCACACTGCACTAAATGTTAACAACTATGCGCTCTCACTTTGACACATATGCACTTTCACATTGACACATAAACACACATACACTTATGTTCAGCACACCTACTCCTACGCCCTATTACTACTGTTTCTTGATATTAATCCCCCCTTAGAGACACTGCTGACCTTAGGCATGGGTGCCCTCTGGCTGCCCACTAATTTTTTTCCTCCTTTATCTTTTGGGCTCTTGTTCATCCTTATGATCATCAAAATCACACAATTCTAAAGTGTCATCCATCTTGAACTCAATCATAACTTCCATAAATTCTCCATCTTGGCATCTAATAAAACGGTTCCTTCTCCCTTAGCAATTATTCTACCAATATGTTCATCCGTTTTTAGCATTGAATATAATTGAACATGAACTAGTCGAAATTCAAAAAAGAGGTCCAATAACCATTGAACTTCTGTCCCTTCTGCAAGCTGATTGGTATAAACCATGCAGAGTGCCTTCTTTAAATTTTGGTGATCCTTTTTGCTCTGATTTAAATTTTCATGTGCTTGCACAATGTTAAATAATAAATATTATAGCATAAACCAAATCTACAAGCTTAAGCTTTTGGATCAGCTGGTTGTAGTGCTGTTCTTAACATGGTATTAGAGCAAGAGGTCTTGGGTTTGAATCTTTGCATTGTCTTTTTATGCTGTGTTTTGTCATCACTCCTATTTAATTTAGTATTCCACTTGGCAAACCTTAGTCAAAGTTTTGATCTACAAGTAAGGGATGTGTTGGGTATTAAATATTATAGTACAAATCAGATCTACAAGATTAAACTTATAGAATAATTGGTTGTGGTACTATTCTTAACAAATAACTGATGAATTTTTTGCTATCTTCTGCATTATCTAATGGAATTACTTCTAAAACTTTTTCACAAAAGCACATCCCAAACTTGCAAATCATTATCTTTACACCAGCCATAATCATGGTTAGATTGATCCCGATGTTGAAGCAATTGAATAAGGCTACCTAAGCCAGTTCCATCATAAAGCTTTAATGAGGACTGTTTCCTCTTCTTTTCATCATCTCTGCTGCTTTAACTTCTACTATGAAGCAAGGATGTCTCCTCAGATAACAAGGTAGCAATAGGCAAAGCCTAGGACAAGCAACCATATGCATTAGTTATCTCTCTTCACCATGTAGAGTGAAAAAATCCTCTCTTGTCTCTCCCACTCTTTCCCCCTTCTCTCTCCCCTCACCTACTGCTCTCCTTTTTGTCTCTTCTTCTCTCTCTCATCCATCTCTCCTCTCTCCCCACCTTCCCACCAACCCCCCCCCCCCCCCCCCCCCCCCTTCTCTACACCTACCCTCCCTCCCTAAGATTGTACTCCTTTTCTTTTCTCCTCTCTCGTCTTTTTCATCCCTCTCTTGTTCTACCCTCCCCATCTCTACTTTAACCCCTCTTTCCTTCTCCTCTCTTGGCTGTTTCTTTCCCCCTTTGCCTTCTAAGTGTTTTCGTCACTCAGTTTTGTTTTTTGTTTCTGGTTAGGTCTTTTTCTGGTTTAGCACATTCTTTGAATTTTGTTAAGCTATGAAAACTTTTGTCCATAGGAACAATAAAGTCTTTTTCGAAGCCATTGCTACAAAGGCTTTCACCATGCACTCTGAGTCTCCACCTAGTCAGTACAAACAATCGAAGAAGTCCAATCCTTCAAAATCCGCTTCAAAGGGAAGCAAATCTAGAGTTAAATCCACTGTGCTCTCATCTGCCTTAATGGAAGTTGGAAATGAACTGGTTCCTGATGTAGCTAAGGACTCTTCTAGTTTTGAAAAGTCCAAAGCGGTTTCAAAAGATGTTGGGTCTTGTCCAATAGATATTGGACAAAATGCTGTGTAAATATAGCAAGGTCAAAAGGGAAATAAAGCTTTTATCCTTCCTAACTCTAGTACGTCCTCCGAAAAGAAAAAGGTCCGAGGAAGCATTTCCTCTCCCAATGACAAAAGTAGCTCCACTAGTGAGTCTATTATGCAGGTCAAAGTGACAGAGAGGATTGAGACATCTCACAATCAAGGGAAAAAAGAATCTGACATTGCTGCTCATCAATAGTAGAAGCAAAACCAGACTACAAAACCACACTCCCTTATTGAGGTGGTTTCTGGTCAAAATGACAAAGAATCTTCCCCCTTGGTGGATGTCGCTCTCGATTACCACCCTCCAAAGAAAGTTGGAGATTTAATTTGTGTTGAACTACCTCCCAAGGTTGCTCAAATGGGTTAGAAATTTTGGTGTTTTATTGCTGTGGGCTGCTTCCTTAGGTGAGGATTATCTTTCCTCTCAGTGCAAAAACTAGCTGTAGCAAGGTGGAATGATGATGGACTTCTAGAGACTCTTACAAATGGAAATGGCTGTTTCTTTTTTAAATTCAAAGATGAAGTTGCCCTCTCTAAGATTCTTAGCCAACCTTGGTACTTTGCAAAACAACTTATAATTTTGGATAAATGGTGTCTGGGGGAGGATTACTCTCGTATCTAACCCAAACGTCTTCCTATTTGGATAAAATTGTGGAGAGTGCCAATACAGTATTTACATGATGATGACATTAGCTATGCTACAAGTGCAATGGGATGCCCTCTTTAAGTAGATTTAATTTCAGCCAAAGTGGAAAGGATTAGATTTGCTTAAGCTTTGGTTGAAGTTGAAGCGAGTTGTGAACTTCCTATGAGCTTTGCTATGAAAAAGTTAGATGGATCAATTGCCATGGTTAATATTAAATATTAGAATCTCCCTCCTTGCTATTCAAAGTGTGGAGTTTTTTGTCACAATACGAATAAGTGTGTTAGAGTTTTCTAGTGGTCATGCTTCCTCTAAATTAGTCTCTTACGTTTCTTCTGAAGATAAGGATGATAATCCTACAATAGCAATAGCAAAGGAGGCGAACCAAACCAAATAACTTCCCATATTGGCTCAGTTATTTCTATTAGGGAACTTGGTCCTCAACCAGAGAAACTTAGAAAAGGCAAAAATACTACCATCCTAATCTCTTTTGATGATTATGATAATTTGGATATGGGAGCACCCTTGTTGTAGGGAGAACCATCATCTCTTTAACCAACGAACGTGGACTTTTCATTTGAGAACTCTAAAGAATTAGATGAGGCTTATTCTTCCATGTTCCAAATTCCTAAGAAGGGTTTTCTTCTTTGAATCAAGACAAGGTGGTTGAAGAAAAACCTTGGACTAACGTTAAGAAAAAAAAAAATCAAGGAAGAAGAAGGGTGAGGGTGGTGTGGCTGGAGTTGAGACCAGCCATTCGTTGCCTTAGGGGGTCAACCCCTCCATGCTTCTTTTGTGATTTTTTTCACCTTTTTTACATAAATTATGATAGCTTCATGGAATATTAAGAGTCTCATTGATCCCTCAAAAACTAAAGAAGTACGTACAGTGTGTTTTATACAAGGAATTTCCCTTTTTGGGTATCATAGAAACTAAACTCAAACCTTAGAATTCATCTACGGTTTGGTCAAGAATTTGCCCTTCTGGGCACATTGAAAAACACCCCAGTAGGAGGATATGGTTTGCATAGGACTCACGTATTTGGACAGTGCAGGTTCTCTCCTCCCAAACACAATACATTTACTGCAAATACCATCTCTTGAGTGAAGATAAGTGGATTTTAGCAACATTCATATATGAGGTGAACTCTTCGAAAAGAGCATCTCTTTGGAAGGATTTACTCATTATAAAAAGTGCCATTTCAAGTCCTTGGGTTCTCTTTGAAGACTTTAACCAATGTCACATGATTAAAGAGAAATTGGGTGGTAATGAGATTTTCTCTCCAGGAAAGGATCATTTCAATGAATTTTGTTATAGTGCCGAATTGGAGGAGACGAGAACATGTCGCCCCATCTTCACTTGGTCAAATAAGAGCAGCTCCAAGCCTCTACCCTTTTTATGAGGTGCTTGTTAACTTGTATTTGATGCTTTCTTTTCCTTTTGCTGAAGTACAAGTAGGCCGTTTTGATCATAGCCCTTTAATTATGAAGTTGAACTTTGGGAATCAAGAGAGGAGGATCCCCTTAAAATTTTTTAATTTTTGGAAACACTATCCTGCCTTTCTACCTATTATACAGAAGGTTTAGAACACCTACATTGAAGAGACTCCAATGTTTAAGGTTGTATCTAAGTTCATGTTGCTGAAGCATGAGCTCAAGAAATTAAATAAAGAGAATTTTTCTAATATATCAGCCAAAGTCCAAGAAACTAGAAGATTGCTACAAGAAACTCAGCTTGTTAATAGAATAAATCCGACGTAAGCAGATTGGGATTTAGAGAAAAAAGGGTTCAAGGATTTCTACCTTCTTAAAGGAGCCAAGGAATATTTCCCTTGCAAAAAATCTAGAGACATTTGGCTAAAGTTAGGTGATTAGAATTTCTCCTTTTTATTTATTTATTTGTTTTTTTTTGACAGAGGGACACGAGCGTATTGTGACTGGGTATCTTTAGATACATAAATTATTCTATGAGACTCATTCACCGAGTAAAAATAGCTTGCGTTAAATAGATACCCTAAGAAGTATCCTCTTTCTTCATATCCCTCAAGCAAAAATACCTTAGGAATGGTATTCACTCCTTAAAGGGTGAAGAAAGAGCTGTTATTAGTGGAAAAGAGCCAATGCAGCAGGCAGCAATTTCCTATTTTGTGAACTTGCTACAGGACATCTCTTAGAGTCTCTTCCGAGCATCCCAAGGTACAAAGTGCAGTTTGCAGATTTGGATTTGTTGATAAAGCCTATCTTGGATGAAGAGATTAAAATGGTGCTATGGTCCTTCGTAAAAGACAAATCTCTCAGACTGGATGGTTACAATGCCAACCTTTTTAAATATACATGGAGCCGTATAAGGCAAGAGGTATGTTTAGCCATCAATGAATTTTTTTGCCAATAAAAAACTATTGAAAGCAATTAATGCTACTTACTTGGCATTAGTGCCGAAAGGCGAAACAACTAAATTTTTTGCAGATTTTAGGCCAATAGTGTGTTGTAACATACTATATAAATGCATATTCAAGACTCCTATAAATAGACTGAAGCTAGTCATAGCTGAACCTATGGGAAAGGAACAATCTGCTTTTATCGAGGGTAGACATATAGTAGACAACATTTTAGTGGCTCAAGAACTCCTAAATTGTTATCACAAGGCTAGCCATGGCTCTGATGTGCTATCAAGGTGGATATAATAAAGGCTTATGACCATGTAAATAGGAATTTTCTAAAGAACTTATTGTAAGCTCTTAATTTTCTACCTCAATTCTCGTTTTGAGTTATGAAATGTATCACAACACCGATATTTTTTGTATGCCTAAATGGAGAACTAGCCATTTTTTTCCCAAGCTTACATGGCCTAAGATTAGGTGACCCACTTTCTCCTTATCCCTTTGTTTTGGTAATGGAAGTTCTTTCTTGCTATCTCAAGAATCTTGCATCAAACCCTTGAAACAAGCTACATTGGAGATGTAATAAAGCTAAACACCCATTTAAGTTTTGCTGATGATCTTATGATCTTTTTGAAAGAGGATCCTACCTTGGTCCACTTAATCAAAGAGTGCTTGGATGATTTTTCTATTATATTAGGGTTGAAGTGTAGTCCTACAAAGAGCTAAGTTTTTTTTAGTGGTGTTTTAGTTGAAGACAAGAACCAAATTTTGTCTCAGTTGGGATTTAATGAGGTAAATCTCCCTGCCAAGTATCTTGGTGTTCCACTCATACATACTAAGCTTTCTAAGGCAGATTGCACTATACTTATTGGTAGATTTGCGGCCCATATCAATCATTGTACATTTAGGGCTCTATCTTTTGCAGGGAGACTATAACTCATCAAAAGTGTTCTTTTCTCTCTCAAACTATATTGGTCCTCTATTTTTATATTGCCAAAAGGTGTCTTGAAGGAGCTTACCACAAAAATTAAGCAATTCTTGTGGAGTGGATTGAATGAAGCAAAGGCTAAGACTAAAGTAGCTTGGGAAGATATTTGCAAACCTAAGGAAAAGGGTAGTTTAGGCATTTTGGAGTTTTCATTATGGAATAAAGTACCTCATTTGAAACATATCTGGAACCTGTGCTCGAATGATGTAAATACCCTTTGGCCTAATTAGGTTCACAATGAAATTTTGAAGGGTTGCAACTTTTGGTCAATATCAGCCCCTAGCTAATGTTCATGGTCTTGGCTTAGAATCCTTCAAGTACATACGGTCATGGGCTTGCTCCTCTCTTGAGGAATTGGGAATGGATAGAAGATCTTGCTTTGGTATGATTTTTGGCATCCTAAAACTCCCCTAGCAAGTTGGTGAGGAGAAAGATCCATCTATAACTTAGGTTGGGCAAAAGATGCAAAATTAAATTTTATTATCAAGGGAAATATGTGGGTACGGCTTAAGGGAGACATATGGAACAACATTAAGTCTCACGTCTAGCATCCATGGTTGTTAAGGTGAAATCGCCCGACATCTTTGTGGAAGAAAAATTAATCATCTCCATTCACTATTCGCCAAGCATACAATAGCCTGAGGAATCAACATGCAAAAGTTACACGGCACAAAATTGTTTGGAACAAATCTATCATGCTACGTCACTCCTTCATACTATGGTTAGCTATTAAGAAAAGTCTACTCACTCTAGATAAATTGGTCAGCTAGGGCATCATTGATCGGATGTTTGTTTATTTTGTGGTAACAAAGAGGAAAATCATATGCATTTTTTTGTAGAATGTGAATATACCATGGTTCAATGGTCAGAGGTGGGAAAGACTTATCACATACCATACATGGAACTCATCTCAACTACAACGGTCACAGAGTAATCTATCATATTAAGCAGATTTGGCGATACCTAGAGATGGAAAATTTTTTCAATTTTTTTCTATATTTTATGGAAAGAGAGATAATAGAAGGTTAGGTAGAGATCCCACTTAATATTTGTCTTTAGCTAGGAAGATTTTGTGCCATGTAGGCTCTATCTAGATGATCTCTTTTGTATATGTGCTATTGAGTTACTAAGTGATCGATCTAGTTAATTTTTTTGTGTATGATGGTTGGAACAACCCCTTAGTATTATTTTATTGTACATTCTTCTCTTTCCTTTTAATGAAAATGATATGTGTTGACATTATCCAAAAAGAAACCATATGCATTGGCCTCCAGTAAGGTTCTTGAAAGGGAAGGCCCTAATGAAAATTCAGCTATAGTTTATCCCGCATGGTGATGGATCTAGTCCCTTCAATTGCATCGATCAAGTATATTATTCAGGTAAGTATCAATTAAGTATGGTTTCCTAAAAGTGTCATCCTTACCCAATTTTTGCTCTTTCACATTATCTCATTTAGTTTTTCTTTCTTTCCTCTCCTTTGCACCATACAAAGAATTTGGGAACCAAGCATCTTCCTCACAAACAAATCACATGCTATTTGCAAAAGAGTCCATGAAGAGCATAGCAGAACCGTCTTGAACCCATTTTGCACCTACTCATTTGCATCAACTTTTTTCGAAATCCACAAGAGAATATACTAACCAAAAAATAAAAAATTCTCTAGTTACTTCATTTCCTATACCTCTTCACCATTAAGATTCTTTTCGTAGGTGATTTTTTCCCCCCTAACTACATTTCCACTACTTAAAATACAAAACAAGCGGCAATTTAACAATTGCCTCTATTTTCCGTTTGAATGCTAGGATTGATTTAAGATAAGTTTTTAGGTTTCATATAGACGATGGATGGGCATTTTTGGCGGTCCTTTTCCTTATAAACTTACAATCATTTGGGACATCCAAGATTGCAGTCTTCACAAAATGGTCCCTAATCTCTTTAGTCTTGATATTTTAGAGTGTCACTCTTGTCAATTGGGAAAGCCCGGTATTTTTTTTTTCCCCTTTTTTCCCTGAGTTGATCAATAAATATGCTTTTGCACCTTTTGTTATAGTTCATTTTGATGTTTAGGGTCACAATTATATCACCTCTAAAATAAGGTTCAAGTATTTTATAACCTTTACTAATGATTATTCTAAAATAACATGATTTTTCTTAGTAAAAAATCATTTTGAATTATTTTCGATATTTACTTCTTTTTATTGAAATAAAAACATAATTGGGTATGCATGTTCAAGTATTGAGAAGTGATAATGTTGAAGAATATCTTTCATTTGCTTTTCAATATTTTATGACTCATCATAGCATATACTCCATCAAATTTCTTGTTCATATACACCTCAATAAAATGGTATTATTAAACGAAAGAATAAATACTTAGTTGAAACAGCAAGTAATATGCTACTTCATATGATGATTGATACTGTTCTTACCTCTTATCATCTCATCGATTGTATGTCATTTGTAGTACTTCATAACCGGATTCCATTCTCAATTCTTTTTCCTCATGATGCCTTATATAGTATTTCTTAATGTGTGTTTGTTTGTACTTGTTTTGTTTTTGTTCCATCACTTGCTAGAGATAAATAGTTGCCTTGGTCCATCAAGCATGTTTTCTTTTAGGTACTCTCATCTCCAAAACGGCATTGATGTTATTTTCTAGAGTTGCAGCATACCTTCGTGTCATGCGACGTAACATTCATTGAATCCATACCCTTCTTCATGGATCCATCTACAACTCTTGAGTCTATTATAGAGTTTTCTTCCACTCCTTATATTTTTCTCCATGTCTTCACCACCTTTAGAAACTCCATATCCACTATTATCAGCTATTAAATTGATAGAGCTTGGGACTATGCCATCACAGGTTTACATACGCAAACCTTGCTCAAAATTAGTTACAATTGCTACTAAAGAATCTAATGCCTTACCAAACACCAAACCAGTCTCGAATCCACCTTTAGATCTAGATCTTCCTATTGCCTTATGAAAAGGTACTATACAATGAGCTATACCCTATCTTATCTTTGATATATCTCATATGCATCTTTATCTCTTTTCTTTTGCATCCTTGTTATCCTCAATTTCTATTCCTCATTTAGGGTAAATGCAAGCTATGGGAAAGGAGATGTCAATCTTACATTCCAATGATTAGTAGTTCATAAATGGATTATGTTGTGAAGACTTTGCCAGTTTCACTTGATCACCTTAAGGTAAGATTAGTGGTTAAAGGTTATATATAAGTATATGATGTTTAATACGAAGACACTTTCTCTCTTGTAACTAAGATGGTTTCAGTTCATCAGTTCCTCTCTCTAGCAGTAATTTTTAAGTGGCCTTAGCATCAGCGCAATATTAAAAATGTTTACTTCCATAGAGATCTAAACGAAGAGGTATATAAGGAGTAACCTTAGTGTTTATTGCTTAGAGGGGAGTCGAACCCAATTTATAGATTAAAGTCGTCGTTATATGGGTTGAAGCAATCTCCTTGAGCTTAGTTTGCTAAATTGAGTCTAGCTCTTATTCTATTTAGCATGGTCAAAAGTAAGTCAAATCATTCAATTTCCCATATACTATCAGATTCAGGGAAGCAGATTTTCTTAATCATTTATGTTGATGACATTATCATTACAAGAGATGATAACAATGAGATTTCTCAATTGAAAGCCTTCTTGCATCAACAATTCAAACTAAAGATCTTCAATAGTTAAAATACTTTTTAGGTGTTGAGATTGCTTGCTCAAGAAGAGACATTAATATTTCTCAAAGGAAATAAGTAATAGGCTTGCTCAAAGAAACTAAGACTTTAGGTGCCAAGCCAGTAGATATCCCTATGGATTGTAACATAAAGCTAGTGTCAAGTTAGGAACAACCATTATCTAATCTAGTAAGTTACAGCAGGATTGTTGGTAAACTGAATTATCTTATAATAACTAGACCTAGATGTTTCTTCCATTGCAAGGTAGGAAGTTAGTTTCTTGAATCTCAATGTGAAGTTCACTAGGAAACCACCATGAGAATAACGAGTTATCTCAAGGCGGCTCTTAGTAAGGGACTTATGTATCATAATAGAGGACTTTTTTAGTTGATAGGTTATATTCATATTGATTGGGCTAGATTTCCTATAGATAGCAAAAAGCAAGAAACAAAAGTGTTTGCTGAATCTAGTGCAAAGGTGGAATATAGAGCTACAGCACTTGCAGCTTGTGAGCTCATCTAGCTTAAGCAACGCATGGTTAAGCTAGAATTCAATAAAAACGAGCCATGAGGTTGTATTGTGATAATCAAGCCACAATGCACGTTGCCTCTAATCCTTTTCATGACAGCACCAAGCACATAGAGATTGGTTGTCATTTTATCAGAGATGAGGTGCATTTCAAGGATTTTATGTTTTTCATCAACTTGAATAATCAACTGGCGAACTTATTTACTAAGTCTTTAAAAGTCATAGAGTAAGGTATATTTGTAACAAACTGGAGTTTTATGATATTTATAGGCCGACTTGAGGGTTAGGTATGAAAATGTAAACATAAATAGTGTAGGCACATGTGTACTATCTGTAAAATAATGAATAATACATAATGGAATAGAGGGCCAACCCTGATTTTAACTTTTTTTCCCTGAAATCAACAACAGTAATTGGAAGGAGAATGAAAAGGGCAAAAGAAGGTCATATATCATTATAGTTAAGCAAAACCTGCAAGCAAGATTATTGTAAAGGCATAATTTAGAATTCCTCGGGGAAAATAATACAAAAGAGCTGCTTAAACAAAGGAAAATTTATTTCTGATTTCCTGGTCCACATGAGAGAGAACCAGGAAGCTGCAGTTCCACAATAAACTACTGAAGTAAAGACTTTAGAGCAGAAGAGAGCAGAATCCAATTCTTGCCACATTTCAACATGAAACCATCACTTTTAAGAATGGCATATAACATATTGCAAAGCAAACAATTAGAAGGTAACAAAAAAATCAGTATACTTGCCAAGTAATACTTATTAATTGGGGATTTGTCATTGAAGAAATAGCATCATTTAACAAAATTAAAAAGGTTGGATCATGTGTACCTTCACCCTGGTCATCAGCTTTGAGAGCTATTCCAGCATATTTGACCACTCCAATGAGAGTCAGGGTCCAAAACATGATACTGTAAATTCCTAAATAGTCTGCTTCCCTTGGAGAATTCAATTGCATTGATGGGTAAACATAAAGAGGTGAAGTTACGAGACCTCCAAAAACCACTCCAAGTGTCTTGTAAGCAAGAACCAAATTCCCCCATTTACCTTTCCCCTGCTGCAAAACATTTCAAATCTTATTCCCAAAGGAATTCAAAAAGACACAACACAAACCGTGAAAGAAGTTTAAGATACTGATCAAGAACTAATGGCAGAGACAATGCCTTTTTTATTATTCCATTCTCTCCAAAGAATAAAAAGTACATGGTTGGGATTAACCGTTAACAAAATCATCCCAAATATGTTTAGATATAAATTAGTGGGTGTGTTAACTTCTGCTTTCACTAAAAGAAGCAAATTCTTATTAACCATTTTCTCCAACATTACTGTCTTACTTTGATGTTCTTATTTCAATCTCCAATTCAACATTAATTTTTCTACTAAAAAATAAGACTAGCCAATATTCAATAAGAGGTGATTCTAGACACTAGTCCTATAAAACGAGTTAAAAATAAATCTCAAAAACACATTCACTTTTTGCTAACACACTAAAAAAAGTATAATAATTGTAAAAAATTGGTAGGTACAATGTATTTCCACAAAGTACATGATGCTATCGAAAATCGCAAAACAATGCACATTGACATTTTAACAAGACTTATAGCTGTTGCTGACTTATTTTGGAAACACCCTTCAACGAACATGCTAAAATCAGTATTGCTTTTACTAGGCCCAGAAGAAGACAAACAGTGCATGAGTCCCCACCATATAAAATATAAAACAAAACATCAGCTATTTATCAACATAAAAACAAAACCTTTCCCCTTGTCCAACATAAATTCGTACACTTTACTCCATCACACTCATATATATATGAAAACGGAAAGTTTCTTTATTTAAATTTTTAACCGTAAATATCTCCAAACCATCAACATAGTCCTCGTTGCTACCCACCCCACGCCAAATATACGAAAGACAACAATAGTCAAATAATAAGACGATATATTTTATTCTTATGGTAAAGCAAGACGACACCTTGTCGAGGGTATCAGGACCCCTGAAAGCACGAGGAGTTGGCAGAAGATCTTGAAGGCCATTATTATTATGGGCCGAATGAACCACAACCTCAGATAAAGCCGGCGGCATTGCAACGGGACTGCCACCGTCTCGCTCTCGCTCGCTGGCTTCACTTTATTATTTCTTACGTCCGAGTTACAGACAGTCGGGGGAAGAGAGAGACAGAGAGACGAAGGCAGACGACGTTGGGATTTTTTTGAGTATTTTCTGGACTCTGGTGGTGTGTTGCCCATATATGGATGGAAGAGACCTTTTTCGGTTGGGGCCCACAAAACAGGCAAGAAAAAGCAAGGCATTCATGCAACTAACGTGACACGTGATCTTTGGATTGGAACTTTAATATTTTGTTTCAATTGTGGTAACTAACAGAATGGATGGTGCTCGGACTTTGGAGTTCAACTGATAATCACAATTGGAGTTTTATATTAACACGGATCATTTTTTAAAAAATAATACGGAAAAGTATTTTATATGAAAAATATGATACATATTTGTCTTTACTACAGTTTAGTCCTCTAATAATGGCAGGAATATTAGGAAAATAAGATTAAAGAATTTATCTATAAATATAAATCCTCACATCAAGTTAAATATGTATGCATGTGTGTACTATTGAACCGTCTCATTGTTTGCTCTACGAGAAAATACCCGAAAGTATTCTCATAGCCATGTAAGAGATAAATAAACACCCCTCATTCGAGCAGGCTTGACACCCAGCAATCTTTCTATTACATCAACCCAACTTTTTTCATCATTCGTCTCGATCCAACTTGCCATTGCAAATCCCTTTATTGGAAAGCCTGAACTGGACCCCAATATCTTGCAGTGTAATGGTTGCCTCTTCAGTGGGTAGATAGAATGTATGTGTTTTAAGTCTCCATCTCTTTACTAGAGCCGTAATCAGATGTTGGTCCAACATGATAAATGGAAACTATGTAACTCCTTATAAATCAACCTCTCGTATGTAAGGCTCTACCCTAAGATGTATGGGAATACTTCACTTTTCCTTATTTAAGGACTTCTTGTTGCGTCACATATTGGCTATTGTAAAATGAGATAGGATCTCTCACAAGTTTATCCATCGGTTCATTTATTTGTGGAAAGTCCTAAAACTAACCTAGGACATTGCTTCACGAGTAAGATGACGGGGCCTTTTTTTCATATTAATTTTTGGAAAAAGACCTATATTCATAAAAAACTCATAATGAGAATATTCATGTCATCCCAAGGCCGAAGTGACGGTCTTATTGAAATAAAAACATATACAGCTTAGAATTAACTTAAAATTACAAATATACTTTAATTTCAAAAAACTTTATATAATCTCTTAAATATAAATTTGTTTGTAGAGCCTGTTAGTTACAATTAGTAAATCAAAACTTTAACATATCGAAACTTTTAAACACTTATAGATATTTTACTAGTTAAAGCTTCTGCACAATAAGCGAGGTTCATTCTTAAAATATATATTTTTGTTAATGAAAATAATAGATCTACGTAAAATATTATTATAATTAATATGTTGACAATTTATGTTCATCTATGTAGGCTTATCATGAACAGCATTATTCAATTATATATTTTATATATTGTTATTTATACATATATTGATTGTTACATAAAATGTTTTAATATTTAAACAAAAAATTATAAATAATCCTTTGAGTTATGAGAATATACTATCACATATCAAAAGTTGCGTCATTTTATATTTTATATGTAATTTTGTAAATGTCACAACTTTTTCTACAAATACTATCTTCATAAAGGATATATCTCTAGAATAATGAAAACGGTGTAGTTGATAAAATATAGTAAAAAGTGTCAACAATGAAGAGATTTGAATAATAAAATGATGCTGGTGAAATACGGTTGTAAATCATGGATTAATCGGATCATCAGAAGAGAGGGAAGAAAAAGTCAAATTCTAGTTAACCTCATCTGGAAGTAAGTTCTAAAATGCTTAGAAGTATTATTGGTCAGTAGCCATAGATGTCAGAAGTGGATCGAAGCCTTGAGCTCAAAAGTCTAATTCTGATTTTCCTGTGTTATATCTATCAATTTTTGGAAGACATAACTTTTCATATATATGGAGCTCATGGTAAGTCCATAAAGACTTACTTGAGTCTACATATACATGTACCAAACCGCTTCACCCATTTGTGTTGTTTAGGAAATCTAATTTTCAGTTTTAACAAGACATCATGTGGGTTAAGGATTTCTTTGTTGATTTAGGATGTTCACCTTATTATATTTTCTTTCCTTGATTCGTAGATATGAATTTTATTTACTTTTGTTTTGTTTTTGTAATAAGATTGTGTGCCTATTAATGCCCTAAAATCGTTTATATTTTCGATTTTTTGATGATAATACAATTTTTATTCTCCCATAATTGTGTTAGTGTTTATCATGTTATACATTGCCTCATAGAAGCTTCAGAGAAAAGAATCAAGGTGTAAGAAAAAGAAAGATGCGAGAACCAAGAGTTTTATGGTATATAAACTTACTGGTTCCTTTCAATATGCGCATGTTAAACATAAAAGACAATATCAATATGGTGGCTTTTTATAAAAAGGTAAAGATATGAAATGAAAAGGTGATACCAAAGAGTTATGATAATAATAATTTTAAAAAGTTTTCAAAATCATATAGATAATAGAATAATAACAAAAGGTGTATTATTGATGAAAGGTATATTTCCAGCATGCATGAGTAGTTACTCAGTTTATAAGGAACTGTTGTTCTCGGAACACTTTTTTTTTTTTTTTTCATAATTGAATTTTAAAACCAATGATGGTTTTTGAGAATAAAGTAATAACCAATAGTTAATACAAAATAGGTATTGTTAAAAAGAAATAGCAACATTGAAGAAATACAATAGGAAAAAAGTAATATTGAAGAGATATGGTAGGGTAACAAAAAGAAGTTTGTTTAAAGAACAAGTCTTTTTATGCAAATTATGAAACTTTTACATAGTCGCAATCTTACCCTATTATGCTGGAAAAAAATAGAAAAAAAAAAAAAAACTAATTCAATGCCAAAAAAATACAACTCTTTGCGTCCATAATATTTCATTCATATATTTAAAGAGATCTTTCAAATAATACACCATTTTATGAAAAACTATCAATTATTTAGATATAATGATAATATAATATATTCTTTCACTTAATTATTATATTATTATTATATCAATTATGATATCGTCCAAATGAATTTATTACTTTATTAATACTATAAGTTAACATCCACGCATTGCATGGGTTTACTCGGTGTATTTTTAGACTGCGTTTTATTCATCTTTTTTCCCCCATCTTTTTGGTATTTTTTTGGAGTCTATTCGAGTCTTTTGTTTAACAAGAATAAAACACAAAAAAAAAATGGAAATATAATTCCATATATACTCTCTTCTAAAGTTAAGTATCCAATAAATTACTATAAAAACAAATTTGTTTATCTTTTACTTTATTTATATTCATAGAAATACCAATTAAAATAATTATCTCTAATGCATAAAATATATTTTTTCAAATCATTTTTCTTAAAAGCATATGAATTTCCATTTCTCAATTTTATCCCAAT
This sequence comes from Lumnitzera racemosa, assembly GCA_024138005.1. Classification (NCBI taxonomy): domain Eukaryota; kingdom Viridiplantae; phylum Streptophyta; class Magnoliopsida; order Myrtales; family Combretaceae; genus Lumnitzera; species Lumnitzera racemosa. The sequence goes on along the minus strand of JAMXBC010000006.1, from coordinate 39,038,395 downwards.
CATTATGAGTTAAGCGAGTAATTTAGGGCGTAAATGAACCTAACATAATTAAGCTAGAAATTTACGAATAGAGTCAAGACATTAGTCAAGAACACCTCGTAGTAAAATAAAAATGATATAGTTGAAATAGTATAACTAAACTATATTACGTATTATTTATTGTAATCGTGTAAAACAGGTTTTGATAACTAGTAAATATTTAGAAATAAATTATATATGTAACAAAAATATTATATGATATAAAATAACATATAGAGTAAATATGTATACACCGTATGTAATTTTTCTATAATAATATATATGCCTAATTAACTAAAATACCTAATTATTTATAATTTAAGCTAAAATGAGTAACGTAAATCATAGTAAATTAATAAAAAATTACAAAAGCACAAGGGGCAGTTGCATTTAGACCGGATTAGTTGTGTGGAATTATAGGACAAGTGTTAGTGATTAGCGTTAGGAAAAACATGCAATTAGATTAGTTTACTACTTGTTAATAGTTTATATCTTTTATAGATAGATAGATATAGGGTTATAATATTAAATTTAACTTTCTTTATTAGTTTAATTGTTGTTAGTCCCTTAAGTTTCCTTCTTTACTAATATGATTTCTACTATCAATTTTAGTACTTTCTATATTCCCTAATTCTATTGATGAGTTGGTGTTCCTAATCAATTCTTATATCCCATGGTTGTTTAGGATTGTGCAGTTGGTAATTGAATTTGTCTTAGATTCATAAGAGCATAAGGTTTGGGGTTTGTTTGCTTAAGGAAGTCAGCGAGCCTTATAGTAATGCTCAAGCATTTCCATGCATACTTAATATAGTATGGTGTAATTAATAAACATAAGGACTAAACAAATATAAACAAAGATCTTACCTTTATTGTTTATATCATTGATAACTAGATAACGACGGTAAACTCCACATAAGATCACTTCTTAGATTTAAGATGATGGTTTAGATGTGGTTAGCTAGATATGCTCATTAACCCCCTAATGTATGTTGTGGTAAGATTAAACCTTGATGTTGCCTAGTGTCTTATCTAAGGTTATGAATACTCCTATTGATTTATTATATTGTAATCTAAAACTTAATGAACCTTACTTATTGAATTAGAGATAGGCATGTGTGGGGTTTAACATTGAGTTTGCATGTAGCAAGTAAGTATTAAGTTTTTATAGCTCACTCCTTTTTTTCTTGTTCAGGTAATGATGACTTCTATCTTGATTATGCATATGATTCGCTTGGTTTTGGTTATGATGATGAAGATTTTAGCGACTTCAAGAGTGATAACTATTATTTTGTGGCTTAGAGATTATTTCTATCTTTTGGAATGTTTTCATGTTTCGAATCATGTAGATGTGAAGTTGTTTCAAATATATTCATATCGTTTCAAAAATAAATTATACTATTGAATTTTTAAATTTAGGCCTTAGTAGCCTTAGAACACTTCAACTACCTTATGAATTTAATTAGTTACAAGTTATATATATATATATATATATTTGGCCAACTATTACATTACGATTAAAGGAGGGGAGATTCAAATTTGGTTTATTTAGAAGTGTATAAGTGGGTTAAATGGGCCAGTCCATGGGCCAAAGACTTAAATATATTAAACGGGCCAATTTAAACTGGCCTACTTTAGCCCACGGTTCAAACAAGCCAAGCTTATTTGGCCTGTTTTTTAAACAAGCCAAAAAGACTTTAGCTCAAACCTACTTAAAAAATAAGTTAAACAAATCGACTTACGTGCTAAAGTCTACTTGCACACCTCTAAGTCTATCATGTGGGGAACTTAATACTTATGCCACTATAGTTCATGCAAACCGAGGTTAAGAACAGACAAGGTCGGACGTAAGGGTGAGTTTAAGCTTGTCGAAAGCTTGAAGAACGAGATGGAAGATTGTGCAATAGTAAGGGCAAATAAATAAGCAAACCCATTAACAGTTCTAAGGATATGATGCACTAAGGAACTTTCGAAAACTCACAACACAGATTGATATGATGCATAAGATGGTTTGGTGAGGTTACTCGCTACCTAACCTTGCTTAGGGGTTAGGATAGGAGTGAAGGAGTAAACAAACTAACGAGAGCAGTTTTCACAAAGGAATATGTTTAGTATTTTGATGATAAGATGATATTAGATGATTATGGTTATATGTACAGTATGTATTTATGCTAGAGAAATTCGGGTAACTTACCTAAAATGGAAAAAGACAAATAGGTTAATGTCCAAAAGAAGCAACATACAAGGAATACAAAAGAGTAAAAATGAATTTTTTAAAGAAGATAATGATTAGTACAACAGATTCCTTCACATAAGTCTAAGATACATGGTAATAGCGTATTGGGAATGCTCCTGGTAGAAACAAACAAAAGAGTATAGTTAGGATGGAAAGCCAAGTAAGGGTACTAAGTAGAGGTACTAGGCAAACTTGGGTCTGCCCAAGAAGAAGTGGTTGTGGATATGTGTTAGAGCTCTCAACTTCTCGGCACCGATGTTGCTAAGTTAAGGGTTGGCTTGATCATGGACTAGTAGGTAAGTATGAGGGGTCGGCCGGTTATTAGAGCATTCGTCCAGTTGATACATGACTTCCGAGAAATGTGTAGTTGCTTAACTTGGCATAAGGATTTGGTCGGTAGTAAATATCAGCTTAGCCTCAGCAGAAGTTAGTTGGAATAGGATGATTTGCCTTGTTAGTCCTTAAAGGCTTCAGGCTCAACTACAGGTTAAAGGTCTAGTAGTTTAATTCATATAATTTCCTCCTGGTTAATTTAGGTTTGGGATTAAATCCGGTTAGTCTTCATTCAATTTTCTTTTAGGGTGATAGGGACTAAGGTCGACAATGTTGAAATCGTCAGAGACTCCATAATCTTTAGGTAGTTCTAATAGGTAGACATTGTCGTTGATCTTCTAGAGGATTTTGAAAGGCATTTAGCTTAGGCAGTCAACTTGTTCTTTCTCTTGCTCAGGAGCATCTCCTTACTCAAGTGTAACCATACTAGGTCTCCAAGTTGAAACTGTATCGACTTCCTTCCTAATAGGGATCAAGGACTAATCACGTGCTCCCGTGCTTTCTTAGATGGTTCGCTGAGCTATTTAAGGTGAGTTAAGCGCCGAAGAGTAGTGTTTATCCTAGTTTGATCTGCCAAGCTATTTCGCTCCCCATGCCATCTAAGAAGTTGCTAAGGTAATTAGCCGACATACGGAGCCGACCCTTCTACAACACCTTAGTCCTAGCACTAAATTAGGAAAACAGTCATCTCCACAGTACCAAGGTCGAGTTGACAATTGTTAGGAGTCGACCATTCGAGGTTGCCTCGAATGTGAGTCATCCCTGAGCCAACCCTTGTCCAATCCTAGCAATCAGAGTGTCGAACTGTCGACGCCAACCAAACCTGATCAAAGGCCTACCTATGTTCGACTCACAGTGTTATCGGGGTCGTATATTGAGTAAAATGTGTACGCGTTGTCTTTTCTGACATTCGTACTATCTTTTCTGATAAAGGATGTTCTTTTACACGATTACACGCTATCCCTATAAATTATTCTTCTTTTGTTTTTTTTTTAGCAAGTAAGGATCCAATTCTGTAATTTTTTATAATTTAGGACTTACCTTAACTGGGTACATAAATATTTGCATAATTTAATAGCGGTAAGGGCATGATACAAAGAATAGGTTGGTCTTTTTACTCCCTCTTAAGTTAAGTGTCCTTTTGCTTATTCTTGAGCTATTCTTATCTAACCCATTTGAGTATAGATTAGTAGCAATTGACCTCCGATCATACTTATGCATCATATCAAGTATAACCTAAGCCCATGTGAGGCGTTGGTGTGTCATATTCATCATTTGTGCTTAGGAACCCTTGCTTAACCTTAAACTATCATTTACTTTTTGAGTTATCTCGCAGCTTGGACTTACCCCTTTTTGTTACATACGATATCAGGTTGTGTGTTCATCCACAAAATCTATATCACTTCCCTTGATTCTTTCTCACATTTTTTTTTGGTAGTTTGGTCAATTTGTCGAGTAACCTTCTCGTAGATGTATTGTAATGACTATGCTTGGGCTCTTGCATTAGGGTCTTCCTGCTCAGACATAGGTATAAGGGTGTAATCAAGGGGCAGCTCCAGATTAAAGCCATAGATGACTTCGAATAAGGTTTGCTTGGTGGTGTCATGCATTGTACTATTGTAAGCAAATTCTATTATAGGCAAACGGATATCCTAGTCAGTTAAGTTCTTCCTTACTATAGCTTAGAGAAGTGATTCCAAAGTATAGTTAGCCACTTCCTTTTGGCCATTAGTTTAGGGATTATAGGAGGTATTGAATAGCAGTTTAGTCCTCATATGATGCCACAAAGTCCTCCAAAAAAGGCTCAGGAACTTTAGATCCCTATCTGAGACTATACTTTTCGGCATATCATATAACTGAACAATTTTATGCAAAAAGAGAGAAGAATAGCTAAAGCATCGTTAATTTTAGAGTAAGGCATAAAGTCTTTACTCAACTTAGTCTAAGGTCTTAGTAATCTAAGAACTCAGTTCTTGCTTAACTCAGTCTAAGGCTAAGTCACAATAAGTAAAGGCATTGATGTCCCTTGTTTGACTTGACATTTGGCCCTCTTGCAAGTAGGACAACTTTCAACAATTTAGTGCACATCTCACCCTATTCTTAATAAAAAAAATTGCCTATTCAACAGCTTATATGTTCTTCTCTCTCCAAAATGGATGGAGAATCCTCTACCGTAGGCTTGCCTGATAAGTAACTCCTTTAACAAATACGTCGACACACATAACTATCTACCTTAAAACAGATAACCATCCTTCACACGGTACTCATCTATTATTCTTCCATCAACAGAACGCCTAAGAATAGGTCTAAAATGTGAGTCCTTAGGATATTGTTCTTAATGCTTGCAAACCCCTTCAATCTATTCTTCAACACAATTAGGAGTGCATTTCATCTTGACAGAGCATTAGCAACTACGTTGTTCGTGCCTTGCTTATACTTAATCACAATGTTGAATCCTTTTAGGAATTCAACCAATGCTTGTTGCCTCGCCAGTTTGGTTTGACTTCTAAGGTACCTCAAAGATTCATGATTTGTATAGATGACAAACTCTCTCAGCAATAGATATTACCGCAACACTTGGAGAACTCAAATAAGGGCTAAGAGTTCTTTATCATATATAGAGTAGTTCAATTAAGGTCCTCTGAGTTTCTTGTTATAGTAGGCTATTGGTCGACTTTCTTGCATTTAGACAACACCTATACAAATAGCTAACGTATCACATTCTAGATCGAAAATCTTCTTGAAGTCGGGTAAAGCTAACATAGGTGCGAGAGTCAACCTTGCCTTCACTTCAATAAAACTTCTTTCCTCTCTTTCTCCCTACTTAAATTCAATATTCTTCTTTGTCAACTCAGTAAAAGACGTAACAATGGTATTGAAATTTCTAATGAACCTTTGATAAAAGGATGCCAGTCTGTGGAAACTTCTCACTTCAACATGAGTGGTTGGAATCTGCCACTTGATAATAGCTTAGATCTTCTCATTATCCACTTGTAAACCTCCTCCACCTATTACATAACCTAGAAATAACACTTCCTCTTGGTAGAAGCAATACTTCTTTAAATTGCCGAATAAACTCTTAGCTTAGAGTACATCAAGCATGGAACGAAGATGTTCATAATAGCTCGAAAGGTCAGCACTATACATAAGGATTTCATCAAAGTACACTACAATATACTTCCTGATCAAATTTCTTAGTACATGGTTCATTAATCGCATGAAAAGTGCTTAGGATATTTGACAAGCCAAAATGTATTATCATCCACTCGTAGAGTCCATGTCGAGTTTTAAATGCAGTTTTCCACTTCTCTCTTAACCTTATTTAAATTTGACGGTAGCTAGACTTCAAATCAATTTTGTTGAAGGCCTTAGCTCTACTTAGTTCATCTAACATGTTATCCAATCTGGGGATAGGATATCTGTATTTAATTGTGATCTTATTCATGGCTCTGCTAGTTACGTACATATGCTAGGTACCATCCTTTTTTGGTACAAGGAACATTGGCATCGCACAAGGGCTGAGGATCTCCCTTATATACCCTTTATCTATTAGTTCATTGACTTGTCTTTGGAGCTCAATAGCTTGTTCGAGATTCATTCGATAAGCTACTTGGTTTGGCAAGGCAGTATCGGATATCAAATCAATACAGTATTCAATGCCTCTAAATGGGGGTAATCCATCAGGTAACAGTTTTAGAAATAGGTCGGCAGATTCATTGAGCAGCTCTCTTACCTCAAGGGGTAGCTCAATCTTCTCCTTCAACTCTAATAGCTTTTCTACCAACATAAAAGTTGGCATGTCAGCCTTTATAGCATCTTAAAGCTAGGGTTTACTCAAAATTAAAGTCTTCTTAGATCCTCGAGTAAGTCTAGCTTGCAGTTTGCTAACTTGACTTGGCTTCATAAGGTTTAAAGTTACCTTCCTCCCATCTTTTTTGAACACGTAAGTATTCTTACATCTGTCATGATAACTCTTTGGTAAAAAAGCCATGGTCAGCCAAGTAACACATGTGATGCACACATGGGTAGTATGTCATCAAGAATCTCATCGGAATAACTACCAATAGAGATTGATAGCAATACTTGCTAAGTGACATGTAGTGCTCCTTTCTCATTCAGCTAATGTAACTTGTATAGCTTAAAATGTATGATAGTCGATAACTTTAGCTTCTTAATCAAGTCGGCAAATGCCACATTAGTACAGCTCTCACTATCCACCATGAATGCATGTACATGATCATTTACTTTGTAAGTAATGTGGAATAAGTTCTCCTTTTATGCCTCTTCAGGTGAGGGTTCCAAACTCATTGCACGTCGGACAACTAAAGTGAACTTATCTTAGTCCTCGACTAATATATTTTCCTTAACCAGTTCATCCTCTTGAGTGGTTTCCTTCTTAGGAACAACCTCTTCCTTATGTTCCTCATTAGTACTATCCACTTCGAATTTAGGGCCATCTCCTTTGATAATTATAGTTTGTTAGTTTAGATATTGAGCAGCCATGTACCTAAACCATTGGCATTTTAATCACTCGATCTAGCTCATCTTTCTCCCAGATCCTTATCCTTTCTCATATATTCACATTGGCACATCATAATTAGGTTGGCCCTTATGTTCGGCCTTAGCATCTGTCTTCCTAGTTGGCTTAATGCTTAGTTAGGCTTGGTAACCTCCCTGAATAGGTCGGCTCATCGGGGGGTAGGTCGGTATTCTGCTTCTCCTCTATCTTTCCACTTATTGGGCTATTCTTGTACTCTCATCCATTGTAGTAAATTGCTGAAGTTCCATAATATCTTGGATGTCACTTCTTAATCCAGTAGAGAATTTAGACACTGTTCGTACTGATGACTCTTCAACTTTATAGCGAATCATGAGTATTTGAAATTCCTGAACGTATTCATCAACAGTTTGATATCGTTGTCTCAACTCTTGAAGTTAAGCAAAAGTGTCTTGCAAATATGTATCCAATACAACTTTGTTTATGAATATCCTCCTCATATCGAGCCAAATACTTACCTCTCTATATCCTTCTCGTCTCTTCATGATTTGAAAGTTTTTACAGCACATTGTAGCATAACCTGAGAATTCAACAACAATATTCCTCACTTTCTCTTGGTCCTCATATTGGCAATAATAAAAAATGCATTTAACCTTCTCTTCACAATCTAAATAATCATCTGTACTTCTAAACCCATTGAAGCCCGAAATCTAAAACTCTACATGGTCAGTAGCTTAAGGTGCTCAAGCTCACTCTTCTTCTCCATCATCATCCAGATCTCCCAAGTTAATCTTCCTTCTCACTTGTCCTCTTACTCCTTTATCTCGAACTTGTCGAGTTGGGATTTGTCTCTTAACAGATTGGGCAACTTGTGGAGTGTTTTATACAGCCTTAATAGGTCGATAGGCTATTACATGAACAACTTTAGTCAGGTTGGCTAAAAGGTTAGCTACCTCATTAAGTCTATCGTTTGTACTTCTAGGGGTGCTCTAAGATTGTCGACCATGGTAGGCAACACTACTATTGTTGTCCCTAATAACAGCATTAACATTTAAGCTCGTCATTTTTCTTCTACAGACTTGGTGTCAAACTTTGAATCTAAGATACAATTTACACTATTTCTCCAAACTAAACAATACGCACACTCTCTATACAAATGTCTAGTTAACTTGTAAACACTATTACTATATCAATGAGCAAATCACTACACAAAAACTTGCTATGATTTCGGATGTCTGAAACAGGCGAAACAGGGCAAAACAGAGTATACTTAAGAATAAACTACTATACCCTATTACTTACTCAAATACTTTAGTAATTCTTGTCACAACTTTGATACAATACAACACTATAGCAAACACTACTTCATAGAACACAAATACAACTTATTCAAATGAAACCTCTACTTTGATATTAAGATAATGTGAACCGAGGGCAAGAACAGACAAGGTTGGTCACGGTGGTGAATCTAAGCTTGTCAAAAGCTTGAAGAATGAGATGAAAGATTGCATAACAGTAGGAGAAGATAAATAAGCAAAACTACAAATAGTTCCAAGAATATAGCATACCAAGGAATTTCCAAAGACTCACGATGTGAGCTCCTAAAATTGCAATTAGGGTAACAGAACCCAAATTTAAGGTCTTTGTGAAAAAAAAAAATTTAGGGTAAACAAACCTAGATTTAAGGTCTTCGGGAAAAAAACCACCCGATTGAGCCCAAATATTACAATTAGGATAGAAAAGTTAGTTGAAGTGATTTAGTGAAATTAGATTTTGAGAATTATGATCGAAATCCTAATTTTATCTTTATAAATGTGATTATTCAATATAATGTAAAAGTGATCGAAACTCCTAAAATTGAACTCGAAATGTAAGGAGGATTTAGAGATAAATTAATTAGATTATAAAAGGAAATGATATAATGTAATATACTATATGAGTATACACATATTTTTGTGAGTATATCCGGCATATATAATAATCATACTTGTAAATTAACTCGGAATTATATAATTATATATAATATGAGATAAACTCATAAAATAAGTAAAAATATATCTTAAAAATAAAAGATATGTTAGAAACATAATTATATAAGTATAATTACACGTTACACATGATACATATATAGGATATATACACGTATATTAGTAAACATACAAAATATTAACCATAATATATATATTATTAATAAATATGCTAAAATATCAACCAAATCCTATCCAAATTGAACCAAAACATCTGCAAAACTCCTAGAATTCACGGTGGCATCCTTAGCTTGGATTTGCTGATTCAAAAGCAAATCACCCAAAATGGGCCACCTCATGCTTAGTAAATGGAGAAGAAAATGAAGGAAAAAGAGGAAAAAAAGGGAGAAAAAATTTGGATGACCCAATTCAATATAAAAAGACCTTAGGACATCAGTTTAGACATTTAGGAACCTTAGACGCTCAAAGAAAAATAAAAAAGAAATTATAAGAAATAAGAAAAAATTAGAAAAATAGAGGAATTCACGTCTTAACTTGGTTTCCTAATCAATTGGAATTTTGCTATCAAGCCCCATTGTCCCCTAGTAGAACTACCCATGCCTTAGCCATTTGACAACCTCCCACCACCTAATGGCTATCGAAGCTTCGATGAATAGGCAAGTCAAATTTTTGTCTTATTTTTCATTAAATTTTAAAAATTATTAAATCCACCCAAAAAATTATGGAAAAATTTATATTGAAGTTATTTTAGATATGCTTTCGTGTGATATTTTTATTTTTGTAAAATTTATAATATTTTATGTACTTGCTTAAGAAAGTCACTATTTATCCAAATTTTGACTTTCAAAATAAATACATTAAATGAAGTAGTTTATAGCTCGAAATTTTTGTATAGAATACATATGATATATAGTTAAATGCTATGTAAGCCAATTTTTTATTCATGTATTTATAATATTTATTGTATTTTTTACCCTAAAAATAGCTAGAATTAGGGTAAAATTGTGAAATAAATAGGTTTTTATGAAATTAATTGATGAAAATGACGCATACTGATTTTGGGTGACTTGTAATGATATTAGGATAAATTGAAAATAATTTGGCGTTAAAAGGATAATATTAGGTTAATTAAATGTAATTTATGGGTAAAATTGTAATTTTGAGTATATAGGCAATAACTTAATATCATGAAACCAAGTGATAATTGAATTTCTGATATTTTTAGGAGTTTATAGAAATTTTTGAAGAGTTTTTTGGTAACCCAAGCTATTTATTATGAATTTACGTAATAAAATAGGTTAAATTACGAACCATAGCTTGTTTATAGTAATAATAGATTAAAATGTGGTAAATATTGAAATAAAAACTATAGAGATACATGTTGGTCAGATTTAGTAAAAATGAATTTTTTTATAATATATTTAATGATAGTTTTACAACCGTAGTGCAATATATACATATTAGAATTAAATAATACCCATATTATCAAGTTATATTGGAAAATTATATAAAATATAGTTTAATTACATAAAATAAGTATAATATGATAATACTTATTATAGAGATGTATGGGTATATTAGAAACTTGAACTACCCTTTAGAAGTCATTTTCTGAAATAGAACTTATAATATGTATCGTTAAATATATACGAATCCAATAACACTGCTTTTGTTAAAATCGGACAATCCTAGGTAATATAACCTATATCTCTACAATATTACAAGAATTTATATACTACGATAACTTTATCATAATTGAAACGTGATTTAATTGATTAAAAATACGGTTTGATATGATATATTATATGTAATAGTATAACTCCATATATTATCAATATTTAATAATTTAACTTAACTTATATAATAAAACTACATTCTATTATACAAAGAAAATGATAAAATGATTTAGATATATATATATATATATATAACCATTTAATGAAATACATTTAGACAGAACCCTAACGTTTTCGTATCTTTTACGAAAACTAAATTTGGGTTTTGTATATATATAAGGTTTCCTAGTGAACAAAGTATCTTGAAGTTTAAGAGTTATAAGCCTTAAAGTTAAGCAAATAACTATAGGATTGAACTTAGTACACAAAGTTTAGGGTGATTGGTTAAAGATTTGATTAAACCTAAATTATAAACTATAGTTACAAATATTAGTAAAAATGATCCCATAAACTTGAATTTAAGAAAATAAATAATAAAATAAGAGACTATAAAATTTTCAAATTTTAAGTATAATACTTGTTAATTATAAAAAAAGCGAAAAATGCAATCTGATAACTAATAATTAATAAATTGCTAGAGATAGATTATATGTATACTAAAAATTATAAAATGACCTAAATAATAATTAGGAATGTTCATATGTACCCTACATGTATTTACGTGTAGATAAAAATACATGAAATTACTTAAATTGCTTAAAATTAGCTAGAAACTTATTAAATAATTAAAAAAAAATTAAATAATTGAGAAAAAATCAGAAAAAAAATCAAAGGATTAAGCAATGACTTGGATTTGGTCGTGACAGGTTAGGAATCAAAGAAGAAAAATAAACCAATAAAAAACAAGCAATACAAAAGGCAAAATTTAAGAGATTTGAGCAATGTCTTATTTAATTAATGCATAATAATTACTACAAGGCTCTATAAATAGAAAGAAAAATTACAGAACTTATTTGGATAGTTAGAAGTATGGAAAATTGAGAGCATTGAAATTTGAAGGAAAAATTAAGGTTTTTAGAAAATTTCCCCAAATCTATGTAGAGGAAGCAAGAAGACCAAACCTACATACTACCACCACCTCACTCCAAACCTACTGCCTGGACCAGCCGACACACTTAAACCGGTATTGGAGGCCCAAAAGCCATCGAACCAGGTGAGTCTCACGTCTACTTTGATTTTATAAAATTTCTTAAATTTATTTATTTTGCCCAAAAAATTATGAAATTTATTATTCTAAGGTTTTATCGTATTTAGATTTAGGAAAAACTAGTGATTAAGTTTAATCACGTTTGTAAATATAGGGTTCTTAAGAAATTAAGCAAAACTGAGCATTATTAGAACTATAAATAAATAGGTTTAAGAATATAGTTTGGAACTTAAATTTTTTTTATAGAATACTTAAGTAATATAGAATAGTGTTATGAAGCCATTTTTTTAAATTTAATTTTCAAAAATTTTAAGTATTTTTTAGCCCTAAAATGATGAGAAAATTAAATAATTTTGGGTTAATTAGGTGATTAATTACTTATTTAGATGGTAATTAGATGTTTAAGGATGTTAATCTTTGATGTGGAAACATAATCTTAGTCTTTGGAGTATTGAGTGTAATTAATATAGGAATTATATAGTAGTTGTAGGAAATTAGGAATATGTAGAATTGAAAATTTAATAAATATGAAAAATTAGGTTTATTTGGATAATATAATAATAAAAATCAGTATATAATAAATGTGAAACAAAATTTAATTTTAGATAATTGTATAAAAAATGTAAGATTTTCTCATATTAGGAGTAAATCTGATATCCTAATTAGGATTAGAGTGTACCTAATAGGTTGGAACACTAAATTAAGGCTCAATGTGATATTAGAATACTTGAGCTTAATGTGATTAATTTTACATTAAGATTTGAGCGTATTTAGGATTCCTTGTAGTAAAAAACAATATAGAATCAAAACTGGAATCTAATTTAGCAACCGAACCTCGAAATAAGGTAGAACGAATCATTAGTAAATAATAGGTATACATGGAGAAATTAGTTAAATTATAACTTAGAATATGTATCATCAAAGTATAAGTATTAAAAAGACGTATTTGTATTATAGGATACTTGAAGACGAATCGATCTGCCATTAAGTGATTGGGCGACCGAGAATTCCAAGTAAGTTAGGTATTACTTTCTGTATCAAAATACTATTTTATGGAATTCGGAGACTTAGGATTGTGTATGATTGTGATTGTAAGTAGTTTACGTATGTATTTGAATATTTGATTTTGTGTTGAAATTTGTGTTATGACTGATTGTGTATTATGATTGGATTGGTGTGAAATTCTCTGAACACCCTAAATGGAATTTAATCTTATTCGACTCTAATGCCCTGAATTGTCATGCATTGTAACTCTTTAGGGGATCATTAGGATTCTCCAATCAAATACTAACACCTTCAATAAAGACAGCGTTGGATAGCAAATTGTTTTTTTTTTTTCTCATCCTTAATCGAACTAAGTAATAGGAGAGGAGGTCGCGATGAGGATGGAGGCATTGGTTTGAAGGATAGTCTTAGGAGGAGTAGTGTCTTTATTGCATAAACTTGGATTTGGTTATGAGTTGTTGCATAACATGAAAGCTCCTCAACCCGGATTAGAAAGGGTGAAATTTCTCTAATTTCGTAACGGACCAGACTACATTGTGTGATGACACTTGCTTGTTACATTGCATGAAAATAATTGGTTGATAACCTTGTTGTGTTTGTATATATTCATGAGTCTTCAATTCAACTTACTGAGCTGTAATTGCTCATACCTGTATAGATCCTTTTGCAGGTCCTGATTTTTGAATACTTTGAGTATTATGCCGCCGTACAACTATCCAAAGGTTGGTTCTTTTGAAGCCTGAGGTGTGAGGATCATTTCGCCTAATAGTTGATGTATAGCTAGAGTCTCCTTAATAGCTTGAGAATGAAAGACTGATAATTGTTATGTAAATTAGTGGATTGTTATGTTAATGTAGAATTTCCTAGGAAGTTCTGTAAAATATACATGTAATTATATATATGTTGACTTAAAGTTCTTGTTAATTACTATAACTTTAACTAAATTTTTAACTAGACTGTTTACTTCAAAGTGAGGAGTCGTCGACGCCTTGTGTAAATCATGTTTATGGTAGGTACTGCGAGGTCAGTTACTATCATAGAATGGTTTATACGGCGAGACTGCTTTAACTCTGTAACTTCGGGGCGTAACAAGAGTACTTTAATTATGGTTGTAAATTAGCTATTTGTATGCATGCCATGTGTGTTGATATTTTGATTATGACAAGAGTTAAACTTCTTAGTGTGCTATTCTGTACGATTGCTTCATTTTATTTTGTTGTGAATTTGTCTAGCTACCCTTAAATGGAAGTAAGAGTGATTTGACCTCTAACTTAACTAAACATGCATAGCAACTATCAAGGGAACGATTAAAAGTGTCGAGCTAAATACCGACTTCTTTTGTTAAGAATAATTGAAATGGTTTTTTTCTTATCCTTATTTAAAATAAGTAACATGTAAGGAGGTCATGACTAGGGTGGGGGCCATGGTTTGAAGGTGGTTACTGGTGGAGGATGTTCTTCATTGCATAAGTTCAGGTTTAGTTTGATGTGAGTTGCAATAAAACTCCTTAATCCAGGTTGGAGTAGATGTAATTTGTCTAACCTCACAATGGACTAGATAACATTGTATGATGTTTCAAGTGATTGATTGCATTGCATTTCCTCATGATTAAAAACCTTGTTTGTAATTGTATGATACTTTTCTAACTCCATCCTACTTACTGAGCTCATTGTGCTCATATCCCCACATACTATTTTGTAAGTGATGAGTGAAGGTCAAGATGTTTAGATATTACTACCCCAAGTTAATGTACAATTGATTAGTGTAAGCTCCATAACCAATTATTCAAGGTTTCGATCGGCTAAAAAATCCAATCGAGCCTAAATTATAAGTAAAGTTAGAAATATTAGTAAAATGATCTTGTAAGTTTGAATTTAAGAGAATAAGAAATAAAATAAAAGAATATAAAAATTCCAAATTTTAAGTATATAACTTGTTATTTATTGAAAATACATAAAATGTGTAAAATGCATTTTGATAATTTACGAATAGCTAGAGATAAATTATATATATACTAAAAATCATAGAATGACCTAAATAATATTTAAAAATATTTA
This sequence comes from Lumnitzera racemosa, assembly GCA_024138005.1. Lineage (NCBI taxonomy): Eukaryota > Viridiplantae > Streptophyta > Magnoliopsida > Myrtales > Combretaceae > Lumnitzera > Lumnitzera racemosa. Next base: position 39,023,380 of record JAMXBC010000006.1, on the reverse strand, counting down.
TTTGTACTATATATGAATTTACATGTAGGTAGAAATACGTGTAATTACTTAAAATAAGCGTAATGTGCTAAAATAATACTAAATAATTAAAGAAAATTCATAATTAATAAAGGAAAAATAAAGAAAAATAAAAAAAGGAATGATCCATAATTGGATCGTGGCAGCTGGGGAAAATAAGAAAAAAATTAGCCAATTAAATTAAAGCAACACAAAAGTAAAAAATTAAGGGATTTGGGCAATATCTTGTCTAATTTAATGTACATTAATTAAAATAAGCTTTATAAATAGGGTTAAAAATCACAAAGCTCATTTAGACAGTTATAAATCAGAGAAAAATTAAGAGCATCGAAATTATAAGAAAAAAATTTGGGTAAAAAAAGAAGAAAATTGTGTAGTTGGGGCTTGTAACGAGAACCTAGACCTGACAAGCAGCTGGGAGTGGATGGTTATCACCACCATACGGTGGTGGAAGCGCTCAGGTGGGCTGACATACCCATGGCCACTAACAGTGGCCGAAGCCACTCAAATCGGTGAGTTTGATTTCTAGCCTGATTTTGTATAATTTTATAAAAATAGTAAATATTCTTAGAAAATTATGAAACTTGTTATTCTATAATATTTTTGTATGAAGTTTTTAGAAAAAATATTACTTTGATGAAAATATGTCCTGTGATATATGGTCCTTAAGAAATCATGCAAAACCGAGCATGTTTCGATTTAGAAATAAATGACCTTAGGAGTGTAGTTTTGAGCCCAAAATTTTTGTGTAGACTACTTAGATGATATAGATCAGTGCTAGAAGCCATTTTTCAAAAAATTAATTTTTGAAAATTTAGATAATTTTTAGGCCTTAAAATGAGGCATAAAATGGATAGTTTAGGGTTAATTAAGTAATTAAATGGTTAATTAAGTAATTAAATGGTTAATTACTGATTTAGTGAATAATTATATGTTTTAGGATGTTGAAATTTGATGAAGTATGATACTTGTAGCATTTAGGGTGTTATATGTAATTATTAGGTTAATTATGTAGTAAATAAGTAATAGGGAAAAATAGTAAATTTTAAGTTAATTTTGTAAATTAGGGTAATTAGGTGTAAAATCTCATTTAGGATGAATTTAGATATTTTGAAATGATAATTGATGTTGGGAGATAGTAATTAGAGTGATAAAAATATTAGATGTGTATTATGTACATAGTAAGTAATAGTACATAATACATAATACATAATTATTATAAATATAATAAATAGAAGATATTAGAATAAAAATTGATATTATGATAATAATAAAAATATATAATAAATCTGATAGAAAACTTAAATTTATGTAATTATATGAAAAATGTAAAAAAATTTTACATCAAGAGTAAATTCAGTATACTATTATGGATTTAAGTGTACTGGGTGGAATAAAATATTGACTTAGAGTAATGATGATATTTAGGATATCTGGAAGTAATGTGATTAATTTTACATTATGAGTTGAAACGAATTTTCAAGGTTCGGGTATAAAACAATACTTAGAAATTGAACTAAAACCTAATTTAGAAATCGTTACGGAAACTGAACCCGAACTTAATCCTAAACCTAGAATAATTGTAAAAGATTTGAGAACCTAGATAATTGGACATATTAAACCCTGCACAAAAGATAACAATAAGCGTTATAGGATAAAACGAACTTATAATAGTTATATGAAAAACTGAAACCACGTTTGTGTTATAGGGATAATCGGTGATGACCTGAGTGAGTTAGACCTCGAGTGAGTGAGCGAGGAGTCTAGATAAGTTGGGATTAATACGTTGCTGTATTTTGGAGGCTTGAGATTATGCTTGGTTGTGCTTGTTAGATAGTTGGTTATGTGCATGTGCATGTGCTTGATTATGAGTAATGCTATGATTCTGTTTGTTATTTTGTCTTGTATTGTATAATTTATATGGAATGATTGATCGCCTTAAACTGAACCTAATCAAATATACAATTTGTAATCATAATTGGACCTGTATGGCAACCCATTAAGGGAAACCTAGGAATCTCTGGCCAAATACCGACCCTTTCAAAAGGGATAACGCAGGATTGCATAATGGTCCCTTCTTCATCCTTAGTCGAATTAAGTGACAGGAAAAGAGGTCGCGGCGAGGGTGAAGTCAATGGTTCGAAGGTAATTATGAGAGGAGTAGTGTCTCCATTACACAAGCTTGGGTTTGGTCGTAAGCTATTGCATTAATGGCAACTCTTCAACCCGGATTAGAGCGGACGTGATTTCTTTAATCTCACGATGGGCTGGACAACGTCGTGTGATGGCATTTGCTTAAACATACATTGCATCTAATAAATTAGTTGATAACCTTGTTATATTTATGGTATAGTTTTAAGTCCTCCATCCTAACTTACTGAGCTGTGGTTGTTCACATCTCTATAGAAGTTGTGTAGGTGCTGGCTAAGAAGTGGCTTATAACTACTCTGAAGCTAGCAACTGTTGGATCCTGGGAAGTGAGGAAAAACATTTGAAGAACAAACATATATTTTTAAAATCTAAGCTTTTATTTTAGAATTTTTCATTTTTGAATAATGTAATAACTGAATTATAGTGTATATATATATTTTCTTACTTTTTTAGGTAAATGATTTATTTAAATTATAAACTGTTTACTTTAAAGCGAATTAGTCGTAAACACGTTATGTAAATTAGATCTAAGATAGCAATTGTAAGACCAGTTTTTATCTTAGAATGGTTTACACGTCGAAGCTGTTATAACTTTGTCGCTTTGGGACGTGACAACTAGAAACTGAGGAACACGAATCCATTGAATCTGGGCTTTTAACTTTTTTTTTTTAAGTTTTAAGGAAACTAATTAAGAATTCCTTAGGATACTCACTAATTTCTTATCTTATTGTAAATAAACCTCAAGACTTGTAGCTTTTGGTAAACTCTAACTGTAAATTATAACTTTAAGTGTAAAACGCATATGTAAATACTGTTATGTTAGTGGATAACATGTTATACAAAATAAATATTTTATAAAGCTATACTACATGTTTGATCATTTACATATCTTAGAATGGATGCTTCAAGCTGGTTGAGTCGTATGCGTCTTGTATAGACTATCTCTATGATAGCAGCTGCGAGATTTGCTCTTATCTTAAGTTAGTTTACACAGCGAGACTGTTACGACTTGTCTTATTTAGAGTGTGACACACAACATAGCTCGATATGGTGTATGAGATGATTCGATGAGATTTTCGCCACTTAGCCTTACTTAAGGGTTAGAATTAAAAAAGCTAATGAGATTAATGTTCATAAAGGAGTATATTTAGTATATTGATGATAAGATGATATATAATGATTGCGGCTACATATATAGTAGGTATTTATACCCGAGAAATTATGATAACTTACCTAAAATGGAAAAAGATAAAAAGAGTAATATCCAAAAGAAGCAATGTATAAGGAATACAAAGGGTAAAAATGAATTTTTTTAAAAAAGATAATGATTAGTGTTGTAGATTCGTTCACATAGGTCCAGGATATGTGGCAACAACATATTAGGAATGCTTCTAGTAGAAACAGACAAAGTAGTGTAATCAAGATAGAGAGCTAAGCAAGGGTACTAAGTAGAGGTATTGGGTAGACCTAGGCTCATCTAAGAAAAAGTGGCTGTAGATATGTGCTAGAGCTCTCGGCTTCCTAACACCGATGTTGCTAAGTAGGGGGTCGACTTGATTATGGTCGACTAAGAGTGTGTAAGGGGCTAAGCTATTAGTAAAGCATTTATCCAGTCGATACATAACTTCTAAGAGAAGTGTAGCTACTTGGCTTGGCATAAAGAGTTGGTTAGCAGTCAGGATTTAGTCGATAGCAAGGATCAACTTGGTTTTGGCAAGAGTCGGTTGGAATATAAGGATTCGTCTCGTTAGTCCTTTAAGGCCTTAGACTCGGCTAAAGGTTAAAGGTTCAGAAGTCTGATTTCTATCATAGATATGATGGCCTTAGCTATAAGTTATATTTTTGACATATACATTTTCCACTAATGATCTGATAAAAATAATTTAGGATATTTCAAAACTCAAAGATTAGTTTTCAAAATCCAACATTGGTTTTTCTAAAACTCCTAAGTGGAATCTCTCATTCCAAGCAATCTTACAATCACGAAATTTCAAAAACTAATGGAAGGATTTCAAAATTATAAAATTGGTTATAAACCCACCATGCCATAGTTAAAATTAGCATATTGCACTTAAATAGGATGCATGGTGGATTATCGACTTATCGTTGCGATTATGATTTAGGGGCATAATTGTAATGGTGCTGGAGAGAGCAACTTCTTTCACTTTCATCTTTCTACGCTTATGTTTTAGTAGCAATTGTAGACGACCAGAATTAATAGCAAAGTCTCCGTTTTTATTTGAGTCTATTCAAAATTAAGAATCATGCTGGAATTTTTTAGCAATATAAGAGTTCTCATTCTTTTGGGCCTTCATTTTGTGCGTGCCATATGTTCTAGCTTCAGTAATAATTTAAGGGGTGTATTCGGAATTATCCCGTAATATAAATCCTATGCCTACTAGCACTAGGTAGAGCTAATACGCTTCCCGTCAATGTATTTTGAGATGTAGTTATAATTAGAGGATCCATTACTAAAAGCAAGTGAAGCACATGTCCATTATTATTATTTCTTAAAAAATTATATAAATATAAATTAAATAAAAAATATTACACAAATACAAACCTTAAATTGCATTTGAAAAATGTGATATTGAAAATAAAAAAAAAGTATTACTAGACATATATTAATTGTATAGATATTACATCTCTTAAGTACGACATATATATGATATATACATATATATATATACTTATATCGTATTTAAAAGATACGAGGTAAACTTGGTAAATTAGTAATATTTATTACACAATTAATAAATATATAATATTTATTATATGTAATGGTAAATAAGGAAAATTCTCTACTAAAATCACTATAAGTTTATAATATTAATGTGATGTGATTGTATTGTGATGTTTACTTCATATAATGTGAATCTTTGAAATTTTTTGATTTACTCTGACTAGTGCACTCAGCAATTTTTAATTTCTGCATATACATTATCCGGTACACTTTCATTGTCCAACTCTGAGTCTTCATTAGGATCTGTTTCAAATACTGCCATTGAGCATTCCCTTGGTGAATTATTTCTATCGGAGGAGTTGGCCATATCCCTATTTGATCACTTTTCGTTGCATCGTATTACTAAAAAAGTTCCATAAAAACTCGTTCATTTTGATCATTCTAGCCATATGATACTGACATATATTGGAAACACTAGTTTGATTTATGTACCATGGGCTACTGCTATTCATTATTCATGATGTACCCGACTATTATTATTACTACGAGTAATACTATGTACATAAGTGTTTATTTGATGTTATACAGAATTGTATGGCCTATCATTGTAGTCTGTAGTAATGACGCCTTGTGTATTGTATTAAAGTTCCTAAATAATATTGACATTGTTCTAGACCTTTTATGCAGTGTACGACATACTGGTGTAATCGTATTTCAAAGACATGTCATGACATGATATTTTAGAATCTTTTAATTTGCTTGGTTAGTGAGAATATTATTTAACTAAGTGTTTTAATCCATTGACTTGATATTATTTGCAGCTTTACCTTTGTTGTATAAATCTTTATTAGATAATTAATGTTAAGGCACTTTTCACTTGTATACTTATGATTTTGTTAAATTCTATATTTTTGATGTTTTGAATATTTTGTGATTTCCTCAAAAAATAAGTATATGTTGTGGTATATCTCATTAATAGATATATATATATATATTTATAATTGCTTATTTTTTACTTTAAAGACATGAACAATATATTTTAAGTATTTATGGGTTTCTCATTGTGGCTTATTATTAAAGTATGTATATTAATGAGAAATCACTCTTAAAGCATTGACGGGTAATAGCAAAATTTTGGATCATTTATAATTAGGGACAAGTCTAAAGGGGTCCAATCCAAGCTTAGAAAATAATTAATTGAGAAAATTTCATAGAATGAGAAATTATATATATTATATGTATATTTTAGGAGTAAAGTTTAACAAAATGTTACGTATAACTTAGTGGCTAGGTGAATGTTTTTATATATAAATTTTATAGGTTCAATTCTCATGGAAGTTATTTTCCTTTTTCAAACTGCATTTATTATTATATTGTTTTAATGATATTTTCTTTTTAGTTTTTCTTTTTTTTTCTTCATAATAGACTATTATGTAAAATTCCACTCATTAAAAATAACTACTAAATTTCTCTTGAATTACAATTTATTTAACAATTTTATACCTTTGCATAAAGTATCAGTAGATAATAACTATATATGACTTAATGTACTTTTCTTACCATTATTACTATGAAAGGAATGTAAATTATCAAATGACTAATTATCTATCACTTATATTGATATTGACAATTTTTATAGCATTGTTAAGGATACATTTTTGTGGAGTTATCGTTTAATAAACAATAAAAAATGCTTATATTATGTTACTCTTTTGCTTCTGCTTTTATTGCTTAAATATTTTTGTATTAAATTTTAGTTGATGACAAGAATTACACCAATTTTATGTATTAGGTTAATTTCTTTATAAATTGATGATTAAATTTCAATTAATATTTCCTATAATAAAAAGGTAGCAATTTAATTTTTTTATAAAGTGCACCAAGTTCCCATAATTATCATAGAAAATTTAAAATTTTATTTGTATTAAGCATTCAAAAGTGTTGTGGGGTACATTTTTTACACAATCTTTATACATATACATAAATATGTATATATATGTTATTGATGAAGATTTTTTATCTTAGGGAACTTAAGCCCCTGAACCGACTTAGAGGAACTTATATTTGACCCATTGCCTTACATTTGACCTCCCAAGTCATATATCTGACCTCCTCTACTAATTTTACACCCCTTAAGAGCTTATTAGCTTAGGAGGATAATAAGCTTGGAATATAGCCAACCAGTAGATTGGATTAGCCTCAATTAACTCAACCAAGTGCCATGGAGCTCTAAAAGACTTGGTCAAGCTTATGGGGTGTTCGAATTCAAGCAAAGACATAAACAATTAAGAATCTTTATATGAATAACTGCCCACTAACCACTAATAAGTTACCTACATTCCAAAATTATAGGGCGTAGTCCGTAATTTAAATCCCCAATGTGTGAACTCTAGAGGCAATGGTTATTGGTTAGTTGCCAGAATTCAATTATAAATAGAGCTCGACCTCATACTATAAGTCTTCTTCTAGCTACTCGTACTTCACATACACTTTGCTCCCTTTACTTTCTTATGTTTCATATACCAGAATTTAACTTAGACATCAGAGTGGTAATGTTAGAGTCTCACGTAACCCCCCATAGTCTAACATGCTTTCCTTTTTGCAAAATTGAAAATTGACAAGTGTTCAAAGTTTCCTTACTCCAATTTCTATTGTTAATAATATGGTGTTGTTTGTTTTCCAAAACCCAATATGGTTACTGAAATGTGAACTGGAGATGACAACACTTTGGGGGGAAGTAATGTCCCTCACGTGGCTCATGAAGAAATATCTTTACAATAGCACAATCTAAAAGTATGTCATTGGAAGTTAATGATAACCCAATGCAAGTTCAAGTTCAAGAAGATGATATGTTGTGTATCTCACAATAGGATGCCCTATATACTAGATTCACTAAGGAATCAGAAGAAGTAAGGGCTTGCAATCAATAATTGATGAAAGGGCTTTAAGAGCGTAATGTTGCATCTTCTTCCACTCCTTCTTTGGAAGAAATAGGGGAAGAAGTTAACCTAACTACTCAAGATGGCGTTTAGTGATGTGTGCATGGTAAAGCTCCTATAACAAATGAAGCTAGTTAGTAGCAACTATGACATCATTCCATATGGATAAGAATTTCCAGTAAATACCATCATAAGCTTAGGTTTAAGACATGTTCTTGCTCATATAGAGGGTAAGATTGAGAACTTAGCTAGTCGTTTACCTCAGAAAGTTGCTGCAAACATGAGTATGCAAGATCTAAAGGAGTACGTAAAAAACTTAGCAAGTGAAGAGACTTCTAAGAAGGAAATTAAGTCTAGAGGGAGGAGGTCAAGTCCCTTCATTCAAGAAATTGTAAAAGAAGTCCTCCCCTTTAGTATTTAACTGCCTTAGTTCGACGCTTATGATAATAAGAAGGACCCAAATGATCATTTGAATACTTTTTATACGTTGAAGGAATTATATGAGTTTTTAGATGACATAGCTTGTAAAGTGTTCCTCATAACCTTGAGAAAGTTAGTGAGTAATTGGTTCAACTTGGTCAAAGTAGCCTTTATCTCTTCGTTTTATCAATTGGCAATGAGTTTCGACAATATTTCCTTGCCAGTAAACCTCCTGCAAAGGCTTTGTGGCTTTTAACCTCAATTCGCTAGAAGCTTAGGTAAAGCATAAGAGACTATGTATAGCAATTCAATCAATTGATGATTGAAATCACCAACTACGACAAGAGTGTTGCATTGCATGCCATTTTTGGAGGTGCTAGGGAAGACTCAGCTTTCTTTAAATCTCTAGCTAAGTATCTTCTAACCTCACTTAATGAGTTCACTATAAGGTTAGAGAAATTCATACACTTGGAGGACTAAGTGTAAGCTCATAGGGAGCTTGAAAAGGGGAACTTAGAAAGAAGGCCAAAGACTGAGAAAGGATCAGTGAAGAATCATTTGGGTAAGAAGTTTAACATGAGTGATAGGCTAAGCTAACCTCAAGGAGGTTGAAAAAGGTCGATTTGAACCTTTGCTACGCATATACCATTGAACCAAACTAGTTGGATATTCTTATGGAAGTTTGGAATTAGGAAGTTTTGGCTTAGCCAAAAAAAAAATAAAAGGAACAATCCTTCCAAAAAAATCCAACAAATTTTGTGATTTTGATAATGACCATGGTTACAACGTAAATGAGTGCATTTACTTTAAAAAAGTACTTGAGGATGATATTCAAAGAGGATATCTCAAGAAGTTTATTGCAGATAGAGAATAAAGGATATAACATCCTACTCCAAGGAGAAGGATTGATCGGCAGCCTCGTAATAATGATATCAAAGTTAATGATCAAGAACTGGTAGTTCGGGATAACATTTAGAGGTGATAACCAAGCTCTAAGAAGGGTAATTAATGTGATATTTAGAGGGATAAGAGGAGGTGATACCCTAGTCACCTTGAGTTTGGCATACTCATAAGGAGATCATGTGTTAAATATTTGAGAGAAGAGACATAGGGTTGATAGCTTAACTTCTTTGTCAGATTTATCCTTCAAGCCCTTAATTTCTTCCTCCATATTAGCCTTTTCCTCCCTCCACTTCTATTTGAGCTTCAGATGCTCAGCTTTAGCACTAGCAACTTGGTTCTATAGCCTCCTTAGTAATCTAGAAAGGAAACATATAAAAAACATTAAACAAGGATAATAAAACAAAAACGACTTACTTCTCTTCCATCAAGGCCTTAATGATCATCATTAGGTATTAGGAGCTTCACAAAATAGAAGCAAAGTAATAAGAAGATATGAGAATGTTATTGCACATAATTGCTAATCAAAGTCCTCACATCATAGATCTTAGAGGCAGTTGATTTTAGAAGGCTGTTAAAGCCGAAGTTTTGGTGAAATTTGACAATGTTGGAGATTATGCTAATGTCTTCTAGCAATCAAATTCCTCGTACTACTCTAAGGTGATTTTGTTGTTGCCTAAAGCGTAGTTAGTTGTATTGACTTTCGAAAGAGGAAAATATTGGTAAACCTCCTTATTCTTGTTCTTATAAGGAGTCATGGGAACTGGAAGTACCACGAGAGGTAGTTTGCTAGTATAACTACCATCAACATAACTGACGTCCTTCTTTTGACTTCATCAGGGGCTTTCACTTTAGCTAATGTTATGCCCTAAAACAGTAGAGTCATAATATTCTCGTCGTGTAAACCAACTTATGATAGTAACTGAACTCACGGCCACTATCATAGATACAATCTTGATAAGGCATCAAAGACTCTTCGCTATGAAGTAAATAGTTCATATAAGATTATTGATAAAATTTCATATAGATTTATAAACTTTAAGTTATACTTATATAGATAAAAACATATATAGTCTTATAGTTTCAGGAAATATTTACATAATAAAATAGTTTGAACAACTAACATTACATGAAAACTTTCATAACACTATTGATCTTCCAGTTTATCCTCACTTCCCTAAAGTTCTTTAAAAGAGTACTAACCTTCAGATAATTATAACACATCATATTAATTCTCCTCTGCAAGAAAATCTATAAGAGTATGAGAAATAAATAGCTTAGTAAGTCGGGATGGAGGCATAAGACTGCAAAACAAATACAGACATGGTTTTCAAATAATTTAAATTAAATGCAATGCATCAAGCAAATGCCATCATACAATTTAGTCCATTCTATTGTGAAATTAAAGAAATTTCATTTGCTCTAATCTAGGTTGAGGGGTTTCTATACTTATGCAATAGGTCATGACCAAAGATAGGTTTGTGTAATGGAGGCACTGCTCCTCCTTCGACTACCTTTGGAACCATATTCCTTATCTTTATCGCGACCTCCTGTCTTGTTACTTTGTTTGATTAAGGATAAAGAAGAGATAATTTTACTATCCAACACTATCCATTTCGAAGGTATTGGTATTTGGTTGGAAAATTATAACTATACCCTAAAGGATTATAATACACGTCTAATTAAGGTATTAGCTCATATATGGTTAAACTCAGTTAGAGTGATCAAGTAATTTCACTCCACACCATTTACAACAACTTAACATGACAAAGCATTACAATATAATTTAAGAACTAGACACATACAAGCATGCATACAAACATCTATCTATAAGTATAAACAATACAATCCTAAGCTTCTGAGTACTTTACTATATAGTACTTTAAAATACAGTAATGTATTAATCTTAACTTACTGGAAGTCCTCGATTTACTCACTCGACTTGCTGCAGGCTTAACTTGTCACCACTTGTCTTATAATATAAATATTCTTTTAGTTTTTATATCCTTATGACATATACGTTTTAAATTATAATTTTTACTCGATTATCCAAGTCATATATATTACTTATTACCGATCTATTATAGGCTAGTTTTTGATTTAATTCTTGAATCAGTTTCCGATTTATGTTCTAATTTATTTTTTTTTATTATGGATTTTAGATATAAACCTTAAGAACTCCTTTTGAACCAATATGTGAAGTTAATCACATTATATTTGGGTATCTCAAATCTTTTATTTAGCCCTTAACCAATATTTTAATCGGTATGGTATACTTTATTCTTAATTTAATTATGGAATTTGATCCCGATATGAGTATAACTTACTTTTTTCACATAATTTTATAAATTCATAATCTAAGTCATATTTTTAATATATTCCTATGATTATAATACTATTAATTTTTACCAAATATTTTCTACTCATTTAATTTCCAATTTCACATTTTATCCATTTGCACATAATTACTATATAATACACACATACATACATCTAACACCTCAAACACCACAAATATTATCTTACATCTACAATTAACATCCTAAGATAGCTAATTTACATACTAAATTAGTATTTTCAACAAATTATCATTAAGTTAAATTTTAGAAAATAAATTTTCAAGATAAACTCTTCATAACACTGTCACAAACACTCTAAATAGTCTACATAAAAATTTTGAATTCAAAACCATATCATTAAGGTCATTTAAATCTAAATCGAAAACTAGCTCGAGTTAGGGATTTCTTAACAATTGTATATCACGTGACCTAATTTTATCAATTTGACATTTTTTCCTAAATCTACATACAAAAATACCTCAACATACTAAATTTCATAATTTTCCAAATATACTTTATATTTTTATTAAATTAAATAAAATCGAAATGAAGAGTGGACTCACCTATTCGATCAGGTTCTAGCCATTGGTGGTGGCTCCAAGGGTATTGGTAGCTCTAGGCGGTGGCTCTAAGGTAAGGTGGTGATGGCCATTTTGTTCTAAGTGATCATCAAGTGTAAGATCTCTTTATATGTCATAATTGCACATTATTTTTGTTATTTATCATAAAATAACTTACTTCTCTCTTTTTAGTCTCTCTCTAATTTTTCTATTTATAGAGTGATTTAGATAAATTGGGAGTTTATTTCATTCCATTTATCCCTTATCTCTTCTTCTTTTTATTTTCTTGTTGGGTAATTTTGATTGGTTAATTTACTTTCTTCACTTTTCAATACACTATGCCCCATTTCCAAACCATTCCAAATTTTCTTGATTTTTCTTTGATTTTTTATGAATTTTCCTTAATTATTTAGTATTACTTTAGCATATTTTAGGTATTTTAAGTAATTTTGGATATTTTTACTTACACATAAATACATATATAGTAAAATTAAATGCTCTTAAATATTATTTATATTATTTTATGATTTCTAGTGTGTGTATAATTTATATCTATAGATCTATTAGTTATTGAAACTCGTTTTATACATTTTCGATAAATAACAGGTAATATATATAATTCAATATTATAATATTTTATTATTTATTTTCCCAAATTCGAGCTCATACGATCACTTTTACTAATATTTCTCGCATTATTCTAAAATTTAGGCTCAATCGGATAACTTACTCCATTATCTTAAATTTTACATATCAACTCCGAATACTTGATTATAGAGCTTATAGCTTGATCACAAACTAGGGGAGGATGGTTGATTAGCCTCCATGGCCTTTCTCTTTTGTGTACCATTTGGAGCTTGCATCTCTTGGGGTTTCTTAGTTGTAATGGTGGTTTTTGTTTGGGCCTTTTTCATATCCCTATCCTTCCTACTAACAGTATCGGCTTTCACCCGAGTAAAGAGATTCTTAGAATTTGGATTCTTAAGCTACATAATTGCATGCAAAATTAAGAAGTCGGGTCAGGAAAATGCAAAAGCAAGGAAAAAACTTATGAACACCATACTAAGCACTAGCAAGGAAAACTACCCAGCTTTTGAAGTATATAGTAAATGTCCCTCCTCTTGCAAGTTCACTCAGGATGGCAAGATCTTGAGTAACCTATACCTTACTCCATAATTGTACCTTCATTGGCACCCACAATATCCTCTCCTTAAAATGTACTAGTACCCTCTAAGGTTATGACCTTATCCCTTATAAAGATCGGAGCTCCACAAGAATACTTATCAATGATGGTATCAGCATCCCAGAGGAACCAATTATTATTGTATGCCCTAATGATGGTTTCATAAGCAACTTGTGTAAGATCCACAATCAGTTACTAGGAGTTTCACTTGTAGAATTTAGGGTGATCGGCTAAAAGATCCGATCGAGCCTAAATTATAATATAAAACTAGAAATATTAGTAAAAATGATTTCATAAGTTTGAATTCAAGAACATAAGTAATAAAATAAAAGAATATAAAATTTTCAAATTTTAAGTATATTATTCGTTATTTATCAAAAATGCATAAAGTGCATATTGATAATTAATGAATCGTTAGAAATAAATTATATGAATACTAAAAATTATAAAATAACTTAAAAATATTTAGGAGTATTTATTTGTACTATACATGAATTTACATATAGGTAGAAATATGCGTAATTACTTAAAACAGCGAAATAGGCTAAAATAATGTTATATAATTAAACAAAATGCATGAATAATTAATAAAAAAATCAAGAAAAATCAGGAAAAATGAAGAAATCTCTAGAATTGAGGCATGATAGCTTGGGAGTGATTAAATAAAAGCAACCAATTAAATTGCAACAAATATAAAGTAAGAAAAGGTAGAGATAAGGAAATTATCTAATCAAACGAATACACAATAAATCCCTAAGACCTCTATAAATATCCCAAATTTTTTAGAAACTCATTTTGGATGTCTAGAATTGTAGAAAATTAGAGAGAGGCAAAAATGAGAGGAAATTAGGGTTTTACAAAAAATTACAAAAAATCTGTGCAACTAGAGCTTTAAAAGGAAACCGACATTCGACGACCACCTAGAAATGAACAGCCACAACCACACCACTCGACCACCACTGCCCAATGTGACCGACACCCCTAGGGCCGCCGTTGGTGGCTGGAATCACAACGGCTAAGCGAAGCCAATTCTATCCTGATTTTGTAAAATTTATTAAAATTATTAATTTTTCCCATAAAATTATGAAATTTTTTATTCTAATTTTTTATTGTATGTAGATTTAGGAGAAAATAGTGATTAATTTTAATTACGTCTGTAAATATGGGTTGCTTAAGAAATTGAAGAAAATTGAGTACATTTAGAATTAGAAATAAATAGACTTAGGAGTGTAGTTTTAGACTGAAAAATTTTTGTGTAGACTACTTAGGTGATATAGAATAGTGACATGGAGCCCTTTTTTAAAAATGAATTTTTTTAATTTTTAGATAATTTTTAGGCCTTAAAATGATGCATAAAATGCGTTATTTTTTGTTAATTAAGTAATTAAATGGTTAATTATTGATTTAGTAAATAATTATTTGTTTGAGGATATTGAAATCTAATGAAGTATGATATTTGTAGCATTTAAGGTGTTAGATGTAATTATTAGGGTATTATGTAGTATATATGTAATAGGTAAAAATTGTATATTTTAAGTTAATTTTGTAATTTAGGGCAATTAGGAGTAAAATCTGATTTCGGATGAATTTATATATTTTGAGATATTAATTGATGTTGGGAGATGATAATTGAAGTGATAGAAATATTAGATGTGTATTATGTACATAATAGGTAATAATGAATAATATGTAAAAATTGGAAATAAATAAATAGAAAATATTAGAATAAAAATTGATATTTTATTAATAATAGGAAAATATATAAAATCTGGTTTAAGATTTAAATTTAGGTAATTATATGAAAAATGTAAAATTTTCTTATATTGGGGGTAAATTTAGTAGTTAAGTAAGATAAGAGGTATACTAAATAACTTAACATACTGATTAGGGGTAAATATGATATTTATGAGACTCGAAAATAATATGATTAATTTCATATTATGATGTCAAAATGAGTTTTAAGGTTCGTGTACAAAACTTAATTTAGAAATTGAATTATAACTTAATTTAGAAATCGATACGAAAACTAAACCAGAACCTAGCCTCAAACTGAGAATAATTGTAATAGATTTGATAACCTAGATAATTGGACATATTAAATCCTAAGCTAAAGATAACAATAAGTGTTATAGGATAAAACAAACCTATAACAATTATATGAAAATTGAGAAAACGTTAGTATTATATAGATCATTGGAGATGGACTGAACGAGTCCCACCTCGAGTGAGCAAGCGAGAAGTCGAGATAAGTTGGGATTAATACAGTGTTGTATTTTAGAGGCTTGAAATTGTACTTGATTATACTAGTTCTGGGTTCATGATATAATTTTGATTTGTTGCTTGGCTTATATTGTATGATTTATATGAAATGATTGATCACCTTAAATTGGACTTAATTAAATATATGACCTATAAACATAAATCAAACCTGAATAGCAACCTATTAGGGAAAACTTAGGATTCTTCAGCCAAATATCGACCTCTTCGAAAGGGATAGCGTTGAATAACATAATTGGTCTCTTTTTTATTCTTAGTTGATCTAAGCAAGAGTTGTTGCATTAACGGCAAATCCTTAATCAGGATTAGAGTAGGCACAATTTCTCTAATCTTACGATGGGCTGGACAATGTCATACGATGACATTTGCTTAAATATACATCGTACCTAATAATTTGGTTGATAACCTTGTTTGTGTTTATGGTTGTGGTTGTGGTTGTGGTTGTAGTATAGTTTTAAGTTGCTCATATCCCTATAACCGTTGTTGTAGGTGCTAGCAATAAAGCGGCCCATAATCACCTTGACGCTAACAACTACGGGATCTTACGGAGTGAGGATATAAATAGAAGACTACATTCATTCTCTAGTTAGATTTATTTTAAAGCTTTTACCATTAGTTTATAAATTACTCAATTAGATTGTGATTAAATTACTAAATCTTATAAATACACTTGATTAATTTAATGTGAATATTTATTTTTCTTAAATTCATAAGTAAACAATTTATTTAATTTATGAACTATTTGCTTTAAAGCAGGTGAGTCGTAGACACCTTGTGTAAATCGGGTCTAAGATGGCGGCTGTATGGTCAGCTTCTATCTTAGAATGGTTTGTACGGTGGGACTGTTACGACTCTGTCACTTCAGGATGTGACAACTTGGTTGTTAAGGAACAATTTCTTAATATCATATTGTCTAATAGGGTGAGACCAAAGTGTGGAAAAGTTTAGGTTGGTCTTTGATCTAACTGTGACCTATTTCTTCTTTTAGTCGTGGATTAGGGATTCTAGCCTAATTAAGATCTTCCTTCTAAGTTAGGCATAGATACGAAACCACTTGTCATCTCTTTTGATGGGAAAGAAATAATAGAATAATGTCATAGTGACCTTAACCTCTAAATCCTTACATATGCATTAGAAGGCTATCATTAGCTTATACAAGTTGGGGGTCAACATAGATGGGCAAATATGATGGTACGTAAAGAAGGATCTTTCATAAAGAGAAAAAGCAAATCTTAAACTGACATCAAAGTATTTCTTGAAGAGTGAAAATTCATGCTTCCTTAAGGAAGTGATGCGTTCATGAACTTAAGGCCTCTTAATCCTCTAACTGCATGGAGTTGAACAAAAAATGAGTCTCAAGTCTTTGAACTCCTCGTTAATCGTACTAGCAACATTGTTACGGCTAAGATCATATTCTATACCATAATAAAAAGGGACAATTAGGGAGTCACCTTTAGTGTTAAATGGATACTCATCAGAAGGGTTTTTCTAATTGTCCAAGCTCTAAGGTAATGGTTCTTGCTAAGCATGTCACGCTAGACAAATCCTAAGGATGGTTGCTTTCCATGTCTATTGTGCTAATGGCTTGTTCTTGAAGGGAAACACCACTTGCTTCAAAAGTAATTAGTAGTTCCTGGCTTTGATGTTGAGCTTTGGTCGAATCGTTAGAGTTATTGAACTTCGAATTGGGCATATTTACCTTAAAAGAATGCTTGAGAAAGATATAGGACATAGAAGAAGAAGAAGAAAAATTGTCAAAGAAAGGATGCAAAAGGAAATTACTAGTTAGAAATAAGGAAAATGTTACTAATTAAGTGTAAGGTTGCAAAAAGAAAAGAAAAGAAAGAAAGAAAAATGGAGAACAAAACTAGAAAATAGAGGTGACGAGAAGAGTGAATGAACTTTGAGATTTGTGACGGTTACAAGAAGTTCCTAACCATACGATGACATTATCCTTGTAGAAATCAATCGATCATGAGTCAATTGTGCTCTTAAAAATGTGGTAGCATCTGACATGTCTACATAAATTCCTAAACTCGAGATATGAAGTGTCACCAATTAGACACGAAACTTCTCCAGTAATCCAACAAAATACAAATAAAGCAAGATTAAGATAGTAAGCTCAGGGCAAATTAAGATCGAATACCAATAATGACTCTAAGATCCATGATATCGGGTCATCCTAATACAGCATTTTACTCTCCTTAGCATCTCTACTAAGGAGAGTTGAGGGAAAATGTTAATGGAGATATTTATCTTAGGGCACTTAAGCCCTTAAACTGACTTGCAGGAACTTATATATGATCTGCTACCTTATACTTGACCTCCCATGTCATATATCCAACCTCCTTTGCTAATTTTATAGCCCCTAAGAACTTAATAGCTTTGGACGTTAATAAGCTTGGAATATAGCCAGATGCTTACAAGTAGGTTGGACTAGCCTCAATTAGCTTGACTAAGTGACATGGAGCTTAAAAAGACCTGTAAGGTGTTCAAATTCAAAGAAAGACACGAGCATTTAGCAATCCTTACACGAATAACTACATACTAGCTGCCAATAAGCTACCTACATTTAGAATTATAGGTCACAGTTTGTAATTTAAATCCCCTACGTATGAATTCTAGAGGCAATGATTATAAGATAGTCGTTAGACCTTAATTATAAATATAGTTCTACCTCTTACTATAGGTATTCTTATGACCACTTGTATTTTGTTTATACTTTGCTCCCTTTACTTTCTTATACTTCACCTATCAGAATCTACCTTAGGTATCGGAGTGGCTATATTAAAGTTGTCTTGAAATTCTCCATAGTCTAACTTGCTTTCCTTTTTGTAGAATTAAAGACCAACAAGCGTCTAAAGTTTCCTTAGTCCAATTTCTACCATCAACATATATATAAGATGCATATAAGTAATTCTAATAATAACTTAAATATGGTAAATTTGACCCCTCTCCTAATTGAATAGTTCTACATCCATCCCTATTTGTAGTTATTTGCTATACTTTTACATCTTAATTCAATGTCAACAATAATCCTAATATCTATAATTGTGGAAGTTCTTGTTGTGGGAAAAAAAAAAGTGCATAATGATTGCTATCGTTAGATGTTGTAATTCTTCTTAGATCATGTGTTAAATTGTACTCTCAAATTATATTAGAATTTAGTGTGATCATATTTATAATTACAATCAATATTGCCTAATTAGGAGAACGTTAAAAAAATTTCCAATTTATTGGAATTCCACTAGTTTGTTTAAAATTAATGTTCAATAATGATGGTTTGATGAGGTACACTAGTTTGATTTATTATTATATTTTTTTCAACTATGAGAGAAAAGGGATTTAAACCTTAATCTATATTGATCTGAAACCAATATTATTCTTACTAAACTGTAATGACGTTGGTGATTTATTTTTTTGTTTAAGTCATTTATACGTCAACATCATTTACACCTTATTTAAAAACATAGTTAGATAGTTAATGTAGTTTTTAAACCAATAGTTATCTCGTGATGAGATGGCCTATCGAATTGTTATACATAGGATAGGTCCTCTTTGCTGAAACAAATGTGGAATGGAGTTCCGATTGATAGAATCGCAAACTCTGGCTCTAAGGTAGATTTGATTCTACCCTTTAAGGAGTGTAGTCACAATTCATTTTCACCCCTCATTAATAACATTTTCTCAAATAATTTTTTTAATCTCATTAATGTATGTTTATTACATTCACAAATTAAAAAAAAAAAGTATTTTTGATAAATATCACTATACACATTCATTTCCATTTCAAATTTAATATGACCAAATAGAATATAGGAATAGAATTTGATTATGATCATTTTTTCCTCCTAAAAAGCAACCAATTTGTAGATGTTTCCAATTATAGGAGTGGACCTATTGCTAATTTCATTCCAAATCATTTTTACGTATTAAATGTGATATAATTAGGTAGTCCAACTAAAAGAACAAAAAGAAAAAGATCTAGTCACATATATCAACACCATGCTAAAAATTAATTCTGACTACGATCACATAACATAAATATCTAACTATTGCATTTTACGTATTTGATCTAAAGAAATTCGTGTTAAGGAAACTTTCTCGTTAAATCTCCGATGTATATACTTCTTCATCCTCGACAGACAAAATAAGAATAGCAATAATTCCTAAATCTAAACGTTCGTATGAGCTAAATGTACACACCCAAAAAATGGTGGGGTCTGGCAACTCTTTGAAACCCTCGTTATACACTTCGATCAATGTTTTTTGAACCCAAAAGGAGCAAACCTATCAGGAGGCATCGGGTAAGGTCACATCAACCCTACCAATTCTATTATTTTCTTCATGACAAAGAATGCTGGAGGTTCTGTTTCAATGGAAAATAGCTTCTCTTCTTGGAATAATGCTTTTTTTTTTTTTGGAAAACAATATGCCTGACGGAGATAGCTACAATCATTTCCATGCAACAGAATCGATCTCATCCCTGGCCGACTTATACAATTCAAGCCTTTTAGCAATGGCTGTTCTCCTTTCCATCAGTGATGGGTCCTCATCCAACATTTTACCAAGTTGTTCCTTCTGCAGAATTTGACAATATGAATAGTATTCACACAACAAATGCCATACTCAGGGGTCAACCAACAAAAATAAATAAATAAATAAATAAAATGGATGACCATGCACAAGTCACTGCCGGTCAAACAAAATTTAGCTACTCCTGAGAGCAAGGGAATGAAACAAGGCACTCCATAACATGATCATGTTTCCACATGAAGTATGATGCTGACAACTCGGACAAACAATGTTGCATATTGCTATTGCTTCCATATACATTGTTGAAACTTTGTTGAATAGGCCAAATCAGATGCAACACCATCTATACCTAGAAGCAAAAAGAAAACTCTACCGGCGAACTGCCGGCACTATTGTCCATCTTACACGATGGCCAACTCCTTCAAAATTAGACCAAGGATAGTTGACTAGATGTTCGTTGCCCTTGTTTTTTTTTTTTTTAATTCATATATGATGGGAAAAAGGCACTAAAAGGACTCGTGTCTATGGATTGGATTTCTCCATTTAAATTCTTTCAATTTTTCTTAATTTATTCTCTTAGTATACCACTACATGTAATTAATGATTGAGATTAAAAATAAAAAAACTATATCATGATAATATTATAAAATATTCAAAAAATTGTATTTGTAAAGTAAAGGAAATTGAGAGGATCTTTTTTCCAAGGTTTTTTCCCTTTGTTAATAATATTTTTATTTATTTTATTATTATTATTATTTTCATTTCAAGACATGAGTTCTAAAAAAAAGAGTCAAAATAAGGCACTCTTCGTTAGATATACCATTAGCATATGATAATTCTTCCCCCCCCCCCCCCCAAAAAAAAAAAGAACACTTGGGTCAGGAAATAAAAATAATAAATACATAGACCTGAAACGCATAAACACGAAAATCTTAAGTTCCTAGTGAATCTTGCCTCCACTTTCCATTTTTTCTCTGTAAACCACTAAATAGAAGTAATAAGATAAGTTATATTAGAGGAACTGAATTAAAGAACCAAGGATCCAAAAGCTAGACAAAATCAATATTGTTACAATAAGAAGAAATCAAATCAATTAATTATTCATCTAGACAAGTTAGGACTGGAGGAATTTAAAATACAATATAGAAATAAGCAATTATTAGGTGTGATACTTACTAAAGTTAACTTTTGTCATAAAATAGTGACTCAAACAAGACTATAACAAAAGAATGGAGCAAGATTAAATAACTATTAATACAAAATTATAAAATGGTTGATGGAAACTAGATTACTGTCTTATTTCGATCAACCATCCGATGATCCAATAAAGAAATTATTGAATCCGAATTTACTTTGATAACCCAACACCTAAACATAAGAAAAAATTAAAATATGGGCCCTGAAACAAAAGAGTTCAAAAAAAAAAAAAAAAAAATATTTCCCCCTCGAGGACATAAGTTCTCAAAAGAATATAAATGTATTTTTTCCCCGAAAATAAATGTAATTTCTTTCATAAAAATGATAACTCCCCAACATTGGTCCGAAAAGCAACTTTCTATGTACTGCCTACCTCTGATATGGCCTTCCTTATTGGCTTGTGAAATAAATACTATAAAAGTATCTCGATTTTTGTTTTTTTACTAATTTAGTATCCGTACTTTATATTTGTACAGTTTAGTGCATGTACTTTTTAAAAGTTGCAAATTAGTTTTTTTGAGACACCTTTAACAAACACTAAGTTGTAAATTTATAATTTAATAGAGACATTATTTTGTAACTTTCAAAATGTATAAACACTAAATTGCATAGATATAATGTAAAGACACTAAATTGTTAAAAAAATAAAATCGAGACACTTCTATAGTATTTACCCCTTGGCTTGTTCACGGGGATTTAATCATAAGGAAAGAGAGAACATAGAGTCAAGAAACAATTCAACAACTGCACGATACCAGAACACAATTTAATGTAAACGCCAGTATTCCCTATAAACTCCAACAATTTTACTCAAAATTAAAAGTCGAAGGAATATATAGTACGGTGCACAATTAGAAGATCTGAAAAAAGGAGCATTTGTTTCACATTAGCACAAAAACCGAACATTGCATTGTCAATAAAAAATAACTAGCAGCGATTAACAATTGAAGATGGTGGGAAGTGAAGGAAGAGGCCTATAACTAATGGAGGTGGTTAATGTCTTTATAGGAAGTAACTAAGAATGGAGCTGTTTTTTGACCGCCTTTGAGAAATCATTTCCCCCTAATTCCTAATAGAACAACTTCTTCAAACAGCGTGCTTTTATCAAGTAAAATATTCTTCATAGTTTCTTAACTTATTACCGTGTCTATTACCCTCAAAGTTTATAATGCCAGCCGTAATGATCACCTCCAGCCACTCCTCCTCATTAAGCATTACTAGGTAGCATAACCTTTTCTATCACGGGCCAAAATATTATCTATCATCAAAACGTGAAAGTTCTTTTCCCCTTTTCTTCGGCAAAATAAACATTGTTTATTTGGAAACCCATGCAAACAACTTTTTGTCACCTTAAAATGACCATGAACATTCTAGAATGAAAGTTAGTAGAGGATGCAAGGGAGACAATTCGACAGCATCACTCGGCACATTGAGTTCTGACGTTTTTATAGCACAATCTAAGTTACATAAAATAGAAGTGAAACTCTTACAAGTAGGAGCAAATCATATTCTCTAGCTTTTGCTTTTAAATTTCCTTGTATTGGAATATCAGTAACTCATTGGTGTGCATGACCACTAAACTACCTCAAGAGAAACTACAAGGTTTTTGAACATCTGAAAGGGAGCCAAACCTAGAAGTTGTGTTATGACTTCATGCTGAAACAGAAGTGCCTAATACTCTTGTATGTAATTAACTTTGTCTACGCCGGATCAAAAGGTATTAATGTATGGCAACTTTAATGGCTATATACATATACTTCAGAATGAGCATAATATAATACTACAGCAGATCAGAAACTTTACCTCTCTTCTACCAATTTGTGCATAAAAACGGTTCAGCAATGCTCTCTTAGCCTCTCGTACTTGACAATAGACCACAGCTTTAGGAATGGAGTTTCTTAACGTATCACAAACCATACCAATGTAGGCATTGACATTTGATCCTAAAGAAAGAAGAATTAGCACCTGTCAGTCATGGCATTTTAAGCAAGACCTTACCCCAAGATTGAGGGATTAGTTAAATGCTTCCTAGAAGGTTTTTCAGTTAACCAGAACATCTTATGCTCTATATTCATGATCAAAGGGAAGCATGTTAAAGCAAATCTTTAAGACTGAAGCAGCAACGTGTAAAGAGGCACAAGGAAAAGATTAAGCAAATAATTAAAGTATTGTTTGTGCCAATTAGTTAAATTATGCACAAAGCAGAAAATCACATACCAATCCTTCTAAAATGGTTATCTGAGTATCTGTCAGCATTTGGAGCATTAGGACCACTAGAGTTAGGATTTTTCTCTGGCTCAAGATGAAGTTTTCGAAAGAATTCCACTGTCAAGTAGCTAGACTCCATGTCTACTAGCCGTAGAACTGTCTTGCGGCTTTCTTCACGAAACCTTTCCAAAGCCTCATTTGCTGCAGCAGCTATATCTGCTTGAAGCGTTGGAAATCGCTTCAATTCCTAGAGACCATGAAAAATATAATGAAGAGGCTTCATTAAAATTTGGTAGCTATCCTTTAACAATATTACAGAAAACAAATTCCTGGAATTCATGTCAACCATCAGGATGCAAACAAGAGGAATATGTGCTCCATCATTCCACACAAACCATTTCACCTTCTTAGCTCGAATGTAATTAAAATGGCTTAGTGTGACAGTGTCTTTTATCTTCTTCCATGCTTAGAATTTGACGATTATTCAATGTGAAAAGTGAGGGAGTGAAAAAAGAGAAGAAACACCCACAAGTTTATGTCCAAATGAAATGTTAGAATTCTCACTCTGATTGAATATGGAACATCACATCTAATTGGCAAAAGAAACCGCAATATAACCTCATTTAAACAGAAAAGAAAACTGAACTCGTAAATTCTAAAATTATATGTTTAGAATCTTTGCTTTTATTCACTGCATCCTATACCAGAAGGGCATGGCCTCGGTAAACAGTAAAGTTTCACTACAGGGACTAGCACCAGATAAGCAGTTTCCTCACACTTGCTTTAAACTTATGACAAAAAGTAATCTTTTATAAACTACACGGGATATTTCAACGCTACTGCTCCAGTTACTCTTTAGCAGGTGGTATGTGATACTGTATATTACCAATTCATGAAGGGACAGATGTATATGTGCAGAAAAAGCTTAATGTCAAATGCAATATAACAGAAGTTTCTGGATCCAATGCTATTCAGTATACAAGTAAAAGCTTCCCTGAATAAGCTGCTTACCTCTGTCGCAGCAATTGACTTGCGAACAAGTTCTTTCAGAATCAGGTGCACCTAAGAAACAATCAACAAAAACCATAGCTAAAAGTTTCTTCAAATCTTACCATTCAAAAAGAAGAGACACTCTATTATAAATTCAAGCTCTGATAATGGAATTATTTACTCCAATTCATGTAGAAAATTTATGTAGAAAGTTGAGATGGCCTAAACATAACATTGGAAGAAATAGATGGACAAATAGTTTTTAGTTATTTAACAGATCTTTAAGGTTCATATATGTCAGAAAAACTAGCAAGACACCTCAATCTTCAGGTTTTGACCAATGAAAATTGATCTGCTGACATGCAGACATAAGCATAAATTGACAGATCTTCATTATTATCTCTAAAAATAGTTTGACTGAAATACAGATCATAATGCACGTTTCCTATTTCCTTTGAAAAAAGAAAAATATTCAGCTGTAGACAGTCATCCATTTATAGCAGTCAAATATCTAGAAAAGATAAGTAAGGAATACCTTGGATATGCATTTGTAACACTACTAAAGGATTGTGGTGATTTAACTACAACGGCAAGGATCAAAGGAAAAGAAACACAGTTAGGAGTATTACAGCATCAACAGATGCTTCAGCAGGGCCTTTGAAGTAGCTTATTGATCCATCAATGAGTCTTCTGTAACCTTGTTCAGGAGCTATCAAATGGGGTTGATAACCATCAGCCTCTGAAACAACTTTTTGTACATTCTTCAAGGAGAGATGGCGGTCAAAGGGGAGCTTTTTCAGGGCAGCAGGTAACTGATGATCGAATACTCCATATATGCGATCTCCACCAGGTCGTCTGGACAACAATCCTTCACTTAGATATCACTTGTTTTCATATCCCAACCTTGACTAAATTATTTCATCTAAGCCAACTAAAATTTTCCTTATCCAAAGCTGAAATGAGCATTGGTTTCTTTCCAGAGATTATGAAGAATGTTTTTCATATGATTCAAGAAGACAGATTGCTGAATTATAAATTTCTAAATAATTTTTCTGCCAGCGTGTGTGTTATGTCCACACTAAGGCACATGAAATTGCAAGCTATTGTGCAATTTCCCATCTTCATCCATAGATTTACTGCATTTACTTCAAAGCTGATGGTTTTTTCTTAAAAAAATTCAATCTCCAGGTCAAATGTTTCTTCAGTGGTTGCAATCTACTTCTGTAACTTAAGGATACATGTATCTTCAACAGATTTCGTCTGAAAAGAATGTTCAGTCAACTTCTGCTGCTGTGTTCTACTTCACATAAATGAGTTATAACTTCCTATCTTGGTCAATATTTGTTCCACTCTATTGAGAATGCAATTGAAAGCTTATGCCAGTTTTAAATTCATATGGGACTGACTATGGGAATAGCAAAAATTAAAGATAAAATATCTTGACAACCATAACAGTGAATAACTGAGCCAGACTCCATTTTATATTTCTCCATTTGTATTCAACTGAGATTTGAAATGCCTCTACAAACGGAGCAAACCCATCCATATTTTCAATCTACTGGATAAGGGTGTAAATTGTAATCAACTCATGTTCTCAACAAGAAAAGAGCTTAAGGTAATAAATCAAATCCTCTTGTGATATTTTTCTCTAATGGTGTCCAGCTTTTTATCAAAGATATTACTTTTACATTTATTAAATCTTGTTTCAACTTCCTTTCTTCAAATTTGGGATTCAGTCCTTTCCCTCTCAAAGAAATCGCATGGGTCCTAGCTCCTAGATGCTTTTATGACTTCCATTTTGGTGTCACAGTAATCTGGCATTTTCTGCCCATTTATATGAAAATGGCCTATTCAATTGATGAAACATGAAGAGCATATCAGCAGAAGGGTTCCACACGTATAACTGGAGTTTTTTATTTTATTTTTAATTTCCCCTTTTTTGGGGGAGGAGGATCCCTTAACCCCCCCAAAAAAAAACTTGCATTAGAGCCAATTGCAGCATTGTAGTAAAAGTTTTAGAAAGGTAGAGCTCTCAAGACCTTATAAAGGTTCAGAACTATCTTGCAAATTGGAATAAAGGTTCAAAGTCTTCAACCTCATCAATCTTATGCATGCTTACGCACAGACACATAACATACATGCACACAACACACACACTCACACACACATATATATTCATGAAATGTAGTTTAAACAAGCATGAATTGCTCAAGATATTCCATTCATGAGAAAGAATCACTAGAACTTGGCCAAAAGAGATTGAAACAGCGCTGTTGGACTCCCAACTCCCCAATTCTCAATGAAAGGAAAAGAGAGCATGAGCACTTACCCACCATCCAGATGTTCCTTAAAAACACGATCAAAGGCCCGACATAGTTCCAAAATTGTGTATAGCTGGGCCTGAATGTGCATTGCAAATACTTCAAGAGCATAAAACAAAAATATAATCTTGAAACTAAGTCAGGGAAGTAACATTTTTGAGATGCAATCTCTTACCCCGGAGTCTACTGCAATGGGTCTACCAATACGATCCAACTCTGCATTTAGCTCGTCAATGGTCTTATTTATCAATGCAATAATACTTGGAATGCGCTGCCTGATAACTTGCTCTAAATGCTGATAAATTGAGAAAGGAAATTAATCAATCCAAGATATTTCAAATTTTTCTTTTTTTCTTCAGGTAATTGTTAGCATAAGATGTTTCAAATCTTTTACGGGAGTACTATGAAACAAAAAAATAAATAAATAGATAGAAGATAATGCATAACGAGAATTTATGAGAATGAGGGGGGGAAACCTGTGATAAAAGTTTTGCAAGATACTCGGAGCCCATTTTACTTGCCAAGTGCCCATACTCGGGGCTTGTTTCAAAATATTCTCTCTCCTTCCGACGAGCAGCAATCATGTCAACATTTTTGTTTATATCAGCTTGTGAACGATTCACAATTCCAACCCAAGGATGTTGTAACCTATATGACCTTCCTTCCAGAACCTTAAGAATTTCACATAGAGCATTAAATTTATATTTCAAAAAAGCAACTAATTAAGTGAAATACGTGCTATATTCTCCATACATCCAGTGCATTAGTTCCTTTGTCCATCAGATCAAGTTTTGTCAGCACTCCAAATGTTCTCTCGCCTAAAAATACAAAAGGAAATATGACGTTCTGCTATATTACTGCATATGGAACACAATCATAAACAAACCAACATACCTCAGAATAAAATTATGGTACCTGAAGGATCAACTTCCCTGGCAAGTTTGATGGCATCTGAAGTAGCAATGTCTTGATTAGCTGGTGATATAGCCAATATAATGCAGTTTGGCTACACAACAAAAAAAAAAATCCTTGCATCATACAAACTAAGATAGGAAATAACCACTTGGCATATTGAGATTTTTTTGGGTTTTTCTTTGAAAGATTGAAAAGGAAGAGCATAGTTCATATGCAAGGGAATTGAAAAGAAAGGGGATACTTCAGACTACTTCTTTGGTCATGAATTGTCAACAACTATAGAAGTGTTCCTTGGAATTAAATTACACCCTAGATGATTTTGAAAAAGAAAAAATTGCAAAACTTCAAGGCCAATATACAAGCGGAACCCCTCAAACTGAGATTTCGTTTGATTGGGCATAATATGCTCCCTGGTTTTGTGAGCCTGTGTATTTACTTCCTAAAAGGTCCACAGATTGCTCACTATTGACCAAGCTTAACCTCGTGGTTCTAATAAACTGTAAGTCACTGCACGAATAGACGAATCATAGTTAACACTTCCATCACACTTCATTTGATGTATACTATAATTTCCTCCACTCTGATGTCCTCATTGGTATTGCTACATAAGTCTAGGACTAAATCAGACAGGAAGGACTCTTGAGTAGTCCTTACAAGTTCAAGAGGTGACTTCCAAAGTGTGACGCTTCATCTTGTGTGGCACTTAGATCTGCCATCAGCTGGTGATCTGCTCCACTACTATTTGTAACATACTCCTCCCATTGACATATTGTATGTTCTAATGTGATATGTTTGACAACTCATGTTCTTCAGTGTAGCTATTTCCTAAGAGGTCAACTCTCCTAGGACTACTCACCACCAAGCATACTTAAACCTAGAATTCTTAAGACATTATGAACACTGTACCAATAGACATCTGGATACTTAAGAGTTTCATTGCACTCTATATAGTGAATACTAAAGATACTACTCATAAGCATTTGCATTTTATTTCTTTTGTCAAAGCGCAACGAACTGTATATATATATATATATATTCAACTCAAAAAATAAGATAATGGAGAAGGGGTGAGGACAAGGAGGTGACAGTTGGACACTAGGAATAGATGAAATTAAGAAAAGGTTTGCTAGCAATTGAAAGAAAGGATGGTCGCTGTATTTTCATTACATGTAGAATGTATTTCATCGAAGAGTATTATTGAATAGTTACCTTTTCAACATAAGAGCGGACCATACTTTCAATATCTTGAACAATGCTTTCAGGCTGTCCCTCTGCATAAGTACAAAACTCAAACAATTAAACAACTAATGGGAGTAAATTAAATCTCCATTACACCAGGAAATGCATTGTCCTGAAGATATTACCCACGGCAACCTTTGTTAGACCAGGAAGATCAATAAGAGTCAAGTTGACAACTGCAAAGAAAACAATTATCTTAATGATTAAGGAAATGACAGCTGCAGTTATATGCTACATTTTCAATTTTGCAGACCTCAAAATGATATGAGTAAATTTGCATGAATTTACTTCAACTTCTGTTATGCTAATTCCTATGTAACGTATTCCTGGAAGGGTCTCCCTATTTACTCTTTGCAGATGAAAGTTCTTTCCAATTAGTGTGTCTTGGGCAGACATGCACTAGGCATACCATTTGGAGAGTATATACTCAAATGAATTGGAACATTTGATATCTGCTTCGTCTTTCCGGTAATTCGATCTGTTTCATCTGCAATTTCCTGACGAACAGCAGCTGTATAGAAAATGAATGGATAAAGCATATTAGGATTATAGCTGGAACAATTTCATCACTGCCCTGCTGTACAGATACAGAAAGGAAAAAAAAAATGGATCCCGTCTCAGGAAAGGAACATTTATAACCACACTCCACTACTGGACAGCATTCACTTTAACTATCGTTTAATTAAGGAATGGGGTCAATTATGGTTTCCATTAATTCACCATATAATCAAGGCAGTAGCCCCATGTAAACAAAAGCCATTCTTCCTGAGAGGAAGAGAAGCATTAACAAGTCGTGCCAACCGGAAACAGGAGATGGCATGAGTTATTAGGTCTCAAATCTACTTCCCTTGGACATTGTACATTTACAAACTAAATCACTCAAATCGTGTCCAACAATTACGTGTTGGGTATTGAATCTATGTAACCATGCTCTTCATAGGAAATCTAATCGACTAAAATTAGCAGTAAGTTGCCACCTTGGACACACACTACGATGCAGTGATAAATTCAGAGACATTACGAACCAAAAGGACTCTATGTCAGATTCCTGAAAATGGGGTGCAGTACTGTACCAAAGTCAGTAAGTTTTTTCCTTGTGGCATGAAGGAATTCTGCGTATTCGTGTGATCCTTTATCTGTCTTATGAAGTTGCAAAACCAATGGCCTCCTTGTAACAATACCTTCACCAACATAACATAAAGAAAGAAAAAATGAGCAAGAAGGAGCCTGACATTGCAAGATTAAAGTTTACAATAGCACCAACATGCATACAATAGCAGATTAGATATACCAAAAAGCTGGAGGCAAAGGCAAGATCCGATCCAAGATAAACATTGAAAAGAATGAATAGAAAAATTACCGGATCCACGAGGCAGAAAATCCCTTCCAACAACACTTTCCAGAACCGAAGATTTCCCAGAACTCTTCAAGTTTCATAGATCAAGAAAACAATTTACAAAAAAAAAAAAAAAGTCATATTCCTTTTACGTGCGTATCACAAAATGAAAACATAAAAAAAAGTAACGAAAAATGTGAATACCTGGCCACCAACAACAGCAACAGAAGGAAGAGCTTCCCAGAGGGACAGTCCTTCGCCGCCATGATCGCCTAAAACGGTGCACGCTCTCTGGATTCTGTTCACCAGACCGATTAAACTTTCCATCGTCGCCATTTTTCCAGATCCAATCTACGACAATGTACGTCAATATAAGGGTCTGAGATACAAGATTATTGTTGTTTTTATTATCACTATTTGTATTAGAAATAAGAGGAGACCAGACAAGAAGGTGGATCTTGTAATGTCAATAAGAAAAATGTGAGAGGAGAGAGAAAGAAAGAGAGAGAGGAGAAGAGTAGTGGATCGTAGAAACGGTTAAAATAAAATGTAGATGGATGAAAATAATAATGATTAAGTATATAGTTCGTCATAAGAAATGTGGGAAACGTACCAACGGAAAGACCGCCACTGCGTCATTTTCTTTCTTGTTGTTGGTTGCATGAAAACGAAAACTGCCGATAAATATGTACCTCTATCTTCTCATTACACAACAATATATGTTGCACTTACGTTATTTATTATACACAAACGAAACTACTTTTTTTTTTTCTATTTATAACTAATAACTTGATATTTTATAGTTTTATCATCAAATATATTCAAATATTAATTACCAAAAGAATTTAAACTCATCCTATAAAGTTCTCAACTATTGCCTCTTTTTTACAAATCTTTACAACTGTACACTAATCATTTTCCATCATATTTATTTTTACTATCATATTTATTTTTACTGTTGTTATTATTTTATTTATCAATTATTTTAATTACCCAATATTATTATTATGAGGAAAATTCATTATATTTTTTAATAACCAACATTTTTCATAATTTTTATTTTACTAACATATATTATGGAGTTCAAACTGTTTTTATATTTTTTACATACACAATGTGAGTGCGGCATTGTTGAGCTTGAAATTCAGTTTTCTTATTTAAATTTAATTTTTCGTTTTTCGATTAATATTAAATCATAACACATTTAGTATTAATTCTCGATAAAAAAAATTAAGAAATTCCGGTTCTTTTATTAAGAATTTTGAGGTCACCATGGATTGACTACGATTTGACTACCGGTCTTCGATTTCAATTTAATACAAACTAGATGAATTTGAATTCGAATCTAAATCCGAGGGTTAACCTATAAAACCTTATCGAAATTAGATTTATTTTTTAAATTACAATATTTTTAAGAAAAAATAAAAAACCAAAATAAAATAAACTAGGTTTCTATGTATTTTATCGTCGCCTTGAAAGTGACTGTAGTTTTAATTTTAATTTTAAAAAAATTGATCGAATTTATATTTTAATTGATTCGATTTATTCAAAAAAATCTAAAAAAGTCCTAACTCTTGAATATTTTTGCTTTATAAAAAAAATGCTCTAAAACATCTATTTTTCAAAGGGTCTTTTATTAATCTTTATTAAAAAAAAAACAACTTTCTATGTGATAAATCTTTAAACATGACCTAATCCCTTAAAAAAATAACCAATCCTAATAATCCCTAAACTAATATATATTTATATCTATATAACTATTATTAAATAACCATTCACTTAAATCGATATTTGATCTATATAATATTAGAAAACTAATTCTAAAGAAATATCCTATTATATTCACATATCTATATATGCTATCTTAAATTACTGAAGACTTAATATAATATTATATAAAAAAACCTAATCATAAAAAAAAATCCCAAGCTAATATATATACGTACATATTTATATTTATACTATTACTATTAAACAATTATCTACGTAAATCAATAATATAATATGCTTAATCTAAAAAACCAATGCCATAAGACATATCCTAAACTAAGATATAAATAATAACTAACAACATAACAAAATAATAATAATATAATAATAATAAAAAATCTATTAGGTAACCGAGCCTTGCTTTTCAGCTGTGGTGTTGGATTGCCTTTTGCAAACGGTAGACATGCGTGCGTTCCGTTATTGCTTGGTCAGATTGGTGACGAAGTTTAGCAGTGGTGACTTTGGAATGCTGCGGCTGTGTAGTTTGGAATGACATGGTATGCTCGGTGTAACAATGTTTGCGCTGCTGCGATGAGCGTGGTGCAATGAGCGTGGACGTTGCTACTGCTGTCCGTGCCGCTATTGCCGTCACTGTTATGTTGACAGTGATGAACGAAGGAGGATGGGCGTGTTCAGCAGTGGAGCGGTCGATCTTTGGATGATGCAGTGCTCGGCATATGCTGATTGTGTTGTGACAGTGGGCGGCATTTCAGTTGCGCGTGTCGACAAGGGGCTGACACTGTCTCGTTGGCTGGGGTGTCGGGTTCGTGACAGGGCTGTCGCCGCGCGGAGCAGTTGTATCAGTTGTTGGTGCTTTGGATGTCGGTGCTATTGCAGATCACGTGGCGTCGGACTGATGTGCTGATCCATGCTTGCATGTTTTGCTGTTGGGGCGAGCGTGTGGCTGAAACTAGACATGTTAGGCGTGAATTTGCGTGGATTGTGCGGTGTAAGTTCTGCAGTTTGCGCTTGTTCGATGCTGGTATGCAGTGTGGATGGAGCAGTGCTGTCTTAGGATTCGGTGGAGTGCTAGAGTTTGGTCACCTGCTCCGTCGCATGCGAAGGATGACTGATCGCGGATGGAGAAGGCGAGGAATTGGAGACTGATCCTTGGTGTTGCTGATCAGTTAGTGGGCAAAGATTCGGTGGAGTTGTGATCAGCTGCGTGTGGTGTTGTTGGGTTTGGGGCTGAGAGGGGGGATGGTTGATCGAGATGTTATATCACTAGTGTTTGGCGTGGCTGCTGTGTTAGGAATCTACTGCAGCAATGGGTGTTAGAGGGTTGCGTTGTGTACGATGTCGAGTTGGGGTTGATAGATGAGAAGAGGTTGAGAATGTTATGCTGATGCAGGGGCTGTTGTGTTGGGTGTTGCGTGGTAATGGGTTTGCACAATTAGGGAGGAGACGTGACAGTATGGGCGTGTGTTATGAACTTCCCGAAATGGGCCATTCTTAGGAGGTTCATAAAGCCCAAAGACGAAAGCCCAAGCCCACTAAAAACTTCCAGATGATGAAAAGCTCTAAAAGGTTCCAAAGAAGTCCAGAATCTTGTATAATAGTAAGTAGTGGTAGGTGAATGTAGTAGTTGGGAATCAATTGTAACCATTAAATCGAATTTATCTTAACCGTTAGATTGTAAAGGCTTTCTGTATATATAGGGGTATTTCCCTCAAATGTAACACACAAGTTATTTGAGTGAATACAGTATACTATCAGAGTTTCTCTCTCTACTTTCTCTCTCTAACATTGTGAGTGTGTTACAGGCTGACTTAGCCTTCCTTAGTGAGGTCAGGAACGTTAAGTGCCGTATGGGGTCGAGCGACGAAATCCGCCCATGACAAGTAGTATCAGAGCCTGAAAAAGGAATTGCTTGTGGAGAAGATGTTATCTGGAGGAGACAACAATGCTTCAATGGTCGATGAGTTGGCTGACCATGACGATCGCCGTGTTACCAGGCAAAGGGCTAGGTCTTAGGACTTACTGAACTCTTTCCTTAATAGGATGGATAAAGCAGAGTTGAGCATTGCTGAGGCCAATGAACAATTTGATGAGTCTCAAGGCAGTCTTGAGGAAATGGAGGAAGAACTCCGAAGCGAATTGCAAGGAGCACTGAATCGGGCTGTAGAAGAGCTTAGGCAGCATGAAAATGTTATTGGAGAGAAGGGTGATGATCTCCAGGCCCGAGTTACGGCTTTAGAAACTAAGGAAGAAGCTTATGAAGCTAAGATTGATGCAGTGGTAGTGGCCATGCGTCAAGAGATTGAAGATCTCAAGACGCAATTGACAGCTTGCCGAATCGTTGTTGCAAATGGAATGACCCTCCAGACCGGCCATAGGGTTGAAATTCCAAAAACAGAGCACTTTAGCGGGATGCGGTCTGCTCAAGAAGTAGATAACTTCTTATGGGGAGTGGAATAATACTTTAATGCTGTGGGAATCTTAGATGATGCTGGAAAGGTACGTACTGCTGCCACGTACTTGAAAGACTCAGCTATGGTATGGTAGCGCAGAAGGGCGGCTGATATCAACACCTGGGATAGCTTTGTACAAGAGTTGAAGGGTCAATTCTCCCCCCAAAATGCTGCTAAGGAAGCAAAGGTGAAATTGCTTCACCTAACCCATAAGGGTGACATAAAGCAATATGTAAAGGAATTTTTAGAGTTGATGTTGGAGATCCCAGACCTCAACCAAGAAGATGCTTTGGTGATATTTGTGGATGGCTTAAAGCCTTGGGCTAAATTAGAGCTGGAGCGAAGGGAAGTGGAAGACATTTCTAAGGCTATAGCAGTTGCTGAAGGCCTAATGGAATTTTGGAAGACTGATCCTGAGATAACAGGGGGAAGATGGAAAGGGGGAGTTGAAAGGGAAAAGAGTGGGAGTTCTTCCAAAGGAAAACCCAAAGCAGAAGAAAGAGATAACGATCGAGGAAGAACTCGTGAAGGGAGAGATGGGGACAGATGGAAACCCCGTGAATTGAAATGTCATTTCTATGATGGACCCCATTATGCTAGGGAATGTCCGAAGAAGGAGAGATTGGCGGCACTAGTAGCAGGTGAAAGCTCAGATGATGGGGATGAGGCTTAGTTAGGGTTAGTTCGTCTACTCAGTGCTATGAAGTCTCAAGTCAATGAAAGAAAAGGATTGATGTATACCGAAGTATCGGTAGCAGGTAAGAAACTTAATGCCCTCGTAGATACAGGAGCATCTCATCTCTTTATTTCTGATATGGCAGCAAAGGAGTTGGGGCTAAAGGTAGAGGAGACCAAAACATGGCTCAAAACAGTTAACTCAAAAGAAGTTCCCACTATTGGAGTAGCCAGGGGGATAGAGCTTCGTATTGGGGGTTGGCAGGGAAAGGAGACAGTTGAAGTGGTGCCAATGGATGATTTTGAGTTTGTGATTGGGATGGATTTCTTAGATCGCATTGATGCATTTATCGTTCCACGGGCTAATTGCATTTGTATACTTGATCACAACTCGCAATGTGTGGTGCCTGTCATAAGAAAGGTAGGCCAAGCCACCAAATTCCTCTCGGTTATGCAATTGGAAAAGGGACTCAAGAAGAATGAAATCACTTACTTGGTTGTCTTAAAAGTTAGGGAAGAGACTAGTGGTCAAGAAAGTGTTCTACCTTAAGTGGGGGAAATATTGGAAGAATTTAAGGATATAATGCCGCCAATGTTGCCTAAGAAGTTACCACCAAGAAGAGAGGTAGACCATGTGATAGAATTGGAATCCAGAATCAGGCCGCCCGCCGCCGTCCCATATAGGATGTCACCTCCAGAATTAGAAGAATTGAGGTGACAATTGAAGGAATTACTAGAAGCAGGTTTCATTAGACCTTTAAAGGCACCTTTTGGAGCTCCCGTACTTTTTCAAAAAAAAAACAAGATGGATCACTTCGAATGTATATTGATTATCGAGCCTTGAATAAGGTCACGATAAAGAATAAGTATCCCATTCCATTGGTATCTGATCTATTCGACAGGTTGGGAGAAGCTAGATACTTCTCCAAATTGGACTTATGCTCGGGATATCACCAAGTGAGGATTGTAGAAGGAGATAAACCCAAGACCACTTGTGTTACAAGGTATGGTGCTTTTGAATTCCTAGTCATGACGTTCGGCCTTACCAATGCCCCGGCTACTTTCTATACACTTATGAATCGTGTTTTAGCCCCCTTTCTTGATCAATTTGTAATAGTGTACTTGGATGACATTATGATTTATAGTAAGACATTGGAGGAACATATAGAGCACCTTCACTCAGTATTCTTAGCTTTGAAGAGGAATGATCTATATGTGAAAATAGAGAAACGTGCCTTTGCACAAGAAGAGGTGACGTTCCTTGGTCACATAGTGGGGAGAAGAAAGATTAGAATGGACGAAGGAAAGGTGCGGGCCATCTGGGATTGGAAGGAACCCACCAAGCCTACTGAGTTGAGATCCTTCCTTGGCTTAGTAAATTACTATAGAAGATTCATTAAGGGCTATTCGAAGATAGCAAGCCCATTGACGGACTTACTTAAAAAGGATACCCCTTGGGGTTGGAGGACAGAGAGACGGCGGGCACTCGAGACCCTGAAAATGGCAATCACTAAGGAGCCGGTCCTTCTCTTTCCCAACTTTAGCAAACCCTTTGAGGTATGTACTGATGCTAGTGATTTTGCTATTGGAGGAGTTTTAATGTAGGAAGGATACCCCGTGGCATTTGAGAGCCGAAAGTTGAACGATACAGAGAAGCGATATCCAGTGCATGAAAAGGAGATGACGGCGATAGTACATTGTCTTCGGGTATGGTGACACTACTTGTTAGGGAAGAAGTTTGTGGTTAAGACTGATAACATAGCCACCAGCTATTTTCAGACTCACAAGAAGCTCTCCGATGGTAGGTTTTCCTGGCAGAATTTGATTTCAACCTTGAACATAAGTCAGGTAAGACTAATGTTGTGGCGAATGCTTTGAGCCGAAGGGTTGAGTTAGCAGCCATCAGCAAACCTAAAAGCAACCTCATTGATAAAATCCAAGAGGGGATGGAGAGTGATAAGCAAGCTAAAGCTCTATTGATCCAATGTCAAGAAGGGAAGATAAGGAGATTTTGGCAAGAGAATGAACTAATATATACAAAGGGACAACGAATTTATGTGTGCCATTCCTTGAATCTGAGAAGGGAGATACTTAGAGAGTGTCATGATTCTAAATAGGCAGGTCATCCAGGAATGCACCGTACACAAGCCTTAGTATAAGAAAAGTATTTTTGGCCACACACAAGGGAAGATATTGAAAGCTACGTCCGAACTTGCCTCATGTGTCAACAAGACAAAGTTAAACACAAGGCAACTCCGGGACTACTAGAGCCTCTTCCTATTCCTGAACAGCTATGGGAAAGTGTTTCCATGGACTTCATTGTAAGTTTACCCCGATTGGAAGGGTATGGTACAATCATGGTTGTGGTAGACAAGTTCTCAAAATACGTGACTTTTGTCCCGGCAACAAAGGAGTGCCCAGCAGATGAAGCTACCCAGTTGTTCTTGAAACATATAGTAAAGTATTGGGGCCTGCCAAGAAACATTGTGAGTGATCGAGATGGGTGATTTACAGGGAAATTTTGGACAGAACTATTCAAACTTCTGGGATTCGAGTTGAACTTTTCAACTAGTTTGCATCCCCAGATGGATGGTCAGACGGAGCGAGTGAATGCTTTAGTGGAATTATACTTAAGGCATTTTGTAGGGGCTAACCAACACAATTGGACCAAGTTGTTAGATGTGGCACAGTTCTCGTTTAACTTACAGAAGAATGAGTCCATCGGACAGAGTCCTTTCGAAATCATCCTGGGAAGGCAACCCTTAACTCCTCATACAGTGGCAATAGGATATACGGGGTCCAGCCCTCCCGCATATAAATTTGTAAGGGAATGGCAGGAAAATCACGACTTAGCTCTGACATACTTAAACCGAGCTATCAAGAGAATGAAGAAGATTGCAGACAAGAAGCGGAGGCCGATGGAATATCAGGTAGGTGACCAAGTACTTGTTAAGTTACATTTGATACAACGTACGAAGGGACAACTACATAAAGGTCTAATGAGGCGATACGAGGGTCCATTCCCAATTGTGAAATGAGTGGGGCAAGTATCTTACAAATTGGAACTTCCATCCAAACTAAAATTCCACCCGGTTTTCCACGTGAGCATGCTAAAACCATTCCACAAAGATGAGGAAGACCCTATAAGAGCTATATCACAAAGGGCCCCAATAGGAGTGCGGTATTCATTTGATAAGGAAGTGGAAGGGATCATAGCTAATAGACATGTAAAGAGACGTGGATAAACTCCCAGACATGAGTATATGGTAATGTGGAAGGGAAGACCAGAGAGTGAGGCCAGTTGGGAACCAGCAGAAACACTGTGGCAATTTAAAGACAAGATTCGACAATTCTACGATGAAGGACCGACGAGGGCGTTGCCGGATTGAGTGGGGGAGAATGTTACGGACCTCCCGAAATGGGCCATTCTTAGGAGGTTCATAAAGCCCAAAGACGAAAGCCCAAAGACGAAAGCCCATGCCCACTAAAAGCTTCTAGATGATGAAAAGCTTTTAGATGATGAAAAGTTCTAGAAGGTTCCAGAGAAGTTCAGAATCTTGTATAATAGTAAGTGGGGGTAGGTGAATGTAGTAGTTGGGAATCAATTGTAACCATTAGATCGAATTGATCTTAACCGTTAGATTGTAAAAGCTTTCTGTATATATAGGGGTATTCCCCTCAGATGTAACACACAAGTTATTTGAGTGAATACAGTATACTATCAGAGTTTCTCTCTCTAACATTGTGAGTGTGTTATAGGCTGACTTAGCCTTCCTTAGTGAGGTCAGGAAAGCTAAGTGCCGCACGGGGTCGAGCGACGGAATCTGCCCGTGACACGTGGGGTTCGTGAACGCACGAATTGAAATTGGTACTTAGTCACTGGCATGGATGGGGATTAGGTGCGGCGACTTCAGAGTATGTAAATTGTGGTGACTTAGAGAGGTCACAAGCTATGGAGCTAGAATGGAATCCTCTTTCTCATGCATGGAATGAGTTGTATATATATATATATATATATATATATATATATATAGCTTCGAAATAAATCTTAAATCATATAAAATCTTATTTTAATAAAGATTTAAAATTAATTCATCTCTGATTTGATAAAAATCAAATAAGATTTGAATTTTTTATACCGATTTAAATCTAATTTGATAAAAATAAAATTAAATATGAATCTCATAAATTTTTATTGCATTAGATTGAAAAAATTTGATTAGATTTAAAAAACCCATTCTTGCAAAATAAAAAAAAAGAAAAATAAAAAGCATATTTATATTTAATAAGATTCAAACTCCTGACCTTAAAGATAATCTAATGTTAATATTTCAATGCGTGTCTATTAGGATGCTAGTATGTGTTTCAATATTTAGTAATATTAAATTGTATTTAAAGCATGTGACTTTTTAAAATAAAATTATTTGAACCGAACTAAAATTAAATCAATTGATCTTAAAATATTTTATTTTCTAAAAATCTAAAAAAAAAAATTATAATTCTTTTCTTTTATAGACTTTTGAACTTGATAGCAACTGATAGCAACCATTGGATTATGCGAATGATCATCAGTTAATATTATGCTTTCTCATTCTCTAATGAGCTTATTATGAATTAAGCGTGTAAGTCTACTTAAGAGAGGTCAATAGTGAATGGATTAGTCCAATAATCTCTATTCCAAACCCATCAAACTAAATTTCCTTAAATCATCATAAGTAGAAACCAAACTCTTTGGGTCTTGTCACTTAACCCAAGTAGTTAAACTCAAATAAATAATGCTTTCATGGGTTTAAGCAAATACAAAATTAACCCTCTACAAATATTATCTAATATTTATGCTTTAAACAATTTCTAATATTTATATAATTATATTTATATCCTTAATTGGCCAATGGAGTCAACTTTTATACTATATTCTAGATAAGATAAATTTTAAATATTTTACCTAGTCTTTTAGACCATTTTTTATCCAATCTAGCTCAAATAGTAAACTAAACATTGAACAAAAACATTTTTCTAATTCAATTTTATAAATTTTGTACAATTAAACAATACCTTTTATTTGTTAAGTTCGTTGTATCCTAGTGGCAACACCATTGGTCGTTCATCACAATAGACCAAGGTTCCAATCACTATTTCCCAAGTTGTAGCATAGTTGAAAAAAAAAAAAAAACAATACCTATTTTATCAACAAAGAGCAAACATAAAATTACATAATCATATAAACAACTTCTTTCTATGGCTCTTTTCTTTATATTATATAACCATCCTAAATAATTACTTTGTTTTAAAAATATAAATATAAGACACTAAGCCCTCTCTTACATTTTAATAAAAATTATAGACCATTTGTGGTTTTTATTTTTATTTTTTAACAAGATTGTTTTATGTTATTAAAAAGAGTGGACTCATTTTGGTTTCTATACCCTTCTATTAAAAAGTTGTACGTGCAATAATCTATATTATTAAAGATTGAATCTACAACCTTAAAAATTAAAAGAAAAAAAAACAACCTAAGTAACCTCTCATATCCTATTTTCATGGCAAAATGATTGCATTATAGTTTTTTCTCTCTCTACTCATTAATACTACTTCACTTCATAGAATAATGGTTACATCAATGTTGTGCATAAAATAAATTATAACTCATTTTCACGATTATGGTAAAATATTACAATTATTATTACACCCATAGTACAGATGTGTTGCTAGTTGTTTAAAATTAAAGAATGTTAAAAAAATGATAAAACTCCTTTTTGAAAAAAAAAGAGAGAGAAAAACTCTATAATATGTTGCTCGGAACAAATTCTACAAACACTCTACATGAAATTTTGTTGTGTTATTAAGGCAAGATTTTGATCTCGATTATATGTACTGTCAACATCTCAACTTATACAAAATCCAAGATGCTGACATTATTGTTTTCTTAAAAAATATACATTGTCAATTCAAATTTTTTTTTTTTGGCCAAATACTATTATAACTATAAAGAATCGAACTTAGTTTATCCCATTAAAATAAAAGTATTCATGCTACTTAGTTACAAAGACCTCGGCCAATTCAAATCAAAATAATACTTCACAGTTTACATGTATTCCCTTTCAACAATTTATTATTTAGCTATATCTATGTCCTCTAATCCATGCTCCTCTAAACTCCGTGATTCAAATAATGCAAGCATAAAAATGCATCCAAGAACAATAGCAAAAATTTAATAAGTTTCATAAATTTTGCTTAAATAACCAACATGTATGTATAGATTACATGAAATATATCAAAATAATAATATAGGTAATCATTTGATAATTGAACTTTTGGCCTAATTTAATATTATGAACCGATTTTAATGATAGGGAACATGAAATTAATTAGGATTATTTTATGAAAATCTAGCATAGTAAATTCAGAATAAGGATTTTAATAGATATTTTTACAAAAAGTAGACTTGAAAAAGGGTCTTTCTAAACTTATGTAGGTTTTGTTTAGTCTTAATAGGCCTTAAAAGTGCTCAAAGACCTTGTGGATTTATTTCTTAAAAGGTTGGCCTCCTTCGTAAGGAAGATGATTTTCTTTATTCTTTAAAAGTCTTTGGACTTCTCCAAGCCATTTATAAGCCTAGTTCATTACAAAAGAAGGAGAAGGCTTTAATATCAACCATTGAATAATCAAGGACAATCTAACAATCAACTTCATCATTAGGTCTCAATTATTCATTTTAGATACATCTAATGATTAAGATTTATCTTCAAAATTTATAAACAGGAAGCTAAGCCCCTTCTTCTTAAGCATTCATAATTTTGATTACAATGTTAAGATTGGAAAAATTACTTTCACAAAAGATCAAAATAGCTATTTTGTGAAGAATAAGTTAAGAATGCTTAAGAACACTAAATTTGATTCTATATCACACGTGTGCATACAAAATATCGAATTTACATGTTCCTTCTTCCACACTTCTTCCTAAGATATCTGCATACATGTCATTAGATCAAAACTTTTCTAAGGTCAATTATAGGTTTACTATACATGATTGACTAGTTACACTCAACCTTCTTAAGTTATTTGGCAACTCTACTAAAAAATAGAGTACTTGAAATAAGAACAGCAACTGCTAATAGAAGGAATAGATAAGGGGAGAGTTGTTATGCTTAGCAGACCAATCATGAGGTCACTAATAAGTTCAGGTGACAAAAGAGAATTCTTTGCTTATGGCTACATAGCTGTCACTCACTATTGATGCCCTATTGATGATTTACACCATGTAGGAGAACAGTCATATATTCCTACAATTTTGAGCACCTTAATGCAACTCTTACCTAGCATAGCAACTAATATTGTATATTTAGCATACAATAATCTACAAACACCAGGTATGCAAGTTACTTGATTTACACCTATTATTGTTGTCATGTTGAAGGGTGCGTGCTCATATGACACTTAGCAAGTTACTCAACATAGGAAAGTTAATCGAATCCTTACAGAGGATGAGTGGCATAACAAGAGGAGAGTATAAAACCATTGCTGCCCCTAACTCCAGTTGACCTAATGCCTACTTAAAAGCATTACTCATATGCAATTAATTGATGAAAAATGGACTAAATCACCTAAAATATATTTATGGACAAGAATCTTCAACTATAGGACTATAAGAGCCAATATAACCCCTCAAGCCTTTAACCAACCTTTTAAAAGCTATTTTAACCTAGATTTAGAGGTTAAGTCTTACTTATATGAGGTAAACATCATCCCTATGCATGCATTGAGCTCTGCTTGAGTCAAAAGAGTTTAAGATTGCTTAGAATAGCTAAAAAATGACCTATCATTGCTTGTCATTCATG
Organism: Lumnitzera racemosa; assembly: GCA_024138005.1. Lineage (NCBI taxonomy): Eukaryota > Viridiplantae > Streptophyta > Magnoliopsida > Myrtales > Combretaceae > Lumnitzera > Lumnitzera racemosa. The sequence goes on along the minus strand of JAMXBC010000006.1, from coordinate 38,980,474 downwards.
TTATTAGGTTTAGCACTAAAGGCGAAGCCCCTAAGCAATCAAATTAAGATAAGGATGCAAACGGTTCGATGGTTGTCACATAAGTAATTGCCTACTACCCCCATGTTCCTAAGAATGAAGAAGTGGTCTAAGCTTAATTCTCTACGTATCAAATGTGTCAACTACAATCAGTATAACAATTACAAGTTGATGCATATAAATACAGCTTAGAAACCTTTAGTACCTTCTTCTTAACCTCTTTTACACTTCTACTCTCTTACTTATCTTTTGAATATTGTTATGTTTACTTACTTAGGCATTAGAGTGATAATGACGGAGTTGCCTCGGTACCCCCATAGGTTTATCATCTTCTTCTTTTGCATGCCAAAATATTCTTAAAAGCCTATTACCTAGGCTAACAATTTCAACTGTCAATAATGTTAATTGTGAGTAAAATGGGCTAATGATACTAATTTCATCAATTATAAAAAATGAATCAATTTTTCTATTGAAAATTGTTAAATTTTTATAAGTGTTATGTAGTTATTCAAGTAGCACCAAAATGGTAATAATACTATTGACGGAAACCCCATTCTTGGACTGGAGCATAGAATGTCAGCGGAAACTATTTAGACTATAGCCTAACTATCATCCAAATAGTAACTAGAGATTGCAGTCACTATCTAGATGCTCATACTCAATATTCAAATGCTTGTTTCATAAATTCTCATTGTGGTAAGTCTCTCTCCAACATTTGGATGCGAGTCGTGCTACCATTCAGGTGCTAGTGTGTGCTTAAATCTTCAATTGTGTTTAAACCTTAGTTCATCAATTGGCGACATGCTTTTGCCATCTGGATAATAACCTCTACAATGCTTGGACAATAACATCAAATTATGAAAATGTTACCTTTTCTTTATTTTGAGGAAGACACCATATTTATCCATATCTTACATTCTCACTAGATACTATCATTAGGTTTGTGTAGTTTTTGATAGTCTTAGTAATGTTTAGTTGTTTTATTCTATTAGAGAGCTTGAACATATCACAAAAGCACAAGTTTCGTTATGTTGAAGATTTAGGTTTTGTGAACTCTTTTTAGTTTCTTCTGAAACCATTATCTATGAGTTCCTTGATTTTTATCCCTTGTTTTTCATGTGTTGTTTCCTTATCTACGATGAGCTAAATCATTCTTAGTGGGAATGTAATGTTTTAATGGAATTAAATGCTTGAGTAGTATGGAATTTATATATCAATGTTGATTGTGTGAATTTCTAGTATAGTTTTTCTTATAGTTTGCTATTTCATGATGGATGCTTAATTTTTTGTAAACAAGATAATCTAGATATCATGACTAGATTTAGGTTTTCTTTAGAACAACTTAGGTGTTTTTGGATTTTTATATGACAATGGGTTTCGATCAAAAGCATTTGAACTTATCCATATTTATGTGGTTGAAATTGTAGATCATGACATAAGATAGTACACGACAGTATATGAGCGTACAATTTTGATTAGAGTATTTTGGTAGGAGCTTCTTACTTAATGGATCATGTAGGAAATTTACTGTAACTGGTGAATTTCACTATAGAGAAAACTCCATTGCCTACGTTTGGGATAAGTTATTTGGCTTAAATCTACATAATTGATATTCAACGTACTTGTGATTCATAAATAGCATGATTTCTCAACAAGAATACTTTACAATTCCATAACTTTCATGCATTGAACTTCTTAAGCATCTTTATGTTTTCGTAGTTTAGTTGTCTTTAATTTATAAGCTAACTTATTGACTCAATCAATCTATATTAAAGTAGTAAGCAATAGCTTAGTACTTTGCACTTCCTTTCTCATGAATATAACTTGATACTTGCTGATTATTTTATTATGACATACAATTTGATACATTAGTCAATTAAGTATAGTACATAATTTTGCAAATTATTTTTTGTTCATAGTTAGCATATGTCAATTTTTGACATTATAGTTGGGGAAGGATAAGCGCTAATATTCGATCTTTTAAGAACTTTGATACTAGGTCATTAGAGTAATTGTCGTTGTTAGTATAGTATAGTGCTAGTAATTTTGTTTTTGGTAAGATTATTGTGCTAGGCTAATAAAATTTAGACCTTCATTGCAGATCTAAGTTGAAGTAAGCTAGAACTTGATATCTTTCCTCCTAATTGTTGCTGTAATGAGTTGATATGGGTATGTTGTTGAGTTTTGATTGAAAAATCTTGATCTGTATTGCTAGAGATTGTTGTATGACTAACAATTTTATTGATTCAATAGTTATTGTTTTATTGAAATATATTTGTTCTTTTTCTTATGATGTTAGCAATTTGGAGGTTGTTGTTGTTGAGATCATGTTGATAAGTGGTGAAGGGACATAAAGTATTGGATTTCTTGGGTTTTTCAAATCGTTGAGAATTTTATGCAGGGGAGGAGAATTCAAGATATAATTTTACAAATTCCGAAACAAAGAGAACATTCCACAGACAAATAAGTGAAAGAAGAGTTGAAATTGAGTAAGCAAGAGAAATGGAAAGACATGAGGTTAATGTTGGTGAGTTTCAATGGAAATGGCTAGAATGGTAACAAACATGGTTTTTAGTGACAATGGCAATGGTTTTAATGGAAATACAAATGGAGGTAATGATCAATGTAAGGCTTTATTAGAGTATTCACTTTTCAATATAAGTAAACTGTCACCACCAATTACTTGGCCAACCATACAAGTGAGTAGTTTCAAACTTAAGCAAATATTAAATCAAATGGTGTAGCTTAGACAATTTAGGGACACTTCATTAGAGGACCCTAATGACCATATACATAAGTTTTTGCAATTATTCTTAACTTTTAAAATAAATAAGTATGTGCTAATACTATAAGCCTTCACTTATTCCTTTTTCATTAAGGGATAATGCCTAAAATTAATTAAACTGACCTATACAAAGTTTTTTTGTCTTACTTTTTCCTTCTAAGAAAGATTATTATGGTCATGAATAATATTATGATATTCAGATAGGACAAAAATTTTAAAACAAAAATATTTGTTCTATACAAAAGTTTGAAGCTTAGGAGAGGTTCAAAGAGTTAGTTGAGAAAGTCTCTACACCATAGTCCATCGATTTGGAGTTAGGTAAATACATCTTATAATAGTTTGGGATATCGATTAAGGATGATAGTTGATACAACTTTGGGTGGGGTGGGGGAGGGCTTTGGGTAGGGTTAGGTAGGGTATAGGTTACACTTTTATGTATAAAAGCATAGACGAATTTTATAAGCTATTAGAACAAATGTCAGCACGTGCTAGGTGTATGTCTTCTTGGTTAGCAATTTAGATAACTATCAATTTCAAGTTATTATCAAGCCTATAAGGCTTTAAGGTTTTAATAAAATTTTAACAAGTGTTTTTTGGTACTTCTCTTCTCATCATTAAACAATATGAATTTAGGATTTACATAACCCTTAGGATGTGGGCTTGCAGCAATTCGTTGATGATAAGAGAGTTTCAGCCATGGATCTTGTAGATGGTTTAGCTTGTATTTCCTTTATGTATGTGTTTAATACTTCCTTTGTTATAAAGGAAGTTTGTAAAAGTAGTTGTTATAGATGCATCGGTGATAGTGTAGCTAGTCAATTCATCAAGGATGTGTGAAGGGGAATACATGATGATGAAGAGCCCCCAAACTGAACTCTTAAATTCTCTGCTTGAGATATTAGGAGTTGTTTAGCTATAGCTTGTAGTGGAGAGATTTACTTCTACCCGCCCTCAGGTATATCCTTCTCAATAATGAGAGGATTAATTGGTTAAGTTACTGCGAGTGGTGACTTACTATGCAATATTGATAACCTTAGCAAAGGTACACCTTATTGTGTGGTAGCGGTAATAACAAATCCTAGCATGAGCGTGTAATACCTTACATCTCCAGGTGTTTGCTTAACCTTTATTGAAATCTTGGTACCTAAGAAATGGTTTATTATGCTATCTTAAGTTGAGAACAAAGTATTGTTCTTAACAAGCATCTATTAAATGCTAAAGGCACAAAAATATTTGCAATGTAATTTAATAATTCAAACTTCTAACCATAGCATTAGGTACAATACATATTTACATTTCAACTTTAGACTGGGGTTTTTTGTTACCAAGGAAGAGAGAGAGAAAGGAAAAATTGCATTTCACAATACAGTAATTTTCTCCAGTACCATTCAATAGTCCTAATCAAGACCGTTACCAAAGGCTCTCATTCTTCATCTTGAAATCCAAAATTTTATCTTACTTCACCTTTGATACCTAAGGTTAGTTAAGCTAACCCGTCAACTGAAGTTTTAAGCTACATGAGGACAAACTAAAATTAACAACAAGAGTAATATATATATATATATATGCCCAATTATATAATTGAACAAACAAGCACATTTGCAGGCCCGAATCCAAAGAATCGTAATTCGAACAAATATATCCCAAGAGAGTCATAAGACTCAATCCGAAGTGTGCAAATCTATATGCTGTCAAATAAGTTTCAAAGACTTAATTTTTTCTGAAAAGTGACTCTTAAATCCTTTCATGCGATGTCATGGATGCAAATCAAGTAAAATTTGAAGAGAAATCTAAAGTAGAATAATAAGAGAAAAATTTAGACATCCAAAGCAAGACAAGCATAATAACATATGAACACCATATACATCCATTATTCGAACAAAACAACCATAACAATATTCTCTTGTTAGGATTTTACTTAAGTGAAATCCAATTGGGGCAAAAGCATAAGTATGCAAACTCCAACTTAACACCATTTGTTTAAAGAAGATTCAAAGCTAGAGACAACTCCCAATAATAGATTAACGAATAAAACAAACAATACGAGTAGTAACATGAACATTAGCAAGTCACAATCTCAATAAAAGCAAAAGGTCATAAATACTAAGAGCTATAAATAAACAAGTGGCTTACTAACTTTCAACCATTATGCCATACAAAATAACAAGCAAAGGGGGGAGAGGATACTCGCCTGAAGCAATGCTTATTATACTATCACGCCCCGAAGTAGTAGAATCGTAACAATCCCGCCGTGTAAACTATTCTAAGATAGTAATTAACCTTACAACCGCTATCCTAGACCTGATCTACACAAGGCATTCACAACTAACCCGCTTTGAAGTAAACAGTTTATAATTTAAATAAATCATTTACCTAAGAAAGTGAGAAAATATATATATATACTGAAATTCAGTTATTACAATTAAAATATATGTTTGTTCTTCAAATATTTTTCCTCACTCCCTAGGATCCAATAGTTACTAGCTTCAGAGTAGTTGTATGTCGCTTCTTAGCTAGCACCTGTACGACGTCTATAGGGATGTGAGCAACCACAGCTCAGTAAGTTAGGATGAAGGACTTAAAACTATACCATAAACATAATAAGGTTATTGATCAACTTATTAGGTACAATGTATGTTCAAGCAAATGCCATCGCACGACGTTGTCCGGCTCGTCGTGAGATTAGAGAATTTGTGCTCGTTCTAATCCGAGTTGAAAAGTTGTTGTTAATGCAACAGCTCACGACCAAACCTAAGCTTGTGCAATAGAGACATCGCTCCTCCCGCGACTACCTTCGAACCATTAAGTTCACCCTCGCCGCGACCTCCTCTCCTATCACTTAGTTCGACTAAAGATGAAGAAGAGACCATTATGTAATCCTGCGCTATCCCTTTTGAAGGGGTCGGTATTTGGCCGGAGAATCCTAAGTTTCCCCTAATGAGTTGCCATGCAGGTCCGATTATGATTACAGGTCGTATATTTGATTAGGTCCAGTTTAAGGTGATTAATCATTTCATACAAATCATACAATACAAGTTAGAACAACAAACAGAATCATAGCATCACTCATAATCAATCACATGTACACAACCAACTATCTAACAAGCACAACTAAGCATAATCTCAAGCCTCCAAAATACAACATTGTATTAATCCCAACTTACTTGGACTCCTCGCTTACTTACTCAAGGTCCAACTCGCTCAGGCCATCGCCGATCATCCTTATAACACAAACGTGGTTTCAGTTTTTCATATAACTATTATAAGTTGGTTTTATCCTATAACACTTATTGTTATGTTTTGTCTAGGGTTTAATATATTTAGTTATTTAGGTTCTCAAATCTTTTACAATTATTATAGGTTTAGGGTTAGGTTCGGGTTCAATTTCCGTATTGATTTCTAAATTAGGTTCTAGTTCGATTTCGAAGTACTGTTTTATACCTGAATCCTAGAAATTCGGTTCAACTCATAATGTAAAATTAATCACATTACTTCCCGATATCCTAAATACCATCATTACCTTTAGTCAATATTTTATTCCACTCGGTACACTTAAATTCGTATTAGTGTACCGAATTTACTTCTAATGCAAGAAATTTTTATATTTTTTCATATAATTACATAAATTTAAGTTTTCTATCAAATTTATTATATATTTTTATTATTATCATAATATCAATTTTTATTCTAATATTTTCTATTTATTATATTTCTAATAATTGCGTATTATATACTATTACTTATTATGTACATAATACACATCTAATATTTTTATCATTCTAATTACCATCTCCGAACATCAATTATCATTTCAAAATATCTAAATTCATCCTAAATCAGATTTTACACCTAATTACCCTAATTTACAAAATTAACCTAAAATTTACTATTTTCCCCTATCACTTATTTATTACATAATTAACCTAATAATTACATATAACACCTTAAATGATATAAGTATCATACTTCATCAGATTTAAACATCTTAAAACATATAATTATTTATAAAATCAGTAATTAATCATTTAATTACTTAATTAACTCTAAATCACCCATTTTATGCCTCATTTTAAGGCCTAAAAATTATCTAAAAATTTCAAAAATTAATTTTTGAAAATGGGCTTCATAGCACTGTTCTATATCATCTAAGTAGTCTATGAAAAAATTTTGAGCTCAAAACTACACTCCTAAGGTCATTTATTTCTAAACCGAAACATGCTCGGTTTTGCATGATTTCTTAAGGATCATATATCATGGGATATATTTTCATCAAAATAATATTGTTCCTAAAAACTGCATATAAAAATATTTTGGAATAACAAGTTTCATAATTTTATAAGAATATTTACTATTTTTACAAAATTACATAAAATCGGATTTGAAATCAAATTTACTGATTTAGATGGCTCCGGCCACTGTCGGTGGCCATGGGTGTATCGACCCACCCAGGCGCTACCACCACCATGTGATAGTGGTGGCTGTCCACTCTCAACTGCTCGTCGGGTTTGGGTTCTCCTTAAAAGTCCCAACTGCATAATTTTCTTATTTATTTATTTTTTACCAGAATTTTTTCTTCCAATTTCGATGCTCCTAATTTTTCTCTGATTTCTAACTGTCCAAATGAACTCTGTGATTTTTTTTCCTATTTATAGAGTTTTGTGGTAATTAATGTGCATTAAATTGGACAAGACATTGCTCAAACCCTTAATTTTTGGTTTTTGTGTTACTTGATTTTAATTGGCTAATTTTTATTCTTCAATTCCTGACTTGCCATGACCAAATTTGGATCATTCGTTATTTATTCTTATTTTTCTTGATTTTTTCTTAATTAATTATGAATTTTCTTTAATTATTTATTATTATTTTAGCATATTTCACATATTTTAAGTAATTATACGTATTTTTACATACATGTAAATTCATATATAGTACAAATAAATATTTTTGAATATTATTTAGGTTATTTTATGATTTTTAGTATACATATAATTTATCTCTAGTGATTCGTTAATTATCGGAATGCATTTTACGCATTTTCAATAAATAACGAGTTATATACTTAAAATTTGAAATTTTTATATTCTTTTATTTTATTGCTTATTTTTTTAAATTCAAACTTATGGGATCATTTTACTAATATTTCTAACTTTACTTATTATTTAAGCTCGATCGGATTTTTCAACCAATCGAAATCCTGAATAATTGGTTGTGGGGCTTACATATACTACTTGTTATATCTATGTGCACCTAATACATTCATATAGACAGGCTTATTTAGGATCAGTTGTGATAACTATTGTATACTTACTATTGATATGTTTTGAATCTTTGAACAATCTTAACTTTTTCATTTCACATCGAATTTCAATAAACTTGATATAATTGTAACCATTATCTATCGTACTATTCAAATACTAAAGGGTATCTCTTTATCCACATTTACAGATTCACCAAGTTACATTTTTTACATTACTGCTTCACTTATAAATTATTGTAGTCATATAATTAATCCATGTTTATGCCTAATTGTAACCAACAATAATTGATTATTATTAGGCCACCAATAGCAAATTACCATTTTAAAAACATTATCCTTGTTATAAATATTTTTTACTTAAGTTTTATTTACCAATTAGGTTTAATTTCTAGTCAAATATTAGTGATTTAGAGAATAACTAGCATATAAAGTTAAAAAAATTCATAAAAGTACCATAAACTCAAAAAGATATACACTTTTAAGTTCACCAATTGAAAATATTATTTTAGGATGTTTTTTTTTATTTATCTTCTTACCCTTAAACCTAAAAAATTAAGAATAGCTAGAAATTAATCAATTAAATTTAAACTTGGCATCAAGTGATCTTAAATATCAAAGTAGTTAAAGGAATTTTATGAGAATTTGAAAAGACCTATAACTATTATTTACAAATTAATCATTAAAACTAGCATTTTTGACAAAATTTAGACTTCATTTGGGAAAATACTAAATATGTATAATTAAACATAAAAAAAATTACTCCATGTAGGGGATAATTTAAAGGACTTACTTGCAAAAACTTACATCAACACAACAATAAATAAATCTTCTAAAATTTCTACAAACTTTTAGAAAATTCTCCCTATAATCCCCATTCCATGGTGGTGTGACCCCCACCACCTAATCGAAAATGGGAGGGCGTAGAAAAGACTAACAATTTTTCCTCTATTTATTAGGCTTTTATCATTATTGGGCAAACAAGGGAAATGGTGATAGGTATTTATGGGATTTTTCAACCACCATTCATTTTTTTTTTTAAATTTAAATATAGGATAAAAATCTAGAAAAGTTCATGTGGATTCCTTAAGCTTTGATAGGTCTCCAAAAATTTTTCCATTTGGCAATTTTTGGAAATTAATAAAATTCGAGAAAAAACTATTATTATATCTATTTAAGGATTTTTGTGTGGTTTAATTATTATTTACCTTCCTTTAGCATAATATAGAAGATAATCTTTTAAGTAAAGATGCTTTTCCAATTATTTATTATATTTTCCTTATCTTCAATATAAGATGTATATATTACTATATATAACGACTTCTCATAAGATTTTGTGTCCTATTATAACCGCTATATTCTAAGCAACTTATTTCTAGAGGTTTTTCGAACTCAAATTTTTGAGCTTCTAGTATAAACTGTATGACTAACTTCTATCTTTCTTACTGAAACTTCTTTCTCCATTAAATAACGAGTTTATTTCACCTATTATTCTTGAGAACCTTATAACTCAATAGTTTCGAGGGCTAGGGTGTCACAAAATGGGTGTAAACCCTACAACTAGCTATTCGAGGTTTCAATCGGTTGAAAGATCCGATCGAGCCTAAATTATAAAGTAAAGCTAGAAATATTAATAAAATGATCCCGTAAGTTTGAAGTTAAGAAAATAAGCAATAAAATAAAAGAATATAAAAATTTCAAATTTTAAGTATATAACTCGTTATTTATCGAAAATGCATAAAATGCATTTCGATAATTAACGAATCGTTATAGATGAATTATATGTATACTAAAAATCATAACATGACCTAAATAATACTTAGGAATATTTATTTGTACTATGTATGAATTTACATGTATGTAAATATATGTGTAATTACTTAAAATATGCGAAATATACTAAAATAATAAGAAATAATTAAAGAAAATTCATAATTAATTAAGAAAAAATAAAGAAAAATAAGGAATGATCCAGATATAGGTCGTGGCAGCTGGGAAAAATAAGAAAAAAAAATTAGCTAATTAAATTAGAACAACACAAAAGTCAAATTGGAAGAAGATAAGGCAATTATCTAATCAAATTAATGCACAATAATTTTCCTAAACGTCTATAAATAGGAAAAAAATTCAGAGAACTCCTTTGGATAGTTAGGTATTTGAGAAAAATAGAGAGACTTGAAAATTCAAGGAAAAAACTAAAGAAAAAAAAAAGGAAAAGGAAAACTATGCATTTGGGGCTTGTAAGGAGAACCTAAACCTGACGAGCAGCTGGGAGTGGATGGCCACCACTACTACAAGATGGTGGCAGCGTCCAGGTGGGCCGACACCCCCATGGCCACCGGCGGTGGCCGGAGCCACCCAAATCGGTGAGTTCGATTTCCAGCTTGATTTTGTGTAATTTTGTAAAAATAGTAAATATTATTAGAAAATTATGAATTTTGTTATTCTGGAATTTTTTTTGTATGTATTTTTTAGGAAAAATATTATTTTGATGAAAATACATCTCCTGATATAGGATCCTTAAGAAATTGTGCAAAACCGAGCATGTTTCGGTTTAGAAATAAATGACCTTAGGAGTGTAGTTTTGAACCCAAAATTTTTATATAGATTATTTAGATGATATAGAACAGTACTATGAAGCCCGTTTTCAAAAATTAATTTTCGAAAATTTTAGATAATTTTTAGGCCCTAAAATGAGGCATAAAATGGGTAATTTAGGGTTAATTAAGTAATTAAATGGTTAATTACTGATTTAGTGAATAAGTATATGTTTTAGGATGTTGAAATTTGATGGAGTATGATACTTGTAGCATTTAGGGTGTTAGATGTAATTATTAGGTTAATTATGTAGTAAATAAGTAATATGGAAAAATAGTACATTTTAAGTTAATTTTGTAAATTAGGGTAATTACGTGTAAAATCTGATTTAGGATGAATATAGACATTTTGAAATGATAATTGATGTTGGGAGATAATAATTAGAGTAATAAAAATAGTAGATGTGTATTATGTACATAATAGGTGATAATACATAATACGTAATACATAAGTATTAGAAATATAATAAATAGAAAATATTAGAATAAAAATTGATATTATGATAAGAATAAAAATATACAATAAATCTGATAGGAAACTTGAATTTATGTAATTATATGAAAAATGTAAAAAATTTCTCACATCAGGAGTGAATTTGGTACACTAATACGGATTTAAGTGTACCGGGTGAAATAAAATATTGACTAGGGGTAATGATAATATTTAGGAGATTGGGAAATAATGTGATTAATTTCACATTATGGGTTGAAACGAATTGCTAGGATTCGAGTATAAAACAATACTTAGAAATCGAGTTAGAACCTAATTTAGAAATCGATGCGGAAACCAAACCCGAACCTAACCCCAAACCTAGAATAATTATAAACGACTTAAGACCTAGATAATTAGGCATATTAAACCCTAAACAAAACATAACAATAAGCGTTATAGGATAGAATGAACCTATAATAGTTATATGAAAAACTGAAACCATGTTTGTGTTAAAGGGATGATCGGCAATGGCGTGAGCAAATCGGACCTCGAGTGAGTGAGCGAGGAGTTGAGGTAAGTTGGGATTAATACAATGTTATATTTTGGAAGCTTAAGATTATGCTTGGTTATGCTTGTTAGATAGTTGGATGTGTGCATGTGCTTGATTATAAGTGATGCTCTGATTCTGTCTGTTGTCCTGGCTTGTATTGCATGGTTTGTATGAAATGATTGACACCCTAAACTAGACCTAATCAAATATACGATCTATAATCATAATCGGACCTACATGGCAACCCATTAGGGGAACTTAGGACTCTCTAGCCAAATACCGACCCCTTTGAAAGGGATAGCGCAGGATTGCAATTGGTCCTTTCTTCATCCTCAGTCGAACTAAGTGACAGGAGAGGAGGTCGCGGCGAGGGTGAAGTCAATGGTTTGAAGGTAGTTGCGGGAGGAGCGAGGTCTCCATTGCACAAGCCTGGGTTTGGTCGTGAGTTGTTGCATTAATGGCAACTCCTCAACTTGGATTAGAGAGGCACAATTTCTCTAATCTCACGACAGGCCAGACAACGTCGTGCGATTGTATTTGCTAGCACATGCATTGCACCTAATAAGTTGATTGAAAACTTTGTTGTGTTTATGGTATAGTTTTAAGTCCTCCATCCTAACTTACTGAGCTGTGGTTGCTCACATCTCTATAGACGTCGTGCAGATGCTTGTTAAGAAGCGGAAAACAACTACTCTGAAGCAAACAACTTCTGTGAAGGTAACAACTGCTGGATCCTGGAGAGTGAGAAAAATATTGAAGAATAAACACATACTTTTAAGGTTTTGTTTTATTTTAGAATTTTTCATTTTTGACTAATGTAATAATTGAATTATAGTGTATATATATATTTCCTCACTTTCTTAAGTAAATGATTTATTTAAATTACAAACTGTTTACTTCAAAGCGGGTTAGTCGTGGACGCCTTGTATAGATCAGGTCTAAGATAGCGGTTGTAAGGCTAGCTTCTATCTTAGGATGGTTTATATGGCGGGGCTGTTACGACTCTGCCGTTTCGGGACGTGATAAGGGACAAGAATAGTCACGATTTGATTTAGAGCCCTTGTAGTATTCTACATGTCTGCATCATTTATTTGAAGGGTTTAGGCTTAAGGATTGAGTTGTCCTAACTAGTATTTTGAGATGGAGGGAGCAAGTTTTGCTCAGTTGATTCAATAACGGTATCTTGTTCTTGAAAGATTGCATCAATTGTGCAGCTATCCTAGGTGGTACCATTATTTTGTTATCACTTTACTTTACTCCCTATTAGAGTAGTTAAAATGTGGACAAAAGGTTATAGCTAGAGCAATCACATGCGATTGACATGAGTCTGGCATTACAAGTAGCCTCAAATTAGTGATGTAGAACTAATGCTTAGTGGGATGACTAAGAGAGAATAACAAGGAGGAGAGGTAATCTTGGAATCACGAATGCATAAGCAACCGACAATGGAACATAGGGAACTTTGGATGTCAACATTGCAGTCCTTAAGAATGGAGATCATTCTCTATTTAAATACTCATTTGATCTTATAATGTAGATATTTTATAATAGAACATCCTTTCTTTGATTTTTAGAGTTATCTCAAATGAGGAGGAATAGCTGAGTATTTATAACTCTTAAGCTTGATGACATTAGTTAGGTCATCTTGATAATCAACAAATGAAATGGAGCCTGTTCATTTCATGAGACTAACATGGGCTTTATAATAGTAGCCTTTCTCATGGGTGATAAGCATGCTTGAGAATGGTTAGAGGTTGAAAGACCAGTTTAGTGATCCATATTCTAACCCCATTAAGCTAATTTCCCTCGATCATAGCAAATGTAGATCCAACTCATTAGACCTTAAGTCCTAGCACAAAGAGTAACAAAATAAGGAATGAACCTGGGCTAATATGTTAATATAACAATTTTAGTCAATTTATAATGACTATTTGTGCTTTGATCTTTATAATAGTTTAGGAGCGGTGATTACATGTTTAGAGAAGAGTTGAAGAAGCTTAAGCACGAGAAAGACATTGAATTTTAATGGTTTGTTTCCTTTTGCTTTGAAATCTTTAGATGATAAATCAAATTAATTTATATTTCGTTTATGCAGGTCTAGTTAGTATTGTGAATGAATAAATTTTCTATTTGTGAAGAATTATTGTTTGAGTGTACGATGTTTAATACTAGTATTGTAGATTTTAGTTATTTCTCGAACCTTACATGCTCAGGTTGTAGTATAAATATATGGTAGAGTTATTGCATCCTCCATTTAAAGGCATCTCAGCTAACTATACATAATAAATTGGAAAAATAATGAGAAACATAAATAATAAACAAATTGCATTTTCCTCAATGAAAACCTAAAATTTAATTCAAACGTAATTTTTCAATCGAATTAATTAATAGAAATCAAAATCCCCAAAATATGAAAGCACTCTATCTCTTTTTTTTTCCCCTAATTAATGAAACAATCTTGTGACATTCTCAAAGAATAAAAGCTCATCGGAAAAAAATTGTAGAATAATATACTATGTATCAAATCAATCTCCTTTTCCCTTCATTTAGTCTCAATTTATACTCAGTATGATGTATTTTCGGCAATAACAATATTATATATTATTTTCATAATTTTCTAAAGAATAGATAGTTAACATTGAATTGATAGGTTCGTTCCCAATGAACTAGAACTGCCCCATGGAGTTTTGCTTCCTTTTTTATAATTTCAAAATACGTATGAAACTTTTGTAAATACTAGTAAAAAAAAAACACATTAAAAAATAAGTACAATAAATATAGTAACTTCAATTTTATGGTAGATAAAAAATACAAAGTAAGTGACCCTTATTTCCATACATTAAGAATAGATAAGTGATAAATAAGTGACTATTATTTCCATACATTAAGAATTGACGAGAGATAAAAGGTAGGGATGAAAAATTATTTTAGGAAATATCTTCCATAATCGGAGGAAATTGTCTTTAGAATATTAAATGAATGATAAATTATGTGAAATTACTTGTAAAATAAGGGATAAGTTTTTAATGCATATAACACATCAAGACACCTCAAGGGCTTTAATATTATAGATTACTGTTGTAGATGCAATGTAAATTGTCCTATTATGGAGAAAAATGCATATGGAAATTGTCTATAACGAATGAAATAAGTAGTGGAAACGTGGGAATGAAGTTAGAAGATTGGGAATAGTGGGATATAGGGAGCATAATACAAGAGTATTGGGTGGCTATTGAAAGTATTGGTTATATAATTTTTATTAATTGATTAATTAATTTAATTAAAATATAATAGAGTAATTAGATTAAAGGGTGTCTTGCTCTATATATAATAGATATAGATTTGTACACGCGTTGTAAGTATAAAACGGGTGGAAGAATGGTTATTTTATAATGCTGAATTTTTTATTTTAGCAATGGAGATATGGAAAGTTAGCACGTAAGCGATTATTATCTAGTAGAGAAGTGAGAAATTATTTTATATTAATGGAATTGATTTTGTAATATTATATAAAAAAATACTTTTTATATATTTAAAACACTAAAGCGGTCTGTCTCATATTGATATTATAGATATTGGATTTAGGATAAAGTGAAAGGTGGAGCTTGACTGGTTCAGGTCCGGCTCAACGAATAAGCAAGGAGATTTTCGGGGACACGTGAAGTGGTTTCGGGGGTGATGGGAAACGAGCATATTCTTATTATAATGGTTGTTGATGATGTTATGTTACGTTGTAAGGACAAAAGATCTAAAGAAAGGAGCTAGCGCACTGGATGGACGGAAAAATATCTGCCTACGGCCCTAGCACTTAGAAGCATCCATGACGTGGAAGCTGGCTGGTGGCATGCTCTGTCCAGATATTTTCCATAACAAATATCCTTTGCCACGTCTTCCCGGCCCGTACTAACGTGGACCTTGCTCTGTTCTTTTGCCCCTACACATTGTGAGAATTCCCGAAAATGCCACTCTGTTTCAAATTTCCATTCGCACGGATATTTCGGCCTGGATTGGGCTGTAACGTAAGTAACCAAATCAACGAAGTGTTAATAGATTATAACGATAATTATAATGTAATAGTATAAATATTAATATTTTAATAAAATAGATATGTTTTTATTTTCTTTTCTTTTATTATTATAATATTAATAGACGTTGCATCCGCAATACTTATATATATTAGATAATATTAAATTTATATATTTAAAATTTACCATTATCAATTTTGTAAAAAATCATAATTTTTATTAATATTGGTTTTTATTGATAAGTTTAAATTTAATATGCATTTCTTTATTCATATCTCATAAATCTATTACTGTCTATTGTCTATCTAATTTTTTTTTTAAATACATGAATTTGATTTTATTTTGAGAACATATGCATTGATTTTTATATTGAGAAAACATTTTTAAGTATTTTAATATCTCTTGTCTACAATTTTTTTTAATATTTTTTATTAATTATTGCCTCGATATTTTCAATAAGTCTTTGTGTTCCTTTACACTATCATTATCATCTATTTACTTCAATTAAGACTCTTAATATGTAAAGAAGAGAGAAAGCAAGAGAGAGAGAGGAGATTGAAGAGTTATTCCTAAAATTTTGAAATAGTAAGAACACGAGAGAGAGAGAAAGAGAAAATAGGTATGGATGATAGGGTTAAAGAATGTTATCATGAAATTTATCATAATAATTATATAGTTATTTTTATGGCAAGGAATAACGTTAATTTTTGACAATATTTGATGGAATTTTATGAAAAAAAAAGTGAAGGCAATTATTTAAGCCTCTTAAAGCTTAGTTAAAAAAAAAGTAAACTATATTTCTTTACCAATTATTACTATTTTTAGTATAAAGGTAGTCTAAATCGTACTTGCTTCTAAGATAAAGATTGGTCTTATCAATCATTTACAACAAAACATTTTATTGTATATCTACTAACGAAATATAATCATTTATTTTAAAATACTTACATTTGTACTCTAATAATAATAACACATAAACAATTGTATAATGAATCAATATAAGTACAATGATTTTTCAAACTTCGGCTATCAAATTTCAATTATTGTCTTGACAAGCATATTACTACTTATCGATAAGATAAATTAAATGTAATTTCAATATTTTCGGTCTATTTTAATAAATATATTCATAAAATATTATTATTATTATTCATTTTTTTTCTCTTTTTATTATCACTTTTAGCTCTACTTGTGTATAAATTATTTTCTTTTTTAAATTAAAGACCATATATATATAGGTTCATTAATTCCCTTGTTTAAATTTTATTATAGCTTTATACCTAATTTTTATACACAAAGCAATGCCATACATATCTGTTAATATGGTTGCTCCAACAAGTAGGGGGTATTCTTGTAATAAATGGACATTGCCAGGGCATCGTCTTGGTTGTTTGTCCACAGATGAATCCAACACGATAAAAATCTAAGCAAACCAAACCTCGCCTAATCCATCTGCTAGACTAATTGCTGCTCAACTCTGTTTCACAAAATACAAAAGCTGACAACATATCCTACTCTTTGACCTCTGTTCCATCTTCCATGACCATGCCCAAGGAAGACGACGGTTTTCTAAGCTCTGGTAAGAGGCTTAAATGCACCAAACAAGGTGATTACAAAGTGTTCGACCAGAATGAAGAAGAGGAAGAAGAGACCCCCGAGTTCTTGTACTATCCCATGCTCATGACACCAACGTCGTTTGTTGTTTCGGATGCTCTTGAGCCTGATTTCCCTCTTATTTACGTTAATTCTGTTTTCGAGATGTTCACTGGCTACCGAGCTGATGAGGCTCTGGGTCGGAATTGGTATGCTCTCTCTCTCTCTCTCTCTCTCTCTCTCTATATGTCCGCTTTTCTCCTTGATCTATCATATCTGATGTTAAGTCCGGTGGATTATCTTCTTATATGTTGTGTAATTCGCCTTGATTGATAGTTACTATTGTAAATTTGAAGGCAAGACACATAAGAAACTTTTAGGATATTGGCGGGGTTTTCCAGTTCATAAGCAGTCGTTTGTAGATATAACCGAGTCATGCTTGTTCCCCTTGGATATTCTGTCATGGCAAAATTGACATGTTTCGCCTGTCGGTTGGGTTGAAAACTAGATTAGTGAAATGAAACAAGTGAAACGACACGACAATACACTGTTTTTCACCGTTCGCTGAGCTTAAGTTTGTGGTCGTTCTTCATTGATTGATGGGGAATAAAATGCTTTTATGGATTCGTGCGAGTGAAATTCGGCTGTACATTAATGATAATAATTAAGAATGAAAGTTGAATAGACATTTTACAGTACTCTTCAAGTGACTGGAAGAAGGTTGGGACAGCTGATGACAAAATGTTGATTTTTGTTGTTTGTGCAAGTGCATGTGTGAGGTGATGCTGAAGTAGGTGGTTGCATGCAAATTTGATGCTAAGACTTAGGAGTTAATACCGTAGGAAGAAAGAAAATTTGCCTGATTTTGGGGGGCTGGAAAAGAAGAGCTATAAACTTGCATTACTTTGTTGGACAAGCAAGACACTCGAGTCGGTTTTTCTGTGTTTATTATAAATCACGAAGCATTTTTAATCTTTAGCAAAGAGGAGCTCAGTCACTGCAGAGAGAAGACAAATTGTACTTCTATCATCTCCTAAGGAGATCACTACAATTATTTTCCTCATTAATTTATGGCCATTTTCAAGTAATGGTTAACCACCAACATTGACCATTAACTGTTAACTTTGTTATGCACTGTCACTTGCCACTAGGAACTGTAGTAATTGCAACCTCTTGAAATTATTTTGATAATATTTGACAATATTAAACTTTGATTGAAACAAATGTCAAAGAAATTTTGGAAATCATTATCCCCGAAACTTACATAATCTAACAAAGAATTTTTATGGTTGCACAAAATTCCCATAATGGACTCTCTTTTTCTGTGAGACCTTTGACCTGTTGAGTTATGCTACATAATATTTGTCTAGTATCTAATTTATTGTTTTCAAGAAGCTTTATGAATTTTCATGTTAATTGCCTAGTTAAATGAACTGGTGGGAGCCTGATCCAAGCAGTGCAATTATTGTTTTCCTGATATTATAGATCGCAACAAGCCATTTTGCTTTTCCAAATTTTCATGAATGACCATGTATATAAATGTTAATATGATCAACAGACTAGATGGACAGGAGTTATCTTTGAAGGATTGGATAGCTGATTAGAGTATTTAACAGTACACATACTGCCACATCTCATATTCTGTGAATTCTCAAGTATGTTACAGGAGGCTTGACCAAATAAGAAAAATGTACACCTACAAGCTTTGATTTGATCAAACACTCTTGAGCGTATGAGAAGTGAAGAGATTGATTTCAAATGTCAACAACTACCGCTTATAAACATTTTGCTGCTTCAATTTTTTTCTGTGGTATGATATTTGTGGCTCTGGCTGAAACTTATCAAGTTTAAATACATTTCATCCATTGGAAGGATGGGAGGTAAAGGTGTTGGTTTTGGAGAAGCTGAATTTTGAGCTGCAGCCACTGTCAATTTTTGGTTCTTGTGCTTTTGGACGATGCTTTGCATAATGTCATTGTGGGGTATGAATTATTGCATGTTTTAAAACATAGGGATTCATATTTGATTATGTTGCTTTTGAGGTTTTGGCTAGAGATATTTTTCATTCAATCAATTACCAGTATTGCTTTATTTTGGAGAAAAGTTATATTTTCAGCTGCCAATTTCACCGATGACCAACAATACTGCTGCGAATCATATAGATTTCACAAAATGTAGTAAATTATGGAGAGTACAACTCCAGCCATTTGCTCCATTACCTGCCTTAGACAGTTGTAGATGGACTTTGTTGGTAGTCAGACTTTCTAGTCATTAGATGTCACACTTGGCTCAGTAACTGTAATACATTTAAGTCATTAACCGCTCTTAAACCGCCTTGGCAATGATATTCCCACAAAAAAAAAAAATTGTCCTGACCTGTATTCTACATCTCTCCCTTTTCTTTAATTGGATCTTGTAGGGTTGCCAAGAAACTGCTTGATTTCTTTTGGAAGCAAACGATTATTTATCCCCTTCTCACATTCCACGAATGGCTAGGATATTGAGGAATATCCAGAAAGGCATTTAGAGAGTTGGTCTTATTTATTGATAGTTTTGGTTCACATGACCTGTTGCAGCTGCTGTTTGTCAACAAGTGTTTGTAACTAGTTGTATAGGGGATTTTGGTTCATTATTGGGAGTTTTGGGCCAGAAAATGTATCTCAACTATATCACTTTTTATATCGACAGGAATACTTCTGGAAAAAGCCTTATAGACAATTGCTGCTTGTGATACTTTGGTATTTTGGCAGCTTGGTTATAATTACTGTTGGTGAAATATACTGTCTTTTCTTTAGAATTTTCCTTGGTTTTGAGGTGCGATTACAAAGATTATGTTTAACTATCCCTGTATTCTTTATTCCAGCCGATTTTTGCAATTTAGAGATCCTCATGCACAAAGACGCCATCCTCTGGTGGATCCTGCTGTTGTTTCTAATATCAGAAGATGTCTTGATCAAGGCATTGAATTTGAAGGGGAGCTCCTAAATTTTAGAAAGGATGGTACTCCATTGGTGAATAAGCTAAAACTTGCTCCAATTCACGATGATGATGGAAATGTCACACATATTTTAGGTATTCAAGTGTTTTTGGAAGCAAAGATTGATCTGAACCACTTATCTTATCCTGTTTTTAAGGAAACTTGCAATCAGGAGTGTGATGATGCAGCCAAAAATTATCCAATAGATGGGCCATCACCATTCAGACATCATAAAGAAATATGTGGGTTACTACAGCTCTCTGATGAAGTACTGGCACATAATATTTTATCACGCTTGACCCCAAGGGATGTGGCATCTATTGGGTCTGTTTGCACGAGGATTCGACAATTAACTAAGAACGAGCATGTTAGGAAGATCGTCTGTCAAAATGCATGGGGAAATGAGGTAACAGGTGCACTGGAGCGAATGACCAAGAAATTAGGGTGGGGACGTCTGGCTAGGGAACTAACCACTCTAGAGGCTGTCTGTTGGAAGAAATTTACCGTTGGAGGAGCAGTGGAGCCTTCACGATGCAACTTTAGTGCTTGTGCCGCTGGGAATCGACTCTACTTATTTGGAGGTGAAGGAGTGAACATGCAGCCAATGGATGACACGTTTGTTTTAAATCTTGATGCTGCAAATCCAGAGTGGAGAAGAGTTAGTGTCAAATCTTCTCCTCCAGGGCGCTGGGGCCATACACTTTCATGCTTAAATGGTTCATGGTTAGTGGTATTTGGAGGATATGGGAGGCAGGGATTGCTCAATGATGCATTTGTGCTAGACTTGGATGCAAAGCAGCCAACATGGAGAGAGATTTCTGGTGGAACTCCCCCTCTGCCAAGGTCCTGGCACAGCTCTTGTGCAGTAGAAGGTTCTAAGTTGGTTGTTTCAGGAGGATGCACAGATGCAGGAGTGCTTCTCAGTGACACATACTTGTTAGATCTCACTACTGACAAGCCAATATGGAAAGAGATTCCAACTTCTTGGGCTCCACCTTCTAGGTTGGGACATTCACTATCAGTTTATGGTCGAACAAAACTACTCATGTTTGGGGGGCTGGCAAAGAGCGGGCACTTGAGGCTGCGATCAGGTGAGGCCTACACAATTGATCTTGATGATGAACACCCACAATGGAGGCAACTGGAATTTGGTGCCTTTACGGGCATGGGTTGCCAAAGTGCTGTCATACCTCCTCCTCGACTTGATCATGTTGCTGTCAGCATGCCTTGTGGGCGTATCCTGATATTTGGTGGCTCAATTGCAGGCTTACATTCCCCTTCTCAACTTTTTCTTTTGGATCCTTCTGAAGAGAAACCATCTTGGAGGATTCTCAATGTTCCAGGGCAGCCACCAAAATATGCTTGGGGTCATAGTACTTGTGTAGCTGGAGGCACAAGGGTTCTGGTATTAGGTGGTCATACTGGAGAAGAGTGGATTCTTAACGAATTACATGAATTGTGCCTTGCGAGCCGGCAAGATTTAGACCCGTGACTTGGAAAGTACATGCTTGGATATCCTGTATCAAATCTTAGTTCCCTCATTTCAAAGTTTTGTGACAAGGTACTTGTTAGCTTACATATGTTCTTATTTATTTTTTCCCGTGAAGATTAGTACATTCTCCTCTCAATTCTGTATGATATGGTAAAAGAAACAATCTGTTCTTGTATGACCCTTGTATAATATGCGACAAGAATTCAACCTACCTGTACTAATTAGGGTTCGTTTTATCCTTTTTCTTTTCCTCATCTGCTTAACACTGATTTTATGTATGAACTTCATTCTTTGCATGGAATCCATTTTGTTAGAGGGGAATGGCATTATGAGCTTTGAAACTGGACCCAAATGACCTAAAATCTTACTTTCCATGATACTGAGCGATCCGTCTTAATTCATTGATAATTCTTGACTAAATTCATATTTGCTTCCTCAGAGAATCTTGATAATCTGGTCATGGAAGGGCCGATGCCCTTGATATGATATAGATGAATGTCTAGGTCCTCAATTTGGATATCAAAGAAATTCTTGTCCATTCCCAGTCGTGTCTTGGAGTCAAATCCTGATCCCATATTGTGACTAGGGTTTTTTTTTTTTTTTTTTTAATGTTATCTGACAATGCGAGTGGTATCTCATTTAGTGTCTATCAGTTTTGGGATAACACATGTTTTGCTGTTAGCCCGTTGCCATGGCATCGTGAATCAATATACTAAGCTGCAATCTGTTCTTGCTTATTTTTAGTGTAATTCAATAGTAATCTCATTATAAAAATATGTGAAAAGACTAAATAAAAAGCAAAATGAAGTAAACAAGTTATCATAAGCAAAATGATGAAGGAAAGAAGCTCTCTTTTAATCAGTGCAATTGTCTATCGTATAACGTGGAATAAATATGACAATCAGCCATAAGAAATGATGCAGTCACAATGGACGGATCTTTACCAAGACAGCAGAAACTACGTACAACTTTCCCAGGGTTGTGCAGCTCCATGCAGGTAGATCGAGTCGGTATAAGTGTACCCTACCTACCTTGCTCAATAGGTTAGTTTTTCGAGTAAGTACTAAGGGATATAGGGTACTTTGAATTACAAATTTTTCAAAAGCTACTCTCATAGGGTGGATATAGATACGAAGGTATATTTGAACTTATATTTTAAAATATAATGGTTATAAGTTCTAGGGTAACTTGTATTCACTTTATAAAATTACTAAATAATATTAATAATGGATAATAAATGAAGATATTATATTTTTCTTCCAATGAATGTTTTAGTAAAATTTAAAAAAAAAAAGAAATCAAGCTCATAAGTTAATAACCATAAAAGAATATACCTAATGCCTCTTTTTCTCATTTTGTATTTTTTTTTCTTTCTCTCTTTTTTTTTTCCTATGTTCCCCTTCAACTCTACGTTTCCCAATCTTTCTCCTTATTCATTCTCAGATCACATAAACTTGAAATAGTGAAGTAGAAAAAAATTGCTTTATTAATTTCATTGATTTTATTACGAAATTCATAAGTTTTGCCAATGAAAAACTCATAAATATCATTTATAGATTATTTACTTTCTACATCTAATAAACTTGAAAAATCAAGAAAAAAAATTTATAAATTTCACAAGATATTATATATTTTATAGGTTTTATAAGGTATAAATTCTAAAAGATTATATGGTAGAGTCTTAGTTCTAAAATTTAAGAATATGTACCTTAATGGATAAGATATGGGTAGAGCTTAATACCTTACTAACTCTCTACTTGCTTACTATTACAAGTAGGGTTGGCAATTTATATTAAGGTGTTTATCTCTAAAACAAATCGATATTTTAAAAACCTTAATTTATAATTCAATCCATTTATTGATTGTGTAAAATAATCTAAACATACAATTTGACCCATTCAATAAACTTATCTCGTATTTGAGTTTGGCCTATTATAGATCAAAAGATTGTAAATAAATTTATAAAATAATTATAAGTACAAAAAAAAAAAAGAAAGCAATCACAAAATTAATGTATAAAAATAAGAATGGTATAGTTTTAATACTTAAATATAAAATTACAATCCACCAAAAATATTAATAAAGTAAAATTCTTTCAAATGTAACAGATTCAAACATTTGTTGGCTACTAATATTACTCTATTAACTTGAACCATGGCTGGATGGGATACCACTTAAAATTAGTCTTGACACGTAATATCTAAAAAAGTAATCAGTAATGGTCAAATTAGGAATGGGATTTTTCCATTTGGAAAAATATTAAGAAGTGTCACCCTCATGTCTTTTATGGACTAGTACACTCGGTATTTATCAAAGAGGCTCTTTCTATTTTGCAATAATTGAGTGAATTTTATTTATAGTTTGAAAATGTGCATTTTTTATTAAGAAGTTTTCTATTTTGGCATCAATGGAAGCTCCATCTATTCAAGAACGAGGAAAAGCACCACCTCATTTTATGAAGAAGCATTACGATGCTCCATCAGCGTCATGCTCGGAAATCTAAGAGGAATAACAACCACAACATATTCTTATTTAAGTAAAAACATATTAAGGCTCTCAATCACACCAGAAAATTATAATATAGGAGATAACCACTTGGGAGATAAACTTAAATAAAAAATTAACATTTTATGAAGTTATTCAAATAAAAGATCTAATTATCATAAAACTATAATATAATAGCTATTTTACAAAATTATTTGCACCACTTTATAAAATATTAATTTTTTTATTTGAACATTTCAAAAAAATTTATCACTTCATTAATATTTTATCTAAACTTTTTAAAATATTGATCTTCTATTTAAATGTATCTCCAAACATTGATTCCTTTTGTTGTAATTCTCTCTCCAACTTAATAAACCATATTATTATTACTTATAAAATTTAAGATGAAATTTTATTGAAAAGTCAAACAAAAAATAAAATCATAATTACTCCAAACCATTCTAAAATGTACAAAGTGTAACAATGTATAAGAGCCTGATTTAAAATCTAAGTGAATATCAATGGAAGCAAACTAAGCATTAAGTACTCCGACTAGCATCATCAAAATCCCCAAAATAGAGATCATATCGAATGTAGATTATCGACATAAAAGATTATCACTTGAAATAATAAATGTAAAAAAAGTGAGTCGTGAAACTTGATATGTATTAACGACATAAACATATTATATTTCATGCTTTATGTATTTCTAGTAGTACTAATACAACAATCGGTGTTTATTTAATTTAATTATATAGTGATAACAAACAATACATTTAGAGTAACTCATGGCTCCATTTAAACTCAATTAGAAAAAAAAAAAAAAAAAAGGAGATATGAATCCTACCGTAGTAAATAAATGCAGTCCATTTATAGCATATCCATTCATCAAGTCTCGTATCCTGGATGACTCTTGCTATAACATCATTTTTAACTCATGGATCCGTTAATAGTCGTAGTTGCTTCCTATCGACTACCCGCCAAAGCCACATCGTGAACTAAGCATTTAAACTATCGTAATTCGTATCATCCCAGGAGTACATCCGCAAACATCACTCAGTCCAAGGTTGTTGTCCTCTGACTTGGTATGACCATGCAAAAACAAACCAGGCATGCATAACATGCAGCAGATACCCACATACTTGAAGTTCTCTTATCATGCAGCAAATAACCCAAATGTTTACTATTTACGCCGGAGCTCAACTACAAAGTTTGATTGATTAGATGGAAAGTGTCAATTTATATCCATAAAGATAATTTACATCAACTCCAAACTATTACAAAAGGTGTGAAAGTGTCAACTGCAAGAACCATACAAAAGACTGATTACACTATATGGCTTCCATATCGATCCTAGAGGGCTCTAGGGGAATTACCTTGGTAGTCTTCCTGGCCATAACGTATACAAAAAAATGTCCTGCAAGATGAATAACACTGCGGGGAAATGAACAACTATCAGTCCATGAAATGGGAATGCGATATTATCATTACTAGAAACAAGTAAGAGCAAGTAGGTTTTCAACCATATACACCACGCACAGTCTCTCAGCAACCAGTAGTATGAAGTCCAGGATGTAATCCCTTTCTTGACCTCAAGTTAGGGATTCAACACATTCGTCGTCCAAACTTCGACTATGATCCCATCGGCAAGCTCAAGGTGCCTTCAAAGCACGTCATGAACATATGAATACCCAAAAGTATGACAGGCAAGACACTTCAATGGGCGGGCTCCGTTCGTAGATGGCAAAGTAGGAATAGTTTAATGATTACCTCTCGTAAGTCCTGTAGCAGTGATGGCTTCAGACAATGCAGGACTCGTTGCAATGCATGTCATGTCATGTTTTAACTTACACCAGGTAATTAGCTATTTCATTTTAAGGGTGACCAATTAATGTATTTCCAACATTCAATCATTTTGCAAAGTACGAGGAAACCATAGATGATTGTTTAATCGAGTCAATTGACAAACATCCAACTTTCAGTAGAATCTCAATCCAGTAGTTAACAAGCTTAGCAAGTTAAAACAAATTCGTTTCGGTAGTTACAAGTGGCTACGTTTCTTCAAGCAATTTGGTGTTCCTATCTTGGTCTCACATGTTCATTTTATATTGCTAACTTCTTTTCTTGCCCCCCTCACTTTCAATTGGAGGATTGAATCGCCCCATAAAGGGGTAGGGGGATGGAATCCATGAATGCAAAATTCCCTAATCCTTGGATGTAGAAAAATTTCTGAGATGTGCCATATATATTCATAAAGGGTCTACAAAGTTGGTGTGTCTCATTGGAGAGCACCATAACATCATGTTCTTTGCTGTCGTTGGTATAAGACAAATCTGAAATTGTAAAATCTTGAGTACTCTTCCTCACCGTCACCCAGCCGCCTTAGGTAAGACAGTGCAAAGAGTGAACATAGGGGGGCGTATGATCTTGGACTTGCCCATGCCACCAGCTAGAGATGCCTTGCCCCCTTCAATACTTTTGGAATGGCTAAAATGGAAGACCAGCCACCGTATAAGTGAATACGAGTCTATTTTAGTATGGGATTTTCAAATTGATAGAGTCAATGGTAAGTTTAACGTTGAACTTGGGGAACGGCGGTGACGACTGCTAGACTGTCATTCATAGCTACTTTATCCAACATAAAAATTAAGTTTTGTGCATAAAATTATTGCAATTTTAATTTAAGAACCAAGTTATGAGAAAATAAAATTTTGAATAAAACTGGACCATCTTCTATTAAGAGCATATAGGTTTCATGGTTTTTCACGAAAATTTAATTTTGTGAAAAGCTTTTGGATTTTTTTTTTTTTTTTTGGGAACGGATTCATATATTTATCAAACCACTCATTGTCGGGTTGAAGCCGACCTAACTAAATAATGATAGTATCTAACAAAAAGGATCATAAAGAGCTTCTTACTGATTGCATTAATTCCTTAAGAATCAAATGTAATAGCATAGACGCTAATTAATTGTGCTACTCTCTCGGATTTTCAGAAAAATTTCCGGAAGTTGTTTCTATTTATTTGGCCAAAAATCAGAAAAAATATACATAATGTAACACATGTAAAATCAAGAGTACTATCAAATCTTCATCCATACTCCATGGCACAATGAGAAGTGCCATCACCGCTACATTTTCAATATCAAACCAATATCTACTATAATCAATACTCTAAAACACAATCAAAACATAGATCCAACTAGCTAAAACATAAATCAAAGATCTTACCTTAAATTGAAGCTTGAATACCCACTTAGAACTTTAATTGACTGCAAATATGCTAAATCTACAATTTTCAATGATAATCCTTGCATAAAACAAACTTAATTGATTAGATTTACAATTTAGACTAGAGATCTAAAAGGAAAAATCACATTATGCCTAAACTCTAGGTTCACATGTAGCTTGATTCCACTAATGCCCGATCTACTTGTCAAACTCCAATTCCCTAAGATTTAATAGCAAGAAATTACTACACCAAAAAATCTCGACTTAATTAAACTTTTAAAATTGAAATCTTACTAAATCACTTGAAATTCTAGAACTAGATCCATAATTGAGCTTAGCTTCCTCAATAAAGCTTGATTGATCAATTGCAGTTAAATAGGGATATCATTCTAGAGCTTTCTTTATTTTTATAGAGCTTAATTAATTAAACTGTGTAATTAGTTGCTTATATAGTGCTTAAGGAAGTAATTTTACTAAACTAGCCTCGTAACATAATAGCAAGGTCAATTTAGTAACTAATAATTGGCCTCCTTCACTTGGCTTTAGTTAATTAGAACATTGAAAGACACAAATTACTCTTCTTAACTTAATTACTTAATGCCCCTCTCACAGTGGCAAAATAGATAATGACTATTAGTATCGAAATGAATGGTTATCTTGATTCCCTAGAAATTGGTCAGGTAAGGAAATTTCTTGTTGAGTTA
Organism: Lumnitzera racemosa; assembly: GCA_024138005.1. Lineage (NCBI taxonomy): Eukaryota > Viridiplantae > Streptophyta > Magnoliopsida > Myrtales > Combretaceae > Lumnitzera > Lumnitzera racemosa. Next base: position 38,952,329 of record JAMXBC010000006.1, on the reverse strand, counting down.
TGGGGCTTACGTAAAAAACAATCAACCTCACTTCCAAGAAATGATATCTTCTACTAAGACATTCACTGAGGAAGCAGAAGCCATTTTGAAAAAAGCTATTCAGGAACAGATGAAACACTTTCTACTTTGGGAACAAGTGTAAATAAATTGATAGGAAGAAGGACAGTAAAAATAAATTAATCACTCTTAATCTTTTCAATCTCTATATGCCTATATAGATCCTTTGCTCGTTAAATTCATTAATAATATGTCTTTCCGTTATCTCCCAGACTACCATTTTGAATATATCAAAGAAATAGATACACACATTCCATTCTGATACATGAATACTAATATAATGGATGTCTTAATATTCATTAGATTTATAAATGTGTTATCTATTTGTAGATGGAGCTTCAATAGCAGCTAGGTCTAGAGGGAAATTATGAGCATTACATTCATACATTACTTCTATACCAAGGTTAGCATGGTTAATAATATCAACCTAAGTATTAATTACACGACCTTAACTATCAACTATAGATTGGTTGAAGTTGAAACTATTTAGGTCGAAAGCCATAGTGCTAATATCTAATGTTGTAAACCAGATACCTACTACAGGCTAAGCAGCTAAGAAGAAATATAACGAACAAGAATTGTTGAAACTAATATATTGGAATATCAATTGGCTAAAATAGCCATGAGTAGCAATGATATTATAAATTTCTTCCTTTTGATTGAATTTTCCTTTTATCACTTTTATCTTTTTTTTTCCCCTTAACATGGGATGTTACACTTTTCTTCCCTTACAAAAATTTCATTCTCGAAATTTCACATGAATGTTAGAATAACATTGGATGCTTGTGTCTCAAGTCATTTTACAGCTGTCATTATCCTTCATAAGTCTCCAATTACTTTGAAATTCTTGCGTAACTCTTGTATCTTAGCTATGGATCTCAAATGATGAATTTACTTATAATTATACCCCACTTATAATGATATTGATGCCACTTCGATTATTTAGATCCATTGACCTAAAACAATATAAATCCTTAATAAATTTGAATCGATTCCATTCTCTATCATCCTCTATTTGTATCAATAATAAATCCATCCTTCCTATTTTCAATCACCTACTTTATATAGTTTAACAACTTCTTTGGACCTCATAACTTCATCATTCTTCTTCAATCTTTAAATGGGCTTATTTGTCACCTTTGAAATTTTCCTAAGATCATTGCCCCATTTCACCTTAGTCATAGTTATGGTTTCCCAAAATATTTGTAGTTTAATTATATCCAACTTGTATCCACAAAAGTTCTTTCCTCAAAGTTATCGTAAATTCCTCCTCAAATTAATATTCTTCAAGGGATACAATAGTATTACTCATTTATTAACTATTTTTAGATCCAATCTAATATGAGAAACCTCCAAGTGACTCAAAGATGTTACCTCTTTAAATTCTTGGTTTATCGAAAGCCTCAAATGGATAGCTTAGACCCAATTTCTCTGCTACTTGCACTCTTCATGACTAATATTGTTACCGTGAGAAGTTGATATTCTGAAGATCATACATATCTTATTTTCTTAGTCATTCATCTCACATATTTTTGTGCTATTTCAGATATTACCAATATAGATTAAGTTTATTGGTACTATATTTGTTTTTTCCGTTGTTATATGTGATCATTTTCTTTCAGTATTTTTAAAGTTCAATACGTAGTTTACTTTCCTCATTTTGTCATATGTCCTCTTTTTATAATTATCGTAATCTTCGAACTTTCCTATTGTTATTGTCGCACTCGTAAGAGACCCTATTCGTCACAATCCACCATGAAAACTTTACCACCTATAGAACACTTGCTAAGTGTCTACAACAACTGTATAAATAAAAAGATAACTAATAACTCAAAATTTTACTATTTGCATTAGATCTCAAGTACATAGTCTATGGATGGAAAGGGTGCTAATTACATTAGCGCAGATTATTAAAGAAGGTATCAAGCGTCTAACTATAGGAACCATACGAAAGGACTAATACACCAGGTGACTATATTTTATAGCTCAGACTTACTACTTCCTTCCCAATCCCAGAGGACTCTAGAGAATTAACTTGGTAGTTTTCCTGGCTGTAGCACGCATGAAAAGTCCTACAAGACGAATAACCCTGTAGAGGAATGAATATCCACCACCCGATGAGATGGGGTGCAATATTCTCATTACTACAAAACAAGCAAGAGCAAGCAACCTTTCAACAATATGCTGTGCATCAGCAACTATATGCGATGCATGCAATTTTTTTATAACTAATGTGAAGTCTAGGATATAAGTATTGTAATTTGTGCACAATGTGTTATTTTATGTATTTATAAATATTATTTATAAAAGGTAAGTATTTATTATATTTATATACTTTTTTGTTGATATATATTTTATAATAAAATCATATAGATAACTAGAGTATATATTGAAATTATAAGAGGTGTATTATCAATAAAATTCTATGACTTGTATTATCTAAAAGTTATCATTGGTTAGATAAATATGTAAATATCTAGAGAGGATATAGATATTTAGACCAACATATTATATAATTAAGGTTATTCTTACTGAATCAAGGGAAAGAAATTTGAGTTATATAAGTGAGTATTCAAAGTTAAGTGAGTATATTGGACATGACTTGCTAATAGAAAACAGCACACATTTAATGTCATTGGTCTCTCCTCTATATGAACAAATGTAAATAATTCCTAAACTTGAAACCTTCATATATCCTATACATGAAATATTGCATTTTAATACTGTTAAATACAGTCTTTATTTGTATTGTAAATAATATAATTATTAGGTATGATATAAAATATAAAGAGAATAGTGATAAGTCAAGATATAATTCATCACTCTCTTGAATAAGACAGTTGATAATAGTGACTTGTAATTATGGCCATGGCAAGTATTATTGAATCTATTTTATCTTGAAAACTAATTAAAATAATTAAATATTGATGATATGATATGCAATGGTTTAATCAAGATATCATTTGATAAAAAGATTTAATTATATAGTTTTTGGTTCATAGTGATTTCTCGTTCGCATATTTTCTATTACGTTGGATAATCAATAACTGTTGCTAAACTATTACCTCCGTTTATGTTTAAATAGACATTATCTTCGTGTATAGAAAACTACAGTCATATACTATAACTTGATTAACACGAATAAAGTTTTTAGCAGAAAATTTTAATGAATACTAAAATTTATCATTATTTATTTCATAGCTAGAATAAATTGATTTAAAATAATAAATTGGGAGTAATTTATTTTTCCATACAAAATATATTTGCGGTTAAGTACCTTTTAAAAGTTATGTATTTTATTATTGACTTTTCATGTAAACGTAGATGGAATTTATTTATTCCATGTTTAATTACTATTGAAAGGACATATAATTTATTAATTCCATATTCAATTGCAATTGAAAAGTTAATGGCAATGTTGCTATTAATTACATATTTAATTATTATGCAATTAAAATGTTAATTTTAGTTAACGTTTAAAAAGAGACAATGAGAGAAGGAGTTTAATTATAATTTTCTATTTAGAGAAACACTTAAAGAAAAGGCAAAAAAGAGATATAATATTTTGCTTCCTAATTTTTTAATTTTAATTCCAGTTATCTAACAATATATATTATTAGAATTTGTTCTTATTAACGTATATATGAATACCGCTATAAGGATCACTTTTGAAGTCCTTGTGGTAAACGCGTTTTGAAAATAGATTTAGATCACGATGAAATTCTATCCCCAGGAGGAAACAATACTTCTCATAAAAAAAAAAAGTAATTTTATAATCTTTTATTAATATATATATATATATATATCAAAGTATCTTATAGCCATCTACTTCTTTATCCTTTGTCCAGTTAGATAATCCTACTACCTTCTTTACTTATGCTTCTCCAAAGTCTTAGGTTGTTGATTCTAGTGCCACTAATCATATGTTACGCATGCTTGATTTTTTTCCTCACGTTTCATACCCTTCCACATTGCCAAATGTTACTCTTACTAATGGCTCGACCTCACTTGTAAGTAGGATCGATACTGTCTCACCTATTCCTTCATTTCCCTTGAAATTGGTTCTCTATATACCCTAACTATCTTTAAATTTACCATCCATCAATAAACTCAATGCTCCATTTAACCATTCCATCACATTTTTTCCTTCTTCATTTGTAATGTAGGATTTGAGAGCAGGGAAGACAATTGGTGGAGGGCATAAGTCTCGTAGGTTACACTTTATTAGTTCAACACCTCCTACTACCGTTGTTCCGCTATTTAACCTGACCTTATGGAGATGCATCATAGATGGTCATCCGTCATTGGATTCTTTATCTCATGTGTCCTAGTCTATAGTCTTGTCTTAGTCTGCAATGTTAGTCCTATCAATTAGGTAAATAGAACTGTGTTTCATTTAGTCCAAGAGTTAATTAACGTGCTACTGCTTCCTTTCATTTAGTTCATTTTGATGTATGGAGACATGTTGACGTTAATTATCTTTTAGGTTTTGTCAAATTTGTCTATGATTATTTAAGAATGACATAGTTATATTTAATGAAAACTCGTTCCAAGTTATTTGATATCTTCAGTGCATTTCATTTTGAAATTCAAAATCAATTTAATTTCTTTATTCATGTTTTTCATACAAATAATACCTAAGAATATATGCCTAAGTCCTTCCAATCATATATGCAAAAGTATGGTACTATTCACCAAACTTCACATATATATACTCCACAGCAAAATGGAGTTGTTAAACGTAAATACTGTCATCTCATTGAAATTGCTAAGATATTATTGATTCATATGCCCCTAAGCATTTTTGGGCTAATGTAGTTCTAACTACATGCTTCCTCATAAATAGAATGCCATCTATTGTGCAATAGGGTCATACTGCATCTTCTTCTTCTTAACCAACCACTTATTCCTTTGTCTTTTCGTGTCTTTGGTTGCTTATGTTTTGTCCATAAGCCATCTCCATGAACTGATAAGTTTAATCCTCGATTAATTCGTTGCATTTTCCTTAGCTATTCTTAAAGTTAAAAGGGGCATCGATGTTATTCTCTTGAACATTATAAGTTTCATGTTTGTCCAAACGTGTCTTTCAATTGCTATAACATATTCATCTCTCTCACCATCTTATGCTTCCTTTATAGCATCATTATCTACTATTTCCATTCCAAACTCAATTTCCGAAGCCTTAACTCATCTAAGCTGGCTCACTACTATGCAAGAAGAAATGTCTGCTCTTCATCATAATAATACTAGGATCTTGTATCTCTTCTTAATAGTAAATTAACAGTTGGATGCTAATGGGTATTTTCCATGAAAGTTTTACCTAATGGTACCATTAATAGATTGAAAGCCGTCTAGTTGTTAAAGTTACACTCAAGTCTATAATATTGATTATTAGGATACCTTCTCACCAATAGCCAACCTTAGTCCATCTTTTAATCTCACTTGTTGTTGCTTGCGATTAGCCTTTGCATTAACTAAATATTAAAAATGCTTTTTTCCATCGTGATACTAAAGAAAAGGTATATATGGAACAACCACCAAGCTTTATTGTTCAAGGGGAGACGGGATTGTTTTGTCACCTAACGAAATAGTTATGTAGGCTTAAACAATCTCTATGCACTTGGTTTGGTAAATTTAGCTCAATTGTGATTGAATTTGTTTTTTTTAGATGTAATTCAAATCATTCTATGTTTTATCGACACCAGGATCATAAGAAAATCATATTAGTTGATTATATCTATGATATTGTGATTTTAGGAGACAATCATGAAGGGATTAAGATATTAAAGGATTTCTTACCATAGAAAATTCAAGACTAATGATATGGGTAGTTTGAAATATTTCCCTAAAAATGAAGTTGCTCGATCCAAGTAAGGTACATATCTTCCCTAGCAGAAATATGTATTAGACTTGTTGTTTGATACTAGTCTAATTGAAGCAAAACCAATTGATATACCGGTGGATCCTAATGTTAAGATCATGCCTGATGAAGGAAATGTTTTAGATAACTCAAAGAGATACAGAAGGTTAATCAATAAACTCAATTATCTCATTGTAACAATATAGCAAGCCAATTCATGGCTCACCTTGCACTAGTCATTCAAATGTTGTGATTCATATCTTACATCATCTTAAGGCATCTCCAGGTTGGGGTATTTTGTATAAAGATCATGGACATGTAAATGTTGTTGGGTACATAGATGCTGATTGTGTAAGTTCACCATTAGACAAGAGGCTATAGGATATTGCATATTTGTTGGTGGTAATCTCGTCTCATGGAAGAGCAAAAAGCGAATTGCGATAGCAAGATCAAGTGTATAGTTTGAATATAGAGCAATGACATATACAACTTGTGAATTGCTTTGGTTTAGCCATTTGCTAGAAGAATTTGGATTTCCATGGTCACAATTGATAAAGCTGATATGTGATAACCAATCCACTCTACATATAGCCTTAAATTCAATCTTTCATGAACGCATAAAGCATAGTGAAATCAACTGTCACTTTGTTTATGAAAAATTTTCGAATAAGGAAATTGATATAGCCTATGTGAGATCAGCAAATCAACTTACTAATTCATTACTTAGACCCACAACAACTCGGTATCAAATCCAGAAATCATGGATGATTTCATTTAAGAAATGGTAGCTTTTTTCCAATATACGCAAAGGATTAGGATGAGGACCAGACGAAGCAAGAAGAGGATAGACAAACCTAAGCTGCAGAACATGTTGAGCTGAGTAAACAGTTGGAGACATAAAAAATCATGACGCTAAGACACTGGTCATCATAGTAAACTAAAGTAGGAGAAGGATGGGAATTTGAACCAGCCAATGAACAATGGTTAGTTGTCAAAGGACGAAGAGGTGAACCAGATACATGACCAAGCATATTGGTGCACCAATCTTAAATCGCCCCAAGAGAGACTTCAAACTTACGATCTAGTATGTGCAAGCTACATCACCCCGGATTGCATTGAGTGACCTTATGCAAAACCAGCAAAATGTAAGCTACTACTCTACCCAAAACAATGAGCAACTCGAAACATCGAAACTAGGATTTGGACCTACGACACAACCTGCCTCCATCCAAACCAGCGGGTGAAACATTGAGAGATCCAGAAAAAACAACTACCTCCCTCCTTTGTTGGAAACAGGCCGGATGGAGCTTCAATGAGCTTAAACCCCTTATCACCATGTTTAGACCTTATCGTGATGGTAAATAGCCATATTTAAATGGTTACTTAGCTCAATGGTACCCCAATCTAAGATTAGACTCACGAGTTGACTAAGAGTTTTGACTAACAAGTTGGCCGAGAGGTCTAGTTTGTGATTTTAGCATGGTCTTTATCCTGAAGACAATCCTTATACAGTTCCACACCAAACAAAGCTATTCTCCAACTTTTGATGATTCTTGTTAGGTTAGATTAATGGTTATGAGTAATTTTTATGGAACTAAGCAAGTGGAATATGGTAAAATAGTAGACATCCTTCCACTCAGGGAAATATAAAAGTGGTTCTACAAACTGGAATAGATGCAACCAAACATGGCCTGCCAAGAGTTTGCCCACTTATGTGAATTGTTTGGACTACCCTTGCTCGGCAAAGCACTAGCAAATTAGCTAAGTTGAACTTGACAAGAATAATGGAAGGGTACAATGGAAATCTCAATCCTTATTGGTGCAAACATCCTTTACCCCTCCTAAGCTTCTAGATATAGAGCTTTAATGTCCACTGAATAAAGTTTTTTTCTTTTTTTTTTTTTTGCATGTGCAGTATGTGTGTGCAGGTAGTAGGTGTGTGCTCTGAGTTTGTGATGCCTATGTGGCATTCACCATTACTTTAGATATTTTAGTTAGTGAATACTTTAAATAGATGAGGAGTTAGTTAGAAGTCAGATATTTTTCATAAAATTGGTTAGTTACATTATGAGCCAGTGCTTGTAGAATTTAGTGAGTTTTTGCTCATGGCTCTCATTTAGAGAAATTAGGGTTTGTAAATACACCCCATACACCAATTCAATAAAAAATAAAAAAATAAAAAAAAAATTCATTCATTTTTTTCTTGTTTCACTATCGGAATCTATCAATTGGCATCATCTCCGGATTCGAGTTTCAACGTTCCCTGCTGTTCCTTGCCGATTTTTCTTCGAAGAGCGATCGCAGCTTCTTTTCTTCTTCATATTCCACTAGGCTTTGTTTGTCTATTTCTTTTTCACCAATTTCATTCACATTTTTCTTTCCAACATCACAATTACTTTGGCGATTTCTAGACTTTTGGCCTACAGTTCTTCTCAGCATGACTCTGTTAGACACTCGAGTTGAGGAATTGGAGAAATCGGTGTCCGAGTTGCCACAGGACTTCACTAAAGTTAAGCTCCATGTTGCTGCTATGGATCGTGACTGGGAGGAGTTATCCAACAGTGTCACAGCATTACGTGGTGATATTGCTTCCATTCAAGATTCCTTGAAATCAATGCAACAAATGTTGGAAAATGCCCTAAATTTGTCTCTCTCAGTGGAGACATTTCCAACTGGTAACTCTTTGATTTCAAAGGCTACTGACAAAGCTCCGATTGAAATTAATTCTCATGTCCTTCAAGGAGAACATTCCAGATTTGTTACGACTCTTAAATCTGACTCTCCTCCTGCCAATTCTCTGGTGAATGCCTTTCCTATTGGCAACACACATCATCAACTTCATGCTCCTCACATGGACCTTCCTCTTTTTGATGGATCTAATCCAGCCTATTAGATTGCCATGATAAAGCAATATTTTGAGGTGAACCAGTTTTGCGAGACACATATGGCGGAGATGGCTTCCTTGTGCATGAGGGGGTGAATCTATCCACTGGTTGAAATTTCTTAATTTGAGTGTTCTAAATCTAACCTGGACAATGATGAAGGAGGAGATGATAAATCGATTTGATGTTTTATCAATGGCTAATCCTTACAATTGTCTCTCTCAAATTTGCCAACTTGCCCCTGTCAATCAATTTATAAGCGAATTTGAGTTTTTGGTGTCACAAGCTCCACTGATGACTGAATCTCAACTACCTAGATATTTTTTACGAGGATTGTGGGAAGAAATTCAAGTGTAATCGGATACTCTTACTCTCACTTCCCTTGATATGGTGATAGAGCTCGTCAAGAAAGTGGAATGGGAATTTGCTAACATTGTTTGTAGTTTCTCCTCCCAATTAAGGTGTAGGTCAATTCAATCCTAGGTCTAACATTGTTAGACACAAGTCATTTTCTTTGCATCATTATCGACATACTTCTCCTTATCACTCGTTGTCCTACAATTCTTACACAGCTCATTCCCTCAATGATACCATTTCTTCTAAGGAGTATGTGCCTTTGCATTCTATTGGTCGTCATTAGGGGATGGCCAAGTTTGAGCCCACTGTTTCTTCTTTGCATAATCAGCCAAGAGAAGGATGGAAGAAATCTCATGGCCAATAACAAATGACCAATGCAGAGTTTCATGAAAAGTTCGTCAAAGGACTTTGCTTTTAAGTGTGAGCAGCCCTATTCTCCTAATCACAAGTGTCCTAATAAATCTTTTGCAAGTGATGGTTTTGGAAGAGAATTCAAATGGTTCAGGATGTGTATGGAAATGGGATGAAGAAAATAATTTTTTTACATCAAGCTCTCCAATCTATTAACAAAGGGGTTGGATAACAGTTTTCTATAGTTGAAATTCTGTTCTTAAGGGTAAGGATAGTCTTGAGGAGAGTGGAATTGATACAAACTGGGGGCAGTACAGTTTCTTTTGCATGTGTAACATGTGTATAGGTAGTATGTGTACATGTGTCATGTGTTAGTGATGCTTACATGGCATTCACCATCGCTTTAGATATTTTAGCTAGTGAATACTATAAATACATGAAGAGTGAGTTAGAAGAATATGCTAGATATTTTTCACAAAATTGGTTAATTACATTGTAAGCTAGTGATCATAGAATTTAGTGAGCTTTTGCTCATGACTCTCAATTAGAGAGATTAGGGTTTGTAAATACAACTCATACATCAATTCAATAGAAAATATTCATTCATTTTTTTCTTGTTCCATTGTTGGAATCTATCAGCTAGGACATAAGCAAAGAAACTACAAGCGAGTACTTATCTTAGTACAGCATCTAGAGCATAACTGATGCAAAGTAATAGCAATTGTAAGCAACAACTGACATCTGCAACGCAAGTGAACCACTTATCATCAAGCATTTTAAGTCATGAGCAAATGGCTAATGTTTAGACTTTCTGCTTCAATTACAATGAGCTAGACTCTCCAAGATGTCAGTGGAAAAAGCTGTTTTTTCTTGCATTTGCTTTAGTCCAATGCACCAACTGAAAGACTTATTGATTGAAGTGACTACTATAGTAAAGAAAGAGATTACTCAAGCTTTAGGGAAAAGCTTAATGTCTTAGAGGAGAGCAATATGTGAGGAATATCTTCTGTGATGGGAATGTTATTTATTTTCTAGTTTTTGCTGAAGAGGGGTTGTTAGATAAGATTTATTGTTAACTTTTACTTGGGAAAAAGTAAGGAATGAGAACTTTGTATTTATAAAATGGCTCTACAACATTATTAAATGAGCGATGAAGCTATCTTTGAAATTAGTCTTGTTATGAAATAAATATTTAAATAATAGTATACTTACTGGACAGTGTAATTAATGTAGTGTTAGGTAAAAGTTAGTACACCAATTGTTAGAAATTCATTTATTTATGTATGTTATTCCTTGTATATACAGAAAATATACAATCAATAAACAATTACTTTGAACTTGTATTTCTCCTATATTTCTCTACATGGTATTGGAGCAATGATTCCTAACATTCTTTGAGTGCTAACCTTTATTTGTTTGGATCATCTTGTTGAGTGATCCATTCTGTGCATTGCAAATGGCCTAGGGTTCACCTTAAGATTCAAATTGGTGTGTGATCTCTCCTATTTATGAAATTGTGGTGTTCCTTGGTAGCTGTTGGACTTGCTGGAAATACAATGAGTCAATAGGAGTGTTGATGTTTGGTGAAGGTTGTTGATTACTATTTGCTGCATATTGTTGAAGCTATTAACCGACATTTTATTGTCTTGTGTGGATTGTTGAAATTGTGAAGTGGCTAATTTATTTTCGTGCAGCGAATTGCAAGTGTAAGTTTGCCATTGTATGAAGGTTAGGTTTTGATTATTACTTGTTGCTGCTATTTTATTTCTCAAATTAATAGTTTTTTTCTTTTTGGATATTATTGAAGTCTTATTTGTGGTATTTCATGACTGGAGAATAGAAAAGTCTCGTAACAAACATTATTCCAATAATGTCTAAAATCACAGAATATAAACTTACTAGTCCTAATTATTTGGAATGGAGTAAGATGATTAGAATATGTTTGTGAAGTATTTCTTAGGATCATCATCTTAATGATAACCCACCCACTAATGATACATGTAGAGTGGTTGAAAGATGATCCTAGATTTTTTTTGCAAATAAGGAATTTTATTGATACTGAAGTGGTTGGTTTGATTAATCACTATGAGTATGTGAAAGAATTAATAGAGTATTTAGAATTTTCATACTCTAGAAAAGAGAATCTTTCTCATATTTATGAAGTTTGTAAGGCATTTTATCAGCCTGAACAAAATGATCAATCTCTTTAAACATATTTTATGAACTTTAAGAAGATTTATGAAGAGTTAAATATCTTGTTGCCATTTAATCCCAATATAAGAGTACAACAATCGCAATGGGAGAAGATGGCGATTATGAGTTTTCCAGCAAGACTTAATCCTTAATTTGAGATTGCCAAATCTCATATTTTGTCTAGTATTGATATTTCTTCCTTGCATGAGGTGTTTACTAGAGTACTTCATATAGATAACAATAATTTTATTGCTCCTTTTGCCTCAACATGTAGTGCCCTTGTTAGTCGAAATGGACTAGGAGCTACAAAGTCATCTAATTAGAAAGGGAATAATAGAAGCCAAAGAGTCAGAGAGAGTCGAATGTTATCATTGTTATGAGCATGGTCACACAAAATGTACTTGTCGAAAGTTGTTGAATAAATCTCAAAAGCCCCATTCAACTCATGTTGCAGTAGCCACCGACACATCCAATCCATTATCTAAATAGACGATTACAATTTCTAGAGATGAGCTTACTTGCTTTTGTTAGTATCAAGAAGCATTGAAAAATTCATCTCAATTTATCATTGTTATTGCTGAGTCAGGTAATTTTGAGAAGTGCTTTCTTTCCTCCAAATCACAATGGGTCATTGATTCAAGTGCTACTGATCATATGACAGATAATTCTAGTCTCTTTACTACTTTTAAACTACATACCTCATCTTCTCTTATCACTTTAGCAAATGGCTCTACATCATCTATTCTTAATTTTGGCATTATGAATCCTACATCATCACTTTCTCTATCTTTTGTTTAATCTCCTATTAGTCAATCAAATTACTTATAGCCTGAATTGCTGTGTCTTATTCTTTCCCAATTATTGTATATTTCAAGGTCTCATGACAAAGCAGATTATAGGTAAAGGGCATGTTTCAAGAGGACTTAATGTTTTGAATACTCAAACAGAGGTGACTAAACCTATTGCTTGCTTAAGTATCCTAACTCCTTTTGAAGTACATTGTCGTCTTGGTTATCCTTCTCTTTCAGCCTCGAAGAAAATGTGTCCTTAGTTTCAAAATGTAATGTCATTAGATTGTGAAGTATGTCAGTCGACTAAACACCATCATCAATCTTATATGTCTCATGTCAATAAGAGAACTAATTATCCTTTTGATTTAGTTAATTTAAATGTCTAGGGTCCTTCTCCTATTATGTCTAAATCTAAATTTTGTTACTTTTGTTGATGACTTTCCTCGCATGACTTGGCTTTTATCTAATGAAACAACACTTTAAGTCATTTTCTCATTTCACTACTTTCTGTGCTAAAATTAAGACCCAATTTAATACTTCTATACATGTTCTAAGAAGTGACAATGCCAAAGAATATACATCTAACTTATTCAAGACCTATATGATAAAACAAGGTATTATTCACCAAATTTTATGTATTGATACATCATCTCAAAATGGTATATAACTGAAAGAAAAAATAGATATTTTCTTAAAATAGCGAAGGCGCTCTCATCTCAAAAGCATGTCCTTAAGAAATTTTGGGCAAAAGTTGTTTTAACAACTTGTTTTTTTATTAACCGTATGCCATTATCCATTCTTTATGGTAAGGTTCCCTATAATGTTCTCTTTCCCACAAAACCCTTGTTTCCTATTGAACCTCATATTTGGTAATACATGTTTTGTTCGAGATATTCAACCACAGATCACCAAGCTAGAACATAAGTTCGTAAAATGTGTCTTCCTAGGTTACTCTTGTACACAAAAAAGGTATCAACATTATTGTCTTAGTCTTAACAAATCATTGTCTATTGTTGTTACTTTTATGGAACACTACCTTTTCTTCCTTACTTCTTCTGAGTCTACAGATAAAGAGGGAAAATGATGATTTATTGGTTTACCACGTTACCCATCATATATCAAGTCCACCTCCATCACCTCTTCTACCGATTCATTGAATGTATATAAGACGACAACCTCTTCCTACCACAAGTCTTACACCAGTTTCCTCTTCAACATTAGATCCTCCTACTAATGACCAAGACCTCCCAATTGCTGTTTGCAAACGTAAAAGACAATGTACTTATCCCATTTCCTCATTTGTGTCATATGATCGTTTATCATCTTCCACATATTCTTTTATTGCTTGTTTTGATCATATATCCATTCCTTTCACTCTTCATGAGGCCTTATCTCATCCTGATTGGCATACTACAATGGTAAAAGAAATGAATGCTTTAAATACTAATGGTACTTTGGATTTGGTTAGGTTACCTATAAGTAAAAAGGCTATTGGATACAAATGAGTGTTTGCAATCAAGGTTAATCTTAATAGATTTGTTGCTCACCTTAAAGGTTATCTTGTTGCCAAAGGCTATGCTCAAACTTATGGAGTTGACTATTCAGATACTTTCTCTCATGTGACTAAACTAAAATCTATTCATTTATTTATCTCCATAGCAGTGACTCATGATTAGCTCCTATCTCAACAAGATATTAAAAATGCTTTTTTACATAGAAATCTTTTGGAGGAAATCTATATAGAGCAACTACCTAGATTTGTTGCTCATAGTGAGTATGGGAAAGTTTGTCATTTTTAGAAATCTTTATATGGTTTAAAGTCTTCATGCTTGGTTTAGAAGATTTAGTCACCCAATAGAAAATTTTGGAATAACCAAAAGTAAATCTGATCACTATGTGTTTTACAAGCATTCTTCATCTAGCATTATTTTTCTTGTTGTATACGTAGATGATATCATTATTATTGAGAGTGATACGAGATGAATATCATCCTTGAAGGATTTTCTTCCCAACCAATTCCAAAAAAAAAAAAAAAAGAAAGAATTAAGGTCTTTAAAGTATTTTTAGGAGTTGAGGTGATGAGAAATAAGAAAGGTATCTTCTTATTTTAACGAAAATATGTAATTGACTTGTTAATAGAGTTAGGAAAGTTAAAAGACAAAACCATGCAAAACTCCGATGACACCTAATCTACAACTCACTAAATATGGAGAGTTGTTTGAGGATCCTAAAAAATATATGAGGTTGGTTAGAAAGCTAAATTACTTCACAATAGCCCATCCCGATATTACATATGCTGTTAATGCTATGACCAATTCATGTCTTTCCCAACAATTCATCACTAGATTGCCTGTGTTATTTGAAGGGTGCTCCAAGATGAGGTATACTATACAAAAACCATAGTCATTCTCATATAGAATGCTTTCCAAATGTAGATTAGGCTGGGTCCAAAGAAGATAGAAAATACATTATTGGCTATTATGTTTAATTTGGATGAAATTTGGTTTCATGAAAGAGCAAGAAGTAAAATATTGTATCCAAATTCAGTGAAAAATTAGAATATAGAGCTATGGCTCAATCTACATGTGAAATAATGTGGATATATCAAATTTTGACTGAGGTTGGGCTCAAAGTTTCTATGTCAGCAAAATTGCTCAAAGTTTCTATAATTAAGCTACGCTTCATATTGTATCTAATCCTATGTTTCACAAACGAATAAAACGTATTTAGATTGATTATCATTTTGTTCGTAAAAAGATACAACAAAACTTGATCTCTACTAGATACATGAAATTTGACGATCAACTTAGAGATCTGTTTACACAAGCACTACATGGGACTCGAGTTAGTTATCTTTATAATAAGTTAAGCATGATGAACATCAATGCTCTAGCTTAAGAGAGAGTATTATGAAATAAGTATTTAAATAATAATATATTTACTAGATAATGTAATTAATATAGTGTTAGGTAAGAGTTGTTACAGCAATTGTAATTGTTGAGAATGCTTTATCTATATATATTACTCCTTATATGTACAGAAAATATACAATCAATAAACAATTACCTTGCACTTATATTTCTCTACAAGTCTAAAGAGTTGGTAATCATTAATAATTCAAGAGATTGGAAGATTCTCACTATGTCTGGCAACTTTTATACAAAGTATAAATAAAAGGAAAGAAATGGAAAGGAAAGAAAATCAATGAAAACATAATTTTTTCCCTTATTTGGATATGAAGAGTGAAAATGGAAAGAATTTGATAAAAATATTTCTATTTTACTTGTTTGGTTAGTATAAAAGGAATGAAAAGATATGTCCCTTACTTTTATTTACCTCCCTTTTGGGGGATATTTTTGTAACTTTACAACTTTTCTACTCGATTCCTTTGATTTCTACCAAAATGCAGAGTGAAAATATATTGCATCCTAAGTGGAAACAAATCATCCTATTTCCATCCATTTCATCTCTTTTTCATCCTTCAAAGGTTTATCGAAACATAACCTTTCCTTTAATTTCCGCCACCTTTAACTGAAGTCCATAGCTTTCCGTCCATCCAAACATGGTGTCTATTTGATAAGCCTTCCTATTCATCATAGATGCTAATAAAAAAAATGCTGGAACACTAACATGAGGAAAGTGGATTGTAACCGACGATTTGTTGTGCATTTACTGCATGACTAGATCCATTACGCGAGCCCATAATAGCTTGTACTCCTCTATATAGCAGTATATCTAAGGTTCTATTTCTTTCTACTCTGTACTTCCCTACACACAGCTCTTTCAAGATGTTTTTTGGAAACTTGTCATTTGAACTATTCTGTTTATGAGGAAAAAGAAAAATATACATCAAATACAACATATGCTGTATGTAAAAACCTGAAGCAATAAATACATGGGACTTCACAAGTAACTGCTTCAGGAATCCGACCAGCATCTCATGAATAAAGAAAAGGCAAGCAGAATTACCTAATCTGTAAAGACACTCATAATATCATTTGAAGAAAGATGCTGCATTGCTGGGATGCCCACATTAGCATCGGTGCAATCAAAATTGGGTTCCTGTTTCACCCTTGTCCCATCATTCTCCACATGAATCTTCCCACCGGTTGGGTTGTTTAGTGGTGAATCAAATTCATCAACTGCAAAACGACTAGGAATCAAGGATCCTCGGCTGATAGATCTTAGGTTTCTAGGCTGTGCTTGATCAAGCAATTCACCAGACCTAGCACAATACGAACCGTGGTTATTAGAGGTATTTGGAACATATCCTGCAATTTGTTCTCCCCCATTGTATGATATAGATTGGCTCCTAAATTGGTAATCGGAGCAGGTTTCAGCATCTTGTGAAGAAACTGATAGAGATGGAGGAATGGAACCTTGTCCAGAATAGGTGCTGAGTACATCTGATGATTTTAGATCTTCATCAGAGAAACCATGGGCACGTGATGTAGCATTAGACTGATGTGAAAAAAGACCACAATCAAGGACATTATTCCTGTTGAAGGTGGAATTTTGGTTTACGGAAGC
Source organism: Lumnitzera racemosa (assembly GCA_024138005.1). NCBI lineage: Eukaryota > Viridiplantae > Streptophyta > Magnoliopsida > Myrtales > Combretaceae > Lumnitzera > Lumnitzera racemosa. The sequence goes on along the minus strand of JAMXBC010000006.1, from coordinate 38,935,308 downwards.
AGGACTATCTGCACAAGTAGAGGCTGAAGATTGAGATGGAATCACCAGGCAAGATGGTTGAACATTTATGGAACGATTAGTATCTCGCTTAATAGGTTTTTGTGCCTGTATTTGTTGATTATGAGGTTGCTTTTGCTGCTGGTTTTGCTTATGCAACACATCAATCAATAAACTATTAGCTTGAGTGCTCAATTCTCCTAGATTGCTGCTGTTTCTGATGCTGTTGTTGTTATTAGATGCCCATGTCCCAAAATTTGAAGGAACTTCTAGATTTGGATAAACAGAGTGTTGAAACCGTTTGGGAAGATTGGAGGTGCATTTCACAATAGACTGACCAAATGAAACACCATGCTCAACTGGCAGACACTTCGATCCCTGCAGGGTTGCCTGTAGGAGTGCAGGTTGATTTGGAGGCAAGACTAGGTTGGCTGTGGGTTGTCCAAAAAGTTCAGCATGCAAAGCTGCTAAAATCTGGGGAGGAATCTGACCAGAGGCAGCCATAGCTCGGACGTCATATCTTCCCAATGAACCCATTTTGACATTCGGATCCACAGGTCCACAGAATGAATTAGGAATACCACTTTGCTGTTGAGCCACTCCACTCAGTCTTTTCAAATATAGCCTGAATTTCTGCAAATTATATGATACAGTAAAATCACCATTAGATTTCACCCAAAAAAAGCATTATAGTTCTAAGAAATTCCACCCCCCCCCCAAAAAAAAAAAAAAAAAGAAAAAAGGCCTTAACAATCATAAAGATGTTGACAGCACTACACAGCCACTTGATGTTCAAACAATAAGTGATGTCCGGAGTAGCAATTCTTCAAAATAAGAAGGTAACAAGGTTAGCACATGTAGGAAAATCAGAGATTTTTTGTTTATCTCAAATTTTAGGAAATTATGTTTACCTCGTGTTATAAGTTGGTAGAATTAAATGATACGTGGTAGGTAGGGTTGGTGTAATATTTATTGTAATTACCTACCATATTTATTTTATCTATAAATAATTCACCTTACGTACAATTTCAATATTATGAGAATAAAATTTCTACTTTCATATTTTTTCTGCATGGTATTAGAGCTTTAGCCGAGTCCTCTTGACCACAAGGTAGTTCTCAAAAAATGAATACAGCACCAAAATTATCCCAAAAAATTGCTGAGAATGCTGAAACTGTCACAAAGGAAGGTTCTAGCAGCAGCAGCAACAATATTAATCTAACTTCTAATCAAATTGCATTGCTACAACAAAGCTTAAGCAGTACTCAAATTGGTAAGCATGGAAACAAAAATACTAATCTCTCCACATGTTGCCATTGCACAAAAAGGTATGGACCTAACCCTCTCTAAAGGTGCCAAAAATGGTTATTGGATTATAGATACAAATGCCACTAATCACATGTAATTCTCCATTATACTTCAACAAGTTGGTTGATTATGAAAACAAGGTGAGGGTGGTGAATGAAGAGTTTGTGTTGGCTAAAGGATAAGGTTTTGTTAAACTGGCCGATTTACGGTTGAATGACACTTTATTAGTGCCAAATCTGTAGTATAATCTGCTTTCTATCAACAAATTAACCAAAAATATGAGATATAATGTAATATTTACTTCTTCAAATTGTATTTTCAGAACCAATTTCGGGGGAAGGTGATTGGTAGTGATGGGGAATGCAATAGCTTGTATTATTTCATTAGGACAGAGAGTGAGTTTGAGTCTTAAGTCATTTCTCTCCACTAGAAATAATGCTAATATTATACTTTGGCATAGGCATTTAGGACGTCTTAACTTTGCTTACATGAATCATTTGTATCCAACTCTTTGTATTAACAAAAATCCTAGTGATATAAGTTGTGAACATTGCATTGTTGCCAAATTCACAAGAAATGTTTACCATCTTTAATCATACAAACCTTTAAAGCCATTCCATTTAATCCATAGTGATGTTTGGGGGCCATCGAGGGTATCAACTCTATATTAGGTACAAATGGTTCGTAACATTTATTGATGACTACTCTCGAGCACGTTGAGTCTTTCTTTTGAAAGAAAAATCTAAGATAATATTTGTATTTCAAAGATTTCATAAACTTGTATCAAATATTTTCCAAACACAAATTCAAATTCTATATTCAAATAATGGCAAGAAATATTTTTCTAAAGGCTTTATCGATTATTTGAATAAACATGGGATTGTTCATCAGATTTCTTATGCCTATACTTTACAACAAAATAGAGTATCTGAAAGGAAAAATCAACACTTACTTGAGACAGTTAGATCTATAGTGTTAGCTAATTCCGTTCCATTTTATCATTAGAGGGAAGCTATATTAGCAACTACATACCCAATAAATCAAATTCCTTCTAAAGTTCTTCAATTCAAAACTCTAATGTGTCCTACAAAAGTTTTTTCCTTGTTTACATCTATCTATTTAATTCCATGCCACCTAAAGTGTTCAAGTATACAATGTATGTCCTAAATCATATTCCTAACAAACATAAACTGGAAGGGAAATTTCTCAAATGCATCTTCATTGGATATGCTACTTTATGGAAGGTTACAAATGCTATCACCCAACTTCCAAGCATGTCTTTGTAACCTCAAATGTTGTATTTCTCGAGTATCAACCATTCTACACATCTTTAGGTCAAGCTGAAACATAGAGCTTTGATAACACATTATGTTTGCCCATAAATCCAAAAGTTAGTTATGTCAATATATATTTCCTCACACCTAAACCTATCAGACCTGATTCACATATGTCTGAGTCTTTGCCTTTTCACGTGTCTACTAATGTTTCTGATCTTTCACAAAGTCCATGATCTGTTCTAGAAATTTCCGAAGTTCATATATACACAGGGAGACAAAAGCTTCCTCAGATCACCCAATTATCCAACTCTAAAGATGGGACTTGTTCCGAAAATAGATGTCAAACTGATTAGAGATGTGATAGCCCTGTGGATGATGGTATTGCAGCAACAGATGAGAAGGAACATAAGACGGGAGATTCAAGAGGAGGATGTACCTATAGCCTTAAGAAAAGGCGAGCCATCCTGTGTAAAGTATCTAATTTCTAATTATGTGCCTTATGAAAAACTGTCACCAAAATATAGAGCCTTTATATCCCATATCAATGAAGAAAATATACATAGAAATATTTTAGAAGCTATGTCAAAACCAAAGAGGAGAGATGCTATCCCTGAGAAATGAGAGCCCTATATCAAAATAACACTTAGGAAGTATGTGATTTGGAAGGAAAGCAATAGAGAGTAAATGGGTGTACTCAGATGACAATGTAGAAAGGTATAAAGCTCACTTAGTTGCTTAGGTATACGCACAAACCTACGGCCTTGATTGTGAAGAAACTTTTGCATTAGTTACAAAGTTAAATTCAGCAAAGGTCATCTTATCTCTGGCTACTAACCTTGACCGACCTCTCTATCAACTAGATGTTAAAAATGCTTTCCTCAATAGAGTAAGGATTTGAATCAAACAAATCCATGTATGGATTTATATGCATATGCCTCTAGGATTTGAATCAAGTAAGGATCATAGAAAGGTGTGCAAGTCAAACAAATCCATGTATGGATTGAAGCAATCGCTCAAGGCATGGTTCAAGAAGTTCAGTAACACTTTGTTACAATTTGAGTATAAACAAAGTGAAGCAAAATAGACTCTTCATCAAGATGGGAAAGGATGGTTTGAAAACTATATTAATAGAATATGTGGATGACATCATAATCATAAGGTGATGATAATTTTAAGATCTCTATACTCAAAGAAAATTAAGGCAACATTTGAGACTAAAGACTTGGGTGAATTAAAATACTTTTTTGGAATGGAAGTTACTCGAACTAAGAAAGGCATATTCATCAGCCAATGCAAATATATTTTGGATCTCTTAAAGGAGACTGAGAAGCTTGGATGTAAACCCATGGTAACTCCTCTTCCTTATAATTGGAAGAATTGGTCACCAAATTCTAAAGATTTAGCTGATAGAGATCGGTACCAAAGATTGATTGAGAGATTGATTTATTTATCTCTTGCTTAGCCTAACTTAGCTCATGTAATTAGCATGGTAAGTCAAGACAAGCATGCACCTACAAAGCATCACATAAATGCGGTTCATCACATCTTAAGATACCTTAAGGGAATTTCAAGTAAAAGAGTTTTTATTGGGAAGTGTAATATTAGAGATATTGAGGCATATGTTAATGCAAATTGGTGTGAAGACAAAGTAGATTGCAAATTCACCTTAAGGTTTTGTACCAAATTATGGGGAAATTTAGTAACTTGGAGGAGTAAAAAGCAATCGATAGTAGCAAGAAGCAGTGCAAAGCAAAGTATCAAGCAATTGCACAAGGATCGTATGAGCTAATATGGTTGCAAAGGTTGATGGCTGGTTTGAAAATGCAATGGGACTCCATTTACTTATATAGTGACAGCAAGTCAGTAATAAGCATAGTAAAAAATTCAGTTTAACACGATAGAATGAAGCATATACGAATTAATAACAGCTTCATCAAGACTGAAATTGAAGGAGGAATCATCAAACTTGAATATATTCCTTCATGAACACAAGAGGCTGATATTTTAACAAAATCTTGATAGACATCTATTCTCTAGCTTTAGGAGACATGTAGGAAAATCAAAGCATTTTTTGTTTATCTCAAATTTTAGGAAATTATATTTACCTCATGTTATAAGTTGGTAGAATTAAAGGATGCATTGTAAATAGGGTTGATGTAATATTTATTGTAATCACCTATCGCATCTATTTTATCTATAAATAGTTCATCTCATGTACAACTTCAATATTATGAGAATAAGATTTCTAATTTTATATTTTTTCTACAGCACACGCCGCATGTAATATCTTGTCTTTTACATTTAACCATATCTTGTGAAGCATAAGTACTTCTCTCAGAATTTAAGTTCAATTCTATAGGAGATATTTCTTCATTCTCTCTGATTAATGAATCTCAAGAAGAATATCTTATCTCATTGAATTTCAACAGTTTATCAACTGGTAATGGTTTCTGAAAAAAAGTGAAAGCACATGAGGTGTAGTATTTTCCCAATGCATCATATGGTATTCTTGTCTCCAAGAGTTGAACACACGCTATAACCTAAGGGTTGGAACTGATGTTGCTTCTGCTCAAAATGATGCCACCTTTTAATGAGAATATCAGCTTGGGTACTGCAGAGGATTTTTTTTTATGACAAACATGGAAAGTTAGAGAGAGAATCCACCTATAGAACTTTCTCCCTAACCTCTCCTTGGGACAATCCTCAGTAGGATTCTCTCCCATCCTCTGCACACCACACTGAATCCTTCCCATGGCACCACTCCCATCCTGCCTACCAGCTCCTGACCTCACCACCACCTCCAGGATCTCTACCACCACACCCTCCCCAGCCTCACCACAACCACATTTTCATCATTCCAGCCCATCTATACGTTTCTGCAAACATAAACCAACTTTCTAGCTCAAAGACCATCTTCCCTTGAACTACACATCATATTAAGCATGTATAAAGTAGGAAGGCTGAAGGAAATGTTTCTTAGTCTTCAGGTTTTTCCTAGATTTCTGTCACTGAGTTAGTTGATTTGGTTATAAATACTTAACTAGCTATTCTCTATAAGCAGGGGCACTTAAATAGATAACCAGTTTGGGAATTACTTTCTTTTGCATAGAGGAGAAGTAAGGCTCAGTATACCTTCATTCTTGGAGGTGGTTTGTAACCAACTACAAAAAAATCAATAAAAGTACCTGGAATCGCCCCTAAGGTTGCATCAATTGGTCCAACCTGCCATTAACACCACCAGAGATTGATCACCATGACACGGATGATATCACCCATGGAAGCTCCTGAGAAATCACTATCTGATCTCAAGCACGGACTGCTATTATGGAGCTTTACAAGAAATTATATCTTTGTGCCAAAAACTTCTCAAGGATCATGTTGAAGAGAAGTTAGCCTGTAATTCATCTAGTTCTGGTGTTAATCCAGTTTCTTCTCAAATCAACGACAATTATGTACATGTTGATCTCTCACCTTTGAAGAATAAGGATTGTACTAATGGCTGTGCTTTTTTCAAGGTAGGTTTTCGTGAGAATTCTGGTCAGGTTACTTTTTTTACCTTCATAGATTTGATCTTGATGGTTGGATTGCTCAAGCCAAGCAATTTTTTTCACTTCATGGTTTTTCTAATGAATGCTATGTATAGTTGGCCTTTATTAGCATGGACAGTTTAGTAGTATATTGGTTTCAACTGTTGCAACACCATATACCTCAATTAACATCAAGAACTACTTTTGCAATACAGAGGAGACCAAACCATGAAACCTTAGCATTTGAAGATCTTGAGGCAAGAAGCTCAATTGGCTTCTTATGCCGAGGAATTTGAAATTTTAGCATCAGAGTTACCTCCTTTATCAGATACCCACCTTCTTGGTCATTTTATGGGCAGTATATGTGACGATCTACATTGTTCAGTTTGTACTCCCACTCCTACAATGCCAACTCATGCTATCAAGCTTGCATTTCTTGTTGATAATGAAATTAAAGGTGGTAATTACAATTAGAACTATATCAGATGTGTTGCTGCACAATCTATGACTTTTCATGGTGCTTCAGGTGCAAAGGACGCTTCTTCTTGGCTTACTAGATCTGATCATGGTCTTGTTCCATCTTCCTCAATTCATGGCCGTACACAAGAAGGTACGAGTTCTCTTAGTAGTTATCCTCATGCTTCCGTGAATGTCATTGGTGCATCTACTAGTCAAGCTTCAGTACCTTCTAGACGTACTAAACCTAATGAAAAGGATTTTCATAATATATTCTGAATAAGCAAGCTTAGTTGAGCTAAGCTTACAAAAAAACACTTGGATTCAGGATCAAGTTAAATATCTAAAATTGCTAAGCACGAGCATTGAATTCTTGGTGTCTATTTGGACCATATTCACCATATAATACTCATCCTTAGATAGCTGAATTGAACAAAAAAACAAAGAACTTCTCACTTTTGCAAACCCATACGATATAGTGGGGCTAGTTTTTGTTATTTGCAAATAAGCACAAACTTAAGGATTGTCTATTCTTCCTTTTACCACATTGTGGAGAAATATGTCTCATGGAAAGCTTACAGACATTACAAGATTATTACTGCTATAAGTACTCATTGAGAAGCTAGAAGCAAAGAAAATCAAAGAAACCTGGCACACAGAAACAAACCTGTAAATGGCTTGCAACATTTTCCCTAGTTAAACCTGGAACATTCATCAATTCTAGAATTCTTTTTGGCACTGCCTCTGCAACAAAAATTAAAAGCGTCAGACCAAGAAAGAAATGCAGCCAAACAGGACTAACTCCATTACATTTTCCTTGGAAATTAGGAAAAAATTGCCTTTCCAAAACTGCACCAAAAGTTTGCTCAAAGCAAGATAGAATAGACAATAAAAAACAAATAAAAATAATGTGAAAGAATGTACTGTCAATCCCAAGTTGATTCACAGCACTGACAAATTGCTGATGAAGCTCCACCGACCATACAACTCGTGGTTTCTTTGACGTAGCAGGATCCTCATTTTCCATTTCAGTGTCATCTTCGTCCTTAAAATTGCTCCTCTTCTTTTGAGATTTCAGCATTATTTCAGTTCCATCATTAAGTGCAGAACCATATTCAGCATCATCATTTCCCCTTCTATGCTTATCCATATCTTCAATGCTGCTTGAATATTCAGACTCCTTATTTTCATTCCACTTCTTCCTAACAACATGCTGCCATATATTCTTGAGCTCTTCTTCACGAATTGGCTTTATTAAATAGTCACATGCTCCATGGCGGATCCCCCTCATAACAGCATTTGTACTCCCATCACCGGACATCACTGCACATACATCTTGTCAATTTGGTTTTAAAAAAAATGAAAAAGGAAATCTCCTAGGCACATATAAGAATCTTACTGATAACAGGAAGGTCCATTTCAAGCCCAACATGTTCAAGGAGCTTATATCCATCCATGTCTGGCATATAAACATCACTTAAAACAACATCAAAGCATCCTTTCCTTTCTCGGAGAATATTCAAAGCTAGAGATGCCTGAGAGCAAGTTGTAACTGCATAAGTAGAAAGGTGTCAATAACATCAACTGAAAGGTTCAAACATCAGCTGTGGAAACATCGAGCACAAAATTTAAAAAAGAAAATAGCATTTGATCTATCAACAATAACTTCCAAATATGGACCACGCATTTATCCAAAGCAGTCACATAAATGTAGAAGAGGTGGGCAAGCATTAGCCATTGCCAGCTTAAAGTATCCAGGCTTGCTATCATAGTCAGAAGATACATTATCATGAAAATGGTTCAACATGGGTATAGAAATGACAAATGAGTTAGTAACACAGTTTTAGGCAGAGACTAACAAGATGCTTGATAGAAACTTGACCAACAACTGAGGAGGAAATCACTACGAAAGGAGCTGCATATAAGGCCTATTTTCTCAAGATCTATAATATGAATATTAGACTTTTTCCCACAAGTACAAAGAGATTAGATTTTTCTGTGCCAGTCAATGAAATTCCACAAAATGGAGCAATTCCAAGTCAATCAAAGCAACACCTATTATACTATTCCTTTTCTCATCAAGGTGTCTTGGTTCAACAACTAAGAAATGCATCAAACATAATAAATAAAATTCTAAGAGAGAACAATTTGACCAAGTCACATGAGAAATATATTCATATTAAATATTTTGCATCTCAAATTCCCATCTTCTTAAGTTTCCAAAACCTACCATGTAACCTTCTAAGCCCAGATTATCAAGAAAGAACCCAACTTGACTCTTCACCTTTAGAATTGTCACGATAGTACTTCAATTCGCTCCAACACATCATACCAAATAAAAGCTACACCCAACTATATTTAGCTTATTCATAAAAAGATGCATAAAAACCAAATGAATTCACTATATTAAGAATTCGTCTAGCTAAAATCTCAAAGCTGGTACAATGTGCCAATGATCTTTTGACTTCTAATCCCTTCATATTAGACAAACTTGAAAGGTAAATCCAAGCAAAGAGCAAAAGCGAGCAAGATGGAGGGATTGTTATCCATCAAAAATCGATAAGAATTTCCCACAGATGGATTGCCTTCTAATAAATGTTCTGTCTTTCAGTATGGACATCCAATCCCGTGATAATAAGAAAAACGAGTGATTCCACCTTATTAATTTCCACATATCATTGGTCAGCCTGAAGGGGAATCAACAAATAGTTGCATAAATACACAAGTAGCTTGCTTGCAGCATGTCTTAGTTTATATGCCTATACTTCTTATCTTTAAATAAGTTGTCCTTAGAATTGAATCCTAACTTATAACCCATATATATCTACAATTATTTGGTTCAATTGCATGAGAAAAATAAAATATCAGTTGCAGCCATTTTATTTAGTTCGTTCATTTTTCATGGTGACAAACAGGTCAGAAAACTGCCAAAAGACAAGGGGGAATAAGATCAAAATATCTAAAAGTTGAATTACTTAACAAAAATAATTTTCTTAACTTGTGGTATGCCCCAAAAAAACTTCTTCCCATTGAGGGACTTTGTTTAGAGACCAGCAGTCTTTTGACAATCCAAATTGCGCCTTCTAACAAATCCCAATTTTGAAATAAAACATAAACAAGCTATTCCCAATGGAAAGATAATAGCCATTGTTATGGGGAGCATGAGTATTGTTATTTCCTTCACAAAGGGAATAGGTAGTACTAAGGCATATTCGTTGCATTCAATTAAACAAGACCATAGATAGTTGGAGGGAATAGATATCACTGCAACTAACTATCTATTCCCTCCAACCAAAAGCCACCTTAGTTAATTTAGCTGTTTCTACCCAATCAGGAAGATTGGAAAAATCTTCCTTATTCAGAGTCCTTTTGAGCAACTTCAGCTTGGGAATATAGGGATACCATCAAATGGGATTAATTATCCAGAAATTATATGACCAAAAGGAGCACCTTTAGCACCTGGGGAAGACAACAACAACACATTATTGACAAGAGCTCTATCCAACTTCCTCAAAATGGGAAGAAGCCCTCTATGTTTGACCAATTAAGAAAATTTTCCTTTGGCTCTCGTATCATCAATTTCACTTTGATACACTCATTGAACTCCTTCATACCCCCAGTGCAACAACCAGATCCACCCCTCTTCTCCCAATATTCTAACAAACACCAACTACTTCAACCTCACTTGATGACTCCATAACATACATTGCCCATCATTGCAATTCAGTCCATAGACAAGGGTCACACAAAATGTTGGAATTCCAGCTAGTACGCTTGCAATCTACTTGCTGAACTGTTGATCCCAAACTACCTTTCAAACTTACTAGCCAACCCAACCCAGATTATTCTTCTATTACAAACTGCATAGCTCCCACTCACATGATTCTTCTCCACATTCCATCCACCTTGTTGCTCGCCTCCTCCAAACCAAGCAGAGACGCTCTACTCTTATCAACTACTTTCTTTATGTTCCTTGCTTTGCTTGATTTTTTAAGGGTAAATTATAAGCACATCCTCTTCAAGTTGCTTAAATGTGCCCATGGCTCCTCTATCATTGAAATTAAGGGTTAAAATCCCAAATCTTTACAAAAAAGTGTTTTCATGCCCTATTTTACCATTTTACACTTACATAAATAATTATTATCTTTTTTACTTTTTATAAATTTTGTTATAGTCAATGTTTTCTTTGTTTTTCATTTAATTCTAGGGAAAAATCACAAAACCAGCACCAATTACTTCAGTACTTCTACAAACAAATGACCAATGTTTTGAATCTCTACAAATAAATGACCTTTGTTTTCTTCATTATGTGTTAATGTTGGTTAGGGGACACGATCAACATTTAATTTGTCCAAAATAATTAATTTAATAAAATGTTATTGTCAAACATATTTAATTAGAAAATATAAATAAAAAATGCAGAAAATAAAATGCTTAAGAAAGATAAAATATGCATAAGAAATTTAGGCCATTTTCAAGCCACCCCAATATCTTGTCCTTTTTTTATTTATTTCTTTTTTTCACTTTTCAATTATATTTTATAAGTAAATATTTAATAATAATAATAATACTTCTTTAACTTATTTATTTTGGACAAATTAAAAGTTCATGTGTCATCTAACTAACATTAACACAAAGTGAATAAAAACAGGTCATATGTTCGCCAAAAATCAAAATACAGGGCACTTGTTTGAAAAAATACTGTAACATAGGTAATATTTTTTGTAATATCTCTTGATTTAATATTATTTTTTCAATGACAAAACGATGATGTAGCAGTCTAGACATACTTCTTTGAAGCTTCAAGATCTAAATGGTCAATTTTAAACATAAATAGTTACTATACATGAAACAAATATAAAAGGTACATTGGCAATTTACCCATTATTTAAGCCTCCTATATTTACAACTAAAGTCATGGATACTACAAAGTGGCATTAGTTTAAGCAACTAAGTACCTGTTGTGATGATTAGCCCTCGTCCAATGCCACCTCCTCTTTTTATTCTCTCTTTTTTTTTTTTTTTCTTCTACTTTTTTAATGCCTCTCTTCTTCCTCCCTAATTCATCATCTCAATACTAACCCAAATTTGCTCTCCTCACCCAAGCTCAAGCAATCTTCCAGCAAAGGCTTCCTTGAGTGTTTCCAACACCTTAGTATTAATAGAGTTTTGACGCCTATTCCCATGAAACCACCTTATTTCCTTCCCATCCCTTACCTGAGCTTTGAGCCAAAAAAGAAATAACTTCACTACCACCACCCCTTCTAGCATCCCGTGACCCTTCCACTTTACTTCCCCAATCATCTCACCACTTCAAGTCACACTAAGACCAAACTTGCTCACCACCATGACAGCCTTAAACTTGTCATAAAACTTTGTCCCCTTACCTATCCGAAGACTACCACAACTTCATTCTCACCATTCTCAAACAAACATGGTTGTTATGGTAAAACTCTTGCATCTCATCCAATAATGAGCAATAAGTTGGTATTCAGCTTGAATAGGAACAGCCCTTCCATCCGCACATTCCACCTCCACTCCAAAAAGGAACCAGATTCCACCTCCATCTCCCTATACACCCTAGCAAAATTGATTATTCGCCTTGTCGCTGTAACTAGATCGACTTGAACAGATGCACACACACACACATGCTAAACCAATTGAACGCAAATAGTCAATAGGTACACCCTACACCTGTACTAAATAGGCACTCTATACTAAGAGATCTCAGCTAAGTCCATTTTCATCCACCACTATGGCAAGGCCAGATAACACCTAGGAAAACCAAGGAGACTCAGCAACCCTGGCCATGCCCTTTTCATCCCTACAATTGGACAGAAAAGTCCTTCAATAATTACTAAGCACATCTTCCAGCCTAAACCACTTCCAGAAACTAGAACTTCAAGGGATATGGCGGATATCCTCCAAGAGAAACCCCCATTAAGGTGTTTTAGCAAAGGGTTACTCCATACTAGACAACTTTTGGAGGAGCACTTTCCCCTAACTTTCTTAGGAGAAAAAATTTGACAAGATAAATTAACAGGCTAGCACTGATCTTGGTGCAAGGCTTGGGCATTGGTTTGGCCCCCACACACACATGAGCAAAAGGCTTTGTTTTCATATGCCCATCAGCCTCAAGCCTCTCAGAGAGCATTACATCACTTTTCTCAACTTTGACACATCAACCATAACTTGGAACAATTATGCAAAAGAACCTTTTCACTATCCAAAAAACCATAGCTTAGATGGTGGAGTCACTTAGTCACCTCGCAAGGGCATTTTCAGAAATTACAAGGTCCCTCATTGTCCAACTGGCCCACTAGCTGGCAAAGCAACAGCATCATTCTCTAGCAATGGTCTAAGACTCACACACCAAAGAGGATTTGAAGAAACGTCCTTTTTCATAACAGCAGGATTGACTATGCCAATAGTATCCAGCAACATTATCTACACACCTTTCTTCACACTAAGCCACTCACCTTTTGTACCTCCAACACCTCCACCTTTCGAAACCCTTTTCTGACATAGATAAAGACCAGAGACAACCTCCCCACCAACCCTTTTCTAAGCTCACACAGCTTGAAGAGACCTTTGACTTAGCTGAAAGTCGCTTGCCATGAGCACCCCCTCGGGACAAAACCTTGAATTGGTGCTTCAATACCTTAGCCCTCCTCATAAATACTCAGGAAGTCATCATAACAGCAGAACAGATTAACAGAGGCTAAGGATTAAAACAATAACACGAAATAAATTACCACACAGAGGGTAAAGAAAACAAAAAAACACGTTAAAGAGAGAGAAACAGACACATTAAAACCTTGTTTGATTTCCAATCTGGTAGTCCAATTCCTAAAATCCAATTCCAGAGTCCAATTTCTTTAAAATTATTTGCCTATCCATTTTTATAATATGTAAAGAATGGAAATAGAATGCTACAATATTATTTCATTGACTTGAAGTAAACATTGGAACTATAATTAAGAGAAAGAAAAGGATATACACAAAAAAGAAGATTGAGAGGAGAGAAAAAGCTGAGCACATGATTGAGAGAGAAAGTAGAAATTGGAGAGAGAGCAAAATGATAATTTTATTGGAAGAAGTAAAGATTGATTTATAATTTGAATTAATAGAACAGGAAAAGGAATAGGATTCAATGGACTTTAAGTAACACGATTCCTCGTGTAATCAGATTCCTAGCCTATTTCCAAACAGTGTAGTTGAGCTCTTAGGAATTGGATACTTATGCCTAATAAACCAAACAAGGCCTAAACAGCAAACAAGGCAAAACAAGACCAACAAAACTAAAGGATGGGAATAGAATTGCTATTCCCAAAAATAGAGTAGAAAAAAAATTATTACTTTATTTGTTGCACTTAAAAATGATATCGACAATAAATTAGAATATATCTAAAGATACCAACATACATGTATCTAGTTCATAGCTTAATTGCTGAGGTAGGCCTCATAGATGGATATGGAAATATCTCGCAAAGGACTGAAAATAGTTAATCATTTAGCTCTGTGAATGAATTTCAACTCCTTATTTCGCAACAATAGGAATTTTTCCCCATAACCATTCCACAAATCAAATCCTGCATTAGGTTTATAGGAGGAATAACTATTGCATTCCATCTTTATCAGCCCATGAAGTCACCGGAACCGTCAAAAAAATGGCAGAGAAAACCAAAGAAGAGATGGACAACCACCAGAGAGGTCGGGGAGGAGTAAGAGAAACTCGGACCAGACAGAAGGAACAAGAAGATTTGACTATAGCTTCTAAAACCTCCCACCCAAAGCCAAAGAACAAAAAGATAAATCAACTCCAAAAACAGAGGAATGATCGAGGCCTTTTATAAGCTACCAAAGTTCTAAAGTCCTGTCTACACTCCCAGTGGTGCTTGAAACCCTAAGTAATTACAGATTAAAAAAGGTTTCTCATCCTTTTTGGGGTAACAGATTACTCGTCTTTGATAAAACTGAAACAGCACCACATACAACAGCACTCGAGCTCAAAAGTCAAAATGGCAAATCATCCTAATTCCTACATCAAAATGACCCTGCAATTGCCCCCTGTACACAAGGGAACAAAAAAAAAAAAAAAAAGAGCATCAACGTGTTTACATGGAAAGAGCCACTAACACACCTTGATATGAGCATCGATGAAGAATCCTCTCCAAAATCTTCAAACAAGTGGGATCATCATCAACCACAAGAACTCTCAAACCAGTAGGAAATTGATCGGGCACAGCCATATCACTCAACTGACCCAATCTTTGGGAGCCAGCCATGCAGCGCCACCAATTTACAACACCCAGTAAACCTATTTTCGTCCTAAAGATGGAATACTTTCCATTTCTGGCAATCACTAAATAAGAAAAACCCTAGAATTTAATATGGAGTGAAAATTGACTTGAAAAAAAAGGTACCGTCTGATGATCTAAGACTTTGGATTAGTTGAGGTTCACAGGCAAAGGGCCATAAACGTTGGATCAAGAGAGAAAATGACACTGTAAGTGGGGAAATGAAACTCCATTAATGTCTGGTTCCTTCTAGCCAGAATAATTTTGTTTTATTCTGTGTAATGAAAATTAAATATTAACTAATCAAATACTTGTAATAAATACATCTAATGATTAAGATATTTAGAGCGTGCAATCTAAGACCTTAACAAGATAAATCCAAATTCATTAACACAAAATATAAACAAGTTAAACTTAATTTTATATTTATATTTTGTTGTACAAATTATTTTTTTTAAAATTAGGAGATAGTATCAAATATTTTTTGTTATATATTTTTCTTACTTAATTATATATTTTTCTTGCTATATTATAGGTTTAATTAGTAAAAAATTAAGAACTTATGTACAGATTTTTAATTGTTTTTCTTAAAAATTCAATTAATAATATAATAAATTTAGAAATTAACAGTGATACTAATACTAATATTCATTTAAGTCATTATTCTACTTATTTTAATAATATTTATGTAACTTAAATTTAGTAATTTTATATAATTTTTTTACTATATTATAGTTTAAATAAATAAAAAATTATGAATTTTTATATAGTTTCTTTAACCATCTCCCTTTAAATTTTCAAAAATAATTTGATAAATTTAAAAATCAATATTAGTAGTAATATCAATATCCATTTAATCTATTATTCTATTTAATTTAGTGATGTTATATAATTTAAATTTTAGAAATTTCTACTTTTGATAAGATTTTGCCTAACTAAAAACTTTTGTTTAGGTTGTAATTTTTTATAATGTATGAAAATATTATGTCATTTCTATTTGTAAAATTTAAATATTATTATCATTCTTTACCCTTTATATCTATAAATATTTTATAGATTTAATTATAACTTTTTAATAATTAAATTGTATCTAGCCTAAGATAAACAATATACGACATGAAAGCACAAATTATTAGTTTTAATATAGACAAGTCAAATATGAACATATGACAAGTTAGTTCATGGTTTTAAGTTCTCATATACGATTAATAACCAAATCGTATCATAAGTTTAAGTTTCCACACACAAACCTATTCAGATGAGAAAATGAAGCACAACATAATAACATAAGTTACCAACCTTAAAGATATCATATATTAAAGTTAACAGTAGGTATTAACAGTTACAAGTTAGGTTTCAAAGTTTTTGGAATCATGTAGAAGAGATTTTTCTAATATGTATCTTCATACTTTATATTCATTCTGAAATTTGTATTGATTTAGTCTCAAATACCATATATTTATGCCATAAAAAATTATTAAATAATATTATAGTCTTGGGCTAATAGATATATTTGTAAAATGGAAAAAAGAAATCCAATTTCATAAATTGATGATCCAGTCAAACCTAATTGTGAGTCTCGTAATTTTATATAGTCATTTCAAGTAAGTACTTTGGGGTGTATGCGAAAATAAGTCAATTCAAACAAGATTTCACATCTGAATCATAGAAATTAAATAAGGACACCCCATGAGTTTGAAT
This sequence comes from Lumnitzera racemosa, assembly GCA_024138005.1. Taxonomy (NCBI): domain Eukaryota; kingdom Viridiplantae; phylum Streptophyta; class Magnoliopsida; order Myrtales; family Combretaceae; genus Lumnitzera; species Lumnitzera racemosa. Next base: position 38,918,742 of record JAMXBC010000006.1, on the reverse strand, counting down.
TATGGAAATATAATAATTTAATAATAATATAGCCAATAATAGTTAATTCTACTAATTTATATTATATGTATCTTATATACCGTAAACACGTGATTTAAGTAATAAAAATTTACAAAATCTTAAAGATAAATTATTTGCACTATTAAATTATATAATGACATAAAATAGTATATAAAAAAAATACATGCACTTAAGACATAATTATTACTTATAAATCTATACTCGTAAGTACTTAAAATACTCAAAATTACATAAAAACTATCTAAAATTTTCTAAGAAAACATTAAAAAAATGATGATAAAAAAACACTCTACAGCGAACACATTGCAACAACTTAGATGTGGCTTAGAAGTAGGAGACACTTATTAATTAATCCAAATTGCCTTATAAACACTTATGGATGCTTTAGGGATAGATATTTAAGTGAAATAGAAAGAATAAATCCTCATATTTACATCTCAAACCTAGGAATTATCACCAAACCTTCTCCTCATGTTTGTAAGAATGTTAAGAATTTCAGAAAATTTTTAGAATAAAAGGAGTAGTAAGGGAAAAAATTAGAGAAAATTTTTAAGGGAAGTTACGCAAATTGAACAATTCACAAGGATAATGATCTGAAGAGCACTCGAGCATAAATCACCACCACCACCAAAAGCTGGAGGTACTAATAAGAAGATGGTGGCTAATGGTGGTTGAATGGCTAAGTTCCAATGAGCTTTAATTCTTCACCTAATTTTTTGTATATTATAAAAATATTAAATTAGGTTCGAAAATTTAAAAAAAAATTATTTCGAAATATTTTTATACCTACTATTTGAGAAAAATATTAGTTTGCAAAAATTTTAAGTAGATTTACAACCTCCTTAAGAATCGCCTAAATCCGAGCAAAATTTTGAAGTTATCTTACATAACCTTGATCTTATTATTTTGAAGTCAAACTTTTTATGGAATAACCCCATATGGCATGTAAGGATTGCATGAAAAGTTTTCAACCAAAAATATTTTCTATAATTTTGAAGAAATTTTAAGCCTTTAAATTTGATGAAAATTTCCCTTCTTTTGGAAATTTCGTGCAATTACCCTTGTGAAAAATAACATGTAACAATTATGGAGTTTGATTGTATTTTATGTCATTGTGGAAAGTAATTTGAAGTTAGTTGAATTGAATGGGATTTGAGATATGCACAAATCACTAGTTATGGTTTACATGCACTAAAGTGAAGATAGGAGGATTTGGAAGTTTCGGGTAATATGATGATTATGAGTATAAAGAACATGTTGCATGACCATGATTTGTCATGCTTGTAAAATGTAATAAGATGTTGGAGTAAGTTGCTTTGTGCAAATAAGTGAATTGAATTTGTTTAGAGAGTTCTTCAAAGGATTAATCTAGTAAAAGAATAACTTAAATGCTTAGTTTATATATTTAATCAGAAGATTAGTTGGTGTAGGGATCTTGATTATAACCATGTCAGAGTTTTAGTTAGGAAGTTATTTACTAAAAGAAGCATGGTTGTAATGACTTCAAAAACATGTTCAGAAGGTTGGTGGATGAAAGGATTCTTAATTATAAATATGTTGAAGCATCGTTTAAGAAGTTATTTGGTCAAAGAAGTGTGATTATAATGATTTCAATGACTAGACCAGAATGTTGGTTGGTTTAAAGAGCTTAGATGAAGCCACTTCAGAAACATCTTCAGAGGGTTGGCTTGTAAAGAGGAGACTTAATCTCTAGTTCAGAGAGTTGATTGGAAAGATAGATAGTAAAAGGGACTCAACTAAATTCCATCATAGACTTATTTAAGGAGCATGTGATAAAGGAAATGCAATTGAAATGGCTTTAAGGACTTAACCCCAATAATGAATGGCACGAATGCTTAGAGGGAATGACTTTAAAGGCTTGTTCAAAGAGCTACTTAGAGTTAGAAGCATAACTTGGATAATTTCAAAGAATTGGTCAAAAGGATACTAGTTTAAAAACACTCATTTAAAGATCTCATTAGAAGGTTTTGAGACTAAAACTTGGTAGTAGATGAGCTTCCAGAACCTTCTTCAAAGACTTCAACAGTAAGTAAGAACTCGATACAAAGCTTACACAACTAGTTAAAGATAAGTCATGACCCTACTTAAATTATTAAGATGAACTCATTTACTTTATATTTAATAAAACTAAAGCAATTGTATTTAATATTTAAGGGGAAATTAAGGGGGACAAGACCTATATGCTAAATTATCGAGCATTACTTATCTAGGTAAGTAGGATTAATGCTTCACTACAGTTTAAAGTATTATTTAAAGATACTTGAAGGCCTTAATATATGTCTTAGTTGCGATTGTAAGTTAATTGCTTGTATATATGCAATGTATGTACTTGAATAATGTTTTACTATTTAAAGTGTTAGATTTTTTATGTTGGTTGCTTTATGATATTGCTTGATTAAACCGTTTGAAATTATTTAATCACTAAAAGTGATCTAACTAAAACATAGCCTAACTTATAACTGGAACATACATCACAATCCTCTAAGAGAATGACTAAGATTTTTAAGCTAAACATAGACCCTTCGATAAGGGTAACTAAAATAGTCATATCTCCATCCGTAATTGAATTAAGTGATAAGAGAGGAGGTTACGATAAGGTTAGGGACTATAGTTTGAAGTAAAGTCTCGGGTGAAACGTATTTCTCTATTATACAAGCTTTGGTTTGGTTCTAATCAGTAAAGTACGTGGCATTAAACTCCTTAACTCGAATTAAAGTGGGCTCGATTTCTTTGTTCTCACGACAAACCAGCTAACATCGTATGATGACATATACTTAAACACACATTACATTTAACTAACTTTGTTTGAAAACCGTAGTTGCTTGATGTCAAATATGTGCTATTGTCTTTATCTTACTTACTAAGTAAGTTGTCGTCCATTTTTCTATAGCTGTTTTGCAGGTTTTCTAATAGATACACTAGTACTACTCCAAGTTCCAAAAGATTAAAGAATGGGGTTGAAGAGTAAGATTTAAGACCAATTGGTCAAATTCTTATTTTATTTATTAACTTTACTAACCTTTAGGAAAACTAATAAGGTCTCTTCAAACGACTCTCTAATTTTCAACTATTGTTACCTACCGTTACCTATATTATGTTTTATAAACTTATGAACTTTTATAAATCTTTATTATGTCGTTTTTCCGAAATTATTTATAAAACTTGATTTCTTCTCAAGCTTTTATACTAAAAAAAAAAAATCTCTTTCCAAAGCTATTTTAGAAAGTTGCACCATAGGTTAATACTCAACAGGTACTGATTAGATGACTCAAAACTATGGAGTGGCAAATGCTTGGTGTTAGCTATACTTATGCTAGCGGCTAAAGTGGCTAGCTTTTAGTTTGGGTTAATTTATATAGCAAAGCTGTTATAACTTCCTAGTTTGGGGCATGACACTAATATTGCCTTTCTTGCTTTTCATTTTTTCATTAGTAGTACAATTACATACATTTGATTCAAATGAAGGTAGGAAAAATTGCTTCCTTTTTATTCATAGATTTTGCTACAAGTACAATAAATTTCGCATATGAAAAATTTGTAATGTTACACATAAGTTACTTTTTTTGATATCATATAAACTTAAAATTTATATGAAGAATTACAAAATATGTAGGTGTCATAAGGTACTTAACATAGGGTATAAAATACAAGGTGGTTCTATGATATAATAAGGTAGGTTCCTTTTTCAAAATTTTAAAACCTATACTTTAAATGAGAATATTAATAGCGCTCATACCCTATCCATTTTATACCTTGTCAATGCTATCTAATATGTGGAAAGTCAATTACAATATGTATTACATGCAAGAGTAATGAAGTATAGAATAGAAAAAATATTACACATAAAAGTTGAAATGCATAGAACTTCTTGTTGCTTGTCTCTCTTAATATAGGCTTGTAATAAGGCTAATCATATTTTTATCTTTTATTCCATTGCTAAACTTGTTGTCTTTTTGGGGAATAAGTGTAATATATATCAACTGACTTGTTATTAGCAAATGCGTCCGTACAATATATGTGCAAAAGTTAAATACAATAGCATATTAGATTTTAAAAATCAAATAATAATCTAAAGCAAAAGTAAGTATACAAAATAAACAAAAATTTAATATCAATAATTTATAAAGTAGTGATAGCCATCATAAAATTTTATTGCGAAGTTAGTCATAAATATTTAAAAATAATAACATTGGAAACATGCATACGAAGCATCAACTAGACATATGACTAGATACAAATAATAAAAAATGGTTTCCCTCATTTATATTATCAACTCAATCTTTCATTACTTGAAGTAGTTTGCACCAATTTTCACATATAATATAGGGTAAATATAATATAAAAGTACAGATTTACTAACAAATTTTTTAAGGTCATTCATAGTGTTTGATTAACTTTGCTTAGGTAGTTAATTATAAAAATAGACAAAGTTCACGTGGTTAATCATAGAGAATGGGAAAAACTTAGATTATTAATTAAAAAATCGACAAAAAATTAGATTTCAAATTTACGCTATTAAATTTTAGGTAGTTAATTATAAAAAGGTAAAGTGTAGGTACTTAAAATAACATATCAATGTTTACTTTATATTATAATAAAAGTTGTACATGCTTGTTACTTTACTATGTTATAGTAATAATATAACTTGAACATGGGTATAATGATGTGATAAAGAGCAAAAACACACACATATAAGAATATAAATATCGTATACCTAACAATAGCAAAAGCAAGTAGTATACATATATATATATATGTTTATCTATATATATGTATCAATGTCTAATCAAATAATAGTCTAGTTGTTTAAAGAATAAATTAAAAAGAGTTCTCATTATTAAACTAATAATCTAGTGCCATATTTAAAACAAAAAAAAGTAAGAAAGCTCTATTAAAAATCACCAACAAATAATTTCTCTTTTTCAATATAAAAGGAGTCTTCTATTTTTCACTGGTTGTGATTCTTTATTACCCACTATCTAATTAAAAATTGAATGTTTTGCCTATGGTTTCTCTTTGAAATCCTAAATGTAGAATTAAAATATATTGATCAAATAAAAGAACCAAAGTAAATCGACTCATCAAACACTAAGAAACAAAAGTATTGCCTTTAGTGTCAAATAAAACTATAAGACATGGCTAGATTTAATTTTTTAAAAAAGAATGATAGTATACCAAGATGTTGTTTATTTCATCCTCAAAATATGGGATGAGAAGTTTTCGTTACTTGATATTAAGATTAAGAGTAGTACCCTTTATTCTAATATATATAATATAGATATAAATAATTAGTATAATATTCTAAATGATTTCCTTACAAATGTGGTAAATAAAGAGTGTTTATTTTCTTAGTCATAATGAATTAATATTTTTGTTCTGTTTTCTAAAAATCTTAATTTTTAAGAACCCTTGATCAAATGGGATAGCAATTATATATTGTTTAAGAAGGGGTATATAGTTGAAAGAAATATAAAGGTATTGCAAAGGGAGGAAAAATGAAGCAAGGGAACAACAATTAAGGTTTTCTATTTTAGAAGAATATGAAGTTAAGGAACAAGTGTTGAATACGACATGTTACAATAGGACAACTCATATTGAGTTTAGTTTGAAAAGGCCATTTGGTGGCACTCTAAATGAGGACATGGGTCAGAATAGGGAAATAGAGTTAGGCTCCTCTCATAAGTTAGGCCTAATTTGTAAGTATATCATGAGTTAGTAGTAAACAATGGCAAATGTAATGGCCTAACTAATTAGCAAACTTTATCTCTTACTGTTATTTGGTAATATTTATGGAATATTGTTGATGTGGCTATATGCCATGTGCAAGTAGTTAGGGGATATATCAAAATATTCTATTATACACCACACTATAAAAAGAGAAAAAAAAAATAAAAAGAAAATGTTGCATTTAATTGCGCAAACCCCACTTATGTGCAATTGTGTGAATGTGTAGGTGTAGATTACAATTGTGTGTGAATAATTAAGTTTCCTTACTTCAAGTAGTATTAGAAGCTCCCTAGGAATGACTTTGACAAGTGAGCAACAAAAGGTAGTAGAGGAAATAGTAAAGGAGATTGTGAAAGAAGTGGTGAGGGTGCTATTAAAGGAGCAGCTAGAGCATAAGGAAGCTTAGTTTAAATCTACTCATGAAGCTCTAGCTCAAACCCAGCAATTCATGGACAAGCAAACAACCACCATTATTGAGTTAAAATCGTAAGTATGGGAACAATCTTTTGCTATTAGATCTATAGAAAAATGAAGGGATAAGCAAGTTAATGTAGAACCACACAATGGCAGCAACACAACTTATGATAGCAAGTCTAGTTATGAGTTACTTATGTAAATTACTAAGCCAGAGTTTCCTATCTTGTGTGGGGATGACCTAAAAAATTGGATCTATAAGGCGGAGCAATACTTTTCCATCAATTCAACCCCTGAAAGTTAGAAGGTGAGAATCACTTTAATGTATCTAAAAGATAGAGTATTACATTGGTACCATTCTCAATTGTAAAATAGTGATTTAAAAAGGTTAATGACTTAGGATGAGATGCTTAGTAGGTTAACTATGAGGTTTAGACAAGGAATGGGCAAGGACCCCAGATTCGAATTTAAGAAGCTCTATCCAAAATGTGATTTATAGTCTTACATAAACGAATTTGATAGGTTATCCACTAAATTATAGTTATCTAAATCTTACCTTATCAATTGTTTCTTTCTTGGTTTACATTCTAATATACAGTACCCCATTCACATGCTTTGATCCCAAAACACTTTAAGTAGCCTTCATATTAACTAAGCTACTGTTATGAAAACAAATAAGAAGCAACAAGGGACTAAAGAATCCAGGTGGAACATCAAATAGAACATAAAATTTAAAAAATACATTAGATGTTGAGTAATAATAGTGTACAAGGGAGTCGCATATACTTTAGGAGAAATAGTTACACAAAAGCAAATATAACAAATCAAGTTATACATAACATAAAGTTATTGTTCTCTAACAAAAATTACAACCATGTATAAATAGAATGAAAAACAGAAAGAAAGGGCGTGAGAGAATTCTTCCGGAAAATAATTACTTTGCAATTTTTGGAGTCGTTAATCGCTCAAAGAATCAGAAAGCACTTTTCCAATTTTAGAACCTTTTCCATATTTTGTGGCCCTCGCAAAATATACAAGAAAACAATTAGTCAGTATCATAGATCACAATATGTAGAATAAGAATATGAAATCACATTAACTAACCAAAGAGCACTTGCATCTTTTAGCTAACTCTTAACTTTGAGTTTACTTTATTCAAATTGCTTCTATAATAAAATATCTAAAATCACATTAAAACCTTGAATTCTGCTATTAGATTGCCCTAATCTAGAGAATTTAAATAACTAAATGTTTGAGTCTTTTTAGTAGCTTCTAATTACATCAATACATCTATTGTAGGATCTCACGAACTTTATAATAAACTCACACATTAATTCACCAGCTGGCAATATTAAATTAAAAACAATAAACACAATGTAATTAGATCTAAAAGATAATATCATGCATTGAATAAGAAAGCAAGTGTCACATAAAATCCTAGGGTTCAATAAAGAACTACTAAAAACAATTAAATCAAAACATGAAATAAATGAAAGAAAATAAGAAGGTAAAGAGAAAAACTCTTATTATTACTTTACCTGACACAATTTTTCCAAGAGGACTCTCTCGTAACAACTAAGTCTAAACTTCTATTTATAGAACTTTAACTTAAGGTTACAAAGGAACTTTCCAAAAATAAGATATATTCTTGTCAATAGCATGATCACGACCTAAGATCATCTCTAGACATGATTCTCCTATGTAATTACAATTCTTCGAATTCATAAAATTCTTGGATGGGGGAATTATGGCTAGAAGCGTAGTCGTGATCTTCACACATGATCTCTTATGGACTTGATTTCTCATTTGAAGCTCCTTCGCTTGAATAACTTAGCTAATAAATCTTCCATCAAAGCTATAAATTTTTGCCAAATTCTTCAAAAACCCTTTAAAGACTTGCAAATGAAATAATTAACAAATAAGCTCCAAAATATCTATAAATAACAAAAATTATACAAATCCTCTCTAGAATATATATACTAAATAAGTGTCATCATTACCTTAGGCTGCCAAGTGTTCACATTTGAAGATTTAGATGAAAAAAGAAGGAAGAAATATGCTTTTGGTGTGACAAATCTTTTAGCCCAAGGAATGAATGTAAGCAAAGGTAGTTGAGCATGCTTATTACAGAGGGTGATGCTATTACAAATGAAGAAGAAGAAGGAATACATGAAGGAGAAAATGATGCAACGGAGACTTGAGTTGCCTAAGTTAACTTTTTACACCATGAAAGATAGGGAGGTGTATGCAAATGAACATATAGACACCTTATTTTTGTTGACTTCTATTTTCTTCCTAGTTGAGGAACTCTATTGTTCAGAAAAGGGAAAAAATATGAAAAATGAAAAAAAAAGATTAAAATATTAAAAATTTGAAAAATCAAGGAAAAAGATTAAAAATTGAAAAATAAAAAAAATAAAAAAGAGAGAAAACTAAAAAAATAATAAAACCCAAGAAATCAAAAATAAAAAATCATAAAAATGCATTTTAGTGGTCCATTTAGGTTGGTTCAAGATAAAAATACTTTTTAAGGTTGTGAAACTCCAATCTTTGACCCATTACCATAAACCTAAGTTAATGGGTTATTATTATTATACATGAGACCTAGAGGATATAGTTAAGGAAATAACAAAATAAACTTATTAAGGGGAGCTTGAGGAACAAGTTTAGTCATGTGACAAGACTTTAATTACCTGATATCGATATCAGTTAGAGCATTTGATGTGATTTAGGGCTTCCAAAAAATGTTGTCTAAATTCGGTTAAATTTTAATATAAAGCCATAAAGTTAGAAAAAGAGCCATAGTAAGATTAATTTCCTAAAATAAAGTATATGGAATCTTTAATTTTAATAACACGTATTTTTACCAAGATTGTTTGATAATTCTCGAGAATATGAAATTTAAGCTTCAAAACGTAACAAGACTTTAGAGATAAATTATTTAACATATAAAAATAATATTTGGAGTCAAATAACATGTAGCGTAATTATGTAACTATAATATAAGCCTTATATGTATCTGATATGTAAATATATTAATGAAATATAATAAATAATACTTATAAATGATAGTAAATTACTAAAAAATTATTAGAAAATAACAAAGACACCCAGAATGATCTAATAAGTGGCATAGCACCAAGTTGGATGCTTAGAAAGTAGCAAGAATGAGCTATCCATAAAATATATTATTTAATTTACTATTAATACACCTAATACTTCAACTAATGGACACTTGGAAATTGTGCTCTACCAATCTACTACCTAGATCTCTATAAAATGGGTTGTGGGATTAATCGTAAATCATTTTAGTGGATCAAACTCTAGAAAATCCTCTCGAAAGCCATAGTTTAGTATCTTTACAAAAAATAGTAGGAAATATAGGTGAAATAGGGTTCTTAAGGCCATACGCAACCAGATATGATGGTATTTTGGTGGTTGAAGATTAGAATCAAGGGAAGTTTGGTCAACTACCCCTTTGCAGTTGATGGTAGTAGAAGCTCCGACGATAAAGTGACGTTATTTTTAGATTTTAAACTAGTTTATTTTACTAAAGTATCAAATGATGTTTAAAAATTATGAAACTTAGTATTCTTCTGTATTTTGAGTATAGAATCAAAACATCAACTTAGAAATTTAAAATTTGCAAGTTTTTATATAGGTTCCTTAAGAAATCACCCTGTTTGAACGAATTTTGTATTAATTTTTAAAAATAGTAAATAATATTTTTTTAGCTAATTTTCGATAGGTGCATCACTCATATGATATATTTAATTTGCATAAAAAGAATTTTTGATAAACTATGCATATAGAATTTAGTAAATTTATTTTATACAATTTGCCATGTTTTTCATACTAAAGAAATAATAGGTTTTTAATTAAATTTCTTAATGAATATGATTTTTAATAATTTCTAGAGCTTATTTATGATTTTGGAAGTTTTCAATTTAGATCTTATAATTTTATTTGATTATTTACCTAATTTAAGCTAAATGTTTAGTAAGATCGGGCTTAAAATTGATATTTTAGAAAATATATGTAATCACCGTATTTAAGAGTTACAGTAATTAGATCTTAAACTATACTTTTTTTTTAGTTTATAGCATTTTTTGAGGAATTAAATGAATATAAATAATATCTATTATGAAATTTTCTATTATTTGCCTATCTAATGACTTATATGGTTAATTGGTGATATATGTATATATATCTATATACTAACTATATAATTTGATAGTTGAAGTATGAGGTAAGTACTTTGTTTTATTTCTCACTGATACCAACCCAAAGTAAATATGGAAGTAGGAGTTTTATAAGTGAATATAGTGTTTTGATTGAATCAAAGGCTAAAATAAAGAAAGAATCAAAGGCTACACTTAGCGATTCTTGTGTACAGCTTGGAACCGAGTTAGGTGAAGTACTTGAGATTCTTAATAAGTAAAGCTGAGGATATAAATCAAATAGCATTCATTTAGAAATTTTGAAGTTATCTTGAATCTAAAGATAATTTAGAGGATAATTCAAAGGTTAGATTAGAGACTAAGTTAAAGGCAGTTTAGGACAACTATTCTCTTAACAAGAACAAATTTAAAATTAATAAATTAATACCAAGCTAATATATATATATTATATATATACATACACATGCATGATTTATAGTTGACCTTAGTAGTATTTATCTTTATTAGGTATAGTAGCTAAACAAGAATCTCATGCTAATGAGTAAGCTTAGGAATGAATAGCAAGCCCAAGAAGTTTTTATCCTTAACTTCTTATGCTTTGTGATGTTTAGCTTGGTTGTAAGTTTGATTTGCTGCTTGGTGAGTTATGTTTCTTTTTGTAACTATTGCTAGCTAAAACATGTTTTGATATTAAACTTAGTTTATGTGATTGTGTTGCTAAGTGTTTATGTGACATTTGCTAGGATTTAGGCTAACTTAGAAAAGGATGTATGAACTAGCTCTACCTCCTAAGTGTTGACTTAAGTGATCCCAATACCAAGGTCTTAAAAATGACAATAAAACAAAACAAAGATTGGGCTAATAAATAATGAGTAAACATGCTTAGATTTGCTAGGTATTACTTGGTGTGCGATTTGATGCATTCATGGTACAGCACAGCACAAAAAAGACTTCCCAATCAAGTTTTCTGTTATGGCTCGAAGCAGCAGAATAGCAATAGTCTTACCGTATAAACTAACCTAAGATAGTAACTAACCTTATAGTTAATATCATAGATGTGATTTATACAAAACATCTACAATTATTCGCTTTGAAATAAACAGTTCATACAAGAATATTGATAAATTACATACAAAACTTTAAAAAAATTTTATGTAGATATATATATTATTTCAATATCCTAAGAAATATTTACACATCACAGTAGTAAATTGTTATAAGATCAAACTCACATAACTAAGGTGTATTAGCGAAATTTGCAAAAACTCTATTGTTCTTCCAATTTATACCCTCACTCCCCCAAAAGTCTTCGAAATAAATTAACCTTTGGATAGTTATAACGTAGCATTTTGATTATCACCTACAAGAAATTCTATAAGGATAAAAGTAACTAACAACTTAGTAAGTACAAATGGAGACATAAGATTGTATAACAATACAAGCATGGTCCTTGAACAATTAATTAAATGTAATGTAATACGCAAGTGCCATTACGTAATATTGTCAAGTCGGTTGTGAAATTAGAGAAATTTCTCCCGTTTTAATTTGGGTTTGAGAAATTTCAATATGTATGCAATGGTTCGTAACCAAACTCAGGTATATGCAATGGAGGCATCACTTTTCCCATGACTATCCTTAAAACCACTACCTTAGTCCTTATTGCGACCTCCTTTCCTATCACTTAATTTGACTAAGGATGAAGATGTGACCATTATGCTATATTACTATCCCTTTTGAAGGTGTTAGTATTTAGTCAGAGAATCATAGTTGTCTCCTAAAGGGTTGTAATGCATGTCTAATTAAGGTATTTAAGGTGAATACAATTAGGTCCAATTTAAGGTGATTAATCAATTTCACTCAGCATAAACAATGGCAAACCATTACAACAAATCATTAATATATCACCAAATAATCAGGGGCACATAAGCACGCTTACAAGCAACTACATACAAGCATAACTTGTAAACCCTACAAATTTTGAGTAAATTCTAAGTAGTCAAAAATGCTTTTCAAATATTCTTGAGTATCAACCAGACTAAGAATCAAGCTAATGTAAAAGTCATACTTGTAATAGTTGACTCCATAATTACAATTGAACTTGAGAACCCTAAATTCATTATCAATCCTAAGAGTTTTCCAAAAACCATAAACACCTAAGTATAGTAGAATACTTTTGAGATTATGAAAATATTAAAATGAAAAGATCAAGAACCTTAATAATACCTCAAACATTTGAAAACCCTAAGACGTAATAACTATTGGTCACGTATAAGATATCAAGAGGGGGTAGGGGTGTGAATTGATACCTTTAGACTTTTTGAAAAACATTTCAATATAAGAAAAATAAAATTACCCCTCTTAACAACTTATAATGATAAATAGTGATAATTTAATAATTTAACATGCAACAATTAATAAAGCAAATTAAAAGAATAAGGAAGGGAAATATCAGACAGAGATTTTATAGAGCTTCGGCCTTCTGCCTTCTGCCTACTACTCTCTTCCAGCTCTACTGCTGAGGACCCGGTCTACTTCATTGGTGCCATTCCACTTCCACTAAATCAAATCACAAAAGATTACAAACATTTGTCACACTTAGACTTCACAACACTCTACTTTGCTTATTTAGCCTTTCTACAATCTAGGATAATACAAATCTACAAAGTACAAATGTACTTGTCTCAATACTCAAATAAAAAAATGAAAATTACGAATTATAAGTGAGAACAAAAATATAAATCTCGATTAATTTCGCTTTAAAGAGAAATAACAATTGTTGTATTATTTGCTTTGGTGCAACTTTCTGAAGAAGAATCTGAAGGACTTTCTGTGACTTTTTAGAAGGTTGAATCTGATAATAATTTTTTGTGCAACGAAAACTTTTCTTCAGAGTTATGTCACATGATGTTTTCAATCATTTCTCTTTTTATACTGAAATCTTTCAACGGCTAATTTGAAGATTATCTTCACTTTTGTATTTATCCAACTATTAATTATTTACGATAATTCCTTCGATATTTTGATATTCGGTCATTTGAAATTAAAAAACAAGTCTCCTTATCTTGTTTAGATTAGATATTCATCAATACACAACTGCTAGATAAGCTTCTGATTTAAATTTGATGAAGAGATATGTTTTATCAGCAACTTCAGGATAAGCCTCATATTTAAAATTTAAAATTCCACAAAATCCAAATTAACCTTATCCTTATCCATTCTTGTATATATCTTGATTTATCCAAAAATAAATTCACTAAAAAATAATCCCCATGGATCTCGATTCCATCTTAAGTGAAACGAGATTAAGTGTATTTTCCTAATACACCAAATCTAATAGAGCTAAGTTTTGTTAAATTCAAATTAAAAATAATATTATATATTTCCAGATCAACCTTCTAAATGACCTTTTGATGAGTATCAATTCTTCCTTTCTTTAAGGCTTTTGAACCAATTTCTAAAATATTTTTTGAAGATTTTCAGACTAGTCTTTTTTTCAATCAATTTAAACTTTCTGAATATACCTCAATTTGCACTTTTAAACTTTCTGAATACTTGCACACTTGTTTATTCATTAGTGTTCTTCTCCTTTTTTGTTATCATAAAAATTTATGAGAGATATCTAACAAGAACAAACCTTAACTCACTAAAACCCTAAACCCTAAAATGTAATGAGAACTTTTAAGCTTATTGAAACCTTAAACAATCGATCAAAAATTTAATTATTAAGTTAAACACTTAAAAACCTTACATCAAAAGCCTAAACGTAACTGAGTTTAGACCAATCCTAAGTTACTTATAACTAGTATGAAAACCAATTTGAGGTAAGGAAATATTTAAGAACTAAACTTTAGCTTAACCAATTGAATAAGATAGTCAAGGAGGTCATTCAAGAGTGGAATTTAGAGAGAGTTTCATATAAGGACTAGGACTAAGACTAGCCATCTCTTATCCAAATCCCTTCCCAAATTAAATTTAAACAAACCAAAGTCAAGGGTGTAAACTTAGTTAACTTATAAACTTAGAAACTTCCCATAAGTTTCAACAAGACAATTTCCCATTCTCTACATAAGTTATACCATTTAAGAAAAAAGGTAACTTAACCATTTTTAGACTAAACCAAAAGTAAAGTTGACAAGACCACATCCTATGCCCTATAGCCATATGATTACTGGTTGGAAGGTGAGGATTATGGCATGCCATCTTCCATCTTTTCACCCTTTATCACACTTGTTATGTGACATTTATTGGCTACTTCGAAAGCCTATACAAAATATCACATCCTATGGACTTTACATCACTTAAATACATCAAAATGATAAGATGAGACAAAGAAACCTAAGATCAAAACCGGCTATGAAGGACCCCAAAACCCTCACTCGTTTTCTTCTCGTTTTAAGACAAACTACACTTGAACATAAAGAGAAGAAACCCTTAAGAACATTGCCCAGAAACATTCATAAAGCACACGTTACTCATCATATGTTTGCACACCATTTCGCCCATTAAAGAAGATACCCCCAAACCACCTTACTTTACCATTTGAGGAGACTTTTGAGCACCAACAAACATACAAGAACATAAGGTTTAAGGAGCAAAAGGTAATAAGGATCAAAGAAACAACAGTAAGTCGGGAATTAAGAATGGGTATTCGAGATTCCAAAAGAAAAATGGGTATGGAGAACAGGAAGGTTCTTTATGGTGAATGTGAATGGATATAACTCACCAAGACACAAATACAATCAGGGGTTTGAGCTTGAAATAGAGTTCAATACAACTCACAAATACTAAATGTTGCTTGGGTTTCAAATAAGGGTTAGATGTAACTCACTAACCAGTTCAAATGAAGGGGTTCACTACAATCTTAAGAATAAGATTGATAAGAACACGTGAGAGATTAAAGAGAGTAATTGATACTCAATAATTCGGCAAACGTAAGCTTTATTAGCTCAATTACAGCCTTGCTTGAAAGAGGAAAGTTTCACTCTTTGTATGTGGGGAAATATCTTCATTATTTGTATATCTCTGTCTCTTTTAATATAAATGTTGCTATTTATAGTAAGTCCTAAACCCTAGTGGCAAAATTATAAATAATGTATAAGGCCTTAAACCTTAAAAAATTGAGCTTATAAATAAAATGAAGGAAAACATATATAAGAATACAAAACTGTGCATTTTACATAACTTGGCATGCGATCACTCGGCATGTCCAGGAAGGAGTACGATTTGAACTGGGCGGAGTTGGTAGTTGGATGGCCAAGTTTGAGGGGGAGTTCTTAATGTCTCGTAATGCCTAACTGAGACACCAGAGAGGTCAACCTACAATTGTCGAGTTCTAAAGTTAGTCGTCACTAGTCTATCTAGATAGTATCGAGCGGTTCTTTGGTCCCGAGTTCTCGGCTATGTGATCTTTTGTCTTCTCGATAAACAACAAACTTGTTGCCGAGTGGCTCCTTTTCTTCCCCTTGGTCTTCTGTCATTTATTTGCCCTTGGTGAAAGCTGTTTGGCCTCGGGTTAGAATAAGTTAGCATCTTCTTTCGAAGCATTAATGTCAACTTGGACATAGTCGGAGGCCGATTCCCATCATTATCACGGGTTTGAAAGGAAGTCGTCTTCGATGTAAAGCGTTAAGCATGGGTCAGGATGTCGAATAAACTTCTCTTCCCTTTTCTCTCCACCATGGGTATCGAGTGTCTCTAGATTTCCTTAACGCTCATGGGGGTCAAGCAATAATTCTTCCCATCCTTTTGAACTGTGTAAGTGTTGAAGAATCCATCATGGATCACTTTCTAATCATACTCCTAAGGTCAGCTAAGAAGTAAATTCATAGCATTCATAGGGACCACATTGAATTCAACCTTATCCCCATACTATCCTGCTATGAATGTTATTTGAGCTCTTTTAGGCACATGGACCATATCCTTGTCATTAAACCACTTCAATCCATAAGGTCGAGGGTGTGGGTAGGTCGGCAATTTCATCTTTTTTACCAACTCGGCAGAGATGATGTTGGTGCAACTTCCTCCATTTACTACTAGGGAACAGGTCTTCCCATTCACTAAGCACCACATATGAAATAAAATTTCTCTATATCCGGGATCTACCTTTAGGTCATTCGTGTTGCCAAAACCAAGAGTTTATCAAGGTCCTCGAGATAGACATCTTCTTTGATCAATCCATCTTCTGAACTCTTATCACTCTAACTTTCTATTTAAGCATTTGGTCCTTCACCTTTCAAGACCATGGCCCTCTTATTCGGACATTAAGAAGCAATGTGTTCATATCCTAAGCATTTGAAGCACTTCACCTCTCGAGCCTTATTGCCAGGTGCCTTTTCTTTTTTGGCAATCCTTTTCTCGCCATGAACTAGCCAACTAGGCTCTCCTTTCTCTATCTTCTTTTCTTGCTTTCTCACGACATACCTCTTAAGCTTAGGGCTGCCTTGTTGAGGTCAGCTAATCGGCCTTTGATGCCTTCTTATCCTCTGTCTCTTTACTCTTAATGCCAAATTAATTAGCTCATCTAGAGAGTTGAACGGCTACAATTTAACTATGTCGGCAATATCATCTCGAATGCCACTTAAGAACATAGTAATGGTGTGGTCCCATGGCTTGGCAATCTCACATCCCTTCATTAAGGTCTCAAACTCTTGCAAATACTCTTCAACAATATTTCGACCTTATCTCAGGTGCTGAAAAGCATGAAGCATCTCTTACTTGAAGTAAGTCAGTATGAAGCACTAATTCATTAACCTCTTCATAAGCCTCCATGTTCTAATCGGCTCTTCTCCTTCAACATCTCGCTTGGCAACCAACTTATTCTACCAAAGGCTTACATACTCAACAAGGGATAATGATGTCGACTTAACCTTTGTTCGTTCATTATACTTATAACACTTGAACAACTTCTCGACTCGGGGAACCTAGTCAAGAAATTCTTCAGGTGAGTAGTTTCAACTTCACATTGTTAAGTCCTCGGCCAGGTGCTTGCGGTTCATCCCTTACATTCTGAGCTGGTCGATTCACCTCGATTCGGTCACTTCTATTAGAGCTTTGCTCGGCCATGTTCCTTTCGGCCTTGGCTCTCTTCTTCGGGCTTCTTGATTTGTTTCGAAGTTAACATTCCTTTCATTTCTTCTTTTCAGCTTGAGTCGGTTTTCTCTCCTTCTCGACTCGGCAACTCTTCTCTGTTATCGGTCATCATGATCAAGTTTATTAGAACCACTTCCACTTGTAGGTGTTCTCTCTCTTCTTTCCTCTCAGCCATCCTATCTGTAGCCTCTGACTAATCCAATGAGTTCTTAGATAGAGTTAGTGAGATTTTGAATATGATATTCTAAGTTGTCTACATATTGCCTTAAGCTTCCGTAAAGACTATTGCCAGTATTGTTGATACTATCCTCTGACATTCTTGTCTATACAGTAATTGACTAGAGAATTAAACATACAACAAAACACAATAATAGTAACCTAGAAACAACCACTACTCGGCTTCTGTAGCTACTTATGACTATTATGAACAATACACTACATTACAGAACAATGATCAACAGAAATGTTAGGACCACAAATCTACTTTGAAAAACATTAGCACATATGTCTCCTTAAAGCTTTAACACCAAGATGATAACAATCAAAGAAACAGCAATGGGCTAAGAGCTCAGAATGGGTATTCGGGATTCCAAAAGAAAAATGGGTACGAAGAATAGGAAGGTTTTTTATGGTGAATGTAAATGGATATAACTCATCATGACACAAACACGATTAGCAGTTTAATCTTAAAATAGAGTTCAATATAACTCACGAACACTAAATGTCGCTTGGGATTCAAATAAGGGTTAGATATAACTCACTAATTGGTTTAAATAAAGGGGTTCACCACAAACCTAAGAATGAGATTAATAAGAACACAGAAAAGATTAAAGAGAGTAATTAAGACTCAATAATCTAGTAAATGCAAGCTTTACTAGCTCAAGTACAGTTTTGTTTGAAAGAGGAAAGTTTCACTTTCTATATGTAGGCGAATATCTTCACTATCTATATATCTCTGTCTCTTTTAGTACAAATGTTGCCATTTATAGTAAATTCTAAAACCTAGTGGCAAAACTGTAAATAATGTATAAGGCCTTAAACTCTAAGGAATCAGGCCCATAAATAAAATAAAGGAAAACATATACAAGAATACAAAACTGTATATTTTACAAAACTCAGCATATCTTGGAAAGAGTATGATTTGTACTGGGCGGGGTTGGTAGTTGGATGTTCAGCTCTCAGGGAGGGCTCATAACGTCTCGTAATGCCTGGTCGAGACACTAGAGAGGTCGACCCACAATTGTTGAGTTCTAAAGTTCGTCGTCACTAGTCTATCAGGATAGTGCCAAGTGGTTCTTTAGTCTTGAGTCTTCAGCTATGTGATCTTGAGTCTTCTCTGCAGATGACAGACTTATTGTTGAGTGGCTCCTTTTCTTCCCTTCGGTCTTCTATCATTTGTTCGCCTTCGGTGAAAGCTGTTCAGCCTCAAGTTAGATCAAATCGGCATCTTCTTTTGGAGGGTCGGCGTAGGCTTCAGACAAGTCAGCGTCGGCTTAGACTTAGTTGGAGGCTAATTCCTATCAAAAGGGTCCCAAAGGGAAAATAACAAAAATAAGGAGCTAAGGGAGACTTGAGAAGGCGCAAACAACCACCCATGTACTTAGTAAAGTAAGCCTTGTCCTTAAATGTCTTTAGAGCACCATATGTAGGATATCATTTCATATTTATGTAAAAATATCATGTATCTTAGGAGTTCTCTTATCTAGGTTATGTGATAGCTTCTTAAAGTTTTCTTTACAAGTGGTAAAACATGAGTAGCCTAAGCTTGTTTTCTTCTTAGTATTCTTGCATATTACTTGTAATATGGTCTTGTAACTTAAAGAAACCATAAGAATAAATTCATGTGAAATCTCCTAAATGTTAGATACATAGTGTATGGATCCTATCCAAGTGTTATCTTCACTTATATTAAGTTTCTCATGCATCAAATCAACTTAAGGTGATAGAAAAACCATTTTATGAAGTTGTAGTGAAAAAATCATCATCTAAAGGCCTACCCTAAAAGCATTGCACCTAAGAGTTGTATATGTTCTATGATTCCCACTTGATATTATGTTAAAATAATCTATTTTCAAGGAGTAGAACAAGCATAACTTGAAGTACAAGTAATGTAAGGCCTTGGTTTAGCACTTAAGTTAAAGAAACAAAGAGTTAAATCTGAAAAATGAATTTAAGGGATAATAGACCAAACTGACCAGATTTGTAACATGTACTTACTCTACTTAAACATACTTAAAAATGTAGTAAATAAAGTGAAAAGACCAACTAAGTCTAGTAGTATAAATATTAAAGGCCAAAAACTCAAAACTAAGCCCAAAACTCTTAGTTGAGCCTTATGAAAAGTTTTGACCAATAAGATAAGCTTAAGAAAAAGATCTTTTTAAGCCTAAATAAAAGTCGCAAGCCCAAGCCTTAATAATTTCACTAAGTAGAAAAGGCCCAACAACAAATTCAAGGCCAAAAGGAAACCTAATCTTAGAGGATGTTATTATTATGACCTATAATCAGAATTGTAGCCCCTATCTCTCAAATCTAACCATACTACATGAAAATACACTTGAAAAAGATGGCAATCAACTATAAGATTGCAAAAAATTGGATTTAAACGAGAAAGTTATGCATGATTGAAAATTTAGCTTAATCGAGAAAATTTAAGGCAAAGTCAAGAGTATAACTTTAATAGAACTTTAGGTTGATATTATAATACTTCAAATCCTTATGTTATTACTTTTATGTTGTTCAAGGGACTTTGATCTCAACAATAACCTACCTCTGGATTATTACGACTAGTAGCTATGGTTGAGTGAGCGACTCCCAATGACTTCATGCTTGCTTTTGTTTCTAGTTTTGCTGTACTGAAATAATAATATGATTAAATCGGTTATATGAGGGGTATGGGGAATGCATGTGTATGGACTCCTAATTGTTTGCATGACTTAATAGTAATATATGAACTGGGAGTACTTACATAACTAATTCGTATATCGTTGTTATGGTATGAAACTACTTGATCACCTAAGTAACTAAGTTATCATTTGGCTATGAATATAAAAATAAGTTATGCATGGTACGACATTGCATCGTTACTTATATTGAATGCCACCTCATGTGGAAGGTGGAAAAGGGCTCATAAGAGTAATAGCCGGAGCTCTTGAGGGGATTATTTTGGTACATTATGCAATGTTAATGAGTCTCTATCATAGTCTACAAGTTTACTAAGCATCAGGGGACACTAACCATTTAGCTAAGGGCCGTGTCTTGTGACTTTCACTGAGGGCATGTGATTGTGAACTGCGGGGGCCATTTCATTGCTAGAACTGAGGATTTTTGAAAGGATCTTGTTTTGTGTTTATTAAAGTATATATATATATATATATGTATATGAATATATGTATATAAGTTGATTTGAGCATAATAGGTGTAATTCTGGATGAAAACCCGAGTGATAGAACCTGGTTATTGGTTTATGTCGATTAATAATCTCTAACCTTGACTATAGAAGGTAAAATTTATGAGTTATATGCAATTCCAAGGTCACTACATGTATTGTATGGCATATTGTGCGTTACATGTATTCATATGATTATTAAGATATATATATATATATATTGTTTGTAAGGAGTTTTGGAGGGATTAGCGCCCTAAGTAAAAGCTTACACCTCCTTAGATTCCTTTTATTATGAGGCCATCTCTTCGTTGGGCTAGGTCGTGGGATACCAGAGGTTAATCTCGAGCTGGGATAGAATTGTGAGTTATACGGAGTGAAAAAAGGAACTACTTAGTATTAGTTAGTAACTTTATGAATTTCTTTATATTGTATAGCTAGACCTTCAGTTGCCATTTGGATTACTTCTCTTTTTTTTTTTTGTTGCTATTATTTTTGGAACATCATGTTCCATACCTTTAATTTAACGATATGTCTAATTAATTAGTGAAGATAATTGTTATGCTATGATCCTATTTGTCTATTTGACCAATAGTAGCTAGGAGTGGAAGTAACTTTGTACATCGTATAGAACGCCAATGATCGACAAAGTGGTTGATCATCAACTTTCGATGTACGATGATCTACTACAATAAAGGTACTGTTCGAATTGTGATATAACCAAATATAATCTTAAGCCTTCGAGTACCATAATATAATATCCCAAAATATAGTAATGTATTGATCCTAACTTATTGGTAGTCTTATATTTGCTCACTCTAGTTTAATGTAGGATTGGTTTGTCACCGCTTGCTCCTATAATATAAATATCCTTTTAGTATTTATATTCTTATTACATATAAGCTTCAAATTATAATTTTATCCTGTTGTTCAAGTTTTATATTACTTAAATTGAACTAATTCTAAACCAGTTTCTAAATTAGTTCTTGAATTAGGGTCTAATTCAGCTTTTAGTTACAATTTTTATATGTAAACCCTAGGAACTCCTCCTAATCTAATATTTGAAGTTTATCTAACTATATTTGGACACCTTAAGTCTCGCATTTCACTCCTAATCAATACTATGATTTGTATCGTACACTCTATTCCTAATTTAACTTCCTAATTTACTTTTGATGTGAGAATACTCTAAATTTTTAACATATTTACCTAAATTTATGTTTTGAATCAGATTTATACTCTATTATTAATGTCATAATATTGTTAATTTATTCTAATAATTTTCATCCACTTAACTTCTCATTTCTACATATTACTCATTAACACATAATACACATATTTAATATCTCCAATACTGCAAATACCATCTTCCTTCAGCAATTAATATTTCAAGATGATTATATACACCCTAAATAAGAATTTTCATCAAGTTTTCATCGAATCATAAAACATACTTAAGAAATTGCCTTTTCTTTATGATTTTCAAGCCTAAAAATTAAGTAAAAATTTGGAAAATTAATTAAAAAAAAAGCTCTTCATAGTGATGTAATATATATCCTAAACAATACACACAAAAATTTTGAACTCAAAACTACATTAATAAGGTTATTCAAAACAAAAGTGAAATCAGCATGAGTTTAGTAATTTCTTAAGGGAAGTATATCTCAGGACCTAATTTTATCAAATTGATATTTTTTTTCCCTAAATCAACATACAAGAATACCCCAAAATACCAACTTTCATAATTTTGCACATTAATTTGATATTTTTAATAAATTATACAAAATCGGAAGGAAATTTAGACTCCCCAGCACCACTAGCTTGCAGCCACCCTAATGTTGTCGACACAACCTGCCATGGGGTCCATTATGTGATGGTGGTTTTGGTTTTGTCCCAAGTGAAGGTCAAGTATGGATTCTCCTTTAAAGCCCTAAATGTATTAACAATTTGTCTAATTTTTGTAAAATTGCTTTCTCTTCTCTCCTCTTCTCACCTCTCCTTAATTTTTTTTTTTTTGAACTCTTATTATCCAAAATGAATTATGGTGGGGGCTTGCTAAATTTATAGAATGGTTTAGGGATTTTCTTGCAATTTGTTTTGGACAAGTATCCTTTGTCTTTTCCTTTTTCAATTTCTAAATGGCTAATTCCTATTTATTGTTTTTCCATCTTTAATTCCTAGCTTGCCACACCTATAATCTAGACTTTTCTAAACTTTACACATATTTTTCTAGATTCTTATTATTTTTTTCTTAATTAATATAGTATTATTTTAATATATATTAGGTATTTTAAGTAATTTTGAGTATTTTTACCTACACATAAATATTTATATAGTACAAATAAATACCTGTAAATATTATTTATATTATTTTATGATTTTTAGTGTGCATATAATTTATTTCTTTTGATTCATTAATTATTAGAACTTATTTTACATATTTCTAACTTAATATTATAATATTTCATTATTTTATTTCCTTAAATTCAAACTTATGAGATCACTTTTACTAGAATTGCTAATTTCATTGTAAAATTTGGACTTGATTGAGCAACTTATATAATCACCCTAAATTTTGCATACCGAACTCAAAACATTCAATTGCGGGCTTATACTTTTCTAAAAGTTGAAATTTTACCAAGTCAAATTTTGTATGAAAAACTAGGTTTATCAAGTGAACAACTTAATTTATAAAAGCTGGGTTTTTGGATGTATAGAAACTACATTATATCTTATAGGCTAGTTATATGCTAGATTTTCTAACCACTCCATGTAGTTATTGCTAGGCTACTTAGTTTTGGCAATTAATTATTGCTTTCCTAGGTTCTTGGATTTTGGTTTTTGTCAAGATGCCTAGTTAAAGTCGACTAACAGGATGAGTTATTAACTTAAGCTTGGATATTGCTACTAATGCATGTGACGTACATTAGCATAGCACGTGTTTGTTACATTTACATTGCTTAGCTGGACTAAAGAATATTGAGATTAAATTGGTAACTTACCATGTGGTTGTGATAAGATGCTACTTGTATTGTATTTATGTATTCACTCTTACTTAACTTATAGTAAGTTAAGGGGATGAGTTATCTTATCTTCATGTAAATGATGAGTTAGATAGGGCTTCGCATCATAGAGGTAAAAAGACTTTGAATGTTAGTAAGACATGGGTTCTTGGAAAAAGCAATTAGTTGAAAGATAAGGGTCAAGTCCTTGGAAGCAGTTCTTTAGGGAAGACTTTAGTGTTATATTACAAAGGAATTAGTTTAGCAACTATAGCCATGACATGTATACTTATAATAAAATCATGTATTAGATAGGGTTGTGTGGTTGTCATACTTTGAGTTTAGCTCACTCTTGTAAAAGATTTCTACTATGGTTTATTACATTGTATAAGAAGAGGTTTGGAGCCGAGTATTTATAAAGTTGAATGATAAGTGAAGTATATATTTTACCTTATCCTTAACTTAATGATGGCAATAATAAACCATTATTAGGCACTCAAAAGTTGAGAAAATTTTTCAAATAGACGCTTAGAAGGCGTGGCATCATATAGGTTAAAAATGGCTTTTATAGTCAAAATAAATATATACAATTTGATCCAATTAGGAATTTCAAGTAAAATAGGCATTTATTGAAAATCAATTTTTCTAGCCTAGATTCGATTAGCTTATTTTGAAATATTTTGAAAATTTATATTTTCAAGAGATCTTGACCTCAAACCATGCATACAATTGGAGTTAAAATGACTATGCTATGGCTGTTTGAAGTTCTAATGAAATTCGAACAAGGGTAGAAACTAGGATCTTAATTTAGTGAAATTAAAAGAATTTTGAATATATATATTTATTGGACTTTAATTTGCTTATAGAGGGAAGGACATTTTTTTTTATTTTATAAACTAGGTAATTAATTATGAGTTTTAGGATTTTCTAAACAAAAAAAAAAAGAAAAGAAAAAGAAATAGGGATAATAGGCAAGAAGAGAAAAGAAGGGAAAAAAATATAAAAAATAAAAAAGAGACATGTGAAAGCCTAGCAGATCACCACGTATCATGCTTAAAGAAGTATCACTTAGCTAACAATATAAGGTCCTATATAGCATCAATCATTGGCGCCATATGGTGCACAAGGTTAAAAGTTAACGCTCTTCTCTTCCCCTCTCTCCCCTGTTTGTTGAATTGCTTTAGAAATGGAGATAAAAAACTAGCTCAATCCCCTACTATTTTTACCCAATTTCACTCATGTTTTGCCTAAATTAAATTAAATCAAATTAAAAGTGGAAATTAAATCTACACGTAGAGCACTATCCATTTCAATCCAAATTCAAATTTTATTATAAGGAAAAGTGCTCTAAAAATGCACTTGAAAATTGAAAAAAATAAAAGTGAATCCATTGCATCTGATTTTAAATGGGTAATTGAAAACTTCCTTGACTCACAAATCACCAACTAACTTATGGGATTGTCAAGTAAAGGCTATAGAATATTTGTGTACATTTAATTTCATAAAATTTCCATATATTCCTAATCAAATTGGAAGTGAACAAAAAATGAAGATATTGATTAAATATTTTTTCATATCTCAGGTTTTTGAGGCACCAATCTTAGTTGGAAACTATAAATAGGGGTCCTTTTTTTTTCATTTAAATACACACAAAGTATTAAGAAGCTCCAATTTACAAGAATTATACTCTTTCTCTCTCTAGACTCAAAACCAAGAACACCACTCTCTCTTTTTTATTTCTCTCATTATAGAGTAATATAAAGAGAAATGAAAATAGTGGGAGATTCCTTCTTTTTATAGATAAAAGTGAAATGGTTGGTCTTGTTTATCAAAGTTTGGATTTAGGTTAACTTGAATTTGAATCAAGAGTGGTGTTTTTAGGGTTTGTTCAAAATTAGCTTGAAGTTTTTGTTGAAATTGCAAAAGATAAGCTTAGGTTCAATAGAAATTGGCTTGAGGGTTTCGTAGAGCAATATCCTTAGATTCTAAAACTACCAGGCCTATGTCACTAAGGTAAGTTTCTTTCCCTTATTTTTCTTTGATTTTCTTAATTCAAAAAATAAAATTAAAAATAAGAAAAATGTTTTTATATAATCCATTTAGGTGTGCTTGCATGTTAAGTTACTTACATGTTAGTTAATAAATATAAGTAGTAGTTAATATGTATGCATGTCTTAATTAAACTATTAGTACGCATGATTTAAGGATATATACAAGTTTAATTATATGTTGATTAGTTACTTGCATGTTGATTAATGTATTTGTATGTTAATAATTTAGAGATTAGAATGATATTATTTGTATAATTAATGTAGTTTGTGTCATCTGCATATAACAAATGGGGTTTATATACTAGTCCCACTAAGATTACAAACATACATGGAAAAGACAAAAGGGTAATTTACAATTAGGATATATGAATGATACTAAAAAGGGTAAAAGGGACAAAATATATTTATTACAGAAAAGTAAATAATCCCTCTAAAATGTTGTACCAAAAAACATGTGTCACATGGTGGTTGATCGCTATAAAATATAGTATAATTCGGATGAAATAAGGGAAAAGAGGGCATGCGGTTAGAGCTGACCTGACCAATCAATCATTAGTGAATATTCGGCTCGAATTGGGGTTGGATCTTGGTCAATTCGAGAGCTAAGCTTTAGATAGTTGTTGAGGCTGGTATACTTAAATGTTATCAGGATTATGGTATGGCCACTTAGTAAGTAGGCATGCTTGCTCGGAGGGTTGGCACTTTTGCTCGGTAGCTTCGAGGACAATGTTAGTGTGTAAGAGAGCTTGCTACTCACATTGGCAATAGAGTAAATCATAGAGTTTGGAATAGGAATTCTTGTCTTAGATGTGGCTATTAGTTATTGTTCTCCTTATGAGTCATTGGAGTCTTTTGGCTTGGCTTCGTGTAATTGATTTGGAGGTTGATTCCTATCAACTATTTTACATAATTTTCATAATATCATGTCTTTTATATGTTGGTATTTGCATGTCTATTACAATGTGTTGATCATGTCATGAATAAAGGAATTTTCAAATAGAATTGGTTGTTTACTCAAAAGTGATTTGATCATAATAAAATACTTTTCATAAATAAAAAAAATAAATTAGCCCTTTTGAATTTTAGGGATTTTCTTGGAATTTTCAAAAGTGGACAAATGAAAGCTTATTTTTCCTCATATTAATAAAACTCAATGAACCTAAAGCAAAAAGAGTTTTTCAAAATAAATAAACAAAGCAACAAACTAAAATGTTCTTAAATTTAGAATTATATGGGCCTGATCTTGTTCTACGAGCATATAGGCACTTTGGGAAACCTAAACATATAAAAAAATCGTTTTTCCCCTTTTAATCTTTTCCTACAATTGTTTTTGAATAAAATAAAGTGCTTTAATTTGAAAAAGCCCTTAAAAAAAGAAAAGAAAAGGAAGGATTATTAGCCCATTAATTATCTCATAGATCTTTTTATGAAATCTTTGGGTTTCAAATGTAGTCCCTAAGCCCAATTGATCTTTGATTGTTCTTTTTTTTTAAATATTTTTTAAAAAGCTCACGAATTGGTAATCGAAATTAAGGACCATAAGCTCAATGGACTTTAATTTCACATTTTTCCCAACTTATGCTGGGTGGTGAGTCTTTCTTTCAAAATGTTTTCGAAATACAAGTTTTTTCTTAACTTAATTAAGAGGCTTTAATCAAATGGACGTAAGTTGATTAAAGTCAGGTTAAGGAAAAATAAGAAACCAAATTTTCGGTTCGATAAAATAGTTTTTACAAAAAGAAAAAAGAAGAAGAAGAAAATCAATGTTTTAGTTGATATGGGAAGTACCTTAAATTCTCTGGATTCACGCTTGGCTAAAGGATAAGGATGTATGATTGAAACTGTTACTCCATTTCCAGTTGTCCTAGCTAATGGCTTTAAACTCTAAGCACTTCTAAGGTTACCTACTTCAACTGGACTATGTAAGGAATTAAGTTTGTCACTAAAGTATATACCTTGACATTAAATGAATGTGACTTAGTACTTGCAATACCATGGCTAACTCAATGGGGTACTATAAAATGGAATTTTCAAAATATAACTATGAACTTTACCTTTTGGACCAAGATTGCAAACTAATGGGAATGATGGATGTAATTAAGCTACTACCTAGTGGGTCTTTACTTAAGCTGTTGGTACCTATTCATAGAGAATTCACAATATAATGTTGGTTAGTCCATTACCAGGGAATAGATATGAAGGAGCAACATTATAATAAATTGAGTTTTACTGTCATTGATTCGTTAGAAGAATATCATGATATTTTAGGAGCTTTATACTTTATCACCAAATCGAAGCTTTGATCACTTGATCTATTTACCAGATCTTGTTGTTATAGTGAAACTTAGACCCTAAAAAAATTCTTCTCTAAAAAAAAAACGTATTAAAGGAAATGGTAAAAGAAATGTTGAGTAATGTCATAATTTACCCCAATTACAACCTATTTTCTTCCCTGGTGGTACTTGTAAAGAAGAAAGATAAAACATGGTAGATGGTGTAGACTATTAGGAGCTAAATAAAAATCAAAGATCGATTTCCATACCATTGACAGAGGATTTGTTCGATGAATTAAGAGGATGCTATTATTTTAATAGATTGGATTTGAAACTTAAGTATCATTAAATCCAAATTCACTCAAAAGATGTCTATAAAATAGCTTTCAAGACCCATTATGGTTACTATGAATTTTTGTTATGTTTATGTTTCCTTCACCTTCCAAGGGTTGATGAATCATGTGTTTAAACCCTATCTAAGGAAATTCATCTTGGTATTTTTTGATGATATCATGGTATATAGTTTAAGTGTAAACAAGCATATAAGGCATCTATGGATTATGCTTTGTAGCTTGAGAAGGGAGAAGCTATACTTAAAGAAGAGTAAGTGTACATACGGGGCTACTCGATTATAGTATTTAGGTTACGTTATTAGTAAGGATGGTTTAGCAACTAACATTACCAAAATTGCAGCAATAAGAAGTTGGCGACTACCCAGAACAATTGAGCAATTAAGGGGATTCCTTATGTTAGTAAGATATTATCGAAGATTTATTAAAGGATTTAGGGAACTTGCTAAACCATTGCTTAATCTGTTAAAGAAGGACGGATTCGTATAGGGAATTGTTACAATAATAGCATTTGAGAAGTTAAAATCAGCTCTTATTCATGCTCTTGTTCTATACTTACCTAATTATTCTAAGGAATTTGTGATTGAAGTGGATGCAAGTAGTGTAGGTCTGGGTGTTGTACTTATCCAAGACAAGCAACCTATAGCATATTTCAGCAAAACTTTTGGTCACAAAAAGCAAGGGTTATCCATATATGAAAAATAGATGTTGGCTTTATGATATGTAATTGATAAAGGGTGCTATTGTCTTATAGGATGCCACTTTATTGTCATGAAAAATCATTAGAATCTTAAGTACTTATTAAAATAGTAGATTGGAACCTTTAATCAATAGAAATGGTTAACAAAATTCCTAAGCATGGACTATGAGATTCGTTATAGGAGTAAGCACTCCAATGTAGCGACTAATGCATTGTCTATAGGTAAGGGGCGGGGTTAGGAGGGAATTTGGTTTGAATACTCTCTTAATAACTATAAATTCCCTAGAAATGTTAGCTAAAGTACAAGCTAGCTGGACTCTTGACAAAAAATATTCTCATTTGATTAACAAGTTGCAAAATGGTGAGTCATGCGAGCACTATACTTGGCATACTGGAGTACTTAAGCGAAAGGGAAAGGTTGTGGTTAGGCTTAATGATCAGTTAAGGAAGAAGTTGTTAACTACGTATCACATTGAAACCATAGGAGGACACTTGGATGGACAGGTAACTTACAAGAAACATTGTTCTATGTTCTATTAGCTAAGCCTAAAAAGAGATGTACACCAATTTGTGTACGAATATGATGTTTGCTAGTGACATAAATACGAGAATGTCACTACTCTTAGTCTTTTGCTACTGTTACCTATTCCTGAAGGATTCTGGTGTGAAGTTAACATGGATTTTGTAGAAGGATTGCCAAACTCTCATGGAAGGGAAGTAATTATGGTTGTGGTAGATCAGTTGAGTAAATATACTCACTTTACTATATTATCCCATCTATATACAACCTCAGTAAGAGCTTATTTAGATAATGTTTATAAGTTCCATGGTTTGTCAGAGGGGATTGTGAGTGATAGGGATCCAGTGTTTATAAGTACTTTAGAGATAGTTGTTTTGCTCTAAAAGAGGTTGAATTGATGCTATCTACCACCTACTACCTACGGTCGAAGGGATAGACTAAGATTGTGAATAAGTGCCTATGAACTTATCTATAGTACATCATTAGTGATTATCTTAAGAAGTGGAGTAAGTACTTTTCATTGTTTGAATAGTGGTATAACATGAATTACCACATGAGTTCCAAAAAGACTCCTTTTGAAATCTTATATGGTTATAAACTTATTATACATCTACTGTATGTACCAAGAGATGCCAAAAATGAATCAATGGATGCGTTATTAAGAGACAGAGAAGAAACATTGAAGGCTTTAAAATTTCTGACTTACATAAAGGAATATGTTCTACTTAAGCTTCAACCCTATAAGCAAGCTAGCAATAAGGGACATTAATAGAACAAATTAACTACCAAATGTTTTGGTCCTTTCAAGATTATTGATAAGATTAGTACAGTGGCTTACTAACTTGACCTTCCCATAGGATTATCAATACCTCCCATGTTCCATGTATCTCAACTAAAGAAATATGTAGGATTTCCAACCAATAGTTCTCACATAATACCAGATCTAGGTTTTAAAGAGTTATAAGGACTTGAATCCTACCTTAAGAGGAAGATAGTTGTAGATACTCAATTTTTACCCCCTTTTATTTTTTTCAATAAGGTAAATGGTTCTAAATTAGGAAAAATGCAAAAAAAAAAAATAGAAAAATAAAAAAAAACCAACAACCCATCTAGATAAGCACTCGGAGTTGATATTATATATGACTTAGAGATCCTCAGTTCAATCTGTGGAAAGTGCAAAATACATCTTTTATTTTTTTTTCTCACTTCATCGCCATGTCATGGGCTACGTCATTTACCAACTCACTTCTAAATGTGGTAAGCACACTCCTACATTCATTAGACATACTCTGATACACTCCTACACTCGGAGCTTTGTATTTAGCATCATATATTGTCTAAGTTCTCCCAACTCAAACATGAAAGAAAATCATATTACAGTTAATATTTTCTATCCTTAACTTGACCATGATACTCATAAATAGGGAATTCCATTTCACTACAAACCATCAACTTATTACTCACAATCACTTAAATCCATTCACAACACTACTCTTCCTCTCTATACAACCCCCCCTTCTAGGATACGTACGAACTCCAACTTAAGCTAGTTGGCTTAGCTTGGTCTGGCTCTACTTTGGTTTTGATTTGTGTTTTGTTTTCCGTATTTTGTTTCTTTATTTTTATTTATTTTTGTAATATCATACTTTTTCTTTTTTTTGTTGTTGTTGTTGTTGTTGTTGTTATTATGATTGTATTCTATTTGTAATTATAAAAAGAAAAAAAAAAGAGAAGAAAAAGAAAAAAAAAGGAAAAGGCCTAGTTTGTTTGGTTTATTATTTTTATGTTTTAGTTAGAAATATACAATAAAAAATAAAAATAAAAAAAGTAAAAAAAATGAAAAATAAAGATGTCTTCTTACTTAGAAAAGTCCCTTTTTCAATAAAATAAATAAATTCTTTAAATATATTTTACATTATTCAGATATCTTTTTTATGATTCAGATTTTTTTTAAGATTCAAACATCTTCTCAATAATTTAAGCTTCTTTTCTATATTTAGGTATATTTTCCATAGTTTAGGCTTTCTTTTTTCTATGGTTTAGACATGTTAGTTATGATAATTGCATATTTCATTGAAAGTTACATTTAGGTATTTTAATATTTTTCTAAAAAGTCATATCATCTAGAAATTTTTTTTCCAAATAAATAAAAATAAATGGACCTTCTTTTAAAAGAAAATTAGGATATTTTATAATTTTCCCAAAAATAAAATCACCAAATTAGGACTCTTTTCTTTTAGGTATTTTTCTTAAATAAAATGAAATGGCTAAAAAAATAAACTTGACCACTTTCCAAATTTAAAATAAATCAACTAGTTACTATTTTTGAAAATAAACTATAGAATTTTGATCTTAAATGGTAGGTATATAGGTACTCGTATGTATGGGGCGACATAAAAAATAAAATAAAAAATTATTTCCCCCCCTTTAGTAGTGAATTCTTTAAATCATTATTTTTTGTAAAAACGCATATTTTCAATTATAGATTATAAATAAATGTTATTATAGGAATATTTTGACAGGTAAATTTAAATTTGGAAAAATTAAAAGTGGTACCAATTTAGATTTAGATCTAAATCTTTGATTTTCAAAAACCGTTTTATAAAATTGGTTTTATCATTAGATTAATAGCTAAGTTATAATTGGTTATAACTTAATTCTTTTTTCTAACTCTAATCAGGTGGCGAGTTCAAAATGTTTTCAAAATATATATAAAAAAATCATTTTTCTTTAAACCCTAGTCAAGGGTTAGTATTAAACAAGTAGGGTTTAATATTAATCGATTTAAAGAAAACTAATTTATAAAAACTGGGAGGAAAAAACTAGGCTCAACAATAGTGAAATGAAGCCATGCTACAAACACAATGGTTTTGGTTCACTAGAGAGGATGTCCACCAACAGATGCTACTTAGGAATTTTTCTTCAATCTTAAGTTAAGGTTTCCAAATTCACCCTTGTAGATAAGGGTTCTTGATGGGGGAAAGATGAAGCAAGGGAGCAACAACTAAGGCTTTTGTGTTTTAGAAGATTCTTAAGTTAGGGCACAAGTGGTGAACTCGACATGTTACGATAATAGGACAACTTACATTGGTTTGGTTTGAAAAGGCTATTCAGTAGCACTTTAAATGAGGACATAGGTCAAAATAAGGAAATGGAGTTGGGTTATTCTCATGAGTTGGGCCTAGATAATAAGTCAATAGTGAACTAGTAGTAAATAATGGCCAAATGTAATGTGGTCATATGCCATGTGCAAGCAGTTGGTAGAATATATCAAAATATTCTACTATATGCCATACTATAAAAAGAGAACATAAATACAAGAAAACATTGCATTCCTTAGATTTTCATGCAAACCCTATTTATTGCAATTGTGTAAATGTGTGAGTGTAAATTACAATTGTAAAAGAAAAGTACAAAGTATAATTTATTCTCAATGTAAGTTGCAAAGCATTTATTAAGATATAAAGATGTCTATATGTAATAACTAAAAAGTATGTCTGAATCTTATATTTTATGGTTTATGTATGAAAGTTTAAAAGTGATGGTATTTGTTTAATAATAATAGATAATAATAATGATAATAGATTATCATGAGATAATGATAAGGATATTAAAATGAATTTTACGTGAAGAAAGTGTAGAGTCCAAACGGAGAAGGTCTTGCTTAGTAATAATAGAAAATATAATAGTTAGGTAATTGATATATAAAGATGAATTATATGATAAGTGCAAATAAATGGTGAGAATAAATCTAGAGTTATGAAGCAATAGCTTTTATATCAAACTTAATGAAATCTAATAGCACTATAAAACAATTGTAAAAACTTTTGAAATCTATATATTGTAATAAATTTACCAAAAAGGCCTCCAAAATTATAAGATTTTACTTTTTAAGTATTTATAGCCTAAGAAAAATATTCATAGTCTAAAGGGAAATGAACGGAATGTAGATAATAAATTGTGAATTTTTGAAGTGTAGAGTTCAAAAGTGAAGGTATTGGTTTAATAATATAAAATAATATATTGATGTAAGAGTTTCTTATCTAAATAGGCATTAGGTATTGAGAAAGCTATAAGAACGTTACTCGGTGAATCAATCTTTATGTATACAAAAACTCATAAGTTTATCTAAAATTATATAATAAAAAAATAACAATAAGAGTTTTTTTTTTTATTGTGATGGGTTTGTCATCTCAATCATCTGCTTAACTTAACCTAATATGCTATGTTTGATAAAATATAATAGAAATGAACCAGCAATATGCATTTAATGAATTTATATTCTTTACAATGAACAAATTATTTTGACGTAAATATTTTTCTATTAGAGGATAGTGGACTAGAATTCACTATCTTAAGATTGTTGTCACCAATGTGTCCCAAACTATAATATTATATTATGTGGCATTTAAATTAGCTAAGTGAAAAGCTCCTTTATTTTGTTTCTTACCATTATGGAAAACATTAGGCCTTTTCCCTTCTTCTTATCTAGTTCCCTTAGCCTCCTTCCTTTGACTTCATCTTATAAAAAAAATAATGGAAATGTCACAATAGAACTCATATCAACATTAATCTAGTTATTCATCGAACAAAGGATAAACTAATAAAGGGAACTCATGTAAACAATGTTATTTTGATTAATAATAAAAATGCCATCTTCATAGCACAAAGCATCAATCAACAAGGGGATGAAACATTGTAAATCATTAATGTGGATTTTGGTGTAAAGTTTGGTATTTGCCTAATAAGATATATTCAAGAGGCATAAGGGAAAAAAAGAAAAATGAAAAGCATTAATGTCTTCTATAATGGTTTGGAACAAAATAAAGGAGCTTTTCACTTGGTAAATTTAGATGTTACGTTTCATAATATAATAAACGAGGACACATTGATGACAATAATCTTGGGATAGCAAATATTGTTCATTGAAAGATAACATTTACAATATACCCTTTGGGTTTTGAACCCAATTAGAAGTTAGTCAAGAGAAAGTCAATGGATAATCCTTAGAACCCTATAGAAATATAAAGCTAAAAGCCTTAAATAAGATAACTAAACCTTAATTAATAAGTCAAAAACCCTAAATAAGAAGATTGAAAACCTTATAGTAAGTTTGACCCTAAAACCTTAATTATATGCATAAAACCTTAAAAACTCTGATGCAAGAGAAACCTTAAAATGACTATAAGACCCTAACAAATTCCCTAAAACCCTAAAGCAATGAGAAAAACTAAAGTCATATATGAAGATCATTCATTAAGTATAAATAAGTACTTTGATTACCTAAAATCAAAGTATTAAATATGCATGTAAATCAATAACTATAAATGGGCCTAAAACCTGAACACCCTAGGAGCATACGTAGGATATCATAATTCACTAAATTAAAACAATAAAATGGAATGAAGCCTTAAAATTCCCTTAATCATGCTTAGTATATGATTGTACGTATACCGCATGATAAGCAAGTGTACCTAATCAAGTTATAGTATATAATTTAAATTGATTTTTTAGGTCCAAGAATCGATCCTATGATGAGCTAAATATATGAGTATATTTAATTCTTCCTAATAAGTGTACCCCTTTTAATTCACTCAACTACCTAACTTCTTTTAATAGAAGATTTGATTAAATAACTAAGATTCAATTAAATAAACTAAACAAGGGAAATAAGAATTACAATGAAATCATACATCTAACCAATAATAAATAAGGAAATTAAAATAACTAATCATTAACAAAATGATTAAATAACTAATTGGCTAAATAACATAAAGTAATAACTAACATAAAAACAATAATAAGCATGGAAATATAAAAATAACACAACAGCAACAAAGACTTCAAAATAGAAAAAATGAATTAATTAACTCCAATCTAACATTTTGCTTAGTAAATCTTAAATTGTTGTTTACTACCTCACTCTAAAGGATTATTCAATCTCAATTATCGTATTGAATTGTGGAGATTCCTTACCCTATTCTAGTAGAAATCAGATCTTGAATTAGATGGACTCGCATCTCAACTAATTCATAACCTTAAGACCCTCTTTACCTATATCGCTACTAAATAGAGCATTTTAAGATCGAATAAAGTACATGGTTTTTGCTATTAGGTCACGTTAATCTAGAAAGATTAAATACCTAATCTCTTTTAATTACACTTGTTTGTTTACTGTAGGCCTTATGACTCTACAACAAACTCAAACATTAAATTAATACCCTTGGTAATATTAATTTAGCATAATAAGAACAGTATAATCAGATCACAATAAGCAAAATCATTAATTGAATTTCATAAATAAAATTTCCCCTATGAACATAAGATTCAACAATGATTTATTAAGTTTAATTAAAAAAAAAAAGACAAAAACTAAGAAAATAAAAGACATGATAGAGGGGGCCCATTTTAATCCTAACAACTTCTTAAGGGGCTCTCCTTCTTTAACCTTAGGCTTAAGAGTATACATATAAGCAAAAGCTTCTAAGATTATACAGAAAACCTAATAAATATAAACTTCTAGAATTGCAATGTCTTCATACCCACAATGTATGGCCGTAGTCATGCCCTTTGTACGAAATCTTAAAAATTCAAATTGAATAATTTTACAAGAAGACTATGGGTAGGGACTACAGGCATGGTTTGTAACCATGGTCGTTGTTGGACTTCGTTCTTGCTCAAATTTTCTCTACTTTGCTTTATCAGCCAAGATTTTACTCTGAAATTGTCTTGGGATCCTTGAAATCTGCATAAAATGCTTTTAAGGCCCTTAATGATAGGGATCACAGTCTAATCACACACTCTTGAGCTTGAGGACTCGCTCATATGATTCATTGAGCTGTCTAAGGGGAGCTAAACTAGGAAGAACAACACATTCTTTAGTTCAACCTGCTGGGTTACTCTACTCTCTACCTTTTCCAAGAGATTGTTGAGGTGATTGACTTGTTGCCGAGCTGAACCCTCCACAATATGTTAGTCCAAGGTCCAACATCAAATGTACATACTGCCAACCTAATACGTAGCCAAAGCTGAGTTGACCCTAATCGACTTGACCAGTTAAGGCCGACTTGATAATGGACCACCTCCTGAACTAACCTTTCTTCAATCTAGAACATCTAAGCTACCAACCCCGACTTGACCTGTTTTGAACCTGCTCTATTTGGCAAACCACATCATTGGGACCACATAACGGATAGCTGATACACACCTTATTTTTCTAACATGAGTATTGTCCTTTGTAATTGGATATTCCTCTTTTTGTACATTTACAACTCTACCTTTGTAAATTATTCCTTTTTCCATTCCGATAGAAATATTTTTGTAATTTACACGAACTTAGGACTTACCCTAATAGGGTCATATAAATACTTATAAATTGTAATAGTTGTAGCAGTGAATGATATTGACATTTAGGTGTTTTTCCCTTCTTATGTGAGCTAAGTGTCCTTTGCTTACTCTCGACTATTCTTATCTAGCGTAATGACCGTGGATTAGTAGCGAGTGACCTTTGGCCATACTTGTGCATAAGATCAAGTATGACTTTAGCTCATGTGAGGCGTTGGTGAGTTATATCTATCATTGGTGCATGAGAAACCCTTGTTCAACCTTTGACTATCATTTATCCTTTACATTGTCTTGAGGTTCGGACCTACCTACCCTGGTTATGATGATATTGGGTTTGTGTGTCCTCCTACATGCCCGTATCATCTTGGTATTAGAGCTTAGCTACATTCAAGCAAGTTTCTATTACTTGGAAGTTCAAGTGACTATTATTGCTATAAGAGTGTTTTTAGAAATTACCTATGGTTGTTGTAAGTGTTTAGTGTTAAAGAAGTTTACTACTCTATTTTCCTCTATTTCTTGTATGTAAAATAAAGTATGAGTTTTTGTTTGTTTGTTTGTTTATCATGTGTTCATTGTATCAACTATTGGTATATTTGGCATTGTTTCCTTCTTATTCATGGAAGGAAATTTTGGATAGTATTTCAACTGTTAATCTCTTGCAATAGACAATAATGTTTGATTCTAATATTCAAGGAACCATTGGTAACTAGCCTAGCAATTGCCATAACTGAAGATAGACTAACCAGAAATGATCCCTATAAAAGATGACCCAATGAATAGCACAAGAGAGGCAATGCTCAATATGGCTAAGCTAATATCCCAATTCAACCACCCTAAGCTGGAGGAGCAAACAGAGTTGTTAGGTGAAAACTAGCACTAAATGAGATCAAAGAAGAAGAGGAAAAAGGTGATGTGGAGGAGTATTATGAACTAGAGGAAAGGAACGTCAGAGCTTATAAAGTGGAAGGGTTGAGGATGCATATCCTTAGTTTTTCTGGGAGTGGTGATGCAAAGGACTACCTAGATTGGGTGGATAAAATCGAGAAGCAATTTGAATGATATGAAGTGCTTAATAATGTTAAGGTTAGACTTACTGTGCTAGAGTTTACTGGCTACGCTACTTTGTGGTGGAAGAACTTGTAAGCCACGCAAAGACAGGAAAGAGAACGTGAAGTTAGAAACTAGGATAAGATGAAAAGAGTCATGAGAAAAAGGTTTGTCCTAAGCTATTATTTTCAAAACGCCTTCAAGAGATTATAGGAGTTGAGGTAAGGTAGATTGAGTGTTGATGCCTACGTGAAGGAATTTGAAATGCTAATGATTCGTTATGAAGTTATTGAGCTTGAAGATTGAACTGTATCAAGATTCATTAGTGGGTTGAAATACGAGATTGGAGATATTTTAGAGACCATGGACATTGGGTCACTTGATGAAGCTATCCAAGCTACTTAAAGAATCGAGAAGCATTAAACTGGAAGATTATGAGCTCTTATCAGTTGGCTACCCTTAGTTGACCTATTTTGAGGAGACCTGTGCAAACAGAACTAAGTAAAGTCATTGAAACTTGACTTACTCAAGCTATCTAAGCAAAGGGAAGGAGATCCTAAGGAAGTTTGAGAAAGCACAAAGTTCAGGAATGAAGACAAGTGAGATCAAGTGCTTCAAATGTTAAGGATTTGGACACATGGCTACTTAGTATCCAAATAGAAGAACTATGGTGATTTGAGGTGAAACGCATTGAGGTAGATAATATTGATGAGATAGTGGAAGAGCCAAAAGAGACCGGATAGGTCGAACTGTCTGAGGAGGAGGAAGTTATCTATAGTGAAGAAGGTAACTTTATGCTTGCTACCCTAGTGTTGAGGAGAATAATGAGTATAAGTCTTGCATCTAAGGACGAGTAGTGAGAGAATTTGTTCTATATTGGATGTAAGGTAAACAGGTCATTGTGTGCATTAATTGTTGATAATGGTAGCTACATTAATGTAACATTTACTTTCATGGTCTCACAATTGAAATTGCCTACCTAGCCCCACCTTAAGCCTTATAAATTACAATAGTTTAGTGACAAAGGAGCCTTACAAGTAAATAAATATGTGTTTGTGCCCATTGGTATTGAAAGCTATTAAGATAAAGTGCTCTGTGATGTGTTACCCATGATTGTGTCACATATTCTACTTGGACGACCATAGATGTTTGACCAAAGTGTATTATATGATGGAAAGAAGAACACATCTTCCCTAAAGCACGAGGGTAGGAAGGTGAAGTTAAACCTTATTATTGCTAAACAAGTTAAAAACATGCAGACTCAATTGAGTCGAGTTCTGAAGGAAGAGGCTTTGATGATGACTTGAATCAAGTTGAAGAGAGAGATGGAGCTTGAAGAGCTGTCCTATTTGCTGATTAGAAGGTTACTTGAAATGAGAGGATCATATGAGTTGCTACTTGCCGATGTGAAAACCTTGTTAAATGAGTTTGTTGATGTATTCTTAGGAGAGCTACCAAAAGGTCTACCTCCCTTATGAGGTATTAAACATGCAATTGACTTACAACCAAGAGTCGCATTGCCAAACAAGCCTACCTATAAGCTAAACCTTGAATAGGTTGCCAAGTTGTAGAGACAAGTGGATGAGTTGTTGAAGAGAAGGTATGTATAAGAGTACCTAAGCCCATGTACTGTACCAGCCTTATTAGTACCAAAGAAAGATGGGATATGGAAGATGTGTGTAGATAGCTAAGCAATCAATCGCATCACCATTAATTATAACTATCTCATACCAATGCTTGATGAGATGCTTGATGAATTGAATGGAGTAAGAGTATTCTCTAAGATTAATCTCAAATTAGGATAGCATCAGATTTAAAAGTAGAAGGGAGATGAATGGAAGACTGTGTTCAAGACTCACCAAGGATTGTATGAGTGGCTTATGATGCCATTTGGTCTTTCAAACACCTCGAGCACATTTATGCAACTAGTGAACCATGTGCTCTAAGACCTTATTAGGAAGTTTGTGGTGGTAGATTTCGATGACATTTTAGTCTCTAGCCTTGACTTAAAGACATACTGTGAGAACCTTTTAGTAGTCTTTTCAAAACTCTAAGCTGAGAAGCTTTATGCCAACCTAAAGAAATGTTACTTCTGCTAACTTAAAGTAGTCTTTCTAGGATTTGTTGTGAGTGTTGGAGGTATAAAAGTCGATGATGAGAAAGTAAGAGTGATTACTAAATGGCCTATGCCAACGTGTAAAGCTTATATGACTTGGGAACATTCTATTACCGATTTATAAGGAATTTCAATACCATTGTAGCCCTACTCACTGAGCTTTCAAAGAAGAATCATGAGTTTAGATAGGGAGAGAGGAAAGATATAAGTTTGAAGAAGTAAAGGAGAAGCTAACTACAACCCCTATCTTAGCTTTGCTGAGCTTTGGTAAAGTGTTTTAAGTAGAGCGTGATGCGTCCGGATTAGGCGTAGGTTCTGTACTGATGTAGTAGGGTCAACTTATCACCTACTTTAGTGAAAAGTTTAGAGGAGCCATGCTCAACTAATTTGTCTATGATAAGGAGTTTTACTCCTTAATCCTAGCCCTAATTATATGGCAACATTATTTGCTACCTAAGAATTTGTGACCTACACTGATCATGAATCTTTGAGATATCTAAAGAGTCAACATAAGTTATCTTGAAGACAACCTAAGTGGGTCGAGTTCATGGATAGATTCTCTCATGTTATGAAGTACAAGAATGAAAAGAACAATGTAGTAGCTAATGATATGGATTTATAGATGAACACATGGACCCAATATCATGCATAACTAAGAGATGAGTCTGGACTATGAGATGGCTTGAAAAGTAAATGATAGTCAAGGGATAAGCAGGAGTTTCCGTACACCAATGATGGATATGATGCACTAATACCTCACACGAGCTCAGGTTACACTTGATATGACGTACAAGTATGATCCGATGTCACTCGTCACTAGCATAAGCTCAATGGGCTAGATAAGAGTAGCTTAAGAGTAAGCAAAGGGACACTTAGCTTAAGAGGGTGTAAAAGTTCAGTGTATTCTTCGTTTATCCATCTTGTAGCTATTACAATATGAAAGTATTTACAGTACCTAATTAGGATAATTCCTAAATTACAAAAAAGGATCCTTAGTAGCTAAGCAAAAGGAGAATAATTTATAGGGTAGCATATAATCATGCCAAAAGAATATTCTTTTTCAAAAAGGACAGTAGGGATGTAAAAAAAAAGGATAGCATGCGTGTAATTTGCTCATTCTATGGTCCCAATGATACTGCTGATCGAGCAAGGGTAGATCCTGATCAGGTTAGGTAGATGTTGGCAATTCGGTAGCTCGAACAACTGAGACTGGATTGGGGTTGGTTCAGGGGCAACTCATTTCTAGGTCAGCTTCGGGTGATCGGCTCTTGATCACTCTTAGCTTAGCCTCGGCACTAATGAGGTTAGTGGTATCCTAATTTGATGCTCAAACTGGTGTATGGTAGTGGGGTCAACTCGGGACATTGGTTGGTTACTTTAGCAGTTTCTTAAATGGTGTAGAGAGCTAAGTAACTTGGTAGATCAAACCGAGGAATGCGTTGCTCATAGGCACTTAACTCACCTCAAATAGCTCAGTGAGCCATCTAACCAAGCCCTTAAGTTTAGGAGCGTATGATTAATCCTTAATCCCTATCAGGCCGATGCCCTATCAAGAAGACATTCCTTCTTGACCGAACTATAGACTTAATTACTAGGGTTTTCTATGATCAAGGATTTGTATACTGAGGATTCACATTTTTGTCTAATCTATGCATCGAACTCATGAGGTACTATTATTGAAATTCTTTTGGCTAAAGATAATGAGGGATGTCCAAGCTGTGTTGGAGTGGTATGCTACTTACAAAAAGGCAAGGAGCCGAGGGAAGCAGGGATAATACTTACCATTATCGATCTTAACCAAACCATGGTTCGAGCTGAGCATGGGCTTCATGTTAGGTTTGTTGAGGACATCTCGAGAGAAAGACTCCATTATGGTGGTTAGGGATCGATTCATCAAGATGGTATACATTGTGCCCTATTCTAAGATTAATGACACTTCGACTATCTCTTTTCTTTTCTTGGAACTAAACTATTTTACAGCTTGTCCTGTTACCTATAAACGGACGGATAGACCAAGATTGTTAATAAGTCAATGGGAACTTTACTCTGAGTTATTGTTGGTCGAAACATAGCCAATTGGGATCTATGCATGCTTATAATTGAGTTCACCTACAATAGGACAGCCTATAGTGTTATGAACATGTGGCTGTTTAGGGTTGCCTATAGGTTTAACCCTATGCTCCCATTGGACCAAACACCCCTTCTAAGCTAAGATGATGATTAGTTAGCTATAGAAAGATTTGAGGCCGTTGGCTCAACACCTAAGAAGGTCGTAGAACATTTGAGCCAAACTGTTACCAAACTTGAGAGGTAAAGACAAGGATGGAAGAATAGGGAGTTTCAGCCAAGTGATTTGGTTTGGATCCATCTCATTAAGGAACAATTCCTAAGTTTAGGGAAGGGCAAGTTATCTCCTAAGGTCGATGGACCATTTAAAGTGTTTGAAAAGATTAATCCTAATGCTTATAAGATTAAACTACCTAAAGATTATGGGGTCTTAGATTTTTTTAACATTTCCGACCTCCATGTGCATACTCTTGAAGATGAGCAGTGTGGAGCTGAGCCAAATTTGAACCTAAAGCTCAAACAGCCCAGAGAGGATGATATGGATCATGGTCTAATCACGTGCTCCCATGCTCGAGGACTTGCTCATATGGTTTGCTAAGTTATCTACAGGGAGCTAAACTCAAAAGAGCAATGCATTCTCTAGTTTAACTTGCCAAGTTACTCTACTCTCCACTTCATTCGAGAGATTGTTAAGGTGACAGACCTGCTGTCAAGCCCATTCCTCTACAATACATCAGTCCAAGGTCCAACATCGAACCCGCATATTACCGACCTAATATGTAGCCGAGGTCAAGTTAATCCCAATCCTGACCCAACCAACCGAGGGCCACTTGATAATGGACTACTTCCTGAACCAGGCTTTCCTCAATCCAGAACATCTAAGTTGCCAACCCTAACCTGACCTATTCAAAACCTGCTCTACTCGACAAATCGGATCATTAGGACTACATAATGGATAGTTGATATGCACCTTATTTTTGTAACATTAGTATTGTCCTTTGTAACTAAATATTCCTCTCTTTTTTTTCGGATTACAGCCCTACCCTTGTAACTTATTCCTTTTTCCTTTCTAATACGAATCCTTTTGTAATTTACATTAACTTAGGACTTACCCTTATAGGGTCATATAAATACTTGTAAATTGCAATAGCTACAATAGTGAATGATATTAACATTCAGACATTTTTCCTTTCTTGTGTAAGCTAAGTGTCTTTTGCTTACTTTTAACTATTCTTATCTAGCGTAGTAAGTGTGGATTAGTAGTGAGTGATCTTCGGCCATACTTGTACGTAATATCAAGTACGACTTAAGCTCGTATGTGGCATTGGTGTGTCATATCTACAGTCAGTGTATGAAGAACCCCTACTTAACCTTCAAATATCATTTATCCTTCAGATCATCTCAAGGTTCGAACCTACCTCCTGGTTTCGCGTAATATCACGGTTTGTGTGTTTATCATATGCTTGTATTATTTGAAAGTGATAAATAAACAAATTAAGCTTGAAATAACATCAAATTGATAGAAATTAAGTTGAAATCAAGATGAAATTAGCCCAAAATTACTATAAAGAATATATACTATTTTTACATCATTGGTATACTTAGTTGGACTTAACTGTGGCTAACCACCCTAATCCCTAACCAACCTTTATTACATCTTAATTAACAGTAAGATAAATACAATTAATAATAATAAAAAAAAATATGATTAGTTAGTGGGATTAAGGACAATTGTCCTTTAGGAGACAAGTTTATGCCCAAGAGGGCAAAAAGCATATGAAGGTACCATAATGTACCATGTACCACCCAAAAGCAATCCATTTGTCCCCCAATATCCTTCACTCCTACGTTAGCACCCATTCTCCAATTTTCTTTCATTTTTCACCATCATTCATTATATACAAATATCCTCAAATTCTCTCTCAAAAACCACCCCGAACTCTCACTTAATCTTTTACCCTCAACCATTCCCTACACATCTACCATCGGCAACCACTCCCTTACCACTACACTACTAAACACCCAACCACTAAGCTACACACCACCCTCACACACCCATTAACACACATACCACTCCATCTCACCAAGTTCATGGCACACACCCATAAAGATAAGTACCACATCTCAACTCTGGTAAATTAAGCAACCT
Source organism: Lumnitzera racemosa (assembly GCA_024138005.1). NCBI lineage: Eukaryota > Viridiplantae > Streptophyta > Magnoliopsida > Myrtales > Combretaceae > Lumnitzera > Lumnitzera racemosa. The sequence goes on along the minus strand of JAMXBC010000006.1, from coordinate 38,874,285 downwards.
TGTTTTCTTTAGTTTTTCACTTAGAATCATTTTGCACATTTTAGACACACATACACATACATAAACATGAGTATTCTAGATTTTTAGGATAGTAACATGGATAGTTAGTCAAGATAATGCACACATCAAGCTTAGTAGTTTAAGTATCACTATTAACATATAGTAAAGATTAGTGGTTAATAGGGTATATTAACAAATCATGAAGAAAGTCTAATAACACTTGTTTCATAAGCATGCCGCCACCTTCGTGCTAGGTTTCCAACATGTTTTCATTATATTAGATAGAAAAACCAACTCATATTAAGTCAAAACTTGGTTTAGGTTAAGGAAATGCATTGAAATAAATGATATATGGAAAATGCAATAAAAGCCCTTAAAAGATATCATGGCCGCCATTTATAGAAGATGTAATGGTTTGCAAGTTTTGATTTATTAAAGTAATAACATGATTAGTTAGTGTTAAATATGATTTAAAGTGTGATTAACCAAGTTAAGTTGGGTGATGATGAATTAGTGACTTAAACTAAGATAGTAATTAGGGACTAAAAATGGTATTAAAGACCCTATTAACAATAAGTTCCAAATCTGGAACTTTAGCTTAATTGGACCAAACTTAAGGTTTATAATGGGCTTAGGCCCAAAATGATGAATAGAATTGGGCTTAAGGTCTTAAAGTGTAAAACAGGCCCACAAATCCCCAAAAGAATTAAAATTAAGGCCCTATAAAGTAGTGACCAAATCTAAACACAAAAATAAAAAGCTCATTAACTAAAATATAAAATGCCCAATATGTTTTAAGGCCTATCCAACACATTCTCTATAGGCCTACTAACAAGTTAAGGCATTAAACTAGTGAAAAGAACCCATTTAGGTATACTAGAGTAATAATAAAGCCCACATATAAAACCTATTGAAATTGCATAGAAAATTCAAATTAAAACACTTAAATAAAAGCCCAAAAAGTTAAGTATGAGACCTGATACCAAAAACTTGGCCCAAACCCTAAGATGGTTAAACTATTCCATTGACCAACGAACTTAATTGACATAAACTGAACTCTTCTAAGCCTAAACGCCTAAAAAGAACCTCATCACTTAAAGGAACACTTGAAAATGATGAAAAATGACTCTAAAAGCATTAAGAACAGACTTAAAATGAAGAAATTATGGCCAAAATACAAAAATAGTAAAAGTGGAAGGTTTATGACGAGAAGGACTAAGTAGTTTAGAATACAATACATATGTACTTAATTATAATCTTCAGGTGACATGAACTCAAAGATCGACTCAACTGAAGATTATTGGGATTATTAGATATCATGGCTAAGTGAGTATAGCTACTCCTATCTTATCTTGCATTTGCTTGTAGTGTAGAGTATTGATCAATTACACATATATGAAATGGTTGTGCTTGGGGATAGGGATTTATATGTGCTTGTGTTAGTTGTACTTTCACGCTAAAATACTATAATATATCAAAACTAAGGATTGGTTACTACATTAAAAGATAGGGCATTTGGAGTGTCTAACATATATTTGGTTAGTCACCTATAAATCAGAATAATAATTATTTAACCTTAATATGAACAGGTCATGCATTGCATGTTTCTACATTAATATAAAAGAAGGGTGTCAATATTGAGTAGTAGAGTGAGAGATCATGCATATTCGATTCATATTTGTGTTATATTATTCTTGTATCGTATGGCATACCCGTACGACATGTTTTTGCCTCAACCTTTGGGATCTACTTAACTTTGGTAGCGTTGCCTTTTACTTGAGGCCGAACCATGTCTATTACTTTGTATCTACCAAGAGGAGATGATATTTGTTTGAACGATAGATGTATAGATCCATGTCTTGATGTGCCTAAATACTTCCCAACCAAAGCAACGGTAGGAGTAAAATCATGCTTTACACAATTGCCAGCAGGTTTTGTACAATGTGTGCATTCATATGCTTGTCTACATTGCATATCAATGTTTAAATAACTTACTTGTAAATTATTGTTGGTATGATAAGAAGGTTATTCATTAAGTAGTTGTCACTTACCCCCTTACAGTTTATTGTTGCAGCATAACTTATAGATAGAGTCGGGTCACGGGATGCCTAACGTTAAAACCTGTAGCTTTAGGATGGTCAGAGGGAAGATGAGAGCATAAGTGGACACTTATTTTATATTTGGACTCTCAAGTATTTATTATATCTTTTGAGGGTATACAGTAGCATAGATTACTAGTTTTTTAATTATGGTCTATGTGACTTAATTTAAGGGAGTACTGTTTACCCTTATGTTTTATGTTATCTAATATTATATGTCTAAACTTTTAACTCCATGCCTTGATATTACTTTATACCAGTCTTTCCAGTGGAAGCTAGGGTTATGTTGACACCTTAGGTAGTGCAACAAAGATTCCTGATCAGTAATGGTACTAGTCTCGGATCTTCCGATGTACAGATGGTACTATCATAACTTTATTGCCCCTTGGGTTGTGACATTTGCTATAGCATTAATACGAAGACCATACTGGCTATTACGTAAACTATTATACGAAGATGTAGACAATTGGTTGAATGAGAATCATCATATGCTTGCCATGCTTATGAAAAATTACCATACATTACCACATAAATCTATTATTGTAATAAAGTGACCATATTGTCTAAACCGTAGCTTTCTTAAAGCTGCTCTCTAATTATTAAAAATCCATATTGTTAATATGAACACCAAAACTGCACTTAATTATGATGTACCTAACTAATATGTTTCCGAAACTTCATTCCATCCCATATAATTTAAACCAAATTTATCCATCAAAATATTACACCTTATTAAAATTAATCCCCATAGATATATGTCCAACTTTAGTAGAATGCATAGAATATATTACCCTAATATAATCGATAAGACAAGTTGCTTCTTTAATTTGATCAAATGTCCAAATCAAATGTACCAAGAAATCAAATGATCTAGCTTTTGCATGTATTGGGTTGTACTTTTTTAGTAATCCTCTTAGTTATTTAAATCTCCTTACTACTTCACTTTAGAAACCATTGATATAACTATAGAGTCATCTTAAACCTCACGATTCTTAAGTTAAAATACTTAAAATAAGTCGCATGCTTAATAAACATTAGTATTAACATTTATTCATTTCTTTCTTCCCCGTTGACTACAACTATTATCGATTCATATTTGGTTACTCGAAGCTTTCTTAGGGTTGCCTAAAATACTAGAAGCAGAGACATGGTCAAAGCATGTGCACCCAATGTACTTCTTTCACGACATGCTCTAGCTGGTAAGGGATGGGTATGCAAAACTTCCGCTGGTTCTTAAGCTAACGGGTTTTGAATGACCTAAGCGATAATCTTCTTATTTTGGAAAGGAATAGGGATTAAGATTTTAATACATGTTTTAGTATTATCATAATTATATTAGGAGATTTAACATTTGTATTTAAGGTTGTATGCTTACGAGGATTGGAGGAATCTTAGTTATCCAGGTGAATACCCCCTACTTAAAGTTGTGTTGTAAGGTGGTCAAAATACTGCAAACCATTCGTCTTTGTTTGTATTGTTGCGGATTCACTTAAGTGAATACCTATAACAACCTTAATGGGGGCCTAATAGAATTATCCTAAAATTGTCATATTATGTGTGCATTCACAATTTAAAGATAGCTTTATAAGTTAAAGATTACAAAACTCTAATCAAATATTCATTCATTATATTTAATCATAACATATATAGTACATTTATATCAAAATTTCTGTAGAAACCAACATTTCATAGTTCACTAAAACTGTAAAGAATTAGAATCCCTTACCAAACAATAAGATTAGGTAGCCAAAATCTCTTAAAGGGCATGGGTTCTAGCAAGCTTAAAGTGGTAGAGATTTTGAAAATAGAATACATATTTTAATATTCTTCCTCACACAATCTAAGTTTAAACAAGATGATATTCTGTACGACACCTATCTTTCGATATCTCAATCTAGTAAACTAATTACTTGGCTCCTAACTTATTCCTAACTTTAGGTTACCTACAAGAAAGATTATTGAGGGGTGAGTAAAACCATAACTCAGCGAAATCATTCATCATACCATACAACAAACAATTAGTAAACAAGCTATCAACCATTAACATTTAATGCATGTACAACCATATGAATGCAATAGTATATACAGTCATCCGGAAACTGTATATAACTCGAATTTATGCCCTCCAATAGCCAAAGGTTAGGGAATAAGTTCTAATGTATTTGCTTGAAGCACCACCATTCTAAGCAAAATCACCCTTGGCCTAATGTCTTATTAATTGATCATAATATATTAAAATACTGTGAATCTAGTTCCAGCAGAGTCTTAATTTTAGATATTGAAATAATAATAATATGATAATACATATAGGCTTAAGAGCGTGGGTAACCTTAAGTAGTTGTATTAGTGGATGAAGCTCTAATCAAAAGACGGTATTCCCTAATATGTGGTAGTTTCCAAAGATCAAGGTGAGGTTACAGACGATGCATCACTTTCGTGTGGCCTCTTTATGCCACCACATGATGTTGATGACCTTCTTCATGTATTTATGCAATGCATACCCAATTTAAGTTTTAAGCTGAATCCACTTAAATTCATTACGAGGTAACCAAACATATAAGATAGATACTCAACAATTATGCAATTAATAAGTATAACAACCAAATTCATGTTTCATATCGTTTATAGTATTTTACATAATATAGCAAGCAAACTAAGCACATGCATTCCTCATATCCCCAAGCAACTCAATTTCATATCATTAATTACTTAAGTTGCAACTATATTACAAGTATAAGCAATTTTGGTAATCATAGAGAGTTACTCACATGTCTAAGTGTCTTGTTAAAATAATCCCCTGAAAGTAATTGATGGAGCAACTTTGGATATTCTCATCACCTAAATAATTAACAAGTAATTAAGTGTCTAGCATCGTGGCTGAAATAAACCAACACTTAATTGAATAGATTTACTTACCATCCCATTTGAACACACTTTATGTAATGAAATTTATCCATTTTTATTCTGTTTTTAATGAATAATTATTATTTTGATGTTTGATCAATCCAGGTTTTACATGAACTTCGAGAAAAAGGTAAATCTAGTTTGCACAAGAGGTTGGAGTAGGAGGGATTCATAATTCTATTAAACCTTTTTCTTTTTTTCTTTTCTCCTTGTTTCTCTCTTTTTTATAAGATAGCTAGTTAATAGATTCATTTATAAGTCAAACATGATTTGGTTAGGTTATTTGATTAGAAGGGTTATGGGTGTACGACATTATTCATAATTATTTTTAAGGTTTAATAAATACATTGCTATTTTTTAAATTTAGCACTAAAGTGAAATTTTTTGTCTTATAATTTAGCCCAAGTCATGGTTTAACATGAATTTATTAGGTTTCCATAAGGTTATTGATGTCAAATTCTAAGCCAATTTTGGTTATCTATTATGTTTGTGAAAGTAAGCTTTCGAGACTTATATAATGTATGGGTTGGCTACTCTAATTTGATCCCATTCATTGGTTTTTAAATTTTTATCTATAAATTTGGGTTCATTCCACTATACTATACCTATGCCAATTAATTGTTTATGTGCGTATGCTTGATGTGAAAAGCCTTTCTTTATTTATGTAGAACTTTGGTATAGCTCTAAAATTCTTAGATGAAGTTATTCCATTTCCAGCATTCACTGCATGCATGCATATATCATAAAATTTCCTTATGTGTTCATTTCCTTTAAACTTTTAAAGCATTATGAACCATCGTGAACCATATCATACATGTACCTACTAAATTATTCATCTAACTTTTAAGTTCTCTTATTTCAACCAACATAATATGCCATTCACAAAAAGACTCATGTATTATACAACCTAATAATACTATACAATTAAGATTGTTTTTATGTACATTTTCTCATACATTAATATTAGTGCTTCGCTTGTACATAACTTTAATAAATTTGTCATATCCTAATTTTATCAAAGATTCATAATATATATGTGTATGTATGTATATGTAGATGTTTAAACAAAATCCATGAATTCATTTTTATCCCAAATCCTTGGTCTATGCCTATGTAAGTGCATGCTTTACTTAATTAGTTTTCGATATTCATAACTTAATTAAAAATTTCCTTGATTTCCTTCGTGTGTGTGTTCGGCAAGCAGGTGATCTGTACAATTTCTCTATGTACTATTGAATTCAGACATGTAATACCCTACCAAATTCCTACTTTCTCCAAAGATGCATTAGTCCATATTTTACGAATTAATCAGCCAATGTGAAGGCATTATTCCGTGTATAGTATGGCTTACGAGACATGTATAATGACAACGATGACGATAATAATAATACTAATAGCGATGTTAGTAAAACCCTTATTTGAATGGTAATCTGAAGAAAAGGTGAGAGGCCTTCAAATACACGATAATAAGGCAAAAGCAATAAAATAATCAGATATCTTCTTTTAACAACTGAGTCAAGTTTTTAGCAAACTTTTGTTCGTTCATTTGTAGCAATAATCATATCGTTATACTGAAATTTGATCATCATCAGTTAAAAGAAATTGGACAACAAGTCCATTATCACATGATCAAAAGTGAAATCCAAGTCCTGGAAAATGATTCCATTCAGATGATATCATTTTATAAAATTCCATTACTCAATTAACAAAAATACAGTTTATATAACATGTGTACTATATACTATTTACTAAATCATACAATTACAAACCATGTTTATGTATTAATGTCCATAATCATATTGCAGTAATATTATGTTATATCATATATAGTTGATATCATGTTAATATAATTATTACAAATGATTATTATTAAGGATGGTGTTTCTTTTCCTCATTTCATGCATATTGCAAATATTCAACATTCCCGTACCGATTCCTATTTGGGTTTCTTTTGGTCCTTTTTGTTTATTTCTTTTCCTTCTTTTTTTTTTTAATATATACATATATATGTGTGTATCTAGAGAGATATACAATTCTTTATATTAGGGTTGGACAAAAAAAGGGCAAATTGCAGATCGAACTGTAAATAAAACCAAACAAAAAAAATCAATTCTTTTATAATCGTTTGATTTACTATTCGATTCGATTATATATAAATGGTTCGCAATTCAACTCAGGAAAACGAACCAAACCAAATTACTTAGTTAAATAAAAAAAATTCACGCAATTATTTTATATTTTTTTTTCAATAAGTCTTCATAGATTTCATCAAATTTTTTATATTTTATTATTCTTTATCTTAATTTTGTGTCAATTATTAAATTAAGTTGAGTGAATTTCATATTCATTGGAGATAAAAATATTTAGTCAAACTTTGACACATATGGTTTGAACTATGGATCGAATCGAACTAATCAATTTTAATTAGGTTCGAAAAAATTATGAATTGTATCTTATGGTTAGGTTCAACCTAAAAAAAAAAAAATCATTATATTAGGTTCGATTCGATATAAAGAGAAATCATACTGAACTAAACCATGCCCATACCCCTACTTTATATCAATATTATTGCCATTTCCTAATCCTATAGGGGATTTCACCTTAGCAATCCCTTTTCTTAGCTAACCTTACCCTCTCTCCAGTAGTCACAATAGAAAACATACTTGAAGAAACTTACGAAAGCAGTGACTTACCTAAGAGTATAGCAACATCCAAGTTCGGTTAAGTCGGCTATGAATGGAGACATCACATTTGTCGAAGAAGAAGAAAGATGGCCTAGTTCATGATGTCCAAATAAGTAATTTGTGAGTAAGGAAAGAGAAAAAAGAAAGGGAGAAAATTTCAGATTAGCGAGATGGTTAGGGTATAGAGGACAACACAAGGAGTTGAACATTTACCTTAGAGTTGTTTGGTAAACAATGGTTACCCACTATCGACTTCATTGGAGTCTTATTTTTACGTAACAAGGACAGCTAATGCAAGAGTCAAGAAAAAATTACTTGTGTAAACTAACGCAAATGAGTTCTTAACTAAGTTAAGGATTTACTTAGTTTAGTTGTAATAGCAGTGGCCTCCTTGTCATGCTTCATCGAAGCTTCTTATCATACACTACGAATCACTCTATTTTTCCTTCTTATGAGCAGGGGATGGTTCTAAGCACATAACAGAGAGAAAGGAAAGTAATTTAAATAAGAAAAGAAGGAGTGGGGTAGGCTAACCAGGAGGAGATAAAGTAGGAATTAAAGTTTCACTTACCCATCCTTAAAAATGATTATGAAGAAGTCTTAGGAGCCATAATGATGAGTTGCTGACCATTGGTCCTCTTATGTGCACACGACTTCGAGGCCTTCAATCCCTCACTTGAAGAATCCTCTCTTAGTAGCTTGCCGATGATGAGAGATTCTACGTAAAGCAAGGATGGCTAAATTCCTTGACAACTCCAAGAGGTTACACCCTGTTCTATTGTCTCTTTTATGCCGACATTAACTATTCACTTGCCAAGGGTTCTGTGCCAAGAAACTCCTGCTGAGTGACAAGACACTTTTCTTCGAGTTGAGTACTTTCTTCCAATTACCTACTAACCCCTGATGTTGCAATATCTTGATTCCCCTCGCCTGTTATGATCAAATAATATATATACGGAACTAATGTTGTACTGCCACCTGCCCCTTTCACCTAACACTGTACTATTTTTCCCTTTTGTTGTTTGTCCTTTTTACCCTTTTTCATATATACTAAGAATTCTTCTTTTGTATTCCTTTTTGTAATTTCTTTATTTGAATGGTTTCCCTATAGACTTACTATAAATAATCCCTTTTGCTTATAAGCTTGAATCATCTTATATCACAAATATACATTAAATATACTGTTCCTGTGAGACTACTCCCTCTCCAAGACCATTTTTATACACTCTTATCTAATCTTACCAAGTAACTTAGGATTAGTGGTGGGTGGACCTTTACATCAACTCGTTCGTCATATTAAGTGAAGTGTCAAATCGTATTGTGCTCATAGGTGGGTCATGTCCTTTGAGCAGCCTTACATCAACTACGCTTGTTAATTTGTAAACCAATTCATTCTATTTTCTTCGATATTTCAAAAGACCCACTAATTCAAATTTACTATGGTAAGCCTTAGTGATAACTGAGCTCCTAGGCACATAATAAAATCTTGATATCAGAGCTTAAAGTTGTGACCAAGATATGTGTAGTGATTGTCCTTACTAGTTGCTGTTTAAGATATTTGTGTGTATAGAAAGCTTTCCTGCATGAAGTGTGTTCTAAAGCTTATTTTTTACGAGAATGTCGAACCCTAGTGTTTAGGAAGAGATTAAGGACGCTAAGAGTGATGCTTATGGATGTGGTTAAGTTACCTAACAAACACTATGTACTACTGACGAGCAAATACAAGACCTTGCTACTATTGTGGCTAATTTAGTTGTTTCTGTACAGAGAGTCTTAGAGACTAGGTTGAGAGAGAGAGTAGTTGAACAAGGCCGAGAAATGAGACAGAGGCTTAGAAGGCAGATGAATGAATGAACACTGGAAGCCTTTCTTGTGAACCAAGCACCACCGCATCGTGCCGATAGAGTGGCAAGAAGAAGGTTAGAGTTAGACGACGTGGAAGAGTATGAAGAAGAAGAGGAAAGTTTATGTTCGGATTGATGAGTGTGAGATTAAAGCCTCGGGAGGTGCCAAACACCTTATGGTACAGATTTTAAGCTTCATTGGGTTTTGGTACGGCTGATAACTACCTAGATTAGGAAGAGAAGAGAAGATTGAGAAGATATTTAACTACTACGATTATGAGGATGTTGTTCGTATTTGAGTGGCTGCATTGGAATTTTCTAGATATGCAGTAATGTAGTGGTAGAAGTTGCAAAATGTCTGCCTGAGAGCCCGACGAGAAGTTCGGACATGGAATGAAATGAAGTAAGTCTTGAGAGGTAGGTTCATTCTTGAACACTATGAACAAGATACTTTCAGACGTCTCTAAGACTTAAGACAAGGTAGCAGATCAGTGGACAACTATGGCCGAAAGTTTCAATTACTCATGATCCGGTGTGATGTTGACGAACACGAGATGGAACTATCACTAAGTTTATTTCTGGGCTTAAGACCGAGATTGGTAACATAGTAGAGCTATAGAGCCTTGTAACTCTAGATAGAGCCATTAGGGTGGCATAAAGAGTCGAAAGGCAGAGGCAAAACCAGGTTAATCATATGTTAAGTAACCGACCTATGCTATTGAACAGAAGCAGCATGCCAAGTTTACTAAGGAATGACCAAGCATCCAACAGTTCTAAGGTGGAACATTTAGGGCAAGTGCTTATTCAACTAGAAGAAGGTCAAGGTAAGAGCAAGGTTAAGGAACTTGAGGTCTAAAAAGACCAAGGTTAAGGCTCTAGCAGAAAGACTCGAGAAATCAAATACTTTAAATGTCTCGGTTATGGACATATGGCGTCAATACCCAAACCACCAAGTCATGACTATAAAGGGAGGCAGGCTCTGGTTTGAAGTAGAGAGTGCAAGCAAAGGAGAAGAAGAGATGGGAGTTGAGCATATGTTGGAAGAGTTTCAAGAAGACATCGATGTCGAGACACCTCCTGAGGTCGGTGCTGAGTACTATTTTGTCGTTTAATGGTCTCTTAGTACATTTGTGGCAGAAGAGAATAAGCAGAGGGAGAACCTCTTCCATATGAATTGCCGAGTGAATGGCAAGCTTTGTGCTTTGATCATTGATGGAAGGAGCCACACCAATGTCATAGCTTAAGGGGTTGTTAAGGCTATGAAACTTCCAACCCTCCTATATCCTAAACCATACAAGATTCATTGGTTGAATGAGAAAGGAGGCTTACATGTTGCTAAGCAAGTTAGAGTACCCAATACCATCAGTGATAGGTACAGGGACGGGGTGTTGTGTGATGTCCTTCCAATGTGCGCTTCTCACATATTACTCAGTCGACCATAGCTGTTTGACTTGAGAGTATTGCACGATGGGTATGGGAACACCTACATGTTCTAGAAGGGTAGAAAGAAAATAATATTGACGCCTATGAGTCTTAAGGAAGTGCAGGAAGCCTAAGAACAGATTGCTAGATCTTTACAGCGAAAGTCCTTAGTGATTTCCTGAGCTTAGTTTGCCCAAGAAGTTAAGGCCGGGGACTATGTGCTTCTTCTAGTCAGGAGACTCTTAGAGGTAAGAGATGCCAAGAAATGCCCAACTGAAGTGAGAGCTCTATTAAAAGAATATGCCAAAAGGTTTACCACCTTTAAGAGGCATTGAGCATTGCATTAATCTTCAATAAGAGTAGCTCTACCAAATTGACCTACTTATAGCTCAATCCTAAGCAGACAGTCAAGTTGAAGAAGCAAGTTAATGAGTTGGTGGATCGCAGGTATGTCTAAGAGAGCATGAGCCCATGTGCCATCCTTGTCGTGCTAGTACCAAAGAAAGATGGGCTATGGAGAATGTGAATTGATAGTCGTGCCATCAACAAAATTACTGTTAAGTACCGATACCTGATCCTACAGTTGGATGATATGCTTAATGAGTTGCATAGTGCTTACATCTTTTCAAAGATTGATTTGAAAAGTGGCTACCACCAAATATGAATGAGGCTTGGAGATGAATGGAAGATAGCCTTCAAAATAAAGGATAGCTTATTTGAATGGATGGTAATGCCATTTGGCCTAACTAATGTGCCGAGTACATTTATGTGGCTAATGAATCATGTGCTTAGAACATTGATTAGCAAATGTGTTCTGGTCTATTTTAATGACATTTCGGTCTACAATGTCAACCTCATCACTTATGTTGAGCATTGAAGATCGGTTTCGACATCCTCTATACTGAGAGATTATTTGGTAACTTGAAGAAATGTGTATTCTGTCAAAGTGAGGTTATATTCCTCGGATATGTTGTTTTAGGGAAAGGAGTTCGAGTTGATGACCAGAAAGTCAAAGCTATTCTTAAGTGACCTGCGTTTTTAAAAAGTTAGGAGCTTCCATAATCTAGCTTTGTTCTATTGAAGATTCATTTGGAACTTCAGTTCCATAATTGTATCGTTAATTGAATTGGCCAAGAAAAATACTGAGTTTAGGTGATCGGAGAAAGCTCAGAAGAGTTTTGACGATGTGAAGTATAAGTTAATGTCTGCTCCAATACTCGCCCTACCATATTTTGAGAAGGTTTTTGAGGTTGAATACGATGCGTCTAGCATTGGCATTGGTGCTGTCCTTATGTCCTGAATTACTCAACCTACAATAAGGAGTTCTACGCCTTTGTTCAAACACTGCAAAACTAGTAGCATTATCTATTGCCAATAGAGTTCATCATCTACTCAGATCATCAGTCTCTCAAGCATCTTCGTGGGTAGCAGAAACTCGCTCGGCATCATACTAAATGGGTTGAATTCCTGGAGTCTTTTTGCTACATCATTTGGTATAAGAAAGGGAGCACCAACATTGTAGCCAATGCTCTTTCTCATCATCATACCCTTATTACAACTATGCAAGCCAAAGTACTTGGATTCGGCACCCTACCCGATCAATATGAGCCTACCCAGTATTTTGTGCCCTTAATGGCCAAGTGTAATGTTGAAGGTGTTGTGGATGGATACTACTTGAGTCAAGGGTTTCTGATGAAAGGTAAGCAAGTTTGTGTGTTGATTGGTTTAGTTAGAGAATTATTCATCAGTGAAGCTTATGTTGGAGGTTTGGTCGGCCATTTTAGCAAAAAGAGGACGGCTAAAATACTGAAAGAACATTTCTACTAGCCTAGGATAACGAAGGATGTACGTTGAGTTCTTGATAGGTATAGGGTGTGTAAACATGGAAAAGGAATGAGAGTGCCATACAGAGAATACACACCCCTACCCATACCTAAGCGCCCATAGATTAACCTAAGCATGGATTTCATGCTTAGCTTTCCCTGAATGCTAGAAGACATGCTCTATTATGGTTGTGGTCGATCGTTTCAGCGAGATGAGCCATTTCATTTCCTTTCATAAAATTAATGATGCTTTGTTTATCACTAACCTCTTTTTGCAAGAAATTGTACATATGCATGGGCTACCGAAGAATATTGTATCCGACTGTCATTCGAAGTTCATGAGCTTCTTCTGGAAAACCCGGTGGAGGAAACTCGACACCAAGCTTATGTACAGTACTTCTTGTTACCCTCAGATAGATGGCCAAACTAAAGTAGTAAACACAATAGTCAGCAACCTTCCATGAGCGACTATGGGGAAGAATTTACATGATTGGGACTTATGCCTACCTGTCATTAAGTTCGCTTACAACCGATCAGTTCACAACTCAACAGGAAGGTTACCTTTTAAGGTCATCTATAGAATCAACCCGAACTTGCCCCTAGATATAGCTATCAGCTTGGCTATATAAGGGGAAAGCCAATCAAGCCTACAACACGTTGAGGAATTCCAAAAGTTGCATCAAAAGGTTACTGAACATTTGGTACAAACTGTAGCTCGACAGAAGGAATAGGGAAGCCAAGGAAGGAGATGAGTGGTTTACAACCTTAAGACCTTGTCTGGGTTCACCTCAGTAAGGAGCATTTCCCTGGGAAGAGAATGAACGAGCTTTCCTCTAGATTAAATGGACCTTTTAAGATCCTTAAGCGCATTAATGACAATGCCTATGAGTTGAAGCTGCTCAATAGATACGGTGTATCTACTACTTTTAATGTGGCTAATCTCATACCCTACGCACTTGATGAAAAAGAGGGTTAAGATTTAAGGGCAAATCTTCAACAACCTTAGGGAACTGATGAACTGTCGACCACTGGTCCTCTTACGTGTGCATGACTTTAAGGCCTCCAATCCCTCACTAGAAGAATCCTCTCTCGAAAACTTGTCGATGACGAAAGACTCTACATGGAAGAAGGATGGTTGAATCCCTTGATAACTCCAGGAGGTTACACCTTACTCTGTTCTCTCTCTTATGTCGATGCCGACTATTCACTTGCCGAGGGTTCTGTGCCAAATGATCGAACTTTCAATTGCCGAGAAACTCCTATAGAGTGACAAGAAACTTTTCTTTAGGTTGAGTACTTTCTTTCGGCTTCCTACTAACCCCTGATACTGCAACATCTTGGTTCCCCTCACTGCTACTATAAAAGAATCTATATATGGAACCAATGTTTCACTACCACCTGTCCCTTTCACCTGACACTAAGCTATCTTTTCCTTTTTGTTGTTTGTCTTTTTTATCCTTTTTTGTATCTATTGGGAATTCTTCTTTTGTATGCCTTTTTGTAATTTCTTTATTTGTATGGTTATCCTAGGGACTTATTGTAAATAGTCTCTCTTGCTTGTAAGTCAAAATCATCTTACAACACAAATATACATTGAATATACTGTTCCTGTGAGACCACTCTTTCTCCAAGACTATTCTTATATACTCTTATCTAATCTTGTCGAATGGCTCAAGATTAGTGATGGGTAGATCTTGACATCAACTTGTACATCATTTTAAATGAAGTATCAAGTCATGTTGTGTTCGCAAGTGGGTCATATCCTCCGAGCAACCTCACATCAGCTACTATTGTCAATTCATAGACCAATTCATTCTATTTTCTTTAATATTTCTAAGGACCTACTAGTTCGAATCTGTTATGGTAAGCCTTAGTAATAACTGAGCTCCTAGGTACATCACATAATAGGATCAAGGCATCACATATACACATTAAGTTGAGAGAGTATGTGCGGATTACTTGAGAATTGATACGATAATCAATGGAACCAAGTTTCCAATATACATATCATGATAGCACCAAATGAGAGAAAGGGACTGCGAAGTAATATTAAAACTTATTTTTTAATAAGGTTTTGAGACAAGTTTTGGGAAATGCCTAAAAATCATATAGGGCTTCAAGACGGGTTCTAAGTTTTTTAAAATATCCATTGGAAAACTCACTACTCCGTAAAAAATAACTCAAGTGTAAAAAAACTCGCAAGTTCCTAGATTTTATACTTTTGATTAAGTATGGATATAATGTCATTATGTTTGATTACAGTAAATCCAATATTATAAAGCAAAAGGTTGATCATTTTGAGTTCACACAATTATGGAGATGCTTCTATATTTTGACACGCAAGCATCAAATTTGCTTTGCTTGTAAAGCCAATTTTCTTATTTATGTCTTGTTTATTTATTTATTTGTTGTCAGCAAGAAAGCATTTTTTTCCGTTCTTGTAGAGTAAAACTATGTGGATGATAATTTTAAAGATGTTTATACTATAATGTATGTCATTCTTTTGTTTACATAGTATAAAAGCATTTTTTTTTCTTGACAAGAAAGCAATGTGATTTGATCAAGCAATAGTTTCAGAGGTTTGCTTTACCTATAACAAGAACGAGGAGCTTGATATTTATTGAAATAAATTCTAAGCAATTTTTAGTTTAACATTCCATTTATGTTTTGTAGTACTACTTTGCATCTATAAATTTTCAGTGTTTTTTTTTTTCCTAATCTTTACATTATCTATTTAATTTGTGTAGTTAAATTTACATAACTTACCGTTAAAGGAAAAAAGAAGAAGAAGAAGAAGAGAAAAATAGGTTCCAAGTTTCCCAACGAGCTTATCAGGCGGGTTTCAAGTAAGATACACTATAGGTAATGGGACGGGTACTAAGATTGTTAACCCCGTCCCAAACTCGCAGTTGTATCCCTAGGAATTATGTAATTAATATTTTTGGCTTCAGTGAATTGGAAGGGTTACTATGTTGAGTAGATTGTGTCTGCTAATAAGGATATTGCGGAATCGTTTTGGATTATAAGGAGAGGTAATCTAATGACCTTGTACTATTTCCATTCTTCTTTATTTATTAATAGTATTTCTACTATCATTATTATTTGGTTGATTATCTCTATTGTTATTATTATTAAGTTTATATGTGTAAGTGTTTACGTTATTAGATTTAATGTAATTTCATTGGGAAAAGGAAAAAAGTTATAAAAAAAATAATCCCCAAAATACAGTTTCTAGAAAAATATTCTCAAGAATATGATACTTAAAATTGTCTCTTGAAGAGGCGATTTTGGATGGCTTCTCTATCTACCTAAGACTCTTCTTCTTCTTCCTTCCATTTCATTTATAGAATGATCTGTCTCTCTCTAAAAAACACAAAGATAAACCCCACTTCACCCATTACGATTCCTATCCATTTTTTTTTTAAATTCAGTTGTAGATTTTGCATGGCAACATAGCATATGACACATCTCTAGAAAAATTTTTGCAAAACGATATAAAAAAACGCAATCTCCTCGGTTTCTCTCATTAGAAGATGATAAACGAAAAGTTAACAGTTTTTCATCTTTTGATCGGTTTTATGGACATGTAACTATGTGAAATAATGTTATTGTTGAATATGTCATGGTACATTGTTGCCTATATCGAGTTTTTTTACGTACCGAACTGTCCATGTTAGTTTATTATACATGTACCCGTAATATGTGATATGAGGAGACTTATTTAATATTAATACAACTAGTTGAGTTAGTTAGTTTTTGCATAAAAAAATTGTTAGTAATTAAGCAATTGTCGTAAGGCTTATGCTTCTACATATTAAATTTAGTTTTGTATCAATGGCTATTCATGAATGTATGGTATTGGTCTCGTATAAGATATTAAGAGTAGGGTTGAATTGATATCTTCAAATTTTTTAAAAACTTTTCCAATATAAGAAAAATAAAATTACCACTCTTAACAACTTATATTGGTGAACATTGATATTTTAATAATTCAACACATAATAATTAATAAAGCAAATTAAAAGAGTAAGGAATGGGAATATCAAGCAAAGAATTTATAGAGCTTCAACTGTTTGCCTACTGTTCTCTTCTAGCTTCACTATTGGGGAATTGGTCTACTTCACCAATGTCATTTCACTTGATCCACTAAATCAAATCACAAAGAGATTACAAATACTTTTCACACATGGATTTTACAATACTCTGCTCTGTTTATCTAACCTTTCTGCAATCTAGGCTAATATAGATCTATAAAATACAAATGTACTTATGTTCAATACTCAAACAACAAATAAGTTTTATAAATTATAATTGAGAACAAAAGTATAAATCTCAATTAATTTCGCTTTAAAGAGAAATAACGATTGTTGTATTGTTTACTTCAGAGGAACTTTTTGAATAAGTATTTGAAGGATTTTATGTAGCATTTTAGAAGATTGAAACTAATCGCACTTCTTTTTGTATAGCAAAAACATTTTTCCAGATTTGTATTATTGTCTTTAAAAGAAGTTTTGAATCTGTTTCCTTTTTATATTGAAATCTTCCAACGATTAAATTTTTGTAGATTATCTTTACTTCCATATTTATCAAAGCGTTAATTGTTAAAGATAAATCCTTAGATATTTGGAAAAGATCTCAATCAATTTAAATTAAAAAAGCAACTCCCGAATAAGCTTCATATTCAAAATTTGAAATTTCACAAAATTTGAATCAACCTTATCCTTATCCATTTTTGTGCATATCTTAATTTATCAAAAGTAAATTTACTAAAAAATAATCTCCAAAGATCATGATTCCATCTTGAGTAAAATGGGATTAAGTGTATTTTCCTAATACACCCAATCTAGTGGAGCTAGGCCTTGTTCAATTCAAATCTGATATGAATTAAATTTCATCGTCATATTTTTCTATACCAACTTTCTGAATAACCTTCTAAAGAGTATCAATCTTCTTTTTTTTTTTTGAAGTTTCCGAACAAGTTTCTAAAGTATTTTTACCAATTCTTCTTATAAGAAATTTTGAAACACTTTTTGAAGATTTTCAGACTAATCTCTATTTCAATCATTTCAAACCTTCTAAACAAGTTTCTGAATGCACCTCAATTTGCAATTTTAAACTTTATAAATACCTGCATTCTTGTTAGTACATTAGTATTCTTTTCTTTTATTATCATCAAAATCTATGAGAAATATCTAACATATAGATGTACATATACGATATGGGTTGGTTCGGTGTTGAGAATTTTATTGAGTTGATATAACAAACAGGTGAAGATATATAATATGAGGGTGGTTTGCTACATTGAAGAAAATATTTTAGAAGGAGAGGATGGGGTGCATTACGATAAGTGTCTGACAATAGTAGTTAGAGTACCAATTGGAGTAACTTATGATCAATTGGTTAGCTTGATATATAACTAGCTCCGAGTTGACATGATAACTCACCAGGTCGATTTAATTCATAAATGTCCCCTTGTAGGAGGGAGTAAGAACATGCTCTGTGTTGTTCTTATAAAGGGGCGATTATAATGTCCAATAGTTATTGGCATCCTTACAGGGATGTGGTAAAGTAAGTGGTTAGGTAGAAATGAATATTGAAGTTCATGAAATTGACATTCTCTGACTATTGAGTATGATTTTGGAGGGCATTACTGTAATGTTAGGGTTCAAGTAAAAACTCAAGTGTTTCAATATCAATCGATTCCACATAGTGATATACTGGGTAGCAGTTGCATGCCTCGTCAAAATAACATGCTGATCATGACTATTAGAGAGATGATACATATACTTTCCACTTCCATATAGAAAAGATGATAGTTAAGATGATAGTTACTCTTCAGGATGCCTCTACATTGATTGGTCTACTGGTTAATGGTCGATTTATGATGAGTAGCTTGTAATTAGGCTGGGTTGACATGTGCTTATAGTTGCTAGGATTGTGTCCTCCTCTAAGTGCTATAAATGGGGCTCGAGTGAAGTTGTCCTAGTTAAAGGATGACTTCAATGACTTACTTGTAGATGCAGATGATATTACTATTCAATGATACACTTAAGCTCATATTATACAGCTGAATAGAGGGATGCTACTCTCAAACAATTCAAACAACATGGTGCATTTGATGTTCCTTCCCTTTGGTGCGTTTCCGAAGTTGGACACATGGAGAGGCACCACAATGAACTAAAACAAGAAAATAAAATGAGGGTTTTAGAAAATTTGTAAGCTATCTAGCTGGATATGACGCACCAATAAGATCCAACACGGCCTACAATCTGCCAAATATGACATACCAATTCTAACTAAAGGGAATAGATAAGAGTTGAATGATAATGAGACCACTAAGGTTGCTCAATGTAAATAATTCTATATTGATGAGTTGATTGTTTATATACAAGAAAGTGGAGTTTTATATACCCATCTGCTAGGGTTACGTTACATGTATAAAAAAACAAAAGGGTATTCTACAATTAGGTTACATAAAACATATTAAAGGGGGTAAAAGAGACAAAGAATATACCAATATGGAAAAGAAGGAATCATTCTGGAAGGCTGTGTTCAGGGAAGACGTATCGCTTGATGGCTGGTCATTAGAAATATGATATAAAGTAGGTGGAAGCAGAAAAGCATTGCAGTCAAGGGTCGACCTGATCTAAATTAGGTCGGGAGCCAATTAGTACGGTAACAAAGTCAGCTGAATAGGAGTCAGATGCCTATGGTTAGTTGAGGAGCTGGGTTCGACTAGTCCTGGGCTGCCTTCTAGAATAAGACTTTGCTGTTGAGCAGGAACATGTTTAATACATATGAGAATTTGACTGACAAATTAGTAGGAGATCAGTTCAAAATAGGGATCCCTGTCTCGACTTTGGTTACAAGTTAGTATTTTCTGTACGAGTCCTTAGAGTCCTTTGACTCGACTACAAGTGATTAGTCCAAGGGCCTGATTCTTATCATTTGCCTAGTGGTCGGAAAGATTTACCCTCAAATCTAAAGTGGTTTCTGCTTCTTCTTCTAGGATGCACGTGAGGTCTTCTTCTACTAGTTGGTGAGGGATCAGATCAGATACATTAAAGGTGGAAGAAACATCGTAGTCATCAAGCAACTTGATTTAGTAAGCATTGAGGTAGATCTTCTTCAAGACTTTGAATGAATCTTTAGCTTGAGGAGATAGCTTGTTTTGTCTTAAGTGTGGGAATCATTCTTGGCTGAGATATATCCATACCAAGTCTCCTAGGTGGAAAGAAATAGTTTGGTAGCCTCGACTACCAATTTCTTGCTGTCTCTGATTGAATTTAGCAATCTTCTTAGTTACAGATTGGTGTAGTTCATGCAATTCTTAAGCTTGGTCAACTCCGAATTGACTCTTTCTTTAGTAGTTGTTAAGGTATTGATCATATCTAGGGGAATAGCAAGGTTAAGGCCATAGACGACCTCTAATGGGGTCTTCCTAGTAATGCTATAGACAGT
Organism: Lumnitzera racemosa; assembly: GCA_024138005.1. Lineage (NCBI taxonomy): Eukaryota > Viridiplantae > Streptophyta > Magnoliopsida > Myrtales > Combretaceae > Lumnitzera > Lumnitzera racemosa. The sequence goes on along the minus strand of JAMXBC010000006.1, from coordinate 38,854,048 downwards.
TTGGTTGTATGTGAACTCCATAATTGGTAGCCGTAGATCCCAATCCCTCAAGTTCTTTCCTACAACAGCTCTAAGTAGATTACCCGAAATCTTGTTTACCACTTCAATCTGGCCATCAGTCCGAGGGTGGCTACTAAAGCTGAATATAAGTTTAGTTCTAAGTCTTCTCCAAAGAGTCTTCCAAAAATAGCTAAAAAATTTAGTGTCCTGATATGAGACAATAGTCTTCAGTACCCCATATAGTCGGGTAACCTCTTGCAAAAACAAATTAGCAATATATAAAGCATTGTTAGTCCAATGGCACGGAATGAAGTGCATCATCTTGTTAAAGCGGTCTACTACAACAAGGATAGAATCTTTCCTTTGGGATATCTGGGGCAATCCTAAGACAAAGTCTATTCTGAGGTCGGCCCAAGGTAAGGTTGGTATTGACAGCGATATGTATTCTCCATGGGTTTCTCTCTTCCCCTTAGCACGCTTGCAAACTTCACAACTACCAACTACCTTATGGACATCCTTGGCCAAACCTTGCTAGTAAAAGTTTTCCTTCAACAGATTGCCTGTCTTAGTCTCCCTAAAGTAACTTGATAATCCACTGTTGTGAGCTTCCCTGATTAATAGCTCATGTGTGGAATAGTTCGGTATGTACAGCCTTCGGTCCTTGAACAGATAGCCTTCCCTAAGATAATACCCCTTAATAGCAATTCCGTCCCTACATCATTCTATGATAAGGTCAAAATGCAGGTCATGAATGTATTGCTCAATAATGAGTGAGAATCCCAATAGTTTTGTTTATAAAGTAGTCAACAAGGTTTACTACCATGATTGAGCATTGACGACCATGTTTATGCTTTCCTTCTTGTGTTAAATGACATATGAGAACCTTTCTATAAACTCCAACCACTTAGCTTGCCTTTTCAAAAGCTTGTTGTGACTCCCTAAATGTTTCAAAGACTCATGGCCTGTATAAATAACAAACTCTCATCACAGCAAATAATGTTGCCAAATAGTAAGAGCTCGGTAAAGAGAATACAACTCTTTCTCGCACATAGAAAAGTTCAAGGCAGGACCATTAAGCTTCTCGTTATGGTAGGCGACTGATCGTCACTCCTGCATTAGGCAATGTCAATTCCCACTCCTGAAACATCGCATTCTAATTCTAAGGGTTTGTCAAAATCTAGTGGTAAAAGGATAAGTGTCGAGGTGAGCTTCTCCTTGATCTCCCTAAAGCTTTGCTCAGCTCTATTGTTCTACTTGAATCCTTCATTCTTCTTTGTTAGCTCGATCAAGGGGGTGACTATGATACTAAAGTTTTTGATAAATCGCCTATAGAAAGAAGCTAGCCCATGAAAACTTCGAACCTCGATGACATTCTTTAGCATTTGCCACTCAAGAATAGCTTAAATCTTCTCCTCATCTTCTTGGAGTACTTCCCTTGACACCACAAATCCTAGGAAGATCACTTCTTTCTAGTAGAACGTATACTTCTTCACATTTCCATATAACTTCTCAGTTTGTAAAATGTTAAATACTTTGCGAAGATGTTGAACATGGGCATTCAGGTTAGCACTGTATACTAATATTTCATTAAAGTACACAACTACACATCTTCTAATTAGAGGCCGCATTACATGGTTCATTAACCTCGTGAATGTGCTTGGCATATTAGTATTTCCGAATGGTATAACCAACCATTCGTAGAGTCTATGCCTAATTTTGAAGGTAGTCTTCCAATCATCGCTCTGCCTTATGTGAATTTGGTGGTAGCCAATTCGCAAATCAATCTTCGAAAATATCTTTGTGCTACAAAGCTCATCTAGCATGTCATTGAGCCTTAGTATCGGGTATTTATACTTGATAGTAATTTGGTTGATTACTTGGTTATCGATGCACATGCACTATGTTCCATCCTTCTTAAAGACGAGCAAAGCTGGTACAGCATAAGGTCTCATGCTCTCTTTTGCATAACCTTGCTCTATGAGCATGTTCACTTGTCTTTTCAGCTCAGTAGCTTACTTAGGGTTCATTCTATATGCAAGTTGGTTGGGTAGGGTAGCACCTAGCTATAGATCAACATAATGCTCAATGCCTCGGACTGGATGCAATCCCCTAGACAGTTCTTCAAGGAACAGGTTGGAAAACTCATCTAGTAAGCTTATGATTTCATCAGGAATATCCTCCAAATCTCTCATTTCCAACAATCTTTTGATCAATAGGAACATATGATCCTCAACCTTTTCAACAGCTTGGAGCTCTCTTCGGCTCATCACTAAGGCATTCTTTTTAATAACTTAGGTGAGCTAATTGTGGGTTTCATTTACTTAAGATGGGGTTAAGGGTTGCAACACAATCTTCCTTCTATCCTTAACAAAGGCATAAGTGTTTTTATACCAATCGTGAACAACACGTTGGTCAAGTAACCAAGGTCTTCCAAGTAGCAAATATGAAGCTCACATAGGGATGACATCATAACTACTTCGTCCCTATACATACTCCCAACATTGAACGGTACGTTCAATTATTCAGTTTCGTATAAAGCACCCTTGTTATGAAGCTAATGCAGCTTATAAGGTTAGGGATGCTTTGAGGTCGGCAGACCTAACCTCTACATAGAGGATTCTGCAATGACATTAGTATAAATTCCCCCATCTACAATGATCATGCACAATTGGCCTTTGATAATACACTTAGTATGAAATAAATTCTCCTTCTGGTCCTCCTCAAAGTTTAGCAAGGAACTCAATACTCATCTTAGAACCAAGGTCATCACTTCTCCCTAGTCAGCATAGACACAGGTCTCCTCTTCCTCTTTAGCTTCAGATTTTCCAAAATCCTCTCCTTTTTCGGGGTCGCTCTAGTTAATGCTATCTATTGCACCTCCTCGAAGCACCATAATGCGTCGATTAAGACACTTAACAGCCATATGTTTGAAGCCCAAGCGTTTGAAGGATTTCACCTCGCTAATCTTCCATTTGAAGGTCTGCCCTTTCTCATATATCCTCGGGGTCAACTTAACCTCGGCTCGACTTGGCCAACTAGCTTGGCCTTATTGGCTTCCTCGGCTATTATCAGATTAGTCATTCCTATCCTCGACCTTCTGCTTGGCTTAAGTAAGTTGACGCAAAACTGGGGATCGGGAGAATGTTGGCCTAAGTTGACTCGGAGCACTTCTCCTCTGTTTTTCAACCCTCTACGTTATCTTTATCAGCTCTTCTAGAGTATAAAACCTTTGTATCTTCATAATGTAGTGAACTTTGTATTAGAGTCCAAAGATGAACCTCAATACAGTATGAGCCTCGGGTTCTTCTACGTCAGCCCGAATCATAAGCATTTAGAACTCTTTGACATAGTCATCAATAGATCAAATTCCTTAACGAAGCTCTTGTAACTTTACAAATATATCTTATAGGTAAGTCTTAGGCACAAATTTATCTCTTAACAACTTTTTCATCTCATCTTAGGTTCTAACACCTCATCTTCCATCTCTTTCCCTGGCCGCACTCAGATTTTTCTATTACGTAGTGGTATACCCAATAAACTTTAGTACAGTAAGTTGGGCCTTAACAACATTTGTATACCTATAACATTCAAACACCTTCTCAACCTTCTCTCCCCACTCTAAGTATTCATCTACATCTTCACCTCAACTGAAGGGCGGGATTTGAATCTTGATATTATCTAGCCCTCAAGGGACTCGACGTCCTCGTCCCTATGTTTAGTAATAGTCAGCTTCTTCTTCTTCCTCCTTAAACTCTTTAACATCCAACTCCTCATCGTCTTCCTTAATTTCCTCCAACTTCGGTCTTTATCTAGCAACTTGGTCTACTACTTCACTAGCTAATTGTAGTCGAATTGGGTGATTACTTCAATCACCTTAGCCATGGTGTCTCTTAGGGGCAATGTTTAATGGTTTATGGAATTGTACACCACGAGGTAATTGTCTGTTAACTTACATTGCTGTAACTAGACTCTTAACAAGGTTGGTCAGTCTATCAAGTTTGTCATCAACTAACCTTAGGGTGTTATTACCATTATGACCATAATTAGGTTGAGTACCACCACTTTGATCACCAATAATACCCTGAACACCCGAATTTGACATGGTGCAATACTTTTTGAATAGATTAATGACTCACTAACAACCTTGACACCCAATAATCACTTGAATAGAATAGTAGCAAACTTGCTCTATTTTCGTAATGAAAAACAGAGTAATAATGAAACTACACTTACACACAAACATACCATAGCAGCTACGGAAGGAACACTGTAGCCACTAACAATAAGGTAAACCTAAACTTCACTATGACTTCACATACTCCTTCACTAAACTGTGCTCTAATAATAGCGAAGTTGATGCGTTTCCAAAGTCGGACATACAGAGAGGTACTACAACAAACCAAAACAAGAAAATAAAATAGGGGTTTTAACAAATCCATGAGCTATCTAGCTAGATATGACACACCAACAAGATCCAATACGACCTACAATCTGCCAAATATGATACATCGGTCCGAACTAAAGGGTCGTTGCCATTACTCCTTACTAAAGGAAATATATAAGAGTTAAATGATAACGAGAACACTAAGGTTGCTTAATGTGAATAATTTCGTATTGATGAGTTGATTGTCTACATACAAGAAAGTGGAGTTTTATATACCTATCTACTAGGGTTACTTTACATGTATGAAAAGACAAAAGGGTATTCTACAATTAGGTTACATAAAACATACTAAAGGGGGTAAAAGAGATAAAGAATATTCAACATGGAAAAGAAGGAATTATTCTAGAAGGCTGTGTTCAGGGAATACGTGTCGCTTAGTGGTTGGTCATTAGAAATATGATATAAAGTAAGTGAAAGCAAAAAAGCATTACAGTCAGGGGCTAACCTAATCAGAATCAAGTCAGGATCCAATTATTCCGGTAATAAAGTCAGCTAAACAGGAATCAGATGCCGTAGTCAGTTGGGGAGCTTGGCTCGGCTAGTCTTAGGTTGCCTTCTGAAATAATTCCTTCTTTTCGCATAGAGATTTCTGTCTCAACTTTGGTTACGAGCTAGCTTATTCAGCACGAGTCCTTAAAGTCCTGTAGCTTGGCTATGAGTCATTTATGCAAGGGCTTGATTCCTATTACCCCTCCTCTCCGACCTTAGTGTAGTTAAGTGATACTATTAGGGTGTTGCATGTTAGCATGGCTTTATTGTCAGTTGTGCCTTGCCTCACAGATGGATGCAGGTGAGATCAGTAGGCCACTTATCTTACTCTAAGTATGGGCGTGAGAAGACTTCCTACACATAGCTCCACTACATCGTTAGATTACGATAGTAATGGACAATCAATCGTTGATGAGTTGATAGAAGGTTGAGTTCAATGTTTTCGAGCTTCCCCCACGTATTGTTAGCCAATATAAGGATACATTTGACTACTAGAGTCCAGAGTAGGTACAAATGTTACTAACTCGAGTTCTTTTATCTTTTAAAACATTATATAGAAGTGGATGCTCCAAGGTAAATCGATTAGCTAGGAATGTAAGGGATGAACCCTTGGACTTGACAACATCAAGCTTAAATTGACAACCTTTAGTAGAACTAGTCGACTTGAAGAGTTCCTTAACTAGGTTCGTTGAGTTGAGAAGTTGTTTAAGTGCTGCGAATGTAACGACCAAACAAAGGTTAAGCTAGCTTCGTTATCCCTTATTAAATATGTAAGCCTTTGGTAGGATAAATTGATCGCCAAGCAAGATGTTGAAGGAGAAGAGCCAATTAGAACTTGGAGGCTTATGAAGAGGTTGATGAACCAACGCTTTGTGCCGACTTACTTCAAGCAGGAGATGCTCCATGATTTCCAACACTTAAGATAAGGCTGAAACACTATTGAGGAGTACTTACAAAAGTTTGAGACCTTAATGACAAGATGTGAGATTGTCGAGCTACAAGATCGTACCATTGCTAAGTTTCTAAGTAGACTCCGAAGTGACATTGCTGACATAGTTAAATTGCAACTATTTAACTAATTGGACAAGTTGATCAACCTGGCATTGAGAGTAAAATGGCAGAAGAGAAGAAGGCATCAGAGGTCGACTAATCGACCTCAAGAAGATAGCCCTAAACCTGAGAAGTATGCCGAGAGAAGACTAGAGAAGAAGATGGAGAGAGGTGAGTCTAGCTGACTAGGTCATGCCGAGACAAAGAAGGTAGAGAAGGAAAAAGTACTTGACACTAAGACTTGAGCAGTTAAATGCTTCAAGTGCTTAGGCTACGGGCATATTGCTTCTTAATGTTCGAATAAAAGAGTTAAGATCTTAAAGGGTGAAGGACCCAAACCTCAAGTAGAGAGTTAAAGTGACAAGAGTTTAAGAGACGAGTTGATAGAAGAATACATCTATGTTGAAAATCTGGACGAGCTCTTAGCCATAACGAGCTGACCTGAAAGTAGATCTTGGCTAAAGGGAAAATTTATTTCATATTCAATGTTTAGTAAACGGGAAGACCTATTCCTTAGTTGTTGATGCAGAAAGCTGCACCAATATCATTTCTGTCGAATTAGTGGAGAAGTTGAAATTACCGACCTACCTGTATCCCCCACCTTATGGATTGAAGTGGTTTAATGACAAAGATATAGTCCATGTACATAAGAGAGCTCGAATAACATTTACAGCAGGGCAATACGAGGATGAGATTGACTTCAACGTAGTGCTTATGAATGCAGTAAATTTGCTTCTTAGCTAACCATGGAAGTATGACTGGAAAGTGGCCTATGATGGCCTCTTTAACACTTACACAGTTCGGAAGGATGGAAAAAGCTATTTCCTGACCCCTATGAGTGTTGAGGAAATCCAGAGTCACTCAACATCCATGGTAAAGAGAAAGGGGAAGAGAAGTTTGTTCAGCATCCAGGCCCTTGCTCATTGTTTAATGTTGATGACAACTTCTTTTCGGCCCCACGGTAATGATAAGAATTAACCTATGACTATCTCCAAGCTGAGGCTGACCTGTCCTAAGCCAACACCGACCTACCTAAAGTTGAAGCTAACCTATTCGAACCCAACGTCGAGTTGTTCAAAGCTGAGGCTGAATGACTTTTGCTGAGCTCTAACTAATATCAGAAGACTGAGAGGAAGAAAAGGCACCATTTGGCATCAAGTCTATTATCTGCTGAGAAAACAAGAAACTATACAGCCGAGGACTCAAGGTCAAAGATCCATTCAGTACGGCCCATAGAGACTAGTGCCGACTAATTCTCGTACTTGGCAATTATAGGCCGACCTCTTAGGTATCTCGACCAAGCATTACAAGACTTCAAGGACCCTTTCTCGAACCTAAACATCCAATTGCCAACCCCATTCCGTTTAGATCCTACTCCTTCCCGGATTGGTCGAATGACTGCAAGCCGACTTCTTCTATTAGATGTACAGTTTTGTATTCTTGTGAATATTTCTTTATTTTAATTATAGGCCCATTTTTTAGGCCTTAAGGTCTTATATATTATTTATAGTTTTTCCACTAAGGTTTAGAACTTGTTATAAATAGCAACATTTGTAATTAGCATGACATATCAATAGATCATTAGACATCAAATAGTGAAGAATATTTGTACCCTTACCACTTCCCTCTTTCAAGTAAGGTCATTCTTGAGCTCTTAAGAGTTTTCCTTTGCTAGATTATTGACTGTTGATTAACTTTCTAGTCCTTCTCAAGTTCTTATCAATCTTATCCTTAAGATAGTGGTGGACCTTTTCATTTGAGTAAGTTAGTAAGTCCCATCTAACCTATCGTTTAAAACTCGAGTAATATTTAGTGTTCGTGAGTCGTATTGAACTCTATTTTGAGCTCAACCTCGGATTATGTTTGTCTCTTAGTGCGTGATATCCATACACATTTGTCGTAAAAAACCCCTAGTTTTGCTTCTTGTTCTTCATTCCTACTTGAACTCTAATTGCCCCATTCTTGTTTCGAGACTTACTGTCATATCACATCCACTAGGGTTAATTTAAATGTGTAAAAGATAAAAGGGTATTCTTACAACTAGGTTACATAATACGTACTAAAAAGGGTAAAAAAGATAAAGAATATTTAGTACGAAAAGTAAAGAATCCTTCTAGAATATCATACTAGAAAATACGTATTGATTAGTGGCTAAATGTAAAAAATATGGTACAAGTGGACAAGAAAAAGAATTTGCAGTCAGGGGCTGACCTAATCTAGATTAAGTCAAGGCCCAGCATAGTCAATCTTGCTATAGAGTAGTCAGTTGGGGTTGGGCTCGAACATTTGTTATCAGTTCGAGAGCTCGACTCGAATAGCCTTAGGACTGTATACTTAGATATTCTATCATAGTACAATTGTTTGGCAGGTTTAGTGCACATGAAGTCTTAGTAGTTAAGTTGGTAGAAAAGGGAAACACAGAGGTCAAGATAGGATTTTCCGTCTCAGATAGGGCTTTGAGTTAGTATTCTTCAATTGACTCCTTAGGGTCCTCTAGCTTAGCTTCATGTGATTGGTCTAAAAGGTTGATTCTTATCATCTACCTGGGAGTATAAAAAAATTATCTTCAAATCTGAAGTGGTCTCTGGCTCTTCTTTTAGGATACTTGCTGCGTCTTCTCCTGGTTAATGAGGAATTGGGTTAGGCATATTGAAAGTGGGGGAGATACCATAGTCATCAGTTAACTCAATCTGGTAGGCGTTGCGGTTAACCTTCTTCAAGACCTTGAACGGACAATCAGCTTGAGGAGATAGCTTGTTGTATCTCAGGTACGAAAATTGTTCTCAGTTGAGTATATCCATACTAAGTCTCTTGGCTGGAAAGAAATATCTTAGCGGCCTTTGGTACCAATCTCTTGTTATCTTTGATTGAACTTGGCAATCTTCCTAGTTACAAACTAGTGTAGCTCTTACAATTCTTGAGCTTGGTCAACTCTAGATTTACTCTCTTCAGCAGCTGCAAGGGTATTTATCAAATCTAGAGGGATAATAGGATTGAGGCCATAGAAGACCTCGAATTGGGTCTTCTTAGTGGTGATATGGACAGTTATGTTATATGTGAATTCTATAATTAGTAGACACAAATCCCAGTCCTTCAAGTTCTTTACCATGATAGCTTTGAGTAAATTGCCTAGCATCAGTTCACCGCTTCAATCTAGCCATCAGTTTGAAGGTAGCTACTAGAGCTGAACACAAGTTTAGTTCTAAGTCAGTCTTCCAAAAATAGCTAAAAAATTTCATGTTTTGATTTTAAACAATAGTCTTCAATACCCCGTGTAGTTGGACTACTTCCTACAAAAAAAATCAACATTATATAAAGCATCGTAAATTCGACAGTATGAAATGAAGTGTGCCATTTTGCTAAAGTAGCCCACTACAACAAATATGGAATCTTTTCCTTTAGATGTTTGGGGTAACCCTATGACAAAGTCCACGCTAAGGTTAGCCCATGGTAAGGATGGCATTGGTAGGGGCATATATTCTCTATGAGGCTCTCTTTTCCACTTAACTCACTTGCATACTTCATAACTACCAACTACTTTATTTACATCTTTGGCCAAACCAAGCTAATAAAAGTTTTGCTTTAATATATTGGCTATCTTGCTCTCCCCAAAGTGACTAAATAATCCACTACAATGAGCTTCCCTAACCAATAGCTCATGCATGGAACAGTTTAGCATACACAGCCTTCAGTCCTTAAATTGATAGTCATCTTTAAGATAATATCCTTCAACAACTACTCCTTCTCGGTGCTGCTCAACAACGGGACCGAAATGAGGGTCATTAGCATACTACTCGATGATAAGTGAAAATCCCAATAATTTCATCTACAAAGTTGTCAGCAAGGTTTGCCAACGTGACAGAGCATCGGCGACTACATTTGTATTTTCTTTGTTGTATCTGATCATATATGAAAATCCTTCCATAAACTCCAACTACTTAGCTTGCTTATTTGAGAGTTTATTCTAACTCCTAAGATGCTATAGGGACTCATAGTCTGTGTAAATAACAAACTCTCACGGTAGTGAATAGTGTTGCTAAACAGTAAGGGCTAAAAAAAGAGAGCATAACTCTTTCTCGTACATAGAGTAATTTATGGCAGCACCACTAAGCTTCTCACTATGGTAGGTGATGAGTTGTTGTTCCTGCATTAGGACAGTACCAATTCTACTTCCTAACGCATCACTATCTAATTCAAAGGGATTATTAAAATCCAATAGTGATAGGATAAGGGCAGAGGTAAGCTTCTTCTTAATCTCCCTAAAGCTCTATTTAACTCAATCATTCCATCTGAACCTATTAATCCTTTGTCAGCTTGGTCAAGGGGGTGACTATGGTAATGAAGTTTTTAATAAATCACCTATGGAAAAAAGCTAGGCTATGAAAACTTTGAACTTCAGTGACATTCTTCGGCGTCGATCATTCTAAGATAGCTCGAGTCTTCTTTTTATTTGCTCAAATTCTTTCCCTTAACATTATAAACCTAAGAAAAATCACTTCATCTTGGTAAAATGTACATTTCTTCAAACTTCCATATAACTTCTCGATTCGCAAAATGTCAAAAACTGTTTGGAGATGTTAAACATGGTAGTTCAGGTCAATATTGTATACCAATACGTCATCAAAGTACACGACTTCACATCTTCTGATCAAAGGGCATATCACACGCCGCATTAATCTCATGAATGCGTTCAACGCATTAATATGTCTGAACGACATAACCAACCATTTACAGAGACTATATCTAGTCTTGAAGGCAATCTTCCCTTCATCACCCGGTCTCATACGAATGGTAGTAGCTATCTTGTAAATCAATCTTTGAAAATATTTTAGTAGCAAGGAGCTCATCAAACATGTCATTGAGCCTTGATATTAGGTACCTATATTTGGTAGTGATTCGATTAATTGCTCAGTTATCGATGCACATGCACCATGAACCATCCTTATTAAGGATGAGCATAGCTAGTATAGTACAAGGGCTCCTGCTCTCCCTCATCTGTCCTCGTTCTATGAGTTCCCCCACCTATCATTTCAACTCAGTAGCCTACTTTGGGTTCATTCTGTATGTAAGTCAGTTCAGTAGGGCAATGCCTGGTTGCAAATCAATACAATGCTCTATGCCTTAGACTAGGGGTAGTCCTTTAAGTAGCTCCTTAGGAAACAGGTTGGTAAACTCATCAATCAACCTTCGAATTTCATCTGGAACATAAGCTCTTCGGCCTTCTTAATAGCTCGAAGCTTTCTTCAGCTCATCACTAAAGCCTTCTTCTTACTAGCTCGAGTAAGCTAATTATAGGTCTAGTTTACTTGGGATGGGGTCATAGGTTGCAACACAATCTTTTTTTCCATCCTTAACAAAGGTATAGGTGTTCTTATATCCATTATGTGTAACACGTCAATCGAATAACCAAGGTCTTCCAAGTGATAGATTGGAAGCTCTTATGGGGATAACATTGTACAACTACCTCATCCCTGTACACATTTCCAATACCGAATGGTATAGTTACTTGTTCAATCACTTACAAAGCACCATTATTATGAAGCCAACGTAGCTTATAAGGTCGGTAATGCTTTGAGGTCGGTAGATCTAGCCTCTGCATAAAGGATTGTGCAACTACATTGGTACAGCTTCCTCCATCTACTATGATAGTGCACAATTGTCTTTTGATGGTACATTTAGTGTAGAACAAATTTTCTCTCTAATCTTCCTTGAAGTTCGACAAGGAACTTAGTACTCGTCTGAAAACTAGGGTCATTACTTCTCTTTAGTCAACATAAACATAGGTTTCTCTTTCTCCTCAGTGTAGATACCTAATTTTTGCCCCTCCGTAATCCTAAATTTTTATTTTTTACAGAAAAGGTATTAATTAAAAAAAATAAAATAAAATAATAATAAATAAAAACATAATAAAAAAAGTAAAAAAAATTTAAAAATTAATATAATAAAAAATTAATAAAAGATAAAAATAATAAAAATTGAGAAATGATGAAGATACCAATATATATACAAGAAAAGAAAAAAATTATAAAGATTTTGTAGATTTTTAGAAAGTAACTTATATTAAAGACAAATAGTTTTAGTTTTAGCTTTAGCTTAGTTCAAATAATTATTTTAAGGAATCACGTGGTTTAAGTGCAATTCAGTTGTACTAAAAATTAAGGCATAGGCCAATAATTTAACGGCTAAGTATTGAAATATTGGATTGGATTTAATTTTAGGTCTTGGGTTCAAATCTCACTAGATACTTAGGTGCCTTTTATTTCGATCTTTTTATTTTTACAAAAAAATCGGTTGAGTGTACGAGATTCAGATTTAATTTTAAATCCTATCAAATCTTTTAAATCTAATATAATAAAAATTTGTAAGATTCAAATTTAATTTGATTTTTATCAAATCGGATTTGAATCGTTACAAAAGATTTAAATCTAGTTTGATTTTTATTAAATTATGCTTAAATCGATATAAATGATTTGATTTTTAACGAAACGGATTCATGTCGATACAAAAAATTTGATTAGATTTGATTTGATACGATTTGTTTTGGGTTTATAAATACATATCACGCCAACAACGAGAAAAGAGACAGCAATATAACTCCATTCAGCCGTAACCAATCCATCATGACATTACTGCACATGAACAACGCAACAGTCGACCCCCGATTTGATTGCCTTTCTTTCACCACCGATCACCGACCGCGATCAACGATAGCAGCACATGCCGTCCAAAGCTCCGGTTGTCTGACTATTGATGAACGGCAGCAGTTACTTCCACGGCATCCAGTTAGAACTTACAGCAGTAAATACACATGTCTCCATGACGATTACACGCAATATAGTACCATCCTCGTTCACTGACTGCTGGCCTGGACCGCAAATCTTCATCTACGATCAGCGACGCAACACTCGAAAAACAGTGAATTGAACAGCGATCAATAGCATCTAACATAGCACAGACTGACCACTGCACCTTACACAGTACACGAACAATAGCAGTGGCGTAACTTCAGCTAACTCCAACAGCAGCTTCCGCGCTCGCATTGACGAACCCAGCAATCACCATCAATCGAACCATACCCCAACCTAATCTCAGCCCTAACTTCATCCGTCCATCACCACAACATCCAACGCCATAGACCTCAACCCCAGCGACACCAATTCACACATACGCACAACATAAACAGACATGACCCACACTCCCAACGTCCAAACAATTCCCATGCCAAGCATCGATCAGCCTATAACTACAGTACACAAATTGGCGACAAGTAGCAATCCCCGACCACACGCAATGATATACACCCATCTGCTTGCAACTGCGCATACAGTATCGAAGTCCCCATTGCTCACTACGACAGCCAAACCACGTGACAATAGCACCGATTGCCTAACGATTACCAAGCCGTATACCTAGAATCATTTCGCTCTACACCGCACTGCACGCATACGCAACAATGCCATCCATGCAACTTTAAATAATGCCCACCGCATACATTCAGCTTCGCCCAAACGCCCACCGTCGACTGAATCCTTTCCGTCTTCACATCCATGAACAGTACACTAATCACCAACCGTACACCAATCTACACACTCAGCCAATTCAACACAACTACAGCGCAATACTACTATAGCACGCAAGCTTACGACCGTCCTCCCATTGTCACTCCATCTGTAGCCACACACATTATACTTTACCGCTGATTATCTTCATCGCACACCCTCGCTACTGTACATCCAATATCAAACACAGCCACGACGTCTAACTGGAATTTGCAACTGTGAACTCCTCTTCATGCCAACTTACTGACCGCAGCACATTCATACCAAGCTACTGCTATCTAATTTCCGATCAGCGTCCTTCTCCTAGTTGCATACGCCTAGAGCACAGCGACGATAATTTAATGGTCCCCCGCACTGCACCACAACTGAATCGTATAACACACAACAATCCCCAACGCACTACACTGTCAACTCGCTGGATGCTCCACGATGCCGCGATGCTTCGCCACTGCTGTTCACTTTATGCCAATCAGCACTACACAACACGGCAGCACCTACGACTGTCCACAACGCCAACATAGCTTCCTTACTGAACCACTGCACAGTAAACACCAAAATTATGGTTTGATTCCATTTTGTTTTCTTGTTATTATTATATTATTATTGAATTATTATGTTAATAACATAATTATAAGTAGTTACCTATATTAACTTAGTTGATTCTTTTGGTATTGGTCTCTCTCTATATATATATGTATATTAGTATAAGAATTTTTTTTAGGATTAGGTTTTTTTAAGATTTATCTCATAGGAAAATTCTTCAAATAAAAATTAATAATAAAAATCCTTTTAAAAAATTTTAGGACTTTAAGAGAGTTTTTTTTATAAAATAACAACACTCATGAGTTAGAATCCTCTTAGATTTTTTTAAAATAAATTAAATCAATTAAAACATAAATCCAATTGGTTTTCAAAATTAAAATTAATTGACACACTAAAGTTTTTAGAAAGAACTACGATCGTCTAATTTCGGCTAGTGGGTATCTAGGCACCTTCGAGGCAATGACAAAATATGTAGAAACTTACGTTCTTTTCTTTTTATTTTTAGTTATTTATTTTTTCTTTAAAAATATTACAATTAGAAAAATAATACTAATTTCAGTAAATTAAATAGTGGTACTCGTTAGGATTTAATGGGTTAACACTCGAACTCGAAGCCCTCTAGTTCTTCATTCAAATTGAAATCAAAGACCAGTAGCCAAATCGTAATCAATCTACCCAATTGATTACGGTTTCTTTTTATTTTCCCAACTTCAGTCGGGTGGCGACTCTAAAATTCTTTCTAAGTGAAAAACCTGAATTTCCCAATTTTTTAATCGATGATTAATATTAAATGGGTTAAGATTTAGTATTAATCCAAAATGGGAAATCAATTTTAAATAAAAGAAACCGAAAAATCAGGCTCGACACTCCGTTTTGGCTATTCTAACATCTTTCTCCTCTTCAGGCTCACCCTTATCAATGTTATCCATTACATTTCCTTGGAGCACCATGATATGTTGGTTAAGACACTCAGTAGTCATGTGTTCGAAGACTAATTATGTAAAACACTTTACCTTACTGGTCTTCCATCCGAAGGTCTGTCCCTTTTCATATGTTTTCAGGGTCGGCTTAGCTTCAGTTGAGCTTGGCTGTCCTACTCGGTCCTGTTGACCAGCTCAACTATCGTCAGGTTAGTCGTTCCTTTCCTCGGCTTAGTATGGCCTTCTCATCTCGACTTGAATAAGTTGGCATGGAACAGGGGTTATAGAGAATGTTGGTCTAGGTTGAGGTATAAAACCTTTGCACTTTTACAATGTTGTAAATCTCATATTTGAGCCTAGAAATGAACCTCAATACTGTATGGGCCTCTAGTTCTTCTATGTCGACTTAGATCATAACCATCTGGAACTCTCTCACATAGTCATCAACAAATTGGCCTCCTTGGCGATTGCAAATGTATCTTATGAGTAAGTCTCAAGCATGAATCTATCCCTCAACAACCTCTTCATCTCATCCTAAGTTCTCATACCTCGTCTTCCATCCCTTACTTTGGCTACATTCGAAATTTTTCACCACATAGTGGCATACCTAAAGAACTCAAGTGCAATAAGTTGGATTTTGACAACTTCTATATATTCATGATAATCATACACTTTCTCCACTTTCTCTTCTCACTCTAAATATTCATTTACATCTCCACTTCCTCTAAAGGGTGGGATTTGGACCTTGACATTGTCTAGTCCTCGAGGAGCTCGATGTCCTAGCTCCTGTGCTCGGCAATGACCAACCTTTTCTTCTTCCTCTCCATACTCCTTAACATCAATCTCCTCATCTTATTCCTCAATTTCCTTTAACTCCAATCTTTGTCTAGTAACTCGGTCTGCAACTCCTCCAGCTCGAAGGGGGTCAAATTAGGTAATTAGCTCGGTTACCTTGGCCATAACCTCTCTCTGAAACATTTTTAGGTAGGTTACACTACAGCATACCCTGGGGTTGTTTCTTATTAACTTGCATCGAGGTGACCAGACTCTTACCAAGATTAGTGAGTTTGTCAAGTTTTCCATCAATTGACCTAGGAGTGTTACTTCTATTATGACTACAATCAAGTTGAATGCTACTACTCTAGTCTCTAATAACACCTTGAACACTACTTTCAAACAGATTAACAACACAATACACGAGAAAACAATGTCGTTGTACTACCTAAAACTTTAACTACTTACTAACAACTTTAATGCCCAATAATCACTTGAACATAACAAAAATGAACTTACTCTACTTTCATAGTGAAAAACAGAGTAAGAACAAAGAAACAATGAAACCACACTTACCAACATACAAATCTTTACTACACAGCTCTAAACTTACTTTACATAAACATATTGCAGTAGCTACGGAAGGAATACAACGGCCACTAACAACAAAGCGAACCAAAACTTCATTGTAACTTCACACACTCCCTCTCAAAATCGTGCTTTGATATCAGTGAAGTTGATGAATCTTCAGGATCGGATACATGGAGAGACACTACAACGAAGTGAGCAGAAAAGAAAACAAGAAAAGCTAGCAAAGCCCGGGTAGCTATCAACTAAATATGATATACAAATTAATCCTACTTAGTATATAATCTGCCAGATATGACTCACTAGTCTAAACTAAAAGGTTACTCGCCACTAATCCTTGCTAAAGGGAATAAATAAAAGTTGAAGGGTAATGAGAACACTAAGGTTACTCAAAGTATTATGATATTGAGGATCTATTGTCTGTGTACAATTAAGTGAGAGTTTATATACCCATCCATTAGGGTTACTTTACATGTGTAAAAAGATAAAAGGGTATTCTTACAATTAGGTTACATAATATATGCTAAAAAGGGTAAAAGAGACAAAAAATATTCCGTACAACAAATAAAGAATCCTTTTGGAATATCATGCTAGAAGACAGATATCAATCAATAACTAGACGTAAAAAATATGGTACAAGTAGAGGAGAAAAAGAATTTGTAGTCAAAAGCCGACTTAATCTGGATCAGGTTAGGGCCCAGTCAGTTTTGTTGTAGAGTAATAAGTTGTGGTTGGGGTCAGACATCTGTTGTTAGTTTAGGAGCTCGACTCGAATAGTCTTAGGACTGTCTGCTCAGATATTTTGTCATAACACAGCTGTTCAATAAGTCTAGCGCACATGAAGGCTTGGTAGTTAGGTCGTCAGAAAAGGGAAACATAGAGATCAAGATAAGAATTTCCATCTCGAATAAGGCTTTGAGCTAGTATTCTTCGAATGAGTCCTTAGAGTCCTCTAACTCGGCTTCGTATGATTGGTCTAAGGGGTTGATTCCTATTAGGTCTTAGATGGACCTTTGGTTTTAGTAAGCCTCTTAAATAACTTATCCTAAGCCTTTCAACCTATGGTTCAAATTTGGTCACTTATCTAAATGGGCTTTAAACTTAGTCCTTTTAGGTTTTTGGGCCTAAATTGCATTTTAGGACCTTGGGCCTAAACCCACTTGTCTTTTTGGGCTTAAGACCAACATTGGCCTTAAGTTTAGCCCACTTTCTTTAGGTTTACAAATTTGGTCATTAAAGTTAAGGTGATCATTAACACTATTTTTAAGTCTTTAATCACTAACTAAGCTAGTTTAGGGCCTTAGCTATACATTAGCCTACTTAACTTGGTTAATTAAGTCCTAAATCACACTTAACTCTAAATAATCATGTTATTAAGTTAATAAACTAAATTTTACTAATTTAGAGTCCTCATAGAAGTGGTGACCATCAAGTGTCCTTAGGGTTACTCTTTTCAATTTCATGTAACACTTGTTTTTTAAGGTGGTTTCCCCTAAGCAATCTATGTTTTTACTCATCTATAACTACAATCATAACATAATATTGTGTAGACAAGTGGAGTAAGCCTAAGAAAGTGGTGGCATGCAAAAGAAATGGTGGAGGGGGTTTCTCACCTTACTTAGTGATTTAGTCTTAAAACCAACATTATACTACACTTCCCTACTTACTAGTGTTGTAACTCTAACTAAGGTGTGTTTTTCTTTCACTAACCATGTTTGTTCTTTATGAAACAACTTAAAAATCTAAGACATGGCTGTAAAGTAAATATTATTCATCAAAATGTAACTTCACAACATTATCCTACAAGAAAAACAAAAGGAAATCTAACTTAGACAGTTAACGAAGCAAGGAATATGGATAGCCTCCTTGTGAGTGTGTGTCATGGACTTTATGTGTGTGTGGTGTATGTATCGAAAGGTTAGAAGGGTGTGTGTCTGTGGTGAAGTGCTTGGTTTTTGGTGGTTTGAAGTGGTGGTGGCAATAGTAGGGTTGCT
The DNA here is from genome assembly GCA_024138005.1 of Lumnitzera racemosa. Taxonomy (NCBI): domain Eukaryota; kingdom Viridiplantae; phylum Streptophyta; class Magnoliopsida; order Myrtales; family Combretaceae; genus Lumnitzera; species Lumnitzera racemosa. The sequence continues at coordinate 38,835,687 of JAMXBC010000006.1, read as the reverse complement.
AAAGATAGTGCTTGAAGTTGGATGTGTTTTGGAGTTTGATGTTTTAAAGATTGTTTTAGGTTTTAGAAAATGAAGATGAATGAAGGAAATGGGGGAGGGAGTAGCTCGCATGTAGGGAGAAAGAGGGGGGACCAAGTGTGTGTTTTGGGTAATAAAGGACTTAGCCAAAAAAGGATACCATGTTCCCCTTTGCTTTATTGCCATTTTGGGGAAGATCTTATCCCCTTAAGGTACAAGATGTACTAAATGTAATTAAGGAGTTGTCTTATAGTCCTTAATCATACTTAACTTGTAGTAAATTAAGATGTAATAGAGGTTGGTTAAGAATTAGGGTTTGTTTAGGGTAATTAATGATAGTTAACCATAATTAGCCAAGTTAAGTGTAATTAGGGTGTGTTTAGGGTTTTGTTAGGTTTTTGATATTACACTTTAGTTAATTTAAGCACCTTACACGTATGCTTAGGGTTTATTTAGGGTTTAACATCCATTTATAGTAATTTGATTAGTGTACAAGCTTAGAAGTTAAGGTTTTAGTTGTTCAATGATATTAATCATTGATGAATTTAACCTTACTATTAGTGTTTATTTGTCATGTTAAGATATTTGATCATTTAATTAGGGCTTAACAATCTTTTTAAGATTTTATTATTGTTGTAGGGTTTTTCAAGTATTAAGTTTTTTAGGATTTTGCTTGTTTAACTAGGGTTTTAGGGCTTTACTTCCTTTAGGGTTTTAGTTTAATGTTTAAGGTTTGATTCTTTCACTTAGGGTTTTATTATTAAGTTTGGGTGGTTTTAGGAACTATCCAAAGACTTTTCCATCCAACTTTACTTTTAGGTGACTAAAATCTCATAAGGTTTACAGGTAAACTATTCCCTAATTCGAAAGCCGAATCAGAACTTAGCCTAAATTAAGAATAATTATAAGAGACTTAAAAACCTAAATAATTAAGTAGAATAAAACCCTAATTGAAGGTAACAATAAGATTTATAGAACAAAGCCTATATAAAGCAATTATATGAATACTAAAATGACTTTTGTATTATAGAGATTACCAACAACGGCCTATTGTGAATCGTACCTTAAGTAAGTAAGTATAAGTCCAAGTAAGTTAGGATTAATATGTTATTGTATTTCGGAGTTCTGTTTTATAATACTCAGAGGCTTGAGATTATATTTGGTTGTATTGTTAGATAGTTGACTGTACACATGCTTATGTGTGCTTGTTTTAAAGTTTGATTATATGATTTTGATTTAATGTTTTGATTGAAATTTGTATGATTTGTGTGAAATGATTGAACACCTTAAATTAAACCTAACTAAATATACAACTTATAAGTCTAAAACAGACTTACATAGGAACCCCATAGGGGAAACGTTTAGTGATGCGGACCGTGGCCAAGAATAAACAAGGTTGGTTGCTGAATGGGTCCAAGCTTGCAGAAAGCTTGAAAGGAAGTGATGATGAATGTGTGAAAAGACAAATATGAATGAAGAGTAAGCAAAAACCCATTAACAGCTCCAATTGATATGATGCACCAATGGAAATTCCGAAGACTCACGACATAACTCGATATGATGCACGAGATAGTCCGATAAGGTTACTTGCCACCTAGCCTTACTTAAGAGTTAAGATAAGAGTAATGCCGAGAGTAAACAAGCAGTGTTTACGTAGGGAAGGAAAATACTCAAGTGTATTAATGATAATTAATATGTTATGATATGATGTCTGTGACTACAAATACAAGGGTATTTATACCCATGAGTTGGGTAGCTTACCCAAAAGGGAAAAGACAAAAAAAAGGCATTTCCTAAGGAAGTAATGTATAAGATATAAAAGGATAAAAATGAATATTTAAAGAAATCAATCATTGGTGTAACGGATTCTACACATGATTCTGTATTTGTGGCAATGTTGTATTGATGATGCCATTGGAAGATGCAGACAAAAAGGTATGCTTAGCTTACTTATTTGTCCAAGTAAGGGTGGCTTAGTCAATCCGGAGTATCTCTCTCGTCATCTCGGCAAAGGTGATGCTAAGTAAGTGATTGGCATGCATGAGTGAGAATGAGGATCAGTTGTTGTCTCGACCTTCTGATTCTCGACACATTATTTACAGGTCGACAAGGAGATATTCGACCTTGGCAAGAGTCAGCTGGAGTAGCAAGATTCATCTTACTAGTCCCTGTAGTCCTCGGGCTCAACTGCGAGTCAATGGCCTAGTAGCCTGATTCCTATAATTTCCTCAGGTTTGATTTAGATTTAGGATCAAATTCAAATGGTCTTTGATCAGCTCTCCATTGAGGTAATATGGATTGAGGTTGGCAATGTTGAAGGTGTCAGAAACCCCATAGTCCTCAGGTAGCTCCAATCTGTAACCGTTATCATTAACCTTTTAGAGGATTCTGAAAGGTCTTTTAGCTCTTGCAGATAATTTTTTCCTTTTCTTACTTGGAAACCATTCTTTATCGAGGTGCAGCCATACTAAGTCTCCTTATTAGAATTGTTTAGCTGTCCTACTCTTAGCCTTCTTTTGCATTCTTCTAGCAACTTAGTCGATGTACCAAGTGACTTTGTCATAGATGTGTTAAAGGGATTGTGCTCTGGCTCTTGTGTCTGGGTCTTCTTACATGGGTACAGGTACAGAAGTGTAATCAAAGGGCAACTCTGGATTGAAACCAAAGACAACTTCAAAGGGGGTTTGCTTAGTGGTATCATGCATCATTCGGTTGTAATCGAATTCAACCATTCGAAAGTAAATGCCCCAATCGGCCAAGTTCTTGCCCATTATAGCTTGGAGTAATAATCCTAAAGTACGATTAACCACCTCTGTTTGGCCATCAGTCTGGGGTTGATAAGAAGTATTGAAGAGTAGTTTGGTCCCCATCTAACACCATAAGTCCTCTAGAAATGGCTTAAGAACTTTGATCCCCAGTCAAAGACTACGCTTCATGATATGCCATGTAACCATACAATCTCCTACAAGACAAAGAGAAGCAATAGCCAAAGCATTGTTAGTTTTGGCGCAAGACACAAAGTGCGCCATCTACTGAACCGATTTACCATAACCATTGCAAAATCTTTGCCTTAGGCCATTCATAGTAATTTGAGGACAAAATCCATGCTCAACTCAATCCACGGCTTTATTGAAATAGGCAAAGGCATTGATTTCCCTTTTTCGGCTCAGCACTTAGCCCTTTTGCATGCAGTACAGCTTTCAACAATGCAATGCACATCTCACTACATTCTCGGCTAAAAGAATCGACTACTTAGTAATTCATACATCTTGTTCTCCCTAAAATGTCCGAACAGTCCTTTATTGTGAGCTTCCCTGATTAGTAGTTCTCACAATGAACAAATCGACATTCATAATTTTCCACCTCGAAATAGGTAGCCATCCTCTACATGGTACTCATCCACTGTTCTTCCATCAACACATCACACAAATATAGGTCCCGAGTGTAGATCTCTAGAATATTGTTCTTTGATGCTTGCAAACACAAATAATTTGGTTTGCAGTTCACTAAAAAATGCATTTCTCGTTGAAAGAGCATCAGCAACTACATTTCTCTTTCCTTGTTTATATTTTATTGCAAAATTGAATACTTTAAGGAATTCGACCCATCTCGCCTGCCACTTAAACAACTTCATTTGGCTTCGAAGATACCTCAAAGACTTATGGTCAGTGTAGATGACAAACTCTCTTGGTAATAGATAATGTTATTATACTTATAGTACTTGGATCAATGCTAAGAGTTCTTTGTCATATACAAAGTAATTTAACTGAGGTCCTTTAACCTTCTTATTGTGGAAGGCAATTAGTTGGCCATCCTACATTAGTTTGGCGTCTATTCCAATGCTTGGCACATCGTATTCCAGCTCAAATATCTTTTCGAAGTCAGGTAAAACTAATACCGAAGTAGAGGTCAATATCTTCTTTATCTTGGCAAAGCTCCTCTCCTCTCTTTTCTTCCCATTAAAAGTCAGTGTTTTTCTTCATTAGCTCAGTAAGTGGTGTGGTGAGGGTACCAAAATTCCTGATTATTCTTTTATAGAATGAAACTAATTCATGGAAATTCCTTATGTCGACACAAGTAGTAGAATTCGGCTACTCGATGATTGCTCAAATCTTCTCATCATCCACTCGTAAGCCTCTTCTACTTACTATGTAGCCTAAGAATACCACTTCCTCTTGGCAAAAGCAACACTTCTTGACATTACCGAATAATCTCTTAGTATAAAGGATATCCAGAATGGTTGGGAGATGTTCACAGTGACTCGGCATATTGGTACTATAGACTAGGATGTTGTTAAAGTACACCACGACATGCTTCTCGATCAAATATCTTAGTACATGATTCATTAGTCTCAAGAAGGTACTTGGGGCATTCGAAAAGCCAAATGGCATGACCATCCATTCATATAATCCATGTCGAGTCTTGAATGGTGGATTTCACTCGTCTCCTGGCCTCATGCGAATTTGATGGTAGCCAGACTTAAGATCAATTTTGTTGAAAATCTTGACTCCACTTAATTCATCCAGCATATCTTCTAACCTCAGAATAGGATACCTGTACTTGATCATAATCTTGTTCATAGCTCGACTGTCCACACACATCCGCTGGGTTCCATCCTTTTTTGGCACTAGAAGAGTCGGCGAAGCACAAAAGCTAAAACTTTCCCTAACATATCATCTCTCCGGCAGCTTATCATCAGAGTTTAAAAGCTTACTCGAGATTCATCCGATAGGCTAGCTTATTCGGTAGTGCGGCAACGGGTACTAAGTCAATGCAATGCTCTATGCCACGAGTAAGGGGCAACCCCTCGGGTAATTGAACAGGTCGGCATATTCATCTAGCAACTCTTTTACCTGCTAAGGTAATTCAGCCCACTCCTTTAACTCTAATAGTTGCTTGACCAACATGAAGGTCGACATATCGACTTTAAGGGTCTCTTGGAACTCAACTCTACTTATTACTAGAGCCTTCTTTAATCTACAAGCAAGTTTGGCCTATAGTTTATTAACTTGACTCGGCTGCATCAAGTTCAACATGATCTTCTGGCCATCCTTCTCAAACACATATGTATTCAATATCCATCATAGATAACTCTCCAATCAAACAACCATGGTCTTCCAAGTAACACGTAGGAAGCGCACATAGGTAGTATGTTACAGAGAATCTAGTCAAAGTAATTTTCGATAGTGATCAGCAATAGTACTTGCTAAGTGACATATAGTGCTCCCTTTTCACTTAACCAATGCAACTTGTATGGCCTTAGATGTACAAGAGTCAACAACTTCAACTTTGAAATGAGAACAGATGATACTACATTGGTGCAACTACTACTATCCATAATGAGGACACACACCTAATCATTCACCTTGCAAGTGCTATGAAACAAATTCTCTCTTTACTCCTCCTCTCGTAAGGGTTCCATGTTCATTGTACGTCAGACTACCATGATCAAATGGTCTAAGTCCTTAGCAAACACATCCTCTTCTATCAACTCTTTCTTGGTAGTACTCTCCTCTTCTTCAAGTTCCTCATCAGTGCTCTCTACATTTAGATTCGGGACATCAACCTTAATGACTATAGTCCTTCGGTTCGGGCACTAAGCAGCCATATGTCAAAACCCTTAGTATTTGAAGTACTTGATCTAGCTCGTCTTCCTACCAGACCCTTACCCCTTCTCATAAGTTCGGGTTCGCTCCTTAACTCGGCTTGAACATCCATCTTTCGACTTAGCTTGGTACTTGTCTGAGCTTGATGATTTTCCTGTTTAAGTCGGATAGTTAGCATTCTGGCAGTCACTTGGCTTCTTCTTATTCACTCCACTCAATGAGCTACTATAATGGCTTCATCTGTTATAGTAAATTGTTGGAATTCCACAATATCTTAAATGTCACCTCTTAGCCCAGTAATGAATCTAAAGATTGTTCGAGCTGGCGGTTCCTCCACTTCACATCGGATCATGAGCATTTGGAATTCCTGGACATACTCGTCAATTGTTTAGCCTCCTTGTCTCATCTCTTGAAGCAAAGTAAAAGTGTCTTGCAAATAAGTTTTCGACATGAGCCTATTTCTGAGTATTCTCTTCATGTTGAGCCAAGTATTAATCTTTCAGTAGCCCTCTCACCTCTTGCCTCCTCATAGCCTGGGAATTCTTTTACTACATGGCGGCATATCTAAAGAACTCAATAGCAGCAGTTCTCACCTTCTCATAATCTTCATACTAATGATAGGTAAAAAATACACTCTACATTCTCTTCCCATTCTAGATATTCATCAGCATTCCCAAATCCATTGAAGCTCAGAATCTAAAGCATCATATGGTTAGATGCTCTGGGGACTCTAGCTTGTGTTTCTTCAAAATACTTTTCCTTGTCCTCTTCATCTAGTTCCCTTAAATCTATCCTTCACCTTAATCGTCCACCTATTCTACCTTGAATTGGTCGAGCTAGGTTCTAACCGCTAATAGGTTGAGCAGCTTGTAAGGTATCTTGCGTGGCCTCAGTCGGTTGGTAAACCAATGCATAAATAACTCAAGTCGGATTTATTAAGAGATTAGCCATCTCATCAATACTCCTAGGGTTTCTTGAGACTACCGTCCATGGTGGACAACTCCACTGTTGTCATCCCCAACACCAACATTTATACTCAAGTCAGTTATTTTCTTCACCGATTCAAAGCTCAAGTAAGCACTTTCACAAATAAAAAAAGCAACAGCTAGCAAATACAGCAATTAAGATGAATACACTAACTTACTCTATTTCACATACGTTAAACAGAGTATAAATAGAACTTTGAAAACCGACTACAACTAAAAAAAAAAACTCTACTCTGATACCAAGATGATGCGAACTGTGGCCAAGAACAAACAAGGTTGGTCACTGAATGGATCCAAGCTTGTAGAAAGCTCAAAAGGAAGTAACGGTGAATGTGCAAAAGGACAAATGTAAATGAAGAGTAAGCAAAAACCCTTGAATAACTCTAATGGGTATGACGCACTAATGGAAATTCCGAGGACTTACGGCATAACTTAATATGATGCACGAGATAGTCTGGTAAGGTTACTCGCTACCTAGTCTTGCTTAAGGGTTAAGATAAGAGTCATGTCGAAAATAAATAGGTAGTATTTACGTAGGGAAGGAAGATACTTAAGTGTATTAATGATAATTAATTTATTATGATATGATGTCTACAACTACAAATACAAGGGTATTTATACCCATAAGTTAAGGTAGCTTGCTTAAAAGGGCAAAGACAAAAAAAGGCATTTCCTAAGGAAGTAATGGATAAAATACAAAAATGAATATTCAAGGAAATCAATCATTAGTGTAATGGATTCTATACATGATTCTGTACACATGGCAATGTTGTATTAGTGATGCCATTGGAAGATGCGGACAAAAAGGTACAGTTAGCTTCCTTGTCCAAGTAGGGGTAGCTTAGTCAGTTTGGAGTATCTCTCTCGTTATCTCAGCAAGGGTGATGCCAAGTAAGTGATTAGCACATATGACTGAGAATGAGGATCAGTTGTTGTCTTAACCTTCTAATTTTCGATTCACTATCTGTGAGAAATAGGTAGCCATTCGGCTCGACAAGCAGAACGGGTTAGCAAGGAGATATTCAGCCTCGGTAGGAGTCAATTGGAGCAGGAGGATTCGTCTTGCCAGTACCTTTAATCATCGGGCTCGACTGCAGGTCCATAGCCTAGTAGCCTGATTCCTATCATTTAGGGTTCTTTACTAACCCTTTCAAAAGAAATAGCGATAGATAGCATAATTGGTCCCTTCTTTATCTTTAGTCTAACTAAGTAATAGAACAGAAGGTTATAGCAAGGGTGAAGTCAATGGTTCGAAGGTAATTGCGAGAGAAATGGTGTCTCCATTGTATAAGCCTGGGTTTAGTCTTTGAGCTATTGAAATGTGTACTAAACTCCTCAACCCAGATTAAAGCAGGTGTAATTTCTTTAATCTTGCGATGGATCGGATAACGTCGTACGATAGTATTTGCTTATACATGCATGTCATTTAACTAATTTAGTTAATAACCCTGTTTGTGCTTGATGTATACTTTTAAGTCTCCATCCCAACTTATTAAGTGGTTGGTTGTTCACATCCTTATAGATATTATTACAGGTGCTAGCTTGGAAGCAACATCATAACTTCCCTGAAGCTAGTTATCGTTAGATCCTGGGGATTGAGGAAGTAAAACTAAAGAACAAATACATTTCTAAGGTTTTATTTCTTAGTTTATAATCTTTTATTGTCAAATGAAGTATTACTTAGGTAAGTTTATGCTACAAAATCATGTGAACATTAAGTATAAATTTAAATCTTAATATATATGTTTCATATTTTCTTAAGTAAATAACCTATTTAAATTTGTGAACTGTTTACTTCAAAGCGAGTTAGTCGCAAATGCTATGTAAATCAAGTCTAAGATAGCAGCTATAAAGTCAGCTTCTATTCTAGAATGGTTTGTACGGCGAGACTATTACGACTTTTCTACTTTGGGGCATGATAGTACTACCTAAAGAGGTCAAAGAATTGTTGGATGAGTATGCCAACCTGATTCCCGAGCAGTTGCCTAAAGGACTGCCCCCTTTCTAAGGAATTAAACACTACACTGACTTACTACTTGGTGTTGCATGACCAAATAACCTTGCTTATCAAATGAATCATGAGCAAGCTATCAAGCTCCAAAGATAAGTCAACAAATTATTAGAGAAAGGATACGTAAGAGAGACTCTTAACCCTTGTGTTGTACCTATATTACTTGTACCGACGAAAGATGGTATTTGGAATATATGTTTAGATAAAAGAGTTATAAATAAGATTGTGATCAAATATAGATACCCCATCCCAAGACTAGATGATACGCTTGACAAACTGAATGGAGGTAGAATCTTTAGTAAGATTAGCCTAAAGTCAAGTTATCATTAGATTCGTATGAGATGAGGGGATGAATGGAAGACTACCTTTAAGACTCGACATGGTCTATGTGAATGGATGGTGATGCCCTTTGGCTTATCAAACGCCCTAAACACTTTTATTAAGTTAATGAATAATGTATTGAGAGATCTGATTGGAAAGTGTATTGTGGTCTACTTAAATGACATCTTTGTATACAATGCTGACCTAGTGAGCCATGTTAACCATCTACATGATTTAATGTATTGTAAGTTAAGAGACTATTCGAAAACTTGAAGAAATTTTGTTTATGTCAAGAGGAAGTGGTTTTGCTTGGGATATGTAGTTAATTAAAGAGGTCTGTATATTGATAATGAGAAGATCTGAGCTATTGTTGATTAGCCGACCTCAACTAGTTGTGTCGAGGTAAGGAGCTTCCATGGATTAGCTTCCTTTTATTGCTAATTTATTAAAGGATTTAGCACCATTATTGCACCCCTCACCAAGTTGACAAGGAAGAATATGGAGTTCAAGTAAAAAGAGAGAGAAGAAAGAAGTTTTATGAAGGTAAAGGGGAGATTGATCTCTATACCCGTGTTAGTCCTACCTGACTTTAAGAAGGTATTTAAGCTTGAGAGTAATGCCTTAGGTGTTGGCATAAGAGCTGTACCGATGCTAGGAGACCGACTTGTTGCATATCATAGTGAGAAGTTGAGAGGACCATATTTGAATTATTGTATATGTGAATAAGAACTCCTTACACTTATTCGAGCTCTTCAAGTATGGCAACATTGCCTTTTATCAAGGGAATTTGTCATTTACATTGATCACAAGTCCTTAAAGTACATATGGAGTTAGATGAAACTCTCTAAAAGACAAGCCTAATGAATAGAATTCTTAGAAGGATTAAACTTTATAGTCAAGTACAAGTAAAGCAAGACTAATGTGGTTGACGATGTCTTGTCAAGAAGACAAATTCTTCTTATAGAACTACAGACTAAGCTGTTAGGGGTTGTAAGCATCAAGGAGCAATGTCTCCAAGACCTCCATTTTGGTTCCATATTTATACATTGTGGAGAAGGGAGAATAGTATATGAGTACCATGTAGAGGATGGATACCTATTCTGATGTGGTAAGTTATGTATGCTAACCTATTTTCTTGGAGAATTGCTAATGAGAGAAGCTCATTTTGGTAGGCTTTCTAGGAATTTCAGAGAAAGAAGGACATACAAACTAATGAGTGGAAGATTCTTTTGGCATAAGATGAGGCGAGATGTGTACCATATTGTTGAGAGCTATGCTACTTGTAAGAAGGCCAAAAGCCAAGCTAATCAAGGGAGAGCAATGCCTCTACCCATCCTAACTAGACCTTAGGTTGATTTAGCATTGGCTCGATCCTTAGGGACAGGTTCAACAAAATGGCACATTTTATGCTTTGCACTAAAACCAATGATGTTTCAACTATTGATTCTTTGTTTTTGCAAGAGATCATCTACTTGCATAGAGTCCTAAGGAGCTAGTGTTAGATTGAGAATTAAAATTTATGAGCCATTTTTTGACAACCCTCTGGCATTGGATGGGAACTAAGTTACTTTTTAACACTTTTGGCCATCCCTTAACCGATGTCTAGACAAAAATCTTCAATCGTCCCTTGCGTGCATTGCTTTGAGCTATAATGGAGAAGAATTCAACTAACTAAGATTTATGCCTGCCCGTGGTAGAATTTGAGTACAATAGGACAATACATGCCACCAATGGACAAGCAATATTTTAGGTTTTTTACGGTTTTAACCCCAAATTACCTCTTGATCATGCCCTAATACTTATATCTTAATAAGAAGACCCTAATACAAAAGCCAAAGCTCAATCCTTTCAGCAAATTTACCAAAAAGTTGCTCAACAAATTGATTGTGCTGCCAAGAAGTTGAAGGATAAAATGAAAGGAAAGAAGACAAAGTAATTTTAGCTCGGCAACCTAGTATGGCTACACTTAAGTAAAGAGAGATTTCCCAGTAGGAGGAAGAACAAGCTATTTATTTGTGCTAAAGGACCATTCAGGATACTCCAAAATAACAATGACAATACATACTAATTAGAACTACCTGAAGAATTCAAAGTTTTTTATGTATGCAATATTGCCGACCTTAGCCCCTACCGACCAGAAGAAGAACAACATGAGGAATAATTGGATTAGATCCTAAATTCTAATTACCCAAGAGGGGATGATAAGAATTGAGCTATAGGACCTCTGACTCAAGCCTGAGGTACTGAAAGCTTAGTAAGATGCATTTTGCTTTCTCAACCTACACTCGAGGAATTCGAGCTATTTCAATCTACCAACCTACTGTCATTTCTAAGCCGAGCCTTCCCATGCCTGTCAATTGTCTCTAAATGCCGACTAGAGGAGCGGTTAGTTGACAACTTAGATCTATCACCTACCAACTTGGCCAACCTTCCTCTAAGCTACCCAAAACACATCCGAGCTAAAATCACCTCAAAAGAATCCGTAGCTTAGATTAGAATAACTAGCCCAACTATACTCTTTTGTTCATTTTGTTAAAAGCCGCCTCTAACCACCAGCCACTTAACCAAGTAACCACATGATGGAATCTATTGCTTGAATCACCTACCTTTTCTAATTTCTCTTTTGTACCCTTTCTCGTTATTTGTATTTTACCTCTTTTGGACATTATCCTTTTAGTTTTTTCCACTTTTGGAAAGTTGCTCTAGATTTATGAGTATAAATACCCCTTTAATATGAGCCATAAGAATGATCATCTGGACATTATAAAAGTATATTAGGTTTTTCCATCTTTGGGGGCATTTTTCTTGCTTACTCACCTAATTTTTATCCTAACCCTTAAGTAAGGCTAGGTGGCGAGTAACCTTACCGAGCTATTCATACGTCATACTGAGCTAGTTCGTAAGTCTAAAAAGGTTCCTTGGTGCATCATATCCGTGAAATTGTTCATTGGTATTGCTTATTCTTTTCTATTTCACGCATTCACCATCCTATGTTTTACGCTTTTTGCAAGCTTGGACCTATCCCTAATATTATTGACCTTGTTTGCTCTTAGCATGGTGTATCAATACCAACAGGTCACTTGCCGATATATCAACCATTCAGGAGCCTCCTTGGTATATGTAGTACGCATTTAGGTGCATTGTTCTTGAGAATACTTCATCTATGCCTTTATATGCTAACCAAGCCATTTTTCATGACATATAGGTGGATTTTATCCGTAGGCTGCATCATATGTCATTTGAGGATATTAAGGTAGAGTAATCAGGTATGGATGCTGTCATTTAAGAACTTATGGGTATCTACTTGAACGATGCACTAAGGTTAGGATCGAATATTGAGTAAGATGACTCTCCGTTACATAATCCTCAGCATGGAGGGTGTCATTAAGGGTGAGGACAGGGCTGAGTTAGGGGGTAAGGTGGGTAGCAACCTAAGTTAGGCATTAGGGACGATCTCTCTCCTGAGCACTAGTTGTCGACGGCATCTCTTAGATTGCTTGGATTTCAATTTTAGACACCCTTTATCTAGGAGAGCCCTAGTTATCAAAAGTTTCAGACCCTTGTCATTAGAGAGAGCTCCAGTAGTTAGGTCCATACTCTTCCTACTCCATTAAGGAAGCTAATTAGAGATCACTGCAATGACATTGATGAGGGACTTATGCAGGTGGAGCTTACTCCAATCCCTATGCATGCATCATACTTTGGTACTTACAGTAAGGATAGGATACAAATTAAACAGTTAGATGCAAATCAGATGGTGCAGCCCCAACTTGATCCAAACCCTCAAGATGCGCATACATATGCATACCGATGGTGCCGATAGCATTAGCTTATCACTAGTTTTAGCTATTTGACATTTTTTAATTGTAATTGACGCGTACTTTGTGAACGCTTTATAGCTACTTGAAAGAAGTAGTAGAACTTTCATATTGCTTAATTGTTGTTTTCCAACTTTTCATTCATTGTTTGCTCTCCTATGACTGTTATTGATGATCATAATTACGAAATATAAAATTAGTATGATATTTCATATTATAGGTATCGTTAAGTTTGAATGAAGATGCAACGTGTTTAGACCATATTATAAATGTTCGGTTGTAGCTATAAAGTTTAGTTGCTTATACTTCATTATAGATAAGTATTTAGAGATTTTGATGTAGTAGGTTTGTTTAGATATGTAGTTGTAAATTAAGGTGATTTAGCTCTGTTGGTTGGGGATTAGATGAGGTTACTAATAGAATTGCCTCTTGAAGAAGCAAGTTTAGCCTAGCCTATAAACGCCTCTTTAAAAGGCAATTTTAAGCCTGGCACTTAAAGAGGCGATTTTTACCTCTCTAAGAAGGATTTTAGGTGCCATATTCCCGTGAATATTTTCCCAAGAACCGTATTTTTTAGGGTTTTTTTTTTTTCCTTTTCCCTAATGTTACTATCATTATTGTTTTGTTTTATTACTTTATTATTTGCAATCCTTTAAAACAGATAAATTTCCATAAAATCCCTTTTGATAATTGTATTATTATAGAGACATTATATAAATATCTACATTTCACTTTCAAAATCCATTTTAATCTTTTACTGTGCTTATATAACAATTTCCCATTTGGTCGTATAGTGCTTCGCTATTTATTGGAAAGGACCTATATAAGTTGTATAGAATGAATGGATTCATGGTAAAATCTTCAAATGATTGAACAACCTAAAGCAATTTACTTACGATACTTAGTTGACATTAATAAAAAGTGACTAATTAATTTGGCTATTACCAATGAAGATTCTATTAATGAACTAATATACATATATATAGACACATATACATATATTATATTATTACACAAACAGTCTATAAGTTACGACTAGTGTATGTGTGTTTGTGTATATAGATTCTTCAAAGAGTTGTAACATCATATATAAAAGTATGGTTTACACAAAAAATAATATTTACTGACTTACAAAATAGAATAAACACTTATTTATATATATAATAATGAAAATTATTGAAAGTGATGGTAAAGTTAAATAAAAAAAACAAATTAGTATGTTGTGCAAGATATATTTGTATACATATATATTTATGTAATAACACTAAATACATCAAAAGAATACCATTGCATATACTTAAAAGTATATGTATCTATTTTTTTAGAATACGGTAATGAGTAAAGAAAATTGTCAAATTATAAATGTAATAAGCTTATATGTATAGTGTAACTTTTACACATAACATGTACTATTGTATAATAACAAATATATATATATACATATATATCTTATTTAACTGTATAATATTTCCTAATAAATATATTTGCAATATAAAAGAATGCATATAACAATATGTAGTCTTTTTAGAATACTTTATTAGCATTGATTATGAATTAAGAAGCATATCAATATATATTTTAGTATCGATTCTTTTGAAAATAGTTCTTAAATATACATAACTGTTTACAGTTGTTTATATAACAATTTCTTATTATTAAATATGGAGATCATAAGTTATAATTATATGCTTTAGATCACCAAAACGTACTTTTCTAAGTATTAATATCCTAGACTATTTAAAATTCCTAATATCATTACTCTTGAATCTTCATGAAACTATAATTGGGAAGATGCTTAACTCATGGTCTAGAGGCGCTTATAGTTAAGTAAGATTTGTGAAATTTAGGATGTTGCATTTCATATTCCTTAAGAACAAGTTTAAGTGGTTAAGTTCAAAATTTTCCCTGATGCATTTGTACCGAAGTCCACTAAAACCTTCAAAATATTTTTAGTGTGTAAACTTTTTTTTTCTCTATACCAATTAGCTTATAGTATGTTCAGGTTCTAAATTCTACAATTTCAATAACACATCAAGTCACCTAAAATATACAAGAGTAACTAGATTAAATTCATAATTATCTCTCCATAAGGGAAACCATCTATAAATGTCATAAATTAGATCTTAATTAATAAGGGAATCTCATAAGCTCTCAAAACCATAACTAATATTTAGACCAAAAGAAAGTCCTCTTGTTCCACAAGTAAACTAAAGAATAACATAAACCAGCCATGAAAAATAAAGTCCTCAAAGTGTCTAAGAGTATCAAGTCTCTACATGAAACTAATTCTCATCTCTCATGCATCCAATCACTAATACTCATAAAAGGAAAGATAATCTACTCATTCCTTTTACTCCAGCCTATTGACAAAAGGCTTCTCATAAATGACATAATCCTCACTGGCTATACTTAAAAAAATAAAAGAATAAGATAAATCCTAGTACATAGTACCCAAGCACACAAGTATGCCCAAACAACCATGCCACATGCATACAAGCAAGAATAAGCAATCAGCTGATTGAAATCTTGATTATTAGTCAATAAACAACAAATGGGTACTTATAACCTTACTACACCATGATCTCTTACACATATAAATAAATCTTTTAGATTCCTACCATATAATACGATGAAGGTCATATGACCAACACTTGAGAATCAGGAACCATGAAACACTAGAACTAGTTACGTTATCCCATAGGTGAGTCCATTAGGGAATCCCTACATTTGATCAGCAGTTACCCCCTTATACTAAAGGATGGGCTAAGACGAGCACAACACAACCAACAAAACATATTATTATGTTCGAGTTTGCTTTAGTCAAGTTACTTTCAGTCTAACCTGACATGCATAAGCAATAACTATGTACCATGTACCTAGCTCACTGAGCAACTTAATAAACTAGTAAGTTAACTTGAAGCTTAAAGAGTTTAAGTACCTGACTCAAAAGTTAATAGTTTACACTTAATTCCTTTATAACTCGATTCATGTAACCAATTGCATAACACTAAACCAAATAGTTAACAACACCTAGTCTCTCTACAATTTAGCCTCAATTAACATTACCTAAGTCCACCAATATAATCCTTAACTATATCCAACTTATGATCTTAAAGAGTTAGGTTACCATATCCAACATCCTCTTTTTAGTCTCCTTGATGGATTACTTAAGAGCTGCTAAATCTCCATTTTTCAGAATAAGGATTGCATCTTTTGGAAGTGAGAACTCTAAGTAAGGAGTTGGTTAGACAAGAAAAGATGGAAGAAGGCTTGAAAAAGAAAAGAGATTTAAATAGGGGAAGGCGTCTGAATGTTACAGTGTATAATGTCTAAATGCCTTCATTTTCTGTCGCATAAAAGCCTAGTGTTTAGATGGTATGCTGCAAGGTCTCTGGATACCTTACTTATGTTTTGCAGAACTGTAGAACAATTCACTCAATTTCAAAATCCACACTTCCAACTTGTTAACCTAAGCCCTTTATACTTCTAAGAGAATCCTAGGATACATTATTACAATGATTTCCAACATTAAACTCAGCTATAAACCTCAATTTCTAATTCCAAATAGCAAAAATCTCCACATGAATCTAAAATCAAGAGTGAGAGTATAAGAACTTACTTGCAATACTTCAAGTACCTAGTGTAGTTAACAAAAATGAGATTGCATACCTTCTTAAATCTGTAAACATTTGATTTTAGATTAACCCCCAATGAAAACTCAAGTTTAACTCTTCAAAAACAATTTCTTAAATGAGAATCACACTCAACTTGCTTAAATCACCATCTAACTTACCTTACTTACTTGGAAAAGTTGCTACAGGTAAGAACTACGAGTTACCACATCAAACACTTAAGAATAAGCTGAAATCGACAAGAAATAGAAGGATTTAGGGTGTCATCAAGCTAATATGAATTTCCTTAAGTTGTTTCTTCAAAGAACTCACCTTAATTGCCTCTTAGCTTCCTCTTTTAAGTGGTTTAAAGTAGCTACCCTAAGTTTTTGCAATAAGAAGGGGGGATTATACTTTATTTGGTATAAGATAGGGTTTTAAACAAAGAGGGGAGAATCTTAGAGTAAGTAAGGTTTTAGTAACTTTAAGAAATCCCTGAAATACCCTTGATTTTGAAAATATTTTTATGGTGTATTTGTATTAGAATAGTGCTAATTTATTTAATCTTTATCGAGGCCTATTTAAGTTTTCCTTAATTTAACTTATATTAAGTCCAGCCTACTTAATATAAATTTCTCAACATTAAATTAAGGACAAATATTTATCTTTAAAAAAAAGTGAAAAAATAGTTTTAAAAATAAGTTTGGAGTGGCCAAGCAATGAAAACTAGTAAAAAGAGAAATTAGGGTCTTTGGGTGGAAAAACCCTAATTTAACAACTAATCTACGAATTTTCTAAGAAATAATTCTTTTTTGAAAATTTAACCAAAGAAATGAGCTCGAAGGCTAAACTATCAAGACAAAAGTTACCATGTAAAAATTAAAAGAAACTAACTAATGAATCTTTATTTTTATAATTTTTCTAAAAATGTCAAAATATGTAAAAATGTACAAAATGCAATTAAAATCAATTTTTACTAATTTTATTATGAATTTTCAAATAAAAAAGTTTATATATTTTTTATGATTACCCCAAAGGTATCTACGTACTTGCTAATCTTGATCAAGTCAACATAGTTATGTCTTTTTGGAAAAACTTTAATGGATTGGCAAATTTTATTTATTAAAAATAGGCCAAGTTTACATTTCTTAACTAATTTATTTTTATTTTTTTTTAAAAAAAACTTAAAATCTAATTTTTATTCCAATTAAAAAAAAATAAAGACCTAATTTTTTTTTAAAAAAAAAAAAGACTCCAAGTTAGTATTTTTTTATTTTAGGAAAAACTGCTATGTAAAAAAACTTTTAAAAAAAAAATCCTAAAACATCTAAATGAGAAAATAAATAAATAAATAAATAAAATATGCAAGTTTTATGAAAATATACTAATATGCAATTATTATGAAAAACATACCATTTCATGAAAATATATATATATATATAATGACTATTAACAATATGCCTAATCATTAAAAAAATGTCTGAATTATAAAAAATATGCATAACTATAGAAATGACGCCTATCTATTGAAAATATGCCTAACTATAGCAAAGATACATAAATTATGGAAAATATGCCTAACTATAGAAAGATACCTAAATCATGTAAAAAATGTCTAAACTATAGAAACAAGCTTAAACGATAGAAAAAATATCTAAACTATAGAGAAGATCTTTATCCATAGAAAAGACACCAATTAAATTTTTTTTATTTAATAAAAAAAAGTAACAAGTGACAAAATATTTTTTCTAAAAAGTTCTAAAATACTGACTTTATTTTAAAATGTAGATTTAATGAAAAACATGCAAATTTAAATAAAAGATGCAAATATCTTATAGAAATGTAATTTTTAACAAAAATATTGAATTTATATGTAATTTTGACTAAAAGTATGCAACTTTATGCTAAAAATACAATTTATGTAAGAGATGCAAAAGATACGAATCAATGGGAATCGACATAAAGACCTACAAAAGATCTTACACAAAATCTTAATCATGTAAAAACTAATATGATACGTTAATATATACATAAACTCACAAAGATAACAATAAATAAATAAATCATATAATTAAAATAACTAAAACTAGCACTAAGATAAAACCAATTTTAATTACTAGCGTGGGGCTCGGATCTAACAGCAGATCTGGAAAGTTATTTATGTGTCGGATCAACTCAGGTTTAGGTCACTAATGGCAGCAGTAAATTCAACTTCGTACGGGGGCTTCTGGATACAAGATTGAATGGGGATTTTAACTTTTGTGAGGAAGTAATTTGTGAAATTGAGCTTAGCACCAACATCATAGTGTTTTGTGGTGATTTAATGGTGTTTACAGAATCAGGCAACAGCAATGGTGCTTTGTACTGTAGTTATAAGAAAGGGTTTAGCCTTGGGGGTTAGTTACTATCACGCGAAGGTGGTTGTTGCATGGTTGGTTAGTTTTGTGTATGGTGTTTGGTTTCAGTAGAGAGAGAGGGGCTCGTAATGGATGGTTAGGGGAATTGGGTCATAATGTCATATAGTGTTGATTAGCAGTGCTTTTAGTTCATTTGGCTTAGGTTTGAGCATGGCTGGGTTGTAACTATATGTTGTAGTGGGTCACACGGATTGCTGTGACTTACAATATGTGTAAGGTATGTTGGAATGAAGGAGCAAGGGTTAGATTGTGCACAACAGGGAAAGCTACTGTCAAATGGGATGAATTTGGGTTTGGGCAAGGATGAAAAGAGTGGATTGTGATTGCATGTAAAGCTTGAAATCCTTTATCACTTGTTGAAATCCATTATTTATATACAATGAATTTGAATCTTTTAGATCTCTTTGATAAGGATCCAAATCTCGATAGGATTTAACAAATCTAATCTTTATAAGATATGATCATACTCGCTTTAGATTTTTTAGTTTCTTTAATAATTCCCTTATGATTTGATCCAATTTACTCTCAAGATCAAGTTCTAAAATCTCTACATTTTATTTAGGCTATCTATCTTAGTCCTGACATTACTTCAAACTTTTATTATCAAGCCCAATTTGACCTATACCAATTTAAAAGGGATCCTAACCTTTTTATAATTCACAATACACATGTTAAAGATTTTTAACACTATTGTCAAATTTAATAAATCATAAGTCTTATTTTAATTAGTCAAATTAAAACATTTAAATTGGATAAAAACCCATTTTATAAACTTAAATATTTTACTAGGCTAATTAATATATATATATATATATTTTCAATGAATCTTAAAAGTTTGAAAACTCTAAATTTATTAAATCACATATATACTTTTGACTATTGCTTGATCAATTCCTAAACAATTGACTTACTCGACTTAACGCTTTAGACACTTTTTTTTTTTCAATTTTTTTTTTTGTATTATTTATTGTTTTTAGGTTTTTTTTCATTTTTATTTTTATTTTATTTTTTATAAACTTAGCATAAAAGTAAAAAGAGATAGAAATTAAAATAAAAGATAGCAAAAATGAGATGTCTACAATCTTCCCACTCAAGTTGGAGTTAATTAAAGTTGTTATTTTTTTTAAATTACTAGCAAATGTACTCTCATGTTTCAAGTGCAAAAATTAAATAAAGTTATATAATAGAACTTATAATATGCCAAACTATCGAATTATATCATACCCACAATTGATTGATGAAAATGGATTTGAAAATTACATAAATAGTATTTGCATTTTTTTAACAAAGAAAAAAAAGAGAGAGATAGAACAATACACTAAAGAAATGTTAATCACAAGTAATTTGCTTAGATGAAGCAACTATCATTTGCCTACAACATTAATAAAAGATATATATTAATTCCGCATAGTAAGACATTTCTATTTAAAATGGCATGACCTTACCTAGATATAAAATGAATTGAATGTTAAAAGAAGTATAGACAAAATACCATGAACAATGACTAACTAATCATAATTAAAGAAAATAAAACTCAATAAGAAAAACATAACAACAATTGTCGATGAAAAATTAACATATGTAAAATAAAAAAGAAACTATTGAAAAATAAAAAAGTGCAACCTTTGAATAAGAACCAACACTGCAATTCTTCTTAAGGTTAATTGTGGTGCTTTAAATGTAAAATTATTGGATCTTTGCACTTTTTGTTATCATCATTGTCATCGTTCTTAGTATCATTGTTTTTCCCTTCAATCCTAAGTTTTGAATTGAAATCCTTTTTCATTACCAATGACTCTATCGTCCTCTGACTAGCGAAAGAAGTAAAGGAACAGCAAATTTTTTGTAAGAGACAGAACTTTCCATTACAATAGAATACCAAGACCCAACTTCAGGTATAATTTTTCCTTTCTTAATCTTAGTATTAGAGTTGACTATTCAACCCCAAGAGACAAGGAAGCCAAAAATTATCATTTAATGTTGGGGGAAACCCAATATTTGATAAGAAAATGCGACATCACCGACATATATGAACTAAACATACACATATAAAAATAAAATAAATCATTGTTGAATAGGTACAAGTAAAAAACCACAAAAATATAACTATAATAATTAAAAAGAAAAAGACTCAATAGGGAGAAAAACATAACTTTCCTAACTTGCAATACCATAAAAGCACATAAACAAAAATAATGCAATGTCTAACACCTCCATCTTATTTTCCATCTCTCTTTATGTTCCTCCTGTTGCATTGTCAAAGTCTACATTAACTCTTTCTCTTCACCTTGATGACTTTCCTTCTTATCATGACTACTCTCTTTCCTATATCCTCTCCTTCCAACTCAAACCTCAACCCTGCTACCAAAACCTGATAACAACAATCACTTCAACCTGCCCTCTCTCTTTCTTGTCATTTGTCTTAATGGAATGAAATTAAATGTTGTCTTAGTGAAATAATAGGAAGCCTATATTAGGTTTGCTTAATATTCCTTATTTTCTTCAATGATGTATTATGAAATAAGGTGACATACATTGAGTTATCTAGAAGTATTTAGAGTTAATAAGTATAGGAATCATAATGTGAAGTAGTTGAAGAGAGTGTTTATTGAAATTCACTCTTACAATATCAAATTCAAATTCTAAGTTTTTTCTTCACTAATCTCACTTCAAACTCAATTATAGAAACCAAAACCAAAACCAAAACAACACTAAACTCTAGAAGAGCATATAACACCAGTTTCGAAAATTGGCATGGAAAGAGAAGTTAGAGACAGTTCGTTCAATTTCTCTCTTATGAAATAAAATTCAAAACCCAAGTTTTCTCTTCATTACTCGCTTTAGACTCATTATAGGAATCAAAATCAAAACAATATTATACAACAAAAGACTTAGCAACACTCATTTCACAATTTGGCAAGAAAAGAGAATAATTGAGACAATCACATATAAGTAAGCCCTTACTCTTTACCTCACTTAATGCTTGTCCATAATGCAATCATACAAAGCAGTACAAACGTTGGAATAGCCTTTGATGGTGATTGAGTTAGAATAAGAGAAACAAAAATTTGAAAATTTGTTATGTATAAACTGCAAGACATACATTGTAACTTACCTCATCATTATTAGTGGGGGTTTTCGCCGTGTGTAACCATAGAGATTTGTATCGGTTAATGGAGTAAGAAAAAGAAAAAAATATATTAGTTAAGAAAGAGACATTTGGACGATAGAGGATTGTTAATGGTTGTCACAAAGGAAAATTTGTATCAAAAGGACAAGTGTTACAGTTACTAAGTGCAAGCAAACAGCTTTATTGCACACATTACGAAGTTGAATGTTTGATATTCTCTTTATAATATTCTCTTAATAACTTACCAATGGACTGTGCACCCGCAATGCCTATGCTAAAAATTAAAAAAAGAAAGTAAATAAAAAAGCCATTTAGAACTTTTTGCTTTTAATTCTTGCAATCAAATTGTAAAACTTTAAATTTCAATAAAGAATTTTTTTAAATTCTTGAAAAACTTCAATTGATAAGAGTTTTTAATTTTAGCAATGAAGTCACAGAGTTCTTCAAAATGATAAAAATTTATTTTTATTTAGTAATTATATGGATATCACATGAAAGCTACGTTGCAAGGAAAGAAAAGTATAAATACATCTCAATTTTGACAATTTCTTGACCATAATTTCAAAACAATGAAAGAAAAGTATCAATAAACTTCTTGATAAAAAAATTGCTATCAAATATGAAAATGGAAGATGAGACTAAGCATGAAAATGTGTATATCTATTCAAAGGTATAGTGACAATTAAATAAAAGTCTTTTTACAAATTAAAACGTTTTTCTTCCTTCCTTCTATTTATTCTAAATTCTTTATACTTCATTCCCACTTCTTTTACAAAATCTCTAACTTTATAGCAAGTAAATAATATAAATTTCTTTTCTATTTGTATTCATTCCTCCTTATAATTTGTGAGAAATATAAGCTAAATATGGAAGAAACCATATATAATGTGAGAACCAAAAAAATAATTCTTAATATCCTAATTTCATGGGATTAAAAAGTCTCACTTTTCTCATTGGGGTAAATTCAATGGTCAAAGCCTAACAAAGGAAGGAAATTTATAGAAATTGACATGTAAATATTTATGAAAAAAATTATGATTTTAATTCAAATGATAATTGTAGTAACAACGTAGGAAGTCAAGTGAGGTTTCAATCATTTAATTAAAATATAGATATGCAAAACACAAAATAACTTAAAAGCACTAATATTACAAATTTTTAATGGGAATAGATATGTTATAAATTGAAATGTATTATTAATGGTAAATTCAATAACACCATAAATTAATTATTCAAATTTTGAATTACTAATGGAAAATGACATTAATGGAAATTAAAATTTATTATCAATAACAAAAAGGAGGTTTTATTCATTCATTTAAAATAAAATATAGATATGTAAGACAAGAAAGAACTTAAAGTACAAATATTACAAATTATTAATGGGAATAGTTATTTTATAAATTGAAACATATTATAAGTGGCAAATTCAATAACACCATAATTAATGATTCAAATTTTGAATTACTAATGAGAAATGACATTAATGGAAGTTAAATGTATTATTAATAAAAAAAGGAGGTTTTAGTCATTCAGTTAAAATAAAATACATAAGACACCAAAATAGTCTAGGGCTTTAATATTATAAAAAATTCTTAATGGAAATTGATATTAGTAAGAAGTAAAACATATTATTCATGGTAAATGTCATGACATAATTTTTTTTTTTTTTACCATTCATAAATTAATTATTTAAAATTTTAATCCTTGATGAAATTAATATTAATGGAAATTAAAACATTTTACTGATAACAAAATGTTAGAGAAAGAGATGGTAAAGATTGCATATGTGGAAGAGAAAAGATACCAAAATATTATCATTTTTTTGTTTTAATATTATGGATAGAAGATATAAATATAGAAAAGGAAGACAACATAAGCTAATGGTTTGAATTTTAGATTCTTAATGGGAATTAAAATTAATGGCAATTGAATCATTTTATTGATGGTAAAAGGTTAAAGAGAAAAATGAAAAAAAAAATGGTTTATATGAAAAGAGAAAGACACTGAATATAATCTTTAGGGTAAATTACATTGGAAAGGATCAACGTTTGAAAATAAGATTAAGTAAAGAATTAACGTTTTAATAAGTTTAAATAAGTTATTAATATTTGAGTTAGTAGTTAAAATAGATGACCCATTAAATTGCCGTTATAACTCTATTAACTTGAAATGGTAGAAGATTAAAGAGAAAAATCGTAAAAAAGGTGTATATGAAAAAAGAAAGACACTAAATATAATCTATAAGGTAAATTACACAAGAAAGGATCACAGTTTGGAAGTAAGTTTAAATAGAGAACCAATAGTTGGAGATAAGTTTAAATACAAAATCAACGTTTTAATAAGTTCAAGGGATTAACATTTGAGTTAGTAGTTAAAATAAAGGACTCGTTAAATTGCCGTTATAACTCTATTAACTTGAAATGGTAGAAGGTTAAAGAGAAAAATCGTAAAAAAGATACATATGAAAAGAGAAGGACACTAAATATAATCTATAGGTTAAGTTACACTAAAAAGGATCAATGTTTGGAGGTAAGTTTAAATAGAGAATCAATGTTTTAATAAGTTCAAATAAGGGATCGACATTTGAGTTAGTGATTAAAATAGAGGACCCGTTGAACTATTGTTATAACTCTATTAACTTGAAATGGTAGAAGGTTAAATAGAAAAACCGTAAAAAAGGTGTATATGAAAAGAGAAAGACACTAAATATAATCAATAAGATAAATAATAATGGAAAGCATCAACATTTAGAGGTTGGCTTAAATAGAAAATTAACTTTTAGTAAGTTTAAATAAGAGATCAACATTTGAGTTAATAGTTAAAATAGAGGACAGTTAAACTACCATTATAACTATAGTAACTTGAAGTTGGCATAGTATATTAAGTAGATACGTATATGCTGACATAGCTTAAAATTGAATTAAAATATTAAAAAGCACTTAATATAATCAATTAAAAAAAGAGAGAAAAAAAATCAAAAAACAAAATTCAATGTGTATAACTTAACTTAATATTCTAAATAGAAAACATGAAACACAAAGTCATAAAGAAAGAAAGGAATTTCCTAGAAAGTTAAACCCTAAAATGTGAAGTTAAAGAGAAGACATCTACGTAGTTGTAGGAATATTATTTTATTATGGGAAATATTTTACATTCTTTGACAATATTTTAAAGGATAAATTACATAGGAAAGTATAAATATTTAGGGATAAGTAAAAATAAAAAATAAACGTTTTAAAAGGTTCAAATAAGTGATCGATATTTGAGTTAGTGATTAAACTAAAGGATTCATCAAATTGTAGTTATAACTCTATTAACCTAGAGCTAATGTGGCATGTTAAGTGGACACGTATATGCTGACTTAGCTTAAAATTTAAAGGACATTTAAAAGCTTAAATCTACTCATAAAAGAAAGAGAAGGAAAAATAACCTAAAAAATGAAATGAATGCATGAAGACTTCTTCTATGTCTGGAATTAACTAGAAAGAAATAAATTTAAGTGTAAAGACTTCTTCCATGTCTAGATTCCCTACGCATGTTGCCATCAACATATGGTGAGGTGTAATACCCAAGAAAAAAAAGAGAGAGAGAAAATTGAGTCATTAAATAATAAAAGTCATGATAAATAATTAAGTTTTGAGGAAAAGGGTATTAAGGTCTTAAGCAGTGGTTTAATGAAGGGTGATATTGAAAATTCAAGAAAAGAATTAAAAGGAAACCTTAACCTAACTAATGTACAATTCACCAATCTTATTGGATTCTTTGTGTACTATAGATTTAAAATTCTCTCTTGCAATTACTGGAAGCCCTCCAGAGTGAGTAGTTTGTATGAAGAATGTAACCCTAGAGGACCTTGGTAAGTAAAGATCTGATTTGCGGAATTCAAGATTTCTTTTTGGAGACTAAGATTTTTATGTTGATCTTTTAGGATTGTGTGTAGTTAGTTAAGGAAAAAAACAAAAAACCCTAAAGGATCATTGAAATTAAGGTATGTATCTTGTGTTCTGTAAAATCTCTATTACCCTTATTCTTTTAATAAGTTTAGGAAATGTTTGTTAGATAAATATTGCGATGATAGAATTTATTGTGTAGTATTGATTTGAAAGAAAGATGTGAAAGTTAAGGGGTGTTATTGATGGGATTGTATTGTAGAGTTGAGTTTTCTAAAATTTAATGGTGTTTTGATTCAAGTGTTGAGGTATTAGAGGATAAAATAGGTTTAGAAAGGTTCTGGGTAAAAGAGGGAAAAAAAAAGTTTGAATAGTAGGTTATACTGTATCCCTAGTTTTATCCCTTGCAATAGATAGCGTGAGCTGGTAGACTAGAAGGTTAAACGATCGAAAGACACGAACGTATCCCCCGTCATGCCCCTTGTAGTTGTGAAGTGTAACTTAGTAAGTTACATGGCCAAAAAGACATGATCGTGTCCCTGAGCGTATCATAGGCTTTTTTCCTTCAAGTTGAGTTTTCCCCCTTCTTTTTATTTAATTCCTTTGTTACTTATAAAGTAAACCCATTTAATATATCAGTAAGTAAATTTAAGGAGATTTAAATAATCTAAAACTGAGTTTTAACTAGAAGAAATTGTTTATTTAATATTTAAAAAAGTTTAATAAGTATCTATTGTTTCTAGAATTTAAAGCTAGGCTTGATTCGTTGATAATAGATTGCAAATATTAAGGTATATTACACTTGCTTGTTGTATGTGAATGTTAGCATATCAAAATTTAAAATGAATTAAATGTATATCCAGCATATGTATCTTTTGTTATTTGTATTTGGCTTGTCTTAAGAGCCCAAAATGAAAGATCCCTAGGGGGTAACCTCGATGATCCTTGCAACGCGTTGTCCTTAGTAGAGTTTTGCTTGGAAATGATCTGAGGTAGATTTAGATTGTTGTAGAAGAGCTTGAAGAGGCATACCTAACATTAGGTTATAGAAGAGCCCGAAGAGGTATGCCCAAACGCTAGGTTGCAGTACAAACTATGATGTGATTGGGTTATGAGAACCATATTATCATGTGTTACGTAATTGCTTTAAAAGTAAAGACAATTAAACAAATTGTGTGAATCACTTGTTTTGCATTTAAATGCATATGATTATGTGTTGTTTGATCACATGCATCTAGTTGTGTGTTGTATACTGGGTTTCAACTCATTTTATTATATTTTTAGTTGCAGGATCCGTAATTATTCTACTTAACTTCAATAATTTATGAAGCTAAGAGTGAGGAGTACGTATGGTATCGAAGAATATCCTAAAAAACTAATTGATAAAATTATTTAGCCTTATATGGTAACAATAATTGATTGGGCATTAATATTTCTTAATTAGATGTTATTCTAATATTATTTGAAGATTTAATTATATAAAATTATTTGAAGTTTGCAGTTAGATGTTATGCCTGATATTTCATTAGAGACTAGAGATACGTAGCGATCTGTTACATGCTCAGTTTTGCAACGTTACATTAAGAAACATTGGAACATCATCGTAAATACGATAGGCGATTATCCTATGTTGTTAATGGCCTTGGTGGATATGGAGACTGAGTACATTTCCACTTCTAATAGCTTCGAGAAGACTTTTACCTTGAAACAATGGTTTGATGTCACATATAGAGTAATGGAGCATGGTTGAACATTGCTAGTTAGAAACCTTTCTGGTATTAAGAAGGCATGGCTGTGAGACCCTATGGTTAAGTGTCTCATATGAGCTGTAGGAGGTTGTGATACTGGTTTATAAGACTATAGTTGTGAATACTTTATCAATACAAGCTTGATACTTTTGGGCCAGTGGTTAAAAATAGGCCCATTAGTGTTTGTTAGCTTAGTTATTCACTGCTTATAGACTGAGGCATTATAATTGTTTAAGCAAATGCACAAATGAAGTGGAAAGGATTTAATTTATTTTTTTGTTTTCTTCAATATATTTCGTTTCTCTTTCTTCTCCTTAATTGCCTTCAATTGGCGTATATCAAATATACCATTACTTGAGCAAAACAAAGTAACTTCTCATTAATTTATTTATATACACATACATACATACATATACATATGTATATTTTCACAATAACACATACTTATATTGCTTTCCCTGATTTAAAATATGAGAAAATTAAATAAAGAGGGTCAACATTTGGAGGTAAGTTCAAATAAAAAATCAATACTTCGCAAAATAATTTAAATAAAAGATTAATATGACATAAAATTTTTTTAACTATTTTGTGAAATATTGATCCCTTATTTGAACTATTTTGCAAAACGTTGATTCCTTATTTGAACTACTTTGTACAACGGTAATCCCTTATTAAGATTTTTCGAAACGTTAATCCTTTATTTTAACTTATCCTTAAGTATTGATCCCTTCTGTTGTAATTCTTCCCAAAACATCATTACTTTCTATATAGTATATATATTTAGAATATTGAATATCATACAAAATCTTTTAGGAAAAAAAAAAGGTAAAATAAAAGTACTAACCAGGCATGTTGGCAATATTGTATAGATACATGCTTTTTCATTAAATAAAAATAAATTTCAATCAAATCATACTCATATGTCAGTTGACTACTAATCACTATGACAATGTGTGAATCTTTCTTTTAGTATTTGAAGTAAAAAAATATGAGCTAGATTATAAAAGTATAGAAATAAAATATTTAGATTAATGTATGAACAAAGTAATGCATGGAGAACTTAATAAAAAATCAAACTACATATAGATAGTAGTTATAAATAACATATTCTTTTGTGTATAAAACTAAGTGTAATGCCCCAGAACCGTGGACATCATAGACTGCTACGTGTCCCTCGTCTCTCATGAACATTAGGTATAATATTCGATTAAAAACTTCAAATAATACTATAAAAGTCTCCAAATAATCTTATATAATTAAATTTTCAAATAATACTAGAATAACTTCTAGTTAAGAAGTATTAATGTCCAATCAATCAATGCTACCACATAAACTAAATAACCTTATCAATTAATTTCTTTGGATATTCTTCAATATCATACACTGTCTTCACTCTTCCCATTTCTAAGGCAGTAACAATTAGCTCCATAAATTATTGAAGTCAAGTAGTACAACTATAAGTCCTGCATCTGGAAATATGATAAATTGAACTGAAGCCCAGTACGCAACATACAACCACATGCGTGTGATCAACGATATATATTCACACACGTAGGAATGCAACAACAAGTACATCACACAACTCATTTAATTATCTTTGCATTTAAGTCGATCACATAAGCATACAATAGCGGTCCTTCACAATCTAATCACATCATAATTCTTATCACAACTTAATGTTTGGGCATACCTCTTCGAGCCCCTCTACAACATCGAGCATGTCTCTTTAGGCCCCTCTTCAACATCTAGATTTACCTCTCTAAGCTCCTAGGACGAGCCAAACACAAGCAATAAAAAATACATAAGCTGGATATTCATTTAATTCATTTTAATATTTGCTATCTGATATCAGGTAAGTGCACCTTTCAGTTTTAATATAGCGAATATGAGTCCGAGTCAATCCCTCAGAGACTTCAAGTACTAATATTAACCTTATCTTTATTATCTAACCGGAAAATTATGATAAGTTGAATGAATTAAAAATACTGAAATTAACAAACTAAACTAATTATGGCACTTGATTAAGCAATTTAGAAAGCAATAAAACTAACAATGACTTCAAGTATGCAATAACGTATTTAGAAATTATTTCCCCTAGTGTTTAACATGTGACCGCTTAAAATATATTCAATTTGGTTTCTATTATTCTTGACCAAAGAGATTCACAATTAAAGTTAATATCTTTCTCAAGCATACTAACCCTAATCCTAAATTATTTACCGGAATCTCTTCACTTAGTAATATAACTTAGAATTTCATTAATGTATAATGAATTCCCACACAAATAATTAACTTTCCGGAAGAAACATGTATCTTATCTCTAAGTATACATGTAATTCTCTCCAATTATGTAAAGATCTAATTATATATGTAATTTCTCAATCAACATGCATAATATCATAAATTGATATTCTAGAAATATCAATTAACAATTAAACGACATAATTAAATCAAGCAAAGATAGAAACTTTATTGAGAATTCTAAATCAACCCAAGAGTCACATGAAACCCTAGGTTCCATAATCCTAAATACACGAATTCTAAGCTATCATAATGAAACTAAAAATGAGTTCCATCAAAAAGATAAAATAAAACATGAAAAACCCCTTTGATTGATGAAAAATCTCTCCGATCTTGAAGTCGGTGTTGATCTCGCCTTTTTCTTCTCCTTCTCCTCAAGTCTCTTCTCTTCTCTAATATCTCTTATGTCTTGTGAAAACCTAATATGTCTTTTTATACTGTATTATAAGGTTTTCTTTTTCTTTACCAGACATGACCTGGGACATGACCATGTCCCCAGGTTGTATAACTTTCTACCCCTAGCCAATTTCCCTGCATGGATACAGCCTGGGGACATGGTCATGTCCCAGACTGTGTAACTTTAAAACTTCATAACTTCTTCGTTTAAACTCCGAATTGAGTGAAACTTGATTCATTTTCTTCGTTTTCAATCCAAGAACGCGTTCAAACCTTGAAATCAAAATTTTACTCAATTAAGTATCAATTTCTTTAAAGAAAACCAAAATTGTAAGGGAAATACTATAAAATCACCATATGAAATATATTTAAAATCAGAGTTATCACTATCCTAACACTCACATACAACAAGCAAGTGTCACGTACCTTAATATTTAGAATCTGTTACCAACGAATCAAGCCAACTTTAAATCCTAGAAATAATAAATACTCATTAAACTTCTCTAAATAATGGATAAACATTATCTATTAGCTAAAACTCACTTTTAGACCATTTAAATCTCTTTAAATTCACTTAATGATACATTAAAGGGGTTTACTTTTAAAGTAACAAATGAATAAAATAAAAAGAAGAGGAAAAACTTAGCTTAGAAGAGTAAAACCTATGGTACAATCAAGGATATAATCGTATCTTTTGATCGTATAACTTACTGAGTGACACTTCATTATTACAAGGGATACGACCAGGGACAAGGATAGGGACAGGGTCATGTCTTTTGGTCGTGTAACTTTCTAGTCTATTAACCTACATCAATTACTGCAAAGGACATAACTAGGGACACGGTTGTGTCACTTTTTGGTCAAACTTTTTTTTTTCACCTAAAACCTTTCTAAACCCAACAACAACACTCCAACACCTCAACACATAGATCAAAATACCCTTAAATTTTAGAAAACTCAACTCTACAACATAATCTCATCAACAACACTACTTGTCTTTCACATCTCTAACTCTTGTTTCAAATCAACACTACCAAATAAATTTTATCACTATATTATTTAATTGATAAACATCTCCTAAACTTGTTAAAAGAATAAAGATAATGGAGATTCTACAAATCATAAGATATATACTTAATTTCAACGATCCTTTAAGGTCTTTTATTTTTCCTTAATGGACTACGCAAAATCCTAAAAGATCAACATAGAAATTCTTAACCTTCATAAAGAAATCTCAAATTCCACGAATCAAATCTTCACTTACCAATGTCCTTTTTAGGTTGCATAAACTTTATATTTCCATTCTCCATACAGCTACTCTTACTCTACCATAAAAGAAATCTCACATTAATCCAAAATTTCTCCTCTTTAATAAAAAGGAAAATAGTAGAATTCCCCTATACCTTAAGAGTTTATAGAGTTTATAAGAGAGAAGTTTAATCTTATAGTACACAATAAGTCAATTTGTGAACAAGTTAGGTTAAGACCAGGTTAAGATCTCCTTGCAATACTGTTAATACCCTTCATTAAAGTATAGCTTAAGACCTTAATACCCCTTGCTCAAAACTTAATTACCTTTTTATTTTATGATGACTTTTATTAATTAATTACTCCTTTTTTTCTCTCAAGTATTATATTAGGTCATTTGGTTATTTCTTAACATATCTTAATGTAAAACTTAATACTTATATGATTAATATATTTTTTATTAGTTTATACGTTAATAAACTTTCATCTTGTACTCTTATAATGTCATTAGACTACCAACCAATATTTTTGTAGCCTAAGAAAACCATAAGCATAAATTATTAACATATATAAATTCTAACAATAAAACTTATTAGTGATAGTAATTTATCATGTTGGAAACCGTGACCAAGAACAAACAAGGTCAGTCAATGAATGGGTCCAAACTTGCTGTAAGCTTGAAAAAGGAAGTGATAGGGAATGTATGAAAAGACAGATACGAATAAAAAGTAAGCAAAAACTCACAAACAACTCCAATAGATATGACATACCAATGGAAACTCTGAGAACTCATGACACAATTCGATATGACACACAAATCGATCTGATGAGGTTACTCGCCACCTAGCCCTATACAAAGGTTAGGATAAGAGTGATACCGAGAGTAAACAAGAAGTATTTATGTAGAGAATGAAATACTCAAGTGTATTAATGATTATCAATCTGTCTATAGCTACAAATACAAGGGTATTTATACCAAGTTAGAGTAACTTACCCAAAAGTAAAAAGAAAAAAAAAAGGCATTTCCTAAGGAATCAATTTATAAGATACAAAATGGTAAAAATGAATATTCGAGGAAAACAATCATTGATGTAACAAATTCTACACATGATTCCGTACATATGGCAATGCTATATTAGTGATGTCATTAGAAGATGTGGACGAAAAGTATAGTCAACTTGCTTATCCAAGCAAGGGTGGCTTAGTCAACCCAGAGTCTATCTATCTCGTCTTCTCAGTAAGGGAGATGCTGAGTCATTGGTCAGCTTAGGCGCAAGTGAATAATCTGCAACTTAGCATACTACAAAGAGATGAGCACTCATTCGGCTCGACAAAAAAGTACTCAACTTCAGCAAGAGTAAGAGAATCTGCCTTACCAAGCCTTCCAATCCTTGGGTTCGGTTGCAGGTTAAAGGCCCAATAGCTCGATTCCTATCATATCATATAAATGCTTATGATTGGTGTTTTCATGTTTTAATTTTAAAATACGATCTAGTTTTATCAAAAAGAAAATTCCCATCAATAATTTGAAATCAAAATATGTGTTGATTAATTCCCATTTCTTCCATATTTTTAGAAATAGTTATCCCATATATGAGAGTTACAATGCTTTAAATTACGAAATGCAATATACTGCATAAAGGATTTTGTTATTTTATATTAAAATTACATGAAAGATTGTAACAATCATAATGAGATTACTACTTCTCCATAATCAGCATTATTTCATTTATTTATTTTGTATATAGCATATGGCTATTAGATACATGATAAAGTTAGGAAAAAAAAAAAAACAATAATGAGGAGCTCCAATTGCCATAAAGAAAAATAATTAAAAGGTACTACTAATAAAAAGGAACAAACTTTTATAATTATCAATATAAAAGATAAAAAAATTCTCTATAATTTGCACCCAGAAGAAAACTTAAAAAAAAAATGAAAGTCATCTTATTGAATCCTCAACAATGTAGTCTTTGCTATAAACAGTGCCAAAACCACTCTATTAAAAAATTTAGGAGCGCTTGTTCAATATCTTTGTCATTCTATCAACATAAATTCATTTTCACCGAAAAGTAAAAGAAATTCATGTAGATTATTTAAATCGAAAAAGTTAATTTATCATATTAAAAATGCTAATGCTAATGCTAATCCAAAAGACATAAGGACAAATATTTTAAAAATTATTAAAAATAAGTTGAAAACATAGAATTCAATAATCATTCCAATGATGCTACACTTCTATGTCAACATCATTATCAAATCGTCTTGATGAGATATCACAAACCTACAAATGAAAATGTCATATGTGAGTAAAACCTTTTAAGAAAATTTGCAAAGAAATAAAATTGACTTTAAGCTATACCATGATAAGTAATCTTTATAAAAATAGAAAAAATGCCTCAATCATGATAAAAAGAATGAATATGATGAGAGAGAGAAAGAATTAGATCAAATTTTACTTAGATTTTGAATTTTTCTTTTAGGAATTGGAGCTAGTGATTTAAAATTAAAATTATGATGGGAATTTATATAATATAAATTGAAACGTCATATTAATTACTTTTAGAGAAAACATAGAAGCATCCTCCTTGCACTCAACTAATATAGAAAGTTAATAATAATGTGATAATTGATTATAATTTGACTGTATAATAAATATAATAATAATGTGACAAATCATGTTGTATATAAAAGTAATCATCTTTAATATAAAATACAAATTGAGTTAATTAGCATTTTTAATTTTGTTAAAATAATATGCAAGATATGCATTATATAATTATAAATGGTAAATGTTATGAAATGTGAGTATTATGAAAGGGTAACATGGGAAAATTAGAAAAGTCACCAAAAACCCTCCTCTTTCACTTTAATAATATAGATATTATTAAAGCCAAAGAAGAGTTGGTTCAGTGCTTTTTTTGTTTTTCCAAGTTTACCTTTTATACTATTAATATTTTATATAATTTACCATTACAATTTTACAATACATGCATAAATAATATTTGACACTAAGGGTATATATGTCAACCTATTATTTCTCTTTTTTACACATAATTATAGTAAGGTAATGATGATAATCTTCATTTATCATGTTTCTTTCAATTGATTAATAACAATTGACCTAAGATTTTTTCCTATATTAGGTCATAGTTATTTATATAAGGATTTATTGTACTTTACAAGGCAATTTGGCTTATCAATTTGTTTTGTGATACAAACTATATTGTAATGTTGTAGACTCAGGATACTGCAGACTACCAAGTGTCTCTAATCTCTAATGGCATATCAAGCGTGAATTAACAACTAAAATCTCCAAATATTATTGTGAAAACTTCAAATAACCTAAAAAAAATAATTCTCCAAGCCAATAATTATAAGTAATTAATTCTTAAATAATAAACAGTTACCATAAGGAATAAAATTCAAGCCATCCTAACTGTTATGTTATATGTAATTGTTGCTCTTCCCAACCCAAAGGTAATATGTTAAGGGTCTCAAAGATCAGTATAATCTATTTGCTGATCTAGGTTTCTTACAACTAAAAAAGAAAAAAGGGTGAGCTGAAGCCCAGTATGTAACATCAAAAGTATATGCGTATGCCACACAAAATAACAATTCATAAGCCTTAATACAAACATATAACACAAATAATTCATTTATTATATTTAACTTGGTCCAGCAAACATCACGGTTTTGGTGTCCCAAAACTTAGGGTAACTCACAACTCTGACACACAATATATATAAATATACATACATATTACGGTGTTGGGAACTTCCATTCCGAGTCCTAACAACCCATGAGTCCTTAAATCTACCCACATTATGCCGATATGTAACTCTATTATGCTTTTTAAGAATTTGCCACTACAGGCCTCTAAGCTGAGCTAAACACAAACAAACATTTTTATAGTTAGGTATTTCATTAGTTTGTTTAACTTTCTAAACTAACAACCACAATCAGTAAACATGTGTTACGTACCATACTATTGAGCAACCATATTCCATGCTTCATAATCGACATTAAAACCCGATACATTCGTATAACAAACTCATCACATATTTAAACTAATGTTACAGCTTATAGCTATGATTTCAATCTGAGTTGCTCGTATTTTATAATTGAGGTAAACCCTCTACAAATTGAAGTACTAACTTTGTAGATTAAAACCTATGGTTTAAGTTTAATATTTTCATTTACATAAGATTAAAACTTAAAAACTATATATATATATATATATTTATTATTTATTTATATGTATGCACATACTTATGCATTTTCATATTAGTTTATTTTGTTATTATGACTGTAATTATTTTATTATTCTTTTATTATACAATTATTCTTTAACCTATTGTTAGCTATTATATATAAACCAATAATTTTAGTTTAACTCCACATATCTAAGTATATACTTTTGATATTCTTTCTTTGTGTTATTTACAATTAATAGGCTTCTAAAAAAACTATAATATATTCTACATCTATAGCTCTATCAATTTATATTTCTATTTTCTATATAAATATATCTTCTTTATCTATCTATATCTATATATGTATTTATCTATTTATCTACATTTATATCGATATCTATATAATTAAACAAATACGTAATATTCATCTCTATACCTTAAACGATATAATAAAATATATTTTAAGAGGTTAAATAATATATATTCATTAAAACATGTTTTATTTTCTTATATATACATATATATATGTATCTATATTATTTTTAATAAGGCTTCATAATTGGTACTGATAATAATAATAAATTGATATGTCAAGAGCTTGATATGATTCAATTCTTTGTTCATAATTCATAGTTAAATGATATTTAAATATGAATTTTCAATGCTAATATGAATTATTCACTGAAGTTAATAGAATCTAAGGCTCTACATACCTTGTTCTGATTCAAGGATTGTGACGCTTTGCACTTATGTTTTTACTGCAAATACAAAAAAACCATTATAGGGTTTTCGAAAACTCCATATTCATTAACATCATTATTATTTTCGCCTCCGCTACAATATTATAGGAAGTGACTAGATAAATTCCCTAATTAAAGAAAAATCATACAATCTATTCTAGTTGAGAAATTAACTTGCATATTTTCCATTGATTTAATCTTCTAGAGTAGAGGCTTTTGGTAAAAAGAAAATTGTAAGAGATGAGGGTATCAGGTTAATGAAGAGAAGAAGAAATTATGTGAAAAGAGAAAGAAATGTATGAAGACATAAGGAAAGAGTAGGGAAGATTTGTGTATGTATATATATATATATATATACAAACACCAACCAACAATACACCCATGTTGCATGTACAAAAAATGAATAAAGTTGTACTATACAATCGAATATATTTTTATATTAATAAAGATATTAATAAATGAAGAAAATAGAGAGATGAGGGGTCATGGAGAGAGGAATAAGGTAGTAGGAATGTTAGTGGAGAGAGAGAGAGAGAGTAAGAAAAGGAGAGAGATATCTATTGAGGTGTGTAAGTTATTGGAGAGAGATGTGGAGTACAAAAAGAAAAAGTGATAGAGAGTGGAAAAGTAGGAGAGAAATAGATAAGGAGAGAGAAGAAAAAGTAAGTAGACGAATTTATCCATTATTTATAATTTTAATAGTTTATTTTGTTATTAGTTTTTTTGTTAAATAATATTAAATAGAAATTAAACATGTAAATATAATGTTGTTGGTCACTTAAGCCTTAAAAGGCTTTAATAATATAGATATAAACAAATATTTGGGGTTCTAAAATTTAGGTAAGGAGATATATCTTCTTTTAAAAAGATTGTTGTTATCTTTATTTATTTTAATTTTATTTTATTTTTTTTTTTGTCTTTATATTTTCTCCTCCTTACAAAAACTTTCGTCCTCAAAAGTTGCTAATAGCTTAGAAAAGAAAACAACGATTTTGTTAACAATATGTCCCTCTTCATTTTGTTTTCAAGTACATTTCAACTAATTACTAAGATATTTCAATAATGTAACTTTAAAAAGTTTGTACACATTTTCCACTTTGATAATATTACATCTCTTTATCTAATAGTTACTTTAAAATTCATGTACACAATCTCATATAAATATCCTTCTTGATCTCATATATCTCCGTACTCGAGATCCATAAATTATTTTCAAGAAAAACATTATTTCATATATACCACCATCATAATTAATGATTCATAATTTCATTAGCCCTATACTTTTATTGATCTAAAATGAACATTAATCGTCTAAAATTCCAATATCCCTCTTTTCAACTTGATATTTCTTGTAATTTCTCCAATTATATACATATATGGTAAAAGAACTTACTTTGTTTTTTTTCCCATTATTGAATCTTACTCACTTAAAGCCATTATTTTGTCAAAATATCGTATAGTCTACTTTTTACTTCTATTCTTCATATATTGTTATTAACTATAGGATATTATTATTATTATTAAAGTTATTGCTACATTATTGTATTAGTTACTTTTCCATAAGGAAGCATTACATACTTACATTTATAATATATTATATATTATCACTTAGGTACTTATTTTATAATTGCTTTACGGCTAATTATTAGTGCCATAGCTAATTCTAATATTTTTTATTATTATATTTGTTATTATTTTTTTCAATTAATATATTTGCTATTATTACTTATCCTAATATAGCTACCATTATTTTTATTTTTTTATATTATTTATTTTTTATAAAAATATATATTTTACTAAAGGTCATTTGCTAGTTTATGTTTCTTTATATGGTAATTATAATATTATTTTTGTGAATATCATTATATCTCTTATATGTTGGTATGTAAGTGCTCGTATGTGTATATAAGCTAGTTGTTTTACATAATAGGCATTTCATATATGGTTTATTGTTTATTTTATAATAAGCCATTTTATTAGACTTATTTGGTATAATAATTCATACATATTCTATGACATTATTTTATTATCTATTCTAATATATGGAACTACTTTTTATCAAATTATAAGGGTCTTTTTTCTTTTTTTATTTAACATGTTTCATATTTTGAGATTTTTACACCCTATACTTTTTAGATATATAATAATTTAAAAGATTATTATAAGTTTCTACTATTAGTTCTTTGAATATGTGGTAATAGTTAATTATTATGTTTAGATACATATATGCTCATTGTCTTATTACAATTATATGTTTATCTCTTTTCTATTATTATTATTGTTTATTGTGTTATTGCTTTTGCTAATAGATCATTTTTTTCCCATTGTTATTGTCCATATCAAATATTATTTGTTACTTGTATAATAGATTTATGACATGTAAAAAAGTAATTTACCAAATTTTTATAACAATCATTATATAGCTATGTGCATGTATTTATACAAGAAAGAATAGCAAATCTAAACATGACATAATATAATAATGGACTTGATATGACATGAATTGATAGGACATAATAAGATGTGATTTGATATAACTCCATAAGACTTAATATGATAAGATATGACATGATAAGACATGACATATGACACGATCAAGAATCGACACATGAAAAAACCTTTAAATTCGTCATTCCCTACTTATATCCATACATGCTAGTTTTTTTTTTTTTTACATAAGAATCTTTTTTATACAATTTTATTTTTTTTAATTGTTTATCTTTATTATGTTTATGCTCTATTTTCTTTCTTTATACTTGTTATTATTATCAATTAACATAGTATTTATGCATATATAAATATATATATTCATTTACTATCATTTATTTATATGATTCCTTTTTTTGGTAAAATAATATGTCCTTTTCCATTATTATTGTATATGTTATTCTTTATTATTGCGTTTCTTCTAGGTGTAGTTTGACAGTTATTTTATGTTTGAAAATATTCTATAATTATTATTAATACAACCATTGGTACTATTATTATTAATCATTATTATTTTAATATGATAACATTGTTGTGCTTAATGAGATGGTCAAGACATTCACTAACTTATTTATGGAAATTTAAAACGAGTTTTATCATGGTAGGGTATTTATGTATGTATGTTGGTATATATGTATTTTTTTTTTATAGTTGGTTAAGGTTATTTGAAATTTATTTTCATCTTTTTATCTCGTTAGTAGGTATTTCTCACTTGATTATGTTATTTAATTAAATAAGTTAAGGATGTGTGCACAATTACATAATAGTTATTTAATATTTATATCTATTCTCATTCTATGATATATTATCTTATGTAAACCTTCTATAGAAATTGTAGTAGTGTAGAAAATCATTTTTCAAAACTAAAGGCATTTTAGTTATTCTCAAAACTTCCTAAAACCCTAATCTTAATTTGCCTCTTTTCCCTTAAGTCCTACCATTTGCCTCTCTTCGTCTAAACCACTCCTCTTTGTGCAAAAATCTAGGAACCTTTCTCTAAACCCTACCTCAAGAGGAAGCTTAAGTGTTAAGGTAAGACTATTGAAGCTTAAGCGCAAGTGAATTCATGTCAAGCCTTCTAGCTATCTAAAACTTCTAATTTCCAATAGATTACAGCTGTTTTCTACGGGAATTAAGTGGAGATTGTTAAGTATCTTCAATAGACAACTCTTTTAGTTGTCTAAGTTAAGTATAATGTAAGTTCATGAGGTTAATCTTGACTTCTTTTATGGGTTAGTAGTATGCCTAGGAGCTCAGTTATCACTAGAACTTACCGTGAATGATTTGAACTGACATGGGTCTTTCGAGATATTAAAGAAAATTAGAGAAGATATAGTTTACAATTGAATAAGAGTAGCTAACGTAAAGCTGTTCGGAGGATATAACACACCAATGAACATAACACAACTTGACACCTTACTTAATATGATACATAAGTTGATGTCAAAGTCCACCCACGACTAATCCTAAGCTACTCGATAAAATTAAATAAAAGTGTACAAAATATGGATTTGGAGAGGGTAATCTCACAAAAACAAAGTATTTAGCATTAAAATGTAAGTTTTCTGTAGCTTACAAGAAAAAAAGGACTATTTATAGTAAGTCCCTAGAGTAGCATTATAAATAATAAAATTATAAGAAAGTATATACGAAAAAAGGATTCCTAGTACATGCTAACAAGGGTAAAAACGACAAAAGGCAAAAAATGGAAAAGTAGTAAAATGTCAAATGAGGTAGACATGTGGCAATGCAACATTGGTCCCATACAAATATTCTCTGAGCATAATAAGCGAGAGGGGTAAAAAAGGTTGTGGTAATAAAGGGGCTAAGACGAGAGAGATGATGGTATGCCAAGAGAAAACTATTCTGTCGTTTAAGTGAGTCTCTTATCACTCGGTAGGAACTTCTCGGCAATGGTTGGTCAAATTGCTTGGCACGGGGTCCTCAGCAAGGAAAAGGTTGGTATCATCACTACTGAGTGTACAAATCAATGTATGACAATTAGGGGAGCTCAAGGATTTTAGCCACACTCTTTCAGCGTAAATTTTCTCGTCATCAATAGGTTGCTAAAAGAGAATTCATTGAGTGAAGGATTGGAGTCCTCAAAGCCGTATACAAGTAATGGGATTGTTAGTCGGCAGTTCATCAGTTAGTAACTAGGAGATGTTGAACTTAGGGTTTTATTGAGGATTCGATCTTAAATCAAGTGTTATTCATCGTAGGAGGTGCATTACTTCTTTTTTCTGAAGGTACTGTCACACCCCAAAGCAGAAGAGTGGTAACAGCCCCATCATGTAAACTATTCTAAGATAGAAGTTGGCTTTACAACCGCTATCCTAGACTTGATCTACACAAGGCATTCATGACTAATCCGCTTTGAAGTAAACAGTTTGTAATTTAAACAAATCATTTACCTAAGAAAGTGAGAAAATATATATATATATACGCTATAATTCAGTTATTACAATTAACGTTTACAACGTTTGACAGTAATATATTTCCTAGTTATTACGTTATTCAGAAATGAAAACTTCTAAAATAAAAGCTTAGACCTTAAAAATATATGTTTGTTCTTCAAATGTTTTTCCTCACTTACCAAGATCCAACAATTACTAGCTTCAGAGTAGTTGTAAGCCGTTTCTTAGCCAACACCTACACGACGTTTATAGGGATGTGAGCAACTACAGCTTAGTAAGTTAGGATGGAGGACTTAAAACGATACCACAAACACAAACAAGGTTATCGACCAAATCATTGGGTGCAATGCATGTTTAAGCAAATGCCATCGTACGACGTTGTCCAGCCTATCATAAGATTAGAAAAATTATGCCCGCTCTAATCCGATTTAAGGAGTTGTAATTAATGCAATAGCTCACAATCAAACCTAGGCTTATGCAATGGAGACACCGCTCCTCCCACGATTACCTTCGAACCATTGACTTCACCCTTGCCGTGACCTCCTCACCTGTCACTTAATTCGATTAAGGATGAAGAAGGGACCCATTATGCCATCTAGTGCTCTCCCTTTCGAAGGAGTCGATATTTGGCCGGAGAATCCTAGGTTTCCCCTAATGGGTTGCTATGCAGGTTCGATTTAGGTTTACAAGTCATACTTTTGCTAAGTTTAGTTTAAGGTGATCGATCACTTCATACAATGCAAGCCAGAATAACAAACAGAATCATAGCATCACTCATAATCAAACACATGCACACAACCAACTATCTAATAAGCACAACCAGTATAATCTCAAACCTCCAAAATACAACATCGTATTAATCCCAACTTACCTCAACTCTTCGCTCGCTCACTTGAGATTCGACTCGTTCAGGCCATCGCCGATCACCCCCATAACACAAACGTGATTTCAGTTTTTTATATAACTATTATAGGTTGGTTTTATCCTATAACGCTTATTGTTATCTTTTGTTTAGGGTTTATATAACTAATTATCTAGGTCTTAAGTCTTTTACAATCCTTTTTGAATCATGTTAAGTTCTGTTTCAGTTTTCGCATCAATTCCTAAATTAGGTTTTTAACTCAATTTTTTTATTAAAGATCTATATGTACACTCTAAGAAATCATTCCAACCCATAATGTGAAATTAACCGCATTATCTTCGAATATCCTAAATATCGTTTTTAGTCTCTAACTAGTGTTCTTGTCCATGCGGTACACCTGAATCCTAGTTTAATTACCGAATTCACCTCCGTTATGAGAAAATCTTACATTTTTCATATAATTACCCTAATTTAAGTTTTCTATCAAATTTATTGTATATTTCTATTATTATCATAATATCAATTTTTACTCTAATATCTT
Organism: Lumnitzera racemosa; assembly: GCA_024138005.1. Classification (NCBI taxonomy): domain Eukaryota; kingdom Viridiplantae; phylum Streptophyta; class Magnoliopsida; order Myrtales; family Combretaceae; genus Lumnitzera; species Lumnitzera racemosa. The sequence continues at coordinate 38,792,940 of JAMXBC010000006.1, read as the reverse complement.
CTATTTATTATATTTTTAATAATTATGTATTATGCACTATTACTTATTATGTACATAATACACATCTAATATTTTTATCACTTTAATTACCATCTCCCAACATCAATTATCATTTCAAAATGTCTAAATTCATCCTAAATCAAATTTTACACTTAATTGCCCTAATTTACAAAATTAACTTAAAATTTATTATTTTTCGCAATTACTTATTTACTACATAATTAACCTAATAATTGCATCTAACACCCTAAATGCCCAAAGTATCATACTTCATCAGATTTCAACATCCTAAAACATATAATTATTCACTAAATCAATAATTAACTATTTAATTACTTAATTAACCCTAAATTACCCATTTTATGCCTCATTTTAAGGCCTAAAAATTTTAGAAAAATTAATTTTTGAAAATGGGCTTCATAGCACTATTTTATATCATCTAAATAGTCTACATAAAAATTTTAAGCTCAAAACTACACTCCTAAAGTTATTTATTTCTAAACCAAAACATACTCAATTTTGCATGATTTCTTAAGGACCATATATCATGGAACATATTTTCATGAAAATAATATTTTTCCTAAAAAATACATACTAAAATATTTCAAAATAAAAAAATTCATAATTTTCTAAGAATATTTACTATTTTTATAAAATTACACAAAATCAGGTTAGAAATCAAACTCATCGATCTGGGTATCTCCAGCTACCGCCGGCCGTCATGGCCTTGTCAGCTGGTCTAGGCGCTGCCACCACCGTGTGGTGGTAGTGGCTGTCCACTCTCAAGTGCTCCTCTGGTGTTGGTTCCCCTTTAAGGCCTTAATTGCACAATTTTCTTATTTTCTTTTTTCCTAACCCTAATTTTTCTCATCCAATTTCGATGCTCTCAATTTTTTATAACTTCTAACTATCCAAATGAGCTTTGTAATTTTTTTTCTTATTTATAGAGCTTTGTAGTAATTATTATTCATTTAATTGAACAAGACATTGCCCAAATCCCTTAATTTTTACCTTTTGTGTTGCTTGATTTTGATTGGTTAATTTTTCTTCTTCAATTCCTAACTTGCCACAACCAAATCCACATCATTCCCAATTTCTCTGATTTTTTATTAATTAATTAATAATTTTATTTAATTATTTAATAAGTTTTTAACCAATTTAAGTAATTTCGCATATTTTTATCTATACGTAAATACATGTGGGGTACATATGAACATTCTTAATTATTATTTAGGTCATTCTATAATTTTTAGTATACATATAATCTATCTCTAGTAATTTATTAGTTATTAAATTACACTTTTCGCCTTTTCGATAATTAACAATTATTATACTTAAAATTTGAAAATTTTATAATCTGCCATTTTATTACTTATTTTCTTAAATTCAAGTTTACGGAATCATTTTTACTAATATTTGTAGTTTTACTTTATAATTTAGGCTCGATCAGATCTTTCAACCGATCAAAACTTCGAGTGGCTGGTTCTATGATTTACAAGTACACCAAGTGTTTAAATCATTTCCATAAGTGGTTGAAGCTTAATGTTTGGGGTACGCCTTACTTGGTGCCTTTCGGATGCTAAGCATTAGTAAAGAAAGTGGTTGAAGCTTAATGTCCAAACGCTAGTCTTCATGGCATCTAGATGCCATGCCTTATTTTGGCTATTTTGCTTTCCAAATTGATTTTCAATCAAAATTTAGCTTAACTAATTCCTTATCTAGCCTTTCCACCTAAAAATTTTATATCTTTACTCAAGAAATAGAAGTTCAAGAAATAAATTCAAGTGATTCCTTAGTTAGCCTAAGAGATGTAATTTTTTAGAAGAAGACCTTATTTGAGAAGTATAGTCTGGAGATGAGAATTTAAGCTATTTGTTTTTCAGTCAGGTTTTGGATTCTTTTACTCTAGTTTTCCTTCATCAAGAACAATTACTTATTAAAGATTCAGATATGTGATTATAGATGATTGCTTGTGCTTGTTAGGACTAAGAATATAACTGGACTAACTCATATATGGCCCAAGCGATCTAATTTTCCTGTTGTGCTTGACTCGCTCACTCTAAGGATCTGTAATTTACAGATTCCTAGAAAAGCAACTGCTGATCATATGTAGGGATTCCCTAATAAACTTTCATATGGGATAATGCAACTAAAATATTAAGATTTTTGGATTATGGACTCGAACATAAAGAAAAACTTATATGAATTTCACCAAGTATGTAGAAAAAGGCTAAGGTATGGCGGAGTAATGAGTGCTCTTTTGATGATTGTAGGCTTAAATTAAAGATAATTAATCAAATGCTTATCTGCTTTTATTATATTTGCATCGCGCATGTAGGAGAGTGTGTATGCTTTGGAATGGCATTAGTGTGTGTTTGTGCCAACATATTAAGCTTTGACTCATCTTTATTCTTTTTCGAGCACAGGGACTGATGACTATCTTACTTATGAAGAGTTGTTTATGGATGACATCTAGGAAGAAGAGGGTGTCGAGTAACTTTATTATTGTGATGATTAGAGTAGTGAAGAGTTATATATTTCCTGTAGTCTTATTTTGTGGAGACAAGATAAGTCAAATATTCACTGGATATATGCTTTGTTGTGATAAGAGAGTTATGTTTTGTTGAGGAGATAGACTCCTTTCTACTTTTTTATGTGAGTTTGAAATACTTCAAGGAGTTTTAGCTACTTTTGATATTTCTTATATTTTATAGAGTTATGAGTTAATACACTCTCGGACTATTGTGTTAGTTAATCCATGTTTATGAGTTTTTAAGTAGATATAGTTACCTACTCCTTTATGGATTCTTATACATTTATATTTATGGTATGGTTATGTTATGATTATAGTAAAGTGGATTTAGAAGTCTTAGTATATTTTGGGCTAGTTAGAATATTTGATTGGTTGTAATGCCTGTTTAAGGTCCCTAGGGCATTATAGAAATAAGAAATTTGACGTTCTAAATTTCTTTAAGGTCCCTAAGGCATTATAGAAATAAGAAATTTGACGTTCTAAATTTCTTTAAGGTCCCTAGGGCATTATAGAAATAAGAAATTTGATGTTCTAAATTTCTTTATTAACCTTTAAATGGATAAGCCAATTAGTGCCTTTTAGGTAATCTATCTTTGTTTCCTATTCTCGTAAGTATATTGGGATCTATAAATGTCCTTTATCTTCAAAATAAAGAAGAATAAATAATAAATATTTCAAAAGTAGGCATTAACAACAAATTGATAAATTTTATATAATTCTAATTCAGTAACATAAATTGGCTCATAAAATCATACTTAACCAACTTTCTACCTATACACTTTTAATTTTACAGTCCTACAGATCCATTGCCTATGTTTTCTAAGATCACTCAAACATTAGCTCTAATATCACTTTATTTGTAACGCCCTAGACTCAGGATGCTACAAATTGTCACGTGTCCTTAATCTCTAATGACACATCAAATATAAATTAACAACTAAAATTTCCTAATATTATTGTAAGAACTTCAAATAACCTAAAAAAATTATTCTCCATGCCAATAATTACAATAATTAATTCTTAAACAATAAACAATAAACAATTACTATAAGAAATAAAATTCAAGTTATCCTTAACTCTAATGTTATATGTAATTGTTGCTCTTCCCATCCTAAAGGTAGTACAATAAGGGCCTCCAAAATAAATGTAATCGATTTGCTAATCTAATTTTCCCATAACTAAAAAAGAAAGAGGGGTAAGTCGAAATCCAGTACGTAACACTATAAGCGCATACACATGCCACACAAAATAACAATTCACATACATTAATACAAACATATAACACAAACAATTCTTTTATTAACTTTGAATTAGTTTAGCAAACATCATAGTCTTAGCGTCCCAAAGCTTAGGGTTAGTCATGACCTTGGCATACAATATATATAAATATACATAGATATTATGATGTTTGGAACTATCGCTCCGAGCCCCGATAACTCATAAGTCCCTAAATCTATACGCATCATGCGGATATGTAACTCTACTAGGAACAACACCACATATCGATTAACAATTGTCCCATATGGATCTGCCATTACAAACCCCTAGGCCGAGCTAAACATAAACAACAAACAATTTTTATAACTATATATTTCATTAGTTCATTTAACTTTTTAGCTTAGCAAGCACAGCCAGCAAACATGTGCTACATACCTTTCTCTTGAGCAACCATATTCCATGATTCATAGTTGATATAAAAACCTGACATATTCTTATAACAAACTCATCACATATTTAAACTAATGTTACAACCTATAACTATGATTTTGATTTAAGTTACTCATATTTTATAGTTGAGGGAAACCCTTTACAAATTGAATTACTAACTTTGTAGATTAAAACCTATGATTAAAGTTTAATATTTCTATTTACATAAGATTAAAACTTAAGAACTATATATATATATCATTTATTTATATGTATACATATACTTATGTATTTTCATATTAGTTTACTTTATTATTATGATTGATGTAATTATTTTATTATTCTTTTCTTATACAATATTATTCTTTAACCTATTGTTAGCTATTATATATAAGCTAATAAGTTTTATTCAATTCCACATCTATAAATATATAATTTGGATATTATCTCTCGGTATTATTTACAATTAATAAGCTCCTTAAAAAAATTATAATATCTTCTACATCTATATCTCTATCTTCTATATAAATATATCTTCTTTATCTATCTATATCTATATCTGTATTTATCTATCTATCTACATTTATATCAATATCTATATAATTAAACAAACCTAATATTCATCTCTATATCTTGAACGATGTAATAAAATATATTTTAAGAGCTTAAATAATATATATTTATTAAAACATGTTTTATTTTCTTATATATAATATATATGTATCTATATTATTTTTAGTAAAGCTTCATAATTGGTATTGCTGATAATAATAAATTGATATGTTAAGAGCTTGATATGCTTCAATTCTTTGTTCATAATTCACGGTTAAACGACATTTAAATATATATTTTCAACCTTAACACGAATCTTTCACCAAAGTTAATAGAATCCAAGACTACATACTTCATTCTGATTCAGAGAATAGAATCTAAAACTACTTACTTCATTCTGATTCAGAGATTGCGACACTTTACACATATTTTTGTTGTAAATCCACAACAACCATTCTAAAAACTCTAAAAAGTTCATATTCATACTTTTTTATTACCCTTATCTTTGCTACAATATAATAGGATGTGACTAGATGAATTCCCCAATTAAAAAAAAAGTCCTACAATCCGTCCTAATTGAGAAACTTGCCTGCGTATTTTGCCTTGACTTGATCATCTAGGGTGGAGTCTTTTGGCAAAGAGAAAATTATGAGATATGAGGATAATAAGTTAATGAGGAGAACAGAAAGTTATGTGGAAAAAGAAAGGAATGTATGAGATATGAAGGAAGAAGATTTGTATATATATATATATATGTATGTATGTATATAAATATTTAGGATTCTAGGATTTGAGTAGGGAGATATATTTTCTTTTAAAAGATTGTTTCTTCTTATTATTATTATTTTGGTTCTTTACATATATTGATGTTCAAATTGAATTTTTTTAATTTCTATCATATCTTACATAGATATAAATTTCCTAAATACTTTTATCTATCAATTTGATTTTGGAATTTCATTTAAACACCGACATATAGAGTTATATTTCTTAAATGTATATATGTTTTTGTTGGGTTCTAGAATTTCATTTAGATGGTATTGTAACATATAAGAAATGCCGGGAATTGTATTTAGTAGCATTTATAGAGAAACTGAAAAAATAATGTGAATCTTTAACTAAACTATACTTTTCGATTCACGTTAATATTTGGGTAGAAAAAGTTTTAAAAGACAAAATTATTTCAATATTTTTCTTCTATTTTGAAATAACTTCTTTTTTTAAAGAAACATACACAATTGATTTTTTACTTTTCATTTTTTTACAAGCAATATATATATAGAGATTGACTTAGAAATGTATTTAAGTCCTCTTAATTAAAATTTTAAATCAAAATATTATAATTATTTCATACCCTCAATACGAGTATATCATTTACTAATAATGATAATTGATACATACCAATGTCGATTTATTAGATTGAAGAAACCGTCGTGTACTTGAATATATAGCATAAAATACAATAAAATTTTCTATTTACTCTTTCTTCCTTCGTCTAAATGGTAAATTTTTATTTGAATTCTTTTCTCCCATATATATATATGTATATATTTACCTGATTAATTATTATTTTTCAAAGTACGCATGGACTGCGTCTAGAAGGGAAAGGGAGAGAGGAAGAACCAGTTGTTATCACATGACAGCAACCCTAACAATATATATATATATATATATATATATATCTAACCACATAATCCGATAAGAGTTGGATTTTTTTTAAAATTTATTTTTCTATAAACGAGAAAAAAAAAAAGATAAAAAAAAATAGAACTGACTTTGAAATGGAAGTAGAAGTGGACAAATTCAACAGAATTACAAGCACACCGCATAAAACATTCACGTCTCTCTCTCTCTCTCTCTCTCTCTTTTAGGGCTTTCTCTCTCCTTTCACTCTTTCTCTTTCCCCTTTTCTCTTTCTCTCTCATTGGATTTCTCTCTCCTCTCTCCTCTCTCCTCTCTCTCTCTCTCTCTCCTGAAGGCAAACCCTAAAGAGCCGTTTACACCGACCCAAGTAAGTTTTCTCTCTCCTCTATCTCTTTCTTTCCGTTCTCCCCCTCCTCTCTCTCTCTCCCTCTCTCTCTCTCGCTCTCTCATTCTCTCTCACTCAAAATTTCAATATATGGGTCCTTGTACTATTATCCCATAAATTTTATATATGCACATAAGCATGCATGTCTTAACGGTTAAATCCGCACCCTGTATATGTTAATTCATTCGCCATATTCGCAGATCTACTATTCAAAGTTCATATTTCCTGAAATGCAAACCTATTTTCTCTTTGGGTTTTGCCTGATCTGGTGTTGTTTTTCATATTACAAATTCCGGTTGCTCTGTGGATCTCGAGAAGTTGAGGAAGATCTTGATAAATCGGATCGGGATAGCTGTGAATTGAACTTTTGCGATCTGATGCAGGGATTAAAAAAATCTATGGATTATAGGCTCCTTTTTTATTTGTTTAATTTTTGTTTTCATTTTCATGGAAAATGGAAAAGGGTTTCCCTTTTCTTTTTCAATTTTCTGTTTCTTGGATTTACTAATTTTGAAGTTCCTAATTACCAAAAACAAAGATTGGAATTTCCCTCCTGCTTACTTTTGCACTTGTGGTACTAATTGTGGTAGCTCATGCGATGAAGCTAGGTATTTTGTGGAGCTCGTTTATGGGTTCCTTATGTATGCTTGAGTCCGGTAATTATAAATCAGCAATATGTTTGCAATCGGTGAAATGGTTTTCACATGTTATTTGTTGCTGTGTAGTAATTATGGATGATGATGCGTTGAACATGCGGAATTGGGGTTACTATGAGCCATCTTTCAAGGGACATCTCAATTTACAGCTCATGTCGAACATGGCTGACCGTGATACTAAACCATTCCTGAATGGGCGAGATTCTCCAATGTTTGTTACCCCTAATGGAGCTTACAATTCTCGAGATTCTGTCGTTTCGGATGCATCCCTTCCGTTCAGTTATGGGAGGGACGGTTGGTTCAGTCCACGGGAGAAGTATTTCAACATGTTAACTACCAATACTAATTATAATGTATTACCTGAAACATCTGGAACGCACAACTTGCAAATGCTGCAGATGCCTGATTCCTCAAGGGATGACAGGATGGAAAGGATTGACGAGCCCGAAGATAAGGTAGATGTTGTCCAGCCAAAGAAGAGGCAGGGGGCTAGCACTCCCAAGGCACCAAAGGCTAAGAAGACTAGGAAGCCTAAAGATGGTGCAAATGCTCCTATTAAAGTTGCAAAGCCAGCAAAGAAGAGTATGGATGTTGTGATTAATGGCATTGACATGGACATTTCTGGTATTCCAATACCAGTCTGCTCCTGCACTGGAGCTCCACAGCAGTGCTATCGTTGGGGTTGCGGTGGTTGGCAATCAGCTTGTTGCACAACACAGGTTTCCATGTATCCATTGCCAATGAGCACAAAGAGACGAGGTGCTAGGATTGCTGGACGGAAAATGAGCCAAGGCGCATTTAAAAAGGTATTGGAAAAGCTTGCAGCAGAAGGCTACAATTTTGCTAATCCGATTGACCTTAAAGCTCATTGGGCGAAACATGGCACAAACAAATTTGTGACCATCAGGTAGATTGATGTTTATGCACTAAGGACCCGTTGTGTCTGCTCTGTCTTTATCTGTATTTATGTTAGGCCATCGGCAGAGATTGGATCATCTTGTAGTATTAATTCTGTCCTGTGATAATTGTAGCCATCTGGAATTATCTGGACCTTTTAATTTTGCTTCCTTCAATGTTTTGTGAGGACAGTCAGTAGCTTCTGGTCAGTACTCACCAGAATTTTCAAATGTGGGATGAGCTTTGCATTATTTGATGTATCTTTGGATAGTTTCTTGCTTTGTATTTCACCCCATACTGTTGGAAACTAACGAGTCAGACTATGAATTGTTTCATTTTTTTTTTACCTTTGGATGAAGTGAATATCTCCTATTGTACCATGTATGACTTGCTGAGCTCCATAATTGTAAATAGAATTGCTTCTCAATTTATGGTTATTATGCACCTGCAGTGATGGCAGTTGCTTGTAGTGACAGTTGTTGGGAAATCAAAATTTCCTTTACAACCATGTCTGCACATGATGGGGATAGATCACGTTATGCTGCTAGGAATTGTCTCTTCTGGTTCAGCTGGAAGTTTCCTTGCTTGCTATGTTTGTTTCTTGAAAGATCACTGTAAGCCCTTATTACATCCTCCTTATGAGTTTTGCTGTCATTTCTTTTTTAATGAATATGGTTAAATCTGGTTCTTTCCCATCTTCTATTTTCTACCCTAGTCGTCAAATTGCCAGATTATGTGTTTTGGAGGGAGAGGAATGTTGGGTTTTTATCCATTTAACCTGCAAAAAGAAGGGATGGGGATGCGGCCTTGGATCACAGGATTCTGCTGGAATACATAGGTCCTGATTTTTTCTGCCAAATCCTAGGGCCTGATTGATTGGTTTGAAAATCTTTCATTTTTCAATTTTCCATTAGAAAATGTGTTTGATTATCATCAGGTTTTCAAAGGAAAACATGAACTTTTTTCACATCTGCAAGTAGATAGCATTTTTTATAATGGGGGAAGAAAATAAAGAAGAGAAACAAGTTAACTCTGGGAGAATTCTAGTGGCAATTTTGTAATTATATATGTAAGGTAGCATAATCTCTCTTTACTTTTTGTGCAATGGCCTTTTGGGATGGGGTGATGGCTTTATATTTGCCATTGTTGAATTTTTGTGTATACTTATATTACTATTAATAATTATCAAATATTTAAGTATAAGTGATAGATTTGTTGGTCCGACAGATTGTTGGGGGTCCTTTTGCTCAGAGTTTATTGAATGGATAATATTTAGATGAAATTTAATGATTCGATATATTTGGTGTTGTGAGTTGATATTGTATTTTGTATGTTACTGTTTTTATATAGCTAAGGTCAAAATGAATTGAACTGTCATGCTCCAAAAGGAAAAACATTCGTAGCTTGCCATATATTCATATTACAACATGAGTATGTAAAGACTCATATACTACTAATTACTACTAATACATGTAAATCTCGGTAAAGCTTTCATTTAATATCTCTTCATATAAAACTAAAAGTCAAGAAATAGGTGTGTTATTGAAATGATTAGTTCTAAATGAATCAGAAGTACCTAATCTATTCCAACTAAAATCATGAACTCAAAACAAAATGCCTTCATAAAACTCGGCATTGAATCCAAAGGTAATGAATTTTGTAAATAATTCTATCTATTTATGGTTAATACCTTGATCTTCATCATCTACCTATACCCTAAATCTCTACTATCACTAACGGTAGTCCCTTGTCCAAAGTATAATTAGTAAACAAGGTATCAAATGGATCTACAATCTCAAAACAATCTACACTTAAAAAGAACTATTTCCCGAAATGGAGTGAACCCAAAGTCAATGTATAATCACAAAGGTACATATGAATGCCATAATCATACAAACATATACATACCTAATCTAATGTTACAAGTATAGAATTATTATGACACTAGTCTATCAAAGCATCATAGTTTGAAGTTACTCACATCTAATTGCAAATATGGAGTAATTCATGACTGCACAATATGTTGTTTTAATTAGATAATATTAATCAACAACATCAACATCGTTTAGTTGCATCGTCACATTGTTAATACCAGATTAGCCTACTCATAAGAGCTTACAATTAGACCCCATAGTCCTCATAGTGACCCTATCCACAACTTCTCTACGCAATGTCTTAATCCGTTTTCACAATGTCACCATGATTTGCAACCAACTACTAATATCAATGCCTAAATCTAACCAAATCATGTTAGTACAAGACTCCATCAAAAACATCACCACACATTGATCATTGGATGTTGTGATGCCTTACCAATCATTTGGATTGTTGCCCACAACCAAACACAAGTAGCAAATAATTTTTATGTTCGCTTTGATTATAGTTACTTTGTCACTAACCTAACACGCATAATAAAATAAACATGGTCACATAGTCGTTCGAAATTTCCATTTCCTTTGCTCACTTAAACCTATATCAAAGTACATAATATCTTAATACAATCCATACTAAATTTAATTAGAATCAATGCCTAAATAAGTTCATTGGTGAAATATCTCTTAATTTAACTTTAGGAAGGGGCAATTTTTGTAGTTAAATAGATTTATTCAACTTAGGGATATAGCTTCATTATGGGTAACCATCAACCACCAATTATTAACTAACTTATTAACCCATTATTATCTCATAATTAAATTATAATAACCCATTTACTTGGAGGTTATAGAGGAGAATGGTTATTCTATTATCTCTCAACTTTCTATTCCTTTTTTACTTTAAAAAAAACGAGAATAGAATTTTAATTCATAATGAGGTTTCTATTCCCAATTAATTAGGAGTAGTTGTTACCTAAGAAAAAGTAGAATTTTTTATTTCCACTACAAAGTGAATAAACAATTCAAATAGTGTAACTATCGTATCTCATTGAAATTACAATTAAATAAATTTTAGTTATTTTTCAAAATGACCATATAGGGGCAAATTGTTATTTTTAGTTACATTTTCAACTTAATGCTACAATCAATTAAGTGAAATAAACATTAGAATGGTATTCTTTACAATAAAAATTTATATGAAGTAAACACTAGAATAGAAATTTCTTACCTATTCTTGATAATAGTCATTTCTAAAGCATAAGTTTTTCATTCCCTATCTATTCCATTATAAAAAGTAAACATGCCAAAAGTCTTACTTAACTTCTAATGATTAAGTTGATTTGGAGCCATTAACATTGATTGATTAAGTTAATTATGCATCTTTAAGTTATGTTAATTAAATTAATTAAAGGTCACTACCTTTCATTAATTGAGTTGATCAGGACCATTAGCTTCTAATAGATAAGTTTCTTTTTGCTTTACTAGTCTTCACAATACAATAAAAAACAACACATCTCCATCATTATTTCTAAATCAAAATACTCCTTCACCATAACATAAATTCTATTGCAACACCAACATTCAATGGATTCATTATTATTTTTTTTCTTTTGGGATAGCATTGCACTCGCAATAACTACTTAAATTCTTTTTTTTCATGTTTTTGTAATTTTACGCCTCGTGTTTTAAGTTGTCAGGTTATATATCCAGTTAGGAGTTTTAGTTGCTACCATTGATACCTTGTTCTTTAGCTATCATTAGAAAATAATAATAACATGACGTGTTTTTAATTTCAAAATTCTTAATCAGCTAATCAAATGAGAGTCATGCATCCATATAAAGGAAAAAAATACACATAATTACTTAAATATAAAATGGAAGTGATGAAATTAAAATAAATCGATGCATTTAAACATTAAGATAAAACAAATCAAAATTGATCCATATAAAGGAAAAAAATACACATAATTACTTAAATATAAAATGGAAGTGATTAAATTAAAATAAATCGATGCATTTAAACATTAAGACAAAACAAATGAAAATTGAAGCCACTCAATGCAAAATCAGTTACCTCAAAATTATATATGTTTACATGCTACTGGTTTCTAATAATGATTAGATTAATGGTCATTGACAAAAAAAAAAAAAATAGTTAGGTAGAAATGGCAATAACTAAACATCTAATTGAGTATATAATTTGACAGTTTAAGATTTAATAGGTAAAATTGCAAAAATGTATGAAGTTGGTAGTGACTACGACGTTATCCCTTTGTTTTCATTTAGTTACTTCAAATCACCAATTATCGATAAAATTCCTTTTTGAAAATCAAGATATGACGACTTCTCAATCCTTTACAAATTTAATATTTCCATCTATAATCCTTATCATGAAACAATCGATAATATTGTATAACCTACTACATTTCATTGTAAAACTTTTTTGTTCTTGAATTTGTTATTACCGAAGTTCATAATCTTTATTTTCAAATAATGAAAGATGACATGTAAGCCCCTTGAAATTTTTGAACCTAAACTTGAGATAAGTAGTTAGAGTTCATATGAGTCCCTCAAACCATATAAAGGAAGGACTAAATTAAAATGAATACTATAAGAATATATTTGAAGTTCTACAATTAAAATTAAAACCTTAAAAGTACCGTCTAAACTCAAAAGAGCTACTTAAGCTCGAATACGTAATAGACCTTAACTTAACTCTAGAAACTCTAAATTAATATTAAGAATCTCAAATTATATGATTGAACTATTCAATTAATAAACTCTTGATATATAACCACATTATTAATTAATTACTAATAATTCACTAAATCACGAAACAACCCCAATTTATTTTATGAATCGTAATCGATTAGCGATAATTAATTCCAATCCAACCCTTAGGAACCCTAAATTAATTAGATAAAATGAAAAATATGCTTGATTAACTTAGTTAAATATGGGAAACCCTAAATTATGTCCAATTAAGATCATATAAACTAGTAATTAAGGTCAATAAGCTTAATTGAATCTTAATTAGTTAAAGGCATTCATGTATCATCATTAATTAGGAGAGAAACACCACTAACAATAAAAAGACAATGCAATTGGTTAATTAGAAGACATAATTAAGTAATGCATTTACTTGACAAATCCTTAACCTATTTGGCAAAAATCATAAAAGTAGATGATCCCCACTTTATACTTGAATCATCTAACCAAGAATGGAAGGGATTTATTCCCCACTACACCCATTCAAAATCAACTTTTTTGACTCCTCCGTCTGCATTTATACTTCATTTTCTTCCCTTAAAAAAACTCTATAAAGACTCTAAACATATGTATCCAAAACCAAAGAAAAACAAGAAGGAAGGAAACAAGTGAGTAGCCGTTAGACCACTTTGTTGGCCTTAGCCCCTTTTGCTTTGTCATCCATCACATACCACCAAATTGAGCCAGACTGCTACCATTTGAACCATAACACCCACCTCTTTCCTATTTACAAACCTAAGGGATCAAAGGGGAGTGTTTTGATAATGTTTTTGAGTGAAAAAATTGGACCTCATGCAAGATAGTTTAAGGGAAAATTCACCTAACCTTAGTTTCTTGTTTATATTAGCTATACCCATGAAATCTTCACAACTTAGGATTAGAAAAATGAGTTAAACATGTCTTAGTCATGCACATGTCATTTTAGGATCATACATTCACTCATTCATTCATGAAACTAGTTAGATTGTTCCTTATGTCTTTAAGTAGTATAGTTAGATCCACTTACATAACTTGAAAAAAGAATGAAGAAAACTCCATAAAACCCGTAATCCTTAAGTAGGTCAACACTTGAATGTGCATTTACATACTTTTATTTTATGATTTCACATGATTAGTTGAGAGAAAAGTAAATTAAATTGCATGTAGAGCTAGTTTGATGCACCTATCATCATGTTTAGTTCATGTAAAGTATTAATCCTGCAAAAAACTTGCTTAATCATTATTTAAAGTTAAATATACCTATTGTAAATAGAATTTCAGAAGGTTAATAGGACGATTAATTAGGATTAGTTAAAGTTTAGGGCTTGAACTTGTAAAGCCATGGACTAAACATTACCAATGTTAAGTAATTAGGTCTAAATTAGATTATAGGCTTGAAAAAACCTATTTAGAGCCTAATAAATTACTAGTGCTAGATCTAGAACTTGGGTGATATTAGACTAATTAATATCATTAATAAGTTATTAAGCCCATGGTGTAGACCTTGGTACATTAATTAGGCTTAAATCAAGCTAAAGGCCCACAAAACAAACTTAAACCCAACTTGGAATTGTAAAACCAAAAGCCATAGTATATAAGTGGAACTTAATTAAAAATTTTAATAAGGCCACTAAATAAGTAAAAGAGGCCCTAATGGGTTAGTTTGAGCCCATAATTAGTTAAAAAGACTAGTTAAGCCTTAAAATGATATGAGTTGGACCTAATTTTAATTGACTCAACTAATTTAATAACATTAAATAAAGATTAAAAAGCCCAACTAATAGACATATGAAGCTAGGACAAGGCCCTAAACACTCAAACACCTAAGCATTCAACTAAGTAAAATGAACAAAATCAAAAACTTGAATGTGATCCCTGTTTGAATGAATAGTTATAGGTCTCAACTCTCAAAACAGACCTTACCATGTGAAAGTACATTCATAATCCTATAAAATTGACTATAAGATCGTGAACATCAAACTTAAAACAAGAAAGATATCATGAAAACAAGCTTTAACTATAACCGAGAATAATATAGTGAAATTAACTTAGGTAATTAAATAGCTTCAGTACAGATTTATAGTATCATCCTTATCTTAAATCAGGCAACCTTGAAATTGATTCCAAGAACACCTAAGAATTTCTACAAATGTAGGCATCATAACCAGGTGAATACTCAAGATAATTCTATACTTATTTGTATATGTAGTTAGTTACATGATTAATTAAAGGAAACTAAATTGGATTATCTAAAGGTATACAGCTTGATGCATGTCTTTGACTTTTGTTTGAATGTGGTGAGATATACCTTAATTGCAAGAGAATGAAATGTGTACCATATTATTGAATGTTATCTACCATAAGTGTTTATGAACTGCTTGATTACTCAATTGAACCGGCCTTAATTTTTAAATAATTAAAATGGACATGCATGACCACAACATTGCATCTATTTTCCAGCTGTCACCTCACACGAAGGTAATGAGGGGTTTTGTAGGAGTTGTATTTATTTTGTTGATATGAAAGTTATTACTATGTTGCACTCATACAACAAGTGCCCCACCCCTACCCACGGGCTTACTATACACTTGAAGATGCCAACCTACGGCTAAGGGTCACATTTAGAAACTTTCGCTATAAAGTATCAGTGTGGACTGTGGACTTTAGAAGCCACCTTACCACCACACTTAAGACTTTGGTTTTTACTATATTTTGGAAATGAAAAGTTCTTTTTATGAAATATGGAATTTTAAATTGGTTAAGAGTCTAACTATTAAAACTTAGTTGTGATTAGTGTCAATAAATCTCCAACCTTAACTTTAGAGAGCATAAATCCAAGATGTATGCAACATCAATCAACTACATGTATTGTTTGGCATATTACTTGTTCATGTATTCATATGATTGTTAATAATAATTGCTTGATAATTTGCTTGCCAGTATAGTAAGAGGAATATCTCCTTAAACTCGTGTAACTTACTCCCCAGCAGTCTATTTTGTAAGTTCACTTAAGCTAAGATTGGGATAAGGTTCGAGTGCAAAGTGCAAATCCAAGAAGTGTAAGAGAAAGATAGATTTAGGTAAGGAAATGTATAGTTAGAATAGAAACACTCTACATCAAAAGTACTTACATGTTTAAGTTCTATAACTTTAGTAGTTGTCATAATTTATAAAATCGGTTTGCCTTGTCTTATTATCTAATAGGGGATACTAATTTTCTACTATTCTGATAAACTATGGATTATTTGATATCCATAGTTATTTATGAGACAAGATAGTTATATAACTAAAATGTAAATAGTAATTAATTACGTAGAGTCTTCTAATCTTCTACCTTGCAAAGTAGTTTTCATATCATGGGTACACATGTGATATGAAAATTTTAGATAATTCTACTAGGTCCTCTTTTGGAGCGTTACATGACAACCTTTCAATATTACACAAATTTTACACTTCCATAACCAATAGCTATATAAATCGACTAACATTCCCTAGGATACTTTAAAACACTCCATATTAATTATATCCATCCTCTCAAAGCTAAACCAATAACAAAATCGTTTAGTCTTATAATTCATATAAGCTTATCAACTAATCTCCATCAACATTTTTGTCTTCTCAAATTTAACCCAAGAATGAATTCAACTAAACTTATAATTCATACATATTCACTAATTCACATTCAATGACTTCTTAATCCAAACTTTCATAACTCTTTAAAATCTCAAAATAAACAAACTTCATCATATTTTCAACCCATAAAAAAGATAAACATTTGTTCATACTTCTTACAATATAATGTTCATACTTTCTCAAATTTTCTTAAAAACTCAAATTCCATTTAACATTTGCCTAATAACAAACCAAAAACCATATTTTTATATACATACCAACCATCATTTTACATTCAAATGAAATTTAAAATTAATACCTATTCATATGTTTTTTTTCCATGTAATAAGCCACAACATGATTTAAACATATAAGGATACTTCCCATATCATACTTTTCATAAATTTTCTATAAAATTCTACAATTTCTAAACATTACAATCACCAAAGCCTCTTTCCCATGCTAAGCCATAATCTCATAAGTAGTAGTTCTCCATCTTGGTGGTTTTACTTACACGAAGAAAGAACCCAATAATCCACTTCCCCCCAAATCCTAGTTATAATTAGAAATGGATCAAAACCACTTTTTATTCACATAATGATAAAAATATAAAGCGGAGAATATTATTTTTAAAATTGTATCTAGGATATATAAAAGAGCACCTATAAATAGGCACCACGAACATAGTTGGCGGTGATAAGTAAAAATAACTCAATAATCATATCACCTAACACCCATCTAGAATTACCAACTACTACATGTAAAAAATAAACTAATTAATGAATATTAACACTCTCTCTTAAGTTAAGGAATACATATCTATCATTTTTAACTTGCTAAGATTCAAATCAAACAGTTGTTTTGACAATGATTTTGTAAGAATGTTTACCTATTGGTCTTTAGTTAGAATAAGCATCAATTGTATTCCTCCTTTAATTTCTAATTTAATAAAGTTTCAATCAATTCTCACATGCTTCATCCAATCATGTTGAATGGAATTCTTGACAATGTCAAGAGCTAACTTGCTATCACTATAAACATATGTAGATGTTGACGAGGTAATATATAAGTCCTTTAAGAGTCTTTGCAACCAAATGACTTCACAAAGTCCTTATGCAATAGCACGATATTTAGTTTCTGCACTACTCTTCGCTACAACTGTTTTTTTTTTCTCCCCTATGTAACTAAGTTACCTCACAATTTTGTACAATATCCCAATGTAGATTTGCAGTCAACAGCATCTCCCTTCACCCCCCAATTAGCATCAACATATCCTTGAATACATCGATTTTTTTTTTTTTAGCAAATAGAATCCCTTCCTTAGAGTTCCTTTAAAGTATTTAAGAATATGATTGACAACTTCCAAATGATGTCTTGTAGGAGAATGCATTACTTGAATCACAACACTCCAAGTTTGGACGAGTGAGAGAGAGATAAATTAGTCATCCAACTAATCTTTAGTATTGACTACAATCAATAGGAGGGTCATTTTCTAGTGCTTTATAGTTCCAATTTTGTTGTAGAGGAGTGTTCACAGGTTTACATGCTAATTTACTAGTCTCAACAAGAAAATCTAGAATATTACTTCCATTGGGATATAAATATTCCTTTCTTACTTTGAGCAACCTCTATACTTAAAAAATACTTTAGTTCACTCAGCTTCTTTACTTTGAAATCAATTTTAATCTTCTTCCTAAGTGCTTCAATCTCTACTAGGTCATCACCAATAATTATAATATCATCTGCATACACTATTAGAATAGCTTTCTTCCCATTGTATGCAGCTTTAGTGAAGATTAAATGATCGGCTTGTCCTTATGAATACCTAAAACAAGTTAGCACATTGTTGAATTTCTTAAATCAAGCTCTTGGGAATTGTTTCAAACCATATAATGACTTATTGAGTTGCACACTCTCCCTTTTTCTTCAAATCTTGGAGGCATCTTCATGTATATTTCTTCTTCTAACTTACCATTTAAGAAAACACTTTTCACGTCTAATTGATAAAGCAGCCATTTTAAATTTGCTACCAAGGACAAAACGACACAAATTGAGTTGAGTTTCACAACAAGAATAAAGGTCTCTTCATAATCTATACCATATGTTTTGGTATATCCTTGAGCCATAAGCCTAACTTTTTATCTTTCAATGCTCCCATTAGCTCTATACTTCATACTAAATGCCCATTTGCTCCCTACAGTCTTCTTTCTATGGGATAAAGTGATAAGATCCCATATCTTATTCTTGTATAGTGCCTTTATTTTGTCCATTATAGTTTCTTTCCATTTCAAACTTTTAAGAGCTTCATGAATATTTCTAGGCATATCAACACTATCTACACATGCAACAAAAGCTCTAAATTGAGTTGACAATTTATCATACGTTACATAATCCCGAAAATAGATATTTGATATTCTTCTTGCACTCTCTTTTTCCTTTCCTAAGTGCAATTGGCAAATCCTCCATCTCCTCTTCCAACACATTCTTACTTTCACTTATCCTAAAACTACTTCCATTTGACCCTATTTTCAAGTTAGATGTTTGGCTTTGCTTAAGGAATTTTATTCTTTGAGTATATACTTGAAATTCAGGGGTATTTACCTTGTATTGACTTGGTGAGTTTGGAGTAACACTTATCGAGTCCTAAGAGTGAGATGATTTAGTAAGAGAATCCACAACCTCATTTTATTCAGATAGAGACTCAAGTAATTCTAGAGCTATTAAAAACAAGGAAAGTCGTATATCCAGGTGACAAATGGTCTGGGACATATAGAAATCCTCTTGGTAAGTCTTCAGATTTCTCTCCACTTACATTCTTTCCCTAGAGAGATGCACTATAATAGGGTTGGTTTTCAAGAAAGGTAACATCTAATGAGACAAAAAACTTTTTTGTAGAAAGGTAATAACATTTGTAACCTTTCTAAGCTGGAGAGTACCCTACAAACACAAACTTAAGAGCCCTATACTCAAATTTTGAATGGTTTGAAGAGGGTTGGTGAACAAAGGTGGTGCAACCAAAAATCCTCACAAAAAGGGAGTTAAATAACCTTAAGATAGGAAAGCACTCTGATAAAAATCTCAGAGGAGTCCGAAATTTCAAAGTCTTTGGTAGAAGACAATTTATTAGGTATGCTACTATTAATACAGCATCCCGCCAAAAAGTGTTTGGAGTTAAGCTTGAATACATTAGACAACGCGCAACTTTAAGCAAATGATGATTCTTTCTCTCTACAATGCCATTTTGCTATGGTATATATGTACAAGAAGTTTGATGGAAAATCCCATTTTCATTGAGATAGCTTTTTATTTCTGATGAGAAATATTCTCTCCCATTATCATATCTCAAGATTTGTATTTTCACTTGAAAGACATTTTGGATAAGCCTATGAAATGACTTAAAGATATTATAAGCTTCATATTTTTCTTTCACCAAAAAAACCCAACAAATTCGTATATGATCATTAAAGGATGTAATGAACCATCAATGCTAAAACAAACTAGGAAGCCGAATTAGACCCCATATTTCACTATGAACAAGATGGAAAGGTATAGATGGCTTATATGTTTGACAAGGTAATGAGTCCGAGAATTTTTGGCAAGAATACGCTGTTCACAATCAACTTTAAATTCTCCTTTACTTGGAAAAAGATGAGGATACAACTTACACAAATAGAAGAAATTGGGATGCTTAAGGCGTTTATGCCAAAGCATGACATTTGACTCAAACTCAACTGAATTACAAACGAGCTCGACAAGATTAGACTTAAGCCTCTTGCTAAATAAGGCAATTTTTTCTAATAGATAATAGAGACTATTCTTCTCCTTTGTATAACCAAACATCTTCCCGAAATTAAGGTCCTAAAATTCATAATGAGTAAAGTGAAAGAGTACCTTTCAATTCATGCCTTTGTTTAGTTTATTAACAAAAATAAGCTTATATTTCATACTAGGCAAAAACAACATTGAGTTTAATCTCTAATAAAAAACATAAACTAAACCGTGCCCTCTAGCATATGCGCTATTTCCATCAACCATAGAAACATGCATATCACAATCTTCAAATGTTCTAAAGTAGTTCAAGTTGTTCGTCATGTGATTTGTTGCCCTTGTATCAGTAATCCATCCATTATCTTTCATACTAAGAAAGGAAGTAGGTTTAATACCTTTTTAAACAATAATGATAGCAAGAAGAATATTAGAAGGTAATACATTTTCCAAAGACATCTTAGTCTAGTTGAAAAACTTCTCTAGCATCTTAAATTTCGGACTTGACAAGCTAATACTAGGAATTTTTGCTAGATTTAGGCTTGTGAGCTATACTTAGTGTCACTTCTTAGATTCAGCCTTGTGAGCTATACGTAGTGTCTCTCATTATATCAAATTTGCTTTTATATTTGATTTAATCACTTAACATAATCACAATCCTTTCTAACAAAATTCCAAGATCAAAACTTATTTATATTCGGTCAATAATAAATTATTTCTTTTTTTTTTCTTAAATCCTAATCAATAACAACTTAGACTTCTCAATTCCAAAGAACTGACTTCCAAATCTTTAGTTTTTTCCCCTAACTTTTGACTTTCGTAACCCATAAACCATCAACTATTTTTTTGCAAATAAAATTCATTGATAAAAACATCTATACTCAGATCTAGGGATGTGAATCCCTATCAACCAATTCCATAATAGTGAACTCACATAAACTATTAACTTTTTAAAATCATCAATTTATAGCCATTCGTCAACTCCAGAACTCAAATAAAGTTTTTTGATATCATACTCAAAGGGAAGAACTTTTTTTATTTTTGTGCCTTTTATATTTCAAAATTAAGTGTATATATATTTATAATCACAATCTGTAACTTCCTTAGATAAAACTTTGAGAAATGGAACGAAACGATTACCTTATGTTGATAATCATGCTCATAACACTCTCCTTATGGCTGGCCAAGGATCTCCTACTCTCAACTTGATTTCCTAGCACAGATTATAAATTAGGGTTTTAAGTTTACCAATAATTAATTACTAGATCGGTTTAGATACATTACCCGGATGAAAAGTGGAAACCTAAAACCCTCTTACAAGTCTCATCACCACCTTTTATGCAAACCAACCCTTTTTGCTATTGACAAAATCCTCTTGAACTTTGGAACTCCATGATAGTATTGCTCGCGATAAACTTGAAATCTCCCTGGATTGCCTAGATTTTCCTTATTGTTACATTTAAAAGGGATGCTTGGTTCTTTTATTTTGTATTTCTTTAGGCTTTTGTTAATTGAGCGTCCATCGCAGCTATCGTGACTAAGAGTGCACCTCGCCATTTCATGTTGTAATTAAATATGTCCATAAATCTGAACATTCCTTAAAAGAATTCAAAAAGAGAGTATTGTACTGAATTATCCTCTTTTTAGACCTATTTTCTAAGGGTGTTTCACATATATTACCTCTGGTGCTTTAAAGGCCTTAAACTTAACTGTAACTCATAATGTTTTTCTAAAAGAAAGAGATTCTGTCCAATTTGGTTTTCGCTACAAATCATAACTGCTCATTGAAAAATAAACTAGCAAGTAATGCATCCGTAATATTTGTGGAAAAATAAATATTATTAAGTTTAGAATTTTTTAAAAATAAGAAAATATTAGGCATAGGGATTGAATTTGAAAAATATATCAAACGGTTTTGATTGTCTCCATAAAATATAATTGTCTAATTTATGTTGGTGGATGTGGAGTGGTTAAAATGATAACATTAATAAAATTGAAAGGATTTGGTTGTAATTAAATTATTTTAATAATTTTTAAAGAGATGTAGGGTTTAATGTGGAGCGTATACATTTAATAACATAAATAGATTAGATATAGATAATAATATTTACAATATAATTACTGATTCAAACTATATGTACATGTTGCTTGCACAAAAAATAACAAATAAATACTTTATAAGATTCAAATTCAATATTCCTAAATTTGGTAATCCTATTTTAATTGAGTGAATTATTTATATATTGCAAATTTTCATGCCTTAAAATTGTAAGAAAAAATCACAATACTTGGATTTATATTTTCCATATGCCAAAATATGATGAAGATAAAAGAAATTGTAAGAAATAATACATAGATGTGGAGTCTACTAAAAGATTATTAGCTTTATATATATAGAAGATCGAAAATTAATAATAATAGATAAGTAAATTATAATAAATTAAATATGAAACTTAATAAAAAAGGGGTGAAAAAAAACTTTGGATTATAGATGTGGAGTCAAATAAGGAGTTATTTCCTTAATAATAGATAGATAGATAAATAAGTTATAATAAATGAAAAATGGAAGTTAATCAAAGTGGGGTGAAAAAAAAGTTCAAATTATAAATGTAGAGCTCAATAAGAGATTATTGGCTTAATATATATAGAGAGATAAAGTCTATACTTCATTGATTAACAAGGTGAATAACTTGTTTTATTTATTTATTTATTTATTTACTTTGTATGAATACTATCTATAATATCATAGCAAATGGACACTTATTTAGTGGCTTTAGTATTTTATATTTTTATTATTAAAAAAGGCAAGGAAGTCGCGCTATATCTATAGAGCATTGAGTTTATATTGTGAATGTATTTTAGGGTGAAAGCATGTAATGGTTAAGTATACAAGTTTCTTTTTTTTTTTTGGGTCAAATGATCACCTCTAAATATCAAAGAAGTTCCTAGGGTTCATTTGCCGCGAATGCAGAAGTTTCTACGGACTACCTGATCACGAGTTGATTGTTTTTGTTACGAGAATGTATTCCAGTGATGTTGTTTAAGAAAATTAAGTTCAACTAAAAGTCATGGCTGAGTTTATACCAAATTGTCTAAAAAATAAGGTGTGTCCAAATGAATTAGAAAGATAAGATATAATTAATCAAAATAAAAGAAATAAGAATATTAGGAAGAAAAGGTAAGGATTAAAATATAGAAAGATATAGTGTATTAATAAAATATATATTTTATTTGAAAATAATATTAATCTATTTTATGTATACGTAATATAAAAGTTTTACAAAAATAATAATAAAATTAGAACACTAAATTAGATATTTACAGGATACACTCTAGAATAAGTTCGAAATTATTTGAAGATTAATAATTGAAAATTTTTTTACTAAGATACTATTTCAACAATACAATCTAAAAGAAATTTTACTACTTAAATAAAATTACTATATTAACTTGATTGGGGTGTTTCATGATTAGAGGAAAACTATAAGAGGGTGAGGTTGGTCGAGCTTATGCAAATCGGCCATGTCAAGACAGGTCGACGAGTTTGGAAGCAGTTTAGGAGATGGCTCACTCTTGGTGATGGTCAATTGTTCGTGCTTGGGAAAGTGATTGAGGTCACATAAAAGGAAGGAAGTCTCATCCTTAGCTGGACAACTGGCCAAAACTCGACGCATAAGGTTTTAGAGCCCATGTGCTCAACTTTAAGAATCTGCTATGGGGACTTAATTCCCATCGATGGAGTTGACAACTTAAAGGCAGACAATCATGCAGTGCATTGGACTTAATTCCCATCAATGTAGCTGACAACTTAAAGGCAGACAACCATGCATTGCCTTGCAGTTCGAGGTTCAATTGGATATTCTCTAGCAAAACTGAGCTCAGGTTGGGATAGCTGATCTGAATAGATAGTAGGTAAATTGTTTATTTTTGAATCCTCAAGTATAAACTATAGAAGTTGTGTTTAGTAAAATGGGATGCTCTGGATCTCATCTGGATAGATAGTAGTCCATAATTTTCTTGGTAAAGATTTGAGGGAAAGAAATGCAATGAATGCTTCACTTCAAAACACAATTGATGTGACTTGGACTATCCGATAATCACGAATCACAACCGGTAATAGCGTAACAATATAAAAGATATGACTTTTTGGATTTTTAATATGATTTGGTAGTAAAGTAAAGATTTTGCTCAATTATCTATTAATAATTGAATTGAAAGGATTGAATATGTGTCGGTAATCTAGCAAAAAAAAGAAAAAAAGAAAAAAAGAAAGAAATTAATGGATTATAATTAGATGATCGAGTCACAGTAATCTAATCTATCTAATTATAAGAAGTCACACTCACAAGTAATTGTAAGTTGCAAGAGTTTTTCACTCAAAGAGAATGATAAAATTTCTATTTAAGTAAAGATGTCTCAAAACTATGATACAATATTGAAATAACTTTTTAAATGCTATCTAGAAGAAAACCCTAGGCTAAATGGTAAAACTATAACAAAATTAAAATACAACTAATAAGAGCACCTGTACTGTAATACATGGAAAATCATGAGAGACACACCATATAAGTGGCACTTCAGGGTGTGTACTTGCTCCTTAAGAGGTTCGCAACCGCATATCCTACTAGATGGTCATGTGTCTATTGGTTGATTCTCCTCTTCAGTTCACGAGCGTATAGGCATATAAATTAGGCACGTGTCTATTTGTCCTTGAATTGGTAAATTTGGCTCTCGACTTCAACTAGATCTTCTTTATGTTGGTCTCTAGACTCCCTTCTTAGTAAATAGACTCTTTTGATCCACTTCTTGATGTCTTCCAGTACCTCGGGCTCATTTGACTTCATATGGACTCAAAGGTAATAGTCTAATCTCTTTGCCTTCTTGCATGAATGTATAGGAGTTCTGAAACCTATCAATGATCACCTTGCGGTCTAATTAGTACAACCTTCATAATAACACATTCGTTACCTACATAGGCAACATGTTACACAAGATCTCATCCTTATACTCCTTTATAGTTAATGGAATCTTGACCCACTTATGGACTTATATAATCCCTTCCATTTTAAGCCAATGTAAGTTGTGGTCTTAGAAGTGCTTAAGTCTTCAACTTAACACCATGCACAAAGGCTATAGAAATTAAGTTATGATAACTATCCCCATCCACTACAAAACAACAAGGCCTACCGTTCACTATCCCTTAAGCATAGAATTGATGCTCTCTCTATACCCTATGGTCAAGTTGCTCTAGTGTCTTGGATTTGGTCAAGTTGCTCTAGTGTCTTGGATTAGTTAATGGCTAGTAGCACCAACTGCTCTATATTGCCATCATGTTAGGCTTTAGTCTGAATAGCCCCATCAACCTCATAAGCCTGCACTTGTTACTTAGTGTTTGCTTCAATATCTCCTTTCTTCTCCTCATTACCCAGTTTAATCTCTAGCAATTTATTCTCTTCCACCTTAATTTGTTGATGTGGATACTTAGGTGCTAAATGCCTATAGACCCTACATAATAGGAATCAGACCACTAGACTTCTAACCAAAGCTTAAGCTCGAGGACTAGAAAGCATGGAGAGACGAGTTCTCTCTTTTCATCCTACAGCCGATGAGTCCGACCTGCTGCAGTCTATCAACCTAATGCCCTATCCAAGCTGAACCCTCTTGTGTCTATCAATAGTCTCCAGTTGCCAACCAAAGATGCATTCGGAAGGCAATTCGACCTACCTGACCAACTATATAGCCGACTTGAGTATGAACTACTCTAACAGTTCAACCCCTTACATACTTACTTATCTATGACCATGCTGACCTCCAACTCAGCAGTATTGGTGCCAAGGATCCTAGCACACATTCGCATCCACAACTTCTTAAAGAAACCCCAAGTTTGCTAGAACACTTATCCCCTTACACAATTGTATAGTTTGTCTTCTTCTGCCAGAAAGTCACCCATCCACAGAGAGTTACGTGTCCGAGAAATCATACGACAAAATCCTATGTATAAGACAGATTTTTTTTTTTAATTTTCTCTTTATTCCCTTTTCCGTTCTTTGTACATTAATTCTTTAAGACTTGACCCTTTTTAGTCATTTTTGTTTATAGTTGTTGCCCTAATATTTCGGATATAAATACCCATTGTAAAGGTAGCCGCAACATCATCATCAGATATTGAATATACTTCTCCTTTTTTTCTTTGTGAGATAAGTGTACTTACTTTCATCTTCTTACTCTTATCATAACTCTTAAGTAAGACTAGATGACAAATATCCTCATTAGGCTAACTCATGCATCATATCAAGTTGAGTCGTAAGTCCTTAGTAGTTCCCTAATGCGTCATATCATTCGAGCTAATTGTGGGTTTTGCTTATTTTATTCTAATTGTTGTTCGCGTGTTTTTCTTTCCATCTTTGTTTTCAAACTATTTGTAAGCTTGGACCCACCCCGATACCATCACCCTTGTCAACCCTCGATGCGGCATATCACTACATCTAAAACATTTAATATTATTGAAGTTGCTAATCTATTATTGGTGCTCAATCCTCAAAGCTTAGTTCACAACATCTCCTAAGGTCTCATATTGCCGGACCTCAATAACATCAGCTATCTCATACTTTAAACTTGATATGAAGTGCAAGATGATTTTTTGAACTGATTACCTAACCTTACTTCTTCTTAATAAAGCCTCATACTCCTAGGTGTACTCATTAATAGTCTTGTACCCCCACCTTAAATTTAACAACCTTCTATGTAACACATACCGATAATGTAGCAACATAAATTTCCTCCTCACTGAATGTTCAATGCACTCCATGTCATATTTTATGTTTCCATCCACAATCCTCTGTATCATCAAATCTTTCCCCCACCAGTGTGCAAAACCAATAAGCGTCTATCGAATGATACTTTGCTTCTTATATACGTGATAGGGATCATGTCTAAATTTTATTTACTTAAAATTCCTAATCTAAATCAGGAGATCCATAGCCATCAAGTTTAAGTTACCTTAATTTCACTTCATCAAGTGTCACAGATCCATTCCCCAAACCATATGCCATGTCTAATAAATTTAAATTTGATAATTTATAACAAAAAGGAAATTGACTTACCCAATAGCGTGTGTCAAACCATAGCTTTGATGCTTGAAAGATGATGTGACTCAGACTATAAGGTAGTTGCAAATCAAAATTGACAATAATGCAGCAATATAAAAGATATGGCTTTTTGGATTTTTAATATGATTTGGTGGTAAAGGTTTTGCTCAATTATCTATTGATAATTAACTAAAAGGATTGAATTTATTTCCGTAATCAAGCAAAAACATAATTCAATGTATTATAATTAGACGATTAAGTCTCATGAAACTATCTAATTATAAAAACTTACACTCACATGAAATTATAAGTTGCAAGAGTTTTTCTCTCAAAGAGAATGATAAAAATTCCTATTCAAGTAGCAATGTCTTCCAACTGCGTTATAATTTTGAAATAACCCTTCAAATACTATCTATGAGAAAAACCTAGGTGAAATGGAAAAAATATAATTAGCTTAAAATACAATTAATAAAAGCACTCATAGTACATGGCAAATCATAAGACACAGTATGTAAGTGCCACTTCAGGGCGTATACTTGCTCCTCGAGAGGTTCATCACCATACATCATGTTGGATGGCCGTATGTATCTCTTGGTTGATTCTCCTCTTTAGTTCACGAGTGTGTAATTGTTTCTGCCAAGGTTCACAAGGATGTATGTATGGAAGATGACTGTATACTTATGCTTGCTTGGAGATATGGTTGTATAGGCCACTTTTGTAACCCTATGATCGTATAGTTCTCCTTTTCCATAGAATATTTGCGTAACATAGATAATGAATCAATAATGTTAAGTCTTGATTGTATTATTTGTTAAAGTAGATTCTACTATGGCAATCAATTGGATTGAAAATAAAAACATGGATTCTTCTATCTACTTATAGTTATTGAGCTATGCATGGAACTTGCAAGGAAATTTGATGAAGCTCTTCTTTGCAAGGTGCTATGTAAAGTAAATGAGGCACCCGACTTCTTAGCAAAAGCAGGGTTTAACAGTCAAGGTGATTTGTTTTTCAATTCTAAGGCAATTGATTTGGTTGTACTTTCTTTTGATACGTCACATTCTGTAATGGAGAACTTATCTCTTGTTGATGGACCAAGTGGTCGATTCCATTGTTTTTGTTTTGGTTGTGTTAGTGCAAGGATGCAAATGAAAGGATTTTTTTATAATAAACCCAAAAATAAAATGTATTTTGATGATAGTAAAATATATGTTGAATTAAACAAAAGATATTTTGTTATTACTAATCAAGTTTCTTAGTATGCAAAACATAGAATTATATGCTTAATGATACTTGATTTAAATGATGAAAAGTTATAAGATCAGAAGTTACATGAAGTATTAAAATCTAGAAATCAGTTATAGGCAATGGATAATTTAGAACACATAACTATTAGAAGCTGATTGAATAAGGAGAAGGCACAACTACTTCATTTTCTAATGAAGGAAGAAAACAAAAGAACCAGTTAGAAGCTAGTAGAACTTAAGAGAAAGATCAAGTGCAAAAGATGGTCTAGAAGCATGAAATTATCATAATCTTACTATAACAAGAACATGTTAAGACCTAGCACCAAAAAAATATATTTGAATAATATACTTAGACTAACTAAGGGATACTTATACAATATAATTGAATTTTTCAAAAGTATATAATATAACGAATAAATTTATGAGTTTATGAAGAAGCTATAGGGAAAATATCACATTACAGATGAGCGTATCTCAGAAACAACAAATCAACATGATCATAAAGATTTGAAGATGCAATGGCTACACAACAACTACTACTAGATTAGGAATAATTGAATGTTGAAAGCCATAAGTATTTAAAGAATAAGTGATCAATGAAACTAGAAGAGAAGCAATTGAAAGAATATATAAGAAAGAGATAACAAAGCTACACATTTTCATGATATTACAGTACAAGATTAGCTTACAAATGTTTATGTGATCAAAAAGAGCAAGCTCAAAAGCTTGAGAATTTCATTTTACTAAGTATTATGCAAATGTGTAAAGAAATCTATTGTAATCCTCAAATAAGATACTAATCTCTTTGAAAATTAGTGGATACTGTTTGAGAGAACTCAAGAAGGAGTGATATCAAGCAAGTGCACCTATCAGTTTTAATATAGCGGATGTGAGACCGAGTTGATTCCTCAGAGACTTCGAGTACTAATATTAACCTTAGCTTTATTATCTAACCGGAAAATTGTGATGGGTTGAGTGAATTAAAAATACTAAAATTGACAAACTAACCTAATTATAAGACTTGATTAAGCAATTTAGAAAGCGACAAAACTAAGAATGACTTCAAGAAGGTAACAACGTATTTAGGAATTATTTCCCCTAATATTTAACATGTGACCGCTTAAAATATATCCAATTCAATTTCTATTATTCTTGACCGGAGGGATTCATAATTAAAGTTAACACTTTTCTCAAGCATATTAACCCTAATCCTAAATTATTTATCGGAATCTCTTCACCTAGTAATATAATTTAGAATAGCATTAATGTATGATGAATTCCTACACAAAAGAATAACTTTCCGGAAGAAACATATATCTTATCTCTAAGTATATTTGTAATTCTCTCCAATTATGTCAAGATCTTATTACACATGTGATTTCTCAATCATTATGCATAATATCATATGTTAATACTCTAGAAATATCAATTAACAATTAAATAACATAATTGAATCAAGAAAAAATAGAAACTTTATTGAAAATTATCACTCAATCTAATAGTCGCATGGAATCCTAAGTTCCATAATCCTAAATACAAGAGTCTTAAGCTATCATAATGAAACTAAAAACGAATTGCAGCAAAATCAATAAATAAAACATGAAAAACCCCTTTTGTTGATGATAAAT
Source organism: Lumnitzera racemosa (assembly GCA_024138005.1). Taxonomy (NCBI): domain Eukaryota; kingdom Viridiplantae; phylum Streptophyta; class Magnoliopsida; order Myrtales; family Combretaceae; genus Lumnitzera; species Lumnitzera racemosa. Next base: position 38,762,664 of record JAMXBC010000006.1, on the reverse strand, counting down.
CTCTTCGATCTTAAAGTTGGATGTTGCTTTCGCCTTTTTCCTCTCTTTCTCCTCAAGTCTTTTCTCTTTTGAATGTCCAATCATATATGCGAAACCCTAGTATATCTTTTTATAATGTATTGAAAGGTTTCCGTTTTTATCACCAGACACTGCCTGGGACACAGTCATGTCCCCAGGTCGTGTAACTTTCTGACCTTAGCATATTTCCCTAGATGGACACAGCCTAGGAACACAGTTGTGTCCTAGACTGTGTAACTTCAAAACTTCATAACTCATTCATTTGAACTCCGAATTGAGTGAAACTTAATTCCTTTTCTTCGTTTTCGATCCAAGAACGTGTTCAACCCTTGAAATCAAAATTTTACTCAATTAAGTATCAATTTATTTAAAGAAAACAAAAAATGTAAGGGAAATACTATAAAATCACCATGTGAAATGTATTTAAAATAAGAGTTATCAAGGAGCTTTTATAGATTTGTGACTTTAAGGCAAGGCAAAATTGTGGGAACTATTGGCTTCTATGTAAATTTTTTTTTTCAAATCGTAGAACTTAGGTATGGAGTATCTAATCCCTAACCACAGGCTGAAAGAATAGATTGATGCACAAAGCGGAATCACTACATATGATTGCCTGATTTTCTGATCTGTACAACTTTTATTTATCAACAATTTAATTATTGCGTTTGTGATATACTACTCGATTGCTTGATTAATTGTACGTTACAGGATTTTAAGAATCATCTGCACGTAATTGAGCTTAGGATCAATAGCACATTATATTCGTTAATCTACTCAAGAAGCTATAATTACTAAGTAATTATTTGGTTTTTACTTACATATCTTTAATCTAAATTTATTAATATTCTAATACATCAAGAATTAAAAACAAGTTTAGTATAGGTATTAAGTATTGAACATGAATAAGTAAAAATGGGTTAAGTTTTGAAATTCTGCAACAATTAATTCAACCTCCCGTCTTAATTGTTCATGGGACCAACAGGTTGTATTCAGAGACTTCTTTGTTCTAATTAATGAATGTTTGAGTTTACTACTACAAAAGACAAATTGTAGGTTTCTTTCTTTTTGTCCATATAAAAAAAAAAAAGAACCAATTTTTTTTCACAAAAGCACTTTGCATAATTTCTATGTGATTAAATAGATTTTAGTTTTGGCATTTGTTGTATCTTACCTCTACCATTATATATATATTTTTTTTTATCCACTTTGATCTAGTAGATATAGTTTTGGAACGTTTATTTTTAGGCATATATATGAAGCATTTGGTTATACCCATTATAAGAAGGTATAAAATACCGCAGATGATAGTTTTATTTTCTTTTAAGCAAATATATATTGTAAATTCTTTTTTTTTTCCCTTTTCTTGATGCATGTACAAGACTACTTATGCATGAGAGAGAGAACCGAGTCAACTTTGAAAAAATATGTGCCATAAATGTAACAAATGATTTTTAGTTCAAAGGTTGGGTCTTGAAAAAGAAAATATAATAATAAAATAGTAATATAGCTAAAAAAACTAGTCATAGTAATATTATTAGTTATTTTATTTATGCATAACACGCATTAACCTACTGGTTAAATGACTTTTAAAGATAAATTAATTGGACATTAAAATTCATAAAATGACACAAAGTAATATTTAGAACTTAGAAGTGTGTATATACATCAAGTACATTTAATATATAAAATTATATATATATATATGCCAACAGTTTTGTGATATAATGACATGAATACTAATCTCCTAAATAGGATAGATCAAACTTGAATCATTTGATCCCCTGTTGTACCCAAAAAAAATTATATATATAACCATAACTAAACAAAACCCCAACATACCTATGTAACAAACATTAAATAGTCAAATAAAATGGTAAATAATCAGCAAAATAAAATATGATTATTGCCAAATTAGAGGGAATGGCGTGGCTGATGGTAAGGAATAACAGGGAAAATCAAATGTTTTAAGGATGACACTTAGGGCATCTTGCAAAATAGGAAAATTGGCCAAAGCGCATGTGTACTCCGTTACACACCACCACAAGGAGCTGCAAAATTCCCTCGAGGCCTTCATTTGAGTTCCTTACGGTCTATAGAGGAGAGAGAAAATACTTGAAAGGATCGTGGAAAGGTTACATGCAAATTTGAGAAAAATTAGAAGAATAGGATTGAAATCTGCGTATTGCAAGTTCCAAGTTATACACAAAAGCTGGATGTAGGCCACCGCCACCACTTGAAGCAGCAGGCTACTATTTGACCGGCCGACATAGCCCTGCCCTTGCAGGTGGCTGGAAACCACTTCCCAAGTGAGCATAGAAAATGCTAAATCTTGTCTAAAAATTATGAAGTTTGGTATTCCTAGGTAATTTTGCATGTGGAATCTAAAAAAAAAAATCAGCTAATTAAAATCAAAGGTGTGTGTATATATACATATTATATATATATATATATGATCCTTAGGAAATTCTCCGTGTGAACAAATTTTCTATCACGTTTTTAAGAACTTGAACAACGTAGTTTCTGCCTCAATTATTTTTGTATAAGTTCCTTAAAAAGTATATTTTCATGCTAGTAAAAGGTTTTATAAAATCATGAAGTTAAATTTTCGTTAAATTTTGGTTTTCCTTTAAACAGTGAGCCGGAAATGGTTTAATTTATAATTTTCTTGATAAATCTTAGTTGATTTTGTTACAGCAATGCCATAATTGGTTCTTGAAGTTATACGATAGGGAAAACAAGTAATTTTGAAAGATACGATTGTTTATTTTGTGAATGAATTGGTTTCGGAGACCGAGACTACGTAATTTTGACTAAATTCTTATAGATGACTAGTGAATTGGTGTAATTGAGCTTAGAATCTTATAAAATGAAGTTAATCAGGAAGTACAAGGTATTGTAGCTGCTGTTTCCATTATAAAAGGGTGAGTGGCTAAAAGGAAGTAGCTATAACATCAATTAGGACACGATATGGATATGGAAAATGAGCTTTAGAGTAATGATCTAATCTCTTTAGTCGAGGAAAAGATGTAGCTAGGATCATAATATCATGATTTGGTGAACCATAAGGTGAAATGGCTAACTTGGAATGTAGGTAAGAACCTTTGTTAACTTAGAATTTTACACTTGAACAACCATTAGAAGTTGACTCGGAAAGTACCCTATCAAAAACTTTTAAAAGTTGATTAGGCTCGAATGGTCCCTTGACTAGAAAACTCTAAAGTCTAAACATACTCTAATCAAAACCTTAAATTAGAAAGTACCAAAGATGGAACTCACCTGCACAATGACTCTAAACCTTCAACACCTAAATCTAAAAAACATATTAACTTAAACACAATAAACATAATCTTAGAGATAATGATTGAATTGTTGATATTTCATAACTTGTATGGAAAACTGAAAGTATATTAACTACAATATAGGAGCTATCAACAAGGAGAGACGAACTATGGACTAAAGTGTATGTATTTAATTAGACTATAAGACAAAGGTAGAAAGTAACTTAGAAAATTGGTCGAAAGGATCATCCAACTTAAACTAACTCAAAGAATAACCCAAAAAGTATTACAAAATAACTAAAGGAGTATGAGTAAAGCCAAACAAACATAAATAGTTTAAGCAACTAAATTCTAGGTAAGTGGAATCTTGGCTTATAGTATTTTAGAGTGTTGTTTTAGAATACTTATAGACTCTAATATGCTATTTCTTGTGATTGTAATTAGTTGTTTGTATGTGTGCAATGTGTATTCTTTAATACTAATTTATCGTTATGAGAGCTAAACTCCATATGGTGCTTGTTTTTTGTACTGATGCATTGTTTGAATTGTTTGGCATTAGTTTATCAACCCAAAAATAGACTTACCTAAACTCAACCTGAAAATTGACTTGACATGTGTAAGCCCCAAAGCTAAGCCAATTGATCATAGGATTGAACTTAGAACTTAAGTTTTGGACAATCGGTTAAGGAATCCGATCAAACCCCAAATTATAAACTATTGAGAGAAATATTAGTAAAAATGACCTCGTAAACTTGAATTTAAGAAAATAAGTAATAAAATAAAAGACTATAAAAATTTTAAATTTTAAGTATATAACGCGTCATTTATCAAAAATGCGTAAAATGCATTTCGATAATTGACGAATCGCTAGAGATGAATTATATGTATACTAAAAATCATAAAATGACCTAAATAATATTTATGAATACTTATTTGTACTATATATGAATTTACATGTACGTATAAATACGCGTAATTACATAAAATATGCGAAATGTGCTAAAATAATACTAAATACTTAAAGAAAATTCATAATTAATTAAGAAAAAATAAAGAAAAATCAGGAAAAATCATGAATAATCCAGAATTGGGTCGTGGCAGCTAGGAAAAATAAGAAAAAATTCGGCTAATTAAATTAAGACAACACAAAAGCCAAAAATTAAAGGATAAGGCAATTGTCTTGTCCCATTTAATACACAATAAACCCCCTAAATCCCTATAATTAGCAGAAAAAATCACAGAGCTTATTTGGGCAGTTTGGAAAGTAAGAAAAATAGAGAGAGGCAAAAATTGAGAGAAAAATTCAAGTTAGAAAAAAAATAAGAAAAACTGTGTAGTTAGGGCTTTTAAAGGGAACCCCTACCAGACGAGCAGCTGGAAGTGGACGGCCACCGCCACCACACGGTGGTGGTAGCGCCCAGGCTGACCGATAAGGCCACGGCGGCAGGCGGTGGCCAGAGCCACCCAGATCGGTGAGTCCGATTTCCAGCCAGATTCTTGTGTAATTTTGTAAAAATAGTAAATATTATTAAAAAATTATAAATTTTGTTATTCTGAGATATTTTTGTATTTAGTTTATAGGAAAAATATTATTTTGATGAAAACATGCCCCGTAATATATGGTCCCTAAGAAATCATGCAAAACCGAGCATATTTCGGTTTAGAAATAAATGACCTTAGGAGTGTAGTTTGAAGCCCAAAATTTTTGTGTAGATTACTTAGATGATATAGAATAGTGCTATGAAGCCCGTTTTCAAAAATTAATTTTTGAAATTTTTAGATAATTTTTAGGCATTAAAATGAGGCATAAAATGGGTAATTTAAGGTTAATTAAGTAATTAAATTATTAATTACTGACTTAGTGAATAATTAAATGTTTAGGGATGTTGAAATCTGATGGAAAATGATATTTGTAGCATTTAGGGTGTTAGATGTAATTATTAGGTTAATTATGTAGTAAATAAGTAATATGAAAAAAATAGTACATTTTAAGTTAATTTTGTAAATTAGGGTAATTAGGAGTAAAATCTGATTTAGGATGAATTTAGACATTTTGAAATGATAATTGATGTTTAGAGATGATAATTAGAGTGATATAAATATTAGAAGTGTAATACATACATAAAAGGTAATAATACATAATAGGTAATTATTGGAAATATAATAAATAGGAAATATTATCATAAAAATTGATATCCTGATAATAATAAAAATGTACAATAAATCTGATAAGAAATTTGAATTTATGTAATTATATGAAAAATGTAAAAATTTCTCACATTAGGAGTGAATTCGGTACACTAATAAGGATATAAGTGTACCGGGTGAAATAAAATACTAACTACGGGTAATGATGGTATTTAGGAGATCGGAAAATAATGTGATTAATTTCACATTATGGGTTGAAACGAATTTCTAAGGTTAGAATATAAAACGCTATATAGAAAATCGAACTAGAACCTAATTTAGAAATCAATGCAGAAACCGAACCCGAACCTAATTCTAAACCTAGAATAATTATAAAAGACTTAAGACCTAGATAATTAGGTATTTTAAACCCTAAATAAAACATAACAATAAGCGTTATAGGATAAAACGAACCTATAATAGTTATATGAAAAACTGAAACCACGTTTGTGTTATAGGGATAATTGGAGATGGCCTGAGCAAATCGGACCTCGAGTGAGTGAGCGAGGAGTCGAGGTAAGTTAGGATTAATATGATGCTGTATTTTGGAGGCTTAAGATTATGCTTGGTTGTGCTTGTTAGATAATTAGATGTGTACATGTGCTTGATTATGGGTGATGCTATGATTCTGTTTGTTGCTCTAGCATGTATTATATGATTTGCATGAAATGACTGAACACCCTAAACTGGACTTATGCAAATATATGACCAGTAATCATAATCGGACATGCATAGCAACCCGTTAAGGGAACTTAGGACTCTCCGGCCAAATACCAACCCCTTCGAAAGGAATAGCGCAGAATTGCAAAATAGTCCTTTCCTTATCCTCAGTCGAACTAAGTGACAGGAGAGGAGGTCGCGGCGAGGGTAAAGACAGTGGTTCGAAGGTAGTCGCGGGAGGAGCAAGGTCTCCATTACACAAGCCTGGGTTGGTCGTGAGCTGTTGCATTAACGGCAACACCTCAACCCGGATTAGAGCGGGCGCAATTTCTCTAATCTCACGACGGGTCGGACAACGTCGTGCGATGGAATTTGCTTGCACATGCATTGCACCTAATAAGTGATTGAAAACCTTGTTGTGTGTATGGTATAGTTTTAAGTCCTCCGTCCTAACTTACTGAACTGTGTTTGCTCACATCTCTATAGACGTCGTGCAGGTACTGGCTAAGAAGCGGCAACAATTAATCTGAAGCTAGCAACTGCTGGATCCTAGAGAGTGAGGAAAAATATTGAAGAATCAACACATATGTTATTACTTTTCATTTCTGAATAATGTAATAACTGAATTATAGTGATTATATATAACTTTTCTTACGTTCTTAGGTAAATGAATTATTTAAATTACAAATTGTTTACTTCAAAGTGGGTTAGTCGTGGACGCCTTGTGTAGATCATGTCTAAGATAGCGGTTGTAAGGCCAAATTCTATCTTAGGATGGTTTACACGGCAAGGCTCTTGCGACTCTACCGCTTCGGGGCGTGACAACATGCATTGCAAACCATCAATGGATGGCTAAAATTATTAGGACAAATACTGGCCCATTTGAGGATATATTAGAAATGGTCTTTTCCTCACTCTTAGCTGAACTTAAGGACACGAGAGGATGTAACGACAATGTTAAGGTCCTTGGTTTGTCATGAGAGGAGTAAGGTCTCAATTGCACAAGTTTAGGTATAGCCTTAATTCGTGGCATCACACCAAAAAGAATAAGCTCTTCAACCTAAACTAGAACGAGCGCCATTACTCTAATCTCATAATAGACCAAATAATGCCATGCGATGACGTTTACTTGTTCATACATTACACCTAACTAACTTGATTAACAACCCTTTTTGATGTGTAGTGTATGCATACTTCTATCTTCATTCCACTTAGTAAGTTATGATTGCTTACTTTCATATAGACTCTTTTATACGTCCAGAATAATTATGTAGCATTACACCTAATCTTAAAATAGTAGTTGATGGGGCTGGCGAGTGATGATGAATTAAGATAGCTGGTCTTTTATTACTTTATGAAGTTTCACTTATTTTTTAGGAAACTAATTAGGCTACTTTAGATGATCCAACAGTTTTAGTTATTGGTCCATAATGTGATATTGGAAAGTCAAACCCCTGAACTTATAAACTTTTCTTATAACTATAAATCTTATATATAAGCATATATATGGAGATGTTGTATTACAAGTTTAATATAAAAACAATTGAAGGACTAAGAATAAGTGTTGACTTGGATGCTTTAAAGTAGTTTAGTCGAGATTGCCTTGTGCAGATTGGGTTTATGATAGTGGCCATCTTTTTAGAATGAATATGAATTGGTCCTTCCTTTATAGAAATGTTCTTGTTAAATTGCCATGGCCTACCCAACAAGATACGTATAGCCTTCACAGGAACTACATCACATATAATTGTATCAAGATATTTCTAATGGCAAACGAAACTCGTACCTATCTATAAATCCAAACTTGATCCTTTTCATTGAATTGTTCCAAATTGTGTGGTGAAATGTAAAGTAGTTTGCAATTCCATCTTCTTTCTCCCACGTACTAGACACTGCATTTGCATAGCTCCCACCATTAATAATGATATAGCAAATCTTACACCAAACAATGAGTATGGAAAAGATTTCCTTATCGATCAATACTTGTGTTAGTCTTAACATGCAAAATCTTCCTCAATACCAAGCTCATCACTAGTCCTTTTACAGCCTTCACTTCATCAGCTTCTACCTTAATCGCATTCTTCTCAATCTCAACTAACCTTTCCTCATCATCTTCCTCACTATCAATTTCAAACTTAAGAATTTCTTCATTAGCCACCATAATTCTTCCATTAGGACATCCAACTATAATATGCCTAAAGACTTAACATTTAAAACACTTTCGGTCTATCTACGTCTTTGAATGAAATAAGAAAGGAATAGAATGATAATTACTATGTAATAGAATTGAGGTATGATAAGATGTGAATGCACATTAAGTTGTTTACTTGAGTGTAATGGAATTGGTATTACATTTTTTACTTCACATCAATTCAATATGTAGTAAGTCATGAATAGAAAACAAATTTACCCGAATACCCTAGTTTCATCAAAAGACAAAATAAAAAAAAATTAGAGAAAAGAAACACACGCTAAAATCTCTCATCATTTAGAAAAGAAGCCCTAATTTAACATCTCTCATCTGCTGGAAAACCTATCCAAATCAAGAAGAAATCACAAGCACTTATATATTTAGAGTGACAAATTATCAAATTCCACCATTAGCCTTCGTATCCACTTCCACTACACAATGCTTGCCTGATCATTTTCCACTGCAAAACAAAATCATTCACTCAACTTGCTGATGACCCACTTCTTACCAAGTCCAACTCAACTCATCCCTTCAATGATAACTTCCTCAACACAGCACCTTTGGTCTACCTTGTCACAACTTCACAAAGTTCAACTCACCTAGCTTCAATAGCACCTAACTTTAGCAAGTGCATAGAGACCTTCATCCATCATCTCCAGTTATTACTTATAGGTGAAGAATGGAGAGCTATGCTTTGTCACTTTGGATTTGGAAGCTATGAGAGAGCTATAGATGATAGAGAGACGATTTAATGGGAGAGAAAAAGAGGAAGATAAAAGATTAAGGTTCCTTTTTCAATTTCAATTGATGGTGGTGATTTTAATTAAAGGGGTATAATATGGAGGGGAAAGGGAAAAAAATAAGGAAAAAAAGAAAAAAAATCCCAAAAATGCTATTCATAGGAAAATATTCCTAGGAATACGATAAGAGGTGATTTTGGCTCACACAAACCCCCTCCTAACCTTCTTCTTCCTCCTTCATTTTCATTTTAGAAAGTTACTCTCTCTCTCTAAAAGCTCTCACATACGTATGTTCTCTCACACAAAGCCATTTTCTACTTGTTTTCTTGAAAAAAATTGTAGATTTTGTACAAGAACACATCAAATAACAATTCTCAAGGAAATTTTTTAGAAAATAACACTAAAATCTCACGATCTCCTCAATTTCTCTCTCTAGAAGTCGACGAACCAAAAGGTAATATTTTTTCCTCTTTTGATCGGTTTTACAAATATGTAAATGTGTAAAATAAGATTGTTCGTGCGAATATGATGGTACATTGTTGTGTACATCAAATTTTTTTATGTTCTAATTTGTACCCGTTAGTTTATCATACATATACACGTAACATGTTTTGTGAGTAAACTTATATAGTATCAATGCAAATAATGGTAGAATTAAGATTCAGGAGAAAGAGTATCCTATAAGTCTTATAATATTACCTTTACAAGGTTATGATATAATAATGAAAATAGATTAGTTGTCTAAGAATAAAACAATTGTGGAATGTAGAAGTAAAATATTACTCTTAATGATGAAGAAATAGTATTTTAAGGAAAGGCTAGTGGAAGTAAATTGAATTTAGCTGTGATGGAAATATGTGATGAACTGTATGAAACCAAGGTAAAGGAGAATGATTGGAAATTTTGCTAGGTGTTTGTTATAGAAGTGAAAAAAGAGGCACCTAAGTAGTGAACATATCGGTGATGTGTGAATTTTCAAATGTATTTTGATATCAAGCAAGTGCACCTATCAATTTTAATATAGCGGATGTGAGTCTGAGTCGATCCCTCAGAGACTTCAAGTACTAATATTAACCTTAGCTTTATTATCTAACCGGAAAATTATGAAAATTTGAATTAATTAAAAATACCAAAATTAACAAACTAACTTATTTATAAGACTAGATTAAGCAATTGAAAAAGTAATAAAATTAAGAACGATTTCAAGAAAGTAATAACGTATTTAGGAATTATTTCCCCTAGAGTTTAACATGTGATCGCTTAAAATATATTCAATTCGGTTTCTATTATTCTTGACCGAAGGGATTCACAACTAAAGTTAATACATTTCTTAAGCATATTAACCCTAATCCTAAATTATTCACCAAAATCTCTTCACTTAGTAATATAATTTAGAATTGCATTAATGTATAATAAATTCCCATACAAATAATTAACTTTCTGGAAGAAACATGTCTCTTATCTCTAAGTATACATGTAATCCTCTCCAATTATGTAAAGATCTAATTACACATACAATTTCTCAATCAACATGCATAATATCATATATTGATATTCTAGAAATATCAATTAACAATTAAACGACATAATTGAATCAAGCAAAGATAGAAACTTTATTGAAAATTCTAAATCAATCCAAGAATCACATGAAACCCTAGGTTCCATAACCCTAAATACACGAATTCTAAGCTATCATAATGAATCTAAAAACGAGTTCCATAAAAAACGTAAAACAAAACATGGAAAACCCCTTTAATTGATGAACAATCTCTCTAATCTTGAAGTCGGTGTTATTCTCTCCTTTTTCTTCTCCTTCTCTTCAAGTCTCTTCTCTTCTCTAATGTCTCCTCTTTCTTATGAAACCCTAATATTTCCTTTTATAGTGTATCAAAAGGTTTTCGTTTTCTTTACCAGACACGACTTGGGACTTGATCGTGTCCCCAAGTCATGTAACTTTCTGCCCCTGGCCAATTTTTTCTGCATGGACTGTATAATTTCAAAACTTCATAACTTCTTCGTTTGAACTTCGAATTAAGTGAAACCCTAATATTTCTTCTCCTTCTCTTCAAGTCTCTTCTCTTCTCTAATGTCTCCTCTTTCTTATAAAACCCTAATATTTCCTTTTATAGTGTATCAAAAGGTTTTCGTTTTCTTTACCAGACACGACTTGGGACATGATCGTGTCCCCAAGTCATGTAACTTTCTGCCCCTGGCCAATTTTTTCTGCATGGACTGTATAACTTCAAAACTTCATAACTTCTTCGTTTGAACTTCGAATTAAGTGAAATTTGATTCCTTTTCTTCGTTTTCAATCCTAGAATGCGTTCAAACCTTGAAATCAAAATTTTACTCAATTAAGTATCAATTTCTTTAAAGAAAACCAAAAATGTAAGGGAAATACTATAAAATCACCATGTGAAATATGTTTAAAATCAGAGTTATCAAATTTCCCCACACTTGAGTATTTGCTTGTCCTCAAGTAAATGAATCAAAACAAAACTTTCGGGACAAGAAACGCTAAACAAAATTTATCATTATTTAGGAAACCGGTGAACAAATACACTTGACTCGTAAAAAAGTAAGAAAATCATTCTCAACTAACTTACAATAATAAAGTCAACCAATTTCATCTGACCATATTCGAATGCTCCAGCAATACTTAATACTAGAGTTTATTAGTTAATTTATGAAAATCAAAGTTTACCCAAGTCATTTAACCAAGGATTCTTAAACTAAAAATTGGATTTAATATCTTGCCAACCGAGAAAGAGTCATAAAAATTTTGTCCATTTGACTAAAGTGTATACAATTCTCTCTTCCATCTCACCAAGCACCATAATCTAAAACAAACACATTTTACATCCACTCATCCTCTGATCATCCCCCTAGTTCATGCTTTTGTTGAGAGGTCTTTTAACTTTATCTTATTTAAGTACAATTGTGTTGGTAGAGGGAAAGAATCTCACTCTTCTGACGGACCAAAACCGATCCATACCAACTTATTCCTTATATTGATAGCGGGAAAGAACCTTGCTCTTCTGACGGACTAAGGCCGATCCATATCAATTTTTTTTTTCATTAGAATTGGCATTGGGACTCAATCTCGCTCTTCTGACGGACCAAGACAAATCCTTACCAATTTTTCTATTCATGCACTTGTTATTACTTTTGACCTCCAATCATTGTGATTTTTCAAGGGTTTCTCAAAAGAAGAATTTCGTTCGTTTGTTTGTTTGCTAAAAATTATAGGACTCTTAAAAATTTCTAAGAGAAAGGTATACATAAAAGTAAATTTTAAAAATAATCATGACTAACTCTCAACTAGTGATGTTACTCCAATCTCAAGTCTTAAAGTCCGAAGCTAAATAACTCGTAACTTTGCCCTCCACAAATTTGACTAATCAATTCTAGTAAAGTATAATAAGATCAATAATGATCAAGATGACACAGTTGATTTGGCTCAACACTTGTTAATCACCTATTACAAGTTAACTTAAAAATTAATTGGGTCAAATGTGGATAATTGGTATCCTAAACAGTAATAAATTCATATATATCCCTTCCCCACACTTAATAATGTACCTTGTCCTCAATGTACGACTAAGAAAGCACAATATCAAGATATCAAACAAGAAAAAAACATCATAGGGAAAAGGAAAACATGTATTGAAAAAGAAACTAATATTTCCCTACCTTGAAGCATAAGATACTCATGGAGAAAGAGTGGCTAGTAGCTCGACAATAGTGCCCTCATAATTAGAACATGATGTAACAGATGTGGACCTCCTTCAAACGATCTTCTTTTCACGATTTTCCATTGACGACCTAAGAAGAAACATTGGATCGGGTTGGATTTGATATAGAAATGTGTTGATGAAAAGTAAATCGTGAGGAGAAGAAGAAGAGAAGAGAAAAGAAAAGAAATATGTGTTGATGTGTGGAAGTGTGTGAGAGAGTGTGTGTGTTGAAATAAATAGGGCGTGTGCTGAATCATGTGGGGTTTAGGCAGACACGGGCTGGGACATGACCATGTCCCTTGCCCGTATAACATTCTGTATATGTCGTGTGGATTCTGGACGCACATAGGATGGGACTCGACCGTGTCCCATGCCCGTGTAACTTTCTGTTCCCATGCATGAAAACTGGACCGACACGAGCTGGGATACGACCATGTCCCACGCCCATATAACTTTCTGAGGTCTACCGTGAAATCTAGATGCACAAGGGCTGGGACACGACCGTGTCCCACATCCGTGTAACTCTCTGTTCGCGGGTGGGAATTCTAGGCGCACACAGGCTGGGACACTGTTGTGTCCCTTGCCCGTGTAACTTTCTGTACCCACGAAGTATAACTGGGCGAACACGGGCTAGGACACGACCGTGTCCCACGTCCGTGTAACTTTCTGTGGGTGTGGCAGAGTAAAGGGGCCTGGATAGACATAGGCTGAGATACGACCGTGTCCCATGCCTGTGTAACTTTCTGTTTTTTTTTTTTAATCAAGTAAATTCATGAATTTAATTTAAAAATAAAGGAAACTTAAAGAAATAAACGTAATGAAACTAGAAAAATAAGAAAAAGAAAACTAAAGAGAAGAATAAAAATGAAATTAAAAGGGAAAAGCCTATAACTAAAATTAAAACAAATAAAAGAAGCAAGGCAAAGCTAAATAAAATGAAATAAACTTAAAGAACTAAAGTATAAACAAAGTTAGACATGGGTTACCTCCCAAGAAGCGCTATAGTTAACGTCGATAGCTTGACGGGATACGTCTTGTAATTCATGATTCTTCATACAGGTGGAGATAGGACTTCTCCTGTATCTCGCGTTCGAACTCTCCATACAAGTGTAAATTTACCCTTCAGCCATCGACCTTGCCAATTCCATTTCATTGGTGCATAACTTCCATAGTTTCTCTTCTTATCATGCCACTTATCAAATTCATGTAGCCTAAACTTCTTCATTTTTGTCTGCTTTTAGCTTAGATTCGGTTGTCATTGGAAGTTTTGAACTTTTCACCGCAAAGACATGTTCCAAATGATTTCTTGACAGTTTTGGTTCCAAAATTGGTGGCTTCCCTTTGAAAGATTTTAACCTAAGATCCTTTGGCTTGTGGAGTGGATCAATTCCCTTCTCATCCACAATGGATTCATGAACTTCTATTTGAGCTACCACTTCTGCACAATTGGGGTTAGTCACCAGATTTTCATCTCCCTTTTGTAAGCAATAACTTGAGGAATCCTTAGCAAAAGTTTCCTGCACACGATATAGACCTACGTTGTCGAACAGAGACAAATTGAGTTACCACTCATGCTGGTTAGTTAGAATAATGGGCAAATCGGTATACCATAATTGTTCCTATAGAACCACCACCTAGTATAGCTCCAGACTATAATGAGTAGTACCAGCAAGTCACTTAGTAATATATTAGCCAATTAAGGGCCTCCTGGGCATACATGGTATGCGTTCAGCTTCAATTTCCTTAACCAAAACTACACCCTTACCTTTATATGCTAACTAATTCATTTTTTTTTTTAACATACAAGCAGATTTAATCCACAAGTTGCCTCACATGTCATATGAGAATATCATGGGGAGTAACCAAGAGTCAATGCTGTAGCTCAGCGACTCAGGGGTATTTACTTAAACGATGCACTAAGGCCAATACTAAATATCAAGCAAGGCAGCTCTTTACCCCACGATCCTCAACAAAGAGGGTGCCATCGTCCATAAGGACGGGGGTAGGATAGGGGTTGAAGATGATGACAGGTTAAGTTCAACGTTAGGGACGATCTGTCCCCAAAGCACCTGTCACCGGCAACATCTCTTAGACCGCCTGGTGTTACGCTCCGAAGCGACAGAGTCGTAACAGCCCCGCCGTGTAAACTATCCTAAGATAGAAGTTGGCCTTACAACCGCTATCTTAGACCTGATCTATACAAGGCGTCCAGGACTAACCCGCTTTGAAGTAAACAGTTTGTAATTTAAATAATTCATTTACCTAAGAAAGTGAGAAAAGTTATATATAATCACTATAATTCAGTTATTACATTATTCAGAAATGAAAAGTAATAACATATGTATTGATTCTTCAATGTTTTTCCTCACTCCCCAGGATCCAGCAGTTACTAGCTTCAGAGTAGTTGTTGTCGCTTCTTAGCCAGCACCTATACGACGTCTAGAGGGATGTGAGCAACCACAGCTCAGTAAGTTAGGATGAAGGACTTAAAACTATACTATACACACAACAAGGTTTTCAATCACTTATTAGGTGCAATGCATGTGCAAGCAAATGCCATCGCACGACGTTGTCAGGCCCGTCGTGAGATTAGAGAAATTGCGCCCGCTCTAATCCGGGTTGAGGTGTTGCCGTTAATGCAACAGCTCACAACCAAACCCAGGCTTATGTAATGGAAACCTTGCTCCTCCCGCGACTACCTTCGAACCACTGTCTTTACCCTCGCTGCGACCTCCTCTCCTATCACTTAGTTCGACTGAGGATAAAGAAAGGACCATTTTGCAATTCTGCGCTATCCCTTTCGAAGGGGTTGGTATTTGGCCGAAGAGTCCTAAGTTCCCCTAACAGGTTGCCATGCATGTCCGATTATGATTACTGATCATATATTTGCTTAAGTCCAGTTTAGGGTGTTCAATCATTTCATGCAAATCATGCAAATTATACAATAGCAACAAACAGAATCATAGCATCACCCATAATCAAGCACATGCACACATCCAACTATCTAACAAGCACAACCAAGCATAATCTTAAGCCTCCAAAATACAGCATCATATTAATCCCAACTTACCTCGACTCCTCGCTCGCTCACTCGAGGTTCGACTTGCTCAGGCCATCGCCGATCATCCCTATAACACAAACGTGGTTTTAGCTTTTCATATAACTATTATAGGTTCGTTTTATCCTATAACGCTTATTGTTAAGTTTTGTTTAAGGTTTAATATGCCTAATTATCTAGGTATTAAGTCTTTTACAATTATTCTAAGTTTAGGGTTAGGTTCGGGTTCGGGTTCGGGTTCGAGTTCGGGTTCGATTTTCGCATCGATTTCTAAATTAGGTTTTTAGTTCGATTTTTAAGTAGTGTTTTATATTTCAACCCTAGAAATTCGTTTCAACCCATAATGTGAAATTAATCACATTACTTCCCGATCTCCTAACTACCATCATTACCCTTAGTCAGTATTTATTTTACTCGGTATACTTAAATCCGTATTAGTGTACCGAATTCGCTCCTAATGTGATAATTTTTACATTTTTCATATGATTCCATAAATTCAAGTTTCCTATCAGATTTATTGTACATTTTTATTATTCTCAAAATATCAATTGTTATTATAATATTTTCTATTTATTATATTTCTAAAAATTACATATTATATATTGTTACCTTTTATGTACATAATGCACTTCTAATATTTCTATCACCCTAATTACCATCTCTAAACATCAATTATCATTTTTAAATTTATAAATTCATCCTAAATCAAATTTCACTCCTAATTTCCCTAATTTACAAAATTAACTTAAAGTTAACTATTTTTCCTTATTAATCATTTACTACATAATTAACCTAATAATTACATCTAATACCCTAAATGCTACAAGTATCATACTCCATCAGATTTCAATATCCTAAAACATATAATTATTCACTAAATCAATAATTAATCATTTAATTACTTAATTAACCCTAAATTACCCATTTTATGCCTCATTTTAGGGCCTAAAAATTATCTAAAAATTTTGAAAATTAATTTTTTAAAACGGGCTTCATAGCACTGTTTTATATCATCTAAGTAATCTACACAAAAATTTTGAGCTTGAAACTACACTTCTAAGGTCATTTATTTCTAAACCGAATTATGCTCGGTTTTGCACGATTTCTTAAGGACCCTATAGTTTCAGATGTGATTAAACTAAATCACTATTTTTCCCTAAATCTACATATAATAAAACCTTAGAATAACAAGTTTCAAAATTTTCTAAAACTATTTACTATTTTTACAAAATTACACAAAAATCGGACTGGAAATCGGACTTACCAGTTTGGATGGCTCCGACCACCGCCGACCGCCGTGGCCTTGTCGGCCGGCCTGAGCACTGCCACCACTGTGTGGTGGTGGTGGTGGCGGTGGCCATCCACTCCCAGCTGCTTGTCTGGTGTGGGTTCCCTTTGAAAGCCCCAATTGCACAATTTTTTTCTAATTTTTTTCTAAACCGAATTTTTCTCTCAATTTTTACTTCTCTCTAATTTTCTTTGATTTGTATCTGGCCAAATGAGCTTCTGAATTTTTCTTGCTATTTATAGACAATTTTTGTAATTATTATGCATTAATTTGACAAGACTTTGCCCATAATCCTTGATTTTTGTTTTTATGTTGTCAAATTTTTATTGGTTTATTTTTCTTTTGCAAATTTGAACCTACCACGACCTGATCTTGATTCATCTTATCCTATTCTGATTTTTTCTTATTTTTCCATAATTAATTTATAATTTTATTTAATTATTTACTTAGTTTTTGGCCAATTTAGGTAATTTCACGTATTTTTGTCTACACGTAAATACATGTAGGGTACACGTGAACATTCCTAATTATTATTTTAGTCATTCTAAAATTTTTAGTATACATATAATCTATCTTTAGTAATTTATTAGTTATTTGATTATACTTTTCGCATTTTCAGTAATTAGTACTTATTATGCTTAAAATTTGAAAATTTTATAGTCTCCTATTTTATTACTTATTTTCTTAAATTCAAGTTTACAGGGTCAGTTTTACTAATATTTCTCTCGTTAGTTTATAATTTGGGATTTGATCAGATTCCTTAACCGATCGTCCAAAACCTTATGTTCTAAGTTCAATCCTATAGTCAATTGGCTTAACTTTGGGGCTTACACCTGGATTTAAATTTCAGACATCATTTTTCGGGAAGATCTTTGGCAATCAAATCTTCCACATCCCCATCATTAGAGAGACCTATAGTAGTCAGGTCCATACTCCTCGTGCACCTTTAAGAAGGTTAGTTAGAGATCATCACAATGACATGGGCGAAAGACTCACACAAGTGCACCTTACTCCAATCACTATGCATGCATCGTACTTGGGTGCTTATTGTCAAGATGGGGGATAGATCACTCGATTGGATGCGGATCAGATGGTACAACCCTAGCCTGATGCAATTCCTCAAGATGTTCATCCACATACACGCCAACAGCATTAGATTTACATATTTCACATTTGAGATTGTATTTAATCCTAACTTCCTAAGCACTATATAGATATTTGAAAGTAGTATTAAAGTTTTCATAACGCTTTTATAAAGTTATAAGTCAATATGTTATTCTATATTCAGGTCCTTCAATTGTGTTAGAAATTAATATGTATTTCCATGTTTAAAATTGCCTTTGGGAGAGGCGAATTTGGGTTAGAATAGGTGATTTTAGATTGAGCCAAAATTAGAGAAACCAAACCAAAATCGTAAAATCGATTCATATAGATACAGAACAAAAGGTTCTCTATTAATTCAATGGTTGTACTTATGGTATAAAGAAAGAGGAAAAAATCGAAGATTTTACTCACATAGTACCAAATAGAATTCAATTTGAAGTATACTATTTCATTTAAATATGATTTTGGATTGAGCCAAGAAAAAGCAATTTTAGAGTGAAGTGGTGTAAGCCAAAATCGACTCTTCAAGAAACAATTTTAGTTTTTATATTCCTAAGAATATTTTCTTAGGAACGAGATTTTTGGGATTTTTTTTTCATTATTTTTGTCCTTTTCCCATAATATGGAGTATGTTAAATTCTACGTGGTTATTTTCGAGGAAAAAAAAAGGAATAAGAACTTAAAATTGAAATTCTAAGGTCCACATAAAGAATCTCAATTCAGGATTTTAAGGAATTGAAATTATATGAAGAATTTTCATTACGAGATTGGAATGTAAGTGAACACCGTAATAGCAACTCCTTATGGAGTAAGCGGGGAATGAAACAGCTATTCCTCTCAAGTGAACATGCCATTTATTTCACTTGCCTTTTACCTTAGTTTTCTAGGCTCAACTTCCTTCAGCTTTTGCACGACTAGAGTCTTGAATCCACTATTACCATAACCCTTCTCAATTTTCTGCACAAGATGTACCTTTTTAGTAAGGCTTACTTTGATACATTGGAGTCTTTGATTTACCCCTCTTTAATTGCTTCTCAATCTTTCTAATCAGTTTAATCACATCCTCCAGGCTATCATGTGACTGTGATACAAAAATGTCAGAAATTTCATACCTCAATCCTATGATATGTCTAGCAATAGTTTGACCCCTTCAACTTAGTCGCTTCACATCTGATGGATAGCATCTCAAATTCTTTAGTATAGTCATCTTCCCTCATATTTCCTTTCTTCAATTATTGCATCTAAAGGTACATTTCATCATAGTAGTAATGAGAAGTGAATCTATGTTACATTTGTCTTTTCATGAGCAGCCACGATCTAACTTCTTCTTCCCTTTCTCTCATCCTTAGCATCTTCACATTCTCCCACCATATTCCTACATAATTAAACAGCTAAAGGAGATAATCTAACTTTTGGTTACTCGTCAATGTCATAACATGCCAGTATCTTCTCTACTTTATATTCTCCGATAATCATTAGGTGATCTGCGACCGGTAGAAGTAGGGATTTTGATACTGGCATGTTATGACATTTCGATCTCCTCTTCTATCCCTCTAGCAATCATACCCTTAATGGATATTCCCCACTTTAATATGAAAATTATCACCTAAACCCTCTTCTAAATTCATATTTACCCTCTTATTTTCACCTCAAGCTTCTACTCTAGCATTTAGCTCTCTTTCTCTATTCGTCAAGTACCATATAGACTCTGCCAAAGTTACAGAGTTGTTTTTCTAAAGCATTCCACCATCTTACACTAACACTCCTTTCTAAATTGTTACCATAATCCTTGGATCCCCTTCTACCACCACTATTAACGCTCCTAGCAAACATCTTTTACCATGACCCTCTTCTTTCCACCATTTCATGCATTTCTATCAACTACCATCATTGGAAGTTTGAGCAAATCAAGCTTCATTTTCTCCATATCTAGTCCATATGCATTCCATATTTAGCAAATGCATGGGTAAAGCTTCTAAATAATTTTGATTGTCACCTTGATTTTCTTCTCTTCTATGAGCTCCGTAATTCTACATAATCATTCTAAGCAAGTTATTAAGGGCATTAGTAGAAGTAGGTCAATAAAGACAATATTTTACATGTGAGTCTTAGGAGTTAGTTGAGGACAACATATGGGTCCAAAATATAGAAATATGATACAATAATGATATTATAATTAAAAATAGTTAATTTCACTAAATTATACTATATTGCATTTTACATGACATAAACACACAATTTAGATAATAAAAATTAACCAAACTTTAGAAATACATTATTTATGTTATAAAATCATAAAATGACATAAAATAATATATATAATAGTACGTGTACTTCAAGTATAATTGTAATATATAAATATATACCTGAAAATGCCTAAATTACAATAAAGCACATATAATTACCTAAAAATTTGTAAGAAAAATCCAAAAAGTTGATAAAAATCATTAAACCATCATATTTCCTTTGCCTTAGGTGTAGACAACTCCATAGACAGGTGTTAGTATAATTTACCTTGGTTAAGACACTTAGTAAGCTTGTGAGGAATAGTATTTAAGCCAAAAATCAAGAATATGGGAAAAATAGGAGGAAGAGGAGAAAAGTGAAGGAAAATTCTGAAAAAGATACAAAGCAAAACCACACAAATCGAGCTAATTCAAGGAACGCAAGTCTGGAGAGATACTAGAAGCAAACCATTGTGCTAACAATAGGGTGACCGGCGATAGTAGCAATATGGTCAATCTCTAGAAAGATAACATTTCAACCCGATTTTACTTTATTTTGAAAAGATATTTAATTAATAAATTATGAGAAAATGTACTTTTCAAAGAAAATATCAAATTGTAAAAATTTTAAGTAGATTTACGATCTCCTTAAGAAATCACTTAAATCTGAGCAATTTTTGAAGTCATTTTACATACTCTTAATGTTGTTGTTTTGAAGCTAAATTTTTTCTAGAATAACTCTATACTCTATGTAAAAATTTCATGAAAATATTTCAACCAAAAATATTTTCTATGATTTTTTAAGGAATTTTAAGCCTCTAAATTTAATGAAAAATGCTAGTTCTTAGAAATTACACACAATTAACTTGGTGGAAATAACATGCAACAAATCTAAAAGTCGTTTGTGATATATTGTATCGTAGAGAGTGATTTGGAGTTGGAAGGATTACATGGGATTAGAGATATGCACAAGTCACAATTAAGGACTATTGTATGATCATGATTTATCAAGTTTGTAATCTGAAGTAAGATACAGGAGCAAGCTGCTCTATGCAAACAAGCAAATTGAATCTATTTAGAGAGTTCTTCAAAGGGATGATCTGGCAAAGAATGACTTAAATTCTTAGTTCAGATACTCAACCAAAAGGTTAGCTGATGTAAGGATCCTAATTAAAACAATATCAAAGTCTTGGTAAGGACATTAGTTAGTGAATGAGATATGTTCATAATAACTTTAAAGATATGTTCAGAAGGTTGGTAAATGAAATGATTTTTTTACTCTAAATATGTTGGAGCCTCGTTTGGAAAGTTATTTGGTAAAAGAAGTATGGTTGCAATGATTTTGAAGACATGTTTCGAAGGTTGGCTAATTTAGAAGGTTTTAAATACAATCACTTCAAAGATCGTCAGAGGGTTAATTTGTAGATAGGGGACTTAATCTCTAGTTCAAAGAGTAGATCAGAAAGTTGAATAATAAGAGGATCTTAACTATACCCCCATTAAAGAATTGTTTAGTAAATATTTAGTACGGAGAATGCAATTGAAATGGCTCCGGGGACTCCATCTAATGATTGAATGGCGTGAAATACTTAAAGGAAATAACTTCAAAAACTTGTTCAAATAGTAGATCAGAAAGTTGAATAATAAGAAGAACTTAATTATACCCCCATTAAAGACTTGTTTAGGAAATATTCAGTAAGGAGAATGCAATTGAAATGGCTATGGGAACTCTATCTAATGATTGAATGGTGTGAAATGCTTAAAGGAAATAACTTCAGAAACTTGTTCAGATAGTTATTTGGAGCAATCAGTATAACTGGAATAACATCAAAAACTTAGATAGAGGGTTACTAGCTTAAAGACACTCATCTAGAGACTTTATCAGAAGGTTCTAAGACCAAAACCGAGTACTAAGTGAGCTTTTAGAACCTTCTTTAGAGACTTTAGCAACAAGTTAGAGCTTAAGGGAAATCTTAGATGACTCGCCAAAGATAAGTCATAGCCACGCTTAAATTACTTAAATGAATTCATGTATCTTATATCTAGTAAAACTAAAGTTATTATATTTAATATTTAAGGAAAAATTAAAGCAAACAAGACCTATATATAAGATTATCGAGCATTTCTTATCCAAGTGGGACTTGCACTTCACTACACTCTAAAGCGTTGTTTAAAAATATTTGGAGGCTTTAGTATATATCTTGTTTGTGATTGTGCATTAGTACTTCTACATATGTAACATGTGTACATAAATATAATTGTGCTATTTTGAATGTTAAACTTATGTATTGATTGTTTCGTGATATTGTTTACATTGGAATATTTGAAATTGCTTGACT
The DNA here is from genome assembly GCA_024138005.1 of Lumnitzera racemosa. Lineage (NCBI taxonomy): Eukaryota > Viridiplantae > Streptophyta > Magnoliopsida > Myrtales > Combretaceae > Lumnitzera > Lumnitzera racemosa. The sequence continues at coordinate 38,739,839 of JAMXBC010000006.1, read as the reverse complement.
AGCCTAAAAATAATTTAAAACAAACTCGATTTAACTTCTAATCGAACATACATTACAACCCACTAGGGAAAACGACTAAAACTTTCAAGCCAAATACGGACTCTTCAATGAGGAAATTGAAATTGTCCTCTCCCCACCCTTATTTGAACTAAGTCATAAGAGAAAAAGTCACAGCAAAGTTAGAGATCATGATTCGAAATGAAGTCTCGAGCAATACATGTTTCTCCATCATACAAGTTCCGATTTTGTTCCGATTTGTAAAGTGCACAAAATCAAACTCCTCAATCCGGATTAGAATGGACATATTTTTCTGATCTCATAACAAACCTATCAACGTCATATGTTGTTTTATGCTCAAACACTCATTACATCTAACCAACCTTATTTGAAAACCCTGATTTCTTAGTATTAAATATGTGCTATTATCTCCGTCCCATTTATTAAGCAGGTCATTGCTCATTCACCCATAGCTATTTTGCAAGTTCTTTAGTAGATATACCAGTATTACTCTAAGTTCTAGAAGAGTAAAGAACAAAGTCAAAGAGTAAGATTTAAGACCAATTGATTGGATTCATATTTTATTTATTGATTTTACTAACCTTTAGGAAAACTAATAGGATCTCTTCTGATAACTTCTTAATTTTTAACTATCGTTACCTATACTATGTTCTATAAATCTATGGACTCTTATAAATCTTTATTATGCTGTTTTCTAAAGTTATTTAAAAAACTTGATTTCTTCTCAAGTTTTTATACCATAAAAATCTTTGTCAAAAGCTATTTTGAAAAATTACATCACAAGTTAATACCAAGCATGTAATGAATTAGAAGACTTAAAGACATGAAGTGGTAAATACTTAATGTAATCTATACCTACATTAGCAACTTCTAATTTAGATTAATATACATAGTTAAACTATTACGACTTCCTAAGTTAAAATGTACAATTAAAAGTGGCATCAATGCATGGTTCTCGACCATTCACTTAAAACACGACTCTTTCGAACTAACTTTAAGACGTTATAATTAAAATGAATTATAACACTCTAGGAACATTAAGAGTTGAAAAAAGTAAGCAAAACGTAAAAAATTTAGACTCACAAGATTATATATAAATTTAATATATATATATATATATATAAAATCATATATAATATAAGACAGTAACAATTCATAAGTAGTATTACTCTAACTTATGCCACGCTTACTTTTGGAGTCTAAATTATTAACTCATTTGTGCTTAATGACAATGATAGATGGTGAAAAACCGTGAAAAACCTACGAATTATGAAGCTTAATTATAAGAATTGATTTGAGATAGACAGATGAGAGAATATCCTAGACTTGCTGAAATTGCATACTATACATATATATTATGAGAATCATCTTATAGACATTAGATGATTGAAAGCACCAGGGAATGGTAGGAGATTTATACAATTATGGTTGCAGAAAAGATTCTTGTTGAGCAAGGACCATGCTATAATGATATTAACAATGTAATTTTCAATTATTAAAGAGTTGAAATGGAAACTATTAAAGTTATTACTAGGAGAAAATAAGTGTTCTTCATTTTGAAAGATTTCCTCGTTATGTCATTGTATGGTATTGACGTTAGTATAGAAAACCTACCGAAATAAATCTGAGTTCCCAGTCGAATAGTAAGAAAACCCCTGTAGTACAATAAAATTTAGTGGTGACCAGTTAAACTCAACTTCCTGGTTGAGAGATGAATATATGAGAATTCAGGGCCGGAGGATATTTAAACCGTTTGGGGGGCGACCTTCGCTGTCAAACTGTATGTTTCTCGGTAACAAGGAAGCAGCACGGTGCCCCAGTAAGCAAAATTCTAACAGGATATCCAGATCAAACAAATAAAATACACGCCACCAACAGTTACATCCAGAACTGCATTAAACACGGCCACTAAACATTAGATTACAACAATATTAACAAAAGTAATGAACGACACCTGCACCCTGCAAATTACATGTAATCGTAGTGGTAGAACTGACGAGTAAACAAATGGAGGAGAGTGGGAAAAACAAAGCAGCTACCTATACAAGCACACAATAACTGCCATTCAAATCCTGATAAAAGGTTAGTTTAGTCAATTTATCTTGTCCTTTTTCCTGACCTATACTAAACGCGTAAGGCTAAGTCAGAAGCCACGCTGATGTTGGTCTCTCTTCCTTTCCTTCTACTTCTTCCCATATGTATGAAAGACAGAGGCATCAATATTGCGGATAACAAACATATCATCTTGTCACCCATGGAAGTGGCAGACAAATAAAAGACCGAAAATAATGGACTAGTAATAAGCTCTATGCAGATGCTGCACTTTGCTGCAACGCACAATGTGGCTTCCTGCTATTGAGCGCTGCGTGTCAACCCAGTTCGAGTTACATTTCTGCAGAATCATTCAGATTTATCAGCCCAAATTTCTATTTTTGTCTGATTAGTTTTCTCCATGATGCACTTACAAAGACGAAGAGGAAGAAGAAGCCAAAAAATATAATAGCCAACAACAAGAAGAAGTTGCTAATTTTTTGGTGAAAAGCTCGCTAAAACTCTTTTTATTTCTCTGTCAAAAGTCAACCAAGTCCGCTGTAGTTCAAGCTTTTCATTAAGTTCTACATGATCATGCCAAAGTTCAATAAAGCTTCATATTTTGAATGAATCACTTAAGTCCTTTATGACTATGTTGTTGCACCACCTAAATTCTCTTTTTAATATTTATTATGCATATGACTCCAAGTACTCTCAAGTCCAATATTACTCTAGCAGAACTCCCCTTTTGAAAAACTCTCCCTCATGAGTGTATTCTTGAGCGTTATTGAAGAAAAGGCTGTATCAAATCATTCCGCCTATATAGGACTTGCATGGCTTGATGAGATAAATATAACCGACTAAATGACTCACTTCAAACACAAATGACTTAATTATATTTTAGCATAAGCATAAAGAACTGACATAACTCACGTGAAATATAGCAGACTTGATGGACCATAATAAAGTTAACAAACCAACTAAAATCCTGAAATCAGAATAAATAAGATGCCTAACAACCTTCCGGATAAATAGGCTACCATCTCTGCTTCCATGGTCAAGGCAAGCAAATTCCATGGTGCCTCCATAACCACCCTACCAAATCCTAGCACCTAGAACATAAACTTCAGCAACCCAAGCAAAGCCCTAGAAGCACCAACGATGCATTTATCCCACCTACCGTGTGGTTTTCTTAAAATATTATCTTCCTAAACGTGCATCTCTACAACTTCAATGTCAAAACTAATTTGTGTAGTCAACTCACATGTCAGGCTAATGAAGGAAGCAAATATGATATTATCCCAAAAAACGATAGAATGCAAATGTACATGCTTGGTTAGTGGTATCTAAAAAGGTCTCAAAGAGCATGTCATGGTTGTTCAAATGATAGAGATGGCAGACCCAAGCCATCAAATGCAACCATTGCTACCAGTGGAGTTGTGATACCTTCCAGTTAGTAGCTGGGAACTCCCAGGAGTTTTGGAGTTGCCAATGCGTTTAGCCCTATTTTCATGTTCCTTCTCCAGACGCATGGCAGCAACTTCCTTCTCCATGGCAGCCACTTCCCTTCTCATTTTCTTTGCTTCTACCTCCATTGCCTTTGTCAAAGTGTCCACCTTTTTTGCAAGCATCTGCAGAACAGAACATTGGCTAATAATTTAATTGACATGAAGCAATTCCAGTTTATCAAATATAAAGGGCCCAGAAGATTATTGACCTCAATAGCATCATCCTTGTCTTTAAGACTCTGATCCTTTTCATGACAAGCTTTCCTTAGAGATAGAACTTCTTTCTGTAACATGTCATATAAAACCCCTGGAACACTATCCCCTGTTTCCGACAGAGCAAAATCATTAGGTTTATCTTCAGGATTTCCTTTCCAGGAGTTACTTTCCTCACCATCCTTGATTGAATCACAAGACTGATTTGATGAAAAATTTGTAGTTGCCCCAGCTGAATTTACTCTTCCCCTATCTAATGACCTTGTACCTCCATCAAATGATCTGGATGCTCCTTTGGCATTTTTCAATAAAGTAGTAGAGCCAGGAGAAAATGATTTTGACTGAGAGTTTAGGGGTTTTCTGGACAACAATCCATTAGCCGTTAGCCTTAGGAAGTTATCAGTTCCACCTAGAGATTGGCGACGAGAAGGACCATTGCTGACACTTCTTCCCTCTACAGAGCTGCGATTATTGCTGCTTGATGGACCCTTCAAGCTCCCTTCTATCACTCTGAGCCTCAACTGATACTTTTCCTGTCGTGTTAAGAAAATGATTGCTATTATGCATTCTACCTTTTTCCTTTGGGTGCCTTGAACTAGCAGATAAGGCAAATAGAATTAGGTGGAATCTGTACCTTCAATGATGCTTCAGACCTTGCAGCTCGCTCAGCTATAGCAAGTTTGTCTCGAAGTTGCTGCATCTCTCCCTAGAACAGAACAAGATAGAGCAATCACACTTCAAAGCATGCACAAAAGAACATGTAATTCACAGACCATTCAGAATAAACAAATGAATACCTGCAAAAATCTCCTTTCTTCCAGCCATTGTTTGACAGGCATCACTTTATCGTTGGCATCTTTCCATTCATTAGCTACTACTGTAGCCACCCTGTTTGCTGTGACTTTTGCACGGGCCAACTCCCGATCAAGAATTTTTCTTTCCTCCTGAAAAGGGCAAAACCTGCACAAGTTATATTGAGAAAGAACCATATGCATATAAACCAAAGGATTTTCTTTTGTAAACAAAGACACCACATCAAGAACTGCATTTGATATGTTACATTCATTTCTTGAACTTTCCGCTGATAGTCCCTCACAGCATTTGCAGCTGCACCACCAGCAAGGACAGCTTCTTCTAGCTCCCGTACTGTTTGAGTAAGCTTCTCAACCTCTGCAACCTTCTGTCTGTGCATTTTGTCTAAAATTTTGTTTTCCTCCTATAATAAGCGATGTCATACAATACTTCAAATCACAGATGTACTGCAGAAGACTGCAAGATTATTTGTTCAATATCCAAGGCTCATAATACTACCTGACAAATTTCAATCTGTTTCATCAGTTCCTGATTCTTATTTTGCAGATCATCTACCATAGAAGCCTTAGCTAAGGCAATTTGGACAGTCCTCTCAGCTTCCAATAAAGCTGCTTCCTTTGATTTAGTGAGACGATCCAGCGCTTTATTGTCATCATGAAGTTTTGCAATCTTCATGAGGATTAATGATACATTGGCAGAGCGTTATTACAAAATAATGCTACTATATAATCAGCAATAGCGAATTTATGCCATAGTAACTACCTCCTGCTTAGCAAGCTTCAGCTCTGCCTCCAAAGGAGCAAGAATGGCTTCAATTGGAGGCATATCATCATCCTTCTGTGCTGCATGAACCCTCCTTAGTGTAGCTTCAGCCGCATATTGAGCTGCCATGGATGCCTTCTTCTCATCATTGATTTTCTTGATCTCCAGATTCTGTGAAATGGTTCTGCCAACATCAGAAGGACATTTTTGGGATAACATTTTATAGAGTGAAGCATAATAGGAACATTTCATACATACTTTGCTTTCAAGAAGGCCCTCGTTCAATTTAAGTTTCTCTTCCATCTTTGTCAGTTCTTCTGTGAGCTACACCATACAGCAAGAATAAAGACAAAGAAAAAAATCAAAGGTACATAGACTTGCCCACTTGAGAAATACTCAAACTGATGAATGAAAGGTAAACATTATTGAGCAAAGGAAACAGTTAATCATGAAGAGATTGATGTTTCTTGGAACAATAAATACCCCATGCTTTTTCAAACAGAGGTGTATGTCAAAGAAGAAAAAAGGAAACACTCAAACAGAGAACTCTGTATACACACGCACACAGTTGAAAAATACAGATAAGATTGTTCTTAAAACCAGACCAATGTCAAATCAAAACTTTCATTACTCATAAACAAATGAACAGAGAAATGAGGTGAAGCAATAGATAACAACCTCAAACCCAATAAAAGAAAAGTGCCGTAATACATCCAGCATGTAACAGCTTATAGTCATAAAGGCTGCAAACAGAATTTTTTTTTTTTTTTGCTAGACACCACTATCAAAAGTGATGAAGAATGGTAAGACTACTGTAGACATCGGATATAAAAGGGGAAACAACTACACTTCTCTCTATCATAATATATAGAATTTGAATCCCTGATCTCCAGATTACAAACTGACAGCTTTATTTTGAGAAAGTGAAACATTGGGAATCGATTGTGAACTTGAAGTTGTAGATAAAGGATAGGGAGTTAACATGGTTATGATTGCAATAAGTATAATTGGTTAGTTTTGTCAGCAACTCCACATCTTTTCTTCTTGTGTAATTATAGAAATTAGCAGAATTTCTTGCTAACTTGTTCATCAGAGAGAATTAATGCATCTACTTCTCTTCTCACCCTGTTCTTCAACTATTTCTTCTTCTACTTCTACATTTAGTTTGCAGCTCAATTTCTGGAGCAGGAAATGGGAAATATGAAAGCAGAGAAGGAAAAAGCAGCTAAACAGACTCTGAATACAGAGTCAATAGCATGCATGCAAGCTAGATTTTGGGAGATGAATATTTTTGCATTTCTCTCTGATTTTTTTCTTACAATGATGTGTGTATTATGTCATAGATATTCTCCCATATGATTAGTTGAAATATTCGCTTAGGAGTACATGCCATGGTGACACATCACCGTTCTAAATGCATGTGATTTAACTGACTATTGAATAGTAAGCTACATAAGATGTGATGCAAAATAAAGTTGCTGTAAGTAAACTAAAATGGCCACATTACTATTGCTATTAGCCCTTAGACCTAATTAGACTAGCTTCGAATTGTTTGGCCAACTAGGCCCATCTATGCATTCCATGTCATCAAACAAGTTGTTGTCAATAAGAACATACTTTAGTGAAACCCTACTTTATAAAAACTTCATTTTCTTGAGACTGACTTCCTCCTCCTCATAGTGACACGCTGATTCAACGTTTCAAAACCCTAGCTCAATTCCCCTACTTTAGTCCCTCCCCATTTGAAACCCTTGTCCATAAGGGTAGGTCAAGATAACGTAGTCACAGATCGGAGAGAAATTCCCAAGTTGCATCAAAGGGTGACTTGTCGTTCCAATGCACCAAGCTTATCGTGTGAGCTTAGTTACCCCTCTTCGCCATCTTCCTTTCTATGAGTGCATGGGGTCTTAAATCTTCTTCATTTCTTGTAGGTAACCTAGTAGATACCACTAGTTTGGAGGTATACAGTACCTTTTTAGACGACATACATGAAACGTCAACAAGCTATGGACTCTAAATGTTAATATAAGCGACAAGCGACCTTTCTTACTCAATTTATAATTTTGTTAAGCCCATTGTACTTAGTAAGTAGCTTCTATTGGAGGTGTCTCCTAAGGCTTCTTTGCCTATAGGATTGTAGCATCAATAGGACCCAATCCCCTATAGCAAAACATTTTTTACTATCTTCGTCCTCTTCCAATCTACTTGTTGCTCTAGACAACATTGGGCTCTCTATAGATGAAATTTGAGCATCATAATTATGTTTTCCCCTATTAATCAACATGGCATCCATAATGTGTTAGCACCCAAGCTCAAGGGAAGAACTCAACCTAAAAGATGGGTTTAAATCTGATAAGTCGGAGAATCCCTTAGATTTAAGTATTACACCTACTCCATATTACTATCCAATGTAAGATTATAACATTACCAACACCATTTGAAAACCAATACCCACATGACCTATTTTAAACTACTCACCTTGAGTGACTCACACTCAAGACAAACTTTCTTTTTACTTCACCAGTTAACCATTTCCCAAGTAGCTCCTTTTTCTAGATCGCCCATTCCACATGATTGACCTCTCAACAAAAACACCATATAATACCTCTTAAGCTTAAGGGAAATGCTTAACCTAAGAAACTAGCCTGATAGGTAAAATAATACCTTAAACTTAAGTATTAAACTTAGTCCATGTTACTATCCCACATAACACTGTAACCATAACATTCCTTGAGTTGCTTACAATGTAAGGTAGGTGCATGGAAGGGGATAACAATATAAGATTGGAAATGGAATTAGCTCCACAATTATGTGGTAATTTACATCATACACCATTCAGCCAAGTATTGACTCCACTTGCTAAGATTCTCTTGTTTAATGCATCTCAAATATGTCTCCACACATTTATTCACAATTTCATACTACCCATCAATTTATGGGTTGTAGGAAGTAGATAGGTTGAGTTTAACGCCTTGAATCTTAAAAATTATCTCTAAAAAGAGCCAATAGAGATTGGGTCTCGGTTACTTATAATCCTTTTTAGGCAATCCAAAAAACTTATAAAAGTTTTCAAGGTAGGTTAGCACTACTTGCAGTGCTATATAAGGATGTGTTAGCACCATAAAGTGACTATATTTGCTTAATTTTTCAAAATACCACAATAGCTCCCTTCCCATTCCATTTTGGCAAACTCTCTATAAAATCCATGCTTATCTCCATATAACAACCTTCTAGCATAAGAAGGGGTTATAATAGCCCCTATGATGCCACAATTTCATATTTATGGCTAGCAAGTATCAAGTTCCCTATCATATTGTCTCGCATCTCTTTTAAGCTTGGGCTAATAGAATACAAAAACAATCTTATTGCAAGTCACTTGAGAACCTAAGTGTCCACCAAGAACCCCATTATGATATGGTTAAAGCAACTTCACTCTTACACTATGTTTAGGAAGAAAGAAGGAATTAGGAGAGATTGAAAGTGAAAGAAAAAATTAGGAAGGAAAAAAAATGGAATGAAATTACTATATGTTCCTATTTGGATTGAAGGAAAGAATATGGAAAAATGTTTTTTAAAATAATACTTTAAACTACTAAATTATTATGTTTCAAAAAAGATAAACAAAAATTTTAAAAGTGAAAATATAATTGAAATTTTAATAACTTTCTATACTAAATTATTCTAATTTGAATGGGAAAAAAAATATAGGCCCTAAGGAAAACTTTCTCTCCTAAATCCATCCCTTCCACTTTTCTTTCATTTCCAAACAAAGAAAAACGTCTTCAAATTTGTCCTTCTCACAATTCCTTCCTCCATCCTAAACATAATGTTAAAGGCAAAGAAGGCCCCACTACCACCTTTCCCTTCCATCTAAATACACATATATTAAGGAAATATGTCCACAAGGTAGCCTACAATTTAGTTTCTCTCTAATGTCTTGATACCCACCATAAGTTCTAGCGCTCCAACTAATTTAGGTGTAGCAACCATGGTTATAAGATATAACGTAGCTTCTTTCACTTTAGATAAAGCATCAGTTGCAACGTTGGCATGCCTACTCTTGTACTGCACTTCATAATCCATGCCTAATAATTTAGTGAGTCATTTATGTTGGTTAGTAGTAATTACACTTTGTTCTATCAAGTACTTCAAGCTTTAGTGGTCCCTTTAACAACAAAATGCCTCCCTAACAAATAGTGCCTCCAATTCTCTATCGCGAGCACTAAAACCATATCATATATCTCATAAACTGATATACATTGCTATCTAAGAGGTAAAGTTTTGCTTAAATATACAATCGGATGGCCTTCTCAAATCAATACAGCCCCAAATCAAACCTTACATGCATCTGTCTCAATCACAAAAGTTTTTCGAATAATTGTGCAATTCATAGGAGCAAGGAAGTGGTTAAAGCCACTTTCAAATGCACGTCAACTCATCATTCTGTAAGAACTCTCCTTTCTTAAGTAACAAGGTGAGAGGCCTAGATATGACCCCATAACAATGTGTAGAACAAGTGTAATAGCCAACTAATCCTAAAAAACCTCACAATTGCTTCAACATTTTACAAATAAGCCACCTAACAATGGCTTCTATTTTCTTGGGGTTGATTGCAACCCCTTCCTTAGTAATGATAGGGCCAAGATATTCCATTCAATTAGTGCTAAAGACACTTTTTTAGCTTCAAATATAATTCTTCCTCAAAACTTCAAAAACCATTGACAAGTACTATTCATGCTTCTTAATTATAGTACCATACACAAAATGTCATTAAAGAACACTAGGACAAACTTCCTAAGGGCTTAAGCACACCATTTATCGAGCCTTGAGAAGTGCATAGGGCATTAGTCAAGCCAAAAGGCATGACTAAAAATTCACAATGCCCTTTGTGAGTCCTAAAGGACATCTTATACAAATCTTCCTCATGTACTTTGACGTGGTAATAACCTGACTTTAAATCAAGTTTGATTTGTTTAAATGGCTATCGCTTCTCAATTCTTCAAACAAATCTTTTATAATTGGAATAGGAAATCAATCCTTAATGGTGCTTTAGTTTAACTCTTTATAGTCTACACATATGCCCTAAGACCTTCTAAGGGTCTAACATTTACAAGATTACCATGCTCATGCAAGTATATTTTATAGTCACAACTTCTTCTTAGGGGTAAGCTGTAGGGCATTTCAAATAAGCCATGGTACCCTTAAGTAATTCTATAAGTATGGCACTCAACTTCCCCTCTTCACATTCATTTTCATCTAGATTTTAACCACAAACAATCTAACAATGCACATGATATGTGGGGTCAGCATTAGCTAATAATTTGGTGAGTGAATCACATGGAATATTTCAGACAGTTTCACATTCTCCTTCCATTTGACACTCTTGTCCATGCCTAGTAAATTCCATAGTTAATCTTTGGAAGTTTCATCAAATGGTTCCACCCATAGATAGTCATGGTATTCCTATGACCATGTCACCCCTAAAAAGTAGTAAGAATGCTTCTGTCACAAAAAATCCTCCCTGCATCTCCAATGTAAATTGTAGAATCTTGTAGCTATTAAGCATAATAGTTCCACCAGCTACGATAACCCTAAGTGGAGAAATCTACCTTATATTTTGAGCCCTTTATGAGCCTCAAAAAACCCAATTAGTCTCATGCTACATCCCTACTTCTTGTCCAGCCCCTTCATAATAAAGAGAGCTTAGACAGTGGTTCCTTAAGGCCTCCGTCTTCTTTAACACCCTATGAGTCTTGTGTTGCATCCACCTCATCATCACCCATAACTATCGTATTCAACCTCCTATTTTTAGACCTATGACTTGGTGTCAATGTTTCACTACACCATAAGCATTGTTTCTTGTGCCTCTTCTCCATCTCTTTAGGAGTGAGGAGTCTAGTAGGACTGTTAGGGTAAACACTAGTCTATAAAGTCCCAGTTGGAGTATTTGATTGTGCAAGAGTCTGGCTAAGCTTGGTATCGTCTGTAATAGGGTATGTAAGGGTGTTTAAGGCAAATAATTGCTATGGGTATAAGTGCTTAGGCTTCTTAAGTTGGATGAGTATGGGTATGTAGCAATTCTTTCGGTTTTCAGGTAGTTTTATTTTAATAATAAATTTATGGGGAAATTTTGAGAACAAGAGAGCAACTCTTGTAATTTAGATAGAGTGTAAGGTCACAGGCTTGTTGCAAGTTATGGGGTTGAAACATACATATAGGTATTGCAATTCAGGTTTTAATCCACTCAAAAAGCAACGATAATGTAAGTCTCAAGTAATTGAAGTTAGGTTGTCAAATGTTCAAACTTCTCAATGTATTCTTGCAGCATTCCAACATGTTAAAGCTCTTTAAGTTCAGCCATAGATGCTTATATGCATGTTCATTGAGTCGAGCTTGCAGTCCCTTGACTAGATCTGCCCAGACTCAGATTGTCAGCATCAAGCCTTGCATTAACATACAAGTGATACCAATGGAGACTCTTCTCCTCAAAATGTATTACTGCAATTTTCAATTTGAAATAGCTTCAGGGGTAGCTTCTGAATCAAAAAAGGGTACAACATTGTAAAGCTATGCTTTCACATCATCCCAACCAACTTGGAAACTCCACCTTACTTGAAGGTTTAGGCAAATGATAATCTGTTGTTGATTTATCACAAAATCAATCTCACCTCAAATAGTAGGAGAAGTTTGTCCTATGTTTCCTTGCTTGCACTAACATTAGCAACATAAGGCAAAGCATCCTTACTAGCTTGTAGCTGACACTTGAGTCCAACAAGAGTATCTTGCTGTTTCTTCAAGGTCTTAGAAAAGACCCTTACCCATTTTTCATGTTTATCATCTTATTTCTAAACATGGGTCTTAACTATTTCCTCTGTGCACTTGTGTTCCTGTGTTTCAGCCATAGCCACCACTGCAACAGCTCTGATACCAAGTGGAACAAGAAGTAGAAAATATGGAGGTAGAGAAGGAAGAATCAGTTAAACAGACTCTGAATACTGAGTCACTAGCTTGGGTGTAAGCCAGATTTTGGCAGATGGAACATTTTTTGTATCTCTCTGATATTTTATTATAATGATCAAATGATGTGCGTATACGTAGTAGCAATTCTCACATAGGATAATTAAACTATTCCCTTAGCTGTATGCACCATGGCGACACATCACCTTTCTAAATGCACATGATGTAACTAACTAACTGTGGAATGGTGAGCTCCATGATATGTGATGCAAAATATAATTACTACAAGAAAACTAATCCATTATGCAGAATAGAGGGCCCAATAGACAAATGGCCACATTACTGCTATTAGCCTTTGGGCCTAATTAGACTAGGTTAGAATTGTTTAGCCCAAACCAAGCCCATCAAAGCATTCCGGTCATCACTTGTTGTCAATAGGAACATAACTCAATCTCACTTTACCAAACTTCATTTTCTTGAGACTGACTTCTCACAATGATAACCTAATTCAACAATTTGAAACCTTAGTTCAGTCTCCCCTACTTCAATTTCTCTAAAAAATTGCTGATAAACCTTCTAGATCTTGGATAAATGCCTTATAAAGATTTTGTAAAACTCAGTATACTTAAGTACAGGGTTGATTATTATGATGTATAAATATATAATGATGTATGAATATATTAAGGACAGATTGGCATAGTGATTAGAAAATTAGTTAGGTCATTACAAATCAACTAGATAGTTATAAATAGTAGGTTATCAATCAAAAATATAGATAGTAGTTATTGCAGATGTGATTCGTTGATGCACATACAATCAAGATACTAAAGATTGTTCCTCTCTCTCTCTCTCTCTCTCTCTCATTCAAGAAAAAGCAAGAACCATTAAGCATTGGTACAAAAGCAACATGATGTAGATAATAATTTGAGTGAACTTTGTGCTGAAATATATATTATTAATGCAAACAATAGAGACAATATCAAGAAAACCACTAATGCAATCAATGGATTATCAGCTGAAATGGCAGCACTAATGCAGCAACAGGAATTCCAACATGTGACAGTATGGATCAAGATAATCATCATTCAAGTGCTTCATAATTCTGTGAATCGCACAAGAAAATGACACATTTGGTATCTATTTGTGATATAGAGAATATTGATAATTTAAAGAATACAATTGAGGTGGACCTTTATGAACAAGCTTCCTTGGTAACTATAGACAATCTTGTTGTAAATATCATCATCTTAAAGGAGAAGTTCAGAATGACATGAAAAATGATAGGTTTGTTGGGAAAGTGAATACAATTACTATTCTTGTCATCAAAATAAAGGAGAACTCTCATTTGGATCCTGAGGATCACATTCATGCACAACCACCAAGAGTCATTTATAAAACCACTCATAATAGATGTTGTTCTAGAAAGAGTGGTAGACATTCATCCAGAACTTGTTAATAACAGGCTCTAATCGCCCAAAAGGATTCAAAAAGACTTCGTTTGCTACCCCATCACTTAAAAATTAACATTTCCAACGTTGACATACAGATTTTACTGATTCATTAGCACTACAAATGACATTTGGTCCATTATAATTTTTGTTATCGATTTTTAGTTTTATTCATAAGAATTACTTAGTTATGGTTCTTTTTTCTTGCCATTAGAACCCAGAGCACGAGGTTCTTCAAGGGCATTGCAATTGTTATGATCCAAGAATGTATTGAGAAAATGTATTACCATAGTAGATAGATAATTAGTTGATTATTTCGAACAGATAGTTATAGAGTTTGTAGTTTATCAATCAAAACAATTAACAGTCTCTTTAAATGTGATTCATTCATGCAAATACAGTAAAGATTCCAGAAATTCAATCTCTTTCTCCCTATCTCAATTCCTGATTCTTTTTGAAGATTGCCTCATTTCAAATAAAGGTATTTCACATTTTTATATGCCAAATTTTAAAAAGATTTATCAAGCCTGGATTTTTCAATCGTAATAGTTACAATATTGATTATGAAGTTCTCAAATGAAGGAAAGGTACCAATCATGATGGTCTATGTTTAACATAATGCTCACCAGAGATGATATACAAGGATTGCAAAACTAATACAGAAGCTTGCCTCTGAATTCGAATTTATGGATCTTGGATTTTAAGATATTTTCTTGACATCAAGGTTGCATCCTTTCAAGCTCTGAGTATTCTGAAGTTGAATATCATTTCATAGCCAATGGAGTATATGAGATGATATGGTCAAAAGAAAATTCATAAGGAACTAAGAAAATATGTTGAAACGTCTATGAAGCCTTACCATGACAATTAGGCCACAACTGGTAAGCTAATAAATTAGTCCAGCGTGATAAGCCTGAGCACCCATGAAAAGTTGGAAAGTGTTTCAGCTTGTATGCATTGCCTACCTGCATGACAGCAAGTGGCTGACGTGCTCACGAAATGCTTAATTCATTTCAGCTTTGGAGTTTAGTAGCAAGTTGCGTGTTATGGATATCTATGTACCACATTGTTGAAATCTACATTAGATTCAATTATATTTTTATTTTATTTTTTTCAGTTTAGATAATATTTTGTCTAAGATTATAATTTTTGGATAGGTGTTCTTAGGATTTGGCAGATTTAGTACGGTTTTTTCTTTTTTCTTGTGGGTGTTGTGGTAAGTGCAGATTTAGTAGATTTGATTGATAGTATTTAAGATTTGAGAAGATTATAGCTTATTGTAATAAGAAACACAAATGTTTTTTTTTTGTGTGTGTGCATTGTGGTAAGTGCAGATTTAGTAGATTTGATTGGTAGTATTTAAGATTTGAGAAGATTATAGCTTATCGTAATAAGCAACATAAATCCCTCATACATTCTCATGTAATTCACCAAGGAAATAAAGTAACTTTTCCATATTACTTTCCTGATCTAGCTGCCTAATGCCAATCGGTATAAATATTTGCTCAGCCTGCCTTAGCCATAGTAGAACTCCAAAAGAAAGGAGTCTTATTGCCCTTAATGGCTCTCTTAAAACCAAGATTTGATTCTAGGGTTAGGTAAGGGCAGACAACAGATTATAGTTGCAGCCTAAAGAGAGCAGGAAAACAATTTACAATCAAAATCCATGTGTATTTTCATATAGATAGTACAATGATTGATAAATTGAAGGCATAGCAAATCTTAAGAGCACCAAAAGATAGAATCATTTTGACAAGAGGGAAGCTATTCTGTCTAATGAGCGTGCTGCGGAGGGCATGACTCCACACTTTATTTGATTCACGAACAAGGACAAAAATCTTTTTGAGAGTAATTTTCTTTCTTTTACTTCCACTCCACCTGATAGGCATCAATGTGGTCCAGTTTGAAAGCTCAAGAGTGGGCCTGACCTGTTTGCATGTGAGGTGGCATGTAATGTTGATATCATACAAGTTGTCTTCTTATTCTTCAAGGTTTTATATTTTAGCTTTCCTATTTTAACAAGGTTGTTTCTTTGCAATCATTTTTTTACTGGACCAACTAGTGATTACCTTATCAATTTCCTACTTTTTCCTGCTTCATACAGCTTTGAATTCTATTTTGTTACTGGTTTCCGGTTTTATAGGGATTGATCCCAGCTTTTATAGTTAACAATTCTATGTTGTATTCTTATAACCCTATAAGGAGGATAGGATTTAATGACCTATCAATTGACGAGAATTCTTACCAAGTCTTGAATTCTTATCACTATTATATAATAGGGTGAGTTCTTTCACATTCATTAACACTCTTCTACATGAGTGCAGCAAGTCCATCTTACTAGGAGTTAATTAGTCACCTACCCAAAAATTGGTCAAATTCTATTACAACGAATTTCTCACCAGCTTTAGAACAAGGTACCCTAACAACCAAACTTTATTTCACACATGCACACCACATGCACACACAAAACAAAGAAAAATTGCACACACACAAAAGAAAGAAGAAAAAGAAGAAGAAGACAACATACATTATTACACAACTTGAGCACATCACTACCTCTCTCAATCCATTCTGTTTTAAAGCTTTCTGAGCCCGTTTCTAAGATTCAGAGTAAAGTGCATTCATTTCTTCCTTGAACAGAAATCAAGGACCAGGATTAAATTGCAATTTCTTTCTTACACAAGAATAACCATTCCCAAAACAAGTTCAGATAAATGTACCCCATAAATTTTCCAGGACTGAGGGGAAAAAAGGGGGAAAAAAAATTGACAACGAAAGCAAGGTCATGGTATTGCTCCACGGGTAAATTTATCCCTATCCAGTTCTGATGATTATTCAAACAAAAAGCTCATTCCAAGTAATTAAAATATCAGAATAATCAAGTTTATCTATGTCAAACATCACAAGATTTGTAAGTGAATCTAATTCGTTATAGAAAAGTTGTTTACAGAAACAACTTCGGGTTTTGCATATACACTGGTAATCGGATATCATAGACTCCAAAAACATTGTTTCAACCCCAAAGATTTCAAAGCACCACTGAAAAGCCAGAAGCCAGTTTGCTCTCTATCATAGGGTACCATTACCAAACTGACCGTTAGAAGCCGCTTAATCTTTATTAGCAGAAGCCACTTATGCAGCTTATCATAATTCACCAAAGTACTTAATCAACTTCCAATTAAGCAGAAAAGGCAAGGGATTAATTAAGTATATAAATCACCTCTTCAACCGCCTTTTCTCTAGCACGCTCAGACAACTTCAAAGCCCTGATCTCCGCTTGCGCTTCTCCCAACTCTCTCTCCTTGTCTTCATTCAATAAGGTCCAAAGAAAAAGGAAATATTACCAATTTTACACTAAATTGGTGTAAGGACATGAAAACCAACTTAAACCTACACATAAAGTAAAAGCAAAACTGCACTCAACACCAACAGATCAGACAGCATTTTCACCTCTGACTTCATTTTCCAGCCGATTAAGCTCAACCTTGACCGGATCCGAGCCGTGGAGCAGAGTTATAAGCTCATTGTCAGCGTCGAAGCTTGGCCTCATGGAGGCTCTCCTCCGCGACGAGGTCTTCCCTTCCTTGAAGGACGCCGACACTGTCACGAGCGGCGTAGGAGTCGAACTCACTTCCGTCCGGCCATTTCCGTACTCCACTGGAACTTCACCGGAAGAAACATCCGCCATCATCCGATTTAAATAAACTCTTACTTAGTATCGGAGTCAGTCGCATTCAAAGATCCGTGGCTCAGAATCCAAATGCTCTACTTGTGAAAATGTACGGATCAGTGGAGAGAGAGAAGAAGAATGGAGGTAAATGATGACGGTCGTAAAGAAAGAAAGAGAGAGAGATCTTAATTTTTTTTTTATTTTTTTTGGCCAGTTTGTGTGTTTCTCTCTCTAGATTGCGATTTTAAATCGAGGATTAATTTAGTCGAGCCGCGACAAGTAGATTGGAGAGTGAGACTCTGGTTATTGAAAGAACCAGAAGTGCACGGGCTCAGGTGAGCAGACAGCAGTAACCTGGTCAGCAGAGACAAACAATACTAGACTACAGACGGTCGGAAACAGTTTACCGTTTTTTGGTAGGGAATGGAGTTTGCGAAATTTCCATTTGATATTTGTAAAAGAACTCCTTTTATAAATAGGGAACGGAGTTTGCGAAATTTCTTGTAAAAGAACTCCTTTTATAAATAAATTGGGAAATCCATAGTAAACAAGGTTGTATCGTGTTCAATTAGACAATTTTCATGCTAAGATCAGAATGGGATGGCTCGATTATTTATCGCTCGGAATGGGATGGCTCGATTATATGTCTCTCAGAATGGGATATCGCTCGTGTGATAGGTTCATGTGTCAAAATTCAATGCTAATATGCCGGATCTGGATTCCAAGAATTATTAATCAACTATAGGCAGAAAATTTTGGAGTTTTATATAAATATGGTTTCTTTTTAAATATTATAAAAAAATCCATTTAAAAGAAATTATGAATATAATATACTAAAAACACATCAAATAAATGCACCTTTAAATACTTTTTTTTTTTACATTAAAGGCACATACAATATATGCGTCTTCAGTAAACTAGGTATAAATACTACAATCCACGTGACTAGCTTATTCTTACCAATATTAGTTTCTAAAGTTTCTAAAATATAGAGAAAACTCGAGGAAACTTAAGAAAACACATGATTAAAGTACCAAACCATTTCTTTACTTAAGTGAACATCTTAAACAGGTGACAATCTATAATTTATAGACAAGTTATTTATTTATTTATTTATTTTATTAATAATTAGCATTATACAATTATTATTTTTAGAAAAAAATTTGTTACGTTATTATATAAATTTTGTAGTCGTAGATGTACTGTAAGTTGTACAAATTATTAATATTTCATAAAAATTTATTATATGTTGTATAAATTTAATATTGTTTTGTATTGCGGTAAATAAGTTATACGAATATAAGTATAAATAATGTTAAAATATAAGTAGAAATTGTTGTTTATATATATATATATATATATTGCATTTTTTATTGTATTAAGTCGAATTAAAAAGTTAAAGCCAGATAGTTATATTGACGATGCAACTTACTGAGAAAATTAAGTGTATTTCGTAAAATTATCGCTCAATATGTATATGAAAGTTATATTGTCATCTAAATATTCAGTTCATTGTGATATTAGTAGAGTGGAAATGGCAGATTATATGAAAGTTATTATATATGCAAATGGAAATATAATGATGAGTGGTTGGGGCTAGAATATGATAGAGAGCCCATTAAGAAGTTAAAAATTAGGAAGGATTCAAATTTTTCTCATTTCAATCGGAGAATTTATAGATGCCCTAAAGTTAACTTAAGTGATGTTGAACTTGTGTACAAACATTCCTTTTTCCATGATGCTGAAGTTATCTACAAGTTGATGGCCATTAGAGATTATAAGGATATTGAGAATTTCATGGAGATAGTAGTCTTTTGGAGAACAAAGAATTCAAGAAGTGTACATAAGGCATATTAAGAAATCGAGTGTCCAGAATGAGTATGAAATACATGAGCTAGACAATCCAACCCTTCCAAAACCTAATGTGCATTCAATAATAACCAGTGTAGAGCAAATAAATTTGGATCAATCAAATGAACCATACATGGATTTATCTAAGTACAAGTACGTGAATATCACAGAAGAGCAGCTCGATGAAGTATTAGGTACTATTATCGAACATAAAGAGTCTTATGATCCATATGTAAAGAGAATGCACATGGATATAAATATTGATAATAGGGAGAATGTGGCTGATGTGGATGGTGATAAAGTTGATGGGGATGGTGATGAAGATGATGTTGACCTCGAGGATGACCATGCTGAGGATTTGGGGGAGGCTTGGGTGAAACCATATGTTGGTGGGAGTAGTGTGTCGGTCCGGACACTTTGTAGTAACGACCCAAATAGGCTATACCATCAAACTGGTGAAGTATTGTCAAGTTGAAGACTTTCCACAAATAAACAAATCTGTTGATAAGCTTATTAGAGATCATGTTCCATTTTACAATAGTCAGTACGATAGCAGTAGCTATGTAACATTTGAGAGAGATGTTAATGAAATGTACAGTAACATCATCAACTCTAATGACTTAAGTGTTGGTATGAGTTTCAACACAAAGAAGGATTTCATAAATATAGTTAATTCATTCTACCTAAGGAACCACTATGATTTTCATATAGACATTTTGAAACCAAAGATATATGTTGTCTATTGTAAAAAGAAATAATAAGGTTGTAAGTGGAGACTACAGGCTTGTTTGAAGAAAGTAGAAGGTTTTTTCAAAATAACAATTCTAGAGGGTCCACATACTTATATGAACCCAATGATGAACCAAGATCATCCTCAACTCGACAGTAACATAATGGCTACACTATTCATCAATAATATATAGAATAACCCTAATGTTAAGATACCTAATCTTGCAGCTAATATGCAAACTATGTATGGGTACATAGTATGTAATAAAAGGGTTTTCGAGGCCAAGCGAAAGACCGTTGAGATGGTATACGGTAATTGGGAGAAGTCATATAATGAGTTACCAAGATTATTAAATGCAATGAAGTTGAGCAACCTAGGGACACAAGCGGATTGGGGCTGTAATAGTTCACTAAAGCAAGGTTAATCCCAGTTCAAGTGGGGTTTTTGGACATTCGAGCTATGTGTTGAAGCCTTTAAATACTGTCGACCTATTGTATGTGTTGATGGCACATTCTTATATAGAAAGTACGAGCATAAGTTGTTGGTAGCTTGTAGCATGGATAGAGACAATTCAATTGTTCCATTAGCATTTGCTTTTGTTGATACAAAATCGGTAGAAACTTGGGGGTGATTCCTACGAAAGCTTAAAGTGCATATAGTCGGCCAGAAGGAGGAAACCTTATGTCTTGTATCTAATAGGGCATCCAGTATTAATTTGCGTATA
The DNA here is from genome assembly GCA_024138005.1 of Lumnitzera racemosa. Lineage (NCBI taxonomy): Eukaryota > Viridiplantae > Streptophyta > Magnoliopsida > Myrtales > Combretaceae > Lumnitzera > Lumnitzera racemosa. The sequence goes on along the minus strand of JAMXBC010000006.1, from coordinate 38,719,114 downwards.
AGGAACCATCAATAGGCTGGCAGCCACCGTTTGCAGCTTAGAGATACCATCAGTGGCATATTATTAGTAACTTCAATACGGTTTACAAAAACCAATTATGCAAGAAACTTCTATGGTTTGCAGGTATTCAGGCACAACAGAGGAAATTCAAATGTTTCATGCAGAAGTTAGCCCAGGCTAAAGAGGATGCTCCTGCGTGGTTCGACAATGTTAATTTGAACAGGTAGACTCTCGTATATAATGGATGTTACCATTTTGGATACATAATATCAAATATTGTTGAGAATTATAACTCCGTTTTGAAATCAACCCATAGATTACCTGTTACTACATTAGTAAAAAAGATATTTTACAATTGTGTTGCCTATCAAAAAGAGAGGCATAAGGATACCAAGGAGGCAATCGATTATGGCAAGATGTACACTGATTATGCTATAAAGATGTATGAAACTTAGAGGGGGTAGGCAATTGCACATAAAGTCATTTCATTTAGCTTGTAGAATGGTATTTTTGAGGTTTTAACTGATAGTCGAATGAAGACAACAAGATTGAAAGGAAGAAGGATACATACAGTTGACTTCAAGGGGCACACTTGCACTTGTCAGAAGTGGCAAATATATGAGATCCCTTGCTCCCATACATGTGCTACTGCGGTATGTATGAGGGTGGATAGCAAATCGGCAATAGAGCCATGATATAAGTAAACAAACCAGATAGATTATTATTGAGCTCATTTCTACCCGATTAGTGAGGAGCTGAACTGGCCACAAGTTAGCTTCCCTTATCTTCACTCAAATATTGACTTACTACAAAAAAAAAAGGTAAACCTAAGTGTAAGTGATATCACATGGAGATGGACATTCGTAACCAGTCTAATAAAACTAGATACAGTACATGTGGGCAGGAAGGACATAATTGAATGAGGTGTCTGGATATTAATAAGGTTGATATATATTCCCTTTTTATTTAAGCATTACATTGTAATATATGCATAAGTATAATGATTGACAATTTTTTATTTTTTTTTCTACTAAACGTGTTTGTATGTAGTCGCAGGATAGATAGAGCTAGAACCGATTGATCTATGCATACTTGCGAGGGGGCATTCACTTCTTTCCCGTGCCATAAGAACTTTTACATGGCATAGGGTCAGTAGATATGTTTAGTTTATTATTTTTGTTTTCTTGTTTATTTTTCTATTGTACTGATGTTGTCATTGACTGATCATAAATTTTGTGTATATATTAATTATTTAAAATACAATTCACTTTTTATCATATATTACAATTCAATGCATTATTTATTTATCATAATTTTACAATTTGCAATTATTTTTCCTTCAGTTCAAATTGTGATATTGAAGGCCCATCAAGTATATGCGTCTTCAATATAAATATTTACACTAAAGGCGCATACACTTGATATGCCTTTAGTTCAATTTCTACTACGATAGTCTACTGAAGGCAAGTGGGGAAGTGTGGAAGACTTCACATAAAATCACAATTAGTGAAACATCTCAACAAATATGGCAAGTGAGGAAGAAATAAGCGCATGGGATGATCATCCAATGACCATATGAGTTTAATAGAAGAAAAAGTAATTGTAAATTGTAAAATTAGGATAAATAAACAATACATTGAATGTAAAATATGATGAAAAGTGAAATGTATTTCGAATAATCAATATATACATAAAATTTATAATCAGTTAACGATAACATCAATACAATGGAAAAATAAACGAGAAAACAAAAACAATAAACTAAACATATCTACTGACACCTACGCCGTGTAAAGGTCCTCACGGTACGGGAAAGAAGTGAACGCTTCCATCAATCATGTGTCTGAGTAGGCTCAACTAGTGGATCGTCGAGCTCAAGTTCTAACTGGATGACCCGGATGCAGCTGAGTGACGCCCTCACCCATAGATGACTGTATAGGGGTAAAACGTCGCTTTTGAAAAGCCGGTAGAATAGCAATGTCAAGATGTTACTAGATTTCGGGAGTTATGTATGCACTAGATCCAAGCCTGGAGGTAGATTCGATTCTTGAAGTGGAGGCAACACCTGACCCAAGGTATATGCTATATCCCCCACTAATATGCCCTAAGTCTATAAAATGATGGGCATGTGATGAGATATCGTCACTGAGGTTTACCCGACGACGTACCGTTCGAGCCCTACCTCCTAGAACTCTAGCTCTACCCCTAGGTGGTACACAAGGAACTGGTATCTCTACATTAACAAGTGGTTATTGATCCCTACTGTAGTCCATATGGGATAACTCATGTATACCCTATTGCTGCAGGTAGAGGATAAGGCTACTGTGTTACTCAACGAAGTCAAGTGCCCCATCTGCAATACCTAATGCTATAGGATAGTCAGGTGCTAGTTTGATACTCCTGAGTCAGTCCACTTGAAATAAGTTAAAAAAACAGATGTTGATATATATGATAGCAAGTATAAATGAGTAAAAAAATAAAATAACGGACGATTTTAGATGTACATAACAATCGACCAATAACAACTTCGTAGTGTGTAATATAACGCCGGGTTGTCTGTCTATACCATAACCAGTAGCTCTCATCGACCTTTCGAGGACCTTGAATGTGTACTAAGAATCTAATCTCTGTCCTCCAAGCCTATATGTAAGAAGAGTATATGTTAATCTAGTCAACATCCGTCCTACCCTGGAGGTCCAGCTGGTGGAGCTACTCTGAGGTGTCAACCTCTTGTAGAACATATTAATATCCTCCAAATTGCCGGATGACATGGTCTGGAAAGCACCACTCAATGATGTGAAAACATATGAGTAGTACCCGAGCAGTCTAAATGTGTCGCCCAGCAATACAATACTAAGGCAGCAATTGTAGCAATTCCTCTGTATAAGATTCCCAAACAACCTACAGGGTAAAAGATAAAGAAAAAAAAATTAAACAACTAGTCAAATAACGATGGTTATCACTTATGGTCAAAACAAATAGCGCAAAGAGGATAACTTATCATATCATACTTGTTGCGTTGTCTGTATATCCAAAGTTATGTGATATACATCTATGAGATGCATCAAATGTTGAGTTGTATCCTACATTACCCTCCATCTGGCTGCTAATAGCTTATCCCCGTCAATAATAAACCTATATCGACCAAAGGGGCCTACATGTAGGAATCTATCCCAAACCCAAACCTGTAATAGAATCGCAGCCTCTCCTAGCTCATGCACGTCGAATGAGGAAGTAGAGCACAGATGTCGGTACAACCATGCTAAGCATATGTTGCCCCAACTAAACTGCCCAGCTATTGACAAGTCCTCCAGCAATGCCATGAACATCAGGTGGATAAGGCTAAAGGATTTATCCGCAAATACAAATCCTCCCATAAACCTGAGTATGCATGCACACGCGTACTGTTAGACCATATTACCATCCGCTTTGCAAGGAAGTATTTAGAAGTGCTCCCGTAACCATGTCAAAGATAAGCGAGCACCCCTTATCTTAGCAAGCCTCATACCCAGCAACCTCTCTCCTACATCTACCTAACTATCCTCATCACCCGTCTCTATTCACCCCGCCAATGCGAACCCCTCAACTAGAAGTCCAAGTAGACCTCAACATCCTGTAATGTGATGGTCGCCTTTCTAGTAGGTAGGTGGAATGTGTATGTCTCGAGCCTTCATCTCTCGAACAAGTGCCATAATTAGATGCCAATCCAACATAATAAATGGGAGCTGTATAACTCCCCAGAACCCAGCCTCCCGTATATATGGCTTTATCCTAGGATGAATAAGGATATCTTGCTCATCTTTGCATATTAACATCTCACTACGCTACACTTGTAGTGCATATGCCACTTCTTAAATAAACATTCAGTTAAGTTAGTAAGTAACACATCGTTAATAAGGAAATTAGCTGTAAATGATAATAACATTGCTTACCCTGCCCTCCTAGATAGCTTATGAACGGTGACTGACCTGCTTCGCAAGTATACGTGGATCAATTGATCCCAGCTCCATCTATCTTGTGATCACATACAAATAAGTTTAGTACATTCTACCTATCATTATATTTCCGTTCGTATAGCCATTTACTTTCACGTAATCTACCATTTGCACGCTAATAATATTATGATGAATCGAATATTAAGATGAAATAAAAAATGTCATCTACACACTGAACGACAACTTTACAAAATATACTTAGTCATCTTGTTAAGCTGTGTCATCAACACAAATACCTAACATAAAAAAAAAGCCAAATATATATATTGCAATACAAAAAAATTCCTAATTTTATATAACATAAAATATATTTTCATCAATTATTAACAATTTACACAATTTATGATGCATTTATAATTATAAAATCTATATTCGTATAACTTATATATCGTAACATAAAAAAATTCCTAATTTTATATAGCATAGAATATATTTTCATCAATTATTAATAATTTACCCAATTTGCGGTACATCTATGATTACAAAATCTATATATGTATAACTTATGTACCGTAACACAAAAAATTCATAAATTTAGACAACATAAAATATATTTTCATCAATTATTAATAATTTATACAATTTACGGTATATTTATAATTATGAAATCTATATTCATATAACTTATGTACCGTAACACAAAAAATTCATAAATTGAGACAAAATAAAATACATTTTCATCAATTATTAATAATTTACACAATTTACTGTACATCTATAATTACGAAATCTATATCCGTATAACTTATGTACCGTAACACAAAAAATTTCTAAATTTAGACAACATAAAATATATTTTCATCAAATATTAATAATTTACACAATTTACGGTACATCTATAATTATAAAATTTATGTCATTAACTAATAAAATTTTTTTACAACAAAATATTAAATAATGTCAATTATTACTAAGATAACAAAAAAATATTAAATAAATAAAATTCACATAAGTTGTAAATTGTTACCTATGAATAATGTATACTCGCGTTAGGAAATTATTCAATACTCCAAATATAGCTTCCTTTGATTTTTCTCTATGTTTTGAAAATTAAAAAAATTGATATAGATACAAATGAACTTTGGTCACGTGAATTAGGTTTTATATAGGTGGTCAAGCGAATTAGGTTTTATATAAATGGCATACTGAAGACACATCTACTACATGCTCCTTCAGTTGTAATGAATTACACTAAAAGCACATGTTACATATGCCTTCAGTGTAAAAATCATAACACATTGAAGGTGCATTCAGTTGATGCGCTTTCAGTATACTATATTCGTAATTTTTTTTTAAGCAAGCCATTTTCCGTAATATTTTTCAAAGAAAAAAACGTATTCATATAAACTCAAAATTTTGAGCCCCAACCCGAAATCCAAAAATTGCATGCACATGGTTGTACCCTCATTTCTTATCCTTCTCCCATACGATAAATTACGACTAATAAGCATGCAAGGACTGAAGTTAAAAGGAGAACCACAAACCTAAATGATGGAAACCATTTACTCTATTGAAGGGAATGAGAGAAGAATGGAATGGTAATTGGTAAGAAATATAAGAAAGATGTAATATTTATTACTTTATTTAATTAGATTTATAAATAATTTAAGAACAAACGTGTAATAAAACTTTGATGACTAAATTACCCTCGATAATGGTGGTTAGCGGTGGTAATGGCGATCGTGATAGAGGTAGTCGGCGATAGGCGGTAGGCATTAGGCAATAATAATGGTAGTGATGACAACATCGATGGTAGTAGTCGTGGCAACAGCGACGGCAATGTGGTCAATGGTAATGGTAGTAGCAATAGCGACAGTGGCAATAGTAGTGTTTGATGGTGGCAACGATGATGGAGGCAGCTGTAGTGGTGGTGGTCAATAGTGGCGATGACAACGTTGATGGCAATCGGTGGTGGTGACAATAATGGTGGTCATCATCAAATTTGAATAAGGTCTTTTTTTGGAAAAATATAAAATTTCATAAGAAATTATGATTTTTTGGTTGAATTAAGAAATATTTATCACTTAATTTCGAGTAATAAGAATTTCTACCAAATTATGACTTATAAATAAAATATAAAGTAAACGCTGTAATAAAGAACAGGGAGGAATAGAATTCTAATTCCCTAACTGAACAGGGTATAAACCTAAGGAAATACAATCAAGATTGTTTGGGACAAGCTGAAGGATTACTAGGTCATCTAAGAGGTCTGATATTACTCAATTGATAAAAAAATCAGGTAGGACTACTGGAAAGGAACCATGGTCGACTAATCAATATTAAGTGGTTTTTCTTTCAAGTTTCTTATTTAGCTTTTATGTTTAGTTTCTTATTTTCATTCTTTCTTTTTATAATGATTTAGGTTTATTTTCATTAACTTATATGAAGATTCTAGTTGTTATAGAATAGGTATCTGTGAATTATGACATCTATATCATATTAGATATTTAGAATGTGTCTAACTAATAGATTAATAAAATATTCAACGTAATATTGGTCTTTCTTAGTCCTTTAGTTATTTTTCTACAATCATGCATTATATCAATCTTAAAAATTAATTTATATGTTTTGTTAATTGGTACATTGTATCTAATAACAATTTATTAATATCTTTACTTTTTTTTTTTTGCCAAAAAAATGAATATCATTCAATAAGAGAATGATATATCCATCAAAACAATAAGTCAAAGAAAACTCATAGATGAAAGGATTGGGGATATGAAAGCCCAATCGAAAGTCTAACAGCTCCCTTAAAATGTCAAATTGTCTTACACAAAGAATAAAATGATTTCTCCTATATAAATAAAACCAACCATCTAACGGGTATGAAAAATCCCATATAAGGGATGACATAATTCCATATAAGAGATAACAATAAAAGTAAAAGAAAAAAACAAATACATAAAATAGATCCACTTATTAAAAAAAAAAAAAACTACTAACAAATGAATATTCCAATTGATTCACCACATTTATAGAAGTAAACTAATGGTGGTGGATTGTGATGGATTAACAATGATAAAAATCATTAAATAAAGGCAAATTTAAGAAATTATGTTTAAGTAAAAAGTGAAATTTGTGGATATTGATATCAATAGTGGTGGATTTGATGTTATAAGGTAGTAAAGGAAGGGAAAACGATTTGAGGCTACCCTTAGTAGCATAGGTTTGTCAAAGGGTATTTGTTTATGTGTGTGTGTGTGTGTGTGCACATAAGAGAGAGCTAAAATCTTTACTTTTTTTCACTACATAAATACAACAACCAGAACCTAAAAACAATCTTTTGTGATTTAAGTATAAGCTAATTGTTTCTTAATCAAATTTACATCAAATTTTAGTACCAAAGTAACTAGTGAGACATGTTCTTCATGGAGTGTTGGTAAGTACTCTATCCTTGATAATTGAAGATTTGGATTTTAGGCGGTATTTCTTGTGGTTATTAAGGTTAAGGAATGAGGAGATGTTGAGGGAAAACATTAAGAACAACAATATTAGGGTACATGAAGGGGAACTTAATAATCTTATCTCAAGATTAAGGTATGAAGAGATGTTAAGGGAGAATATTAAGAACAACAATGTTAGGGTACATAAAGGAGAATCCAATAAACTTATCTCTACTTAAGAACAAGAGATGAATACAATGACATGATGGAGTCATTAATAGTACTTTTGGAGCAATCAAAAGTGCATGTCAATATTCCTAATACTCCTAGATGAGCAACACAAGGAGTAGATGGAAGACATTATGAGAGTCTAAGGGGAGAAAGCACGTGATAATTTTGAGTTTAAGTGAATGACAAATTGAAAGCACCCAAATCAAGGGATTAACACAATAAAAATAAAATTACCACTGCTTAGAGCTAGCAGTTCACTAAATGAATCTTTAGACAAAGTTCACAAAGTAAAGAAAGTTCTTTATTACCATGGTGATGATGAACACACCAAGATGCGTCTTACTACCTGAGAATTCATTGGTTATGCGAGTGTTTGGTAGCAAAACCTGAAGTACAAAAGGAGGTGAAATGAAGAAGAAGAAGAGTAGCTACCTAGAAAGCTATGAAAAGACTAATAAGAAAAAGACATGTTTTAGGATATTATAGCAATGCTTCAAGATATTTGAGCCACTAAGTTTAAGGTTTTTCGAAAACGTTCTATGTACAGTTCAAAGTTTATTATAAGGCCACAAAAATTACATAAAGTGTCCTCGTAAGATTAATTTTTCAAATTTTGTTAAAGTTTTATCTAATCATAATTCTAATTTTGTTAAAAAAACATTTTATTAATCGAAAATTCAAAATTCGAGCTTCAAAATGTAACGAGATAATATAAGTGGATTGGAGATGAGTTATTTGACTAAGACAATTAAAAATTATGAATAAATATATATATATATATAAAGAGTATGGTTACTCATTCAATTCACATGGTAATTAAATATATATATGTAAGCACATATATTATGATAACTATCAAATATAAGTTAAATTGCCCCTATTGCTAATATTTTTGCTAAACAAACTAGCAATTCTATAGTATTAATGTCTTATACATAGGAGACCAGCAATAGATATCAAGAATATCCTTTAGGTATGCATTTTGACATATGTGCAAAGTGTCAACATATGTGCATAAAAAATTAATAACAAGGCTAAATGCATGCCTCAATTATAATGAAGCCAATTATATTGGATCATTAGGACATTTCACATCTAGCAAGTTAATTGAAAGAAATAACTTTGGAAAATCAAGGAAATTATTCACAAAGTTTGTGCAAAATTTGAAGAAAGTTAGAAAAGGAGTCAAATCTTACACTAAAAGTCCATGCTTCCAAAGAACGAAGGAACACCTTCGTGGAGCATTTCTGATAACCCCTTGTTGTTAGCGGGTGGTTGAAGCTCTAATGAATAGTAAGATCAAATTTCGCCTATAAGTTCATTTGACTTCTATATATATTAAATTAATGAGATTAATTCCCCAAAATTCAATTTAAGTATTATTTAACCTGAATTTTCATGCACTAATTTTATAATTTTAATATGATAAATGCCTTTAGGTGTTTCTACTTAAGGGTGCTACTCATGTGATAGTTAAATTACACTTTCAGTTATTGAAATGATTTTCCTTCATCTTCACATAATTATTATAAGCCATTGCATGGTACACTTTGAAGCCATAGAGTTGTAACAGTCCCACCGTGTAAATCAACCTATAATAGTAACTAACCACATAGTTCCTATCATAGATTTAATCTATACAAGGCGTTCACGACTCTTTATTTTTAAGTAAACAGTTTAATTAAAGATTAATCTAAAATTTACATAAAAGTTAGAACTATCATTTATATATATGATTACATCCATATTATCTCAAAATCCTATGAAATTGCACATACTATAGTAGTTGCTAACTTACATCTCTCACCTCAGTTTATAAACCTAAAGTGCTATCAAGATATTGAACATAATTGATCGTATAGCCATTTGATCCTCACTCCCCATAGCTTTAAAAGAGAACCGACCTTAAGATAGTTGTATCGCAACATATTAATCAAAAGTCAGAACCTGCAAAAGAATCTATATGGGTATGAACAACCACGGCTTAGTAAGTTAAGTTGAAGACTTATGAAAGTATAATAAGCACAAACAAGGTTATCAGACAATTAATTATATGCAATGTAATAAGCAAGTGTCATTACACAACGTAGTCCAATCCATTGTGAAATCAGAGTAATTTCACTTGCTTTAATCCAAGTTGAAGAGTTTCTGTTAATGCAACAATTCACAATTAAAATCAAGTTTGTGCAATGGAAACACCACTCCCCCTAAGACTATCCTTTAAACCAATGCCCCCATCCTCATCGTAACATCCTCACCGCAACATCTTCTCCTGTCACTTAGTTCAGCTAAGGATGAGGAAAATACCATTATGCTACTTAGCACTATCCTTTTTAAAAGTGTTGATGTTTGGTTGGAGAATCTTAATAATTCCCTAAAGGATTGTAATGCATGTCAAATTAGGGTATTTAGGTTGATTATGGTTACGTACGATTTAAGGTGATCTAAAAATTTCACACCAGTCCATATAAATCAATCACTAAACATAACATAGGACTCATCATAAAATTAGATACTTAAACACATGCGTACATAACAACTTACAAACACAATCAAATGTAATCCTAAGTCTTCGAGTACTCTAAAATAGTACTCGACAAAGTATTAAACCCAACTTACTTGAAATCCTTGATCACTTAATCATTTGTTGCAGGTTGACTCGTTTCCATGTCCTATGATATATAATATAAATATGTTTTTAGTATTTATATTTGGATGATATATATACTTTAAGTTATGATTTAACTCAATTCTTCCCATATACATATTAGTTATTATTGATTCATCTTAGGTTAGTTTAAGGTTCAATTTTCGAATTTGGCTCTGGTTCAGGTTTTAAATCAGTTCCAACTACAAGTATTTTACATAAATCCTAAAAATGCGATCCGAACGCTAATGTTAAATTCACCACATTAAATTCAAGTATCTTAATTATCACTTTTAGTCTTAAATTAGTATTTCATTTTACTTAGTACACTGAAATCCTTATTAGTGTATTGAATTTATTCCCGATGAAAGAAAAATTTATATTTTTCCTATAATTACCTAAATTTAAGTTTTGTATCAGATTTAATACGTATTAATATTATTATTAGATTATCCATTTTAACCTATTATTTTATATTTATTATAATCCCAACTTTACATATTCTTATAATTACATATATTTATTACGTAATTCCCCTAATAATTTCATTTAATACTCTAAGTGTTATGATTATGTTAACACATTCGAGATTAATATCTCTAAACATCTAATTACACACAAAATCAGTACTGTCCATGTCAAGCTTCAAGACGTCTCCCTTAATGACTATAGTCCTTCAGTTCAGACACTAAGTAGTCATATGTTCAAACCCTTAGCATTTGAAACATTTGATTTAGCTTGTCTTCCTTCCAGATTCTTACCCTTTCTCGTATGTCCAGGTCAATACATCACTATTAAGTCAGCCCTTTTATTTGGCTTGGACATCTACCTTTCGAATCAATTCGGTACTTGATTAGATTTGGTAACTTCCTTGATCAAGTCAGTTTAGATATCTAGTTAGGCTCATTAGAGGTCAGGTTGGTATTCTATTTCTTCTTTGCCTCTCTACTCGTTAGGCTATCCAAATAGCCTCATCTATTATAGCGAATTGTTAGAGTTCCATGATGTCTTAAATATCACTTCTTAACCCAATAAGGAATTTGGAGACCGTTCGTGTTGATGGCTCCTCCTCTTCATAGTAAATCATAAGTATTTGAAACTCCTGAACATATTTGTTAATAGTTTGGCCTCCTTGCCTCGACTCTTAAAGCCAAGCAAAAAGTATCTTATAGGTATGTATCTAGCACAAACCTATTTTGTGGTATTCTCTTCATCTTAAACCAAGTATTAATCTTTCAGTAGTTTTCTCGTCTTCTCATGGCCTAGAAATTCTTCAATCATATGGTGGCATATCCAATTAACTCAATAGTAGTAGTTTTTACTTTATTGTAATATTCATATTGATAACAATAAAAAACTTGCTCTACCTTTTCCTCCCAATCCAACAAATTATCCATACTTCCAAACCCATTAAAGCTTGGAATCTAAAGCTTCACATAATCAGATGTATGGGGCGCTCGAGCTTGTTCTTCTTCTTCTTCCCTGTTCTCTTCATCCAGATCTCCTAAGTCAATCCTTCTTCTCAATCGTCTACCTACTCCTCCACCTCGAACTTGTCAAGCTGGGTTCTAGCCTCTAGCAGGTCGGGTAGCATATAAAGTGTTATACTCGGCTTCAGCAAGTCTATAAGTTAATGCATGAATAACTCAAGTTAAATTCACAAGGAGGTTGACCACCTCATCAAGTCTCTCATCTGTAGTTCTTAGAGTACCTAGAGATTATTGGCCATGGTGAACAACACTACTGTTGTCATCCTCAACACCAACATTAACACTTGGATCCATTATTTTCCTCAACAAACTTGATTTCAGCCTTCAACTTTGAACTAAGATTATCACTATTTCTCCAAATCTGACAACACAACACACTTCCACACTATCGATCGGCTATGTTATAACATAGTAACAATACCAATGAACAACCTGCTAACATTGAACTTGCTTTGTTTCCAGATGTTTGAAACAGGCTAAAACAAAGTGACACTAAAAAACTACTTCTACCGAATCTCCACACAATTTACTCAAAGAAACCTCTACTCTGATATCGAGATAATGTGTATTACAACCAAAAACAGACAAGGCTAGTCACAAGAGTGGGTCCAAACTTACTGAAAACTTAAAAAGGGTGATGGGAAATGCGCAAATGAACGAAAATGAATGAAAAGTAAGCGAAACCTATGAATAGCTCCAAAGGAAATAATGTATCAATAAAACTTCCGAGGACTCATGTCATAGTTTAATATGGCGTACGACTTAGTCTAGTGAGGTTGTTCGCCACCTAGCCTTACTTAAGGGTTAGAATAAGAGTGAAAGGTGAGTAAGCAATTAGTGTTTGCGAGAGGAAAAGTATCTAGTGTATTTATGATAATCTGATGTGTCTGTGGCTATATGTACAAGGAGTATTTTTACTTAAGAATTTAAGGTAATCTGCCCAAAAAGGAAAAGAAAAAAAGGGTTTGTCTTAAAGAAAGAATGTAGAAAGAATACAAAAGGGTAAAAAGTGAATATTAAAAAAAAAACAATGATTAATGTAGCAGATTCTACATATGGCAAAAATGCATTGGTGATGTCGTTGAAGAATGTAAATAAAACAATATGGGCTGATCAGGTAGCCATGTAAGGGTATCGAGCAGGCATGGACTCGTTTGAGTAGGAGTGATTGAGGATTATTCCAAGGCAGCTTTCTTAAGCTCTTAGCAAGAGTGATGCAGATCAAGTGGTTAACTCAGATATGACTGAATAGGCGTACGAGGTTTAGCTGTTGTCAGGGCATTCTTCAAGTTAGCACATAATTTTCGAGAAACGGGTAGTCATACGGTTTGGTACATAAAGTTAATTAGCAATAAGAAGTAACTCGACCTAGATAGGAGTCAGCTAAAGTAAGAGAATTTACTTTGTAAAATCCCTCTAATTCTCGAGCTCGACTACAGGTTAAAAGCCTAATAGCCCGATTCCTATCAAGAAGAACCCTATTGACTAGGATTTGTGTCTACTTATTATAGAGTTTACTCACGATAGGTTCACACATAATACTACCGATAAGTCTTCATATGAGGTTGTGTAAGGGCATAATCTATCCATACCCATCGATTTGTTATCCATACTAATTTTGAATAAGGAAGGTTTGATTGAGTTGGCAAGGCATGGGAGATCCACAGGCTACATCAAAATGTTCTCAAGAACTTTGCTTATCATTTCGTGTAATTCCTTTGAGGCTAAATATAATGTGAGACGCTCACTACATGTACGGGACTCCCTCACATTTATCATATATGAATAATAGTTAATGTCATTTTATATTATAAAGAATTAGTGTCTTCCTTATCAAATGAATGTGAGGAAACATTGCCCAAATATTTGGAAATTAGACTCATTAAAAAATTTAACAAATGAGCTTCATAAGAATACTTAAGCATTTAAGTTCAGGTTTTGGTAAATGAGTAGACTGCCCTTGATATTTTAAAATCTATGTTAACTTCTGACCTCAACAGCCAAAAGTTACTAGCAACCTATCTTTACGCTCCTAATAAAATGTAAATTGTATTCGTATGATCATTACTTAAATGTTACATGATGCTTTTGCACCTAGGACAGAATATTGAATGAGGATTTTATGAGTGCTAAAATAATTGCATGATTAGTTAGGTTAGACTCTTAAAATTACGTGGAATCACAAATTTAAACCAAAAACATGCATGCAAAAATTGTAAAGTGACCACTTTACCTTTTTTTGCTCGGATTACATCGAAAAATAGTGAATTGATTTTAAATTTTGTAATGAAAAAAATAAAAAAAAAAAACTTAGTTTATAGAAAAGTATAAAGTTATGATCTAGAGAGTTGGGTAAATTTAGCAGTTTACCCAATAAAATAAAATGTTTAGAAATCGCAGTTTTGCCCTTAAATCTCCATAGATAACTTTAAAATATATATTTTTGACATCAAATTATTATCCCACGACTCAGGGAACACATTTTATGCTATTTTATTTCACATGCATTCCGTGCTCTTTTCTATAGATGGTGACCAGATGGGGCTAAGTTTGGCAATCGATCGGTGAGGAAAATTTTACTTCAATGCTACCGTGCTTTTTTTTCGATGACGGTGCCTAGATGGTACTCAACCAGGAAACTAGACGATAATTGCATTTTCTACAGCTTTCAGTCTATTGATTATTCAGTTTGCAATCCACTTGCAAGTCGTTAGTTAGATCTTTAATGCTCGTTTATTTCCTTAAATGCGGCAAACATTGTTGAACCTTGATCCCCATCAGCGTGGCCCTCATAAATCCTGCTATAGCCATGCAGCAACACAGTACACCCAAGAAGTGTAACCCTCCCAATCCTGATATGCCTAGGAGAAATAGTTATTAGGACATCGAGGGTGCGCAATGGAACAATTAAAAATGAGTTTCCTTCAAATATGAAAGGTTAAGGTTTAAGGATTTCAGCAAAGCATGAAATTATCCCTTAGTAATTAAAGAAGAAGTGATTGGACTTTGGAGAATATTTGCCCTTACATGTACCTACTGGGTAATGGGCTGAACTCAATATGGATTTTGTCCTATGCTTGCTGAGGATGGCGAGAAGAAAAGAATCAATTATAGTCATAGTTGACCAATTTAGCAAAATGTCCAATTTCAATCCCTACCAAAATCTAGAATGTTTCATTTCTACTAACCTCTTTCGGTAGGAAATAGTTCGGTTGGACAATGCTCCCCATAGCATTGTTTCAAACAAATGTCCAAAGTTCCTCATTTTCTTATGGAAAACGTAATGGAGGAGGTTTAGCAACAAACTAATACTTAGCACATCATTCTATCCACAAACGAACGAGCATATTAAAGTTGCCAACTATATTATAGGCACTTTACTTATGATTATAATCGATAAGAACTTTATTGATTGAGATTTATGCCCATATATTATGAAGTTCACTTACAGTAAGTTCATGCATAATACCATAAATAAGTATCCATATGAGATTGAGTATAAATACAATTTAATTATACCCATCGATTTGTATTCATCGTAAGGGCTTCCAAGGAGGAAAGTTTAAATGATGTGGACAAGGCACAGGAGACCTAGGAGCTCTATCAAAAGGTTCCCAAGCACCTTGCTTGTCATTCTAAGTCACTCGTTTGTGGCCAAAGCACATAGGGTGACTCCCACAAATGCATTTATCATATATGAATACTTTAGTAGTTAGTGTTATTTTATAGTTTAAAAATTGGTATTTTCCTTATCAGATGAATGTAGGCAAACGTTGTCCGAATGTTTGGAAATTGGACTCGTTGCAAAATTTAACAAATAAGCTTCATAAGAGTACTTAAGAATTTAAGTTCATGTTTTGGTAAATAAGCAAACTGCCCTCGATATTTTAAAATCTATGTTAACTTCTGGCATCAACATCCAAAAATTACTAGCAACCTATCTATACACTCCTAATAATAAAATGCACATTTTATTCGTGTGTTCAATATAAGAATGTTACACGATGCTTTTGTCACTAGAACAGAATATTACATGAAGAATTCTATGAGTTCGAAAATAATTACATGATTAGTTGTGTTAGACTCCTAAAATTATGTGGAATGCAAATTCGAACCCAAAACATGCATGCAAATAATGTAAAATGACCATTTTATCCTTTCCCATTATGATTTCATTGTAAAATAGTAAATTGATTTTACAATTTGTAATGAAAAAACCTAGGTCATAGAAAAGTATAAAATTCCGATCTAGAGAGTCCGGTAGATTTAGCAGTTTATCCAATATTTCTAGAAATCGTAGTTTAGCCCTTAAAGTTTCGTAAATAATCGTAATATATATATTTTTGATATCAAATTATTATCCCACGACTCAAAGAACACATTTTATACTGTTTTATGTAGGATCAACATTTTAATTCACATGCATTCTTCAATTTCCAGATTTTTCTACATAACTAACAACAAATTCCAAAATAATCTATTTTTCAAAAAAAAAAAGAGAGAGAGAGAGAGAACTTTATAATCATGAACTTTTATGTTAATTAGACTACGCAAAAATTTTAGGAATCGAAAAACCGAGCTAAACCCAGTCTTGCAAGGGTTCTTGGTTCAGTGAAATTAATGAGTAATATTAGGAACTTTTGGCATAGGAAAAGTTATTTGACCAAATTGCAAAATTGAATTCACGATAAAATGGAATTCGGCATGGATTCTAGTACTTGTGTGTGAAATTTTGTGATTTTTGGAGACTGCTTTAATGTCTAACCCCTGACCTGGAGCTTTCCTATGAAAGAGAACCAAATCGGAGGTTTCTCAAAAAGTTTAATTTAGTTGGCACAAGACCTCGACATACTCACAAAAAACGAGTTCTGTTCACTAATTACCTGTAAAATGATTTCTCGTAGGGCTATATATTTCATATTAAAGTAGAGAAAGGATTTAAGAAGTAATATGCTTTTCGTGTATGTATATGTAATGTATAATTATTAATTATATTTACATATACAGTAGTATTAATTGATAGTGTTTTAAAAAATTATTATCAAGTACCAGAAACTCAGAGAAGATAAAAGTCCACCTTTTCAAATTTTTTACTTTAAAGCAACAGAAAAAAATTAAATTAAATTAAATTCTCTTTATAAAACCTGTACAACCCATAATACATGTATAAATAAATAGAAACTCCCAGTAAAAACAGTTTGAACTAACATTTTGTTTGGTTTGATAGAGATTGGCAGAAATGGAAATAAATGAAAACAAATACGTGGAAATGGTGTGTTTGGATCTTATGTAGGAGAGGGAAATAGATTGGAGAAACAAACCTTGTGATTTTAAAACTTACTTCTTTTCTCTCCAAAATTAGAGAGAATTGGATGGAAATGTGTGTAAATGAACGCAATTACAAAATTTTTATAGCAAAATTTATCAAATATAAACATAGACAATTTTATCTTGTACTAATTTAATTACATTTCTGTTTTAAGATAAATGAGACAAAAGAAAGTGAAAACATTTCTTTCCATTTCCTTCCTTCCTTCGTATATCATGAAATACAAAATTAAAATCACCTTTCATTCTATCTCCACTCATTTATTTCTCTTCCACTTATCTCCATGCATTTCTTTCCTTCAAAAATTGCCAAACACACTGTAAAAACATGTGATGACATTGAAAGCTGTTGTCTTGTCCTGCTTAATTTAAGTTGGTGCTGTCACGATCTTCTTCCATCAAACATGGGGCTGTCGGTTTCTGATTTATTCCCAAAGATCTAGCTGCTATAACTGCATTAAGATGTCGAGAGTCTCTTCTGTCCACAAGACCTGGAACAACCCTGTGGCACTCTTGAGTGAGTAGCTCCCTAGGACTGCTTCCCACATCCCGATTGTGCTGAATCGTGCACGCATCTGACTTGTTTGCGAAACCATGCTTATTCGGATTGCATGAGAAAGAAGGGGGGATTTATGAGATCCACTAGAAGCAGATAGACCAAATCTATCCGGCCTGCTCGGGCCGATCATATTCAGAATATCATTCCTAAGATTTTTCCCAACAACTGTTTCATCGTGTAATTTCTCGAATCGGTAAAGACAGTTTACACTGTCCTGCCAAGTTACAACCTGTTTCCTCCACCGCTTTCTAGGCCGGAACCCTTGTCAAGGAATCTCTATACCCCCTAAGAGAAGATTGGGAGGCCCTAGTTCTTTTGAAGAGAAGTTGAACAAGAAGTGGCCTACAGAAAACATACATTATCCCGGAATCTGTTATGTGTAATGCTTTCATGGTCTCATAGACATGGACCATCACAATCATATTATTAGCAATGGAATCTGCAATCTTGCGGAAAGGGAACCTTGAAAATACATGGAATTCAACCATTTAAAAAGATTTTGATTCCTAGTCAGCCGATCTCACCTCAAAGACATCAGCAGAGTGATGGGCTAATCTTTTTGTTGCATCGGGGAGAAGAATGAAACCTGATCCGTTTCGATAGTTCACTGCATGCTTTTAAGTCATTAATAGATAATGGTGGCGCAGAAAGGAGAAGGATCCTTTAGCTCACCATTTTCATCGTGTCTGCGCAAAGAGGATATATTTCACCTTTAGAGCATCATAAAGTGACTTCTCCGTGGCCTCTAAAGTGAAGAGATCAGGGGGCACTGTAATTGATTATTCTTCATTACTACCATCACTGAAAATGTCAATATTCTTGTCACCTAATGTCATAACTGATGGTATGCAAAGGAGGACCTGGGAAATGATCCCCGTGTATCTAGATGATATGGTCTTGATCCTCCTGTCATTACCCTCGTTTTTGCAACTTATCTAGATTAGATAACCGATAAGATGACGATGACTCCTGCACCATTTTTGAGCTTCAAAGACAATGCAGTTCCAGTAAATTTTGATACCACATGTGTTGGTGTGTGCATATCAACTTAGTATGACAACATCCGAGCTCATTCAGCAGACATATGACATGAGTTCGCATAGAATGATAGGTAAAATGTAGGCAGGAGATTCTTGAAAATAGAGTTATATCTCATGTCTCAAAGCAGAGGGAATGCATAGGATGCTTTTGTGGATTGTATAGCAGTCCGTATATGCTAATGTCAGCTAGCATCATTGGCGGAAATCCTTGGAAAGGAGTTTAATATAGTCATTAATAAATCGTTATGCTGGTCTACTAAACTAGTTTCTCCGCGAAAACATTTTAAGGATGGAAGATATGTCTAAGTGCTTCTGAGGATTCTGACTGTTGAATCATGTTGTAACAGATCTAATGGTTAAAATGTTGTGTAATGTAGGAAGGGATTTTGATTGTAAACAAACGGTTTGATAATTCTCGAAACACGGGCATTGCACAAACTATATTCTTTACTAATCTTACGAATCAGGGCAAGAACAGTAACATCCAGTTATCACCTGAATAGAAAAAGAAGAGGTTCTCAATTGCCATGCAAGAACGCTTTGAAGGCTGAAAGACTCAACAGCATAGACTGCAAGCACGGTGCATGGTCCTTGTGCACCACTCAATCAACCTACATGCTCTATGTTTGAATGAAACTTATAGACTTTACAGCAGAGCTACTTCAAAGAACAGTAGACCAAAAACTAACATCAATTACAACGATCCACTGATGGAATAACCACTCGAATAGAAGAGGTGAAATGCCATCGATTCGGCTGAGCGCGTTTTAGTAAGGACAGTAGGAAAGGAAAAAGAGTAAGCGCTGCAAGTTTTCTCTTCCAAAAGTTCCTGTACCTCTAGTATTCCCTTTTTGGAAGGGATAGCCATGAAAGTGGTCCTGTTCCAGCAAATTACAAACCGTATTTGTCTGGACTATCGATGATGCTTTTGCAGAATAACAATAGTAGGCTATTCAATTGCGCTATAAACCAGTATACTAATAGAAAACATTAAAAAAAAGGGCAAAAGAATAATGATTATTGTGTATTAAGGAGGAATTTCTAACCGAAAAATAAATTAACTTATTAGAAGGACCGAACACGAAGGAATTTCCTCTCTTTTTCTCAAGGCTAAAGCTTAATGGATCAATAGATATGATCAGCTGTATGAATATGCCAAAATCCAAATTCCTCTGGTGCTATAAATCAGAACACCAAGAAATCGCAAAAATATATGAATGAAACCATTCACCACCAATCCCAGCTGGCCTTCAGGACGGCCATTAGTAGTAGTACGGCAAAGAATGGAGAAGATGAACTTCCGTGAACAAATGTCCCAACGGAGACCCACTTCATCACCTTCTTGCAATTCCCTCCTCTTCACAAACTTTTCAGTCCATCCTGTTCTCAATATGAAACCATCCATAGAGAACAAATATTTAAACACCATATTGTGCTCTGTCCCCGTGTCAATATCCATCACGATCACACCCATACCATCTTCGCTCTCTACTGCTTCCCTGCATTGGCCATCCAGAAAAGGCATGATATGTGCTACGGCAACCTTTTTAGATATCAGTAACCGGCAGTGACCCCCAAGATCACTCTCATGAAGTTTTTTCCGTATCTTCCAAGGTTCATGGAGAAGACTTAATTCCAAGGAAATCCCAAGCCGGCGAATTTCCTCTTTTTCTTTTCGTTCGAGGATCAATGATCGTCCACTTCTTCTCTTCTTATTTCCACTCTCAACCAACGAAGTGAGTTCAGAAACTCTTTCTCCCAGAAAAAGCGATAACGATAGTGATGGCAAAGAAGACTGAACCGGTGGTGATTTGGACCTCTTTCTTTTGAGTGGTGAAGATGCGAGGAAGGTGAAAGTGGTAAGTAAGGGTTCTGAGGTACAATCTTTCTCCCCATAATTGCAACCTAGATCAGAATTACCGCAAATTGTCACCCCAAATAATTTGAACACCGTAGAAGAAGAGGAACAAGAAGAACAAGAACAAGAACAGGCACAAAGAAAGGAGGAGGCAATGGAGTTGGGTAGATTCTGAGTATCCATTGATCAAGAAAGAGCAGGAAAGTAAGAGTCTCGGTAGCTTAGTAGTCAAGCTCCGGAGTGAATGTGTCTAATTTATGATACTACGTTGTTATTTTGGAGGGAAAATATAATAAGAAACATTTGGCTTAGATGACCGTTGCACTAGGACAGCACTTTCCTTAATTGAGTTTCCTAATGTATTCAATTTGTTTAGATGTCGTTTAAGATTGATTTTTAATTTAATGAAAGTTACGAAAACAATTTAAATAGATTTGCAAGATCCTTATAAAATCTTATACTATCAAAAGTTCTTAATTACATCCACTAAGTTGTTGTGATTAATAAATATGTAAAATATCGATTATACCCCCCAAAAAATTCAAACTATAGAAATATCTGTCTTTTTTGGAAGTCAAAGAAATGAAGTACAAAGATATTGTTTAATGAAAAGGATTTGTTCGAGGACTTATTGCCTTTTCATTTAGAGTTGGGTTTTGTTTTACTTTCTTTTTTTTTTTTTTTTTTCAATCCACTGCGATAACCAATGTGATGCCAATAAAAAAAAGAGCAAATATAGAATGATAATGTTTTGCTTAGATTTTATATTAAGTTATATATGATATTATTAATATCTTTTATTTTTAAGATTTAATTAGATAGGTGTCTTATTTTAAGATATCAAATCTTTTATTTTTTAATTTAATTAAGATTTAGTTACGTAGATGTAGGTATTGCTATACCTATAAATAGGTAAAGCTTGCAATTAATTAAAAAAAAAAAAGAAAGAAAGGAAGGAAGAGTGTTTAAATATTAAATAAAATTATTTGTTAGAATTGATATAATGCATTTTTTCCTTCACCGAGAGCATGAGGCTACTAAAATCTCATTGTATGATGTAAAGGTATACAATTTACTAATAGCGTAAGGTTATTATTTTAATTAGCAGTATAAGATTGTTAGATGTATCTTTCTAGATTTCGTTATTCTTTTGTAGAAAAATTATTTAGATTAATTTGTCTCATTAATTTATGTACTTTCCATAATTTTTTATTCTTTTATAATTTTCCATTTTTGTTGTCCTTAATCACATCACAGTAATTTTATAAATATAATAGCATCCAATGTAAAACATAAATATAATGCAACAAGCAATTTTTATTTGAAACATGCCCAAGTGTAGAAATATAATATTGTATTATATTCGATGGGAATAAATACATTGTTAGTTGTTAACATTTTGCTGACTTTCTATTTGGGCACCAAACATTTTCTCGTTATTCTATTCGCGGCGGTTGCAAACAATTACAAACAATAACTTTTTTTTAATATTGTTAACATTTTCATTATCAAATGACACATGTTGCAATTAATTTGTCCAAACAACTAATTTAATCAAATAATATAATTATATATATTACGTAGGTTAATATAAATGAAAAATTAAAAAAAAATATAGCAAATAAAAGAAAATGTAGTTCATATTTTTTAACTTTCCAACAGCTTTTATTTTTTCCATTTTTATAATTTTATTCATTTTTGTACAGCATATTACATTATTTGATATAATTATATGTACACAAGCTGGTTCAAAACCTGTCGTTGAATCACTCAATTGGCAGGTCCCCAAATCGTGAGGCCTGACCACTAGTTCCGGGCTAAACTAACCTCAAAATTATATATATATATATATATATCTACACCCTAACCCATATCTCTACACCACCCTCCCCACCTCAAAAAAAAATCTACAATTACAATTTATAGTTACATTATAATTTTTTTTTCAATAATGTATTCTAAAATTTGAATAAGAAATCTTAGTATCTTGTAATTTTTGTAGCTTTAGGCAGTCTTATTTAATATTGTAATATAACATTATGTAGTTTAAACGAATTATTTCAAAATAAAAAAATAAACTAAAAATAAAATTTAAAATTCATGAGTAACGAAATAAAATTTTAGATTAAATTTTTAAAAAATATACGACAAATCTACAAATCATTTTTTTTAAAAAAGAAAAACTTTAGGGTAAAAAAAAAAAACTTACTCAAGTGAATTGCCTTCGGCCCAATCCCTTAGGAGTCGAGCCCTATTTACTCCCCTTCTATCCCATGAACCAATGGTTCAAGGTTGATTTTAGGTTAAGTTAGCCCAGCGCACATGTCTAATTATATAGATCAATGAAATGCTATGACGTACCATTTGTTAATTGAAAAGTTAATAATGTAAAAAAAATCCTTCTTTACAACACTCAAATAGAAAAAATAATATGGTTAAGGCTTAAATTAAAATGTTGAATACTATAAATGTATTTGTTTTTATCTTATATTATTAGTTTGTAGTTTTTAGAAGGTAAGTAAGTTATCTTGCAACATATACTTTATACCTTAGAGTGTAGCTTATATGATGGGTACAAATTATGAAAATATTGTACTACTAACCTATTTTATAGGGTCGGGTTCTAAAAAGTTATGCATGCAACATACATGCTAACTGATAATACTTATTCGAAACTTATTTGATTAAGCCAGGTAAAATAGTGATGCAAATAAAAAAAAAGAGTAGATATATAGGATGATAATTTTTTTTGCCTAAATTTTATTTTATTTTATATTAATTAGGTTATATATGATCTTATTAATATATTTTATTTTTTAGATTTAGTTAGATAGGTGTCTTATTTTAAAATGTCATATCTTTATCAAGGTTATTATAATTTAATGGTATCACCAACAATCTCCTATTAAGATAAATTAGAATTTAAATACCCCTTTCTTCAATAGATGGCAAAAAAAAAAAAAAAATCAAATCTTTTATTTTTTTTTAGTTTAATTGAGATTTTGTTTCCTAGATGTTAGGTCTTGTTATACTTATAAATAAGTAAAGTTTCTAATCAATTAAAAAGAGAGAAAAGTAATTAGATATCGAATAAATTTATTTTTGTCAGAATTTGTGTGATATCTTGTTTCTCTCACTAATAGGGTGAATTCAATGGTGTAAGAACATTATTTTAATCTAATAATGCGAGGTTACTATATATATCTTCCAAAGTTTTGTTATTATTTAATAAAAAATTGTTTAAATTAATTTTTTTCATTGACTTCTATATTTTTTTAAATTTTGTCTATTCTTTTGTAGTTTTTCGTTTCCTCGATCCTACATTTGTATGGGTTCTAAAGGGGTTATTTTTTAACCCCACCAGTCCAGGCCTTTAAATAGACAAAGGAGTAGTTTATTTCTAAAGTGCACCTCACTTCAAAATATTTTGAAACTTTTACAATTTCTTTGTACAGGTTATTTATATCTTTCAACTAGAGGGAATTAAAAAAGTAATTACGTAGAAAAAAAAAACATTAGATCTCTTTTAATTTATAGTGAACTTCTTCTATTCAGAATTTTTTATCGTCGTTGGGGGGGAAAAAATTAACTGTTGCATAGTACTAAAAATATGGCTTAAATCCGTCGGAGGCAGTTTTTTCTTTTAAATTCCTCTTAGAGACAATGATTTCCTTTAAAAAGAAGCAACGAAATTTTATTTCCAATTTCCTCGCAAATTCATTTGTGGAGATACCAATATATAATATTCAGTAATAAAATTTTGTTGGGTTACTATATTTATTTCACTGCAGAATCAAATTAAATTAAATAATATATACGATTTTTCCAAAATCGCATGTGTAACATCTCACCATTTTAGTTGCAAGAGGTTGTAACATAGATCTCCCTTAAAGAAATACAATGCCTTTGCTACTTCATTGATAACTCATTATGGTAGAACCATTTAGTTAACAGCTATTCATCAGAATTTCTTTCTTTCTTTCTTTTTTTTTGGTGTGAAAAACTTCATAATGTTTTAAAATTATATGTCAAATTATCATATCTTTTTAATTATGGAAAAACAAATAATCGTAATATTTCGATATCTCATTAATAGAATGTGACCATTGTAACTTAACAAAGTTTAATTATTGTACATATTCTATAGGTAGAATTTGCCCTGAGCTAAAATAGCATCGTACACGCATAGGTATTTATTAAACTCGATGGATCCGTTCTATTAATCTAAACTATTATTAATAGCTATCAATGATTAATATAGATTTCTGTGAATTGAATATTGAAAAGTCCGATTTCAATCAAATAAGTTCATTCTCTAATCCATTGCTATTTATAGTCATATTAACTAAGGTTTTAAACGATAACAATAGTTTAAATATTATTTGCGTATTGAAGTAAAACCCATACTGTGGATGTTTAAGTGGGGGTGTCGCAATTTATAAAATTTTACTATTACAAGTTAATTAAGTCGTGCATTAAGCGTTTGTAGTCCAACGGTTAGGATAATTGCCTTCCAAGCAATAGACCCGGGTTCGACTCCCGGCAAACGCAATGTTTTGGTTAATTTATTTATTATTTCCTTTGCTCCAGATAGACGTTAAAGCAGATCGTATGCATGTTTTTAATAAGAGTTCACCATTCATCTTTTAAAAAGCTTCATGCCATTGTTGCGACACCTACAATGCGACACTGCTCTCTACAGCACGAACATTTTCCGTGATACATTATGCAACATTATTTATGCTTTTTTAATTACCTGACTATTTGCTTGAGTATATATAAATATATAAGGATGAATTTCCTTGACTATATTTTCAAGCTGCAAGGTCATGCTTCGATGTTTGGAGGTTTAGTTGTACACGCACTGAAACGATAAAGCCCATACTGTTGGCATCACGGGTTTCCCACGAGCTTCCATTTTGGACTCGCGGCCTCAAACCCACTTGATTGATGGATTTCTACTGCATTTATGAGTCCGATGACCTTTTTCGTGATGCATCATGCGCCTATTTTCGCATTGAATAACTTGGCCCTGTGTACACACAAATGTCTTCCATTTAGCTTGTGATACATAAGTTTTTCTTGAAAATACTCGTGCCTTTTAACTTTATTACAAATATAATATTGGAAAAGTTTATGCAATTCCTAGGAAAAATGGTGTGTATCATAAGCGGAATGGAATTTACTTATAAAAGGGTTAATAAAAAAAATAAAATAACCTATGTTATGTTCGTTTCATAAAACGGTGACTTGTGATAACCTTTTTTTTTTTTTGATAAATGCATAACTTGTAGGTAAAATTATTTGTAATACATATTTAGGGAATACATAGTACAATTAGACTTATGCACAGGTCGGTTCTGAATCATGAACCAGCCTATACCTATTTTAGATAGGCTTAAACCGATTGTTGAACTACCGAATTTTAAGTGCTTAGATTTAAGGTTTAAGTTTAAGCCAATCACGAAATTAAAAAATATATATAAATAATATAAATATGCTATATATATAATCCAAACATAATATATTATATATAATATAAACAAGTATATAATATATATAATACATAATAATTAATATACTTTATATATATAATATAATATATATATTATATATCATACTATATAAAATATACTGTACAATATACTATATATATAATATAAAATTAAAATCACATATTCACGATCACATTGTCTAAATGAGTTATTTTCTAGATCGAAAAAATACTTGAACTAAAAATAAAATATTTTATTCACGAGTAACAACATAAAGTTTTAGATTTAATTAAAAAAAATAGTCACAAATTACTTGTAATAATTAAGGAAAATTCGAAAAGAAAAATCCTACCATTTAAGTGAATTGGCTTTGGGCCATGCTTGGTTTACTCTCTTGGAAGCTCGTAAACCGACTATTTAAGATTATTTCCAATCCAATTCGGCTTGGTGAATACCTCTAAGTATAATTTTGGTAGGTCAACTCAGTATTAAATAATTACAAACTAATATTATAATTAAATTTCAAAATAAAAAACATAAATTACATAAAAGACACTAAAATATATTTAAAAAATATCCATACAAATATCAACAATGGTTATGGAGTCACTTATTAGTTACCTTAAGGCTAGGGTGTGATTAGCAACTGTTGGAGGAGAAGGTTGTAACCCCCTTACACCCAACTTCTTCTTCCCAATAGTTGTCAACCCTCGCTCCCTACCATAGCATTGGGGTGGCCAGTAAGGGGCTTGGTAGCCATATGTTGCCTTGGTCTCTCTTTTTTTTTTTTTCCCCCTTTTCTTGTAGATTTTTTTATGTAATTTATTTTTTCTATATTTTTAGTTATAATATTAATTTATAATTATTTAATACTAAGTTGATACGCTAAAATTATGCTACATGTCCTCTCAATATATATTACAAATAATTTCAAAATACAGATTATGCATTTGTTAAAAAATATCGTGGATCACATCTTTGCAAGATAATTATAACATATATCATGTTTTTGTAATTAACCCCTCATAAAATAGTGGTACCTTGGCTACATTATCTAGTTGGTTCACATAAGTTGCAATGTGAGGCCAAGCATTTAATAAAATTGTAGCCATACCTTTTGCTTTTGATTTTGCACATCTCACAATTGAAAGCTTGATATTAAGAAAGTTCACGAATATAATGTTTGAGGAAGTAAGAACTCCATACCAACATAGTTGCCATTGTAAGGTCAATAAACCATCAAAGAGCAGCTCAAATTCGTCGGATACAAGATGGAAGCTACTATTGAAGGAATATGTAAATGTTAATTGTGATGTAACTACATGTAAATACTAATAATGATGCAACAGGAGGATGTTAGTATAGGAAAGGGTTGTTCATTTGTGCATTATGTGTTTAAATTGTAATGGTTCTCTCCTACAAGCTATTAGTATGGAAGCCAGCTCTACCGGTGTTGAAGTGAATAAAGACTTAGATGTCAAAGAAGGATTGGTAGTAGCTTTATAAAGAAGTTGGCAACATATTATTCTTGAATTCGATTTAGAATCAATTGTTAATCTCACCAGTGCAGTAAACCAAAGAGAGCTTCTTGGAGAAGGTCGGCGTTATTATGTATATTTATTTACCAGTTGTTTAATTTCTTTTATTAAATGAGAAGTGAATGCATATGCACAATAGATTGCACCTCAAAGAAAAAGCGGGATGAGTTGTAGTTTTTGGCTCTTTAAGCCCATTCCGCTTATATAATTTGTTATTTATTGATTTAACTTCTCAAACACCAAATTTGTAATGTATTCTCAATTTACGTTAATAAATTATTTTTCCTTACGTAAAAAAGGGTAGATTTATCATTTAACATTATTAAGACTGCAAACCTTGAACACATGGTATGATTACATTATATTTCTAGTAGCAAACTAGAGATGAGTATGTACATAATAGATAAGACACGGGAACTTAGACTTATCATTTTGTATCATATCCTATAGGTACCAATTTCAAAACTTTTGGAACTAAAACCTACCTTATAACACTTTATAACCTATCTTTCGTAGAAGTTGTATCCTATAGAAATTACAAAGTATATGATTTCTTATAGAAACTATAAATTTTTCTTATCTTCTCTTTAGTATCAAATTATAGTTACATTTTTTTTTAATAGCCAAATATTTCTTTTCATACTTAATTAATTGTTTTAAATGTATATGGGCAAATATATTTGTTAATTTTTACACATTGCTACTACATTGTAACAATTTAAAAGTATTTTTTTTCCATCTACCACCACCACATTAAAAAGATCAAATTTGTAAATAGCTAAAAAAGAAGAGTACACGTATTAGGATTGTTCATTAAACAAAATTGATAACCAAATTAAATTGCATTGGACCATAAAATGCAACTATTTAAACTTAAGAATTACAAGTTATATAATTCCTTATAGAACTTATAAATTTTTCTCATTTTCTTGTATATTACAAATTTGTAGGTTTCCTTAATAGCAAATTGTGGTTACATTTTTTTCTCCAATAGCCAAATATTTCTTTTCTTACTTAATTAATTGTTTTAAATGCATATTTGTAAATATCTTTGTTAATTTTTACAATAGTACTACTATATTGTCATAATTTAAAGGTAATTTCTTTTCCATCTACCACCACCACATAAAAAAAGATCACATTTATAAGTAGCTAAAAAAGAAGAGTACATGAATTCATAGGAAAAAAGAAGAAGTTAAACCTAACCAATAATCAAACTACATTAGACCATAAAATGCAACTGCTAAAACTTGAGAAATACAAAAGAAAAGCAGCTTTAGGTATAGGGTTCCATTTTATGGGTTCGGGCCCTTTCCTTTTTTTCTTAAAATAAAATATTTGTTGACTAAAAAAATATGTAGCATTATTATTTATTTATCAGTTATTAATATTATTTAATAATTTTTATAAGGTAAATATTATCATTTTAGTAATTGGTTTGTTAGCACAAGTTAATGTAATGGAACAATTTAATAGGGTAGTGATAGGGCTAAGCAAACTAAACCTACTTAAGAAGTTTTTATGAAGGTACAGTTTAGTAGGTTCAAAACAAAAATTACCAAATCAATTACTCTGCTCTTGGCCTTATTCAATAGCCTCGTACTGGAGAAGTAGGTGTGGAAAAAATGAGCTATATAGGCACAAGACAATATCACGTGATTGTTATGATTATAAATTCTTGCAAACTATAATACACTATATTATTATCAATTTTTTTTTGTTCCCATTAACACAACCATTTGTGCATATAAAAAAGAGCTATGTAGAAGCTAAGCAATATTTATTGCATGTAATTTTCATTGTTAGGTGATTCATACTTTTATTTAGGAAAAATATAAATGACCTTCTAATTTTGAACTTTCAAATGTTATAAAGAACCCTCCTAATAATCTCATAAATTTTCATCTTGATACAAAAATATTCTTATAAATTTATCAAAACGTACTTTAATAACTCCTAAACTTTAATTATTATAGAGCGTTTTTTTTTAATGAAAAAATAAATGCTATTTATATTGCTAATTTATTAAAATTTAAGGAGTTATCTATAATATTAAAATTTTATAGATATATTTAAAGTGAAGCCAAAATTTCGAGAAGTATTTGTAATTTTCCCTTTTACCTTTTGGATACAAGTATTATAGTTGTGTTGCCACATGTAATAAAAGGTTTATTAATGCTTCTCGAAACTTCTCAAGGGCGAAAGTTATCAAGTATGAACATGGTTGAAACATGTCATGAAAAAAAAAAGAAAAAAATTGCATAAAATGATATAAATTTCTTTTATTTAGCACATTGACAAATCAATCGAGGTATTTGTATAATAAAAGCGTATGACGATGGTGGAGATTGGCCTACCTCGAGACCTTGAAAGAGGCAGGAATCAAGGAAGAAGCCAGTCAATTATATAATAATAATACGATTAAGAGCTTTTGGTTTCACGTGCTAAGTGTTTTCGTCTAATCAAAGCCAGGAATTGCATCTGATGATAAACTTTACACTGTTATCATTAAAAAAAGAAAAAAGGAAAAAAGAAAGTAAAGAAAGAGATTTATTATATGTTATATGTATATATACATAATATGTAACTATTAATTATAATTTAAATATATGATAATAATAATTTTTAAAAAATCTATCATCTATTTTGTCACCTACTTTTTTTTTATTTTGTTGAATATTTCATCGTATGTTTAAATGTAATTGGCAATTACCTAATACATGTATTTATATATATTTATGTATAAAGAAAGTTTTCTCTCCCGTGATTGCTCCAATTAAACAAGACAAAGTCAATTGGCCCGTCGTAAGTATCCGATCCCACATTCGACCACTTTATTGACCACCAAGTGTAAACGCTAAAGAACCCGTTTATTAGTGAAAGCAAAGGGTCCAATCCGGTAAGTGCCCCACTCGCCACTACTATTATTTAACATTAATACTCGAAACTGTTCCTAATAGAGACTATTACATTACTGTATAGTTTTATATGTTTTTCCAAGTTTCGGTGCGTTTGATCGATGGAAAATGTTGTCTAGACTAGACCTTTTTCTCTTAATGGTCAAAGCTTTAAATTTATCTTGTATTGTTATATTAATCTTGGATATTGTGGTTAGATGAGGATTTTAGCAACTAAGAAGTGAAAATCTGTGGCTGATGGTATCATTAGACATTCCACCAACGCTTTTAATGATATTTGGCGTACGATAATTTCTATGGTTTCATTATATATTTGCATCCTCCTAAGATTTATAAACTTTTTAGATCTTATTAATAAAAAAGGACACGACTTTATATTATAGTTAATTGAAAAAATAAACTTTTTTTTTTCTAAATATCCTTGTTTTGCTTTCCCGTTATAACCACCATCACTAATAGTAATAGCAATCGAAAAAGATTCTTATCATCTCATTTTCTATCTTTTTAAATTACAATAATGATATTTACTTCTGTAAAATTTTTCATTATAATCACCGTTGAATATGAGTCCGAGAAATGTATCCGTAAAATAAAGACATTCTTAATATTTGGGTTTCTTGATTTTATTGTTTGTATTTGAAATTTCAAACCACTAGTTTCTAGGATGCACCAATGTATTATTTCAAATTTGTTTTCGGCTTTTTTCTTTTCTTTTTTTTTTCTCTTCTTTTGGAATAATTTTGTACTTCCATCATCATGATGTTTGATTTAGACAAATATCGTGCAGTCTGGAAATATCTTTAAGAATATCGCATGGTTACGGATCTAACCAGACAAACATGTTTTTGTTTTTTCTTTTTTTCTGCCTTTCCTTTTTGCCCAAAACAAACATGGTTTTGAAAAGAGACACATACCAGTATTCCTACTCTGGAAAATTGTTGTGTGTGAACGCTTTTCGTTCCATGA
Source organism: Lumnitzera racemosa (assembly GCA_024138005.1). Lineage (NCBI taxonomy): Eukaryota > Viridiplantae > Streptophyta > Magnoliopsida > Myrtales > Combretaceae > Lumnitzera > Lumnitzera racemosa. Next base: position 38,687,666 of record JAMXBC010000006.1, on the reverse strand, counting down.
CCACTTTCTGTGTCTGAGATTAGTGGACGTGTCAACATTTTCTACCCTCGAAATCTACGGCCTGGGTAAGTGGTTTTAGTAAGTGAAAAACATAACCGAGGTGCTTAAAAATCTTTTATGTCATAATTTTTTATATAATGCAGCAATAGTATTTATTTTTTCATTATGACAAAAAGTTATACATTATTGCTTATGTTAATTGTAGTAATTTTTTATGTAAATTTATTACTTTTACTCATGTATATTTTTAGATCGATAAGCATTATTATATTTGTTGAGTTGCTATATAATTTTTTTTTCCCCACTTCTTACCTATTTATAAAGCGTATAAATAATATTTGAAAACCTAAAATATTTTATTAAGTTCGTAATAAGTATTCCCTGGATCCGATAACGGTCTTTTAAAAACCTTTTTAAAGCACTTTCAGATATTTATCTTGGCCGCGTCCATAGTCAGTAAGTCAACAATGATTTACTCGGACCCCACAGCCACGGTGGCAAAGAGAAAAGATGCTCTTATCTGTTTATTTTCCAATTGTTCTCTTTCCTCCGCTCGGTACCTAGTGCCTAGTGGCGATAGAACGTTTCTAGAAAAATTCCGAGGGTCACCACTTTCAAATAGACGTCAAAAACAGTATGATAATTGAAGGAAAAATTATAAAAACAGAATGTTTTTAAAGATTTTGTAAGAAAAGAAAATATACATTTTGTACCTTTCAATATATTTTTGTGATTTTTTCTAAATTTCTTATTTTTCTTATTTTTTTTTTTTGCATTTTCCCTAATTTAGAATCCTTTATAATATTAAAAAAAAATAAAGTAAAAATTAAATATCTACAACTGTCTTTCTTTATAGCAAAGTTTAGTAAAGTTTGAATAAAACTTTGCTATAAAGATAAAAGAGACTATTTTTGCCCTGATTGTGACTTTAACATAAGAAGTGCAACAAATAGCTAATTATCCTAGACTTGATCCATTAGAGATTTTGGTGAAAAGGTTAAAGAGAGAGGAGGTGCTTTAAGGGCTAAAAAGAAGAAATGAAGCTTAGCTGTATCCTTCTAGGCTTACTAACCTAAATGGGTTTATAAAGAGTGACAAGAAATCGGGATAGCGCTTTGAAAGCATGTGATCTGAGAGTTTGGCTTAGGATAGCGCTTTGAGAACATGAGATTTAGGGGTTTTAGCTTAGGTTAGGATAGCGCTCCGAGAGTATGCAATCCAAAGGTTTTAAGCTAGGGATAACACTTGAAGAGCATGTGATCCAAGGGTTTCAAGTTGGGGATAATGCTCCAAAAGCACGAGATCTAAGGGTTTCAAGCTTGGGATAGCACTTCGAGAGCATGCAATCCAAGGGTTTAGCTTAAGTTAGGCTAATGCTTTGAGAGCATGCGATCCAAGAGTTTTGACTTGGGTCAGGATAGTGCCTCGAGAGTATGCGATTCGAAGATTTCAAAATCATGATAGCACTCTAAGAGCATACGATCTAAGATAGGATAGAGCTTTGTGAGCATGCGATCCAAGGCCTTCAAATTAGGATAACGCTCTAAGAGCATGTGATCTAAGGGTTTCAAGCTTAGGATAACACTCCGAGAGCATGCAATCCAAGAGTTTAGCTTAAGTCAAGATAGCATTCCGAGAGTTTCAAGGTCAAGATAGCACTTCAAAAGCATGCGATCTGAGAGTTTCAAAGTGAGGATAGTGCTCCGAGAGCATGTAATTCAAGAGTTTTTAATACATGGATAGTGCTCTAAACAGCAAATGATCCATAGGGACCAAAGCAAAAGGAGTATATGTAAAAAATTCTTAAAAAAGATAAATTTGTTGATTGATAATCATAAAAGACAGAGTAAACACTAGGGATAAAGTCCCTCAATAGAAATAGAGGTGGGTGGCTTCAACTATGAGGGCGATCATGTCAAAGAGGATGTTTTGGCCTCCAAGGCTAACTTGGGAGTGATTTTTATGTAGGAATAGATTCCTGAACTTTGGATGATAGGAAGTGAACTCGTTTGAAAATAATTGTTGCCAGGGTAATGATAAAAGTTTACCGCTGGGTTGACTATAGAGAAAACAACTTTCAAAAGAAATAAAGATTTTTATCTTGTTAAAAACTTGGGCTATTAGGGGGATATGGATAATAGAAAGGGAAAAAAATGAGAGGAAATTGAATTTATTGCTAACAAGTTTTAATTCTCCCAATGTGTAGGCTTTTTAGCAACATAACAACTTGATCTTTTAGGTCACCTTTGTCTAAGAGAACCCTTTCTTTCCTTCAAGGGCAAATAACTTTCCTTAACTTCTTTAAACTTCTTTAAATTTCTTTTTATCAAAGGTTATCTTATTAAAGATATGTTTGGTCTTAAAGGAATTCTTCACACTCTTAGCTTAAACTTCTCTTGCTTGACTTCAATTCTGAATATTATGGTTCATCTTGTAAGTAATACGCTTTTAATCAATCTGTTAGGTCTTTTTTAAATTATAATGTAATAAAGGCTTTTGGTCCTTGGTTTCAAAATGGATATTATTGAAATGGCTTTTTATAAGAGAACTGCTCTTCAACCAGAGTTTACAAGTTAAGAACCTTATAGGTAAAACTAAAATTGTGCTTACCCTAATTTCAAGTGTAGCTTTTATTAAGGATAAGTTATCTCTTTTAATCAGAAAGGTCTTTAAGGAAGGATAGAATTGTGGGTTGGCTATGAGCCATGTATTAGTTGCAATTTCTTTGGGGATCATAATTTTTAGGAAGGAAACTTTGGTATTTGCTCCAGTTTCTTTTAAACTTAATTGCTTTGACTGTGTTTTGAGGGTCTTTATTTGAAATGTGGGACTTTATTCAAGAATGGGTTTTTATGCCCCATTTGGGCTTTAGAGCTTTAGACTTGATCACCTTATTTGTGCAGATTTATTTCTTGAGCACGTTTTTCATTTTTATTTCAAAATTTCTCATTTTCTCCTTTTTCCATTTTCATTTAAGGTAGGAAATAATTATTTTTTCTTTTGGCTTGCAGCTTAAAGCATATGTGGTTTGTGTTTACTGTTTAAAATGGATGCCTTTCTTCATCTTAAAGGAAATCGGTTATCAATGGTAACGATTACTTTTAAATTGATGCGACTAAAGCAAACACAAATTAGTTTAAACTTTTCTTCTGATAGATGTTCCTAACGTCTTTTTTGCCCCATTGCAAGGGTGGTTCTTAACATTTAATTTTTGAAAACACCCCAATAAAAGGTCTAACAAGGTTGACAAAGGATTTTGTGTTTAAGATATTGAAAAGATTGTCTAACTTCATTTTAATTTGGGTATTAAATGCAAGATGGACTTCCTTTAAGGAATGAGTCCAATATTCTCACAATAATACCACTCGACTCTCGAAGTGTCTCGGGATCAATGTTTGGGATTCATCTTGTCTTTCTTCATTCTAAACCTTTTAACTAATGAGATATTTTAAAATAGGAGAAATGTAAACAAAGCACTTTATTTGAATCACTTGTCTTTTACAAACATTGTGAAATCTGATCCTATCTTTAAATTGGGTCTAATTAAATTGCCCCTGCATTAATTAAGTCTTGAACTCTATTTTTCAATTCCTAATAGTTGTCAGTAGAATGCCTTTACTAACCCATATGATGTTCACATTGTACATTTAGGTCGCATTTCCTCGGTTTGTGTCATAGCATTGGGGCTTTTTGTTGCAATAAACCCTCGTTTCTTAGTTGGTCAAATACTTGGGATAACGAGGCAATGATTTGAGTGAACTTTTTTCTAGGTATTTTTGAGTCTTTTTTACTTGGTGCAAGTGTTGACATTGTAGTATTTATCTATGCCCCTGAATCTTGTGGGGTTGGTCTTTTTCCGGTTAGCCTCTCTATTCTCATAGCTTCTTCAATTCAGTTCCCAGCAAATACAATGTCGGCAAAACTGGCCATTATATTACCTAATAAGTGCCCATAATATGGTTCCTCTAATGAGTTAATAAAGACAAATATTAATTATTTTTCAGGGAGAGGAGGAATGATTCTAACTACCATGCCCCTCCATCTTTGGGTGTATTCCTTAAATGACTCATTTTTCTTCTTTCTTATTGTGCACAAGTCCTAAATCGAAGGAGCTATCTCAATGTTGAACTTGTATAGCTCATAAAATGCCTGAGCCAATTTCTCCTAGGTATCGATTTACCTGAGATCGAGCTAGGCATACCAAGTTAATGTAAGCCTTGTTAGACTATCTTGGAAAGTTTGTACCATGAGTTGATTATTTTGAATATATTTGCTCATATTATGGACATATAATCTTATGTGTAGCTTTGGGCATTCGGTTCCATTATACTTCTCAAACTTAGGTATTTTTAATTTTTCTAGTTAGGCTTTAACATCAAATGCAGAAAGGTCAGTGATCCTAGCCTGCTCAAATCCATTATAGCCTCCGAACACCCTCATTTTCTCAGTAATTTGTTAGGTTAATTTCCTTTCCAATTTTTTTAAACTATCTTAGTTGGTCGTAGAGTTAATCGGCCTTTTGTTGGTTGGAAATGAATACATGTTAGGCTCAAAAGTTAGGTTAACTTTTGGATAGACCCCTTCTAATTCAAAAGACTCAAAAGTTGGATTAGCCTTTAGATAGTTCTCTTCCACTTCTAAGGGTAAGCCTCAATATTCTTTCCACAGTGAGCCCTGGAGTGCTCTTCATTTGATGTGGCTCCAAGTAAAGCAACACTGTCAGCAAGGAAACTTAATTGATTTGTGATTTTTTCCATAGTTTGCTCCAATGAATGAAACCTTACTTTTGCAGGGTTGGTGCCATCAAGTTTGTCATTATTTTCACTGTTGGCCATTACTTTGGATAAGAATCCTCACATATTAGCAAGTTCTTCATCTTAATTTCTTTTTTTGAAAGAATTCTCTTCTTTTTAAGAAAGAGAAAAGGAAAAAAAAAAGGAATATAAGGATAAGACTAATTTACAAGTTATGCGAAAGAAGTAGAAAAACATTCCTAAGGGATCAGGGGCCTAATTACAATATTATAAGAAAAATGATCCTAAGGATGTATAAGAGAAAAGACTGGAAAGAGTTAGAGTAGAAGGCATAGAGAAAAGAAATCAAATATTTAGAAGCCTAAAGACATGACTCTCATGATGTTACTGAAAAAAAACTTTCCTTCTTACTTTTTCTTTAAAAAAGTTATTCAAACAAAAACTAATGAATATTTACAGGCAAATAAAAAATGCAAATGAGGGCACGTGGATGCAGAGAGGGGAACTGGCGACTAAATAGTAATGTGGCAATATAAAAGAGTTTAGGGTTGAGACCTTGCCAGATATCCATTATTATAATATAGGGAAATTGAAATGTTATATAAGAATGTTATTTATACTAAATTTACAGGAAAACGATAATTTTACAATAGAAAAGTTTGACATAAAAGGATAAAATTATATTTGGTGGTATAGGGAAAGTACATTGCAACCCTTTTTTTTTTGGTATAATAGAATTCCGGTAATGTTCAGACCTTTTGTAGGTGATATGCCCTATTACCTATTTATTTGCCAATCTAAAAGTGGTATGTGCAATCAAGGTAAGTTCTAAAGGTTTTTAAGATTTGTGACCTCACTTGCTTTTAGAAAATACTTTCATCAGTTACATCGAGCTTAAGTAGAGTGACCTAATCAACTGCGAGCAATGGTTACACAACAGCACCCGAAGCCTATACAATGCCCTTCCTCCTAAGGTTCTAAGATGAACTGGGTCTGACTACATCTATCCTGCATCTTTGATGCAACAAATGAACCCCTCATATCCTAACATATGTAGTATGCAAAATAAATAATTAAAACAAAATATACACATGAAGGTAATAACAAACAAATAAATAAATGAAATTGGTATTTTGAAAAGCAATTTTAATTTCGGAAAGTATTTAAGTGGTTAGCCCTCTTGATGTCCTTAGTAGAGTCGTTAAGCTGTTGAGATTGGTCTTTTTTCTCTAGTTTTTATAAATCGGTTTCCTTTAAATTGATCCATATTAAATCTTACTCGTTTAATACTGACTCTTAACTAGGGTTTAAAGAAAATTAGTTTTTTAATTTGAAAATTGTTTGGAGTCGTTACCCGGTTGTAATTAGGAAAAGAGTTAAGTTTTAACTAATTGGATGGATTAATTATAAATTAGCTACTAATTTTTTAATAAAACCAATTTTATTAAAACAATTTTTGAAAATCAAAGATCTGGATCTAAGGGCTAATTTTTTAAACCCTTTCAATATACCCTTATAATGAAATCTACCTACATTTTAATTCTAATAAAAAGAAAGGAATCGATTATTCACAAAAGATGGAAAAGAAATTTCCATATTTTAAGCCGTCTTATATATACAAGTACTTATAGACATACTATTCGAGATCAAACTTTAGTAGTTCGTTTTGAAAATATTAATGGGTTGATTGATTTTAAATTTGGAAAGTAGTTGAATTTACGTCTCTTAAACATTTCATTTTATTTAAGAAAAACACCTAAAAGAAAAAGGGTTCTAATTTGGTAATTTTATTTTTGAGAAAATTCTAAAATATCCTAATTTTTTTTAAAAAAAATAGGTCCATTTATTTTTATTTATTAGGAAAAAAAATTTTAGGTAATAAAACTTTTTTAAAAAAATCTTAAAATATATAAATGTAACTTTCCATGAAATATGCAATTATTATGGCTAAAATGTCTAATTATAGAGTAGAAACTAAATCATAAAAAAGAAGACTAAATAATGGAAAAGATGCCTAAATATATAAAAAAAAGTCTAAATCATGGAAAAGATGCCTAATAATAGAAAAAATGTCTTAATTATGGAAAATATGTCTAAAGAGTTTATTTATTTTATTAAAAAAAGGATTTTTCTAATTGAGATGACATCTTTATGTTATTTATTATTATTATTTTATTATTTTTATTGTATATTTTTTACTAAAACATAAAAATAAGTAATCCAAACAAAATAAGCCTTTTCCTTCTTTTTTTTTTTACAATTGCAAATACAATATAATCATAACAACAACAACAACAAGGAAAAGAAAAAGTATGATAGTATAAAAATAAATAAAAGTAAAGAAAACAAAATACAAATCAAAACCAAAGCAGAGTTAGACTAAACTGGAGTTTGCACAAATCCTAGAAAAAGGGGCTGTGTAAAAAGAGAGGGTATAGCGTTGTGAATGGATTTAAGTAATTGTAAGTAATGAGTTGATGGTTTGTAGTGAAATAAAATCCTTTATTTATAGGTATCATGGTTGAATTAAGGATGGAAAATATTAAATGCAATATATTAAATGCAATATAATTTTCTTCCATATTTTAGTTGAGCGAAATTAGACAATATGTGATACCAAATACAAAGCTGTGTGTGTAGGAGTGTGTCCAACGTACGTAGGAACGTGCTTACCACACTTAAAAGTGAGTTGGTAAATGACGTAGCAATGATGTGACCCGTAACATGGCGATGAAGTAAGAAAAGAAAATAAAAGATGCATTTTGCACGTTTTATGGATTAAACCTATGATCTTCAAGTCATATGTAATATTAAGTCTATGTATTTATTTGATTGAGCTGTTGATTTTTCCTTATTCATATTGGCAATTGTACATATGGACCAAGTCAACCTATGTTAAATTCAAATTTAAACTTAGGCCCAATGATCTTCTCTTTATTTTATTATATTCTACTAAACTATCTAAAAGATTTATTATTTTCTAAATCTTTTAGTGTTTTTTTTTTCTAAATTTTATATTTTTGTGATTTTTTTTCTAAATTTCTTATTCTTTAGGTTTTTCTTATTATATATATATATATTGCATTTTTCCTAATTTAAGACCCTTTATGGGGGGGGTGCAAAAATTGGTTGTTTACAGTTATCACTTTATTTTTAAGATTAGTCTTTTAATTAAAATTTTCTTAATTTTCAATTTTTACTTTTATTTTGAAATATTTAATTATTTAGGACATGCATTAGTTATTTAAATCTTCATATTTTCATTCTATTTTTCTAATTTTCCAATTATTTTTTATGCTTTTCATAATTCTTAATAATTTTACTTAAATAATATGGATAATAAATTTATTTAATTAAATTAATTATTTAGATGAATCATATTGTAACATATGAGACTATTAATAGCAAAACTAATGGGAAATTAATGGAGGACTTATTTGCAAATTTTGAAAATATTGTGGATTGTAATTGAAAAAAATCAAACATTTAGGACTTAAATAGAAAAGATGACAAAATGTTAAGGAATAAATTTGTACTTTTTCTCTTTATGTAAAACTATTGATAAACAAATGGAGAACTTCTTTGCAAACTTCTGCAAAAAATTGAGGACCGAAATGTATAAATTTAAATGTTTAGAACTTAAATAAAAAAGCTTATAAACGCAAGGACTAAATTTGTATTTTTCTCGACTTCTTTATTATTAACTTTTGGTGATTAGTAATTTCTCAAAACTTTTTTGGTTATGGTGACTCTTAGATATTATATTTTTATTAGTACCTCTCCAATATTAAATTTTAGCCATTAATAATGTTTCAAGAGCTACAAGTAATTTTTTAAACTTTTTTCATTTAAACCTTTTCATTAATAGTACATTTATGTTAATCATAGTTTTTCTTATCATTGTCATTTTGTATTTCTTAATAATACCATTTAGATATTTATACTTTGTTCTTATTATTACTTAAACCTTTTTATCATTCAAGTTATATAAAGATAATATACATAATTAGAAAGACAACAATTCTTTCCATATATTGTGGATCAGAATTCATCACACAAAAATACCAATAAACTTCATTCATGAGATTAGATGTATGGGATACAAGACAACGTCCCAAGAAGATGTAATAGTTTGCCAAAAAGAACATCCCAAGAAGATATGATCGCTTGTGATAGACATACGATCAAAAGTACTGAAACCTCAATAGAAATTTAAAAAAAAAACAAAAATTTAAGATCATTATCAGTAGAATGAAGAGAGGCTACGATGAAATGTAGCCTTCAAATGTTGAAGTAAATGCATTAAAGATTGATAATAAGGAACTTGAGGAGCTAGAACGAATTGACTAAGATAGTGTATAGAAAATGAAATGCCCGACTTGGTTAGAGTGACATATAATAGTTTGCCAATGAACATGTGATAATGAGGAGGATCTAACATTAAGTACTCTATATGTTTATCCAATTTCAAATTAGGTTGCATAGGAAATTTAGTAGGTTTGCAATTAGTAAGTCTTACTTCAGCAAGCAAGTCCAAGACAAGTTTTCTTTGATTGAAAAAAAAAAAAAAAACCATCATTTGCTCTGCACAACTCCAAACCAAGAAAGAATTTAGCAAGGCTAAAATTTTTAATGGTGTAGACACCTAATTTTTGCCCCTCTGAAGTCCTAATTTTTATTTTTACAAAAAGGGTTTTAATTAAAAAACAATAAAAAAATTAAATTAATATGAGATAAAAATAACAAAAATTGATAAACAATGAAAATACTAAAAAAATAAGAAAAGAAAAAATTATAAAGATTTCGTAGATTTTTAGGAAATAATTTATATTAGGAATAATTAGTTTTAGTGTTGGAATTGCTGCCGCAACATGATTACTGTCCAGTAACATATACATGCCCCTGCCATGATCGCTTCTCGCTGTCCATAAGCGCTATGGCATTCACGATTAACAAATAGGATCACTGCAGCAGCCGTTGAAACTACTCTTGATTCCAACCCCAAGACTCGCTGCACACGCAAGTATACAGTTTCTTCACTGTACTGTAGATCTACAATCAGGTTCAGTTTCTGGCTAAGTTATTTTTTATTATTTCTGATTTATTATTATCATATCATATTATTATTTTGTTAGGACTAGTAATACATATGTGTATGTCATTAGTTTTCTTTGTAATATAGATTAAGTATATTATATTGATTTAAGTGATTGTTTATTTAATAAGTAGCAATATAGATATAAAGACATAGATATATTAGATAAGGGAATGTTAAGATTGGTTTTTATTACATATATATTATTATATTAATTATATTTTATTAATTAACATAATATATAATATATGTATATGTTAGTTTAGGAGTTTTTGTATTAGTAAGTATATTATATGAAATAAATTTATTTAGATAGATAGTTGTATATATTAGTTTAGGGATTATCAAGATTGGTCATTTTTTTTTAAAATTTGGTTTTATTTAAGGATTTGTTACATAGAAAATTGTTTTTTCTTTAAATAAAAATTAATAAAAGGCCCTTTTAAAAAAATATGATTTTTAGAGTATTTTTTTATAAAACAATAACATTTAAGAATTAGGACCCTTTTTGTAAAAAAAAGAAAAAAAAATATTTTTAATTGACTTCTTTTCCATAGTTTAGGCTTGTTTTCCATAGTTTAGATGTGTTTTCCATAGTTTATGCTTGTTTTCCATAGTTTAGATGTCTTTTTCGTAGTTTAGGTTTTTTTTCTATGATTCAGACATTTTTTCTATGATTTAGATTTTTTTCTATGGTTTAAAAATATTTTTCATAATTTAGATATCTTTTCTATGATTAAGACATCTTTTCTATGATTAGAAATTTTTTTTTTTATGTTTTAAGCATCTTTTCCAAATAAAAGTTTCATCATGTAGAATATTGCATATTTCATAAAATCTTTAGGGTTTTTCTTGAAAATAAAAAAAATTATCACTTAGTTATTTTTAAATAAAATTTTTAATTTGGCACTTTTCAAAAATTAGGTTTTAGTTTTTTTTTTTTTATAATTAGGAATAAAAATTAGGCTTTTAGGGGTTTTTCTTAATAAAAATAAAATCGTTAATAAAAACACAAATTCAACCAATCATTTTTTATAAAAAAAAAAAAACCAACACATTAAGTTTTTGGAAAGAACTACGATCGTCTGATCCTGGCTAGTAGGTACGTAGACATCTTCGGGGCGACGGTAAAATATGTAGAAACTTAGGTTCTTTTATTTTATTTTATTTATTTATTTTTTTAATTATTATAATTAGAAAAGTAATCCTAATTTTGGTAATAAATAGTGGTACCCGTTAAGGGTTTAACAGGTTAGCCCCCGAATTCGGAACCCTCTAGTTCTTTATTAAAATTGAAATCAAAGACCAGTAGCTAAATCGTAACCAATCCACCCAATTGGTTGTGGTTTCTTTTCTTTTTCTGACTTCGGTCGGGTGGCAACTCCAAAAATTATTTTTAATAAAAAAACCGAAATTTCTCAATTTATTTAGTCGAAGATTAATATTAAATGGGTTAGGGTTTAGTATTATTCAAGAAATGAGAAATCAATTTTAAACAAAAACCGAAAATCAGACTTGACAAATGGTGAACTCTTGATCAAGCTTATCCTTGATAGTAGCAATGAAAGCCTCATTTGAAACTGTTATGATCATGTTATCCATATACAAAAGAATAATAACTCCTCCACATCTGCTGTTATGAATGAACAAAGAATAATCATGACGAGATTGTTCAAAACAATTAGTAACAAGAAATTTGGAATTCTTTAAGTTCTATTGTCTTGATACTTGTTTTAAACCATATAAAGATTGATTTAGTTTACACACTTCATGAGGTAAAAGCCTTGGTATAACCTTTAACAGTCTTCATATAAATTTCCTTATCAAAATATCCATGCAAAAAAGCATTGTTAATGTCAACTTGGTGTAAAGACTAACCAAATGAAATAGCAACAACAAACACAATACAAATACTCCCTTAACTTTGTTACAGGAGAAAAAGTTTTATGATATTTTATGCCTTCTTGTTATGTATATCTTTTAGCAACTAAATGAGCTTTATATCTTTTTATTGTTCCACTAAGCCTATATGTCATCTTAATCACCCATATATACCTTATAGCTTTCTTGCCTTTAGTTAATGTAGTTTACTCCTACGTATTATTATATTCCAAAGCATCTAATTCTTTATTTGTTGCATTTACCTATATTTTAGACCTAACGGCTTCAATATAACCACATGGTTCTTTAGTAGTTAATGCATGTGCTAGGGATGCTACATAATCATGAGGTAAAGAAGAAAGGCCATCACCTTGAAATGAAAGGGTAAGAAGAAGAAACAGGTGTTATAGCAACAACATTAGACATGCTATAAATAGAACAAACATAATCTCATAACCATTGAGGAGTTTTATTTGTTCTTTTTAACTTGTGCAAATGTTTTATTGGTAAAGAAGTAGACTAACCATAGGTATTAGGAACACTTAAATTTGAGGTGGAAGGATCAGTTTGAGTAGAAGACCCTATTAAATATATGTTAGAAAATTAAGGAACAGTTGGAGGGGACTAATAATTTGAAGAATGATTAACTGGATTAGTAGATTCAAATGAGACTTTATTTTTGTGACTAGACTCAAAATTAATAAAAGAAGAATTTAAACATTAATCAACGACAAAGTTATATGGAAATGCATGCTCATGAAACATAACATCTCGAGAAATAAGAATTTGATGCTTATTTAAATCATATACCTTATAAACCTTCTGCCTTTGTGTATAGCCTAAGAAGATACATTGTGTTCCCCTAGGATCAAAGTTATCAGATGATCTAAGTTGAACTCCAACAAAATATAAGCATCTTATCATTCGTAAATTATTATAATCTGGTACAATACCATATAACTCCTCATAAGGATTTTCCAATCTAAAGACTCCATTGGCATCTTGTTTATCAAATGAATTGTTGTAAGAACACATTATCTTAAAAAGTTCTTTGGTAAATTTGTAAATAATCTCAATGCTCGTGAAGTATCTAAGAGATGTCCATTTTTCCTCTTAATTACATCATTCTATTAAGGTGTATAAATGGTTTTTCTTTGATGAAGTATTCTAAGTCTAAGAAACAAGTGTTTACACTCATTTGATATAAATTTGATACCATTATCTAACCTGATGATTTTGGGTATCGCATTAAACTAATTTTTGATATATGAGAGAAACTATTTAAGAAGGGAACAAACTTAATTTTGTATTTGAACAAACTTAAGTTTTGTATCTAAACAAATGTGTCCAAGTATTTCTTATCATCAACTATAGTTAAGAAGTACTTAGCATCGAAAATAGACTTAATGGCATAAGACTCATAAACATCACAATGGAGCAAATAAATGCATCAGGTGACTAACTTGTACTTCTACTAAACGACATTTTATGGAATTTAGATAAGGAGCATACATTGTCACGCCCCGAAGCGGTAGAGTCGTAACAGCCCCGCCGTGTAAACCATCTTAAGATAGAAGTTGGCCTTACAACCGCTATCTTAGACTTGATCTACAATAGGCGGTTATGACTAACCCGTTTTGAAATAAACAGTTTGTAATTTAAATAAATCATTTACCTAAGAAAGTGAGGAAATACATATATACACTATAATTTAGTTAGTACAAATATCATTTACAATATTTCTCCGTAATATATTTCCTAGTTATTACATTATTCAGAAATGAAAAATTCTAAAGTAAAAGCTTAAACCTTAAAAATATGTGTTTATTCTTCAAATGTTTTTCCTCACTCTCTAGGATTTAACAGTTGCTAGCTTCAGAGTAGTTGTTTGCCGCTTCTTAACCAACACCTGCATGACGTCTATAGGGATGTGGGCAACCACAGCTCAGTAAGTTAGGATGGAGGATTTAAAACTATACCATAAACACAACAAGGTCTTCAATCAACTTATTAGGTGCAATGCATGTTCAAGTAAATCCCATCGCACGACATTGTCCGGCCCGTCGTGAGATTAGAGAAATTACGTTTGCTCTAATCCGTGTTGAGGAATTGCCATTAATGCAACAGCTCATGACCAAAATATCATCATTACCCCTAGTCAGTATTTTATTTCACCCGGTATACTTAAATCCGTATTAATGTACTGAATTCACTCCTAATGTGAGAATTTTTTACATTTTTCATATAATTATATAAATTTAAGTCTTCCATCAGTTCTATTATATATCCCTATTGTTTATATAATATCAATTTTTATCCTAATATTTTCTATTTATTATATTTCCAATAATTACATATTATACATTATCACCTATTATGTATATAATACACTTCTAATATTTCTATCGCTCTAATTACCATCTCTAAACATTAATTATCATTTCAAAATTTTTAAAGTCATCCTAAATCAGGTTTTACATCTAATTATCCTAATTTACAAAATTAACTTACAATTTACTATTTTTCCCTATTACTTATTTACTACATAATTAACCTAATAATTACATCTAACACCCTAAATGCTACAAGTATCATACTCCATCAGATTTCAACATCTTAAAATATATACTTATTCACTAAATCAGTAATTAATCATTTAATTATTTTATTAACCTTAAATTACCCATTTTATGTCTCATTTTAAAGCCTAAAAATTATCTAAAAATTTCAAAAATTAATTTTTGAAAATGGGCTTCATAGCACTATTCCATATCATCTAAGTGGTCTACACAAAAATTTTGGGTTTAAAACTATACTTCTAAGGTCATTTATTTCTAAACCGAAATATGTTTGGTTTTGCATAATTTCTTAAGGACCCTATATCACGAGACATATTTTCATCAAAATAATATTTTTCCTAAAAACTATGTAAAAAATATTTCAGAATAAAAAAATTCATAATTTTCTAATAATATTTACTATTTTTAACAAAATTATATAAAATAGGGTTAGAAATCGGACTCACTGATCTGGGTGTCTCTAGCCACCGTCGATCGTTGTGTCCTTGTCGACTAGTTTGGGCACTGCCACCACCATGTGATGGTGGTGGCCGTCTACTCCCAGCTGCTCGTTTGGTGTGGGTTCCCTTTAAAGGCCTTAATTGCACAGTTTTTCCTATTTTTTTTCTAACCCTAATTTTTCTCTCAATTTTCACCTCTCTCTAATTTTCTCTGATTTCTAACTGTCCAAATGAGCTTCTAAATTTTTCTTGCTATTTATAAGACTTTAAGGAAATTATTGTGCATTAAATTGGACAAGGCATTGTCCATATTCCTTAATTTTTGGCTTTTGAGTTGCCCTAATTTAATTGGCTGATTTTTTTCTTATTTTTTCTAGTTGCCACGACCCAATTCTGGATCATTTCTTATTTTTCATTAATTAATTATGAATTTTCTTTAAGTATTTAGTATTATTTTAGCACATTTCGCGTAGTTTAAGTAATTACGTGTATTTATACCTACATGTAAATTTATATATAGTACAAATAAATATTCCTAAATATTATTTAGGTCATTTTATAATTTTTAGTTTACATATAATTTATTTTTAGCGATTTGTTAATTATCGAAATGTATTTTACGTATTTTCAATAAATAACGAGTTATATATTTAAAATTTGGAATTTTTATATTCTTTTATTCTATTGCTTATTTTCTTAAATTCAAATTTACGGGATCATTTTACTAATATTTCCAACTTTACTTTATAATTTAGGCTTGATTGTGTCTTTCAACTGATTGAAACCTCGAATAGTTAGTTTTGGGGTTTACATACATTACAAGAGAAAGACTTGAGATTGAGATGTTTACAGGTAGACAAGTGTTGTATCTTAGAACAAAAGACATATCTAAGAATCATCAAACTTATGAACTAAAGAAGAAGACAAAAATGATACTAATTCTTTGGCGACAAACTCCGAAATATTGCCACCATCACCAATTTTAACTTGTAAGATATACAATCCATAGGATGTCTTAGTTGTTGCTATGAGTTCTTTAGTTATTTGGTCATATAACATACATGATGTTTTATCAAAAAAGGCTAAAACAATACGATCCTTAAGTAGTTTTGGTATAGAAAGGAGGTTACTAATGAATTGAGGAAATAAAAACACATTATGGTTAACTTGGTTTTTGTAGAAATGGAATTGGTACAAGAGATTATTAAATGTCTACCATCAGGTAGTATGATATAAATGGGTTTTTCAAGTTTATGTAGCTTATAGAAAAGAAAAGAATGTAGGTACATATGATCCGTAGCATGGGTATCAACTACTTAAGAACTAACATTTTTATATGAAGAACTAAAGTAAACAGTAGGATCATAAGAATTACTTGTAAACTTAATGAGTTGTATTGCATTAGCCATAATTCCTTGCTCCTCATTGTCTTTCATCATTTTGACAAACTAAAGGAATAACTCTTCATAAGCAAATTTTTCCTAGCTTGCAACTTTATTTGAAGCTTTATTCCTTGTAACATTAGGAGTATTAAGAGGAGTTTCTACTACATTAGCCAAAGATTTGTAATTTGTGGAATTTCGGCCTTTAAACACTCGCTTCCTTCTATACCAGTTAGGATATCCCATAATTGGAAGTAATTTTCAACAGTATGGTTATCGACCTTTTAATATTTGCATAAAGGTTTTCCTACACTAACTCTTTCTTTTCTATACTCACCAAAGTTCTTTCCATTATTAACTTTGTTTACTAGATAAGCTGATGCATCAATGTTAGTAGAAGTTATTGAAGTAACTTTCCATCATTTCTCTACCTTTGTTAATAGAAAGAACAGTTTCCATTAACAAAATTTGGTTATGCATTGTTTCGGATAACTCATTAAGTCCCATTAAGATCTATATCAACTTATTGTATGACTTGTATCTTATAATTGTCTCCTTCAATCCACAGTTATAGTAATCAATTTGATCTCATTCTTACTTAAGAAAACTATTCACAGCCTCCAACTCATTTGAAAGCCTTTTCATCCAACTATAATATAAAGCAATAGAAAGATTTCCTTGATTGAAATTGCAAATTTCATATTGAATAGGAAAAATCAAAGGCCTATGTGCACTTCCATATCTCTCATAAACTTCATTCCATAATTCATTAGCTGATTTCGCATAAAGAAAACCTTACGATGATTCATTATTCATTGAATTTAGTAACTAACAACAAACTATATAGTTGGATTGGATCCACTTAATGTAATTTGGTGAATTTTTAGTAGGCTTTGTCACCGCACCATCAATGAATCCTAATTTTAATTTTGCCCTTAGTGCCATTTTAATAGCCAATAACTCTTATTTTAAATACATTTCACATGATGATTTTATAGTATTTCCCTTATATCTTTGGTTTTCTTTAAAGAAATTGATACTTAATTGAGTAAAATTTTGATTTCAAGGTTTGAACGCGTTCTTGGATCGAAAACGAAAAAAATGAATCAAGTTTCACTCAATTCGGAGTTCAAATGAAGGAGTTATGAAGTTTTGAAATAACATAGTCTGGGACACAGCTGTGTCCCCAGGCTGTGTCCATTTAAGAAAATATGCTGAGGTCAGAAATTTACACGACATGGGGACACGAGTGTGCTCTAGGCCGTGTTTGGTGACGAAAACGGAAACCTTTCAATATATTATAAAAGGACATATTAGGGTTTCACATATATGATTGGACATTCAAAAGAGAAAAGACTTGAGGAAAAAGAGAGGAAAAAGGCAAAAGCAACATTCAACTTTAAGATTGAAGAGATTTATCATCAACAAAAGGGGTTTTTCATATTTGATTTACTAATTTTGTTGGAACTAGTTTTTAATTTCATTATGATAGCTTAGAATTTGTACATTTAGGATTATGGAACCTAGGGTTTTATGTGATTCTTAGGTGGATTTATAATTTTCAATAAAGTTTTTATCTTTTCTTGATTCAATTATGTTATTTAATTGTTAATTGATATTTTTAGAGTATCAACATATGATATTATGCATGATGATTGAGAAATCACATGTATAATAAGATCTTGACATAATTGGAGAGAATTACATATATACTTAGAGATAAGATATATGTTTCTTTTGGAAAGTTGTTCTTTGTATGGGAATTCATTATACATTAATGCAATTCTAAATTATATTACGAAGTGAAGAGATTCCGGTAAATAATTTAAGATTAGGGTTAATATGCTTGAGAAAGGTATTAACTTTAATTGTGAATCCCTCCGGTCAAGAATAATAGAAATTGAATTGAATATATTTTAAGCGGTCACATGTTAAATACTAGGGGAAATAATTCCTAAATACGTTATTACCTTCTTGAAGTTATTCTTAGTTTTATCGCTTTCTAAATTGCTTAATCAAATCTCATAATTGGGTTAGTTTGTTAATTTTAGTATTTTTAATTAATTCAACTCGTCATAATTTTCCGGTTAGATAAGAGAGCTAAGGTTAATATTAGTACTCGAAGTCTCTGAGAGATCAACTCGGACTTACATTCGCTATTTTAAAACTGATAGGTGTACTTATCAAATATCGATAGCTCTACTCCATTCTAGAAAATTTGTGCCATTAAATACTATATTACCAATACTCTCCCCTACTTCTGATCCAGTATTCATGATGAATAGAGTTTACAAATCTCAATGGAATTCTAATGAATTATTAAAATGCCTGATTAATTTTCACCAGAACTTGCTCTAATACCATATGGACTTCTTAGAATTCATCATGCAAAACAAGCAATAAACTTCATTCATGGAGATCTGATGTACAAAAAGAGGAAAATGAAGAATTGTATTAATTTATTTATTTTTTTTGTTGTTGCTACATTATACATATACCCGAGCTTCAACTGAAAACTAAAATAACTAACTTTGTACACCTAAGCATAAATACAGCTAGCATCCACATTCATAATAGATAGCATGCCACATCATCAATGTTGGTCACATATACTATACCATTTTATATATACGTATAAATTCATAGTGTGTGAAATATAATTTTTATACAACTAAATAATAGTATTCCAACAATTTAAAAAATATGAATATGTATTATTAGCAATGATAATCTTTGAAATAAAACTATCATTTTTGTTAAGATAGATATATATTTTAAAACAAAATCTATGAAAAGTACATGGTTTATATATGTTCATTTATGTATGCATGTTTGTATGTATATATATGTGTATGTGAGAGAGAGAGAGAAAGTTGAAGTATGGTATGTAGAATTACAATAAAAGTGTGAATAAAATTGTAATTTCTAAGAAATAGAATAAAGAAATAATAACTAGTACTTTATTTACGTGCATTTAACATTATGTTAGTGATAGAAGAATAGGAGTATCTAAAACTGCCAATATAGCCTAATGCAATATGTTGGATTAGGGTCTTCAGGTAAATTAAAAAACGTATTGGAAAGAATTTAAAAAAATTATTTCTTTGGTCCGATAAAAGAAATATAATTATTTATTTAGCAGCATTAGAAATAAGAATTTTATAAAGTACCTATTCTGCAAACCAAAAATACAACTATAGTTTAGGAAAACGGCTAGTTCATTTTACTTTTACAAATTTAACTAAACATCTTGTAAATTCAATATTCAAATTCATGGCACTTCACATTAAATGTATCTCTTGTTTTCCAATCGTTGACACTTCTCTTAGTCGCTATTGCATTCCACTTAATCATTTTGAGAATCTTTGCACTTTATCCTCATGAACCTTCATAAAGTTCATCAACAATTCTTTTAAGTTTTTGTTGATTGCAATAACACTATAATAACAAACAGATTCTTTTTTTTTTTAAAGGTAAGTCCTTGAGGATCCCATATTTTACAAGAACCCCACCTAATTGCAAGTTTCCCTTACTGCAAATCTAAATGGCTGGCCCTTTATGCAGAAATTTCGGATTGAGGTTTTAGACCTTCAACTCTTTGTTTATGAAACTATATGTCTTGATTTTACTTAAATAAAATTCTTTCTACCATGGAAAAGACAAAAGGAGAAATGACACTAGGTGTGAAAACTAAAGACCGTGTTTCATAATGAAATCAGTCCATCATTTCATCGATCAAAATAAAAAAAAAAAAAAAAATCAACACAGAATTTGGGATTAAATATTTGTATACATACACCAAGTTGGACATGATTTTGAATTCCAATTCCTTACTATTCAACGTTGTTTTTTTTGAGAAAAACTACTCAACATTGTTGAAAAGGAAAAAATTGCGCAGAAAATAAGTAGAAGTCAAATGGATTGGGTTAGTGTCTAAAAGGACGTCCGATTTATAGTCAATTTTTTTCTCAAATCGTTTGGCGAATGCTTAAAACTAGCTGCCTTATGGTCAGAGTCCGAGCTACAATTTCCATCATACTAATATTTTTTCTAGAAGCATTTTAGTGTCAATTCCAACCCTTCCGTGATATCTAGGTATATCTTTTGAGAAAATTACAGGTGTATCTTTCTACGTGTATATCAGAAACACCTTTCAATCGGATCATTAGCGTAATAATACATGCTAATTACCTTAAATAGCCTAACATTAGCTAAATTAAGATTAACAATACATGAAGGTGGTGGATGCACGAGTTTAAGATTTTGATCTAAGGATGGAGAGATTTTTCTATAATTCTGTAATTATTTTTTTTTACGAGATCGCTCTCATCTTTTATTTTATAAATTCAATAATTTAGATTTAAGAAAATATAAAAAAATGATGAGATGGAGGCTTAAATGATTTATCAAATTATTCATATTTACATTTATACAATTTCACATGTACAGTAATGATCTTTTGCAATCCATCCTTATCTAGATGGGAGAGATAATATTAAAAGTGAGAAAAAGATGCATATGATATTTAAATTTGAATAAGTTAAATTACAAAATAAGAATATGAATGGTTTTCACATTTTTAAACATATGCATTTTATGAAAAAACAAGTATAAAGAAATGTAAAAGTTGTTTCATTTTGATCTTTTAATAAGTATTTCAGAGTATGCATTATCATCTTTCTAAATATGTCAGGAAAATATTAACAGATATTCCATAAGCGCCTACCAATGGTGAGGAAAAGAAAATTTTAACATCCTTTTTATGTATTTATTTTTTCATAAAACATCTGCATAAGCTTATTTAATATACCGCAGTTTAACTCACACTACTTTCAGGAGTGGTAAATGTGACTTTTGAAAAAGCTGGTCGCACAATTTCAAAGTTTCAAGGGTGATGAGTATTTTCTCTTTCAACTTATTAACTAGGGATGTGGATCGTTTCGTTCACGAAGAGCTAGAGGAGAAGAAACACATTTTCTTAACCTGAAATGGGGAGGGGCACGAAAGGATTTTTTTTTTTTTCTTTTTTTTTGAGGATAAATCCAAGAGCAGATTCAATGGAGATAAGTGGGATCTATAGCTTAGAAGATTAGAGCACGTGACTAAAAATCACAATATTGAGGGTCTTCTGTCGAAATGAAATGGTAAACGACGAGGACATGAAACCAGTAGTTTGTGTCATTGTAAACGTATGAAGGAATAGATTAGGATTGGTGTGGGCCTGGGTTGGGCAGACTCGTGACTTCGGAGCAAGAGCCTTGGATCAAAGATCGCACGCGGAATGGCTAATTCTTCTTGCGCGTTCCACGTGAGCCAAGCAGACGGTTGGCGTTCCACGTAGACCAAGAGACGCAAGGCTCACGAGAACATACGACATACAAACCCCCCCCACAGAAGGTATTTAATCCTAGTCGGACAGTCATGTCGGCTAAATACCGACAAATGCAAAATTGCCTCCTATTTATTACAATTACTACGCTATCAATAGGACTGATACTGTGCTTACCTAAATTTCCCTATTGTTGAGTATGATATGTGGTCAAAACCGGAAAACCGGATTTATTCTTATGGTCCAATTCGGTTAAATCCTGTTTCAATTCTAATTTAACTTTCAATAGAATTAAATTTTTTTTTTATTCAATCTTCTCGCGTGTCTGAATCCACCACTCATTGGGATCTGATTACACTGATTTTAGTTCACTATGCTATCATCTCATCTTACATTTTGGCACTCCTTCATTGTTATAAATTTTAAAATCTAAATTTCAATATTCCAATACTAGAAATAGTTCTAATGACTTTTTATAACGTTTTTTTTTTCATTTTATTTAAAACGAACAAATCAATTATTACTTTTGTCTATTTCATTAAGTTAAAGCATTCCCTACTATAAAATATGTAGTTAAATATGAGTAAATAAATAAATGGTAGTAGTTTACGTGATAAATAATACGAAATAATTATTCTATAATTATTTTTTATTCAATATTGAATAGTATAACTATTTTCTATTTAGCATATACAAGCTATGATTGTATTCAGTAAAACATTTGGAATATTTGTAGAAATAATAAATTTATTTTAAATGTATCAAAATTAACATATCAATAATATATAAATATAAGGTCAAAACTATTATTTAATATAATAAAAAAGATAATATATCATATACATATATATATATATCGTTGTGCCATAAAATGTCATACTATTTATAATAAAAAGTTATAGCGTTTTAAATGTATGAGCAAGATATTTGGGTACAAAAAATTTTGATGAATTTTATGGAGAGTTGAATCTGGTTCAGGATGAACGCTGACGATATACTTAACACGTGCAAAGTGATGCTGCCCGATATGTGAAATTATGCTAATACTAATAAAAAATATTTATATCTTCTTTCAAACAGGCTTGGGTGAGGAATCCTTGCCGTGAACTACGAAACTCCGAGTCTACGACTGTTAATGCACATATTAAAAGGGAAAAACAATAAAAGCTATTAAAAGAAAGAAGAAACCAAAAGTGAAATCGAATGCGTTCTCATTCTACTATAACTTCACCTCACAGCATCACACCATTTACCACAACATCTTCCCCCCCCCCCCCCCCCCAACACCACCCCCCCCCCTCTCTGTGTCTCTGCTCGGGTCTCCCCCTGGGTTGTCTTTCTGAGGTACGAATGATTTAGCTTTACTTGAAATCTGTGTCGTGTTTTTTCTTTTTCCTTTGCTTTCATGAAAGAGCTTGGTGCCCCTTTAATGTTGCACTCACACGTTGTTGGTCTAAACTGGACCATTTCCTTTTTATCTTGGACCAATTTTATGCCTATTTCACTACCGGGTTTGTATCATTTATTCTTGATCTGTAGTAACTTGCTACTTGAATTCGGGCTCAAGCTCTTGAACTCTGTAATTAGGATCTATACGTACGCAGCAAACCAAAAAAGGAAAATTTTTAATCCTAGCTGATGAAATTTGAAACTTTTAATCATCAATTAAAGTGGAGACTTTTAATTAGCGAATGGGAAAAGATTCGAGACTTCATGTGGTGATTATGTGAAATGGTGTTGGAGTACTTATCGTGTTTGTTGTTTTCATGCATAGGTCGGGTTTCATGGTTATCCGTTTGGATCGTTTGATGTTATTGTTGTAAAAGCATAGAAAAGGATTATTAAGGAGGGATTGAACCAAGTTTAACGGATGATTATGGATCGGGGATTCAGCAGTTTTTCGGGTTCATTGAGGGGCTTCAGATTTGATGATGAGACTCTCTTACCCTATCCGCCAGATCAGCACATGAAGTATAATAATGGATTCAACTATAGTGACCCTTCGACCTCTGCTCTAGGGTTAGTGGAGCATCAGTTTGACCAAGAGACTTCTAACTCCGCTCCATCTTCAATCGTTAGCACTGAAGGGGATTGTTTCTCAGATGATGAATACTCTGACACCGTGTTTGAGTACATAAGACAGATGCTTATGGAGGAAGACATGGAGGACAGATCCTGTATGTTTCATAATCCTTTGGCACTCCAAGCTACTGAAAAGTCATTATACGATGTTCTTGGTGAGAAGCAGCCATCTTCTACGAGCCCAAGTCACTCTTCTCTATATGCTGAGAGCCCGGACAGCAACAATTATGGATTTGCGAGTGGTGCTAACTATGTTGAATATCATGGGAATACTGATTTTGGTGAGAGCAGACCGTCAATATTGCAATCTCCTCTACCAGAGAACTTTGTATTCCAGTCTTCTGCCACTGCCAAAGTACTGCCATCTTTCACAGTACCTAGTAGCTTTGTGGGTACTGGTAGTGAGACAATGAATACTTCAGTGAGTAATCTGCTTGTACCAAACTTCTTTACTGAGAATGATTTATTGCTGCAATTCCAGAGGGGAGTAGAGGAAGCAAGCAAATTCCTTCCCAAAGTTCCGCAAATTCAAGCTTTTTCTGATCTACAGAAAAGTACATGCTATACAGGATTGGTTGGGAAGACTTCAGTGAGAACAGTGAAGGTGGAGGATGAACATGGGTATTCGCTTCTTAACGGACTTAGTGGAAAGAAGAACCATGAGAGGGGTGATGTAGAATCTGAAGACGAGAGGAGTAACAAGCAGTCAGCGGTTTATGTGGAGGAGACTGAATTGGCAGAGATGTTTGACAAGATTTTGATCTGTCCTCGACGTGAGAGGAGGCGGCCACGGTTGGAGCCTGATGAACCACAGGAGAATGACATGAGCAAATCTTTGCTAGCCGATGGGCATGCAAATGGATCTATTGGTGGAAAAGCTCGTATTAAGAAGCCCGTCATTGATAACAAGGAAGTAGTGGATTTAAGAACTCTTTTAGTTTTATGTGCTCAAGCTGCCTCTTCCGATGATCAAAGGACTGCTGATCTACACCTAAAGCAGATTAGGCAGCACTCTTCCCCTTTTGGAGATGGGTCTCAGCGATTGGCTCACTACTTTGCAAATGGCCTCGAGGCTCGGTTGGCTGGAACTGGCTCCCAGATTTATGCTTCTTTAACTTCCAAAAAGACATCTGCCGTTGATACATTGAAAGCTCACCATGCTTACATTACAGCTTGTCCCTTCCAGAAAATGGCATCAATCCTCGCAAACCATAATTTTCTGCATTTAGCCGAGAACGCAACAGCTCTTCATATAATAGACTTTGGAATCTTATACGGTTTCCAATGGCCCCCTTTCATCTTTCGTCTGTCCAAAAGACCAGGTGGGCCACCAAAGTTGCGCATTACAGGAATACAGTTACCCCAACGTGGCTTCCGGCCAGCAGAAAGAGTGCAGGAGACAGGTCGCCGCTTGGCACAGTGTTGTGAGCGCTTTAATGTTCCTTTTGAGTATAATGGCATAGCACAAAAATGGGAAACAATCCGAGTTGAGGACCTTAAGCTGAGAAATGATGAGGTGGTTGTCGTGAATTGTTTGTTTCGATTTAAGCATCTGCTTGATGAGACAGTTGTGGTCAACAATCCAAGGGATTCCGTGCTTAAGTTGATCAGGAAGATAAACCCGGCTCTATTTGTTCACTCTGTTGTTAATGGATCCTTCAATGCTCCCTTCTTTGTCACAAGGTTCCGTGAAGCACTTTTCCACTATTCTGCAATGTTTGATGCATTTGATACCAATTTAAACCGGGAAGACCCAATGAGATTGATGTATGAGAAAGAGTTCTTTGGTCGGGAAATCATTAATATCATTGCATGTGAGGACACAGAGAGAATTGAGAGGCCCGAGACATACAAACAGTGGCAGACTCGCCACGTGAGAGCTGGATTTAAGCAACATCCATTGGACGAACTTCTGATTAGGAAGTTGTTGTCCAGGTTGAAGGAGGGATACCAGGATGATTTTGTGGTGGATGAAGATGGACACTGGATGATTCAGGGATGGAAAGGTCGGATTCTTTTTGCTTCCTCTGGTTGGGTGCCTGCATAGAACTCAAAGTGGAAATTTGGATTGGACTCTGGCGGTCGGTGTTGGCAGTATTTGTGATGCTTCTTTATGTAGTCTCTTCATAGATTCTCACTTGATCACGTGATAGTTGGAGTAGGGAGCAATGGGATTTGCTTGAATAAAGAGAGAGTTGTAGAAAGTTTGGTTGATGAGAACTTCGTTCTCTCCATGCTTCTCACAGTTCTAATGATTTGTTAGGTCACCCTTACGTTACATTACATTACACTTTTGCAGGCTCGAGTGCTTACGCTTTAGATAGCTTCTGTAGATCAGAGATTATCCTTGACAGTTTGTGTATATATATATTTATACATATAAATATTTATAGAAATCCTTCTTGTACTGTATATAACAGAGTATTGATTACATGTTGAAGCTTGTTTATTCATCAAATAATAACTGCAATCAGGTAGACCAGTAAAATTCACTCAGTAGCCTTACCTGTAAAATCGCCCAGTAGCTTGCTTGTAGACATTTGTGCAGCAGGACCACACCATTTCTTGCATTGCATGGCATTTAAGAAGAACCTCTTCTTTTTCTTTTCGGGTGGTAACCTTCTTTTCATGAAAGACTCCGTCACTAATTCCAGTCTCCAGATATTTGCTGTTGGATTACTTGTCTTGCTGTTATGATTTATACCATTATGCACGAGATATGTAAAGAGGATATTTTTTGAATGCTCAAACCGTTTTGATGAGATACGACCTTATTGTGTCCCTGGAAATTTGAAGCACTTGTTGGCAGTGTTTTCAGCCTAGTTTACTTTACATAAATGGTGGTAGTGATGATTGATGGTTTGATGATGGTGGTGATGACATTTGATCATTTTATTTGTGTAGCTCTAGAGAATTCATGTTACTCAGATTTTGGGTAACAAAACATTAATACTTCTTCAGTTCATACTCCCATTTTTGTTTTTAAATTACAAAACAGAATTGAAGCAAGTGGATGTAGATTCGTGTTGCTTGCCCCTTTATAATGTTGTGAAACGAACCCGGGCATAAGTGTCTTCTTTTTCCTCGAAATATTTGAGTGGCGTTTGGACCTTTTTATTTTTATTTTACTTTTCGTTTTTCAAAGAACTTTCTTTTTTTTTTTTTTTTTATTTGACGAAGTGACGATCTAGAGGTGGGAAAAAGAAGGAAAACTAATTATTACTAAGGACAAAAAGTGATAATAATAAATTACTAAAATACCCATAAAAATTAATAATTTAATCAACGAGGATAAAATAGAAAATTTAATCGAATTTTCAAATTCTTTTTACTTTATCTCTATTTTCAGAGAACAAATCTTGATAGATCCATGAATTTTTTTCCTCCCCAATCCTATTCCTTTCCACTTTTCCACCTTATCAAATAATGGAAAAATAATTAAATCCTCTCTAATTACTTTTCCTCCCATTCTTTCCCTCATCTCTAACATAGTGTAAGTGTTGGTACAGCCTTTGCATAGGTTGTGTTTTTGAACACAGTTATCTACCTTTGCTTCAATTGTATAATTGTGTTGTGTTAAATTGATTTGAATACTGACAGCAGAATCTTGGTGCGTCCATGTATTATGTCACACGAATGTGATAAAAAGAAAAAGGAATTTCTTAATCACGTATATGACTCCCTCGGGCCTCGATTAAACGTTTCAAATTTCCTTCTTTATTTCCAAAACACAAGTAAAAGAAACCTTATTTAGTCTGTCAATAGCTAAAAATATCTGTTCATTTTGACATATAATTTTGAAACTATATAGATTTTTTCACGAAAGAAAATTCTGACGAATAGATGCTAACTAAAATGAGTTTACCATAAAAAGTTACCGATGAGGTGAAGATCTATGTTACAACCTCGTTGCAACCAAAATAGTGAGATATTACATTTGCCATTTTGAAAAGAAATCATCATATTATTTAATTTAATTTGATTCAATGGTGGAATAGTTATAGTAATACAACAAAATTTTTGTCACTAATATCATATATTGGTATCTCCATAAATGAATTTCCAAGGAAATTGGAAATGAAATTTTGTTGCAGCTCTTTAAAGGAAAATCATTGTCTCTGTAAGGAATTAATGAGAAAATCTGCCTCTCAATCCCTTTTACCACGGATTTAAGACAAATTTCTAAGATTATGCAACAAAGATCAACATAAATTAAAAAGAGATATAATTTTATTTTTTTCTAAATAGTGAATTTTTCAAGAAATATTTTGCAACAAAGATCAATATAAATAAAACCTGTCGTGAGCAAATGTTGAAGTTTCAACTTATTTTGCAATTAGAATAAAATTCTCAAAAAATATTTTGAAGTGAGGGATACTTTGGAAATAAACTGCTCCTTTGGCCATTTATAGAACCGGACAAGTAGGGTGAAGGAATAACTTTAATGAATTTGGATAAGTTTTAAGTAAGTATTTTACATCCCGGTATAGGCTCTATATATAACTTTTTAAAACTTACTCCCCTATGGTAGATCATTAGAATATTATCTTCATAACCTACATTTCATCATAATATATAATGTTCACGTTGAAAGATACCTTGCACTCATTCGGTAAAAATTACTGAGTATAATTGAGTTTCCAATGTTTTAATGGTTTTTTTTTTTTAAATTTAAATCATAAATATTTTTTCCTAATTGAACCCTTGCAAATGTGGACTTTGTTTATGTTTTTTTTTTTTTTTTTTACCATCATTAACTTTTCCACTAACAATTGATATGTCTTAGTGGTCCGTCTATCTACATTATTATATTAAATAATATAATATAATAAAGTGTATAGAGACGAATAGAATTATAAAAATAAAAAAAAATAAAAATTTGATTAAGATTAAAAAATAAAGTTCTAACCATGTTTTAGTGGGTGGATCATGACCCACAACTTGAAGTGGGTTGTCCAATCCGACCCGAGTGATAGCTTATTGGTCCCTATCTACTACCCTAGAGGGGTTTTGACCACTTGCTCATTTTTAAATGATCAGAATTATATCTTCTTTAATTTTTGGTATTTTTTGAGAATTTTTCATTTTTATTAATTTACTTAATTAAGATAGCAATAATAGAAAAATTCATCATTTGCAATTGTTTGTAAACCTTCAGACTCCAACAATAGAAAGATTTATAGCTCAAATAAAAAAATTAGTGAAATGTTGAGAACTAACAATGTATTTATCCTCATTAAATATTATAAATAATATATTCTTACACTACCTGATCGGATATATTTCTGAGTTGAATAAGTTTGAAACTTTCCTCGTCTTATTGAGCTACATTTACGTTTTATATTGGATGTTTTTGTACTTAAAAAATTACTGTAATGGATTCGATGTTGATATTTATTTTAAGCATGTAGAATTGTAATTTTATGCTAATATTGCATCACCGATTGATGAATGCACAAATTTAAAGTCATGGAAATATTAACGTGATATCAGGAATTTTACTTCAAAAATTTGATATATAATAGTGTAGTAAGAAAATTTTATAAATTTTATATAATATCCTATATCATATCAGTATTATAGGATATAGATTCAAAAGTAGTTAGATAGTTCCTTCCAGTTTTTATAAATTCTACATGAGATTTGGTATCTGTCCTATCTATCCAACGCTGGCTCACTTCTATCACCGACCGATCCCCTGTTTCTCCACTTCTAATTTAGCAAAAACATGAAAAATAAACATGCACACACACACACTCACTCTCTCTCCCATTAGCCATCCTCTTGCACGTAGATTTTTAAGAAATTAAAGTTAAGGAAACATCCGTTTCGTTTTTAGTCTATATATCCCTTTTCCTTACGCAGGGTGTGATTCAAGAAAGGATTCAGAAAAACTGATAATTGATTGGAAGTGGGTGTATGTGCTGCGTGGGCATTGTGTACGAGTACGGTGGTGTTTAAGTATCAGTATACCTTTTACTATGACTTAGTGTAGATGATATGTTATTGATAGATTAGTAGTAGTTTTATTATGGGAAGACAATTTAATGTGAGAACTTTAGGCATCAAATAGGTGCTGATGTTCTCTCTGTCTAAAGCAGCAAATCTTAAGGCTTTTTCACAGCATGACAATGATAAGGATAGCAACCTTTTCCATTGAAGCAAGAAACGACTAGCACTATCATCAGAGGATAATGGCGAAGCAGTGGGTGAAGAAGTGGAATATGTTTCAAAAGATGGGGGAAACACTAATAAAAAGAAATTGTCTTTCAACAACACAATTCTCACTAATATGCCAGGAGTGTATGAAAGGTTCTACTTTCAAAATGCTACTCCCCCTACGAGTATGGAATATGATGATGAGAAGTGGAAAGGAGAGAAGGACATGTTGAATGCACATGTAGGTAAAGGAATCTATTATGTGAATTTCTCTTAGATAGAGGTTGAAATGTTAATTGCTCCATGGAAAAACACATTCATAGCAAAAATTTTAGGGCCAAAACTAGGATACAAGACCCTTTTAGATAAACTAACGAGGATGTAGAGGAAGTTAAACCCTATCAAACTAATCTACGTGGGTCGAGTTACTAACTAATCTCGTTGGAAAATAACATGGACTTCCAATGGTTCATAAGACATGGTCCATGGTTTGTGAATGGGAGGTAGCATTGAAGATATGGATTCCAAGTTTTTGACTATCTCTTCTTTTGACTTAGTAGTAGCATGGGTTCGCATTTTTGGTTTGTTAGCAGAATTTTGCTCTTCTCTAGCTATGCAGGGAATAAGGGAAAAGATTGGATTGGTTCTGAGGTATGACTCCTATATTGTGGGATTAGAGCAGGGAAGATTTGCTTGGATCTACATGCAATTAAATATTAATTCCCCACTTAAACACACCATTTTTATTAATAGAATCCCTTATAAGATCCTTTATGAAGGTTTATCGAAGATGTGTGATCAATGTGGTAGAATCAATCATTTGGCAAACCCCTATGACTTAAATGTCAACAAGTCAGTACCATTGATGTGGAGGAGAGGCATGTAGAACAAGAGGATGAAGGGGTATTTAGGGAAGGAGCAATAGGCAATTTGGATGAAGAGATTAGGAAAGAGTCAAATCTAGTAAACCCTTATAACTTAAATGTCAATAATGTTAATACCATGGATGTGGAGGAGAGGCATGTAGAACAAGAGGATGAAGGGGTATTAGGGGAAGGAGCATTACATAATTTGGATGAAGAGACTAGGAAAGACTCAAACTCATAAAATGGAAATTTCGAGAGTATGAATCAAAGTGTGAAGGAAAATGAATGTGAATTAAGTAATGAGTTTGACTTAAAGGATAATGAAGTGGCAAATAGAGGAATGATAAATATTGTATTAGAGGGAGGAGGTGATTGGACTAAAGTCTAATATAAGAAAAAACCTCAAAAAAGTAACTAGAAATGTAGCAGGGGAAAAAAAAGATCAAGGAAATAGCTTAGGGGGAAAATCGAGAAACCTAAGGGACTCAAAAACATAGTTTGGCATCATAAATTCGAATAGTGGTGACTATTGAAAAGTTTGAATAGACGGCTTCATTTGGAAAAATAAAGGAAAAGAAAATATAGAAAACCCAACCGTGTTTTCTTTTTCTTTAGAAAAATTGGAGTAGTTTTACTTTGAGAAAACCAGATAACGGAAAAACACTTCATCCCTTAAAAAGTTAGTAAGGAAAAATGGTCTTTCTGGTGGAAACACCTATCACGCTTCAACTTTTGAGAAGTGAATCTCCTATGCCGAAAGCAATTTTAGACTCAAAACTGTAGCAAATCTGAACTCCAACGAATGTGATAACTCTTAGAGCAGAAGTAGATGGCATGATGGTTCATAGCATAATATGGCAAAAGTATCAAGTTCTAGAAGTTATCTTTTAACCAACCTTCCTAATGGGACGGGACATTGTGATCAAACATGTTCAAGCCCAAACTAGGATGGAGGGGGTCTTAACTATAAAAATGCCGATGATGAGGGATGTCATAATGGGAAAAGATTTATTAGAGTTGTTGAGCCTATTTTTTCGGTTTTTTTATTTAAAAATTGATTTCTCATTTCCTGATTAATATTAATTCCTAACCCATTTAATATTAATTTTTGACTAAAGAAATTGAGGAATTTAATTTTTTTATTAAAAATAATTTTTGGAGTCGCTACTCGACCGAAGTCGGGAAAAGAAAAAAAAACCATAATCAATTAGGTGGATTGATTACAATTTGGCTACCGGTTTTTTATTTCAATTTTAAATGAAGAACCAGAGGGTTCCAAGTTCAGGGGTTAACCTATTAAACCCTTAACGGGTACCACTATCTATTTACCGAAATTAAGATTATTCTTCTAATTGTAATATTTAAAATAAAAAATAAATAAATAAAATCAAAAGAAAAAAGAACCTAAGTTTTTACAGATTTTATCGTCGCCTCGAAGGTGCCTACGTACTCGTTAACCGGGATTATACGATCGTAGTTCTTTTCGAAAACTTTATTGTGTTGGTTTATTTTAATTTTAAAAACTGCTCGAGTTTACGTTTTTAATTTATTCGGTTTATTTTAAAAAATCTAAAGGGGTCATAACTCTTGAATGTTATTGTTTTATAAAAAAAATTTCGCTAAAAGCCCTAAAATTTAAAAAGGATTTTTTATTAACTTTTATTTAAAAAAAACAATTTTCTATATGATAAATCCTTAAATAAGATCAAATCTTAACAAAAATAACCAATCCTAACAACTCCTAAGCTTACATAAAATATACATTCATTTAAATCAATACTTAATTTATCTAATTAAGAAAACTAATGTTAAAAGAAGAATACCTAAATTAATATATACATATATATATTATTGTTATTAAACAATTATTTATATATAAAAGACTAAGAATAAAAGCTCCTAAAACTAATATGTTCATATTCCTATATATTATATTCAATAACTAAAGATCTAAATAGTAATAATAATAATATAACAATAATAAATAAACAATTAAACAAACAATTTCGAAATTGGAAAGAAACGGACCTGAACTTCTTGATTACGTGATGAAGGATGATGACCGGCGTATAACAGAGTTGCTGTTGCGTGTGGATATTGGCGTCGGATTATTGTTTGAGTTTGCTTTGCTGCTGTCCTATTTGTTGCTGTCCTGTTTGCTGCTGTCCGCTTTGCTGCTGTCTGCCTTGTTCACTGCTGTCCGCTGTACTGCTATCCTGTTTGTTGCTGTCTGCCTTGTTCACTACTGTTCGCTGTGCTGTTGTCTTGTTCACTGCTATCTGCCTTGCTGCTGTCCCGTTCGTTGCTATCCTGTTCACTGCTGTCCTATTGCCGTAGGTTATGTGGATCGATGCTGCAGTAGGCTGTTGTTGGGAGAGAACTTGATCAGCGTGTATGTGTGCTGTCGGTGTGGTGTAAGGGTCAATGTTGTGTGTGTGCTATTGGCGTGGTTGCACTATCCGCCTGGTGTTGCTGCTGTTCGCCTGATTGTGCTGCTGTTCGCTTAGTGTTGTTGCTGTTTGCTTGATTATGCTGCTGTTTACCTGGTGTTGCTACAGTTGTGGGCTGATCAATGCTCAGCGAGAACTGTCCTATTTATGCTGTTGCTGCTGTTACGGTGATTTGTATGACAAGGGTTGTAGCGTTGGACAGTAGCGACTAGCGTGGGGTTAGTTTAGATGTCGGCTTGGAACGGAGATGGCGGCCTTTGTGTAGTATGTCTATATGAGTCGCGTCTTTACTGTTTTGACAAAGGAGATGGCCTGTTGTGTGACAAGGACTGCTTTCGTTAGACGGATGAGAGAATCTTCATTCTTTTTGGAAGTTTTTGTATTTATAAAAGCTAAATAAGAACATATCAAATCATATCTATTGTATCTAATTAAATTAGATTTGAATCATTGATATCAATCCAAATCTAATCAAATTAGATTCAAATTATTTTTGATTAGATATGAATTTTGCACGTTCAACTCGGGTTTTTCTTTTGTTTCATTTTTTTAATTTTTTATTTACCTTTTTTTTTGTAAAAATAAAAATAAAAAGATTGAAATAAAAGATACCTAAGTATCTAGTGAGATTCGAACCTCGAGTTATATCCAATCTAATACTCCAATATTTATCCGTTAGGTCATTAGCCTGCGCTTTGATATTCAGTAAATTAAATTATACTTAAACTACCCAATTCTCTAAAATAATTATTTGTACTAAATTAAACTAAAATTATTTGTTCATAATATAAGTTACTTTTTAAAAATCTACGAAATTTTTATAATTTTTCGTTTTTTTAGTATTTTCATCATTTTTTAATTTTTATTATTTTTTTATCTTTTATTAATTTTTTTGTTTATTATTTTTATTTTTGAATTAGGTACCCTTTTGTAAAAAAATAAAAAAATTAGGACTACAGTGGGGCAAAAATTATGTGTCTACAGTTACCCCTCTTTGTGGTAAAGTTTAGCAAAATTTTGCCACAAAAACAAAAGAGACACCATTTTTGCCTTGGGATGACTCCATCCTAAAGAATGTTAAGATAATTGATGAAGGTTAGTTTAATACGAAGAATAGCGGGGGGTAGTACCTTTGTGGGTTAACAAAAATCTCTAAAAAGAATAATGAAAACTTGATTGTGCCCTAATGAGCTGACTAACCAAGATGGTCAAAACATCCTTTGAGTTGGCTAAGACCTAAAGAATGAAGAAAATTTAGTCGTATCCTAATGAGCTGACTAGCCAAGGCGGTCAAAGCGCCCTTTGAGCTGGTTAAGGCCTAAAAGATGAGGAAAACTTGGTTGTGCCCTAATAAGCTGACTAGCCAAGGCCGTCAAAGCGCCCTTTGAGCTAGCTAAGACCTAAATAATGAAGAAAACTTGATCGTGCCCTAATGAGCTGACTAACCAAGGTCGTTAAAGCGCCCTTTGAGTTGGCTAAGACCTAAAGAATGAAGAAAACTTGATCATGCCCTAATGAGCTGATTAACCAAGACGGTCAAAGCGCCCTTTGAGCTGGCTAAGACCTAAAAATGAGGAAAACTTGGTCGTGCTCTAATGAGTTGACTAACCAAGATGGTCAAAACGCCCTTTGAGCTAGCTAAGACCTAAAGAATGAAGAAAATTTAGTCATGCCCTAATGAGCTGACTAGCCAAGACCTAAAAATAAGGAAAACTTGGTCGTACCCTAATGAGTTGACTAACCAAGATAGTCAAAATGCCCTTTGAGCTAGCTAAGACCTAAAGAATGAAGAAAATTTAGTCGTGCCTTAATGAGCTGACTAGCCAAGGCGGTCAAAGCGCCCTTTGAGCTGGTTAAGGCCTAAAAGATGAGGAAAACTTGGTCGTGCCCTAATAAGCTGACTAGCCAAGGCCGTCAAAGCGCCTTTTGAGTTGGCTAAGACCTAAAGAATGAAGAAAACTTGATCGTGCCCTAATGAGCTGACTAACTAAGGCGGTCAAAGCGCCCTTTGAGCTGGCTAAGACCTAAAGAATGATGGAAACTTGGCCGTGCCTTAATGAGTTGACTAACCAAGGCGGCAAAAGCACCCTTTGAGCTGGTTAAGACACGAAGAATGAAGGAAAACTTGGTCATTCCCTAATGAGCTGACTAACTAAAGCGGTCAAAGCGCCCTTTGAGCTGGCTAAGACTTAAAGAATGATGGAAACTTGGTCGTGCCCTAATGAGTTGACTAACCAAGGCGGCAAAAGCGTTCTTGGAGCTGGCTAAGACCCGAAGAATGAAGGAAAACTTGGTCGTACCTTAACGAGCTAACTAACCAAGGCGGCAAAAGCGCTCTTGGAGCTGGCTAAGACCCGAAGAATGAAGGAAAACTTGGTCGTACCCTAACGAGCTAACTAATCAAGGTGGTCAAAGCGCCTTTTGAGCTGGCTAAGACCTAAAAACAAGGAAAACTTGGTCGTGCCTTAATGAGTTAACTAACCAAGGTGGTCAAAATGCCTTTTGAGTTGGCTAAGACTTAAAAATGAGGAAAATTAGTCGTGCCCTAATGAGTTAACTAACCAAGGTGGTCAAAGCGCCCTTTGAGCTGGCTAAGACCTAAAGAATGAAGAAACTTGGTCGTGCCCTAATGAGTTGACTAACCAAGGCGGTAAAAGTGCCCTTTGAGTTGGTTAAGACCTAAAAATAAGCAAAACTTGGTCGTGCCCTGATGAGCTGACTAACCAAGGTGGTCAAAGCGCCTTTTGAGCTGGCTAAGACCTAAAAATAAAGAAAACTTGAATTTGGATAGCGCTTCTTGAGTTTACTAAATTCGTTGAAGAAATTTTGAGTCGGGTAACGTTTTATGAGTTAGATGATTGGGAGTTTAAGAAACTTTTGATTGGGACTACGCTTTACAAGCTGGCTAGCTCCTTAGGAGATTATAAATTGGGACTGTGTTTTGGGAGCCAATCGGAAGCTTAAGAAACTTTAGATTGGGACTGTGCTCTATGAGCTGGCTAGATCCTTAAATGAGAATATGAATTTGGATAGTGCTCCATGAACTAGCTAATGCGTTAAAGAAGATATGGATAGAAACAATGCTCTATGAACTGGCTATATCCTTGAGAAAATGGATAAAGAGTAAGTACCCTTTGGACTCGCTTTAACTTTATTGGCTAAGAAACATAGCTGACTCGAAAAAAAACTCTTGACTTGAGAAATTTACAAACAAGGGATTTGGTGAAAATTGTTTGTAACATGAATTGAAAATTTGGCCATTATGGATGAAATTGACTGGAAAATGAATGGAAAAACTTGTAACAAGCCTCCAGTTTCTCTCTCTCCTTTTCATGTCTTTTCATTTTTTTCCTTCTTTTTCCTTGAAAGTTTGCTAACGGATACGAATTCCTATTTAAAAGGTAAACGCTATAATCTCCGTAAGGTATCTATATGCACCCTAGTTTGTAACCTAGACAATGAGCCTCTTGAATAGGCCTTAAACATTCATTTTGTAAGAAAAAGGTAACTTACGATTAGTCTAGTTGAAGAGGACTTCCTTATGCACTCTTGGTTTAGACGTCTTTCTTGATTACTATTCCGAAAATTATAATCCAATTCGCAAGTGATATACTTTGATCGATCTGTTAGGTCTTTTTGGGTTCAGTATTGTAGATTTGGCTTTTGGTCAAATGGTTTCAAAAGAAGTTAATTGAGAGGGCTTATTTTGAAAAAAAGTGCTTTTGTCCAACCCAGGGGTTACAAGTTAAGAACCCTTAGGAATGAACTAGATGTACGCTTGCCTCAGTTTCAAAAATAATTTTTATCTTAGATAAATTATTCTTCAAAATTGGAAGAGTTTTGAGTAGGGAGGTATTGTGGGTGGGAAGTTCTTGTGTTTAAGAATTGAGTGGATAGAAAAGGTCTATGTTCATGATTTGGAGTATAATTTTGAACTGAATATAGAGTTTTTGGTTTGTGGTTGAGAACATGATTCTAAATGAATATGAAGTTTTGTGCTTTTGGTTGGGAATGCAATTCAAGGCCTTGTGTTTTTTTTTTTTTGAGTAACTTAAGCCTTCTTTGATTGGGGATTTACTCAAGCCTGATATTTGGGTATTTCTTCATTTTCTTTTCTCCTGGTTTTTTTCTTTTTCTTTTTTTTTTCTTTTTTCATTTCATTTCTTTCTTTTCTCTTCCCAAAAATAACTTTCTCTTTTGTCATGTTTCTGTCTTTAGATGAATCAAGGCCCGAAATCCATAGGTTTAGAGTGCGTTGGCTTAGGTAAAGTATGTGTGGCATTTGGGGTATTTAGAAAAATGTTAGCTCTTCCTCAAAGGGAACAATTTATTGAAAACAAAAATTATCCTTGAATTGTTATTACTGGGGTAAACATAAATCAGTTTTATCATTTTCTCCTAATTAATGACCCTATCCTCCAAATTGCCCCACTATAGGGTGGTTCTTGATAGGGTTTACATTTGAAAGGACTCTAGATCAGTCCGACGGGATTATCAAAGGATAATTGTGTTTGGGATTTGAAAATGAATGCCTAACTTCATTCCGGTTTGTGTATCAAATTCAAAATGGACCTCCTTTAAGGAATGAGTCCAATTTATCCTCACTATGATGTCTCTTAACTCTCAAAGTGTTTAAGGGTTAGTGTGTAGGATATAACTCGTCTCTTTTCATTTAAAACTTTTTAAAAGTGAGTTACCAATTCCTTACATAGGGATTGATTGACCTTAGGGTATTGACCTTACTCCCCAATTCCTTGGAACATGCCCCAGTTGTGAAATTTCAAAGATTAAATGCCCCATGCCCCAAACTTATAGGTCTTAACACCCTTAAGCTTCCATATGTGACTTTCGGTTAGGTTCTTTAGAGTTCAAATGGGCTGGAACTGACAACTTTTGAAGTAGAAGGGACTAATGAATTGCTCTTTTTGTTTGTACCGAGGATCAAGCTTAGGATAGTGTTTAATGGCTTTGTGTTTTGACTCGATTTATGGTTGGACTTGATGGCTCAAGCCTTGAGTTTGTTCAACTATCTTGATAGGCTAGGGCTCGGGTTTAGTTGGTTATTTTCTTGGGCC
Source organism: Lumnitzera racemosa (assembly GCA_024138005.1). Lineage (NCBI taxonomy): Eukaryota > Viridiplantae > Streptophyta > Magnoliopsida > Myrtales > Combretaceae > Lumnitzera > Lumnitzera racemosa. The sequence goes on along the minus strand of JAMXBC010000006.1, from coordinate 38,649,574 downwards.
AAGTGGGTCTGTTTAGCTTATTTGCCTTAATGAGCCAAGTACTTGTGTTTGTCCCGAACCCTATAAGGATTTGTAACCGTCAGTAAATTTCTTTTTTTTTTTTATAAAGAGAGAAAGAAAATGTGAAGGCTTTCATGTTACAGAACCCAAGTGATGAGATTGTAAATGGATGATTACGGAGGATTGCTTTCATAGAATTCTATATACAAGCCTATATAATTTATTGTTACTGAGGGTTTATTTACAAGCGAGGAATTCTAAAAAATAAAAGACTAAACAAAGAAAATATCTAAATCTTATTTATTCCAAATGAAAAGGGCTATTTGCAAAATGCTAAATTTACGTAAAAAAATGAATATTTCTGGTTAGTAGAATACTAGGCAAAATGATAACTACCCATTATTTTATAGCTTTGATTCTTTTCGTTTTGTTTCCTTTTTTTATTTTTATTTTTGTTTTTTATTTACTTCGTGAGGGTTGGGCTCAGCTGACGTGGGCTCAAATAAAAAGCGATAGATTCAGGCTCCCATAGATATACTAAGGCCCGTATTAAGGTAATATTTATAGGCTCTTCTATAGGGGTAAGATGAGCCCAATTTTATTCCTAATAAATTCTTACTTATTTGGGCTAAAATGTTAAAACCATATCTAGAGTATCTTTTAAGGACAATGAGGTGGGTAGACGTGGATCTGTTTGGAAGCCCTTTGACTCGATCTAGCCATGACTGATCAAAATCAGAATTGAAGTTACAATTACAATGTATTCTAAACTTTACATAAAATAATTACAAATTATCTACAAGGAAATATTATAACTACAACTTCATAACTGCCTTTATCCATTTAGGTTTATCATGTCATAGGTTCTTATAATTTCTTTGAAAAAAGTTTTTGTGTAATGCAAAAGGGTGGGTGCTAAAGGTTCTCAAGTTCTGCAATTACTACGTCTTTTCAAAACAACGATTCTGTGGTAGCATTTGAACTTGAGTGGGGTAGCCTGATCAGCCTCGGAAGGTGGTTACCCCACAACATCCGAAGCTTACACAATGGCCCCTCTCTTAAGCTCCTAAGACAGTCTGGTTTTGATCGTGTCTACTACGCATTTATGATGGAGAAAAACAGAATAAAAGTATAACTCCTAAAATTCCCCCTTAAATAAACTGCCACAACAAAAAAATGTTAGTAAAAAATAAATAAATAAAATGAACAAATACATAAAATAACATACCTAAGTTCTTTTTTTATTTTTATTATTTCATCTTATATATATATATATATTTTTTGAAAAATAATACTATTTTCAGCAACTTCTAGTGGCTAGCCTTCTAGTGGTCCTTAGTGGAGTCGCCAAACTGTTGAGCCTGTTTTTTTCATTTCTTATTTAAAAATTGATTTCTCATTTCCTGATTAATATTAAACCTTAACTCATTTAATATTAATCCTCGATTAAAGAAATTGAGAAATTTCGGTTTTTTATTAAAAATAATTTTTGGAGTCGCCATCCGATTGAAGTCGGGAAAAGAAAAAGAAACCGTAACCAATTGGATGGATTGATTACGATTTGGCTACGGTTTTTGATTTTAATTTTAAATGAAGAACTAGAGGGTTCTAAATTTGAGGGCTAACCTATTAAACCCTTAACGGGTACCACTATTTATTTACCGAAATTAGGATTTTTTTCTAATTGTAATATTTAAAAATAAATAAATAAATAAAATCAAAAGAAAAAAGAACTTAAATTTCTACAGATTTTATCATCGCCCCGACGGTACCTACGTACTCGTTAACCTGGATCAGACGATCGTAGTTCTTTTCGAAAACTTTAATGTATTGGTTTATTTTAATTTTAAAAACTACCCAAGTTTACATTTTTAATTTATTTGGTTTATTTTAAAAAGTCTAAAGGAGTCATAACTCTTGAATGTTATTGTTTTATAAAAAAATTTCGCTAAAAGCCCTAAAATTTTAAAAAGGATTTTTTATTAACTTTTATTTTAAAAAAAAAACAACTTTCTATATGACAAATCCTTAAACAAGATTAAATCTTAACAAAAATAACCAATCCTAACAACTCCTAAACTAACATAAAATGTACATTCACTTAAATCAATACTTAATTTATCTAATCAAGAAAACTAATGTTAAAAGAAGAATACCTAAATTAATATATACATATATATATTATTGTTATTAAACAATTATCTATATATAAAAGACTAAGAATAAAAGCTCCTAAAACTAATATGTTCATATTCTTATATATTATATTCAATAACTAAAGATCTAAATAGTAATAATAATAATATAACAATAATAAATAAACAATTAAACAAACAATTTCGAAATTGGAAAGAAATGGACCTGAACTTCTTGATTACGTGATGAAGGATGATGACCGGCGTATAACAGAGTTGCTGTTGCGTGTGGCTATTGGCGTCGGATTATTGTTTGAGTTTGCTTCGCTGCTGTCCTGTTTGTTGCTGTCCTATTTGCTGCTGTCCTGTTCGCTGCTGTCTGCTTTGTTCACTATTGTTCGCTGTGCTACTGTCTTGTTTGCTGTTGTCTTGTTTGCTGCTATCTGCCTTGTTATTGTCTTGTTTGCAGTTGTTCGCTGTATTGCTGTCTTGTTCGCTGCTATCTGCCTTACTGCTGTCCTGTTCGCTGCTGTCTGCCGTGCTACTATCCTGTTTGCTGCTATCCTGTTGCCGTGGGTTATGTGGATCGATGTTGCAATGGGCTGTTGTTGGGAGAGAACTTGATCAGCGTATGTATGCGCTGTAAGCGTGGTGTAAGGGTCAATGTTGTGTATGTGCTATTGGCATGGTTGCGCTATCCACTTGATGTTGCTGCTGTTCGCCTAATCGTGCTGCTGTTCGCTTGGTGTTGCTGCTGTTTGCCTGATCATGCTGCTGTTCGCCTAGTGTTGCTGCAGTTGAGGGCTGATCAATGCTCGGCGAGAACTGTCCTATGTGCTTAATAAAAAACCTAAATTTTTCAATTTTTTTAGTCAAGGATCAATATTACGTGAGTTTGGGTTTAGTATTAATTAGAAAATGAAAAATCAAATTAAAATAAAAAAATTGAAAAATTAGGCTCGATAGTTTGGTGACTCTACTAGGGACCGTCAAAAAGGCTAGCCACTAGAATTTACCGAAAATAGGATTATTTTTCCAAAAATAAAAAAGTAATAGAAAAAGAGAGAATACTTAGGTCTATTATGTTATTTATTTTATTTCTTTATTTACTGACATTTTTTTTTACAATTAATTTAGGAGGGTAGTTTTAGGGGTATGTTTTATTTTATTTTATTTTCTGTATTATAAATGTATGGTAGATACGGTCAGAACTAGGTTGTCTTAGGGCCTTTGGAGGGGGGCCATTATGTAAGCTTCGAATGTTGTAGGGCAACGACCTTCCGGAGTTGATCAGGTTACCTTACTCAATTTTAGATGTAACCATAGAAGTGTTGCTTTGAAAAAACATGATGGTTGCAGAACTTGAGGACCTTTAGAATCTACCATTGCATCACATGAAAACCTTTTCTAAAAAATCAAAAGAACCCATGGTATGGCAGACTGAAACGAACAAGGGTAGTTGTGAAGTTATAATTGTGTTATTTCCTTGTAAATAATTTGTGTAAAGTTTAGAATAGGTTGTGATTGTAAGTTTGATTTTTTTTACATGGGCATCACTAGATTAAGTCAGGAGCCCTTTGAAGAAATTCATGTCCACCCACCACATTGGCCTCAAAGATTGCTTTAGATGTGGTTTTGGCTTTTCAGCCCAAATAAGTAGGAGTTTATCAAGAATAAGATTGGGCTTATCCTTTATCTACAGAAGATCCACGTGAATATCTCTTTAGTGTGGGCTTTAGTTCACCTATGGGAGCTCAAATCCATCGGTTTCTGTTTAGGCCTACATTAGCTAAGCCCAACTTTAGAAGAGTACTCCTAATTGTTGTGGGCCCTTACTATCACAGATGAGGTTTATGTTTTGGACTTGGAAGCTGCAGCACTAAAGATCTTTAGAAATTTGTTAAGAATAAGAAAAAATGACATAAATAGAGTTCTAAATTAAGGAAAACCATTCGCTTGGAGGATGTCATGGACTGGTTTTCTACTAAACTAAAGCATATAGACAAATGGAAGGTTTTTTGTGCAAACTTGGAAGCATGGCACCAACATCGAGTTAATGCTTTTATATTGGTGGTCTTCAATACTATCTTGTTCCCTGATGATAGACGTCGAGTCTACTTCAGAATTGCAGAACTCGTAACCCAATTTCTTGAAAGAAAATCATATGTTTCGGCCCTCCTAGTTGAGCAAATCCGGTCATTGAATCATTTGAAAAGGAAGAAATGAGGAGATTTGAAGACTAATATGGTTCCACTTGTAGTCTAGTTCGTCAGCCATAAGAGAGGTTACCAATTCGATTTCAATTGGGCCAAGTTTACCCAATAATATGTTCTCATCAAGTCTTTTGAAGAAAGAATTAAGCTGCCAGGAGACATAGCTACCCACTACTGGGTTCAATACTTTCAGAGCATGAAAGCGGAAGAGCTACTATAGACACCTAGGTGGTTTGCAAGCAAGGAAATGATAAGAGAATGTGGAGATTTCAAGGTAGTGCCCTTAATTGGCTTCAATCTATATATTGGATACGTTCCAGCCAAGGGACTCGTTGAAGACATGATCCCTAAACCATAATTAGAAGCTGTCTCATTGGACTTTCATGACCCCAGCATGTTGTTGGCTGATAAAGTGGCTAAACTCTTAAGCATCCGAGCCCTTTGGTGTACAAGAAAAGCCACCCCTACCACCAAGGGGATAGTAAGCAAGGGTTAGACAACCAAAGGACTTCTTTATCACCAATTGAAGAAACTAAAAGATATGGAATTGAACAAGGAGAAGCAAAAAGTTTAAGTTGAAGCTGAACTCAAGAAAGCAAGAAAAAGAGACTAAGAGTTGGAGAATAGCTGTGAGGAGTATCATCAGAAGATAAAGGCATTAGAGCAAGAAGAGGCTCCTAAGATCGGAAAGAGGAAAAAAACTCAAAATAAGCTTAATAGCCATAGGAAGATTAGAATTTAGAATTTAGGCTCTTTTAATGTTTTCTTTCTTTAGGATTTTTTTTCAAATAGAATAAGTGATGAAAAGCTTCACAGTTGTAAAAATTAATAAAAATTAGTTAGGTTTTGCCACATCAAAGGCCTTTTACCAATTCTTAATTTTCATTGCATTCGTATGTCGTACATCTTGCATTTGAAAATTTAATGACTTTTTCTTAGAAAAATGTAATATATGCTAACCCTTTATTGAGTTTTCACAGTTAAAATCTCAAGATATCTTCTTAATGTCAAGTCTTTCAGAGAAGTTTGATTAGAATATGTTCCCAGACCAGGATAGCTACTACTTAAGGAGATGACAAAGAGCCCGAGATCAATGATCCCTCCAAGTTAAGGTTCCGTTCCATCGAAAGGGCTATGAAGAAGATGGTAGAACAAATGAGCTTCCTAGTAGACAGCACAATGCTAGCTAATGAGGAAAGTTCCAAGGCCTATTAAGGGAAGAATACTGAGGCTCTCGAAGTAGAACATGACTATCCAAAAGATCTATTTGAGTCTGAAGGAGTTTATCCAAAAGTCAACCTGACATTTAAACCTAACATATATGTGGCCCCAAAACCAGCTAATTTAGGGCCTAGTATAGACATCTTGAAAGAATTGGAAAAAAAAAAAAATTGATGCAACAAATAGCTGAGAATATGAAATCACTTGTAGGGTATGATGGATTTGAATAGGTGGGGATCATTGAGTTTTCTACATATGACATCGGAGCTTACCTTGAGAAGTTTAAGGTACCAAAATTTGAAAAGTATAACGGGACGGATGCCTGAAGCCCCATACCAAGTTGTATGTCAGGAAGATAGGTAAATATGTCTAATATGATTTACTCATGGTATAAACGTTCTAAGATAGTTTGACGGGGCCGGCCTTAACTTGGTACGCCCAACTTGACCTAAACTAGATCAATACATGAGAGAAACTTGCAAGGGCTTTTTATGAGTAATATAAGTTCAATGTAAAAGTGGCTCCAACTATGATGGATTTAGTCGCCTTGTGGAAAAAGAAGAATGAATCGTTCAAAGAGTATGCTCAAAGGTGAATGTCTTTAGCTGCAAGAATATCTACTCCTACTACTGAAAAGGAGCTCACATTAGCTTTCATTAACACCTTAGATAGACCTTATTTCTCCCATCTCATTGGGCAAGCCTCGTCTAGTTTTATTGAAGTGGTAGTAGTAGGGTGTAGGATTGAAAGTGTTGTCTCCTCCGACAAGCTTCAAGAACCAGTAGATAGAAGGCCACCGATTTCATCATCTGGTCCTAAACCAGCAGGCAACAAGCTTAAAGAATCTACGGTCAGCATGCTAAACTCTAATGTCAGACTAAACGCCCAAGTCGCTTTTAGAACAAATTTACCTTTGACTCAGTAACAATTGAGAGACCAGCCTTAAGCTAATAGGACCTTTAGACAATTTACCAAGATATCGGTTCCCTTAAGTCAAGTCTTCGAGAAGTTGCGAAAAGATAATTTGATACAATATGAACTTCCTAGTGATCGGTATAAGCTGAGAATCTTTGACCCTACAATAAAATGGGAACATCATTGTGGGAAAGTAAGGCATTTGACTGATTCATACTGGAGATTGAGGAATAGAATTCAAGACCCGATAGATGAAGGGATAGTGTAGTTAGATTTTGTAGAAGCCTCAGCTCTTAATGTTAACAATAATCTTCTACTTAACTACAGATTGATTATTGGTATGATTTTTTATGATTGTATTGTCAACGTCATTAGTTTAGAAAAGAAGCTTAAGGTTTTCGAGTTCTACACAAGCGAGTAGGCTCTAAAAGTGAAGAGTTACACATTTTATGTACCGTTAGCACTAGAAAATTACAAAGCTACCTTATTTAACTATCACGTGGTAAATTAGGAGAAACCAAATTCCTTAGTTAGGGGGATTACTCGATCAGGAAAGATTTACCACCTAAGAGAAGAGCAAGAGAGGAGGACTATACTAGAGGAATCAAATGATAAAATGACGGCCGAATATGTTGAAGGGCTATAAGCTTTTACCAAGATGATCAAGTCGAGTGAGTATAAGTTCATGGACTAACTTAGTAAGACTCCAGCATAGATATCATTGATGAGCTTGTTAATCACATTCGAACTATACAGGGAGGCTTTGTTTTGCACTTTAAAGGAGGTGAAGGTCCTTTGTGAAATTCCAACTAAGAAGACAAGACTAGTCACTAATTTCGTCTTCGCCATGGATCGAATTTCTTTTTCGACAGAAGAGTTAGGCGAAGAAGGGAATAAGCACACGAAATCACTTTTCATTATGGTTAGGAGTAATGATATAATCATTACTAGAGTAGTCATTAACAACGGATCATCGTTGAACATCTATCCACTCGCCATCTTGGATTTGCTAGGTATTGAGACGTCTGCAATTAGGCCTTCTTTTGCAACAGTTAGGGCCTTTGATGGTTTTAGAGGAGAGATTATAGGGGAAATAGATTTATCTGTAAGTATTAGCCTTTAGTACTTCACTATCCGATTGTAGGTCATGGATATCCTATGATCTTTCAACTTACTTTTAGGAAGACCTTGGATTCATGCAGTAGGGGCTATACCTTTGAGCTTGCACCAGAAGTTGAAGTTTATCTCAAATGGCCAAGTAATTACTATTTTAGTATATCAAGATTATGAAATTTAAAAGGAAACGGCCATACCCTATATAAGAAGTGAAGGGAAAGAAGAGTTGGGCTGATAGATGTTTGAGGAAGTAAGCATGATTACTGGTCTCGAGAGAGAAGAAGATAAAAGAATAGAATTCAAGGAAGGCCAAATCGACACCTATGGTCTTGGTTACGACATCACCCTGGTAAAAGAATTCCAGAAGAAACAAGCAAGGGGCAAGAGAGGTGATAGATTATACCATGCCCTAATGACTTTCCCGCCGCTAGTTGAGACATTCATATGGGTAAAGACTCAAGCCCAGGAATCTGCCAATAAAGGATCGACAAGCTCACCTAAGTGCTAACACCATTTGAATAACTGGTTCTCCATCCCGGTGAAAGACAATAGGTCTTCCCTAGGGTAAAGGGTGACCTGTAGTTAGTATTTTTTGAATTTTTATTTTTCAATAGTCATCGTTACAAATGTATTGTTAAAAATTTCATTCAAAAACATTAGTTAAGCCTTTATCTCATTTGTGATTCACTTCCATTCATTCAATAAAATCTTAGTTCGTTTCTTTCCTTTGTTGTGTTTTAGTTCTCTTTTGCTGACATACACTTTTCTTTATGCACTTTGCCCAAGTTTAATGAACTTAGTAAAAACTGGGAATACCTTACGCAGGTAGAAAATGAGGATATCAATATCGTGTCCGGCTCTACTGGGTTAGTCGTTGGGAATGATGTCGATAACCATAGTAATATATAAGAGGAATGGCAAAAACATGAATTGGGTAGAATTACTATCGATGAACCGATTGAAACGGTTAATGTAGGGGATGAAAATAATCTTAAGAATCTAAAAATCAAAGAGAATCTAAAAGAGAAACAAAAAACGAAAATGATTGCTAGGGTTGGACCCGTCAATTGTAGTCTACCGTTTACTTACACAGGAAGATGCTAAGCTTAAATAGCAAAAGTTAAGGAGGTTTCAACTTGATGTCTTGTTGAAAATCAAGGAGGAGGTTAAGAAATTATTGGAAGTTAGATTCATTGAGGTATCTGATTACTTGGAATGGGTAGCCAATATTGTTCTAGTGATGAAGAAGAATGCGAAAATCAGAGTGTGTGTAGACTTTCGAGATCTCAACCAAGCAACACCTAAAGATAACTTTCCATTGCCTTACATTGATGTCTTGGTGGATAACACCGCCGAGAACCATCTGTTCTCATTCATGGATGGTTTTTCGAGATACATTCAAATTCGAATGTCCGAAGAGGATATGATAAAGACGACTTTTGTTATGACTTGGGGTACATTTTGCTACAAAGTGATGTTGCTTAAGCTAAAAAACGCTGGGGCAATATATTATAGGGCAATGGTTACAATGTTTCATGATGTGATCAATAAAGAGATAGAAGTGTATGTCGATGATATGATTGCGAAATCTAGGGAAGAGGAACATTACCTAGAAAACATGAGGAAGCTATTTAACAGATAGAGGAAATTCCAGCTAAAGTTGAATTTGGAAAAGTGCACTTTTGGAGTGATGTTAGGAAAATTGCTGGGTTTCATAATCAGCCAAAGGGGTATTGAAGTCAATCCTGATAAAGCCAAAGCTATAATTGATATGTCTCCTTCACGCCCACTCAAGGAAGTAAGAGGGTCGTTGGGGTGTTTAAATTATATAGCTCGATTCATATCTTAGCTACAAACAAATGCTGCCCTCTTTTCAAGCTATTGAAAAAGAAGGCAAGGGTCAATTAGGATGAGGAATGTGAAGAAGCTTTTGCAAGAATTAAATAATACCTTATGAATCCACCAGTGTTGGTGGCTCTTAAGCTCGGAAAGTCATTGTTTTTATACCTAACCATATTACCCAAATCTATAGGGTCTATACTCGATCAAAAGGATGAAGAAGGGAAGGAGTGGGCTGTTTATTATTTGACCAATAAGTTCATAAAAGAGGAGTAGAAATACTTGGAAGCCGAAAGAACTTGTTGTGCATCATCTTGGATCATGCATTGGCTTAGATAATACATACTTTACTACCAAATCGAGTTGATAATACAACATGAACCTTAAAGATTTAGCAAAAAAACCGACCCTCACTGGTAGAGTTTTGAAGTAGCAGATGTTATTGTTAGAATTTGACACCAAGTATATGAGCCAAAGCTCAGTTAAGGGGAAGGCCTTGGCAGATCAATTAGTAGAAAATCCTTCTGAGGATATCCTTCTGAGGATATCCTTCAAGAAGCATGAGTTGAGTTTCTTGATGAAAATATTTTGGCGATAGAAAATTGTTCTGATAGTGAAGCAGTTGAGAAGCACTTAAGATGGAAATATTCTTTAATGGAGCAGCTAATGTGTCAGGATGTGGAGTTAGGGTAATTCTGATGCCCTTGAAGGTACATAATTCCTGATCGCTGTAAGATTGGCTTTCCCGTGTACTAACAATATTGCAGAATACGAGGCATGTATTTTGGGACTTAAAATCGCTTTGTTTAAGGAGATATGGAAATGAGAGGTATAAGGAGATTCTTTGATAATCATAGGCCAAGGTTAGGGTGAATATAAGATGAAAGACCCCAAGTTAGTATCTTACCATTAACAATTGGCCGAGTTGATCGCTAAGTTTGAAAAGATTACCTTCATGTACGTACTGAGGGTTCAGAACCAATTCGCTGATGCCCTAGCTACCTTAGCATCTATGATCCATATATCAAGAGGAGTAGAGATTCAGCCACTTAAGATTGAAGTTGAAGAAAAGCCCGCATTTTGTTTGGTAATGGAAAGTTCATGTAAGGAAAAGCCTTAGTATCATGATATCAAAAAATTTTTTCAACATGGAACGTACCCCGAAGAAGCTAAGAAGAAGGATAAGAAGATGATTAGAAGATTAGCTACTTAGTATTTGATAAGTGAGTCTATTTTGTACCAACGATTGTTTGACGGTACACTTTTATGGTATGTAGATGGGAAAGAGGTAGAGTTTCTAGTAAAATAAGTACACGGGGGAGTGTGTAGCCCCCACATGAACAGCTATATGCTTGCCAAGAAAATTATGAGGATGGGATATTATTGGTTGACTATAGAAAGAGATTGTATCAAACATGTCAGATATTGTCATTTGCGTCGGATTTATGTGAACAAAGTAAGTGCTCCGCCTTAAGAATTGCATACATTATCTGCACTATGGTCTTTTTCAATGTGGGGAATAGACATCATTGGCCCGATCACTCTGAAGGCGTCTAATGGACATCAATTTATACTGGTAACTATTGATTATTTTACTAAGTAGGTTGAAGCCTCATCTTACTCTAGTATGATGAAGGGAGTAGTGGTCAAGTTCATTAAGAGAGATATACTAGCTTGATATGGCACATTAGAGACAATTATTACTGATAATGGTATGAACTTGAACAATAAATTAATGTTAGAATTGTGTTGGCAGTTCAGGATTATTTACAGAAATTCTAGTCCTTATTGGCCTCAGATGAATGAAGCCGTGGAAGCGGCCAACAAGAGTATCAAAAGAATTATCGAGAAGATGGTCGTCACATATCGAGATTGGCATGAGATATTACCATTTGCACTCATGGCCTATTGAACTTCTATCAGAACATCAATAGGGGTAACCCCCTACTTGTTGGTATATGGGATGGAGGCTGTGCTACTAGTTGAAGTCAAAATCTCTTAGGGTATTGTCAAAAACTTAGTTAGATGAGGCTGATTGGATAAAAAAATGAAGTGAGTAGTTGAATCTGATTGATGAGAAGAGATTAGTAGCTTCATGCTACAACATCTGCTATCATCAATGAATAGCTAGGGCTTTCAATAGGAAAGTGCAACCTTGAAGTTTTGAGTAGGGAGACATGGTGCTGAGGAAGACTTTGCCTAATACACATGATTCGAGAGGGAAGTTTGCTCTAAACTATAAAGAACCTTACATTGTGAAGAAGGTATTGCTTGGGGGAGCTATAATCCTATCTCAAATGGACGGTCTGGATTTGAAAGACTCAGTAAACGCTAACTCGTTGAAAATGTACTACCCTTGAAAGATCAATAGAATTTTTGCTTAGATTATGAAATGCAAACAATCTTAATATTACTATGGTCTCATTTTCACTTTTTACAAGCAAAGTTGGTATTCTTAGTAGTTGTTGATATTGGATAATGTCTCTAGCCCCTTTCTCGTTCTACTAAAAGTCCTCACTCCTCACTCTTTCCAAATAAACCTTATGCATAAGAAACACAAGAAAAATAAACGCTTAATTTGGAATGATGTCAATTGATAAAAATTCTCTTATTACTTTATTATAATTCATCCTCCCAAAAAGGGAGATTTGTTTTCTATTTTTCAGAATAGGGCCATGTTCATAAAGAGTAATGGGTAGTAGATAAATAGCAACTCACTTAAAGGAGGAAGTTTACATGGAAAACCATTTAAGTTGGATCAGAAATTTAAGATGGGATATCTTTGCTTAAGAGATGAAGATGTTTCATTTGTTAAAGTTGCCTTCTTGAATGCGTCTTTAAGTGTAATGCATGTTTATTTGTTTTAGGCTTAAATTGCTTTCTAAAAAGAAAAGAAAAAAAAGGAAGAGAAGAAGAAAAAGAAAAGAAAAGAAAAGAAAAGGGGTAGAAGAAGCTAGAAGAAGAAGAGCAAGAAGAAGAAGAGGAAAAAGAAAGGGTCAAAACCGTTGGTTTTAATTCGAATGGTTAAGAAAGGATTTGATTGTTTAAGAACTATTGCTAGAGCCAGGTAAGTGGCTCTGAGCTTTAAACATTGCATTTACATTTGTTCTCTCCTTGGCAACGGTAGCCACTTAATTCTTAAAATTTTGTTTCAGCTGGCTCTTTGAACTCAGTACCATTTGATAGTTTCTTAGGCTTCTAGCTGGCTCATAGAGCATTACCCTGATTCATGTTCTCACTAAGGGATCAACCCAGCTTATAGAGTGTTACCTTGGTTTATATTCTCTTTTAGGGATTTAGCCAGCTCATAGAGCACAATTCTGATTCAAGTTTTCTTATCTTTAGGTTTTAGTCAGCTTAAGGAGTGCTCTGACTACTTTGGTTAGTCAGCTTATGAGGGGTATGACCAAGTTTCTATATCTTTTAGGGCTTTAGCCAGCTCAAGGAGTGCTTTGCCCACCTTAGTTAGCTAGCTAGCTTATTAAGGCATGACCAAACTTTCTAAATTTATTTTAGGTTTTAGCCAATTTAAGGAGTGCTTTGACTGCTTTGGTTAGTTAGCTCATTAGAGCATAACCAAGTTTTCTTATTTTTAGGTCTTAGCCAGCTCAAGGAGCGTTTTAACCGCCTTGGTTAGTCAGCTCATCGGGGTACGATTAAGTTTTTTTCATTCTTTAGGGTTTTAGCTAGCTTTAGGAGCGCTTACCCATCTCATCCAGTTTAGGACCTTAGCCAACTCAAGGAGCGCTTCGCCTGCCTTGGTTAGTTAGCTCATTAGGGCATGACCAAGTTTTCTTATCTTTAGGTCATAGCCAGCTTAAGGAGTACTTTGACCACCTTGGTTAGTTAGCCCATGAGGGGCTTGACCAAGTTTCCATATCTTTTAGGGCCTTAGTCAACTCAAGGAGCGTTTTGCCCGCCTTAGTTAGTCAGCTCATTAGGGTACGACCAAGTTTTCTCAATTCATTTTAGGTCTTAGCCAGCTCAAGGAGTATTTTGACTGCCTTGGTTAGTCAGCTCATTAGGGTACGACCAAATATTCTTATTTTTAGGTTTTAGCCAGCTTGAGGTGCATTTTGACGGCCTTGGTTAGTTAGCTTTTTAGGGTACGATCAAGTTTTTCTTATTCTTTAGGGTTTTAGCCAATTCTAGGAGCGCTTACTCATCTCATCTAGTTTAAGGCCTTAGTCAACTCAAGAAGCGCTTCGCCCACCTTGGTTAGTCAGCTCATTAGGGCATGACTAAGCTTTCTCAATTCATTTTTAAATCTTAGTTAGCTCAAGGAGCGCTTTAACCGCCTTGGTTAGTCAGCTCATTAGGGTACGACTAAGCTTTCTCAATTCATTTTAGGTTTTAGCCAGCTTAAGGAGCGCTTCGCTTGCCTTGGTTAGTCAGCTCATTAGGGCATTACTAAGTTTTCTTATTTTTAGGTCTTAGTCAGCTCAAGGAGCGCTTTGACCACCTTGGTTAGTTAGCTCATTAGGGTACGACTAAGTTTTCTCAATTCATTTTAGGGCCTTAACTAACTTAAGGAGCACTTCACTCGCCTTGGTTAGTTAGCTCATTGGAGCATGACCAAGTTTTCTTATTTTTAGGTCTTAGCTAACTCAAGGAGTGCTTCGCTCGCCTTAGTTAGTTAGCTTATTAGGACATGATTAAGTTTTCATATTTTTAGGTCATAACTAGCTTAAGGAGCGCTTTGACCACCTTGGTTAGTTAGCTCATTGGAGCATGACTGAGTTCTCACGATTCTCTTTAGGATTCTTGCCAACCTACAGGAGCGCTACTTTCACTTCTATTCGTTCAAGCTTATCGTCATCAAAATCCTTAATGGCTTATTCTTGCGATAGATAGCTAGTCGTAATGTTTCTTAGGATAGAGTCATCTTGAGGTAAAAATGGTGTTTCTTTTATCTTTGTGGTAAGGTTTTATTTAAATTTCTCCATAAAGAGGGGTAACTGTATACACTAAATTTTTGCTTCCCATAGTTCTAATTTTTGTTTTTTAATAAGGTCTTAATTCTAAAATAAAAAATATAAAAAATTGAAAAAATCATAAAAATACAAAAAGCATGAAAAAAAAATTATAAAGATATTTTAGGTTTTTAGAAAATAAATTATTTTAGGTCAATAGGTTTAGTTTTAGCTTGGTTTAAATAATTATTTTAGAGAGTTACGTGGTTTAAGTATAATTTGATTGTACTAAATATTAAAGTATTAGTTAATGGTTTAACGGATAAGTATTGGAGTATTAATATTGCATTAGCTTAAAGCCATTAGGTCGAATCTCGTTAGGCACTTATGTGAGTTTTATTTTTTTCTATTTTTTTTAAAAGCGAGTTGAGCGTATGGGATCCATATCTTTTGAATCAAATTTAATTGGATTTGAATCATCATAAAAGATTTAAATTTACTTTGATTTATATCTGAATATAATTTTGATTTTTAGCAAAATGGATTTAAATCGGTATAAATGGTTTAAATCTAATTTGATTTTTATCAAATTAAATCAAAATCAATATAAAAAATTCGATTTGATATGATTTTTGAGCTTTATAAATACAAGACGTGCAACATAAAAATTACAAAATTTACACACACTCCACCTGAGCAAGCTTCATACATCAATCCCCAACTCAACACTAAGCATATACCCATCCTTGCGTGGACAACGGACAATGGACAGCAAACAACAACCCAAACCTGCGAACCCCAAAAACAGCCGCTTTGTCCCAAGCACCATCATTTCACTTTCATCATTCACAGAGCACTCCAACACATGCCCTAACCTAATGCCGTGCAGTATCATCGATGACCAGAGCCCTAACCCCATCCGACATTCGACACTCATACAACACACGTAAGCCATAATATTAAACATAGCAATCTTTTTCCTCCCTCTCGTGTGTCTACTGCAGCACTCTACAGTCACACCGATCAGTGCGCGATACGCAACTGCAACCACAATAAATGCATAGCCATGCCACTGACTTCATCTATGCCTGTAGTAGTATTCCAGATAGGCCATACGATCAGTAGCTCCATGACTCCGATTAGCATAAACCGAATCCATTACTGCCCACAGGACGAACACCATCTAGCTACGGCGCATATCACAATACAAACCGAACACTATCACTACATGACTGTACTCCACACCACAGTAGCTTTTTATCCACGCCGATGCAAAGCTGACTCCAACTTCAACATCAACTGCAACACTCCTTCTCTCTCGACGCCGAACAGCCCCATTGAACAGCATCATCTTCAACAACATTCTACGGTCGGCACTCCAACGCCCATTGCTGCTGCACTGTTCGGAAGCTAAGTCCACAACTGCAGTTCAGCCACCGTCGCAAGCACAACCCACGCTGTTTCGTGATCAGCTGCGACCGCTGCTCCATCCACGCCAAGCTCCAGTCGCGAGAGCAGTTGCACAGATCACTGCAGCAAGTAACCAATGCCAGTAAACAACTGACGCTAGCAACAACCGGACGCCAACTCAGGATAACATCAATTTCCATGTGCAGTCACGCACAACAGGAACAACAATCAGGTTCGGTTGCTAGATTATTTATTTATTTATTATTGTTTGATTGTTATTATTATGTTTTAGTTCCTTAATTATTTAATAATATATATATATATATATTAGTTATGAGACTTTTAACATTAGTTTTTAGATATTAAGTATATTACATAGTTTTATTAATTTATTTAGATAAGTAGTTGTTAACAATAAAAAATATAGGTGTGCATATATATATATATATATATTAGCTTAGGATTTTTTTCTGGATTAGGGTTTTTTTTTTTAGAAATTATCATATAGAAAATTATTTTTTTTTTAAAAATAAAAATCAACAAAAGGAACTTTTTACAAAAAGATTATAGCGTTTTTTGATCACTTATGAGTTAGGACCCCTATATATTTTGTTTGAATGAATCGAATTGGTAACTATGTAAACTTAGCCGGTTTTTAAAATTAAAATCAACTAACACACTAAAGTTTTTTGGAAAGAATTACAGTCGTCTAATCTCGATTAGTGGGTACATAGGCTCCTTCGGGGATGCTAAAATCTGTAGAAACCTAGTTTTTTTTTTTTATTTTTTATTTTTCATTTTTTTCTTAAAAATATATAAAAAAAGATAATTTGAAGAATAAGCCTAATTTCAATAAATAGATAGTAGTACCTGTTAGGGTTTAATAGGTTAGCCTCCGAACTTAGAACCCTTTAGTTCTTTATTCAAATTGAAATTAAAGATCGATAGTTAAATTGTAATCAAACAATCCATTTGATTATGGTTTCTTCTTTTTTTTTTCTGACTCCAATTAGGTGGCAACTCTAAAATGTTTTTTTTTTAATATAAAAAACTTGAATTTTCTAATTTCTCTAGTCGAGGATTAATATTAAATGGGTTTGGGTTTAGTAGTAATCAGAAAATGGGAAATTAAATTAAAATAAGAAAACCAAAAAATAAGGCTCGATAAATATTCTGAAGTTTTTATGTATGTAGATTTAGGGAAAAATTTTATTTTGATGAATTTATGCTTCGAAATATATATGCTTAAAAAATCTCGTAAATTTGAGTTTTGTTTGAATTAGAAATAAATGACTTTCAGAGTGTAGTTTTAAGATCAAAATTTTTTTATAGACTATTTAGAGGATGTAGAACAGTGCTACGAAGAGATTTTTTATTGTTTAATTTTTGAAAATTTTTAAATGATTTTTAGGTTTTAAAATGATATATAAAATTTGTGGTTTTAGGCTAATTAGGTAATTAAATAGATAATTACTAATTTAGTGTGTAATTTGGTGTTTAAGGATGTTAATATTTGATGAAGTATGATACTTGTGGTATTTAGGGTGTTAGATGTAATTATTATGTAGTAAATATATGTAATTAATAATATGTGGAATTGGAAATATAATAAATAGAAAATATTAGGTTAAAAATTGATAATATAGTAATAATAATAAAACACAATAGATCTGATATGAACCTAAATTTTGGTGAATTATATGAAAAATGTAAATTTTTATCACATCGAGAGTCAATTCGATAACTAAATTAGAATTAGGGTATAGTGTATGGACCAGAATATTAGTTAAGGGCCAAATGTGATATTTATGATACTTGAATATAATGTGATTAATTTCATATTATGGTTCGGAACGTTTTCTTAGGATTTATGTATAATATCCGTTGTTGAAACTGAATTGGAACCTAAATTAGAACTGGATTCGGAAATTGATTCCAAAACTAAGTTAGAATGAATTGGTAATAAATAATATATATATATATATGTGGAAAATCGAGTCAAATAAAAACCTAAAGTTTATATATATTGTAAGGATATGAATACTAAAAGAGTATTTATATTATAGGATGGGTGGAGATGAGTGACTTACAAGGAGATGAGTTACCTACAACAAGTCGAGTAAGCTGACTGAGAGCTTTAGGTAAGTTGGGTTCAATACTTAAATATATTTTGGAGTATTATTTTAAAGTACTTGGAGGCTTAGGATTGTATGTGATTGTGCTTATAGGTAGTTATTTATGCATGTGCTTATGTGTATTTGATTTTGTAGTGAAAATCTGGGTTGTATTTAGTGATTCTTATGAATTGAGTGGTATGAGGTTGTTTGATTATCTTAAACTGAACTTAACTATAACTAACTTAAATACCTTAATTAGACATGCATTGTAACCTTTTAGGAAGTGTTAGGATTCTTTAACCAAACACTGATATCTTTGAAAAAGATAACATTGGATAGTATAATAGTTTTTTTTTCATCTTTAGCCGAACTAAGTGCTATGAGAGGAGGTTGTCGTAAGAATGAAGGCAATGGTTTGAAGGATAGTCATGGGGTACAAACCTAGATTTAGTTGTGTGATGTCATACAAATCGGATTAGAACGGGTGAAATTACTCTGATTTCACAATAGAGCGAATCATGTTATGTGATGACATTTACTTGTTATATTATATATATTTAATTGTTTGAAAACCTTATTTGTGTTTGTTATATATTCTTAACTCTCTTTCTTAACTTACTAAATTGTTGGTTGTTTATATCTTTATAGATTTTCTTACAGGTATTGATTGATATACCGTGCTATAACTATCTTGAGGTTAGTATCTTTTTGAGGTACTAAGCTATGGGGGAGTGAGAATCAAGCTTGTTGATGTAATTGAGTCTTTTAGAGTTTTGTTTCTATCTCCTAAATTTTTTTGGATCGATTATGTAACATGTAATATGCTACTTATTAGACTATCTTAGCATGTAGAATTTCTTAGGATTGTAGAACAATATGAGTATTTTAATATAAATATGATTTAAAGTTTTTAGTTATTTATAAATTTTGCCTATAATTATGAATGAGTTGTTTTATTTCAAAGTAAGGAGTTGTGGACATCTTATGTAAATTGTATCTTTAATAAAAACTAAGGGGTTAGTTACTATTATAGGATGATTTATACAATGTGATTGTTGTGACTCTGTGGTTTTAGGGTGTAACAGTAAGTCCCTTAGCATAATTGGATTCAGAATCTTAGAGTAGAGACAAACGAATGGTGGGTGCTTTACTGTACAAGGAGACTATAAGAAATAAGGAACATTTTGACTAACTAGAATAGACTAGGAAGGGGAATGATAAAAATCAATTGTGACAGAGCTAAGTAGAGTTATAGGTGTTGGGGTAATAGCGAGAGATGAGTCAAGCTACTTTCTTGGTGGTTTATACATGCAGACCAACTTTTCATCATTTTTGGAACAAAACTAAAGGCTATTCCAGAAGGAATGAAGTAGGTACGTTAGTAGCACCTTAAGGCCATTTTTATTGAGTTGGATTCGACTTTAGCGATGGATTGAATACAGAAACCAAATATCAATTTGGACATTTTCCATCGAGTGTTAGCGGAATGTCTCTCTCTTATTCCTCACTTTGATTAAATTGTTTTTTATAATACAAGCTGTAACCAAAACCGAGTCGTTGATCTACTAGTTAAATAAGGATTAAAGACGATCAACAAGGTAACTTTTGAAGACATTATCCCTAGCTCTCTTTCCAATCTTATTATTCAAGACTCTAGTTTGTGTTACGATTCATTTATGTTACATGTTGAGCCATGCTAATTTTGTTTGCCTGAACTTGCTATTGAGTTGGATTCTGTTTTCCTTTGCATTTTTGAAGTAATATAATTTGTTATGATTTTCCATCGAAAATAAAAAGAAGACAATTTAATGTATATGTTTAGTTTATAGATTCTCTTAGTTGATGGATTTAATGTATATGTTTAGTTTATAGATCCTCTTGGTTGATGGATTTAATGTATATGCTTAGTTTATTGAATGAGACTATGATTAGTCCTGTAGGATTTAGGAGATTTATTTATATTATGGATTTCAATAAAATGGGATTTTTTAGCTTAATTTTTACCACTTTTTAGAGCATGGAGATAAGTGATTATATTCAAATTGTCTCCTAAGTGACTTGATTATTGTTGTAAGTTGGAAAAGAAGGAAAAAATAATAAAAAAAAAGAAGTAAAATAAATTCTAAATGAAAAGATGATGAGTCCATAAACTAATCTTTTTTGTTAAACACCACTTTTGTATCTTTATTTTTTTTACTCCACTAAAGATATTTCTATATTTGCAATTTTTTTTGGGGTTAAAAGGATATTTTATTTACATTCCAAAAAGGGCAATTTATTAATCATAATCACTTAAGACTCAGAGGATGCGATTAAAGACTTCTGGTAGTATACGATTTTATAAAAATCTTGCAAATCTATTTAAATTGTTTTCTTCTTTACTTTTATTAAATAAAAAAGAAAACAATCTTAAACTACATCTAAACAAATTGAATACATTAGGAAACTCAATTAACGAAAGTGCTGTCCAAGTACAACGGTCATCTAACCCTAATGTTTCCTATTATATTTTCCCTCCAACATAACAACGTCGTACCATAAATTAAACACATTCACTCCAGAACTTGATCACTAAGTTAACGAGTACTCTTACTTTCCTGTTCTTTCTTGATCAATGGATCCTCAGAATCTACACAACTCCACTGCCTCCTCCTCTCCTTGTGCTTGTACTTGTTCTTGTTCTTCTTCGGTGCTCAAATTATTTGGTGTGACGATTTTCGGTAGTTCTGATATAGGTTGCAATTATGGGGAGGAAGATTGTATGTCAGAACCCTTGCATTCCTCTGTCACCTTCCTCAAATCTTCACCACTCAAAAGGAAGAGGTCCGAATCACCACTGGTTCAGCCTTCTTTGCCGCTCTCTCTCGGAGAAAGAGTTTCTGAACCCACCATATTGGTTGAGAGCGGAAATAAGAAGAGAAGAAGTGCACGATCGTTGATTCTTGAACGAAAAGAAAAAGAGGAAATTCGTCGGCTTGGGATTTCCTTGGAATTGAGTCTTCTCCATGAACCATGGAAGATACGGAAGAAACTTCATAAGAGTGATCTTGGGGGTCATTGCCGGTTACTGATATCTAAAAAGGTTGCCATAGTACATATCATGCCTTTTCTGGATGGCGAATGCAGGGAAGCAGTAGAGAGCGAAGATGGTATGGGTGTGATCGTGATGGATATTGACACGGGGACAGAGCACAATATGGTGTTTAAATATTTGTTCTCTATGGATTGTTACATATTGAGAACAGGATGGACTGAAAAGTTTGTGAAGAGGAGGGAATTGCAAGAAGGTGATGAAGTGGGTCTCCGTTTGGCCATTTGCCCGCGGATGTTCATCTTCTCTGTTCTTTGCCGTGCTCCTACTAATGGTCGTCCCGAAGGCTAGATAGGATTGTTGGAAAATCACTGAATCACAAAGTGTAGAACTTATTGGATTTTCCGCCACAATTAATCTTTTTGAATAAAGATTCACTAGTAAATAGTTTTAATCATATATTTTTGTGGTTTGTTGGTGTTTTGATTTATAGCACCAGAGGAATTTGGATTTTGTCATATTCATATAACTGATCATATCTTTTAATCCACTAAGCTTTAGCCTTGAGAAAAAGAAATGAGATTCCTTCAAGTTTGGTCATTCAAATAAGTTAATTTATTTTTTCGGTCAGAAGTTCCTACTTAATACGCAATAATCATTATTCTTTTGCCCTTTTTTTTCTAATGTTTTCTGTTAGTTTACTAGTTTATAGCACAATTGAATTGCCTACTAGTGTTATTCTGCAAAAGCATCATCCATATTCCAGAAGAGTACAGCTTGTAATTTTCTGCGCCAAGGACCGCTTTCATGGCGATCCCTTCCAAAAAAGGAATACTAGAGGGACAGGAACTTTTGGATGAGAAGAAGGTTAGCATCTATTGGCACTCTCTTAAAGGCTAAAATAGATCTCATAAAAGAAGACTTGCAGCTCTTACTCTTTCTCCTTTCCTACTGTCCTTACTAATGCGCTAAGCTGAATCGATGCCATTTCGCCTCTTCTATTCTAGTAGTTATTCCATTATTGGATCATTGTAATTGATATTAGTTTTTGGTCTATTGTTCTTTGAAGTAACTGTGCTGTAAAGTCTATAATTTCATCCGGACACAGCGTTCCATCATACCGAGCATGTAGATTGATTGAGTGGTGCACCAGGACCATGCACCGTCCTTGCAGTTTATGCTGTTAAGTCTTTCAGCCTTCAGACCATTCTTGCATGGCAATTGAGAACCTCTTCTTTTTCTATTCAGGTGGTAACCGGATGTTACTACTATTCGAACCCCGATGCATAAGATTAGTAAAGGATATATTTTGTGCAATACTTATGTTTCGAGAATTATAAAAGCTTTTGCTTACAATCACTTCCTACGATACATAATCTTTTAACCATTAGACTTGTTACAACATGATTCAACTGACATTGAATCCTGAGAATCCAAGATCCACTTGACGTATCTTCCGTGCTTAATAGTTTTTGCATAGAGACTAGTTCATTAGACTGGCCTTTCGAAAGATGCTAGCTGAAATTAACATTATAGGGACTACAATACGATCCTGCAGATTCCCTTTGCTTTGAGATATGAAATTTAACTCTGTTTTCAACCTTGCATGAATCTCCTGCCTACATTTTACGTATCATTCTATGCAGACTCATGTTATATATGTGCTGAATGAGCTCAGATGTTGTCATGCTAAGTTCATATTCACACCAACATATGTGGTATCAAAATTTTACTAGAACCGCATTACCCTAAGCTCGAAAATGGTGTGCGAGTCATTGTTATCGGATATCTAATTTAGACAAGTTGCAAAATGAGGGTAATGACAGAGAATCAACACCATATCATCTAGATTCTTGGGGATCATTTCCCATGTCCTCCTTTCCATGCCATTAGTTGTGACAATAAGTATCGACATTTTCAGCGATGGAAGTGAAAAAGGATGATCAATTACAATGACTCTTTATCCGTTCGCTTTAGAGGCCATCGAGAAGTGGCTTTATGATGGACAAAAAGAAAAGAAAAGAAAAGAAAAACCTTCTTCTTTCTGCACAAACAGTATCTATTATTAATGACTAAAAAGCAAGCAGTGAACTATTGAAGTAGATCAGGCTTCATTCTTGTCCCTATGCTACACAAAGAACTAGAGCCATCTATCATATAATTTTAACTGTATAAATTAAATTTAATTGTATCATATAGATTTAATAAATAAAGTCATAAATTAAACTGTATTTCTTCAACAACTTCTCCAAATAAAATTTTACAAAAGTGGCCAATCTTTTGGAAGTTTTTAAGTACTTTAAAGGATTGTCGCTACTTTTTTTTTATATTTAAATTATCCACTACCACTATTATATGTTTGAATAATATTAGTAATCACGTGCTATATGTATATACATGTAAGGTTATCACCCAATGAATCAGTTTGATAGACTATTTAAACTATCGATAAATCACTTTACATATAATTAATTTGTTTACGTCAGTGTAACTAGGGTACCTGTTTCCTTTGCCAACCACATTACAGAGAGATTAAACTTTATGAGAAACCTCTAAATTATTTCACTTTTATAGGAAAATCTCGGATTATGCTGGTTCGACACTAAACCAATCTATATGATCACAAATTTTACATGCAAGTAGAATTCGTACCAGATTCCATTATTGGGAATTCAATTTTGTAATTTGGTCAAATAACTTTTCCTATGTCAAAAAATCCCAATACGACTCTTTAGTTTGACTGAACCAAAAACCCTTGCATGACTGGTTTAGCTCGGTTATTTTGACTCCGAAATTTTTTGCGTAGTCTAATCAATATATAAGTTCATGATTAAAAGGTTTCATTTTGAAAAATGGATTATTTTTTATAGTATGTTATTAACTACGAAGAAAAATCTGGAAATTGACGAATGCATGTGAAATAAAATGTTGAGCTTACATACAACAGTGTGACATGTGTTCTTTGAGCCATAGGATAGTGCTCATAAAATTGGATTATTGAAAATATATAGTTTAGGATTATTTACGGAACTTCAAGGGATAAAGTTCAATTTCTAGAATATCGGCCAAACTATTAAATTTAACAAGCTCCCAGATTCGAATTTTGTACTTTCCAACGAACTTTTTTTTTTTTTTTTTTTTTTGGTTACGAAATCTTGAGTGAATTTACTATTTTAGTATTCTTCCATGAAATCAAAACCAAAAATGATAAAACGATCATTATTATACTTTATTTGCGTGTTTGTTTTGGGTTTAAATTTGTGATCCACATTTCAGGAGTCTAAAACATCTGTTTTTTTTTTTTGACCACCTAACACGTCTAGTTATGTAATCTCTTTAGCACTCATAGAATTTTCAATGTTATTAATAAGGCTGGAGAAAGACGTAAGTCGTTGAACATTAGTGTAGATAGCTCAATCTTATCATGGGCTCCAAGTTCCATGGTCCGGTCCATGAGCGCACAGACAAGCAATAATAGATGGCACATGCAAGCTACGATTGCATGGTTCTAACCTTGAAAGGGGTTGCTACTAATAGCACTAATATCTGTAGAAAGCTAGGTGGCAGGAATCCCTGTCAACCTCTCCTATATAAACCCCTAGTGGTCTTCAAGTACAGGGGGTAGCCTAAAAAACCTAAGGCCCTTTCTCTCTCTAAAAAACTGATGTTATGATCTCGTTCTTCCTTAGCCAACATAAACATTAGAGTGCCTCCACTGAAAAAACCTTCAATGTTCTCTTTCGCTTACATTTGTGTGTAAGCCTCGCAAAAGTTTCCTAACCTAAGCCCGAGGTCCCCACATCAAGAATAAACCACCAATAAATGGCTTTTAGGTATGTTATTTTTGAACTCTATTTGGAACGTAACAGTTAGATTAAATTAATATCATTATACTTTTCATTGTTAGGGTTCTAAATATTAGATATTAAATTAAAAGAATTTTATATGTCTGTAAATCGGTATGAGTTATATTTCAATCTAACGGTGAGATAATCATAAATTTTATTATAGAAATTAATAATGGTAAATGTCACACTGCTAGTTATTTGTCGTGCTTCACCACCGGAGGCTTCCTTCAACCACAGGCTTAACCCCAAGTCCACCAAGCAAAGACCTATAACACAATCCACCAACACACCACCCAAGTCTAACCTTTACAAATTCTTCTTTAACTATCCCCAAACAAACTTCCTCGGATACAATTTCACTGAGTTGAAAACCCACACAACTTGAGAAACAAAACCCCACCCCGATCCCTGTTCAAGATCGCTCCAGCAAAATCAAAACCTTCTAATCTAAACTTAAGCACTAAATCTTTCCCATTTAATGATAATGTTACATCATCATCGTTATCAAATACTGTCCCTCATTACTGGATCACATACCACTTGCACTAAGAAAACCTAATTGCTAAAAAAACCTAACCAGGCAACAAAGCCACAACAACGGATCGTCGTATCTCCATTAACATAAGTCTAAAAATCCTTCGTAGGGACCCACGAGTACCATAGTTGATAATACAGCTTTGAATGTTGTATGTTCCTTACAGGAATGGTTGGACCAGTTCACTAATGGAGCTTCATCTATTAACCTTTATCAACAACATCATCCTACCAATCACCTCTTTGAAATAGTGGAGAATGGGCAAACAACAATGAGAGAAGAAGTTCGGATAATGACCATTAAAAAATTTCTTCTTATGATGCCAGAACTGTAATGGATCATTTGTTTCACTCAGATTGGATAAGAATCAATGGGAGCTCGATTGCCTATCATCCGTCAACATGTTATTTCAGCACCAAGACTTGGAACCTGTACCAACTATAATTCTGGCCACCTATTTGATAACTAGGAGACAACCAATCTTGCAAATTCTTTGTAGCAGGGATGAAGCTGCGGCCATGATGATATGCGAGTTTTGACCGTCGAAAATACATCCGGAGGCTAGAAGAATCTACCAAACAGCTCCTTACACACTCTGTTATCGAGATATTACTATTCTTATGGACTCTGAGCTTTACCTATTTGCACTAGACCTGTCAAGATAGTGGCTAGGAGCACCCATGGAGCAAACTCTACGGAAGACAAATGCCATGAAGGAGCTAGCGCGCGACTTACAACTTGACATTTTGCTTCTTACTGAAACCTAGGTAATGTTATCTCTGCATACGAGCTTGCTTATCAATTGCCAGTGCTCGGAAGCCAAATGTGCTCGAGGTGGGCTTCTACTTCTTTGGTAGGAAGCCTTGTTTGTTGTGACTTGAATCCATGTCTCTACAAGAACTTTATGTTTTTGTTTAGGTTAGACCATCTACTTCTTCTTGGTACTTTACCATGATTTATATTAGCCCTCATCTTGATATTAAATCTTTTTGGTAAAAATTATCTTTTTTTAATCATACTACTATAGTACTATTAGAGATGAACCGTAGAATATCTTAGGGGACTTTAATGACGTTATAGAGGAAAAGATAAATGGGGAGGAGCTCGTTTTAACTCGAATAAATCTTTGTTTGCTATACTTGTATGTTGTGTTGTGACCTTATGGACTTAGGTTTCATGGACTGTCATTTCACCCGGTTGAATAGGAGAAATATATCCATTTTATCCAAACTAGAATTGATAGGGGCTAGGCTAATTATACTTGGAAAAGCCCTTTTTTGAACGCATAGATCAAGCATTTAAACAAAACAGTTTTTGATCACTGTTCATTGTTGCTATAGAAAAACCCTAGCTTAGTCACAAACCTTAATAATAAGCCTTTTTGTTTTCTACCCATTTCGTTATCACGCCTAATCTTCTCCCATCTTGTCCAATTTGTTTGGGATCATAATCACCACAACATAATAAGTGCCATCATTGCCTTTCACCAAGAAGTTAATAAATGGAATTGCATCATCTTTGGGAATTACAACATAGGGAAAAAAAAAATTCTATAAAACCAAAAGACTATTGAATATTAATTAGCTACTTGTCCAATTGAATATTTGGTAAATCTTGAACCAAAATTTTGCAACCAATTAAATGAATACTAAACCAAGAAGAGTATTTTTGGAAGGGGAAATCACACTCAAAATGGATAAAAGATGCAAAGCCTAACACATAATATTATCACTCTCTAATGATAACTAGAACATCAAAAAATTGTATATGGGGTTAGCAAGATATTGTAGGTAATTAGATTATAAACTTAAGGGACTTAGCACTACATGTCAAAAACTTCTTTAACAAATTATACACAATTTCTGGAATTATGGTCAATCTTCATAGTTCGTTCCTTGCTTCCTTTTTGGTGGACTCCCCCCAACCCCTTACCTCACAAGAAATTACCTATGCTTTAAATGGGATAGGGTCTACAAAATTCCCCAATAAAGATAGCCTCTATGCTAAATTCTACAAAAAATAATGTTAGCCATTATTAACACATTAATTGTGACATTACTTCACTAAATTTTTGAAGTTTGACACTTGTACCCAACACTAAATAAATCTCTCATTGTCTTAATTCCTAAGCACTTAGGTCCAGTTAAATAACTCAATTCTAGCCAATTAGCTTATGCAATACATTATATAAGGTCATCACTAAGATCTTAGTTAATAGGCTTTGACCCTTTTTAAACAACTTGATACATCCAACACCAGCGAGCTTTATACCTAAGAGAAATGCCTCCAACAATATCTTACTTCTCCATGTGCTTTTACATAGCTTTAGATACAAAAAAGGGAAAAAAGAGGTATATGATTTTCAAAATAGATTTAGAAAAAGGCATTCAATCAAATACTAAGGGCTTTCTACTTGTGACAATGAGAGCTTTAGATTTTCCTTACTCGTAGATCACTTTGATTCAATATTGCTTATATATTATCATGACACAAGTAATACTAAATGGATCGATACTTCCCCCCTTCTTCCCCTTTAGAGGTATATGGCAAGGGGATCTTATATCCCCTTATCTCTTTATAATTGGGATGGAGATTCTTAATCAGCTTATAAACCATCATGTTAGTAGAAAATTATGGACGCTAATTAGCATTAACAAAGCTACCTTTAAATTTTCACATATGTTCTTCACAAATGATATAATTTTATTGTTGGAAGCATGTCTATCATCTACCACAACCATTAAAGAAACTCTAAAACTTTTGAGTCATGGTTGGGCCTTATAGTAAATAATGAGAACTCAACAATTTACTTCTCAAAACACACCCATCACACTTAACATCTCACATATCTTAGATTTTAGGTTTAAAAATTATCACATGCGTTGGTAAATACTTAGAGTTTCCATTAAACTCTAGTTTTTCCTTTGGGTCAAAAGACTTTGACTTCTGAATAGAGAAAATGCACCAAAAACTAAATAGTTGGTAGAGAAAATTACTTAGCTAGAAACTCCTAATTACTACAACTCTAAGATCCTTTTTCACTTATTTAATGCTATCTCTAGCCTTTATTTTTTTTTTGTTTTTAAATCTCACAAATGGATCAAGTTACTAAAACTTCTTTTGGAATGGCATTAACAACACAAAGAAAATTCACTAGGCTACATGGAATTTAATTTGCGCACCAAAGAGATTGGGTGGTCTTGGGATTTTTAACTTAGAAGACAAAATCAAACTTTTGAAATGAGAAGAACTTTGAACTAAATTTTGTAGATGGAAGTATTGGAACTATATTGGATGTTCCCGATCATTACTTGCACTCACTTCCTCTTTTACATGGAAAGGATTAGTCAAAGGGTATCAAAATTTCATGAATTACAGCTAAATTCTTATTGGGAATGGGGAAAATACAATCCGTTCCGTTCTATGATATATGGACCATTGGGAAGAAATACAAGTGCTAGCTAGACATGGAAAAATAGAACCATATGACATGATGGCCTCTTAGGATTTGAATTATCTGAAATACTAGTCCAAAAATTTGGTCCAAGGATTTTACAGAAAAATGCTACGGATTCCACTATTCAATCAACATCACACTCCGTCAACACATCATTATATCATGCCAGGCTATGTACAATCTATAATATTACCAAACAAGATTTAGTGTGCCTTTGGAAACTCTTTCTTTCTTCTCGTCTTCAATTTTTCTATGGAGGATACTCTTGGATAGCCTCCTATGGCTGATGGATAGCCTTAAGCAACTAAAGTATTGTCAATATACACCATCTCAACCCAAATCTATTATGTTGGTTTATATATATATATATATATATATATATATATATATATATATTAGCCACGTCGTAGAATATTAGCTTAACCACACTATTTTTTCTATTACTTTAAAAATAAATGCTTGAGAACTAATTGTTAAAGTACGGAGCTTACAACTTTTGCTATGAAAATCCCTTGTGCACCTGTCTTATTTAACAACTCCTCCTCCTCCTCCCTAGAATTCGTTCTCTCTTGATCATCCTTAATACTACTCGTTTGATCCTTGAAGCAGCATCCCTCATACGTTCTAGGGATGTTGATAAGCACCGTACTCCTAAACGATAATTTTTTGCCATTAAGGTTTTCTGAGCCATTTCCGTGGCCACTATTGTCACTTCTATCGAATGGAGAAGAGGATTATCATCATATGAGGAAGAAAATCTCTTTTTCCTCCTGCGAAGAAAGTCACTTTCTCGATCCCTGTTGCTAGAAAAGATCAAATTAGGATTTGTCGTGCTAGGAGTCGAGCTCTCGTGAGAGGTCATGGTTGCCTTTCTTGCGCAACCAATTTAGCTTAGTTCTTTTGACTCAAAAAATTTCTGCATTGCCTAATCAACAGTGTAAGTACACGATTATACGGTTTCGTTCCAAGAATAGATTTTTAGAATTCTTGTCATTAATTATGCAGAAAAATTTGGAAATTGAAGAATGTATGCGAATATATACTGTCGATCTTACATATGATGGGATAAAATTTTGTTTTCTGAGTCTTATGAAAGATTTCCGGAAATACATATTTTAGGGTTATTTACAGAATTTTAAGGATTAAAATGTAATTTCCAAAAATATCGGTGAAGTCGCTAGATTTACCAAACGCAATTTCATGCTTTTCTATGAATTTAGAAACTTTTGTTGCGAAATTTATAATCAATTTACTATTTTTTTTAATGAAATTAGAATTGAAATGTATATTTTGCGTCTATATTGGTGCTCCACGTAATTTTAAGAGCTTAACGCAACTGACCACATTTTATTTTTGGCACTCGTAGAATTTCTCACGTAATATTCTATCTAAGGAGAAAAAGCATCATTTGAAGTTATATGGTCAAGCTAATTTCTTTCCTTGTTTACCTATGTTTGATTAAGGTTTGGGCTCGTCAGATAAAACCTAACAATCTCATGGAAATACAGATAGCAAATTTGGATAAAATCAAGGTTGTTTAATCCTTTCTTCAGTTCAGACTTATGTCACCATTTCAAGGCAGTTAACTTCTATAACCCCTTATTTATACAACCAGGACTAGTTGGAAGACTTTGGTCGTTTATCGGTGTAGCGTAATCAATTAAAGAAACAAACTTTTATGGAATTTAGGGTCCAAAACAATGGAAAAGAGCTATTTTTGGGGTTTTCAATTTATGGAATAGCTAAAAAATATATATTTTTGGATTTTTCAATTTATATTTATGAAAAAAACGAAAAAAAAAAAAGATATGAAGAAGTATTAAATTAGATATAACTCATTAATTCAATAATTGAATTAAGTTTTGATTCATTCTTAGAAATAATATAACTCACAAAGCTAAAAATTAATTGGGCCGGTCTTATGACTCAATATGACTCACAAGATTACAATAATGGGGTTTTCAATTCACACATAAAAAAATGAATGATGCATGGATGAATAAATTGAAGGATTGTTGTTGCCACAATTTGGTATGAGTTGCTAAGGTAGGGAAATCAGAGAGAAACTCTTATAAGTTCAATTTTTATTAATTAAAGGTCTATGTTACAGTGGAGTTTACAAGTCAATTTATAGAACATAATTAGGATAAAATATACAAATAAAGAAAAATAAAGAATAATTAAATAAATACATAAATTACAAATGGCAACATAAGAGACCGACGACCTAAATAGGTGTATACACGTCGTGTAGAAAACTTTTCCATCAACACGCATCGTAGACCATGTTTCATTCTGTACGTGCCATGCGACATGCTTAGTACACATCGTATATAGCCCTAAAAAGATACACACACCGTGCAAAAAAAGGTACAAACCATGTACTTTAACAAACATTCATCCCACGCAGCACATCGCATGTGCTTTCCTTCTTAACCAAACACACACCATATATTTTCTAGTTCATGGGAATACACACCATGTACTCCTCACTTAAGCTATGAGCCATGATTTTCATGTGATACTTTCACGTGCCGCACGACCGATGAAGGACATGACCGTTCCATCTGATAGCTCAAGTCATTGGTCATATCACTTACTCATTTCCTAACTAAATACTTGACAGTAATTGTCAATACCTTGCATTTTTCGATGATTTATTGACAATAACCAGGCCACATGATAGCCCTTACAGTATTATATCAACATATATTAACATATTACATATAGTCACAAGTCCAACACATAAATAACAACAGACACAAAACATATAACATGACATAACAACAATGTTAATTATTCTGCTCCTTCCTCTGGCGTTTATACACATGTTTGAAAGGAACGGCATTCATGATCTCATGCGCGAAACTAGGATAATGATGTGAAATATCTAAAGCATCCTTTCACGAGGTATTTGTCGAAGAATGGTCTTCCTAATGTATCAAAACTTCTAATCTGGAGTTGTGTTTGCAAGTGTTTAGCATTGCTTTGGGATTTGGAACAGTCAATCCCTATTGCACATTAGGTAAAATAGGGTGATAACCCACTTAGCCTTCAAACTTTTTAAGGCAAGAAACATGGAAGACTGAATAGATCTTGACCTTAGTAGGAAAAAAGAGGTTTATAAGCAACAGTTTGCACTTTGTCCTGCACTTGGAATGGACCATAAAAATTGGGTGCAAGTTTCTAGTGGCATGGAGAAGCTACTGTGGATTGGTGGGGTGGGGGCTGTAATTTAAGAATAATCCAATCTCCTTCCTAGAAATGAATCTTTTGGTGCTTCTTGTCATATTGAAATTTCATTTTGGCTTGTGCTTGTACGAGTTTTTCCCATAACTCTTTCCATATCAAGTCCCTATCAAGTCATTCCTTATCAACCACTTTAAGCTTAACCTTCCCAGGGCAATAGAATAGTAGACGTGAAGGAGCTCGGCCATATACAATTTTAAAGGGTATGGCCTTAAGTGAAGTATGAACCAATTCGGTGTTGTAGCAAAATTCTGTCTGAGATATCCAATTGACCCATTTATTAGATTGATCGCTTGTATAGCATCATAAATGCATTTCAATGGTGTGATGGACTGCCTTAGATTGACCGTCTCTTTGAGTATGATAAACGAAGCAAAAATTCATCTTAGTACCACTTAACTAAAACAATTCCTTCTAAAATGCACTAGCGAAAGTGACATCTCAGTAACTGACTATAGACTTAAGTAAACCATGTAATTTGAAAGTAATATCAAAAAACAAACGGGCCATAGTAACAGCTGAATAAGGATGGCTCATAGTTATAAAATGTACGTACTTTGAGAAGTGATCAACCACCATCAGCAAAACTGATTCACCGTAAGAAAGAGGCAACTCGTCAAAAAAGTCCATAGAAATATTAGACCACACCTGAGTTGGAATTGGAAGAGGTTGGAGCAGATTCGCTAAGGTTGGAGCAGATTCGCTAGTAACAAGTGCTGAAATTTATGTCTTTAACAAGTAAAACAAGCCTTAGCGACGTCTACTTCTTTATACCAGCCTCCCCTCCCCCCACCAAAAAAAGAAAAGAAAAAAATCTTGGGATACACAATATAATGTCTTTTGATTACCTGCATGATGTGTTGAGTGTATAGTGTCTCTAATGACCGAATAGAGGCTGGAATGGTCATCTAAATAACACGGTTTGAGAGAAGATCAAGCCATCACATACTGACCATTTAAGCCTGGATTCACCTTCTGGACTTGTGGCATCAGCTGCTATAATGTAGGAGATTGTTCTACTTTTCTCTGATCAAATCAAAGAGATGAAGTTGTGGAGTAAAAATGGCACAGAGTTGTTAGTTTTCATCTGTTATTTGAGACAACGCATCCGCCACTCGGTTGTTACGTCCTGCTCGACACTGAATTGTAAAATCATACCCTAAAAGCTTGTTGATCCAGTGTTATTGAGGAGATTTGGTGATTCTTTGCTCTAATAAAAACTTGAGACTATAATTATCCATTAACACAATAAAACTCTTAATCCCAAAGATAAGCATGCCAATGATGAAGAGCCTTTGCTAAACCAATCAATCCTCACTCATAAGCTGCGAGCTTGAGATGTTGCTGCGCAAAAGGCCTGCTGAAGAAAGAAATTAGCTTGTTTTGTTACAGTAAAACAAACCTAATTTCAGTTCGTCAAGCATCCCATTCCACTATAAACTCCAAAGAAAAATTAGCCAATGCTAACACCAGATCTTTTTTCATTGTTGTCTTTAAAGCTTCAAATGCCTCTCCAGCTGTAGCGGTCCATATAAAGTTATTTTTCCGAAGCATTTTTGTCAATAGGGCTACAATTCTACCGTAATCCTTCATAGCAGTGACATTCATCGGTTTTGGCCACTTAACCATCGCTCCAACTTTTTTCTAGATCAGCTTTAATACCCTCAGCCAAAATATGATATCCCAAATAAGCCGCTCGTGTTTAAACAAAAAGACATTTGGATTTCTGTAAAAAGAGCTGCTAAGACTCAAGAACCTCAAACACCTTATGGAGATGTTTCATGTGTTCCTCCCATGTCTTACTATAAATTAATATGTCATCAAAAAATAAAAGAGTAAATTTTCGTAACATACCTTTGAAGATTTCATTCATTCACGCTTAGAATATGGAGGGGCATTTGTTAAGCGGAATGGCATAACATGAAACTCAAAATGCCTATGGTGAGTGTCGAAAGCAGTTTTTTCCACATCCGTTTCATGCATTCTTACTTAGTGGTAACTCGAACAAAAATCCAAATTGGAAAAATACTCAGCACTATGCAATTCCTTTAATAACTCTTCAATAACTGGAATTGGAAACTTGTCCTTCACTGTCTTTTCATTTAGGGCATGATAATTTATACAAAATCGCTAAGTTTTATCAGCCTTCTTTACCACGAGTATTGGAGAAGAAAATGGCGATTAAATCTTATGTATTTAGCCCCTAGCAAGCATTTCATCACATTGTCTTTCTATTTCATCTTTTTGTTGATGAGGATAGCAAAAAGGCCTCACCACAATAAGAGATGTACTTGGTTGAAGTTGAATTTGGTGATCACAATTTCTTTTGGGAGGGATACCCAGTAACGGCTAGAATACTTCATCAAACCCCATAAGCAAAACTTGTAGTTCCTTTTGCTGCTTTGTTGCTTGTGTCTTTACTGGAAATTTCTGATTGCTCTTACTTCTCTCCACTAAAACCTTTTGGTTCCAAATAGTAGACTTCGTTTGCATACCTTAAAAATCCCATTGTATTGCTCCAAGCATTATCAACAGATTCACACCTAACACAACATCAACTCCATAAAGGGGTAAAGTACGCGAATCGACTAGAAATTTGTAGGCTGCAAGTACTATTTCTACTTGTTTACAAATTCCCCCACTACGAATATTTTTTTCATTAGTCACCATGGTTCTCAAATGTTCCCTTAGCTCAACAATTGTGCCCCATCTATCCACCATCACTGCCTTTTAATTCTTCTTTCCAATTTCATTGCACGTGATCTGCTTACTCTCACCATGGCTTAGAGCGATATCTTAACTTCATCTTCAACTCCTTGTTTGGTTGGCAGCCTTTCTTCCTCTTCCCCATCATTAACTTCTTCCACACATTCCAACCAAAATAACCACACTTGTTCCCAATAGTAAATCTCTCATCACAGTTAAAACACAATCTCTTCTTCCTTCTCTCATCCATTTCAGCCTTACTCAATCTCCGAACATATGGATCCTTATAGTCCGTACGGTTGACATTTACCTGTTTCTTAGGAGTGCCAACGTCGTTTTTTTTGGGCTTGACCCCTTCTTTGGAAGACTGGGCTAGACTTACTACTTGAGCTAAATCCTTTGACTTATGGAGGCTAACATCCAATGCAATGTACTCCTTTATTCCGCTTAAGAACGACACCACCTCTTGCTCCGAAGTCAAAGATGGAATCTAGGTTGGTACTTAATTAATCTTTCTCCATATAGGATTCTATAATGCCCAACTGTTTCAACTTGGCGAGTTCTGCCAAAGGGTTATCTCGCATATGGGATCCAAATTGGATATTGCAAAGCTCCTTGAACTCTTCCTACTCCACCCCGATTGATCCTTCTCCATTTTGGAGAATCGCATTTGTGCCTCTCCTTCCATACGAAATGCGGCAATCTTCACCCTTTTTATCTACCATTTTTTGGTGTTTATATAAATGTTTGCACTTGTTCAACCATCCCATATGATCGACAGTCCCATTATATTTGGGAAAATCTAAGCGTGCCGCTTTTCGAACCACCATCCTTAGTTCGTAACTACCTTCTATTAGCCCTCCTTCTGTGTGTGCTGGGTCTCCATTTGAATGTACCCTAGCTTTGCTGCTCTCCTCCTCATCCTTTTCTTTTCCCTTCTTAGAAGCTATTTCTTGAGAAAAATTGGCAAGTTGAGTGTTCATGGATTCCATTTACATCTGGTCACACCGGTACGTCGCTAAGAAATTTGCAAATTGCTGCTATATCTGCTTAACTTCCTCTATATAATCTGGCTTCGATCCAAATTGTTATAAGATCGAGTTGATTTCCTTCCTTCTTTACCAATGTTTGATTAAGTTTTGGGCTTGTTAGAGAGAACTCAACAATCTCATGGAAATAAAAATAGCATATTTGGATAAAATCAGGGTTGTTTTGCCCTTTCTTCATTTCAGAAATGTATCACCATACAAGGTAGTTGGTTAACTGCTAAAGCCCCTAACTCTCCTCCTAACCAGATACCTGCAGTAACTATCACTCCTCTACTTTATTCAACAATTTAATGACAATAACCAGGCCTCATAATAGCCATTAAACTATCCACTATAAACTTACAACATATATTTGCGCACCCCACCCCCCCCCCCCCCAAAAAAAAAAAAAACTTACAATATATCAATACACATTAATATATTACATACATCCATAAGCCCACACAAGACATACAACAACAGATACAAAACACATAGCACGACATTACAACAATATTAATTATTCTGCTCCTTCCTTTGGTGCTTATTTCAAATGTAGTAATAGGTTTCTTCTAATTTTAGCATACTTATGCGAAAAAGTTACCTAGTTTCCAAAGCGCAAGGGCATTTTGATTATTTGTTAAAACCAAAAATTAACTTCTCGAGTTCTCTTATAAAGCTTATTTGCCAAGTTTTGCAATGAGACCAATTTCTAAATATTTGTGCAATTCTAGTTATATTCCTCTAATAAGGAAAAACACTAATACTTTATAATATAAAATAATTATAACTAATAAAATTTTCGTATACAATAAGATGATATATTTCTTAAGGTATTAGTATGTGTATATGTTAACATATGTATATGAATCAAATTGTCATACTTTGATAAGCTATTCTTCTAGTATATAATAGTAAGAGTAATGTGTATTATAAACATATGTGAAAATTCATAATTTTAGTAAAATTATGCACATAAATCATTCCACATTTCTCTTAATTAAGAAAAATATCATAAAATTATAAATTCGTAAAATCATATTTTTGACTCACAATTTTGATAATTATATTTGTATGGTCCCATTCTCTATTTTGATGGGATTAATCCCATCTTCTATCTCATGATTTATTTCCATTTTTAAAAATCTAAATTGTTGCATTAACAGTTTACTTAATTATTCAAATTTAAAGGATTAAAAATCAAAAGTGAGATAGATGGCGAGATCGGTCCTATAGAAAAAAAGGACAGAACCATAGGATAATCTACATGCACATAGACACACATGTAATCTTAAATTGTCAGGGTACTATTAATAAATATATATAGGAATGCCATCACGGTAGATTTAGGATGGGCTCAACAAAATTGAAACCTAACCCATTACTTTATGGGGTTTTTTAGAATCTGTCCTAAAACTTTATAGAATTTTTATATTGTTGAGCCTACTTTTGTAGGGTTTCTTTGAATCTATTAAGAAGCTAATCTAATTCATTCATTGTATTGATAAAACAATTAAGCTACATCACCATGGAAGTGATAACACATTATTGTGACATACAATGTTTATATCATCACCTTGAAATGGTTAGACACTTATTTTGAAGTACTGCATGTCTTATTCTCATAAATAACATTAAAAATAAAATTAATCTATATTCATGTATATTATTAATATTATTCTTATTTCTGATATTTTGTTAGTAATTTTTTATTTACTCATGTATAATATAGTATGCTAAAATGTAGACATTAAATATATATTATTACTTTCTTTGTAATCAAACTTGAGTTCTTCTGTCGAGTCTTATTGTATGTCTTAAAACCTAATTCGGAACATCTTTTGAACACCTTCCCAATACTTATACAAAGACCATATAGGGTCTAATGGTATAGGTTCTTAACAGGTTAAAAAATTTGGATACCCTATAATTACCTATCTAGTGGCATCTCTAAGTATATACTTCTATATGATTATAATATTAATAGCTAAACTATTTTATTGATTTAAGATAATATTATTATATTTGGATTAATCTATTAAAATTGAGAGTGCTTAAAAACCCTAAGAATTATCTAAAAATATCTATAAATCGGTATTATTAGATCCGGTTTGAGTGGTTAATCTGGACATATAGAAGGTAGATGGTTAAAGTGATGAACTTAATTCAATTGAGTGTTGAATAGGGATTAGAATAGATCCATTTCATGACTTGATTAGGTCGAACAAGCCTAGACCATATGGGTCAATTGGGGTTTGACAAATTGATACAAATTACTAAGTAGCTATATTATTTCAGAAGTCATAAAAGCCTTGCATAAAAAAAGGATCAACTAACTTGGTATGATCTAGAACAGAGAAACATTTACCCATAGTGTAAACTATTTTACCTAAGAAAATGACCTTTACATCATAGGGCTATCTTACTTAAAGCACACCCCTATGATCCAACTAAGTTTAAAAATAGGATGTTTCGTTTCTAATCGATGTAGCTATCTTATGACAGCTATCTTCCTTTCATGTAAAACATTTAGAGGGAAAATGGAAATGATTGTCTTTAGGCAAATGAGGCACTTTTCAAGTGAACTTAAGAGAGTGAATAAAAATGTGTTTGATGCCATATGCTAGCAAAAGAAAGTTTAATTGGCTAAGCTAAAAGAAATAGAGGGTAACCTCTCTTCTAACCCTTCAGCTCAACCAATGGAGCAAGGAAATTCTCTCAGAAGAGATTTAGATTGCGTACTTTGATAGAGAGGAGATTCTTTGGAGAATGAAAGGCGGGAGAGAAATACAAGATTTTCTCATGCTACTATCCCTAATAAGAAATCAAGAAACATAATTCTAGTTTACAGATTGACTTGGGAAGTGTTTTTTTTTTTTTTAGGAAAATCAAATTCTTGAGTTAATTAGCATTTATTTTCAAAAACTCCTTTTTGCATCAAAGTCCTTTATTCATAGAACCAATCTTACTCCTGAGGATAATGAAGCTGGCCTTTCCAATGAACAGGAGATTGCTTTGAGTTGCCCTTTAGCAAAGTATGAAATTATGGCAGCTTTGGCTTTTGTTGGCTCTTGGAAAAGATGGTTTACATGTTATATTTTTTAAAGCCTGCTGGAGCTTTGTAGGAAGTTCTATTGAAAACTTAATTCCTCAAATTTTTTAAACACAACAAATGCTTATAGAGCTTCATCAAACTTTGCTGTCTTATCCCCAAAAATGGGCATGCTAATTATATAAAGAATTTTAAACCTATTGGATTGTGTAACACTCTTTACAAAATTGTTTCCAAAATTCTAGTTAATAGATTAAGGCTTTTTCTAGACTTCTCGATATATCATTGTCGACACTTAATTTTTTCCCCCTTCATTTGTTTTTTATTTTATTTTAATTATTTTTCTTTCTTTTCTCAATAGGCTCTAAATTAGAAAAAAAATTCAAAAAATAG
Source organism: Lumnitzera racemosa (assembly GCA_024138005.1). NCBI lineage: Eukaryota > Viridiplantae > Streptophyta > Magnoliopsida > Myrtales > Combretaceae > Lumnitzera > Lumnitzera racemosa. The sequence goes on along the minus strand of JAMXBC010000006.1, from coordinate 38,610,396 downwards.
GGAATTAAAAGAAAACCTAAAAAAATTAAGAAATTTATATAAAAAAAAGGATCATGGAAAAATATAAAAATTTTCAAAAATAAGGAAAAGCACAAAAAATAGGAAAATTTTAGAAAGAAACCTTAAAAAGATAAAAAGTTAGAAAATGAAGTTAAAAAATTTAGAAATTTGAAAAATTACAAAAAAAAAAAATATATAATTTAAGATCAAGTAAAAGATTTTAGAAAATAGCATATTGTTAGGACAGTTTTTTTAATTTTAATTTTAGTTTAAAAGTTAGGTCGTTGAACTTGTGTTTAAATTTAAATTTAGTTCAGGTTGACCGAGTTTAATTACACATATGGATAAGACATAGGCTAACGGTTTTACGGTTAAGTATATATGGACATAGTAATGGTTTTGAGTGTGAGGTATTGGGTTCAAATCTTGGCAAAGGCAAGGAGGCCTTTTTCTTATTTTATTTTATTTTTTTGCTAGCACATTGCTATGTGTTAGGATTTGGTTATGCGACGTATACGTGTCCTGACACGTGGCATTTTTGGATTAGACGACCTAGCCGATGTGGCGCCATGTAGCGTGATACGTCAATTGTTACGTATCACGTGATGATACGTGGTAGGTCAGGGTTCGTCGAGTTAGCTGACGTGGTGCCATGTTAGCACTTTCCCTTTCTTTCCCTTAGTTTTCCCTCAATTTTCTCTTGATTTTCCTCCTTTTTCCTTTTCAAGAACAGCTCACTCCCTCCACTTTAGCTTCAATTTCTGCACAAATTCTACATACAAGCACATAGTTTCTTGCATCAATCTCACATTACACATGGCATACTTTGAATTTGTATTAAAAATAAGTCCATATTCAGTCAAAAGCACATTCAAATAAGCTTTCAAAAATCGGAAAATAACTGAATTTTCATGCATTTGCATTTAAATCTGCTTTCAAGTTTCCTTAGTTTCTGGGTGAAATTCAAGTATAAATAGGAGCTTAGGGACATCAATGGGGATACATAACTATTCCCGAGCTTTAGATTCAATTCCTAAGCTTTAGATTCAATTCCCGAGCTTTCTCTCTCTCTCGCCATTCTTTTTCCCTCTCTACCAATCTCTCTCTCTTCGGGTTCCTCTCTCTAGCCAAACTCGAGCCCAACCACCACTATAGTCGTGACCCCCACTCCGTTAGCTCCTTAACCCAACCTCCCTCAACCCCCGCCATGCCCCCTAGTAGCGCCACCAGTAATCACCACCCAAAGCCTTATTGCCACCACCATGACTCACTCAAACCACCATTCCCGACTACCTTAGGCCTAAATCAACCCCACCACTGAGCTCGTCTGGTTCTCTAACCTTGAAACCGATCACCTACTCATCTCTAGCAACCTCCAAGTGACAGGTAGCTCCATTACCGTCGACCGCCACTTACAACCACTGCCAAACCACCATCCCAAGCTATGACATTGAACCTACCCCTACTATCTACAATCGAAAACACATGATTCTACCTTCACCCACCAAAAATTCCCCTCGAATCGCCCCGAATCACACCATCAAGCTGTTGCTGATGTTGAAGTCGATAAAGCCTGACTTGAATCAGCGATCTTGATTCGACGACCCGTAATCGACCTAAGATCCAACCCGACCCACATTCCATTTTTGGTCCGAGTCTTGTTTTTCTTTTTCTTTTTTAATTTTGTGTTATTATTATTATTATTATTATTATTATTATTATTATTATTATTATTATTATTATTATTATTATTATTATTTGTTTATTATTTCATCCATGTAAAATGTAGATGTAAAAATAAATAAAAGAAAGGAAAAGAAAAAGAAAAAAAAAAGAAAAGGGTAATTTTGTTTTGTTTTGTTTTTATTTTTATTTTTACTAGTTTAATAAAAATAGATAAAATATAATAAGTAGTAAATAAATAAGTTGACATAATGAAATCAAAATAAAATAGGTAGGATGGTACATAAAATTATTTTCACTTAGAAAAATTGATTTTCCAAAAATGAAATAAAAATAAATAAACCATTTTCCAAATTAAGATCGTTTAGAATTAAAAAAAAATAATAATTTAGGACCTTTCTAGAAATTTTCTTGAATGAACCAAAATTGAGTAAAATGTAAACTTGATCATTTTTTTAATTAAAACAAAATCACCCATTAAAGTTTTCATAAAAAGAATTACGTACATTTAGTCTCAAATCGTGGGTACATAAACACCTACAAGACGACGATAAAAATAAAATAAAAAAACCCTAATTTTCCTTTCTTTTTTTTTAGTTTAGATTATTTTATTTGTCTAATTAGAATAGTTAAATTGAGTTCCATCCTATAAAATAAAAAGGTGATTTTTAAAGATTAAAGTTAATTTTGGAAATTCAATAGTACCTGTGAGGGTTTAAAAGTCCTAACCCTCGAATTTAGATTCTTTGGTTTTCAAAAAGCCATTTTATAACTTTTTTTTTTAAATCGATAAACTGGTAGTTAAGTTATAATTAATCCACCTAATTAGTTATAACTTAACCCTTTTTCTCGACTTTGGTCAGGCGACGACTCCAAATCTTTTCAAGTTGAAAAAATGGTTTTCATTAAACCCTAGTCGAAGGCTAATATTAAATGGGTAAGGGTTTAATACTAATCAGTTTAAAGAAGACCTAATTTTATAAAAACAAACGGGAAGGTGAAAAACCAGACTCGACAATCATTCCTAAGTAAGGCAACAAATAATGTAATCTTGATGAACGAAATTATGCACAACTACCCTAAAAAAAAAAATGTAGATAAGGGTGGATCAACTCGATAATGAGCTACGTTACTACTTGTTATGCAGTACTTGTGAATGGAAGTCTGCTTCCCTCTTTCTTGCCGAGTAAAGGAATTAGGTAAGGTGATCTACTCTTTCCTTATCCATTCATTTCATATATCGAGTTGTTAAGCATATCTATAGAAAAGGATGTGAACTTGGGCTCTTGGAGTCCTTTTTATTTAAGGGGTTCAGATTTATCTTTTTCTTATGTTGCTTTTGCTAATGACTTAGTATTGTGTGTTAAAGTTGATGTTAAAAATGTTCAAACCATCTAAATGGTTTTGGACTCTTTCTCCCGACTCTCTAATCTTCATATTAATAAAAGGAAATCAAGGATTTTCTTTTCCAATAATGTGCATGACCTATGAATTCAATTGACTTCTTGTTTAGGTATTAAACCTATTAAATCTTTTAGGAAGTATTTAGGATTCCTCTTAAATAAAAAAAAATTCAAGCCAAAAACAACTAATTGCAATTTTATCATTGAAAAAGCTAAAAAAAAAGAAGCAAATAAACTTTTAGGTTGGAAAACAAAAGCTCCAAGTATGGCAAGTAAAATAATGCTTGCAAAATCAACTTTGGAAGCTCTTCTAGCTTATTATTTGCAAATGTGTAAGCTTCATGAAAAAGTTATGCATAAGCTTACCTAAATCATTAGTAATCTTATCTAGAAAAGGGATGAAGGAGTCAGGAAAACTCATTGGATCAATTGGAATAAGCTAGCTAAACCCAATGAACTAGGTAGCCTAAGATTATTATATCTTGATATTAGAAATAAAGCTTTTGCTTATGGGCATTTCTCTGAGCTAAAGCTTACGAAATCCTGTTGGATTGGCTTTAATAAATTAAAATTAAAAAAAAATTTCCAGAGAATGTCTTGTATAAATGCTCCTCAAAAGTCTTACACTATTAGAGAACATTTAGATTATGCTTCTAAGCTATGTAGCTCAAACTTTGTTGCTCTTGAAAAAGGACGAAAAGCAAACATTTGGTTTGCTAGATGGAGCATAATTGGCCCCCTAAGATGTTTTATTTAAGGCCTTCTCCCTCTTAATGCTAATTATCTAACTGTTTATGATTGTTGGTTTACAGAAATGAAATGGAATGAAGATAAAATAGGTTTTCCTATTTCACATATGCTTTCATTGAACATCGGGCCCATATTATTGGATAGGTATGTTTCAGATCAGTGAAATCTATATAACCATGTTAGAGTTCAACCCCCATAAAAAGATATCTACAACCCATTGTTATTAGAATCTAATGCTTCTTATTTAGCAAACTCCTTGTCATGGATTTGGAATTCCCCTTTCCCACCTAAGGTTAAATTGCTTTTGTAGAGTATCCTACACTCTTTACTTCTCACCTCTTCTAAATTATGGAAAAAATATCTTTAGTTTAGGGAATTGTACTATGTGGTGAAGTCAACAAGACATTACAACATGTTTTTCTTGATTGTCTTGCAGTACAATCAATTGTAAACTGTTGGCAAATTGTTCCAACTAAATAAGTGCATGATTGGGAAGCTTTTAGCAGCTAGATTAAAGTCAGTTGTTCATTAAGAAAGAAAAACTTTGCAAGGTCATACCTCCTAGTCAATTCATTTTTGGTATTGTGCTATAAAAATTTTGGATTAACAGGAATCACTTATTGCATCAGCATTTACCTTCTGTGAGTAATTTGGTGCAAAATATTAGAAGTACAGTGTATGAACTTTGGGCTTATTCAAAGAAGCATAGGAACATTTCTCTAATGGAAACTTTAAATTTGCATTGGTCACCCCCGGCTCGAACTCTACTTGGATACAACTTAACATGGATGGCTCTATTCTTATGTTAAATAATCATGTAGCCATTGGGGGTACGATAGAGATTATACGGGTGGATGGCTTTTTGGCTTTGCCAAAAAAAACTAAGTATAACGACATCCTTACAGCTAAGCTTTGGACAATTTTTTTGACGAATTTCTCTATGCTTTGAAATGAAGTTCTTCAATGTTAAAATATGTACTGATTTAACTACTACAACTTCTTTAATGCATGATAAATCAAGCTACAAACTACCTTATCACAATGTTCTTTTAACATGTATGGCAAAGCTCTTAATACTTAAGCAATGGACAATTGAAGTGTTTCCAAGGGAGTTAAATCAAGTAGCCAATGCTTTGGTAGGTTAGATGCACAAACAAGACGATGCTGAAATTTTGCTATCCCCCCTTGCATTTCTCTATCTTTTTTGAAGCAAGATGTTTTTAGTGATTGTCTTTGTAAGGAGAAGAAAACTCTGCTTTTTGGGGCCTCTTTATATGTAAATGATCCTAATATTTATGCGGGACATGATTTGAGAGCATCTAGCTCTATATCGGGTTGTTGCAGGGGTTAGCTCCCTTGCCATTTTATACTCTTTGTTTTATTATATAAAAAGAAGGGTAAAGTACAAAAGCACCCCTTTATGTTTGTTTCATATGTATTTTAACCCCCTTATTTTTAAAAATGTGCACTTAAACTCTCGAATCTTTATTAGTGTATAATGCACTCTCATTATGGGTATAAAATAATTTTAATATATTTTTTTCAAATTTTCAAATAGGAGAAGTTACGCACATTGATAAATCAATGTATTTACATACCACTGCTTGCCAAAAGAATAGAAAATGAAAAATAGAATATTGACTATGTACATTTCTTTAAAACAAAGTCATTCCAAAATTAAAAAATATTGTTGAAATAATTTTTTTTTCTTTTAATACTTTTTCTACCTTTATCTCAATAAAAACCAAAAAATATAGCTTTAAAAAATTCAAAGTATTTGTTATTTCATTTGTAAATGCTATTCAATACAAATCTTTACATTTCTTTAAGCCTATAATGCTAATCATGTAGGAATTTAAATGAATTTTTAAAATAAAAAATAGATACATATATTTAATAAATATATCCCTATATAAGATATAACAAAAATAAAAATTCAATTTAAACATTAATATTGTCAAAGTAAATGGCTAAAAAGAATGTCATAAACCTATTTGGTAAAAAAAAAAATTAAAAATATTGTAATAAAATTTGATATGCAGTTATCATATATATCAATTGATGATCTTGAGGCAAAAATCGACAAAAAAGAAAAATGGAAAAATCTAAAATTGTAGCAATAATTACTTATTGGTTAGAGAATGCAGATTATGATGACTGTTAATGTAATTTTTTTTCTTTGTTCATGATATGTTTAGTTTGATTGAAAAAGATATTATTATTTTTGTTGAATCAATAAAATATTGCAAAGTAAAAAGAAAAAAAAGAAGAAGAAGCTCTTTTTTCCTCTTTGTTAGGAATCAGTTGATGTTATTCCTTCGAATCTCATTTTTCTATGAGATTCATAGATCAAATATAGCAAAGAAATTTTTAGGTACAATATATTTTTAGTTTGGAGATATTAATTAAACAAAATTTTGATGAGAAAAAAAAAAGATGGCAATCAATTATTTCGGTAGATTTGCATTGAGAGTAATTGTTTCTATTAATATATCAAAACAAATGATGTATACTAAAAGCACAAATGATAGCTCTTATTTGGTAAAACTAATAGATTGACAAATATACATGGGCAAAACACATACATTGTTAATAAAATGGTCTAAGTATATCACTTACAAAGACAAAATTCACATTATTGAAATCCCTATCCTAATCCCATTTCCAATCTTTAATCAAGATTGCATATATAATATTTAAAAACAATAAAATTAAGACCTTGAAAACAATTTATTGTGCAACATTTTTTAAAACTGTTATTTTAAAAACATTTATACCCATAAGAACCTCCCATAAGTTATTAGGGGGTAACCTTATGATTGTGATCATGATATATGTATTGTGAATTTAAAATTATCGAATGTTTGGCAAGCCATTTGATAGAATTATTTGAACTTTTTAAGTTCCTTTAACTTCATTGAAAATTAACATTATTCACAATTTTGTTGTTTCCAATGTTCAACTAATTATACTTCAACGAGAACATAGCTAAAGGTTAGCATGTATGTAATCAGGATCAAAGTGAAATAATGAATTTATTAAATAGAGATAGAGATAGAAGTAGAAGATGAAGCAACATATGTAAAAGCTAGGTGAAGAAAATTTTTAGAGCCCAAAATAAGGTATCAAGTCCTTGAAAGAGTGCAACTAATAAGCCCATTGAAGTGACAATTTGAAATTTTTTTTCTCTCCAAACTTAATCAGCTATTCAATAAGAAAACAACTCTACTTGCAACGTTCCCATAATTAAACTAATGAACTTCATAAGTATCAATTTCCATATATTGCATTCCACTAATGTATAAGAGTTTAAAGGAAATAACTAAGCCAATAACATGGGTAGTGGGTGAAAAATTGTAAAACTAAACCTATCTTGCAACAGAAGATAACTGTAAAAAACTTACAAATTGATATGTTAGCCAACAAAAGAAAAAAAAAACAATAATGAAGAAGAAGAACACTATTGAAAACTTAAAAAATGATAGGTTAGCAAAAAAAAAAAAAAAGCATACGATATTCAGAAAGTGAGAAAGTAATAAGAGATAGTAAAACTTTTTTTTTATATATATAATTCTATCATCACCATTATTGCTTGTAAAAAGAGAGAATTATAGATTGGTGTAGCTTTTTATTTGTTTTGAAGAAAGCACTCCTTCAACCAATGTTTTGCCATAACTCGCATTGATCTCCAAAATTCAATTCAATTCTTGTAGGAAAAAAATCTCCATTTGTACACAAAATATTAATAAAATCGCTGAAACTACAAACATAGACAAAATAGCTAAAACTAAAATTGTACACATTATCAAGAGGAAAAAAAAATGATAAATCAAAATCCAATACCTCAAATGGAGAGGATCCATTTCCTCAAATAATAGTTTAAAAAAAAAACCTAAAAAAATAAGTATATTCTATTATAATATAAATGATTTGTCAATTCATATGAACAACATCAAGTTACTGAAAAGAAACCTGCAATGTGCTATTTAAAACCCAAAAGAAATATATCCATTTTGAAGTCTTTCATTTGAAAATGCCATCTCATATTTGAAAGAAAAATATTATGGGATTTTCTTTCACTTATTTTACATACAAACTTGAGGTAAACCACCATAGAACATCGAAAACTGCTTTACAGTTTAGTCATTTACTTGGCACGTAGTGAATGAAGGAGTGTATAGTATGGTGTTAACCCAGTATAATCATCTAATGTCGAAGTGTTTCAAATTAAAGCATTTCATATAAATGTCTTGCTTTAAAGCCAGAACAACCTCTTCATTGTTAATGATAGTTTCGTTGTTTGTTATTGTAGAAATCTCTTCTACAACATACCTTGACCATACATTAAAAATATCATACATGTAAATATAAAGAATAAGAAAGCAACTAACTTTAAAAACAACAAAATTAAAGATTGGGGTGATTTATTATTTGGTTTTTTAGGAAATAAAGAAAAAATAACGACATATAAAAAAGAAGAGAAACAAAAAACCCTTAAAATTGTCCCTAAATCGATTGATGCCAACAATAGGATTAAGCAGGTAGATGGTGACACCAAAAAGCTTAAACTTCTGCCAACTTTACCCATATGTTTCTATACAGATTTGTATGATGGGTATATCAATTGGTTTCAATAACAATTCTAAGGAAAATTGGGAAAGGTTTCAATTATATTTTTATGGAAAATGTAGATGAAGAGAGAGATATATACAGACAGTTAGTCGGGGAAGGTGGGAGAGAGAGATACTTAGTGAGAAGATGCATACAGTTAAATGGTGTAAGAGAGGGAGAAGAAATCAAAGTAATTTAGAGATATTAAATGGGGAAAGAGAGAGAGAGAGGAGTTGTGAGGATTTTGAGGAAACAGAAATTAAGTTAATATATTTAGCAGTACGATAATATATTTATACTTTTTAAAAGTTAATTTATTGTTGGCTTTACTATGATATATATATATATATATCAGATTATAGGTGTAAATAGTAATTTTGAAAGAAAGATGTTACATAAATCCCAATGTGCTTTAACAATATAGATATAATATACATTTAAATCCTTAAGAGTAGTCAAAATACACATTCTTAAATGATTTGAGTGTTTAAGCGCACTATTTCAAATATAAAGGGGTTATATGCATAAGAAACAATATAAGTGGGTGTATCTACAGTTAAAATTTTTTCTAATTTTAGGATTAAAAGATGACAACTAAAATAAAAAAGATCATTAAATAAAAAATAAATAAATAATTTAATATTATTAATTAAGTAAAAAAAAAAAGCAAAATCCAAAATTTATTGTAAGATAATTAATATTTTAAGTAATTTAAGGTTACAAATTAATATTACATGATTAATACTTTTCAAGAAAGTGGTTGAAACTCAAGAAAGGGGGAAAGATGTCTAAATGAATTGATTTTACAAAAAGATTTCGAATGATTTTCTTCTATTTGTATATTATTGAATCTCATATTTTTGCTATTTTGATTTTCCTCACATTTTGATTTTAATATTTTTGCCAACAACATCTTTTGCATACTTTGGAATTTTCATTTTTAATTGATTAATTAGCTAATAATTTATTTATTTATTTACTTATCCACTAAATTTTTTTATTTTAATCACCATCTTTCCTTCATAAAACTAAAAAAAAAAGAAGGTAAATGCAAATATATCTCTTTATGTTGCTTTATGTGTACTTAGCCCCTTTATCTTTTAAATCATGCAACTAAGCCCCTAAATCTTCAAGAAAATGAACAATTAGACCCCCAAAAGTAAGTAAAATGTGCATTTTTCAAAGATTTTAGGGTATAAGTGCATAATTTTAAAGGTAAATAGGCTAAGTGCACATGCAATAGAGATAAAGGGTGTATTTGTAATTTACCCAAAAAAAAAGAAATTAATTATAATATAGTAATGTATCTATACCTCATAGAACTTACCGTGTCTTAACTGGTTTTCTAAGAGACTTGAGTTCGTTTGCTGAGGACTATTTCCGTTGAGCCGGAGGTCAGGTGTATTGTGCTGAAATATAAATGCATACTGTATATTATATAAATATTAAAGAGATGGTAATCCATTATTTCTTGTGGAAATAATTTGTTAAATAACTTTTTAATATAACTCTCTCAACAAATAATATCTTTGGAAGGCACAAATAACTTGTCGAAATAAAAGTTTTATGTTTCTACATTATTTTACAATTATGAAAATATGGTCGTATCAATTTCTGCAAGGCATACCTAAGTAAAATAATGTATGAATCTCAAATAAATCCTTTTGTTTCATATATTATCTTTGCATCTTAGTTTTTTCTTCCGATAAAGAATTTTTATACTTCGCATTTCGAAGAGGTCAGTTTATTGGCAAAAGAGATACAATTAACAAATTGTTTATATAGTGCACTTTTATAAGATCTTGATGGTCCATGTATAAAGTTGCATCAATCTTTTACTTGCATTAGATTAAAAGAAAATCTTATATCTTTTCTCTTCTGTTATTTAATTAGGTTTAAAACTCATCGGGTTTCTTAATTATGTAATATCATAACTTATTACTTTCATTTTATTGTTATTATATTTTATTACAATTGTTACTTATTTATTCATTGTTTAATTGAGCTAATATCTTAAGAATTATTTGTATAAATACACCCTATTGTTAGGGTTTTGAAAGTAGATATTTGATGAATAAAATTTTACTTTCACTAAAATTGGTGTGATATTTTTTTTTTTTTTTTTTTAATCATGATGTGAGACCATTAGAAATTTTATTGTTGTGTGGACCGTAGAGCAAATAATATGAGATCTATGAGGCAATCAACAAACACTACAAGAAATTCGAATCATGTCAAGTGTTTATATCATTGTTTTTTTCTATTGCAACATCATCTTATAGCCTATGATACATTTTAATAATTTATTAATCATATATATTAATTCATTGTTAATACTTATTAGTTATGAAATATATTTCCTGTTGATTTTATATAAGTAGCAAAATACATAGAATCTGTGAATTTTTATGTCATATCATTATAATAATATAAAAAAACTACATAATTTTGATAATGATTACTTCATTACATTTGGAAAAAGTAAATCACTATAAAAAGATACTTGGCTGCAATATTTTCCTATCATTATTTGAATTTCTTATAGTGAAAGTAGAGAGATATAAGGCAACTAGATTGTCTTGTTTGTATGTGAATGTTTTTTTTTTCTTTTTACCTTGGATATAATTGGTCGTTAATAGTTTTTGGCAAAATATTCATGGTGATCTTTCCATCTTTTGTTATTTTTATGAAAAAGTTTGACCACAAATATAGTCATGGAGTTGATTTCAGAAGACCACCATACTTAGATTAGAGGATAATGTGGTTTCAACGAAACATGAACATGGAATTGACTGAGGGCACTGAATTTGGTATTGAAAGCAATTTTTTTTTTTTTTTTTCCTAAAAGCATTTCATCTTACAAGGTTTGATAAAAATAACTCGCGTTATTTATGAAGAATCTTTTAGCATTTTTTTTAGTGATTATAGTTTAACTTAGGTTTTTAATTTAGTTTTTACAACGGTACAATATTATTATCATTATCTTTAATTAAATTACCTCTACTTACATCAATCATAGAATTATAGTAGTCTTATCATATGTCGAGAATTTAATATTTATATTTAGTTTTATGGTTTTCCATTAGTTAATCGATCAAATATTTATGGATCTTTTAAGATTGTAAGTTTTGAGGTGTTTTCGAGACTTTAATTCATATTTTGAATTTTAATAAGAATCTAGAGCTTTTAATATCTAGTTATTACATGTGGAAGTATGCAGCGAAGTAGTCTGAGTCCCTATAACATCAGGAGGTGACATTCGCGATTGCTGCGAGAAAAAAAAAAAAAAAAAAAAAAAACAATAACAACGAAGTCGAATATCAGATAATATCTTTTATGTTTATGTCTTCTTAAAAAGATATTTTTATATTTTGCATTACGAAGAGGTTCAACTCATCATTTGCAATCATAAAACCTAAGGGCATATCAATTAATTATTTTGTGATATCATATGATTTTATAATATTTTGCAAATCCATTTATCCTTTTCAATCTTACCATTGCATCAGATTTGAAAAACAAATCTTAAAAACTGCCACCTGGATTAGATAAAATACTTCGTTTCAAGAAAACGAATAAATTAGGAAAGTAAATTTAAGGAAAGTGCAGTACATGGTTGCCCTAGTCCTGCATATAAATAAACACATTCACTCACTACTAGTGATTAACCTTCAAAAACTTGATCACAAAAGTATTCTTACTCTTCTGTTCTTTCCTAATTCATGGATATTCAAAGTCAACACAACCCCGCCTCTTCTTCCTCCTCTTCTTCTCCTTCTTTTTCTTCTTCATCTTCTTTGTTTAGATTATTTGGAGTGACGATTTGCAGTAGTTCTGATATTGATTGCAATTATCTGGAGAAAGATTGTAAATTTGGATTCTCACATTCCTCTGTGACCTCTCTCATATCTACACCTCTCAAAAGAAAGAAACACGACTCACTACTGGTTCAATCTTCTACCCCATCAGGATCATTATCATCGCTCTCTCTTGGAGAAAGGGTTTCTAAACCTACTACGGTGGTTAAGATAGAAAATAAGAAGCAAAGAAGGTCCGAGTCTTTTCTTCTAGAGTGGAAGGAAAAAGACGACATTTCTCGACTTGGGATTTCATTGGAATTGAGTCTTCTTCATGAACCATGGAAGATAAAGAAGAGCTTGTATAAAAGCGATCTTGGAAACCACAACCGGTTACTAGTATCGAAAAAGGATGCCATAGCACATATTATGGCTTTCATGGACAGCGAAAGTAGGAAAGCGATAGAGAGCAAAGAGGGGATGTGTGTGATCATGGTGGATGTGGACACAAAGACAGAGCATAATTTGGTGTTTAAATATCTGTTCTCTCTGGAGGGTTACATATTGAGAAACGGATGGACAAAAGAGTTTGTGAAGAGGAGGAAATTGCAAAAAGGTGACGAAGTGGGTCTCCGTTGGGACATTTGCTCGCAAAAATTCAACTTCTCTGTTCTAAAACGGGCTACTAATCATGGTCCCAAAGGTTAGCTGGGATTGTTGGACAAGCACAAGGGAGTAAAACTTATGTTAATGTCTGCAGCAAACAGGAAATCCTCGGTATTCAATGATTCATTCTATTCTATTTTTGTTTTTGTAACATTGTATATTTGAAGGAGAATTTTGTTGGTAAATAATTCTGTTATTAAATTTTTGTGATTTTGTCGGTATTCTGATTTATATCTCGGAAGAAATTTGGATATTTTCTATTCATAACTGATTTTTTATCTCCTAATTCATTAAGCTTCGATGTAGGAAAAAAGATGACGGACATTCACATGCTCCAACCTGTTTATGTGTTCGGAAATCCATGAAAGCATGTAATTTTCCGAAATGGTATGGTGAGATGTGGAAAATTGATGAGGAGCTCATTCATTCGGACACAGCACTGATCTATCCTATTAAAGTATCATTATTCGCACCACTATAATATACTCTATTTCATTCTTCACAAAATTTTCCATACCATAGATCCAAAAGATTCAGGGCAATCCACACCTATAGGAACCCTGCTAGAACTTGATTATAGTTTTCTGTCAATACTAGGACTGGCATATACAAATATGTAGGACTATCAGGATATAGAATTAGTATATAGTATTGAAATGGTTGCTTCAAATGCAATCATTGTCGTCGATGTAAGTTTTGGTCTATTGTTATTTTAAGCGGAAGTGCTGTCAAGACTATATGGTTTTATTCGTACAGAGTTGCCCGACATAACAACCTCTTGGAAATTGCTTTGATTGGAAATTTTATATAGTTTCATTGAAACATAGTATAAGGGACTAGAAAATTTTGTTTGGGATTAGACATCTCTTAAATTCGCTTTTGCCATGTTAGCGGAAACCCAAGGAACATACTGAAAAGTCAATAACTTTTTCATTATTATAAGTTTGATTTGGATTGCATTTCAAGTTTAAGAATATCTTTTTATATTAAAACATTTTGTAAATTCCAAACAGTACTTTTCCTAATAAAATGTTAAGGGAAAAAATTCATTACTATTAGTGCATTACTTGAATTGATAAATGATATGCAAGTTCTAATAAAATAACATGTGATAATGAGGGGACATATTTCCTTTAAAAAAATACTTATTGTATTTCTACAAAACAAAATTTTATTATATTTATATACCGGTTATTAATCTATATGACATGTTATTATCACTGAAGTCTCATAAATGTGTGTAATATAAATATTTATTACAGTATCAAATATCAAAACTTTTTTTCTCATTTCACCGCATAAATATATATTTTTTTTATAAAGTATATAATGTGTTAGAAACCATCAAAAGTTTTCTTTGTTTTTTTTCTTTTAACTTTTAACAAATACTCATTTACTAATGGGATTAGACATTTTATTATGTGATAGACCATTCGTAATAGTATATTTATAAGAAGGATATTATTGGATTAATGATTATAAAATTTTAACACATCACAACTTTTATGTTAACATTGCCCTGAGAAATTTTAAAAGCCTTTATATGCACAATGGATCTATTCCATCAGTAAGGAAAAATAATAGCGTTCATACTAAATTAACTATAATGTCTTGACAAGAAGGTCTGAACTATAACCCTATCATCATGATAAACAAAAGTACGAGACTGCTATTATAACACATCGAGCAATGTAGTTATTGACATATAATATTTTGATGTTGTTGCCTGCAGTTACTAGTTATTATTAAAGCAAAAGTCATACAGTTCATGATTTTTTGAGATTTTTTTTAATAAATCAATTATGAATTATAATCAAATTTTATTAATGAATGGTGATGGGATGTATCAATTCTATGGTATTACCGGATACTGCATATGTGATGCATATACATATATAACAACACCGAATGTGTGAAATATTGATTTGGAAATAATTAACTAAATAATTACAGGTTCGGTACATCGAAAAAAGTTTTATAAATAAATCAATGAAAAATATCAACAAAAATTATGAAAACATTTCTCCTTTTTATACAATATATAGGAAAATGTTTTTATTATTGTTTATTTACTTCATTGTAGAAGTTACCTATGCCTACAAAAGTAATGGAAAATACACTGATTAACGAAATTATCATATAACATTATAATTTTCACTATATAGAGGACTAAATTCAAAATTGGGTTTTAAACCTATCAATTAATTGGGTTTAACTTTTTAAGCTTTATCACTTTGGCCTAAAGAGTTGAATGCATGCATTCAAGATAACCATAGAGATTTGGCATAGTGGGTTTGGAGTAAAACTTGTTGTATTAGTTCTTCTTATGCAACCTTTTTGAATTTGGTTCATACAAGAAAATAAGACCTTATTAGATCTAAGCTTATAAAAAAAATTTATTTAAGATCCATTAAAGGAAGGGATCAATTCTAATAATTGATCATCATTATGATTCGATGGATGAGATCAATGGCTATATTTTATAAGTACTCCTCTCCCTCCTTCATTTAGACAACAAAGATCTCGGGACAAATGTCGTTACTTTATTGGATTCTTCCCTTAAAAGATCAAATATTTGAATATTTTAAGAACATCACTTCGTTCTTCATCGATTATGGAGTTTGATGCCTCTTAGCTCCTCCACTTGTCACCATGAATGTTAGAGCCTTATTTAGATCACCTACTCCTTCTCCTTACACTTCTCTCTTAATAATACCATACGTGCTATTCGACTCATTTCTCTAGTTACATATAGTGTGACTTGATACATAGAACACACGTGACGCTTATACTTTTACTTATACCCTTATATTTCTAGTGACTCTAGTGAAGAGGGAAGAATTGATATCTATACGATAGGAGAAGACCTACTAATCCTATAAACAATAGTAACTAAGAACAAGACAGCATTATTGCGACAAACGACTAAAATCTACCTTTAGCTGAAGGCACAAATCAAGGAGATCATATGGAAGAAAGTGTTCCTAATAATGTGTAATTGGCGCGTAAGCTTCAATAGACCAACTGGAATTTGAATGAACTCACAACAATGTTTGCCTAATGTGCACTCGCTCTAGTTGCTTTCTTTATTGTACAACAATGGGCAACTACCCCGAGTCTCTCCAATGTGGTGCAACAACATGTTAAACAAGCTCCTTAACCACTCAATCCCCCTACTAACAATAAGCAAGAAACTCTTAAGGTTGAGGAGCAACTTCCTACAGTGGAGCCTGCACCTATATAACATTCCCTACCTAAAGTAATGAATCAAGGAGTCTAGATTAGAGGCTCATCATCCTTATTTACTACCCCACATGTTACAATTATTGAATCTGTGAATTCTACACCTATGAATCTTGCACTTGTGAGCTCTATACTTATGAATCTCAATTCCATGAACCTTACTTGATAGGAATCAGCCTACTAGATCTTTAATATACAACTGAGCTCAAGGTCTAGAAGGATTAACAAGGTGAATTCTCATGTTCCAACCAAATCCCGTTGAAGCCAAGATGATCTTGGTTACCGACCAATTCCTTATGCCAAGCTTAGTAGATATACATCTCCCAATAGTTGAATATTAATCAGACATATGTTCTACTGACAGCCTAACCTCCACACGCCTGCTTGACCATGACTGAGCTGAACTTCAGCTCGACAAATCTAGTATCAAGAAGCTAAGAGCTTCCACACACATCTATAGTCACTTCTTTTCAGATGGACCTAGATTTACTTGGCACCTTTACTTAGTTGCCTCCATTCTAACCATACCATTCGCCGAATTCCACCAGAAGAGTCTCCAATAAGTTATCGCCACTTGTCCCGACCCACATGAAAAGATTCTACTGCACTAATCATTGATTATTTGAATTTTAATTTATACCATTTGTTATTCCTTGTAAATTACTTCTTTTGGGACATTACCCTTTAGTCTTTTCCATTTTAGGTGGGTTACCCTACTTTTTTGCGTATAAATACCCCATAGTACACGTAGCTGCATGATATATATATCTTATCATCATCAATTTATTGAATATACTTCTTTTCTATGAACATTGCTCTTGTTAGATTATTTGCTTACTTTACTCTTATCCTAACTCTTAAGTAAGGTTACGTGGTAAGTAATCTCGTCAGACTATCTTGTGTGTCATATTTAGTTGTGCTATGAGTCCTTAGAAATTCCTTAGTGCATCATATCCTTAAAGCTCTTTATGGGTTTGCTTATTTTACTTTTCTTGTTCTTTTATGCGACTTCCACCTCATTGTTTAAGCTTTTTATAAGCTTGGACCTACCCTTGCAATCGACCTTGTCAGTTCTTGGCTTTGAATTTACATCATCTTTATATCAAAGTGGAGGTTTCATTTGGGTAACTTTTACTTAGATCTTTATGAAGTAGTGTTTGCTGTTGTAGTATATCAAAGTTGTGTAGAGATTCATTGAAGCATTTGAGTAAGTAAAAGTATATAGTGGTTTGTTTTATTGTATACTCTATTTTGCTCTATTTCAAACATAAAAAAAACAGAGTAAGTTTTTAGTTGAATTTAGTGTTTATTGGTATAGTTACTGTATTTATGGGTTAGCCAAACATTTTTGTGGAGAGTATATATATAGTTTAGTTTAGAGGAATAGTGTTAGTTGTATCTTATATTTGAAGTTTGAAACCAAATTTGTCGAAGAAAATGGTAGACCTGAGTGTTAATATTGGTATTGGGGATAACAATAGTGGTGTTATCCACCATGGCCAATAATCCTAGAGTACCCCCAGGAGTACGGATGAAAGACTTGATGAGATGATTAAACTCCTAGTTGATTTAACCATAGTTGTTCATATAATAGCCTATCGACCTGCTAAAATCGTGTAGAATACCCTACAAGCTACTTGACCTGTTAGAGGAAAGAATCTAGTTGGATAAGTTTGAGATGGAGGAGTAAGAGGATGAGTATGACGAAAGATTAAAATAAGTGATGCGCATGATGATGAAGAAGAAGAGTATGAAGAAGAAGATGAAGAAGAAGAAGAGTGAGCTAGAGTATCCCAAGCTGTCGACCATATGAAGCTTTAGATTCTGAGCTTCAATGGTTCTGGGAGTATAGATAATTATCCAGATTGGGAAGAGACAGTTGAGTATGTCTTTTATTATTACTAATACTAGGATCGAGAGAAAATAAGGACTATTGCTGTTAAGTTCTTAGGATATACTACCATGTGATGAAAAAACTTTCAAATCATGAGAAGATGAGAAGGATACAAAGAGGTAAATACTTAGCTTGAGATGAAGATGATACTCAAAAACAGATTTGTTCAGGATACATTTTTATAAGACACTTTTGCTTGACTTCAAGAGATGAAGCAAGGAGGCTGAACTGTTGATGAATTTGTTTAAGAATTCCAAATACTCATGATCCCTTATGAAGTGAAAACCACCAGCCCAAACAGTATCTAGATTTTGATGTTGTTGCCTACAGTTACTAGTTATTATTAAAGCAAAAGTCATACAATTCATGATTTTTTGAGATTTTTTTTAATAAATCAATTATGAATTATAATCAAACTTTATTTATGGATGGTGATGGGATGTATCAATTCTATGGTATTAGCAGATATTGCAGATGTGATGCATATATAAATATAACAACACCGAATGTGTGAAATATTGATTTGGAAATAATTAACTAAATAATTACATGTATCAGTAAGGTTAGGTACATTGAAAAAAGTTTTATAAATAAGTCAATGAAAAATATCAACAATAAAATTACAAAAAAATTTATCTTTTTTATACAATATATAGGAAAACTTTTTATTATTGTTTATTTACTTCATTGTAGAAGTTACCTATGCCTACAAAAGTAATGGAAGATACATTGATTAACAAAATTATCATATAACAGTATAATTTCCACTATGTAGAGGGCTAAATTTTAAATTAGGCTTAAAACCTATTAATTAATTGGGTTTAACTTTTTGGGCCAAGGTGACAAGGCTTAAAGAGTTAAATTCATGCATTCGAGATGACCATTGGAGATTTGGTATGATGGATTTGGAGTAAAACTTGTTGGATTAGTTCGTTCTATGCAACCTTTCTTAACTTGGCTCATACAAGAAAATAAGGCCTTATTATATCTAAGCTTATAAAGAAAGTTTACTTAAGATCCATTAAAGGAAGAGATCAATTATAGCAATTGATCATCATCACTATTTGACAAATAAGATCAATGGCCATCCTTTACAAATACACTCCCTCTTTCCCTCATTTAGACAACATAGATCTTGGCACAAACATCATTACGTTAACCGGATTCTTACCTTGATAGATTAAATATTTGAATATTTTAACAACATTACTTCGTTCTTCATTAATTGTAGAGGTTGATGCCTCTTAGCTCTTCCACTTGTCACTACAAATGTTAGAGCTTTATTGAGATTACCTGTTCTTTATCCTTACACTTCTCTCCTGCTAATCCCATGCGTGCTATTCTAATCATTTCTCTAGTTGCATGTAGTAGGACTTGATACGCAGAACATACGTAACCCTTGCACTTTTACTTACACCTTTATATTTTTGGTAACTCTAGTAAAGAGGGAAGAATTGATATCTATACAATGGTACCTCCAAAGAGAAGACCTGCTGATCCTACGAACAATAGTAACCAAGAATAAGACGGCATTATTGCAACCAACAACTAAAATCTACCTCTAGTTGAAATCACAAATCAAGGAGATCATATGCAAGAAAGTGCTCTTAACAATGTCTAATTAGTATGTAAGCTTTAAGAGACCAATTAGAATTTGAATGAACTCATGACAATATTTGCTTAGTGTGCACCCGCTCTAGCTGCTTTCTTTACTGCACAACAATGGGTAATTATCTCAAGTCCTTCCAATGTGGTGCAACAACATGTTACACAAGCTCCTTAACCACTCAATCCCCTTACTAACAACGAGCAAGAAACTCCCAAGGTCGAGGAGCAGCTTCCTATAGTAGAGCCCGCACCTATATAACATTCCTTGCCTAAAGTAAGGAATCAAAGGGTCTAGAGTAGAGGCTTATCATCTTTATGTACTACCTCACATGTTATAATTATTAAATTTGCGAATTCTATACCTATGAATCTTGCACTTACAAGCTTTACACCTATGAATCTCAATTCCATGAACCTTACTTAATAGGAATTAGCCTAGTAAACTTTTAACACATAGCTAAGCTCAAGGTCTAAAAGGACTAACAAGATGAATTCTTATGTTCCAGCCAAATCCTGTTGAAGCCAAGATGATCTTGGCTACCAACCAATTCCTTATGATAAGTTGAGTAGCTATACATCTCTCGAGTACTAATTAGACATATGTTTTGCAAATAGCCCGACCCCTTACACACTTGCTTGGCTATGACCAAGCTGACCTTTAGCTCGACAAATCTAGTGCCAAGAAACTAAGAGCTTCCATACATATCTACAATCACTTCTTCTAGGATGGACCCAAGTCTACTCGACATCCCTACCCAATCGCCTCTATCCTAACTATACCATTTGCCAGTTTCCACTAGAAGAGTCTCTAATAAGCTATCACCACTTGTTTAGACCCACATAAAAGGATTTTGTTGTACTAATCATTGATTATTTGAATTTGAATTTATATCATTTATTATTTTTTGTACATTACTCCTTTTGGGATGTTACCCTTTTAGTCTTTTCCATTTTAGGTAGGCTACCCTAGTTTTTCGAGTATAAATACCCCATTGTACACGTAGCCTCATCATATATATATGTTATCATTATCAATATATTGAATATAGCTTTTTTCTATGAACATTGTTTTCATTACTTTGTTCGCTTACTTACTTTACTCTTATTGTAACCCTTAAGTAAGGTTATGTGGCGAGTAACCTCACCAAATCATTTTGTGCATCATATCTAGTTGTGCCATGAGTCCTTAGAAATTCCCTAGTACATTATATCTTTGGAGTTGTTTGTGGGTTTACTTATTTTACTTTTCTTATTCTTTCATGTGACTTACACTTTGTTGTTCAAGCTTTCTATAAGGTTGGACCCACTCTTGTGATAATCCTTGTTAGTTCTTCGCTTCGAATTTGCATCATCTTCATATCGGAGAGGAGGTTTCGTGTGGGTAACTTTTACTTAGATCTTTATGAAGTAGTCTTTGCTGTAGTAGTTTGTTAAAGTTGTGTAGAGATTCATTGAAGTGTTCAAGTAAGTAAAAGTATGCAGTGGTTTGTTTTAGTGTATACTCTATTTTGATTTAGTTCAAACATTTGAAAACAGAGCAAGTTTCGGTTGAATTTATTGTTCATTAGTATAGTTACTATGTTTATGAGTTAACCGGACATTTTTATGGAGAGTGTATGTGTTGTTTAAATGCCAAGAGTTTGGGTATATGACTACTCAATGTCCGAACCGAAGGACCATAAACATTGAGTGAGATGTCTCAAAGATTGAAGTACAGAGTATTGATGAGGAATCCGAAGAGAAGGTTGTTCCCAAGAAGGAGGATGAACTAATTGAAAAGGATGTATTTGTCCAGGACTTGGACAAACTGACCTTAGTTATCTGACGTGCGATGAGTATAAAACCCTTTGTCGAGGAGGAACGGAGAGAGAATTTGTTCCATATTACATAAAAGGCGAATCCTTAGGTTTGTATGCTCATAGTAGATAGTGGAAGTTACACCAATGCGGCATCCGCTAACCTGATTGAGAAAAAGCTACTGACTATCTTACATCCAAAACCGTATAAGTTGCATCGATTGAATGAGTAAGGAGTACTACATGTCATTCAGCAATTTTTATTGCTGATCTCTATTGGAAATTATTATGATGATATTCTTTATGACATGCTACCTATGTGTGCATCTCACATTTTGCTAGGTTAACCTTAGCTTTTTAATCAAAGAGTTACATATGATGGATTCAAGAACTCTTACATGTTCAAGAAAGATGGGAGGAAGTTCACTCTAAACCTTATGACACTGAGTCAAGTTAGCAAGCTATAAGCTAAACTTGCTCAAAGATCAAAAAAGACCTTTATTTTGAGTAGCGTTGAACTTTGACAAGCTATAAAGGCCAACATGTTGACTTTTATGCTAGTTAAGAGGATATTAGAGCTGAAGGAGCAAATTAAGTGCCTCGAGAGGTTAGGGAGTTATTGGATGAATCTACTGACCTATTTCTGGAAAAATTACTTGAGGGATTACCTCCTCTCAGAAGTATTGAACACTGCATTGACTTGATACCAAATATTGTCATACCAAACAAACTAGTTTATTAAATGAACTCCGAATAAGTTGCTATTCTTTAGAGGTAAGTCAATGAGTTGTTGGGAAAAAGAATATATGAGGTAGAACCTTAGCTCCTATGTTCTACTGACACTCTTGTGCTGAAAAGGATGGGACATAGAGCATGTGTGTGGATAATAGAGTTGTGAATAAGATCATAATCAAGTATCGGTATCCCATCTCTAGGTTGGATGATATGTTAGATGAACTAAGTTGCACTAAATTGTTCAACAAGATTGACTTAAAGTTTGGCTACCATTAGATCTGGATGAAGAGACAAGATGACTAGAAAAATTCTTTCAAAACTCAGCATATACTTTATGATAGGAATCAACGCCCCTTATACTGATCACAATAAGTTGACTTAGAGGACTTCAAGGGATCACACGGAAAATACCAACTCTAATCTTGATCTGACCTTTTACTGACTTATCTCTCAGATCCTCGCGTATATCCTATATGCTCCCGCCTAACAGTGAAATCTTAATCCATAAGACAGCCTAAAACTAGTTGAACCAAGCTACTCACCTAACCCGTTGGTGTCTGACTTCAAAACAGTTGACCTTTTTGCTAAGCTAATTAACTTTTGACCTAATCCAAATCAAGTCGGCCTCTGACTTCCAACACTTCCTATTTTTGCTTATATATCATACTCTTGACATACAGCCATCGAGTGATACGTGCCTTCTGACACAACGTTTTAGAATGATTCTTTCTTTTTTTATAGCGATATTCTTTGTTTTTTTTTTTTACCCCTTTTTAGTATGATTAATGTAACGTAATTGTAAAATATCCTTTTATCTTTTCATACGTATAAAATAACCCTAGTAGGTAAGTATATAAGCGCACACCTCCCTCCCCCCCCAACAACACTTTCCTTGTACATACACATTCAACTTTCAATATAGATTTCCTCACTGGAGCAACCTTAGTGTTTTCGTTATCATTTAACTCCTATCTATTCTTTTTAACAAGGAGTAGTAGCAAGTAACCGTTTAATTCAGACTAGTGTGTTATATCCGGTGAGTTGTAGGCCAAGTAGGATCGAGTGATGAGTCATATCCATTCGGTAACTACCTGAACTTCACTAGTTTCTTTTCAATTTCCCTTTCGATTTATTCGTTATGGTGCTTCTCCGTGAGTACAACCTCAGAGATGCATCACTTTATGAGTGGATGGTTATTCCTTTTAGCCTATCAAATGCTCTAAGTACTTTCATACAATTAATGAACCATGTGCTAAGAAATATGATCGAAAAGTGTATCACGATGACTTTGACGACATCCTTGTATATGGTGTCAACCTATAGAGTCATTATGAACATCTTCATGCTGTGCTAGATGTACTCCGAGCCAAACGGTTATTTGGTAACTTAAGGAAGTGTTGTTTTTGCTCAAAGTAAGTGGTTTTTCTAGGTTATGTAGTTGGTGGAAGTAGCTTATGAGTTAATGATGAGAAGATCTGAGCTATTGTTGAGTGGCCGACTTCAACCACTTATGCCGAGGTGAGAAGTTTTCACGTGGCATCCTTTTATCGAAGATTCATTAGAAATTTCAGTACCATTATTGTACCCTTTACCGAGCTAATGAAGAACATTGAATTCAAATGGGGAAAAAGAGAGGAGAGAAGTTTTGATGAAGTAAAGATGAGATTAACTTTCATACATGTATTAATCTTACTTGACTTTGAGAAGATATTTGAGTTGGAATGTGACGTGTCAAGCATTGATTTAGGCGTTTTTTAATGTAAGCAGGTTGACTAATTACTTACCATAGCAAGAAGCTTAAAGGATCTCAACTAAATTACTTAGTGTATGATAAAGAACTCCTAGCCCTTATCCAAACACTTTAAGTGTGGCAACACTATCTATTGCTAAGAGAGTTTGTCATTTACGCAAATCACGAATCTTTGAGGCATCTTAGAAGTTAGACCAAACTATCAAAGAGGCAAGCACGATGAGTTAAATTTCTAGAAGAATTCAGCTTTGTAATAAAATACAAATAAGACAAGAACAATGTAGTTTTTGATGCTCTATCAAAGGGACATATTCTCATAACTAAACTACAAACTAGATCGTTAGGATTCACGAGCATTAAGGAACAGTATCGACAAGACCCCTTCCTTGGTCCTATATTTGAACGTCGTATCAATGGAAGGATAGTAGATGAGTACCATGTAAAGGATGGTTATCTATTCAAGGGTAGAAATTTATGTATGCTGACCTGTTTAATTAAAGAGTTGCTAGTGAGAGAAGCTTATAGCAGAGGATTCTCCAGCCATTTTGGAGAGAGAAGAACATATGAACTGTTAAGTAATTGGTTCTTTTGGTCGAGAATGAGATGAGATATGCATCGAATTATTGAGGGCTAAGCTAGTTACAACAAGGCCAAATGTCAAGTTGAACAAAGGAAAGCAATGCCTTTACCTATCCTAGCCCAATCTTAGATTGATTTGAGCATGGACTTTGTTCTCAGATTACCAAGAATTTCTTAAGGCAAAGACTTCGTAATGGTTGTCGTAGATAGATTCAGTAAGATGGCATATTTAGTACCTTTCTCCAAAATTAACGATGCTTTGGCTATTGTTTCTCTTTTTTCGTAGGAAATAGTTCAGCTATACAGCATACTAAGGAGTATAGTCTTAGATAAAGATCCAAAGTTTCTAAGTTGTTTTTGGAGGACCCAATGGCCTAATATGTGAACTAAACTTCTATTTAGTACTTCCTGTCACTCATAAACCGATGGCTAAACAAAGGTAATCAATCGTACATTGGGATCACTACTCCAAGCTACAGTGGAGAAGAACTTAGCCAATTGGGATGTTTGTTTGCCTATGATGGAATTAACTTACAATCGAATTGTGCATGATACCACTAAGCAAACATTCTTTGAAGTCATCTGTGGCTTAAACCTTAAGTTGCCCCTTAACCATTCCTTTGTCAAGCTAATTTCCAAACAAGAAGACCTTGACATAAGAGTTCAAGCATAGTCTCTACAATAGATTTATGAGCAAGTTACTCAGCAGATTCATCAAGCTGCTAAGAGAATGAGAGAAAAGAGTAAAGGAAGCAAGTTAGCACAATTTTAGCTCGGTGATTTAATATGGTTGCATTTAAGTAAGGAGAGGTTCCTGAACAAAATAAAGAACAAGCTATCCACTTATATCAAAAGTCCCTTTAGAATACTTTAAAGGATCAATGACAATGCTTATAGACTGAAACTATTAGAAGATTATAGAGTCTCTAATGCCTTCAACGTTACTGACCTCAACCTTTATTACCTCGAAGGAGAATTAAACAAGGACCAGCCAGATTTGATCCTAAATCCAAATCAACTAGGAGGGGATGATAGGAATTAACCTATTGAACCTTTAATCCGCAATCGAGTTTGAGGCTTAAAAGGATTAATGAGTCGAATTCTCATCTTCCAGTCAAATCTTACTGAGGCCAAGCCGATCTTCACTGCTGACCAATTCTTTATGTCGAGCCGAGTAACTATACATCTTTTAAGTATCGACTAGACGTATGTTCTATTGACAACTCAAGCCCTCATATGCCCACTAAGTTATGACTGAACCAACCTCAAGCTTAGAAAATCTGGTGCCGGGAAGCCAAGATCTCTTACATACATCTACAATCACTTCTTCTTGGACGGACCTAAGTCTGTTCGATACCCTTGCTTAGCAGCCTCTATCTTAACTATACCATTCATTGGTTTAGACCAAAAGAGTCTCCAATAAACTGTCGCTATGTATCCAGACCTATGTGAAAGGATTCTGCTATACTAATCATTAATTACTTGAATTTTCATTTATACCATCTGCTATTTTGTGTACATTACTTCTTTTGAGACATTACTCTCTTAGTCTTATCCATTTTAGGCATGTTGCCTTTGTTTTTTGGGTATAAATACCCTATTGTATGTATAGTTGCATCATATATATATATATATATATCTTATCATCATTAATATACCAAATATACCGAATATACTTCTTTTCTATGAACATCGCTCTCGTTAGCTTATTTTCTTACTTCACAATTATCTTAACTCTTAAGCAAGGCTAGGTGGTAAGTAACCTTATCGAATCATCTTATGCATCATATTAAGTTGTATCGTGAGTTCTTGGAAGTTCCTTGGTGCATCATATCCTTAGTGTTGTTCATGAGTTTGCTTGTTTTACTTTTTCTATTCTTTTATGTGACTTTTACCTCATTCTTCAAGCTTTCTACAAGCTTAACCCATCCTTGCGACTGGCCTTATTAATTCTTGACTCCAAATTTGCATCACTACCCTTGCGATGTTAGTAAGGGCAAAGGCATCTAGCTAAAGGGGTTCATTCGTGAATAAAGAAGATTTGGACATTTACTTGAAGGAGATAAGGGTAAAGTCCATGACTGGAGCATTAGAATTAAAGCTCTTATATTGCTAACGCATTACCTAAAGTCATATTTTAAGGACTAAGTAAGCCCAAAGTTTATGCTATTCAATGGCAAGAAAGTTTGTGCTAAAGAATATTTGTTGAAGTTAGTTTAGACCTTAGAAGTATCTGGTCTAGAAGACAATTTGAAATTGAAAAAATTCTTTAAATCCCTCACAGAGAAGGCATACACTTTGCATGTCAACCTTCCTTCAAGGTCAATTGATTCATAGGGAAGCATATGTAGATTTTTCTTGGAGAAGTTTTTCTCAATTGAGGAAAGAGTTCCCCTTATTGACATGGGGAGGATTTGACAAAGGCTTAAGGAAGACCTCATGGACTATACTAAGCACTTTCGGGAGCATTACTTGGATATATGGGATGTTTCTGATGAAAGTGAGCTAGTGAAAATTTGTATCCAAGGAATGTTTACTAAATATCTTGTACACTTAGAGAATTTTTGTTACAACCCGAAGTGGCAGAGTTGTAATAGTCCCACCGTGTAAACCATCCTAAAATAAAAGTTGGCCTTACAACCGCTATTTTAGACCTGATCTATACAAGGCGTCTACGACTAACCCGCTTTGAAGTAAATAGTTTGTAATTTAAATAAATCATTTACCTAAGAAAGTGAGAAAATTTGTATATATATACTATAATTCAGTTATGACATTATTCAAAAATGAAAAATTCTAAAATAAAACAAAACTTAGACCTTAAAAATATATGTTTGTTCTTTAAATATTTTTCCTCACTCCCCAGGATCCAGCAGTTGCTAGCTTCAGAGTAGTTATTTGTCGCTTCCTAGCTAGCATTTGCACAACGTCTATAAGGATATGAGCAACCACAGCTCAGTAAGTTAGGATGGAGGATTTAAAACTATACC
The DNA here is from genome assembly GCA_024138005.1 of Lumnitzera racemosa. Lineage (NCBI taxonomy): Eukaryota > Viridiplantae > Streptophyta > Magnoliopsida > Myrtales > Combretaceae > Lumnitzera > Lumnitzera racemosa. Next base: position 38,582,891 of record JAMXBC010000006.1, on the reverse strand, counting down.
ATAAACACAACAAGGTTATCAATCAACTTATTAGGTGCAATGCATCTTCAAGCAAATGCCAGCGCACGACGTTGTCCGGCCCGTCGTGAGATTAGAGAAATTGCGCTCGCTTTAATCCAGGTTGAGGAGTTGCCATTAATGCAACAACTCATGACCAAACCGAGCTTATGTAATGGAGACTTCGCTCCTCTCGCGACTACCTTCAAACCATTGTCTTCACCCTCGCCGCGACCTCTTCTCCTGTCACTTAGTTCAACTGAAGATGAAGAAGGAACCATTATGCAATCCTGCGCTATCCCTTTCGAAGGGGTCGGTATTTGGCCGGAGAGTCCTAAGTTTCCCTAACGGGTTGCCATGTAGATTCGATTATGATTATAGGTCGTATATTTGATTAGATCCAGTTTAGGGTGATCAATCATTTCATACAAATTATACAATACAAGCCAGAACAACAGACAAAATCATAGCATCACACATAATCAAGCACATGCACACATTCAACTATCTAACAAGCATAACCAAGCATAATCTCAAGCCTTCAAAATACATCAATGTATTAATCCCAACTTACCTCGACTCCTCACTCATTCGCTTGAGGTCCAACTTGCTCAGGCCATCACCGATTATCCCTATAACACAAACGTGGTTTCAATTTTTCATATAACTATTATAGGTTCGTTTTATCCTATAAAGCTTATTGTTATGTTTTGTTTAGGATTTAATATGCTTAATTATCTAGGTCTTAATTTTTTTTACAATTATTCTAGGTATGGGGTTAAGTTCGGGTTTAGTTTCCGTATCGATTTTTAAATTAGGTTCTAGTTCGATTTTGGAGTATTATTTTATACTCGAATCCTAGAAATTCGTTTCAGCTCATAATGTGAAATTAATCACATTACTTCCCGATCTCTTAAATACCATCATTACCTTTAATTAGTATTTTATTCTACTCGATACACTTAAATCCTTATTAGTGTACCGAATTTACTCCTGATGTAAGAAATTTTTATATTTTTCCTCTAATTACATAAATTCAAGTTTCCTATCAGATTTATTGTACATTTTTATTATTATCATAATATCAATTTTTATTCTAATATTTTCTATTTATTATATTTCTAATAATTATGTATGATGTATTATCACCTATTATGTATATAATACACATCTAATATTTCTAACATGCTAATTACCATCTCCCAACATCAATTATCATTTCAAAATGTCTAAATTCATCCTAAATCAGATTTTACTTCTAATTATCTGAATTTACAAAATTAACTTAAAACGTACTATTTTTTTTCTAATTACTTATTTACTACATAATTAACCTAATAATTACATTTAACACCCTAAATACTACAAGTATCATACTCCATTAGATTTCAACATCCTAAAACATATACTTATTCACTAAATCAGTAATTAACCATGTAATTACTTTATTAACCCTAAATTACCCATTTTATACCTCATTTTAAGGCCTAAAAATTATCTAAAATATTTCAAAAATTAATTTTTGAAAACGAGCTTCATAGCACTGTTCTATATCATTTAAGTAATCTACACAAAAATTTTAGGTTCAAAACTACACTTCTAAGGTCATTTATTTTTAAACCGAAACATGCTCGGTTTTGCATGATTTCTTAAGGATCATAAATCACGAGACATATTTTCATCAAAATAATATTTTTCATAAAAACTACATAAAAAAATATTTCATAATAACAAAATTCATAATTTTCTAATAATATTTACTATTTTTACAAAATTACACAAAATCTGGCTAGAAATCGAACTCACCGATTTGGGTGGCTCTGGCCACCGTCGGTGGCCATGGGTGTGTCGGCCCACCTAGTTGTTGCCACCATCGTGTGGTGGTGGTGGCCGTCCACCCCTAGCTGCTTGTCGAGTCTGGGTTCCCTTTTATGACCCTAATTGTACAGTTTTTCTTATTATTTTTCCTAACCCTAATTTTTTTCTCAATTTCGCCTCTCCTTATTTTTCTCACTCTCCAAACTAACCAAATGAGCTTCTGAATTTTTCTTGCTATTTATAGAGCTTTAGGGAAATTATTGTGCATTAATTTGATTAGACAATTGCCTTATCTTCTTCCAATTTGACTTTTGTGTTGTTCTAATTTAATTGGCTAATTTTTTTTTCTTATTTTCCCTAGCTGCCACTACCCAATTCTGGATCATTCCTTATTTTTTCTGATTTTTTTAATTAATTATGAATTTTTTTTAATTATTTAGTATTATTTTAGCACATTACGCGTATTTTAAGTAATTACACATATTTTTATATACATGTAAATTCATATATAGTATAAATAAATATTCTTAAATATTATTTAAGGCATTTTAAGATTTTTAGTATACATATAATTTATCTCTAGCAATTCGTTCATTATCAGAATGCATTTTACGCATTTTCGATAAATAACGAGTTATATATTTAAAATTTGAAATTTTTATAGTATTTTATTTTATTGTTTATTTTTTTAAATTCAAACTTACGGGGTCATTTTAGTAATATTCTAACTTTACTTTATAATTTAGGCTCGATCGGGTCTTTCAATCGATCAAAACCTCGAATGACTAGTTTTGGAGCTTACAATTTTCCCTTAGCCTCATTTGCCACCTTGGTTGAAAGTGTAAGAAGGGCTAGTAATTTGGTAGCCAAGTGTATGCCTTCTCTATGAGGTTTAACAAATGTACATTGTTAATGAACGTAACCCAAGAGGAGAATCCAAAAGGAGTGAAGAAATTCAGAAGTGAGAAGCTTATGAGCATTAAATTGGCTTTAGCATGCCCATGCTTAATGGAAAAGTGCACAAACTCCTTGACAAGTGGCTATGTGATGGGAACATTAGGCTCATAAGAGTTGAATGCTTACCAAAGAGTGAAAAGAAGAGTGAGCCTAAGTATTACAAATTTTATAGGAGTGTAGGCTACCTTATGAAAGATTGTTGGACTTTGAAGAAGACATTTAATGAGTGAGTTCAAAATGGAGAACTGGTCATCAAAGATAATGACGTTACAAATAACCCACTTTCAGCTCATAACACCCAGCATGGTGCTACAAACATTATTACCCACGACCCTACAAAGATAGAGGAAATAGATGTATAGCTAGTTGAGTCATACGAAGATAGAAGTGAAAGACTTGAAATTGAGGAAAGTGGAGATGATAATGTTATCCTTACCATGTTAAAGACTTCCAATGTTAGAGATCTCCTTGGTTTTGATGAGAATGCCTAACTCAAGGCAACAACTGTGCTTATGAGGATTGTGTAATGTCAATAAGAAATGTACCGTAGTACGACTGACAAAGGGAATTGTTTCAATGAATAAAAGTGCAATTACATTCATTAGTGTTGATATGTGCACAAAAAATCCCATGCACAGTTGCCTCTATATATAGGAAGTGTACTCAGTGCTTGTCCTATCAGAAGGACATTTGTTGATAATGGATCTTCACTCAATGTTATGCCAATGTCTACTTTTAAAGCTATAAAGATAGATATTCAAAACTTAGTGAGGTAACTAATCACATTAAATAACTTTTATAAGTCTTCTATGAAGATAATGAAGTGTGTTAAAGCAGACTCTAATGTCAGATCTATCCATACTTGACATGGTTCCACATGATTGATGTGCCTATATCTTACCATCTCCTTATAGGAAGGATATAGTTAGATGATCACAATATGATACCCTCAACATAGCATCAGGGCATGAAAGATCACTAGAATGAGCAAAACATCTTCATTCCTACAACAAAGAACCCATTTACACTTAACGAGTCTTAGTTTACTAAAGTATCCTTCTTTAATGAGTATTTATGTGAAGGATGTACAGATGCTACTACTTATAGAGGAAGCAGCTCAAAAATGAGTATTCAAGAAGAAAAAGGGTGTACAGTTGTCATAGGGGTACAAAGAAACACAAGCAAACTAATGATATTATGAAGGTATGAAGTACATTATAAGGTAAGAAGTGTGAGAACTTCTAATAACTAGAATGTGTCCTTATCAATTTTATCTTAATCTTCATTTCATTTCATGTGTAGGCTTAGTGATGCCCGCTTTCTATCAATGAAAGAAGTTTCCTTCTCCATCACTGATATTTCCTGATGAGAATGTGATCAATGTTTATGTATATTTATTTTATTACAGTTGTCACTGCAAAGTAAGGACTAGTCTTTTTAGCTTACTAAGTTATTTTCATAAAACAATTTACATCCGAATGGGGGCAACTAAACCCTACAATCAATCAAAAGAAAGAAATAATAAATATAACATATAGTTTACACATCATTGCTAGCTGATAAGAGCCCAATCCCCAAGCGTACAATAATGAGCATGGCTTGTATGTTGCAAACTAGTAAGAGCATTGGCTCCTAGGCACACATCATGCCATGACAATCACGTATAACTTTCATGCTACCTAATTTCTATATTTCTTGCCATTAGGTAGTTGGGACAATTGCATTGATGAGTACTTTAACAAATTGACATTCAAACCTAAGAGATATGCTACAAATATATTAGAGATATATTTCAAGATTCCTTTTGTACTATAAGTAATCTTATAAACCTTGTAATTTAGAGACAACCAATAGAAAATTTGTATAATAGACTTTTTCCTTTTATTTCTTTATTTTCTCAATGTTTTAATTTAGTTTTAGTATTCAATTATTGTGAGCCTTAATTTTCTATGTAATTATTTTTTTAATTATCAATTTATGATTTATTTTTTTATTGTTGTGATCTAATTGCATTGTGCTTTATTATCTTTGAATTCATATTTACCCAGGTTATTGATTTAATGTTTAAGTTTGTTATAGAGTTCACGAGATCCTATAATAAATAGATTGATGCAATTGGAAGTCATTGAATAGACTAAAACGTTTAGATATTTGATTTCTCCATATTAGGACAACTTAATAGTGAAATCTAAGAACTTAATGCAATCTTAAGATATTTTGTTGTACAAGCGATTTAGGTAAGATATACTTAAGGTTAGGAATTAATTAAGAGACACGAGCCTGGTTAATTTGTATTAAGAATTCTTGCGGTCCAGTAAACTAGAATGGGATTGATATATTACATAGCTATTCTAAGGGGATCAATAATTGATGTAATATCCCATTATAAATAATGGTCCAAAATATGATTTGAGTAATGTTAAATGGAGGGAAAAAAAAAACAGAACTTTACATTCCATAGATAATTAGTCAAATAATTTTGGGGAGGGATCAAGTTCATTAGAAACATATATATACTAATATTAAAATAAAACATTCCAAAGCTTTGAGAAAAATAATAATAAATAGACAAATAAAGATATGTGTGTATATTTATAAGTTTTAGTGTTCAAACATGACATATAATCTAGCGTAAAAATTGAAACTCAAAATATCATGTCTTCAATACTGAATAATTAACTGATAAAGGAATTAATATGAATGTCTCAAAATATAAGATAATGGCATGAAAATATTAACTTCAATGAAATAATTTTATGACATGTATAATTTATACATGTATGATAAAATGAAGGTGGTAAAAATATTGAGAAATTTTTCAACCACTTAACTAACAGAAGTTTTGAGTCCAAAATAGTAATACATAGCCCCCAAACATTGACGTATAAATTGTTGTAATAGCATCCCTCAATTCTCTCTTGTTCCACGATGTGTTAACTAAGTGCATTGACTTTTCAAAATCTAATATAAGGAAGTCTTCATGTTCTCACTTAAGCCATGTGGGAGAGCACTTTTCTTCTTCCTCCTTCTTCAGTAAAAAGCAAGCCCAGACCCTTATTTTCCTTCTCATTTGTTCTGCCACACACTCAACAAAATCACAACTTAAACCTATATAAACTACCCTAACTCAACTTTCAACCAATACCACCACCAAAGCAGAGTTGCCCCCAACTTCTTAAAATTCGTGCATAAAGTGAGACCCTCGAGCTAACCCATAAACACTTGGAAATTTTTCTAAGTATCAGAAACACCTTTCCACACATTTCACTTTAAGCATTAATTTCTCACTCCTTTGATCACCAAACAATAAGTAACTACTATCAATATATTCATCACATAGAAGACTACAAATATTGGCTAATAACTCAACCTAACTTTCACTATGTAATAAGGAAATTGGAGGTAAAAATTTGAGTTTTCCTTTTTATTTTTACAAAAAAACAGCTTAATGTATGCATTTGTAATTGAATAAAGTTTTAATTTTTTACCATTGAATCATTGTATAAATTAGATGAAACAAAACTTAATATATACTAGAATATATTCCAAACAACTTCATCAAAATAACATGCTCGGGAATGCTTAAAATGTGAAGATTAAAATTGAATATATATGCTCACGTTTTATAATGGTTGATGGAGTTTCTTTGATTCGATTTTCAAATGTGTTTTTGGAAAGATTTTGATGAGATATTTGTATAATTGGATTGTACTCATAAAGTAAATTCAAGACATGATAATTTTAGGTGATTTGAAAGATGAATTGATGAAGAAAATTTGAGTAAAAAAATTGACTTTGTTAGGAAAAATCTACAACTTACAATGTTTTCTAACCACTAATGGCTTGTCTTACATGGATTATTAATCAATAAAATTTCCTCTTCATAATATTGCATGGATTGCTCATGATCGAAGAACTTATCCCACATGGATTATTCACCTACCATGGTTCTTTTAGATGAGAAAATTAATTCAAAATTTATGTTGAAAACAAGTTTATTGGAGATGGGTTGTACATGAAATAAACAATAATAGGTGGAGTTTTTGTTCTTGAACGCATTTCTTAGGAAGAAAAAAAAAATGCTATTTGACATATAGTCCCACATTGTTTGTTGGCCACTAAGAAAACTCCTATATATATGATGTAGTGAAATTAGCGTAAGAAAAGTATACCTAAGAGGCTTGGCCTTGTGGGTGTGTACCATGTTCATTGGTTTTGGTTGGTGTTTTTTCTTGGCAACATCAGCTAGTATTCTATGGTTGATTGGTTATTATGACCTAACATAAATTTTTATTTTACTTAATGAAGTGAAAATACTTATTATTTTGATGGATACAATTTTGTTGTGATAGTATGTGAACAAGTATATGTACAAAACATTGTATGTATATATATATATATATTCTTATTCTCCATTAATATATGTGTATAATGTATCAAAAAAATTATTAGAAAGTAGCTCTTAGTTAAAGGACTATCTCACAGACGATAACAAAGACCACTAGAAGTATACGATGAGCACTCCTTTCTTACCTTTCATAATGCAAAGTGGTTGTAAAATTAACAACCACTTATTCTTTAAATAAGATAATTTGATTTCACTAAAGTGAATCGTATGACTTGATGAATTTATAAATATTTGTTGTGATGACTGATTGTCGTGTGGTTTGTTCGTAAGAGTACATGATGGACATAGTTCAAATATAATGACTTGAGCTTGGAATTATCTGTTATGCTGTGAGTAGTATTATATGAATTATGAATGGGAGTGAAGTTATTATAAATTGATGATTAGTGTTTTGATTAGCATATCCTTTAAATTGCAAAAATTGCTTGTGGATAGTTATTGCCCAACTATTATTGAAATTGACTTGTGCATGCTTGAAAATTATTGCTTGGTTATCATTAAATGATTTACATCAGTTGCATTCATGGCATAGCGTGGAAATGACCTAAGAGCCATATTTTATAAAGCTCAGTTTTGATTTAAGGAGCTAGGGGTCATGTTTAAAAAGCTTGGTTTAAGAAAAAACGACCTAAGGATCATGTTAAAACCTCAATTTGCATAAATGGACCTATGGGTCACCAGTTTTATAAAACTCAGTTATTTTCAACATATAAAATTTTATGCTTGGTTCTAAGCTGCTAAGTGTTGCTCAAGTAATTTACTTGGGAGCTGCTAAGTACCGTTCAAATATTTTTCTCAAGAGCCACTTAGTGTCGCTCATTGTTTTATTGGTTAGGATACTAGCCAGTACATGTCATGTGTATTACTATAGCATAACATTTGATTAGTAAATCATAGTAAGCTTGATTATGTTTGATGTTACTATTTGATAAAATTGTTGTGGCGATGATATTTAATATAAATTGGAATTCACTTATGAATGTTCATTATTTATTGTATGCTTTTGTTCACTTGGCTTGATGTTGATGGGTTAGTTTTGTTCTAACCTTAGGAATTGAAGATGGAGATAACGCTGGAGTTTAAGTTAGGATAGGGAACATCAAAAGCAAGGATAAAAAATTATTATACTATGAAATAATATTGAAGGACTTAATTAGTTTATGTTCAATTTGTGAGACCTTAATGGCTACAGGTACTATAGTGCCCTTATGTTGTGTATCCTAAAAGTCACTTCCATGATTTTCTATAATTATGTGTTATTATAAATTTTGAATAGTACTTAGTTGTTAGTTAGCCTTATTCTTAACTCAAGGACGGCATAGCAATCTATCTCTTAGGTACCCATATACCAATTGAATAGGCCTAGAGAGGTGGGGCGCTACAATTGATTATTAAGTTAATGCATTCATAGTTAATTTTAATTATCTCATATTCGTTATTTGTTTTATTCTAATTAGAATAGTTTAATTTATTTGTCATTAATTTATTGAATTTGTTTGTTAGATTAAATATTAGGATACGTGTAAGTACTAGTATTAGGACTTATTGATAATCCTTGAGGGATTGATGCTCAAACTCATATTTGTTTTATTATATTATAACTCGATAAGTGCACTTATCTTTAATCAGTCTAACTCTCTCAAGTGTACAAAAGCCTATGAAGTCAAAATCTCCAAATGAGTATCTTATAAACTTGGATCCAATTGACATACCTAGAGTTTATGGTAATCAACCAAACGATACTCAAGTACAAGACATTGATCATAAGGATAGAAATTTAGATCCATTGGAACCAACAAAACCTAAAGTGCAAACAGAGTTAAGAAGGTTTACAATAGAGAGAAGACCATCCGCAAGATATACTTTAGATGAGTCTATAATGCTAATAGGTGTAGAAGAGTCAAAATGTTATTAAGATGCCATGTTACATTAGAATTAGGAATGGTTAAAAGCAATGCATGAAGAGATAAAATCTTTACGGGATAACCATACCTATGATTTAGTAAAATTGGTTGAAGGTAAATGGGTGTTGCAAAATAAGTGGGTCTATAGACTGGAGATTGAAGAAAATAGCTTATAACTTAGATACAAGGTGAGGTTGGTTGTGAAAGGGTTTAATTAAAAAAAAGGTATTGATTTTGATGAAATTTTCTCATCGGTAGTGAAAATATCTTCTATTCGGGGTGTACTTGAACTAGCTACAAGTTTAAATCTATAGATTATATAGTTAGATATCAAGATTGCTTTTCTTCATGGGAATCTATATGAAGAAATATATATGGAGCAACCTGAGGGGTACAGTGTTAAAGGGAAGGAACATCTTGTTTGTAGATTAAAAAAGAGCTTAAATATACTAAAGTAACCTCCAAGGCAATGGTATAAGAAATTTGATTCCTTCATGGTTGACCATAGTTATATTAGGAATACATTAGACCATTGTGTATCTATGGATAAATTGCCACATGGTAAGTTTATCATCCTCTCGCTATATGTAGGTGATATGTTAATTATTGGCCATAAGACTTAGCATATTAAGAATCTAAAAATGGAGCTAAGGAAGTCTTTTGCTATGAGAGACTTAGGACTTATGGAACAAATTCTTGGTATAAGAATCATTAGTGATAGGAAAAGTTAGAAGTTGTTTTGAGAGAGATACTTAAAGAAGGTGTTAGAGAGATTTAACCTGAGCAATGCAAAGCCAATAAGTTCACTACTTGTAGGTTACTTCAAACTTAGTACCAAGCAATGTCCTAAAAGTGATACAAAGAAAGAAGAAATGAAGAAGGTACCTTATGCATTAGCAGTTGGTAGTCTTATGTATGCTATAGTGTGTACACAATTGGTAGTCTTATGTATGCTGTGGTGTGTACACAATTGGTAGTCTTATGTATGTTGTGGTGTGTACATGATCGAATATTGCTCATGTAATTGGTATTGTTAGCCTTTATCTCTCTAATCTGATTAAGGAACATTGAATTGTGGTCAAATGGATTCTTAAGTATCTCAAAGGCATTACCAAACTATGTCTATAGTTTGCTAGTAGTAAACCTATGCTTGAGGATTTCACAAATGTAGATATAGTAAGGGATGTTAACATCTAAAAGTCAACATCATTAGGATAGATTATTACTTATGTAAGGGGAGCTTTCCCATGGCAATCAAAATTACAAAAGTATAGTACTTTATCTACTACCAAAGCTAAGTATGTTACAATCACTAATGCCTACAAGATCTTGTGGATGAAGAAATTACTCGAGGAATTGGGACAACAGCAAAAGAAGTGCATCCTTTACTGTAATAGTCAAAGCGCGATCCATCTCAGTAAGAATCCTATCTTTTATCTAAAATCTAAACATATTGATGTTAGATGCCATTGTATTTGAGATGTGTTAGAGATGAAACTCCTTTAGCTTAAGAAAATTTGTACAAATGATATGGATTTGATATGATGACCAAAGCACTATTAAAGGACAAAGTTATTACATGTAGTTGGATAGCGAGTATAGAGTAGATTCCTACATAAGCTAGAGAGGGAGATTGTTATATGGTCTAGCTAAGCCTACTTGAATTAAAAAAACACAAAAATTAAACTACCTCAAATTGGGCAATGAAAAAACCACCCCAAATCTCATATACATAGACTCATGGAGAGCCTATTACAACACATAATCATTAGAGACCAATGATGACGCAATCATTGGAGAAGAAACACACACTAGAAAAAATTAAGAGAGAAACAAGACATAGAGATTAGAAGAGAAGAGACTGAAATTTCTAAAGTTTGGTATTCAACGATTCTTGATAACCTTGTTCTTATCTACTTGTGTGTTTGTTTTTTATTGCTTTGTTATCTAAGTGATTGCTTGAGTATTTGTGTGGCTTATAGTAGTAATAAGGTATACTTGTATTTGTAATTTTATTATTTTTATAGTGGAAGTATTTTATCTGATTTCTTGTTTTGGGTTTTCAATATAAAATTTTGTCTATTTTTGGTTATTATTCTCGGCACTTGTTGTTTTATTGCTTTCATGTCACACACGAGGAAAAGAAGTTAATTAAATATATAGTAGTATAAGCAATACTTTACCAAGAATATGGCGATATGCAATGATAAAATTTTCCATGACTTGCTAAACTATGAAAAAAAAAGGGCCCTTTTGTCTTGTTTGCAAATATATGCTCGACAGCAAGGGTATGCATGCTAAACGTTCTTTCGTATTACGATTAGACGGCATACATAAAGAAAATTAAGTTGTCTAAAACGAAAAACTTAGTTGAAACTAAAATTTTACTTGTGCTTAAATGGGATGGAATGACTTATATAATAGAATAAAGTGTGCCAAGCTGCATTTGAACATTTCCAGTGGAACTCTATCCTTTATAAGCAATCCTATCTCCTTTCTTTGCTCATTCAAATTGGTTTATTCGCTAGATTATGATTGAGTCTAGCAGATGCCTAGACTATGTTATAGTTGTTATTAAAAAATCAATAAAATAGAGCGGTAGTGAACTAATATTATATTTTTATTTATTAATTTTACTGAAGGTATTTTAGAGGAACAACAAAATTCCAATATGGATTAAATATTTGAAAGTTTGAATAATAAATAACTATTCAATATTTTTTATTAAAGAGATTCCTTAAGAAATCACTACTATGAGAACAAAAATACAACTAAACAACATAATAACTTATCAATAATAAATAAAGGCGGAATGGGATTTATATTTCAAAGTGCTGAAACTGCGTTTATCACTTTTTAGTCTTACCAGCACTTTTTTAATTGCATCGACAGTCTCTATCAAATCCAACTCTCTAGATCTTTGTAAACCTGAACGCAAAAGAAATTTATGCCTTTTATAATTTAGTAACCATACCTTTGGTTTTGTCGCAATTATATGTATATGGATTTCAATTTGATGGACAATCTAGTCTTGGTTCCATTTTCCCTGAATTAATGGACCTCTTTTAAATCCAGTGATGCTACTAGGTTGAAACACAAGAAACATATTTCTTCGTCATCATTAAGAGTTTCGATGGCGTTTTACGTGTAAGAATATCACTCAACAAAATTATTAAACTATTTTATATAGCCTTCATGATTTTATGCTTGCTATATTTTCGAATTGCTTGTCAAAATATTAATGGGTGCCACAGAAAAACTTGTCAGGACACCAATTGCCAAACTATGCATTTTTAAATATAAAAGTTTTTTAATTTTAACTTTTAACAACTAGCCTAAGAGTAGGTGTTTTTTTTTTTTTGTTTTTTTCCCTTATTTTACTAGGATAATGGCGAAATCACCAACGGCTAGTGAGGGTGGTTTCAAGTTCAATAGGTCGGGAGTGAAGAATCAAGTCAAAGCTCAATTCATGACATGTCGAAGGCCGAAGGTCTCCTATTATGTTGATCATACGTGAATCATGATTACCTGCGATCGCTACAATATAGCAAGGTTTTCAGTCAACCTTATTTATCGTGCCAAAAGTCCCGTTTGAATTGTTTTTTTCTCTTTATTTATATCTTATTTATATATAATATGTGTCTAATTTATATTCATTTGAAATTTAGCATTTGAAAAATTATCTTATCTGCATCTTATTTATTATTATTTTATAATTATGATAGAGATTTTTTTTATGATAACGATATAATGTCAGCAAAATAACAAGTTAGTTTCTTTCTCCCTCTTTCTCATTTAATTAATTATTTATAAAAAACTATTGACCAATTATATAGACACTAAGTTAGCCTATTTTAATAGTTTAGACGGTGTAAATTAATTTTTACTATATTAATGATTTAAATTAATCAACATTATAATAACGCATTTTTACCAACGTTACCATAGAAACTCCTCATAATGAAAATTGTGATTGAAGTTTTAAATTTGATAAATGAAAATTTATGTACTTTTAAAAGGAAAAATTTAAAACAATGTATTTTATGTATTGAAAATGATTATTTTAATTGATATTTTTGTAAATATAAATAACATAAAGGTTAAATAAAAAGGGGTATGTATAAAATTATATTTTCATTTCTTTAATGTCTTATTCTTACCAAACATAAAATTAAAGCATATGCAAATAAGATGGAAAAAAGATGAACCAAACTGAGCCAAAATCTCTTACGTCCAAGTTTTTGAAGTTATTGTTCATAATGCAAATTGTTTAGTTTTCTTTTCACATACCGAAGTTTCCATCCTAGTATCATTATTGTAAGGCCTCGAGAACCTACATGGCCACCACATATCCTAGCTAATTCGGAATATGTAAAGCTTCTAAGTCTACAAATCACAAATATAAAGAATCATATCACATAATATATAAAATCCACAAGGGAATGGAAAATTGTATTCACTCATAACCTTATATAAACTTGAAACATCCAATAGAGTTCAAGAGCGTCCCGACTCACAACCAAAATATAAAATAAGTTAAATAACTAAATCCTCAAATATCATAAAAGAGTCCATCTCCTCAAAATACAAATCTTTCAACATAACATAAACCACCAGTAAAAATAGATATCACCATATTCTAGTCATCATAAAAAGTAAAAGTACTCGACTTCATCCTCTTCCTAGATATCATCAAGATACGTCTTCTCAAAAATAAGATAGTCCCCAGATCTAGTAGTTGAAAAAGAAACGAACGAGCCGAAGCCTAATATAGGCGTACAAACATATAGGCATGCCAAGCCAGATCTTTCACATATAGAAATGCAAATATAATAAAATAATACAAACAATAAATTAATTATCTTACATTAGGCCAATATAACAATAAAGGGGTATTCATAATCCCGCTACACTTGGTCTTTACCCACATACATAGGTAGATATAGTTATATGTTTTTCTTTTAAGTCATTTATGCCCATAAATCAGAGTTTAGAACCTAATATTTTAGCTACGCCGTCCCATATATAAGTCTACTAGGAAATCCTTATACATGATCAGTAGTTACCTCTCTAGAGATCTGCCACTGCGAGTCTCTAGAGTGAGTGAATTAAGCAAAATCAGTAAACCAAAATAATTAAGTTGAATATAAATTTAGTGTAGTTTGATTACTAATTCCTATCAAACACAAACAACAACCAATACCACGTACTTGAAGTCGCTCCAAAATCGAAAACAAGACTCTAATCTCAAAACTCGAACAAAACTCAAACCTTGATAAAAGAAACCAAACACCACAAGTTTAAAAGAAAGAAATAGCACGTTAACTTTAAGCATTCTAAAACTAAGTTCTACCTAAGTGTGATCTATGAACTTAATCTAGCTAATCAAGGTCACATAGGAAAATCGTCAAATCAAAATAAGAATAACATAATATGATTAAACCAAAAAAGTTAATATAACTATATAAGATCACTTATTTATAGTAATTTGTAAAGTGCATAATGTATATATATATAAAGGAAAGTATAAGATGGATACATAATTAGAGTATTGAATAATATAGATTATTGAATCGATATGGTAAACGAATAATATGTACGTAATCAGAAAATAATACGATTCATAAAAACTCGTAAGGGACGATAAAATAATAATAAACGAATAAAACATACATACTATGCCTAATGTAATATGCTATTATATATATATATATATATATATACATAATACTAATATGACGAAATAATTAAACCACAAAATCGTCGATATCAATAATAAATCATACTAATAATAGAATAGTATTGTATAATTAAGCAAAAAATAGTGACTCAGCTTACATATAACAAAAACAGAAATTTGACCCTAACATAAATATATCTATAACTAATAATTTGAAATACAATAAAATATATTAAAAAATAACTTTTATATATAATAATACTATATAACATGCTAATCGAATAATTTTATTAGCTATAATCGAATATTAACAAATAACTCAATTCAATACTAACAACAAAAATAATAAATAAAATAATAGTAATAAGATTTACACTACATATGATACCTAAAATGAAATTGAAAAGGCTCACAAATTCAAATTGAGATGAGATTATAAGATAGTATGAACGAGAACCTAATATATACAAAAATACAAAAATTACTTTTAATTTAAATAAATACCTAAACAATGGATTAGTGTTAATTATCAAAATGAGCTCAAAACATACGGAAACAGAAACAAACCAAACGTAACCGAGAGAAAAAGAAAAATCTAACTTTGAATCTGGAATGAGCAGTGAAGTGAATTGTGGATTTATGTTTGCTGATAGGGGGCCTTTGGGGAGTTTACAGGCGAGAGACAAGAGAGAATGTAGGGCTTTGGGGACATACAGGAGAGAGAAAAAGGTCAGGTGAGGAGAAAAAAGAAAAAAAAAAGAATGCCAAGAGAGAATAGGAAGTAGGATAGCTGTGATGAGAAAAGCGATAAGGTTTAGTGCACGTTAGTGTAGAGCCTTCTAGAATATAGGATAGTATTTGTATATAAGAAAAGAAAATAAGAATTAATTATAATATAGGATAATAAAATTTTTTATAAGAAAAAAAATTTGTAATGAACAGTATTAATAAAAATTATTATATTCAATACATAAAATAATATTGAAAATACTAACCAAGTATATAAAATAAGGATCTTAAAAACAATCAAGTTAGGATTTTAATTTTGATTTTTAACAATACTTACTTAAGGAGTTTATGAATTAAATAAAATACTAAACTAATTTGAATGTTTCAATTGCATTAGGTGCAAAATTCATAAAACTTCAACCTATAAAGCTAAACTGTTTAATTGCAGTTACCAACGATTATTGTCGTAAAATCTCTGATAATAATATATAAGTGGTTATTATACTGCATTAACGTTTATACTCTTGCCGAGATAACTAGAATTTGGCAAACCTAACCTTGTGCAGATCCTACATCGGATCAGGACCTTTTATTATGGGTCAAATCGAATTATGCTATAAGGGAAACAGATTTAATATATGGTTTCGTTACATCGGAGTTCATGAGGGAGGCATTATTCACAATTCATATAACTGTTTTCTTTTTGTTTTGTCCTCTTTTGGTCTCTGTATGCCTTTTTGATGTTTTATCTTTTATTAGCTTTCTGGTTCACATATCACCAAGTACTCAATGAGTTTTTGACTTGTATACTCTGATTCGTTAGACTCTGACCCAATTAAAACCCGGAACACCCATTACTATGAGAAGGAATATGGGCTTGTGATATGGTGATTTACATTCCATTCTGAGACCATGATAATATGGAAGAAAAATATTTACTAATACTAATTTATCACATGTTTTAATTAATGGTAAATAAATATTGATAATATTTAGACTTTATATATTAATGATATTAGTCTATATTTTTCATCCTAAAAATATATATACAGTATACGTACTGTATTTCTGAATTTTGCTCGTCAAAACACTAAAAGGTGCTAGCAAATTGCCAAATATATATATATATATATAGTGTGTGTAATGTGTTAAAAAATATAAAAGATATTTATTTTTTATTTTTTGAATTTTAAAATGTATCTTAGAAGTACTTGTACAGTGCCAGGATTAGATATTTAAATGTGTGCGATAGTCCATCTGTGGTTATATGAAACATTTTATTAGTTTAATAATAATATGAAATTCTAACACAACACGCCATAGCTTTTAAAACAACATGCATAATTTTTATAAAATCACCAACATTTATTGCCATTTATGAAGACCTCGTAGAAGGAGAACTCAGTTATTCCTATCAGCATATCGAACTAAAGTAGGTGATCATTAATGCTACATGTCAACCTAAATGGTCATTAACATATAATATTTTGATGTAGTTGCTCGTAGTTAATTAATTATTTTCATGATTCTTATATTATATTCCTATCAGCATTGAATATTATGAGTTAAATTCTTGATTCAAATTCTTGATCCGTAATTGAGTGGTTTATTTTATTGTTGGTTATGTAAATTGTTTAGTTTATTTTCACCTATTGAAATTTCCACCTCAGTATTACTGCATTCTGTGCAACATTTGTGAATGTTCCACATATATAGTAAAAATTTCTAAATGGAGTTACCAATGATTGTCGTAAATTCTCTAATGATATATAAGTGGATGCTGCATTGCATTAATTTTTATACTCATTTCAACGGTTAAACAAGGGCTTGGCCAAAAAAAAAAAAAAAAATGGACAGATCCAACAATAAGGTTGTGATTATTTTATTAAGCCCATTGTTTTTACATAATCACAATTCTTAAACTGACCCTATAAACTTAAATTTACATGTACAATCTTGTGTAATTTAGCTTATTTTAAAAATCTGATTCCATGAAAGTTCTTTGACTAACCTCTTGGGTCTTGTTATAAAATATAGTGTCAATCATAAAATTTTTGTTAGACCTTAATTCCGAGTAAATACCTTAAATAAAATTATCTTAGTATGTTAATTCTATTTTTAAAATTCAAGTCACTTGCCCAATGGTATCCATTGTAAAATTTAAGTTAAATTGAAAAAGGTTTTCCATTAGCTCAATATCCCGAGTGCTAATTTTCTTGGGGTTTACACCATAAATAAACATTTTCACATCAAACCATTCACAAACAAAATAGCGGTGAGCATATGGAACTTTAGTTTGAAATGTATAAGATTCGATATGGTCGAATACATTTAATAACGCAAAAAATTGGTCTTATTACGACCGTATATTATCAACCCGTAATTGTATTGAAGCTTTATAGGTTCTAATTTCAAGGATTCCGTCTAAATTTATAAAATAGAATATCATATACATGTATAGTAGGTATCATGCCTAAAACCATTAGGATGTATCATTATTGTTGGTCACTTTAAAAAAATAATAGTCCCACTTTAAGTTTCCAAATCGTAAGACCGAATTTTTATTGTAATTTATAATATAAATAATTAATTATTAATTTTTTAAAATTTTCAATCACAAACAAATACGTGTCCATTGCGGCATACACCAAACATAGTATATGAGATTATTTTTATATTATACTGTCCGGTCTTTTTGTTAATCAGTGGTGTTATAAAATGCTAACCTCTATGATTCCACAAATAATAATGAATACTTTCAATACTTATCATTTTTTATCCATCAATAAGATAATTATCCTCAAATATCGTCAATCAACTAGATCGACAAGTCTAAGTATATGTAAGTTTTCATGGCGTAATATTGTCCTTTTTAAATATATATGTGAATCCACTGAATCTTCAATCGTTATAGTGTCGATAACAGAATCTTTTTTTATCTTCAATCTGCACAACCTATCCAAAACTAGCAGAACCAGCGCGTTCTTTGGAAAACTGATTATATTATGAAATGTTATCAATAATTGATTAACAATTATGTCCTCTAACAAAAATTATTGCTACAAATATACATGACGCACACATGTCATTTCCTAAGTTTAAGTTGCCCCTACAAGACATGTGAAGACAAACATTAAATGCCTACAACAGTAGAATTTTACTATAGGAGTGGGATAAGTACATGCTTTAAGTCCTCTAAGCATGTCCAAAATACGTGAAGATATCTCTCTAAATTCATTTAAATCCTTTATGTTATATTTTTTCATCTATAAAGAGACTTGCTTACTGCAAGCACACAAGGGTAAAGGGTTTAAAAAGTTCTGGGCTTTTTTGTTTCTAACCGGCATGTAGTCATGATAGATTAAAAAAAAAAAAAAAAAGAGGAAATCTGAGAAACCCTAAATCTGCCGTTAATATATCAATATAGATTGCATCAGGCACGTAGAGGACAAAGAGTGGCTGGTGGCTTGCTGAAAAGTCAGGAAAGCATCCATCTTTGCGAAATACAAAAGTTAGAAAAAAAAAAAGCACCTACGTTCCCATGACCGTGAAACCGGGATCACGTACCTTTATCGATAAAGCGGGTTCTTTCGTTTCTAGTCAAGAAACGTTTGATTTTTTTTTTTCCCCCTTTTAAAGAAAAAGTCCGATATTCATAAAAATTAAAAAAAAAAAAAAAAAAAAAAAACGAGAAACTTTTATAAAGAAAGTTTGAGATAAAATAGATCTAAGTGCTGACACTTACTCTATCTTATTAAAATAGCAGACAAACGTGCATATTGCTTTGGAAACAGCAATTCAATTGTTTCGGTAGGTTAGAATTCGGTCTCTCTGTCGTTGTCCTTTTGAAAGGAAAATAATTTGTGTCATGTATTATAAAAATAATAAAATTGAATTATGTGTACTTTTTCTTTTAAAAATAGCAAAAAAACCTGCATATCGATTTGGAAATAGCAATTCGGCTATTTCGGTGTATTAGAATTCAATCTTTCTGTCATTATTCTTTTGAAAGGAAAATGATTTGTATCAGGAAATCGTGTTACAAAAGTAATAAGCTGAATGATGTATCCAAGCGCTAACACATATTCATTCCTTTGGAGATAGCAAAGCAACCTGCATATTGCGTTGGAAATAGCAATTCGGCTTAATGGATTAGAATTCGGTCTCTCTATCATGTCCTTTCCAAAAATTGGAATCTTTTAAGATATTAACGAGTGACATCTAGGAAGTCAAAATAAATTTCTTCAACATTAAAAATGCAGAATTCTCCCTGCAAACCTCCTCATAGTAGGTATAGTCATCTAGGTCATACACTAAGTTATACCTTAGGCCATCACAGAGTTTCTAGTCTCTTGTGTTACTTGCATCTACAAACAAAGATCCCCAAAGGATAAACAAAATTACCTAGTACCAGAGTTACACAATTATAGACGTATGAGCGAGCAAGCAATAGTCATTTCACATACAAATGCAAAACATGCTATTAAAAATTGGTTATTATCTTAATTTAAGTCCAATACGCAACACAACCCAAAGCCCTTGAAAGTTTACACCTATAATTAGGGATGAACGTGATTCAGTTTAGTACAATTTGCTTTCTTTTATTGAACCAAACTTACTATAACGGTTTTTTTTTTTTAAGTCAAACTTAACCATATAGTTCGGTTCACAAATTATTAGAACCTAATTAAAACAGGTTCTGTTACATTTGATCCGATTTACAGTTTGATCGTTTGTGTCAAAATTTTATTAAACATTTTTATCTTCAATAAATATAAAATTTTAAATGAAATTTACTCAACTTAATCTTAATAATTGATATAAAAGTATGATAAAAAATAATAAGATATGAAAAATTTGATAAAATTTATGAAGATCGATGAAAAAAATATTAAAAAGTATAAAATAATTAAATAAATTTTTTTATTTAACTAAATAGTTTAGTTCAAAACAATATAGTTTGATTCGCTTCTCCAAATTGAACTACGAATCATTTATATATACGATTCGAAAACAAAAATGAATTTTTAAATTTGATTCAATTCACAATAAAATTGTTTGTGATTTTTTTTCCAAGCACTTCCTACAATGCATCCACATCGCTACAAGCTATCGGAAATATCAATAAAGGTACCATAATAATTCGTTAGGATGCCAAATGTGAAAACTTTTTCATGTTTCTTTGTACATGTTTTTTCCCTGAATTATTTAATATGTTAGAAGATATGAGAGACTTCTGTTTTCTTCGAGGACTTTTTACAAAGTATTATAAAGATACCACTGAAGGACTAGATGCTTTATTATATGAAAGGCCATCTTTGGGATATTTAAGAAATAATCTTTTGGATTATTAATTATATGTCAACTTTAGCACGTGACAAGTGATAGCTTCTAAGAACATCCATTGAAAATTTTTCAAAAGTCGCCTACTTTTATTTCCAAGTATAAAGGCCTGGATGACGAAGAATTGAATTATATTTCTATTAGCATATCAAACAAAAATAGGTGATATATCACATGTCGAACGATAGAGTTACTAAAATGTAATATTTCGATGTCGTTGCTCGCTGTTGATTATTTTTTATGATTCTTGTACTATATTTCTATTAGCATTCACTAGTATGAGCTTTAGATTCTTGATCTTTTTCTATGGGTCCGTGTCCGTACTCCCATAACGTTCTTTTAACTTATTTTTATCTTTATTCAGCATCACACGACTGCATCTGCATGAGTGGGTCCATTGACTTTGTTTTCCTTGATCAGATGCTCGGATATATCTTTGTTATATTCAGCGCTGCTACTTGGGGGAATTTCAAGAATCATGCTGAAAGGTCAAGTAACTTCGCCATCTTTTACGTAAGTTTGAATAGCATCCAAAGTTTGAGAATGTCGCTCGGCAAACAAACCCGAAAGGCTCAAAAGTCTTCTATAGCCAAGTTAGTTCTTGTTTAGGGATGAAACATATTTAAATCTCCTTTTTCTAGTTGTGTAATATATACAAGTGGCAAAATAAATAAATATCCAAAAAGTTTCTGCCTACCATTACAAAAGATTCATATCTCTTATTAACTATATATTCAAATGTTTGTATTTTCTCAAATTAATCATCGTTGCTAAATACCTTATTAAAATCTTTTAAGAATCTTTTTTTATAAGGCTCTTCTTTTTATGTTTGAGTTCTTAAAATGGAGTTTTCTAGTATTTATTTATATTATTTACAACACCAATAATATAAAATTACCCAAAACTAACACTTGAGAAAAAATAAAAAGAACAAAAAAAAAAAATTTTTTGGGTTAACTGCCATTTGTTAGAGAACTTACAAAAATAAAGAAACTCATTTTATCAATTCATGTAAAAATACCCATTGACGTCGACCTGAAGCTGACATGGAAGATTAGATTGGATTACGTGCGATCTTTTTTTTTTTTCGGATTATTCATCTCGAATTTAGCCGAAATGAATAATATTCCTTCTAGATGCTTCAATGGTCATACATTGGTAGTACTCACATCAGTACTAATATATCTTTTAGGAAATTAATTCTTTTAATTTATTTTAATTTAATTCTTTAAAATATTATTATATATAATTAACAGTTAAAATTATAAGAAAGAGATGATATTGTGATATTATCACAATGCATTTAAAAAATTTTGTTAATTTCAATTATTTATTTGTAAATGGAGAAAAATTCAGAGGAAAAAAAATATTAAAAGGATCCAAATCGACTTTTTCAACATTTTCATATTGGAAATTAGAATTGATCTAGGGAAAAAAGTTGTTATTTATTTATTTTTATTTTCGGTGCTGGTGCTCTTTTGCCACTTGCCTTAATTAAGGGCTTCCACTAAGCGACATCCCAAATCTTTTAAGTTAGATTCGGCCATTGGATCGGAATCGAGAAATATGAAAATATATCTTCTTAATTAGAGCTTTAGATATGTATTAAGAGACTGAAAGAATATGTTTCGTCACCTTAAAATCTGATTACGTTAATTAAAGAAAAAAAAAAGAAAAGAAAAGAAGAAAGGACATGTATATAAAAGCATAATACTTGCTTCTTTTAAGCTCTTTATCAAGTGCGGAAGGATCATGCTATGCGAGCACAAACCAGGGCCTTATATAGGAAGGTTATTTTACCATTCTTCACATGCTGTATTATTATATTCCTCTCATCACGTAATATCAACTACCTGTCTAAATTAATTCTTGTCCGCCATTTGTTTTGTTAGGCTCATCATCATTGTTAACGACCCTACATTAGAGTTTTTAAGAACTCTTCTCTACAAAAGACTCGAGTTTCTAAAGAGTTTTCTAACATAATATAAAATTACGCAAAGAAAAAATTAAAAAAAAAATCTTTTGTTACTTACCAGTTAGAGAACTTACAATGGTTAAAAAAAAAAAAAACACTCATTTTATCAATTTAGGTAAATAACAAAAAAAAAAAATCTTTGACGTACTGGTACTAATACTACTATTACCTATGCATGACCAATGAAAAGTTTAGGAGGAATTTTTTTTTTTTTCCGCCAAATTTGAGATGAACCACCGAAATTTAAAAAAAGAAAAAGAAAAAGAAAAAAAAAAGAACAAATCGGCTTTAATCTAATCTAATCATCCCCGTAAGCCTGGAGAACCCGGACAAGGAAATCCGACAAAGATGCCCTGAAATATTAATCGGTAACATAAAATTATCTTAGTATGTTAATTCTATTTTTAAAATTCAAGTCACTTGCCCAATGGTATCCATTGTAAAATTTAAGTTAAATTGAAAAAGGTTTTCCATTAGCTCAATATCCCGAGTGCTAATTTTCTTGGGGTTTACACCATAAATAAACATTTTCACATCAAACCATTCACAAACAAAATAGCGGTGAGCATATGGAACTTTAGTTTGAAATGTATAAGATTCGATATGGTCGAATACATTTAATAACGCAAAAAATTGGTCTTATTACGACCGTATATTATCATTAGATACCTAAAATGAAATTGAAAAGGCTCACGAATTCGAATTGAGATGAGATTATAGGATAGCATAAGCGAGAATCTAATATATACAAAAATATAAAAATTACTTTTAATTTAAATAAATACCCAAACAATGGATTAGTGTTAATTATCAAAATGAGCTCAAAAGGTACGGAAACAGAAACAAACCGAACCTAATCGAGAGAAAAGGAAAAATCTAACTTTGAATCTGGAATGAGCAGTGAAGTGAATTGTGGATTTATGTATTTTAGGTGACTAATATTGAAAGTCCTTTGCATATGTAAGAACGGTTATAGAAATTGTAATATGAGGCAATAATTAGGCAATGAATCTTTTAGTCCTTAATGAAGAACGAATCCAAGACTTATATCCTTGGAGTTGTAGGTAAGTACAAGTGAACCAAAATAAGTTACTGAGATCTTTATGCTATGTTGAGGCAAACAAAATGATATTATTATGTAATGCTTAAGTTTAGATATAAGGGTTAGATGATTTTTAAATGGTAAAAGAGAAGTGAAGTAGGAATGTCGGATAAACTATGAATGAATATATATCCATTCAACTGAAAATAATAGTAGTGAGATAAATAACGGTTGTTAGTGGAAGTGGGAATTATAGGAAGAATTTTGGAGAGGATTAGGACTTTTAGTCAAGAGTTTCTTCGTTACACCAAGATCAATTTAGATAGAGCATAACCCATTAGGAAGCGAATTTTGTAAGACGATTACCCACTAATATACTTATTATGATGTGATGATAAGAAATAATGACCTAATATTGTGTTATAGAAAGAACTAGAGGAGACAAAAAGTCTCAAGAGGTAAAATGGAGCATGGACAAAATCCGATGAAATGGTAAGCTATCTGAAATTATCAACAATGTGATATTCTAAGACAAGATGGACAAGGCTCTCAGACCGATTAATTATTAACTAGAGGGAGAAAAGTTTTGAACCTTGAGATTTCATAATATTAAAGATTGGCTTATGGTATAGTCATATTGAAGCTAACAGTATGAGTAGGAGAAAATTTGAGAACAAGGTGATTAAAAAGAAGGATTAGAATACTTATCAAGTGTTTGGTAGAAAGTTGGAATGGGATATTTTTATAATAATATCTAGACTAAGATAGTATGAAACTGTTCCTTATTAAATTTGGTCTAATTAGGTATTGTGAGTTGGAAAGTTGCTATTTTATCCTTATTAATGAAGTGATGGATAAGAAATGCTAATAAAAGATAATTATTTAAGAATTCAAGTTTCAAGGAGTTGAAAGATAAGTAGTGAATTTTAGTGAAGGAATCTTCCTCAATCTTAGTTGAGCGATAATAAATCTGAACAAAAGAAGAAGAAGTTAGTAATTTTAGTAAACAAAATTTATTCAACTTGTGTTTAGTTCGAATTTTGTGATACTAATGAAAATAGTAAGTATTGGAACAAAGAAAATGTTACTTCCTCAAATATTGTGTTTGACTTAAAAGAGAAATATTATGGAGGTAGGAATCACAAAGATGTATAAAGGTATGGTGATGGAATTGGTTAAGAAACATCAATGTTGAAAGAGTGGAAGTTCTTCTAAGGCAATATCTGCATATAAAGGAGGAACTAAAAATATGAGAGAATTTAGTAATACTATCCTGATTGTTCAAATATTTGTCTTATAAGACATGTTAAACGAAGAAGAGAATTGCGCTAAAAGATGGAAGTACATTATTATAATGACTATATAATAATTTTGGGAGTTGAAGGTAAAAATAACAGTAGGATTTATGACATTCAAGTAATCAAATCCTTAATTTTAAGATAACAATTAAAATGTAAGTTGAACTCAGGTAGTTAGAATTCAAGTTTTATAAATAAGAGGATTGGTTGATAATCATAAGGATAATGTAAAATTATTGCAGAATATATATATATATAAGTGAATGAAATGCAAGTACAATATTGATACTAAGGTGTTCATTCCCTACGAGTTAGAAGCTGCTAAACAAAAAAGAATTTAAGGTAATTGGGATTATCATTATCTATCAATTTAGAAATTATATTGAAGGAAGGATATTAACCCCAAAAATTGTAGAGAATGATTAAAGTAGAATCTGGGAGAAAAACTATTAAAAGTAAATTATTAGAAATTTATTAATATTTACAAGTGAGAGACCGAGGAAAGCACCAGTAAGTACCGGATTTACTAGTAGTATATAAATATTCGATGTATTTATGAAGATTTGTCAAAGTAACTTAATCTTGAAAAATTAAACTTTATGGTTAAGTTAGCTAAGAATCAAACATATAACTGAAGTTTTATAGTGGGCATTGTGAATGGCATCTTAGAAATTAAGGGAGCAGCTTCAAAAAAACTATTGGGAAAGAGATTTACATGTGCAAGTAATTAATTGCGAAGGATATCCGTATTATTTAAAGAGGAAAGGTTATGGGATGCTATGATAGAGGGATGAAGGATTGAGTGAACTAATCAAAACAAGTATCTTTAACTCTAAATTGAGGAATTGTTTAATTGATTATAAGGAGTGACTGTGGTTTTTTGAAATAACTTCAGTTGGAATGTTATTAATTTCAAATTAAGTTAGAGGAAATCTCTATGTCCATAATATGATACGAACATTACTCAAGTTAAGCAACCATCAGTAGTATGCTACATTAAAGAAGTAAGATTTTTGGATGGGATAATACTTCTTTCCTTAAATGAGTTATATTCGGAGAAAAAATTTCTATGGATACAAAAAAATGTTGAAGTAGCAATCGAAAAGGGAAACATTGAGGTAACCGAATGTATAAGAAAGGTATAAAATAACAATATACTTCATATGAGCAATTGCAATAGATAATCCAACAGAGGAATGTCAAATCTTAGATGATCAACATCAACACTTAACAAAGCATGGTAACTAATACTTGATGATTCTTTAGCATTATCTTCATTAGCCTCACATTTTAGTAATTCATCAGATAATTCAGAGCATTCCTCATTGTCACAAATAAATAAAAGGAACCAAGACTTACACTTATTTCTGCGGAATTTCTCATCACAATTAAACAAAGCACTTATTCTCTTCTAGCATTTATTTTTATTTGAGTAAGTTTCTTAAGAAGAAGTGACGGTTTAGTATTTATTGGTGAAAATACAAGGTTTTGAGAAGATATAAATGTGATTAGGCTTTAGAAAATCAAAATGGATAAGAAAATTAGGTTGGAGATGACGAAGGAAAAGTGGTTTTAGGTAAAAATAGTGATCTTGTAGTTTTGATTCATGTATTTTGGCTAACCAAATCAAATGTGCCATAAAAGTGGGTCTAGATATTTGAAGCTCTTTTGTCATAATAGATTCAAGGCCAAAAATGAAGTAACTTATAAAAAATGACTCTGATAAGTCCATTGTCCTAAGGATAATGCTTTGAACTATGTTTGATATTCTTCATAGATTTAGTTTGAACTAATTTTGATAAACCATTAGAAATGCCCTCGTGCTTAAGTAGACCAAAGCGAGCCTCAATGGCTTTAGTGAAATTAGCCCAAGAAAACAATTATTTATTTTAGTACATCTATTCGTACCTCCATTGCACTTTGTCTTTTAATGCAAAAGATGTAATGGTAGTCTTCTGTTCAATAGGATTATCATGAAAATTGAGAAATCTCTTTACGTAATTTAAACAACCAACCTACAGCATTAATGCTCCAATTTTATGCATTTCAGCCAATTTTAAGATTGCATCACGTAAGATGGTAAGCATGACGATCCATTTTATTGTGGTAACTCCAAATTAGATGTAGAGGATGAAATCTAAGTCTTACTATTATTGATGTGCATTTTCTTGAGTTGCTCTATCAAGTAATGAAATTTGTTATCTAATTTTTGCCACTTGAACGAACTTACCCATCTTCTAATCTATCATCTATGGATCTTACGTTAGGTGCAATGATAAACAAGAGCACCAAATGTTGAGCCGAACTATAGGCCAAGCCTCCGACGATTAGTAAAATGTATGGTTCCTTAGCATGTAACCCTTTTAACCCTAATTCAATGGCTTAGCGTCAAAATTACAATCGCTTTTCTCTCTTTTTCACTCTTTGTCACACATCTAGTTTAGTATGAAAA
Organism: Lumnitzera racemosa; assembly: GCA_024138005.1. NCBI lineage: Eukaryota > Viridiplantae > Streptophyta > Magnoliopsida > Myrtales > Combretaceae > Lumnitzera > Lumnitzera racemosa. The sequence goes on along the minus strand of JAMXBC010000006.1, from coordinate 38,555,288 downwards.
CCCTAGTTTTCTCTCTTCTCTTGTGTTTATGGTGTTTACATTCAATTTGTTTGATTTTTTTAATTAATTATATATATATGATGTGGCAAGGTAAATGACTATGAAGGATGAAGGTGATAAAGACCAAGTTCGAGTTGGTTAGACTCCTTTTGCCAAATGCACCTTGTTTTTGAGGGGTGAAAGATGATTCGTATTGCTTTTTCTCTTTCTATTTATATCTCAATGATGAAACTAATATGAAAGTACATGGAATAACTATTTTTCCCATTCTTTTGCTATTTAGTTATAACTAACTTTGCTAAGATGAGTATGCTAAGTGATGGTGCAATTTGTTCACATGATGTATTTTAACATTTCATATAATCTTCGAGTCAATTTAGTACCTTCGTAGTCCTTTGTCTCGAGTTGTAATATATATGCTCTTTCTAAACTTCTATTAATGGAAGAAAATAATAATAATAATAATAATAAATTAAAAGAAAAGGAAAACTTCTTTCACACGTAATAGCCAGACCTCATCAGAATCTTATTCTCTCCAATATTTAAGCCTCGATCCGAGGTAAGAAAGGCAATACCTACTTACTCTGCCGCATAAAAAGTAGGGTTCCGTGTTTTATTCTCCCTCTCTCTTGTTTTCCATACTTTTTTGATAATGACTAAATAGATTCTTCACATCGTCAAGACGGGGTAGGGTAGTAAAGACAAGCGCATCGCCATCAATGTCTTAAAACCATGTGGTCTCCATATTTCGGTTGTCTCTTAAACAATCCTCCACTTCCTTTCATTGAGAAAAGCCAACGATAGTATCGCTAAATAAATTACCAAGTTTCTTTTACTGTTGAGAAGAAGTTTGAAATAACAACACTAATATCTTGTTGTTTCCTGTAATGATGCAAGATGTGCCCAATAAAATTCCAAGAAGTCAGGTTTGAAATCTAAAGTAGTTTTTTTGAGTCTTATAGTCGGTGGGGGGCGTTAAAGGGATACCAAGCCAGCGACGTTGCTGCTATGGCTGAGGACATGGTTACTGTTGGGGGATTTGTTTTATAATTTTTAAGATTTTTAGAAGTTTAATTCTCATTTTTTTTATTTACTGCCTTATTTCTAACTTGTACATATTTGCCAAGTTATCTTATAAAGGTAATGTAGTGAGTTTAATAAGCATAAGCTCATTTTAATATAATATTTAGCAAATCTAAATTTTAGGTATATAATTTTACAAGAAAAAAGTTCAATTGGATGTAGCAATTAGCAATTTCGAATTTTAGATGCAAAACTAAGAAAACATCACAAATTTTAGATGATAATTTTAACATTATCTCAATTATAAAACCAATCAATTTCACAAAATTGCAAAAACACATATTCAAGGATGAGGACACCTATTATCCTGAAATACTCACTGTTTCATGATAGAATTTGGGCCGGCCTCGGCATTGACCTTTTGTGTTTTTTTGCCGGTCGTCAGTAACCTTATTTTCAAAGTAAAAGTAAGCTTGCTTGAAAGTTTGTTTCTTGTAAAATTTCTTTTAATGCAGTAGGCCCGACCCGAATATAGCTACAGACAAAAGTGGAAAAGCATACCATGGATTTTGGCCATAATTTATTCAATCCCATCTCTCTCTTATGTATATATATATATATATACGAGCTACTCAGGAAGAGGAAACTGCCAGTCCAGCAAGAATACACAAGTCATAGTTGCACTGATCCTTCTCTTCTGAATTTGTTTACCTTACCTCTGGTTTTGCAAGAATGGCTGACAGAGCGGAATCGTGGAGGCCACGGCGGTCGGGAAAGGAAGTCGTCAATAGTGGCGATGATGCTGTGGACATTAATTGGGGTGGTGATATAGGTCATCAAGTCACTGAACAAAGAGGCAGTGCTTCCCTGATGGTAATTAACTTTTCATTAATCATCACCCATTGTCAGAGTGTATAATTAATATTCAAAAGGACAAAAAAGAAGATTCTGTTTTCAACTCTCAATAGCATGCTTGCTCATCTTACAAGGTTTCATGCATCAGGTAGCGTTGTAATAAGTGCATGAAAAATATTACTTGTTAATAAAGTATACTTCATATAAATTGTCCAGGTTACTAGGGATCTCCTCAGTCTATTCGAGAAGGATAAGGGCCGTCCTATCAAGTAAGCAAATCTCTCACTTCCAAAAAACAAACGATCCTTCATATATATATATATATATATATGTAATTATACATATATACTATATAATATATAAATACTAATAAGATATTAATATATATATTATATGTAAATTATACATGATAATTTATTTAAAAATTATTCTTTTCATTAATATTTATATCAATATCTTATTATTGATATTTACACAACATGTATTATATACACATGATATGTAATATCTATTAAATCTTTTTTTATGTGGATCTCCCACCATTATTTTTTTTTTTTCTTATTTAGAATCTTTTAGATATCTTAGATGATGATATCACAATGATTTTATAAAGTATTTAGAAAATCTAGACTATCATAATCATAGTTTTGTAAATTAAAAATTTAGAGAAAATAAATTTTAAGGATCCATTTACATTTAACGAGGTTTTCCAAGTAACTTTGACTATGTCTATTGTTCATTTCAAGCAGGTCAATTCGCTTGCAATCACAAAATACTTTCTATTTTCATATCACAAGATTTTCTAAAATATTGCGAATCCACTGAATGCTGTTTCCATCTTTATTTTCATTAGGAAAATTTCACTAAATTAAAAAAACTAATGCAATAATAATCTTCTAACCATAGGGATTCTGGGGGGGATTAAAGTAAAAAATAAAAAATAAAAAAAAATAAAAATAAAAAAAGAGGGACAGCTGATAAAACTGAATGATGTAGAATACTCAATTAAGGAAAATTACGTTAGATAAGTCAACCAAATCCAAACCCCATAAATTACAAAGTGGTGCATGCCTATCAAACACTTCTCCTAACCCTCGAGAACTTTGATCACTAGGTTACCGACAGTACTCTTACTTTCATTTTCTTTCTTGTTCAATGGTTATTACCTAAAAATCAACGCAATCTCATCTCCTCTTCTTCTTCGGTGCTCAGATTATTTGGGAAGATAATCTCCCAACGTGAGATAAGGAAGAAACTTTCTAAGACTGACGTTGGGGACAACTGCCGGTTGCTGATACCTAGAAAGGATGTGAAACAACACATTATGCCTTTTATGAACGGTGCAATTAAGGAAGAAATAAAAAGCAAAGCTGGGATGGATGTAATCGTGGAGGATATGGACACAAATACGAAGCACAATTTGGTGTTTAAGTACTTGAGCAGTTCGGAAAGTTACATATTGAGAGGAGGATGGACAAAGAAGTTTATCAAGAGGAGAGAACTGCGACAAGGTGATGTAGTCGGTCTCCATCCGGACATTCGCGGGCGGAAGTTCTACTTCTCTGTTATCAACCAGGCCGGTAATCGACATCCCCAAGCCTAAAGGATCTCAAAATTTACATTCACAGCTATTGATTCGTAAATCGATTGACTAAGAGAATGATCATTGAAAGCTATCTATTTCCAAGGTTTTATTTTTATGTCTATGTGATTTCTTAGTGTTCTCATTTATGGCTTGAAAAGAATGAGGTTGAGGTTGCTTATGTCCTATTGGTATCACTAGTTTGAATTGTCTCATCCATTGAGCTTTGAACCAAAAAGAAAAGGAACTCATCCAATGAGGATTGTCAGACTATCAGTGGACTGTCATTATTCATATGACTGATTTCTTCTTTTTTTTTTTTTTTTTTTGCCATTTCAATGTTTTTATTACATTTGCGAGACAATAATGATACAGAATTCGCTTCGCATGATTAAATTGCATTTTCTCATATAAGCAAAAAGGAAAAAGTTACAAAAGTTTTTTTAATCCCAGATATACAGAGAGATGGAATTTCAGTAGATAACAAGAATGTCAAGGGTTTCTAGAACTCCCAAGAATTTCCAAACAAAATTAGATCGGTTCTTCTCTTTTCTTTTTTTTTTTTTTTTGGGTGTTTACAATCTGCCATGGCATTTAACATACATTCAGCTAAGTAAATATGGGACAAGCTGAAGGTATATTTCTCCCAACCTAATAATTCAAGAATTTGCCAATTATTTTATATGTTGAGTACTGTTATTTAAGGTTCAAGAAGTGTTGACGAATAGTTTACTTAATCGAGTATAATTTGGGAGGTGTAAAGAAATTTCAAACCACTTCCACATTATTCCTGTAGATCTTGTGATCAGAAGTGTTTCAATAATTTTGCTGAAATGGCTCAGAAGGATTATGTATTTAAATTTCTTAATGGGCTAAATGAGATTTTCTCAGCCCTTTGATCTCAAATTTTTGTGCTAAAACCTTTTCCTACTTTAGATGAGGCTTACAATCTAGTGGTTTGAGACAAGTTTCAAAAAGCCAATAGACCTAAGGATTTGGTTTTGTCAAAGGAGTTTGCCATGGTTACTATGAATCAAAATAAGCAGTGTAGTAAAGGAGATATTGTTTGTAGCTATTGTCGAAAGACAGGACACTTAAAAGAGAAGTGCTATAAACTTATCAGTTTTCCTCCACTCTTTAAAGTGAATAACAATTCTAGGCAGTGCATTTCTGGTCTTACTCTTTTTTTTTTTTTTTTTGCGCGATTCAATTGATTCTACACATAATGCAATTAGTTTTGGTTCTTCTGTTGTTGATTTGAACATTGGTTTTAATTCTTCTTCTAATGGAAATTTGTCAAGGCTCAATTTTTCAAAGGAGCAATTTCTCAATTTGCTTAGTATGTTGCATGTTTCTAATACTAATTCTTCTAATGTTGCTATGTCAACATCAATAGTTTCTTGTCATCAACTGTTGTTTGCTTCTTTGATTTCCAATTAATAGTAACTATCCAAGAAAAACACAAAAACCTGTAGTAGAATGTCGCGAGTCAAGACATCCTCCCCAATCATTATCACTATATGCACGAATAACCAAATTAAAATCCTTTGAAAAGAAAAGACCCTGTCCAACCATGCTCTTGATGTATCACAGCACTCACTCACAAGCTAGCTGATGAATTCGCCTTAGCCTATCCTTGAATTAACTAAGTATGTGAACTACATAAGTCAAATCTAGTCGAGTAATACAGAGATATAGAAGTTTGCCAACTATCTTACAATATTTAGAAGCATCAATAAGCTTAGAAGCATCATCTCAAGAGAGTTTATGATTAGGAATAATGGGTATGCAAACTAATTTGGAACTAAGAAAACCGATCTCATTAAGCAAGTCCAAAGCAAATGTGTGTTCAAATAAAGCTAAACCTCTTGGTGATCGTGCCAATTCAAGGCCAATAACATATTTAAGAAGACTCAAATCTTTGATTTTCAATTGAGTATGCATGAAATTCTTGAACTGATCAATAAGCTCAAACTATTTACTTGCCACTGCAATGTCGTCAACATAAATCAAAACTACCCATATGTCATCACAATAAGATTGCTTGAAGCCATAAGCTAAGAGGGACTGTGTAAGCTTCACATTCCATTGCTACGAGGCTTGTTTAAGGCCGTAAAGTGATTTATTAAGTCGACAAACAAGCTTTTCTCCAGAAGAAAACTGATCAAGAGTAGACAAACCATGTAGAATTTCCATAAAAACTACCTCAAGTACATCACATTCAGGCATTGTGAACATCCATCTGATGCACATGCAAATTAAAATGTGCAACCAAACAAAATAATGGCTGAACAGAAGTATGTTTAATAACAGGACTAAAAGTTTCTATATAGTCAAAGACTTCCTTTTGACTATAACCTTTAGCTTCAAGCCAAGCCTTATATTTGTCAATACATCCATCAGCTTTAGTCTTAATCTTATACACTCACTTACATCCTATCATATGTTTACCCAAAGGCAATGGAACAATACTCCAAGTATTGTTATGTTTAAGAGCATCCAACTCTTCTTCCATCGCTCTACACCAAGGATCAACAATTTTTACCTAACCATAAGTTGCAAGCTTACAATATTAAGATAACTAGACAACAAAAGCTCAAAAAGAGGGAGATAAAGAATTATAACTCAGCACTATACTCAACGGATGTGCAGTAAAACTTAACGCAACATCATTTGAATCACTGTATAAAGCAAGACTATGATGGTAGTTTGCATGATAAGAAGGCAGTTTCTTTTCACAAGTACTACGCCTAAGATAGTCGGTAAATGCATTACTCACACCTAAACAATCTTCAATAGGTTCACCAATACTGTGTTGGATAGATGTGTCATGAGGAAATAGAGAAAATAAATGATCCATATAAGAAGAAGAATCAACTGAAGGCAAAGAGATTGAAGACTCATTAGAAACTTTTTCTAGGAAAGAATGTATTTTAAAAGGAAACATATTTTCAACAAAATGTACATCTCAAGAGACAAGATACCTCCTCTAAACTAAACTATATACTTGATATCCTTTAACGGTAATTGGATAGCCAACGAATGCACGTGGATGAGCACGCGGATCAAATTTTGTTTTATTCCTCATAATAGTAGACACAAAACATAGTGAACCAAACGCACGAAAATGAGAATAAGATGGTACTTTATTGTGCAACATTTGATATGGTGAATTCCACCTAAACATCCATTGGTAATCTATTGATAAGATGAGTAGCTGTTAGAACAGCATAACCCTAAAAACACAATTGTTGGTGCTTTCTTTCGACAACACCATCCTATTGTAGTGTCTCAACACTTGTGGTTTGATGAACAATTCCTTTAGAAGAATAGAAATTTGACAACACAAATTAAGAACCGTTGTCACTTTGAATCACCTTAACATAAGAATTAAACTGAACAAAAACCATATTGCAAAAGGATTGAGTGATCATAGATGTCTCATGTTTAGACTGCATAAGATAAACCCATGTAACCCTGGTATAATCATCAACTACTATGAGAAAATATCGATAACCTTCAAGTATAGAAGTAGCATAAGGCTTCCAAATGTCCCTATGAACCAATTCAAAAGATACACATGTGCTCCGAACATGTAAAGGAAAAGAGATATGTTTCTGTTTGGATAAAGGACAAACCATACATTGAAAGTGAGTACAATGAACATCTTTGCTAACTCGACTAATTTGTTTCATCCATTCATAAGATTGATGACTAAGATGAAAATGCCAAGCATCAAAGTTGCCAAGCAAACCTGAAAATACATGAGAAAGAAATATACTATCTATACCCATAGTATTAGTAAAAGCACCTTTACTTTGAAAAGTATTGAAAGACACAACTTATTGCTCCAACAAGTATAAGCCACCCTTTCCTTTAGCTGATCCAATCACCATCTGATTGGAAAAGTCCTGAATAAAAGCAACATTCTTTGTGAAAAAAACAACATAATTGTAACCTTGGGATAGTTTGGTCATAGAGATCAAATTATACTTGAATGAAGGTAGAAACAAGACATTATATAAAGCTAATGTTGATGAAAACACTACTATCCCAACATGAGTAGCGATAAGTTGTTGACCATTAAGCAAGAAAATTCATCTATTTTTTATGGTCATATATGAATGAAACAATGAAATTGAACTGACCATATGATCAGTAGCACCCAAATCCTATATTCAATCAACATAATCATCTTGCATTTGAGCAAAAGAAAATTTGAAAGTACTTGCCATATGACTCATAGAAGCATCCTCTTGAGTCTTATCCTGCAAAACACGAAGTTTCGCTAAATCTAAATATCTAGCATTTGCAGCTACTACATGCAAAAGGCTCTGGTTGATTGTTTTGCTACAAGAGTTTCACATTATTTCTCCTTTACCTGTGTAGCTATTTTGTGATAATCAGTCTGCTCTACATATTGTTAAGAATCCTGTTTTCCATGAGTGCACCAATCATCTTGAAATGGACTTACATTCTATTTGTCATAAAGTGGTTGAGGGTGTTGTTTTGCCTATTGATGTTCCACAAAGAGTCGACTTGTTAATATCTTTACGAAGGGACTTGTTATAGAACAATTTACTTCACTCTTGGTCAAGATGAGAGTAATTAACATTCACTCTCCATCTTGACGGTGGGTGTTAGGAATATAGATTATTTATTTGTATTTTTATTTCGTTTCTCTTACTGTTTTCATTTCATTTTCTACGTTTATATTGTTATGTATAAAAGCTTGTACCTCAGTTTGTTCTACAGTTATAGATTTAGTTTCCTACAGTCTCGTTCCTTTCCTCTTCCTCTTCCTCTTCCTCATTCCATTTCCTCTGCATCTGTATACAAAACCTAAGCTTCCTATCAGATCACATATTGAGAAACAAATGGAAAAAGGAGATAGTGAAGAGGAGGAAATTGCAAAAAGGTGATGAAGTGGATCTCCGTTGGGACTTTTGCTCATGAAAATTCAACTTCTCGGTTTTTCATCGACCTACTAGCTGTGATAGCCCTTCGAGATGCTAGCTAGGATAGTTGAACAAAATTAAAAGAAGTAAAACTTATGATGGGATTTTCTATATTAAGCAGCAGGTGCTCCATATCAATGTCTCATTTTTTTTTTTTTTTAAATTTCCATAACATTGATGTTATTGTCCATAAATTTTTGTGGTTTCTTGGCGTTTTTTTCCTGATCCATTTAGCTTTAACACAACCGTCAATTCTAGAATATGATGATTTTCCTATAGGTTGCTCTTCACTAAAGTTTGCATATCATAGTTTCATAAGATACTTCGGTCCACACCCTGGTTCGAACATAATAGTTTCCAGCGTGATGACAAACTTTATATACTACTCCTAGGACTAGGACAGGTGTAAATAACTATCAGAACATAAGGCATTACCAGTATACAAGTATCATAATAATATTGCTTCAGATGGAATCATTGTTATTGAAGTTAGTTTTGGTCTATTGTTGTTTTAAAACCGAAGTGCTATAACACATGCGATGTACACGAAGTTTGTAACTTTTCAATAATTCCCAAACACGTAACAATGGTACTGGATAACTAAAAAAAATATATATCAATAACGTTGTTATATATTCAAATATTATTGATCGCATATAATGAGTAATATCTATTGAAACTTTTTCCACGGTGGTGTATAGTTTCATTCCAGCATATAGTTCCATCTTCCAACGTACCAACTTCTTTGAAATCGCTTTGCATTGAAATGTTTGATTCTTCTAATTGTATGAGATTATCATTTGTGCTTACTGAAAGCCATGACGATGCAATGAAAAAGAACGATGATGTCTGTGAGCATAACAACAAAGAGAATGAAATAAGAGAAAGGATTCATTAGGAAACCTGACGGGTTTTAAAAGTACTACAAGCAATGTAAACTTTTAAATATTATATACTCTTATTACTATATGTATTAGAATATGTCAATTAACAATAAATATATGTGACATATGATTTTTATTTTTTCAGACACATACAAAGTATTTTCCATTACGTATTTGTTAAATGATGTAATGGGCAAATTTTTATAATATCTTTCAATCACGTGTTTTTATGCTTTAAATAATATAAATTTCCAATGGAATCTATTTTTTTTTTTTAAAAAAACAAAAAAAAAAGGTAAAAGGTAGAACTCTGTAGTTTTGGCTTTCTTCTATGCAACCCAAATTCTGTAATGTTTTGGAATCGTGAAAATAGAGGAGCCTTTGTAGAATGGATAAGGTACAGCGTACTACCGCTAAATTTTGGAACTGGAATTATCCTATGATTATTTAGGATCACTCTAGAACTTATATTTTATAAAATCTATAAGATGCAAGATTGATGTGATAGCTATAAAATATATATATATATATAAAATACTAAAAAACATATATATGGAGTTTAAAATTTTGATTTGTATGCAAATTAAATATAAAAACAAAGAACAATATTTCGATATTTTATGAAAAGTCAGTGTGCATACTTTTCGTGTAGCATTGAAAAAGTTAGTAGCGAAAAGGTATAAGAGAAGAGAGATAGAAAATAACAATTAAGGTAAGGCTAATGATGGGAAAATGTAATAAAAAAAGGTAGAAAATAGAATCGTATAATTAAGACAAAAGAGGGGATAAACATGAAATTCTTCTTGTTTAGGATTCCTTATGTATTATTATTATTATTATTTGTTTAGAACTTTGAACATATAAGATAAAAATATAATATTGTTTTACATTTATCATTATTATTTAATATTTTTATAGGGTAAGTACATAATAACTTAATACTTATACATACCTTGAATACAAGTTTCCAAATAGGTATGCAAATGTTGCATATGTATCTTACTTTATGGGATAAAAAGGTATCATACGAAGTATGCAAATATGAAAGCATAAAAAATTAAATATTAAAAGAAAAAAGAAGTGGTAGCCAACCACCTCTAAATCTTGGAGTCATCGGTCAAGGCCAATTTTAGTTAATGGATGACAACCCACCACTATAGGTGGGAGGGTAGAAATGATTCAATTTGGTTTATTTCCTTTTACACTAAATCAAACCTGAACATAATAATGCAATTTAGTTTTTTTTTTTTTTTTATAACTTTAGACTAAATTATATGGTTTAGATTAAAAAAAATTTTAAACAATAAAATTTTGCATTAGTCTATGGATTAAATTATGTTTTGTAATATAGGAAAGTATTCTTGCATATTATATATTCTCACGTAAAAAATATTGAATTTATTTAATAATAATAAATATTGATATCATATAAAAGATTGATGAAGTTAACAATTTCAAACTTTCATTAACATCTAATTTTATTTATAAGCTAGATATAATATAAATTTGAGTTTACCTACACATCATTTATAGATTATAGTAATAAAAGTTAAATATATATACATATTTCAATAAATGTATACAAAAAAATTTTTAAGTGCCATATTACAACAAAAGAACTTCCTTAGTAACAAGTAAAATAAGAATAAATTTACTTTGAAATGATTCAGTTCAATTAACAAAGTGGTTTGATTTATCATTTTAAATCAACCACAATTCAGTTTAGTTCAGTTCAGAAATTTTCTAAACCAAATTGTCAAAAAAAAAAAAAAAAAACATGCTCTTAATTTGGTTTAGTTAATTTTTTTACCTACCTTAAGTAGGTGACACATGTTTTGACACATGTAAGTAACAAATAGCTATAAAACATAAGCATGCAAAGTGACAAAAATGAAAACACTAGTATATGAAGTGAAAAAAAAATGTAAAAGATCCATATATATACAATGTAATTTACCTTTGGTACAAAGCTAAATCTAATTTAGAGCTTAAAACGCAATATTAAATGAAGTTTAACACTTTCGGCTAAGGTAATAGAATTTAGAGAGTCGAGTCTATACATCAAGATAGTCGATGAGTAAGGCATGTTAGACCGACTTACACTATACTTACCTTTTCTAAAAAGGGTCACAGATTAAAAAAGGTCTTTATTGCACTAAATCCAAAAGTTAAGGCCCATTAAGATCCATTAAAGAAGAGATTAATTTTTACTATTGAACATCAAGGTAATCTACTAATGAAATCAACAACCAATTTTATAAATACCCAACTTCCTATGTCATTTAGATAAAAGAGAATCTTCCATCAGTGCCATAGTGCTAGGTATTCTCACCTTAAAAGATCCAACACTTAATTATTTGAAAAGCCTTAACATCAGTCATCATTAATATTGAAGTATAATGTTATTGAGTTCCTCAATCTATCAAATCATTTGCTAAAACTTATTAACATTAGCTACTCTTTCTTCCTATCACTTATCTCTTAATCAATCTTATACCATTAAACGTGCAACACACGAATGACTGGACTTTATAAGAATTTATTTCGAATCATAAACCGACAGTTGAACTACCTAGGTCTCATGACAACTCGCAAGTTGGCGAGCCATTAAACCGGTGGTTCAGCTCAACGGTTTAAGGTCGAGCTAACCTAGAAAATTAAAAAAAAATCCATAAAGAATATATAATATACTATATATAATATAGTATACTACATATATATTATATATATAACACAACAAGAATATAGTATATATAATATTAAATAATTAATATATTATATATATACCATAATATACATATATATAATATACTATATAATACACTTATATATAATATAATATCACGCATTCACACTTAAACGGTTCAAACAAATTGTTTCATGATCGGAAAAAAATGAACCAAAAATAAAATTTTCGATTCATGAGCAACAATATAAAATTTTAGATTTAGTTGAAAAAAAAAAACAAATAAACCACAATTTATTTATATTAATCGAGAAAAAAAAAATTGAACCAAAAATAAAATTTTCGATTCAAAATCGGTTCAACTTGATAACCACCTCTACGTATTACGATCACATCCGAACTTACATACTTCACATGTTGAATTTAATTTTTAGATCCTATAAAATAGAGAGCAAAGTAAATAGTTTAGATGAAGGAGTTGAAAAAGAAGGTACCATGAAAACTTATGATTTTGATTTGTAAAACTTGTTTTATTCGTGATGCTTCTTCTTATTGTAAAGTTCATTTTTCCATGTGTTGTCAAACAAACCTTTTATTTCGTCTTATCCGCAGAACGACAAGCGTTTGCTTGTATTCCTAAAACCAACAATTTCTCTTTAAATATTAAAATAAATATGGAACCTAAAATAAAGGAGCTCGAAGTCATAAGTATCATGGAAGACAGGAAGAGGGAGAAGCTTCTTTGGTGATGAAGCTTACTTTACGCATATTACCACCGTACAAATAAGTATATTAAAAGCATCATTACATAATTGAATATTCTTCTTCAAAGTTCAACCTAGTCTTCGCACGCCATAAAGATGATGCATGTGACTATAATTTCGAGCTTCAGGTATCAGAAGCAATTTGTTTCCTGTGTCAGATAAAATTTCCCTTTTAGTCTTATCCTCTTTTGGTAATATTCCTACGCTATGCGCCTATGCCCGTGATTGGCGTGTCGTTTCAGGCCGATTTTGTACCAAGTCCTCTAATGCAACACGTGGTTTAAATATATCGACACCCCGTTTATAAATAATACGGTTGTCCCACTTTTTCAAAATACTCCACTTATACTATTACTTTTACTTAATAGAATGTTGACGTGGCGAAAGTATGATGTATACTTGCTAAGCCATCATCTTGTCGCAGTTATCAATATTTTTACTTAAATATTATATATACTAAATAATCTTTTTTGTTTTTTCGAATTTATTTTATTTTTTAATTAATTTTAGTTACCTAATATATATAAACTATTATACTAAAGAAAAATCCATTTTTTAACTATATATAACTAGTCACTTATGTCTTATAGTTTTAACCATAATAATTATAATAAAAATTTAAATACATCTCATAAACTTCTTTAACTATTATCTATTACTTACAAATTTTTTCGACTATATAGTTATTATTTTCTATCATACTTATTTCTACGATTGCTATTATTTTATTTATCTATTATTTTAATTATTCAACATTGATATTATTTGGAAAATTTATTATAATTCTTATTTGATTGATATTTGTTGCTATTTTTTTTTTGAAAATTTTATTATAGTTTTAATTTTATAAACACATATTATTGATGTTCTTCTATATAAAGAGTCCAAATTTTTTTTTATCTTTTTTGCATGCAGAATGCAAATGTATCATTTGCTAATATTTATTTTAAAATTATTAATAATGATGATGAGATGAGACGATGATGTAGCAATAACATGTCATCATTTGTATTATGCCAACATCCTACTAAAAGAAAAGTTAGAGGTAAATGTTATATTTTGAAAAAGTGGGTGTATCCGTGTTATTTACCAACTATACAGAAATAGTCAACTTATTTAACTCTACAGACTGAAATTAACTTCGCCAATTTCCTTACATCCATTTTGCCTATTCTCTCTTTTTGGGTTTTCTAATTCTCACAAAATCTATATACAATTGCCATTATATCGAATCTTTTTATAATTCCATTATTATTTTTTTATAAAACCAATCTATTATTTATTTTATCCTTAATTTATATTTCTTTAAATTTAAATAATTAAATAGACTGTGTATTCAATGGTTTCGATTTTCAAAAATAAAAATAAATTATGAAATAAAGAATCAAATTAATCCCGTTAAAAATGAAACTTCGGTATTGTCCATCTGTCCTCAGCATTACTAGGGCAACCGCCTTTTCACCGTGCGCTACTACTGAAGAAGTCATTCATACCACAATGGATAAAAGTTTACCGAGATCTTATATTCTGCTCTAGATTTTTTTCCATTGAGTTCCGCTTTTCGTTTTGTTTAACACCCCAATATGGATTGTTCCCATTTAGAGTCTGGGTTTTATTCCACAATCGCACAAGAATTTTTCCAAATAAATACCATCAATCTTTAAGAAGGAAATATGTTCGTTTTGGATCGGTTCATTAGATCCCTATTCCTTTTTGGTTTATTTTATCAAATAAAATATGCAGTTGTTTTTCAATATAGTTCAACGAACCAAATTCATGTTCTTTACTAAAAAAAAAATTATTACTTGAAAAAAAAAAAGGAAGATCTGCTTTATATTATAGTCTTCATCTACAATTTTGCTCGTCAAATTATAAGACTTCTCCATCTGAGCGTGATAGTAACAAAGAGATAAAAGTGTACTTTGCCGTAAATATGAGTCAAAGCTTCTAACCTCCACAACAATCAAACGGACAGTGACTCACAAACTAGGAAATTCTTGTCAGAATACACCACAATATGATAAGCTGCAACTGAGACCATGCACAGGACAGGCCATAACGTTGGCATAAATTAAGTGAAAATGCATGATCGTTTCAACAGATAAAAATTGTGATATATTAGGGCAGATCAGTTTATACACCAGAAAAAGCTAATGAATTTTGCGTTGATGATAGAACAGCCGAAAATATCACTAGGGATAAGCAGAGGGAAAATATGAGTGTGCTTGAAATTATCGCAGTAGGCTACAATGTTGAGGTTTTTCTTTCAGACCCTGTTTGTGAGTTCAGTGTTTGCAAGGGGAAAAAGAATCTTTGAGACAAACAGTTTTCCGCTGAGCCTCCATTGCCAAATTCCTTTAAAGAGTAATATTTACAAAGATTAGTACGATGAAAGGGACTGTCGATTATGAAAAGTCAAGGTACAGTGTTACCCTTCTACACATTTCATATGGCACTTTTAATCTCCAGTCTCTCTGCTTACGGCTTAAAGGTCTGCCTTTACTCTGTGGATCCCTGTTCTCCCGCACATCAGCCAATTTCCACACACAGCTTTCTGTATCTGCATCAATGCAGTCCAAGACGAAAACCCCAATTTTTTCTGGGCAATTAGTCTCTTGATTTTCCACATAGCTTACTCGCATGGGCATGTCCTGGAACCTAGATAAGTCATCCGGTACCCTCAACAACCTCTCTGCACCTGGAGATGATACCTTCGTAAAGCAACTGCTATAAGTCATCTGATTACTCGAAAGACAAAATTGATGGTGACACATAATATTGAGCACAACTACCTCAAGTGCCAAATTATCAGGAATTGACCCAGCAGCTCCAGCTTCATCTAGTCTTTTCTTGTACTCTTGACTGTAGCTCTCGATCTCTTCCATTGCAGGGCATCCAAATCTATTGTGAAAGAGCCAACAAACAAAAATTTTATAATGTCACTTCCCTAAAAGCTACAGTGTATGACAGCATAATTACTTGAAATAGATCGAGTAGAGACAATATGACAAATGCCCAGCAGCACGAATCATCAAATTCAAAAAGGGAATGAAGCCTAATCTCATTTGAACTCACAATAGCATAAGGACTTACATGTTTGAGAGCTTATCAAGCCTAATATAAATATATCCATGAGGGGTTGTCTTAAAAGCAAAGAGCTTCATGTCATCACCGAACTGAGACAAAACATCACGAGCAATTGATAGAACCTTCTCACCCCAAGGCACATTTTGCAGGACAACTCCACCACCATCCCCTCCATCTCCAATCTAGAAAGTAAGGCAACCCATCATATCAAATGAGATATATAGCAACTTGCAAGCTCTATGCTAGAGGAATAAGACGACAAGCTATTGTCCATCAAAGCTCATACCACCCAGCTAGGACCACTCCTCATCACTAGCACTAGAACTATTAAACAAGTAGACAAGAAACACAGACAAAGTAGAAGTATTTGGGAAAAGTATCAGACCTCGGGCTCCTTTTCATCCTCTTCTTCCCATTCATCAGTGGTCTCTACTTCCCAATCGACCGCATCTGCAGTCCATTCGACAAGAAAATTTTTTCAATGGAGCATATTTTTAATATTATGTGATTCGTATTCATACAAACAAGGACTTGCAATCACGAATCACCAATTAACCATAATAAAGAGCATAACACCATGTTTAGGATGAAGGAAAGAAATTAGAAAGAAAGAAAATGATAGGAAAGAAATAAGGAAGGAAAGAAAATGGAAGGAAAATTGTTATTTGAATAAGAAGGGAATGAGAACAAATGATTATGGATAGAAATTTAATGAAATGTAGTTTTTGAACTTATTAAATTACTAAAATATCCTTAAAATTTCATAATGTGCTTTTAGTATAAGGGAATTTAAGTAAAATCCTAATTTTTCCTTATTAATTCTCATTAAATTGGACAGAATGAAATTTTGTGAGACCCATAAAAAAATTCAAAATAAAAAAAAAATCCTCCCACTTTTTCTTAGTTTTCCAAACAAGGGAAAGGAATTCCTCCCTTCCACTCTCTCTCTCTTCTTTTCCTCAATCCAAACATAGTGTGAATGATCAAGCCACATAGTGCAAAATATAATGCCAATTCAAGTCATTGATTCCTGCCATAATCATTTTCTATTTTCGTGCATTTATCACCATTTGTTTGATTTTCTTCCTCCATTTTCGAACACAAAAGTGAAAAGCATGTTTCTTTCCATTTTCACGTATTACTCTCCCATTTCTCATCTCTCCAAAATCGCCAAACGGGTTCTTAGACTATCAGGTTTGTGTCAAACAGCCAACCCAAGGCATTGATCGGACACATGAACAGAAGGGCACACGTGTAATTATACTGTCGCAGCTCCGACAACATAAACCAATCCACAAGACTCGCACGCTGATCTAAAGTTTAGCTTGCGCTATGTGGCTATATCGGAGAAAAAACATCAGGTAGAAACACATGTTAGATACAGAAATATGTATCAAAAAGAGAATTTAATATAAACGGCATTATAACTGAGACAAAAGGTCGAACATTTGGCAGACATAAGAGCAGTAAGACAAAATTGAACAAGTACCGGAAAGCGTAAGCTCTTCTCCAGCATCACTATAAGGATGATGTCGTTGAAAGGAAGAAGTGCGAGTGCATAAGAAGCGGGAAGGAAGAAGTGAATGCGAAAACGACAGGGAAAGGGGTGGTTTTGGTGGGGAAGTGGAAGAGTGAGACTGAAACAAATTTGGAGGAGTAAGAGAAAGGGGATAGAAGGGTTTAAGCAAAGTAGGCGAATGTAAAGGTGGGACAGTTGGAGAAGTGAAGAAGGAGGAGAAATTGCGATTGCAGCTACTGTATTTGTGAATACGAAAACGAACTAGTCTGTCCATTATGCTGCTGTTGTCTGCTTCTTCTTCTTCTCAAGAGTGTAGGAATAGGGGTTGGGGAAGCCATTTAACGAGAGAAGTGGGAACCGTGAGTTTTTTTATGGGCATAGGCTATTTTTAAATTTAATTATATTTAAAAATAAGATACATTTAAGTAAAGAATCTTTGTGATAGAGTTTTGAGTTCTCTTTACTTTAACCTATTAGTTATCTTTGATATCAATGTCAATGATATCAAAATTATTGGATTTATAAAATTTATTATATATGCTAATGAAAAAGTCGTGAATTGCGATATATGAACAAATTACATAGGAATTCGATTAAGAAGTTGAAGATGGATGCCAACTATAATCATTTTTAATAAAGGATATGTGGAAGTATTAGAATTGATCCAACTCTTGTTGAGATATTACATAAGCATGCTTTTTATTATCAAAGATGACGATGATGATGATGATGAAAATCTTATCGAGATAGTTAAAGCACTTGTGAAGGGTCAAATTTAAGTTCATACATTAGAATTATGAAAATTAATGTTTTCTACCTAAATAACATACATTTCAGGTAAACACCTCTAATTTTGCTGCACTATAAGTGCAATCTATGATTACTAATTTGACAATTTGTCATGCAAATGATACAATCCCTACATTCAAGCCTATCTTTGATGATGAAGATGTAGTTGATGAAGAAATAGCTCCAACTTTGCAAGATTTGACTTTAGATGTTTCTTGGTGTAAAGCAATTTGAAATGGGTATAGAAGATGAGGATGATTAAGAGGATGAGAGAGTGAATGAGGGGACTTCTAAAAATATTGCAAGTAACGTATTGGTAATAGATTCTCTAATGAAAATGCACATCATGCTATGGTTGGAACATCCCCAAGAAATTGAGATGACTAGCACAGTTATTAGGGATCTAATTCCATTTTTCAGTATTGGTGAAGATAGTTGATGTAGACCGAGGCCAAGGGCAGACAAGTCTGATCGTTGTTATAAGTCTAAGCTTACAGAAAACTTGAAGAATGAGATGGAAGTCATGCAAAAAAATAAAAAAAGTAAGACAAGTAAACCCAAGAACAATTCCGAAGGATATGAGATACCAGTAGAATTTTCGAGAACTCATGGCACAACTCAATATAGTGCACGAGGTGATCCAGTAAGGTTATTCACTACTTAGCTTTACGTAAGGGTTAAGATAAGAGTAAAGTAAGTAAGTAATCTAACAAGAGTAGAGATGATAATTGCTAATAAGATGATAATTGCTAATAAGATGATAATTGCGGCTATATGTACAGTAGATATTTATACCTAAAAAACTAAGGCTATATGCTTAAAATGGAAAAGACTAAAAGAAGCAGTGTACAAAAAGTAATAAAGGGTACAAATGATAATTCAAGTAAATTAATGGTTGGTGCTGCAAATTCCTTCACATAGGTATGGGACATGTGGCAAAACATATTAGGGATGCTTCTAATAGAAACAAACAAAATAGTATGGTCATGATGAAGGGTCGAGCAGGGGTGCTAAACAGAGGTGCCCGATAGGCTTATGCTCCTCCTGAAAGGAGTAGCTGTGAATATGTATTGGAACTCTAGACTTCTCGGCACCAATGTTGCCAATTAGGAGGTCGGCTTAGTTAGAGCTACGTAGGTATATATGAGGGGGTAGGCACTTAATAAGGCATTCGACAAGTCGGCACACAACCTTTGAGAGATTTGTAGCTACTCGACTTGGCATAAGAAGTTAGCCAGCAATAAGGATAAGCTCAACCTCGGCAAGAGTTAGTTGGAATGGGAAGATTCCCCTCATTAGTCCTTCTAGGCCTCAAGCTCGTCTACGGGTTAGAGGTTCAAAAACCTAATTCCTATCAATAGTGAATACATCATTTTTTAGGAGAATAAGAATGACGTGTGCAGTAACTTGAGCAATAACAAGGATTTGGATAAGGGCATGAGGGTCAACATGAAAGTAGATCTTATTCAAGCAATTAAAATGTATCATATCAAGCATCGGTGTAATTACAAAGTTAAAGAATCAAGCAAGACCATATAGTCAACTTTGCAAATAGAAGGACAACGGTTGTAAATAGAGATTTAGTCGTGCAAGATAGAAGGGCTTTTCGTTATCAATGAATTTAAGGGAAACCTTGCATACATCAATCTAGTGATAAATTTGGATCATCATGAATAGATTATAACCTAATGGTTTATTGGTTTTTGAATAATGTTGGGAATTATTTCGAATAATCATGATATGAAGTTTGCCGACCTTGATCAGATTATAGAAGATAACTTTACCCATGTTGTCACTTGAACAAGTGTATTAAGGGCAAGAATATTACATTGAACTACTAAAACTTCTCAATGAAATGAAAATTTGTAATTAAGAACACAAGTTAAATGGGGTTGGTACAGTTCAAGAATCCTAGAATAGTCTTATTTGAAGTGGATTTCCTAGACATTTAGTCTATGCATAAAGGTAGAGATGCAACCCAAAGATTAGGATGCATTGTGTGAGTATGAGGAGAAGTAACAATGCATTATTTCGAAGATTCCTTGACAAAATGATGGTCTTAACTAATCATAGTCAAGAAGAAAATAAAAATACAATTGAAGAAGTAGTAGAAAATACTCTATAAGACGTTAATGAGGGAAGGGATCTAAATTCCATTAAGGAGACCATTGAGAATTTTGCTAGAGTTAAGATTTACAATGAATTCAATTTGAAGGGACCAATTGTTAAAGTAGTAGAAAGTCTTCACAACATGTATAAGAAAGAAAACCCAAGGACTATGGTCGTACCAAATAAGGAGGTTGTAGAAGATGAGATTGTAGATGAATGGGAGAGGAATAAAGTTATATGGAAAGCAGTTGTGAATGAAACTTGCTAAGCACTTGATAACAATGATAAGGGGATAGATGTTGCTAAATGGTAAAGAAGATGAAGTTGATTCATGAAAACATTAATAACTCAACATCAATTGCACATACACAAGCAAAGGTAGATCTAAGGAAAAAATTGTTCCTAACACAATGCCTTATGAATAGAAAAGTATGTTCCTTAGTAATTGATGGGCTAGGCGTATCTATAGTTGTCAAAATCGTGACTCTACACATTCAATTTTACAAGTTTACGATTTTAAGAAACTCTTTCGAGTTAACTCGTATATAAACTCTTTTTCATATAGAAATTTATGTTTTTAACCAAGTTTACATAGAAATTGAATAAAAAAAAACTCATGTTTTTAATCGAGTTTACTAATTCTACATGTCTTAAGTTAAATGGACTAAAAAATAAATTAATACAACTAAGCTTTTTTACAAGCCATCAACTATCGAGGTATTACATCATTTTCTTTACCCTATTTTATTTTTTTCTCTTTTTCTCTCTCTTAATCTCTTATTTTATGTTCATAGCCTTCGCCTAGATTTTAGCTCCAATAGTAAATATTATAGGAAAAATTATATACTTCAATTTGTGCCATCAATAATTTAAAATAAGTTGAAATATTTGGTTCTCCTTAGTTCATTGCTTTTTTTCAAGAAAAAAATAATGGAAAAAGTTTAGTTTCAACTTTATTTGTCCTTTTTACTTATATGTTTACTTATATACTATTAAGAATCAAACATATAACTGAAGTTTTGTAGTGGGCATTGTGAATGGCATCTTAGAAATTAAAGGAGTAGCTTCAACAAACTATTGGGAAAAAGATTTACATGTGTAAGTAATTAATTGCGAAGGATATCCGTATTATTTGAAGAGGAAAGGTTATGGGATGCTATGACAAAAGGATGAAGGATAAAGTGAACTAATCAAAACAAGTATCTTTAACTCTAAATTGAGGAATTGTTTAATTGATTATAAGGAGTGACTGTGGTTTTTTGAAATAACTTCAGTTGGAATATTATCAATTTCAAATTAAGTTAGAGGAAATCTCTATGTCTACAATATGATACGAACATTACTCGAGCTAAGCAACCATTAGTAGTATGCTACATTGAAGAAGTAAGATTTTTGGATGAGATAATACTTCTTTCCTTAAATGAGTTATATTCAGAGAAGAAATTTCCATGGATACGAAAAATGTTGAAGTAGCAATTGCAGGGGGAAACGTTGAGGTAACCGAATGTACAAAAAAGGTATGAAATAATAATACACTTCATATGAGCAATTGCAATAGATAATCCAACAGAGGAATGTCAAATCTTAGAACACTTAACAAAGCATGGTAACTAATACCTAATGATTCTTTAGCATTATCTTCATTAGCCTCACATTTTAGTAATTCATCAGATAATTCAGAGCATTCCTCATTGTCATAAATAAACAAAAGCAACCAAGACTTATACTTATTTCTACGGAATTTCTCATCACAATTAAACAAAGCTCTTATTCTCTTCTATCATTTATTTTGATTTGAGTAAGTTTCTTTAGGATAAGTGACGATTTAGTGTTTGTTGGTGAAAATACAAGGTTTTGAGAAGATATAAATGTGATTAGGCTTTAGAAAATCATAGCGAATGAGAAAATTAGGTTGGAGATGATGAAGGAAAAGTAGTTTTAGGTAAAAATAGTGATCTTGTAGTTTTGATTCATGTATTTTGGCTAACCAAATTAAATGTGCCACAAAAGTGGGTCTAGAAATTTGAAGCTCTTTTCTCATAATAGGTTCAAGGCTCAAAATGAAGTAACTTATCAAAAATGACTCTCATAAGTCCATTGTCCTAGGGATAATGCTTTGAACTGTGTTTGATATTCTTCGTAGATTTAGTTTGAACTAATTTTGATAAAGCATTAGAAATGCCCTCATACTCAGGTAGACCAAAGTGAGCCTCAATGTCTTTAATGAAATTAGCCCAAGAACACATTTGTTTATTCTAGTACATCTATTCATACCTCCATTGCACTTTGTCTTCTAATGAAAAAGATGCAACGGTAGTCTTCTGTTCGATAAGATTATCGTGAAAATTGAGAAATCTCTTTACGTAATTTAAACAACCAACCTATAGCATTAATGCTATTAAATTTTGGAACTTCCAATTTAATGCCTTCCAGCCAATTTTAAGATTGCATCACATAAGATCATAAGCATGACGATCCATTTTATCATGGTAACTCTAAATTAGATGTAAACGATGAAATCTAAGTCTTACTATTATTATTGATGTGCATTTTCTTAAGTTACTCCATCATGTAATAAAATTTGTTATCTAATGTTTGCCACTTGAACGAACTTACCCATCTTCTAATCTATCATCTATGGATCTTACGTTGGGTGCAATGATAAGTGAGAGCACCAAATGTTGGGCCGAACTATAGGCCAAGCCTCCGACGATTAGTAAAATGCATGGTTCCTTGGCATGTAACCCTTGTAACCCTAATTCAATGGCTTAAGGTCAAAATTACAATTGCTTTTCTCTCTTTTTCGCCCAGATTTTAGTTCTAATAGCAAATATTGTAAGAAAAATTATATAATTCAATTTGTGTTAGTAATAATTTGAAATAAGTTGAAATATTTGGTTCTTCTTAGTTCATTACTTTTTTTCAGAAAAAAATAATGGAAAAAGTTTAGTTTGAATTTTGTTTGTCCTTTCTACTTATATGGTTACTTATATATTATTAAAAAAATTTATAAAAAAAAAAGAACTTAATATCTTCATTTATGTATTTTCATCATGCATTTCAAGTTTTAAATAATTACTATAAACATTTCTATAGTTTTTTTTTAAGTTATTTTACATAGATCGTCAAAACTTACATTTTTAAGTTTTGATTTCACGTTCTAATTTTAATAACCCTCTAGCGATTCTACATAGAATTACGAGTTTGACAACCTTGGCTGTATCAATCTACCCTCTAGTACTTCTATGCATCATTGAGAACTGAAAGCTATGGCACATCCTAAGCCTTATGACTTATGCTAGTTAGGAGATGGAGTGTTATTCATGTTACCAAGCAAGTCAAATTATCATTTGCCGTTAGGAATATGTACGTAAAGTTACTTGTGACATCATGCCTACAGAAGTCACTCATATCCTTTTAGGGTAGCTATGGCAATTTGAAAGAAGAGTGTTATTTGATGGGTAGAGGAATATCTACACTTTAGAAAAGAAAAGGAACAAATTGTACTTTAACCCGTGACTTTGGCTAAAGTGAAGAAGCATAAAGTCAAACCTAGAAGGCAACCACAAATTAGAAAAGTTTATTTACTAAGAAAAGTTTTCTCAAGTCTAAGCAATCACGAGATTCAAGAGCAAATCTTCACCAACCATATAGTGATGATAGACATCAAGGTCTATGCTATCATAGTTCAAGTTTATGAGGAAACCAAAGAGTTGAAGTTTGGAGAAAAGGCAAGAAGAGGTACCATAGGGAGAGGTACACGACAACATTTAAAGCGTATGGAACAACACAACCAAGTTCAAGGCGTATTGAGTGTTGATGCTGGAATTAGATGGCAGAGAGATACATAACCACTTAACACGACTATATTGAGGACATGTTAGCAACATGACACAACATGACCATATTGAAAGGAAATAGAAGCTAAAGATATACGTAACCAAACAATACAATTGTGTTAGGGTTATGTTCACAAGTTGTCTATTCCTTTTACTTTCTTGTATTTTGCAAACTTCTTTTATGTGCTATTTTACCCATAGGGTTTAGATATATTTAAGTCTCTTATTCCTCGATGTGTCATAGACTAGTTGACTTTTATCTATTTGAACATTGACCTTCCTTCTCTTCTTGAGAATCAAAACCCTAGCCAATATAGTTGTTATATTTTATTGAATCTTACCCAACAATTTTCTTATAGTTGATTTTGGCAATTCCTTAACTCTTTTATCTTGTGATTCATATCAATATATTAGTGTTAATCGCATTTTATTATGAAAATCATGTCTTATCAGTTTAGGAGCTATAGTAAAAACCCAATTCGAATATTGATTGATTTTCAACATTCCATATTCATCATTATTTTCAATTTCCATATCATAGAAGTCATCATTAATACACCTTTAAAATATCATTCAAGATCACAGTGCGTGACCCTTAGATATTGCCCGTGAATCCATTGATTTAGGCATATTACTTATACCTTCCACATGGCTCTAGAGAGGCTTGCCAATAGAGGGATATGTGGTTACCAAAAGCATATGCCTCAATTGAAAATCAGTGCAAACATTTGGTAAGGGAGAGATCGGATCCCATGAGTTGCACTAAGGGAGATTGTATGGGTTTATCATGGTTGTAGAATATCTTCATATTGTTGCCTGTTGGAACTGACGATAAGATAGTAAAGGTAAACATAAGGGTAAGAATGTCGGAGAATTAAAGAAGGGGTGAAGTTACGCTGGTAGCTACTATTTTTGTATACGCTAAAGTCAACTAATCTCTCCATTATCCTACTTTCTTCTTCTTCTTAGCAATCCTATAGGTGTAGTAGGTGTCAAGGATAGGGACATTTGCAATCTTGCTACAAGCAACCACCTATTAGTTTATTTAAGTAAAAAGTTACCTACTCTTAAGAAGGCTCTTGCATATGTGAGAGAATTGAATGTAATAGTAGAAGTAGCACAAAAATGGAGACAACATTTGTTTTGATTTAGTGGACAAACTAAAGCATGAATGTGCAATGCCATACATTTTAGTAAGTGATTAATTCATTAAGGAACGGTAAAACACTTAAATGTCCATTGGTGTGGAAACATGACCTTTTATAATTTTTATATCAAGTTATTCTTGATGCCCCAATCAGCTCTTATTACCATAATATTCTTAGAATTTCATGCATTTTCTTTTGTCAAGACCTATAAAAGACTTCCTATAGATTTCTTTTGGAAAGGTTTGTAAAAGAATATGGAAGAGTTATGTTCATAATTATCTAGTTGCTAGCAAGTTAAATATTTTATTATTTCTCCTTCTCATTTTTAGGCCCCTTTAACTGTATTTGAAAGGGGATGGGAAAATGTCTTCATAGATTTCATAACTTTCCTTCTTTAGTCTCAAGGGTATTTAGTGATTATAGTCATTGATAGATTGTCAAAGTACTTCCATTTAGGAACTCTTAATGCCACTTTACTAGCAATGAAAGCTATAGCTTTGATTCTCCATATTTTGGTGAAACTACATGAATTCCTTGCATGATTGTTTCGAATAAGGATACAATCATTGTTAGCAAATTTTGAAAGAGGCTTTCTAAGCTCAATGTAACTCAATTTGCAATGAGTGCTACTTACTATCCTTAAAATGACTATCAAACAAAGGTGTTGAATATGGTTATTTAACGATACTTATGCTATCTTTTATGGACTATTCAATTAGATAACCTTCGTTCTTACTATAGGTAGAATTCTCGTACAATATATCGTATCATAATGGTGCAAAGAGTACTCCTCTTAAAGTAGTCAATGGCAAGGTACCTCTATCTTTTCTTGCTTATGTATGAGGAACTTTAAACTTAGTTGCTATAGATATGGAGTTAGGAGCTAGAGGTTTGTTGCTATGGCTTTTTTTTTTTTTTTTGGAGCAACTTCTTACAAGCTCATACTTAGAATGAAGAATTTAGGAAATGCCTATTGATCAGATGTGCAATTTGAGTTTTTGTGCAACTTTAGGCATACAAATAGATCGATTTACCTTAAAAATTTGGTACAAACTCTCTAAAATATTTTATAGTCCTTTTTCTTATTATTAGTAAAAATAGGAGCAAGTTCTTATGAATTAGAGCTACCACCTTATTTAAAAATTCACAATGTGTTTCATGTTCTAATGCTAAAAAAAGGAATTTGATTTTACCATACAGTCTTTAGACCTCCTTGACAAGTTATTGAGAGCTCTCTACTACTCATTCCTTTGAGCATTGTGAACACTTAAGTTATCACTTAAAATGGTGCAACTGTGAAACTTATATTGCTTTAAAGGAAGGGATTGACTCCAAAAGACAATACTTTATGAGAATCTATCTACTTTTCAAGAACTTTGTTCACATTACAAACTTAAAGACAAGGATGCTCTCAAAGATGGGAAAAAAATGTTATAAATAGGGATAAATGAGAGAGAAAAAAACCAATGTAGCATAATGGCTTTGAGATTATTTGTTCAAATTTATAGTTGCGTTAGTCAAAAATCTACCCATAACTCAATATGTTGTAACAAACTAAAGTATAAAAGAGAACTAACAAGAATCGAAATGGCTATGTTACTACGACCTCAAAAATATTGAAGTCTTTCTCCTTTATTCTTCTCCTAAGAGACTGCTATCTCAAATCAGCCTTTAAGAAGTATCATTGGCCTAGCAAACAACATTAAAAACACATATTAGTGAGAAATATTAAAAATTTCTAAATGCATATACACAGGAGGGTAAATTGAGAGAGAAATATGGTTCCTTTTCTTTGAGTGTTCATGAAATATCTCGAAAGAGATAAATTAAAAATCTTATAGACTATTATCTATAGAGTTTTCATGCAATGGGGTTTAAATTTGAAGTTTACTCAATTGTAGAGTAAGACTATAGAAGGGGATTAGGCTTTGATTGTATTTAGGATAGTATAGAGATTTGCTTCCTAAGTAAAAGCTCATGTATATGCTTTCAAGTTCCTTAATAATAAACCTAAGGGGATGTTCAGCTTAAATAACATATAATTCCATCAAAAATAGCACTCTTGAGTAGTGAAAGATCACTTCCCTTCAATGGCTAGTGATTAGACCAACATTCTAGTTTCCTTTAATCTTTTGAGTGTTGTCATGAAACATTTAATTTGCTTTTCAACTCTACTGAAATGTGAAATTCGAGAAGCTCTTGATGAAGCAACAAGTTTAGCATCAAAATGCATACAAATGTACTTCCGTTTCAATTGATCTTTTGTCCTTAGAAGGATTCTTATTCTTCAAGAAAATTCTTTAATTTTCATGAAGCCATAATATTAAAACTTCCAATGGCAAAGATGATGCAATCATTAGCAAATACTAAATGTGTTAACATTTCTTTTTTCTTATTACCAGCTTAATACATCATTTATTGGTGTGACTTAATCAAAGAGTTTAATCCTCTTAGTGAATACTCAAAGCATAGAACAAATAGAAGAGGAGAACTCCTTGCCTCAAGCACCTTAATAACTTAAGCTATAAGATCCTTCCTTTACATTTATTGGAAACCAACAATTGAAAAAAAAAACAATTATGAATCTATAAATTAAAAACAAATCCCAAGCATTCCAACATATTCCTTAAAAAATTATAACCCACTTTATCATAAGGCTTTTTTCATATCTAATCCCATCACCATGTTTGCCTCCTCCAACATTTTTTATTAACAACTGGGAGATGGTTTAATGCAATTAGGGTATCTCTAAGATATTTTAATCTCAGGATAATATTATAATTTATATCTTAACTTTATTACATTTTGTAATTATATACTTGAAATTTCGATTTATTTAATTATATATCTAAATAAAGATTTAGTTGTCATCGTCTGTACTTCATTTAACTTTAATTCACACAATTAGTCCAATCGACACTATCAGTTAGTGGCACACAGTCTTAGTAAGGTCCTGCCTACAATCTTAGCAAGGTCATGCAGCCCCCTTAGACATGTGGGTAGCCACCCACAACCATAAGTGGGCTCATACTAATTAGATTAATAATGTAAATTAGAGTTAACTAAGGTGTAAAAGGTGATAAATAAATCTTTCATTAGGTAAATAATTAGACAATGTAAATTGTGGTATCGACCCTTTCAAATTTTCACAAAACCAGTTTGATTTTCGACCTTGTAAAGAGGAAGGAGAGAATCCAATCTCAACTAACTGTAACCTTAGAAATGCTTTTTGAAAATATATTACATTAACTTATATGCCTTCCATTTGTTAAGATTTTCATTCTTTGGTGTCCAAACTATTCAAGTGCAAAGGAACAATTGAAGAAAAGAATGACCTCGGAAAAAAAAAAAACCACCGAATAGCTTCCACCACATCAATTTTGATAATTTGCTAGCAAGCCTTATAAAAAATGGCCACCAAAACCCTCGGGTCCTAACCAAATCATCATCCATTCCTTCGAAGGCTTCCCATACTTCCTCTTCTGACGGCAAGGATCCTAATTTGATGTTGTCTCCGATTGAAATGAATTCATGTAGCCATTGTGTTTTACAAAAGGGAGCAACCACTTCACTAGAGAAAAGAGTTTTAAAAAGACTTGCTGCTCAACTCCAATTTTTGCAATTGTCTCCAACTAAGTTCCGTTTTGTTTCTTCATCTGTTAATTTTAAATTTCAAAACTTTATGTTTCAAGAGTCATGAAAAATGAGGTGTTTTAGTCTCCCTTTTTTAACCAATTAATCGCAACTTTTTGTTGGAGAAGACCTTCCCACAAGCCAAATGATGAGAAAAATGAGCTTAGGCTTCATATTTTATTGGTTTGGACACACGGTACTCTACACTTATTTAAGAAAATACAAACAACTAAGAAGAGGAATTTATGTGTTCACTATCAAAATTAATAAATATTACACAAACGCAAATTAAATAAAAAATATTATTAAAATACCTATTATATCGTATTTTAAAGATACAACATAGCTATTTATACTAATGATGCATCTTTAAAATGCAACACTAATATAATATCAATATTATATCTTGAAGATACGACATTAGTACATACGTGTATATGTTGCATCTTGTATAGTATAACTATGCGAGATAAGTACAAATATACTAATATTATAACTTTATAAATAGTAATGTTGTATCAGTAGGACGTACCAACGATATTTTAGTAATTTTTTTTATATAATTTGTAATTATGTAATCTTTTTTTTTTCTAAAATCTGGAAGCATATATTGTACCTAAATTAAGAACCTACAACAATTAGGTTGTAGGTCCCATGCATGTTGAGTGGATACAAAATCTTCATAACTTGCAATGTACCCTATGAGTGTAAGTTTAAGGATCTCGAACTAGAGTTTACCAAGTGATATTTAAAATTCATTTTTTAAAATCTATTCAACCGTATCTAGTCTTATAATTTTATACACTCAACCTTAATATAGATATTATTACCATAATGAAAAGCCTTTCTGCTTATAAATATATGGTCATTACTATATTTCATGGGACGACATACAAAAGGCTTAGCACCTTAGGAAGGATAGATGATACCAGTTTTAGAGCTCTATCTCAAATTGATCAAACGTATATACTCCATTTCGAGCAAGTATACATGATATGGAAGCAACACCAACTCCTTATTGAGCCTTTGCTTGGTAAAGGTCCATGATTCAACCCATATCTTAAGGGTTTAATTCTCGAGTTACAGTCGCTAAGTTTTATTTTGCTACTTGCAAATTCAATTTGCTAAATCTATACTCTTTAGTCGTAGTTTTATGAAAATTTTAATTTAAGGCTTGTAATTGAAATTTCTTTTAACATTTGATCAGATGAATCGTATAAGCAAACACACCACAGGCCTAAAGCATGTCCAAGTCGTCAACAAATATGATGTTATTAGAACCATCATGCCCTAATAGGTAGTAACATTTAGGTGTTATAAAGGTATACATAATGAATTACTCTTTGTTCTTCTAAACAGGTAGTTGATAAGTTAATTCTTTACTCAGCTCATTTAGATGTGTTTACTTTATAAAGAAAGTAGTCCTTTGTACTTAAATCTATGCCAAGTTGAACTTAATTAAACCTTATACTTAATCTTAGCTCATGCATGATTTTACACACAAGCTCGTCAAACCTAATTTAATAAACAACTCAAATAAGTTATGCTTGAACTATTAATAGTAGTTCTTAAACATGAGTTAACCATCTTGAGCTAAGACCAATAGCCTAATCTATGGGATGGTTGCCTAAGTCCAACCTAAGACCTAAGTCAACTAATCGGGGCTTAGATTGAGCAACCTAGTCGGTAATCCAAGACAAACCAAGAGTAACAATTATTCATTAAAAACTACTATTAACAGTTAATAGTGGCCTATAGTTGGAGCTTCTTGGGTCCCTATGCTATCCTTCCTAAGCTAGCCCTTTTGGAGTGGCCTAATGAGCGGTCGCCATCCCTATAATGCCTCATAAACACCCTAGGAATATTCATCCAACCTCCAACTAAACCTCAAACACATGACCGTATAATGATCACATCGCATTTAATGCGACATGACATCTGTAAATTTGCCTTCTAAGCCTATGTAGCTTAAACTATCAACCACCATCAAGCATTTATTAAGAAGAGACTTGCAAAATTCCCAAAATAATCATTTCTTACCATCGTCAAAAGATTTCTACCAATCCCAAGCCCCCAAAACTAAGGGCCATGCATTATGAAGTAATAGAGGCTTAAGGGCCTAACATATGAGTACTTGATCTCTCCTTCTCTCCAGGTAATACACTACTGTACCAACACCATAGCTTGCATACACGCACTTCATGTTCACTCAAGCCTCCGTGTTATCTATTCCCTTACAGTTATATGTGACTTGGGCATTAAAGTAACTTCATTGAACAACTCCAACCATTCTACTCACCCTACTCTATTTAATAGTTGGACTTAGGTTTCTAGAACTATTACAATCCAGCCCGTCCGAACTTGAAGGCCCATTGCACTCTATCAGCAAAACCTTTAGACAACATGAACTATGATGGTAAAAAAATCTAGCTTAATTAAGTTTAAGTTTATAGGCTTACTTGATTTAGCTCTATTAAGTTTATGATGGTAGTAAAATCTAGCTTTGTCAAAGTATAAGTTTACAAGCTTGCTTGATTTATTTGCATTCCTATCCCTCTGAGTTTTCAATTTTCACATTCTAACAAACTTAGCTTTAGGTGGACCTAATAGTCCAGTACAAGAATTTAGCTAATAGAACCCTAAGGAAAATACAATTCTTCAAAATACACTATTGTTATAGTCGTATAACATTATTTGTTAAGGGGTAATAAGTGCAAGCATTCACTATCGCATGCCTTTTAGCATTGAGCATTACTAAGTAAGCACGATTTTTTCTTCCTCAAGTAAGATAATATATTTAAATTATAATTCAACTATTATTAGTGTTTATGTTAAAAGTGAGCACGATTCGATTAGTACAATTTCCTTCGATTTTTTTTAAAAATCAAACGCAACTATACCATTCGATTCATAAATTTTTCGAACCTTATTAAAATCAGTTCAATTTGATTTGATTCAATACAATCCACGGTTCAAACTGTTTATATCAAATTTTCATTAAAATTTTTATCTCCGATAAATATAAAATTTTAATTAAAATCGACCTATCTTAATTTTAATAATTGACACAAAATTAAAATAAAAGATAACAAGATATGAAACTTATGATGAAATCTATGAAAACTAATTAAAAAATATATAAAAAAATACAAAATAATTATATAAATTTTTTTTATTTAACTAAACAATTTGATTTAATTCAAAACGATACAATTCAATTCATTTCCTCGAACCAAACCGTAAACCGTTTATATATAACCTAACTAAACTGTGAACTAAATAATTTGAAAAAAAATATAAAAAAAAATAAAAACTTACTTTCAAATTCAGCTCGCGGTTTTTTTCCCAGCCCTAGCCTGTGTGTGTGTGTAAGATCTAGAGTGTATATATTTTTCTTTACCAAATATTTTATCCATTATAAATGTATGAAAGATGAGAGAATCCAATTGAATCACCAGTTTTAATGGCCTTGATACTTGGGAGTTCGACGTATAATTGTCAAATTCAACCCTATATTATCAGAAGAACACGATTAACCAATCAAATAAATTCCTTTCCCTTATTGCAATTACATAAGTTGCGGCATCATAGCCTAGCATGATTTATCAGATATAACATTTTTGGAATCGCATAACCTGATATTATGATGTATTGATGTGCATTGTTTCTGAAGAAGAAATAGAAGAAAACCATAATTAATAGGGCACCTGCTGGTGCTGGCTGCTCCTTTTCAAAAGAAAGGAAGAAATGGCTGAAAAATTGCAGAAAGACCTATAGAAACATTGACATTTACACTTATTAGCATTCTAATCTATCATTTACAAGCTAAGCATATTGTTCGTGAGCAATTGTAGTCTATGATTTACAGGCGAAGAATAGTGCGGAGTGTGTCGGATAGATTCTGAATAGTTTGCTGTGACTGTGCTGCTTGCAGCTCCTGGAGGGGCATCTCTTCATGACACCTGATATTTAAAAGACAAATACGAATAAGTAAATCCCCCAGGCCTAAGCAGAAGAGATTATTTAGATGCCAAAAGGAAAACACAATAATATCATACATTTTATGGTAAGATAAGGCTTGGGCCAGATTCATCAGCGTTGAACTTGAAGCAAGTCTCTGGTGAACACCTGGAGGAAGGGGAATCTGCCGCATGTCCAGATCACAATGAGGCATGTTAAACATTTATATGAATGGAGAGAAAATACAATGCATATTTACAACACATGCATGAATGTTCTAGTTCACATGTGCAACCAAGCACATAAAAGAGAGGGAGAGATAGAACCTCATTTTGTCCTCTTCGACCCTTTTTAGACTGTCCATCACCTGTAAATAGCTCTTGCAAGGCTTCCCCTGAAATTGATCCAGTATTGTCCCTAAGGATATTGTCTGACAAGAGTGCAATGGGGGATATATCAGTTGCCCTCAAAAAAGGAATGGGCACTGTATTTCCAGCTGCATATATTGACCAAAGCTGCAATGAAAAATTATCATGTATAAGCCGGATAGATAATCAAGCAGAGAAATAGCTTTAAGCCACAGCCATCTGAAATTTCTGTCTTATTTTTTACTTTGGATCTCAGCAGTCTGAAAAACTTCATAACTCATGCAATACAAAGGCCTTCACTATCTCTGTACTAGACAGAAGGTCTAAAGAAATCTACCTTATCTTGTAATGCAAAGGCCTTCTTATTGACGGTTTCATTCTTCAAATGGCTGCTATTCAGATCACTGCCGTCTCCACTTTTTGCTTGAGCACCCGTTGATTTAAGATTCTTCTCAGAAATAGTAAATCCACGCAAAAAAGGTACTTCTGCAGACCTTGTGACCTGATGTGATGCTCCAACAGTATTAATGTTTGTTGCTGGATTTAAAGCATTTTCCTCCCTGATAAAATCCCCAATAAATTACAATTTTTAGGTTGCAGAATTAGAGGCAGCTCAGATACAAAAACCTAAGGCTCACAGAAACTCAATTAGATCAACTGTTCAAATGGAGGTACCTAAGGTCTGTCAATTTGCCACCTTGACCACAAGAGCTC
Source organism: Lumnitzera racemosa (assembly GCA_024138005.1). NCBI lineage: Eukaryota > Viridiplantae > Streptophyta > Magnoliopsida > Myrtales > Combretaceae > Lumnitzera > Lumnitzera racemosa. Next base: position 38,521,370 of record JAMXBC010000006.1, on the reverse strand, counting down.
TCAACATGTCCAGGAACTGGCAATTTCTTGACAGTTGAATACTCAGCCGAGGAAGATGCCTTACCAATCTCATCTCGATCATGGACTATAACAGTTCCAAAGTCACCTGATTGAGACATAATTGGTATAGTATAAAATGAGCTTCCTCAAAAATTGCTTCTTGTGCGGGCTATAAGTAAAGGTAGGCTATGTTTACTGTTCATCTGCAAAATAGATAATTGAGGACATGCAAAGGGGAAATCGAACTTCATCAAAAAGTTGCTGAAGGCAAGCAACTTTCCAGGGGAAAAAAAAGAATAGAAGATGTACTCGATTCAAATGATTTATATAAAGTTTTTCTTCTATTTATAGTACAGGAATGGACTACTGATTGGTAAGAAACCAAGTCCAGAGAAGAGGTAAAAATCAATTGGCTAAAAATGGTACATGTTGTAATCCATATCTTTCTGTCAAATGGAAAGACGTATGAATTATCTAAAAATGCAATAAATTTTCTCTATATTCCATGGATATCCCTGTCAGAGACTCAGAGTCTAGACATATATTTATCATACTACCATCTATGATGATAAATGAATTTGCAGTTTTTTTGTCTACACATGGCTTCCTATAATATGTTTGGATGAGGATGAGGACACACAAAGGGAAATGAAAACTTCATCCAAAGTTTGCAAGGACAAGCAATTTTCTAGGGGGAAGAAAAGAATAGAAGACGAACAGAGTCCAAAGGAAATATATAAAGTTCATCTTCTCTTTGTACTACAAGAATGGACTGTTGATTGGTAAGAAACCAAGTCCAGAGAAGAGGTAAAAATCAATTGGCTAAAAATGGTACATGTTGTAATCCATATCTTTCTGTCAAATGGAAAGACGTATGAATTATCTAAAAATGCAGTAAATCTTCTCTATATTCCATGGATATCCCTGTCAGAGACTCAGAGTCTGGACATATATTTATCATACTACCATCTATGATGATAAATGAATTTGCAGTTTTTTTGTCTACACATGGCTTCCTATAATATGTTTGGATGAGGATGAGGACACACAAAGGGAAATGAAAACTTCATCCAAAGTTTGCAAGGACAAGCTATTTTCTAGGGGGAAGAAAAGAATAGAAGACGAACAGAGTCCAAAGGAAATATATAAAGTTCATCTTCTCTTTGTACTACAAGAATGGACTGTTGATTGGTAAGAAACCAAGTCCAGATAAGAGGTAGCAATCAATTGGCTAAAACTGGTACATAGTATAGCCCATATCTTTCTGCAGATGGAAAGACATGAATTATCCAAAAATGCAGTAAATTTCTCTATATCCCATGGATATCTCTATCAGAGCTTGACCTATATTGATCATACTACCATATATGATAATAAATGAATTTGCCCGTTTTTTGTTCATACATGGCAGACTATAATAGATTTAGATAAGGATGAGGACACGCCAAGGGGAAAATGGAAACACAAATTGCAATAGGACAAGCAACTTTCCAGGGGGAAAGGAAAAACAGAAGAACTCGGTTCAAATGAAATTTATAAAGTTTATCTTCTATTTGTACTATAGGAATGGACTGCCGATTGGTAAAAAACCAAGTCTAGAGAAGAGGTCAAAATCAATTGGCCAAAATGGTACATGGTGTTAGCCCATATCTTTCTATCAAATGGAAGATGTACGAATTATCCAAAAATGTAGTAAATTTTCTCTATATCCTATGGATATCCCTGTCAGCGTCTTCACCTATATTATCATACTACCATATATGGTAATAAATGAATTGTGTTTTTTTTGTCCATACATGGCAGCCTATAATAGGTTTGGATAGGGATGAAGACACGCAAAGGGGAAATGGGAACTTCATCCAAAAATTGCTGGACATCCTTCATGATCAATAATTTTGTGCAACTTTAACACTGTTTGAAAAAAAAAAAAAGAACAAGAAGAAGAAGAAGAAGAAAAAAAAAAAAAGGAGGGATTAAGAGAGAAAGAACGTAATTCAGGAAAGAATTTTAGGAGGAGGAAAAACAAGAGACAATTATAAATTCTCTTATTTAGATAGAGGGAAAGAAAGTTGGTAATATAATTTTTTCTTAGAAGTATACTTCTGTTTTTAAGGGTAAGCTTGTAATTTTATTTGAATTTCCTTAGATTTTTGTGGGCCCAAAAGAAAATTTTTCCTCCTAAATCCATTCCTCCCGTTTCCCTTCCCTTCTAAAACAAGGAAAATGTCAAATTTCCCTTCAAATCCTTCCATCCTACTGCCTTCCCTCGATGCAAACATAGTAAAAGGGGACATTTTTATCAATGTAGATGTAACTCAATGAATTTGCTAGAGGATGCAAGCAATCTCCCATATATAGTGCCAGTTAGGACAGCACAGTCAATAATTCTGGTAAGTAAAACTGAATGTCTTCAAGTCAGTAATTTAATGCAGGGATTAATGGATGTCATTGTTCTATAATTTCTACACAGCACTATATACCATAGAAAGATGTAAGCATGCTACAATTACCTTCTTCAGATGCATCAAAGCCATCTGATATTGGTGATCTCCAGATAGTACCAGTTCTTGATACTTCTTTTGTTAATTTAACTCCAACATTATGAGGCTTTGACAGAAGAGTATCTCCATAATCCTCATTCAATTTTGTACCTCCTACCGCCTGCTTTAAGGAGAAGAAATTGATCACAAGGATAAGCATGCACAAATACAGAGGACTGGAAGAAGAAAGTTCCATCATACATTATCAGGTGACTCAACTGGAGCAAGGCTTTGTGCCTGTTCCATAGACGCCCTAATCTGCCTGGCCTCTTCAATCTTTGGCAACATTGCAGATGCACCACACTGGCATTTCTCAATGAACTTGTGCTAAATTCATCAAAAAGACTGTAAGATTACAGAATAACTGGGAGAAACTATTTAGAAAAGGAACAGCAAGATGCAATCAAGAAGTGCTAACCAAAAAAAAAAAAAAAAAAAGGATAATGGTGTTGTCGTGAAGCTCATTTAGCAAGAGAACAGCTCACAGCTTCATTTGCATTCTCAAATATGTGACCGATCAACAAAGCACAACTATACTGAAGCAAGCAAACGTCAGCTTAACCTTCCATAAATGTATCTTAATTTTTCTTCATAACAAAAATTATCCGATTGTCAGAAAAATTGTCAGATGCTGGCTTATCTTCAACTATCGATGATATCAAGAAAGGATTTGGAAACAAAACAGTCAGAGATTATGCAGTCCAAGAAATCATTAAAATGGAACCTTCAGAAAGTGTTGGGACAGATTGAATACATCGTAACATAGATTAGACATTGTAGATACATACAAATGTCTGAAACAGACACATCATGATGGAGTAAAATGATCATTTCTAGTAATGGAAACAATAGGAGGAAAAAAAGACCGGCTGACACTTTATAAAACATGAGCATAATATGGGAGGGCATATGCTCAATGAGGTCTGCATTTTGTATATTTCTTTCGCCAGCAGCAGTCAACATTAGATGGAGTAGAGTTTTTCCTTTCCCCCATAAAAAATTTGGTTCCCTTCTTACCTAGCACCCATAATAGAAAGTAACGAGAAAGTACTAAAAATCATTTTGGAGGTTCATTCTGATAAAGCCTGATAGTGAATGTCCCAGTGCATGCTAAACACGTTTTTCCCTCCCCCAACCCACTCACGCACTCAAAAACCCCATTTGTTCCTCTTCGGTAATTCCTTAAAATCTTATGTTATATTGCACACAACCAAATTAATTGAAATGTCAAACAAAAGATCAAAGAACTTTAAATACTATAGTGGTTCCAGTTAACAACAACTTCCCAGGGTTTATTATTTCAAAAAGAATTAAATAAGCTACAAATATAAAGTTATACCTTGAGCATCTCAGCTGCAGTGGGGCGTAATCGTGGTTCTTTTGTCAAGCACTTCGCAACAAAATCATGGAAAACAAGGGACCTAGAAGACATAACAACACTATTAAAAGCAGAAACGGTGTGAAAATATTTTTCTTTTCTTGTGAACTCGGCCAGTTATTTTTGTGTTTGTATCATCTGTGAGGGGGAAAACAGAAGCTAACAAACTGGACCAAGTCAGGGTGTTGGGCTACAGAAAGGGCAAGGGCCCACGCACAAGTTAAGAAGCATTTGAAAATTACATGAGCCAAAAAGCCCAATCCACACTATACATTAGCTATTATATTTTCCGAATCAAGTAGCTGCATTTTAGTCTGTAAACAAACATCAACTAATTATCCTACTCCTACATGGTTTCTTATGTTACATAGGTAGTTAGAGCACATTTTGGCACAAATCACATATCATCAGGATTTTGGCCTTAGGGAAAATTAGCATATATAAACCATACATTGTTCTTAATACGAGTCGAGGAAAGATTACAGAAGACTTCGCCCCCATTTATCAAAGGGTTGGCATATGAACAACTGGCTTTAGTAGTGATGGAGGAGATAGAGACAATGGTTTTAGACTGCCTCCACTAAAGCATGGTGAGAATACTCTGTCGCAACACTCTACCTAAACCACATGAAGTGCCATTCTACTCTACTCCTGCTCGTCCCACAGCTAGTCAAAAAGATAGGGAAGCTGGTAATTCTGGCATTGCAGGTAACAATATTCAAGGCACAAAGGGGAACCAACAGTTTTTCCTATGCCAAATTCCAGATAAAAAACACATTTTCATGTTTCAAGGGTGATTAGCATTAATGCTCAACATCAGTGTCCTAACAAGACCTTTTTCAAGGTGAGTAAGAATATTCATTGCATGTAAGGATATAGCAGGAAAGTGGTACTAAAACCTGTAAAAGAACATGCAAGCTCCAAAAGAGTGAACCAAACCAAGGTTGTGCATACATGTTTAGAATCGTAGTTGAATTGATGACTAATGACAAACTCAGGGATGGATTTTCTCCCTGTCCATGGAAAATGGCTGGTGAAACACCAAATTTCAATTCTGCCACCACGAAAACTCCATTGAACTCTTCCAGGATACCCCACTTTATCTTACCCTAAGTGTCTGGAGACTCATGATTAGCTGTAGTAGACTGACTACTTACTGACAGACAAAATGTTTCAGATACTTCAAATTTACTCGATTCAAGCTCAGGAGCAAATAAAGCAACAAGCAGAATGAACAGAAAAAACTAGATAGGGAAGACGGTCTTCCTAAAAATACGACCCTATGGACATCAGAGTTAAAGGGACAAAAAGAAGCAAAAACTATCACCAAGATACTATGGTTGGTATAAGATATTGAATAAGATAGGGAAGGTTAAGGAGCACAAATGCATGGCACATTTTCACATCTCCCAATTAAAAAAACAACATGGAGTGGGTGCCCACTCACCTTCTTAGCTATATCTCAAGAGACATAAGAATTATTACCCACTGCAAACCTCAACAGAAAAGTGGTCAGATGATGTGAGGCTGCAGATATACAAGTGCTTCTTCATGAGCATGAGTACCCCTGTGAAGGAACCCACAAATTCTTATCAGGCATGTGGATAAGGTTTCCTGCATTACCTTTGTGGACAAGGGCTCCTGTAGAAGGGGAGAAGGATTGAAGGAAAAATGTATGGGTTGAAGAACTGATCCAACTCAGACTGTTGGGCTACAGAGAGGACCCCAATTTAAGAAGCATTTGACAAAGTACAAGGGCAAGAACCTAACACACATTATGTAAACATTAGCTATTGCATTTTTCTGCATCAAGGAAGCAATTGCATGTTATTCCATTAAGAAGCACCGACTTATTAACCTACATGGATTCTATCACATAGTTATTTTTTGGTTAGAGCAAATCTTTGACAATCATGCATCATCAACATTTCGGCCTTGGGGGAAGGTAGCACATATAAACCATACATTGTACTCCATAAAAAGGAAAAATTAGAAAATATTCACCCCCAGTCATTTGTCTGCACATAGATTCTGGGTTCCAAATATCCTTTGTTGTGTTTTGATGGAATTCCATGTACCATAATCTAATATACAAGGGAAAAAAAGAAAAGGAAAGGAAAGGAAAGAAAAGGAGTTCCACAAAACATAACTGCAACAACTCATTAAGCCAGGAACAATCTGACCTGCCTATTATATTCCCATACTAGAAATGGCAAATTGTGGGAAAGAAGTTAAACAAGAACAAAAAGGTCTACTTGCACGTTAATCGTATCATAGACTTATGCTAGTATTGCAATAGCCAGAAATGCAAGAAAGAAGATTCACTTAAGCGATTGTAGAATTCTTTTCTAATTTTAATCCACAATTCAGGATACAGTATTATGCAATCTAAAATCATTAGCAAGGCTTTTTCTTCAAAATTGATAGAGAAAGATTGCAGGTTCAGAATGAAATAAAACCAACCATTTTTCTTTGTCTTCAAGCATTGGAGCTGGTTCAATTGAAATCATAAATAAAACCTGTCAGACATCCAATTCCTTCCGTGTCAATTACAAGATAGTAATGCTCATAAATATTCAATAATTGATAAGAAAGATGGCATAATGATTCTGCAACATACTTACCAAAATAGTAAATCATCATTTACAAACAACAAAAAGGACAGGGTGAAAGACACATAAAAAAGGTGAATAGGTGTCATAATCATGAAAATGGCTACATGTTGGAGGATAAAGTATCACCATGTACAAAAATAAAACAAAAACGAAGCAGAACTTTCACTCTCTATTGATATCTTTTGGAGACATCTAGCAGAAGAACTCCCAGGACTTGGAACCTAAGGAAAAGAGAAAAACACTGAGTTCCTATGTAATCATTAATTTTCTTCCATTCCCCTTGATGTAGACCTAAAAGTATTGCATATATAGCACAAAATAATAAAGATCACATGTAATAATCACTCTGAGAATTCCGTTTTGTCCTTGCAACTTAGTGCTGATATTGGCAATCACTTGCATTGCTAGCAAAATTACAGCACAAGGAAACATTAGGCTATTTCTTATAAGACTCAAAGAGTATCTTGTCCTATACTTCAGGTTTTTCAACAAGAAGATAAGAAAAGCGCTGACATGTGGAGTTGGTGTTTTATGTGATGTTGCATATGTGTAGTTGTTGTATTAGGTGCTGATAGTGTATGTGTTCGCTGTTGTATATGTTTAGCGGTTGCATGTAGTCGATGTGCATGTGTATGTAGCTGCTGTAGCAGATATATGTTTTAGTGTTTGTAGACATGCACCGAGTTGGTTAATAGTTAGTAGGAGAATGCAACATAAATAGGGAAAGGGGTCAAAAAAGAAAAAATCACTAGCGAAATTGAGAACGAGCATACTACTCGTGTAAAATGATGAGTGTTCCACTCAGGTACTCATCATTACTTTTTTTGGAAATTTCTTGAGAATCTGAGCGTATCAATTTTGGAGCCGTTTGTGGATATTCATCATGACTCAACTAGCACCTCATGTTGATTCTTTTGGATGAGATAGAGAAAAAAAAAATGAATAAAAATAAATAACCTCACAGATGAGTTTCGATCGGGATCAGTAAATATGCAACTACAAATCTATACAAATTACGCTATGGAAACTAAAACCCTAAAGCATGCTATTTCAACGATGAAATTGATAATTCAAAAGGCTCTCCATGATCTTCCTTCACTTGGTGCTTTACAAGAAGAGGGCACAATCTCGACAACGATCATGTACACAATCCAAATGTTCGACATGATCATGTTGAGCACAATACTTATGATTGTGATGTTCTTTTTGTTGGCAATCATGGTGATTGCTGATACGATTCCTAAAATTAATCAACCATTACTGTATATATATAAAAGAAATCAACTAAAGGCATAAAGGTTGCATAACATGTAGTATACTATATATAGTATAGTGTAATATATAGCACATAACATCTTTTGTATCTTCTACTGTACAGCGATTGTGATAAGGATGACTAAAGCCTAGTAAGATCTGACGTAGCATTATATGGATAGTATAGTAATTGTACACACTATTCAATATAAATAGGCTGAGCTAGAAGGAAAAAAGTAGTTAGTTAGTTGGTTGCATTCTTGAAGGAAAAGGTTAGAGTGAGGAACTTGCAGCAGTCCTTTGTTTGTATCAGTTGTGAAGTATCAATCTTGGTGACTTGCTTCATAAGCAAGAACCTTAATCAAGTAAGTGAAAGTTTCCAATCCTATTATATGTTGATTTCTATCCTAGTTCATATCAAATTGGCACCGTCTGTGGAAAATTTCCAATCACGTGTGATTAGATATAATTAGAATTTATTAGAATGAAATCTAGGGTTGGTATTTGGGAGAAAAACCTAAAATCATTAGGTCACAATGTTAAGTTGATGAAAGATGAATTGAATGAGAGTTTACATGAATTACAACAATAGATCGCTACTGTGAATAAGAATTTCTATCTCTAATATCGCGTCAATGAAGGCTTCAATTACTAGAGTTGAGGCAACCTTAGCTTCCATCCAATCATTTTTACAAGATATTAGTCGAAAACAGCATGCGAGTGAGAAATTAAAAAAAAAAAAAGTTGATTCCACTTCTGGAATTCAAATTGGATCAAAGCAAGAAAGTGACAAGATTGAGGATATTCATTTTGTTAAAGTAGATGAGGAGTTAACAGCCTAAAGTTTCAAATGCGGTCACTGTTCCATCATTTGAAGGGGAGGATCCAATGCGCTGGTTAACATTATTAGAGCAGTACTTTAAAGTTTAAAAGGTGAGAGAGAATCATAAGGTGGCAGTTACAGCAATGAGATTAAAAAGCTGTATCATGAATTAGTTTAAGATGTTGGAGAAGAGATTGCCTAGGATTGATTAGGATATTTTTAAGCAAGAATTATTGACTAGATATGTTAGTTTGTCGGCTAGAAATCTATCTGTGACTATTTTAACCATACTACAAACTTCATCTGTAAGAGAATTTTTAGAGTCCTTTGAGACTCTAACTTCTCAAATACCAAATATAACAGAGATGCAAATGTTTGGGTATTTTCTAGGAGGATTAAGGGAAGATATTAAGTTGAGAGTTCAAACCCTGAAACTTATGTCTTTGGCCAATGTGGTGGAATTGGCGTTTAGTATGGAGAAGGAGTTCGAGCATGGTATTTTCTTGTCCAATGAAAGCTGTTTGAGTAATGGATCTCATAGTTGCATGCCAAGTATCCAACATAATGCTCAAATCAAAAATCAACATATTGGTTACTATGTTGCTATGCAAAAAGATCCTACCAGGCCTTAACTACCCCTATCACAATAGTTATCCAGCAGGAGATACCAAAAATGTTATACACTACATATTACGCTATACTATATACGCTATACTACACTACACCACACTGCATATTATACAACCCTTACGCCTTTAGCTGAATTCTTGTATACATATGCAGCAATGGTTGATTAGTTTTAGGAATAGTATCAATTGCAATGGGCATCTAGATAGAATTTCTATTGATCAGGGTAGTCACGCGCATATGGACAATCTCGATGGAGTGGCTGATGATTATCAATTGAATGCTTCACACATTCCTCTCCCTTTTAATGATGAACAATAGCCTTCTACATGGATTATGACCATGGAGCAATATTTTTTTGTGAATTCTATACCGGTGAATCGCAAAATTCCTCTTGATACTATGGTCAAGGGATTTTCTGGTTGCACATGCTTCAGCAACGTACTCAACGTCTCGGTTGGAATGCGTTGGCATGTGAGATGTTGCTTCATAATAGCTCTCTTACTCTTACTAATCCACATTTATTTTGTCCATTCTTTAATAAATTGGTTTAAATGCTCAATATATTGAGGAATTTAAAGCGTTATCATCACAAGCAATAGAAGTATCAAAGATACAGTTTTTTGGATACTATCTTGGTGTATTGAAGGAGGAGATTTGTGTCCAAGCACAAACACTAAAGCCTACATTCGCTCAAGCCATGGAGTTGTCCATGAACACTACGCAAGGATATCAATGTAGAGCCATTTTCAATATGGGGCAACAATCTAGTTCTTATTATTCTGGCTATGGAGAACCATCTATTAACCGTATGACTCCATCTTATTCATTGAATTAGCCAACCATGGTGCTTCATCTTAGTCTCATTCCTCTTTTGTCCCTTATCATGATTATCAACCATCAAATATATCTTTCTACCTCCTTTGTTGAGTTCTCAATCTTCATAGCCCATTTAAGGCCCAACACAACTGTCCCAATAAATCATTGAGACCCTTGGTCTTAGAAGAGAATTGTGACAAGACAACTGAAGAGTGGGTAGAGGTTGTCGTTACCTCACTAGTACATGAAAAAGCGGAGATTAAGAATTATGATGTGAAATTTAGTTGATTCTTTTTTCAAATTAACTATGTTATCTTTGTCGAGGCCTAGTGGACTACAACTATTGAAATTTCATGTTCAACTCTATTCATGTCCTAGTATGATGCTTATGGATAGTGGTGCTAGCCACAACTTTAATTCTAAAGAGTATGTGGAGCATAGGAAGTTTCATATTAGTGTCATGGCCCCTTTTCATGTTGCTTTGGGGATGGAAATATCATTACTTTTACAAGTGTCGTCGCTTAGAGTTGCATGTCGATACCATTATTTTTACTATTTCTTGCCATGTATGAGAACTTGGGGGGTAAATATCCTTTTGGACATACAAAATCTTTACACAAACATAATGGTATGAAGTACAAAGGGGTATCATGGCAAGTTGATTTACTAAGATGATGATGGCAATGGTGTTCTATTACAAGAAAAGGGAAGTGAGAGCTCGATTTGATAGTCTACAATGGAAGTAGATAAAAAGAAGAAGTGGTATTGTGATTCTACAGTTCACGATGCATGGATCATCATATTCCACTGGAAGTAAGGCAAGAGCCAACAAATGTTTTACCATATCAATACGCCCAAGTGCAAAAGACAAAAATTGAGAAGTTGATATGGAGATGTTGGCTATAGGAATTACTCGACCAAGTTCTGGTCCATTTTCAAGTCTGGTGATAATGTTAAAAGAAAGACCGCTCATAAAAATTTTGTGTAGACTAGAGAACCGTGAACAAAACAATAGTGCCAAATAAATATCCCAATCCTATAATAGAGGAGTTGTTAAATAAACATTTTGGAGCTATTATATTTTTTAGATCTCACCTAAAAGCGAGTTATCACCAAGTTCGGGTAACGACCAACGATATATCTAAAACTCTTTTAGGACACATGAAGGACATTATAAGCTTCTTGTTATGCCCTTTGCGCTTACAAACACACCCGCAGCTTTTCAAGAGGTGACAAATAACTTGTTTAGGCCCTATATTCAAGTCCTTATGCTTGTATTTTTCAATGATAAATTATGTTAAGATGAAAAAACATTTGTTGCACTTGAGAGTGGTCTTTAAATTGTTGAAAAAAGCTCAGTTTTTAGCTAACCAGAAAAAAAAAAAGTTCATTTGGCCAACAATATCTAGAGTATGGCAATGATGGAGTGGCCTACTCCAAATACTATGAAGAGCTTGCATGGATTTTTAGGGTTATTGGGCTATTGTACAAAATTTATCAAAGACTATGGCAAAAAAGCTCGACAACTTGCTACTCTATTGAAGAAAAATATCTTTGAGTGGAATATGGAAGTGGAGATGGCTTCTAGACAACTTAATGGTGCTCTTGTGCAAGTCCCCGTTTTGCTATGCCTAATTCTGGTCACCCTTTATTGTTAAATGTGATACTTCAGGGCAAGGATTGGGTGTGGTTCTTCAACAAGCTGGCTATGGCTCCAATTGCATATTATAGTAAAGCACTTTCCAATAGAACTTGGTCAAAGTCAACCCATTAAAAATAGCATATGGCTCCAATGTTGGCTATAAATCATTGGCATCATTATCTATTAGGTTTGAAGTTTATTGTCAAAACCAACCATAAATCATTGAAATATTTGTTGACGCATATGGTAACAACTCCTACTCAACAAAATTGGTTTTACAAGTTCTTGAGTTATGATTTCAAGGTGGAATATAGATATGGGTTTGAGAACAAATCAATGGATGCATTGTCAAGGCAATATGATGAAGTAGACATAGCTGGGAGTAATGATAATTTGGCTGGACATTCTGGTTCTGTTGGAGGTGCTATAGGGGCTAACACTTTAAGGATGGGCATCAGTGGTACTTAGTTAATTCAGTGAACTTGTCTGTTACTGCTGCCTTATATGGGAATTCTGGTCCTATTTGGACTGACTTGAAGGAGATCCAAGACGCCATAATGGATTATCCTCAATTATCAGCAAAAGTGGAATTGCTACAACAAAGGTGAACACACTAGAGAGGGGTTTAATTTGAGAAATGATGGCCATTTTATCATGATAGATTGGTGATTTCAAAGAATTCTCATTTGTTGACTTTGTGTTTACATGAATTTCATGCATCTGCCATGGGAGGACCTGCTGTTTTTCTTAAAACATCCAGGAGAATTGCTTCAAATTTATATTAGTTGAGACTTAAGTATGATGTTGAGCAGTTTGTTAATTGTTTGATTTGCCAACGAAGTAAATATCAAACTCTTTCTCCTGCTAGGTTGTTAAATCCATTGGCAATTCCTAAGGTGATATAAAAGACATTTCTATGAATTTTGTGGTGGATCTTCCTAAATCTAAAGGATCTGATACCATTTTTGTTGTGATTGATCAACTTCCAAAATATGGACATTTTTCATTGTTGAAAGACCCATATTCAACAAAGATAGCAGCCAAAATTTTTGTTAAAGAAGTAGTGCAATTACTTGGCATTCCCACACTACTATTACTAACCATCCCATATTAATATGTAATTAGTGTCAAATATTTCAATCTCAAGGGACAAGGTTGCACTTTAGTACTTCAAATCATCCGGAAACAGATGGACAAATGGAGGTTCTTAGTGGGAGCTTAGGAGCATCATCTAAGGTGCTTTTGTGGTGAACAACCAAAGTTGGGTCTTCTTGGCTTATGTGGGCCAACTATACTTATAACACTTCTTACCATTCTTCAGCAACGTTCACTCAATTTGAAATTGTAAATGGCCTTTCACCACCATCTCTTCCTTATTTTATGAATAGAAGATTGCCAATTCCAGCGTGTTGACAACCTAGTGAAAAAAGGACTGTGGTTCTCCAACAGTTACAGAATCATTTAGCTAGAGCTCAACTTCATAATTGTGAGCAAGCTAATAAGCACAAGCGACATATGGAGTATAAGGTTAGTGATTTGGTCTTTTTGCAGGTTTGACCAGCTTTGCAGAAGAAGATTAGTGCTAAAGTGCATTCCAAGTTGTCACCCAAGTATTATGGGCCATATCAAGTCCTCCAACAAATAGGCAATGTTGCATACAAGCTCAAACTTCCTCCAGGCTGCAAGGCACATCCAGTTGTTCATCTTTCTCTATTAAAGAGAACATTTGACTCTTTTCCTTCTAAGGTTGATTTACCTACGGACTTTCATAAAGCTGAAGAAGGCAACATTTTTCAGAACTTGAAGGGCTTTCAAATCTTGGGTCGAAAAATTTTAGTGGGTGATGAAAATGAAATTAGTGTTCGTGCAATGGATGGGGCAACCGACTACAGATTCAACTTGGGTTGATACTATCTCTTTTCAACTCCAATCCTACCTTTCATCCTGAGGACAATGACTGTTTTTTGGGGGGCAGCATCAGTAAAAGTTAAAGGATATCTGGTCCTATACTTTAGGTTTATAAACAAGGTAATAAAAGCTGACACAAGTAGTTTGAGCATGTTTAGTTTAGTGGCGTTGGTGTTGTATGTGATTTTGTATGTGTAGTTGTTGTATAGATGCTGATAGTGAATGTGTGGAGTTGTATGTGTATAGCTGTTGTATATGTGCAGCTGCTGTATGTAGTCGGTGTGCACGTGTAGCAGCTGTGGTGGATATATATGTGTCAGTGTGGTACATGTGACTAGTTAGATAAAGGTAGTTAGTATTAGAGTGTCATATAAATAGGGAAAGTGGCCAAAAGGGAAGAGATCACTAGCAAAATTGAGCATGAGCATACTGCTTGTGCGGATAGGCAAGTGTTCCATTCAGGTACTCTTCATTCCTATTTTCTAGAAATTTCTTGAGAACCTGACCATATCAATTTCTAGGTCCATCCTCTTCCTAAGTCAAAAGGGGCTAGGTATCAAATTTGCAGTGATTGAACACACTGGCAGTCATGCCAGAACAAACTATATCCTCCAATGAAACATGTCTCGAGATCAGTCTCATCCTCTATATGTCTTCCAGCCACTGCCTACATGGGTGTTTCCCTTTCCCTTGTATGGAGCCAGATTAACACTACAAGCTTGGTCGAGTAGATATGAGCAAGAATTCTTTTTGTGTTCGGCATGCCAGGCTTACTTCACTTATGTCATGTCTTGGGATACTAAAAGGATTTCAAGGTCTGAACACTAACCCTCATGGGATGTACAGCTGCTCGAGGGGGGAGCCCCTGCAATTTTCAAAAATTGAAACAAGAATAAATACCAATAAAGTGAAGTTGGCAATAAAGAAGCATATGAAACAAATAAATACAGTTATTACAGAGAGTTTTCGCAACACTTGTTCTTGCCATCAGATTTTACAGGATCATCAAAATTCTATGAATCAAGAAGCAAGTTGAAACTAGTTTCTAGCCACCTTCATATCTACCTTAAAACACATATAATAATACTTCCCCAGAACTTTCTAACAAATCCACAAAGAGAAAAAGGGGGGGAAAAAAATTAACTTAGTTTTAGCTGGTTCTAGAATTCCAATAGAGAAGGTCAAAGCTTTGTACAATTTCAGTTCATCCCTACAATTAATGTATCATTAAGGAAATTCATTTTATAATTACGCTGTTCTTTAGTGTCAATTAGTAATGGGTATCATATCCAGATGACTATCCCCCTCAGAGCTTTGGTAGAACCAATTGAATAAACTTATAAAAGTAGATAACTAATTGAATAAATTCACATACCTCTGCCATTTCAATTGCTGACACACCAAGTGCCCATACATCCACCTGAAAAGAAAAGAACCAATGTTACCTCTAGTTCAAGCATAAAATTCCATGTGCTTGCATGTGTACTAGCACTGGAGATAAAGAAGAATAATTAAATGTTGTTGCGTTTACAGTTTGTACAAGTACAGTATTGTGTGTATGTTATCTCATATCATTTGAATTTTTATTCATAATGTTTTGTGCTGTAACCATCAGTACGGTAAAATTTGTACTTGTCAAATCAGTGTGCAAGAAGAGTTGTTGTCAGTTAGTCATGCATTAGGGTGGTTACTTGTCAGTTATTATATATCCTAGATAGTAATGGTGCAGTTAAGCTTATGTGTCAAGAAAAGAGTGAAAGTAGGACCAGCAGTTGGGGCCTTGCAATGCAGGCTATATGTATCTGAAGAAAAGGGAAATGAAAGGAAGTCCTATTTTCAGAAAAATTTCAAAACTTCAGAGTTCAAAGAGATCCTTGGGGTCTCTTTTTAATCAAGCCCCAAAAGGAAGAGATAGTCAGGTTCTCCCTTTAACAAGCCCAAAAAATGATTATGTTAAATCAATCCTGCAACGGCCAACCATTGTAACTATAAACTCATCGCTAAGAATTGTCAGTGTCAACAATGAACAAGCAAGATGAAAAGAAGAAAGGTCCAAAAAGGCCATAACATGGCTGCACATCTGGCATTTTCTAGGATGGCGATAAAACAATTTCTAACAAAAAGGTTATCGTTCGAGATCCATTTAAAATATCTGATTTATCTTGCTAGGTAATAGTATTTTATTTATTTTCCAATTCACAACAGCCCAAAAGTCACAGATAAAATTTTTTATGCAAAGTGAAACTATAGAAGCAAAGATTTAGAAGGATTTCCAATTGAGCCCCTAAGTTTTCTGCAATGTATTGGTTATAGTTGTACAAGTGATAGAAAAGGCACAACCAAGAAACTATGGGAATATTAAGTTGTCTCCAGAAAAAGTAATCTCCACAAGAATCTTCAAGTAACAGATACCGCACCTTTCCATCATAGCGGTTTTCCTGAATAACCTCAGGAGCCATCCAATGGGGAGTTCCAATAAACTGCATAAAAAAAGTAGCCACCAAAACATGTTGAAACAATTAGTATAATAAAAACAGACCAAGCTATATGGATAAATACTATAGGTCCAACTTCAACAAATGCAAGAGCACAAGCTTTATATCCTGAAGCTTACTGTATTGCGCTTTGACATTGTCCTTGTAAGTTGAGCAGCCACCCCAAAGTCACCTGCTCGTGTAATCCAGAAATCCATATAAGCCCTTTCAGCTAACTATGTCTTATGAACAAAGAGAACAAAAGAACACAAATAATATGGTAACAACCGTCCTAGATACTCATGACACGCATAGGCACAGCATTAGTCAATCTAAAAGAGTTAAAGTGTCAAGCCATATACATGGAATCTACATATCCTGGATATGTATTCACCAGATAACCGATGCCATACTCCTTATCAACTGTCTCCTTACCTGTACAACCCTATACCCTCCTTCCCTGTCAGCTCCTTCCTCAAACATTCTGGTATATTATTACATTACATACAACAGCTACCATCACCATTACTCGGTATCCTTTTCAAATTAACCTACTGGAAAAACATTTTTCAGTTAGAAGGACATCTAGTTTCCTCACCTAGCTTGACTTCTCCTTGTTCAGTCAACAAGATATTACCACCTTTAATATCTCTGTGGACCTTGAAAATTGAATGCAGATAAAAGAGGCCCTGAAAAGAATTTTGTATTACATCATTTTAGATTGAAATACAAAGGATTGAATTTGACTACAATCAATTATCATAGTCTTTCCAGAACTTGGCACATTGAATGGCCCTTCGATTACAACCAATCTAAAAGGGAAGGCAGGACAACTTGCACAAGCATACAAAAAGAAATAATAATTTGACAGGGAGAGCATTAACAACTCCTCCAGAAACACCTAAATATTTGTCACTGAAGCCAACCAGACATGCAATACTGACATCGTTGAAATGGCACAAAAGTCATTGTATGAAAATACCTTCAAAGCTTCTCTACATATATAGGCTATTTGATACTCCTCTAAAGGCTTCTCGGTAACATTCATAAGGTCAGCAACACTTCCTCCACCACAATACTCCATCACAATCTGCAAGATCATTACTGTGAATAGACAATAATAACAAGCCACAACAAGCAATAAACATGAACAGAATGAATGATCTAACACAGCAAGGAAAGTACACTCAATTTTTCTTACCCAAAGATATTCCTCTCCCTGGTAGCTCCCAAGGTACCGCACAACATTGGGATGATTACATTGCTGCAACATCTCAATCTCACCTCTTATTTCTTCATAACCTTCCTCCTACACAAGTAACAACATGACGAACAACAATCAACTTAAGGCATCTCCACCCAATCTGAGGATAGTACTTTACACTCACTACCCAAAACCAGACACCTGATCTAAACTCTATAACATACCCCTTCACTCAAGGATATCACTTTGATAGCAACGAGTTCCGAGGTCCTTCTATTTCTCGCCTTATAAACAGCTCCATATGACCCTTTTCCTGCCAAACCAAAAGACCATCCTTTCTAAGTTCCTTGACAGAACATCATACAACAGTAATTAATTCCCTTTTGTCACATTCAATGTCACAGTGAAACACGAATCTTACCCACAATATAGAAAGTAAAAACCAATAACATGAATCGAAACTAGCAATTGTGTCATTGATGTATTACATGCCTAATGACCCTGTACACATTCCAATGCTTTTATCATGCTATACGTAATCAGTGTCACATTTCCTTATCAAGAATTGCTTAACAAATGACCAAGGCACTTACTAACAAAAACCCAATATTATAACTCATGGCAATTGAACCTTACCTACTACAAAAAGCATTACGACCCATAAAGTAAGAACAAATAAGGATATTGTTTATACGCATCAAACAGACCTAATTCACTGAGCAACTCATACTTAGAAGTAGGATCTTCCCTCGTAACACTCTCGGGCATTGAACTTGAAGAAATCTTATTATGCTGCCCCCTTATATCCTCTCCTTGAGAAGAACTACCACTCTCTTTCCTTTGCTGTCTCCCACCAAACCCTAAGTCTCCAACCGCTTGCATACTGGCAACAGCCATTCCCATCGTCGAATCCCTAAAAGCACCGCCACTGCCACTGCCACCACCACCGTCGGCCGTCTTCCTCACCACAGTACCACTCACCGACTCATCATCACTGTCTCCTTTCTTCACCACGAAGGTGGAGAATCCACCTTCATTGTCATCTTCGTCGTCCTCGAACGTCTCGATTCTCTTCTTCAAGTTGGAATTGAAATCCGAATAGTCCAAGTCATATCTGGGCTTCGGAACGGAGCTCTGGTTGCTCCGATTCGTTTTCACGATCATTGTGCCGTAATCCTCCGCGCTTGGATCGTTGTCATAGTCAATCGAGGAACCTCCGCCAAAGTCCTTGGGCAGGCGCTTGAGAAGAGGGGGGAGAGAGGGGTCGTCTTCTTCTTCTTCATCGTCGTCGTTTTTGTATATCATTGTAGCGTAAATGTCCGGTTGTTCCTCCTCTTCGTCGTGACGCTTTTCTTTATCGGACTCGAAGGTTTCACCGTGAACGACGAAAGTAGAATTGATATCGGACTTCATCGGCGATTTGAGGTTCCGGCGAGATGTAGGAGTAAGATCCATTTTGGCGGGCAGGAAGAGAAGTGAGAAATGGATGAGAATCCGATATATAAATGTTGGGTGAATAAAACGGTACCAAATAACGGCATGAAAATTTTATTGACTTAAATTCATTTTTCCACTTCCCCAAACAAGAAGAAATATTATTTATATATTACCAATAATCATTTTTTTTTCCCCGATAAAAGATGATGATATTAGCATAATAAAGGATAAATAAATACAAACCAGGGAAGAATTGATACCGCCCTACTATAAAACGGAGCTTCCAGCATGGTCTTTTTTTTTTTTTTTAACTTTACAAAACCATATGAATATATATGTCTCTGTTTAATAACAAATTTAAACAAAATGTTGGAGGAAAATCCAAAAACACTTCATCATCTTTCTCCTTCTAAAAACATCCTGTCAGCTACTGAATACTTCTTTCGAAAATGCTTTTAACTTTCCATTTGTTGGAGGTGAAAGAGTCTTTCCCTACAGGTCATAACAACATCATAGAAAAGGAAGCTTGTAATTTAGATTATCATTTCAAAAGTAAAATTGCAACTTTGGCGTCAACATTAATATCAACTGAATAAAAAAAACTTCTTGTAAGCAAAAGGTAATTCCCCCATAAGTAACCCAAAAAGCTCAGTTCATATCTAGATGTCCAATCATTCTCGGAAAACTAAAATGCCTTCGTCCATTATGGTCTCTCAAACTCCTCCTATAGCTGCTTGTTTGGTTGATGTCAAAACTAATCCATCAATATTTGAGCTTTACCCTGCCAAATATAAGAGGCGCCCAAAGAAGATTTTACTGCTCCACACCATATAAAATGGCTTTGACATAAATTGGCGGATGAATTGTTATCTTGGAAAACTTTCTCATTTCTGGAAGACCAATCTTCCACAGCATGAAGCCAAGATTGGCTAAATTTTACTTAGATCTTTTCGTAATCAGGCAATTCATTTTCATCTACTTGAGAAAACTTTATTCATCACAAATTTCCCCAAATGACCACGTCTCCTTCAGCTTCATTCAATCTCCTTGCATTCTTTAAAAGCATGTTTAGTGTCTTCATTTGCATCGTTGCATCTAAGACAAGGACCATTACCATTCTTTCTTAGTTCAAAGGCAGTTGGAAGTTCATTGTACTATATTCTACACAAAAAGGAGTTTTATTTTTTGAGAAAATATAAAATTCCAAATATAGCTCCAATCTTTGCCATCTCTTTTAGTGACTTGCAAAAGGGCTGCATTTATATCGTTAAAGGTAAGATTGTACCTTACTTTTTAGGACAATGTTTAATTACAAAAATAGTTTAAGTTTTGAATAAGTCTGCTTACTTTTTAAGACCTTTTTTAGTTACAAAAGATAAGGATCATTTTAACTCCACATTGCAAACTCTTCTATTCCTGGAGAAATTTTATAATATAATCAATCAAAAGCGATAATATGATATGGTTATTTTTGAGTTATAATTAATTATCTTAATTCATAATAAATAAAACCTATTAATAGTAAAAAGAAGCTATCGATAACCTCACAGAATTTATTAATAGCTCCCATAAAAACATGTCAACGGTCTTATTTTTACTATAGAAAGTTTCAATTTTACTCTTAATAGACTTCATTTATTGTAAATCAGAATGGTTTACTTAAATCAAAATGATTATACCATATATTCACTTTTGAGTAATTGTACCATAGCAATACTTTTTGATAAAATGGATGTTATTCCTAACCTCTAAATTTAAGAGTCCAAGCCCTCTTCCAATTGATCCAATGAGTTTTTATTCCTTCTGAATTACCACTGCAAAGAAAGTTGTTTGTGATATAGGTCAATTTTGAAATAATTTTTGCTGGAAGTTTTCCCATTCACATATGATATGCAAGATAAGCTTCAAAAATAGATTTTGCTAAAACTATTCTCCCTACCATACTCGAATATTCCAATAAAGGATCCTTGTCTTCCTCACAAATGCAGGTAATACCTTCTTCATCCAGTAAAAAAGTTATCATACGACACCACACTGTCATGTTTCCAATGCTTTTAGTTCCTTTGACCTCTCTACAAAGAACTTTCTGGGGTCATCTTCCATTTCCAACAAAGATACTGCCTTCTCCTAGTTCTTGAATACTAGTGGCTTTAGGACATTCCTCTTTAGCATAAATGTCATTAAAAGAATCACGGTTGGCTCCTTCCAGTCCACCTTGTTCCATAACCATTTGAACAGTCTGTCCCCAAATTTCCATCAGCCAATATTTGATTTTCAGCATAGGAGTTGGAATCTGAATCAGGTACTCCTTTTTTGTTGCTTTGGTCAAGCCCATCCTCGTAAACTTTGCCACCTTTCTTTGTCCACTTGCACTCCTAACCCTCTAAACCATGTTGCTTCTAACCATTCACATGTAAATAACACACGTTTGACCATCCCATCTTCGCTATAAAACAATCATCTTGCGAAGAGGCTGCCTTATTGTGAAAGAGATTACTCATAGTAGGAAGAGTATTAGAGAAAGCTCTTGATAAGAACTAGTTCACACGAAATAAACTTTTAATCTGCCAAAGTTTTTTTCTGTACATTTTGGTGGATGACTTTTAAGATGATGCTTTGACTTATTCCTTTTTCTCTACCAACAAAATAATATGCTAACTTAATTGTACATGCACCCTTCATGTCCATTAGCCAAATAAAGTAATCAAATCCTAGCATTATGCTTAAAGGTATATTTCTGATCGTCTCAACTTCATTGTTGTTAAACAAATCTTTCGACATTGCAATATTTCATGAGCGCATTTCGCAAGGATATCTTTACAGACATTTCTCTTATTTTCCGTTACTCTATGAGAAACTGATAAAGGCACGAACTTGTGTTCTCATACTTTTATCCTTTTCTTCTCTAGTTACTCCTCATAGCGTCCTCGAAAAAGCATATTCTTCCCTCTAAAATACTACTCCACACCCTAGAAGTCTTACCCCTATTAGAAGCATCATTTAAATTTGCAAAAAATAAATTCCCTTTCACCAGTTAAGCCCACAACACCACAAGATTATTTTCAAGCCTCCAAGCTAACTTAGTCAACAAGGTTAGATTAAAGCCATAAAGATCTTTGAAGCCCATCCCTCTTTCCACCTTAGATTTTGCTAGATTCTCCTAACTCATCCAATGAATTTTACCCTCCTCCTTCCTCTATACCCAGCAAAACCTGGCAATTCTTAAAGTCTTGCTTAATTAGTATCAAGATATAGTTTTTACAACAACCAAAGACTATCTATCAAACTATTCGAACTTTCCGACGACTTTATCATTTCAATTTCATTGAATTCTTCCTTGCACATATTAAAGAACACTTCGCTAGCCTCTAAACTATTACAATAGGACACAAAATGGTGGAGATAAGCATTTTTCAGGCTAACTCCTATGACTTAATGAACTTCTTCAATATAAAGTATTTATGGACTAAACTTATTGCAAGGTCAATGTCTTTTACCTCATGAACAATACTTTAACCATAGGACTTGGTGATCAAATGCCGACGTGTATGCCTTCATGAAAATGTCTATACTGTGATTAAATTGAGTTCATATTGTGGATATGACTTGATTAAACATGATTGGATGACATGAAGCGATATGAGTATTCTTGCATTTTCCTTAAGTGTCTACTACACTCAATCGTCACCTCTAAGCGAATTAAATAAGTATATAACCTAAATAAAAGTCAACAAACATTACATAACTTCCTCCTTGCATTATTAAAGGTCATCACTACTACTCGTTATATGGAAAAATTACTCATGGAAGGAAATTCTATTTCACCATTTGCAAACTAAGTAATATGGGGATGGTTCTGTATTTAGCGAAACCAGGTGGTCTCACTCTACCGTTTTGGGTTACTGAACTTCTTATAAGAAGTTATGCCAAGCGTAATGATTGATCATATGATTAAGATATTGGAAATGTATTTAGTGAGAATCTTAGACGATTCCCAAGTACCAATTGTGTGGACTAAGTCCCCAACCCAAGGGAAAGGAGGAAGGAATTTGTTCCCTATGCTTCACGTTGGCTAACGGTGCATATCGTTGCTTATGCATACTACATAATTGATAACTTACTTATCTTTAATTGATATCTAATAATGAAAATATTGTACTCCCATCTCACTATTGTGGTTTACTGTTCCCTCGATAGATTGTTTTTATAAGTTACCCCATAGATGTATGGAATGGCTATAACTTTAAGTGAACATGAGCTTCCTTATTCAAGATTCATAGTGTGAAATTCAAGATTTCAATAAGAACAATATATAATCTTAGTTGTAGACAACTCAATAGAAATAAACTTCTTTTTATTTCTTTAATACTGAGGATTGTGTTAGTGATTATTACCCATCTTACAACTTAGTAAGGGATTCATAATATGTAAGTAAATGTACTATGATTAGCTATAATAATTAAGTGTTTACATAAAGTCTTACAACCTCTGAGTGGCTAGGCAACTATTTGGTGATGGGTACAATATGACATGATAGCTTTTGGCCAATTCTTCCAAGCCCCTTTAAGGTTTTTATTGAATATCCTTCAAACAAAAATCACAATCTTGACACCTTTAACAAAAAAAAATTTCCAGGGCTATTAAGGATATAGTATTGAGAATAAGAAAGAAACCAAAAGAACACAATTAATCTCTAATTTATCCTTACAAGTTCTTACGACAATTCTTCACACTCCTTATTTCTACCACAATCACAAATGATTAAAAACTCTTAACCATTTTTGTTGATAAGGAATTTCTTGAAAAGATCTTACCATTTATTGTTAGAGAAGAAGTCTTTGAATGATTGAAAAGAGTAGTATTCTTTGCTCTCAATAGAAGGTCAGAGCTTTTAAGGAAGGAGAGGGGCTTTTTTCTTTAACTTTTTAATAAGGTTTGAAACAAGTATTAATTTATACTTATGAAAAGAATAAAGCAAACTGCGTTTATTCCCTTGCTTTGAAACAATTTATGGCATTTCACCTACATATATTTCTTTTTTCTAATTACATAATGACAACCACTAGCTATGAGTCTTCGATTCATTCTTTAGCAAGCAGGCAGTTTAAAGGTCCAAAAGTTTTATAAATCATAGAAACTTTTGTACCATAAATAATGGTATCTTCAATTATAACCCCTCTAGAATGTAAAATATATTGTCTCTGAATCTACTTTTGTACCAAGCATCCTTTTTTAGGCAACACTACGTTCTATTTTAATCATGTTATGTCAAATTAAACTTACCTAATCTATTAAACCAAATTGGTTAAGAGCAATCCGAATGGTAACATTCATATTGACCAAGTTTTACATGAAAAAGGCATATGCATGGCATATTACCAAAACTTTAATTAAGAATCCATGATAGGTAGTGAGAAAAGTTTAAAATATTTCAAATAATTAAAAAAAAAACTAAAATAGGAAGATGTAATGCCCCAAAACCTAAAGGCACCATAACTATCACGAACTAAGGATGGTCTAGTCGTGGTAGATGTCGTATAATATATAAAGAACCCATAATTGATAACCCTTCTAATCAAGAATTCTTCACACAATATCCAAGGGTCTACAACATACTAACTTCTCAAAAATATACAGATTCAAATGATACCGTTACATAACATATTTATATAAAATTTAAACTACAAAGTTTACAATAAGTAGTAATTTAGTATATCTAGATCTATATTACTGGCAAAATAAAAGTACATAAATAAAAATCTACATAATCAGTTCTCTCAACATACTAAATAGCCCGTTCTTACCTAAGTCCCCAAGCTAACCTCTGCTATTCCCCAACCAACCTCAACGAATAAGCCATCCTACAGCAAAAGTCTAAGAGTGTGTGAGCCTAGGCTTAGTAAGTAGAACCTTTAGCCTAGTGAATGTAAGCTTCATAACCAACTATTCGTGGTTTCGATTGACTAAAGAATCCGATCGAGCCTAAATTATAAAGTAAAGTTAGAAATATTGGTAAAAATGATCCCGTAAGTTCGAATTTAAGAAAATAAGCAATAAAATAAAATATTATAAAATTTCCAAATTTTAACTATATAACTCGTTATTTATCGAAAATACGTAAAATACATTCCAATAACTAATAAATCACTAAAAATAAATTATATATATACTAAAAATCATAAAATGACCTAAATAATATTTAGGAATATTTATTTGCACTATATATGAATTTATATGTAAGTAGAAATACGCATAATTACTTAAAATACGCGAAATGTGCTAAAATAATACTAAATAATTAAAGAAAAATTAGAATTAATTAAGAAAAAATAAAGAAAAATCAGAAAAATAAGGAATGATCCAGATTTGGGTCATGGCAGCTGGGGAAAATAAGAAAAAAATTAGCCAAGTAAATTAGAATAACACAAAAGGCAAATTGGAAAAAGATAAAACAATTGTTTAATCAAATTAATGCACAATAATTTCCCTAAAGCTCTATAAATACTCCAAATTTTTCAGAAGCTCATTTGATCAGTTTGAAACCCTAAAAAATTAGAGAGAGGCGAAATTAGGAGGAAATTAAGGTTTTACAAAAATTTAGCAAAAATCTATACAATTGGAACTTCTAAGGAAAACCCAAACCCGACAAGCAACTGAGAGTGGACAGCCACCACTACCACATGGTGGTGGCAGCGCCCTGGTGGGCCAACACACCCATAGCCACCGATGGTAGCCGAAGCCACCCAAACCAGTAAGTTAGATTTCTAGCCCGATTTTTTGTAATTTATAAAAATAGTAAATATTCTTAGAAAATTATGAATTTTGTTATTCTGAAATATTTTAGTATTTATTTTTTATGAAAAATATTATTTTGATAAAAAAATATGTTCTGTGATATATAGTCCCTAAGAAATCATACAAAATCGAGCATGTTTTAGTTTAAAAATAAATGACCTTAAGAGTTATTTTTTAGCCTAAAATTTTTATGTAGACTACTTAGGTGATATAGAACAGTGCCACAGAGCCATTTTTCAAAAATGAATTTTCGAAAATTTTAGAAAATTTTTAGGTCTTAAAATGAGGCATAAAATAGGTAATTTAAGGTTAATTAAGTAATTAAATAGTTAATTACTGATTTAGTTAATAATTATATGTTTTAGGATGTTAAAATCTAATGAAGTATAATACTTGTAGTATTTAGGGTGTTAGATGTAATTATTAGGTTAATTATGTTGTAAATAAGTAATAGGAAAAAATAGTAAATTTTAAGTTAATTTTATAAATTAGGATAACTAGGTGTAAAATCTGATTTATGATGAATTTAGGCATTTTGAAATGATAATTAATGTTGGGAGATGGTAACTAGAGTGATAGAAATATTAAAGGTATATTATGTACAAAATAAGTAATAGTACATAATACGCAATTATTAAAAATATAATAAATAAAAGATATTAGAATAAAAATTAATATTATGATAATAATAAGAATAT
Source organism: Lumnitzera racemosa (assembly GCA_024138005.1). NCBI lineage: Eukaryota > Viridiplantae > Streptophyta > Magnoliopsida > Myrtales > Combretaceae > Lumnitzera > Lumnitzera racemosa. Next base: position 38,495,156 of record JAMXBC010000006.1, on the reverse strand, counting down.
ACAATAAATCTGATAGGAAACTTAAATTAGGGTAATTATATAAAAAATGTAAGATTTTCTCATAACGGGGGTAAATTCGGTAATTAAATTAGAATTTGGGTATTCCGCAAAAAGTAGAACACTAATTAGAAACTAAAAACGATATTTAGAATATCTGAAGATAATGCGATTAATTTCACATTATGGGTCGGAATGATTTCTTAGGGTGTACATATAAATCTCTAACAAAAAACTGAGTTAAAAACCTAATTTAAAATTTGATGCAAAAATTGTAAAAGACTTAAGGCCTAAATAATTAGGTATATTAAATCCTAAACAAAAGATAACAATAAACTTTATAGGATAAAACCAACCTATAATAGTTATATGAAAAACCGAAATCATGTTTGTGTTATAAGGATAATCGGCAAAAACTTGAGCGAATCGGACCTCGAGATAGTGAGCGAAGAGTCGAGATAAGTTGGAATTAATACATTATTGTTTTTTAGAGACTTAAGATTATAGTTGGTTATGCTTGTTAGATAGTTGGTTGTGTGCATGTGCTTGATTATGAGTGATACTATGATTCTGTTTGTAGTTCTAACTTGTATTGTATGAAGTGATTAATCATCCTAAACGAAACTTAACAAAGATATGACTTGTAAACATAAATCGGACCTGCATAGCAACCCATTAGGGGAAACCTAGGATTCTTCGGCCAAATACCCACCCCTTCGAAAGGGATGCGCTGAATAACATAATGGATCCCTTCTTCATCCTTAGTCGAACTAAGTAATAGGTGAGGAAGTCGCGGCAAGGTGAAGCCAATGGTTCGAAGATAATCGCGAGAGAAGCGGTGTCTTCATTGCACTGTCACGCCGTGAAACGGCAGAGTCGTAACAGTCCCGCCGTGTAAACCATTCTAAGATAGAAGTTAGCCTTACAACCGCTATCTTAGACCCAATCTACACAAGGCGTCCACAACTAACCCACTTTGAAATAAACAGTTTGTAATTTAAATAAATCATTTACCTAAAAAAGTAAGAAAATATATATATACACTATAATTCAGTTATTACAAAAATAAAAAATTCTAAAATAAAAGCGTAGACTTTAAGAATATAAATTTGTTCTTCAAATATTTTTCTTTACTCCCTAGGATCCAGCAGTTACTAGCTTCAAAGTAGTTGTATACAATTTCTTAACCAGCACCTGCACGACGTCTATAGAGATGTGAGCAACCACAACTCAATAAGTTAGGATGGAGGACTTAAAACTATACCAAAAACACAACAAGGTTATCAATCAACTAATTAGGTGTAATGAATGTTCAAGCAAATATTATACCTAATTACCTTAATTTACAAAATTAACTTAAAATTTACTATTTTTCCCTATTACACATTTACTACATAATTAACCTAAAATTACATCTAACACCCTAAATGCTACAAGTATCATACTTCATCAGATTTTATCATCCTAAAACATATAATTATTCACTAAATTAGTAATTAACCATTTAATTACTTAATTAACCCTAAATTACCCATTTTATGCCTCATTTTAAGGCCTAAAAATTATCTATAATTTTTGAAAACGAGCTTCATAGCACTGTTCTATATCATCTAAGTAATCTATAAAAAAAATTTGGGTTCAAAACTACACTCCTAAGGTCATTTATTTCTAAACTGAAATATGTTCGGTTTTGCATGATTTCTTAAGGATTATATATCACGGGACATATTTTCATCGAAATAATATTTTTTCTAAAAGCTACATACAAAAATATTTCAAAATAACAAAATTCATAATTTTCTAAGAATATTTACTATTTTTACAAAATTACACAAAATCGAGCTAGAAATCAAACTCACCAATTTAAGTGGCTCCGGCCATCGTCAGTAGCCATGGGTATATCGACCCACTTGGGTACTACCACCACCGTATGGTAGTGATGGTCGTCCACTCCCAGCTACTCGTCAGGTCTGGGTTCTCCTTTATGGCCCTAACTGTACAATTTTTCTTATTATTTTTCCTAACCCTAATTTTTCTCTCAATTTCACCTCTCCCTATTTTTCTCACTCTCCAAACTGACCAAATGAGCTTCTGAATTTTTCTTGCTATTTATAGAGCTTTAGGGAAATTATTGTGCACTAATTTAATTAGACAATTACCTTATCTTCTTCCAATTTGACTTTTATGTTGTTCTAATTTAATTGGCTAATTTTTTTCTTATTTTCCCCAGCTGCCACGACCTATATCTAGATCATTCCTTATTTTTTCTAATTATTATTTATTTTTTCTTGATTAATTATGAATTTTCTTTAATTATTTAGTATTATTTTAGCACATTATGCGTATTTTAAGTAATTACGCATATTTCTACATACATGTAAATTCATATATAGTACAAATAAATATTATTAAATATTATTTAGGTTATTTTATGATTTTTAGTATACATATAATTTATTTCTAGCGATTCATTAATTATCAGAATGCATTTTACGCATTTTACACATTTTCGATAAATAACGAGTTATATACTTAAAATTTGGAATTTTTATATTCTTTTATTTTATTGGTTATTTTCTTAAATTTAAACTTACGGGATCATTTTACTAATATTTCTACCTTTTCTTATAATTTAAGCTCGATTGGATCTTTCAGCCGATCAAAGCCTTAAGCGTCTGGTTGTGGGGCTTACATGCACAAGCCTAAGTTTGGTCGTGAGTTATTGCATTAACATCAACTCCTCAACCTGAATCAGAACGGGCACAATTTCTCTAATTTTACGATGAACCGGATAACGTCTTACAATGGCATTTGCTTGAACATGCATTGCACCAAATGATTTGATTGATAACCTTGTTTATGTTTGTGGTATAGTTTGAAGTCCTCTATCCTAACTTACTAAGCTGTGGTTGCTCACATCCTTATAGACGTCATTGCAGGTATTGGCCAAGAAGCAACTTACAACTACTTTGAAACCAACAATTGTTAGATCTTGGGAAATAAGGAAAAATATTTAAAAAACAAACATATATTTTTAAGTTTTAAGCTCTTATCTTAGAATTTTTCATTTCTGAATAATGTATTAACTAAGAAATAAATTACGGTAAAACGTTATAAACGTTAATTGTAATAACTCAATTCTAGTATATATATATATATATATATTCTCACTTGTTTAGGTAAACGATTTAATTAAATTACGAACCGTTTACTTCAAAGCAGGTTAATCGTGGATGCCTTGTGTAGATCAGGTCTAAGATAGCGGTTGTAAGGCTAACTTCTATCTTAGAATGGTTTACACGACGAAACTATTACAACTCTGTCGCTTCGGGGCATGACAGTGAACAAAACCCTCAACCACACCACAAAAAAGTTATAAATACATTATATTCATGCATATGAATGAATAAACAAATAGAATGCTAAATAATACGTTTAGTTAACTAGTCAATATATGCAACTCAAATTTAATGCCTTTCGAAGTCAGGGTTGGAATATACACGGTACCAGTCATATCCAAGTATTATACTAAAACTTACTTTACTATAGAACTCCACATTCCTTACTTAAATAAACAAGTCCTCTATTTTCATAAAAAATGAGTTATAGTATAATCGTGAGTAGGCCCCCATAGTCCATACTCATCCCTAAATGGAGGTCTCTAAACTTGAATCTTAAATAGACAGTTAGCACCTCTAACCCTAATATTCTTACGGGTCAGGGTAAGGTCATTTTGTACGAGTACACCGTACTGAACCAATAAATTTATAATAATAACCCCTAAATGGCCTCTCTCTACCTTCATATGATGTGACAGCCAGAATTATGTCTATACAATGCATGTTGATGCATGTATCAATTTCTTCTTATGAATTGAGTATAGTTAAGTTCAATTATGGTGTAACTATCCAATAGCACACACAATCATTATCTATACTACCATGCAACAAACAAATTATTCTTTATACTTAAGGTAAATACACAATTCAGTACATAATAACATACATAAGCATTTCTCAACCCCACGCAACAATTAATTAACAATATCGTTTAAGTCCACTATATGGAATCACATATAAGCATAGAATCATAAAGTAAATACTCACTCAGCCATAATGACTCGCTAATATCTTCATCCACATCGAAATCACCTAATCATTATGATATAATAACAATAATAAGCAATTGGATTAACTAGTGATTATAGATATCTATTTACCTAATTCTACTTAGATTACTATCAATTTTTATCCGATTAGACTTTATTTATCGCTAATCGTATGTAACTTTTTCATTTTATTTCTGACATTTACGAACTTATAGTTGTTTTTCATTGTTTTCAAACGCACGTTCATACGGTGATGTCCGTTTTGGACATTAAAACCCTTATTTTACAATATATACTAAATTTATTGAAATGTTAATTATTAAAGCTTAAATATTCTTATTGGCTAGTTTGCTTAAATATTCTTATTGGCTAGTTTTATGTTCTATTTGAATAATTAATGATTTCATTAACCATTAAATTCTTACACTTAAATGATCTTATAGTTTATTATTTTAGAGGCTTATATCATCGCTTATGTCATCAATTACTTATGTTATTGCTTATGTCATCATTTACTTATGTCATTTACTACATATGCATACATACATATGCATACTTATCCTTATTTATTTATATACTTTATACATATGTTATATATATATTTATACTTCTAATATACTAGTATGTATACTTGTGTACTTATACGTGTATTAGTACATATATCCGTATATACATACGGTTACTACGTATTTTTATACGTATTTTCGTATGCATAATTTTCCTTCTTAAGAAAGCTTCATAAATTTCATATTTTTACACTTCAAGAGCTTGTTTAGCAAAGTATATGTATGTATAGTTAGTTTATATCTCTTTTTAAGTTATTTACATAAAAGGTACTTATGTATAAGGGTTTTCATACATGAATTTATCAAGTGTATTCCTATATTCACATATTTAAGTATATATATACATGTATTTTTCTTCCATTTACTAAGGATTTTCTATGCTTCTAAGTATGAATATGGAGCTTCCACTCTAGATAACACATATGCACATATCATATAAACTTACTATACTAATCTAACATATTCATCTAACTACTAAATAAGATAAAAATTTACACAATAACATACCTTTCTCTTACTTGAAATATAAAAAGAAAAGCTAGTATATATGTGTTATTGGTTTGTGTTGATAAGTAGAGTTGTGAAAGTAAAATTTAGAAAGTTAAAGGTGACAAAGCAAAAAGGAAGCTCACGGCTTGGGAATGTAGGAAAAAAAGTTTTGTGTTGTCTTAGTTTATGTTTTAAAATGAGAATAAGTGGGGTTTAGGTGACGGAAGGGAGTGAACGACAACAAGGGGTGAAATTGGAAAAAAAAATAAGTATAAAAAGTTAAAGAAAAGGAAGGAATTCTCCATATGACAATGTCCTTGGTTAACCTTTGACTTAGGTAACGTTTTAAAATTACATGTAATCTAAGTGTACATAATGAAGTAATTAGGGAAAATTAGAAAGAAAATTAAGGAAATGAAAGGAAATATAGGATTTATTGAAATAATTAATAAGAATAGGTAATGAGATCTTCCTTTAGGTATTTATATCCTATATAAATTATTTAGTAAGCTACTTAATGTAATTATCATGAAAAGTATCATTTAGAGTACTAATACTTATTCTATGTAGTATAATCATCAACTAAGCTCTTAATTCTATATAATACTAATCTAGTTATATAATTGGGAGATAGATGTGATCTATAATGCAATATCCTAGTTCTTGAAGATTACTTTAGTATTATATGTATTTATGAATAATTGAAAGTTATATTTGATTTTTTACTAAAGATTTAGCAAAATAGTAAGGATATATTATTAATTAGGATTTTATAGTAAGTTATGTTCAATTAACACTTTTATATCCTTAAAGTTATAGTTTTAGATTTTTTTTTTTCACTCTTGGATGAAATCCTTAGTGTTTACATACATTTAAGGTATAAAATTTTTATATACGATTGATTAGTTATTTTAAGATTTTCACTATTACTAGCCATGTAAACTCTTACGAATATCTAACACACTTAAATCAAATTCAGATGTTAGGTCGAAAAATTTAGAGGTTTACAATAACCTATCATATGTCCTTAGTTTTTTAATGATATGTTAAGGCTCTAAAACTTATTATAATCACCAAAGGTCATTTATAATAATTACTGTCAGTATAATAAAAATGAATCTCCACAATTCAAACAACCAAATGACTTACAGATGAATCGTTCCAACCACAATCATAATTAACAACAGTGTTTAGTTCTACTTAATAGAACCTATCAACAATTTTGTATAACACAATAGATCCCATCTCTAAGGATTAACCAAAATATCCTCAAAAAAGGTGTTACTAAATGCCTCTCTTTCAAACTTGATAACAATAGTCTTGAGCATTATATAAGCATTGAACTTTCTCTTCTTAACATGTAATTGAAAAAAAAAAAAAAAAAAAAAGAGCCAAAACTTAGTACGTGATGCACAAGTACATACAGATGTCAAATCAATCACACAAATACATTTAATGCAAATAACAACACCAGAGTAACAATAAATAGTAAGTTAAATTGGCTTCTATTAAGCTACCAACTAACAAACAGGTACTCATGACCCCACCATACTATTTATAAATTACTTTACTATAATATAAATAAGGTATTGGGAAATGCTATCACGAGCCCATCCACTTAGAGTCCTTTATACGTAGAGTCTAAAGTCTAAAATATCAAATTCTAACTGTGTTGTCTCAACATACGAGTCCATTAGGGAAACATCATACAAAGATCAGCATTTTCCCCTTAGAGATTCGCCACTATAGACCCTTAGGAAGAACCATGCATAACTAACAGTCAATTCTTAAGGTTTCATACAAATTAGTCCCATTTTGTATCTAACCTAACAAGCACATTCAGTAAACATGCATCACGGGCATGAAAAAGTGAATCTTGATCAATTACAAAGCCTGAATCAACTATGAAATCTGAATCTAACAACGTGACAGTTAGAATAGGAAACTTATATCAATCTTTCATTTAATCGATCCAATTAATGCTTTGAAGTAAATCCCCTATCCTGACTAAACTTTAATACTGCCTAAGGTATCTTATAACGCTAATCAATCTAAGTTTCTAAGGTTAAATACAACTAAGAAAAGAGTTAGGTTTTAAAAGAGTAAAATGTTTGGACGAGCAAAGTTTAGAAAGTTTAGCTTAAAAAACAATAATTACTGCATTGGATTTGTGAAATAAGATAATAGTTCATTAAAATCGGTTAATATGACATTTAAGAGTAAAATGTGTTTAAAACTAATTAAAATGGTTAAATTCACTTAAGGAACTTAAGAATCATAAGTAAATATTGGAACTTCTACAAAAGAAAGTTAGATGTAACTTAAGATTAAGGTTAAGGAAAGGTTTAATTAAGATTGGTTAGGAAAAACAATGGAAAAAGAAGAAATTGAAAGTTTATAGCTTAATATGGTTAGCAACATGACCATGTTGTTAGTCATGTAACTTTCTAATCAAACTTCCTCTCTACCAAACATAATTAACAATACGACCATGTTGCTTAGACATATAACTCTTTAATCCTTCATGCAAAACTTAAGCACAGGTAGGGATACGGTTTGTGGCACGATTATGTCATAGGTCGTATTCCTCACAGGAAGCAAAAATCCACCTTCAACAAAACTCTAAAACCTATTTCTTTCCTTCCATGATGTAACCCAACTCTAAGTACACCTCAAGCTCTTTTCAACCCATCACTAAAACACATTTTTAACATAACCAAACTACAAATTTCAACTCAAATCAACCTACAATACTCTACTTTCATCAAAACCTAACAACCACTAAAGGAAAAAATGAAAGAACTTAATTAAGAAAAAGTGGAACTTTTTATAATCCAATTAACAAGCAAAACCCAACAAAGAATTACAAATAATGACCAACCTAAGTTCAGATTTCTTAAGAAATGCTAAGAAACTCTATGAAAATAGGAGTTTTCACGAAGATAATTAAAGAAAAGAGGGTTAGATACTTCAATTCACCTTAAATTTGATTCTATATGAATTCTACTTGAGTTTTTGAGACCTTAGAAGTTGGTTTCAACCGAAAATAAGAGAAAGTAAAGAGAATAGAAGAAGTGAGAAGGTTTGGCTAGGATTTTAAGATAATGACTAACCTAAATGGGTTTTAGGGTAAAGGGGCTTAAACTCATTGAGCCAAATTACAAAAAAAGTCATTTATTTTGAAAATATTTTCTTGAATTTTCTTAGGCATTATGAAGAAAACTCAAATAGCATTCCTTTACTAATTTGCTCTCTCTCTTTTTTTAAATTTAAAACAATGATGCAAACAACGACAGAACTTAAAAACATAAAAAAGCCAAAAAAAAAATATATATATATATACCTTTCTATCAAAAGAAAAAAAGTAAATGGGTGTTCAGAATACTTGTTTAATGCGTATATATTACTTGAATCCTAAATGCTACATTATTCCTAGTAACGAAACTGTACATGTTTAACCTCGATTTTCCTTTCCGAAGAATGGACAATCTTTTGCCCAATATTCTTGATGACCCTTGGGAAACACAATAGTGGAAACGAACCAGTCCTTTTATGAAAAGCTGAAGACATTTTTTCTTGAGGCTCGTTGGTATGTTCCTAACATGTTTATTATGTTGTAGATTTTAACTTCAATTTAAAAATTAGATGAAATCTAGAATATTCAAATTCCCATAACAGAGTTCAATTAAAATTTTTCATATGAATGCCACAGGAAGATCAGACAATGACCAAAAATCTGCTTCTCGCAAAAAGTTGTATTTATAGATGAAATTCCTGCATCATGTTTACTGGAATTCTACTTAAAATCACATTTACTATTTTTGATAAGAAGGAATATTCTTTACTTTTTATGTGTTTAGGTTCCATTGTTTATTTGTACGATTGTTTTTGATAAAAAAAAAAAAAAAGAAAAAGAAAATCTCGAACAAAATAGTAAAAGGATGCTATTAGAATCTTCCTTCTTGTTCAAGATTTTCTTCCCCCCTTCTTGTGAATTATTTATGAAATTTCAAACTTTTTTCGCTGCCTTCTCTTTTTTTTTTAAAGGAAGAAGTTATGCCTTCTATAGAAAATGTTAAATGGGATTAATTATGCAAATTTTTTAAAGTTTTAGGAGTGAAAAAAAAAAAGAAAAGAAAAAAACTCATTTTAAAAATTTGTAGGGTGCATCTAAACTAAAGTGAAAGTTCACGGGATATTTTGTAATTTTTGTTTTTTTTTTCTCAAGGATGATGGCTGACTACCATTAGGTTGCCACATGTAACAATTCTTACAGGCATGGGCATAAAACAAAAACAAAAACTATACTTTTATGTGTCAAATATTCTTTTACATAATTACATGTACTTCACTCAAGTGGCTAAGTTACACCATTGTATTATCTTATTTCTTTCTATATAATTCATACACCTGTATATAACAACAAAGGGAAAAGATGACATAAGTGTAGATTTTATTTTTTTTAAGCCAATTACATAGTTTTATAATTATTAGAGAAGGGGGAATCAAACCAAATTTATTCTATTAGAAAATCAATAAATATATCTCTCGACTATAGCAGTTTTACCTACAATAAATTTTTATCTAAGTCATGAATATATATGGCTTGGAGCTAATTACTTTCGTTATCTTTTCATTGTATTTCCCAAGTAGTAGAAGAAGTGGTGTAATGTCTTGTTTGATATGCGGGTTGGAATTGACCTAAATTGAAATCGTGATTCCGAATTCAATTCCCCTTCCTACTTTTACAAATGCTTTGGAAATGTGAAATAGCAATTCCTTAGAATCAAAGATTTCGATTTAAGAGAAAATTAGATTCTCCTTTTAAGGAAGCGAATAGCATTTCTAAACATATGAAAGAATTGATCATTCCCGTTCTCGTTCAATTCCATTCCATACGATTATTACTAAATGTGACATAGTTAACTTCCCTTTCACTTGAATACCTCTTTGTGACAATATTCTCAAGATTTAGGTAAGAACCAAATCATAAACATGACCACTAATCTATACATAATGTTTTTTTCTTTGCAATAACCGAGGGTTAACACTATATTGTGACTGCTTATCTCTAACCACATGAACTAGCATGCACTATGTAAGTAATATCAAAATGTGTCCATTATGAGATTTGAACTCAAAATTTTAATAAATTGTCATGAGTGTGTCTTAAATTTTAACCACTAAGTTAACCTGTTAAGGGTCTACATACAAGGTTAAATTCAAACGTAACTCCCAATTAGGGTCTAATTATTTCCGAAATTAAGCCAAACATATGTCTTATGAACGAGTTCCTTGACAATTTTGAAATTCCTGAGGACCTAGTAGTTTTAGTGGAATGTTGAATAATTCGAAGAGGGACAAGTAAACTAGAGGTTGTGAACCTTTCTCTTGTTGATCAAGTAGGATATTAATACTGTAAATGTGTTAAAAAAAAAAGGTTAAGGTTTTGGAAATGCAAACGGGTGATACCGTACAAAATTTTTGGAAAGTACATCTTTTCGTATACGTTCGAAAAAGTTCCGAAATGTAATAATTTCATCTATTTAAAACATATCTCTAAAAGTAATCTTTTATATGACTAAGTTAGGTTGTCCTTATTTGTGAGTTCCTTAAAAAAAAATGGTATTTAAGTTTCTTTTCTTCTTTCATTCTATTTTTTTGGAAATAATTATTCAAAAGTCTAAATGAACTCGAGACTCCGTAGTCTTGTCTTGTCAAGTGAGATGGAAACCGACAGATTTAGCATTGAAACTTACTAATCAATTTGTAAAATTTGATTTGATAAAACGAATTAAACATTGACTGCTCCTTTTTATTAGTACTATGATCCCAATGTTACAAATGTACATGTGTTGATGAAAAATTTAATAATCCTTTACAAACGACAAACTTAAATGCAAAAGGAAAAGATGATGCCCCCAGTAGCTCTTAGCTGAATAATCTGCTTAACATTCATCATTTCACGTTACATCATCCTATTGAAGGTCATGAGTTAAAGAAAATTCTTCTATAGACCCGGTTTTTTTAGACCAAAACCAAGACAAGGCACCGGATTTTACCCTTACCCGGTTTATAAGATAGGGTCTATACTAGTTTTTCTCCCTTAGACACCAGCAATTTCAGGCTTGCGTGTTTGATGGAATTTTCGAAATCTCTATGAGCAATCGATGGAGTGCCTGAGGCTTAGAGAAAAATGGTGAATGATCCGAGCCTTTCAGACAGAAAACTCTTTCTGGGGGATTGGAGTTTATCATTGCTTCCTGAAGAGAAATTGGAATGGCATAATCATCCGTAGTTTGAATGTAAAATCTTCGCACCGCACCGTGGTTTGCAGCTGAAAGAGAGAGTTTCTCTAGGACTGGTGCAAAAGGGATTGGCCTCATAGATACTGAAGCTAACACAGCATCCTGGATCAAGAGAAGCATTATGCACTCATATTATAGGCGCTGGCATTATCCTAATTCTGCTTTCATTTCTATCCTAATGTGAAATTTTCACCATGACATCTCCTGTACCTTTGCTGGAGTTTGATTGAAGAACAAATCTTTGGCTAATGATTTATCGAGCTCTATAGCCGTCGGAGGCTGATTTCTTCCATTGCCATACAAAAAGATCTGAGCCTGTTGCATCAGTTTACTTGGACCTTCCTGCGGATAAAACCAAAAAATATTCAAACAACGAAAACGAGCTGAAAAACTTGCAAATTACGTCATGTAATCTTATATGAGATGAAGATATGTTTACAAACACAACCTGACAACATCTTTATGTTTACGTGCTCTTGGTTTAACAGCTGTAAGAAACACCTAAAAGACCACCTTAATTTCTGGCATATGATATCTACAAATACCGCACCGCCTTTTCTTTATTGTCTCCCTCTTTCTGTTTTTTTCCCTTGTCCTCGATGCTTTGCTTGGTTACTATGTTACCGCTTTTTAGATCTTTGAATAGCGACCATTTTCGCATATGTAATGGTGTGGGAACTGGAAGAGCCATAGGATATACCTGCTGGGAGAACATGTCGAGGGTGCTCTGGCCATCCTTCAACATTGCTGCGGCAACAAAAACAGCTTTTGCAATCTTGGATGGATAGATCTCCATGACATAAGAGATGCAAGCACCACCAAAATCATGTCCCACTAAAATCACCTGCAATAATTTCATGATCAGATGAACCAACTCATACGGTACCTTTGGCATCCTAGATTGAACTACAATGAAAATTTCAGGATATCATCAGAGTTTACACGCAAAATATGCATGATACACATTTAGTCATACCCCGATCGTCCTGAATTGATTATAATCATGTCAAATCCTTGGTATAATCTTTATATAAAGAGTTCATAGTAGAGTAAGAAAACTTAGCCAAAGAGATTATTACATGGGAAATATATTAGCAAAGAAGCAAAAGTTACGCGGTTGAAACCACGCAACTCTAACAACTCCTTCCATTTGTTTTTTAACAGATGGGAAAAGGGGGGCTCTTGCGTTGGATGATTATACCTCATTTAAAATCTTTTTTCTCTATACAAATGGTAGGAGTTGCAAGGGGCTACCCATGTACTTTCCCAAATAATATGCATAAGGGGGGACATAATAGGGGTTTGGAGTAAACATAACAGTATACAGTGCTCGCATGGATGGACATCTAGATAAATGCTAAAAGGAAATTGCACCTTTTCATTTTCTTCTAGCTTTTCAAGTACTTCAACTAGGGGCTTCACATATTGTGCCATTCCCTTGATGCTGTTAGTATCGATTGAATGAATTCCCGAACCTGTTAGATCAACTGCATCCACTTTGAACCCGGCTTCGGTTAAGAGTGTGATAGTTTTATACCAGCACCATGCACCAAATCCTCCACCATGAACAAGAACAAAACGTCTGGTTTCCAAGCTCTCCATTTCTACATCCTACAAATAAATAATAATAAAGTCAGGACAAATACTATGATGTCATGACATCCATTAGATTAGACTTTCTTTGCTTATGAACTCCGGATTCGTGTCATAATGTCTGGTGGACAGAAGAAGCTATTCGATTATTCACAGTTTAGTACATTCTACTTGGGGAACCAACCCAATAACTACAAGATTTACATTAGAGTCAAAAGCATGTAGACTATCACGGCTATTTACAAGAGGGGAACATAAGATTATAGTTTTGCTCCACAGTCTTTATCCACAGAGAACAGAAGTTTGTCAGGTAAACCGAGAGTTGCATGGTTAGGATAACGACAGTGTTATATATCAAGGCAACCTAATCGCATAAACCGGACCTGGTTCGATTCCTCTCCCCCAAATTATGATATGATAGTTGGAAAAATATAAATAAATAAATAAATAATGCACTTTTCATCTTGCAATAATCGATAAAGCTATGATTTTCTAAATTAGGAGTAGAAAGCCAACAATAACATGATGTTTGCAAGAAAATAGGACTGGAATATGATTTAACAACCAAAATTTGATATACAAAATTTCTATGATGAGATATATCATATTAATATGTCAATATGAACTTCTCGTATCGTTTAAATAATTATTTTAGAAAATAAAGTTTTTCATAATAAAATTTTGAAATTTTACTATATAGGACCATTTTATTAATTGATTATATCTGATTATAATTTTTCTTTAATAAAAAGAAGAAGATGATAAATTTAAAAATTTGTATCTATTAGATTGTGTGTTGTTTTATTATATATATTTATTAAGGGATCGAATTGAATTATCTACATGATTGCATGTGAAAATACTAACGGCAAATGACACGGAAGATTCAAATACACGTGTTCCTATAAAATTTTTGTCCGTTTCATTTGCTCATGTGAAGATACGTTTTTCAAAAAATTTATCTTTTCTTGGGGTTGACTATTTAAACCGCAGACAAGTCCAAGGTGGAAAATTCCAATGGAAATCCGATGAATGAAAGCTGTTTGTTTGAAACATAAAGGGATTTTTCGTTTGATAACTAATGAAGGTATGAATTTATATATATTATAGTATCTTTTGTTTCTAGCAGATGATCGGTAGAATTCCATCCATGGCCAACGGCCCAACAAATTTGACCAATCAAAATCATGCTATTGTAATCAGAGTGACCGAACATGTAGGATGCCTGTCCAGTTTGATAATATGAATATTGAATTTATTTGTTTTATTATTTTATTTTACGATGTCATTTACATATCCTTTTCTTTCTTTTTTTAAGTCAGATCTGAATGTGTCACTTAATATAGTTTTTTTTTTCTAGTTCTTCTAAAAAAAACTCAAATATTTTAATTAAATATTAGTAGATTATTTTCTTTCCTCATAATAAGATGGCTGGATCATGTTCGTATTGCATTTTGTATCTATTTTTTGGTACGCATAAAATTTTGAACCAATCTTAATCTTCTAGAATAATCAATTTATTATATTATCTATTGATGAATGTCATTTAAGGATCGCCCATGTCACGTGATGTCAATTAAGTTTTGATTTTCAATAGTGCATAGATAAATATAAAGTTTTATCAACATATATCCGCCCAGGGCCATAATTAAAAAGCCAAAACAACATCTTCACATTTTTAAGAAGGACGAACGCACCATAAGTATTCGTAGTTTCAATTTTGTAATTTAGTGAAAATTTACATAGTAAATTGGATATTAAATTAAAAATACAAACACCAAATTGTAATCCAATTGAAATTAGAGGTATAAAATCATACAAAAAAAAAAAGTTAAAACACTAAATTATTAAAAAATAAAATGCAGAAACTTATGGTGCATTTATCACATTTTGCAAAAAGGCAATTACATGAAAATATATATGAATTTCTTTTTCTTTTTCTTTTTTATTCTTAGAACCATTTTCCACGATAATATTATTCGCAAAAAAAAAAAAATGTATATAAATAACATACGACATATTAGCTTGATTATTGCGAAAAGACATGCGTAATTACTGCAGCAACGCTTAGGTTTTTAATTCTACCGTTGTAGTGAATGATGAAAACCAGGTTCACGCGGAAACAAGAAAATCGAGCCGAAATTCCTAAACAAACAAAACATTGCAATGAAAATGAACACAAACCTGGCTAACAAGCTTGCTTGGTGGAGGAGGATGAGAATCAATGAGCGAAGGCTGTCTTGTCGTGGAGCTCCTCCTAAGAGCTTGCTTATCTTTACCTCCCTGAGGTTGATGTGCAACCGAACTTGACCTGCTAAGAGGAACAGATCCAGTCCTCTGATACTGTTTCAACAGCATAACCGCGGCCGTAGCTTGTTCTCGAATCAAAGCATCATCATCGTCATCAGCAACAGCTTCAGGTACACCGCTCTGGTTCTTCTTCACCTTCTTCTTCGAAAAAGTACGTTGAAGTAAGCCAGTTAGTTTCCCAGGAGGACCCGGTAGTGCTAGAGGAGAACTAGTGGTTCCACCTGTGATCAGCTTTCTGCTGTCGATGGAGAAGCATGCCAATGAGTTTCCCATCTAAGCTAATCAGAATTTCCAGATGCTGCTCAAAATATGGTTAATCTTTAAAGGTTTGTATGGATCATTAAGATTTACTGATAATCTATATGTGTGTGTGAGTGAATATTGAGAGTTATATAAGACCTGAAGGAGAGAGATTTTCTGAACTGCTTGTTGGTCTTAATGAGAACTATGTTAATATTTGAGCCGATATAAGCAAGTGGTCATCATTGAATAACATGGGCTAATCTAGCCATCATATTGGAGGCTATTTTATATATTAAAAATATTCATATACCTACACGTTAACCGGTCCAATAAAAAATTTTGCACATTTACATTTATTGTTTTTTCCTAACTTTTAGCATGAATTTCAGGCATATGTTAATGAGTCTTATTTGTTTTATGTCTTATTTGTATCTTTTTTTAATTTTGTGATTTGAAAAATTATAAATGATATTTGAATAAATTATCCTTTTTATCTTAATATAATTATAATGATTGGAAAATGAGATGTAAGATGAAGATTTTTGTATTTTCAAATAAAAGGTTTAAGAAATATAGTTTATACATTAAAACAAGTCAAATTTTAATTATTTTTTTCGTCAAACTAATTAACTTGGTAAATAAGTTTAACTTTATGGAAACTTGTTCCGTGTATAATTTTATAAGAATAATATATATATATATATAGTTTTATATTTTAGATACCTTATTTTAACAAATACACGATTTGAAAATGGAGTCAAAACAACAGATAAAAGATATTGTTATATTTTATTTGACTTAGATTCATTCCAAACGGTAAGAAGTACGAAGTTTTGATGTAAACAATAATATATTAGAGCAAAAGCAGCTTCTTGTAATGTTCTCATTTGTTTGTTGTACATATTGCATATATGCAATCGGTATTATTAGCTGGGCAGGCTTCCCAGCAGCCATCGTTATTCTTGCCAATGTACCTGTATAGTTTATGCCACGCATTAAATTAACTAAATGTACTCTATTTTTAGTTTTCGATTAATTGAGAAAATTTACGATCAAACGACATCGGTTGAGTTGAAACGTAGTGACGGCACCACTTAAATGGAAAAAGCCTACACGCATGCGATTAGCTTTCATATATTTTATTATTATTATTATTTTTTAAGGTATCCATTATTGATGAAAATTTGTAATGTATTAGTATTTTGGATCTCTTTCGGTCTTATAGAAGATCGAATCTGAACCGATTAAATCGTTCAAATCAATACCGAAATCATCAAAATAAAGCATCTAAGACCCTTTCTTTTTTAATAAGATCCGTATATTAATGCCTTTTCAATAATTGCTTATCTAGGAAGCTACCTGCCGTTTGAATGTACATTAAAATACTATGGCAAGTTGATATGATAGGTACTTATTTGACCTGTCAAGTCCATATTACTAATAGTAGCTCTCAAAGCCATTCAATGTTTTTATGACCTTACATGGTAAAGTTACACTTTTGGATCGACGTTAGACGAGTCTCAAAACCATCTCATTTATTTATTAAATATTTGAAATGCCATCAAATAAAGGAATTTTTAATTCAGCAGAACCAACTAATTATTAACATTAAATTCCAATTCCCCTCAAACGAACGAGATAATTAAGACATGAAAATCAATGAATATTAACTGCATGAAAAACCGTTATATTATTTTTTTTTTTTATATTCAATCATACTAATCCCAAAAGATACTTATATTATTATGTCTAAACCAGCTATTCGGTCCCATAATATAATTCTTAGAAAAAACATTTAGGAAATATAGAAGAGTTAGTGAAGGGTAATAGTATTCCTTTCTTTTAACTTCATTTTCGTATAATACAAACATATCAAAGCATTTTTATGCATAGAAGAGTTAGAAGAGTTTATGCTAATTTGCTATCTTATTACGTAATCTTGAAAGAAAAAAGGGTGCATTATTTGTTTGATATGTTTACATGAAGTAGAACTTTCCGTATTTGCTTCCAAATTCAAATTTGGTAATGGAGTGATAGACGTATATCAAGCTTCATTCGATTCTCGATGGAAAGACGTGCTACATGATGCTGGCAATACAAAATATAGGCGAAATTTCGAATTCAACAAAATTCAGCATATTTTTTATAGTCAAAACTTAAGGAAAGAAAAAAAAGAAGTCTCCAAATTGTCTTCATATCATTTGGCCATTGTTGAATATTTAGCAAGCATGACATTGATGACTTCTACATCAGTAAATTGAAAAGGGTAGCCCTAATCAAGAGAAATCAGCTAGTTGAGAGAGACATTTGACATTTGACATTTTGACACATTTGACGACTTCTTTTCTCAAGTAGTATATTTTAGCTCTTTTTTGGGAAGAAAATTGATGGGTTGATTTAAATTTAAACAAGGAGTGATTCAACCGGGCATTATTAACCGGGAGAAAATAAAAATTTAGGATTTAATGTTTTGCAATTTTTTTTACCAGTCCTAAGCGTTTCCTTCTTTTTGTTTATATACTTTACATTATAAGTACTGTTAAATGAGGACCTCCATTAGACATGTTATGTTTTTCTTCCATTTGTACCATATCGGATATTTTGATCGAACAACGTTTTTTTTTCATTAAATAAATAATAAAAAAATTTGAAAAAGTAAAATAATAAAAAAAATTGAAAAAATTGAAAAAAAAATTATATAAAAGGAAAAATCAAAAATTAAAAAATTATATTATAATAATACATATATATATATGCATAGACATAATATAATTTTGATAAATTAAAAAAAAAAAAAAAAGCATTTCTAAGCACCTTAAGAATAAGCGTAGATAAGCCAATACCCAAGGGAGTCGTAAGACTCCTTAAAAGTGGCCACTCAGCCAAGAGAAGCCAAGTAGGTCAAATTTACTTGAAAAAGTGGTCAATCGAGCCATTAAGTGGGCAACCACCTACAGTCATTAATGGCTCGAACAATCCACTTAGCTTCCCTTAGCCTAAGACCCTTAAGTTGTGATTGGTCACTCCTCGCTCATGGGAAACTTCTACAATCTTATCTATTATT
Source organism: Lumnitzera racemosa (assembly GCA_024138005.1). Classification (NCBI taxonomy): domain Eukaryota; kingdom Viridiplantae; phylum Streptophyta; class Magnoliopsida; order Myrtales; family Combretaceae; genus Lumnitzera; species Lumnitzera racemosa. The sequence goes on along the minus strand of JAMXBC010000006.1, from coordinate 38,476,478 downwards.
TTAATAGGAGTAGTTTAGCTCTTTATTTCACTATTCATTTAATATCCATTAGATCTGAATAGTTGATAAAACAATCAGTTTAATAATTTAGATTTAATTAATGTTAAATTAATAATGCAGTAGAGGACAATACCTAAAAATAGTGAATGAAACCATAGAAAAATCCTTTGCTCTGGAGTTGGTCGGATTTTTTATTTTTTAATTTTTTCGATTTTTTCCTTTTTATTTTATGATTTTTTTATTTTTAATTTACCAAAATTATAATATGTATTTTTGTGTATATATATTATTTATTATTTATATATATTATTTTTATTTTTTTCCTCTTTTATTAATTTTTCTAAATTTTTATTAATTTTAAATATTTTATTTAATTTTAATATATTATTCATTTTATATAATTATGTTAATCAATAAGATTGCACCACTTGTTAATGGTTAATGAAAAAGTTAACATTATTAATAAAATTCCTCATTTATAAACTTTTTTTAATATTGAGTACTCAAATAGAAAAAAAAATAAAGTTTGAGGACTTGAATAGAAAATGCATAAAAAGTTGATTCTAATATGTACGTTTCCCTAAAAACTATCCCTCCAAAATTAATGTAAATTTTATTAATATTTCCATTCATTACAAGTAACACAAGTAACTTTTAGAGTTATTTATCATCTTATAGTACTTGAATCTTGCAAAATCTTATGTAATCGATAAATCTATGTATATATTAGAAGTTATATAATAGTTTTTAGAACTCAAGGAGTTAAGTCTATATATTAGGAATATATTAGGGAGATCTAACTTAATAGACTCGAGATAAAGATTGTCAAATCAATTCATCTACTCTCAACCTTTCTTAATTATCTCATATATCGAATAAGCTTTTTATTAAGCATTTTATTTTAATAATCCTTCTTGGGTTTGTCTAGAAAGCCTTCGGCTTACTTTGAGCCCATTTGCATCAAGACATATGAGGAATTATGAAGAGATATAAAAAGGTTTCGTCTCTACAAGAAGTAGAGTTACAACTTAGCCTTCTAGTTGACAAAACCATAGTGACGTGGAGCATTAGCCTTAGTTGGGTAGACAATTGTGAGGGCTTACTCGTTGAGAGACCCAAGCTATGATATATTGGAGGAGGGCATTTATCAATCTATCATAATTTTCATGGATGTTTGGAATGTTGCTTCATGGAGCTGACGAGGAAAGTGTTAAGCATCATTCTCGTGCCTATATTGTACGGCTCATGTGTGGCTTTGTGTTTGTGGATAAATCCTCTAACACGATACACCTGATGTCTTTGCCGCTGTTGGAGGACTTTGCTCCCGCAGGTCAATATGAGCGGGACTCGACTTGCCTAGCATAGATATAGAACAGTTCTATCGGGCAACAGCATCTACTGCTTAGGAGTTCGGAGGACCAATAATCCTCGTATTGGTATAGGACTCTAAATTATTGCCCCTTGAGTCGTTAAGGTACTTTTTTGGAGTATGGTAAGCCACTAGCTTGTTGATGGACGACACAATTTGTTAGGACACAGTTAGCCACTTGCATGCTGGAGACTTACCATGATGTCCTCAACCAACAGGCGAAATATCAAGTAACATATGGCTGAACTCCATTTTTTGATTCGGTTTCATATATAGTAATACTACTCTTATTTACTCAAATGTTAGGTCGAGCTGCAACCTCGAACAGAGGATGTCCTTATGGCCCTTCCTCCCATACGACACATGGGAAGTGATGTATGGCTAGCTCGAGTGCCATACATCACATTCTATCTACTTCCACATAATAGAGTAGCACTTCCCAGATCTAATGATGCGTCACTTTGGTAGTGATCCATGGGTCGCAACGTCTATTCTAGTATTGACAAAGGCTCATATTAGCTAATTTGCATTTTTTCTTTAGCAAGCGGACACCTTCCACTATCGTCGCCTAGCACCTAACAGGACTTCCAACTCCACCTGCTCCCTAGAAGAGATGTTTGGACTAACTAAACGTTGGATATGGAGAGGGTGTCACACAGCTTAACCCTTTTGCTCATAGAGTTTGGTGTCTCCCCGGGACATCTGAACCGCTTCCACACCATGACCCATCACATGTTGTACATGTTGAGCCGAATGGTACAAATTGTCCTTCTGTCCGGAGCCATGATGAAGTCGAAGAGAGAGCTTCAGCTATTCCTCGCTATTATCGCACTTTCAAAGGAGTAGTAAGAGGAGACGGAGTCAGCACATATAGGTGTAGTTAGTCACTTGCAAATTTTCGATGTTTTGCATTAATGTATATTTTTTATCCCAATTAAAATGTTTTATAAATGCTATATTTCTTAGATATCTTCCCACCACACGAATGTACATATTCTTCACTGTAGAATTTGAGTTGGGAATTCGTATTTGGAATCCGGTATTTGAATAAACGTTTATGCATCATTTGCGAGACAGTATCCAAGATTTAAAAAAATAAAAAAAAAAAAACAGCGCACTCTTCCAATTCACAACCCGATCCTAGTAGACGGATCATTTTTTTTATTTTCTAGTATTTTTTCTTTTAGAAGTGCTCGTAAATTTTGACGACAAAAAATAGATAATAGCAGCAAATTTGAGGTAAACTTGTGCACGAAAATTTCTCATGAAATACATCCAGTGTAGACCGACAACACCAAGTACCGATGTATTTTATAAACATCAGTATAAGTCTATATACAATACAAGGTTGCAAATACTGGATGATTGATGATGAAGGAATTCATAGCATACGTGCATATAAAACATTACAAGGGGCTTGCTCCATTTGTTCTACTCAGTAGCATCAACCCTCTTCAATGGCACAGCTTGTATAAAGAATGCCTACGACAAATTATTTAAGGAGACAAACTTGGTTGTCCTTCCATCGCAAGCATAAGCTGATGCTCCATAAACGCAGTTGCCACCGTTTCCATATTTTATGAAGCCTTATGCCATAATATATGCATCCATCTCCCTCTCACCCCCAGCAGGCTTCATTGCCAATATAAGAAAAGCAAGCTAGGTAGTTTCAGCTTCCACACAAGTTCCCCGTCCTTTCCAGTGGTCAGGTAATGTGTCCCCTTTCATACCTTCTGTTGAGGAGGTTTTGCTACAGGATCCGATCAAGCTGGTACCAGACAGGCTAAAACTACCCCTGTCACGGTTTTCATCTTCTGAAAACATTGATTTTATGCAGAGGAAAATGAATATTTGTTACAACTTCTATGATAGATATAGGATGTCAACCACAGACAAAATTCTTCACGACCCATCTGCAGGTGCAAACATGACTATTAACTTGCAGCCTTAAGAATCTCCACAAAAGCAATCACTACAAAATTTTAAGCTAATTCGACAAATATGAGCAAAATACTAGTTATTGTCCTTAGAAAGAGACAAGATAGCAGTCTTGTCAAATTTAGGTATATCGACAAAGCAAATGTTTCTTGCATAAACATCCAACGAAGTCATTCACTTGTCTTTGAATAGAAAAGCATTCTAGTTTTGTTGGCCATCTTGTTTGCTAAAAATGCACATACTGTTGATTATTAACATTATTAAAAAAAAAAAAAGAAAAGAAAAGAAAAGAAAGAAAGAAAGTAGTGGACAAAAGTTTTTTCATTGGTTAGAAGCAACAAGATTTCACATCTTGCTGGCTCTAGAAGTAGCAACATAATACTTTAACATGCTCTCACATTAAGCCCCTTATACATGAAACCTAATGTGAGAACAAGACCAATGGTTAATGATGGCTCTTATGGGCAGTTTTTACTAGAATAGGCAATAATTATATCACTATTTTAGTAAATTATGCAGAAAAATGTAGTGCATTGATCCTCAAGAAGCTCAGAAAGCTCATGAATTAGCAGTAGCTAACTTAAGGAAAGGTGCAGGAAAGAGACAAACAACTGAGCAAATATAGGCCTCAAACAAGGTAGGACACAAGCAGAAGCTCTCAATCCAATTTCATAACTACTCGGTGGGGTGGATATGGATAATCAAAGGAACTTCTGTATAAACAATACAACAAAATAATTTGCAAGACAAAGTAAACATTGTTATAGTGAATTAGAGCTATTTACAATTCAATAACAATGTGTCACTCGGGAGAATGGCTTACCTTCCCTTGGCAAAATGATCTGATAACTCATTAGTGCATGGTATAGTACTGAGGAGCTAATTCCGTCAACCACAGATAATCAATTCTCGATATGTTGCGGATGTACTTATGACTGGTCTGGACTAATTCGTTGAAGATAATGCACTCAGGTTTTGCCCGAAATAGGACAGATGAAGGGTGGATCTGCACCATCTGGCCGCTGGCCAATGTCCTGTTCCCAATGCAGGATATCATTTCAGGCTTAAACTAAAAACAGTGAGAATTCCAAGTGACCAACGAAACCTTTAATAACAATGTAGCAGATTCAAACAAGGAAATTAAGAACCCAATAATAATGAAATCAAACAGATATCCTTTCTATTAAAAACTCAAATATTAATCTTGCACCTGTATAAACCCTCCGGCTGCTTCAGAGCTGCATTAAGGAAAAAGGAAGCTGCAAGGCATCTACGAAACCGAAGCATGTCATCGCCACAGGAAGCAATGAGAAGTCCCATTTGTTCTACATGTCCCCGAATCTGACTGGAGAAAAGAGTAAAACAGCAACAAAGGATGCCCCTTGTGAGTGCATAATGGAAGTGATGTGGCCACTGGCAAACAATTACATTAAAGAAAAAACACAGCTATTTCCTTGAAATTTGAGATGGAAATTGCAATCCAATTAACATGCTTCAGAATTACTGGTTTTGCTTCCTGACATCACCTGTACTTACGAAACTCATAATCTCTAACCTTTGGCAGTTTTGATTATTCTTAATTACTTCACAGATGTTTCCTTTTCTTTGTTACACCAGTTTTAAAGATCTACCCTTAGGTATTTACTATTTACAAAGCATCAGTCTAAGCAACATGAAGTAACTGCATGTCAGGATTTGTCTGGTCCTTCGAAAAATCTTCCAGACTTTATCGACATCCTTTATATTCACAATGGAATTGTCAAATATTATCGTTGTACTCTCAAAATATATTTGGCCCAAAAAATCTCAATGTATTAGCAGTTACCAGTGGCATTTTGAGGCAAATGATAATGGAAGGTGAAAGCAGTGATTGGTGGCCAATGGTTGTGGTTAACCATTACAAAGAATATCCATGAAACAAGGAAGATGATTTGTTACTAAAAAAAGTAAATTATTTTCGTCATTGTCCATTGGTATATTCCAACTTTGTTAACCCACCACTAGTTACTACTAAGAACCACAAACATTTGCAGCCCCTTAAGATTACTACTACAATATTTAACAATTGTAAGGTTTTTATTATAATGATTACCAAAGCAAGTACGGAAAAAGCGATCTACAACACGCAACAAAGTCAACCCGATTTCCTTATAAACAATCTACAAAACTAACTAGAGGCACAGGTTTTGTATTTCCGCATGAACAAACTCCCTTGTTTCAACATTGCATTCAAACACAACATGAGCATAACCACTAAGCAATACGGTCAATTTGGTATATCCCAAAACCATCAAATTCAGTGGGTTTGACAACCTTCATGGTAAAAGCATACTCAAGTTTACACTTAATTGCAATTTGTGCCCTACCATTATGATTTTGGAACATCTATCTCTTTTCTGGAAGTAGCAGCTAAGATTTTTCATGCAACAAGATTTGAAATTTTTGCAATGTCCAGTCTATAAGGGAAAAGCTGTGATATTTATCTCCTCCTCATTGAACATATTTACAGATTGGGATCAGGTGACATTGAAAAAGTAGCAAAACAGAATAATCAAAATGACAAGGGCAAAAGAAATTTGAGTGTCAAAATTCATCCTTAAAATTTCACATTTTGTTCCTTCTACAGTGAGGTGTCCCTGGGTTCATGTCTAATGATATTGAAAGGAACTGCTGCAGCCAAAGCCTTTTAAGTAAAATAAATAAATAAACAACAAAGGAGAAACGTAAGATAATCAAAATGACACCAAGTGTTTGCCTGGAGGTTATGGCCCAAACGCCACCATGTCAATTAGCATATGGTCTAGGATTCAATGCTTAAGCAAGACCACTTCTTGAAGCTACATAGACAACACGAGTGGGATTTAAAAATTACATGGTTCTTATAGGGCTTGCACTGAAAGGCAGGATTCTGTCCTACAAGATCCATACCACAGGATAAAGGCAACAAAAGTGCATGTACTTTTTACTTCAGTCAACTTAGTGCATAAACTTTTACTGTTTGCAATTTAGTGCTCATTTTTCAGAGTTGGTTTCAATTTAGTGTCTCTGTTAATGGCAACGTTAATGTCCAATACAATTTTCCGCATTTTAGTGTCTATATTTTAGTTATGGTTGAATTCTAATCTCTATACTTTAATCTTGACGCATTTTAGTATTTGTTCACTTCTCGGTTTATTCAAAATTAATTTTCGATTCTTCTAAGTTAATACAAATTAGAAAATTTGTTTATATCCAATAATTTTAACCATGCATAATTTTACATGTGATATATATATATATTTAGCAAATCTTATATTGTCAAGTTTTAATATCTACTTTTATTTAAAAATAAGATCTACCATATGTCATGAGTACGCAAATTAAGTAAAATTTTAAAATAGTCATAACTTATAAATCAAGCAGCCAAAAGCATGAATTTCAATACCACGCAATATACCTCTATAAAATATTTTATTATATATTTTGTAGTGTCATGATATTGATTTTTATAATTTTATAATCTCATAACTTATAACAAACATATGACTTCAATTATATAATCATTGGACAACTCAAGTATACCTATCCAAATCTTTACATTTCTATTTAGAAATAATAAACCGTTATGAGGAAAAAGGAGAAAATAATTGAAAGAAAATTTTGTAATTCCTTCGAGCCTTTTGTGTATCAATCTTTTATTTTCATAATTCTTATGCTTTTTGTATCGGCTTTTTCATTTTTCGTAATAGTCCAAATAGATTGCAAATGTTTTCTCAATTATACAATTTCACATGCATTATAATTGACCTTATTTTTATGAATATATTTATTTTATTCTAAATGATCTTTATATGTTGTAAACATGTTCTTTATTCTATATTTTTACTATTGTAATTTTTCATTATTTGCAAATTTATTACCCCTTAATTTGATCATAAAATAACAAGGTTATCAAGATTATATGTTTTTCAAAATTTTGCAATGATTATATAATCTTAACATCATATTGATTTTCAAAAAAATTACAAAAAAAAAAAAAGGACCCCATGAGTTTGCTTAAGAAAAAGGACAATTTTTTTAATATATAATTTGATCTCAAACTAACAACTTATAAATAGTTTGTAATGTGAACTTTACATTAGGCAATGTCTCTTTACAAGTTATGGAATCATGAAATTTGAAAAATTAGTATCAGAGTAACATGAGAGGCATAACAAGTTCGAGTCAGAAAATTGATGTTCCAAGATCAAACAAGTGGTTTGCAAGTTATGACCATTTTTAATTTCTCCTAATTCAACTAGTTAGAAGAAGTGTATCGAATCTTATTTTTGATTGAAAGTATGTCTTATCGGCTTCAGAATAATATAAGGTTTGCTAAAATAGGACATTGTATGCAAAGTTATGCACGATGAAAACTACTAGCACAAAAATAATTGTTTTTAATTTAACATAATTTATTAATTAAAGAAATTAGAAATTAATGTTTTACAAATTAATATGTGATCAAATACTAAAGTACTTCAATATTAAAGTATAGACACTAAAATCCAATCAAAACTAAAGTACAAATACTAAAATTAAAAAAAAAAAAAGACCACTAATTTCCTGTTAAAGAAGATACTAAACTAAAACCAAATTGAAAAAAAAAGCACCGAATTGCACAAAAGAGAAGTTCAAGCACTAAATTGCCAAAAGCCAAAAGTACAGGCACTTCTTGTGCCTTTTGTCACCCCATACAACAATCAATTCGACCTTGCACCCAAGAGTGGTCTGGTAGGATCGAACCCAGAAGTTAACTCTACTAGGCTAGCACTTGAAGGGTTTGGCCAAAAAAAAAAAAAAAAAACAAAGGCTAGCACTCGAGGGTATACAACTAGTTTTCAATTGCTATTATATGTTTAATAATTATTGCCCATTATCGAAGTATTACAATCTCATATCTTTATTCTCCCTCCCACCCTCTCTCTCTCTCTCTCTCTCTCTCTCTCTTTTTTCTTTTTTCAAAGGGGGTAGAGGTCCATCTGATCATTGAAAACATCTTTATTCTCCCTCCCACCCTCTCTCTCTCTCTCTCTCTCTCTTTTTTCTTTTTTCAAAGGGGGTGGAGCTCCATCTGATCATTGAAAACAGAAACCATGCAGCCAGATGTAAACGTATAAAGGAATAGCAAACCTGTGAATGTCACGAGCATGCCGCAAGGAACGGCTATTAATAAAATTTTCCTTGCACCATTTTCTCAATATTTTTTCATCTTTCTGTTTGTTGTTTCCCGTCTTCCTCTTCTCCAAAAACTCATTAGCTGCTTGAAATACATTGATCAACGTGATATGATCACCATCTGGGCTCAAAAACGACTGCATTGCAGCTCTTGACTGGCCAATATGGATTAGAAGTTGTTTAGGAAAAGGTAATATCACAAAAAACCCATCAATCACAACAAAAGAATGAGTTTTCTACAAAGACTGGAATTTGACAACTCCATGAAAACAAATAAGCAACATTTTTATGGGCAATAGGATTTTCTGTATATGCCAGTGCCTTATATAATACAGACTGAGAAAATTTCTACTATGTTAAAACTAACATGCATTACCTAAAGCATTTTAGGCCCTCCAATTTCAATTTCATTTAAGGAGAAATCCTATTTCCTAATTAATTGTATTAGCTTTCCTTTCTAATCAAAATATGCAAGCTATAGCCAAACAAGTCAGGTACAATACCATAGAGAAATAAAAGTTAAATTATCAAACCTCTTCTTTCTTCTCATGAGGAGCATAAAATATTGATTCTACCGAGAGCATAGCAACTGTTATCAACATTTCTTCCAGGCAGTTGAACTTACTAGCGAGGATGAGTGCTTTTGAGTATACTGGATCCAAGGGAAGCCGAGCCATCTGTCGACCCACTGGATCAGAAAGTTTACAATCTTCAGTTAAAGCACCTAACAAAAATAGCTGCTCCAACGATTTTACAATAGCTGCCCTGTTTGGAAGTTAAAAAGGTCAAAAATTACAACTTCCAATACAATATAAACACCACATGATCCCTATAAAATGGCAAACACTTATCCAGAGAAAACATTAATACACCATAGTATTTATTGAAAGATGCATAGACCTGTCCATGTAATTTTATATTTGAAAGTAATGAATCTTTGAGCGGTTGTTTTCTGGGCAAGTCCAATTGAGAAATTTTGCCTTGGATATTTACCCCAATATGTGAACAACCCAGATATGGCTGTTGAACTCATAACACAATAAGCCCAAAAGCAATGACAAATTTCGGATGAATAGTAAAAGGTAAGCATGAAATGCATCCCACAGCAGCATTTTGAAGGTTCAAGACATAAAACAAAGTTACTTTTATAAGAAACTATTGTTGCATGCAATCACACCACTCAAAATGATGCAGCAGCAAAGCAAAATACTAGAGCACAAAAATTATCGAAAACCTTGATGGTTTTTCAATGAAGTTGAATCCAATGACATCATCTACGCCCAGAGCTTTAAGTTGCAAGACAACATTTGAGAGATTGCATCTTTTGATCTCTGGCTTTGTTGAGTCTTCCAGTTTCTCAAATTCGCTCTCCGGATAGAGGCGGAAGCACTTACCAGGGCCCTCACGCCCTGCTCGCCCACTACGCAAAAGTTCAAATGGTCATAGAACACAAAATAGTCTATAAATGGAAGAAGTACCAAATGGAGGAGCTTGAGACAAAGAATAAAGGAAAGACTTACCTCCGTTGAAGAGCTTGTGCCTTAGAAGTTGGAATAACGATCAGTGATTCCATGCCTTTTGCAGGGTCATATGTCCGGGCTTTTACAAAACCGGGATCTATCACATACTTTATACCAGGTATTGTTACTGATGTTTCCGCAATATTTGTTGCCAAAATGACCTGAAACAGTCGATCTCATATTCAATGGAGGTTGTCCTCACTGCAGCTTCAGCTAGCCTGGAGTAGAAAGATCAGACAAACCTTGCGGTACCCAGAGGGGGTCGGGGCAAATGCACGCATTTGCTGCTCAGAGGGAAGAGATGAAAAAATTGGTACTGTCAACAAATTTCTACTGCTTCCAGGCAATTGAGGGATGCGTTCCTTGACAAATCTCTCCACAGATTCAATCTCTTCTTGCCCAGTCAAAAATACAAGAACATCTCCTGGTCCCTCCTCCAAATGTATCTGAGCAATATCATATTATGTATATAAAAAGGAAATCAGGACACACTCAGTGATTATGTTGCATCATCAATAACAGCAAAGAAACTTAATGTGATGTTGACAACTTGATTTCAGTGAGCCTAGAAGTCCCTAGATGAAAATACATAATATTATAAATTATGATTCAGCAACTTCTTATATATAGCTCCAGATTTGGTGTTTGAAGACATTTACATCATACACATACAACTAGATTAACATCAACTATTTTTTTGACAAAGATTAGAAAGTACCACTTATAAGCCAGATTAAATTAAAAAGGGCATTAGAAAATGCCAAACAATTTAGAAGGGTCATCAGTTGAAAAACAGAATGAGAACCTGGCAGATAGTAACCAGGGCTGCATCCAAATAATCTGGCTGAGGATGAAGACTATAAAATATCTCCACTGGAAATTGTCGGCCTTGGATATGAACAGCTTTTGCACCACCAAAGTAGTTGGAGAACACATGTGCATCTAAACTGGCAGACATAATGATTAGCTTTAGCTGAGGTAATCCTCCTTCCAATTGCTTTGATTGGAGGCCTAGATTTTTTGTTTCAGTAATAACACCATCCTTCACAAATTTTGACCTTGCATTCTGAACATCCTTGAGTACTCCTAGCAAAACATCGGTTTGTACAGTCCTCTCATGAGCTTCATCAACAATAAGAACCGAGTACCTTGACAGATATGGATCCAGCAATGCTTCTCTGCAAGGAAAAAGGGCATTGCTTCCATTGTAATATTGCAACAGCTCAATCAAGCTTATCTAATGAAAATGTTTTAACTAACAAAGACTGCCAGAATTCCCACAAACTTTCTAAATGACGAAATCCTTTCCCAACTCATCTAGATGTCTAGGCAAAATTATGCCTTCACAAACATCAAAAGAAGTTTGCATCTTATTTTATAGAAATAATTTCACATGCAATTTGTCCTATTGAGGATAACAATTGGTAAAATAAACCATCCATCTTATCAAAGTACGTTGAAGAAAGACATATACCTAAGAAGCAATCCATCTGTCATGTACTTGATTCGCGTTGCACTAGAAGTCATGTCATCAAACCTAATGGAATAGCCGACCCTTTGACCCAATTCCACTCCACATTCCTCAGCAACCCTTTTTGCAACTGTGACAGCTGCAACACGCCGTGGCTGAGTAATCCCGATGGATTTTCCATCCCTACAAAATCCAGCCTTAAATAGAAACTGCGGTATTTCTACACCAAAAAGTAAAAAAAGCCAAAAAAGCACATCAATCACATGAAATGTATCATAGACCGTAAAACAAAAATTCATGCCAAACACATACGCGTAGTTTTCCCACTTCCAGTTTCACCAACAATAATCAATATATGGTTCCTTTTCACCTCTTCCACTAACCGTCTCTCAACTACACCAAAAAAAAATAAAAAAAAGGACAACATTTGTTAGTAGTTAATGGAAAATGATATCAGGTGCCAGACACTTGTTAAGATGACAAAGAACAAACTTTTTGCTTTTCCTGTTCTAGCTTTTTCGAGAAATGTATAATTAAGCATGTAAAGTTTCTTCTTTTAGCCTCTCTGGGAACTCTTTTAAGTTCCTATATAGTGGTCAGCATACTTACTAGTTACGCATTTGAAAAGTTACACAAGGACATTGAAAATTGCCTAATTAAATACACCCAATGGCATAATCATAACAATAATAAACAGAAAACACAAAAATTTAAGGTTAGTCATATCATTGAACTATACCTGAAGCAATGGGAAGAGATTTTCTTTGCTCCGAAATCCTCTGTTGCCTGCTTTAAAATCAAAAAAGCAAACTTTACTTCAATTTTATAAGAAAGGCACAAACTTTACTGCTCATTAAACTTCAAATCATAATCAAAATGTAGAATTAGAAAAATCAGGACAAGAAATTCTTGTCTTCACATTGAGCAAGTTGGAGCAGGACCTGGATAGAGAGTCGGGTTTACTATTTGCATTAGATGGCGACCCATTAAGCAGAACTTTCTGCTTAGAATCCCCATAAGCAATTGCCGGCATTTTCAGAAATGCTGCCTCGAAGTTTCTGAAGCAAAACCAAGTTTAGGGTTTTAAATAAAGGGGATGATAGCCAAAATCTAATTCCTTCTTTCGACCCTTGTTTTTAGGTGCTATGAGTTGTAGATTGAAGTTCATAAGCCCGAGTGGACGGTGACTGTCGCCGGTTTAAATTGTAGAATCCCAAAAGCCTGACAAGCGAAGTTTCAATTGAGAAACCAGCGCAGTTTATTTTTCCCCCTACTTCTGCACTTCTAAACCCTAACTAATAAATTTGTCCAAAATTACAGGAGCTTGTTTTTAATCTTGGTATCATTATTTATCTATTATATTAAGGGATATTTTATAATTATAATGAAGATAAAGTTGGCTTTATACAATAAAAGTTGGGAAGTAGGTTAAAAAAAAATTTTATATACGTTTCAAATAGAAATTTAAATTGGTATTTAAACATAAACAAATAAATACATATATAAGGTAAAGAGTAAAAGAAAATCAAAATTTATAGGGATTTTCTAATTATTTGATGTGTTCATGCCATTTCATATTTGTATTTAACATAATATGTACTTATAAGAAAGATATGTGTGTACAGTGTACATATATTTTCAAACCATTTCATACTTGTATTTAACATAATATGTACTTATATATACATATAGGAAAAGTATAAAAAATTTCTCCATATATACTTTTTTTTTGTTTTTGTTCTTAATGTTTCAAAAGATTTATTTTAGTCTTTAAAATTTGTAAAAATTTATAAATAAGTCTTTTTAACTGAGATGTTAGAAATATTAGAAAATTAAATAAAGTAATACAAAGTATAGTAAAATATTAAAAAACAAGAAAATTTTAATAAAAATTAAAAAAATATATACTAAAAGCTAAAATAACATATATAACAATATATCTATATATACTCTTACATTCATACATATAAAAATAAATAAAACGACTAAACATATACATAAATTCAAAAAAATATATAAAAAACACAAAATTTAAAAAAAAAAAGTCACATAAGCAAATGAGTGTGCAACTCGCTAGTGGCCATAAGTAGCCACCCTCCAATTAGAGGGCTCAGAAAGTTGAAAAAAAAAAAAGAATATTATACACGATTTAATCTCGAGTTTCGCTTCTTTTTTTTTCCTCTTTCATAATTTTGGGCGGTTATAAATAATCACCCACCACTAAGAGGGGTCACGGTAGCTAAGGGTGGCTAAATTTCATTTTCTTTATATTTTTCTTTCTTTAATTTTTATTAATTTATTTTAAATATAATATATATATGTATATAAATATATATTACCAATAATATATTATTTTCATTTTTATTGTTATAATTTTTTATCATTTTCTCTTCTTATTATTTTATGAATTTTACTTAAATAATATGTATTAATTTATTTAGTTAAATCAATTATCTGAATGAATCAAATTGTATCACGTGTCGGTACCAATGGCAAAAACTAACGAAAAGAATTATTTGTAAATTTTTAAAAATATTGAGGATTGAAATGAAACTTTTAAAATGTTAATGACTAAAATAAAAAAATAGGTAAGCGTTAAAAACTTTTTTATACTTTTCCCCTTTAGGTAATAGTCCTCAATATTGTTTTATACTAATTACTAATACTTATCTAACTTCTACATAAATACAAACAAATATATATATATATATATTATATATTATATACAAAAGAGGTTACTTTATGAAATTAAAAAAAATGTGTCTTTATTCTTTATTCTTTTCTTTTGGCAAGTTAAAAATTTGTTAGTATTAATTGAAATAAACTAATAGATAATTATTAGAATCTAATAATAACAAGAAAATATTTTAAAATTACTTATATTAAAAAAGATTTACTAAACCATATGTATTGATGTAGGATCAACTAAGAATAATGAAGGAAGTGAGCTTAGATTTCTCAAGAAATGAAACTATTGGGCTTAGATATTGGGTTCACCCCTTTCTACTAGATACTTGCAAGAAGCATCCACTAGATTGGTTTATGAGAGCTCTCCGATTCTTAACTCAATAAGGAGGGAAGAAAAAGATGATGAAGTGTGTTAGGGTGCAGGGTTTCGAACACTTTCCTTTAAGAGGGAAAGAATATGCGCTAGCTATAGTGTGCAAGTGTTGTGCTCTAATTTGGTCAAAAGAGTAGGAAACGGAATTAGGATCACGTACCTTTCGCTTCTTGAGCTATTTATAATGTAAGGAGAGCGCAAGAAGATCACTTACTAGCGATATATGTCGGCTTGAGGCTCATTTGTATCAACTGTTCATAGGAGACATGCACTACGAGGGTGACAGAATGGCTATAAGTACTAATTATCCATAAACACATTAGTAGCCACTTCTAAAACCTAAACACTGTCATTCTTAGGGGATTTTGGATGCTAACCACAACATAAATGTCAGGCACATAATTAATGAAGAAAAAAGGAGGGGGAGCAAAAAACAAATAACTTTAAGAGAGGGAGGCTCCAATTGGTTTCATGAGCTATAGGTTGACCTTCTATGGGATGCCTGCAAAGAAAAGGATGTGTCCAAGCTTCAATGTATGCCTGGAGGTCGGAAGGGACCATGGAACTTAGGGGTGTTCGAGCAAATAGAGATGTTTTCAATGATCAAGCATTTGAAGAGTAGGTTTTTGAGATACTCAAACTTAGGTAAAGTGCTTGGGAGATCATAGAGTGCTCGAGTGGAGTGAGGTGTTTAGTTCCTCATTCGCTAATGCTCCTTAGCATCCCTGCATGGATCAGGCCTAGGGTCAAGTGTAAAATAACATATCAACAATATGTCATTTTAAAAGATTTGATTTTTCTTAATTGGTTAGTATTGCTATTACGAATCTATTCTAAGGCGAATAAATAATTACACTCCTTTAAGAATCATTTCATTTTAACTACAATTTAAGTTATTTCAATTAATACCTATTTTATCAATACAGTTTATTTTATTTATATAACACATGCGTATACGTGATGAATATTGGAAACTATCAAAAAAAAAATATTACTAACAACATGATGAATTTACATAATATGAAGAAAATGATATACATCTATTGAAAAGTTTACAATGAATGATAAAATCGTAACCCAATTACTTAGGTAGCAAGTCTTACATTTATCGAATCTTTTATCACTTAAATAATAACAAATGCAAATTTAAAACATTTATATGACTAGAACAATATCTCAATTTTATATTTTATAATATTTAGTTTATGATTTTAAATAAAGCAGATGGGTATGGAGTAAAAAGGATAAAGTGAGTGTGTCCAAAGAAAAGGAAACTGCTAACAAAAAGCTAAGGCAAGAGAGAAATAAACTAAGATGGATATGGAATCACTTCTTTTTTTTTATTTAGGGTGGGTGGGTGGGTTAAGGTAGGAAGTTTAGGGCAAGTAATTCATATTAACCCATCATGTCTCATGTTTAAGTCTAAATTATTCGTATATCAAAAATTTCAACTCATAATCCTATTCATTTTATTATTTATGTATGAAAACCCAAACTCGTAACCTAGCCCATTAAATAAATGTACTCCATGCATAGGTTGAACCCATTTATTGATTAAAAAAATGTAAATAAATCTATAAAATAATTATAAATTTATAGTAAAAATGACGATCATAAAATTAATACTTGGCAAATAAAAATGACATACTCTTAACACTTATATTTGAAATTGTAACCTAACAAAAGTTTAATAAAGTAAAGTTTGATCAAATATAGCAATTCAAACTTTAATTGACTATATAAAATCTTAATATTAAGTTTAACCATGTTTCATTAAGATGTTGTTAATGGTAATTTTCCTAGAAAGACAATAAAAAAAGTTACATGTAAAATGTTATATTAATAGAAATAAATGATATTGAAATATTTATAAAAATAACTTCATTTATTACATTCTCTATAAAATCTTTCCTTCATACATAAAAAAGCTTCCATAGTTTCTTACTTAAATGAGTTGCCATGTTGATAAAGAACTTAACCTCATAGTAAATGTGAATTCTAAAGCTCACATACATATCAATATGTTCAAGATATCATGTCTCACTTTTGTAACTTGAGAATATTAAGATTAATTAGTATTCTAATAACTTAGCATACCTAATTCAATCATTGTGTATAAATATATGACACCTATAATTGTCTTCATACTTTTAAAGATTTAAAATTTCCATATGAAGTAAAGATTATAATCATCATAACAAATGAAATAAATTCAAATCCAATAAACATATTTGTAAGCTATAAAGTTATTTGTAAATTGTCTACCCATTCATCATCTATAGAATTAAGCTTTTTCCTTACTATTACCAACACATTAACTTATACCTATGCTATCCTTCTTCACATATTCATAAAAAAGAGAAAATAATGCTTTCTCAAATATTAGTTATTTTTAAATTAAATATGTTCACAAGCCGAACCCAAGATTTATTTCATGAGACATTTTTGATAAACAGATTCATAAATAGATTTGCGAGTTAAACCTAAACCCAAATACAAATTTTATCATATTTAAACAAGTCTAACCTATTAGTCTTCTTCAATTTTTTTTATCACAAACCTATTTATAATTGTGTCATGTCATTTCCGGTCACATAGGTCATGTCCCATATTGTCAGCCCTGGTTATATATTAATTCCTATGGTATTTTCTCATGCTTATAGGAATTAAACTTTAATTATTTTTATGAAATGATTAGAGGTACTATAAAACTCAAGAAAATTAAAAGAAAAAACAATTTTAAAGAGAAAGGTAAAGGTGTAAATTTGTTCCAATAGCTCACTTTCATCTAAAACCCTATTCCAGTCGCTCTAAAACCTTATCCATTACAACAAACCTCTAAAATCCTACCTATAACGTTTTCCCCATTTCTTCAACCCCTGTAAGCCCCAAAGTTCAGCCAAGTAACCGTAGGATTGAATTTAGAATCCAAGGTTTAGGGCGATCGGCTAAAAGATCCGATCACACCTAAATTATAAACTCTTGAGAGAAATATTAGTAAAAATGACCCCGTAAACTTAAATTTAAGAAAATAAATAGCAAAATAGGAGACTATAAAATTTTCAAATTTTAAGCATAATAATTGCTAATTACCGAAAAGGCAAAAAGTGTAATATAATAACCAATAAATTATTAGAGATAGATTATATGTATACTAAAAATTTTAGAATAACCAAAATAATATTTAGGAATGTTCACGTGTACCCTACATGTATTTACGTGTAGATAAAAATACGCGTAATTACTAAAATTGGCCGAAAACTAAGTAAATAATTAAAGAAAAATATAAAATAATTATGGAAAAATAAGAAAAAAATCAGAATATGATAAGATGAATCAAGATAAGGTCGTGGCAGGTCCAAAGCTGCAAAATAAAAATTATCCAATAAAAATTGAACAACACAAAAGCCAAAAATTAAGGAATTTGGACAAAGTCTTGTCAAATTAATGCATATTAATTACAGCAAATGTCTATAAATAGGGAAAAAATTTACAGAGCTCATTTGGACAGTTTGGAAAGTGAGAAAATTAGGGAGAGTCGAAAATTCGAGAGAAAATCCAGAAAAAAAAAAAACTGTGCAGTTAAGGGTTTTAAAAGGAACCCACACCATACGAGGAGATGGGAGTAGACGGCCACCACCACCACACGGTGGTGGCAGCGCCCAGGCCTGCCGACAAGTCCATGGCGGCCCGCGGTGGCCGGAGCCACCAAAACCGGTGAGTCCAAATTCTAGCCCGATTCTTGTGAAATTTTGTAAAAATAGTAAATATAATTATAAAATTATGAATTTTGTTATTCTGGGATATTTTTGTATGTAGTTTGTAGGAAAAAATATTATTTAGATGAAAACATGTCCCGTAATATACGGTCCTTAAGAAATCATGCAAAACCGAGCACATTTCGGTTTAGAAATAAATGACTTTAGGAGTGTAGTTTGAAGCTCAATTTTTTTTCTGTAGGATGCTCATGTAATATAGAACAGTGCTATGAAGCCATTTTTTTAAATTTAATTTTTGAAATTTTTAAGTTAATTTTTAGCCCTAAAATAATGGGAAATTGGGTAATTTGGAGTTAATTAGGTGATTAGGATATTAATTATTGATTTAAATAGTAATTAGATGTTTAGGGATGTTAATCTCTGATGTGGAAACCTGATCCTAGTGTATGGAGTGTTAAGTATAAGTAATGAAGGTGTTATGTGGTAAATGTAGAAAATTAAGAATATGTAGAATTAAAAATTAATAAATATGGAAAAATTAGGTTTAATTAGATAATAATATAATAAAAATTAGAACATAACAAATCTGAAACAAAATTCAATTTTAGATAATTAGATGAAAAATGTAAAAATTTCTCACAACATGAGTAAATTCGGTACACTAATACGGATTTAAGTGTACCGGATGGAATAAAATGCGAACTAGGGGTAGTAATCGTATTTAAGAGATCGGGAAGTAATGTGATTAATTTCACATTATGGGTTGAAACGGATTTCAAGGGTTGGAAACTAAAACAGTACTTAGAAATCGAACTAAAAACCTAATTTAGAAATCGAACTAAAAACCTAATTTAGAAATCGATGTGAAAACCGTACCTGAACCTAACCCCAAACCTAAAACAATTATAAAAGACTTAATACCTAAATAATTAGGTATATTTAACCTTAAACAAAACCTAACAATAAGCGTTATCGGATAAAATGAACTTATAATATTATATGAAATACTGAAACCACGTTCGTGTTATAGGGATGATCGGCGATGGCCTGAGCAAATCGGACCTCGAGTGAGTGAGCGAGGAGTCAAGGTAAGTTGGGATTAATACGATGCTGTATTTTGGAGGCTTAAGATTATGCTTGGTTGTGCTTGTTAGATAGAGAATGTGCATGTGCTTGATTATGGATGATGTTATGATTTTGTTTGTTGCTCTGGCACATATTGTATGACTTGTATGAAAGGACTGATCACCCTAAACTGGACTTAATTAAATATCCGACCAGTAATCATAATCGGACAGGCATGACAACCCGTTAGGGGAACTTAGGACTCTCCGGCCAAATACCGACCCCTTCGGAAGGGATAGCGCAGGATTGCAAAATGGTCCCTTCTTCATCCTCAGTCGAACTAAGTGACAGGAGAGGAGGTCGCGGCGAGGGTGAAGACAGTGGTTCGAAGGTAGTCACGGGAGGAGCAAGGTCTCCATTATACAAGCCTGGGTTTGGTCGTGAGCTGTTGCATTAACGGCAACTCCTCAACCCGGATTAGAGCGGGCGTAATTTCTCTAATTTCACGATGGGCCGGACAACGTCGTGCAATGGCATTTGCTTGCACATGCATTGTACCTAATAAGTGATTGAAAACCTTGTTGTGTGTATGGTATAGTTTTAAGTCCTCCGTCCTAACTTACTGAGCTGTGGTTGCTCACATCTCTATAGACATCGTGCAGGTGCTGGCTAAAAAGCGGCAACAACTACTCTGAAGCTAGCAACTGCTGGATCCTGGGGAGTGAGGAAAAACATTGAAGAATCAAAACATGTTTTACTTTTTCATTTCTGATTAATGTAATAACTGAATTATAGTGACTATACATAACTTTTCTCACTTTCTTAAATGATTTGTTTAAATTACAAATTGTCTACTTCAAAGCGGGTTAGTCGTGGACGCCTTGTGTAGATCAGGTCTAAGATAGCGGTTGTAAAGCCAACTTCTATCTTAGGGCGGTTTACACGGCGGAGGCTGTTACGACTCTACCGCTTCGGGGCGTGACAACCCCAACTACCAATATTCTCCTAAAACCCTGATCTTTACATTATAAACCCTAATTACTCTCTCATTCCTTTACTTATCCAAAAGTCTATACCTTAACCACTTAAGTTAAACACTAATGGTACGTTCACTTGGGAGAAATTGGAATTCTATTCTTTCCTTATTCCTTATTACAATATTCATTTGGTTTTTTATCACGGAATTGCAATTTCGTAAAAATCCATGTTACTTCAAGTAACAAGGATTCCTTAATTCAACTAAGGAATCACGATTCCTAACTATTACCATCACTATAACCATTGCAGCAGCTGCCACCGTCACCACCACCATACCGTTGTCACTGCCGTCGCTATCACCACCAACCACCATAGCTACTGCTACCATTACCACCATCAACCTTACCGCCATTACTACCACCACCATTACTGCCGCCGCTGTCGCCAATCACTTACGTTAGGATTAGTTAAGAAAGAAAATGGACCAAGGATAATTTAGTTATTAAAATTATACTATATATCTATTATTAAATTGCTTATAAATCCAATTAAATAAAGTAATATGTATTATACCCTTATTCTATTCCCTAAGAATTCCAATTTTATTTCCTCTTATTCAATTTTATGAAATAAATAAGCCTTAAGAATATCTCCATTAATGAAGTTAAGGTAAGGGTTTGAAGGAGAAACTCATACTCGATTCATTTTAGTGAGATGTTATAATTTTTTAGGGAGATTTTCTTAAGTTTCGAATGAAAAAAAAAAATATGAGACTTTGGTTTTTGTAGCTCTTTTATTAGATTTGGTATTATATTTGGATTTCAAGAGCTCATTTTACTATCCAAGTAAGTAAACTGTCTTTTTCTCTTATTAGTCTAAGTTTTTGGTAGAATTTTGACAAAAATAGTGTTTTAGATTTTATTGAACTTGAATCATGGTTAAACTAGTTTAAAAAATATATATTAATGATAGGTTTAAGAGTGTTTGTGTATTTGAGGTCAAATTGAAGAATGAAATGCTTAGAGTTAGAATTGAGTAGGTTTTCGAAGGAGAAATTTTCAATTTGCTGCAAGAGACACAACGTATTGACATAGTCGCGTCGTAAGACTATATCCCTTGTACTTATTATGTATAATGAAACAGAAAGTTATACAACCTAACTACATGATCTTGTTGTGCGGTCATGTCTAGAGGATGACTTTCGATCAAGGAGTTACTCATGTTGTCATGGCCATGTTTATTGACACAACTTACTTAGTACGACTTTGTCAAGCTACGTGCCTCTAACTTTTCCTTTTCTTGCTATTTTTTCCTTATTAACCTTGACCAAACCTTATGCCTAACTAAAGCAAAGTTAGTTAAGGGAATTGATGGTTTTAGGAGTTAAGTTAGTATAAGATAAAGATAAACCTTAAAGCAAAGTATAAGAATTATTATTGAGCTGTGTACCTTGTGTAAATTGTCAAGTTGTTAGATTCAAGCTTCGTAATTGATTTGATTCGAGCTACAATTGGTTTAACTTAGCTTTCTAAACACGTAATGCATGTTTGGTAGTTGTGCTTGATAGGAAGTATGCAACCGAATTAACTCATATTTGACTTAAACTTGATTTGTTGATAGTATCTGTCATGACTCTTTCTAAGGGCCCATCATAGCAAATCCCCAAAGGTAAATGCCTATTATCATTTGAGGATTCCTAACTAAACTTACATGTTGAGATAATGAAGCTAAATCTAGGTACCACAAATCATAGATTCATAGGTGTCGAAGCTTGTTGTAGTAGTTCCCCACACCATAATATGATGTAATAAAATAAAAGACTTATTTATTTATGCTACTTATATATGTATAAAAGGTCACAGCATGATGAAATCATGAGTATCCCTTCATTGAACGTAGGTTTAAGTTTAAGATAATTAACATGTTGATTGTTATTACTTGCATTAAATGCCTATAAATGAATTGTGTGACATTTGTTTATGCTTGTACATTACATACTATATGGTTCATCCTTTTCAAATGAAGGATCAAAGGATTACATGATATATGAGGAACCTTATGTGGATATAGTCCAGGTTGAGAATGGAGTTGATTATCTCTACTTTTACAATGATTAGAGTTTTGATGCATAGAGATACTTTAGATATTTCATTTTAGTTTTTGAGGGGTTTTGTTGAGTTATGACTTTCGAAGTTGTTTGGTTTTAGTTACGAACTGTGTTTAGGAGATAGACTCCTTTAAGATTGATGATGATGCCTTTATTTTATATTTGTGTTCAAGAGTGTGCTAGACTCCAATTTTGTTGGTTATGTTGATATTTTCAATTTTATGGAGTTTGTAGAGTAGGATATTTTCCATAATTGTTAAAATTGTAAGTTAAAAATATGATTATATGAGTTTATTTCTATAATATTTTTCTTAGTTAAAATGTATGTAGAATTATCTACGTGCAAAATTTTACTAAAATTATAAACTTTCATGTACAATTCTAAGAGTTTACTATTCTATTGAATCTGCACAATTTTATACAATTTAATCGATTCTATACATACAAATGAATAGTAAAATCACGCTTTTGACCATTATACCTACCTAGATATGAGACTTCTGGAGATATTATGTGTGTCATGACATTGGTTGCAAGTTCTTGTAGACTTTTGTAGATTATAGAGCCTTAGCTTGTTATTGAATAGTAAGGACATGTGACGAGTTGTGGTGTCCATATGCTTTGAGGTGTTACAGGTACTCTATGCACTTTATATGACTAAAAAAAAAGGGGTCAATATCGTTATTTACCCCTTAACTTTGTCATTTTTTGTAATTATACACATAAAGTTTTAACTTATCTAATTATATACTCAATTGAAGATTTAGTTACTTTAATTAACTTAAATTCATATCATTAGCCTATTTATCATGATTAACTATTGGGATGATTGCTTACAACCTTAGAGAGCTTATCTGATCTCCCATAGGTGGCTGTCGGCCACCTCTTGCGAAACTATAAGTCACGATCCATTTAAAAAATGAATGTCATACAATCTACTAGCAACCATTTGCGACCGTCTTCAACCCTACGGAGGTTACATGAACTCTCTAAGGCCATGGGTAATAATTCCTTTGGCAAATCTTATTGACTGGATTAATGATATGAATTTGAGTTAATTAAGATGTAAATAGTGATGAATAAGTCTTCAAATGCTTATATAATTAAACAAGTTGAAACTTTAAGTATATAATTGAAAAATGTAGCAAAGGTGAGGTATAAATTGTGACATTTGCCCTAAAAAAATGAGCTCTATATATTTTTCATTATGACATATATATTTATTGAAATTCAACTATCAATTTTTATTAAAAAATCAAAATTGATACATACCAATTGTGTAAATTTCGTTATTAATAAAAAGAAATCACGAAAAAAAAAACTAAGTATTCCATGGTTTCTTTTTATGATATTTTGAAAAATTGTTCAATCAGTAACAATAAAAAAAAAATCTTTTGTGATATAAGTTATTACATAATTAGTTGTTCAATAATTTAGTTTCAATTTATGAATATTAATTAAAAAATAATTTATACATTAAGTTATATTATTGATTTAACATCATGCCAAAATTTGCTATACATATAATACATATTATCTCTTTTTTATGGTGCTACATCGTAAGTTCCCTTATTTAGATCCTTTAGGCTTTCAAAATGTAATTTTACCCCCTATAACTTTTAACAATATGTATAAAGTCCCCAAACTATTGTTGAAACTCAAAGTTCATTGCTAAAAAGACTACAAATAGTGACGATTTGGGAACTAGTCCAATGTTTCTTTTTTTTTTTTCCCCAAATATAAGAATATGAAACCACATATTAAGAGTTTAAGGGTTTGATAGCACATGATCAGTAGCTTAAGGGGTGCATTTACAACTTATCCTGTAGTTAAAACAAATCTTTCGCTTATTCATTATCTTGCCGTAACTCTTTTCCTATTATTAGCATATTTAATAGTTCTTTTCCTAGGATGGAAACTGTTGTCTATTATATTATGTTTTATGAATGACCAAAGGAATGCTCCTGCTTTTTATATAGGAGGTTGTTGATGGTCTTGCATGTAGAATTATATAAACTAGTTAAAACCTTGTATTATACCTAGATTTTATTTTAAAATATATACAAATTGAAAGAAAATAATAAATTTACTTAAAAAATTTATTATCAAAGTCTTATCCACATATTGTTATAAATATGGTGTGAAATTTAAATATATAAATATATATTGTTATTGATTTTATCTGAGTACTTGTAGTTGCCATTAGAAAGAGTTATGACCGATCAAATTATCAAAAAAAAAAAAAAAAAAACATAAGACCATGTGTAGAAGATTGTAAAGTGATACAAAGATTGTAACCACACGTGTGAAGCTCACAACCTACGTATATATACCCTTTTTTTTTTTCAGGCAAATGACACATCTTGAACGCTAATAAAAAAGATTTTAGTATTAACAAGCAAGGATATGTCTCTTGCTAAAAGGTATTAACAATAAAAGGTTAAAAAAAAAAAAACAAAGCTTTTATTATTTTACATGTAAAAGATATTGTAGAAAATTCGTTATTGATGGCCCTAAATATGTATGGTATCAATAAAGCAAATCAGGTTTATTTTGCTTTTTATTATTTGCTAGTAATAATACACTTATATGTGTTCTCATTTCCAAAAAAAGTCCATTTACTAATTGTATTATGCATTAACCAATGAAAATACTATCTTTGCATAAGATACGTCTAATATATACATAATTA
Source organism: Lumnitzera racemosa (assembly GCA_024138005.1). Lineage (NCBI taxonomy): Eukaryota > Viridiplantae > Streptophyta > Magnoliopsida > Myrtales > Combretaceae > Lumnitzera > Lumnitzera racemosa. Next base: position 38,451,362 of record JAMXBC010000006.1, on the reverse strand, counting down.
GTTAGGAAAGAATTGTTTATAACTAAAAGTTATTAGTAATGTAAACATATAAATTAATAAAAACAAAAATTTATGATTAACCAAAGGAATTACTACTAAAAAGGCACTAGTTACAAATGACAATTCATTCCATATTTATATGCGTTATGGCTTGAACTTCATTGATAGAGATTGCTTGCTTTGGGCCTTAGAGGAAAGCTTAAATATGTAAGAAAGAACACGGTTTATGAGTACTAAGGAGTTGTCTAAGGTAGCTATTTCGATACTTAAATTATTATCGGCTGGATTTAAGAGAGAGAAAGCAAGAAATATTACCTATAGGGTTTGATCCCTGTTTATAGATTTGTAGGGAGGAATCTTAATAGATTTGTATCTTACCCAATTAAATAAGTATATCTTTTAAATAAATACATAATGAGATTTCCGAAGTTAACGTAGCACCTTAGTTATTCCTAATACTTCTACGATGTTCCTTAGTATTCGAGATCTAAGCTTTTTGTATGGACTACCGACGACTGAGTTCCCATGACACCATGTCATGGGTCTAACTAGAGTATAAAGGCCAAGATACTAACTCGACCTTTAACAGGTCCAAGGATGGTAAAGGTTGGTCATACAATGAATGATCTTCTAGAAGATTTGGATAGTTACAGATTGATCATGAGCTAAGATAGGTTGGTCTAAGATATGTAAGGGTCAAAATGGCCATTGGAAGCCTACAATATAAAATCGTCCATCAATAATATAAAATAACATACTATTTAATAAGAAGTATAATTATTCAAATAACGGAAATGCAACATAATGTAGCATGAATTGCATCATTTTACATTATGGGAATATAAACATGACAGAAAGTATAAAGTGATAAATATGAAAAGATCATAAATGGAAAAAGGTTGTTATTAATAAAAGAGAAGAGTTCGAAACAACTTCTCAACGTTCCAATATTTTTCCAATTATGTCCTAAACCTTTATTTTTATTTCAATCGAGTTCTTAATATTTGCAAACAATTGCAAATATGGAAACCTCTACCATTTGAATGGTAAAACAAACTTAAACAATTATATGGGTTCTAACTCACTTTAAAAAATGGGTAATTTGATCCATAGGAAACTTTGGTTGTTCACCTACCACTTGGGACGGTTATGTGACCACCCTCATATGATAGGCAACTACCGAAATTGCCACTTTAAAAATAATAATAATAAAAAGAAAAATGCAAGAAAACCCCATCAAGTCAAAAATCAGGTTACATGACCTAATTTTGTAATTAGATTGTGACCTGCTATAATTTAAGTAGGGTAAGTTTTTTTTCTTGTATTTTTCTTTTAAAAAAAGTGGGGCAAGGTTGGTGGTTGTATGTGTGGGGCTCAATGCATAGGTAAGTACCTAGTATGAACTAACTAGACTCGCATCTAGTTATCTAATTACCTAATAGTTGTATTCCTAAATTATTCCGATGATCTAATTTGTATAATAAAAAATATATTTGAATAATTAAAGATGGAAAAGTGATGATTGCTATAACTAAATAATTAAAAAAACAAAAATATAACATAAACAAGAATAAATAGAAATAATAACAATAAGAATAAGAATCAAAACAATCAACTAATTTAAATAAAAGGGGATACATTTTTCTTAGTAAATCTTTATTGTTACTTATTACTTAGTTTTTAATGACTTATAGCTTATTCACTTGAGGCGAATTGTTATTCCCTCTCCGTCCCCCCCTTCTTATTCCTTATTGCATCATTCAATTGGCTTTTTGCCTTGAAATTGCGATTTTGTAAAAATTCTTATCTAACCCATGAATCTTTAGTCCTTGTAGTGTGAACCATTTTTTCCCAAAGTGACCCTATCCCAATTTTTCTTTTCAAATCACAAACCTCAACAAATAAGACCATACCTCCACCTCTACTGTCATTACTCACCTTACGTGTATCACCACCTTTATCGTCACTTGCGACCATCAACCATCAGTCCACTCGTTACAATCACCCATTACCATCGTCAACCACCATAGCATCTACAAGCTAATAAATGGATAAATAGAAAAAACCCAGACGGTAAAGAAGAAACTTGTCATAGTCACCCATCACCTACTACTTACATGAACAAATCTGTCTCCTAGATGCTTAGCGACCCAAATCAAGACTAAAGAGAGAGAAACAGGGATTGACCTACCACTGTTCGCGTAATTGTTCTTGGTATATAATTACAAATCTTGAAGTTAATTAAATTTTAACCCTTCCTACTTACATAATTGTTCTTGGTAAGTTACCTCTATCTTCAGACCAAAGTGGAACATTGTCATCTTCCCTTCTCCTTCTTCTTCACTCTTTCCAATTTCAATAGGGTTTCTATCATTACAAATTACGAATTTACATCTCGGGACTTATCGCAAGCAGTAGCTTCGATATCCTAATATTGCATGTAGTTCAGTTTTTAGGTCGTGAGATTATTCTCATGGACTTCTTTTTTTTTTTTTTCTTTTCTAGGTAGATGGATATAATCGGTAGATTACTACTTCTTATGTCTATGTTTGGAGTTGAATGTACAAAAAGTTCGCATCTTGTGGATGGTAGTTGAAATAACAACAAATCGACTTAGATGTAGTAGATGAGATGAGTGAGAAAGTGGTTAAGGAAGAGGGGAATTAAGAGACAGAGAGAGGGAGAAAAAGATAGAAAGAATAAAAAGGGGGTAAATTTGATTTTTTTTAATTCTATTACGGATGTATTCTTATACCATTTTTGTCAAATTAAACATTGCAATTCGCATTCTCCCTTAATCCAATTATAATCGAATCCTAATTCCATTACATGCTTATTCCATATGTAAACTAAACACACCGTTATTCAATCTTAATTATAATATTGGATTGTAGGGATTCCTATTATGAACTAATCAAACTCGCATCTCTTAGGTAATTTCTAGTTTTAAAATCCTCTTTACCCGAATCGCTTTTGAATAAAGCATCATAGAATCACATGACACTCTTGAATCCCACTATTAGATTATTCTAATTCGAAAAAAACCGAACTACTAAACGTTTTAGTAAGTTAATTTTGCCTAATTGTATCAATCATTTATATTACGTGCTATTGTGAACTCTACAATAGACTCTAGTAATAACTCAATTACTTAGATTAAAAACAACAATAAACACAATATAATCAAATCACAATATCAAAAATCATATATTGAATTTTATTAATAATGAAAAGTCATCTTACAACAAAAAGTTCAATAATGATTTACTGAGAAATTTAAAATAATGACAAAATAACAAAGTAAAAAGAAAAGAATAGAGAAACCCTTTATAATTCTTTACCTTATTAACTCTTATTCTGAAGGGGGCCTCTTTATAAACGTAGGCCTAAACATTTATTTATAGGAGTAAAACCTAATAAAAAAAATAGAAGATTCTTACATTATGGCATGTCCACGATCTAGGTGAGTTTAGGCGTATGTTTGCAGTTGGTTTGAAATCTTCAAAATTTGATGAAATTGGTTGACGAGGGGTACACGAGCATGGACCATGGTCGTGGTCTTCAATCGTATTCTCTCCTGGACTTCATTTCTCACTTGAAATCATTCTGCTCTAATCTTTGATCAATACTTTGATCTAAATAAGCTCCAAAACTTGATAAAAACCTTTGAAAGTTTATCAATTACCTCTAAAGTCCTTAAAAATGAAAATTAAACTAATTAACCTCGAAATACTATAGAATTAACTAGATTAATACACAAAATAACTATAAAATATGTATGCTAATTTCATACTATCAATTAGTCACTTGTACCCTTGATTGATTACATGACCGACTTTTGTAAGTGAATTACTACCTACTACAATTTAAGTAGCCCTTCCAACCACCCATAGCCTTAAGTGATCGAAAGTATATAACTTTTTTATTTTGATGATTTTCTGTGTTTTTCTTTCTTCAAAATTTTTTATAATTTTATTTCATATTCTATTATATCATCTATGTAATATGATTATGTAACAATGGAATAACACCGTATATCTTCTGCTAATAGGAAAACTAACACTGTCAAGAAAAAAAAACTCATAAAGGTTTTGGACTAAATTGAAAAGCAGTGAAACGTTGAAAACTTGCACTTTTCTCCTACTATAAAAGTTACCGTACAACTATATATAAAGGACGTATGTGCATCATTAATAGTCATATAAAATTACAATATGTAAAATATATTCATATGATAAAATAAGAGTAGTCATAAGATCTTAAAAATATAAATATGTATTATCAACGTATTGAAAGAATTTATTGAAGAAAATATTCAAACCTTAATAGCAAAATAAGATCACCTCACATAGAAATTATTCAATACGAGAGGGAAAAGGGAAGCATAACTTGTTCTATAGATCTGTAATGACCTAAAACGTAGGAGAATGATCTTTTAGCGGCTATATGTACAAACTTTCTCTAAGAGTGATGGGAGAACTTGTTAGAATGAATTAGATGTGGGGGCTCTAAATATATATTTAGATATAAAGAGAGTGCATACACAGTTAAGGACCATAACCCTAACAATAAAATATATAGGCTGCGTTACTAAAAGAGCTCATCCAGTATCAGTAACAACCTAGTGTATCTATACACACATATATATATATATATATATATATATATAACTCACACTCTTAAAAGATGACAATGCCCCTTATTGATATAATAAATTGATCACTAATCTAGAGTCAATAACTTAATTTATTTGTGATAAACATACAACCACTTTTTGACAATTTCATATGCGTCTACATGCCCAAATGCATTAATACCACAGGTGCACATGAATTAAGTCTAAATTCTAACAATCTCCTACTTGAATCATATATTCATGTGCTCAAGTATTTGTCCCAATGTTAAATGAGAAACACAACTCATATGAAGTAGCTAGCTATTGAAAGAACGCTATCTTAACCAATCTTATCCATTAGCTTTGTTATTATATGGATCAAAGGGGCGATCGCTAAAACTAATCCCCAGCTAGACCCAATAATGTTCACATGTATCACATTAATTAAATGACTTAGATCTAGAGTAGATGTGTAACATGAAAGTTACGTCTTAATTATTTATACACACTTACTTCTAACTAATCCTACGAAATGAGGTCATAAATCAAACATTATTTAGAGTGAAAAATAAACCAAATACAAGTGTCATAACACAGTAAAGTAACAAATGAGCAAAACAAATAATGCAATCTCCCATTAAACCTAAGCATTATCCATTGAAACCATACCCATATAAGCAATATACTCAATAAAACTTTTGGTACCAATTCCTTGGTTAATGGATTTGCTATTTTAGACTTTGTATCTATATGCCAATTAAACTACTCTAAACCGTTCCTTTTACAACAAAAAACTTAATTTTAATATGTTTTGACTTTGATGAACTCTTGTTGTTATTTAAATGTTGTAAAAAATTAATTTAAGTGGTCTCTGATAACTCTAATTTTAAACATATTCCATAGGGTGATTTTATAGTATTTTCCGCACATTTTTTGTTTTCTTTAAAGAAATTGATACTTAATTGAGTAAAATGTTGCTTTCAGGGTTTAAACGCATTTTAGGCTCGAAAACAAAGAAAAGGAATCAAGTTTCACTCAATTCCGAGTTCAAACGGAGAAGTTATGAAGTTTTGAAGTTGTGTAGAAAATTTACCTACGTGCAGAAAGTTGCACGACCTGGGGACACGGCCATGTCGGGTAACGAAAACAGAATCTTTGAGATACACTATAAAAAGACATCTTAGGGTTTCAAAAAAAAAAAAGACATTACAGAAACAAGAGACACAAGAGAAGAGGGGAGATTGGAGAAGAACATTAATCAAGAAGGAAGAACGACATCGATTTCAAGAATAAAGAGATTGTTCATCAAATCAAGAGGGGTTTTTATGCTTTATTTTACGTTTTTGATGAAACTCATTTTTAGATTCGTTATGATAGCTTAGAATTAGAGTATTTAGGATTATGGAACCTAGGGTTTCATGTAACCCTTGGATTGAATTATAATTTCAATAAAGTTTCTACCTTTTCTTGATTCAATTATGTCTTTAATTATGGATTGATAATTCTAGAGTGTCAATATATGATATTATGCATGTTAATTGAGAAATTGCATGTGTAATTAGATCTAGGCATAATTGAAGAGAATTACATGTATACTTAGAGATAAGATACATGTTTCTTCCGGAAAGTTGATTGTTTGCATGGGAATTCATTACACGCTAATGCAATTCTAAATTATATTACTAAGTGAAGAGATTCCGGTAAATAATTTAGGATTAGGGTTAATATGCTTGAGAAAAATATTAGCTTTAATTGTGAATCCCTCCAGTCAAGAATAATAGAAATTGAATTGGATATATTTTAAAAAGGTTACATGTTAAACACTAGGGGAAATAATTCCTAAATATATTATTGCATACTTGAAGTCGTTTGTAGTTTATTACTTTCTAATTTACGTAATTAAGTCTTATAAGTAGTTTAGTTTTTAATTTCAGTATTTTTAATTAATTCAACCTTTCACAATTTTTCGGTTAAATAATAAAGCTAAAGTTAATATTAGTACTTAAAATCTCTGAGGGATCGATTCGGACTCACATCCGTTATATTAAAACTGATAGGTGCACTTGCCTCATATCAGTCTCTCAATCTCGTTAATCATACGCAATCCCGAAATAAAATTTTGAAGCTAAACAACTTGATTAGTCACTTCATAACAAGATATAAGTTCTTCTTTCATAGTAGAGGAAGCAATAAGTGATTGCTTAGCACTCTTCCATGCAATAATTCTTCCTGCTAATAGAAAAATATAGCTAAAGGTGGGCTTCCTACTATCATGGCATCCTGTAAAGTCAAAATCTCAATATCCAATGACCTCGACCTTATCCAACTTTCTTTATGTGAGCATGTAATTCTTTATCCTTTGAAGATACCGCATAACCTTCTTCGTTGTGGCCTAATGTCCTTATCTGGATTACTTTGGCATTTTCCTAATATCCCATAAATAATTGCAAGAGCTGGATGAGTACAGTCTTGTAGGTATATTAAACTCCCTATTGCTGATGCATATGGGATTTTCTCCATAGGTTTGGACTCAAAAGTATTCTTACGACATTGATTTAAAATAAATTTGTTGCCTTTACTTACGGGAACATCATGCGATTTACGATTTTGTATGTTAAGCTTTTGTGGGACCTTTGAGACTTTTGTGATAATCTCAAGATTCCACTAGAATGATCTCAGTTGATTTAGACTCCTAATATAAAAGAAGCCTCGCTATGATCCTTCATTTTAAAGCTTTTGGAGAGAAAACTTTTAGTTTCTAGCAACAAACCTACATTGCTATTGGCAACCAAAATATCATCCATATATAAAAGTAAAAAATTAAATTTGCTCCTACAGAACTTGAGATAAACGTAATCATAAATTGCATAACCTTAAAACCAAATGATGAGAAGACAACTTGATGAAATATGTGGTAGCATTGACGAAAAGCCTATTTGAGCCTATAGATGAATTTCCTCAATTTGCAAACCATTTACTTAAAGTCATTAGAACTCCATTCCTTAAGTTACACCATATAAATTGTTTCGTTAAGGTTTCCATTAAGAAACGCTATATTGACATCCATCTAATGAAATTCTAAATCAAAAATGTACGACAAGTGTCAAAATGATTTTTAAAGAGTCTTTCGAAGAAACCAAAGAGTAGGTCTCCTTATAATTGATGCCTTTGCATTAAGTATAGCCCTTAGCGGCAAATGCACCTTATATCTTTCCATATTGCATTATGAGTCTTTTGGTTTTGAAAACCCATTATACCCGATGGGCTTTATACCTAATAGGCTTCATACTTTTTAGCAATTAGACAAGATCCCAAATGTCATTATCCTTTATGGATTTTAATTCTTTATTAATGGCATCGATCCATTTATGAGCACTCAAACCTTCAAGGGCTTCATAGAAGTTAACTAAGTCATCTCTTGATAAGTCAAGGATTTCTTGTTGTTCATTGAGAAATATAACAAATTCATCTAATATTACACTTTTCTACTCTCTTCTAGACCTCCTTAAAGGTACTAATTCTTGAGGTTGTTACTCATGAATTTCTAGTTGAGGGGCAATTGTCTGCTAATTTAAATTAGCCAAAGGAAGAAGAACATCGTCCCCAAAATGTTCTTAAATCTCACAAGGATTACGCTTATGACTTGGTATCAGAACAACCAAGAGAAACATAATGTTGTTCTAGGACCTCATCAAAATCATACTCTTGACTTAAAAACTAAATAACAAGTAACATAGCATGTTCTTCTTCAAAAACAAAGTCTTTAACATTATCATCCCCCTCAACGTCTTCAAAGAATTGAGCATTTTCTGTCCCAATTTTTTTTTTGTTTTAAGAGTCATAAAATTTATAGCTTCGTGATCTCTTAACGTAACCAATGAAGTGACAATTAATAGTCCCTATGTTTAGTTTCTTCTCATTAGGCTTATGAGATCTACGTTAAGCTAGACATCCCTAAACCCTTAGGTGTTTAAGAACAGGTTTCTTACCCATCCATAACTTGTATGGGGTTTTAGTTGTCACGTTAGTTGGTACTCTATTAAGAATATAAGTTGTAGTCTTTAATGCTTCATCTTAAAGTGAGTGTGGGAATTTTGTATGACTAATCATACTTCTTATCATGTCCTTGAGGGTCATATTTCGTCTCTTAGCCACCCCATTCATGCTAGGCAAACCTAGCATTGTATATTAAAGAAAAATCCCACATTCCTTTAGGAATTTTGCAAATGGCTCTTGACATTATTCACCTGAACCACCATTTCTACCTTAATATTCACCTATATGGTCAAATCTAACGACCTTAATTTTTTTACGTAGTTGAATTTCAATTTTGGCTTTAAATATTTTCAACACATCTAAGGCTTGTGATTTCTCATATATTAAATATAGGCAACCATAATGAGAGTAATTGTTTATGAACATAATGAAGTACTGTTGACCATTCCATGAAGCTGTAGGTAATGCTCCACATATATTCGTATGCACTAGTTCTAAGACTTCCTTAGCTCTCTTGGCTCCCACATTTTTTTTTTGTTGTTTTACCTTTTATACACTTAACATAGATTTGATTATTGTTCAAATAATCAAGTGTATTAAGTATTCCCTTAGTTACAAGCCTATCGATTCTTTCTTTAGAGATATGTCCTAGTCGCTTGTGCCATAATATATAGGAATTTTTATTAGTTAATTTTCGTTTAGTGTCTGACATGTAAGGTTTCATATGTTAAATTAATAGTTTCAAGCATACAAAGATTGTCCATATAAGATGAACTATAAGTACCAATATAATCAAAATTATGAAACAAACGACATTGTTTATTACCAAATGACAAAGCATAACCTTCTTTATCTAAAACAAAAATAAAAAACAAATTTTGTCTAGAAAGTAATACAAAAAATGTCTCACTTATTTATAAAACAAAACAAAACTTTAAATATAATCTAAAAATACCAATAGCTTAAGCTACAACTCTATTGCCATCCCCTATATAGATGTATCTTTCATCCTCACTTGGTTGATGGTAACTTTAGTAACCCTTCATAGATATACTAATGCGAGTAGTGGTTCCTAAATCTAGCCACTGAGTATATCTGAGTATTGAAACTAAATTAACCTCTAAACAAACAAGAATTAGAGGCATACTTTTCTCCACACGCTAAGTGTGATATTTAGGGTAGTCCTTCTTCACATGAGAGGGATCCTTACAAGAACGCACTTTATGTCCTTAGACTTTTGCTTTATCTTATCTAAAGTGTTTCCAACCAATTTTTCCTTTCTTTTCTTGGAACCCTTAGAGGTAAAAGCCAAATTAGTAATTTCGATCTTCTCTTGCCTCATCCTTTCATCCCTTCATACCAAATGAGAAATGACCTTGTTAACTATCCATTTCTCCTTCTAACAGATATAACTTAGCTCAAAATGACTGGATTAAGGAGGTAAGGACATCAAAGCAAAGTACACTACTACTTTTTTAGGAAGGTCTAAATGTAGTACCTTTCCCTTTCAAACAATATCATACATCTTAAGAACGTATTTCGTTATGTTCCTTAAGCCATTATATTTCATGGGGACCAATTTACGCAAAGCCCTATTCTAGTTGTTTAAGGAATTTTGCTGCACTTGACTCTTTGTCGTAGTCTTAAGGAATGTCTTAGGTATTGCACTCTTTATGATCATCAGACTTAAGCGATTTGAGCATTCCTATTAAGCCATTTCCTTCCATTGCTCAAGGGTACTATTTTCTATAAGCTCAACAAGACATAACTCCCTAAGTGTCGAGTCTAGATTCATGCAACTCAAATGAATCGTGACATTTTGTATCCAAAGCTTAAAGTTGGTATCGTTAAGTGCCAAAATGTCATTAGAAGGATATGAAGTAAGGGAATAAGTAGTAACTATTAAAAAACAAACTAAGAATCAACTAAATGCTCACATATAAAAAACAAATGAGGAAAAGATAGGATAAAAACTCATAACAACTACCCCATCACAAGAAAACTTATGTAACACTAAGTCTAGTCTTTAGACAAAGAGTCAGCATATAATGATTTTCTTCTTGTAGCAATCAAGTTTAAGGGATCAGTTCTAGTAAGGCGTCAACCTTCCTTTAAGTTGACTAACGCTCACAATGAACACTTAACAATCACTAGAGTTTATTGCCACATGCGATCGTAAGCCTCAACCTTATGGTAGAAACCTTCCTTTGGGCCAATTACTACCCGCATGAGATTCACACCCACAACATCTTAGTAGTTTCCATCTAATGGTTTTCATGGGAAGAGCTTACTTTGGTGAGATACCGCTCCAACACGTTGGATATACTACTAAATACATTCTATAGAACTTCCTTTCTTTGATAATTTCACCTAACGGTATCAACGAAAGAGCTTACTTTAGTTGGATCTCACTTCAACCAATTTGAAATTACCAAAATATGTTTGTAAGATGTGGTTATAAACTTCTATCAAAAGGCATAAATTTAACTCAACAAGCAATAGCTAATGATGAAAAACAAAATATGGCATTTCAAAACAATTCGTAGTGACTAATGATTATGGAACATGTAAAGATCGTTAGAAAATTGAGATGGTAAAAATTTACAGCCCAGAAAATCAAAAAACATGGCATTCTCGAAATAATGAAGTATCGGCTCTTAGTTTCATAATATGTTTGACAACTTTATTAGTTGAAGTATGGCATTACATACTTCATTTTGAGAAGGGAAATTATACACCATGCCTTATATAGCATTATCGGACAAGAATATTCGTATGATTTATTAAAAGCCATTACATTAACTAAGTTAAGGGCATTGGCAAAAAATAAATATATAATAATATCGACAAGTTAAAAACAGATCCCTAACGTTTGTAAATTCGATCCCTTTAACATTGAAAAACATATGTTGCAAAATAGTTTATTTTATTAGGTTCTTTATTTTTTTTAAAAAACCTTATATCCTTCTGTAAATCCGATTTGACAATCAACTTATGATGCTTATTCCATACATGAGAATGTGAAGGATCCCTATCAAATATGTTCGTCTTTCAATATCCTTAGAATATAGCTACATTCTTCAAACATTGAAACGATTAAAAAATTATGAATCCAAAATTTCATAGTCGCATATGAAATCAAAATTATAATAATCTGAAAACAAAACAACAAAGGATACCAAATCCAAAAAGATTTTTAACACCAAATTTGAATAACTCTAACGTGCAGCAGCTCTGATATCAATTTAAAAGATTTTATTGAAGAAAATCTTCAAACCTTAATACCAAAATAAAATCACCTCACAAAGAAATTATTCAATACGGAAAGGAAAAACGGAAGCATACTTGTTCCATAGATTCATAGCAACCTAAAACATGGGTGAATGATCTTCAAACTATTGTATGCATAAACTCTCTTTTTGACCAATGGAAGAACTCATTAGAATGAGTGAGATGGAAACTCTACAATATATATATATAGAGAGAGAGTATACAACCATAACCTTAACAAAAAAAGCATATGGGTTAGACTACTGAAAGAGCCTACCCAGTATTAGTAGCAACTTAGGTATCTACACACACATCTATTAATACAATATTACAAAATGATAAGGCCCATTATTAATATAATAGATTGATCACCATTCAAAGGTCACTAACTTAATTTATTTGTAATAAATATACAGCCACTTTTTCACAATTTTATGTGCATCCACATGTCTAAATGCATCAAACTCATTGAGTACACATGAATTAAATCAAAATTCCAACACATATGAACTAATATAAATTTTTTGAGTAAATTTATCATTTTCATCAATATATTAGAATAAAAAAATCTTTTTCCATAGAAAACTCACTATATCTTCGATCTACATGAGGAGATAATGAAGATGGACTTAGTAGGCTCACCATTGCCCCTTTCTTTTTTTTTTGGTGCCATCCATGGCACTCTAACACAAAGAATTGAAAGAAATTTATTTTGACTTTGGTTTCCTTTCTTGTTAATGCTTTGAGTAAAAAAGAGGTGTCACATAGTCACATATCCATACTTAATTATAATATACTTATGGAAAAAAAGATCTCGTTCTTCTATCTATACATAGTTATTTGATCCTCAATATAAGGAAGTAATATACTATAAGTTTAAACTCTTCCGTATGGTTTAACAATGATCCAAGAAACTTTATAATTTGGCTCTTGAAGAAGCTTCTTCACTCTTTTATAATCTTTTTAGCTAAATTTTTTTAGAAAAATACCATGAGACAAAAGCCCCAAAATGAGTTAACTTTTACAGCATGAAAAAAAGAAAAAAACCCGTTAATAATAGGTAAGATTAAATTTAAGGTATAACATCCCAGCACTTAGGTTGTCATAGGTAGCCATATGTCCCTATCATCCACTAACATGTTAGGCGTACACAATTACTTATAATCTCCAAAATAATCATTCGAAATCTCCAAATAATTCTAATAAAATTTAATATATTGAATAAATCTAAAATAACTTCTAAATAAACTTTATAAAACTCCAAATAATGATTTATTATTTGCAAAATAAACTTCAATTGTCTTAACTCAAAGCTATTCTCATGATAGAAATTCTAATCGCCCTGATTCTTGATAAAATTGATGATCAAATCTAAAATTATCAAATTTTGTGTAGACACAATTTTTTCCCTCTCATTTTTGTTTTTTAAAAGGGTCCTAATTCAAAAATAAATAAATAATTAAAAAAAATTACAAATATTTTTTAGGAAATAGATTTTTAGAAAGTAAAATGGTTTAGGGTCAATGGATTTCGTTTTAATTCAGTTCAAATAACTTTATTTTAAAGAATCACATAGTTTAAGTATAATTTAATTGTATTAAATATTAAGGCACAAGCCAATAGATTGACAAATAAGTACTTTAACTAGCATTGGGTTAGCTTGAGGTCACAAATTCGATTCTCACTAAGCATATATGTACCTTTTATTTTTTTTGCCTTTCACTTGCAAAAATCAATTAAGCGTGCGAGATTCAAGTCTAATTTTAAATCTCATCAAATCTTTTGAATCTAATGTGATACGGATTTGTGAGATTAAAATCTAATTTGATATTTATCAAATCGAATTTCAGTCGATATAAAATATTTGAATCTATTCAGAGTTGATTTTGATTTAAAAGATTTGTTTTATGAACTTTATATATATCAATTGTACGGCATAAAACAGAGAACAATTACATGCGACCTCCTATACATGAACACAACAATAGACCCCAAGTTCCACTCTCACTCGATAGCTTGTGATGCTCATCCAAGTCATACATACATAAACCCTCACTCTCATCCTCACTAACATTGAGCATAACCAATAGCAACTTACGAGCACTAACACACACTTGACACTATTGCACACAATAAAGAAACACACCCAAGCATGCCAAAAATACTACAGTACACATGTTGATCCACTGATCAATACTTCATCAGCAACACAAGAACACAATGTACACATATGCCACAACAACACACACCCATAACTCCAATACAAACAATAGCAGCGATTAGCATAATAGCAAACTCACGCTCTACGGCTAGAAGCACATAGCTGTTCATCCACCAACGAAGCCATGCGAGAAAACACCACATACCACTGCTATATCGTACATTCAGCCACTATCTACTGCCTATTCATACACTTGACTTAACGCTCACCAACATCGCAACACGAGTACACCGTACTCTATTGTCTACTACAACAGCTCCATGCAGTAGCAAGTCCAGCCACGCACGGCCACTCATTAACCAAATAGCAATGCCTTATCCATCCAAGCCAAGCCCTCATTTATACTATACGTAAACATGACTCTACTGCTTCACTACATAAATAAATCAAAGTTCGGTTTTGTTTTTTTTTTTTTGAATAAATTAAATTGATAACAATGTAAACTCGATCAATTTTCAAAAATTAAAACAAATCAACGCACTAAAGTTTTCAAAAAGAATTAAGGATGTATGATCCCGATTAGTGAGTACGTATGTACCTTTAGAGCGACGTTAAAATCTGTAAAAACTTAGGTTTTTATTTTATTTTCTTTGTTCTTTTATTTTTCTTAAAAATATTTAAAAATGAAAATTTTAATGAATAAGTCTAATCTTGGAAAATAAATAGTAATACTCGTTAGGGTTTACTAGGTTAGCCTCCAAATTCAAAACTCTCTAGTTTTTATGAAACTGAAATTAAAGACTGATAACTAAATCACAGTCAATCCACCAATTGATTATGATTTCTATTTTTTCTCAACTCTGGTCAAATGGCAACTCCAAAAGTTTTTTAAAAATAAAAAAGAACTGGAATTTCTCAATTTATCTAGTCGAGAATTAATACTAAATGGGTTAGGGTTTAGTATTATTCAGAAAATAGAAAATCAAATTAAAATTGAAAATTGAAAAATTCAGGCTCGACATTTTGTAACTTCTACTTAAGTGCCAATACTCGAAAATTTTAATACTGGTGAGCTAAAGCCTAGTAAGGAAATATGGAAAATATATGCATACATGATATACACAATCACAAGTCATCTAAAAATATATTAATAACTAATGCGATAAATACCATTTATTATTTTTTATTATTAGTTGATAACCAACGCAGTCTTAGCATCCCAAGACTTGGAGATAACTCATGACCCTTAGACAACCAATATCCATATATTATATAAATATTGGTGTGGTATCTACCCATTACCTTAATCATCCTTCCTAGAATCTTCCTAGGTTATCTTAATATGGAATTTTCATCTAGCGCAAGTCATGTATTGATGTAGCAGGTAAGTGTACCTTATCAAATTGTAATAGTAGATTAAGTCAAAGTATTGATCTCGCAGAGACTTTTACTATTAATACTTACTAGGTCTCTATTATTTAACTAATAAATTAAATTTCAAAAAACTTAAAGAAGTAAATCTAAATTATTGCTAAAACTAATTTAAAGATTAATTAAGACACAATTCAAGAAATAACAAGAAAGCAATTTGATTGGAAATTAATTAAAGATTCAATGTTGTACTTAGATTTTGCTTTCCGATTTTTCTAAAAATAATCTAATTCATTATTTAATCTTTCTCGATCGAGAAAGTTCTCTACTAAAATTAATCATTTTCTCAAGCCAATTAACCTTAAACCTAAAATCACCTATTAGAATCTTTTCTCAATAGTATGATCTAAGATTGGATTATTGAATAATGAATTCTCTATAATTTAATTTGAAATTTCAAAAGAATCTTGCAAATTATCTCTAATCTTGCCATAATCCTCAACAATTATGCCTAGATCTAATTTTATAAAAAATCTCTCAATTCTCTTATACAATATCAAACTTTAAATTACTACGTGTGAAAATAATAACTAAATCATAAAGTATACATAATTGAA
This sequence comes from Lumnitzera racemosa, assembly GCA_024138005.1. Taxonomy (NCBI): domain Eukaryota; kingdom Viridiplantae; phylum Streptophyta; class Magnoliopsida; order Myrtales; family Combretaceae; genus Lumnitzera; species Lumnitzera racemosa. The sequence continues at coordinate 38,435,332 of JAMXBC010000006.1, read as the reverse complement.
TCAAGAAAAGATTAAAGAATTAAATTAATCGAGCATTAATAATATCATATGAATAGATCTAGGTTTCAGGAGACCTACATACTAAATATCTACTCACTACACATCGCAAAATAATATTCTAAAAAACAAAGTATAAAAAAGAGTAAAAAGAAGCATCATGAAATCCAAACAAAATTGAATCTTGAAATATTCTCTTCTCCTCACTTTCTTGATTATTCTTGACTTCAAAAACTCCTTCAAAGTCATGCAAAAAAGTTCTTCTCTTAAACAAATCCTAACAAGGCTTTATATAAGAAATAAATAAAAAAATAAGTCGGTTGGAAAAAACATGACTGGGGATACAAATCATGTCTTTTAATTGTCTCCTAAGCTGTGACAGTTGAAAATAAGCTCCAAATTCGCCTAGAATGACATAGTAGTGTCATTCAACTGTACCGATTTTCAAACCTTTAAAACTTACTCATTTTAGTTTCGATTTAAGTTAAATTTGTTCATATCTTCTTGTTTTCTCACGTAAATCATTTCAAAACCTAAAAAACAAAATTTTACTCAAATAAATATTATTATCTAAAGATAAACTCAAATATCATGGGAAAATCATAAAAAATAACTAGTTAAAATATGTGCAATTAGGAACTTATCATGTATGATCACAAGATGCCTTACCATCCCAATTGAACCTTACAAAAGAGAGGTAGAAGCAAGCCAAGTATAAGCAACATAAAATTTATTAAATCTAAGCTTGAATTAAGCCTGGCAAAACAACTACTCTAAAAGCACAAAAAGTAAACATATGTCACATGTTTGACTTCGAGAATTCGCTTAACAAGTTGTCCATCACTCTATAAACTCTTACACGTGTTAAAAACCATTTCATGCCTTATTTTAACATATTCACTCTACCTCTTACACTTGGCATTAAACACCTCACTTATGGCCAAAACCTCCATAAGGAATCAAGAATCAATCTTTATAGAAAAGAAATTTTGAAATCATTTTAATTTAGAAAACTTGTTTAAAAGCATTTTAGAATTAAAATAAGGTTGGACAAGTCAAAAGAATTGAGACAAAAATTTTAAGTATACTTTTACAAACATAGCATCCATATGCTAAGGTGGCTAGCGTCATAAACCGTGTAGAATTTAGCTGGTGCGTTATATCTAGTTAAGTGGCTCACAGATTCGCTAAAACCGTTGCTAAAACCATTCCATTTTCGTTCTTTTGGCAAGATCAAACCGACCTTGATTACCGGCCTTATCTGTTCTTGGTCATGATTCGTATCATCTTGGTATCAGAGACAAGTTCCGAAAAGAAAGCGTATGAAGTTGCTGTGAAGATTTATTTGTGTTTGTAAATTAGTAGTTGTTTTGTTCCTATTCGTGGAGACTAGAATTGGTCCGATTAGAGTAAGTTTCCAAAATATCAACTTACAAATTAATAACTCTGGTTCCAATTGTGCTCTGCTATACTCTGTTCTCCATTGCAAAAACAGGGGGGCGGGGTTCATTTCTATATATGGTCATGCATTTAAGTATATTGGTTATCGAAGTTAAGTCAGAAGTGCGTTTAAGTACTCTTGGAACTTTTCTAATTAGTTGTCTTAGGGTAGGGTTAGTGAAAATTTGGATTACAATTTCTTTACATCATAAATCCCATATTGAATATATATATTAAAGAAAAAGTTACGAATTTTAATCTGTGTTTTTTGTTGAGATATGATTTTTTCAAGTTATTCAATGTGTTATCCTGTTATAGTATTGCAATAATGGCCGAGAAAGTACTGTTGTGTTTACCGAATGGAAAAGACTAAGTGTCTAGTTAAGATTATGTATGTCTAAGCTAATTTGCTAAGAAAAGTTTTGTGTCGAATTTGAACTTTGCCGAGCTTCTGAGCTGAACTGCTAAATTGAAGTTATGTCGTACTACTTATTATGTCGAACCAAGTGATTCTAATAGCAAGACTGATTTCCAAATTGGACTATCTTGTTCAAACACTTGCCAAATTGTACCCAAGTTATTAAGCTCCTGTAATGTACCGAGCTTAATCGAGTGAAGGAGTTTGAGTTACCAAATTGATGTACAAACCGAGCTAATTATTGTTGAGTTATTAATATTTGCGATTCAAGCACTAATACCTTTTTGGCTATACTACTGCCCATTAGCTGCCAAGAAACTCTCTCTCTCATTAGCTTAAGTACCACTATTGAATTGAATATCCTTAACATGGCATATGAAGCTAAATACGAATATGACTATTATTATGAAGACGTGATATCACGAATTCCAAAATTTGATGGATGTAGCACTCCAAATGAATATATGAACTGGGAATTTCAAGTCGATTAGGTTTTCGAAGATTATTCATATCCCGAGCATAAGAAAGCCTATGTTATAAAGAACTCGATGATTAGCTTTGTGGCTACTTGGTGGAAGAGAATGATAAATCAAAGAATTGATAGGGGAAACATTGAGATCATTACATGGGAAGAGATAAGGTATTTGATGCGAAGAAGATTCATGCCTTGGGATCATCAAGACAAATTGTACGAGAGAAGACCCACCGATGAAGCTAACCTCTCTAAAGTACGAGATCAGTTAAAGGAGATTGAAAGACGGCTTGAAGTGTTCAAGGATGAAATAAGACAACAAAGGAATGCCGAGTTCAAGAGTATTGAAGGAGTATTTAAGGTGGTGGAGGTTGCTAGAGAAGCAAGTAATAAAGGGGAAAAGGACTAAGTCGAGTTGAAGTTAAACCCCCATGAGCATCACCCCAGATGGGAGGAGAAAGAATTGAGTTGTAAGGAAGTAGAAGGAGAGAAGGCTACCAAGCATGAACTTGTGAGACCAACATTGAAAGAATGTGAAGCTTTAACAATTCTTAAGTCAGAAGAGAAGTTTAAGATTTTACATGTTCAAACTCTCTGGGTTCATCACAAGATGTTTGAGCTAAAAATTGTATTAATCTCCTTAATTGATAATTGTTGGGCTCATGCCCAGTAGAAGGAGCCGAGGATGATGCCAACACTAATCATAGACCCGAGCCATCTCTATATCACTTTCCCAAGTTTTTACAGGTTAGTATTTAATCCCTGTGGGATTTGGAGTCGCTAATCACCAAGTTTCAGGTCAAAACTTCTCTAAAGGAGAGGGAATGATAAGATTATGAGTATCGACCCAACTCGACTACCAAAGCTAAACTTATCTACTTGCCAACTCATTTTGTCTTCCAAGCCAAATGATACTATCTCTCCTAAAAAGAGTGCCAAGAAGCAAAACACCTGATCCTCATCCATGCTTGACCAATTACTTACTCAACTTCACATCTACCGATATTCCAAGATATTACGTTTCTAAGAGTTGGATCCACTGGACAAGACACAGAGAGACTAATGCCAACTAACTCACATTTCCGAGAGTTAGATCCACATGGCAAAACACGTAGAGGCTAATACCGACTAACTTACATTTCTAGAAGTTGGATCCACTCAATAAGACACTAAGAGATTAATGCTAACTAACTTTAAAACTTGGTAATTATGGGTTATCCACTCTGGTGTCTCGGCCAAGGATATGCAAGGCTATTTCTAGGACATGCAGAATGATTGCATGCCGACTTTCCCTGTAAAACGAACAGTTTTGTATTTTTGTACATGTTTCTCTCTTTATTTTATTTATAAGCCCATTTCTTTAGGGTTAAGGGCCTTGTGCATTATTTACAATTTTGTCACGAAGGTTTAGGACTTGCTAAAATAGTAACATTTATAATAATATAAAGGTAGAACATGAATGAAAAACCTTTCTAAGTATTTTCACTTGAAAAGCCCTATCTTATTAGCTCTTATCGATCCTTTTATCAACGATTGTAGTAGATAACTCTATCACTTGAATTGATGCATCACATTTGGTGAGTCTTAAGCTGTATAAAATCTAGCTGGTATATCATATCCGATTAGGTGGCTTACGAATTCGCTAAAATGCTCACAAAACCCATTCGATTTTCGTTCCTTCGGCAGGATCGGACCCACCCCGACGATTGACCTTGTCTGTTCTTCGTCATAGTTCGTATCATATGGAATTATATGGTGGTATGCCTAAGAACTTAGTTATCATTAGGACTTACCATAGCAAACTTTAACTGAATGGGTCCTCCAAAATATCGAAGAAAAATAAAGAGAAATGGTTCACGAATGAACTGGAGTAGTTGATGTGAGGCTACTCGGAAGATGATGTGGCTCACCAAGGAACACAACACGACTTGACACCTCACTTGATATGATACACAAGTTGATGTCAAGGTCCACCTGTCACTAATCCTGAGCTACTAGGTAAGATTAGATAAGAGTATATGAAAAATGAACTTGGAGAGGATTGTCTCACAAAAATAGAATATTCAGTGTTTATTTGTCAAGTTATTTGTGACTTACAAAGGAAAGGGACTATTTATAGTAAGTCTCTAGGACAACATTACAAAATAAAGAAATTACAAGAAAGTATCTACAAAAAGGGAATTCCTAATACATACAAAAAAGAGTAAAAATGACAAAAGACAAAAATGGAAAAGTAGTACAATGTCAGGCGAGGTAAACAAGTGGCGGTGCAACATTGTTCCAATACGAAGATTCTCTGAATATAGTAGGTGAGGGGGACCAAGATTGTGTGGAAATAAAGAAGCCGAAACTAGAAGAGAAGAGGGTGACGAGAGAAATGGTAGTAGGTCAAGAGAAAACTACTCGACTGGTAAATAAGTCTCTCGTCACTTAACAAGAACCTCCCGGTAGCAGTTGGTTAGATTACTTGGCACTGGGTCTTAGGTAAGAGAATGGTCAGCATCATCACAGCCGAATGTATAGATCAACACATGACCATATAGGGAGCTCAAGGAGTCTATCCACCTTCCTTTGATGTAAAGTTTCTTGTCATTAGCAGGTTATCGAGAGAAGATTTTTCAAAGGAGGGATTGAAGGCCTCGAAGCCATACGTGAGTAATCAGATCGATGGTCGGCAGTTCATCAGTTCCCCGGGGTTGCTGAAAATTTGTCCTCAAATCTTGGTCTTCATCATCATTGAGCACATAGGGAGTCAAATCGAAGACGTTAAATGTGGTAGACACGCCGAAACATTCAAGTAACTCAATCTCATAGGTGTTATCATTAATGGGCCTCGGGATCCTATAGGGTTCATCTATTCTGGGAGATAATTTATTTATCCTCTTGTTAGGGAAGCGTTCCTTGCTAAGATGGACCCAGACAAGGTCCCTAGGGGTATAAATAACTCATCTCCTTCCATAGTTTCCCACTTTCTTCTATCAAGTTACAGTTTTAGCCAGTTGCTCGGGGATCTTTTGATGTAACCTCTTGAATTCTTTGGCACACTATAGGCTGGATTGAGTTTCTCTTTGTGTTGTCGGACTATTAATTAAGTCCAAAGGTAAGTTCAGGTTAAGTTCATAAACAATCTCAAACGGTGATGTTCTAATTAAGTTATGAGTTGAGCGATTGTAAGCAAATCCAATAATGGGTAAGCATAAATTCTAGTTATGGGAGTTCTTTCCAACAGTGGCACTCAGGAGGTTACCGATGGTTCTGTTAACTACTTCAATTTGGCAGTCTGTCTAGGGGTGGCAAGAGGTACTGACAAGAGTTTAGTGTCGAGCTTTCTCCATAGAGTCTTCTAAAAGAAGCTCGTAAATTTTGAATCATGGTCGAATACAAAACCTCCTCAACACTTTATGCAGTCACATAATTTCTTGCAAAAAAAGGTTAATGATGAATAAATCATCCTTAGTTCTATCGCAAGGAATGAAGTGGCCCATCTTGCTGAACCAATCGACCACTACCATGATTGAAACGTGTCTTTTCAGCGTATGGGGAAGGCCGAGCATGAAATCCATGCTTAGGTCGATCTACGGCTACTTAGGAATTGGTAAGAGTTTATATTCTCCATAAGGTTCTCTCTTCCCTTTTGCATACTTATACACCTTACACTTTTCAAGTATTCGGTGTGCATCCTTCATCATCCTAAGCCAGTAAAAGTGCTCCTTCAATATCCCAATCATTCTCTTTTCCCTAAAATGGTCGGTCAAACCCCTGGCATGAGCTTCTTGAACTAGTAGCTCTCTTGCAAAACCACTTAGCATGCAAATCTGCTTGCCCTTCATAAAAAACCTTTCACTCAAGTAGAATCCTTTTGTAGCTCCTCTAGCATTGCAACTGGCTACCAAGGGTCCAAAATGTAGGTCATACTCATATTGATTAGGTAAAGTGTCGAATCCAAGCACCTTAGCTTACAACATTATGATGAGGGTATGACGGCAAGAAAGTGCATCAGCTACCGTGTTAGTACTCCCCTTCTTATAGTTGATGACATAGTAAAAGGTCTCCAAGAACTCAACCTACTTGGCGTGATGCTGAGAAAGCTTCTACTGCCAGTGAAGATGCTTAAGAGATTCATGATTCGAATAGATGATGAATTCTCTTGGTAAAAGATAATGCTACCAGTTTTGGAGTATTCAAACAAGGGCATAGAACTCCCTGTCATAGGTTGAGTAATTCAGGGCAACACCTCAAAGTTATTCACTGAAGTAGGCAATGGGTCGGCACTCCTGTATAAGGACAACACCAATACCAACACCACACGCATCACATTCGACCTAAAAAATCTTCTTAAAATCTGGTAGGGTAAGTACTGGAGCAGACGTCAGTTTAGACTTCACGTCTTCAATGCTCCTTTGAGCTTTTTCTATCCATCTAAACTCAACATTTTTCATAGTCAATTCAGTCAACGGCGCAATTATGGAACTAAAGTTTCAAATAAATCTCCGATAGAACGAAGTTAATCTATGGAAGCTCTTGACTTTGGTAACACTAGTCAGCATAGACCACTCAATAATAGCTCTGACTTTTTCCTCATCAACTTGAACTCCCTTCCCTGAAATGACATATCTAAGAAATACAACCTTGCTTTAATAGAACGTACATTTCTTCAAGTTATCAAATAATTTCTCAATGTGTAGTATGTTAAACACCAATCTCAAATGTTCGACATGAATGAAGAGGTCGGTATTGTAGACCAAAATATTATCAAAATAAACCACAACGCATTTGTCGATCAACAATCTTAGTGCATGATTCATCAACCACATAAATTTACTTAGCACATTAGTTAATTCAAACGACATTACCAACCATTCGAACAGACCATCCCTTGTCTTGAAGGCCGTCTTCCATTCATCCCCAGGTCGTATTCGTATCTGGTGGTAGCCACTCTTCAGGTTAATCTTAGAAAAGATGCATGCACCGTATAACTCATCAAGCATATCATCAAGTCGTAAGATCGGTATCGATATTTGATAGTGATCTTATTGATAGCTCGATTGTTAATCCACATTCGTCATGTTCCATCCTTTTTCAGTACGAGTATAGCGAGTATGACATAAGGACTTATGTTCTCATGGACAAATCCGTAATCCACCAACTCATCCACTTATTTCTTCAATTCAACTGCCTACTCTAGATAGAGCCTGTAAGCGGGTTGGTTTAGTAAGGCAGCTCCTGGTTAAAGGTCAATGCAATGCTCAATAGATCTTAAAGGAGGTAAACTTTCCGACATCTTGGCAAGGAATAGGTTGGCAAAGTCTTGAAGTAGCTACTGTACTTCAACAAGTAAGTTCTTGGCTTCTCTAATCTCTAAGAATCTCCTGACTAAAAGGAGCACGTAGTCCTGAGCCTTGACTTCTCGTGCAAACTGAGCTTGGGAAGTCACCAAAGACTTCCGCTGTAAAGATTTAGCAACCTTTTCTTAAGCTTCTTGCATTTCCGTAGGACACATAGGTGTCGATATAATTTTCTTCCCATCCTTAAAAAACATATAGGTGTTTCCATACCCATCATGTAATACTCTCAAATCAAATAACCACGGTCGGCCGTATAATATATAAGAAGCATATATGGGAAGGAAATCACACAGCACCTCGTCCCTATACCTATCACAAATAGTAATCGGTACTCTAACTTACTTGGTAATGTATAGTCTTCCTTTCTTGTTCAGCCAGTGAACCTTGTATGGCTTAGGGTATGGAAGAGTTAGCAATTTCATGACCTTAACTACCCCTTGCACGATGAAATTTGTACAGCTCTCTCTGTCAATGATCACGGTGCATAGCTCGCCATTCACCTGGCAATTCGTATAAAAGAGGTTCTCCCTTTGCTCATTCTCGTTAACCACAAATGTACTAAGGGAACGTTGAACAACAAAGTAATACTTGGCCTTGCCCTCAGGAGGTATCTCGGCATCAAGGTCTTCCTAAAATTCTTCTAGCATATGATTAGTTACTACCTCTTCCTCTCCTTCACTTGCACTTTCTACTTTAAACTGGGGCTTATTTCCCTCTATGTTCATAACTCGAAGGTTTGAACATTGGTTGACTATGTGTCCATAGCCAAGGCGTTTAAAACATTTGATTTCTCGAGAATTCCTTCCTAAACTATGACTTAGGTCTCTTCGGATCTCAGGCTCCTTGGTCTTACTCTTTCCCTGGCCTTCTTTGGTCGACTTGACATGTGACCTCGGCGTTTCACCTCAGAACTGTTTGATACTCTATCATTCCTTGGTCAGCTTGGTAGGTCACTCTTATTCGGCATCAGAGTTCAGTTACTTGGCATTTGACTAACCTGGTTTCGCCGTTGCCTTGCAACACTCTAGGCCACACGGATGGTTTCACCTAGAGTTATGAGGTTTCGAAGTTCCATGATGTTACCAATCTTTGCCCGTAGTTCAGAGATGGACAATGCTATAGTTTAGGTCTGAATCTCGTCGACATTACATCATATCATGAGCAATTGGAACTCTCGGAGATAGTCGTCTACGGATATGTTACCTTACCTCAAGTCTTAGAGTCGTCGGAAAGTGTCTTATTCATAGTGTTCGAGAATAAACCTACTTTTCAGAACTCTCTTCATCTCATTCCACGTTCAAACCTCGCGTTGGGTCCTTAGGCGAATATTTTATAGTTTCTTCCACCATATTGCCGCATATCCAGAAAATTCTAATGCGGCCACTTTAATGCGGATAGCATTTTCATAATCGTAGAAGTCGAATATCTTTTCGATCTTCTTTTCCCAATCCAGGTATTCATCAGCATTACCAAACCCATTAAAGCTCAAAATCTATACCTTAAGATGTTCAACACCTCTTGGCGCTCTAAACTTGTGCTCATCAATCCCATCATATTGGTCTTCTCGTTCTTCGTACTCTTCCACTTCGTCCCACTCTAACCTCTTTCTCGTGACTTTATTAGTATGTCATTGTAGTGCTTGGTTCACTAAAAAGGCTTCAGGAGCTCGTTTATTCATTTACCTCCTTGACTTATCTCTCATTTCTCAACCTTGTTCAGTTACTCTCTTACGTGGTCCAGTTTCCAAGACCCCATTTACTAAGACAGCTAATTTAGCTACTATGGCAGCAAGATCTTGTATCTACTCATCAGTAGTACGTGGTGTTTGTCAGGTAACTCAACCATGACCATGAGCATTACTCTCAGCATCGTTAAGCTCTCCTGTACACTAGGATTTAACATTCTCAACACAAAGCTTCAAAAAATGTACTTCACATGGATGCCTACAATACACAAGTATCTCGAGCACAAATAAACTATCACTACACAGCTCTTGGTCTTAACCTCAAGCTCTTATACCATGAATTATATGGTTTGCTTAGGAGCTTAGTTATCACTAGGACATACCATAGCAAACTTGAATTGAATGGGTCCTCTAAAATATTGAAGAAAAATAGAGGGAAATGGTTCACGGACTAACTAGAATAGCTAACGTGAGACTGCTCGGAGGATGATGTAACTCACCAACGAATACAACACGACTTGACACCTCACTTGATATGACGCACAAGTTGATGTTAAGGTCCACCTGCTATTAATCTTAAGCTACTTAGCAAAATTACATAAGAATGTATGAAAAATAAACCTGGAGAGGGTTGTCTCACAGGAACAAAATATTCAGTGTCTATTTATCAAGTTATCTGCAGCTTATAAAGGAAAGAGACTATTTATAATAAGTTCCTAAGGCAATATTATAAATAAAGAAATTACAAAAAAGTATTTACAAAAAATTATATACAAAAAAAGGATTCCTAATACATACGAAAAAGGGTAAAAAAGATAAAAGACAAAAATGGAAAAGTAGTACAATGTCAAACGACATGGATAGGTGGTAGAGCAACATTAGTCCTGTATGTAAATTCTCTAAACACAGTAGGTAAAGGGGACCAAGATGTTGCAGCAATAAAGAAGCCAAGACGAGAAGAGGGTAATAAGAGAAATGATAACAAGTCAAAAGAAAACTACTCGGCTGGTAAGTAAGTCTCTCGTCTCTCGTCTCTCGTCTCTCGTCTCTCGTCACTCGTCACTTGGCAAGTACCTTTTGGCAAGAGTTAGTCGAATTACTTGGCACAAGGTCCTAGGTAAGGGGATAGTTGGCATCATCACAATCAAGTGTATAAATCAACGTATGACAATGTGAGGAGCGTGGGGAGTTCAGCCACCTTCCTTAGGTATAAAGTTTTTCATCATCAGTAGGTTACCGAGAGAGGATTCTTCTGGAAGGGATTGGAGGCATCAGAGTCGTACGCGAGTAATGGGACTGATGGTCGGTAGTTCATCACATCTAAACGCTAAGAAGAATCCACAGTTTTGTAAGTACAGGGCCTCATTGTTTGGACGGTAAGGAGAAGGGCATACGGATGCCATATACAATCTATAATTTTTTATTTATAGATTAGGAGATGCGACTGATCCTACTTCTAAACCTTATTTCCAATCCAAACATTATCCACCACTCCAAAACACATTTACCTCATCAAAACTCCTTCACCAACAATAAAAAAAAAAAAAAAACTCCAAAACACCAACATTCAATCAATATTGTCTCCTGCTTTCCTAAATTCAGCCCAACAACAGTTAATTTTTAAAAATCCAAATTGAAATAAGGAGTTTAGGGATTACTTACTTGATTTCTTGATAAGATGATACCCGAAATCCAAATCATTGTCGCTTAAATGCTGCAAAACACAAATTTCTTAAGGTTTTTCATCCATCCTTGGAGATAAAACTAATTCTTATTCATGTGGGTAGAGAAATGACCAAAATCCCTTGTTTTCCTATGTTTCCTTTTATCTCTTTTGATTTCTAGCACCTGAGCATCGGTGATCCAAATTTAGGATTGAATTTTCAAGAGAAGCTTGAGGGTTTTCTAACATGCAAAGTACAAAGCAAGAAGGTATGGGACAATTATAGCAAAGGGTTTACACAAAGTAAAAAGAATGGAAGGATGATGGGCTTACAAATTTCCTAAAGGACCATATGGCCCTAGACAGTTTTAGTTAATTACAAGCCATAACAACCCTTTAATGCTCTAAATATTTTTTCATTTCTCCCTTTCTAATTTTAAATATCTAGGTTTTATAACTCTCTTCACCCTTAATAGAACTTTCTTTCTCTAAAGTTCATTCATAGATTCTAAAATAACTCTGGATAACCTTTCCTCTTCTCTTCTTCCTCCAACTCCCATTTAATTTGACCTTTATTTCTTTATACTCTTATAACATTAACTTCCTCATACTTCTTTCATCGAGTTCAATTGCAACTCTAGTCATTACCTATTCTTCTTCTTCCTCCTTAAGTTAAGGGTCTATTTCTATCTTGCTTTATGAAGTGACCATAACTCATTCTACTTGTTGCCAAATTGAATCCTAACCTAATATACTAAATTACTCAAGTCCTTTCAAGTTCACGTAAGGTTGCTTCTATCTAACCTATAATACTCCATTACCACTCCTTAGTTTATCTGCTTACTATTATTTATGTCATATCGACTTCCTAGCTCTCTTAATTCATGTATAACCTTTATCTCTAATCTCCAAAGGATTTAAGTACTCTTTTTTTTTTTTGTATTACTCCTTTGTTTATTTCACTTTCCACTTGTTCATGATTGAACCATAACACCATCAAATCCCATCTTAACAGCCTAAAATCCACATATTATCTCCCATACTTTCAATGCCAATCCTCCACCATTGTATTTGTATAATGTAACTCAATCACAATACCTACTTTAACAATGTCATTTTGCATATCAGTCGTTAACTTTTATTGATTTAAAAACATGGAATAACATCAAGGGAGCTAACTTCTAGTCTTGATACAACCTTGAACAACACTACGATTCTCAAGTAAAAAGCATACAGTTCTACATTCTACCTCAACTTATACTTAGTAGCTTCCATAATTCAACTTTAAGAATTCTACTATCTCCTCACTTTTTATACTATTATTGCACTTCACTCCTCAACTACTTAAGTTTTTTGCTTGTTCCTAGTTCAATAATAGAATATAAGAGGAAGTCTCACTATTTCTATCATTATTATTCTTATACATATACACTTTTGATTGATTAAGCCATATTAATAAAATAATTACTTTTGTAGATTATAATGAACTCAATTCATTTACTATCACCACTTTTACGTCTTTTAAGATTGATGAATAATTTCTATTGGCTTCTGTAGGTTTATTAAATTTCATTGTACTTTATTATTCCTTGTTACTTCTTTTGTTATCACTTTACTACTACTACTATCACAGTAGCTCATGTTATACTTATTGATTATTTAATCTCATCAAGACTTGTTATATATTGTTAATCTACTTGTTATTCATAGATGAAATTTCTTGTTATATTAATATCGAGCTTTAATGTTTAGTTATCATCATATATCTTTTCTCACTTTAGTTTTTTTTTTTTTTAATACTAAGGAGTTTCCATATTATACATCTCAGTATTCATACATATAGATATAAGGTCAACAATAACATACATGATGACTTAGACCAAGACAAGACTGATAACTCGAATTGATACACGATATTGGACTCAACATGATATGCCAACATGGTTGACAACACTGATAGATTGAACATAACTCTAACTTACCATGAAAGGACTCATTAACTCCAACTTATGTGTATACGTGCTAATATACTTATGAACACCAAATCGTCCTTTAATCTTTTACTTTATTTATCACTATTGTCATCAATTTTGAATTTTTATACTTATTAATTATTACATTATTGCCCACTATAGGTAATTTAATGAAGTAGTTTCTTATTTTGCCTTAATGTAAAAGTCAGTATTTATAATTCTCAAGTTTTGATTGTATTGTAGATTTTGGTCAATATATTACTTGAACCTATTGAATCCTTTTTACTCAATAAATAATTATGCCTTCTTATTTAATACTAACTACAAACTTTTAGTTCTTTATAAAGGTTAAAGTTTTTTATTACTTTCTTGATGTTCACAAATTTACACTATTGAATGCAAATTTAAAATTAAATAATTTAGATAGCATCTTGGAGTCTTAGTTATGGATGTGCTTATAAATATATTTAGATAACAAATTGTTAAGTTGTCACCTTATCATTATTATAAATTAAGTTTTTTATGGTTAATTCCTTACTAAGTATTTTATGTATTTTAATGAGCACACTAAGGAGGCTTGCCACATTAATTCTAGCTTTATCTTCATCATGGCAATCCAACTCTTCTCCCACCACACACTTAGGTGAGCTATAGAATGATACAAAAATATTAAGATGGAAACAATAAGAGAGACAAGTACTTAAAATAAATAAATATAATATGTAAAATATAATGAGAAATCAAATAGAACATAGACATAAAGGTTTGACATTACAAGAAACATAATAACTAAAATAGAAAAATATAAATACTAATTAGTAGCAAATAGTGATATAATGATAAGGAAAGATAACTAAGGTAAACCAAAACAACTCACTTCAACAACCTTCAGTAAGAACTACTTTCACTGATCTAAGTGCATCCCTTTAACTACCTTTTCTTTTCATGTCTCATTGTCATAAAGATTTAATACTTAGTGGTCTAAGAATCCTTTAACTAAATTTCCGATACCACTTAAACTGTAATGCTTCAGAACTCGGGGTATTGTAAACCACCACTTGTCCTTATCATCTACTAAAACATTAGATATAAAAAATTACTTAAATTTCCAAAATTATCTATCAAAATATCAAAATAATTCTAATAAAATTTAATTTTTCTAATAAAATCAAAATAACTTCTAAATAAATTTTATAAAACTCTAAACAAGAACTTACTATTTACAAAATAAACTTCAACTATCCTACCTTAAAGCTATTCTCACAATAGAAATTCTACCTTCCATTCCCCATCCTAGTAAACTTGACGATCGAATCCAAAATTATCAAACTTTTTAGCTTCTACTAAAGTACCCATACCTGAAAATTTTAATATGAGGTGAGTCGAAGTTCAGTGCAAAAATACGGAAAATACATGCACATAATACGCATAATCACAAATCACATGCAAATATATTAATAACAAATGTAGTAAACACCATTTATTATCTTTGATTATTAGCCGGTAATCAATATAGTTTTGACATCCCAAGACTTAGAATAACTCATGTCCCCTAACACAAACAATATATATATATATATATATATAAAAGATAAATATCGGTGTAATTTCTATCCATCACCCTAGTTACCATTCCTAGAAGTTAGTTAGGTAGCTTCAATACAACACTTCCACTCGGGGCAAGTCACATATGATCACTAGCTACCTTATCAACCCAATTGGATATTACCAAAGGGAGGTCGAAGCAAACTAAGTATAAGTAGAATAAAATTTATTAAATCTAAATTTGACCTAAGTTTGGTTAAATAACTACTCTAAAGAAGCACAATAAGCAAACAAATATCCCGTACTTGACTCCGAGAACTTGCTTGACAAGTTATTTATCACTCTACAACTTGTTACACAAGTCAAGCAACTATTTTAGGCCTTATTATAACCCATTCACTCTACATCTTACACTTGGCATCCCAACATCTCACCTACACCCTAAGGTTCTACAAGGAATCAAGAATTAATCTTCAAAGGAAAGAAGTTTTGAAATTATTTTGATTTAGAAAATTTGTGTAAAAATGTGTTATAAGAGTTTTAGGATAAAAAATAAGGTTGGAAAAGCCAATGGAATCGATATAAAACTTTTTGTGCATTGCTACAAACATGGCATTTGGATGGTAAGGTGGTTAGCATTTGAATGCTCAAAAGAACTCATAATTTTGTGAGTACAAGGCTTTAGCATTCGGATAGTAAGGAGAGGGGCGTTTAGACGCCACACATAATATGCAATTTTTTGCAAATTACAAGATGCAGTTACTCCTCCTTTCAAACCCTACTACAAATCGAAATGCGATCCACCACTTCAAAACACCTTTCACTCATCAAAACTCCTTTAGCAACAATAAAAATCCTCCAAAACACCCACATTCAATCAATTTCGACCCTTTCTTTACTAGATTCAACTCAACACTAATCAATTTCCACAAAACCAAATTGAAATAAGGAGTTTAGTGATTACTTACTTGATTTCTTGACAAGATAATGCCCGACACCCAAATCACCATCCCTTAAATGATGCAGCAAATCTCTTAGGATTTTTCGTTCATGCTTAGAGAAAAAGCGAAGTTTTATTCATGTGGGTAGAAAACTTACTAAAATCCTTGTATTCCTGTGTTTCCTTTGATCTTTTTTTATTTCTAGCACTCGAGCATTAACGATCTAAATTTTGGATTAGATTTTCAAGAGAAGCTTGAGGGTTTTCCAATGTTAAGAGTGTAAAGTAAGGAGGTGAAGGAAAGTTATAGGGAAGGGTTTACATATTGTAAAAAGAACGGAAGGATAATGGGGTTACAAATTTCCTAAAGGATCATATTTCCCTCAACAACTTTAGTCAATTATAAGTTATACCAACCCTTTAGTTCCCTAAATATTTTCTTATGTCTCCCCTTTTAATTTTAAAGTCCGAGTTTTACATGAGGATTAACAAAAGCAATTTTATTTAATTATCATAAAAGTACTAAGAAAGAGAACCAATTAGCAAGGAAGAGAGTTGTTTTTGGAAAAGAATCAAAAGGGGGAAAAAATTTAGAAATGACTATATAATATATCTGCTTATCTAATGTAAAAGCAACAAACATGAGAAGTGGATTTTAAAAAAGAATAAAATGATTAAAAGGACAGGAAAAATGTTTGGTCATGTATTATAGTGTCTTTTTCTTTTATGCCTACAACTGTTAAATTATTAAGGGAAGAGATAATCAAATCCAGTCTCTCCTATTAGGAGATCATCATCGTTCATGTTGTTAAACTATAAGGATCTTGGCCATGTAAACTATACAGTGTATACTTCCAATATATATGAGTAGTTACTTTTACTCAGTAGGTATTATTTAAAAAATAATTCACATAACTTCAACTTTAATTTCAATTTCTTGCTCATATATTTTTTACACTAAAAATAAAGCACCTACAATATAGGTGCCTAAAAATATAAATTAAATACATAATAAAAGATTAAATATTTAGTTTCTCGTATTGCCAAAAAAAAAAAAAAATTCAACTATGAAATTGCATAAAAGTTTTAAAAATTTAAGTTATATTATAATGACTATCATATAACCAACTCATTTTCTTTTAAAGTAGGTTGGGCTAATTTGATAATGATGTGTGTTACACCAAACTTCTTCTTCCCTTTGAATAACAAAGAAATAAAAAGGTACACAATTGATTGGCGGTATTTATTTACTTTTCTATTTGAATTATTAAATTTTTTATTTGAGTTTCCAATATTTTTTATATTTTACAAAAGAGAACTTGCGTTAAGTGCATGAAAAATTTCTTCCAACCTTAAGACGCGTTAAATGAGAGTGAAATAGTTTTTGGAACTAAATAGTCCGCGAGACTTGGGGATGTAGTATGGAACCCTAAAGAGCTGAGAAGGGAACTTAGGATTGAAGAAAATAGATATGTGCTCAAGGGTGACATTGAAACCGTAGGTTGGACGCGAAATGCATGAAAATGTTACTGAGATCACCAGCGGACTTGTGGAGTGCCAAAATTAAGTGGTTCAGATTTCGGGAATGATGTTGCGCAGTGATGGGCTTGAGATTCCCAGTCTTGATCCAAACATCCTGGACTTGCTTGAGGAATACCACAACTTATTTGATGAATCACAAGAACTGTCCCTTTTTGTAGCCATCAATAGACTTGGGAACCGAGCCCGGTACGGAATCGGTAAGCCACAGCACGCTTCAACAAAAGGTTGAACCATCATCGACTTGTCTAGGACTAGTTCCAAGATGGTTTAATAAACTTAGCAATTCATGGCCAGTTTTAGAGCTTGTGAACCAGACTTTTCAATTTTTTTTTTTTTTTTGGTTTGCAATTTATATGTAATTGTACCATAAAATATACTACAAATTATATGTATGTAATATGCTATATAATATGCAATACGTACATATTATATTACATATAATAAACTATTATATATCGTATTATATATTTAATGTGCTCTACATATTTTACATATATATGTTAATGTATATATGAATTACAATCCAAAAATTAAAATATATACATATATGTTTCAGATAGGATGGTAAGCTTAAATCGTTTAAACGGGTATAAATCAATAGGTTTTAAGTTGATTAAGACCCCATCTTATACTAGATAGTTTATAGTTTAAAACTAACCCTTCTGTAGATTTAGTCATGACTAAAAGATACACCTATAAAAAGAGTATTAACTGAAAGTTTACGTCCATTTAAATGCTCCCCTTGACTAAAAGATACACCTATAAAAAGAGTATTAACTGAAAGTTTACGTCCATTTAAATGCTCCCCTCAACAAAAGGATACGATAGGAAAAATGATATATGGATGCTAATACAATCTTGTCATAGTCCTTATGCCTCTACAATGACTTTGGTGAAAAAGAATGATGGAATATGGAGAATGTGTATATTGGTAATTAAAGAATTAATTGATAAATTATGGGATACTGTCTATTTCAACAAGTTAGGCTTTGATGTAGCTATTTCCATATTTGTATAGAAGATTAGTATTAATCATACTCACTTCCAGTTAACACAAATAAGGAATAAGCAGAGGTGGGTAAGTGTTCCCACTATCATTAACACACGTACACATTCTCTAACTCATTGCCTAGCATCTTTCTCTAACATTGGGCAAATAAGACATAACAGTTATCTTCTTGTAATAAGTAACTTAAAATCCTTAATATCCTACCCAACACTCTATTATGATATGAATGCAATAGTTTCTTCTTTTAAGTCTACTTAGGGACCTATGACTACCCTTTCTTTCCTCCTTATTCCATGTCATAAAGTAAAATAGCTACAATCTTTTCCATCTTGTAGCTTGACAACAATCCCTTGATACCCTTCCTTTATCAACAAACTCTTCTTTAATTCTTTTGTGATCTAAAATAAGTAGTCATCATCGTAGAGTTCAAGCCTAATTCTCTTACTCTTGATAGAGCATCACCACCCATATTAGAGTGCCCATTTTTTAATTATATCTCATACTCCATGCCAAGCATTTTTATAAGCCATTTTTGTTGACTAGAAGTGACTTTTCACTGCTTAAATGTGTATTTGAAGTCATCAATGATTATTCTCATGATAAATTTCCTACAACAAATACTACCTCCATTTCTCTATTGCTACAACAAAGTCAATATTTCTTTTACATGGATTGATAGGTCTTCTTAGGGCGTGCTTAAATAAGTAATATGATGCTTGTCTTGCATAAGAACATCCTTAATTCCATCTTGGCGATTCGTTGCAAAAGACTTTGTATAATTTAGAAGCCATAGTACTAGCAAACGTCTAATGGATTCTTTAATCTTTTCAACAATTGCATCTTGGCCCAAATGAAATAAATCCTTCTTAAGTAGCTGTAGTAAGGGTTAATCTATTGGCCCATACCCTTGTACAAACCATATGCTGTATTCATCTAACCTTAAGAATTCCCTTAATTGCTTTAAAGACTTAAGCACTAACTGTTACATTATCGCCTATATTTACTTTGCGTAATTTGATAGCCAATCTATAGTAATCATGTGGATAAGGTACTTAATATGAGTTAAAAATAAAAATTTACTATTCTTGAAATAGTCTCTTCTTCTTTAATATTTCAGAAATTACTTGTAAATGGAAATAATGCTCTTTAATAATAGGCTATGCACCAAAATATCACCTAAAAGAATAGAAACAAACATTAGCAAGCAAGGTTGATCATGCTTACTAGGCCATAGACAATTGATAATGTATTAGTCAAGCCAAACGACATGAATAAAAACTCCTGATGCCACTCTTGTATCTTAAAAGTAGTCATATATATCTTCAAGGTGCATCCCTATTTAATAATAACTAGATCTCGACTCCTGTTCACTGAAGGTACTTGCCCCATGTAATTCATCAAGTCATCAATAATAAGAATGGGAACCTATCCGTAGCAGTAAATCTGTTCAGCTCCTTATGATCCACATACTCGCACCAAGGTTTATCCTTTTCCTTCATTGATGATACCAATAGGAAAGAAAACGCACTATGCCTTGCCTTAATAATTCCATTTCTAAACCAATCCTTCGCTATAGTTTTGCACGGTCAAGTGCCTATGAGGCCTTAAATTCGCAAGATTTCCTTGTTTCTATAAATAAATCCTATAATCATGTCCATAATAAGGGGTTAGTTCACTAAGCTCCTAATTTCTTCATCAAGTCCATCATTTGTGGGCCTAAGGATTAACTCATTATTCATTTTTTTCCCCCACTAACAACCTGAAGTGCATTTGGCCTCCACCACCCACAACCCCACCCACCCAAAAAAAAAAAAGAAAAGCCAGGGAGAGGGACGGATAGAAGAACCTAAACTGCACACATATATTATACCTAGAGCTAGAGAGCCATTTAAGGTATTACCTTAATTAAGTGCATGGTGATTTAGCTGCCCCGTAGATTTGGCCTTTCCATTCAAATTACGTCGTAAGTGTTGAAAATTTCGGTAGGCCCTAGGGTAGTTGGCTACGGCAGTCGAAGCACTAAGTCAAACCCATCTAAAGGCCATTAATACAACATAGCAACATATTTGCTTACCTGCATCACCCTCTGGAAGTCGTTTATCTTGAAATTGAAAACTAAGAAGTGGTGCCATTACCTGCATGACACACTTACCACTTAATATATACGAGCCATATACAACGGATAGGGACCAATTTTTATAAGCTCCTTTGGAGAGAGTCCTTAAGTTACTGAGAAACTTAGTTGAAATTGTCTGCAACCTATCACCCTTAAACTGATAGGTGCTTAAAAGATGTTTGATGAGTTGATGACCCATTGAGTCAGCCTATTGCTATTAGGTCAACTGTGACAATGGGTTACATGTATACTTAACCACATTTTGTTAGCATGTAAAATTTTATAGCAAAAATTACATCGGCAGATTCTACAAAAATATCATACAATAACAAACACACACAAACCCAAAAAATAATAATAATAAAAATAAAAATTCAAAATAGTCCTCCCAAAAACCTTTATTGCATTCGAGCGTTGAACCCTGCATTCTGGAAGTTTCAACTCTTCAGAATCTCAATCCACTGCAATTTTTTGTTACAATTTCTGCATGTGCACACCTCATTTTCCCCTTTAAGCTTCAACATTAAATTTCATGGAAAACAAGTTTCTGCAAAGTTTCAACTTTGTTCTAGAGGGTTTTCTGTCGTGGCTTCCCTTTAGATGAGAAAGAAAAAGGGCAATGCTTCGACAACTAAAGAATACAATTTTCCATGAATATGCTCTTTGAAAAATGACAGAATATTAACAATGCCTAGCCGAACAGAGAGAGCACTAAACCTTTTCTTTTATAATAATGGCAATTGGATACTTCGGCAGTTTATGTACTATGTAATGTACTAGGCTGATTTACACCCACAAAAAAGTATTGTGCAACAATAGCTAAAGAAGCAGCAATTAATAAAAAGCTCATTGCGCCAATCTTCTGCAACAATGGACGCATGTCTTTCCTATTGTCCTTCATATTGCCATTGGCTGTAGACTTAAGTAGACCAGAATCAACAGACTTCACTGGTGGGATCTTCGTAAATGATGCATACGAGTCGACTTCTTCCTTTGTTAATGCAGGCTTCAAAGACTTCCTCACAATCTGAAAATGTCGATTACAAACAGCAGTGGCTTGCATGTTTTCACGCAGGGCAACAATTCCAGCTTCTCGACATAAACCCTCCAGTTCGGCCCCTGTAAATAGCTCCGTATCTTCTGCTATTTTTTTGAGATCCACGTCACTCCCTACCTTCATGCGCCTAGTATGCACGCAGAGAATCTCATAACGGGATTCCATATCTGGAGGGGGCACGTAAAGAACCTGTAATTCAAATCGCCATGAGTAAGAATTTCCAAGGAACAGAATGCTCCCTCTAAGCAGCCTGTGATGTCAACATTGCACCATAGATCCACGTAGTTTTTAAAAATAAATATACAGAAATATGACTTCTGCCTAAATCTGAAGTAGACATGGATTTAGTCAACTGCCAAGTCGTTAGATGAATATGCAGGTACCTCAAACTAACTGAATTTTAGTTCATAATAAAAAATAAATTCAGTTTGACACTCTTTTTTGAACTGTTCTTTCAGGAAGGGCTTCAAAAGACAAGCTTGATGAAAGAAAGTAACCTTAGTCCCCACAAGCACAATCCAACAAGAGAAATGTCTTTCCAGCAGGAAAAAGACAATAGCAATATCTTACCGAGTCAAAACGTCCAGGACGCAGGAGTGCAGCATCAATTGCATGGGGACGATTTGTAGCAGCTAGTACAAGGATGCCCTGTATAAAAATTGAGTATTTATTTCCTCTCTTTGATGAATGCAGAATCACATAAACCTATCCACTGAAGCATGATACTTACTTTTGCTTCTTCTAAACCATCCATTTCAGTTAGCAAAGTAGATAACAGCCTCTCTCCTACTGAACTGCTGCTGCTTGATTTCCCACCACTGCTAGTTAAACCGTGTATAGTTAAGAATTCATGTCATGACACACATGTGAATGAACCCGCATTTACTTGCAAAAACCAAACATAAGCCAGAACATTAGAATTGGCTATATAATACATGCACCATAACATGCCCATGTACTAGGTTTCTTCTTTGGATACAGATGTCGCCGTGTAAAAGAGAAGACTAATTTACCCAAGAAAGTAGAAGAAATCACCTCCAAACATCTATATAGAACAACAAACTTTGGTGCACCTAGTGAAGGGTGGGACCAAGGAACAGCCATTTCTGGGTCTCGAACCGCTACGTAGTTTGGCCCTAGGTGGATCCATCGCCAGTTGGCATTATACCAGCAGGTCTAAGTTCTAGTTGTTGGTTTCTTTATTTATTTGTTTTTTATATTAGGTAGGAGGGAACTGCTCCATAAACACCTTAGGCACAACTGAAGCAGATAGAGATACTTAAGATGCTACGTGTAAATGTAATAATTCTGGTCAATTTCTCAAAGATTGATTCTTCATCAGGCACAAGGCACGTAGAATTATCATTGAAGAGGCATTAACTAGTAAAAAATGGCAGGATGATATCTGTCCATGCACAACATATTGCCCACAACTATGAAAGGAACTGAGGATGTATTAGTTTCATAGGAATTTTATTTTTCAGAAAATGGCATTTTTGCTATTAGGTGTCATCTTAAGATACAAAAATGTGATAATGGTTTCCAGAGTAATAGTAATGAAACATCTGTTTCCAAGTACAACTATGTGGAGCCATCAGTACTAAGAGGGTATTTCCCATCCCCCAAGTCAAACAATGAAAGCTACTTGAAAACACTTGTCGAGGGAATTCATTAAAGGCACACTAGTGCTATGATGCATGAGAAACTATAAGAGAAGCCAAATATTTACAAGATATCACACAATGAAAGGTTATCAAACATGTCTAAAAGTGAAGGTGCAATATGTTGAATCTTTTCCCCAGTAACCACATTAAATATTTAATAACAAAATTTGATGAACTTCAAGGAGAATCAACAGCATGTTAAAATTATTGTTGCAAAATGCGAAAACATAATTACATAGAAATTACTCACCGTTTGCTTGCTATCACATCAGCCTCGTCAAAAAATATTATGCTCGGTGCTGCTAGGCGAGCTCTACGAAAGGTGCTACGAAGTAATGCTTCTCCTTCTCCAACATACATTGAATACAGTTCTGCACCACTGAATCACAAAACTTCAATCTTAATATCCCATATTTTGCATTCAATAACTAGCTCATGTTCCTTTCTTTGGTCATTTGAAGAAGATTTTGAACAAGCAAAAGTTTTTTGCACAGAAAAAGACATTGGGTTACCATCAACAAGAGAGGACAATTATCAAGCAAAAGGTAAAGAAGGGTCCATCTTCACCCACTCAAAAACACAGGGTAGAAAATTATCAGCATTTAGAAACTTACATTGAAAGTTTGGAACGATCTGATTTTTCTTATGCATATTGTCCAAAACATAAAAGTGACAATCAAAATGAAAAATCATATACTCTAATTGCATCCAAAAGCACGAAACCAAGCCTTCTTCAAATTATCTTGCACCACTGCAAGTTAATATAAGACCAAGCATTTCACCTTCGCAAATAGAAGTCATGCTCATTGGCAATAATCCACAGACCAAACAACTCTTATTCCTAACTAAATTGAAAATATTGAGACAACCCGGATAAACTTGGAATTCATGGATAAAAACAATGCTTCAACCCAGAGGCATCAATTGGTGATTACATATTAAGTTTGATTTTGGAGATGTGATTACATTTTAAGTGCTAATATTAGATTTGAAAACTTATGCTCCTCCTTTTAGACAACAAATTTCAATCATAATTAGTTAGACCCAAACGCTTCTGCTTCACTGATATGATTTAGCAAGATCTACCAGAGGAACTCACATGAACCCGCTCTTGGATGGGTTGAAGGGGTGATGTCAAAAATACATAGGAATGCCATTGACATGTCCTTTGCATCTTAGTTAAAACGAAAAAGTTGATCAATGCAATGGCACAGGATGCAAGGTTGCAAGATTAGGAAATGTCAATCCGAAATTCCAAAAGGGCACTCATACTTTTAAGAGCTAAAGACATAAGAGCCCAAACCTTAAGCCAAAATCCATATAGCTCCTCCACTAATCATCACCAGCCTCATTTCCACGACTTTCACAAAAAACAAGTGACACCCTTTGTAATTCATCAAAAAATCTAGAGCAACCTTTTCTTCTAAATGCACCACTTTATCAGCTCCTCCAATCTTCTATAATATCTTCAGCTCTTCCAATCCCCATAACCTTCACAAACCCAAGTGAATTTTTCTCCTAAAAAACTTTGCTCTCCATACTTCCTCAGCTTTTCCAAACACCCATGGATCTTTGATACATTGCCTTCTGAAAAGCAAATTCAGTGCAGTTAAAGACCAACATATGGTATCTGGTCCTCAGATATCTTCCAACTATCCCAGTTGGCACACATAATCACCAAGTATCGGTATCCTTGCAGTCCTCTTTTTTCTGAAACTTGTAGAAGAGTACAAAGAAAGCCTAACTCTTCAGTTTTATCCACTATGATACAGCACCTCTATGTCTGCTCCTTTCTTCAATATAATCCTTCCTACATCAAGCCAAAGTTATACCGTCACAATTGACAAGCTCTTATTTTGATTCCTGCAGTTTCTTCCAATCTTTCACCCCAATCTGGTTGAACATCTACCACATTCAGGGGCTAGACTCTGACAAACAAGGAATTTGAGTATATATGTGCACAAGAGAGCGTGTGCTTGTTTTGTGTAGCCAAAGTTTAAGTTGAAAAGAGGAAATTCTTTGCCAATAAATATGAAAAAGTGATATGCAGGTGAAACATTTGAGGTTAAAGATGTGGTTTACCATTACCCTATAATTACTTTCCAAATAATAGAAAAAATAATTATAAGGAACATACCAGTGCATTCACTAAAAATTTTTTATTGTCTGCAAATTAAGAGGAAAAGTTTCATCACCAAATATAACATTCTTGACAAGCTTTGTCTTGGAGGCACTAAATTGTCTCTCCTTTGATAAATGGTAATCGTAATAAAGCATGAGTAAATAGCACATCGGTTTTATTAGATAGAATAGATCAATTAACAAGGCCATCTCCAGAGATTCCAATTACATCTCTTTCAACTTCAAAAACTGAGTTGACCAATAAAATTTCCAAAAGTTTCCATGTTATGTCAAAGATCTGCAAGATAGATTATCCTAGGATAAGCAGCTTGACATGCTCAGATATCTAAAGGATTTATTTATTTTCGTTTGGGGGCAAGTACTATAAAGGAGATTGTTTCTTCACTTTAAAAGTTTCAAGTAAAATACCTCAAAGAGAAAAATGAAGATTGAGCAGCATTTGCTGCAGCTTTAGCAAGAGTAGTTTTAGAGCACCCAGGAGGCCCATGCAAGAGAACACCACGGACAGGTGATATTCCCAGCCTAGAAAAGGTGGTGAAATGTTTGATAGGCCACTCAACAGCTTGCTGAAGTTTTTTCTGACATTATTGTAGGGAGTCAATGATCAAGCCACCACTCAGAATTAGGCATTTATATAAGAAAAGATATATCAATGCATACCTTCACACTCTTCAGTCCTCCAATATCATCCCATGAAACCTTTGGAATTTCGACAGTAACTCCTCTTGTAACACTTGGACCAACACTGGATTTAGCATGCATCCAATCGTCCATGGTTACAAGAAGCTCACCAGGTTCTTTTCCTGCATCTGTCACGCTGTTGAGAGCAGTAATTACAGCTTCACGACACAAGGCTTCTAAGTCAGCTCCAACGTATCCAGTGCACATTGAAGCTACTGTCCTCAAATCAACAGATGCATTTATGGGGACGTCCTTCATATAAACCTAAAAATAATTTTATTAAGACAAAAAGAGAAGTATCATCAAGTAAAGGACAATAACAACTGAAGAAAAAGATTCTAATAAGTGGGTCTAATATTATAATTCATCCTTTCGAGTTATGAGATGAAAGCTTGTGAAGTAAAGGACATCACCAACTCACTCACTAGCAATATAGCCTCTCAATACAAAAATTCAGTTACCTGAAGGATTTGGAAACGTTCTTCTTCAGTTGGTGTAGTGACTTCAATGGCATGACCGAAGCGGCCATTTCTTCTGAGTACAGGATCAATGGCCTCAACCCTACAGATAAAACAAACATGGTGAACATATTGGGAAAAAGTTGCAGCAATTCCACCTGAAGTACAATCACTAGCTACTGTGGCTACAGGTTCACAGAACAGTACTGTTCACAATATAAAGGAGTGAAATACTTGTAATATAGATTCAATATAGAATATTAATAACTAGTCTATATACAGCTAAAAGAAGAGAAGAAGTTATTATAGGATATGATTATATGATGGTTCTGATGCTGTTTGTTTCGAAAAAATGCTATGAGTTCAACCTGTAAACTAACACAACATCATGCAATAGGACAATGTGCATTGGTCATGAAGAATAAGGCAATACCTTGTTTGTACATTTTGCAACCTGATGATGTTAGATGTGACAAATGACATGGCAGAGACAAATTCTTATAGGTTCTTCTTTTTTTTTTTTTTTTTAACTAGAAGGAGTAAGATATATTAATTACATACATATTGTCTAGTACCTTCAAAGATAAGAAATGGGTTAAGGATAACCTGTTAGTTGAAGCAACCACAATAACTTGTAGTGCTAATGGCAATGAGGGCCTGTTTGAGTCCATCAGTGTCTTTAACTGATATGTCAGACGAACAGCTTGTGGTCTTCTGCACTTCACACATGACATTAATACAGATAAGAATCTGACATAATATTCTTATGACAGGAACAAGCTAAAAACAGTCAAACCAGCATGCAGGAAGGCTATTTATTCCAAATTCATCAAAGTTTCTTCTAGGAAGAACACAGTCTTTCTTAACTTCCATTTTGAACCAACTGCACGATGAAAAGGCGGAACACTTGCAATTCCTAGAAAGGAACAGATATTACATATTAGTACTTTCCTGGATGTTTACTACTTCTAATAAAGGTCTAGGCCATATCACACTTATGAAGTTAATCTAGTAAGAAATATGGTTCAACCACCAACATCTTTGTCCTTACTGGATAATTGCTATATAGTATAATTATTTAGTTTTCATCCAGTAAGTACACTTAATTGCCAGGCTGATGCCTTGCACTAATTTCCACTGTATCCAAATGGTATTGTAATATTTTTCGAATTCAAGTTTTCCTTGACACAAGTAATGGCGCATCCACATATAAAAGTTTTTTCTTGAGCTAAGTTGCATACTTGGAATCACAACGAGGACAGAGGACATCTATCTCATCTACGAATATAACCGATGGCTTCCCCAACTTTGCATGAGAGGATGCCTCCGCAAAGGAATCTCGCAAAATTCGCTCACTTTCTCCAGCTTCCGCTTTGTGAACTGAATGCGGACTGCAATGTATACATCAAGTTTAAGCTGTGTTAGAGCTCCAATTGAACAAAGAATTGACACATAAAAAAGTTGCCACCGATTGCATATCCTCATTTAGATAAAACTCAGAAAAGTTGCAAGACAGCAAATTTATTAACAGAAATAGTGGTTAGAGTCACTTTAATTTGCAAATGCAAGCATAATCATCTAATGGAATTAGAAATTAGGATTGCTGTACCTGATAACAGTTAAATGAGCATTGCATTCCCGAACAATTGCCCTTACCAAGCTTGTCTGTAAAGAAAGCCAGGGTATCCAAATAATATTAACTAGAGAAAGTGTCATGAGCTATAACCACGACAATGCAAATGATGTTAGGACACACGTATCTCAGATCTAAGTAGAGAAACCAATCAACATCATCTACATCACTCAGGAGGATCCTACATAACTTCAAAACCAGATAGTAATAGCATATATTACTACCCACATACAACATCGTGCATATCTCAATTCACTATGGCAAATGAGCAAACTGAATAATGGCAAAGCGCCAGCCCTAGGTACATGCATCCATTTTTATTGCATATATTTAAGGGGGAAATGATACTGATTCTGGGATCATCTGTTCAGGGGCTATATGATGAAAATTTTCGCCTAGCTTTTTGTGAAACACCTAATCAACCTGGGAAAGGGAGGTTTGTTCTTTCCAACCCTTAATAAGTAAATTGTGGAATTTTAAAATAAAATTTTAGATGTCATTTATTGATGACTCATTGTCATTCAAATTAAGATACAAAAATAATAATAGAAAAGTTTATCCAAAATCGAAAGTTTCTAGAACTGGATTAATACCGCCACATTGTTAATTATCAGTGTGAAATAAACCCATAAATACAATATGCATGTTACTATAATTTTTATTTCCTTTTTGCTGATAAATAAGAAACTGGAAAGCATCATTTTTAATGCACAAACTAGCACAATGCCTTCAAATGTATACAATTCATAACGGATAATCCATAAGGAGGAAGAAAATGAAGTACCTTTCCGGTGCCAGGTGGACCGTGTAGCAGCAGACTCGTCGGCCACTCCTGGAAAACGACAAACAACAGAAAAGGAAATTAGTTAGAGCAGCAAGAAATGGTTTTTTGAGATGCAGCTGAGGATTTACTCACCTTAAGACCAATTTTTTGGGCTTCACGAGAGTAGAGAAGAGGAAAAGTGATGAGCTCTCGAAGAGTTTCAAGAGCTTCTCTATTGCCACCTATAGCTTCTTCAGCTTTCCATGGTTTTTCTACGCTGCCGTTCTCCATTGTTCTCGACTCATTAGTTACTATAGACATTTTATCAAATAGTTGGAGTGCTCTGAATAGTCTACCTCAGCCTACAGGTTAAAAAGGAAGGAAAAGAAAGCAGAGCCCTTTTCAAGCTCTTGTAAAGAATGATGAATATGTTGCGTTTGTTCAACTGGTCCAGCCGAGTCGGTTCCTGAAACAGGCAGGACTGTGTATCAAACTACTCGGCTCTTCGGCTCTTCGGCTCTCGTGCGGTAAAAAGGAAGGATTTCGTTCCTTGAGAAAAAGCATCGGGGGCAGGCCCATGCGGGGGGAGCGTTAATTATAAAAAAGCAATATAAATAAAGACGGATTAAAATAAAAACGGTGCGTCATTAATATATATTTTAGTGTGGGATAATGGATACAACAGTCGCATTACAGGTAAATACGAATTTTTTTTTTTTAATTTCATATCTCTCATTCATAAAAAGCTAATATGCATTATTCTATATAACCCGACTTAAATATCTTCTTTCTCAAGATAATTTCATCACACCGCACTTTTTCAAAAATGCATGTCTGTTTTCTTTCATCTCCATATTACTTCTTAACCATAACCTCTATATTTTATATTTGTATTATAAATCACCATATATTTTTAGAAAACGCCAACACTAAAGCCACTCCATTCCCTTTAATATTATAGATTTACAAAATATACCAATAACAAGTCAAAGACAATTTAAAATATTTAATCAGAGGAGAAAAAAGGAATTTATATTTTTTATTACTAAGTAGAAAATATAAATATGCATATATATAGTAAATAAAATTCTTTTATTTTTGACATTTTTTTTTTCTTGAACTCCAGTTTATATTGGATATAACATTTTCAATGATGTAATCAAATCACACTACTCACAGTGGAAGCAATAATTTTTGCAATTAAAAGGCTTAAAAGTTCAATTTGATTTTGTTTCTTTCACTCTTGCTGGCATTTTAATCTCTTCTTTCCCTTCTTTTCTCGCATTATTTATTGAAATTTATTATGTTTGTAATTGCTATATAAGAATATTTGCAAGTCATCTTTTCCCGTGTTTTTAGTATCTTTTTAGGGAGAATTATATCGGAGAGTATGGCTGTTTGGGGTAAATTTAAATAAAAAATCAATATCTCAAAATATTAAAATAAATGAGTAATATTTTATTAGATAATTAAAATAAAAGATTACAATTATAACGGCATTAATTTTGAATAATATAATAGTTATTTGCTACATGAATTTGACATGGTGCTGACATAACCTCGACGTATATATTTAAATGCAAATAAATAGAAAAAAATCCAAAACAGCATATTAAAATTATAAAAAAATAAAACAAAAAAGTCAAAAAAATTTTAAAAATAAAATAACTATTAAGAGAACTTTGTAATATAATTAAATATTATTTTTAATTTATTTAAATATAAGCAAATCCAATATTAATTAAAAAAATTATAAAAAATTTAAACTTAATTGAGCTAATCGAGTTAAGCTCGAACTTACCATGTATATTGTTAAGTCGAGCTTGAGCTTAAATTTTCAACATTGATCAAACTTGAGCTCAAGCCTTGAGTTTCTAAAAGCTTAAGCTCAGTACTATTTGGTTGGACTCGATTCGATTACATTTTTAACCACGTGTGTATTATATAGTAGATAACTGTTACATTACTCAAAGTAAATACTGTTATAACGGCGATTCTTTATTTTAATCGCTTAATAAAATGTTAATTCTTTATTTTAATTTCTCAAAGTATCAATCTTCTATTTAAACTTATCTCTAAACGTTGATACTTTTCTACACAATTCTCCTTATCTTTTTTATATCGTTGTTCCATTATCAAAACAAGATATTAAAGGATACTCATCCTAGGAAATTGAATATCAAATAAATATTTAGAAAATAAACTTATTTATTTTTTACTTTATTTAGTTTACATATGAAATAAAAAAAATTCAATGAATAAACTATTTTTCCTAAAACTTTTACATTAAGAATATGTAAATTTTCAAAATTTAGTCTAATTCTCTATCCATCATCTTCACTATAATTATAATATGAGAGAGAGAGAAAAATAACAACCTATTCAAAAATTCTATTTAAAACTAAAACAAATCAAATGCTGGTTAAATAGTTTTTTAAAGGTGAGATTTCAAATAGGGATTAAAAGTCAAAGGTTAAATATCGCCTAATCATGCTAGTCTCCATTGAGATTGATTATATCCAATTTTCTCTTCCTTAATACTTGTAGTATAATAGTTGGTTAAGGAAAAAGAAAAGGAAGAAGAAGACATTAAAAGATGTAATTTGAAATTGAAGTAAAATTTTAATTTATCGTCTTTCAAATATTATAATTTTCGTTATGAGTCAAATTTTTAAATAAAGCGTGCTTGCTTCTATTAAAATATAGGAAAATATAAAATTTTAATCCTCAACTTTTGTCACTTTTTTCTAATTAAGTCTCCAACTTTCATTTTTTTCTATTTCAATCCCCAAATACTCTACTAGTTAGTAGTTACATTTTTTGTTACAATGGCACATGGGGCAATCTAATTGGTTCAAAAATTAATTTAATTAAATTGATTAATTGACATATATTATTTAAGTAGAATTGCTAAAAAATATAAAGATCACAAAAAATTGTAAAAATGAAAAAAATACAATAATAAATACATATACACATAATATATACATATATAATTAAATTTTTAAAAAAAATTGAGAAAACTAGAAAGATTGCCAAAAAAAAAAAAAAATTCTATTCACCCTAACCATGAGATAGCTTAAATAACCTAAAGTACAATATACATCACAACCCACCAGCTAAAATGAATCATTCAACCAATCATTAATGGTGGATAGTTATCATCATAAAAAAAAAAAGATAGAAAAACGAGCGAAACTATTCGGATTTCTCTTTTGTTTCATTTGAAAAAAAAAATAATGGTAGATAATAACTCACCACTAGCGAAAAATCGAGTCAACCCACCTTAGCTAATGAGTTCCAACCACCTTGTACTTTAGCTGTTTCCACAACCTCTTGACCATGTAACGGCTTAAACTATTTTATTTAAATTTTTGCAATTCTTTTAGATTTTTTTATTTTTTTATCAATTTACTTATATCCATATAAATCATATATGTATATTGATCATTGTACTTTTATCATCTTGTAAAATTTTTTATTTCTTTTATATTTTTTAACCTCTTTTATTTTCATAATTTTTATGTACTTTTTTATATTTTTTAGTAATTTGTCTTAAATAATGTATATTTATATTAAATTAATTTTTTAGACCAATCAAATTGTGCCACCTATCATCCCTAACAAAAAATTGTAAGGACTACTAAATAGATGGCTCATTTATAAACATTTACAAACATTGAGATTGATATAATATATATATGTATATTATATATAAAAGAAAAATGTAAGGTTTGAGTATTCAATTTAAAAAAAAAAAAAAGGCAAAAGTTGAGAACAAAATATATACTTTTCCCTAAAATGTAAAAGATTTATAAATTTTACATAGTACTTAACACCAATAGATAATTAAAAAATTAGTTTTAATTTCAAATTTAGGAACCTATGTTATATTGGTAAAACAAATGTACGTATTTCCCATAAGTAGCATATTTAAGAAAGGAAGAGAAAAAAGATTCTTATATTATGTTTAATATGAAGAAATAGATTGAAATAAAATGTAATTAAGATTGTTGATAGGTATTTTTGGACCTTCAAACCCACAAATTGACCTTATTACGGCATCTAGAGAGAGGTTGAAGTGCAAGATAGGCTTCATATGCCGACGTTCTTAACAATGCAACTTGAGCCTGCTAGACACTCAGGTTATGCAGAGCATTAAGTTCCCTTAGCCAACCTGAAATAGATCAGCCCACAAGGTCATCGAAGAACCCCACAGAGTGTTTTTACAGGTTTTGGTTGCTTTAAGCCAAGTCGAAGACTTGAAGTCTTAGAATTGAGCTTAGTAGTCCAATTTTTTTCCGCTTAGCAGAATCCATAGTCAACAAAGATCACTAATGCTATGTTCACTTAGGAAAACGGTGATTTCATTCCCCCTCATTCCTTAAAAAAAGCTATATTACACAGTTTACTATACCGAACCATGATTAATGGGAATCTCAATTCAATGAAAGTAAGGAATAGCCATTACTTAGCCAAAATAAAGAATTGCCATTCAGGGGCTAAGTGACCTCCACTGCCCTTTTCTCCTTGCAAACCAGATCACTGCCATCGTCACAGCACTTCGACACCACTACCCACAATGACCATGCCAGATCACCATTAGTATCACAGCACTCCGCTACCACCACCCGCCAACGACTACTCCGGATCGCCATCACCGTCGAAGCACTTTAGCAAGAGCTGTATTAATTAAGTCAGATAGTATAATCCTTTACGAGAACTTGCTGTTACAGAGATTATGATTGTTTATTGCAACTAGGCTTCTCCTCTTCTCCTTCTGCTGCTGTAAATGACTCCATTAGAGTTTCTTCTTCCGATGTCATTTGTGAGAGGGCGTTAGGGTTTCAAGCGAACAAAATAAGATGGTGTTATAGAGGTAAAAAAGCGAACAAAATAAGATGGACTCACGGGATTTCCTCCTACGAGTGGCTACCTTGTTTCATTTGATGGGATAGAGAGTATTAAGTTTTTTTTTTTTATAATTTTTTATAGAAAAATGTTTCACATGGCAGTGGATCAATTCAAAATTTATGACTTTTCGCCGCCTTTTCTGCAAATTTTGATTTTGATTCGAAGAGAGAGAAACTATGATGAAGAAGAAGAGATTGTAGCGAAGAAGTAAAGATTTAGATGAGTAGTGCAGTGTAGAAAAAGAGGGTATTATTGTCATTTTGATCTATTACAATCTATTTTTATTTGTTTTTTTGGGTCCAAGCGAACAAAAGAAAGAGAGGGTATTATTGTCATATTGATCTATTACAATCTATTTTTATTTGTTTTTTTGGGTCCAAGCGATGTTCAATTCCACTTAATTGCAATTCTATTATTGTTAATATTTATTTAATAATTTCAAGTGAAACGTGCTGTTGGTGAATCTCTTGTGTTTAGAATTCTTATGAAATGGAATGATTATATATATATTAGATATTGTATATTATAATTACGTTAAAAGTTTATTAAATAATTTTAATTAATAATAATTAACCAAGATGGATTGAAATTATAGTTTCAGCCTCTATAAAAAAAAATTGAATTTTTCTTAGAACTGATATTGCTTATTTCAAACACTTATAAACATAGGAAAGAAAATGAAATGAAATACAAGATGGTGATTCCCCTTTAGGTATAATCCTGCTTACCAAACTTATAAGCAAAAACACTTCGCAATTCCAGCATGTTTCTGTTTTTTTCCCTTTAAATCTCTGAGTTATCGGTTCGCATTCTCCAAAAGTGAAATTGGCGGTTCGAAATTAGGCTATGAGCACCACTAGCCATCAGGAAGAACTGAAAAGAAGATTTCCTACATTCTTATTTACCACGTCGTGCATAATTTCATGGAAGTAGTTCTCATAAGCATCATGTGACATTGTATTCCAGAAGGCAATTTGATAGTGCTAAGTCGGTCTAACGTGACATCCCTCAAGTTTAGAGAGAGAGAGAGAGAGAGAGAGAATTTAGAAAAGGAATGACTTTTATTATATTAACGGATGAATTGCAACTTCGATGAGTCTCACGTACATATAAGAGTCCTTCTTCCGAAAAGTTGCCGATTACTACTACCATACATATATCCATATAAAAATTGCGAACGGAACCTTCATGTAGTT
The DNA here is from genome assembly GCA_024138005.1 of Lumnitzera racemosa. Taxonomy (NCBI): domain Eukaryota; kingdom Viridiplantae; phylum Streptophyta; class Magnoliopsida; order Myrtales; family Combretaceae; genus Lumnitzera; species Lumnitzera racemosa. Next base: position 38,400,680 of record JAMXBC010000006.1, on the reverse strand, counting down.
GGAGAATTTAAGGCGGAACAATCACTCTTCGCCTAAGCTATAATTTGGTCATAACTTTATGCTGGTCAAGCTTCTACGCAATTTCCAGGGAAAAAAGTAGAGCTGCAAATTACAATTTGTAAGTGGGCTTGAATTCTCTGCACCAGTAGATTACAAAATTTAAATTTAAAAAAAAAATAAAAATAAAAAAAACCCTCATTTTCTTTGCCAAATGCAACCACATGCTTATCACGAACATCATAACAAATCAATGAACGAATTATCACCAGAAAGAAGCCAAAATATGTTGTAATTATACGCCAATCGTACCACCACCAGATTACAAGTATTCTTGCAGTGTTTAATTTGCGGAATCACGCATAAGGATGCTTCAGATAATTAAAAACTACTATTAAACTAAAATGGAATCTATAAACACGGCATATATACTTACTAAGGCGCGCAATGTCTCTGAAATATCCACGGGAAATCAAAACAACTACGCACGAAAGAGTTAATGGCGGAAGAGAAAAGTTCGGCAGGGGCGACCTGAGAACACATGACATGAGACAGTGTACGACAATACAAGGTTAAAAGGCCTAGTCATGTGATCGCAGGTCGTCCCCGTAGAACACCTCCGCATCAATGGTTGTTAATGGTAATGTTTTTGATAATACTACTCCAAGGCCTATGATTCAGAGATTACCATCCACAATTCGATGACATATATAGGATTTCCCACGAAGTAGTTACCTCCTCAGTCTGGTCTCTTGTGAATCGTAGTACAATTTATGTACTGTTGGGTCTTGCGATGTTGCCAGAGGCTTACACAATCGAATTGGAAAATCGTAAAGAGATAAAAGAGAGAAAGTGAGAGAGAGAGAGAGAGAAGTACAATGTACAATATTGTACTCCGCCGAATAGCCAAAACCCCTTGGCGCTGTACTAAAAAATTGGGAAGTCCAACCAGCCCTAGTCATGTTCCCATATAAATGGGATCCTGTAACTTAATGTTAAAAAGGAGTACACGTACAAGTACAATATTCAATCTCTTCAGAGTTAATTGGATACGTGTACGTTCGAATCCCTTCTCCGGAAATTATTACGTAATAATTGATAAAAAAAAAAATTGGAAAAATGTAAAGGGCAATTTCTTGCTTCTGGCAATTTATCTAAAAAATAAATTGTTTGGACAATCTTAATTCTTATGCCGTCGGAAAAAGTTAAGTGAATTCATAAATTATACTAACAATGTCTAAAAACTTTTCAAAATTATACAACCATCCAATCTTTTTAAATTATCATTTAGGAGCGTTAAATGGAGCATTGAAAGCATGGGGAGCGTATGCTCATTTATGAGCTGCCAAAGCACGAATATGCATGAAGGATTTTGGAAGCATCCCTGCACCTTGAAAATTAAAAAGACCCGTCCGTAATTTCACAAAGGTTAGCATTGATCCCAGAAAGTTGATGTGGCTGTTATTTAGAAATTCTAATTGACGTGGATATATGTGGACGCAATGAAAAAAATAGCAAAATATAAAAAAGAAATGGAAAAGAATTTTTTTTTAAAAAAAAAGAAGAAGAAAGAAAGTAGAAAATAAAAAGGAATATAACTCCTAAGGTCATTTCCTCTACTGAAGTTCAGGGGTGACAGTCAAATTTAAATTCTAAAGATAGCATCGTTTCCAACCAAAACCTCGATATGAATGCACCAACCTTTCAAATTTAACTCTTAAATAGCACAAAACAACAATCAATCAGCAACGCAATACGTATGGCTTTGTGAAGTTAAAATTAGATAAGAGAACTATTACGTTGGTCTCTGAACAGAACAACACGATTGACATTACACTGTTTAATGAATTTGAATAATGCCCAGATGAACAAACTAAAAGAAGTGACAACCCAAACTGCAAACATAGGACTGAAACTAATTAAAATATGGGTTTCAGCTAAATCGCAGGGATCTTTAGCATAAACATGGAAAAATTGCAACTTTAACAATTAAAGAAAATATAGAGTAATAATATAAATTTAGAAGCTGAAAAAAGAAACTGGGATGACGAGATGCGTGCGTTTCAATTGGTTGTGAGCTAGGAATTGGATAAGATAAAAAGGTGTTTGCTTACAGAAGGCTATAATATTTGAATGGATCATAATAATTGACGGTTTACTTCTAGAGAAAAAAATTATGTCTCAAGGAAGGAGGTGGCAAATGATGAGAGGAACCCTTGGCAATTTTGACCTTTTTCTCATTTTTTTTTTTGTTTTTATTCCTTTTTATTATTATTATTTTTGCATTTTTCTTTTTTCTCCATTAACATTTCTAATTCTTTTATTTTTTTACATAAATAATACAATATGTTCAATAAAATATCATATCAGCATCCACCTGCATTCATGTCAGCTAGAGTTTCCACATGGACAACCATATCATAGAAGAGTAAATACTGGATTTTGACGAAGCTCAAGCTCCATGCGAGAGATGTGATTTATCCCTAAAATATATTACACCTATTTCCATAAATCTTTTAATACAAAAAAAAGGGGAAAAAAAAATAAAGCCTCTCTCTATCTACTTCAACAAGTTTATGAAGTCAAGTTAATGCAACTCATTTTTATCTGTCGCAAATTTCAAATCGAGTGGATAATGCAAATTCGGCACATAAAAAATTTTTATTTCCACTACGTCACCACCACTACCGCTTGCATCACCACAACACCACCTTACATTTCCCACCATTATTACCACCTCTAGGACTTCATACACACCACTACCGTTAAATGACATCACTACCATCACACCGCGAGTTCACTACCACCGGGGACGGATGATATAATAAGAAATGATTTTAAAAATAAAATAAAATTATCTCCTAAGGTTCAGACCCTTCTTGCATGTGCTTCCCGTTACCTACCACCTCCATTCCCTGGGAACAGTCGACAATACTTCGGCTGGCCTCAATCCTAAATATTTACACGATGAGACTGAGCAACGACAAAAATGCAGAAATTGCAGAACTAGTAAATTATGTGCTTGCATAATTTGTTGTATGTGGGAATTTTCCGTTGACATGAGAATAGCTGTTCCAGATCTCTCTCTCTCTCTCTCTCTCTCTCTCTAACCATATAGTCGCTAATGCTACGAATGGGGGAAGAGAATACACTTGCCGACTTTTCGGGGGGTACAAAAATCATTCAATTCCTCCACATGTAGGGTGCAGTATGATTAAGAAATACAACGTGAAATATCGATTTCATCGAAACTAACTGAATTTCCCACATTAGAAATACTAAAGGAATCAGCAGTATGCAAATTGCAACTGGCTCGTATAGAAACCTTTCGGGGGGAGTTTATCAAATCTGGAAAGGATCGCTTGGGAAGGCAGATGAGAGTGACAAAGCAATCCAAATGCAACAGAATCGGCCACAGGTAGTTGAACAAGGCATCGGTTGAAATATTTGCTCAATTGAAATACTAAACCATGTTAATTGTCACACTTCCTGCAGATGCCAGGTTTGCAGCACGATTACTGCCAAAATTCTTCCGGTTTGACTCCCTTGCAATTCTTGAACCAAACTGATGCAAAGCAGTAGAAATGCTGGTCAGTTTAATATTATCATTTATACAGCAGGTTTTGTTAAAACAAATTTATCCAGCCATGCAACTATACTCCAAAAAATGTGATTAGCTTATACAGTGGAAGGTCTTGTTGTCCAATCAAAGTACCAATGGAATATCCCTGACTAGACAATGTACCTTCTTTTCTGTGTTACTTTTTATTTGGTAAACTCTGAGATGGAAACCATTAATTTAACTTCGAAATTGATTCTTTCCATACCAAAATGTGTTACATTTCGCTAAAGTATAAACCAAAAAGAATATGTCATGTTATAGCATCGTGAATGTCATCTCCATCTGATTGCTAAAAGCCTGATGCAAAAAGGCATACTTGTGGGAAAATTTTGTCTACTTGAACGGACTTTGCTGCAACGATAGTAATTGAGCAAATATTCTAATGGAAGACTATATGTTCAGCAATTACTTAAAGATTCCAACGACATGAGCATGCATGATCGAGGAATTACATTTGCTGAGTGTTAAAAACACCGTTCAGAGTAAAAGAAGACGTGAATGATAGAAAATGTAAGCAGTTCATTTAAACATAGTTTGTAGGATGTCAACTGCCTGTAGGCTTAAGGAGGATACACCAAATAATATCCTTGAGACAGAAGAGGATTAACTCTTCAACTAAAGTTACTATGGTCCATTATCCCTAAAACCTAGCCAAACGCCCAATCTAGAAAGCATTTATAAAGTCATCCTTATTTTTCTTCGTGAAAGGACATGGCCATTTCCCAACCCAGGTCATACCAACAGCGACACACTAAAGCTTGGGTCATATGATCCATGGGTTTAGAATGAAATAGAAAAATTGAGCTGTGAATGAAGTAACTAACCTCAGGAAATCAATTTTTGACCTAACAATAAACCAGAGATCACAATTACATGGCCAGAAGTTCTCTGTCAAAGCCAAGTCTTATTTTCTGACTATTTTTGTAACTAACTGTTCCTCTTTCTTTCTTCTATCGATATGAGTTACCAGTGGCCATATTTACAAAACTGCCACTCCCTTTATTTACTAGAAACCCCCCTACTTATTTACTTCACAAGTCACAGCACTAAACTCCCAACACTACTACAGAACACTCTTGCACGCCACCAAACTACACCTGCAAGAACACCACAGTTCACACCATAGAACACACCTCCACACCACCCAAACACCACCAAACTCACCACCCAGCACCCCTACACACAACACACACCACCACATAGCACAGTAACACAACACAGTGCACACTACACAGCACAACACAACACAACGCAACAACACAGCTACAGACACACACAGAGACACACACACCACCATGGGTTGTATCATTCAGATTCATGGTTCAATCAGCAATAGCTCAGGCTGATGTTTTAACAATTTACCCTTCCCATTTGTGCAATTTGATGTCAAACTGAGCTCTCAAAATGCCTATACATCTAAGAAGAAACATATAGATAGGCCCAAATAACAATATAATATATATCCCAACAGAAAGCATACCTGGATGGCTCTCTTAGGCAGATATGAAGCTTCATTCAAGCCAAGCAACCTTGCAACCTTCAAGCCAGAAAATGAAAACTTAGAATTCTTCCATCAAGATCCATTATAAAAGTAAACATTGAATGCTAGATTGAAGAAGAAAGCAGAACACAAAATGACCATCAAAAAGTTTTAGATTGAAGTCCTTCCTATCATTTCTGAAAGTCAATTGCTGAAAAGCTTGCATTAAGTCTAAAATTCCAGATCAGCATTAAAGCAGGTCTAGAGTTAGTGGCTCAAGCAGAGCTACACTGGTTACGATGAGACAAACCAGTGTCCCTACATCAAAAAGTAAAAGGTAGCTAGAAATTATCACAATAACGATAACCTCAACCATCTAATTTGAGGCCTAGGGCATGGAAAGCTTCTCTTCCATTTTACAGCAATATGAGATATAATGATAAATGCATCATGTATCCAGAATTATAGATTCACCTCAGACATCCTAAAGGGTAATTTTACCTCTACAAAACTGTCAACTTGGCACATATCAGGGTCTTCACCCTTTAGAGTTTTTGGTAAAAACCTTAGTAGAACAATATCAAAATCAGTACCTACACCTTGATTGGTTTTATCCAATTTTAGACCCAAAATTCCATGTTGCCAAATGTCAGATGCCAACAAATTCTGTCTTTACATATACACTACCTTGCATCTCATTGTACACAAAAGATGGTGGAAATAATAAATTTGACAAGTACTAGTTTGGACTAGATATGATATCAAGGAACCTTAAACTTTAGGTATGAAATTTGACACAGTAAAACTTAGAATGGGTCCTTTTTAAAATTAATAAAACATAAAGTAGGTCTTGGCATTTAGAAATTCTAAACTTTTGATGTAGAATTGAAAAAGCACCCAAAGTTCACATAGTAATATTGACATTATCACAAACCATAATACCTACAAACGTTCAGGAGTTTCAGGAGCAAAACAATGTTTTTTCAAGTTTGGTGACATCAATAGGTGCAATTTCCCTTCTTGTTTTTTTTCACCACTCAAAGATGGATTTGTTTGTATGGTGTTAATTACATCTATGGTTGGCACATACTAATATGCTACATTAGTTTGTGCCAAACATGTGTAAAGAACACCACCATGACATATGTTTGCATCAACAAACATATGATTGTGATTCCATCAAGGTCATTATCTCACCCCTTGTACGACTTAAGTTCACTCTACTTTATTTCCCTTCCGTAATTACTTCCATCTACATTACATACATATATTCCACCATATACTAACATATATGCAGCATAAATAGTCCAAATCTTAATTCTTCAATTAATTTCTACACCCAGAAAAAAATACAGAGAAACATATGCAAAACGACACAATCTGAGACTAATAAATAGTAGAAAAGACCCAGAAAAACTACTCATCCACAGGACACACATGAGAACAAATGCATATAAATCTTCCCATAATTCCAAGCCTAAATCGAGTTTTACTGCTATGGCAGAACCAGCCACATATTTAATTCTATTTCTGATTTGCAGGATAAACAAGGAAGTACAAAAAGAGCATGAGATAATAATATCGCAAAGAATCCAATACCACCTCTCTTAATATCTTCTTGTCACCAATGCCACTTTGTTGTTCAAGGTCTGCAACCTTCCACAAAGGAATATCAAGCAAGGTCCTTATAACATCTTCATCCAGGAATGGGAATCTGGCCTGTTGAAATTTGTCAGCTTTTCAATATGCTAGCAGAAAGGAAGCATTGAAAATCCAAATCATTACCCACCTCTTTACCACAATCAGCAATGCACCTATCATCCCTTCCAAGATTCCTTTTCCAAATTCTCTGCATGTCCAATCTCATTTCCTCATCAAGACCGATCCAACTGAATATAACATCACATTGTTAGAAATGATGCAACGTGTTGAATCATAACATAAATTGACAAAGTGTAGCACATCAGATGCAAATGTCAAATATGTAAGCAAAGTAAAGAAATCACCACAGATAAGTCAAATTTATAAATACAGATGTTATCAAGGGGCAAAAGAATGAATAAACTCTCAATGTTACACATCCAAGAGCTCAGTGCCAAGCGCTTGCAAGTCAATAGGTGAATATTAAATACATCCAATGCCCTAATTATCAAAAATATTAATGAAATTATCCAAAGAAAGGAATCCAAGGCCATATGGAAAAGATATGAAGTCGATAGAAGAATATTAAATACATGCAAAAATGATATGTTACATGTGCCCTGATGGAACTTTATAAGAACCTTCTTAGAACCTGATCTATAATTAGACTGCTGCTGTTCCATCAATCAACTATAGATAATGCTAATGAGATTAATATTTGTCCTTAGTGTCCTTTTGTTTTGGTTTAACACTAAGCTCGAATAGTAGTGTGAGTTTTTGTACACATCTTATTTACAATTTTTTGTGCAATGATATTTACCTCATTCACCAAAAAAAAAAAAAAACACTATAGAGAAAATCAATCATTTGGATCTCTTAACACCCTATCCCCTTTTTCGTTTGAGAAAATGGCAAGCACTCAGAATTCATCCTCACCAAGCTGCAGTAACAACACAAATTCCTGCCACAGATCACTATGACAATCCAGCAAGAGAAAGCAGATGCTCCTCTTTTCATAAAATGCGACAGCGAAACCCATTCCTTATTTTAAGGGCTTGCTCGTATCCAAAGATCAGTTATCCCTCTGCCTCTAGTTATTTAAGGACATGAATCTTTTATGCCTTATAGAAAACACATGACCAGCAACCAGACATTATTCTGCCAGAAGTAGTTTATTTATAAACATTGGGAAACACTATAAGCATCCCAAAAATACAAAACCACCATACCAAAATCATCACAAGAATAAAGAGATATGATATAGTTAGATGGCCATTGCTTGAAGAAATAAAATTCAATTATGCATATGCAGTGAGAGAAGTAGTGACTTCATAAATTCCAGCATCACATCAACTACCTTCCATGCTTGAATTTAGTCTTGTGTCTGCCATAGCCAGCACACTGTTCATCAGCACCAGATCCAACAAGGACAATTTTAGAGTAAGACTTGTATTTTTTCCGATGCATGTCCTTATGGTTATCGCAGTCCTTTCCTTCATACACCCAACCATTCCCACTAGATGCAAGCCACAAGGCCATTCCTATATTCAAGTCCTGCAACATTATGCAGCATATAAAATCTATGTAAAATCCAGTCATCAAAGGCAAGAAGGCCAGATGGAGACAAGAAATGCATAGGTAAACAAGTTTCTGAGGAAGTAAGATTCGCATATTAGAAATTTTTTTATTTTTTTTTAACTCTGCTAGACAGAATTAAAGATGCTTAAACATCACAAGCACTTAACTATTACAGGTAATACATGCAGGTTAAATATACAGACAAAGAAAATGCAAATAATCTCATGCTCCTTAAGGAATACATGTTTACAAATAACTGTCTTTGCATTGATGTATTGGGTGGAACTTTCGTGATAGAAAATTCTTCTGAAAAACAATATACCATATATGTTTTGGCAGGATGAATGAGTGACATAACATGCTTCATTTCCAACGTCAAATTCGACATATCTGCATCAATTTCCACAAGTCTCCACCTGCATTTCAAAATTAATCGCAAAATAAAGTATAGTGATGCAATAGCAGGCATATAATAACCTAAGGTTACCAATTTTCAGAAATCTAATAGCAGTCATTCAAGCATCTTGAAGCAACTCATTGCCCAAACGCAAGCAGGATATATAACACAAAGCAGTCAGATGCTTGTTTCTTTGTTAGTAGTCATATATCCTTCTGGAATGCACACGTCTAAGTGAAACAAGTCCACTCATAATTACCAAAGCAAAGCAGTTAACATGATATTTACATGAAATCAACTGGATAAAAGCAGAGTGAAGCTTCAGTTGATCAAATCATCATCAGCCTCAAACTCAAGCTTCAAGATAATTGATTGGGTCAAACTTATAATATTTTTTAGTATCCTTCAATGCATATTAAAGATTTTCCTGCTTTAACCTTATCCAAAACCCTTGCCTGAACTTTCCTAATACTCTCACATTCTGTTGTAGCCTTACCATTACCCCCACAACTTTACAGCTTCTCTACTCTCTCAAAATACATAGTTTATGGAATGTCAACATTGTCACTGTTGTCTCAACATCATTATATGCAGTGAGCTACTTCCACATCACATCTGCACTCTCACCATTCACTCTTCTAATTTTCTTTGTTAATTTGACAAAGAATTCTTAGAACAAACTATCAGACCTTCTACAGCAAAAGTGAACATTTATTTCCACCTGGACAAGCAGATTAGATTACTTGACTTTAGCTGTCTAATCTGAAAAGAAGTTTTTTTTGTGGCTAGTGCAGAGTAGTTTGATCTTGCAACAGGCTCATTTTAGTAGTTTCTTTAATTTAATGCATTTTCTTAAAATTGAAACTTAGGAAGTGGAAAATATGAGAGAAATAGTAGCACATAAATCCGAATTCCCTTTTCTTACTAAATTATATACTCTAGACAAAAAACATGCTATTCACGGTATGGATGGAACTTTATTTGCCCCAATACATCTATATGTTTGTGTACAAATCTCGAGTTGCACGTTCTTTCCTTCCTTTAACACCTTATGTTGTGTCCAATGTCCATGTAATATATTTACTCAGGAAAGATTCCCCCCTCCCCCAAGAAAATATCATAATCTCAACTTTCTAGACTTATGATATGTTTGTTTTATGATTCAAGGATCATGCTTTCAATATTTTTCAGTCTTTCGGGAGCAAAAAATGCAATAATTGTTGGAAAGAAATTATACTTTCTTCTATGATAAATAAAAGATCTCATTGCAGTATAATTTGTGACAACCAACTATTATCCACCACCATCACTTATCAAAAATAAATAAATAAATAAATATTATCCACCATCTTGGGCATCTACCACCATAGCTGCCACTAAACACCATCAGCTACATCTAGCACTATCAAATATCAATGATACTCGTATTAATTACCCAACCAGTAAAACAATCACTTGAACTTAATTCAGGCATATAAATTTCCATTAGTGTTTTTTTCTTTTTTGGTTAAATAAATTTCCATTAGTTTTGACAGTGGAGGTTCAAATTAGATAATAGTTTACAAAAAAAGTGCAGCCTAAATAATAAAACTAAGACATGGCCCAAGAGGTAGCCATTCTAATTACAGGGGTTAACCTCCTTCTTCAGTTTGAGAGAGAGAGAGAGATAAAGGGGAAAAAAAGAAGCCAACCATGTAAACATTCCTAGAACTAGCAAAAACTAGAGAGATAAATTCAAGATAATACAGTGAAAGTAGAAGACGACACAAAAAATCTGTAGCACCAAACCTTCTTGATGGTGAGATTTTTCTTAGTTCCTTCAATCCTGACCTGCCAGATATTCTATCTGGTGCAGAAGAGCCATCAAAACTTACATTGAGCAGATCTACCTCATCTGCAGACAAAATTAGCATGGTATAAGCATTTAAAGTATAAGAGAGTTGGTAGATTATAAAATATCTATTGCCAACTTAAAAGATGTGGCACAGAAGAAACTCCCACAATAATATCCATAAACACTCTGGACAGAAGGCTGACTAGAGTATTTTGTTAACAAACTAAATGCAAGCAAAATCACATACATGCTTGTGAATCTTTTACTGTTTTAAAACCATCAGAACAGTGGCTACAAAGAATGTGCAATGGCAGTTTACAAAATATCCACTTAGTTGAGAAACACCCATCTTGATTTCCACAAGTAACATGTACTGATCCAATGAAAAATATCAACGGGAAAGCAATGGAAACTCAGATTGAGAGACTTACACTGAGGATCTAAGCATTGGTCCAATAAGGCTGCAATTATGATTGAATCTAGGCCACCAGAAAAGAGGACAGCCACCGGAGCAAGTTGCCTTTGTTCCCATGGTGGACCAGCCTGTACTCAATCCCAAAATCAGAAACTAGGACAAAATAATTTCCAAACAAGGGAGAAAATAGTTGGGGAAAAAACCATAGTTTCTTGAAAACATTCTATCAAGTCAAGCAATCTTTACAGCCCCCACAAGCTATCAATGAAAGAAAGGGAAGACAGGGCCCAGGGGTTTGGTTGGTGTGGGGGTGTGGGAGAGGAGGGAGGTAATTGTGTACTCAAATCGTAATTAATAATCAAGAGGAAATCAGAGGTTCCAATACAAAAATTGGAAATCCAATTACAGAAAATCGAATCTTTTAAAAGGTTACAGCTGCTGCAGTTTAAAATTTAATTTAAAAAAAGGGCAGTTCAATTACGCTGACAACTCCTCTTTATTTTGAAAGTACAAGTTCACTCTAATTTTTCTTTACCTTATACTTAGACCCCCAGTTAGACAGTTGAGATTTGCCAATTTTGAACAGGTATCCAATTTTAGCACCTCCCCATCTAATCCATACCAAAGTTATAACCTAACCAACAGTTTTGAAATTAAAAGATATCTAAGATATATAAATATTATGCATGTGCGTGCGTGTGTGTGTGTTTGTGTACATATATAATTAAAAATAATACTGAAAGGCCCTATCTAAGTCCTATCCGTATACAGATACCTAAGCGGATCAAAAACAACATGATCTCTAAATTTTAACCCAATATAATACGACATCATACCCCAATTACTTAATAAGCCATGTCACTGGATATAGGCATAATGTATCAAATGGGATGGTGTACAATATAAAAGTATAGGATGATGCTGTATTTTCTATGGATCACAGCAAATTTCAAAGTAATTAATCCAACAGTACATAAAAGAAATGCAGATTGCTTCTATTGTTTATTTACATGATTTTTTATTCATACTATGAGGTGCACAGGAACGGCCCCCATGTGCTTTGTTTCTCAATTTCCTCTATCGGGTAATTCTTTCCTGATAAAACATCACAGCTTATTCAGAGATCTATGCCTACTTGTATGTAGCATCTCAATAGCTTACTGAGATCTATGATCTGTGCAATAATCCATCTCAATCACTTACAACTCTTGCCTCATAAGAACTACACAATCTTCCCAGCCAATCACAGTGGCATAAACATATTCCCATTTTTTTTTTTTTTCTAATTGTTCCTTTTAGAACTGCAAAATGGAGAAATTTTACAAATTCAGGTGCCACAAGTGTGCTCACGGAAAAGAATATCCATTCTTCTGTAAGGCTATTTTGAACTTCATCTATTTAAAATGTTTGCTATCATTGTTGGAGACGCATTCTGAACTTCTAGCAATCTATTGCTACCGATGAAAGATGATATCAATTGTTGGCAGTATTTCATGCAGTGCATATAGATTGAATGAAGCTAGAAAAGATGAGCAACACAAAAAAAAAAAAGAATTTCTCAAAGATATCAGCAGCATGTAAATTAGAAAGTTATGAAAAAATAATTAGATGAGACCTCAAAAAATAGATGACATGCAGTGCGGCGCATCACAGACTCCTTCAGGGCATTCAGAACCACTTGTGCTAGCCCCAAGTTAGATGCATTAGGAATCCCTATCGAAAAATTCTTCAGTTAATTAAAAGAATTTGAGTGTCACATGCAGTAACTTCATTGTATGTCTATCTTTAGCTGTTTCTAACCTGATTTAGTGTGCATTACAGAAGATGTTGTCTGCATCTCACCAACCCCAATATCTTCAGGACCGGGTTCAACATGAATCCTTTCCCATCTAACTAGTTCTTTTACCATGGAACTTCTCCAGTCATGTTTTTTTAACTCACCATAGAGATAGTTGTCCGCATATGTATCAACAGCTATGCTATAAATTCCACAAGGAAGCTCCTCCCAGAATGCAAGTTGGCTAACTCCATTTGCCAATTCAGAATCTGCGGTTGAAAAGCATCTACAGTAAATAATAGTTCATTGCATGAAATTATTATGGGCAATAATCAATATGGATAACTTCAATATTGGATTTTGTAACCAAAGAAGCAGGGTCTTACATAAACTATAAAGCTCATCTGCACTCAACCTTTCCACAGGAGTATGAATTACGAATATTTAGATGACGGAAAAGAATATTCCATGGATTAACATCAAAAAGAAAAAGACATGAATTAAAATACGTGTATAAAGCAACTAATTTTCCAGCAAAAGCAAAAATTGATGCACCTCATTAGAATCTAACCTATTCCATTTAACACTGCAGGCATTCAAAATTTTGTATTCAGGAGTAGTGATAACAGACAAAGGAAAATAAAGTACTTCATCCACATAATGATCTATGGAGACACTCATAGTACACCTAATATTGAGAAGAAGAAGGGGGAAAAAAAAAAAAAAAAGCAGATGCAATAATTGGCTAATAAAGGAGTCATATGCTCATTTATTTCATTATGATGACAGATTCTCCATGAAATAATCAAGGAGTTCTCATTTGAAAATGAATCCAACTTCTGAAATTTCACAGCCCGCTTTTAATTAAACTTGTGCTACAGGCATGTGAGTAAGGCAAAACCAATAACCATTACTTAGAATGGATTACCCTTTGATTAAGTTCCAACCTTTCTAGGTGGAACCTAAGAGAATTGTGGCTTGTCAGAGAGAACTCTTTCCTCCCATTAAAAGCTACTGACTGAGACTAAGACTACTTGATAGAAATAAAACGATAGCCCTTTGTTCTGCTTCTTCTGTTATATCCAAAAAGAAGCATATATAAAAGCATTATTTCCACTTACTAGTTACTACAGAGTTAACATCACTGATTATATCTATTGCTTTTTATCACATATTTATTCCCATCAGCTACTTTGTTCCTACGTACTGCATGGTTTTCTGTAAACATTGTCATCTTAAATGCATCTCTAATATCACTTCCACCCTGGACAACAAGCTCCATCTGCAAATGAAGGCACTTAGATAAGATATGTAAACTCCAGAACTCGAACAACCTTCTAAATATTGCTATAGAAGCAAGCACTTCTTTGCCACAACAGCTGAATCTTTCAGTCCTGATATCTGCTTAGGAGATCACGTGCTAGGTCTGGTTCACTAGGAGGTTTTGTGTGATTGAGTAGCTCAGAAGGTCATGGGCCAGGGTGGGGCTCGGCTAAGTTGGATAACCCACAAGGGCCATGTGTGCAATATGGAGCTCATGTGCGTTGAGATATGGGTGCCAATTGCTCGAGTATAGGATGTCAGCCCTCAACTTCTCAAAATATGGTGGTTGCTACAATGAGATGGTCGTGTCTAGTTGCAGCAGTGGGTGCACACATGCATAAGAGCACTCTAGGTCCTCACATGGAGTTTGACACAAGGTGACCCAACTTGAAGTGGCACAACATTTCAGGCTTGTTCCATGTTATACACAAACATCTCGGTGTACATAGGATCAGGCTCCAAGTTGTCGCATGTTAGAAGAGGACCCATTCATGACGGTGCTATGTTCTGGACGTGTCAATTCATTCACTATTTGTTCAAGCTGTTTGTTGCCAGTAGCAGCCAGACCTGGCCGCTCTTCCTTGCTGATGCTGTTGTATTCACGGGGCAGCTTATACCATTCGCATTTTGAGGGCATGCCTCTTGTCTTGAAGCTTTATACAAAATTGTGCATATTGCTACACAAACACAGCTAATAGTTGCAAGGAATCACCCACGATGATTCTAATTACTAGCTTGTGAGCAGGATCTAATCAATGGCTGACTATTGGCAAATCATTACTTAAAACAGGATTGCCTTTGTTTGAGTTTCGACCTTTCTTGTTACCTACTGCATGGTTTTCCAAAAACATTATGTTCCCATGATTGCATCTCCAACGATGTACCGAAACTAGGAAACAATACCTTTTGCCCCTACCATAGTTGCGTATTTCTTATATATTCTAGTCTTCCCACACTTAATTCGAGGAGATACTCTAGCAAAACAGGAAGCAAACATCATCAAGCACAGTTAATGGGTTATGAATGACTGGTTGATTGGCTCAACTTAGGCAGTAAATTGTGTCCAATTATCTGTTTCTCCAAATAATGGGCAATTATATTAAAGAAAGGATATCATAACGACTAGGAGGATTCATAAAAAATGAACGCATTGCATTTCCTTTCTGGTAAAACATTAGTAGATTTTTCTTACCATGAAATGAAATTAAACTAGTATGTTCTGTTCAGCTATGTAAAGACAAAATCTGATAGGGGCAACAATTCAATAAAATGTCAAGCACCATATCTAAAATCATGTAATAAAATAAATGCAAGAGAAGGGAAAATAATAACATAAAATACAGGAAATGCATGAGTTCGCATTATATCATTTACCTGAATCCTTTTCAACTGAAGACATTGATGAAACAGATGACAGAAGGAACCGAGGGTCTTCCTTACTCGGCCAGTGAACAAGAAGGCTCCGTCTTCCGAATGCATCTCGCCCAAACCAAAAAGTTTTTGAGCTATTCTGGATAAGAGGAAGAATAGATTATAAGAGAGAATCGGATAAAGCGTCTTATTGACCTTTCAAAACAACATCTTTTTCTGGATTTGCTACTGAAGATAGAATTGGAACACACTTTCTATCTCAATATCAAAGATCCCTATCAAGAACAGGAGATCACTGAAGCTATGCAAACACATGATGCAAAATGTCACGAACAATAATAGATGATAGTACCGTCCAGCACCAGTGACCATATTATATTAAATATGCTAGATCAGAGAAGAGTTATATTAACAGAAAACCAAGACAAGATAGCTAGTTGAAACTAGCATCAATAGACTGGGACATTGTCATCATTCAATGATATTGACTGTCACTGAGACAGTAATAGCCTTATTTTATATTCAAAGTAGAATGGTTGATACACAATGACAGTCATAGAAAAGTCATATAGCAATACAATAATGGAACATTGTCTGCTAAGGAGATAGCTGATAAAATAAAAGGTTCTGTTTACTGATTAAAAGTAAAAAGGGCAGCTAAAAGGTTCTGGACATTGTGCACTGAAAAGGAAGAAGGTGGGGGAGAGAGAGAGAGCCGGGGTTTGGTGGGGGGTTGGGAGAAGGAAGAGAGAGAGAAGAGAGCAAAAGGAAATAAGACGATACATCGGCTAATTGTTAGGTCCAATCCAAACAGGAGCTTTGAGAAATTTAAACATAGGGGACAACAGCTTTAAACTTTAAGAAAAGAATGATAATTTGGGGTACAAGGGATATATCAATTTGATGTTATAAAAAATATGAAACCTTTAAGTGCCAAAACTCCTGAATACCCTTTCCAGCACATATATAAAAGGAAGAGGAAGTCCCAATAAAGTGTAAAAACTTACCACTCAAGTTACCTGCCAATACGCGATTGCCCATGGCCCTTTTATCTTTGATAGAACATCTGTAACAGAAATCTGTTCTTTTCCATCACTAGAACATGAACACATGTGTCCATCCTTATCACAAGAGCAGCACCTGGCAAGATATTCCAACAGAACCAGACCATCATTGCTACTTCTATCAATATCGATTCCTCCAAATATTTCACCTAAGAAACAAAAAAGAATAGTCAAAACTCCAGCAAGGGAAGTGAGTAAAGGGATACCTGAAAACAAGCGTACAACTATAGTAAGATTATATAAATTAAAGGCTAATAGTAATACAGCATTATCCCTCAAGCAACCAACAAAAGAAATTTAGTTGATTACGGGGAATCTTTCCAAATTTTTTCAATGCTAACACACTCTGAGAATGTAACTCCATACCTTTTTTCAGAATTTTTGTTTATCTAACATTCTTAGTACTAACTCTATAATGTCACCATAATATATGATAACATGATGCATCTGAAGAATGATTATACTCAAACTTGAACATTACGTAGTTGAATATTACTACCAATATAAGCAAGAGCATACATATCCGCTTCCTACTTAAATCCGAAAAAACACAAGAAATAGCCAATTAATTTAACTAGCTACTCAAACTCAACAAAAACTCTAGATAAACAAACAGAAGTACCATTATAAGCAAGCACATTCCCGAACCGATCCACCAGCGGCTGAAAAATAGGACTAACGCCTCTTAACTGCAATGTAGCACCAATGAAGTGTATTTCACCAACAAAGGAGCGGATATCGGTGCCACCGAGGACTTTGTCCACGAGAAAAGCAATGATTTTTGGGGTGCTGGAATCATTTGAGGTTTGAATTTGAAGAAAAACCTTCGTGGAGCCCAAGCTGTCGGGACCTCTTCTACGCAATGATGATTCGAGATCCTCTATGGAAAAATACAGCTGACATGACAAATTGAAGTAAAATTTAGTTTTCAAAACCCTAGTTATAAAAGTACGACAAAGGAGTATTCATATGATAACTTACTCGAGGGGAATTAGGGCAAGTCGCCGACGCACCGAGACGTACTCCGGAGAGTGTTACAGCAATCCCACACATCCCTCTCCCTCTCTCTTTCGCGACCGTCCATCTTTCCCTCCAACCCTTTTTGTAGTCGAATAGTTATAAAAATAAATGTTAAAATTTATAGAAAACTTTGAGCAAAGCCTTCGTAGCATAGTGGTAGTGCGTTCGCTTCGTAAGCGAAAGGTCGCGAGTTCGATCCTCGCCGGGGGCTTTTCAAACATAAAATTTATGTGAAATAATATAATACAAACATATTATTTTTATGCTTTTAAATACTTTAGCTTATATTTAATGACATTGTAATTTTCCATATTATGTCTTCACAAGTTTTTTAACTCTCAAAAAACAGATTTCATTTTTTTCTTATTGGAGTTTGCTTATTGTATTTAGAAAGCATTGGCATGATCAGAGATCATTTGCCGGTTAGTATTATAGTTTTCTTTTATGCTCTTTTTAATTTTCTCTTGTTTCTTGGCCCCTTTTCTTTGCATCTCTTTTCTCCATCTAACAAATCTTTGAGAGGCCGAGAGCCGATCACTTCAACGACATTTTAATCTCCATTCAAAGTGCTTCAAACTCGAAATTATGTGGATGAAGTGTGTAGTTTTAGGATAGAAATTCTTCTTCTTTGCTAAGGAAAATGTCTTGCATGCGAAACTTGTGTTACCTGTGAATTAATGTGCCTAAGGCAAACAAAATTTAATTTATTAATTTTCTCTTGGATTGGTTATCATAACTTTTTGTTTACTCCAATGTAAGATGCCTCTTAATAAGATTTAATCTTAAAAGGGACTTCCCTAAAAGGTTGGAAAAAGTTACCACAGGCAAAGTGTTTGGAATAATTCTTGAATTAAATGTTTATTGTTGATTTGACCCATCTATCATACACAAGACATACCCCTTTTACCAGGTTACTGTTCCTTTTTCATTCCTTCTGAGCACAAAATAGTCAGCAAAATATATGCTAAATAATATGAATCAAAGATATTGTTTTTATTATTCTTAAATACTTTAGCTTATATTTAATGACATTTTCCAACAAAGGAAAAGCCTTATCTTTTCTTTGAAAAGAGCTTATATTTTAAATTGTAAAAGTAATTTTTCATATTATGTCTTCACAAGTTTTTAAACTCTCAGAAAATATTTTTCATTTTTAGGTTCTCTTCAAGTTAGGCCTCTTTTCCCTTTGGCCCACTTTCACTATTAATTTTCAGTAATTCTTCTTGTACATCAAGACATGAAGCCTTATTAATCCCAGCTATGTGTTAGAAATGCTTGAACTTAAAGTTCTTGATTTGTTCCGAGACTTTGATCCTTTGTTTTAGGTGTTTGCCTATTTCAACATTTTAACCTTGAGCATGTAACCCATTTTACCTTAGGTTAGGTCTAACCACATGTGCTCAACTTTTTAATAAGTCCATAAAAAATTATACTCGTTAACAAAATATATTTTCGTCACTTCCATCTTCATTAACAACCACATATTTCCCCATTTTTATATTACACTCTCTATTTCAAGGTTCATATAAATAGATCATGGCGAGATAAATATACTAAATAAATGACGTCTTGAAGGTTCATATAGGTTATTCAATTTCTTTATACATATAATATATACACTATAAATCTATCGAAATATTTAAAAACAATATAAAAAAGAAAAGGCTCAGTGCTTAGATTCCTTGAAAGCTTTTGAGGGGAACATATAAGATAAATCGAATATTCTTTTGGGGAAGGAAGATGAATCCAATATTTGAAAGCAGAGCAAAGCATAACCAACAAGCATGTTATCACCAATGATGAGAATATTCAAAACTCAAATGCTACAAAATACTCTATTTGGCAAAAAAAAATAAAAAAGCGCAACAAAATACAACCAACGTGTCTAACTTACTCTACAAGGACGAACTCTAATTAAGCAAGTACATTTTCAAACCGCACTTATGGTTAAAATATAATATCACATAAACACTCGGAACAAATTAATTACTGATGCCCTAGCTCTCGTATAGGTAAACACTAGCAGATCGTACACTCGTGATGTACATGTTAAGAAAATAAAAAATTAAATTAAATTGTTTTAATAATTTTTTATTTTTAATCATCAAATTATAAAATTTAAATTTCATTAATCAATGTTTAGATAAATTATAAATACGTATAGTTGAAAAAGGCATGTAAACATGACTAGGAGTAAAATATTATTATAAATAAATTTACTAAAATATCTTTATTAACCACGTTTATTTTCTACTTATACAATAAGTGGTATGGTAATTAATAAATTCAATAAAAGATGTAAGGTAGCAAATTGTCGGTTATAAGTAGTTAAAAAGAAAAATTTCCCTTTCATACAAGCGCATTGGTACTATGTGTGCAAAGAATTAAATTGAGTGACATTAAAAAAAATACCTAAGTAAATCTACAAAAAGAAAGAAGAAAAAAAAAAGAGCAGCAAATAATTATATCCAAAGCCATGATAGTAAATAATGTTTATGATAAATAAATAATGCATCATTATTTACATGAATAACAAATCATATCTATCCAATATAATCAATATATTGGAAAATAAAAATATGGATGCATAATGCATTATATCCTTTATTACAGATATATATTAAGTTTAAAATTATATGTGACAGTAAATTAAAAATACGGGAGCATAAATAATAAGATGTGTTTTTAATAAATGTAGCTTTTATGAATGTGTATTATGTTTAAATTACACATAGGAAAAATGGTTTAAGTAGTAGTAGAAATTGATCACCGGAAAAATGGTTTAAATAGTAAGGAAAATTGGTTATGGAGTGAATTTGAATTTTTTTTAATTACCAGAAAAAAAATATTTAATAATTATTTATTATAAACAGTTAATAAGAAACTTTCTTTTTAATATAATAGATAATTACTATTACTACTGTTGTAAGCAAGCACATATCCAAAAAGATCCTCCACCAACGGCTGAACAATAGGACTAGCATCTCTAACTGCAATGTAGAGCACCAACGAAGTGCATTTCACCAACAATGGAGCGCGTACGGCGTATCGGAGCCACCGAGGGCATTGTCTTCGACAAAAGTGGTTATGTTTGGGGTATTAGTATCATTTGAGGTTTGAATTTGAAGAAACAGCTTCTTAGGGCCTAAAATTTACTAATCAAAACCCTTGTTACAATGTATGACATAGGCGAGGATTGAAATGATAACTTACTCGACCACAATACGGGCAAGTCGTCGTGGAACTGGGACGTACGCCGGAGAGAAATACACCGGAACCACACATTTCTGGCTGCAAAGGTATCTAACATTTAAAAACTTTATGGACTCTAAAGGTTGATGCCTCCGTAGCATAGTGGTAGTGCGTTCGCTTCGTAAGCGAAAGGTCGCGAGTTCGATCCTCGCCGGGGGCTATTTCGGCAAAATATCGACTGTTCCTTCAATTTTTCATTTCGTGCACAGAATAATGAGCAAAATATATGGTAAATAAGATAAATCAAACGTATTATTTGTATACTTTAAATATTTTAGCTTATATATGGAAAGTAAGATTCCATATTATGTCTCTACAAGTTTTTAACTCTCATAAAATAGTAAAATAAATGATAAATAATATAAATCAAACATATTATTTTTATACTTTTAAATACCTTACCTCATATTTAATGGCATTTTCCAATAAAGGAAAAACCATATCTTTTCCTTGAAAACAGCTCACATTTTAAAGTGGAAAGTAATTTTCCATATTAAGTCTCCATAAGCTTTCAACTTTTAGAAAATAGTTTTCAGTCTTTTCCTTTTTTTTTCCCTCCTCGGAGTCTGGTTCTTGTATTTAGAAAGCTTTAGCATGATTGGAGACCATTTGGTCGCTAGCATTTCAATTTTTTTTTCTTCTTTTTTATTTTATTCTCTTTTGTTTTTTGGCCCCTCTTCTTGCCTCTTTTTTCTCCATTTTAAATTTCTAATAGGCTAAGAGTTTATCACTTCAAGGATATCTTAATCTCTTTTCAAAGTACTTAAAATTCGAAAATGTGTAAATCAAGTGTTTATGGTATTAGGATAAAAACTCTCCTTCTTTCTTGCCCATGAGACTTATTATGTATGAGTTAATGTACCTAAAGCAAGTACAATTTAATTTTTTCCTTTTCTCCTAGATTGATTACTCCAAATTCTCTTTACTCCAATGTAAGATGCCTGTTCACAAGATTCAATTTTTAAAAGCATCTCCCTAATGCCCAAAGGATTTTAGCAAGGGATAAAAGGGATAATCCATAGTCATGCAAAGGATCAAGTCTAGGCTCTCATTGTCTCTCAACTATCCTGCAATATTAGGATTAGTATTTTGGGGTTACAATTATCTCTATTCATCTTGAGCTTATTCAGTTAAGGGACATAATTCCTTTGATAAAAAAAATTAAAAGGGAAACTATAAAATATCCTCATAAACTTTTGCTCAAGTGTGAAATGACTTTCAAAACTTTAGAAGTGAATTTTTTAACCCTCTCAGCTTTCAACTATCAGCAAAGTTAAAGGGCATTTAACATTTTCCATAAAAACAAAAATTTTTGCATGCCTATTTGCCTTCAAAGGGAGAGACAGAGAGAGTAAAGTACAACTTCTTTTAACAAGATAGGCAAAAAGTAAAGGGAATAATAAGTGAGATAACAATCAAAATAACGAAAAAAATTTCAAATCAAGTAAAGAAGAAAGAGAGGTCCACTTGTCAATGAAATAAATAAACAAATATATATATATATGTATGTATATTAGATTCCAAGAGTAATAAGTAGTGTATATTTATGATGGTATAAATAAGAGAAGCCTACTCGCAGCCTACTTCATTTCGGTTAAACATTTACTTGAATTCGACTCGTTCACAATTAAGTCGAGTTCGAGCTCAAACTACTTAAGTAAGTCAAACTCGAGTTTTATGATATTCGACTCGATAAGCTTACGAGCTTAATCGAACTCGAATCGAGTTTCAAGTTTTTTTATTCAAGTCGAGTTTAAACTCGGTATTATATCGTCTCAACTCGACTCGTTTACAATCCTATGTATGTGTGTGATAGCATTGATCAAGATCAAACATATTGCATGTGTCCCAAAAATAGAAAAAAAAAAAAAAAGAAAGAGGTGGGGTGGAGGGAATCGAAAGAGAAGGGAGAATCAGACTTTTTATCAAATTTATCCTTTGATTTGGTAACAAGCGCATATAGGGGCAACCAAATACTCAAGATTAAATCTCTTCTCGTTCATGTCAAAAAAAAAAAAAAAAAAAAACGTGTCCATTTCCCCATTTTATTTCATGGTATTGCATGAACTTATTCAATTTGCAAAAATTCAGGCATATCCTCCTTTATTTCTTGGCCTTGGACACGCGTACGACATTCTAGCGTTGGCTTGCTTTGGACGTGTAGTGCTATACCATGCAAATGCGGATTCAGATGAATTGATCGCTATATTGCTATTGCTACTCGCCATATGCTGCTCTTGCCTCTGTTTTTTTTTTTTTTTTTTTTGGGGATAACAACAACGTGAAAAAGACTATTTGTTTGCAAATTAGAGCAAAGATGAGATTTCGAAACTGAAGTTTTGCTTTAGTCTCTCTCTCTCCCTCAGATACATAGTAATGGTAAAGAAAAAAATAGGCCATGGGCATTTGCAGGTTTTCAATCCAAATTTAGTGCATTTGCAGGTTTTCAATCCAAATTTAGTCATGATTACTGTGAATGCCTTTTTTTAAAATAGAAAATGTTAAATATCTTCAATTACGCTAATTGTTAAAATTAATGGGACCTAAAAACTCACATTTAAAGTTTAAGTATCAATCCACAGCAAAACAACCATTTAAGTGGTATTTTTCAATTTCCAAAATTTTAAGGCCTTTCTTTTTCCCTTAACGGTGACAACATTTATCTTACTTTTCATTTGCTCTAAACCTGGTCCTAACTCCCTTTTTTTTAATATAAAAAAAAAATTCACTTGCAAAAGACAAACCCTCATTTGAAAATTTACCCACTCATGAAGGGTCAATTGGTTTCCTAAGTTTTCACCTGAGCTTGATTGACCAATCAACTAAAATAACTTGAAAGAAATTTACCCGAGGGAATTTTTCAAGTGATGTACAAGTTTTTTATTCTTTTTATTTGGAGCAAAATGACTTGAAAGAAAATAGTCAAATAGTAAGGAAAAATAGGGAATATCACTAAAAAGGGAATAAAAGTTGACTACTCCAAGTATTATTTATTTATTTACAATATTTGTCTCCACTATATTTACGGTAAATGGTTATCTTAAAACGCGTGGAAACTAGCTCTCCTTTCTTCATTCTTTGGCAGTCATTTTCTTGATATGCCTTGTTATAGTTTTGTGCCTTCAGATGGGTTTTTGCTCATGCGCTTAATCACGTTTGTCGTATCTACCGATGGTCTAACATAATTCTCAAAAAAGGGTTAACCTTAGACCTAAAGCTCCTTAGCAGAGTGTAATTGGATGAGCATAGCATTGATTGTGTTTTGGACTCTGTGTTTTAATTTTGAGCAATTTTCTATAAAATGCCCTTTTAGGTGACACAACTCACAAGTGTACGCAGCAACTCGAACTAAAAATGGGTATTGGTAGTTCGATGGAAATAAAGAATAGAAAGTGAAATGGAGGTTTTAAATGTAAATGTGGATAGATATCACACACTAAGACACAATCGCATTAGTGGTTGAACTCGAAATAGAATTCGATATAACTCATAAACACTAAATATTATTCGAGGTTTCAAATGAGAGGGTTAGATTTAACTTGCTAACTCGCTTAAATGAGGATTCACCTCAATCTCAAAGTCAAGATTGATAAAAATACATGGAAGATTAAAAAGTAAAAATAGCACTCGATAATTTGGAAAAAGTAAGCTCGAAGAGCTCAAGAATATCTTTACTCAAAGAGATGTTCAGACACAATTCCATGTGTAAATTTAGAGGAAATAAAGATGTAGATATGAAATAGAATCTTAAGTTAATTTATAATTTTATTGCTTTGATTGAATCTTAATTGTTAGATTTATTAATTTTTGCAATTTTAGTCAAATTCTTTAGTTTCATGAATTCAATTTTACTTGTTAGATAATAGAAAACTAGTTAGTATTAGTAATCATAGTTTCTTTGAGACAACATTTGTTCTTTGAATTATATTACTAAATGATGGGTACATTTGCTTGTTTTTCACACATCAGTTATAGTTTACATTCAGCTTATTAGATTCCAAGAACTTAAGCTAGATAAGTCCCGATATTAATTAGGTCTTGAAATTTGCTTTTTAGCCTCCAATAGTTGTTTGCTGAATGACCTTGTGTTAGGGCTAATTTGGGTGAATTGTCTGACTAAATGCTGCGAACATGCTTACTTTAATCTTAGTTAGAAATCGTGGTGGCTTATGGTTTTGGGTTCCTTTCTAATTGGGCATTTTTTTCCCATTTTGCTCACTTTTATCATTAGTTTTTAGTAATTCTTCTTAGGCATCAAGACACGAAGTCTTATTAACCCTAAGCATGTGCTAGAAATGCTTGAACTCAAAGTTCTTGATTCATTTCAAGGCTTCAACCATTTGTTATAGGTTTTTGCCTCTACTTCTAACGTATTAACCTTGAGCACGTGACTCGTTGAGCCTTAGTTTAGGTCTAACTACTTATGCTTAAGTTTCTTAAATTTATAAAAAAAATTCTTCTCATAAGCAAAATACGTTTTCAAATTTTTCTCCTTTTTGAAATTTTGTCTTAGGTTTTCCCCTTTTAAAATTTTTCTTTTTTCATCCCAAGATTTTTCATTTCTTGTTTTTAAATTTTTTTTTTCAATTTCCTTCTAAAATTTGAAAGTAAAGACAAAGATAGCCTATTGGGAAGACAACCAATCATCAAGCATCAATTATTTGTTTACAATAACAACTACAACGACTAAATGTAACATAGTAACAGATAAGGTGACTACTAGTTTTTACAAGAGCTATAACTTACTAGGGGTATATGAAATGGACCTTTATAGACTCAAAATGCATTTTTCTTTTCTTTCATATTATTAACTTTTTTATATTCTTACTTTTTATCATTTGCTTTTCTCCTTTTACTACAAACAAAAGCATGAACAAAAGAATGTGCTGCATATGAGATATGCAATACTAAGATTGTTAAATGAGAAATCAAATGGCTTTACATAATTGACCGTTAGGAAACTAAATGGCAATTCTTATCCTACATTTTTTTTATTAAAATATTAATAACGAAGTCCATTTTATGATAATCCCATAAGTTACTTAATTTTCTATTTCTATAACAAGTCAAATTTTCCTCCTTTTTGTTCTTGTATTTTTTTGAAAACTCTATTTTTATATTTTTCTTTTAACCAAATCCTTGAAATTGCCTAAAAAAACCGAAACATTAAATATCTCCAACTTGACAAATCAATTTTTATGTACAAACAAGGGTATTTTATGAAAAAAAAAAACAACTTAAAAGGGATGGCTTAGGGTGATTATTTAACAATAACTAAGGTGATGAGTTATATGTGTAAGGTGATAACTCCTATTTATATGTTCACTATTGAGGTTATCATTAATAGAGATTTCATTAATGTTATTAATGGAGATAAGATGGATGGCAATCCTATTATTTAGAGGAAGACTTTAACTTAGCAAAATTGTATGAAGAGGCATAGATTGATATATATAGGATTCGTTGGGCTACGCTATACATGATCAAATGTGCTACTATTCCAAATTAAATACAATAAAGACTTGATAGAGCATGGTTTTTATTCTATTGGAAAGTGTTGTCTCTTAAATCAAAAGTTTTTCATTTGACAACTTATCAAATTGACCATTGTCCCATATTTTTAAAAACAAAACCAACTATACTGGATCGGGAGAAGCGTCCCTCCACTTTTAGCCTATCTGGATAAGACATTATGATTTTAAAAGGTTCCTATGTGATGTTTGCTAAACAAATACTTATTCATCGGTTGAAACAATAAAAATTTTCAAGATGTAACTTCTAAGTGGAATATAGAGATGTTTAGAGTAACCCTCAGGAGAAAAGAAAAAGAAACTGGAAGCCTATACTAAAGATTAGGGTTACAGATTAAGCTAATCAAACCAAGCCAAACTTTTGAAGACTCTAACTCAACTAATTTAAAAATTGTTAAGTGTGAGCTCAAGTTTGATCTGAGCTTTTATTGAATCTGTAAGTTTAAGTTGAGTTTTTATCAAACCTACAAATTAAGGCTTGAATTCAACTCGTTTATATAGACAAGCTTTGTTTTGAGTTTAAACTCATCTCATTTATTAATTAAGCTTAAGCTCAACTAAGCCTAAAGCGAGCCAAGCTTAGACCTTCTCACAAGCCTAAATATACAAAATAAAGAAATATATAAATAAAGAGTTTGACAAATAGTAAATAAGGATTAGATTGTACATTATATATTATTATACAATATATTATATTTTTATATATTATATAAATATTACTTTTTGAAGTTTAATAATATATAATATTTGTAATATAGATAAAGATTATAAGTCAATTCACTAGTTTAAATGAGCCTGCTCATGAGTTTTATCTTGAACTTATGCTAAGCTTGTTTACTAATTAAGCTTAAGTTGAATTCAAGTAATTCACAAGCAGTTCGTAAGCAGTTCAATTCATTTACAATCATTTTAAAGGCATTAAAAAAAGGAGCAGTCTTACCAATTGCTTTCTTAACAAATTTGGAAAAGCAACTTCATGTTGAATTACTATGGGTTTTTAAGTATAAAGAACTACTATGAACAATTGTCACGCCCTATTTCGTTTTTCTTTAATTTAACTTATATTAAATCCAGCCCGTTTAATATAAATTACTCGATATTAAATTAAGGAAAAATATTTTTAAAAAATGTTTAAAAATATTTTTAAAAAATAACTTGGAGTCACCAATTGGCTAAACTGGTAAAAAATCAAATTAAAGTTTTTAGGTGAGAAAACCCTAATTTAGCTAGTAGTCTACCTATCTATAAATTTTCTAAAAAAATTAATTTTTCAAAAAATTTAACTATGAAATTTGAACTTTAGGCCTAACCTATTAAGACTAAGTTACCATATAACAATTTAAAAGAAACTAATTAATGGGCCTTTATTTTATAATTTTTCTAAAAAATGTGAAAATATGCAAGGATGTAAAAGTAAAAAAAAAAATGAATTTATTAGTATTATGAAATTTCCGTACAAAATGAAAAGAAAATAAAACATGCTACAAATTTTATGATTGCCTTAGAGATACTTATGTACCCATTAATTAGGATCAAACTGACCATAGTTCTCATTTTCTTTGAAAAGATTTAATGAGTTGATAAATTTATTTATGAAAGCAGGCCAAATTTATGTTTTTTAACCAATATATTTTTATTAAAAAAATCATAAAGAAAGAAACACTAATTTTTATTCCCAAAAAAAAAACCTAAAGACTTAATTTTCAAAAAGACTCCAAGCTAGTGTTTTTATTTTAGGAAAAACTGACTATATGATAAAACCTTTAAAAAATCATAAAGTACTTAAATATAATTTTTTATGAAATATGTAATTGATGTAAAAAGTATATTTAATATGCTTAAATCATGAAAAAAATGTTTAAACCATATAAAAGATGCCTAATTATGAAAAAGATGTCTAATCCATAGAATATATGTATAAATATAGAAAAGATATCTAATACATAAAAAATGTGTCTAAACCATGAAACAGATACCTAAATATGGAAAATATGACTAAATCATAGAATAAATATCTAAATATGGAAAAGATGTCTAAATCATAGAAAAGATACATAATCAAGGAAATGATGCCTAAGTTATAGAAAATATACCTAATCGAGGAAAAGATACAATCCAATCATAATCTTCTAAGATGTGCAACCTAGATGCAAATTTTATTATAAAGATATGAATCTTAATAAAAATATACTGTTGAATATAAAAACTAATTGACTTTGATTTTTTTATAATTTTTCTAAAGATGTTAAAATGTGTAAAAATATACAAAAATGCAATTAAATGAATTTAGATAATTTTTTATTAAGAATTTTCAAAAAAGAAAAAAAAATGTGATTATCCCGGATGTACCTACATAACCGCTAGTTGAAATCAAATTTTTTTAAAAAAATTTAGTGTGTATATTTTTTTTAAAAAAAAGAACTCGAGCCAAATTTACTTTAGTGACCAATTTATTGTTTTAAAAAAAACATAAAAGATCTAATTTTGTAAATCTATTTTTTTAAAAAAATACCTAACTAATTAATTTTTTTATTTAAAAAAAAACTAATTCATGTCAAAAAATAATTTTTTTCTAAATTCTAAATGTAAAATATACTAAGATACGATCTAAATACATATCTTCTTCTCAAATATAAATCTTAGAGGAAAGATATATAACTTTCTTCTAAAAAATGCAATTTTAGCTAAAAAAAAACGCAATTTAACTAAAAAAATGAAATTTATCAATTTATCTAAAAAATTGCAAAACTTTAAAGTTTATTAAAAAAAAACTGTGCGTAAAAAACAAGTTAGTAAAATAAAGCAATTAATTAAAAAACAAAATAAATAACTAATTATGATTATTTACTCAATTGCCTACATCGGTCGGACTGTCTACATGATCAAACTGGATTAATCGTGCGTTGTTGATGCGTAAGTTGCCACATAATTGAATGTGTTACATGTGTGCTATAGTGTTACTGTTGTTCGTGTGATCGAACGTGCAACGGCGTATAGATGTGATCGAAAGTTCATGCGGCGAAGTATTGGATGTCATGAAGTGTTGATCAAATGTAAACGTGTGTGCTATATAGGTGTAAAGTAGTGCAATCACGTGTAAAGCAATGCAAGATGTAGACAATATGTTTGGTGAATTCGTGAAGTGCTAATCAGTAAGTGTATAGACATTGCATAAGAGTGATCATGGACATGGAGATTGAGCGACGTGAACGTATGTGTGGAGTGTTCCATGTCAGGCATGCATAATCGATGGATGGTGTTGTAACATGTGTCGGATGTGGGCTTGATTGTATATGTAATGTGAATTGTAAAAAACGTATATTTTTTTACAGCTTATTATGCATTATTTATAAACCATAAATTTATATTTCTTGGATTTTCTAGATGAAGATTTAACCTTAAAAGATCCAAGATACGATACCCAATTTGGATTTATTAAATTCATTGAAAATTTAATTTAGTTTGTAGAAACCATAGACTTATTTAGGCTTTATATCTTGGATCCGATTTAGCCCATCTCAATTTTGCCCAAAATATACACACTAACCCATTTATTAAATCTTAAGTCTTTTTAGCCCAATATAAATTAGATAAAAATCTGCTTTATACTTAGACTAGAATAAAAAATATTTTAATAAAGGCCAACTATTCAACGACTTAAAATTTATTAAATTGAACGTACATTTTTAACCATTGTCTTGTCCGGTCTAGTCCAATCCGATCTTAAGCAACTAACTCGACTCAACATTTTTATTATTATCATTTTTTTTTATTTCTTGTTTTTTAAACCTAGCAAAAAAAAAATCTTAAGGATGGCAAAAATAAGGTGTCTACAGCTGCTTCTCTTTGAAGTGAAGTTTGATTAAAACTTCGCTACAGAAACAAAAAATATACCCATTTTTGTCGAATCCTAACTTGAACTGATTGGGTGAAGATTACTAACTTAAACGGTCAGCTAAGATGTGTCTTGTTTTGAAAAAAAAAAAAACCAACTTGAAAGGTTGATGCAAAGAATAAACTACTTGTCTTGAAAGGACGGAATAAAAAAATAGAAGGCTTATCTTAAAAGGAAGAGGCAAATGAATAAAAACCTATCTTGAAAGGACAAGGTAAAGGAATAAGATGGCCTATTTTAAAGGAATAGGGCGAAGGAATAAGGTAAAGGAATAGGGGGGTCTATCTTGAAATGATAAGGTAAAAGATTAGGGTACTTATCTTGAAAAGATAAGACAAAAGATTAAGAGAGCCTATCTTAAAATGATGGGGTAAATGATTAAGAGGTCTATCTTGAATGATTAAGACGGCAAACGATTAAGGTGGCAAACGATTAAGGTGCTTATCTTAAAAGGATATGACAAATGATCAAGAGAGCCTATCTTGAAACGATAGGATAAATGATTAAAGGGTCTATCTTGAAAGGATAAGACAAATGATAAAGAAGGCCTATCTTAAAAGGATAAGGCAAATGATTAGAGGGCTTATCTAGAAATGATAAGGTAAATAATTAAGGTGCTTATTTTGAAAGGATAGGGTAAAAGAATAGGGTATCTATCTTAAAAGGATAGCGCAAAAGATTAGGGGGGCTATCTTGAAAGGATATGGCAAATGATTAAGAGGGCCTGTCTTGAAAAGATAGGGCAAAAAGAGTAGGAGGCCCATCTTGAAATGATAGGGAAAAAAAATTAAGAGCCTGTCTTGAAAGGATAGAGCAAAAAGGGTAAGAGCCACATGTCACGCCCCGAAACGGCAGAGTCGTAACAGCCCCGCCGTGTAAACCACCCTAAGATAGAAGTTGCCCTTACAACCGCTATCTTAGACCTGATCTACACAAGGCGTCAACGACTAACCCGATTTGAAGTAAACAGTTTGTAATTTAAATAAATCATTTACCTATAAAAGTGAGGAATTATATATATGTTATAATTCAGTTATTGCAGTTAAAGTTTACAATATTTTTTTCTATAGTACTTTTCTATATCATTACATCATTCGGAAATGAAAAATAATTAAAACTTAGACCTTAAAAATATGTGTTCGTTCTTCATCCTCAATCGAACTAAGTGACAGGAGAGGAGGTCGCGGCGAGGGTGAAGACAGTGGTTCGAAGGTAGTCATGGGAGGAGCAAGGTCTCCATTACACAAGCCTGGGTTTGGTCGTGAGCTGTTGCATTAACGGCAACTCCTCAACCCGGATTAGAGCGGCCGTAATTTCTCTAATTTCACGATGGGCCGAACAACGTCGTGCGATGGCATTTGCTTGCACATGCATTGCACCTAATAAATGATTGAAAACCTTGTTGTGTGTATGGTATAGTTTTAAGTCCTCCGTCCTAACTTACTGAGCTGTGGTTGCTCACATCCCTATAGACATCGTGCAGGTGCTGGCTAAGAAGCGGCCACAACTACTCTGAAGCTAGCAACTGCTGGATCCTTGGAAGTGAGGAAAAATATTGAAGAACGAACATATATTTTTAAGGTTTAAGCTTTTACTTTAGAACTTCTCATTTTTTTTTTAATAATGTAATAACTAGGAAATATATTTCGGAGAAACATCGCAAACGATAATTGTAATCACAAATTATAGTGAATATATGTATTTCCTCACTTTTTTTTTAGAGGAATGATTTATTTAAATTACAAATTGTTTACTTCAAAGCGGGTTAGTCGTTGACGCCTTGTGTAGATCAGGTCTAAGATAGCGGTTGTAAGGCCAACTTCTATCTTAGGGTGGTTTACACGGCGGGGCTGTTACGACTCTGCTGCTTCGGGGCGTGACAGTTCTAAATTGGTATCAGAGTGTAGTTTTACTGAACTCGCTTTGAAATGAACAATTAAAAGAATTAGACACTTTAGGAGTACATTGAGAGTGGGTAGAAATAAAGGGATATTAAAGTAACGAACTACAAATTATAAGATAAGTAGTAACCGTAACGCTACATTAAGATAGGCGTTAATCGAAGTTAACTCTGGTGATGGGATCATGTAGAGAAATTGGTGATTAGTTGAGGTGAGTAGTTGAGATGATTCAAGAGGAATGAAGAAGAATCCATGATGAAATCCAAAATTGAGATATGGAGAACAATATGATAATTGATTAAGTCGGAATATGTTATTGAGGAGTTTGTTACCGAAGTTACGTTGTAATTGATGAGACTTATGGATGATAATAGAGATTAATCTGAGTTTTAACATAATGGAGATCATGTGATATGACTTGATGAAACAGGATGGTTTGGAAGTGAAAGATTGTAACTTAGATGATGTTAATGAGATATGTGTAATAAAGATAGAAGAGAGATACTCTATTCTGTTAGTACAACTTATACTTCGACTAACACATCATATATCCTTGGACGATTAACCCCAAAAGATTTATTAAATGGTTATTACATTTTCTTGAATCAGTTGGAGTAGATTAAAATTATATGCAGTATGAGAATACAGTATATGAGGTGACAATTGATAATAGTATTGAGGAGCTTAGTAATAATAAGATATATGGAATGGTTACTACTTCTGATTTTCTTATTGAAGTACGACGTCCTGAATCACCAAATGGAAAATGATACTCAAGGAATGGGAAGATAAATGTGGTGGAAATTGGAATGATGAATACAATGTACTAGATGGTTATATTTTTGTTAGAAGTTAGAATTGATCATATGATTAGCTATTCATATAAGTTAGGATCCTATTGATATTTTAATAGATACAGTAGTGCTCATTAATGGATATATATTCTTTAAATATGTACATATGCTATGATGTATTATACACTTGTGAGTAAGAATGTGAAAGAGGATTGGATGCATCTTAGGTAACCAATTTTGGAAGTGTTTTGTATATGTAAGAATTGGTGATTTATTTAAGTGATTTAGGTTGAATGAAGAAATTTTGTTGAGTTAATATAGATTTGAGGTATAAAGAATATTGATAGAATTGATTAGTGGGATGTGTTAATATTGTGGATGAAATGCCTAAGAAGTTGTTGATGAAGTTATGTTGTCATCGGTAAGAGGTGATGAAGTAATGAGACTCATAAACAATAGTGGAAATAAATTTGAGTTTGGAATAAGAAGAGATATGGTGAGATGCATTGAAAACTAAGGTGAATCTGAGACTTATAGGATTTCTGAGATGATCTCAGCTTGATGCCTAGTATAAATATGAGGTAGTATAATTGAAGTAAAATAAAGCGTGGTATAGAAATGGATTCTAGAAAGACAAAATATTGAGAGGGAAAAGTTAGAAACTGATTCATAAATGAATCAAAACTTATACTAGAGGTATAATCAAAACCCAAGTCAAGAATAAACCTTATATAAAATAAGAATGCAGTATAGGAGATGATAAATGATGATAATAATAAGGAGTCTAATGATGAAAAGGTATATGAAGTGATCGTTATTTCTGATTTTGTTCTATGGAAATATAAAGGATCAAATCAACAAGTGGAAATGATATTGAATTAATTAGAAGACAAATGTAGTGGAATTCTTTTGAATGAATAGTTGTTATAAGTAATTTGAATTATGGATATGGTATGATAGTTGATCGTGTTTTCTTAAGAATTAGAATTGACCCTGCATTAGTTATTTATATGTGTGGATATCCAAACGATCTTTTAATGGATGTAACAGTGCTTCTCGATGAAGTGTAAACTTTTGGACATGTGCAAATGCAATGATGATTGACATATTTGTGGCTGGGAGTGTAAAAAGATCGAATGTATTTTGGTAGACAATCTTGGAAGTCTTTTATATGTATAAGAACAGTAGAAGGAATAGTGTTATGAAGTTACAATCAAATTAAGAATTCTTAGGTTTTTAATGAATCATGAATTAAAGAATTATAAGTTGGAGTGATGATTAAGTATGAGCCGTCCACTTCCAGCTTCTCTTCTGGTGTGGGTTCCTTTTAAAACCCTTAACTGCACAGTTTTTCTTATTTTTTTTATTTTCTGGATTTTCTCTCGAATTTTCGACTCTCCCTAATTTTCTCACTTTCCAAACTGTCCAAATGAGCTCTGTAAATTTTTTCCCTATTTATAGACATTTGCTGTAATTAATATGCATTAATTTGACAAGACTTTATCCAAATTCCTTAATTTTTGGCTTTTGTGTTGTTCAATTTTTATTGGCTAATTTTTATTTTGCAGCTTTGGACCTGCCACGACCTTATCTTGATTCATCTTATCATCTTCTGATTTTTTCTTATTTTTCCATAATTATTTTATATTTTTCTTTAATTATTTGCTTAGTTTTCGGCCAATTTTAGTAATTACGCGTATTTTTATCTACACGTAAATACATGTAGGGTATACGTGAACATCCCTAAATATTATTTTGGTCATTCTAAAATTTTTAGTATACATATAATCTATCTCTAATAATTTATTAGTTATTATATTACACTTTTTGCCTTTTCGGTAATTAGCAATTATTATGCTTAAAATTTGAAAATTTTATAGTCTCCTATTTTGCTATTTATTTTCTTAAATTTAAGTTTACGGGGTCATTTTTACTAATATTTCTCTCAATAGTTTATAATTTGGGTGTGATTGGATCTTTTAGCCGATCGCCCTAAACCTTGGGTTCTAAATTCAATCCTACGGTTACTTAGCTGAACTTTGGGGCTTACACCACATCTTAAAAGGATAGGGAAAAAAGAGTAAGAGCCTATCTTAAAAAATGGAGCAAAAGGATACATGCTTGTCTTGAAAATATGGGGCAAGAGAATAAAGAATCTGTCTTGAAAGGACAAGACAAAAGATTGGGGAAGTTCATCTTGAAAAAATGGGACAAAAAGATTGAGAAAGCTTGTCTTGAAATGATGGGACAAAAAAATTAGGACTTATCTTAAAAAGATAAAGGAAAACGATTAACGTAGGTACTATACCCAAAAATCGATATTCTTAAAAGGAAAGTTGGCTTCTCAAATGGATAGATCTTTTGAAGAAGAAAACTTAATAAAAGAGTTAGAAGGAATGGTTAATTGTTTTTTATCCATAGATAACTGATATTCCTTAATATAGGATCGCAAAAGTTCATATGATGAAGCTCTCTGAACTCTAAATATGGTATAACTAAAGTTCTCAAAATTCCTAGGATACCCTAAACTCTTGGCATGATGAAAAAAGTTTCTAAATAATTTTTTCATAGGATGACCAAAGCACCTCAATACTCTTATACCATAAGATAATCAAAGTTCTTGTCCGAAGAATGACTAAAACTCTTGAGTTAAATATCCAAAGTTCTTAAGGAAGAATGACAAAGGTTCTTAAAATTTCCTAGAGTGATTATTGAAGTTTTTAACTCGATAATCACTAAAGTTCACACAACAAATTCTCAAATCTTTCACTTTTTGACACTCAAAGGAAAGATTAATGCTTTTTTATTAAAAAAAAAAACTATTTATCTTTTTCTTGTTAACATGTAACAAAATTATACCAACTCTAAATGTTACAAATAAGTGGTATGCTCATTCTTTTAAGCCATTAGCCACTCATTCTTCATCTTTGATTACTTGCCTGATACGATAATAGAATAGGGAAAAAACTTCGACTAAACACCTTTTTGTTCTTGCCATAGGGAACTCCTATTTGATTTTGGAGAAAAGTGCCTCCTCGTGCCCTTAGGGCATGCTTGACTTTTACATCCATAAGTTTCATATCAGAAAAAATATCCCAATTATCTGAATTTTTTAGTCCAAGAGGACATTGTCACATTTAAATAGCTTGTTTTCACTGTCGACTACGATTCTAAAAATTATGGTTAGTTATGTACGTAATACACTTTAATTGATTCGATAGGTCTTTTTCCTTAAGGTTGCAATGCTGGTTTTTTATCATTAGCTTAAACAAAGGGGAAATGTTGATGTGTTGGCCAATTTTTGAAAAAAATTAATATCTCAACTCAAGTCCAAAGGTTAAGAACCATAATAGGAAAAGCTAAGATGGGCTTGCTCCTGTTTCATGAGCAATGATTGCTTAAGATAAGTTAATTTCTTCAGTCAAAAAAGCTTCGTTAAGGGTAGTATAGCGGGTAGGATTATAGATTAAAGTTTTATTCCTTAAGGTTAGGAATCCCTTGCTCGAGTTTGTGCTTTGAAGGATATTGGGGGAAAATTTAAGTCTTTCATCTTGAGATTCATAGGCTAAACTTTTTTAAGATACTAATGTCCTGGGCTCTTTTTTATTGCCTATTGGGATGCAACCGCCTTACTTTTGTTTTCTTCTCTTTTTTTCTGTCTTTTTTTTTTCCTCTTTTTTTTTTTGGTCTCTTCCTTTTTTTCTATTTGTCTTTCTCTTTTTTATTTTTTCTTTTCTCTTTTTCTTTTCTTCAAGGTGATCATTCTCTATATGCCTGAGTTTCTGTTTGAGGAGATTAAAAGCCCTAAAACCCAAAGTTTAAAGTATAGAAGCCCAGTGAAGTAGGTATGGCTTTGGGGGAGTGTTATGAAAAAATTCATGGCCTTGCGATGTTTGAATTTAAGTGAAATGTATGGTTTGAAGCTCTTCTTCATTTTAAAGAAATAGGTTATTTGTGACAACTGTTGCTCATGAATTGACACGAATGAAGCAAGCACAAGTTAACTTATTCATTTTCTCTAAAATCAATGGCCCTAACCTCCCGATTGCCCCAATGTAGCGTAGTTCTTGATAGGATTTATTTTTTGAAAAACTTCCCTCAAAAGACTCAAATGGGCTTATAAGGGATAAAAATATTTAGGGAGTGAAATGAATGCCTATCAGCCTTTCAATTCATGTATCACATGCAAGATAGACTTTCTTTAAAGAATGACTCTTATCCTCGCATTTATGTCTCTCAACTCTAATAAGTGTTTTAGGATTAGGACTTGCCTCTTATCATTCTAAACACTTTAAATAACGAGATACTTTCGTCGATTTGATCATGAAACATTTTATGTTTTGTTTGCCCTTATTTACCCTAGTCTTATTAGATAAGATTAGATATTATGTGATGCTCCAATGGGTCACATGCCCTTCTACCTTAAAAAAAAATTGCCCTTTTAGACTCAATTAAATGGGTCTTTTTATTGACTCCCAACCAAGCTCATTTATAGTGGAGATAAACTTCGTATTCAGTTTTAAGGTTAGAGCGAGTAGGCCAGTTTTTGTGAAGTGAATGTTTGGGACCTTCTAGACTTGAAGGGGATTGGTGTAGATGGATAAAGCTCTAGGTGAAGTTAGTAGGCCATGTGTTTAAGGTTTTTTTTCTAACTTAAAGTAGGTTGGCATAGATAGGAAGATCTATGGTTTATGTTTGGGCTTTTATGTCTATAGCTTTTGAAAAAGTCTGATAATTGGCTCCTTTTTAAGGATTGTGTTTGGCTTATGCTTTTCTTGGGGATGTGCTATGTCATCACCATTTTCATTTATCAATTTCCAATGCGGTCCCCCCCTTTTGCCTCTCAATATCAAGTTTAAGTCATAAACTACATAGTGCTTTGGGCTTAGAATGAGTAATTGCAAGGATTAAGCTTAAGCCGAAATGTTGCTATTAGTCGTCTTAGCTTAAAAAATGAATGGCTATGTGCTGAACCACTCAAAAGTAATAACTCAAAGTTTGTAAAACTTGTATTAGTTAGCGGATTTTTTTTTCATTTTGAAAAATTTCATAACTTTTTTGAAAATTTTTATTTTAACAAAAAGCTTTTGAAAACACTTATATTATAAAAAATTATGTTATAAATAGGGTAACCGACATCTCCTAACTTATTAGAATGATTGAAAAAGTTACAAAGTTGACAAGAAGGAGTGGCTATTTTACAAAATTAACAATTGAGAGTAACAACTTAATTACAAGTAAAAATTCTTGGAATCCCTAAATGGTATTAAAGAGAATCTATGCTATCGATGACTTGATGGCTAATATTGTATAAAAAAAAAGAAAAGAAAATGCTAGAAGTGACATGATGTAGATGAAAAAGCTACAAAAGGATAATTGATAATTGAAAGGTTATAATTTTATGAGAAGGGTATCTAATGTTCAAGAATCTGAGCGGGGAACAATATAGGAATAATGGCTATTTATAGATCATAAGTAACAAATGTTTACAATTTGAAGGATTTTTACTTATCTTTTTTTATGTATACATGGTTTATTGAACAAATTTATAATATAATAAATACAAATAAATAAATACACAAATAGCATGTAAGTAAAGCATACCTATGCAAATGCAGGATTGACAACTGGATAATAGTGCGATAATTTTTTTAAAAAAATTTAGAGTTGTAACTTTATTAAAATCAATTGAGTACAAATGGCTAAACCCTTATTGGGTTTATATCTTTCTATAAGTATAGACGTTAACAAAGTATAGAGAAATTTTATAAAAGCAAAATATCTTTTAATAGTTTATAGGGGATTTTTTTTTTTACATGGAAAAATTTATACAACCAATGTGTCACATGAGAAAATAATAAAATTGCAACTTCTCACTCATGATATAATTTTTTTGAAAACATTGTACTAATATTCATTTACTTGCTCACAAAAAATTTTAATACAATTTAGTGAGTTCGATCTTAAATCTTGTTATGCTACTTTTATTTGTAAAATAAAAAAAAAAGCAATACAGAATACCTATATTACAAAAAAAATACACGAGCAACCATATAATATACAAAAAAAAATCAAAGATAACAATATATATATATATAGCAAAGTATAGTGTAAAATTAATGCAATATGCTACAAACACATACCATGCAATAAAGGTCGATAAATATTAAATTATAGGAATTGAATCATTATGAACCTACAGTTAAGGAATATACTTATATATAAGTGGATTGAAATAAAAATAAAACTCACGGACACTTATATATAAGGGTATTCATTCTTTTAATTTCCCTTCTTTTTTTTTTGAAAAAGAAAGCCTAATCAACCAATTATTATCAAATTTTCCTATAATTTAACAATGATTAATCCTTAAAAAAAAAACGATGCAGGAGGATAGGGTTTATAGGTTTCAAGCTTTGTAGCTTCAAGTATTTTTGGAGAAAAACCTCATAGGTTACATCGAAACATAAATAGGCTTACTTATCACTGTCAAGTGGGGGTAAAGACCCCAACGACTCGAGGGTTACATAATGGCAACCCATCCTAAGTTCCTAAGGTGACTCAAGTTCAACCACATCTAAGCACATAAATAATTTTCCTTTTTTTTAAAAAAAACCCATAAATCCCCAATAACGGGCCCATTGGGCCATACTTTTCTTAGAGGCCTGCATTACCAAAAACACGGTTAATACAACTATATTATAATATGTCACATCTAAAACTAAAGAGTTATAACAGTCCCACCTTATAAATCAATCTATGCTGGAAGCTAACCGCATTAGCCGGTAACGTAGATATAGCTTGCACAAGGCGTTCACCACTCCACTACTTGGAAGCACCTATTTAATACCTGGTAGGAATTAACTTGTAGTGTAACCTTTAAAAATAGATTTTAAAAAATAATTTTTATAACTAAAATTTTATTAAAATCCACAAGTTTGCAGAGCATGGAATAAATTCCATTGACTGAAAATTAGGGGTTACCTAAGGAGACCCTATTAGTTTTCTTATAAGTTAGTATAATCGATAAACCGAATAGAAATCTAATTAGGTAAATCTTTAATCTCACTTCTTGATCTTGTTCTCTAGCCTTCGAGTGTCGAGCCTGATTTTCGGTTTTCTTTTTTTTGTCAATTTTATTTCCCACTTTCTTGATTAATACTAAACCTTAACCCATTTAGTATTAATCATCAACTAAAGAAATTAGGAAATTCCGGTTCTTCGATTTAAAAAAAAAATTTGAAGTCGCCATCCGATCAAAGTAAGGAAAAAAAAAAGCAATCGTAATCAAATGGGTGATTCGACGATGATTTTGTTACTGATCTTTGATTTCAATTTGAATAAAAAACCAAAGGGTTTTAAATTCAGGGGCTAACCTATTAAACTCTAACGGATACTATTATCTATTTACCGAAATTAGGTTTGTTTTTCAATTTATAATATTTTTAAGAAAAAAATAAAAATAAAAATAAAAAAGAACCTAAGTTTATATAGATTTTATCGTCACCCTAAAGGTGCCTACATACCCGTTAGTTGGGATTAAATGGCTAGTTCTTTTAAAAACCTTTATTGTGTTGATTAATTTTAATTTTAAGAATTGACCAAATTTACGTTTTAATCGATTCGGTTTATTTTAAAAAAAAAAAATCTAAAGGGTTCTAAGTTGTAAGTGATAAAAAAAAAAATCTCTAAAACATCCTAAACAGTTTATTGAGTTTTATTTTTTGAGATAACTTTCTTTTTCTAAACGAAAAATCCTAAAAACAACTTTATGCTAAACAGATTTTCGGAGCTAATACTTATTATTTGTATATTAAATAACTACCTACATATTAAATAAATATATTATCCTTAACCTATATAAAACAACTAATAGCAAAAGAAACCAAAATCCTAATATATACATAACTACTTCTAACTAACTAAGGATTTAGATTAATATAATATAATAATGATAATGAAAAAAAAAACTTAGAAGATCTAAACCTTACTTGTTTGTTCACTGTATGGTAGTGTGCGTGTTGGTTGGCAGGGGAATCCACGTATGGATGATCGGCGGTGACGATTCGAGTCAGTATGGATTGTGAAGCGGTTACTGGCTTTGAGGGCTAATTGTCATGTTGGCGCTAATCGCAGCAGTGGACAGTGTATTTAGGTGCTACAGTGGTGTTGCACCAGTGCATATGATCTCTAGTTGTCGACAACGGCTCAGTGTGGGCAGCGGCATGGCATATACAGTAGCATGGCGAAGCGTACATACGAATTGAAGACGATGGGCTTATGAAGTGATGTATATATGCTAGAGTGTTGATCGCTGGACAAAGGGTATGGGAGATAGTTGCATGGTGTTAGGGAAGTATTGATCAATGTATGTGGACTGAAATTGATCGTATGTATATGTGTTTGTTGTTCGTACAAGGGTTGATGCGGGGATTGTTGATGTTTAGGTCGAGGATGATGCTGTAGTGGGTGTTGCATCGTGGAGCTGCTGTTAATGTAGAGTATGGCCTGAACTGTAGTTATAGACGATCTTCATGTAGGTGATCAACCACTGTAGCTGCTGTTTGTAGGCTTGGATGTGGGGTTGTTACTGGAGCATTAATGCTGTACAGATTGGGATTGTAGTGGCTACTACAGCTGCTATGTGAAGCGCTATTAGTTGTAGACAATGTAGAGTGAATGAGTGAGGGACATGCGGATTGTTGTTCGTGTTGAGTGTTTGGAGCGATGCATTGATGGTGGACATGGCTCACTGTTCGTTGCGATGTCGTGTGTTTGGCTAATGAACTATAAAATTAGTTTTTCTTTTTTCTTCATCTAGTGTAATTGTAGTGAGGGTGTAATTGTGTTCTTTTTTATGTTGCATGATTCCTATTTATAAAGCTCGAAACAAATCATATTGAATCGTATCTATTATATTAATTTCAATCTAATTTGACAAAAATTAAATTAGATCTAAATCATTTATATTAATTCAAATCCAATTTAATAAAAATCAAATCAGATTTAAATCTTTTATATGATTTAAATCCGAACAAAAAAGATTTGATTAGATGCAATTTTGTACACTCAACTCATTTTTTTTAAAATATAAAAAACAGAAAAATAAAAGGTACATAGGTACCTAGTGAGATTTGAACCCGTGACTTTAAGCTAATTCCATATCAATATCTCAATACTTATTTGTTAGATTGTTGGCCTGTGCCTTAATTTTTAATACAATTAAATTATACTAAATCATGTAACTCTCTAAAATAATTATTTGAACCGAGCGTAACTAATTGACCCTAAAATAATTTACTTTCTAAAATAGTCTTTATAATTTTTCCTTCTCTCATTTTTTTGAATTTTCATCATTTTTCAATTATTATTATTATTTTTGTTTTATTTACTATTTTTTAGTTAGGACCCTATTAAAAAGCAAAAATTAAAAGTATGGAGGGCAAAAATTATGTGTCTACATCAGGTAAGTCTACTAAGGAAACCTGCAAAACAATTATAGAGGAATGAACGACAACCTGCTTGCTCAGTAAGTAAAACGGAAACAATAGCACATATCTAATAACAAGCAAGCAGGGTTTTCAAGCAATTTTAGTTAGATGTAATGCATAATCAAGCAAATGCCATCACACGACATTGACTGATTCGAGTTTCAAGGAGTTTAACGTCAGGTACTCATGAATTTGGTCACCAAATTAGGGCGTGTGCAATGGAGAACGCGCTCCTCCCAAAACTACATTCGAACCACTGATCTCAACCTAGTTGTAACTTCCTCTCCTGTCAATTAGTTCAACTCAAGGTAAGAAGAAGACAATTTCTGCTATTCTCAATGAAGGTGTCCGTGTTTGGCCCATTCTTCCTAATCGTTACGCCCAGTAAGTTGCGATGCAAGTTCAATTAGTAGTTAAGCCGAGTTTGTATTATATTACTTTTAGGGTAATCAAGCAAATTCAAACGGTCTAAAGCATGTAATATCATGAAATAATCAACACATCAATTCAACACTCAAATAGCACAACAATATTCAAGCGCACACACAGCATGCATATAACCAACTAGCTTACAACCACAAATAAGTTATATACTAAGGTTTCTATGTATTTTTAACATACTTCAAAATGCGATGAAACATTAATCCTACTTACCTAGATATTGATGTTTATTCTTCCTGTGTGTTGTTCTCATCTCGTCTTTCTTTATTATTCCTAAAATTTAATATAATATCTTTAGTTCTTGTCCATTATATAACATATGTATTCATTGTGGACATTTTAGTATATTTCCAATTGTGTCAGGTAAGTTTTTCTAAGGTATTTATTAAATATTAGTTAAAATAGGATATCTTCTGACAAAGGTTTTGACTTAATACAAA
The DNA here is from genome assembly GCA_024138005.1 of Lumnitzera racemosa. Classification (NCBI taxonomy): domain Eukaryota; kingdom Viridiplantae; phylum Streptophyta; class Magnoliopsida; order Myrtales; family Combretaceae; genus Lumnitzera; species Lumnitzera racemosa. The sequence continues at coordinate 38,357,416 of JAMXBC010000006.1, read as the reverse complement.
TTACTGCTTAATAGTTTTTTACTTCAATAGATTCTTAAAAAGTATAATCAAGCGACTTTCCGATTTATTCTCCAACTCCTAATGACCCAATATTCAGTATCAACTGTCTTCAAATTTCTAGTTGCTCTTATATTTTGCATCATCCATCGAACTACTTTCTGATCGAGGTTCTAACTTAGGTTCTAACCTAGTCTTGTAGTATAGATTATTGCTCAAGTGGTTTTTGAATTATGTTCTAACTCTGATAACAGTATGGAATTCGTATACAACTTATTAGCTAATCTACTGTCGAGCTCTGTATATGGTTAAGAATAACCAACACCAAACAACATTCTGACTTAGTTTCTAACGGAGTTTTTGATCCTTAGTCCAAAGTTAGATTCTTATTAAGAAAGTTCCTGACTTACAGCTTGTCTTAAGAGATAGGATAGAGTCCTAAAATAAACTACTCTTAGGTACAGATTCCATTTTCTCAGTATATTCAATATATTTACTCTAGATACATTCTAACTTACTTTCTAATATAGTTTCTAACCCTGCTGCTATTAATACATTTAATTACTTCATATATACTCTACTTGTCCTGTATTTCCAGAAGTGTACACCTTGTATGATCAATAAGTATCAACTTAAAACTTCAATCATCCACTTTCTGTCTCCATCATATTATCCATTAGTTTATAAATATACTAAACACTTAAAAAATCTAATCTTAAATCACCAAATACCCATTTTTACTTATAAATTATCCTTCATAAATCCATATTAAACCACTTTTATCTATTATTTGTAGGGAAATTTAAAGTATACCATGGTTTTAAAAAATTTCATCAATCTTTTTTAACAAAATATCCTATCCAACGCACTGTTCACATAGAAGCGTAATTTTCTCAAAAATCCAACATCTTAATTTTAGAAATTCGATCACTTAACATTAAAATATAACATCTTAAGAGTATATCAATAAAATTTCAAGTTGAAACTACATGGATTGGTATTCTAAAAACCCGATCAAATATTGTTGCGTAGGATGTTTTTCTTAAAGACCCTATATTTACACTCAAAATTTTCAAAATTTGAATTCCTCGTGCAAAAATACCTAAGGAAGCCAAATTTCATAATTTTTTGTGATCGTTTACTACTTTTCCTTACTTTTTGATGAAATCAAAAGAGTTTAGCAACTTATTGGCTCAAACTTTTGAAAATTTGAATTCCTCATGCAAAAATATCCAAGGAAGCCAAATTTCATAATTTTTTGTGATCATTTACTATTTTTCCCTGCTTTTTGATGAAATCAAAAGAGTTTGGCAATTTATTGGAGAGTGTATCAGCCCACTTTATCGCTAGCTATTCCTTCAGACCATCAATTGGTTTTACTTTATATCTTTAATGGAGTTGCTTTTGAATTTTTTCTAACCTAAATACAAGTGTTTATGGCTATGCTAGGTGTTAATAGGTATAAATTCAATCCTATGTATTCCCAAACTTCATTCCACGTAGCTCCATGTTCCCTCTCTATTTAAGAAAAATTTTTATCATATTTTTTCCAATTTTATTAACTTATTTAGTGATTTATATGTAATTTTATGTATTTATAATAATTATTGCTATATATATTTATATGATAATTATATCTAATGTAAATACATGTCTTTTATATATTATTTTATATACAATATTAATTATATTACTCATATAATTTATTTTTATGTGTTTGTTACTTTTCTAGACCTATTTCATGTGTTATTGATAATAAAATAATATAGTAAACTTATACGATTTTGGCTATATTTTTAATATTTTATTATATTTTTAAATTCCGAGTCTATGTCATGAAGCCCTTCGTAAACTTTTAGCTTAATCAGGTTACTTTTCCAAACGTCTTGAATCCACTAATAAACCCAATCACACTAATATGAGTCTCATATAATATATAGATAAAAAGAAATAAAATGAAAGGCCATTAATTAATTTTTATTTTTACATAGCTAGCCCACCAAGGTTCTAATAGAGTTGTCAATTTTGCTAAGCTCTATTTCAATTTCCTTTAATTTAACCTATATTAAGGCTAGCTTAGTTAATATAAATTTCTTGATATTAAATTAAGTAAAAATATTTTTCTCAAAAAAATATTTTAAAAAATAACTTAAAGTCGTCAACCAACAAAACTGGTAAAAAATCAAATTAAAGTTTTCAACTGAGAGAACCTTAATTTAGTCACTAGTTTACGGATTTTCTAAAAGAGTAAATTTTTCAAAAAATTAGAACTTGGGAGCTAACCTTTTAAGATTAAGTCACTATGTAAAAAATTTTAAAAAATAATTAATGCGCCTTTATTTTATAATTTTTTTAAAAAACGTGAAAATATGCAAAGATGTAAAAATACACAAAAATGATTTCTTTTAGTACAAAATTTCCCTAAAAAATGAAAATAAAATAAAACATGTTACAGATTTTATGGTTATCTTGTACGTATCTACGTACTCGTTAATTACGATCAAACCGATTGTAGTTCTTATTTTTTCTAAAAAAGATTTAATGAGTTGATAAATTTATTTATGAAAATGGGCCAAGTTTACATTTTTTAACTAATTTATTTTTATTATGAAAAATCACAAAAAAGGAAACACTAATTTTAGTAAAAAAAAAAAACCTAAAGACTTAATTTAAAAAAAAAAAACTTCAAGTTAATATTTTTATTCTAGGAAAAACTGACTATGTAGTAAAACCTTTTTAAAAAAATCCTAAAAAGCTTAAATGTAATTTTTCGTAAAGTAAGCAATTGATGTAGAAAATACGTCTAAACCACAGAAAAAATGTTTAAATTATAGAAAAGATGCCTAACTATAGAAAAGATATCTAATCCATATAACAGACGTGTAAATACAAAAAAGATGTCTAAACCATAAAATGGATACCTAAATATCGAAAAGATGACTAAATCATAAAATAGATACTTAAATCATAAAGAAGATACTTAATTAAAGAAAAAATGCATAAGTTATAGAAAATATACCGAACTAAGGAAAAGATATGGTTCAATCCTAATCTTCCAAGATATATAACCTAGATGCAAATTTTATTATAAATATATGAATCTTAACAAAAATATGCTATTAAACAAAAAAAAACTAATGGACTTTTATTTTTTATAATTTTTCTAAAAATTTCAAAATGTGCAAAAATATACAAAATGCAATTAAAATGAATTCAAATAATTTTTTATTATGATTTTTTTTTTGTGGTTGTCTCGGAAGTGTCTACGTACCTATTAGTCAGAATCAAACCAACGTAGTTTTTTTTTTAGAAAAGATTTATTGGGTAGATTTTCTTTAAAAAAAAAAAAAGAAATTGAGCCAAATTTATATTAGTTATCAATTTATTATTTAAAAAAAAACCTAAATAGATCTAATTTCACAAATATATTTTTTTAAAAAATAGATAACTAACTAAATCTTTTGAAAACTCTAGTTAAGACTTTTTTTATTTAAAAAAATCTACTTCACGTAAAAAATTAGTTTTTTTAAATCCTAAATGCAAAATATATTAAGATATGATCTAGATACATATGTTCTCCAAAGATATGAATCTCGAAAGAAAAATATGAAACTTTTTTCTAAACAATGCAATGCAATTTTGGGTGAAAGGACACAATTTAACTATAAAAAACATGAAATTTATCAATTTATCTAAAAAATTGAAAAATTGCATGCCATACAGTCTATGTTAAAATTTATTTAAAAAAAAAAACCTGAACTTGAAAAACGAGTTAATAAAATAAAGTGATTAATTAAAAAACAAAATAAATAAATAACTAACTAAGATAATTTACTCATTTACCTACATGGGTTGGACCGTACACATGATCGAATTGGATTGGTCCTACATTGTTGATGCATAACTTGTCGTGTGATCGGACGTGTAACGACGTATGGATGTAATAAGACGTTCGTGTAGTGTGGTGAAATGTTGATCAAATGTGGATGTGTATGCTGTATCGATGTAAAGCAGAGCAGTTATGCGTAAAGTAGTGCAGGATGTAAACAATATATTCAGTGAATTCATAAGTGCTAATCAATAGGTATGTATGCATTGCGTAAGAGCAATCGTAGACATAGAGATTGAGTGATGTGAGCGTATGCATAGAGTGTTCTGTGTCAGGCATGCGTGATCAGTGGATAGTGCCAAGAGATGTGTCAGACGTGGGGTTGATTGTGTATATAATGTGAATTGTAAAAAAAACATATATTTTTTTACATTTTATTATGCATTATTTATAGGCCATAAATTTGTATCTCTTAGATCTTTTTAGATGAAGATTCAATTTTAACAAATCTAAGTAACGATGATATCCGATTTGAATTTATTAAATTTATTAAATATTTAATCCAGTTTCTAGAAACTGTACACTTATTTAGGCTTTTTATCTTGGACTCGATTTTATTTATTTTAATTTAACCCAAAATACATGCAAATCCATTTATTAAATCTTAAATCTATTTAGCTCAATATAATTAGATAAAAATCCATTTTATACTTGGATTGGAATAAAAAATATTTTAATAAAGCCTAATTATTCAATGACTCGGAATTTATTAAATTGAATGTATATTTTCAATTATTGTCCAATTTGACCCTAAACAATTGACTTGACTTAATAATTTTATTATTATCATTTTTATTTTATTTTTTCTTTTTTTTTCTAAAAAAATTATTTATTTTTTTAGGCTGAGGCGAAAGCACAACAAAGTGAAAATCATATCATAGCATTGTTTCTTAACTTAGGGAATTAGATAGATGGCTATTGGCATATTGAGAATTTGATCCCAACTCTATTTCTTGTTATTGAATTATTCTTTTAAAGAGGCTCTAGAATCGGATATAACATATGGCAATTAAGGTTTTATTTTATTAGAACTAGATCAAACATCTCTTTCCACTTTAGTTTCTACTTGAGATATTTTGTATGCTATTAAAGGTTTTGTACCGTTGAAAAGCTCACATGGTGGGTTATGAAGCTTTTTTAAGAATTTTGGCTTATTGTCAATAATTCTACAGTGACTTCTAACATGAATATATATATATATATATAAATATCACAGAAATGCTAAATGAAACATTGACTATTTTTATCCCTATGAGGTCAAGTATATATAATTAAATTCATTTAGTCTAGTTAATTTTTTTAATGCTCTTTATAAAGTAGTTATAGAGATATTGGTGAATTGATTATAACATATTTTTTTGGATACTATCATTTTTCAAATGCTCTGCATGTTTAGCTAACAAAATAGAATAAAGTGTGCATAGAGTTACAATTCTTAGGAATATAATAGAGAAACAATAGTTATTCCTTATAGTCATTTTAAAGTGTTATAAATAGATACAAAATATGCTGTACAAATTAAAGAATAGTTATTCACTTAGTTTTCTAAAGGAACTGTAGTTCCACATTTTTCAATAATAGCGATTCCATAGAATAAGTATTTCATCAACCAAATGTAATACTAGGTATATATGTGAAGAATAACTATTCTATTCCATCTTTATGAAATCAACCAAGTCTAAAGTATTATCCTTAATCACAAAGTAGTGAATAACGTGATTATTGTTTAAGAGTTGATGCATTCTTTTAGGAAACAAAATGAAAGGATACAAAGGGTGGATGGCAAATAAGAATGATCTTAAGAAAGTATATGATAAGTTGAAATAAGATTTCATTCAATATGTGCTAAAACATTTAAGATTTCTAGGTTAACAGTTTTCCTTAATCGTGTTTTGTATTTTATCGTCATCAATGTCTATTTTGCTTATTGGTTTTCCACTTAAAGGGTTTAAGCCAAGTAAGGTGATCATTTTCTCAATATTTGTAAATCCCGTAATTAAGTATTCGAAGTTCGATAGTAAAATTTAAAATAATCGGGTAAGTTATCTAATCTAACCAAAATTTTACAATAAGGCTAGAAATATTAGTAAAAGTAATCTCATGAGTTTGGATTTAGGAAAAATAAATAATTAAATTTGTAATATTAAGTTATATGTATATTACACGTTATTTATCTGAAACATGTAAAATAAGTTCCGATAAATAACAAATCAATAGAGATAAATTATATGTATACTAAAATCATAAAAAAAACTTAAATAATATTTATAAGTATTTATTGTACCATATATGTATTTATGTATAGGTAAAAATACCTGAAATGACTTAAAATATGCTAAAATAATACTAATTAATTAAGAAAAATTTATGAAAAGTGTGGTCTAGAAATAGGCATAGCGAGCTAAAAAATAAAGAAAGAAAGTCGACCAATAAAATTGAGCCAAATAGAAAGTGAAAAGAAAAAGAAAAAGAACACTCATCCAAACTAAATTGCAAAAGAAACCTTAAACCCCTTCTATAAATATATAACCTCCTTCTAAAATTCAATCTAGACACTTAGTGACTTAGGAAAAATATGAAGAGGTCAAAGAGAGAGAGGCGAGAGAATTTTTAGAAAATTTAGCAAAATATAGTGTAATTAAGGCTAAATAAGAAAATAAGTGCTAAAACAAAACCTAAGAGTGAGTGGTTGCTACTACTGGATGGTGGAGCTAGTGCCTAGACTGGCTAATAAGGGCAAGGTGGCTAGCGGTAGCTGAAGCTAGTAATGCCGATGAGTTTTGATTTCCCTTCCGATTTTGTTTAATTTATTCAAAATATCAAACAATCATAGAAAATCATGAAATTTTGTATCCTGAGATATTTTTGCATATAGTTTTTAGGAAATACATTGTTTTATCAAAATTAGGTCTTGAAATATATCACCTTTAAGAAATTACTAAACTCAAGCTAGTTTTTTATTTTTATTTAAATGACCTTAATGATATAATTTTGATCTCAAACTTTTTGTGTAAACTAATTAAAATATATATGACAATGTTAAAAAATAATTTTCTAAAATTTTACTTAATTTTTAGGCCTTAAAATCATATATAAAAGGCAATTTATAGGCTTAATTTTGTGATTTAATGTTAACTTGTTAGAAATTCTGATTTAGTATGTAATCAAGTATCTTAAGATATTATTTGCTAATGTAGGATGGCATTTAGGGAGTTTGAGGTGTTTGATATATGTATTATGCATATTATATAATAAATAAGTACAAAGGAATAATATGTAAAAAGGTATATTTAAGTTAATTTTATGATTTAAGGTTAATTTGGTTTAATTTCTGGTTTAGGGTGCAATTAGACATTTTGGAATGTTAGTTGATGATGAGAGATGATAATTATTATGTTGAAGATGTTAGATGTAAGCTTTCTGTGTAATTTAAGTGGTAATGGGTAATATTTGAAATAGGAAGATTAAATAAGTGAACAATGTTAAGTTAAATTGGTGATATTATAATAATAAGAGAATACTATAAATCTAATTTGGAATATAAATTTAGGAATTTATATGAAAAATGTAGGTTATTCTCACATTAGAAACAAAGTTGATAATTAAATTAGAAGTAGAATGTACTGTATCAACCAAAATATTGATTAGGAGCTAAAACAGAGATTTAATTATATCTAAGTGTAGTTAAATGAATCTTACATATTGGTTCAAGAGAGATTCCTAAGGTCTACAAATAAAAATAATAATTAGAAGTTAAAACAAAACTTAATTCAAAAATCGAAACAAAAACTGGTTTAAAACTAGCTTAGTCATAAGAAATATAAAACTTAAATAATTGACTCAAATTATAATTTTAAATTTGAAAATTAATAATTTAAAACTTATACACACACACACATACACATATGTATGAGAGGTTATGTCAACATATGGACAATTCTCGGATTAGAATCCAATTCGGAAGGAGAATCAGAATTAGGGCTAATAGAAATATATTAAAGAGTTAGTCAAAATATGAATCAAAGGTTATATTCACCTGAATAAATTATAAGAAAAAGGTTAAAAGACATCTATGAGAATTATAAAAAAAGAGTAACCAAAAGATAAATTAGAATTCAATTCAGCATTGGCTAAAAAGGAAATTCAAAACCTAACTAAACAAGAGAAGTAATCCTAAGAGACATAGACTAGAATAATTAAATATAATAATACCTTATACTCGAGATAATAATTTTAATTATAAAATAAAATCTATCTATGGTAGTTATGTGCAAACTAAAACAATATTTGTATTATACAAATTATTAGCGACAACCTGTTGCAAGTTGTACCTTAGGTGAGCAAGCAAGAATTCCAAATAAGTTTGGGATTAATATGTTACTGTATTTTAGAGTACTACTTTATAGTACTTGAAGACTTAAGAGTATACTTTATTATGCTTGTAAATAACGTAATTGTGCACATGCTTATGTATATGTGTTCTAGGTTTGATTATATGTTTTTGGTTTAATGCTTATGATTGTACTGTTTAATTTGCATACAATGATTGAACTCCTTAAACTGGATTTAATTAAATACGTGACTAGTAATTATAAATCGGATATGTATGGAAAATCATTAAGGGGAAATGTTTAGGGTTCTTTGACTAAATACTGACTCCTTTAGAAGAGATAGCACTAAATAGTATAATAATCTTTTCTTCATCCATAGTCGAATTAAGTGATAAGAAATGAGGTTGCGGTAAGGATGAAGGTAGCGGTTCAAAGATAATCACGGGATGGGTGATATCTCCATTGCACAAGATTGCGTTTGGTTATGTGTTGTTGAAATGTGTGCTAAATTTTTCAACTTAGATTAGAGTAGGTGTAATTTCTTTAATTTCATGATGAATTAGATAACGTTATGCGATTGCATTTATTTGTTGCATTGCATTAAATTAACTGGTTAATAACTTTGTTTGTGCTCAATGTATAGTTTTAAGTTTTCGTCCCAACTCATTGAACGATTGGTTGCTCACAATCCTATAGATACTATTGCAGGCGCTAACTTGGAAGCAACATCATAACTACCCTGAAGCTAGCTATCGTTAGGTCTTAGGGAGTGAGAAAATAAAACTGAATAACATATACATTTCTAAGGTTTTAGTTCTTAATTTAGAATTTTTTATTATCAAGTAAAGTATTACTTAGGTAAGATTATGCTATGAAATCATGTAAACGTTAATTGTAACATTTCAATCCTAGTATATATTTTTCATACTTTCTTAAGTAAATAACCTATTTAATTTATAAACCATTTACTTCAAAGTGTATTTGTTATGAATGTCTTGTGTAAATCAGGTCTAAGATAGTAATTATAAGGTTAACTTCTATTTTAGAATGGTTTATATGGTGAAACTGTTATGACTTTACTACTTTGAGGTGGAACTGTATCGATGGTGATTTTTTATCTAATTGGGCTTCAAACCTCTATGGGCTTATCCCATATATCAATAGGCCTATAATTAAAGAACATAACTAAAGTAGGCACTAGAATTGCTTTGGTGCAGCCACTTAGATGCTTTAGACAATAGTAGAAGAGATATTAGTGAAGATAAGCTAAAGAAGTGTATAAAAAGGTAGATGTAATATAATTTGATGGAACTAGTATATAGATGGACTAAACTCCCAATGGCCCGTAGTTCCTCCCCAAAGGTATGGGCTACTAGCCCCCGACATATGAGCCATTATGATCTTCTAACATGGTCAGGTGATGATGGCCTAAGCCACCTTTGACCATACTAGGTTCATTTCCTAATTACTATGGTGCAATCCATGTTGTTTCTTTACAACTATGCTACCTGGCTTGTGGGCCCTCAATTATAGCTTTTAAGGGGGATTGATCAGCCGAAGAGCGTTCCCTTAATGTCATTAGGATAAGATACGCTTTAGGCCTTCTGTGTGGACTATGTTGAGTAGAAGCATTGAAGATCGTGTCAATCATAATAGTTGGTAGCCTTTTAAAATAAGATATTCTACTTTCTCCTCAAAACTTTTGTACCCACTTCGCTACCATGCCCCTTCCCCCTCTTCCTCCTCCTCTTCCTTCTCTGTGTGTGTAGATGATTTGGTGTTTATATGAGGAGCTTTCATTGAACATCTATGGTTATGAAAGAGACATTGGAAGATTTTGCTGCTTCAAGCCTTAATGTCAATTTTTCAAAATCAAAGATAATTTATTAAAGGAACACAAATTATGGTATAAAGTCCTTCAAGGAGAATGGAAATTTCCATTTTGAATTTTACAAAGGACTTCCAATTAACCAATGAGAAAAAAATGAATGTAGCTAACTACTACCTTATTCTTGATAAGATGAAAGGAAAAAATGTTGCGCTTTGTCATATGTTAAGTTTTGATCAAATCATTAATGGAGGCTATTCCAACTTATTTTATGCAATAAGAAGCATTACCAACAATCATTATGACATATTTTAGAGGTTAAACAAAGACTTTTTATGGAGGTCTATTAATGAAAAGAGAAAAGCACGCTAAGTGAAGTGCAAGAAGATTATACGACCAAAGAGAAATGGCGGTATAGGGTTGACTAATTTAAAGGCAAAAAATAATGTTTTCTTAACAAAACTTGCTTTGAGTATTTGCAAAAAGGGAGCAATTTGGGTTAAATTCATCAAAACTAAATTTTATATGGATACTATCATACAAATAAGAACTAATTTATCAATGAACTAGTGAGATGTTTGTTATGGTCATGACTTTCTAAAGTTGGGGATTAATCAAATTATGAATAATGGTCATAGTATTTCTATCTAGTATGATGATCGAGTGGGAATCGACTATTAAGAAGATATATTAATGGATCTTTACCTCAATTTGTAGAAAGTTATTCTATTATTGATGGGAATGAGGAGATGTTGGGTTTCATTCAACTTGATTTGGTGCAAAAGTATATGAAGGTTTTTGTTTTTTGTTTTTTTTTTTGTGTAAATACTATAGTTGAACATCATAATATAGAGGTATACAAATGGTAAAACTTTACTATTTTTTTGTACTCTGTCTACTTATAAGGATTTTTTTAAAAAAAAACTGAAAATTCTAATACTTTGTATATGCTAGGTGATAATTAGGAATATATATGGAGGCGTTTGATTGTGATGTTCATGGTTTGATTCGATTTTGCTTGGTTCATGGGCTAAATTAAATCAAACCACATTTGAAGCAGTTCAATTTAAACCTTTAATGAACCAAACCACTTTAAATAATTCGAGATTTTGAACCAAGTTGCTTTAAATATGGTTTTGTCTAGTTTTGATGGTTCTGTATAAGATATTAAGAGGGGAGTGAATTGATATTTTTAAATTTTTGAAGCTTTTTCAATATACAAAAAATAAACTTTACCCTTTTTAACAACTTATAACAGTGAATAGTAATATTTAACATTTTAACACACAACAATAAAGTAAATGAGTAAAAAAGGAGAATATCAAGTAGAGATTTTATAAAGGCCTACTGCTCTCGGTTTACTTCATCGGTATCGTTCCACTTAATTCACTAAATCAAATCACAAAGATATTATAAGCATTCATCATACATGGACTTTACAACAATTTGCTTTGCAAAATATAAATGTACTTGTCTCAACACTCAAACAACAAATAAATCTCAATTAATTTAATTCTCAAAGAATAATAATTGTTATATAATTTGCTTCGGTGGAACTTTCTGAAGAAGTATCTAAAATACTTTTTCAAGAAGTATCTGAAATACTTTTTTTTTTTTACTTTTTATAAAGTATAATTTGATCTCAATTTTTTTTTCGCGAGAGATTTTTCCCGAGTGGTACTCAAACATTTTTGAATCATTTCTCTTTTTAATATAAATCTTACAACGGCTAAAAACTGAAGATTATCTTCACTTTTATAATTATCTGATCGTTAGCTATTCGAGATAACTCCTTGGATATTTTTGAGAGGATCTCGATTATCTGAATTTCAAAAATAACTCTTCTTATCTTGCTTTAATCGGATAACCTTCAATCAGTAACTACTGGATTCGCTTTTGATTTGAAATTATCGAGATGATATGCCTTATCATAAATTTCTGGAAAAAAATTATATTCAAGATTTGAATTTCCATAAAATCCAATTCAACCTTATCCATATCCATACTTGTACATATTGTGATTTTTTAACTATATTTTCTCTTAAAAAATCCTCATGGATCTTGGTACCATCTTAAGTAAAACAAGATTAAGTGTATTTTTTTAATTCACCCAATCTAGTAGAGTTAGACTTTAATTAATTCGAATATGATTTAAAGTTATTTTCAACATTATACTTTTAGACTTACTTTTTGAACAACTTTTTGAAGAATATTAGTCTTCTTTTTTTTTTTTAAGTTTCCGAAGAAGTTTCTGAAGTACTGTACTAATTTTTCTTATAAGAACTTCTAAAACACTATCTGAAGATTTTCAGACTAATCATTTTTTCAATCAATTTAAACATTTTGAATAAGTTTTTGAATGCACTTTAATTTACAATTTTAAACTTTATGAACACCTGTACACTTGTTAATTCATTAGTGTTCTTCTGTTTTTTTTGTTATCATCAAAATTTATAAGAAATATCTAACGAGTTCAAACAACTTTTCTAGATTTATTGTTCTATTTGATGATATTGATAGTCACTAGCATTTTCAACCAAGCATTATGTGCAAATTAAGGAACATTATGCAACAACTATTAATATATAACATTATATTAGGATAACGTTGCATCTTAAGTAATTGTGAAGGCACACAAGATTACTTGAGGGATGAGAGACGATTGTAAAGGAAAATAAGTTGACAATGGAGGATGAAAATGAGATTAGAGACAATAAAAAGGAAAATGCACATGAGATTAGATTAAAATATCGATAGAGTTTAAAACTCAGAAAATGTTCCTTTTTTTTTTTTACTAAGAAGCGATTCGATTTGAGTTTAAGTAATATGGGTTGGTTTTGTCTCCTCTCCCAAAATAAACCGTGAATCGTTTGAAACATCTTAGAAGAATCAAACCAAAATATAAAAATACCATATTTTACAGATTGGTCCAATTTAGGTCAATTCTAGGTTTAGTTTGATGCGATTTTATGAACGGTTCAATTCTAGGTTTAGTTTGATGCGATTTTATGAATGGTCTTAGACTCAGACATCTTAAAAAAACACGATTTTATTTGGAAACATTGCTTTGAAGGTGTTCCATCTATAGAAAATTATAACAATAGAAGTTTAAATGCGGACATTATTTGTACAAAGATGTAGAGAAGAGATAGAGATCGCTATACATTTGCTTCGAGATCGAATAAAAAGATTACAAATTTGGAATGTGATAGAAATAACCAGTGAGGTTTTGAGCATCTTTTGTCAAACCTTGCAAGAATGGCTACAACATATTTGTTCTTAGCATAAACAAGTTAAATTATCGGTTAAAAAGCTATCTTATAGACAATTCGATTGGATCGGAATAACCTCATTTATTGAACGAACCCTATTAAACACGTTGGCTGATAATAGGCCTTCAATTACAATAGCAAATTTTTAGGTACATTGCTACTCGAATTTAGCGTCAAAGAATGTTGGGACTATTTTTAATGGGAAGCTCCTACACAAGGGTAGTTTAAGCTTAATACCGATGTGTATGCTAATCCAAACATAAGGATAACTTGTAACATTTCCTAAGTAAAGAAACTCCTAATGGTAGTGAAAACTAACGGAGTGCCATAAGAGGTAGAGTCCCAATCGGCAACAGTAAAAAAGAAATTCAACTAAATGATTGAATCTAATGAAATTTAAGGTAAGTTTCACATCTACCATATTTTAGTGTAATAATCTTGTATTCTTTCTTTTAATATAAATATGTTTCTTTGTCACTTTTTAATTAGTGGTTTGTATCCACAATGAATTTATGGTTACTTTCAAATATAATTTGTTAAATACCTAAATTCTATAACGCTATCATTCAATTGTGGAAAAAAAAAATTAATATCTGTCTTATCTTGCTATTTCACATATCTAAGTATATATATATATATATAAATAAGCAAAACCTTTTGCTATATCTTGCAACTTTCCATAATTAAAAATGGTCATTCAGCAATTCCCAATTGAATTTATGGACAAGTGATGATTCTATAGTAAAATCTTACCCAGTATAGATTACGATTATAATTTGGAAAGAAGGTAAAAGAAATGAAATCAAGCATAATCGCAAATAATAAGTAAACATGCATTTGGATTGACTGCAACTTTTGGCGATTCTAGACAGAAGCACGTTTATAGCCAGTTGCCCTTATGAATTTTGATATATATACAGTAAGAGAATGATAATTAATATATATATATATATATTTTAGACTATATTAGTGACACAATTGGTAGTAAAAAGTTAGCGATTCTCATGACATTTCTCGTGATTATACCCCATTTTATAACTAAACTGCTCATGGCCGGGAAATGATTCTTAGGAAACAGGACCATTATTGATCATATGATACAATTTGAATTTCGGGCTTTATAATTATAATTTGAAAAAGCATATCGTTACTAAATTTTTTTCTCATGACAATCTCCTGAAGTTTGGACATGCTATCATGAATAGACACACTTAGTTGTGAAGACAACAATGTATTTCGTATAACATTTAATCAAGAGTATCATACAATTACTTAAGGATATAATTTTATAACATAAATATATACTATATAACAATATGCCAATAACATTTCATATAAATTTCAGCACCACATATACAAATATGATATATATCTTAGTTTTCTTTACTCAAAATTCTCATATTCTTAACTTATCCGATAATTATATGTATATATATATATATATATATTTACGAACATATCTTCTCTACCAATACAACTACACCTTTGTTTTACTTATATATCTACTTCTCAAAGTATTGCTGATGTATTGTAAATACTCTAAAAGTGTGAATAGACATATTATATATAGCTAAAACATAATGACTAGAACAATTTATATATGTTTCTTATATATATGTGTGTGTATGTATGTATGTGTATGTGTATGTATGGGAATATAATATTTTCTTTCAAACAATCCACAATTGACGGTGATGGAGTAAACTATAGGTTAATAAAATGGACGAGTCTTTAAAAATTTTCATAATTCCTACGAAAACTAAGTCATAGAATTTAATATGTATGATAAGATTCCTAAGTGACAAGGAACTTAGATTATCAAACTTATACGACCGAGTGTTATTCTAAGTAAGTGAGATCAATACTTCAAGGCATTTTGGAGTATTGTTTTAAAATGCTTGAAGACTTTGGTATGTTTTTACTTGTGGTTGTCGTTAGTTATTTCTATATATGTGGCACATATGTTTGAAATTTGGTTAGCTATGTTGAGAGCTAACCCCTTTGGTATTTTTATTCTATGTATATTGTTATGTTTGGAATGTTTAAGACTAGTTGATCACCAAAAAAATGAATTAACTTAAACTTGGCATAACTTTTAACTTGATATACATTACAACTCATAGGAGAAACAATAACGATTATTGAGCCAAACACTAACCCTTTGATGAGGATAGCTAAAGTGATCATTTTCATACCCTTAGTCTAATTAAATGATAAGAGAGGAGATTGTAGTAAGATTAGAGATAGTGGTTAGAAGGTAATATTGGGTGGAGAGTGTTTTCTATTACACAAGTCTCGATTTAGGTTCGATTTGTGAGTACGTGACATTAAACTTCTCTACTTGAATTAAAACGAGCGCAATTTCTCTAATCTCACTGTGAACCAATAAACATTGTTGTGATACCGTTATCCGTATATGCATTGCATCTAATTAATTTGATTGAAAACCTTAGTTGTACTATGCTGGATCCGTACTTCTAGCTTTATCCCATTTACCGAACAAGTTGTCATTTGTTCTACGATAGTTTCTTTTGTAGGTTTAGACTAGAGCAAAGCAATACACCCAACTTTAGATTAACAACAAACAGGGCTAGGGAATGAGAGTAATGAAGATACGACTAGATATATCTCTTTTGTAACTTTTACCTTGTTAGAAAACTAATTGGGCCTCATTGAGTGACCTAGTATCTTTCGACTATTAAGTTAAAACGTAATTTGATACATCCATGGATTTGTAAAATTTTATCTCGAATGTAAACTTACATATATTTTCACTATAGAAAAGTACTATAAGTTTACTATAAAAGTTATTTTAAAAGATTACACAGTCGATTTTAATGGGAATCAGGCTACTGAATCTCTGACCTGTAGTCGAGCCTGAGGATTGAAGGGATTGGCATAACGAATTCTTTTATTCCAACCAATCCCTGCCAAGGTCGAATACTTCCTTGCTGAGTTACCCTTCATGCTGTGCCATATGACTGCCCACTTTTCTATAGTATACTGAGTTGATGATTATTCTTTAGTGCCGAGTCGACTAATTACTCGGCATCTTCCTTGCTGAGAAGCCAAAAGAGAGAGTCTGGATTGACTAAGTCATCACTGCTTGAACAAGCCCATTTATTCATACTTTTTATTCACATCTTCTAACGAGCTTGCTAATGTAGCATCGCTATGTGTACAATATTATGTGTAGAATTCGTTGCACCAATGATTGTTTTTCTTGTATATTCATTTTTACCCTTTATATCTTGTACATTATTTTCTTAGGAAATACCTTTTTTGTCTTTTTCTTTTTAGGCAGGTTACCTTAACTTATGATTATAAATATCCTTGTACTTATAACCATGAAAATCATCAGATCATTCTTAATACACTCTTTGAGTACTTTTTCTTACTTACGTAAATACTATTTATTTACTCTCGGTATTACTCTTATCCTTTACCTTAAGTAAGGTTAGGTGGTGATAACCTCATTGAATCAATTCATGCGTCATATTGAATTGAGTTGTGAGTCTTCGGAAGTTCCCTTAATGCGTCATATCTTCTAGAATTGTTTGTGGTTTTTACTTATCGTTTCATTCTTCGTTTTTGCCCTTTTGTATTTTTTCCCATTAATCATTTTTTAAGCTTTCTGCAAGCTTGGACCCGTTTAACAACCGACCTTATCTGTTATTGGCCATGGTTTGCAATAGGTTTTATGTCAAACAAGTTTTGAATTGGATGCCCTAAAGTAATTGAGTTGAGTGTGCCTTATGTTGACTGGGTCTACAATAGTAACTTTAAGGCTAGCTTTTATATTAGAATAGTTCAAATGACAGGACTATTATAACTTCACCTATTTGGGGCATGATAATAAGCCAGCCTTCTCATTTTGTTTATTTTAGAATTGTTTTAAGCCCATTCCTCTCAAGGAATGCTCCCTGCATTTCATAAGCCTCCGTTTATCTTGGGAGGCTCAAATTTAGAACTGTTTTTTAGTCTATCATGGCCATCACTAGAAGAGTGGTGTCAATTTTCGACTAATTTACTCATGGGAGGCCAAACTTACTTTAGATAATACCCCATAACACAAACAAATTGCCTGTTGACAGCACTCATCATACAATATGCTCGAGTTGAACATCTCCTCTTCCTTTCAAACTTTTAGACAGTGACATACAACACCTGTAGACACATTTTTTTTTTTTGTTTGCATGAGTATGTTTGTTGGGGGTTTGTAGGTGTGTGTATGTGCGTGCATGTGAACGTGTACATACATATATATATATATGTGAAGAGCTTACACAACACTGCTCACACTCATTCATATACATGTATATGGGTGTACATAATTCCTGGATATGACCGATAAACCTATCATGTATGTATAAGTACTTACATTAGTAATTTTAACTTTCTAAGACTGTAACGAATTAGTATCCTTGGTCAAATAATGAGATTAGGGAACTACTCAATAAATTGCAATCCAATAATATTTATATGAATTGACAATCGAGCTTAAAAAGTTATACAACTTCATAATCCTTGGTATACTTAACATATTTTAAGTTTGATAGCTCGTAGTCAACTTAAAATTTCGAATAATATGGTTGAATCTATCCTTTTAGACTTTTGAAAGAAGAATAAAGATACTTTGAACTTCAATTCTGTTACGCCCCGAAGTCGCTGAGTCACAACAGCCCCGCTGTGTAAATCATTCTATGATAGTAACTGGCCTTATAGTGCCTACCATAGACATGATCTATACAAGGCGTTGACGACTCCTTGCTTTGAAGTAAACAATCTGATTAACAATTAAACTACAATTATGATAAAATAGTACAAATTTCTAATAAACATGTATAATTATATATAAGTCCACAGAACTTTCTAAGAAGTTTTACATAAACATAACAATTCACTAGATTACATAATAACTATCAGTCTTTCATCCCTAATTACATGGTCACTCTAGTTACACATTATACTAATTAACTTGATCCTCACACTCCTAGCTTCAAACAGACTAACCTCTAAGTAATTGTAGGGCGGCATATTACTTGAAGTGTTCAGAAATCAGAACCTACAAAAGGATTTATAAGGGTATGAGCAACTACAGCTCGGTAAGTTAAATTGGAGACTCATAAATGCATACAAGCAAAAACAGGGTTATCAAGCAATTATTTTCATACAATGCAACAATTAAGTGTCATCACACAACGTAGTCTGGTCTGTTGTGAAATCAGAGAAATTTCACCTGCTCCAATCTGGGTTGAGGAATTTCCATGTTATGCAGCAGCTCACAACCAAACCCAGGTTGTGCAATAGAGACCTTACTCCTCTCGCGACTACCTTCGAACCATTGACTTCACCCTCGCCGCGACCTCCTCTCCTATCACTTAGTTCGATTAAGGATGAAGAAGGGATCATTTTGCAATCCTGCGCTACCCCTTTCGAAGGGGTCGGTATTTGGTTAGAGAATCCTATGATCTCCTAATGGGTTGCAATACATTACATTTTCGGTTATTAGGGTCGAATAAGATTAAATTTCATTCAGGTTGTTCAAATGATTTCATACCAATTCAATCAGTCACAAAATTAATCAAATTACAAATTCAGCACGAATTCAGATACATCAAACACATGCGTAAACTACTTACAATCACAATTATGTACAAGTCTAAGTCTCCGAGTACCATAAAACTAGTACTCTATTACAATAAGCAATAACTCAACTTACTTAGAATTGCTGATCGCTCAATCCCTTAATCGCAAGCTGATTTGTCTCTAGGCAACCTATAATATAAATAGGTCTTTTTAGTACTTATACTTTATGGATTCATATTCTAAGTTATATTTTAACTCATTGTTTTCGTATATACCTCTTATGTCTTAATGATTCGTTGTACTCTAATTCAGGGTTCGAATTCCAAATTAGATTTTAAATTTTGATTCCTAAGCCTTAAATATGCTCGAATCCTAATATGAAATTAATCATATTAAGCTCAAGTGTCCAAATGTCCTCTTGGGTCAAATGTCCTCTTGGGTCTTAATGTAGTATTCTAAACTATTCGGTACACGCTAGCCCTAATTTAAGTATCAGATTTATTCCCAATGTGTGAAAATCTTACATTTTGAGACATTTACTAAAAATTAAATGTTATTTCAGATTTCTTATTTTTCTGATTTCTATTATAATATTATCTAAATAACCTTAATTTTTTAGATTTATTAATTTACAATTTTACATATTACTAATTTCTTATATTAATTACCTAATTTCCTAAATTAACCATACTTAATACTCCAAAGGCTAGGATTAGGGTTCCACATCAGAGATTAACATCCCTAAACATCTAATTAATATCTAAATCAGTAATTAACATCTTAATAATCTAATTAACTCCAAATCACCCAATTTTTCCATCATTTTAGGGCTAAAAATTACTTAAAAATTTCAAAAATTAATTTAAAAAAAATGGCTTTATAGCACTGTTTTATATCATATGAGCATCTTACAGAAAAAAATTAAGCTCCAAACTACACTTCTAAGCCTATTTATTTTCCGTTTTAATTATACTCGGTTTTGAATAATTTGTTAAGGATCCTATATTTTTAGACATAATTAAACTAAATCACTATTTTTCCCTAAATTTACATACAAGAAAACCTCAGAATAACAAGTTTCATAATTTTCTGGGTAAAATACAAAAATATTCAAAATTAGAAAATTTAAGAGACTAACTGGTCCGAATCTTTCTGGCCGTCCAAACCCGGTCCAAGGCTATCGGCCGGCCTAGACGGTGGGGCTAGAGTGGTGTGGTGATGATGGCTCGGTCCCAGGTGGTGGTGATGTGTGGGTTTCTGTTACTACTCGAATTTACACAGTTTCCTTTTCTTTCTTTTTTTTTTGGATTTTCTTTCGATTTTTTCAGTTTTCCTATTTTTCCCTAATGTTAAACTGTCCAAATGAGTTCTTGAAATTTTTCCCCTATTTATAGACGATTTTTGTAATTATTATGCATTAATTAGACAAGACTTTGCCCAATTTCTTTGATTTTTGGCTTTTATGTTGTCTAATTTTAATCAGTTGATTTTTTTTTATAGATCTTGACTTGCCATGACCTGATTTGGATTATTCTAGCCTCTTTTGATTTTTTTCTGATTTTTTCCATAATTAATTTATAATTTTCTTTAATTATTTACTTAGTTTTTAGCCAATTTAGTTAATTTCGCGTATTTTTATCTGCACGTAAATACATGTGGGGTACATGTGAACATTCCTAATTATTATTTTAGTCATTCTAAAATTTTTAGTATACATATAATCTATTTTTAATAATTTATTAGTTATTATATTACACTTTTCATCTTTTTGGTAATTAGTACTTATTATGCTTAAAATTTGAAAATTTTACAGTCTCCTATTTTATTACTTATTTTCTTAAATTCAAGTTTACGGGGTTATTTTCACTAATATTTTTCTCAATAGTTTAGAATTTGGGTTTGATCGGATCCATTAACCGATCGCCTTAAACCTTGTGTTCTAAGTTCAATTTTATGGTCACTTGGCTTAGCTTTAGGGCTTACAAAATCTTAACCCATTCCTACTTATGATAATTCTACATAAAAACTATAGGAGAGTGAGCAAAGTACAACTTAGTAATATTAGCTTTTGTATCATATCATAACACAACGATACATGCAAGTTATCAATTATTTAATATACAATGCAATACATCAATCATATACAATCCAATTACTCAGAAGACCTTCTAAATATCTTGTAATAATCGGATTTTCACCTTCTAAAGCCATAGGGTTTAGAGACAAATTCTTACATGCCACCTCGAGTTTCTAAACTCTAAGAACTCGTTGGCAAATGGTCGCTCCAACCTTAACTCCCATGGACCTAAAGTTAGCTAGTAGGACATTTCTAAATGTCAAAGAAAGTTTATGTATGGAAAACATCTCCATAAGGCCCTTTGATGCTCTATATAGTACTGATTGTCTTCAAAGAGAGAGATGACATGTTCATTACACTTAGTGATTCCTTATTAGTCTAGTTTTATGGCAATTAACCAAGTATATTAAGCACTCTATATCTCCAATTACATAAGAGCATAACATTATGTTCCATTTTAGTTTAAATCTATCATTTAATGAAATTGAGCTAAAGACAACATCAAGCATAAGCAATTGTTCCTTTATACCCCCTACATATATCAAATCTTGATAACATATAATCAAGTTAAATTTGCTAAACCTAATAAGTACAAACAAGGGAGATAGTCATAGAGCATTATTCACCTAGATATGCTAAGATCTTAACAAAAATAGTCCTTTAGGAAATACTCCATTTGCTTGAGAAAACTAAGGCATGGTCCAATTGATTAAAGCCTTGTATGCGAGTAGCTGAACTGCTACCCTGAGATGATTGAATTCATTCTTCTATAAATACTAAATTAAGACAACATGGTTTATGGTAACTTAACTCCTTCTTGGACTCCCCCTATTGACATAATCGCATATGCTTTACTCCTTACAAATCTTCTCTTGACTACTTTCTTAATTTAGGCATGAAGTTGTGATGCTAGACAGCCTTGACATTTTCCATAACCTTATGTGTTTTGATTTTGTAGATCATTACAAAGCTGCTTACGAAGTTTGGTAATAAACATAACTTTTATATTTTAATCACTACCTTTATTATGATAATTATAAAATAAAAATAAATAAGATATAAATAAGATCATTTTTGAAATGTTAGTATTTAAATAAATACAGATAAAATATAAAATAGATATAAAAAAATGCAATTATAGAACAAATTAATCCAACTAGTTAGCTTGAATAAAAATGGAAATTACCTTCTCCCTGGCATCACCTTAAACATCATAGAACACACCCTTATATCCTATTATTAATATTAATATTAATATTTTTATTTTTTAAAATCCCAGCCTCAAACGCACCCGTTTTATTTTCGGCCAAACCGAAACGCGGGGTCTTATAATTTCCACACACTATTCCCCTCTCTCTGTCCCCATATAAATACGATCCAGATCGCACATTAGGCTTTTATATTCTCTCTTTCCTCGTGCGCCAACTACTGCTTCACTTCCCACAAGCTCTCTTCCTGCCATCCCCTCGAGGTTTACGCTGTATACCCTAATTTTGCACTTTTTTCTCTTTTACTGCATCGATCTCTATGATTTTGTGATCTCCTGGCGATTTTTATTAAAGATTTTGCATCGTTAGGGCTGTTAGTGATTAAAACTTAGGTCTTTTTGTGATTGTGGCTTGATTTGGTG
Organism: Lumnitzera racemosa; assembly: GCA_024138005.1. Classification (NCBI taxonomy): domain Eukaryota; kingdom Viridiplantae; phylum Streptophyta; class Magnoliopsida; order Myrtales; family Combretaceae; genus Lumnitzera; species Lumnitzera racemosa. Next base: position 38,334,803 of record JAMXBC010000006.1, on the reverse strand, counting down.
TTTATGGATGGAGCTTTAGCCTTTATGTGATTCAGATCTAGGGTTTTTGTTCCTTAGGTTACTAAAGCTTGGATTTTGATTGATTTTTTTTTTTTTTTACTGTGTTATTTCTCTTGTCAGTTTCCCTCGAAGGAAGAGTATTTAAAAATAACGATTTTGTTAATTTCCGTTGAAACCTAATTGGTTTTTTATTTATGCTTATCGTTTTAAAGAAGGTTTTATTGTTTATTAGCTTGGAAAAAGAAGGGGGCTACATCGTTATGGACGTAGCTTGTCATGTTAAAGGTTTGCCCTTCCGTTAACAGAGAAAAGTAGGGTGAGATTATTTTTGTAGGGCGGTTTATCCCTGTGGAGGTAGCTCGTCTAATTATTGTTGTGCCCCTCTGTTAAGGGGAAAAAAGTGCTGCATTAGTTAACTCTTAAAGTTTGTTTTATTCATTATTTCATATGCTATTGGCAAGAGATGCACCCTTTTGCCAGAAATCTGATCCATATATGTTGAATTGCAATGGCTTTAATGTAGGCTTTACCCTGTTGAATCTTTTTGGATTTTACAGTTATTAAATTGCAATGGAAGATATAGTTTATGTTGTTATGAAATTTTGTTATCTGATAGTGCTCATTGATCACACTATATTTTGGTGATTATTAGTATGTTTTCTTCTCTATTACAAAGTAGATCTATTCATCCTCACCTGTTTGATAGTATAGCATGAATATCTGACCAGGAATTATTGTGCAGAGATGGCAACGCAGGCAAATGGTGAGCCTGCTCATCCAGATCCTGTCGATGTCGGTAATGAATTTGTGAAACAGTATTATAATGTGCTTCATAAATCACCTCAATTGGTTCATAAATTCTACAAGGATTCAAGCGAGCTAAGCCGGCCTGGGCCAGATGGTCAAATGGTGGCAGTAAAGACAATGCAGGTAAGTGAGTTATGTGGAGTTGGTTGTGTTGCTATTCTCATTTTGTTCATGAATGAGTGGTCAATGTAGAATACAATGAGGGATGAATATATGAAGATATGCACTATGTTGATGTTACAGCATGCTTATTTTTTCATGAAGTTTATTCAAATTGAATATAATCTCTTTACCCCAAAAATTTTGAACATTATCAGAGGACAGAGATATCAAGATCTGTACCAGATCATGTTAATAGTTGAAGTATGGCTAATATATGCATGTGTCTTTTCAGGGGATAAATGACAAGATTCTTTCCTTGAATTATGAGAAATACAAGGTTGAGATTTTGGCTGCTGATACTCAGGCTTCCTTTGAAGGTGGTTTGCTTGTTCTAGTTACTGGTTGCTTGATTGAAAAGGATGATATAAGGAGGACATTCACCCAGTCATTCTTTCTAGCTCCACAAGATGTTGGCTATTATGTCCTGAATGACATGTTTAGGTATGTTGGCGGTGAGCCTGCTGAGTCTGTCCCATTGGAAAACAATGATGATGAGCCCAAGGCTCTGGAAGCTCCTTTGACATCAGAGGCTGGTAAGTTAGGGCTAATCATTTATCAAATTTCTCCTGTTTTATTCTAATTTGCTTTCACTCTTCGGTCCATCTACTTGCATTGCACCTTGTCAAAATTGCAAATAACATTTAACGTTTTTGTGCTTGCAAATGCAGAGGCAACTGATGGTATGAACCAACCAGCAATTGATGCAAATGCAGTGGAGGAAATTTCTTTGGAAGAAGCAAATCTTGCTGAGCAGCAAGTCCACCCTAGTGAGGAAAGTGTGGAGGATGTTACTAAAGTCAAAGAAAGCATTACTGGTCCACCAGCAGATTCTGGAACAAAGGATGTCTCTATTTCTTCTGCTGCTCCTGATGTTCAAGAAGATGCTCCTAAGAAATCATTTGCATCAATTGTAAGTGTTAATTGAAGGCTGTCAGTCCAGACTTGCCATGTAACATCTTCCTCACCTTTTGAAAAGAGATTTAACATGTCTAAATGCATTACTTTGCTTCTTCAGGTGAGTGCTTTAAAGCAGAACTCAGCCCCATTTCAGGTAAGGGCTACACCTGTAAGATCTATGGTGCAGCCACATGTGTCTCCACCACCAGAAGTGTCAGCATCTAATGACAACATATCAGCTGAAAAGAGTGAAAGCCAAGCAGGTGATACATAAAATTTTTGCATGTACTTGATATTTAGAAAATAACATCAAGTCATCCTCATAGTTTATGCTAACCGTTTCAGTCAAGCGTCACTCTGTATTTGTTGGCAACTTGCCTCTGGATGCAACGCCAGTGCAACTAGAAGCTGCCTTTAAAAGATTTGGTCCCATCAAGCCTAATGGTATACAAGTTAGAAGCAGTAAGGTCGGTTGAGGAATTTTCGGTTTATAGTTGAGCTATATGTAGGTCTTTTCCTATTGTGTCAATATAAATAGTTCTGTAAATACTCTCTTTCAATAGGGTTCATGCTATGGATTTGTAGAATTTGAAGCTGAGAGTTCTATGACAGATGCTCTTCAGGTATTTAATTCACCAAGCTAGTTTAATTTTTATTTTTTTGGAGATAATTTTGCTGTCTTCATTTTAGTATTTTGATGATTTTTTTTTTACTACCTCTGTTTGCTGTTTTATTCATAAAACTAGACATCTATTTTGCCTTTTCAAGTTCAGTAGTTCTAAGAACATACGGTAAATGTGAACTCATGTTCTGACATATCAGTTTGTATTTACTCGTTCTTCTCCTCTTGGATTGACCAATATTATACTTCACCAGTGTTGATTTTTATCTTCTCATTTGAGAGGGAAACTGGCATTCCTATTTACTTATGAAACGTTTGATAGGAAGAGATGATTTAATTTATTGCACGATTGATATTGCCTTCCAATATCAAAAAGTAGACTGTAGCTGTCCAGATTTTGCAGCTATGACTAGTATGAAGTTCTTTGCTTAGCCCAATCCAAATTCAGTTACTCTTTGTAGCTGCAACTTCTAGGATGGTTTTCGCACTTAAATATATGCTGCTATAGTTTCTTTCTGATGAGAACAAAAAGGGGCAGTAATAGATGTCAGTTTGAATTCCAATGAAGATCATCTTTAGCTTATGTCTACGTATATACATAAAATAAATGTAGCATTTTTGTTTAAAAATGATAATTTCTAGGCATTAGGAATGCTTTATTTCTTGGCAAGATAATTCACTTGTGCATCTGCCAAAATATGTCTCAGCATAGGTTTCACGAGACTGTTTCATACTGTTAAGAGGACAACAGTGTGGTTCTGTTGTCTTCTTAATAGTGTGAAATAGTCCCAGGAATTCCTGCTTGATTTTTGTTTCTTTGTTAAGCTGTACATATTTCAATTAGGGTCACTTTTTTCCAATCTTGCTGTTCTCTGCTATATACATTTTTACTATTGATTTGGGATATATTTCTTTGCTATCTGCCATTATCTCTCTTTGATGGCATAAGATACTGAGTTTTTAATATGCTTTTCAATTCCTATTATGACATCATCTGATGTGTGATTACAGGAAGCTTCCATTCCAATTGGCAACCGAACAGCTCACATTGAGCCACAGAAACGAGGCAAGTCCATTATTCTGAATACTGGAATCTGCTGATTAGTTAGTCAAATGATAGGCATGAAGTTTTATAGCTGAAATTAGTGGTATATCTGAGATTGAGTATGATCGATCAACTACTTGGTCATTTTCCAAACTTCACTTCCATTATCTGGCATGTAAAATTTTTGGTTGTCTGAGTTATTTTTCATTTAAAGGTTAATAAGTCTAAAACTTATTGGTTGGTTTCAAATATATATCTTTACCTATGTGCTTGTTTTGAAACTAATTATTTATCAAGAGAAACTCACTAACCTTTGCCCTATCGTCATCGTATTTCTCAAGTGTGTATAAGTTTCCAAGCACAGTAGTTTAGACACTAAATAACTTTCTACCATATAAGATACTGATTAGACCTTATTATTTAGGGAGGTGAGTTGATACTTTCCCCTGAGGTTCAATAACTGTGTTGAATTTTCATAATCTAACCTTATGGAGAAATCAAATAAATGGATCATTTCTTCTCCCAGTAACAAGGATAATTATTGTTGTGTCCCTTCCCCGCTTTCATCAGATGGGAGTGAACGCAAGCCAACACAAGGTAGGGGTGGCTTTCGCAATGATAACATTAGAGGACGTGGTAACTTTGGTGGGGGACGTAACTATGGAAAGAATGACTATGAGAAGAGGTCTGAGTTTTCATCCAGACCTGGCAATGCTGCAAACGGAGGAACTTACCAGAATGGTGGAGGAAGAGGTCCACGTCAGACAGAAAAAGCTCGATGATTTAGGGTTTATGCTCTATGCGCTTTGAATAAACAATTTTCACTAGTTATTATAGGGAGATTCAATGGCGGCTTTTGGATTAACTTATCTATTTTAGAGTAATTACTCTGAATTTTTCTTTTATGATTTTTTTTTTTTATAATATTTATCAGGGAAGGAAGGCACACCCCTTTTGTAACAGAATAATCTTATTTTGACTGCTTTAATTTTTTCACCCCCACCTTTTTTTTTTTTTTTTTTATAATCTCACCTGTTTGACTTGCTTAAGTTATAATGATTTTTGTTTGTTGCTCAATTCGATCCTCTTCATTCCTTGTGTTTCTTTTGGTAATCATGAACTTGTGCTTGTGCATTGTTCTGTCTGGGATCTCCAGGTTAATTTTTGCTGATGGTTATGTTCTAAGTTGGGGTCGTCTTTGTGTTATTCAATTTGCATGTGGTGTGTGTCCTCTTCTGTGAGGAATTGGATATTTTTTATTTTTTCCCTCCAACGCATATTTATACTTATGCATATATTTGTTTAATGCTGGAAAAAAAAAAAAAAAAAGGTTCGGATAAGGGCGTTGGGAGTGGGTGTATTGATTGGTAAAAGTTTTCCTTATTTAGCGGCTTATCTTGGATGCGGGTTAATTAAGATCGTTCCCTCTAATGGAAATGTACCTTGAGGGTAACGTGTATGCAATACATATCCCATATATGTGTATATATTTATTACTGACTGGAGAATGCTGACCCTGAGGTTATTGTCCACAGTTTGTTTTTGTAGATGGCCTGATGCTTGCTTGATTTGGAGTAATAAGTGAGCAAAGCGACTAATGGTGTCCGATTGCCTAGTGTTAAAATCTCGTTCACCACCTAACACTAGAAGAGAAAGGATCAACCTTTTTTTTTGGTAAATACCTTTCGTCCACAAGACCACTTGAAAAAAAGAAATCGGCCTTAGTTCTAATTACATTTACTAAAAACCCATTAACATCATGGGCTGCAATGTTGTAACTGAAGCTTGAATAAACCAAAGTCCTGCCTGTCATAAGCATGTTTATTTGAGAAAGTACATGTCCCCTCTAGCAAGCCACAGTGTTGTCAAACGATGGTAGGATCTTGATGGTCAGAATCTCAATTAATTTTTTTTTTTTTGAATATTTAGTGAAGTCTAACTAGGGGTTTTGTGTTTTATGGAAAAACTATTTTCAATTTTTTTAAAAAAGGATTTATTAGAATAAAAGATTTGCAATTATTAAGTACTATAAAAAGACTGCAGGCTAATAGCTTATACCGGTACGCGATCGTAGCAGTGGCATGCTGCTCGTGCTGTTGTTAGTTAGTAATCAAGAAAAATGTTAATGATTTTCCATTTCATTTTACATAAAACCATTATCAGCTACGTGTGGGGAGATATTCACCTTTCACCTCTAGCTTTTGCTAGAAGTCATCAGTAACCATCATCATTTGAGATTATTTACAATAATATTTGGCAATTGTAAAACATTGAATGTAACTAAGCATGAGTAAGTGTAGAATAGATAAGATATAAATTGCATTCTACCTTGTATATAACAAGGATGGATACCATTTTGTCTGTTTTGGTTTTCCCTTCAAATCAAACCAAAACTAAAAATATGCTTTAATTTTTTTAAAACTTTGAACCAAATCAAATTGCTAATTTGTTGAGAAGTCATCCATGTTGAAGGTTTTAATCCCTCTCTTTTTGTTAATGACTTGGTATTATCTTTCAAATTTTTCAAGCCCTCTTTTTAATTTAAAGATGTGCAATAGATAAAAACGTTAATAAATAACAATCTTAAACCCATTAAATTTCAACTTGGTTTAGTTTTGTTTATGGACTAAGCCATTTTTTTTTTAAATTTAAGAAAGTATATTATTCATAACATATAATTTAATTTGAAAAATACTAAATTCATTTTTCAAAGTATTATGTTACAACAAAAGAATGTTTTATTTATAGGTAAGATTTTATTATTTTTTAAAAATATCTTAGATTTGTGTTACAATTTGGTTTTGTTTATCCATTAGAATTAACCATAAATTTTTGGTTTATTTTTACTTTAGGAATTTTTTGACAGCAAATAGTAAAAGGAGTCATATTCTTGATTTGGTTTAGTTAGTTTGTAGATTGATTCAATTTGATCGATTTTTTTCTCGCCTCCACCAAATACAAGTTCTCAAAATTTAAAATCAAAACCTATCTTATAGAGACATTATAAAATCTATCCCACATAACTTTCTAGATAAAAGTGAGATGACAAAACAAAAGTGAGAAACTAACTCGTATATGAAGAAGATACATCCTTCACTTGTATATACATTAAGATCATATATGTTTTTGAGTTTATAAAAGTGAAATTATAAATCTATATCCCATATAATGATTTAGATAAAAGTGACAAGATAAAACAAAAGTGACAAATTAACTTGTAGATGAAAAAGACTTGTATATACTTTAACTAGTGAACTTACTTATAATATATAACTCCAAATACATTGCACTAAGTTTACAAATACAGCATCCAAAGAAGAATATAGGAATAAATGTAAGGTTAGTAGTGGGGACAAACTGAGACAAAAAAAAAAGTTAGAAAATAAAATGAGATAAGAGAGAGATGGGAGAAATGAAATAGGAATTAATTTAGAGTTTTTTTTTTTAAATAAATGGATGGGTTTTTCTTTTTTATTATTATTATTTGTTTTTTCTCTATACATACTATAACTTGTAGGGAGGGAGGAATCAAATTTAATTTATTCTATTGAAAAGTTAGTGTTCATATGTTAGAGTGCAACGGTTTTGGCAAGGTTATAGTTTCAATGTTTATTTCCTCTTTTTTCTTTTTTTTTTTTTTTCCTTTTTGTTAGAACCTAGAAGGTAGAGACATAACATATTTTTACATTTTGTTTAATAATTTTTGTATGGTGGGTAAAGACTATCTTGAAATTTGTGTTGTATATAACTTAAAGTATCAGTTTTAAGATAAGTATATGGTATAGAGATGTTATATTCATACTTTACTTTGTGGGAGCAGTATGTTTTGAAATATTGTATCAAGAACCTCATCTTATGATCTTCGGTATCCATACCAAACTTGCCCGATCAAGCAAAATAAAATAAAGATGGGATAATAGGGTTATATAGTCAGCCTTATCATAATATATGTTAAAAAAAAAAAAAAAATCTAAAAAAGTTCTTTTACCTGATACATGCTACTTAAAATAAAAATAGCATGATAGCATGAGTATGATAAATCAGTTTCAAATCCCCTATCCCTCCAAATTGAAATATGTTAGGGATAAAAAAAATATTAAAATGACACAAACGTAGTGATTGTATGATAAAGCTCATGGCTATCAACATCTTATTAGATTGGAATTCTCAAGCTTACGCTAAGCCTGTGGCTATTATACGCGTTGGGTTTTATGATGGAAAGGGGCTTATACATGGACAGTTACGGGCTATTATGTTTTAAATTTTAATGGTCTCGTCGCATTGAAATTATATTATTTCTTATTTAATGGTGGATAAATTTACAATTAAAAAATAATGGTTAATTAACGTAAGGAGATTCCCCTATAAAAAAGAGAAAAAAAAAAATCTAATTTCGAAATAGAAATTTTTAGTTTTAAAAAGTCGACATCTTTTACCTATACCCTGATTAGAAGTCATGAAATAAAGTAAGGCTAGATTTCGCACGTAAAATTGACATTTTCTATCGGCTAGTGGTTTTATGACGTGGTGTATTTTTCTATTTTGTGAAAGTACAAATGTATTAGCTGAGGGTAAAACTATAGAAATCCAAAATAGACTTAATCTCCATGTCAGAATTAAATTTTGTGAAACAACATTATTCTAGATTAAAGTGTTTTGTGTTTAACAATGCGGGTTATTTAGCTCATGTTTAATATGAATTCAGCTCTAATTTGCATGACATGGTTGCAAATTCAGCCGAACATTGGTGCTTTTGTAACATCCGTATAGATTAATCTAAATCCTAAGTAGTTATGGTAATTTCAAAAAATGAATAATAAAGGAATGATGATGGATATGATATAATTAACGCTTACAGTTCGTTTAGTAAAGACATCATTTATCTTTTTGACAAGAAAGACGAGGAAGAGATGGAAAACAAAATGAGGGAAAAAAAATTATAAATTTTCTTTTTGGATAAGAAGGGGAAGAAAGTAGAAGAAAAGCCGATAATATAGTTCTTTATTTTATTGAGATATAATAAAAGGAAAAAAAAGAAAAAGAAATGTAAAATTTTGCGACAGCGTAGTTATCCACGAGCGATGGACAATTGCAAATAAGCAAGCCGAACGCATAAAATGTCTACAAGCGTTTTATTTAGTTTACTTGGTGAATAATGAGTCTAAAGGTGTCAGGATGGCGTATCATTTTCGATGCATTGGGTATGGATTCGTTCCAACAAATTCGGCCTGTCTAACAACTTCTTTACAATATATTGAAAGTGGTTTCCTCTATCCCATTAGTTATAAATATTTCAAATGATTAGAAATTATAACGTAATATATTAGATCCTTTTATGACATATTACAATAGTTGTTGCCCTTTTTTTCTTTTTAATAATTTATGTTGAATTAACTTTTAAAGTAGAGTGAAAACGAAAACAAGACATTGCCTATTTAGCTGGGCGTTCTTTTGATTTTGAGTTAACCCAATTACTTTTATTCATAAAGTAAATTTTGCATTTTATGTAATCAATGTATATTTTTACTAGTATGGATATGAGTTCCTATATAGGGCCGTACAAGGTATTTTGGAACATAAAACTTATAATTTACCTACTAGTTCCATTATGGTTCTAATATAAAACTAATACAAGTCATAAGGTTTAGTTTCTATTATATAAAAATACTTCCAAACAAAATTTATTCTAAATGCTGATTTTTAAGGAGTGTATAAAATTCTTTAAAATATTGGTATTTTAATGAGATTGATCGGGTTTGATTTTCCTATAATTGTTAAAATACAAAAATAATAACCTATGAACCTTATTATTACTAAAACACTACATTATCTCCATATTCTTTTATATATATATATATATATATATATATTTCCACAAGTAGTAGCGCAGTAGCTCCTCGATCAAGATAATCCGGGGTGGAAAATTGAATCCCATAGTATTTCAAACTGCACCGGTCAAAATCGTGGACTAAAAAATTTTCATCGGGACAATAATGGAGCCATCTCTCCTCAGTAAGCACCATGGTACAATGTATTCTCTTGTTTATATTTTTATGAAATAAAAAATCGATATATTTTGGATTATATTCAAGGTTTAGATAGGAGTATAAAAAAACAAAATCAAACTTATAAACTATTTAAATTTGGATCAATACTTGTTTAAGTTTGATTAAATTATAGTTGAGTGAACTCAAACTCGATAAGTTTATCAAGTTGAGATTAAGCTTAATCTACTTGGTTCAATGAGTTTATAAGTTTAATTTGGCTTAAATACATATATACATATATAAATATATATATGGTTTTATTGGGTTTGAGTCAATTTTACTTTAATATTGACTAAAATAAAAGCTATACAAATTTTTATATTATTGAGTCTAACAAATTTAATCACGTTGAGTTTGGATCTTGAATTTTCTAATTGAACTTGAGCTTGATCTTAATATTGTTGAACTTGATCCTATTATTTATACCCCTAGTTTTTGGACAATTATTTCGATGAATGCATCATTAAGATTTGTTCTTATGCCTATTATAAAATTTTAAATACTTTTTATTTGTTTCAAATTTTTTTTTCTAATTAATATTCAAAATAGAAAAGGGATACTTTATTGCATCACGGTGCACCAATCGTGACTGCGTATTTCGTGAGGCAAAGTATGGCAACGGCCTTTGCTAACCCGATGCATAAATAAGTCCTGCTCACTTCATTCACCACCTTCCCCTGCTTCTAAGATTAAAAAATAAAAAAGAATTGTAAGGAACGGCCCACTGATAATATAGAGGACCGGCTCCTATTTAAGCAACGAGCTTTTAGCTGTTGAGGAGTCTTTGACGTGGGGAGCTCCTCAAGAAACCTGCATTAAGATGCCCAAATCTGATATATATATCTTTAAATTCTTTATAATAATTGATAGATTTTCATGATCCACAGTTCGGAAGCTTTACCATTTTTCTTTCTATAGTATTTTTTTCGATAATCATGTGCGAAAAGATAGGTAATTATCAATAACCGATTTACCCCAATTTTCTTGAGATTTGAATGTTATATCATCGTATCCTTGTTGAGGTTCGGATGCTTTACTTCTTCCTATCAATTTAAATTAAAAGAAAAAAAAAGTATCATTTTATAAATATTGGTAAAACAAGTTATGTAATATTATAATAACAATATAAGTTTATATAAATATTTCAACTACCTAAAAAAGTAATTTAGTAGACGTAAGAATTCTTTAAATTACTTTATTTATTTTATATTAGTATCACATGTACGACTATTTTTATATCACTATCACTTATGGCATCGTATCATATGATGTGAGGAGCTAGAAGGGGTCCCGGGACGTGCACATTACAAAAGCCACCTTGCTTGAACTAGATGTGGTTTTTAATTATCGCATTCATGGACGATGGACGACACAACATCACGTGTATGTCTTTTACTTTTGTGTGTTGTGGACAATGTGTATGTGGCACGCACGCAATCGTGTCCGAGAATCTTTGAATTCTACATCAACATCAACTGACGCGTATCTCTTAGATCATTAATTTGAGATCGGTTTACTTTTCTCCCATCCTTACTAAATCAAGATACCTTTTGCCCACTTGGTAAGCGGCATCCACTGCCAACCAAACGAAAATTTCCGAACCCTATTTTGTGAATAATAATCAAAATTCAAACATATTTGATATATTTGATATTTTTAAAGATTGTAATAAATTATAATGTAGTATGGTGTACTAAATTAAAATTTTAAATTTACTTTGTATATCTATCTTTTTACTCTTAACATTTTATATAGTTATTTTATTTTTTATATACCTATATTTTATTTTCATTTTTCTTAAGGATAAGAAAATAACGTACATTATTAAGGACGAAATATATATAACCCGAGTCTTAGACCAAAGAATTTCAGAGTTTCATGCACCTTTACATGTTCTCAAGCACCAAACCTCCCTAACAAATCTATAAATATATAAGTACCCAGTGGTTTAATCTTTTTAGTAAACATAAAATATAAATTACTCAAAATTCAAAAAAAAAAAAAATATTCTTCCCACACTTTCCCCCACATGATTCGACCAAATACTCGACAATTGCATTAAGTTCCCTGAGGATGGATTATACTCAGTCCTATTGAAGCTGTGATAACTTCCTCCTACATGCCATTGAGATAGTGCAATATTTCAACATAGAATTGGCCATACTTTTTGGAAGAAGTGCGGCAATTTTTGAATCAGTATATATTTCAACATTTAATAATTTTCTTTATAATAACATCACCTCCAACAGACCATTCATAATTCCGTTGATAAAACATCGATTTTACCCACCTTCTTTGCAAAGCCAACGACCCATTTGTCTTGACTATCCCTTATCATCTCTCTAATAGTTACATCCTTAGTTAATAATATTACTGAGCCACCTATGTTCAATTTAACCCATCCTTCCATTGCTGTTTACCTACTCAAATTCCTTAGTTCAAATTTGTATATATTGAGCCGAGTGTTCGTGAACCAAAATTCTAATTACAAAATTTGCTTTAAACTAATTTCCAAGCCTAAAATATCTCTCGTTCTTGGATAATCACAATCTCTAGATTATATAACAAAAATATAGAAGTTTGGCGGTCGTAAATTGATGAGCTCCTTTTTCATAATAACATAATTATTTTTTATCCATTGCAAAAGGGCTTGATTTGGTTGAAGTTCTTCCTAAGATGAAATTTCCTAATATTCATATAAATCCCTTATGTCAGCATAGTCATGGAAGATATTTTTCATATCTTTATTTGCCTCATTATCAACCTAAGTCTTATTCTGAACCAACTCCCTGGCAAGAGAAGAGTAATCAAGCCTTTTAACTGGCCCATCTTTTGTTTGTAAACTTCTTTTATATTTGGATTTTATCGAATTAGTTCACAAAACCTTCCTCCTTTTTTTAGTTTCTAGAACCTTTTCACTCTCACGTCCAAGATAATTAAACCAAGTCCTCTCAACTCCTTTGACTTAGCAATTTTCTCCTAGCTTACCTAGTGTATTCTATCTTTATCTCCTATGTCATTCCAAAGGAATTTTTTTAATGATTTGTATGATTTAATAATTATCCTTTGTGGCAACTTTCCTATTTGCATATAATAAGTTGATAGTGCCTTCGGTACTAGCTTAATTTGGATTATACGTTTGATGCTTAGATTTCTCACTTGCCATCAACTATGCTTTAATTGTGCTTTCTTGGTTGTGAAGTTTAATTGAGCTTAATTAAGACCATGCTTTAGGGGGGAACCTAGATATTTACTAAGATACAACACTTCTTTAAACTTTGAACAATATGCTATTTCCTACTAAGTTTATGTAAACCCTACAACTAACTATTCGAGGTTTCGATCAGTTGAAAGACTCGATTGAATCTAAATTATAAAGTAAAGTTAGAAATATTAGTAAATCGATCCCGTAAACATGAATTTAAGAAAATAAGCAATAAAATAAAAGACTATAAAAATTTCAAATTTTAAGTATATAACGTGTCATTTACCGAAAATGCGTAAAATGCATTTTGATAATTGACGAATCGCTAGAGATAAATTATATGTATACTAAAAATCATAAAATGACCTAAATAATATTTAAAAATATTTATTTGTACTATATATGAATTTAAATGTAAGTATAAATACGCGTAATTACTTAAAATACGCGAAATGTGCTAAAATAATACTAAATACTTAAATAAAATTCATAATTAATTAAGAAAAAATCAAGAAAAAATCAAGAAAAAATCATGAATGATCCAGAATTGGGTCGTGGCAGCTGGGAAAAATAAAAAAAAATTCGGCCAATTAAATTAAGACAACATAAAAGCAAAAAATTAAGGGATAAGGCAATTGTCTTGTCCCATTTAATGCACAATAAATCCCTTAAATCCCTATAAATAGCAGAAAAAATCAAAAAGCTCATTTGGATAGTTGGAAAAGTGAGAAAAATAGAGAGAGACGAAAATTGAGAGAAAAATTCAGGTTAGAAAAAAATTAGGAAAAACTGTGCAATTAGGGCCTTTAAAGGGAACCCTCACCAGACGAGCAGCTGGAAGTGGACGGATACCACCACCACACAGTGGTGGTAGTGCCCAAGCCTGCCGACAAAGCCATGGCGGTTGGCGGTGGTTAGAGCCACTCAGATCGGTAAGTCCAATTTCCAGCCCGATTCTTGTGTAATTTTGTAAAAATAGTAAATATTATTATAAAATTATGAATTTTGTTATTATGAAATATTTTTGTATGTAGTTTGTAGGAAAAATATTATTTTGATGAAAACATATCTCGTGATATAGGGTCCTTAAGAAATCATGCAAAACCGAGCATGTTTTGGTTTAGAAATAAATGAACTTAGGAGTGTAGTTTCGAGCTCAAAATTTTTGTGTAAATTACTTAGATGATATAGAATAGTGCTTTCAAGCCCGTTTTCAAAAATTAATTTTCTAAATTTTTAGATCATTTTTAGGCCTTAAAATGAGGCATAAAATGGGTAGTTTAGGATTAATTAAGTAATTAAATTATTAATTACTAATTTAGTGAATAAATACATGTTTTGAGATGTTGAAATCTGATGGAGTATGATACTTGTAGCATTTAGGGTGTTAGATGTAATTATTAGGTTAATTATGTAGTAAATTGGTAATAGAAAAACATAGTAAATTATAAGTAAATTTTGTAAATTAGGATAATTAGGTGTAAAACCTGATCTAGGATGAATTTAGACATTTTGAAATGATAATTGATGTTAGAGATGGTAATTAGGGTGATAAAAATATTAGAAGTGTATTATGTACATAAAAGGTAACAATATATAATATGTAATTTTTAGAAATATAATAAATAGAAAATATTATAATAAAAATTGATATTTTGAGAATAATAAAAATGTACAATAAATCTGATAGGAAACTTGAATTTATGAAATTATATGAAAAATGTAAAAAATTATCACATTAGGAGCGAATTCGGTACACTAATACGGATTTAAGTGTACCGAGTAAAATAAATACTAACCAAAGGTAATGATGGTATTTAGAAGATCGGGAAGTAATGTGATTAATTTCACATTATGGGTTGAAATGAATTTCTAGGGTTGGAATATAAAACACTACTTAGAAATCGAACTAGAACCTAATTTAGAAATCGATGCGGAAACCGAACCCGAATCTAACCCTAACCCTAGAATAATTATAAAAGACTCAAGACCTAGATAATTAAGCATATTAAACCCTAAACAAAACCTAACAATAAGCGTTATAGGATAAAATGAACCTATAATAGTTATATGAAAAACTGAAACCATGTTTGTGTTATAGGGATGATCGGTGATGGCCTGAGCAAATCGGACCTCGAGTGAGTGGGCGAGGAGTCTGGGTAAGTTGGGATTAATACAATGCTGTATTTTGGAGGCTTAAGATTATGCTTGGTTGTGCTTGTTAGATAGTTGAATGTGTGCATATGCTTGATTATGGGTGATGCTATGATTCTGTTTATTGTTCTGGCATATATTGTATGATTTGTATGAAATAATTGATCACCCTAAATTGGACGTAATCAAATATACGACCAGTAATCATAATCGGACATGCATGGCAATTTGTTAGGGAAACTTAGGACTCTCCGGCCAAATACCGATCCCTTCAAAAGGGATAGCGCAGGATTGCAAAATGGTCCCTTCTTCATCCTTAGTCGAACTAAGTGACAGGAGAGGAGGTCGCGGCGAGGGTGAAGACAGTGGTTCGAAGGTAGTCGCAGGAGGAGCAAGGTCTCCATTACATAAGCCTGGGTTTGGTCGCGAGCTGTTGCATTAACGGCAACTCTTCAACCCGGATTAGAGCAGGCGTAATTTCTCTAATCTCATGACGGGCCGGATAACGTTGTGCGATGACATTTGCTTACACATGCATTGCACCTAATAAGTGATTGAAAACCTTGTTGTGTGTATAGTATAGTTTTATGTCCTCCATCCTAATTTACTGAGCTGTGGTTGCTTACATCCCTATAGACGTCATGCAGGTGCTGGCTAAGAAGCGGCAAACAACTACTCTGAAGCTAGCAACTGTTGGATCCTGAGGAGTGAGGAAAAACATTGAAGAATAAACACACATATTTTAAGGTCTAAATTTTTATTTTAGAATTATTTTTCATTTCTGAATGATGTAATAACTAGGAAATATACTATAGAGAAATATTGTAAACTTTAACTGCAATAACTGAATTATAACATATATATATATAATTCCTCACTTTCTTAGGTAAATGATTTATTTAAATTACAAACTGTTTACTTCAAAGCGGGTTAGTCATGGACGCCTTGTATAGATCAGGTTTAAGATAGCGGTTGTAAGGCCAACTTCTATCTTAGAATGGTTTACATGGCGGGGTCGTTACGACTCTGCTGCTTCGGGGCGTAACAATTTACGGGGTTGCATTTTCTAAAAGTTACACCATAAATTTCTCATATTTACCATTAGCCTAGAAAGATTTGAAAATTGTTTGTGCATTCTCCCTATTTGCTTTAGCAAATAAGACTACATCATAAGCAAAACAACATTCAAAATAAATGAATTACTTCCTCCAAGTTTGAAAGGCTCTCACTTAAATCAACTTCTCTCTCAATAAGTCTACATAATTTTATGCTAAGAATAAATAGATAAGGGGATGAAGGATCGCTCTATTGGATACTATGAACAGGAGTAAAGGATTATAGGTTGACTGTTAAGTAAAACCTTAATTGATGTTGAAGAAATGCAATTATTGATAAATTTAACCTACCAACTTGGAAAATATAGACTTTTCAAAGCCTAGTGAATAAAATCATGTTCTACATTATCACAAGCTTTCTCTAAATTTCATTTAATAGTCATTTATCCATGCAGATCCTTTGCTTTTTTTTTTCTTTTTCCCTATGGTAGCAATGAAGAATTTCATTGACTAGAATAACATCATTTGTTACTTTGTAGCTAAGTATAAATTAGCTTTCATTGGGTAAATAAACTTATCAAAAGATGGTGAAAGCCTTCTTATTGATATTTTAAAGAATATCTTAGTTAAGGTAGAAGAAAGCCCAATAAGCTTAAATTTTTTGATGTGGTTTACACCTTCTTGTGTCCAGATCATGCAAATTTAAGTTTGATTTATCTATTTAAGAATTCTCCTCATTGAAAAACTCTGTTTCATGAGATTTTTCCATAGAGTTTCATAAGAAATTCCAACATTTTTGAAAGAAAATGGCATGTAAGCTATCTTTACTAGGTGCTTTCCATGGCCCTACAAAGGCAATACTTCTTATATTTCCTATATTCTCAAGGGCGTAGCTAAAGATTGAAGAACTTATTCCATGACGGCGTAAATAAGGAGCTCTAGAGTTGAATTTTATGTCGAAATACAACCTTTTCTCTGATTGGAAAGGTTTTATAAAGTAATATTGTACATTTGTGTGAATTTTGTTTTTAGATCTTCTAGCAACCATTAAAAAATATAATAACGAATTCATTTCATCATTGTTTATCCATTTAGCTCTTGTTTTCATTTTCAAAAAACACTTTTCCATATCAAGTTTGCTCTAAAACAATAAAAAAGGTGGAAAGTTAAATGCCTAATAAGCCTCTTTTTACAAATATGTAACTCAAATATTTCTACATTCTATTTTCTAATCTCCTTATCCCAAAAAGCTTCTAAGCAATTGTTTTTATTTCTGCAAACTTCTTTTATTATAGATATAGAAGAGTTATAAGAGAACTACATCGATTGAAAATGAAACAAGTTGTTCCTAAAGACTCAATCAACCTATGGATGAGTTTCTAAAAATATTCAATTATGGCGTGGATGCCATTATTTTTTTTTTGATGAAAAGCTTTTCTATCCAAGATAACGTCCTTTCATGCCGAATTGCACTGTGCCTAATCTAACCTTTTTTGAATAAGTCCAGATAAATCTTGTTTACTTGATCGTGTGAACTTGGGTTCGACATGGCCAATACCTACTAAACTACAACTATTCATACAACTTGAATATTGAAAAGCCCCATTCCTTAAAAATGTATCCCTTCTCCATTTCTCATGAGGAAAAAAAAAATCATTAAAATCCTCTATGACACATTAGGGCTTATTAATTAAAATATTTCTAAACTCTCTCAAATTATATTATAGAAAGGTTCTGAACTCAAGGGGTAGGCTAATTATATATAACAGAAATCTAAGAAATGTTTGAGTTTCTAGCCTTGCACATAACATGAAATTCTTATCTAATTAGTCATACTACCTCTACTTTTAGAGCACTAGTGCTCCATAAAAGCATTATGCCTCCCCTTTGATCCTTCCGCTCAATAATCTAAAAGGGGAGCAATAGTAAAAAGAATAAGTTGAAGGGGTATTAAGTTTAGTTTCCATCAATACCATTAGATCCAACATATGCTCATCTACCACTTCAGTAGTTGCATCCTGTTTGTGATGAGCATTTATTGTAAGCCCCACAACTAAGCAATCGATGTTTTGATCGGTTGAACGATCAGATCGAACCTAAATTATAAAGTAAAACTAGAAATATTAGTAAATCGATCCCGTAAGTTTAAATTTAAGAAAATAAGTAATAAAATAGGAGACTACAAAATTTTTAAATTTTAAGTATATAACTCGTTATTTATCGAAAATGCGTAAAATGTATTCCGATAATTAACGAATCACTAGAGATAAATTACATGTATACTAAAAATCATAAAATAACCTAAATAATATTTAGGAATATTTATTTTTATTATATATGAATTTACTTGTATGTAGAAATATGCGTAATTACTTAAAATACGCGTAATGTGCCAAAATAATACTAAATAATTAAAGAAAATTCATAATTAATTAAGGAAAAATAAATAAAAATCAGGAAAAATAAGGAATGATCCAGAATTGGGTCGTGGTAGCTGGGAAAAAATAGAAAAAAATCGGTCAATTAAATTAAGACAACACAAAAGCCAAAAATTACGGGATAAGGCAATTGTCTTGTCCAATTTATTACACAATAATTTCCATAAATGTCTATAAATAGGAAAAAAATTTGGAGAACTCCTTTGGACAGTTAGGGATTTGAGAAAAATAGAGAGACTTGAAAATTGAGAGAAAAACCAAGGAAAAAAAAAAAGAAAATTGTGCAGTTAAGGCCACAAAGGAGAACCTAGACCCGACAAGCAGCTGAGAGTGGACGGCCACCACCACCACAGGGTGGTGGCAACGCCTAGGTGGGCCGATACACCTATGGCTACCGACGGTGGCCGAAGTCACCCAAATCAATGAGTTCGATTTCTAGCCCGATTTTGTGTAATTTTTTTAAAAATAGTAAATATTATTATAAAATTATGAAATTTTTTATTCTAGAATATTTTTGTATGTAGTTTTTAGAAAAAATATTATTTTAATGAAAATATGTCTCGTGATATAGGGTTCTTAAGAAATCGTGCAAAATCGAGCATATTTCGGTTTAGAAATAAATGACCTTAGGAGTGTAGTTTCGAGCCCAAAATTTTTGTATAGATTACTTAGATGATATAGAATAGTGCTATGAAGCCCGTTTTCAAAAATTAATTTTTGAATTTTTTAGATAATTTTTAGGCCCTAAAATGAGGCATAAAATGGGTAATTTAGGGTTAATTAAGTAATTAAATGATTAATTACTGATTTAGTGAATAATTATATGTTTTAGAATGTTGAAATCTGATGGAGTATGATACTTGTAGCATTTAGGGTGTTAGATGTAATTATTAGGTTAATTATGTAGTAAATGATTAATAAGGAAAAATAGTTAACTTTAAGTTAATTTTGCAAATTAGGGAAATTAGAAGTAAAATCTGATTTAGGATGAATTTAGACATTTTGAAATGATAATTGATGTTTAGGGATGGTAATTAAAGTGATAGAAATATTAGAAGTGCATTATGTATATAATAGGAAATAATGCATAATATGTAATTTTTGAAAATATAATAAATAGAAAATATTAGGTTAAAAATTGATATTATATAAATAATAAGGATATATAATAAATCTGATAAAAACTTGAATTTATGTAATTATATGAAAAATGTAAAAATTTCTCACATTAGGAGTAAATTTGGTACACTAATAAGGATATAAGTGTACCGGATGAAATAAAATACTGACTAGGGGTAATAATGATATTTAGGAGATCGGAAAGTAATGTGATTAATTTCACATTATGAGTTGAAACGAATTTCTAGGGTTAGAATATAAAACATTACTTAGAAATCGAACTAGAACCTAATTTAGAAATCGATGTGGAAACCGAACCCGAACCCGAACCCGAACCTAAACCCAAACCTAGAATAATTATAAAAGACTTAAGACCTAGATAATTAGGCATATTAAACCCTAAACAAAACCTAACAATAAGCGTTATAGGATAAAATGAACCTATAATAGTTATATAAAAAGTTGAAACTACGTTTGTGTTATAGGGATGATCGGCGATGGCCTGAGCAAATCGGACTTCGAGTAAGTGAGCGAGGAGTTGAGGTAAGTTGGGATTAATACAATGCTGTATTTTAGGAGGCTTGATATTATGCTTAGTTGTGCTTGTTAAATAGTTGGATGTGTGCATGTGCTCGATTATGGGTGATACTATGATTCTGTTTATTGCTCTAACATGTATTGTATGATTTGTATGAAATGATTGATCACCCTAAACTGGACTTAATTAAATATACGACCAGTAATCATAATCAGACATGCATGGTAACTCGTTAGGGGAACTTAGGACTCTCCGGCCAAATACCGACCCCTTCGAAAGGGATAACGCAGGATTGCAAAATGGTCCCTTCTTCATCCTTAGCTTAACTAAGTGACATGAGAGGAGGTCGCGGCGAGGGTGAAGACAATGGTTCGAAGGTAGTCGCGGGAGGAGCAAGGTCTCCATTACACAAGCCTGGGTTTGGTCGTAAGCTGTTGCATTAATGGTAACTCCTCAACCCGAATTAGAGCGGGCGCAATATTTTTAATCTCACGATGGGTCGAACAATGTCGTGCGATGGCATTTGCTTGCACATTTATTGCACCTAAGAAGTTGATTGAAAACCTTGTTGTGTTTATGGTATAGTTTTAAGTCCTCCATCCTAACTTACTGAGCTGTGGTTGCTCACATCCCTATAGACTTTGTTCACGTGCTGATTAGGAAGCGGTAACAACTACTCTGAAGCTAGCAACTGCTGGATCCTGGGGAGTGAGGAAAAATATTGAAGAATCAACACATATTTTATTACTTTTCATTTCTGAATAATGTATAACTAGGAAATATGTTACGGGGAATTATTATAATCTTTAATTTCAATAATTGAATTATAGTGTATAATATATATATATATATTTTCTCACTTTCTTAGGTAAATGATTTATTTAAATTACAAACTGTTTACTTCAAAGCGGGTTAGTCGTGGACGCCTTGTGTAGATCAGGTCTAAGATAGCGGTTGTAAGGCTAACTTTTATCTTAGGATGGTTTACACGGCGGGGCTGTTACGACTCTGCCGCTTTGGGGCGTGACATTTATGTCATGCACTTTCAAGCCAAAATATGCATGTTTCTGATTAAGGAAGGTAAACGGTGATTCACCATTTGTAGAGTCATGAAACGATACTAAACATACTTAAGATCATCCATTATGTTAGATGCCTTAAGTTCTTAGCCAAAATTGTGTGCCTCTTTCTCTATGTCCAATACAACTAACTCCTCCTCTCTATTATGAAAAGTAAATTGTTTGTGTATATATAACTTTTCACAAGAAATGCCATCAGTAGCATGAGTTGAGGTTTCTAACGATATGGGGTCCGAATATTTACTCTAATACAAATTGTATTATCCTTTCTTAGGTTGACATGAGATGTTAGTGGTAATAATTGCTTTGTTGTATGGACATTGGGATTAGGATAGAAAACTCCGTCTTTTTGGTTAAGATAAGGTATATCCTTATGATCATTGTTGACCAGTGTTCCTTTGCTCTTTGAACTTTCACCTATCGTACTTGTAGTACTATAGCATCTTTTAAAATTACTAATTGAGGAATACCTATTAACTTTTGGTTGGTCTATAGTGATTAATTTAATAAAATTATATTATTAAATATATCCAATTAAATAATATAACAAAAATATTACAAATGCATAAGTTTAAAGAGAAAAAAAAAGCTAAAAAATTAAAACAACAACTTAGGTTATCTTATTGGCCACCTTAAAGCTAAGGGGCTAGCTACCACCTAAATTAGTCACATGACCATCTTGCAATGTCAACACAAACATACCTACATACATACATGCATTAAAAAAAAAAATGAAGGTGGAGGCTAACTATGCCATAGGCCATTGGGTAGTCGACTATGGTTAGTTTTAACTGGTAGCTCATACAGCATACTTATGTTGGTGTATGATGTAACCTATTACTCTTAAGATTAGAAATAAAGAAGGTCAAGAAAACCTTAATGGACTTTTAGTGTTAATTATTAGGTGGAGGATGAAGTAGGTTACATCACCCAATAGTTAAATTGATGGCAGTTCGCCCCTTTACCTTGGAGATAGTGAACCATACCCCCTTTGATTTTATTTTTCAATTTTTTCATTTTTCATTTTCTAAATTATTAATAATTTATCATATTATTTAGTTAAATATGGTTGATATATCACTTTATTAAATTAATCATAATGTGTTAAGTAGAAATGGGCGTACTTTCACTAATAGTGATATATATATACATATATATATATATATATATAGATAGATAGATAGATAGATAGATAGATAGATATATCACTTTATTTTCTCTCTCTCTCTCTCTCCCCCCTTTGAAATTTAACTTTCTTTCATTTCTCATAAAATCAAAGGTAACTTTTATCCATCTACTTAGTTAACGTTTTAATAGTCTCAACCATATCACTAATTAAAAAAATTGGTTAAAGGTGAAGCTAATGTAATTGTATGGAAGTTAATTAATTAAGGATATGAAAATTCATGTTTTTGGGGTTTGATGCTTTGATATTGAAGGAGAATGATTATGATTGATTTTAGGAGAAATTTTGAGCGAGGATTCTTATGGATGTAGTAACAAAAGTTAAGGTTGGCCATGGAAGACATATGGTCAATTGTGTGTTAACCTTGACTGACCGGGGTATATCTTTAAGGGTTGGTTGATTGATCTATGCTTGTAGTTGATTGTAGCCTTTTTACTTAATTCAATCGACTAACCCTCCTGTATGGTTAACTAACTTACCTTGGTGTGCATTTGATTAACCTTTTTACCTTTGAACTCTTAGAAGGTTCTAAAAGGTTTCTCCTAGTTCTCATAACACCTAACTAAATTGATAATCCATTCTTAGTTGTAGGTTTACCAATCATTAACAGAATTGGGAAATTAATTTATTGTGATATGTTTATATCAAGAATAGATTACTTGTATAGAAGCTTGTTGAGCCTAACTTAAGTGTGTGATTTCCTTATTTGATAGTTGTACTTGTTAAATGTTATGTTAGAAACTAAATGAACTTAAGTATATAAGATCCCTCACTATTTTCTAAGTTTATTAGGTTGAAGCCGAAAGATCCATGACTATTGGTGATTAGATATGATGACCACTAACTTATGGCTGTATTGTCTTAAGTAGACAACAATCCAAGATGATGCAGTAGATTAGGTTTTAATGCCAGCATGTACATGTGTTTTAGGTTAGTAGGTTATTAATGGTGAGTTATTGAGATAGAGGTTAGTTTGCTAAAGAAAGCTACAATTGGGTCGTATTGGCGATATGGGAAGCCTTTATGGAAGGCTATAGTGGAGTAATAGTATTAATAGCTAGTCGACTAACGACCTCAGATGATGAAACTATGTTCATGACTCTTGGGCATTGGAGATATGTGTATGTGTACAATGGGGAATCATGAGCTGCTTTAAGTCATAAAATGTCAAGATTGTGTTGTATGACACCCTTAAGTAAAGATAATGGCTTGTACTTGATTCATTTGACTTAGTTGGTCTATGATTAGTTTGCATGACATTTGTATGTGCTTTTGATAATTATGTACGAGACTTAGGCTCACCCCTTTTAGGACCTTTTTCCAAGGAAAAAAGAAAATTGCTTATTTTTATTTATGGCTTTGCACATAGGATGGGATTAGTGTTAATATACTAGATGGATTTGATAAATAAGTTAATTTAATATGGTTAAGAATTTTAACATCTTTGTGGTTTTATACTTATGAAATTGTGATTTGTTGTAAGTAGAGTATTTTGATGTGGGAATTTGAAGTATGTTATTATTGTATACTTTACGACGTTATAGTTGGTATTGAACCTAAAACTTATAAGCTCCTGGTGTTATAAACCAAGTGGCGGACTATTCATGTTCTCCAGCCCCAAGGCGTGATAGAAAATATAATAAAACCCTCAATAAGGTGAAAAGAAAAATTTAGTGAAAAATGAAAACAACTATGGAATATTTAATTTAGGTAGTAGAATAATGTGGGAATGAAATTGCTATTCTTCAGAAATAGAATAGACAAATAATAGCTGATTTTTGTAGTTATTTTAAGATATTACAAATAGATATGAAAATGTACTTAAAAAAAGGCAAAGAATGATTATTTCTTTGATCTTATAAAAGAGTTATATCTCCTCATTTTTCAATTATAATAATTTCATTGTATTAGTTATTTTGCCAACGAACTTAAAAATAGGTGGATAGTTCAGGAATAATCATTCTATTATATTTTTATAAAGTCAGTCAATGGACTATTAGTCTTTTAGATTATGTTTAGCTGAAAAAATTGAAATCTCATCAATCATTCTATATTTATTATTTATAAAATAATTATTCCTTATTTGATGTACAAAATTTATTTTATTAATAATACCTATCTATCTATCTATCTATTTATATATATAAATATAAATTATTTCATCCCTTCAACTAAGAAATTATTATTTCCCATGAATACAATTTTTTTTTAAAAAAGAATTTCTCATCATAAAATAGAATAACATATATTTCAATCAATTAATGCGATTGGAAAAAAGAAAGGCCACCTTCTTTCTTAGTCCAGTACGTCTGCACGTGGCAATTACTTCACCTGTCGTACCCTCTGTTCCTAACTCCGCCTTTAGCCAAACACTTCCAGATTGAAAAATTCGATCCCCTTGGATATGTAGGTCCCACCTTTGTCCACTGGAGCTGCAGCCCGAACCACATGCGTCACGACTTACGCATCTCCTCGCCTTTATTCTTTCATCGCCAGCAATTTCATCCTCGACTTTCTTCGGTTTGTTGATTTTGATCACAGTCAATCAAAGGCATGAGATGCGGTTCGGAAGGTTCAATGCTCGAAACAAGTTAGAAATTTATGAAAAGAGATTTCACTGTATATTACAAATCATAATTTATATACACGCGATAATTCATTATTAATAAAACTTATATATATATATATATACTATCAGAATTAATAGTTTCTAAAATAACTATTATTCGTGTTTTACTGTTTTATGTATATATTTTTAAAATTTTACTTATATTTACTCACTATATAAATATAACATATGGCATGTAATATAAATAAAAAATTTCCTAAAATTTATAGATTATTTTTAGCTCATAATAATAGCTTTTATATTTTAGAATCGAGTGTTTATATCTTCAAATTGTTAGACAGCATACTTTTGAACCTTTCTTTTAGAAAAATACGAAAACTGGAATGAAAGAAAAATATTAAGGATAAAATGGTCATGCTATCTTTTTTTTTTCTCCAAAGATTTAGAGTTGTAAATGTAGGATTTTTTTAAAGGTGCTAACTGTATATAAAACAAACTAGCAGTCGACAATGCGTGTGAAAAAGAAAAAATTTCTATATTTAAAATATTTTTAGAATGACAATTTCAAATATATAATAAAGATTTCTCTCTTTAGATAAAAAAAAAAAGAGAAGAGAGTGTGAAACTTCTATTTATCACATTATTCTTTTCTTTTCTTTTGTTTTCTTTTTTTTTTTTAATTAAAGAGTATGCCAAACTATGTATATTTAGTTCTTTTTGAGGTATTAATGCTTATGTTTTCTACATTCTAGGACATGATTTATAGATTGCAAGAGTTACATGAAGGATATGAGAGAGAGAGAACGAGGAGAAGTGTGCAACATTTATTTAGGAAATAGTCACCTGACTTCTCTAGAATCACGGAAGGATGAGGAAGATAAAGATTTCGTGGATGCAAACAAAATTACAAATTTAATCTTATATAAATACTTAAGTAGTGTTTGGTTGTATAATTTTCGTGATATTATATTGGATAAAAAATTTTATCTCATATTTAGCTTATAAATTTGCTCGGTGATCGAACAAATATTAGGTATGACGGACTAAACAAAATCCCAAAATTTTATCTTATTTGAACCATGGTATAAAAATGAAATTCACTGAAAAAAATAAAAAATACTTTGCTTTCTAAAAAATATTCCTCTATATTATAATATTAAACTAATGAATATTATTTTTATTAAATATTACAAAAAATTATTTATTTTATAATTAAATAATTAATTTTTTAATATAGATTTTTTGTCCAATATTGAGTAAATCAATTATAGTATAGTAGATTTGTACTGTTTAATATTCCTTATATTTGTTATGTCAAGTTCTTTTTACCTAATTAAATTCAGTTTAGTTTAGTTTTTATAACTAAACACTACCTTAAAGCATATTAATAAGTTTACTAATTTAGTCATATTGTAAATCTTTTATAATTATTTTAGTATTTAATAAAAAATAAATGTATAAATTTAAGGGAACGATGTTAGTAACAGTTCTTTTAGCCTCAATCGGCTTTAATAACATAAATATAAAAAAATTATTTGCAATTTTGACTTAGAAGATACAACGATATTTACAGAATCTTGCAAGATTACGCATCCTCGCTAAAAGCAAGATGCTGAAATGATTGCTATTTTGAAGGGTTTGTGTCGAAGGTTTTTCCAAAAACATGTGGCATCTGAAAGATGGTTCATCTATTCATATTTTTTTTTGTTATAATTTTGCATCATTAATCTAACTAATTCAACGGTTTTATCCGTATTATTGTTATTGTTATTATTATTTTGAAATTTCGGGAACGGCACGCGTCCGATTGATAAGAGAAGGATTGAAAAGATGGATGGTCGAAAATTTCATCAACATGTCAACATTGTTGTGCTCACGCTTGGTCTCATTGGTCATCTCTATTTCCTTAGACAATATTATCGTCTTGGTCAATTATAACTAGCATGCTTGGATGTTTACATTAAAATTTAAAAATTAATGCAAATACGTGCTAGCAATTACCATAATATCAATTACAAAGGTAAGATTTTTACACATTTTCAATTTTTTTTTTATATTTTTCATAAACATTAACTTTGAATCTTAGACACATCATATTGGTTAATAAGAAATCATTTCACTTCAATAAGAACGATCACATGTGACTTTTCTTTTTCTACCCTCTAAATATATTTTGATATGTTTAGAGTCGTGGTGTCACGTAGTTTTACAATGGCTTAATCAACACAAAATAAGTGACAACTTCCTGAAATATTATATAAACTCTTGATTGATCAGTGTATTTAAAGTTTCTTTTTCGTGTCATTTAATAATTTTTTTTCTTTTTCTTTGACATTTTAGTGTGAAAAATTTAGTTTTGATTATTGCATGTTGCTGTCTTTGTTCTTAGTGACTATCATATAATATATATGTATATATGTAAACATTTATGCATTTTGGTATCTATATTTAAGTTTTGAGTGGAATATAGTGCCTAATTACTATTAATTTATAAAATAATGGATTTTTAATTTTTATCAATTAATAATTTTTTCTTTCAAAATTGAAAGACAAATTTGTGCTGCATATTTGAATCGAACATAAATTATCGTGTATGAGACTCGACTTTAGCAAATTTTGTTTCATTAGAAAGTTTGTGAATCATACTTTTATTTGAAGATAAAATTCAGTAGATGTCTCCTAACCATCAGGAATCTATAAAATTTTAAAATAGTCGTAGCTTGCAATCTAAATATCATTTTAGCCTTGAAATGCAAATTTGTGGATTTACCATATAATAAACTTGTATAAAGATTAAAATTATTGTAATTTAGTGTTATAAATACCTAAGTTTGATTACTCGTTCTTTCAATTGTTGTAATGTAATAGTTAGAAAAAAAGGAAAAAAAAAAAACTTAGCATAAAGTATAATATTATTTTTATCTTTTAGTAACGTTTAGGTATCGTTAAAGTTGCTTGGTTGAAAGTCACTTAGTTTATTGGGCGAAGTGAATCGATACTTTCATATTTTTATGAATTTGTGTATCTTTATTTTAAATTGACCTTGCATTTCTTAAATATATTCCAAGTTAATTGGTATATTCATTATTTGGATTCATTAAAATTGATAATGTGATTGCAAAATCGTAAGATTTCAATTATTACAAATTGTGCAATAAATAATTATATAATTTCATAAAAGAAAGGATAACCACATAATGCATGAAAAATTAATATATGATATATCGGCGACATATGTGGACAATCACAAAAAAATAACTGGGAGTTCTAAAAGATAGGAAAATTACAAAAATAAGAGAATGTTGTAAAATAAAATTAGAGGAACAATACGAGAGTCCCGTATTTTCCTTTAGTCATTGTTATTCACCGCGTTCTTCTTTTCCTCATAACAATCTTTTATTTTTTAAATTCTCCTATCATTCGGAGCTCTCTTTTATTTTTCCTAACAATCTTTATAGGTCGTTAATGTCTTCTAACTTTAATAATTTTACCCCCGATTGTGTTAACTTTTAAAAATACAAAAAGATGAATGAAACCGATTAGTTCGAAAAGGGGCCCAATTTCAGCAGTGCCCAAACTGACACCTTTTAGATAATTCTTAGCAAGAGCTTTTCAATGACTACGGTTTATGCTCTATGGAAGTTTATTATTTAGTGAGCTCAATAATTCCCCTTTTAAGGCTATATAACAGTTGATTCACAAATAGTGACTAATTTAAAAATTTACCTAATTCATATAGATCCCTCTCATAGTAGTTTTTGTTTTAAAATAAAAGTATACATCATGAGTTTCTTAATGCTACAAAGGATGCAAAAGTAATGAACAGTTAATGTTTCTGGTAAAGTGGGTGTCATGAGTTTTCTGATGATATAAAGTATACAGTTAATATTTTTGGCATAAAAATAATTTTAAAAAATATCAATGAAGAATGGTACAACTTTAGTTCTTCACAAATTAGCGAGTGGATAGATTTCGTATGATATAATCAAAACTAAATAAAGACAATGGAATGCGGCCGAAAAAGGAAAAAAGAAAACAACGGCTATTAACTTCTCCACTAATACAGATATCAAAATGCAATCAAAATCAAATTGCAAAAACTAAAATGGAGGAAAACAAAAAAACAATAAAATTTAGAGATAAAATTGCTCCAAATTGAAAGCAGATATGTACCTTTAGTGCTTTTCTTTCTTTCTTTGATATTGAAATCCCTATTACTAGCCATTTATGTTTACACTGGCAAACATAATAAGCCCCAATTTGATTTTGATGAGAAATAGATTAAAAATAATAAGAAATCTAAATTAAGGTTATATTGGAAGTAAATCATCCTACGGATAACCTCCTCCTTGCTCTCCTCCTCCTCCTTAATACTTAGATAGCATTTGAATGTGTAATCTTCATGGTACTAGATTGGAAAAAAAAAAAAACTTTATCCTACGTATGATTTGTAAATTTACTTGATAACTAAATAAAAATTACGATAATGGATTAGATAGAATGCTAAAATTTTCTCTTATCTACATTATGATAAAAAATAAAATTTATTGAGTAAAAATAAAAAATATTTTACATTCTTAAAAATATTTCTCTATATTATAATATTAAATTAATAAATATTATTTTTATTAAATATTATAAAAAATTATTTATTTTATAATATAAATAATTAATTTTTAATATAAATATTATATTTAATACTATACGAACTAAATATAATATAATAAAATTATTCGATCCAATTATCTTATCCTCAATCCCATATTTATAACTAATCGTAATATTAAGGTCATGTTTTGTCATGGCTGTACCATGGTAGCTACTTTGATTAATCACCAATCGATTTTCGTACACTTGTCGTCCATGTGCTGTTCATGCACCTTACGAAAATGACTCCCCCTTTCTACTTCTAACAAGGTCACACATGTTCCAATTTTTTTATGGACCTTCTCTGGTACTGGCATCAACTCTATGCATAAGGTTCCATTTAGGTCCTAGACCAACCAAGATGTCCGCGATTAGTTATAAGACAATGTAAAAATCATTATTTATGTATTATTTAATTTTACACTAGAAATTTTAACCGAATTAAATTTATAATTGTAATAGTTTAAAGTTACAAAATATCATATTTAATTGAATATTTACTTATTAAATTTACCATATCTAAAATGCTGTAATAAATATTTATTGATTAATGAGTATAAAATATAGCTAATGCAGTAAATTCGATGGAAAATTTGATTGCATATGACACGTAGCAATTTCAAAAAACAGAAGGACAATTAGAAAAAGCACGTAGACTTCTGATGTTAATATTGTCGCATTAATATAATCTGTTGATAGGAAACCTCAACATCGTACTATGATGTCACAACAAAATAATATATCGCTGTGACAATTCAGTTAAGGAACTCGTGGCATGAGGTTTGAGGGCAATAAACATACCAGAAAGCTGCTTTCAGAAATTAAACTACTTCAAACAATATATGTAAAGGAAGGATGAGGAGATTTCAGTACAATAATAGAAGCAACTCTAGTTTTTTATATTGCCTTTTCATTAACGCCATTGCAAATATAGTCATCAATATAAATCTTCTAATAAGATGAACTCTTCATTTTCTTAAATTTTACTATATATATTATTGGAGAAAAAATTATTAACTTATCGTACCGTAATTATCACTTAAAAAAATTGATAAATGATTAAATAATCTAATAGTATAAATATTATTTTTTCAGTAAAATGAATTAAATTTAAATTTTTTTTCTAAAGTTATGATATGCAAATAGTTGGAGGAAAAAAAAAAAAAAAACTAAATGATAACCGGTGGACCGAGTTCCGAAGCTACTAAATAATTGACATACTTACATCAGATCAATTATTGAGTACCCTAGCTATTAAATAGTTCAAGTGCTGCTTTTTTGTCACCACATATGTACTGTTCCATCATCAATCAGACATGGCATCCTGCAAGTTAATATATTATAGAGAAAAAGAAAAAAAAAAAATTAAAAAACGGTGATCTTTTGGCATGGGAGACAAAGGCATGAATCCTATAAATATATTAATTAAATAAGTAAGCACCTGCGATACACACACACTCACTACCTAGACACCCTTTTGCCTTCCCTTTTAGAAAATATAAAAAATTTTAGAAAATAAAGAAGCAAAAATAAAAAAATAGAAAAATAAAAAGTCACAAGAATCACAAAAATTAAAAATTCAGAAAAAAAAAAGAGAATTACAAATAAAGAAATAAAAGATAAGAAAAATAAAAGAATTATTGGATCTCTTAGGTTGGAATAATTTATACAAATGGTACAGTGAGTTTAAACTTCAATGAACAAAAATTGCTCTCTATTTATCTTGGCCCCGAGTCTGGTTTACTCAATCAAATGAGTGATGAATGATTCTATTTGGAATTGGGCTCAATTTAAGTTCATAGCATTTAATTTATTAAGCCCTAGTATCTAACTTTTACAAAAGAAAATTTCATTTAAATGTGACATGACATACGTTGGAACATTTATTAGAAAATAATATTGTGGCCTAAACATTGATCCAATGATCAGTATCTTTTTAATGATCCATTAAATCCAATTACTTGCCCATCTTTTAACCGTTGTGCTTGTATTGGGTTTGTTTGGTTTATCTTTTACTCATCTTTTTTATTTTTTAAAAACTTATTTAAATTTTACATTTGATATGAATAAGACACACTTATAAAGATAAAGAAATATAATTAATAAATTTGAATTTATCTACCTTTACTTTATTTATTTTACACAAATACAAATTTAAATATCCTTTTTAATGTCTAAAATATATTTAAATATTTATTTTTCTGTTAAAAGTATGTAAATCTAATGCTCTAATCATTACTATCATAATTATGAGACAACTAGATATTAATAAAATAACTTTGCAAAAGCCAGATTTCAACGGAGTTGATATTAATGGATATACGTAAGATACAAGAAAAAACAAAAAATCCATAGTTGGAGTTGAAGATTCATATTTCGAATTGGCTTCAATTCGAAGCAAGGTCTAATATCAAATATTTTCGGAGTCTATACAGCATTCGAGCCGCCACAGTGGCTACGTAGACGAGTTCAATGAGTGGACAATTATTAACCATATTTGAAAAGAAAAGTAACTATTTTTATTAATTTTATCTAATGTTCATATTATGTGGCATGTCAGACAATTGCACTAAAATTTTCTTACGAAATGTACGTTATAGTCTATTTTTTTTAATTATTCTTATGTTTTCATCTGGAGAACAAATTATGGATCCAATTTTTTATTTTTCTTTTACTTCCCCATAGTGTATGAAGCAAATACTTGCATTTCGATTGGGGTAGTATTATATACTTATCGCTTAATCCCAATTTTATGCCCACATATTTTTTTCGGCTAAGTGATGGCCACAATGAAATTTGATTTCAAATTTCAATATAATTTATTAATTATAAATTAAATTAATAATTTTATTTTATTTAGTGATAATAATTAACTAAGAATGCTAGTTTTAAGATTGGGTAATTGCTCTTTTCAACCCTTACTTCTAACATAGAAGTTATTAAGAGTAAAATTCAGGAACTAAAATCTACTTTTTTGGCATAATAAAATTTTCAAGGCACATTACTACAGTATACTTCTTTTATTTGAATTGAGTTTGAAATCAAAGTATTCAGTGCGACGGTTATAGATATAGGTATATCAAGAATATACCCTAATGACCAATAGTTAACAATGGTTCTAAAAAATGCAAGTGGAGCAATTAATTATGAATTGATACCTACGTTCAGAATTTGATAACATAAACCTTTTGTAGGAGATTCCATCTACAAACACAAAATTACAAAATTTATGGTTGATTGATATTGCTCATCTGTATGAAGTAATAGATTCACTAAGATCCTAAGTAAAAAAAGGTTATGTATAATCAATTTAAATCCATTTCAATTGATTCTCGTAAAAGGTATAAGAAATTATTCCATCAAATATATATATTTTCCTAAGGAGTTGAATTATAAAAATAGAAGGCGAATGCTTGATCTTGTCAATCGAAAGAATTTTCGTGAGGTATCATTTTATTTTTGGAGGGACAACATAAAATGTAGATTTTGAGAAAAAACCTTTTATGTAACATGAAAGTTAGTACGCTTCGCAGCCTTTATGGTAAAGCAAACATATTAATTATATATAATGCAATAAAAAGGGGAAAGCATGCTTTCTTCTTTGCCCTAACTTCTATTCAACTCGATTAGATAATCTATAAAAAGTTGGCCAATAAAGATATAAATCAACTCGTATTATTATTGATATGATGTGGATGATGATATTTTAATTAGGAAATTCGACAGCGAAAGGTTAAGGATGCAAGTTCCATAGGGAAAATGCGACTTCGTATAGATAGTGGATGCCTAAATCAGTTAATTTCTTTTTCTTCACGCTGCAAATGAAACCCCCTACGTCAGTTTGCAATGTCATCATAACACAAGTGGCATTAGGCAACTCAAAAGCTTTATGCTTTTTGATTCAGTCAGGTCTGGTCTTATTTTATGGTGATGGAGATCACATGGTTGTCTTAGATAATCCATCTCAAAAAGGATGGAGAAAGTAGGTGTATCGAATTTTAGGTATACCTTTTACTATTTTCTTTTAACACAGAGAATTTGGGGATTCATCCATGTAATAATAGGACACATTGCACAAGTAACTATTAATCATATATGGATAAATTTTTTAAACTCTAAATGTATAATTTTATCTTCACATAACTTTTAAAAGTGTATGTACATACACTTAAAACCACCATTAAAATTATGAGGAAGCAAAGTCACAGATTGAATGTTTTTGGAGTTTCAGCCATAGTTTTAAGGCTATTTATATATTTCAAAAAACTAAAGTTACACCCAATTGTTTTATGTATATATTTGCAATTATTTAAAAAATTAATAGAAGGTATAAAACTATTTTTAACATGCAACAACCCCGTGAAAATGGCGGGCTGCTCAACCATTACGAAATTGCAGATTATTTTAAGACTCATGGATTGTTTTGCCAATAAGAAACCGGGGTTAGTGGGACTGGAATCAGAGTGCGCAGAAGTAGCATTTGAACCGTGACCAATTGAGTGCACTCTCACACGCTAAATGTACTATATGCACTGATTGCTCGTTTTTGTGAATTTGTTCATTTAATCAATTTCATATTGACATTATAAAATCATTTTATGTGACCCTTGATGTGCTATTGTAAATTAAAAATATTTGAACGTGTGGTTGAAGGAATGACACCTCTGTATCCCTATTATTGGAGGTGAATCCTCTTGCTTGTAAAATAAAATTTGGATATGATTTATGTATCATTTTTTGTACTCTTACCCAACTTATCATAACCTGTTGAAATAACTTTTATATGCAAATTGTCTTAACACCCTCATATGAATTAGGTAGCATTTGGTCTGAATAATCATATCAGTAGAATTGACAAAATATATAGAGCCCATTTGGTCTGCAAAATAAATTTAGCATCAAACAATAGAATTTATATGAGAACACGACAAAGTGACTTCTTTTAATATTTGACATAAAGATTGAATCTTAGAGATGGTTGTTAGAATTCTATGATATTTGATTCTAGATACTATTTTAGGTGTTAATTTACTTTAATTGCG
Organism: Lumnitzera racemosa; assembly: GCA_024138005.1. NCBI lineage: Eukaryota > Viridiplantae > Streptophyta > Magnoliopsida > Myrtales > Combretaceae > Lumnitzera > Lumnitzera racemosa. Next base: position 38,300,191 of record JAMXBC010000006.1, on the reverse strand, counting down.
AGAAAATTGGAAACTTAGTGGGCATTCTTGGAGATTATTTAGTGGGTGGATCTAATGTTCAAGAGTAATAGAAAATTCAATACAGATAAGATCTCTGATTTATGATTCAACCTGTGAGATATGGTGTTATTGATAATTTGGAGTGTTGATGTTGTTGGAATTAAGTTTTTAGATGTTAAATGGGTATGTTTGATGGTGCCATTGATGATTGGTAAAGGATATAATGCTTGGTCTATATACTTCAGCAATTTTATGTTAATTTTAATTTTCAAGTATATAATTTAACCATTGAACAAAGATCTAATGATTGGAAATACTACTTGGTGATAATGTATATCACAATAGTGGCTCTCACATGCACTTCTAGCAATTTGGCAACCGTGAATGATGATGAACCTGCAATGAAGCCCCCATAGTGTTACCAATGAGGGCCCTCCAATGTTTAAATTAGTGAGGAGAGTATTAGTAGATATAGAGAGAGAGAGAGAGAGATTAGGTTAAGGAGTGCTTTGGAGAGAAGGATTGGAAGTGAGAAAAGGATCCCTTCACTGAGGCTCCATATCTTATTTTTATGGTATGGGGCTAACCTATTAAATCACGTATTGATCAAGGATTGGCTCGTGCATAATCTAAGATGGGGTACGGTCGGTATGAGAAAGGATAGGTCTTTTTTTTTCGATCGGTAGACCTTAGGGAAGGAGCCTTTACATTAGCATGGGCAATTGTTACCGCTTGGGCTACTAGATCCTTAGGTTATATAGTAGGTTATCACATAACATTTAGTGAGAGAAATGGACTTCCCTTTGTGACGTGCATTTTGATCCGAGCACTAGGCGATGGATAGCTTGGTTATGGGCTTAGTTATTGTAGGCTTCTTGACTCTTTAATGCTCGAGATCAAGGAATTTAGCAGCTTGGAGGCCTTATAGTGAGTTCCAATGCCTCTTCCGAGCTTATAGATGGGGGTATGCTCAAAGCTCATTAGAGACTGTATGAGAATACTAGGCACATGGATGGTTTGCTCCTGCTCAAGCTCATATTGATCTATTCTATTGAGTTAGGTAGGTCGGATCGATCACTAATGGGCTAAGGCTTTCGAATGAGTGGTGCTCGGGGATGCTAAGCAAGTCTAGTGACTTATGTTAGGCCTCTAGAGTGTTAGGCTGGAAAGGACCTATCAATACTAGTAATGGGAATGGATTTAACACCTTGGGTTTCTTATCTTTTGTGATCATGTTGGAAAAACTCAAAATTCTTAGGCGGTATAAAAATCTTGTCATTGGACAAAATAGAACCTTTTACAAAATCTTAAACTCTTATCTTCTATAAATCTTTGCACATCACATAATTCAAGAAGTCACACTTTGTTGTACTTTTTGTGCTACATGACACTGATAGTGTATTAATAAAGAGGAAAGAAAAAAATTGTGTTCAGTGTTTTACTATTTTTTTTTATTTCAGCTCTAAACCTTCAATTTTTTTATTCAAGTCATAAAATTTGCAATGTTTATAGATGAGTTCTTTTACTAATGCTGTTAATTTTTTCAAGAATGACATGTGGAAGCCTCTTATTGGTCAAATAGTCAATTCAATTAAAAAATTAATAATATATATATTATTTAAGTAAATTGTTGAAAAATATAAAAAATAGAAAACTAAAAGCACCAAAAAAAAGAAGAAGCAAATTCTAGAAATTGAAATTGCACATGGCAACATTTAGTTGGTTACATAATCATATAAATTCAATAATATAATAAAACTATTGAAATATAAACAAAAATACACAAAAAATATAAAATATCTAAAAAGAAAAGTAAAATGTCAAAAATTAAAAACAAAAGCTTTAGCCACCCAATGGTTATGGGGTGGTTAACCCCTCTAAGGTAATGAGCGGCCATGCTTACATTGAAAATAAATAAATAAATAAATAAAATAAAGAAGAAAAGGAGAAAATTAGGCATAAACTCAATCATATTTCAATTAGTTGTGTGACCCAATTGAAACTTGGTTTAATCTTAATTTTTTTTCCTTTAAATTTTTTCTCAATTAGGATGATTTCTTACCACTTGCGGGTGATCGTGCAATCCCCTTAAGGCGGTCGTACAATCCTCTTAGGGTGATGGGTAGGTACATACTAATAATTGTGGTTTGAAACAGCCTTATTTGGTTAGAAGATTGTGAATTACCTAAATATTTTGGACATTCCTATCACCCAATGACCAAGAGATGGTTGAATGACTATTTTTAAGAGGTCATGTGACCCCATCTAGGTGGTCACTACCATGGGATTGTTGGAATTATGTTTTTAAATTTTACTATAATTTTCCTTTTTTTTTTCTTTTTTCTTTTTCTTTTATAAATATTTATTTATTTTTTAATATATTATTTAAATTATATCATTATGCAGACTAATCAAATATTGCCACGTGTCGTTTATTTCTATAGTTTGTCTTTTATTTCCATATCTTTTATTTTTCTAAACTTTTCTTTTTCAAATTTACCTAATATATATTAATTAATTATTTAACTAAGTAAATTGTTTCAATCAATTCGATACACCACATAACATACATGGATGAAAAACTTAATTTTATTAACAAAAGGACTCGTTTCAAAATATTAAGGATTGAAATTGAATAAATTAAAGGTTTAAGACTAAAATTGAACAATATTAAAATGTTGAGGATTAAATTTATATCTTTTTGTTAATAAATAATCTATGTCTTTATCATTGATACTGTGGTTTTTCAATATTTAATATATATATATATATATAACATAATTAAGATAAATAGATATTTGACACAATTAAATGTATATTATTTGTAAATATAGGAATTTATGATAATTGAATGTGAGTAACTTTAGGGGTAAAAAAAATGATAAAACTAAAATTTAGTCGGTAAAATTTGGAATATTTTATGGATTTAGAATAAGGATAAACGATTAACCTTATTATTCCTCAAACCCTATAATACCTTACTTGATTAAGTAAGTTTCGGATAAGTATTGAACATCACAAGGTAGATTTCACGAATAATTTTCCTCAGCATACTTCCATAGGATATGAAACGAGTATTATGTCTGTGTGTGTCTACATGTGTTATTTATCTTTATATAGTATAGGTTTTAAGATATTCTATTCCTAGAATGTAAACATTATGAAATTATAATAGGAAACACAAAAAAATACCATATCTTACCTTCTATGTTATACTAAAATAAATAAATAAACATATAAATTATAACCTAAGGCCATCATCCATAAGAAATTGTTAATAATTTTTTACATCATTTCTTCTACCTCTCTCTTTTCTTAAATCTATGTTTTTATTTCCCATCTTTCGTGTCCCAGTTCTTCCTCCTTACTAGTCTTACCTTTATTTTTAATGGATATTATACCTACAGATTTATCATTATGAATTTGGTGTTATTATAGCAAGCAAGTAGACAAAACTTTTCGATACATTATAAGGTTTGTGCAAGTGGAGGGTGTATCTTTTCCATGAACATATAATTATACCCATTTTATTTGGTAATGTCACTTTTATTTAGGATGTTGTATGAGATAGATTTTGTAATGTCACTTTTATAAACTCTTCATGTGTATCTTCATTCAATTTGATTGAATATGATGATATGAGAATAAGAATGGGTTTTAGTTGTGGGAAATTTACCTTAAAATTTAATACCATAAAAAAGTAATAGAAAAATATATAGGTCATAGGGTATTTTCTCTATTGGTTTTATAATATCCAATATCTCGGATGGTTTTAGGGTGTTATAAGGAGTAGTCCCTTATTTAAAAATTTTGAAACTTGTACTTACAATGTAGGATGCAGTAAAACCTTCTACCTTACCTATTCTACACCTATTCTCTCTTAATTAATGTATAGAGGAATTTTTCTTAAACCTTTGGATAATTAATTAGTATAATATTATACACATATTATTGTTGTTGTTGATAGTTGAAATTGTAAATTTAGTTAGTGGGGTTAAAGTAATGATTTAGCCTATAAGAGAAAAAGATTAGGCTATAAGGGTATTGGGGTCACTCTAATGTTGCCACTTTAATATTTAAATAAGTAAAGAAAATGATATATGGAGGGAAATAAGAAAGAAGAAGTGTAAAAATGGCCAAGATAGAAATGCCGAAGGATTTTGTGTTGTATTTATAGGCAATGAACTGTAATTGCCATACCGATTACATTAAGTAGACTTATCATGTGAAGAATTGAGCTTTGGACCACTTCCTTACTCTTAGGAATGTGGGGGTACGTGTATAGTAATCATTGAATTGTTTGCGCCCTTGTCTTGATTTAAAAATCTAGAAGCTCATCTCTTTATACCAAATTGAATAACACGGAGCTTAAGTGACATTGGATGATTTCTTGTAATTTTAAGTACCTCGAACTTCTTCCACTTGAACTAAGTTCTAGTTAGGCATATGAGTGGTGCTATTTGTATATAAGTAAAGTTTAACCTCTAGATTTAGGTTGGTAGAGCGTTATGGGAGGCTTGTTCTGGGCTTGAAGGATTGTTTTAGGCTTCATGGGCCTATTGTAGAAGATTCCTATCAACAATTCCCCCTAACTCTCTACGGTGCAAAAAGGAGAGTAAGATAATAAGATTTGTAACAACCATCCTATTCTTTGATATAAATTGATTAGACAAGAAGCTAGTTACAACTTGTATTGATGATACCCCATTGGATTTGTTGAGGTATGTACATACTTTGTGAGGCAAACTTTGCACCTTAGTAATTGATTCTTTGAGCTGTTTACTATGTGGTTTACTCTACCCGACCTCTCTAGTCTTAGTTTACCTTATCTCAATGAACACGACTTGATTACTTGACTTTGCTCTCGTTGAGAGAGCATATTTAGGAAGCCATTCATAACCGTTGTTCCATATTACCTATGTTGCGATTCACACTCGAATGACAGGCATGACATGTGGGTGGAATCAATCTTAGCTGTTGATTTTCAACATAGTGGTTGTTCCATGCTTGTGATCCTTCTGTATTATTTTTATGGATCTTAATGCTTACGCCTTAATTTAAATACTTCTACCCCATTCCTTAACATTTTTTTGCAACTTCATTATCGCTCAGTTTCATCTTAGGCTATAAGTTTTTGACTCTTCCTTCACATAAACTTTCAACTTCTAAACCCATTCATTCATTTATTGAATTTTTTAGGTAATCATATCTTGAATGCTCAAATTCGCCTTCTATAGAGGTTGTAGATAAGGAAACCCATGTCTTTTCGAAGGTTATGAGGGTGGTTCCTTTGTAGCAAGTACTCAACAAGGCTAAAGGAAAAGATTCTTAGGTGTTTTTGTTAGAACATAGCGAAGCTGAGAGAGAGTGCATTCATTGTCTCAAGAGGACTGATAGGATTCCTATTACTTAGTATTCAGTAGATGGTGATGATCAACTTCAAAAGGAGTACTTATATTCGAGAATTCAATATGATCTATCCCCTAATGGTGCTTTTAGCAACTTGTTTGATAAGGAAGTTGATATGCTATGCAACTATTTCAAATGCATCCCTCGTAGTTGGAGGTTAAAAGGCTAGAGGTACATGAATGTGTTGCCTTGTTGGGTGAAAGACAATTTTCTTTATTTGAAAAATATTTTGAGGTCGATCTTTACATACCCTTTTCCTAACTTAAATTATGGATGTGTCCCAACATGTTAACTTTGAACTCCTATAGTTTGAAGATTGCTTTTGAATCTATCTATGAAAGATTAGAAATTAGGGCTTCATCTATACTATCTAGGAATTTCTTACAATTAAATGTAGTGAAGGGTGATATTATTTGTGCGCTTGACCTTAGAGAAGAATCTTACTTGGGTTGGAATACTCTATCCATGAGAGGAAATGGAAGTGGTTAGTCATTAGGTCCATTGAAGACCTAGAGTTTCCAATAGCATGGTCTGACCTATGAGGATGAGTGACATGAAGGCTTTATTAGGAAATGATAAAGTGGCTTCAGATATAACTTCGGAGAAATGACAGATGGTTTGTTTGGGATGCTAAAGTAATCATTGACCATTTCCATAAAAGAATAAATATTGTTTGATGAAGAAAATTGCGCTTAAGGTGATTAGAGTAGGACAAAAGGAAGGGTCGGTTCTCATCTAGAGGAACATAACGACATACATGAAGGTAGTATGGAAGTTACCAACAATATAATAACTGATAAGCTGAAAGGTATGCTTTTTGAAAGTGCCATGCTGAGGTGAGCTTGTTGTAGAGAGACATTACCTGCAAAGACTTAGGAAGATGAGTTCTCTTCTTTGCCTGTACTTAGCATGGCGTTAATGAAATTTGCACTGTTTGTTTTTAGAGCTAACCTATTTCTTATTTTATAGATATGTTAGTCAACAGTCCAGACTCTAGAGACCTCCTTATAAGCCTAAAATCAGGCTAGATCAGTTGGAAGAAAACTGGAAGTGCTACTGGTGATAATATTGGTGGCAGGAAGTCTCTCCCTACTAAGAAGAATGTTGAGGGGGAACAAAATTGTGCTTGAAAACTATGGCTAAAATGAAAAGAGGTTAGGTTGCCAAGGTCAAGACATCAAGGAAGAGACCTAATGTGGAGGTTCCCATTAAAAATTAAGCTAAAGAGAAAGGAAAGGAGAGGCCGACTAAGAAGATGGAGATTAGTTGGTATTAATGTTGGTGTTGTGTTGTTTGGTCCTGATGAAGGTATTGAGATCTAACTTAGTGCCCTCTAGCCTTTGATCTCCAAGAGGTCGGTTCCTTAATAGGATGCATACAAATTCTTCTTAAATTGGTGAGTCAAGACCAATGATTTTGTTTTTAGGAAAGTTAAGTTGTTGTCTAGCTACTGGAGGGCATTAAGTTTCCCCAAGACGCTAAGGATATTGACAGAAGTGTCAAATTATCATCTAGCTTAAAAGAGTTAGTTGTTGCAAAACTTTATGATATAAGTTTCACATTTATCTTTGTTGCTATGTTGTTAACATTTTTCTTCTTTACTTATGCGGTCATCTCAACATCTTACAAAAATCATCGGTAGAATTATTGCCAAGTTTAAGGAGGTATAAACTCTAGTTCTTCTCTTACACAAACTTCTAAACTTACTTTGAACTAATTTCTTTTTAGGTAGTTGAACAAGCCAAAAATGATATCGTGAGAATGGACACCGAGTTTACTGCTTGCATCAAGGTATGGGATGATGAGAAAGAAAAGTTGGAGCGAGAGGTTAAGGATGAGCTCAAGGAGGAATCTAAAGCTATGAAGAAAAAAGAGTCCAAGTTTTAAGATGTCATTCAAAAGAATGATAATCTTATTGAAAAAATGGAGAAATATATGAAGTGTGAAGATGAAGTTGATAAGAAACATACTAAGGAGATACAACAGCTGAAGACTCTTTCAGACAAACAAAAAGTTTCGATCTTTGACTTGGAGCAAAGGGTGGAACAAGGAGCCAACTACAAGAATGTCTGTAAGACCCCGAGACCCTAAATGGCGCTACAACTCGCTACATATCCCAATTAGTCCGGAATATGTAAGGATTTCCGACTCCATGATAGAAACAAGAAAAATCACATCACATAAAATAGAAATATCTATAAGGGAGTGGGAACTGCATCCACTCATAAACTCATATAAATTTGCAACATCCAAAAATTCGGAAGTGTCCCAACTCACAACCAATACATAAGATAAGATAAATAACTAAAATTCTCAGATATCAAAAGGAGTCTATCACCTCAAAATAAAAAATAAATCCTCAACAAATATAAACCATCAGTAAAATAGCTAATACCCTATCTAGTCATCATAGAATTATAAATACTCGACTCCATTCTTCTCTTGGATGTCGTTGACAAACGTCTCCTCATAAATAAGAAGGTCCTCAGATCTAGCACCTGAAAAAGAAAAGAACGAGCCGAAGCCCAGTACGGGTGTATAAGCACATATGCATATCGGACAGATCGTTCACATACAAATATGCAGTTGATAGTAGATAATATAATCAGTTGTTTAATTATCTCGATTTAGGCCTACAGAACAACAAAGGGGTATTCAAACCCCACTACACTTGGTCTTTGCCCACATACGTAGGTGGATATAATTATATGTTTTCCTTTAAGTTCTTTACGCCCAGAAACCAGAGTCCAGAATCTAATATTCTACCTGCATTGTCCCATGTGAAAGTCCATTAGGGAAACCTAGCACATGATCAGCAGTTGTTCCTCTAAGGGTATGCCACTACAAGTTCTTACCCTAGAGCGGGCAAGTTAAACAAAACCAGCAATCAAGTTTACTAAATCTTGTCAAACATAAGCAACAATCAACACCACGTACTTGGAATCGCTCTAAGATCGAATACTATATTCTGGTTTCAAACTGAACAAAAGTTAGACCTTGACAAAGAAAATTGAACACTACAAATCTAAAACGAAACAAGTAGTACATTAACCCTTAAGCATTCTAAAGTTAAATCTTACTTAGGAGTTATCTAAGAGCTTATGATTTACTCAAATAAGGTCTCGAAAGAAATGGTTAAGTCAAATAATATTAATAACATAACACAAGTAAACTAAAAATGCAACATAACTATATATATATATATATGTATATATAAGATTACTTTTATAGTAACTTGTAAAGTTCATAATATATATAAAAGGAAGTATACAATGGATACAATACTAAAGTACTGAATATATAGTTTATCGAATCGGTAAGGTAAATAAGTACTTAACTGAAAAATAATATAATTTGTAACCACTCGTAAGAAAATATATAATGATAGGTGATATGTAAAACGAACATACCAAGCGTAATGTGATATACTATATAAATACACAGAAACTTAGCCCCAACATAAATATCTATAATCAATGTACCAAATACAATAAAATATACTATACACTCATAATACTAAGGTGAAGAAAATACTTAAACCAGAATATCGTTGATATAAAAATAAGACATATTAACATTAATATAGTATTATAATACACCGGATAGACACTTGAGACTATTATATAAAATATGATTATTAACGAAATCTATAATTAAACAGAAGATTGTGACCCAAGTTAAATACGATAGAAATCAGAAAATTTACCTTAAGATATATTTAGAACTAATAATGTGAAATACGATAACATATACATTAACCATAACTCTTATATAAATTAATACTATATAACATGATAACCGAATACTTTAAAGTAGAAACCGAATACCAATAATACTTAAGTTAACATTAACAATGGAGATATTTAATAAAATAATAATAAGATACTATATTAAGAGTACGGTACCGAGTATAAAATCGGAAATGGCTCGCAAAGGAAATTGAGATGGAAACACCAAGCACTACGAATGAGAACCTAGCACAAATAAAATTAGAAATTTTAATTCATTAAAATAATATACTTAAGTAATTAATTAGTAACATTTACCAAGGTAAAATTGAATATGTAGAGTGATAATTCCCCAATTGAATTTCGAATGGACTATGGAAATTGACTTGAACTTCAGGAATTTTGGGGAAAAACTAATGAGAGAAGATTTAAGGGGTAGGGTTTGGTGTAATTAAATTTAGGGGAGGGGGGAGTGGTGGGCGTTTGTGAGAGAAAAAGGATTGAGGGAGAATGGTGGGGATAGGGACAGAGAGATAGAGTGTCGAGAGAGATAGTGAGATGAGGGAAAGGGAGACAAGGATCAGAGAGATATTAGGGGGCTAATTATGAGAAGGATGAGGGGGGGAGGGGGTGGTTCGGCTTAAAATTAGGCAGATGGCAAAAGAGAGTTTGTGAAGATAGGAGGGGATAGGCGATAAAGAGGAGGCCAAGGAAATTAATGAGGGGAGAGAAGAGGTGAGGGAGAGAAAGAGAGTGAGGCGAGAGGAAAAGAAAATGGAGATGGGGAATTGTAGTTAGGAACAAAATTGGGTTTAGTGTAGGGTTTTAGGGTAGCTTAATCTAGGACCTTCTAGAAGGTAAGGTGGTGCTTAAATATAGAAAAAGAAAATAGAATTAATTATAATAAGAATATATAAATATCGTGTAGTAACATAAGTTTTTATATAAATGTGATAAGGTATAACATAAATAAAAAGTTATTGTATCCTATAAGAAAAAATATAAAATTAGATATACTTAACATGTATGTAAAATAAGGATTTCAAAATAATTAAATTAGAACCTTACTTTCAATTTCTAACAATACTAACCTAAGTGAGTTTACAAATTAAATAAAATACTAAACTAACTAGAGTGTTTCAATGTCCTTTAAGAAGTTCAAGACAATAAAGAGTACATGGGTATGTTAAAGGAGAAATTGCTAAATGGAATTAAGACGGTAAAGGAAGAAATCTTAATTCATTGTTCAGATTATAATATGAGCTATCTTAACTTTACTGAGGAGGCTTATAGAGTTGACTAAGTATAGTAGGAGATGGTTGAAAATGAAAAAGACTATCAAGCGAGATAATCTGCCAGTAATTGAAGATGAAGGCGAAGTTAGAACTCCATGGATGATCAAAATAATGACCCTAGTCCTCCATTTGGAGAGGCTCCTTCAATTCTTGACCCTCCTATTGAAGACAATTAATCTTTTGTTTTCTTTTTCTATTCAAAAAACTTTTTTTACATGCTGGGATGCTGACTTACTTCAATTTAGAATTCACTTATATGATTCTCCTTTTTTATAATGTTATTCTTGCTTCTCGCTCAATCGATGATGTTGTGGTAAGTTTTGATTTGGCTTATACTAGATTAGGATTGATTTAATCATATGAAGGTCATATTTACCCCCTGAATACTAGGGGTTAATTTTAAAGAACTCTAATCTTTATAGTTTATTACGTGAGCTTGTAATCCATTTATAGCTTAAGACTTAGAGTATGTTCAACCTATTCCCTTCTTGGTTAGGGTTAGGTTATATTAACTTGTCATTCGTACTTATCTTAGGATTTTGAGTTTTTATTATATTTTAGCCATAAAGCTTAAGGTTGTTTGTGCACAGATTATCAACCAGTTTGCTTTTCATACTAGTGTAGGCAAGGATGAATCTTGACCAACTTTGGTTGGATATTACAACATCTACCTTTAGCTTTAGGCAGTAGCTAGTTCATTGATCCCAATTAGAGATTGATGTAAGCCCTATACTCAATGAATAGAAATTGAGCGAATAAATATAGAGTGTTGGTGAAACTAACCTAATTAACGCGAAAACTTATGTATAGACTTGGGACATTAGTTAAAGAGATTAAGTAAGTTCGAAATTTTAAAATATAATAAAATATAAAAAATATTGCTAAAATAGTCAGAATTTACTATATCGTTATTATATTACTAGGTATGCTTTATGTATGTTCCAAAAATTAACAAATACTTATAGATATATTATAAAAGTAATATAATTAATATTAGACATTAAATAATAGACAAAAAACATGTATGTACATCGAGTGAAAAAATAAAAAAAAAATTCATTTCTCTATTAAGAAATAACATTTGAAATTTTGAATACGTTATGGTGAATTAAATAGTTTAAAAAAAAAGGCAACAATTGATTAAATAATATTACATATTTTTATTTTCTAATTAAGTAATTTTTTAATAATTTGTTTATTCATTAATTTACTATTTTCTAAATAATTTACATAATATATTAAAAAATTTATTGTGCATTTGTTAAATAATTTATTTTTCATTGACTAATTTATTATTTGTTAAATATTTTATTATTCATTGAACAATTTATTGTTTATTGGATAATTTATTTCTTATTGAATAATTTATTATTTATTAAAAAATTATTAATTATTAAATAATTGATTAATATTAAATAATTTCTTTACTAAAATAACCTATTATTGAGTAAATACCATAATTATTTATTAAATAATTTATTTTCCATTGCATAATTTGTTATTTAATAAATATTTTACTATTCATTGAACAACTTATCATTTATTGAATAATTTATTACTTATTCCAAAATTATTATTCATTAAATAATTTATTATTTAGATAATTAATTCATTAAATAATTTACATTATTTACAATAAATAAATACCTGCACATGTTATCTGCGTACTTCTGCTTGGCTCTCGTGTACTCGTGCATTTGGATTTTTTCATGTGCTTGTTCCTAAGCCACCAAAGCATAAGCTCATGTGTGCTCGATTTATGTGCTCAAGTCCATTTACCACCTTTAGATTGACCCAGATTCAACCCGATTGGCCACTTTAGACTCGGCCCAAGATCTGTGTGTTAACTAGGGTTAGTAGTTTTTGTTAACCTGTTATATTCGTATCTGTGTCTAAACAGGTTCTTATCTTAAAAACCTTAACTTGTGACTCGATCTTATTATTAATTGTATATGAAAATAGAAATCTATAACTCGACTTGTTTGATAAGCATGTTTCATGTTTGGTTTGGATCATCTATAAATTAAAAGGTTGTGACTAAATCTTTGAAATAGTTATAAGTACATAAGGAAAGTGTCAATTATAAAATTAACATTTATAAATAAAAACAACAGTCATAAAAATTAAACATAAAAGTTATAAATTAGCAAAAGTTTAATAAAACAAGACTTTAGCAGATATAATAAATCTAGATGTAGATTGGTTACATAACATCATAATATCAAATAAGAACCTTATGAACTCCCTATTACAAAATATAATGTAGTAATAATTACAAGAATAATTTTGACTTAAGGGTTACACATCTAAAATATAGACAAATATTAGTTGTCAAGAATAATCAATCTCTACATTAAAATAATATCAAAATTCCTTTCTCTTAAATATAAGAAAAGCTCTTCTGTGTTCAAATCTATAAACAATAGTCATAGCATTAAGTTGAATAGTAATTGGATTGGATATTATTATTAGTGGTAGTTTCCAAATTGATCACATTCTCTATCAGTTCATCTGGAGACACAATTAAAAAATTTGTATATAAAAACATTATTAATAAAAAATAAATATTTCTAAAATATTTACATAAATAATTTAATTTATTACCTTTCCTCTAACTTAATAATAATGACATAACTCTAGTAGATAATATTGTAATGCATAAATTAAAAGGTTGTAATTTATTCAAAAAAGCATATTATTTCTTATAATTGTGGAAATACTATTGATAGTCGAATAAAACTACAACGTGCGACATATGTTAATGTAATTTAAGTAATAATATCAACCATATTTATATTTATTTAGTAATATATATTACAAGTGTTTTAATTGTGATAGTTTTACGATGAAAAATCTTATCCTTAATATGTACATGCTAGTAGAAAGATATGAAATATATTAATTATTATTTTAGCATTAGATGGGTTTATGGGTTAAACTTAGGATATGTTTTACTGGAGTTGTTTAATAAGCAGGTCCATAAATGGGTTTGTGAGTTGAACTCAAATTCGTAGACTAATTTATCGTATTTAAATCGGTCTAATCTGTTTGTGTCTAGTGTAAATTTTTTTAGTACATAAACTCATTTATAATAGTATTGGGTTTTATTTGGTTCGTGAGTCATATCTCGAATTGCTAATTGTAGATATTTAATTTTTACCCTTCGTAGTCTTAATTTTTTATTTTTTTAATAGGGTCTTAATTCTAAAATAAAAAGTAATAAAAATAAAAATAATAAAAATTGAAAAATGATGAAAATAATAAAAAATGTGAAAAGAAAAATTATAAATTTTTTTAGATTTTTAGAAAATAATTTATTTTAGGGTCAATAATATTAATTTTAACTCTGTTCAAATAATTATTTTAGAAAATCGCATAATTTAAATACAATTCAATTGTACTAAAAATCACATTGGCCAATGGTCTAATGGATAAGTATGAGAGTATTGATATTGTGTTAGCTTAAAATTATGAATTTGAATCTTGCTAGACACTTATGTACTTTTTATTTTTCTATCTTTTGTATTTTTACAAAAAGCGAGTTGAGCATACGGATCACATCTAATCAAATCTTTTGAATTTAATTCATTCGGATTTGAATCATTATAAAAGATTTAAATCTAGTTTGATTTTTATTAAATTGGATTTGAATTGATATAAGTTATTCGGATATAATTTGATTTTTATTAAATCAAATTAAAATCAATATAAGAGATTCCATTCGATATGATTCATTTTGTGCTTTATAACTATAAAAGGCGCGGCATAAGAAAGAGAATCACAAACACACTCGCAAAAGGAATTGAATTCCCTTCACTGAGATTCACTCAACAGCGTTCTACATCCACCGTGTATGACAATCCAACACCGAAGCTTTTGGGAATCCACATGCGGCAACGTACCAACTCGCAAAGTGACGTGAGCCCAAACCATCATATTTCAGCAATACACGAGCACGACCTCAACTCTGCAACCAATTTCCTATGACAAAAGCTCGTACTTATGCAACAGCAACCTATTGTTAAGTCGAGCAACAATTGGTACGCCCTAACCAACATCCGACAGCAGTGATTAAATCAAGCCTCACGTACGAACAGTATATGCCAATGACACCGTCACTCTGCTGTAGATTGCACGAAGACTAATTCGCTATTGCCAAACATGACGCCCAGATTTCCAAGCTCCGTCTATTACAGCAACAGTTCTAGACACAGCAAGTCCACCACATGGTCAGCAACCAAACTCCAATCCACAATCAGCCACAACACTCCGCGACTGAACACACTTGAAGACAGTACACGAGTAGCCGTACAGCACCGCGGACAAAACACGCGCAGCGATAATTTCCACTGCAGCACCGATACACGACTCCTTGACGCGAAACACTACAACTCCGGCGGCTTACAAGCAACACTCCAATCATTCTCCAGCAGCAAGCTTTACGTTCACGCTACACTGCACAGTCCACCGCGTGGAGACGCTTGCTTCACAGGCCCCCTTTCACGCACGTCTGCAACGTCCAAGCTTCGCATTGTGAGCATGAGCACTCCATTCGTGAATAGCAAATTCTCGGCAGCATTACACAGCTGAATACTGATTCAGGTATTGTTTTTTTCCTTAGTTATCATATATATACATATATATTATATTATATTATATGACATTATATATTATGTTATTGTTTTATTAGAACCTTAAGTGATTTAGCATAGATTACATATATAATAGTTTAGGATATTTCTTTAGCATTAGTTTTATAATATTAGATAGATTAAATAATGATTTAAGTGAATGGTTATTTAATAGTAGTTATATGGATATAAATATATATATATATATATTAGTTTAAGAATTTTGAGGATTAGTTTTTTTTTTTTAAATTCCTCACATATAAAGTTATTTTAGTTTATTTTTTTAAATAAAAATTAACAATAAAAAATCCCTTTAAAAAAATAGGATTTTCTAAAGTTTCTTTATAAAATAAAAACTCTTAAGAGATAGGACCCATTTAGATTTTTTTTAAATAAACTGAATAAATTAAAATATAAATCTAGTTGGTTTTTAAAAATTAAAATAAGCCAATATGTTAAAGTTTTCGAAAAGAACTATAGTCGTTAGATCTCGACTAGCGGATATATAGGTACCTTTAGAACGACGATAAAATTTGTAGAAACTTAGTTTTTTATTTTATTTTCTTTTAGTTTTTATTAAAAGTATTAAAAAAAAAGATAATTTGAAAAACTAAATCTAATTTTAGTAAATAAATAGTGCTACCTGTTAGGGTTTAATAGGTCAACCCCCGAATTCAGAATTCTCTAATTTTTCATTCAAGTTGAAATTGAAGATTAATAGCCAAATCGTAGTCAATTCACCTAATTGATTACAATTTTTTTTTTCTTTTTCCCTACTTCGATCGGGTGGTGACTCAAAAAATTTTTCTAAATAAAAAACCGGAATTTTCTAATTTTTTTAGTCGAGGATTAATATTGAATGGTTTAGGGTTTAATATTAATTCGAAAATAGGAAATCAAATTAAAAAGAAAAACCGAATTTCAGGCTCGACCCCAGCCTTAACACGAACCTAGTTTTCATATCCAAGTCTCTCTCTCTCTCTCTATATATATATATATATTGAAAAATAAAAATTCAAAAAATTAAAAAAGGTATCTTTATTTTAAACATCCATTCTTCATTTTTATAAAAATTTCAATT
Source organism: Lumnitzera racemosa (assembly GCA_024138005.1). Taxonomy (NCBI): domain Eukaryota; kingdom Viridiplantae; phylum Streptophyta; class Magnoliopsida; order Myrtales; family Combretaceae; genus Lumnitzera; species Lumnitzera racemosa. The sequence goes on along the minus strand of JAMXBC010000006.1, from coordinate 38,284,047 downwards.
TTCAAATTTTTATAAACAAGAATAAAAAAATAATATTTTTGAAACTTAGAAAAAAGAATTAAAAACAAATAAATAAATAAGAAAAAAAAAATATGTTTTATCACTTAGAAATTGTTTTCAAAAGGTGAAATCTAATAACAAAACCTTTAAAAAAATTAGGACTTTTTTTAGATTTTTATTTCAAATAATAAACATTAGGACCTTTTTTTAGAATTTTTCTTAGATAAAAACTAAATGGATTAAAACATAAATGTAGCTTGCTTCTCTAAAATTAAAATAAACCAAAACATACAAAAGTTTGACGAAAAATGAACCATGGAAGTCTAATTTCAAATATCATGTACGTATGCACTTGTAGGTAATTATGAGGTGACCTAAAATATGAAAAATTGTTATTTCTCCCCTTTTTTGTTAAAAAAATTGATTTTACTTTTCAATTTTTTATCTTTCATAAATAAATAAAATATTTCCTTTGTTATTTATAATTTAGATATATTTTCAAATAATTGGGTATTTTGATTAATAATTGCTACCTCCTTAATTCAACATCTCCGGTTTTCAATCATCATTTTCAAAATGGATTGCTCTCATAGACTAATGGCTAAGTTAAGATCAATCCATTAAATTGACACTAGTGGTTAGGTTAAAATCAATCAATCAAATTAATTATAAGCTAACCTTTTTCTAGACCTTAAACAAGGGGTGAGTCTAAATATTTTGCAATCCTCAAAAAAAAAAAAAAAAACAAAATTTCCTTGATTTGTAATCAATGGTTAATAGTAAATGGATAGAGTTTGATATGAATTGTGTTAAGGAAAATAAAGGGAAAAATGCAAAAAAAAAAAAAACCCATAAACTTTTAAAGTGAGATTTTTTACCTCCTAACTTTAATAAATTAGTAAAATAACTTTCATAACCCTTAAACTTTATTTTAGGTGCGTAAACATCTCTTAAATTTTAATTTTAGTATGCAAATACCCCTTAAACAATGAGGTGTTTGTGGGTATTTATGCACAAAAATAAAAGTTTATGAGGTGTTTACACATTGAAACTAAAGTTTAAAGGGTTATGGGGTTTTTTTCTTTTTGCTAATTTATGAAAGTTTAGGGAGTTAAAAATCTTACTTTAAAAGTTCAGATGATCAATCCGCACCAAAGTCGAAATTTATGAAGGTTTTTTGCAATTTCCCTACTAGATATTCCAACTTAATAGTGCTTTTTGTTGGAACTCATCCAAAGAGGTTGGCGAATGCTTTGCAAGGGATGTAAACAAGTCGAAATTCTCCTCGATCCCTCTGCAAATTGGATGTAAAGCTATACTCTTATCACAATTTGGTATTTTAATCATTAGTTGTTTAAAGTTATGTATATAGTCTCTAATACTTTCATTTGACTTTTGCAGTGTGGTCATTAAGAGGGAAAAATCCTTAGTCGATGGCTTGTTAGCAAAAAAAAATTGCCTGAACTTTTCAGCCAGTTGGTCAAAAGATGAAATTAACCTAGGTTTTAGTGTGTTGAACAAATTACTCCCGAACTTTCTCAAGGTTGAAGGGAAAATCTTGCGTGTGATTGCATCACTGAGTACATACAACACTACAAGAGTTCATCTACAATTTCTCTAGTGAAAGAACATTTCCTCTTATCATTCTTCTCAACCACCTTTGTTAAATCCTTTTCAACCAATAATTTTCAAATATGTACCTTCAAATCTCACAAACTCATGTTTTCAATTGTTTTTTTGTAGAGAAGTAGTAGTTACATGTAACTTTTCATGATTAAGCAAAGTAAGAGTACAATTATAGGCTAAAGTTGGTGACAATGCTTGCTGTTTATCTTATAACTTACTCCCTGATACATTAGGAAGTAAATCCTTAATAGGAGTATGAGCAGTTTGTACTTATTGATGATTCCTACTTTCTAGAGGAGCCTTGTCCCGAGTGTGGTTAGGTGCCTCATTCTCCACAAGGTGTGAGGCTTCATCACTTACATCCTTTAGAAATGGCATTGAAGAGCATGTAGATCTCTTTCTTCTGATTTCGTCTTTAACTCAGCATTTCATGTTGAAACCTCCTATCATTACTTCTTTAATTTCATGCATAATTGTTTAGATGAGTTATTCGCATTGAGTCATCTTCCAAAGATTGATGTTATAGAGGGGGTTCTATTGTTTCTAGGTGAGACGGTGGTTGTTGATGCAATTGCTGCTCCTCTTGAACCATGCGAGGGGTATTACTCCCCTTACTAGTATCATCTTTTTTTGTTTTTGGTCACCATGATGGGTTTCAAGAATAAATGGTGCTAAACTATTGATGGTTAAAATTGTAATTTTGAATAGTGAGATTAAAGGAATGATCTAACCTGTAAAAGAAAAAAAATCAAGCTATGGGGATATTGGGGTATTTTGACATTCTCTGTTGCCTAATAAGTAAAGGAAATGATGTATGGAGGGAAATAAGAAAGAAGAAGGGTAAAAAAGGCTAAGAGAGAAATACGAAACTTCTATGTTGTACTTATAAGTAATGACTTGTAGCTACCATGTTGATTATGGTTGGCATATTCGTTGCGTGGAAAATCTAGCTTTGGATCACTTCCTTACTCTTAGGAACGTAGTAGATGGTTATTTAAGTAGCAACCATTGAAACTTTTGTACTCCTATCTTGATTTAAATATTTGGAAGCTTCTTTCTTCACACCATACCTAATAACACAGAGTTCAAGTAACGGCAACACATTTTTGAGCTATTTAAAAAACCTCAAGCTCTTTCCACCCAAACCGAGTTCTACCTAAGCATATAAGTGGTGCTAACATTATACAAGTGGAGTATAACCTCTAAATTTAGGTTGGAGGAGTGTTATGGAGGTTTGCGAGCCTAAAGGACCGTATTAGACTCCCATGTGCCTATAATGGAAGATTTTCATCAATAATTATTATTGTTGTTGTTGTTGTTTACCAAGGCCATCATCATCATCAAGTGGGATGATTATTGCTCTTGGAATAAAACTAGTTCTTCAACGAAATTTTAACAAAGTTTGGTTGGAAAACAAAACTTTATTATATGCTTGAAAATGCATGGTCAAGAAATGTGCAACCTTTTAGGTATTAACACCTATGCATAAAAACAGGAATAATAGTATATACATTTTGTGCTTTCTTTTTCTATCAATGCACTTTTGGATGTATAGGAGTGAGCTGGTGTATGATTGGTGGTGTATAAGGCTTTCCTCATACCCTACTCAGTAGGTATAGGTTTTTAAATTTTAAAATTAAAACTTATAACATTTTGAAACCATTTTATTATATATAATTTTTTTCATTAGAATTCTAACATAAGTTTTGAAAAAAAAATGATAGTATAAAATTCACCACATCATAGATAAAAGTGACAAAATGACACGACTCCACTCGTATAGAGCTTATAAAAGTGACAAAAGAGGGTTGTATTTGTCCAATAATATCCTTTTTATACTCTACTATCCAATTATCCTTCTATAATTTGGAATATAGGTTCCAGGATAGGGTATTAAGATATCATACTCATTTCCTATCTTATAGAAGTAAGTTTTGGTGTTGTAACTAGAACTTACCATATAATGTTTAATGCTTCTACATATCTTATCCAATCAAATAAAATGTTATAGGATTTAAGATGCAATAGGATTACATACCTACCTCTATAAAGCTGCCTGTTATTACTCTTCTTAGTAATTACTCTTATCCATAGAACATAACAAATTACAGTTGAAAAAATAATAATAAAAAAGAGAAAACTTTCTTATAAGCTTTAACATACATGGTGTCACGCTCCGAAACGGCAGAGTCGTAGCAGTCCCGCCATGTAAACCATTCTAAGATAGAAGTTGGCCTTATAACCGCTATCTTATACCTGATTTATACAAGGCATCCACAACTAACCCGCTTTGAAGTAAACAGTTTGTAATTTAAATAAATCATTTACGTAAGAAAATGAGAAAATTTCTATATATACACCATAATTTAGTTATTACATTATTCAAAAATGAAAAATTCTAAAATAAAAACTTAGACCTTAAGAATATAATTTTATTCTTCAAATATTTTTCCTCATTCTACAGGATCCAGCAATTGCTAGCTTTACAGTAGCTGTATGCCGCTTCTTAGCCAGTACTTGCACGATGTCTATGGGGATGTAAGCAACCATAGCTCAATAAGTTAGGATGAAGGACTTAAAACTATACTACAAACATAACAAGGGTATCAATCAACTTATTAGGTGCAATGCGTGTTCAAGCAAATGCCATTGTACGACGTTGTCCGGCCTGTCGTGAGATTAGAGAAATTGGGTTCGCTCTAATCCGGGTTGAGGAGATGCCGTTAATGCAACAGCTCACGACCAAATCCAGGCTTGTGTAATGGAGACATGGCTCTTCCCGCGACTACCTTCGAACCATTGACTTCACCCTCGCCGCGATCTCCGCTTCTATCACTTAGTTCGACTAAGGACGAAGAAGGGACCATTATGTAATCCTGTGTTATCCCTTTCGAAGGAGTCGGTATTTGGTCAAAGAGTCCTAAGTTCCCCTAATGGGTTGCCATGTAGGTCCGATTATGATTATAGGTCATATATTTGGTTAGGACCAGTTTGGGGTGATCGATTATTTCATACAAACCATATAATACAAGTCAGAACAACAGACAGAATCATAGCATCACTCATAATTAAGCACATGCATACCGCAAACTATCTAGCAAGCGCAACCAAGCATAATTTTAAGCCTCCAAAATACAGCATTGTATTAATCCCAACTTACCTGGACTTCTCGCTCACTCATTCAAGGTCCAACTTGCTCAGGCCATCGCCGATCATCCCTATAACACAAACGTGGTTTCAGTTTTTCATATAACTATTATATGTTCGTTTCATCCTATAACGCTTATTGTTATGTTTTGTTTAGGGTTTAATATACCTAGTTATTTAGGTCTTAAGACTTTTACGATTATTCTAGGTTTGGGGTTAGGTTCGGGTTCGGGTTCGGTTTCCACATCGATTTCTAAATTAGATTCTAGTTCGATTTCTAAGTACTATTTTATACTCGAACCCTATAAATTCGTTTCAACTCATAATGTGAAATTAATCACATTACTTCCAGATATCCTAAATACTATCATCACTCCTAGTCAGTATTTTATTCTACCCGGTACACTTAAATCCTTATTAGTGTACTGAATTTACTTCTGATGTGAGAAATTTTTACATTTTTCATATAATTATATAAATTTCAGTTTTCTATCAGATTTATTATATATTCCTATTATTTATATAATATCAATATTAATCTCAATATTTTCTATTTATTATATTTCTGATAATTACATATTATACACTATCACTTATCATGTATATAATACATATCTAATATTTTTATCACTCTAATTACCATATCTCAACATCATTTATTATTTCAAAATATCTAAATTCATCCTAAATCAGATTTTACACATAATTACCCTAATTTACAAAATTAACTTAAAGTTTACTATTTTCCCTATTACTTATTTACTACATAATTAACCTAATAATTACATCTAACACCCTAAATACTACAAGTATCATGCTTTATCAGATTTCAACATCCTAAAACATATAATTATTCACTAAATCAATAATTAATCATTTAATTACTTAATTAACCCTAAATTACCCATTTTATGCCTCATTTTAAGGCCTAAAATTATCTAAAAATTTCGAAAATTAATTTTTGAAAACAGGTTTCATAGCACTATTTTATATTATCTAAGTAGTTTGTACAAAAATTTTGGGTTTAAAATTACACTCTTAAGGTCATTTATTTTTAATCTTAATCATGCTCAGTTTTGCATGATTTTTTAAGGACCATGTATCACGGGACATATTTTCATCAAAATAATATTTTTCCTAACAACTACATACAAAAATATTCCAGAATAACAAGTTTCATATTTTTCTAAGAATATTTACTGTTTTTACAAAATTACACAAAATCGGGCTGGAAATCGGACTCACCAGTCTGGATGGCTTCGGCTGCTGCCGGTTGCAATGGCCTTGTCGGCCGGTCCAGGCGCTGCCACCACCATGTGGTAGTGGTGGGCATCCACTTCCAGCTGCTCGTCTGATGTCGGTTCTCCTTTGTGACCCTAACTACATAGTTTTCCTTTTCGTTTTTTTTTCTTTGTTTTTTCTCTTGAATTTTCGAAGCTCTCTATTTCTCTCACTCTCCAAACTACCCAAATGAGCTTCTGAAAAATTTGAGGTATTTATAGAGCTTTGTGGTAATTAATGTGTATTAAATTAAACAAGGCATTATCTAAATCTCTTAATTTTTGGCTTTTATGTTGCTTTAATTTAATTTGCTAATTTTTTTTCTTATTTTTCCCAACTACCACGACCTAATTCTAGATCATTCCTTATTTTTTCTGATTTTTATTTATTTTTCCTTAATTAGTTATGGATTTTCTTTAATTATTTAGTATTATTTTAACACATTTCGCGTATTTTAAGTATTTATGATTATTTCTACATACATGTAAATTCATATATAGTATAAATAAATATTCCTAGATATTATTTAGGTTATTTTATGATTTTTAGTATACATATAATTTATCTCTAACGATTTGTTAATTATTGGAATGCATTTTACGTATTTTTGATAAATAACGAGTTATATACTTAAAATTTGGAATTTTTATATTTTTTATTTTATTACTTATTTTCTTAAATTCAAACTTATGAGTTCATTTTATTAATATTTCTACCTTTACTTATAAGTTAGGCTTAATCGGATCTTTCAGCCGATTGATATCCTGAGATACTGGTTGTGGGGCTTACACATGGTTGTAAGACATGCAAAATTTAGATCTAAGCATAAGTATGTCACTACCTTTCTTCTCATGAAAGAAGACGAAAAGGTAAATATGTTTCATTAGGACGGACATACTTATATGTATATCTATGCTTGATTTATATATATAAATATATATATGTAGATATATGTATGTATGTATATATGTATGTATATATATATATATACTAGTAGACGATGTACTCATGAAACTTGTGTTAAAAAAATTAAATTAAAGTTCTTTAAATTTTTTTTTCATTTTTTTCCATTAAATTATAAAATTTTCAATTTCAATAATCAATTTTTAAAAACTTTTGAAATTTATTGATTATATAAAGTGTTTTTATTTAAGCCAGTTATTTTTTTAAACACAAATGTTCCTCCAGTTAAGGAAAAAAATTTCATAATCCATATTTTAGCATAGCTATCGATCTAGTAGTCTTGTGAATATATTTTCGTAATTTATATTAGAAAAACTAAAAGTCTTTATCATATAATTTTATTTTGCAAATGCAAATGCAAATACAATAAAATAATTAATATATGATTATGTTATTAATAATATCGAGAACATTTACTTTCACAGATTTCTTAAACTAAAATATTTATTTACATTGCTTATAATAAATAATGTATTTTTGGAAAAAAATGTGATTATATTATTATTTCATTATGTTTTGAAGCAATGAAATAAAAAATTATTAATTGTATATTACATTTAATGCATTTTAGGGAAAATGAAAATATATGATTATGTTATTATCACATTATGTGTCAAAGAAATGAAAAATTAATATTTATAAAACAAATTTATGTATATCAAAACTGAAGGATACATGATTTTAGAATAGTCATTTTAGTAATTTCTTTTTTCTTTAATAAGGCATTTAGTCTAAATAGGCTATGGATAAATATTTACTGTTGAAATCATATATTACATATATTATATATGATGTATTTACAAAAAGGATAAATATATGATTATGTTATTATTGATATCGAGAACATTTGTTTTTACAAATTTCTTAAACTAAAATTTTAATATACATTAGTTATAACATATAATACATTTTTGGGAAAAAAAATAAACATAACAAAGTTTTTTTTATTATTTTTTTAACTTTTGATATTTTATTAAGTAAGATGTGAAATAAAAAATAAAAGCATGAAATTTATAAGATATATAAAAATAAAGAAAAGTTGCTTATTATCTCTATTGAGTTGTGTAAGTTATTAAAGAGAGAGTGGGAGAAAAATGTAGGGTACAGTTAATAGGAAAAAGTAGAAAAGTAGTAGAGAGTGGAAAAGTGGTAAAGAAATAGACAAAGAGACAGAAAGATAAGTAAGTAGATAAATTTACCTATTATTTATAATTTTAATGGTTTATTTTGTTATTAGTTTTTTTTGTTAATTAATGTTAAATAAATGGTAAATATTAATGTTAAATGGATGGTAAATAGGTAAATATAATGTTGACGGTTATTTAAGCTTCAAAGAGCTTTAATAATATAGATATTAGGAATAAATTCTATTTTGACTCGATAACCTTCGTATTTACAAACTACTTTATCCGTGAAAATGCGCACTTAAAATCCTCAATTTCAGTAAACATTTCTTCCAATAGGATAATTTGATTACCATTATCTCCTTATGATTAAAAAAAAAAAAACAAAAAAATCAAGCTACCGTTGCCCTATAAAACTCAATCCACCACTGTCATTGTTATATCATTCACAATCGTGTCTTAATCTACGATTAGCTCTTGTTCTTTTCCTTTAAGTTTAATATAAAATGAAGCTAAATGGAAAAGAAATGGTTAAAATTTAATATAATACTTATAATCTACGGGACTGATAATATTTAGCCTTAGTCAATTTCATAAATACAAAGGATATTGCTCAAATATGTTCTTCACAAAATGGATGCTCTCAATGAATTCGACAAAGTTGACATTACTAGTGTTAAAAGAGGCATAACTTTGCAATTAAATGTCTAAAGAGATCAGCATAGTAGAAGATCTATATTATTACCCATCATTCTAATGCATTAGTATTGTTTTGAAATCAGACGGTCGATTTATTAAAACACAAAAAAGATTGTCAAGGTCATTATAATTTAATGGTATTGCTATTAGTCTCTTATTGAGATAAATCAGGTTTGAATCTCCATCCCCTCCCCCACCCCCCATCCAAACAAAAAAAAAAACCCTAAAATTATCAAGTGAAGAAGTGATGAATACATACATATATTAAATACAAAGGGATATGGATCTATATAAATTTGATGTGAAATTAGATATCAAATATAAATAAACTATATATATATATATCATACAAAATAGGCATGCATATAATGGCTATGACCATTATGGTCTAATGATAAAAAAATTTGTCTTTCAATGAGATGAATCGAGTTCAAATTTATTTTCTTTTAAGTTGTAATGTAGTAAAAAAAAAAAACATGCATATGATCTAAAAATTTTAGGATGGTCTTTAGGTAGATATTGAAATTAGTGTTATCAAATCTAAGTTGATCTGTATGGTCGAACTTGGTTCGATTTAATCCTTTTATAGAATCGATTCGGTTTAACCACGATTTAATTGCTGGTCCAATCTGTTTATCCTTTTAACCTTTGATCCTCTCACATATTTGGATCGATTTTGACAACATTGGTTGAAATAGGGAATATGGTTTGGCAAACAACGTGTTAATATCATATAATAGGACGTAATTATGAATAGATCCGAGTTGGTGAAAACGACAGGACTAGTAAGCATGTTAGATACATTTATAACAATGTGTTGAACACCTGAATCGTTTGCAAATCCATTTTAATCAATCTTACATATGTGTCTAAGTTAAAGCTCTCTAATCAGCTTAAGATCTAAAATTTTCTTTTATGGTTTGTTCCTTATTGGGTCGTTTAATTCCTTTTTTATCTTGGAATCATGATTCAGTAAGAATCCCTATTACTTAAAATCAAGTAATAGTGGTGTGTTCAGTTAGGGGGAAGGGGGGTGGATGATAATTCCATTCCTCCCTTATTCCTTAAGGAGGCTCTATCATATTGTTTACTTTACCGAAATGTGATTACATGGAATTGCAATTATATGAAAATAAGGAATGGGCATTCCTTATTGAAAGCAAAGAATTACAATTATGTGATTAAATGACATCCCCTACCCTTCTCCTTATACACCGAATCCTCATTGTCATAAAAAACTTCAGTACCATAACCTACTAACAACCATGCCAAATCCGTTGAAGCACTTCGATACTGGCAACCACACTAGATCTATTAAAGAACTTTGGCACCACCACCCATTGACAATCACATAGATCCATTGAAGCAGTTCAGCACCACCATTACCGACAACCATACCAAATCCATCAAAACACTTTAGCACCATTACCTACAATTAACCAGTAAGATCGAAATCCACTATCACCTCTAACCTTCAACAAACACTAAGACTTCGATAGATCTATGACAAAATAGCGCAATTAGAGACATGGGATTAGAGCTGTAATTATGGTTTGCATAAGAAAAAAAAAAGAGGGGTTGCAACAGTTGTTAAGTGGTTGAGTGGTTAGATCTATTGGATTTCAATGGTGGGTTAAGTTATTTTGAAGTCCTTAACAATGGGTTAAGTAGTAGAAGGCAGAGTGTGACAAAATGAGGGAAATGCGATGGAGGAAGACAAGATGAGGGACATACGATGGAGGAAGAAAAGATTGAGAGAGAAAATGGATATGGAATGGGTGTTGTCTCTGATTGGTGGAAAAGGAAAAAAAAAAGAAGAAATAAAAAAAAATAGAGACAATTGAGAGAGAGAGAGAGGATGGAAGAAGATAAGGGTATAATGGTCTTTGTATTTTCTATTACAGGTTGATTTTTATTAGCCTTTTTATTCAATGCCCCCTTTATTTCATTTAATGTAGTGACTGTAGGAATTCATCGATTCTACATATGAATTGGAATTCTGAGTTCATAAATTTATTTTCTCCCTAAAATACCCTTACATAAACTTAAAAATAACACTTTGCACTCTTATCTCTTCCCTCTTCATTCATCATCATTTTCAACCGAAAAAACCTAATTCCTCATCAACATAGCTTCTTATTGCATTGTTCTAATACAATCTAAGCAGGAATCTACTGTTAGCATCTCTTTCTCTCTCATGCATTCAAGGAAAATTTTAAAGAGTAGTTGTGATGGAAGTTGAAAAATGACCCCTTTTGATTAGAGTTAATTACACAAGAATCAAGATTAAAGTTTAGGTTTTTCTTGAAGCTCTTGACTCCTAGAATCGATTGATATTACTACTTCATTTTGATTTGGCCTGATATGGATAAAACTCTATAAAGAAGTTTGAGGGTGTTCAAGTTTGACCTAGATAAAGAAAGTTAGATTTTCAAATCGATTTGTGATTTTCAAATGAAATCAATTGTCTCTGTGAACTTTCCTAGCTCTCTATTTACAAATCTAAGATTAAAATCAAACTTTAAGTAATAGATTAGCTTAAATAGGAGTTGGTTGATGTGAAGAGTCTTTTCAGTTTCATGAAATCCTTAATCCATTGTCATTAAGGCAAATCAACTTGTTAGAATGAATCTAGGAAATATTTGAAGTTGATTTACATTAAAATCTATAAAAAAAATGATGAAGATTCAATGATATTTGAGTGTGATACAAGTTTATCTAATTTCTCTCTTTGCTTCTCTCCATGTCAAGATGTTTGGATGAAGAAGGTGATCATGTGCCTTATACATGTGTTTATGAGGGGTAATTACGATAATATTTTATCTTGTTTCAGGTAGCAATTCTGCATAATAATGAATTCAATTAAACACAACTGAACAAAGTACCCGTCATTATACTCTTATTTAATTCCTTATAAATGATAATTTTATTCCCTCTTTATTTCATTTAAGTTTTGTTTGATTAATCTATTTTTCATCATATTGTTATCTATTTGAATGTTTGCATTTGACAAGAATAAAATACCAAAAAGATGGAAATATATTTTTTTAAAAATATCAATTAAAATAATTATTTTTAATACATAAAATTTATATTTTCTCTCAAAAGTACACAAATTTTCATTCTCAATTCTAATACTCCAATTACTGTCTTCATTATAATTATAAAACAGAAATAGATAAGATACAAAAAGATAGTTTTTTAAATACTAAATTTTAAACAGATATAAATCAGATATATATTAAATATATATAAGATACAGATGAGAAAAAAACAATCCAAACATTCTCTCAGTGAAGTGAACGACCATTAATTACCATAAGATATATATTTTCTACCCTTATTTTTCCTTCTAATCTAGTTGCTAAGCTCCACACGTTCTTGCATACTTTAAACCCTTATTTGTGTACTTCTTATTCATAACAATATATTTTTTCCTTATTATAACACCTTAGTAAACAGTAATCATCCTTAAAGAAGTAATAATATGGGATGATTAAATTTTGACATTTTTACTAAATCAACTCTAATGTGGAGAAGTCATTTGCCAATGCATGTTTGTTATATTTGGCAATTTGTTTCTAGAGACTCTATTTTACCAATATTTTCTTTTTTCAATATACATGATTGATGTGTTATGGATATGTTAGAAACTTTTTTCTTTTTTTTTTTTTCCATTTGAATGGATTTAATTCGTAAAACATCTATAATATGAAGTTGAATAGATTAATTTCAGCATTCTTCTTATTTTTCCTTTATATTTTTTTAATATACTTGCTATATGTATATATTTTACTATTTACATACATAAATTATCAATGAAAATTACCTATATTCACCCACTAATTCACTTACCAACAAACATTAAAAATATATATACTACAATAAAAAATTGTATAAAGTTTTAGATGTTACGGTTAAAAGTTATATGACTATTAATTACTTTTACGTTAACAATATAACTTTTTTTCTACTAATATTTACTAAATGAGATTTATTATAGATTAAGGACTTCATCCACATTTAAACGATAATATTATTGGTAGAGGTTATCGAACAAGACGAAGATGTTAAATCCGTTACGAAAAAAAAAAAAAATTCCTTACCTTAAAAACATCCGTTAAAAATAGTCGCCGATAATAAATTAGAAAAGGGCGTAGACAAGACGCTCCTCCGAGGACGTCGAGGGCCAACGCCGTAGCTCATCGTATCCAAAAGAATCTCGACACGTGGAGGACACCCACAAGGGCCAGTATTTAAACAACACGTGTTTGTACGATGTGCCGGATCAAGCACACGACACGTGTCTCCGCAATGACAACTTGTTGGCGAAGACGCCAAAAAGACATTGCCATGAAAAATGGTGCTGGGTCGGGCGACGTGTCCTTCACACGCTCCGTCAGTCTCGCCACTTGTGCTTTTCCAGGTACTTTTCATGTCAATGCCATAGGGCCATTTTCGTCATAAATTTTTTTTTCTCTCTACCCAACACCAAGTCACCAACATCCCCTCAAAACACATAACATAACTCCGTTTTTCTCTCTCTCTCAAATTTCTTTTTCTTTTTCTGCTCTTACTCGTCTTACCAACTCATTTGTTCTTTCAATTTTGTTCCTTGTATTACAACACGAACCCAACTTTGTAAGAGCATTTTGGGTAGCTTTATCTTTTGGTTTTTGCTTCAAAAGTTCTATCTTTTGAGTTTACAAAGGATTGTTCAATCTTCAGAGTTCCCTCAGTTTGGCGATTTGGGGTTTTGATTTTGATGACTAATTTCAACAGCAAAAAGGTGTTATACACGAACTCTTCATCTGGGTATTGGAGGATTAGATGAAAGGTTTGATCTTTTGCTCCTACAGGTACACGTTTTGGATAAAGTTTGAGTCTTTGAATATGTTGTTTTAAGTTTTTGTCTCGAATTTAGTAATCAGTAGTCACATGGGTGAAGAAGGTAATGGAGGTGGTAGTAGAAAAAGTCTTGATGATTTATCTTTTCAAATGGAGAAATATCCAAGAGATCTTCTTCATAGATTTATGTTATATAGTAGTAGTAATAGTAATAGCGCTCGTACTTATTCACACTCATCAGAATACAAAACACCTAACGAAGAAACAGAAGAGTTGGAGCTAAATCTTGGGTTATCCTTAGGTGGTAAATTTGGAGTAGACAAAAGTTCCAAGATGTTGATGAGATCATCTTCAATAGCTGGTACTATATCTTTCGTTAAACAAGATGAAGCCACAAATATTCCACCAATTGGGTCATGTGCTTCTCTTATTAGGACATCTTCTCTTCCTGTGGAGACAGAGGAAGAGTGGAGAAAGAGAAAGGAGTTGCAGATGTTGAGGAGAATGGAGGCTAAAAGGAGGAGGTCTGAGAAGCAGAGGAATCTGAAAGGAGAGAAGGAAGGGAATGAAGAAGAAAAGATTGGAAGTGATGGAGTAGTGAACTATAGGGATAATATTAAGCCAAAAAGTATGGAGGGTATTAGTAATAGGTTTTGTAATATGGTGACATTGCCTTTTGGATTGCCTAGTTGGACGCCAAAGGACATTTTAAAAGGTGGGTTTTTGTTTGGTGGTGGCAGTGGTAGTGGTGGTGGTGTTGATGGTGGAGTAGCTGGAAAGCCAAATTCACAAGGATCAATGGATTCACAAGGAGGAAGTTCTTCCGGGGTATCGGAATCTGAAAGTAAATCACTTCAAGGTAATTGGTTAAATGTATGGATTGCTGTTAATGTTAGTTTTATAAATGAAATCATGCTGGAAAATAGTTTGCTTTTGCTATTGGTATTAGGAGTTTTAGCTTTGTCTCAGCTTTCCTATAATCTGTTCCTATTTCTGGCAATCATATTGAGTAATGGTTGGGATTGGGATTTGTTCTCTCGAGTGTTGATGCCACATGAATCTTAATGGGGATATTGTTGGGAGAAAGAGTGCCCATGCTGCAGCTGCGGAACGTCACTTATGTTTTTCTCCATTTTTATCTTAGTATTATGTTGTAAATGTTTTCACGAAGGGAAAACTCACTTGATTCATGCATGGATGATGTTATTGCAATATGATTTCATAGGAGATAATTTTTATCCAAGATGGGTTGTTGTTGTGGTGCCATTAGATAGATGGTTAGATTTTATCCTGAACTCCTTTGATACTACCCAATTTACTTTGCCTTTGGCTAAACTTGTGGGATCTGTTCTCATATTTTGTTCAAGCATAGTGTATGTCCATTGTTCCTTTTTTGGGTAAAGTGAGTATGTCCATTGCTGGTGAAGCTTTTGGGAAGGATTTCTGAACAAATCTGATACTGTTAAATCCCTTGGAGCTGCTGCTTAATGTCCCAAAACTGATAAGTCATACGTTTGTTTTGTTTCCAAGTGGTTGCACGAGCTACATCAATTAAATTTATCTGCTTGTTCAACAATCCATTCCTCAAGATAATTTAGTTGGGATTTGTGTAGTAGTCAACAGAGTTTGCAGTCGGTCTTAGAATCCGCTTCCTTATTGACTGATATAAAAGCGCTTTGGCAGACAGGTTGTCCTGGAAGTCTTGCATCTTTATCAGATAATGCAATGTAGTAGCGTGGAGCTGGAGTCCCTTTTTCTATAAACCCATTGGGTCATTAGTTAGTTTATAGAATTCCTTGTTGTCTAGAATAATCAGGTAGTGGCTTTTGATTAGGAAAGAAGGGTCAGACACCACTTTCTAGTGTTGTAATAGGCTGTCTGAGTCAATATGGGTTTCCTATGCATTGAGCAATATAACTTTGGAAACTTCACTATGCCTTAATCTCATAATGTGCAAACTAAGACCTGGCCCTTGGTTCACGTCCATGTCAAACAAATGGACACTTTTAACCATAAGAAAAGTCATGTTGTAGGACATCTTGTTATAGGATGATGTTATATATGTATTTTTACAGGCGCGTTGGGACAGTGGAAATGGTTTCTATGTATTACTGAGCGAATTTTTGTTTGTTATGCTGCACTGGATTGCATATATGTCTATGAACATTGTATTTGGCTTTTATATATCTGCCTAGTGGGAATGATAGGGTCATTAATGAAGAAAAGCTAGTTGATTCCGAATGAGTTGCTGTATCTAGTTATGACCACTTGGAGCTAGTTTTTGAAACAGGAGTTGCTGTATCTAGCTATGAGAGTACTACATCGTGTCACTGTGAAGGTTTTCTTTATAATGATGTTGGTTCTAATATTAGGTTTTCATGCTCTTGAATCAGTCACGCAGCTTTGTCTTGAAGTTACATTCTCACCAGCTATTTTTTAATCTGATCCCCTCCTTGGGTTCAGCATTAATTGTACTATTGATGATATGTCACTGTTTAACCCCATATTTCTCACCAGAGTGAAAATTCAAAAGGCCAAAGCCACAAAATAAGAGCTTTTTTCATTGTGCCACCTGAGGCTTTCATGAACCTGCATTGATCTTTGTGTTGAAATATCGATCTTCTTCTTCTTCTTCCTCTTTCTTTTTTTTTTTTTTTTTTTTTTTTTTTGGTGTTGTGTGTGTGTGTGTTTTATATTTTTTTGGGTTGGGGTGGGGGGTGCTGTGTGTGGTGAGGTCTGATTTTTTTTTCATTTCCACTAATGCAACTGCTATTTCCTTAATTCAATCATCAGTTGTTCCTTAGAATTTTGTGATCTTCTACTTCTATGTCTTAAGCTGTGAATATTGTTCCCTCCACAAGGATGTTGCAGGACACAACTTGAACCCTTTTGTCATCATGGTCAGTTTATGTTACTGGATTTTCATTTCCAGGTATTTCTTTGAAGAATTAGCAAAAGAAGTTTTTATTTTACTAAAAGGCTCTTTGTTTGAAATGCTGCCTTTTTGAGGAATTGGAATAAAAAGGCCTGAAAATTTTAAATGGAAAATGCTTTTTTTTTTTTTTTTTTTCCAGGAGCAAGTTTTCCAGTCGTTCATACTTTCTATTTATAATTTAGGTTTTGTTTGCTCAATTTTGCATGAAAATGGTAAGAATTGACCTGACCTTGATGCGAATTGAATTCACTGTCATATGGGGACTGATTCAGTTGCATGACTCCTTGATTTCTGCCAGTTGGTCAAGGTTCACTAAAGTTGACAAGACTCTAAATATAGCTTCTGTTTGGAATTTCTTGAATGGCCTCTAATTGGATGCTGTAAAATAATGAAGTTTCTGTAGAACATATGCCAAAAAGTTAGAACTGAAGATGGTTGCAGAGATACTTATTGCTGCAGCTGTCATTCTTGCAATTACAACCTGAAGAGGGGAATACATTAGTCATTAAAACCAGTTCCTCGATGACTGAAAGGAGCTGAAATAACACTTGGAAGGCCATAGCTCCATGAGTACTATACCTGGAGTCACATTCTAATCAAATTACATTTGTAGGTTAGGATGGAATGTCCATAATCTTGCCCTGGCTTTGCATGGTAGAGTGTTACATAATGCAATTAGCCATAGGTAAGTCCTTCCTTAGGAAATAAATGCTATGATGCTGCGTTATGTGAAGTTTATATCTATGCTTGTACTTGTGGAAAGAGGTTGGGTTCGTTGTTTTTGTTAACCTTTTCGTATATATGCCCTCTTTGCTAGGATTGGGCAATTGCACCGAAGCAAGGACTGGATCAAATAATCCGTTATTGCAGGACCAGATCCATCAACAAGCTTCAGGTTCATCAGGAGCAATGACAAAAGAAATGGCAAGTCGGAAGCCAGTCATGGTGGTGGCAAATCTTGAGCCTCAATCTGCGGAGGATAGGGGTAAGGAAATCGGGACAAAGGCAATGGAGGACATGCCTTGTGTTTTTACAAAAGGTGATAGTCCAAATGGGCGAAGAATAGAAGGCATTTTATACAAGTATGGTAAAGGAGAGGAAGTCAGGATAATGTGTGTTTGCCATGGTAAATTCCTCTCCCCTGCTGAATTTGTGAAGCATGCCGGTGGCAGCGATGTTAGCCACCCTTTAAGGCACATAGTTATAAATCCTAAACCTTCATTTTTGAGATAGCGATAGCTGAATTACCTGCTTAAGGTAGCAGGGTACAATGTTGAGGAAATAGGAAAGTGAATTGGTTTACTGTGACTAATAGCCTCTCATTTTTATTTCGGCAACGACAATTGAGACTGCTGTCATGTTTCAGGAAGTCGAACAAGTTCTCGAGAAATATATATATATATATATATGTTTGTATGTATATGGATTTATATCTTGTTTTCGATTTAGTTTCCCGTTGATTCGCACTACCTCTTTCTGAATACATCATACAGGTTCAGCAAACTGCGGTTATCAGTTTAGAGGGCATTGTTTCAAACTTGAGGAGGGACTGTAAATTATTGGCGACTTATTGAGTAAGATAATTATGATGGAATGTGTGGATTTGGGTGAACCCTGGGGCCATATCATCCCGTTAGCAGGTGCGAGAGGGGGTGGTGGTGTTTGCCATAAAAGGCAATGGTCGTGTCGATGTGGCCTGAAGTCACATGATTTCTATTTTCTAAATTTGGCTTAAGGATGCCATTCATTACCTGCATGTTGGATCAATATGATCATCATCATGGACGGAATTCCTGGAAATTTTGAATGGTGTCGATAAACATTCTTATGCTTTCTGCTTGTATCAAAGTTACCAGGCAAACAAGAATTATTTGTTGTTGATTTGTTCAAAGTGGTTTGACTTAATAAATCTGTCCACATTCTCTGTCAAGTTTGGTTGAGAAAAATAATGGTTATTACTTTATTCAGTTGCATTTAGAATTACGTTAGTAACCGATTGAGAATTTCTTTAAAAATACTAATGTATCATCGATCTAGTTATGCCTGGATAGTCGGGATGGGGTCTCACGCGTATAGTTCCATGTTAGGATGGATTAAGGAGTAATGCTTTTATTGATTCAAGCAAACATGCTGCGGTTAGATTCTTGATCGTGCTTATATAAGACCGGACATACTTTTAGGATGTGTCAATTCACATGGCTACACCACACTAAAGCTCGACAGCTATAGCGGACACGTCCAGCGTACTTTGTAAAGTAAATTTGCAGTTTCCAATGAATCTTTCCATGTATGTGGTGTTAATTTGGAATTCGGCTTTTACATCTACCTGATGCGGAAGGAGAAAGGTCTTCCATTATGTGGTAGAATGCTACATTTAAACTATTTTGCATCCGTGATTGTCCGACGGCTAGTCTTTACCTAACGAGAAAGCCTTCGGTAGTATTTACGAGTCGCGTGGACTGATTCATTGTAGACAGGTATCAGTAATATTATAACACGAGTGCAGTTTTAACATGCAAGTACCAATGGAATTCTATTACCTATAAGGCGCCTAGATGGCTTTGAAACTCAATGTTGCTGCATAATCCATAAGACGCTTTACTTGTACATGTTCTGATACTTAAAGCAAATGAATGGAATAAATGTTTCCAAAAATCTAACACGACGTATGAAATATTAACAGCAAAATTATCAAAACTATGATAAAACCTACTGACAACCATAAATGGTTGAGTTGTCATAGACTTCTGTGCTTTACTACTGGAGTTCCTGTGATATTAAATCCTACATGAAGTGCCAGAGACGTTGTTATGGCCAAAAAACAACAACAACATAGAGCTATTGAAATCTCAACATCGGTTGTGCTATCATACGTCTGTTGCTCCTAAGACTACCATGGTAAAGATTGAAGATCCGAATTACATAGAAAAAGCTAGGAAAACAATCTTCAATCAAATGAGTTTTCCAACCTTAACCCGCTCGAGACAGGTCCTAATGGATTGTACTAGACGAAGGAACATTGGTGTGTGAGTTTTCTGTAAAAACAGATGAATTAACGGTCATGTAGCTTTGGCTTAACAAAATTTTTAACAACGGCATCAGTATGTGGTTCAACAAGGACAAGAGCAACATGAATGGCAAGAATAGGTACACGAGCAACAAGAAGGGAAAGAGCAACATGATTTACAAGAAGGGAAAGTGCAACATGAAGGGCAAGAAGGACAATAGCAACACGATTTGCAAGAAGACCAACTACAAGACTGGTGTGAGCAGCAAGAATGACAAAATAAACAAGAGAAGCAAGACTTGCAAGAAGGACATGTGCAACATGAACTGCAAGAAGAACAAGAAGGGAAACGCTCATGAATGTCTGATTGTGATGAAGCCCTTGGTTGTTGTGTTTTCTCTGAAATGCACCAATTTGCCACTTGCGGCAAACCACAAAGTCTGCATACAAATTGCAAGTCAAAGAAGATGTTAGGAGAACTGCATTAACAGGGTTGTAAAGAATCTGAAATTAATGGTATGTGAAAATAGTTGACAGAAAACTAACGGCAACTGCAAGCAAGTTAACTTCAATTAAATGAATGATAAATAAGAAGGTAAAGAGTGAAAGCGCATACAAGATAGAATAACATAATCTTTTTTGGCTGCAGTTGTTACTGCAGCATGTTATGGAACAATTGGAGCAGCAACAACTTGTCGATGCACATTTCATCATGTGACAACACAATATTCCCCTCATCCATCGCATGCAAGATTTTGATGAACGCCTTTTCTTTCTGGAGCACATAAAGAATACAGTGTCTTTAGAATTTGTTTAAACACAAGACCATCAGATCTAGCTCCTTTGACTTCTGGTGCATTCACAAACCCGTGCAAAGGTGGCCGGTCAGGGTGAATTTTCTATGCATGTTGTTTATATTTTAAGAAACTAATAGCTGGATATTCGACAGATACTACATTCCATTCAACGAAATACACTGTATAGCCATAAAGCTCAATAGGTTATGTAATTTTCCATCTTAAGCAAAGACCTGTTAACATCTAACATTACGTAAATTAGGATGTAAGCTTGGACACTTTGAAAGTGGTGCTATATTTAATCTATTTGTCTTCTCCACTCAAGAACAATTATAGCCATCATTGAGTACCACAAGCAATGAAGGAGACAACATACGCTGGCACAGAAAAGGACGGTGCACGAGCACTCTCTGAATAAGAAGATGAATTCCAGGTCACCAGAGGAGAGACATCCTTGCTTTGTTTTTCTTCAAATCCTTTAGATAGGTCCTCAAAAATATCAACGGCCTTCTTTGCTTGAAAGATCTTCTCCATATTAGCAATACTGTCATCAGATGTAATTCCTTCAGAAGTTGTTATACCTTCGGAAGTTGTTATAAGCTCAATGGACTGGCTCAGTTCACAAGATTTGGGTGTATCGCTGTTAACCACAACTACCAGATCTTTGGTGAGGCTATGGTTCCCTATATGTAAGCTGAACAAAGAGTCATTGGAAGCAATACTCCACTCAGCAGGCGGCGGAGAATTCCTTGCAAACACAGAAGGAGGGATCCGGTAATTCTTGTTTGTTCCTGATCTAACCATCTCTTGCAATGGAGGAGATTGCGTTGGTGACAAGTAATGCAGTGTTAAATCGGCAGTGAGATCAGATAATGGTGATGCTGGTACCAGAAAAGAAGATCTAGAAATGGTTTCTTCTGATATATAGGAGATGAGGCTGGAAGTGTCGTCATCGCCTTCTCCCAATGCGTGCTGATTTTTCTCATTTTCCTCAGGACAAGAGGGAATATTTTCATTTAAGTTTGCCGCCTCAATCGGTTTGTCCTGGTTGATTCTAACAGAGGGAATGTCTTCTCTGGACTTTCTGTCTGCATCCACTCCTTTTTGCAAATGTTCTTCCAACCCCAGTGATATATTCAATGAAGATGGTGTGGGAAAAGAAACTGACCTTTTAAAACTAGACTGTACAGGAACTTCTTCGGTTAAAATATCTACTTGTTCTACATCTTCTACGGAGTTTCCACTAGAACTACTACTACTACTACTTCCACCATTGTCCTCGGAATGGATCCTTATAGGCTTAGCACTCTTATATCCTGAGTCCATACCTGAAGAAGTCCACAAATGCAAGAATCAAGCATCGCTATAAGCTATTGTTGGTTGCATCGTAAATTCAAGTTCAAAGTTCTCTTGAATACAAACCACCTAATAAGAAATTGTCACTTTCCCCACAGATTTTCAAGTTTTCAGAAAGATATTCGCAAATGCATTAGCAAAATTTCTCGGTAAGAAACAAATCCAATTTTCAGACTAGGAAGCGCACCACCTAACGCGATCGCATCTAATGTTTTCAAAACCAAAACCTATGAAGAAGTAATCTGACAAAGTTGAAAATTCTGGGATAACATATTTAAACATAAGCAGCAAGAACATGGCATCTAGCTGAATTTAGGCGTGGAGCATCCAATTCGATCTCAGCAACCCCATTATGTTTTTCCATGTCATATGATCATGAAATATACTTTCCTAGCACATTTAAAAAAAAAAAAAGAAGTAAAAAGCAAGAACAAAATTAAAAGCAAAAATACCTTAAAATCATGCAATGCCCGTATTGATGGATCCTATGCTGCATGCATCCCAGAATGACAAGAATCCTGGAAATTTGTCAATTTCTGGGGCTGCGAGGGATTTATGAATGGTGTCTCTTCGTGTGATGAAACTAATGTTTGCCAGAAAATTAAACATATTTCATAGACTTATGTTGTTTGTTGAGAGTAGTTCTTTTCCTGATCAACTGGTAATGAAACTGAAATGGGTGAAAAAGGAGCCAGGATCAAGTTTCATGAGAACACTCTAAATACGGAAGGCTTAGCGTTGCCTTCGGTGTTTTTAGTTCCTCAAACTAACCCTGAGCTCTGTTTGGCGCTCTCTTTGAATTCTCTTCCTTTGGCTCGCTCTGTGAACAACCGCCTGGCTAGGGGTGTGTTTGCCATTCTGTTTGGATATTTCGTATATACAATTGTTTCTTGGGACCACTCAGACAAATAGTTGTCGAATTTTACACGGTTTTCAATTTTCTACGTAAATTTTTCATATTCAATTGGACTTCTAATTGTTAAATTTACTATATTCAATTGGAGTTCTAATTGTTAAATTTACTATCTCCAATATAATTATTTAGGCTAAATGCCTTTTATTGAATGAATATTTGCCACATAATCTTTTTTTTTTTTTTTAAATAACAGAGTAGTAAACTTGACAAGTAGATCAATTATGTATAATTAGCAAATAAAATAGCCCTGATGTGTGTGAAAAACTTATGTATAATGTTATAATAAAATTCAGTATATAAAAGAATTATTCAATCAATCTATACGTGCAATTATTAAGAGTGGAAAAACAAAAAAGACTTAAGTATAGGTTCTAGTTTCAAAATTTTAAAAGATTATCTCGTATAGGTCTAAAAACTTTAAATGGCAAAACTATTATAAACGTAAAATACTAAAATTTTATAAAAAAAGACAATAAACAATACTAAAATCCCAAATCGATATTTTTAACACTTTCCATTACTCAAATGGAATTTGTCTTTAGTTTCATATCTATAATTAAACATATTATTAGAGCTATATGAGTGAGATAGGTTATGCGGATTAACTTGCATAACTCACAAAAAAATGACAGGTTAGGCTTAGAAATTTTGGTATGCTTAAAAGTGAGCTTTTTTTTTTTTTTTTTAGCTCGATTACTTAACCCGTAGATCAAAATGGCTAACCAATTGTGGGAAGGGTTGACCCGCAAACCCACAAGAAAAAAAAAAGACATATCGTGCTCATGCATAAGCATAGTGGTAAAGCAATCACCAATCAATATAGGCTATTTACTTATTAACTGTTGAGTTTGCAATTGATTCTCCTAAATCCTTACCTAGTATGTTGGAGAGTGTGGAGGTTGAATTGATACTTTTTCGATTTATTATTATTGTTTTTTTAAATTTAATTTTATTAGTATTCTTCATTATTTATAGTAAATCTTATGAATAAAAAAATATTATTTTTTGGAGAAAGATTTAATAGAATCATCATGATCCGATTTCACCAGCAATGTAACATTAAAGTCTCCAAAATATCAATAAAAGAAAAATAAATACTAAAAAGCAAAATTAGTAAGTCCTAATAAATATTAAATATCAAGTATGAACTTTATTTCATTCTCATTCTCATTATGGCCCACCAGCCTCAGGGATTTTGATGGGGTAAAAAACATTTAGCAACTCTAAGTGCAATGCACTAAATAGAGCTCTGTTGATAACGTTAGTAGCCTTGCTGTAGTAATCTATACATTGAAAGTTTTATTTTAAGATCATTTCTTATTTTTTGAAGTTTTAAATATTAATTAATAATTTTAGTAATAAATCAAAATTCGCTTGATTTTTACTAAAATTGAATAATAAACTTCAATGCTAAGTCAATAAACATCCTTTAAATTACTCAATTTGCGTATTGGCCTACTTAACCTACAACTTGCAATGAAGTGAGTTGGGCTGGAAATTTTCGCTCGCATTTGCAAGCGGGCTAACTTGCTCAACTTACAGGCTAATGTGGGGTGGGCTAGGTTAGCCTACTTGGCTTGCTTGTCTAACTCTACATATAACTAATAAATAAAGAGCAGTTTGATTACCAATAACTTTTTATAGTGAAATAAACTCTATGTTGTATTGAATTTCAATAAGTAAATAAACTATTCGTAAGATAAGCACAATTAAACATATCACTAAATAAATAAAAAAACAATTTAATTACCGATAGTTTTTCTTCTGCTAAAATTTTAAAAATAAACAAATCATTTTTGAAATTAGTATAATTGAAAATATCATTAAACAAATAAAAAAACATTTTAGTATGGATATCACAATAATTGGAGAATTGATGAAAGAATTATTAAGATTTATGGATATTAGAGTCATAACTGTAGTCTGTCATTTTAATAGAAGATTTTTAATTTAGATACCAATTTTGGTTGAGAACTTCTAAGCTAGATACCATTTTTAGTATACAGAGTTTTTTATTGTAATAACTCTAATGCATTGATAATTTGTTAACAATTATTTAGTATATAGGGATTGTTTAGTAAAACCCAAATAAAAAGAAATATTAAAATATTAAAAACACTAAAGAAGGGTGTTTTTAGCTTTAATAATATAGATTACTAGCTTCAAACTTTCTAGAGAAAATTTAATAAGCAAAAATTGGATCACATATAATATTTAGCAACTTGAAAATTTAAGCACAAAATTGAATATAACTTGACGTTCAGGTAATGTTCCAACATTAATCCATATTCATCATAAAAAAAAAAAACAACATCCAAATTGAATGGAGATATGGAGATACCTATCTTTCATTATTATGTGTATTATATGTTTTTGTATATAAGCATATTTTATATCCTTACTCACCATTTACTTTCTAGAATAGAATATATTAGGAATAAAATAATTATGCCTTAGGAATTATTAATACCAAAAATAGGTTAGAAAATTTATTTTGGTGTTTATTTTGTATAATTTTATTGTACGTAATACTTATTTTAACGTTTACTTACAGTGTTAAGTTGGGAATACAACTAAGAATATCAGTTTGCCCCTATTTGGTCGCTAATTATAGTATTAATGAGAGTATAATAGTCATACCATTTGAACATTTTATCCCCTCTATTAAGGGAATATAAAATTCGACCTCTTCTTAAGTGATAATGGTTCCTAATAGAGTAGGAACTAAAAAGCCCATGAGAACTAAAATTTCTTATACACTTTTAAAGTAAATAAGGTAATAAAAACTTATAAGGGAACTATTCTCTCTCTGTTACCTCTAAAACTGACCTTAGGGCACTTCAATCCTTTCCTCATGTTATTAGAGTTTTGCCATTCACTTTATAATCTCTTATTAGTCACTATAATATTTGATTTCGTCATTCAATAGTACAAACATATTCTACATTATCTATGGTATTAGAGCATTTGGTAAGAACCTACGTTATTAAAAAAAAAAAAACCATTGTAATTGCTACCTATGTTCATAATCCCTTTCATTAGCCATTTACATCAAACCTTCTTTACCTTTGCTAATTGGTCATTGTTCAAGTTGTTGTAAGCCCTAAAGTTAAGTTAAGAGACTGTAGGATTGAATTTAGAGCACAAGATTTAGGGTGATCGGTTAAAAGATCCGATCAAACCTAAAGTATAAACTATGGAGAGAAATACTAGTAAAAATGATCTCGTAAATTTGAATTTAAGAAAATAAGTAATAAAATAGGAGAGTACAAAATTTGCAAATTTTAAGTATAATAATTGCTGATTATCGAAAAGGCGAAAAGCGTAATTTAATACCTAATAAATTACTAGAGATAGATTATATGTATACTAAAAATTATAGAATGACCTAAATAATAATTAGGAATATTCACATGTATGTCACATGTATTTATGTGTAGATAAAAATACGCGAAATTACTTAAATTGGTCAAAAACTTAGTAAATAATTAAAGAAAATTATTAAATTAATTAAGAAAAAAAAAATCAAAAGAGTGTGGATTAATGCAATTATGGTCGTGGTAGGTCAGAATCTGAAAAAAAATTAACCAATTAGAATTAGGCAACACATAAGCCAAAAATCAAGAAAATGAGGCAATATCATATCTAATTAATGCATATTAATTACCCAAAATGTCTATAAATAGGAAAAATTTCAGAAAACTCCTTTGGACAGTTGAGTATTAGAGAAAAATAGGAAACTTAAAAAATTCGAGAGAAAATCCAGAAAAAAAAGAAAAGAAAAGGAAACTGTACAGATTTGACTAGTGAGCTAAACCCATACCTCACCACCACCTGGAATCGAGCCACCACCACCTAAGATCGAGCCACCACTACTACACCACTCCAAACCCACCGTCTAGGCCGGGCGACACACTTGGACCGGATTTGGACAGCCAAAAAGTATCAAGTCGGTGAGTCCCTTAATTGACCCGATTTTGAATAATTTTGTAAAATTAGTTATTTTCCCCAGAAAATTGTGAAACTTGTTATTTAGATGTTTTATTGTATGTAGATTTAGGGAAAAATATCTATTTAGTGTAATTACATCTAAAAATATATGGTTTTTAACAAATTGATCAAAACCGAGCATGATTAGAACGAGAAATAAATAGGCTTAGGAGTGTAGTTTGGAGCTCAATTTTTTTCTGTAAAATGCTTATGTGATATTGAACAGTGCTATGAAACCATTTTTTTAAAATTAATTTTTGAAATTTTTAAGTTAATTTTTAGCCTTAAAATGATGGAAAAATTGGCTAATTTTGGGTTAATTAGGTAATACTAATTACTGATTTAGATAGTAATTAGATGTTTAGGGATGTTAATCTCTGATGTGTAACCCTAATTCTAGCCTTTGGAGTATTAAGTATAGTTAATTTAGGAAATTAAGTAGTTATTGTAAGAAATTAGTAATATGTAGAATTGAAAATTAATAAATCTAAAAAATTAGGGTTATTTAGATAATATTAGAATAAAAATCAAAATAATACTAAATCTAAATTAAGGTTGAATTTTAGGTAATTGTATAAAAATGTAAGATTTTCTCACATCGGGGATAAATCCGATACCCCAATTAGGAATAACGTGTACCGAATAGTTTAGAATATTGAATTAAGACCCACTAGGATATTTGAATACTCGAGCTTAATGTGATTAAGTTCACATTAGGATTCGAACATATTTAGGACTTAGGACTCAAAATTAGAATCACATTTAGAGTTTGAACTTCGAAATAGAGTAGAAACAATTAATAGTCTATAATAGGTATACATGGAAAACAGAGTTAAATTCTAACTTAGAATATGAATCCTTAAAGTATAAGTACTAAAAAGATCTCTTTGTATTATAGGACACCCAGAGACGGATCGGTTTGCAACTAAATGATCGGGCGATTGAGAAATTCCAAGTAAGTTAGGTTATTACTTATTGTAATAGAGTAATAATTTTATGGTACTCGGAGACTTAGACTTGTATATAGTTGTGATTGTAAGTAGTTTACACATGTGTTTGATGTATCTGAATTCGTGCTGAATTTGTGATGCGAGTGATTTTGTGATTGATTGAATTGATGTAAAATTGTTCGAACACCCTAAATGAAATTTAATCTTATTTGACCCTAATAACAAAAAATGTCATGCATTGCAACCCGTTAGGGGATCATAGGATTCTCCAACCAAATACCGACCCCTTTGAAAGGGATAGCGCAGGATTGCAAAATGGTCCCTCCTTCATCCTTAGTCGAACTAAGTGACAGGAGAGGAGGTCGCGGTGAGGGTGAAGTCAATGGTTTGAAGGTAGTCGCAGAAGGAGCGAGGTTTCCATTGCATAAGCCTGGGTTTAGTTGTGAGCTGCTGCATAATATGGAAACTCCTCAACCTAGATTAGAGCGGGTGAAATTTCTCTGATTTCACAACGGACCGGACTACGTTGTGCGATGACACTTGATTGTTGCATTGCATGAAAATAATTGCTTGATAGTCCTGTTTGTGCTTGTATGCATTCATGAGTCTCCAATTCAACTTACTGAGCTGTAGTTGCTCATATTCTTAGAGATCCTTTTGCAGGTCCTGATTTCTGAACATTTCAAGTACTATGCCGCCCTACAATTACCCAGAGGTTAGTCCGTTTTGAAGCCGGGGGTGTGAGGATCAAGTTACTTAGAATAATGTGTAACTAGAGTGACCTTGTAGTTAAGGATGAAAGACTGATAATTATTATGTAAATTAGTGAATAGTTATGAATATGTAGAATTTCCTGGGAAGTTATGTGGACTTATATATAATTATACATGTTTATTAGAAATTTGTAATATTTATCAGAATTGTAGTTCAACTTTTAATTGGACTGTTTACTTCAAAGTGAGGAGTCGTCGACGCCTTGTATAGATCGTGTCTATGGTAGGCACTGTGAGGCCAGTTACTATCATAGAATGGTTTACACAGCGGGACTGTCGCGACTTCGCGACTTCGGGGCATAACAGTTGCTAACCTTTACCAACTACCATTGCTAGCAACTCCTCCATCATTAATCCTATTGTTGCAGCCCTTTCTCCGATAGCACCATTTAACCTGACTCACTCAATATACTGGTTGACACCTTTCCTTCCATCAATCCTCTCTTTACTTATCCTAACACAAGTTCGACGTTAACCACCTAAATGTTGATTACCTACCACATCTTGCAATCTACCTTTGACTCCTCCTTCCTTTTCTCTTCTCTTGTTCCTAACTTTCCTTTACATTAATGACCACCATCCCTTACATCTGGACTTCCACCAATGCCTCCCTTTAGCCTTTAATTACTCTTAATCTCACCTATAACCCTAACCTTAACCTAAACTTGACCCTAACATCTCTTTCCTACTTACCTAAAACGATATCCTCTTTCTCTTTATCACATTCATACCTAATGACTCTCTTAGTTCAACTATACACCCATTCTCATATTCCAAACTCTCACTTACTTTATTTACCTCCTAACCTAATTACATACACCCAAGCTGGAAACCCTTCTACTCATTTTAAACGTCTTTTACCTTCTTAAATTTGCTTATTATTAAACTCTCTTATGAAAACTATCAATAATGGTCATCACTAATGGCCTCCTTTCTTATTTTCATAGATCTTTACAAATATGTAGATGGTACAATAGTTGCAACACCTTCAATAATTTGTCTATTTGCTCATGCTTTAGCCATTCCCAATCCAGAATATTCTCATTAGCTTCAGATAGATCTCATGATCTGAGCCTCTCTTCTTGATAAGATCTTTATAGATATTCGTATGGAGGCTTATGGAATCCTCCCAACCAATGACATATGGACTACTCTCAAATAATGATTTCTTGAAAATTCCATGTCTTATGAAATGGAATTGAGGCAACAGCGTTTCACACTCCACCTAAACAACACTCTATATCCGATTACCCTCATGAATTTAAATCTATCATTGGTCAGCTTACCACCAACTACTTAGTTCAGTAGACATTATAATGTAGTATTCTTACATTTGATCAGGTTCGGGCTACACTACACATTAAGGAACAATGGCTCAAACACCATGATGATGATGACATTCTCATATTAGCACTTACAACTCTTACTATTTAGACTTCCCTACCTTTAAAGGTTAAGGTCATTAACGAAATTGCCCTTGAAATAGGGGTGTGGTCCCTCTTCATTAGTTGTTTAGAATTCATATCCTCGATTACAACAGTAAACTCACTCCTCCTATCTAGTCACTTCACTCAACAAAGACTTCCTCCACTAGATAGTGATTCTCACTATAGCTACTCTTCCCAAATAATTAGCCAAATATGCAACAAGCCAGAACGTTCAACTCTTTAGTGTTGCCATAGATTTAATGACTCTTATGAGGATGTACCCTAGCCATTTGCTACCTTACCTCCTACTTAATTGCAAGATGCTATTTGGTAACCAAACCCAGGTGCTATGTACCATATAACCTTAGATGTAGGTATATTCACTGACTTAAAACCATATGTTGGTTATAATATGGTTTTTATAGGTATGTAAGCTCTACTATCTATGTCTCATAAATACAGCCTCACCATTCATACTCATGGTCATAACCTCCATCTAAAAAATGTCTTATATGTTTACTCCCTTATACATAATTCCCTGTTCGTCATCAAATTATGTCAGGATAACCATTATACCATTAGTTTTATAATTCTCATTTTTGTGTCAAGGACTTTGAGACAAGTAAGCTCTTCCACCAACATTGAACTAGGCATCCTCTTTATCACATTACTCTACATCTAATTGCACTTCCTTTATCTCTTATCACTTCAACTTTCCTTAGAGAAGTCTGGTATTCTCATTTATGTCATCTTCATTTTAAAGCTCTTAATAAGCTGGCTTAGTGTGAGGTCATTCAAGTCTAGTCCTCGTCTACTTCTACCAATCCTTATCACTCTTGCAGCATTAGAAAGTCATTAGCCTTTCATTTTTATAATTGTCTCATAGATCATAGAAGCCCGTAGATTTAATTTATTTTGATGTCTACCAATTGCCAAGTTTATCAAATATAAGATTTTGCTATTATGCAATCTTTGTTGGTAATCATACAAGATACTTAGATTTTTTTAATATATAATAAAAATAAAGTTTCGTTTCATTTTAGCATTTTAGATACAAGACTTTAGTTGAAAATTATTTCTCCAATCATATTAAAATCTTTCATAGTGATAGCGAAATGAATTTTCTAACAAGACTTTTACTCTTATATCTTTAATCATCCAAGCCTTTGTACTCTCAACAAAATGGAGTTTTTGGACACAAAGATCACTACAAAACTGAATAGGCCTATATTATTAGTATACATGCCAACCCTCCCCCTTCCTTTTAATTTGATGTTGCCCTTTCTGCCATTTACATCATTAACAGACTACCTCAGCTACAACCATGAATCACCTTTTAGACTCCTCTGCAACATGCCCCATAACTACAAATTCCATCACGCTTTTGGGTATCTTTGCTTTTCTAATATAACACATAGTGCACTAAAATAAATTGTCACTTTGTTCTATACCTTGCATCTTTATTAGCTACTTAGCTAATGACAAAGGCTATCATTGTCTAGACCCTATGTTTGGTTATGTTCACATCAATTGGCATATGGTTTTTTATGAGTTTGACTTTCCTTACAATAAGCTTTTCTCTTCTAAGATCCTTTCCTATAAGTGACTCACCTCATCTTCTACATTCACCTTTACTATCCCTATTGTACACTTTCTTAGGCTAACCCTTTTACTTTCTTCTCCCATAACTAAACTCCCTCCTCCTTTACCTCTCCTAATCTTATAACCTTGACCTTAAGGAAATTTGCTCCTACCTCTTCCTCGTATGAACTTATTCCTACTTTATTAACAACTATATATGTCTATTGTCACTCTAAACCATCTACCCCTCCATTCTCTGTACCTTTCACCTCTTCATCAACTATACTTAGAGATCTAAATATTATGAGTCGAAGTGACTTGGACATTTATGTGAGGGAAAAAAGGCTAATCACTTTTGAAGTAGAGCCCTTTAGTTCTCTTATCCATATATTCCACATATGAAAGCTGTTGTAGTTTATGAGAAGACTTAACAAGGGTTGGCAAATGTCTATTAAGTTGAAGTACTTTGTTATTAAAGTAGAAGATTGTAATGAAGTATTCTTCGTGATTGGAGCATATCGAAAGTAGCAGAAGTGGATTGAATTGGCTGAACTTGAGGAATAAAGTAATTAGATGCCATATTTGAATAGATTGCTAGAGCATGCAAATATTAATAAACATTATTAGAATGGACCTAAGGTGTTTGATTATTCATCTAATACCATCATTTTGAAATCCATATGAACCACCACTACTGCTAGCAAAAGGCAATAGAATGATTCCATTGTCAAACTCTTTTTCCACTTTTAAAGCTAATTCCATGCCTTCTCTAGTGTATAATGTGAAAAAGTACTAAGTTGAGTTTGAATATCCTCTCTTAAGCCTTCTTAAAAATAGTCCAGTATTTATAAAAACAAGTCGAAACATAAAAGCAAGTTTCTTGAACATGAAAATAAGTTCAAAGATTGGTAATCCTAAACATTAAAAAGTAAGAAGAAGTGCCTAAGAGGAGATATAACCTGGAGGTCCGCATAAGGGTAAAGTTGTCCTCAATCCATTTGTGTACCAATGGAGATTGTTTAGTAAATTACTCTAGGTTGGTCTATCAAAGCCTTCATTGACTTGCAAGATTATCAAAAGAGAATCGTGGTTTACAAGAGATATAGCCCCTAGGTTTACATGAGGGTAGCATTGTCCTTAATCAATTGATTGGATAAGATTCTTCGTGGAAGGTCTTGGATTTGAAAGTATTTTCACTAGTCATGTTAAAATAAATCACTATATTATGGCAATTTATGATAGCATAGTGTCTTGACAACAAATTAGTGCCCATAATAACATTAAAGTCTGACATCTCTAGAAATAAAAGATCTGTTGGCAATATAATAACATCCTTGTAAACTTGATCCAAAGTTGATATGCCTCCTAATGGTGTATTCACAACTAAGTTCTTGTCCAAGGGTATAACATATATATGAGAAACATATACCCATTTACACTTTGTCAACTTTTATAAACCAAAACAATTAGGGCATCTCTTATCGATACTGGGTAAAGGAAGTCGAACTTAAGAAGGTGGAGCTGATAGTACCACAAGTTTGGCCTGCACAACTAAAGGTCTCTTACTCCTATCTAAAAGTACCACACTAAGGGCTAGATTCTAACTTAATACAAATTGAGCCCTTTGGCCCTTCATCTCACTAATACACTTATGGTTTTATTCCAGCAACTTAACTTTATTGACCATAGGAACATATGTAATCAACTCAAAAGATCCTACCTCATGCTGTAAGGTAGGCTCTAAACCCAATATAGACTTCTAAACTTAAAAGCTCTCATCGAACTTTAATGCCTTAAGAATGAATTTCATCAAGCATCTTAGCTCTGCTTCATACTCTTTCACGGATTTATTACCGTACTAAAGCTGGTACTATTGGGTTATCATTTTCTCTTTAAGGATGTTAGGAAAATACTTATCGTTGAAAACCTACTTAAATACATTTTACGAGACAGGTTCAACTAACAAACTCTATGCTCTTGTCCATTAGCTAGAAGTCATTCGTGTAAGCAGATAAATAATATAATTAACTTTCTTTTCTTCTAGAACTTACAAAGTTGCAAATGCCTTTTCCATCTTTTCAATCCAAACTATACATCCGATGGATCATCTAGTTTAGGCTTGAACTTTCTAACCAATCTTACTAATCTATCTAAACTAATAAGTCCAAAAGATCTATCACCACCAACTATCTCGACCTATCTCTCCTGCCTCGAAGCCTTAGCATTAGCCTATAAAGCATTAATATCCTCCTAGATCTATTACTACTACTACATTGACTCCTTTCAAAGCATTCACAACTTCCAACAACTATGCAACTTGAGTATTAGTCGACTCTTAACCCTAATGTAGAGGTTGATTTTTAAGAGCCATACTCTTCGAATTAACTGACTGATTGGGATAAGCATCTCTCTTAGGCATACAAATGAAAAAAAAAAATACTAAGGAATAAATAAATACATTAGGTAAGTAAGAAATAAAGTAACTAATGCTTGAATAACTAAAACAAGGGAAAAAGAAAACTCATAAACATGTAAGGAAGAATAGTAGTATTAGTAATTAAGTAAAACTTAGCAATACGATAAGCATTACCCAGTATTGAACCAACCATAATTTGACTTCTAGATTTGAACTTAACCCCTAGTTTACCTACTCTTTATGTATGTTATTGACTTATTAATTTACTACTCAATTGTTTTAGGAGTCTTTTAACTTAAGTTTTGATACCACTTAGACTATAATGCCTCAAAATTGAGGCATAATAACCCATCACATGCCTTTACTAGATGATGAGACACAAAGACTACTAAACCTATTTAAAATCTACAATTAAATAGTGATAGCCACTGTAAGCCTTAAAGTTAAGTTAAGTGACTGTAGGATTGAACTTAGAATACAGGGTTTTAGACGATCGGTTAAAGAATCCGATCAAATACAAATTATAAATTATTGATAGATAAATTAGTAAAAACGACCCCATAAACTTAAATTTAAGAAAATAAGTAATAAAATAGGAGACTATAAAATTTTTAAATTTTAAGTATAATAATTGTTAATTATCGAAAAAGTAAAAAGTGTAATCTAATGACTGATAAATTACTAAAGATAGATTATATGTATACTAAAAATCATAGAACAACCTAAATAATAATTAGGAATGTTGACATGTACCCTACGTGTATTTACGTGTAGCTAAAAATACGCAAAATTACTTAAATTGGCCAAAAACTTAGTAAATAATTAAACAAAATTATTAATTAATTGAGAAAAAATCAGAAGGATAAAGAATGATGAAAATTTGGTCGTGGCAAGTCAGGAGCTGAAGAAAAAAAATTATCCAATTAGAATGAAGCAACACAAAAGCAAAAAATCAAGGGAATTAGGCAATGTCATGTCTAATTTAATGCATATTAATTACCAAAAATTTCCATAAATAGGAAAAAAATTCAGAGAACTCCTTTGGATAGTTAGGAATTAGAGAAAAATAGAGAGCTTCGAAAATTCAAGAGAAAAACTAGAAAAAAAAAGAAAAGGAAAACTGTGCAGTTAGGGCTAGTGAGCCAAACTCACACATCACCACCATCTGGGATCGAGCCACCCCCACCACCCCACTCCAGACCCATTGCCTGGATCGGCCGATATGGCTGGACCGGCCGACATACCTGGACCGGTATTGGAAGGCCAAAAGCCTTTGGACCGAGTGAGTCTCTAATCTGTTCAGATTTTGTATAATTTCTTAAAATTAGTTATTTTGCCCAAAAAATTATGAAACTTGTTATTCTGAGGTTTTATTGTATGTGGATTTAGGAAAAAATAGTGATTTAGTTTAATCACGTCTGAAAATATAAGGTTCTTAATAAATTAAGCAAAACCGAGTATGATTAGAATTAAAAATAAATAGGCTTAGGAGTGTAATTTGGAGCTTAAAATATTTCTGTAGAATGCTTAAGAGATATAGAACAGTGCTATGAGGCCATTTTTTTTTTAAATTAATTTTAAAAAATTTTAAGTTAATTTTTAGCCCTAAAATGATGGAAAAATTGGGTAATTTTGGGTTAATTAAGTTATTAAGACACTAATTATTGATTTAAATAGTAATTAGATGTTTAGAGATGTTAATCTCTAATGTGGAAACCTAATTTTAGCCTTTGGAGTGTTAAGTATAAGTAATAAAGGCATTATGTGCTAATTATAGAAAATTAAGAATATTATAAAAAAAATTAGGTTTAATTAGATAATATAATAATAGAAATTTGAATATAATAAATCTGAAATAAAATTTAATTTAAGTAATTGTATAAAAAATTGTAAGATTTTCTCACATCGAGAATAAATCCGGTACCCCAATTAGAATTAGCGTGTACCGAATAGTTTAAAATACTAAATTAAGACCCAATAGGATATTAGAAACTCGAATTTAATGTGATTAATTTCACATTAGGATTCGAGCATATTTAAGAATTTAGAATCAAAATTAGAATCTAATTTAGGAATCGAACCCCGAAATAGGGTAGAATAAATCATTAGTAAATAATAGTTATACATGGAAAAAAATAAGCTAAATTATAACTGAGAATGTGAATCATTAAAGTATAAAAACTAAAAAAGACCTATTTGTATTATAAGATATTCAGAGATGAATTGGCTTGTAATCGAGTGATCGGGCGACTGAGAAACTCCAAGTAAGTTGGTTTATTACTTACTGTATTAGAGTGTTATTTTATGGTACTCGGAGACTTAGGATTGTATATGGTTGTGATTGTAAGTAGTTTACGGATGTGTTTGATGTATTTGAATGCTTGCTGAATTTGTAATATGAGTGATTTTGTGATTGCTAAAATTGGTGTGAAATTGTTTGAATACCTTAAATAAAATTTAATCTTATTCGACTCTAATAACCAAAAATGTCATGCATTGTAACCCTTTAGGGGATCATAGGATTCTCCAACCAAATACCGGCCCTTTCGAAAGGGATAGCTTAGGATTGCAAAATGGTCCCTTCTTCATCCTTAGTCGAATTAAGTGACAGGAGAGGAGGTCATGGCGAGGATGAAGTCAATGGTTCGAAGGTAGTCGCGGGAGGAGCGAGGTCTCCATTGCACAAGCCTAGGTTTGGTTGTGAACTGTTGCATAATATGGAAACTTCTCAACCCTAATTAGAGTGGGCGAAATTTCTCTGATTTCGCAACGGATCGAATTACGTTGTGCGATAACACTTGATTGCTGCATTGCATTAAAATAATTGTTTGATAATCTTGTTTGTGTTTGTATACTTTTACGAGTGTTCAATTCAACTTACTGAGCTTTAGTTGCTCATACCCCTATAGATCCTTTTGCAGGTCCTGATATTTGAATACTTCAAGTATTATGCCGCCTTATAATTATCCAGAGGATAATTCTTTTGAAGCCAGGGGTGTGAGGATCAATATACTTAGTAGTGATGTATAGCGAGAATGTCCTTTGTAATTTGAGGATGAAAGACTGATAATTATTATATAAATTGGTGAACTGTTGTGTATATATAGAATTTCCTAAGAAATTCTGTGGACTTTACATATAATTATATAGGTTTATTAAAAACTTGTGAAATTTATCATAATTATAGTTAAACATTTATTTGGACTGTTTACTTCAAAGCAAGGATTCATCGACGCCTTGTATAAATTATGTCTATGGTAGGTACTATAAGGCCAGTTACTATCATAGAATGGTTTACATGGCAGGATTGTTGCGACTCCGTGACTTTGGGGCGTAACAACCACTAATTGCATAGACATACTAAAACTACAAGTAGATATAGACTTTAAGTGGTTCTAAAGAGTCTCACTCATACCATATACACATTAATAGATCAACAACTCTATATTTTATAGGGATACAAAAAAGAATTTAAATTTGTTGCATTCTTATGGAAGAATATCATGTTACATGAGCTATATAATCGGTTAGACAAATTGATTATATTTGAATTTGATTAATTAGATGCAAATGAGTAAGCTAGCTAGTAATTGTTTAGATCTACAAAATGAAAAAAAAAAAACCACACATTATTGATGTAAAAGAAAAATAAATAGGTAAATCTAAGTATACTTATTTCTATCAGCACCTTCTACTTAACTTATAGCACTTACGAATCCACATAGAAATTGTAGTAAGGTATCTAATATTATATTTGTGATAAATACAAAAGGTAGTGCAATTTGCAAGTAAAATTTAATGCCTCCTATGCTAATTAGAGGATATTAGTGGATTTAGATGCATATATATATATATATATGTATCTAAGAAGAGGAATGTCTTATTTTTTAAAACTTGTGCTTCAAGAATATTTCTATTATTCCTAACTTTTGTAGAAGAATTGAATTAAAAAATCCAAGTACTTAACCCATTTTGCTATTCAATTTATTTTTAAATTTTTTTAAAGTAAAAATAGATTTCATTAACTACTTCAAAACCCAGTTTGCAATGAAACAACCAAAAAAAAAAAAAAAATCCCACTTATCCTACATCACTAGGGACATTTCCCCTGTCAATAGAATTGGAGAAAGCAACAATACTAGCAAATGTCTTAGGTAATAACAGAAGAGATAAGAAACATAACATAATCTAGAAAACAAATATTCTAAGGTATGATCAACCCTCTTCACCAATATATCCACAACTTTATTTGCCTCATGGTTTACCCTACACAATATAAGATTATGAATAAAATTAATAAGATGCAAACAACTTTGCAACGCTGGATGAGTAGTATCTATGCTCATATGATGATGACAAACCAAAATCTATTCTATTCGATTTCATTTAAATTTTTCGATTGTTCAGTTTAATATTTGAAGTTGAGAGGTGATTAAAAATCACACCTAACTTGTCTTCTATGTATAAAAAATGAAGTCAATAATTGGTGTATCCAACAGTAGCCATTTAAAAGTTTTTGTTATGGCTATCAACTTAGTTATGTCTAGTTTCCTTAATCATGCTAAATTAAAGATAGGAAGGCTGACGAACTCCAACATGACACAGATATGGATTCGATACTATTAAGAAGATAATTATATAGATAGTATTATGTAATGCTTTAGAACCTAAAGTGCTAAAGCTGTCATGTCTTCCTAGCCTCTACTAATACGTCAGGCGTTTCAAAAACCTACTAACTACTCCACATAATTATCATCTATCCATAACTTATAATAACTCCAATAAATTTTCACATTTGTTCTTAACATCCATACTCCACCAAAAATTTTACTATAAGATCAACCCTTGAAATAGCTTATTTAATTTTGAAATAGTAACAATTCCTCAATCAATAGATGTAAGGAAAATAAATAACAAGGATCTAGATTCTTTTATTAATCACAACCAACTAGTATCAACAAATTACGTACATTAACAAGAGAAGTCATAATTGACTTCTTAAGGACCTAAAATATAAATAGAAACAAATAACTAAAGCCTGATAACATTTTCAACCAATCTTACACTCCTACAGAACTGATTCCATCACCAAAAAGATATTTACAACAACTTATTGCATCACCTCAAAATTCAAATTGTCGTAATAAGCTTCATAAATGCCTTTACCTGCATCTACGCTTGTACCTAAAAATTTTAAGAAGGGATGAGCCAAAACTTAGTATGGAATACACAATCACATATGCATGAGCAGGCATTCTCAACTCTACATGCATCACAAGAAATTAATGATGTAACATGTACCGGTTATTATCTTCATTTTTAGCTGGACAAACAATACAGGGGTACTCATGATGTCGATACACATATATATATACCATTTAATATTAATGTTGGGTCCTCCTCAATATCCTAGGAACCAAGTAACCAAGAAACATCCTAAATTTACTAAGATTATTTCTAAGTGTGGCTCTAATCAGGACACCATCATACAAGGATCATCAAGGTGTTACCCTAAGATTTGGACCTCCCAGTCCCTTGAGACCAGTCAAGCATACGCAACACGCATTCATTTAATGTCCAATAATTATTTGGTCTAGTTATTTACTAGCCTAACACTACAAAAATAAGCAAGTATCTCATATCTAGTTTTTAGTTTCATTGATTCACTAAAAACTACCATAATATTACACCATCTTCTGCTCTTAATGGGTTGTTCAGATTTGGACATGGTCACTTCACAACCTAAATATAATAGAGTAACACACTTGCTTAGTTTCTAGGTTAAATTATCAAATGTATTTTAACTTAACAACACAACCCACACTCACTTACAATTCAAGTAACTTTAGGAACCTAGGATCGTTATGAAGATAGATTGATTTGTAATGTGTGTTGAGTGAAGAATCATTGTTAGAAAAACTTTGAAAAGGATTAGAAATGGAAAAACACACTTAGAAACCTTAGGAAACCAAAAGAAATTAATTTGTAATGTGTGTTGGGAGAAGAATCATGTTTGGAAAAACTTTGAAAAGGATTAGAAATGGAAAAATACACCTAAAAAACTTAGGAAAACAAAAGGAAATGTTGTTTCACATAGCAGAGATCATTGTGTTCGGATGCTACAATAAGTGGTGTTCAAATGCCATGGTTGAAGGAGCAGACCACTCCCTAATGTCCGGACACTAGCTTATAGTCTAGAGATTTCTATAGATTGTAGTGGCATTTCGACCTTTGCAATTTGACCCCTAATCGAAACTTCAAAAACTACCACTTCCAAAACGTTTTCCAATCAAAATCCAACCCTTACATGTCTCAAAACATCTCTTAAACTCAATTCCATATCCAAGAGTCACCCAAAACTCATATCAACCATCATTATTTGTGTCAACAAAACTAAAAAACAAAGTACATAAACTAACAACAATACTTACATTTAGAAATCCAACGTTTGCACTTCCACTACGGATTACATGCTGTGGGATAAGCAGAGAACCACCTTAGGTCCGTTTTACCCATTGCTCGATGTCAAAAAATGAACTAGTTACGAGAATTGATAAAAAACTTAAAAGAAAAGGATTTCTTACAGCCTTACCTCAAACTTCTACCTTTACCTCTATGGTACCACCAATGATCCGTTGCAAATCTCCTTAAAAACCCTTTCAAATTCATTTTTTTTTTCTTGCTACCCTATCTAGGAAAACAAAATTTTAATGTCCCTTGATAAAAAAACTTAATAGAAGAAGGATATTACAACTTATCTTCAGCTTGTTTTCTATAAGGTCCTTAATGAAACACACCAATCTCCTCCCTTGCTTCACTAAGTGTGTGGAAACCCTAACATATGAAGTGACACGTGAGGGTTTGTGAAAAAAGGGTTCCTTAAACCCTAACTGCCTTTTCATTTCCTTTGTAGCTCTTCTATTATAAAATCAAATTCTCGGATTTCTTATTAATCTCTTACATTAATTAATATTTAAGATTCTCCATGAGATGCCTCAATTAATCACAATTTTATCAATCTCCAATATTAGTGTCTCGGTCTCCGTTTTCCCTCAGTCTACTTATATATGAGGAACTTAAGCTTAGTTCATTTTTTTTTCCTTAATTTCACCAAGGTTTAACTAGCACTTCTACAATAACATTTATAGATTCATGTTTATGGAACTCTTATTTGCAAAATTTCTTGTTCTCTTCATTTCTTATATTTTAAATTCTTTAGTTAAAATTTAAATCTCCAATTACACTACGTGACTTCCAAAATTTTTTCTCATAACTAAATACCCAAATGCAAAATTCTCCATAGATACATACCTAAGCAACAACTCCACTTACTAAACCGCAACATTTAGGTTATAATTACCTTTTAGTTCTATTGATCCATATGACTTTATCCCTTCTCCTTATTGCATTAAGTACTCTCATATCTAATCGCAAAACTCTTATTTATTCCACTCCACTTATAATCAATTACAACACTATTAAATGCTACTTTAGCCTCCAAAAGTTAATACAATTCACTCCACTATACACTTTCTTTACTCATCGCAAGCTTATTATTATTATCAAGTTATTATTATTGTCCTTACATACTTATTCTCATGACTTTATTAATTGTTTTAATTTGTTCATTAAACTTAGGTTTTGTTGTTATTATAATGTCTATTGTGTAATTTTAGCATTTATTGAAAGCTTATGTACCCTTTCTATGGTTTAATTGAGTTCAATAAATTTTATTAAATTCAACATTATCTTGTTATACTTCAATAATTTTACTATTCCTCGTAATTGTCATTAATAATTTAATTCTTGAGAGAGGGGGGGGGGGGGGGGGGGGGTGTTGGCGGGCGCTGTAAATTAATTGAATTATTTATTTGTTCTTAGAGAACCTTTCTTACTTTCATTTTCTTTAATTAGCATTAAGTAGACCATATCCTTTACAACTTAACATAAGTACACATATGAATGGGCTGGTGAATGTCAACATGATGTTAAACTAACTCTACAAAACCATATCGATACTTAGACTTGATAAGGATTGAAGACTAATCGAACTTATACCAACTCAACAAAACTAACACAATACACCATGGCATATAAAGGGAGAAATATTCATCAGCTCCAACTTAAGCGTACATCTACTAAATCTCTATAAGGTTTTTTATTCACCCCCTTTTAAAATTAGTTTTGTGTTTTATATTCTAGTTATTAGTTTTATTGTCTTCATTAATTTACAATTAACTATGTTTGCATGTTATTGTTTTATGCTGTAATTGATTTCAATGCATTACCGTTCACCTTATATGGCTTAGTGAAGCGGTTTAGTATTTGGGACTTTTGTGTATCTATTAGAGTTTTGCTATTTATTATTATTATTACCATTTATTTATTTATTCTTCTAATGAGGTCTTTATGGTTGCAAAGATTTTCATGTCTTACTTGTTTGCTTCTTGGTTCAATGTTTTATTCATTTTGGATTTGTAAACATACTTATGTCTTTTATACAGGCATGCTTATTAACGTTATCATAATAGATGTTTGGTCAACCAAGAAGGTGCTTGATTGACTTAGCGAGTGTCTTGATCGACTTAGCGAGTGTCTTGATCCATTTCTGAGTCTATTCAGTCTTGATCATTACTAAGGATTATGAATTGTATATGTAGTTCTTGGTATGCAATTTGCTAAATATATTTAACCGTATTATGTATATATCTAGTCATAAATTTATCTGTGGCTTCTCAAATCCTTTGTCTATGACTATTGCATATTACTATTTATGTTTGAAGTTACTTTGTACCTATGCTCAACTTTTAATTATTATAATGAGCTTACTAGGGACAAACTTAACCAAATTACACCATTGCCTTCCATCTTACAAACTCCTCCAACCCCACACATTCAATTGTTGATAACCCAGTAAAACAACAAAAACAAGAGAAAAGCAATCTAAAAAGAAGGTATAATCAAACCAAGTAAATAGATAAAAATTTAAATAGATATGTCAAACATAGTAATAAGGTGAATAAAATATGAAAGGAAGATATAGAAATCAAATTATATACAAAAGGTAAAATAGCTAAGGCTATGGTTTACTTCGACTCTAAACAAACCTTTTATTTTACCCATCCTTGCCATTTTGTTATCCTACAAATTATTTCTTAAAGACTCGTAACCTACACTCTTTTATGATTTATCAGCCTAAGTTGTGCTACGATTCACCACCCTAACATTTCTATGATCTAAAACCTAAGGTCTGATATCACTTTAACTGTAATGCCCCAAAACCTAGAGCGCTATAACTTACCACGCATCCCTAACCTTTACTAACACGTTAGGCATCTCAAACAACCTGCTAATTTCTCTACATAATTATCATCTATCCATAACTTGTAATAACTTTAATAAATTTTTACATATGTTCTCAACATCCATAATTCACAAGAAATTTTACTACAAGATCAACCTTTGAAATACCTCATTTAATTTTTAAATAGTAACAATTCCTCAATAAATAGATGTAAGGAAACTAAATAATAAGGATCCAGATTCTTTTATTAACCACATGCAAATGGTATCAACAAATTGTATACCCTAATAAGAGAAGTCTCAGGTGACTTCTCGGGGACCTAAAATACAAATAGAAACAAACAACTAAAGCCTAATAACATTTTCAACCAGTCTCACACTTCTACTTAGACTATACAAAACCGATTTCATCCTATAAAAGATATTGATAATAATTTGCTACATCACCTCAAAATTCAAATCACCATACTAAGCTTCACAAATGGCTTGACCTACATCTGCACCTAAAAAATTTTAAGAAGGGATAATTCGAAGCCTAATACGGAATATACAATCACATGTGCATAAGCAAGTATTCACAACTCCAAATGCATCACAAGAAATTAATAATGTAACATGTATCAATTATTATCTTCATTTTTAGCCAGACAAACAACATAAAGGTACTCATGAACCTAGTACACATAAATATATTACCATTTAGTATTGGTATTAGGTCTTCCCCAACGCCTTAGGAACCAAGTAACAAAGGAACATCTTAAATCTACCCAAATCATTTCCAAGCATGACTCCAATGAAGACACCGTCATACAAGGATCATTAAGGTGCTATCCTAAGATTTGGTCCTCCTCGTCCTTTAGGCCCAACCAAACATATGCAACACACATTCATTTAATGTTTAATAATTGTTTAGTCCAGTTACACGACTAACCTAACACCACAAATATAAGCAAGTATCTTGTACATGGTTTTGTTGACTTGCTGGAAATTGCCATAATATAACACCATCTTCTACTCCTAATGGGTCGCTTAGATTTGGACACAATTACTTCATAATCTAAATATAACAAAATAATGCACTTGCTTAGTTTTTAGGTTTAACTACCAAATGTATTTTAACTTAACAACATAATCCTTACTTGCAATTCGATTAACTTTAGGAACCTAGGAATGCTATGAAGATAGATTGATTTGTAATGTGTATTAAGTGAAGAATCATGTTTAGAAATACTTTGAAAAGGATTAGAATTGGAAAAATATGCTTGAAAAACTTAAGAAAACCAAAGGAAATGTTGTTACATGTAGCAGAGATCATTGCATCCAAATGCTACAACAAGTGGCATCCAAATGTCCTGATTGTGGTAGCAAACTACTCCTTGGCGTCTAGACACTAGCAAGGGTGGCATCTGAATGCTAGCTTACTATCTGCAGATTGTAGTGGCATTTTGA
Source organism: Lumnitzera racemosa (assembly GCA_024138005.1). NCBI lineage: Eukaryota > Viridiplantae > Streptophyta > Magnoliopsida > Myrtales > Combretaceae > Lumnitzera > Lumnitzera racemosa. Next base: position 38,239,459 of record JAMXBC010000006.1, on the reverse strand, counting down.
CCTCTACACTTTGACCCCCAATCAAAAACTTTGAAAACCATCACTTCCACAATGTTTTCCAATCAAAATCCAACCTTAAATGTCTCAAAACAAGCCCTAAACTCAATTCCATATCTAAGACTCACCGAAAACTTGGATCAACCATCGTTATTTACGTCAACAAAACTCACAAACAAAGTTCATAAATTAATAACAATACCTACATTTAGAAATCCAAAGTTCGCACGTCTACTATTGAAGACATGTTGTGGAATACACATAAAACCAACTTAGGTTTGTTTTACCTACTACTCTATGTTGAAAAATGAACTGCTTAAAAGAATTGATAAAAAACTTAATGAAAAGGATTTCTTACAACCTTACCTCAAACTTCAACCTTTACCTCTATGGTACCGCCATGAATTTGCTGCAAATCTCCTTAAAAACCCTTTCAAATTCGTTTTTTTTTTTCTTGCTACCCTATCGAGGAAAAACAAATTTTTAATATCCCTTAATAAAAAAACTTAATAGAAAAAGGATCCTATAACTTAGCTCTAGCTTGTTTTCTATAAAATCTTAGATGAAATGCAGCAATCTCCTCCCTTGCTACACCAAGTGTACAGAAACGCTAGCAGATGAAGCGACACATGAGGGTTTGTGAAACAAGGTTTTCCTAAATCCAAATTGCGGCTTTCATATTGGGGTTTGCAAAATTTTTCCCATACTCAAAATGCCCTTGCTTAAGATTTATAATACCACTTGTGTCCTTAATATAGACCACTTTCTTTTATACCTTATTTCATTATTTCCTCTTATTTTATATTTTTATTTTTCTTGTTGCAGGTTTTACAAAATAATATGAAAGACATGATTAATACGAAAATATATAATTATAATATAATCTAACTATTTATATAATCTCTAATTAATTTAATCGTTTCTTTTATTTTAATAAAAATTCAATACGAACTAAAATATGAAAGCATTCTACTCCATTCTGTGGAATACTTTGTGAAACTGACGGCTACATTTATAGGTGCATTTTGGAAGCATGTTGGGTTGTGGAAAGCACATATTTAAGTGTCCACGATTTAAAGAGTCATGACACGGCACTATAACAATCATGTTGTTTCTGTCGTGGTGGTTCTTGCCAGGAATCATGTCTTATGTTGCCTTTTTTTTTTTCCAAAAATCGCACGAAGGGACCAGTCTTGCCATGCCACTTTAGTATGCTTTTTGTCGCCCCATTCTTAGTTTCCTACGAGCTTTCCAACGAAATCAAGTTTTTTTTCTTTTTTCCCCAAAATAAAAGTTAAATCAAGTTTAATGGTGAAATATAAGAAACGGAGTAATAGATTGAAAGAAAAATTGCCGATAAACTTCGTTAATAATTTAAAATGCACCAGTGATATATTTCAAATTTTATCATTCAAATAGAAAGTGGTGATAGTGTATATCATAAAAATGGTCCTTGCAAGCACTTCTAGTAGTTTGGCAGATTTCTCACGCTCTCTTTCCCAATCATAAGTCCTAGTCCCATCCTCAAGTCTGATTTTTAGCACTTAAAAGGTCAGCAAAAACTAACCCGTTAGCTTATATTCAAGCTAAGTGAGTAAACAAAGTGCAACAAGGACGAGGATATCAATAAAGACATTTCCAAGTGTCGATTCATCACATTCTCACCACACAAGCTCATTAAAGCGTTTTCACTACGCAAAATGTACACCTCAGTAATTCCACAACATGCAGGCATGCTCCAGCATTCCATAACACTAAGTCACGCTCACACATTTTGACCACACAAAGGCATGCTAATTTTCATCGACACAAAGAATCATTATCAAACCAAATTCATCAAATATATGCATCTTACCCTTTCACTTAGAGATCTATCACTCATGTAGATGCATGTGCAATAGATAATAACATAACATAATTAAAATGCAATGCAGACACTCAAAACATATAATGGCACACATTCCTATGATGCAAACGATACCACGATCCAAAGGAATAAATCAATATTATCCTCAAACAAATTCAATATTTATATATATTTCAACCAGGTATTTTTGGTGTTTACTTAAGTGAATCCATAGAGATTTGAAGATAACAAAACTATGATATATCTTATAATATTACATAATTAAATATTAATGGTATAATAAAATGAGACCGATAGTATATTATAATTAAGAAAATATTAAATCTTAGTAAGTATAAGATTATAACATATTATCTGATATATAAGAAAACAAAAATTAATAAATAATGCACAATGCTTATTGGTATTAAATTTATAATCACATATCATATGATAATGAATAAAATTGTTAAAATATTATATTAGGTTGTATAGTTTTCTTGATATGATTATATAATATAAAAATAACAAAATTATTTAATGTATTATTTTATGAAAAATATAATATTTATATGACTAAATAAAGATAATAGTTTTAGTTATTTTAATATTCTCTAATAAGTATAGATAATGCACAGATAATATAATAATGATACGGTATGTACAACATATAAAATATGACATGTGATATTAATATAAAATAAAGAAACATTACACATTTTATACTCAATCAATATTAATTATATAGTTAAGGTACTTTATAATATAATTAATCTCAACCAAACATTATAATACAATTATAATTATTTTCGCTATAATAATGAATAAATAAGAATAAAATGTAAACAATTTCTCTATGTAATATTTAGAAATATATAACATAATATATTGATACGAAAATTAATAATTATTATTTATGAATTTAAAATATTATATAAATATTAATTTTATAACTATAGATAAAGCATACAGTTTTTATTATAATATTATAACTATATGATTTATATGAGGCTATTTTAATTATCTTTTTAGCTTATTAAACGTTATATTTAAAATCAATCAACCAATCTAATAAAGTAATGGTTAACTGAACAATGTAATAACTTTTCATACCTTATTATATTATTTTTCCATTTCTCCATAATAGCTATTTCATTACAATCTTTCTCGTTTGATTTATTAAACATAACTTTAGCGAACCTTAAGTATAAAAGGGCCACTTAGGGTTTTTGGGAAACCCTTTTCCTGCTTTTTCTTTTTTCTTTTTCTTATCATATGTTGCGTTGCCTAGGGTTTTGCATAGGCTCTTGAAACTACGAAGTGAAAACATCAAGGATTAGCGAAATTGAGTTAGGAAAACTAAGGTAAGGCTTATATAATGTCTCTTTGTTATAAAATCTTAATGGATTCTTATTGAAAACCCACTTTTCCACGTAGCACAACCCTAAAACGAATTTGAGAAGACTTTTAGAGAGTTTACAGTTGTCATGACTCTAAAAGGAGTTTAATAAGATTATCTAAAATTTTTCATATCATGTATGCACTCATAATACAAAAACCACCTTACAAGTCAAAAATTGCAAAACTCTCAATAATTAAATACTAAGGTTTTCGATTTTAATTAAATGGTTTGATATAAAATATAAGTAAATATAGATATCCAATAAGCCACTATCCATTAGAACTGCAGAGAATCGGTATCCCCTATTAAATACTAAGACAATTTAAAACAACTTACTAATTTATAAGAAATACTACATAATCTTATTATATGAATATACTCTACATAAATTGCTTTTGTACCACTATACAATTTTCAATCAACCCTAACATTGCTAAACCTATCTTTAGTTTATACTCTACTCTCAAGTTTATCCTAATCCCTATTTATAAGAAACCTACAAAAGAAACTATAAGGGAATGAACAAACTATGGCTCAGTGAGTTCGTTCCTAATCATTACCGTTTAAGCGAGTTATCAAACAAACATTATTAGTACATATGTAAGCTATTTACATACAAAGTGAATACAAACGCGATGAATGCAAGCAACATATTTATAGGAGTCCGAAACTATAAAAGGTGTAGAGTTACATTATCTATACATCCATTTTTCCTTCGTCATTACTCGTACAAAGCATCTCACCTTAATCGCATAAGGGTGCTTGAGGGCACAGTCCTATCAGACGTTACTCGACTATTAACCTAGTTTGAGAATTAACAATTAATATAGGTAGATCCCAGCTAAGGCTGCCCACCAAACATATCAAAAGCCCCTTGAGCACAAATAGCGAGTACATCTCGCTATCCATAAATATCTAAGGCCCAATGAGTATAATTATGCGAGTTATCTCGCAATTAATTGAAGATACTATGCTAATTTTGTCTTAACGACAAAAATATCATTTACAGCTACCATGAGCCCTTACAAAAAAATCATACAAAATATATTTAATATTGGAAAAAAAAAAACGTTTTTCAGAAATATTTTTCTAAAAAATCTACAAAGCTAGCACTCTCCATTAATATATCAAATGGGTTACAGACATGTGACAGATATAACTAGTTGTTTTAGTTGAATAGTTATATTTACCAATTTAAGAAAGTGATCACACGGATGATAACATACAAAGGAATCAATCATTCCATCAAATAATCAGTATCAATTAACGTGTAGTATACAGATAACAAATAACAAATAGATAGCAGATCATAAGAACTCGTTTACTTAAGTTAATGTTCACTTTCCCAGTCTTTGAGAATTCCTGAACTTGATAGTTAAATACCTAAAGATGAGAAAGTCTATAAGTGCTCTAAAAAGCTAAGTTTCCCAATTAACTAAATATCTATTATTATTTGTTTACTTTTCCACTATACCTCAAGTTTGATATAAATATAGTTTAATTTAAATATTTTATTCAAATTATCTTAAATTTTCAATCGTGTATAACTTTTTCGATTTAATTTGGATCTTTATGAACTTATAGTTTATTTCGATCGTTTTCGAGTGTACTTTTTCGTAGCAAGGTTCATTTTGAATACTGTAACTCACAGTTTTGACGGTAATATAAAAATATCACAAATTTTATTATTTTAACTTAAAAAGTTATGAAATATTAAATTAGGCTTTTCTTAGTATAATTACGATTATTAATTATTTTTATCATATAATTGATAATTTTATTATTTTAAGTCTATTTTACTATAATTACTTATTTTTGAGATTTTAGAATTATTAATTCAAAATTTTTCACTTTATTATTTTTCCACTTAATTAATTAATTATTATTAATTAAGAAATTACATAATTTATATATCTATGATGATGTGGTAACATGTGAGAGTATCACGTGTCATATTTGCATATTTTTCAAAATTTTCCCTTATTTTCCTATTTTACTGTATAAATATCTATAAATACTTATGATTATATTTTATCAAATTTTCCAACTTACTTAATTATTAAATTTTTTTCCAAATTTACAGTATTCTTATATATGTATATACACTTAATTTAATATTAACTTAATATTATAGTATATTGTATATACTATTTACATATACTTGTATTTTTACGTATACATTACTATTCATATACGTACGTTTATTCGTATGCTATACTTTATATAATAAATTATTATAACCTTACTTATACATTATGTACAAGTATAATATATACTCATTTATACTTTATATACTTACATACATATATGGTTATAGTATATATGTGTATATATACTAAAATATAAAATATTAATAATAATAATATATATACACCTTCACGTTGAGCTATATATATATATATATAAAATAGTAAGTATATATACATAAGTACATACTCCTATTTTATACGTATATATATATATATACCTAAAGGAAATACTAAATATGTAAATATATACATAAATACGAAAATAAATAATACATGTATATATATATATCATATACGTATACTTATTTTTATACCTTATATAAAAAATAAACACATCATATACTCAAAATGAATACTAAGTACATGTATATGTGAAAATACTTGGTACACGTATATACATATCATATACTAAAATAATTGCTAAGTATACATACACACACACATATATATATATATATATATTCATTTATACATATATATTATACTCAAGAAAAATCCTATGTACATATGCACATACATATATATATATTCACATGTACATACATATATATATATATATATATCAGTACCTCAATAGTGAAAATACTAAATATATACTATTTGTATTCGTATTATGTTTGATTTTAAAATTTTAATTAGTTTTAAATTTATCAACTTCATTGAGTTAATATTGAAATCAATTCATTACCTAAAACACTAAATTTACGAGGTTTATGATAGTAGATCTTGTGCAGTGAAAGCAAAGATAAAGATGTAAGATATCAAGGTACAATTGTGTAGTTTGTTTTTTATTGAATTTGGTAAGATCTTTTAAGGAATTTCATTTTTCCATATAAGGTAATGGGCAAAATGCCCTAAGGAAGTCTTACGCGTATCTTTTAGTATGCTCTTGGTGGTACTAGCATTTTTAACGGATTCCTTTAAGTATGATTCTAAACCGTACACTTGTATGTGTAGTTTCTTGAATGTGTGGATTGATTAGGTAAGGTGAAGTATGTTTTGGTTGTAGAAGTGTTATGTTTAATGTCTTTAAGCGGCATGGAGTTGTGTTGATGTCAAGTTGGGAGGAGTAGTTTTCGAAAACAACGAACGGTGGTGCTGTTGCTAAGGAATGAAACATCACTGCAATCTACAAAATTTTACAGATTGCAACTGGTGTTCGAACTCCATCCCATAAAGCGATGTTTGGACGTCACTCAATATAGCATTCGAACACCATGTACTTAGTTTTGTGAAGTGACACCTGTAAGCCCTAAAACCAAGCCAAGTAACTGTAGGGTTGAACTTAGAACCCAAGGTTTAGGGCGATTGGTTAAAAGATCCGATCAAACCCAAATTATAAACTATTGAGAGGAATATTAGTAAAACTGACCCCGTAAACTTGAATTTAAGAAAATAAATAATAAAATAGGAGACTATAAAATTTTCAAATTTTAAGCATAATAGGTATTAATTACCGAAAATGCGAAAAGTGCAATGAAATAACTAATAAATTACTAGAGATAGATTATATGTATACTAAAAATTTTAGAATGACTAAAATAATAATTAGGAATGTTTACGTGTACACCACATGTATTTACGTGTAAATAAAAATACGCGTAATTACCTAAATTGGTCAAAAACTAAGCAAATAATTAAAGAAAATTATAAAATAATTATAAAAAAAATCAGAGGATGATAAGCTGAACCAAGATCAGGTCGTGGCAACTTCAAATCAGAAAAAGAAAAATTAACCAATCAAATTTGGACAACCTAAAAGCCAAAAACTTAGAGAAATGGGCAAAATCTTGTCAAATTAATGCACATTAATTGCTACAATTGTCTATAAATAGGGGGAAAAAATTTCAAAAGTCATTTGGTCAGTTTAGGATATGAGAAAAATCGAAACACTGAAAAAATCGAGAGAAAATCCAAAAAAAAAAGGAAAACTGTGCAGATTGGGCACGTGAACTAAACCCACCACTCACCACCACCTGGGAACAAACCACTACCACCACCCTACACTAGAACCACTGCCTGGACCGGCCGATAACCTTGGACCGGGCTTGGACGGCCAGAAAGCTTTGGACCGATTAGTCTCTTCAATGACCCGATTTTGAATAATTTTGTCAAAATTAGTTATTTTGCTCAGAAAATTATGAAACTTGTTATTCTGAGGTTTTATTGTATGTAGATTAAGGGAAAAATAGTGATTTAGTTTAATTAAATCTGTAATTATAGGGTCCCTAACAAATTGCTCAAAACCTAACATGACTAAACCGGAAAATAAATATGCTTAGAGATGTAGTTTGGAGTTCAAAATTTTTCTGTAGGATGCTCATATGATGTAGAACAGTGCTATGAAGCCATTTTTTTTAAATTAGTTTTCGAAATTTTTAAGTTAATTTTTAGCCTTATAATGATGGGAAAATTGGGTGATTTAAGGTTAATTAGGTGATTAGGATGTTAATTACTGATTAGGATATTAATTATATGTTTAAGGATGTTAATCTCTGAAGTGGAACCCTAATCCTAGCCTTTAGGTATTAAGTATGGTTAATTAGGGAAATTAGGTAAGTAATATAAGAAATTAGTAATATGTGATAATGTAAATTAATAAATCTAAAAAAATAGAGTTATTTAGATAATAATATAATAGAAATCAGAAAAATAATAAATCTGAAAATAACAATTAATCTTAAGAAAAAGTCTCAAAATGTAAGATTTTTACACATCGGGAATAAATCCGATACCGCGATTAGGGTTAGCGTGCACCAAATAGATTAGAATACCAAATTCCGACCCAATAAGATATTTGGACACACGAGCTTAATGTGATTAATTTCACATTAGGATTCAAGCATATTTTAGGCTTAGAAATCAAAGTTTAAAACCTCATTTAGGATTTGGACACAAAAAATAGAGTACACGAATCATTAGGACGTAATGGGCATATACAGCTAAAAATGAATTAAAATATAACTTAGAATATGAAACAGTAAATTTTAAGTACTAAAAAGACCTATTTATATTATAGGACATCCAGAGATAAAATCAGCTTGCGATTAAGGGATCAAGTGATCGAGCAAATCCAAGTAAGTTGGGTTATTACTTATTGTAATAGAGTACTAGTTTTGTAGTACTCGGAGACTTAGGCTTGTATATGATTGTTATTGTAAGTAGTTTACGCATGTGTTTGATGTATCAGGATTCGTGCTGAATTTGTATTGTGAGTGATTTTGTGACTAATTGAATTGGTATGAAATTGTTTGAACACTTTAAACGGAATTTAATATCAGTCAACCCCAAATAATAAATAATGTTATGCAATGCAACCCGTTAGGGGATTTTAGGATTCTCCAACCAAATACCGACCCATTCGAAAGGGATAGCGCATGATTGCAAAATGGTCCCTTCTTCATCCTTAGTTGAATTAAGTGACAGGAGAGGAGGTCGCGGCGAAGGTGAAGTCAGTGGTTCGAAGGTAGTCACAGGAGGAGCGAGGTCTCCATTGCACAAGCCTGGGTTTGGTTGTAAGCTGCTGCATAACATGGAACTCCTCAACCCGGATTGGAGAGAGTGAAATTTCTCTGATTTCACAAGGAACCGGATTACGTTGTGCGATGACACTTGATTGTTGCATTGCATGATAATAATTGTTTGATAACCCTGTTTGTGCTTGTATGCATTCATGAGTCTCCAATTCAACTTACTGAGCTGTAGTTGCTCATACCCTTATAGATCCTTTTGCAGGTTCTGATTTTTGAACACTCAAAGCACTATGCCGCCCTACAATTACCTAGAGATTAGTCTGTTGGAAGCCAGGGGTGTGAGGATCAAGTTACTTAGTATAGTGTTTAACTAGAGTGACTATGTAATTAAGAATGAAATACTGGTAGTTATTCTGTAATCTAGTAAACTGTTATGTGATGTAAAACTTCCTTGAAAGCTCTGTGGACATATATATATAATATTGTACATGTTATTAGAAATTTGTACTATTTATCATAATTGTAATTTAATTGTTAATCGGACTGTTTACTTTAAAGCGAAGAGTCGTTGACGCCTTGTGTAGGTCATGTCTATGGTAGGCACTGTGAGGCCAGTTACTATCATAAAATGGTTTACACGGCGGAACTGTTGCGACTCTGCGACTTCGGGGCGTAATAACACTTCTTTGGATTTCCATTATGTTTCGAGTTTGTTTTCCCGTCCTAAACCTTTTCCCAAGCCTTTCTAAACGTAGAACTTCATCCGAAACATCTTGTGAATCAATCTATGGGTCTAGCAATCCTTAGCTTCTTAAGTGATTCAAAAGAGAACGAGAGTATTATTGAGTTGTTGTATTATAAAATGTAGTTTAAAGAGTTTAGAAACTAAGTACATGTGTTATCCTTTTATGATTAGGTTGTGAGGTATTTGTTTCAAATTTTAAGCAAACATTGCAATCAGGTACATGGTTTATATGTTGCTTATGTATGTATAGGCTTAAAATTGATTAAAATGAACCTAATATGTATTTGGCCTAAATAAGTATGCTGTATGTGCTTGGTTGAGTCTAAGGGATTAGGAGTACTAAACCTTGGGATGGCATCTCAATGATCTTAGTGCGATGATGTCCAGATTAAAGTCTTACTTTGAAATAATCTCGATAAATTAGGTGTTCCTTAGTTCTTAGGGTATTGGGGAGGACCCAATATATATATATATATATATATATATATTATGTGCCGAGTTATGAGTTGCTCAAAGTTTCAAGACGCCTGAACTATGTTACTTGTCGGGCCTAAACAAAGATAATAAATGGTAGTTGTACATTTAGTAATATTAAATTGTCAAATGTTTGTGTTTATGCATCACTAGGCTTTGTTTATCTCGCTGGGAAATTGTTGTTTTTAGATGTAAGGACAGAATATGAGGACTATGAGGATACCTATAGCGAGTACAATTACTACTATCGAGATATAGCAAACTAATATTATTATTATTTTGATGATGGACATGGATCTATGCAATTTGAGTAAGGTATGGAAATTGTTGAAAAGAGTTGTCAGACATTGTTTTTGTTCTTACATTTATATTGTTACTTAAGTCATAAGAGACTTTTCTTGTTATTGTCCAATTTAGTTAGCAACTTTCATATATGGTGATTTTGGAAACACTTAAGTTTTGGTATAAGGTTCCTTGAAATAGTTTGTAATTGAATTGTGATTTTAATTTTATTTCATGAAATAAAGCAATTCAAGTGTTGATCTTTATGCATTATCGGTGAATTGAGGATGTCTAAGACATCCCTGAATTATTGTGTTAGACTTATTATAGGTAATTAATAGGTATTAGCAAGTTATAATTTAAATGCCAGACGTTTTAGTAGAATATATAAACACGTGATGGGTTATAATTTTCCAAGTTTCGGGGTTTTATATATATATAAACACACTTTATTAATAGGAAGGGATGAGTGGGTATAATGTAGATAAGATATGATGCCTTACCTGTACATTGTATACATTAGAACCACCATATACCTTATATCATGTACCATATAAATTTTATAGGATATAAGTTACTCTGTTGAACTTGCATTTTTTTTTTTTTACCTTGTTTTCTTTCAAAATATTATATAAATACAAGATCAATATCAAACGTGTAACTATACTAATTGACCAAATAATAATAAGTTGAAAGGTTCTTATATTTGTAGAACATTTAATTGTAATGATATGAAACTTTGGTAAGTAGAATAGAGAAAAGAGTATTCATATAATAAGAAACATTTAACCTTTAGTTAGTTCATGCTAAATTTTTTTTTTTCTTTTTGAATCATCAAAATAAAATTTTTAGAAAATCATAAAATTGTAATAAGCAATACAAAAAACATATTGTGAGCAACTTCAATAAAATATACATTGGACGATGAGTTAAAAACTAAGATATTTTTAATACCTTATTAGATTAAGGTTAGTAAAAATGAAAAAGTAACATAAAAACAAGATAATAAGAAAAGAGAGAAGGTTTCACCTAAAAAAATAAATAAAAACAAGAATAAGAGATAAGGACAAAATAGTAGACACAAGAGCGTGTAGTTTTAAGATTTTATTATAAGTTGAGCTTTTATCATCATTTTCTTTAAGTTTAAAAATATTCATTAGTATAAATTTTTATTTGTTAGAATTAGTTAATTATTATTATAAGATAGGTATAAGGTATCCTAAAATTTGTACCTTATATACTTTAGAGTACAATTTCTAAAGTGATTAATTAAACATGACTCTAGCGAACCCTAAGTGGCCGTTTTATACTTAGGGTTTTTATGAAACCCTTTTCCTACTCTTTCTTTTTATTCTTCTCATGTGCTGCGTTACCTAAGGTTTTACATAGGTTCTTGTAACCACAAAGTGAAAACATAAAGAACTAGCAAAATCGAGTTAGGAAAACTAAGGTAAGGCCTATATAATGTCTCTTTGTTATAAAATCAGATTCTCATTGGAAACCTACTTTTCCGCATAAGACAACCCCAAAATGAATTTGAGAAGACATTTAGGGAGTCCACAATGGATCTTATGTAGTCAAAACGAGGCTACAGATGTAAGATATCAAGGTAAGATTGTGTAAGTTGTTTTTCATTAAATTTGGTAAGATCTCTAAAGGAATTTCATTTTTCCATGTAAGGTAATGGGTAAAGCAACCCTAGGCTAGTCCTACACATGTCTTTTAGCGTGCTCTTGGTGGTGGTAGCGTTTTTAACAAATTCTTATACGTGTGATTTTAAACCTTGCACTTGTATGTATAGTTTCTTAAACTTGTGGATTGATTAGGTAAGTTGAAGTATGTTTTGGTTGTAGAAGTGTTGTGTTTAATGTTTTTAAGTGGCATGGAGTTATGTTAATGTCAGGTTGTTGAGTTGGGAGGAGTTGTTTTCGAAAATGAGTAGTGCTATTGCTAAGGGATAAAACGTCGTTGCAATATACAGAATTCTACATATTGCAACTAACATCCAAATGCCATCCCCTAGAGCATTTGGATGCCAGGGGTAATTTTATACCCCTTTGACCACAGCACTTAGATGCCACTTAATGTAGCATTTAGACTCCATGTACCCAGTTTTCTAAAGTGACGTTTCATTGGGTTTTCTATTATATTTTGAGTTTGTTTTCCTATCCTAAACCTTTTCCTAAACCTTTCTAAACATAAAACTTTACTCGAAACATCTTGTGACTCAATCTATGCTTCTAGCAATCCTAAGCTCCTTAAGTGATTCAACAGAGAATGAGAATATTATTGAGTTGTTATGTTATAAGTGTAGTTAGAAGGGTTTAGAAACTAAGTACATGTGTTATTCCTTTATGATTAGGCTTTGAGGTATTTGTTTCGAATTCCAAGCAAACATTGCAATCAGGTATGAGGATTGTATGTTGCTTGTGTATATATAGGCTTAGAATTGGTTAAAATGAACTTAATACATATTTAGCCTAAATAAATATGCTACGTATGCTTAGTTAAGCCCAAGAGACTAGGAGAACTAGACCTTAAGATGGTACCCCAGTGATTATAATGCGACGGTGTCCTGATTGGAGTCTCACTTTGAAATGGTTTCGATAGATTAGGTGTTCCTTAGTTCCTAAGGTATTGGGGAGGACCATATATATATATATTTATATATATATTGCGTGTAGAAGTTATGAGTAACTATAATTTCTAGGATGTTGGAATTGTGTTACTTGTCGGGCCTAAACAAAGATAATAAATGGAGGTTGTGCATTTAGTTATATTGAATTGTTAATGTATGTGTTTATACATTATTGTGTGAACATGTGCATATGATTTGTATATCTTATATTAAGCTTTACTTATCTTGCTGGGGATTTGTTGTCTTAGTATAAGGTTCCTTGAAATATTTTGTAATTGAATTGTGATTTTAACTTTATTTCATGAAATAAAGTAATTTAAGTGTTGATCTTTATGTATTATTGAGGAGATATTAGTAGGTTGTAATCTAAATGCCTAACGTTTTAATAGAATATAGGAACATGTAACATGCTATAATTTCCTAAGGTCTTGGGCATTATATATATATAAACACACTGTATTAATAGTTAGGGATGAGTGAGCACAATGTAGGTAGGATATGATGCCTTACCCTTATCCTTATCCTTACCCTTACCCTTACCCTTACCCTTACTCTTACCTATACCTTACTTTATAATTATAAGTTCCAAAATTTTATACCTGAAATCTACCTTGTAATACATTAGAACCGCCCTATACCTTATAAATTCTATAGGGTTACAGGGTACCCTATCGAACTTGCATTTTTTTTTTTTTACCTTATTCTCTTTCAAAATATTATGCAAATACAAAATCAATATCAAATATGTAACTACACTAATTGACCAAATAATAATAAGTTGAAAGATTCTTATACTTGCAAAACATTTAATTGTAATAATATGAAATTTTAGTAGATAAAATGGAGAAGAGAATATTCATATAATAAGAAATATTCAACCTTTGGCTGGTTCATGCTAATTTTTTTTTTTTATCTATGCTTTTCGAATCAACAAAATAAAATTTTTAGCAAATCATAAAATTGTGATAAACAATACAAAAGCCATATTGTGAGTAACTTCAATAAAATATATATTGGACAATGAGTTAAAAATTAAGATATTTTTAGTATCTAACTATATTAAGGTTGGTAAAAGAGGCAAAAAGTAACATAAAAATGGGATAATAAGAAAAGAGAAAAGGTTTCACCAAAAAATAAATAAATAAATAAAAACAAGAATAAGAGATAGAAACAAGACAATAGACCCAAGAATATGTAGTTTTAGAATTTTATTATAGATTGGGCTTTTATCGTCGTTTTCTTTGAGGTTAAAAGGATACAATAGTATAAATTTTTTATTTGTTAGAATTATTTAATTATTATTACAAGGTAAATATAGGGTATTATAAAATTTGTACCCTATACACTCTAGATCATAGCTTTTAGAATGGGTACAAATCACCCCGATATCATACTTGTACTCTAACCTATAAGAGTAAATTCTCGAAAATTACTATCCGAAACTTACTCTGCGAATCTCTTTACCTACCCAGAACTTACCTAGAGGAGCAATCTTGTATAATAAGGTTCCGATGAATACCTTGTATAATAAGGTTATCTATACATCCTTATTAATAGCGGTTGAATTAAACCTACTAGCATATGAACCTTCGACCTTTTCTTGAAATGGACTTAATTTATGTTTGGTGATGCATTCCAAATGTAGCATTTGAAAGACCATCCATGATATGTATTATACCTCAAAATTCCCTAGGCTAGAGTAGAATGGCAATTAGTACAATGAATACTATAGCGTTTGAAATGAAATTTTACTATTTGCATAAAATAATTCAACCTGCCATTTCTATATATCCTCAAAACAATTATAAAAAAATATAATATGTATAATATTCTCAAATAGAATGCGAAGAAACTCTAACCATCAAAAAACCTTTTAGTGTAATGATTTAAAGCATATTTAATAGAGAGCTTTTATAAGATAAATGACCTCTTAAAAAGCAATTGTACCAAGAACAAAAACACGAGGAGCTTGGATCGTTACCATAAGATTGTCATAGATGAGCCATATTATTTCCTGTTAATCTTCTTGTGAAGATTAAGCAGAAGTATATGAAAGACTAGCTTCTGCTGGTTGCATCTTCGGTGGTTGAACTTCAAGCAGTCTAAAGAGGTACTAAGTCGGATTTGAGAACATCTCGAAGCAGATGAAGGGAAAGATATCAATATCACATGTTGCATTAATTATTTTTCACTAGTATCAACCAAGAGCACGTTTGAAGCCACAAAATTTTATTGCAGTCGAATCGTTGTGGTTATGAAGCTAAGGTCATACTAGGGCAACTGTCAACTGCACAAGCCAAGATATCTCTATAATCTCTAGAAATGGTAAAGGAGTCGTAAACTTTGCCATCTCTGCTCCTCTTGTACTCGAACAGCAAATTTGAATGGTCGTGCGCTGTAAACTTAACGAACCCATAATCGTAGTCCTTGACCAAACTCCATGTGGTATTCAGGGTGGTAAATTCCGCAAGGCCAGCTCCACCACCTCCGGCCACCACATGAATTGTACCATTTAGAGTTCCTTTGTAGTGATGTTTCTCTTGATTGGTGCATATATTCTGTTTCAAGAGGAAACCAAGCTTAGTCTCTTGAAACGATACATCTTATTCTCAATAATTATCTTGAATGAAGCAAATTGAAAATGTAGCTAAAGAGTACCTGGTAAATAGGACATGTCCTTTCATAATTATGTACATGGCCATAAAGGGCAATATCAACCTTATACTTCTGCCACAATTTTTGGAGGCTCTCCCTTCCCATTGGTTCTGCAAAAGATCCATCCACAGCATAAAACTCGGCCGAAGAATAACCAAGAACCCGGTGTGCAAGGAATATCAACCAAGGTTGCTTTCGTCTATCGACAGATGCTAGACAACGCTCAATGAACTCATATTGTTCTGTTCCCTCCCTCCAATCATGCTCCGTGTCAGCAATGCAAAACCGGAACATACCATAATCAGTAGAATACCTATTATCATATGGAAAGGGAACAAATTTAAGCCTACATCCCGAAAATCAAGTTTAAAATGCATTTTAGAACTAACTATTGGACTTTGTTCATACCAAAACTTAGCCCTGTTCACTGCAGGAACATAAAACATTGTTTCAGCCGGCACACCACATTCCCCTCCTGAGTCTTTGTTCCCATAGAAGGACCCAGTCCCTGGCCAGTCACGTTCATGGTTACCACTGAAAAAGCAAATTAGAAGCCACACATTAGAGTTAAGTTTCTGAAACATTGTCAACGAGCGAAATAAATATGCCTCAGCTGAAGAACACCTTGATGCCAGAAACAGTCGGACAAAGGCATAATCAACTTAAGCCAAAAAAATGCTGAAGGTAAAAAAAAAAAAAAAAGAATGTTCGCATAAGAAACCTTGCAATCATGTATGGAACAGTCGAGGCAATTGGCTCGACCTGTGCAGTAAACTGATCCCATTGCGAGAGGTATCCATTTGCATAGCATATATCCCCAATGTGAAAGACTATATCAATGTTTTTCAAATCTTTCACAAGCTGGTAAGTGGTATTGAGTGAGCCGTACTGGAAATTGTTGTATTCATTTGAACCATCAGCTTCATCCTGCAAGGCCATATTACTTTCATTAATTGGCCCCCCACCACCACCACCACAAACAACAACAGCAAAATGTAAAAAATTAAAAATAATAAAAAAAAAATCCCTTCAGATTACTAGTAGTTGGAATGATTTACGTTGAAAAGACTAACGCAGATAACCATAAAACCCCTAATTTTTCAGGCAAGCTGCATCCTCTAACTAGGACTGTCTCCATTTTTGAGGAAGAAACAAAGAGAAGTATATTTATTAAACTTCTCAGAGCTTTCCATCTGATTGGCCCAACAAGAAATATGAGTTTACGTCAGCATGATTTTTAAATCTTCAAATGTCCAATAGATGGCATTCGACAAAATCAAAACAATTGTCTACTTAATAGAAGGGGATCAGCATGTAAGTAAACCCTCCAATGCAGGTTTCTTTCTTTTGTGGGTGGGGGGGTGGGTTGTGGAGGGGGCCGCCTATATAAGTTTCCATAACTTGAATTAGAAGGGAAATTAAGACATTCATCAAGGTATCTAGCACACTTCCATCATATACGAACATATAAGAAGCTTGGACCAATTTACTTGTGAGATTTCGGCATGGACTTCTTGTAACAAGAAAAGTATACATTTAATCATCATTTAGCTACCTTTTTATTTAAATCCTCTAACTGTTTCTTTTCTCCTATTTGAGTTCTCAACTTTTCCAACTTTTATGAAAATACTTCCATCAACTGCATAAATTTTTTGTTCATCCTTAACATATGTGAGCTTCTAATTGGTCTACAATGATTAATTTAATAAAATAATAATTTAAATAGTTTATTTAAATATAATATTAAATATATATAATTGCACAATATAATGAACAAATAATAATAACTAAAAAGAAAAAGAAAAAGGGGGGATGCAAGAATTTGTACCAACCCAGCCATGTTGATCGACCAACACAAGACCAATAGAAAAATCGATATATGTCAATAATGGGCAGAAAATTTAGCAAATTTGACAAAAATCCATTTTTTGTAATATTTGGAATAAGTTAAGGACTAAAATTTGAAAAAAAAAAAAAAGTTGGAAAACTCACATAGAAAAGTAAGTAAATACTATATGTACTTTCCCCAAAATATTACTAGATATTAAATGAAGGAGAAGAACTAAGAAATATTATTGGAAAAAAATAATTTACCGTCAAACTAGTAGACCCTTCCCGACTACTACTCCCGCTAATTTATTAGGTTTAAAATTGTTGAATTTCGCATCAAGCTTCAAAACTTATATTGGTGTAAGCTTCTATATTTAATTACTTAACACTTTCCCTTTTAATTTGGTATGAACATTTAAGTAAGGACCATTACATAGAAATAATAGAGTAAAACGAAAACACAACGAATCGAAATTAGGACCTTCCTATCTAATATGATGTTGAACTTAGATCCAAAACCAAAACCAATTAATGATTGTGCTTAATCATCCGCCTAAGCATATAGAGTTTGAATAATTTTAGATGAACGGGTTTGTTACGCTATAAATTGAAATCCTATCATCAAATGATATATGCTTTATTGGGGAGAGAAAATCAAACCTTTCCCATGTCTCCAAAAATTACAACACGTTGCAAGGATTTTTCACCGGGAAATGGAGATGCTCTGAAATGGTATTCCTGGCTCCATATATAGGTATCATTCATCAGTCTATGCCCCAACTTGTAATAGTACCTATATTTCCAATAAATGAGCATTTCAGTTTGATTATCAGAGTCCATATGAAAGTAATCAGTGAGGAGAACTGAAGATACATATATTCTTCATAAAGGTTTTTGTAGATAAATCTAGGTTGTGTGGATTCGCTTTACAATAGCTACCATAGAGTAAAACAGTAACATAGCAAGTTTCCTTTCTTGACTTTGCTTAAGAAACATGTTTCTGTATCTCTTGGATCACAATAGTAAAATGAAGTTCCTATTTTCCCTTAAAAAGGGGAAGTAGTACCCACATTACTAAGGAGCAAGGAACCTGGACAAACATTACTGTTTTGGACGACAGCTAGAGAAATGGATTGCTGGATAATGCTATGATCTGAAGTAAAACATATTCTGGCCATAAGCATGTAACTTACACTCTGTTGGGCCACAAGTGCTTCAGAAAGCTAGTGTGTATGAATCCAGGATCACGCCAGCCCACTGTTCTAGCAGGTGCACCTGCAAAAGCAATTTGTTATGGAAGGGTCTCATCAGACGAATGCCGGGAATCGGAGTGGTACGTTCTGCATGCTCCCGACTCCATAGAATGTAGGTTACATGCTTCATATACATAAACCGAGTTAAGATTCATGTGTCCAAGAATTCTGACAATCATGAACTAATAATCAATAGACTTGAGTGCAGAGCCACAACAAAATAATAGGAGGCTCTAAATGCACATAACTAGCACCAACGAGATGATGCTAGCAGATGCTGTTTCTAAGGCAACCTTAGCTCCACCTTCCCGCTGCTTTAAGCACCGTTCTTTAGCAGAAAAAGCATTATGACTTGCAACTTAGGTAACTCATTTTAGTAAGTTTTTTGACTGATTTTAGACTGCTAATCCATCCTAGATGCATCCCATATTGCAGCTATGAGTCAGGTTACTATGTATATAATCAGGCTGATCTCCACTTGTCAAAAGGTGATCATTTAAACATTATAAGCCCCTTATGAGATATCACCTACAAGCTCATATGAAAACGTGACTGCTAATTTTTTAAAAACGATGTGCTATTATTGATACTCATACGTCATTCACCACAATACGTGACTTATTAGTACCACTAAATCTTTTTTCCATTAGCTATGCATGCGGAGATCTATAAGCACAGACAAGTTTACATTCACACACATACACAAAGCATTGTGCCATGTGACCTATATAAAACTGTCCCCATGGATTTCTCTGCGTTGAGGAACTTATGCACAACACTCACTGCATGGATGCAACTGAAGAGGAAGATTTACGCACCACACATGCTTCCTCTGTCAAAAGTTAACGTTCCTGCTGGGGATTGCATTTTTTCCCCTCCTTGTGGACCCCACTCAACAAATGGTTCTGCTTCTCTTAGGCCATATCCACTAGTCCATGTCACAGTCATCTGGTATCAAATCAAAAGGGAACTTCAGCAACCTGGAAATACTCTTTGTGATAAAATAAATGAACTAACTATAGAGATTGAATGCGAAGGCATAAGTTGATAGCCCAACGGTTGGCATTTGGAGAAAGAAAAGTCAGCCGGTTCAAACAACCAAAAAGATTGGTGCTCTACAATGTAGAAAAGGAACAATGTAAATTTCTTAGTACTAATTGAACATACTTCATTCCATTCTTTTCCTTGTGCTAGGCGGGGATAAACTGGGGCTTTTGGATTTGCAAAGGAAATTGTATTTGAGATTGCTACCAGCTTCGGCTGTAGTGCATCCAAAATCATAAAACACCGTGAGAAGCATCAAATGACATAGCAAAGGAGTGCTTTGCAAGGAAGACAGAAGTTAAAAATTAAAAAAAAAAGAGAGGTAAAGTTACAAATTTAGCAACTGCAAATTAATTAAAGGTCAAGCCATACGAATGAAACAACTGTGTAATCCCCTCATTCAGTCGATTTATAGCAGCATTATTTGTAACCAATATTGAGACCTACCTTTTGCGTTCCACCAGAAAACAAAGCAAAAGAGAAGTCATATCTCTGGTTGATCAACTGAAGCTTCAGGGACCCTTTTCCAGTATGCTTGTAGCTGGGGCTTGCGTAATTTGCACACTGATACTGCAGATGGGGGGATACAGATCCCAATGAAGTTTAATTTACATCCACAACTCGACAAAGCAAACAACCAACACATGGTAGATAATTCGATAACAAATAGCGTCACAAACCTTAATAGGTGAAGAGCACAGCACAGGGGGATGAACTGTTGGATTCGTGGCGGGGCAGGCAGATGCACTACACATGAAGTAGGAACAGAATTGTGCACATTATGAAGATATTAATGTCGAATGAGGATAATATCAGTTATGCGCTGTACAGTGAAAGGAATTCCAAATATACAAGTTGCATTGATTCAAAACGAGGCAAAGTACTTGAATTTCGCTGGGGAAAACACCCCAATCCAATCATCATTTGATGGGTTTGAAGAGCTATACTCCAAAGTCACCCATTCGGAGTTCTGTCCCTGTAACAATTAATAAACCTTAAAAAACTAAACTCAACAGCATCTTTTTTCCACTCTGTACACAATTGAAATCTGATCCTGACCCATCAATCCTACTTCTTAGTAATCTTAAGAAATACAAAAACTAAACACAGAAAAGCTCAAAGATCACAACTTTATAAAAGAAAGCACTGAGCTTTAATAGTGTTAAAACTTGCCTTTAATCCAAGAACAGAAGGAGATGCTTTAACATAGGCTTTTTGGTCAAGAGCTAATGCTGTGGCGTGTACGGCTATTCTAGATAAAGGTTGGTCTCCATGTGATCTCACTTCCTTAAAGTTAAAACTTGATAAAACCGTTGACACAATAAGTAGCAAGTTCCACACTTGAACTCTCATCCCACTGGACTTCTGCGGTCAAGAAAACAGATATAGAACACGTATATACCAGAAATGGAGAAGCTGTTTTCCTTCAAAATAGGAGTGAAGTTATGCGACCACCAATCATATAATGCTACGTTTAAATAAATATCTGATCTTCTTTTTAAATTTTTCTCGTAAAATTAAAGAAAACACGACCTATTAAAAAAAAAAAAAATCAGTGACCAATTTAAAACTATTATTTCTTTTCACCAACCCTCCAATTCAAATTGTCCCCCTACACGTTGAATTATGAGGGAAAAAAGGGTCAAAGACAGAGAAAATACCTTTTGCAAATTGCAGAGAGATGGAGTTTGAATTGGTGGTATAGGATTTTGGTTATCTAAACATTAGTGTAGTGTCATACATTGGGACTCGAGCAGGAGAGAAATTTGTGTGAAAAAGGATGGTGGTCAACTCTCATGGGCAACATGGAAAAGGATATGCTTGGGGTACAGAATAAAGATGCCGTTAACAATTAGTAATATCCTCTAATACAATTTTTTTAATTTTGATATATATTTAGTAAGATTATTATGATTTATCGGTATAAATAATGCAAGTGGTGGTAGGGGTTGGTGGACTAAAAGAGAGAGTGAACACGGAGGAGGGTTTAAACATAAACAGTGCTTGCTGTAGCAGGGCAACTGGAGTGGCTTTTTTGTTTTATCGGATCATCTGCAACACTCGAAGCTTAGCACGAGCCCCAATGTGAAGCTCCCCAGCCGAACTGCTTGCTGCATTGGAGATGGATGACTTGGCATCTCCTATTGAATGCACGTCACTCTGTGTAGTAACGTGACGAAATAGAGGCCAACGTATACTCTGCAAATTTCCAACGTCTACTAAATTTAAAATGGTAAAAATAGCGTGCAGTTTGTAATTCTTTTTAAATTTTTTTTCACTATAAAAATAGATAATTCAAGTATATTTGTAAACATAATAAAATTTATCACAATTTACCTAAGTACATACACTCTCCTTATTTGAAAATTAAAAAAAAACTTACGAATCTCAATAATTCTTAAAATTTACTATCATTTGAATACTTACAAAATAATCAAAATTTTCTAATATCCCTCAAATTTTCTATTATGAACCAAAACGCATAAAATTTTAATCTAGCATTCAATGTCAATCAAAATTCAAGAAACGTGATGCTTTCTTATTTATAATATCCTACTAATTTTGCACATAAACATTCAACAAAACACTTCAATTGAAGTAACTCCTTCTCAACCTTTCATTTGATCAATCATCATGAACACTAGGAAGCACGGGTTCACAATATCCACAATATTTTACACAAATAAATTTGGAGGATGAAGATGATAACAATACCGAAAGAGATTATCATCGTAAGAAAAAATAGGAGAAGATTGATGATAAACTTCTTATTTATGCATGGTTAAAAGTTAATAAAGGCCCAATTATTGGACATAACCAACTATTGCAAGCTTTTTAACAAGAAGTCTACGAAAACTTTGAAAAAGGTCAGGCTTACGAGAAAGATAAAAATCCACAAAAGCGAACTTGTCAATAATGTAAGGCTTGATAGCATAAAATCTTAAAGGATATCGTAAAATCCGAAGCTCACTATGACCAAATAAAACGACAAGGACAAAGTGGGAAGAATAAGCAAGATTATGTAAAAGATATACACAATCTATTCAAACAAAATGAGAAAAAACAATGCATGGTGGAGCATTGTTGGTTGATCTTACATAATGAACTAAAATAGAGGTGTGAAATTAGATGGGCTGAGAAAAGCTAAAGTAAGCAAACGAAATTAGGTAAAGCTCGAGTATATACTAGTTCATCTTCAAATAGTGATGCACTAGTGAATGAGTATGTTATCAAACAAGTTGTATGTCCTATTGGTAGAGTAGTAGCCAAAAGGATAAGTAAAAGTAAGATAGAAAATAGTAAGGTAATGGAAGGACTAATTCAAAAGGTAGAAGACTTACGTGGCCCAAATTAGGAGAGACTTAAGGTCTTGCATAAATTTATTGAAATTCAAAAACAAAAGGAATGCCAAAAGTAGCTTGAGTGGGAGAAAGGGATTATGTTTACAGATACATCATCAATGGATGAAACCCAAAGGCAATAGATCAAGGAGACGATGCATAAGGAGATATTGATAAACAGAAGCAATCAATAGTCTTTTTTAGTTAGTAATTGTGTTAGTTCCCACTGGAATTTATCGTTATGAGATTATGTAAAAGCCAAATGGGTGAATAAATTTATTTCAACCATTGTACCAATTTCCAATATTTTGCAAGTATCCAAATTATTTCAAAATACAAAATGTAGCCATTATGGAGGTGACTATTATAATAATATCCATGAATCAATAAATTCCAAAAATTAGTCGTTCTAAAAGTGAACGTTGTAATAGCATCCATCTGTCAATCAATTAAAAAACTAGCCATTGTAAAGGTAACCGTTACAATAGTATCTAATAGTAAGTCAATCCAAAAAACTAGTCATTGTAAAAGTAGCTATTGATTAACTTTTATATATAGCATGCAAACACATACTTCACTATGCATCATCTATTTCTCATTTCCATGCAAAGTAACTCCATTCCCCTCTTTCTCCTACAATCACGTTAGCTTTGGCTCTAAGATGAAAAGAATATATACCGAAGAAACTGAAGAAATATTTCTTTTTGTGGCCAAATAGGTAGAGCTAATGGATTCCTTATGTAAAAATGTGCCCATAGCTATGTGGGACTTCTTCGCAAAGAAGACAAAAGAGAAAATACATAGATAGAGGCCGAGTTGAAGGATACAATCATTTATATAGCAACTACTTCTTAGATAATCCGATGTATACTGACGAGCAATTTTGACAAAGATTCTATATGAGGAAAGCTCCATTCCTTCGTATTGTACAAGCACTTGAAGATTATTCTCCTTTTTTTAAACAAAAGGGGTATGTTGTTGATAAACTTAGCGCCTCACCATTATAAAAGTGCACCGCAACTATCTAAATGTTAGCGTATGGAGTAGCAGGAGATACTTTAGATGACTACTGCATATGGGTGAAAGGACGAAAATAAGATGTGTAAAGGAATTTGTTTAAGACATTATTACTTGTTTCAGTGATGAGCACTTACATAGGCCTACTCTTGCTAATATCGAGCACTTACTTAACATTGCAAAGTAACATGAATTTCTAAGTGTGTTAAGAAGTACTGATTGTATCCATGAGGAGTGGAAAAAATGTCTAGTTACATAGTAAGGCACGTATACTCAAGGTGATTATGGTTCTCCAATAATCATGCTTGAGGTTGTAGCTTCATATGATACTTGAATAAGCATGCATTTTTTGGCATCCTAAGCACTAATAATGATATTAATGTACTAGAGTGTTCACCTCTTTTTGATGACATCTTAGAGGGACAAGCTCCAGCATCTTATTATACCATCAACAAAAAAGACTACAATATAGGATATTATCTTATAGATGGTATGTATTCGAAACGATCAATCTTTGTCAAGTCAATTTCATACCCACATGATCTAAAGGAGCAACTAGTCTCTAAGCACCAAGAAAGATGCAAAAAGGATGTTGAGTGGGCTTTTGGAGTATTATAGTCCAATTTCCATATTGTTTGTGGACTATCATGTTTTTAGGATCAAGAAGATGTAGGGAAAATTATAAGAGCATGCATAATTCTACATAATATGATTGTTGAGGATGAAAGGAATAACTATAATTTCAATTTCGAAGTTTCGAATTATGAGTCAGGAGAGACTAGTGATCCATCATCTCATATTTCCCACAATTATATTGTAGATTGTACAACACATATTGTGATACATTTAGAAAAGTATAGAATGATAGAGGAAACAAAGATAGGTATATTTTGTGATACGATGAAATTCAAAATCTATAAAATTTGATTGAAAAAAATGTAGTTGTTTTATTTTTCTATCAATAATACTCCCCTATTACCACATGTGAAAGAGAGAAAGTCCAAATAATTTTTATTACTTAACTATACACTCACCACCTATAAGATAGAGAATAGAAGAGATTAGGCGAAAATCCCACTTTATCTTAAAGTACTTTTAAGTTAGATTGTTACAACACATGGTTTAAACTACTTTTAGGTTAACAATATAGATAAATATAAATATACAATCTATAACATTAAAACATAAGGGATTGATTTTGGAATTACACATTTAGAAACTCAACTTTTTACTAATAAATTTCTATAAACACCCTCCAAAGTCCAATAAAACCAGTAAATTCTTCACTTTGGAAACATTACTTTCTCTACTTTATGTAAAGAGACTAAGCTTTAGCAAATCAGTGTTAAGAAATCAGAAAATTTTCCAACTTTTATAGTAGATTTCATCTTCAACATACATAATGTTTCGTTTTTTATTTCAAGCATGTTGATCTAGCATATTATATAACCGATGATTGTATAATAAGATTATAATTGCAAAGAGGTGCAAGACAGGTATTTTATTTTCTATAAACAAGCGTGGGATTTATTCTAGTTGAAGATAAAAGGATAGTAGTGAGTGGTGAGCGTGCGTTGTCCATGTACATTGTACATTGCGTGTAAAGTCCGGAATACGTGAAAGGTCGATCCCGTTTCCGATTTGGAAATTCGATGCCCATGAATGTGACTTGCTTTGTCGTTAGAATTCGTGGGCCACATTTGCGCCAACAGTCTTGCACGCGACCCGCTCCGGTCTCGTCCATTATTGACTAACTGACGATAATGTATGCATCATTTGAGGTTCCGTTCATATTTTCGTAAGGAAAATATTAACAAGCACGAGGAAAATGGGAACTCTGTTAAGATTACTCCTATTGTTCATCATATGTTACTATCACGTACCATGATATTAAATGCAAATTCTCTTTTCTTTTTCTTTTTCTTTTTCTTTTTCTTTTTCCAATTTTCGTTGGAATCATTGAAGTACTAAATGGATATATGCGCTTAAGAAAAGATGTTAAACATAAACTACATTAAGTGTCATGTTTATTATATTGGAATAGTTTAAAATAGACCAGCATCGAATAAAATTAAATTAAATAAATTAGAATGAAATAAAGAGTGGAATGAATCGATTCATATGTTTGGTAATGTCATACGATAGAATGAAATGAAATGTGTATATCATAATAATTGTTATAACTAAATTGAATGTTAAATAAATAATTTAATTAATAATAATATATGTGGAAGGAACAAAAATATCAATTCTACAAATTCATTCTTTTAAGTCGAAATTACTTATTCCATGAAATTATGATTTTAGTTTTTAAATACGCTTTCGAACGTAGGAAAACAGAATGAAACTCAGAATTATGATTTCATTTCGATTCATTTTTTCGTACTAAACATGACATAAAAGTTTATACAAAAGAGAAAGAGACCTTGCTAGTTTGCCCATTTAATTTCTTGGAATTTAATCTTCATACATAAAATGAAAAACATGATATATAAGAAAGTAAAAATTACTAAAATGAAGAAAACTTATTGGTTTATTCATATTAATCTTCATCTATATATGTTATAAAAGAATATACTTTTGTTTTGATGGATAGTTGAAATAATTCAATGATAATAAAAAATGGAAAAAATAATTTAATATTTATTAGGTGCAACATCGAAATCAATTCCATATAGCTTAATAATATAAAAGTCTGAGAGAAACCAAAGTGAACTCACATATGAATTGAGCAAAAACTTGATTTCTTAGCGACGCCTGACGTCTGACATATGAATCCAACATTCTTTCAAAAAATCCTAGAATGATCCTATGCACAGTTTATCTTTGACCCGTTACCATGGGAGGTACATCCATGGGAGGCACATGTGCCAGCCATACTCGACAATCCACAAGTACTTTGTTTAGGTTTCCTCGAATAGCTGCTTACAGCTGGCAACTTGAGATACTAGCAGTTAATTCATACCCATCTACGTTGACCAAAATAATAATATTAATTTCATACCCATTCCTATGTTACATTTGATTAACTTTATAATCTAGAGCTATACTATGGATGGTTGACAGAATATTTATTCCATAAAATTATTATTGTTCCAAAATAAAGAATTTTTTTTATAGGATCAAAAGAATAATTATTTTTTATATTTTCCCAAATATTTCAAATCTACTTGTAAGACCTATAAGGAACTATAAATAATTATTATTTCTTTATCATATCCTTTAGAAATTTGTAACTTTATTTCTACTTTGTTATAATCCACAATCCAAACGTGTCACTAATAAATATGGAATAAGATGTATAGATTGTAAGTCTATATGTTTTAATTAAGTTAATTGTTAGTTTTTTTTGTTTAAATTGTAACTTAATTAAGTTATTTCTATTTTAAGCAAGTCATTTGAATCTTTTATATTTATACCATCTAAATCTTCTTAGATAAAAAAAGAATAAAAAAGAAAAACACAGAAGGTGGTATTTAGTTTATGCTCCTACACAAATATAAAGGTTTTAAATGATTCACTTAGTATCCACTTGTTTTTAGGAATAAAAAAGAGGAGAAAAATTGTTGCTTAGAAATAACTATTGTCTAGAATAAGTAAGTAATATATATTTCATTATTTACTTTCTATAAGTCTTTGTCTAGGAAACATAATTCTATTGATTACATTATATTATTATATTACATTACTAAGTTGAGAATAACATTAAAAAACAAAACCCTATGACCTTATTTGATAAGGTGTCATCATTGATACTAACCTATTCCACCATTGCATCACCTTCCACATCTCATCACTTCCACTACTACTACTACCACATTACCATACTAGCATTAGCACTATTATTATGACTTTATACCAAATGGTCCAATGTCGCTGCCATCACTACAAGCTTTGCCATTGCCACCACTACATAGCCATTGCTCCCACCAACATTAAATTGTGGTGGTGGTTATGTTATGCAATGGTATTAGCATTAGTAATGGTAATATTGGTGCAAGGGTAAGGTGTTCATAGCGCTAAGGTCACCATTATTTCATTTTACTTTTTTTATGGCTTCTAGTTACAAAGAACATAACCTATTTGCCTAATCCCTTGACATATTTATTTCCAAATAAGATCAAGAAAGCCCCTTTAAGTGTCATATATATAGAAGCCTAATGACATAATCCTTCTTTTTCCTTTGCTTTACTAGAAAGGCTCCCACTTTCTTCATCGATTGATAATCGACATTTAGTACACTTTCAACTTAATCTAATGGCCTATCTATCAGGCACCAATAAATAAGGCATTAGTGATGATGGTGGCATAATAGCAACAGTATCAGTAATGAGATTACTGTCACGCCCTGAAGTAGTAGAATTGTAACAGTCATGCCGTGTAAACTATCCTAAGATAGAAGTTGACCTTACAACCGCTATCTTAGACTTAATCTATACAAGGCGTCTACGATTACCCCGCTTTAAAATAAATAGTTTGTAATTTAAATAAATCATTTACCTATGAAAGTGAGGAAATATATATATATACACTATAATTCAGTTATTGCAATTAAAGTTTACAATAATTCTCCGTAATATATTTCCCAGTTATTACATTATTCAGAAATGAAAAGTAATTCTAAAATAAAAGCTTAGACCTTAAAAATATGTGTTTATTCTTCAATGTTTTTCCTCACTCCCCAGGATTTAGCAGTTGCTAGCTTCAGAGTAGTTGTTTGCCGTTTCTTAGCCAGCACCTACATGACGTATATAGAGATGTGAGCAACCACAGCTCAGTAAGTTAGGATGGAGGACTTAAAACTATACCATAAACACAACAAGGTTATCAACCAACTTATTAAATGCAATGCATGTTCAAGCAAATGTCATCGCACGATGTTGTCTGGCCTGTCTGAGGAGTTGCTATTAATGCAACAGCTCACGACCAAACTCAGGCTTGTGTAATGGAGACCTTGCTCTTCCCGCGAGTACCTTCGAACCATTGTCTTCACTCTCGCCGCGACCTCCTCTCCTGTTACTTAGTTCGACTAAGGATGAAGAAGGGACCATTTTGCAATCTTGTGCTATCCCTTTCGAAGGAATCGGTATTTGGCTGGAGAGTCCTAAGTTCCCCTAATAGGTTGCCATGTAGGTCCGATTATGATTGTAGGTCTTATATTTGATTAGGTCCAGTTTAGGGTGATCAATCATTTCATACAAACCATACAATACAAACCAAGACAATAGACGGAATCATAACATCACTCATAATCAAGCACATGCACACATCCAACTATCTAACAACACAATCAAGCATAATCTTAAGCCTCCAAAATACAGTATCGTATTAATCCCAACTTACCTCGACTCCTCGCTCACTCACTCGAGGTCCGACTTGCTCAGGCCATCGCTGATCATCCCTATAACATAAACGTGGTTTCAATTTTTCATATAACTGTTATAGGTTCGTTTTATCCTATAACACTTATTGTTATGTTTTGTTTCGGGTTTAATATGCCTAATTATCTAGGTCTTAAGTCTTTTACAATTATTTTAGGTTTGGGGTTAGGTTCGGGTTCGGTTTCTGGATCAATTTCTAAATTAGGTTTTAGTTTGATTTCTAAGTATTATTTTATACTCGAACCCTAGAAATTCGTTTCAACTCATAATGTGAAATTAATTACATTACTTCCCGATCTCCTAAATATCATCATTATCTCTAATTAATATTTTATTCCACCCGGTACACTTAAATCCTTATTAGTGTACTGAATTTACTCTTGATGTGAGAAATTTTTTATATTTTTCATATAATTACATAAATTTAAGTTTTCTATCAAATTTATTGTATATTTTTATTATTATCATAATATCAATTTTTATTCTAATATTTTCTATTTATTATATTTCTAATAATTGTGTATTATGTACTATTACTTACTATGTACATAATACACATATAATATTTTTATCACTCTAATTGCTATCTCTCAACATCAATTATCATTTCAAAATGTCTAAATTCATCCTAAATTAGATTTTATACCTAATTACCTTAATTTACAAAATTAACTTAAAATTTACTATTTTTCCTATTACTCATTTACTACATAATTAACCTAATAATTACATCTAACACCTTAAATGCTACAAGTATCATAATTCATCAGATTTCATCATCCTAAAACATATAATTATTCACTAAAACATATAATTATTCACTAAATCATTAATTAACCATTTAATTACTTTATTAACCCTAAATTACCCATTTTATGCTTCATTTTAAGGCCTAAAAATTTAGAAAATTAATTTTTGAAAACAGGCTTCATAACAATATTATATATCATCTAATTAATCTACACAAAAATTTTAGTTTCAAAACTACACTCCTAAGGTCATTTATTTCTAAACCGAAACATGCTCGGTTTTGCACGATTTCTTAAGGACCATATATTACGAGACATATTTTTATCAAAATAATATTTTTCCTAAAAACTACATACAAAAATATTCCATAATAACAAGTTTCATAATTTTCTAAAAATATTTACTATTTTTTCAAAATTACACAAAATCGGGCAAGAAATCGAACTCACTGATTTGGGTGACTCTGGCCACCGTCGGTGACCATGAGTGTGTCGGCCCACCTGGGCATTGCTACCACTGTGTGGTGGTGGTGGCCGTCCACTCCCAGCTGTTCTTCGGGTCTGGGTTCTCCTTTGTGGCCCTAACTGTACAGTTTTCCTTTTCTTTTCTTTTTTTCTTTGGTTTTTCTCTTAATTTTCACCTCTCCCTAATTTTCTCTGATTTCTAACTGTCCAAATGAGCTTCTGAATTTTTCTTGTTATTTATAGGACTTTGTGGTAATTAATATGCATTAAATTAGACAAGACATTGTCCAAATCCCTTAATTTTTGGCTTTTGTGTTGCTCTAATTTAATTGACTGATTTTTTCTTATTTTTCCCAGCTTCCATGACCCAATTCTGGATCATTCCTTATTTTTCCTGATTTTTCTTGATTTTTCCTTAATTAAATATAAATTTTCTTTAAGTATTTCTTATTATTTTAGCACATTTCGCGTATTTTAAATAGTTACACATATTTTTGCCTATATGTAAATTCATATTTGGTACAAATAAATATTCCTACATATCATTTAGGTCATTTTATGATTTTTAGTATACATATAATTTATCTCTAGCGATTCATTAATTATTGAAATGTATTTTACGCATTTTCGATGAATGACGAGTTATAAACTTAAAATTTGGAATTTTTATAATCTTTTATTTTATTGCTTATTTTCTTAAATTCAAACCTATGGGATCATTTTACTAATATTTCTAGTTTTTACTTTATAATTTAGGCTCGATCAGTTTTTTTAACTGATCGAAACCTCGAATTGTTAATTTTAGGGCTTATAATAGCTATAGTCCGGATAACCCATATATAGTGAGTAAAAGTACTATACTATTACGAGCTATCGACTCACAAGAAAAGAGCCCAGCTCCATCCATGTACATAACACAGAGCTACCTATGGCATCAACTTCGTAAAAAAAGCCCAACTTAAGCTTTCACTCCACTAATCTAAGCCTCGAGATCCTTCTTGAGAAGTTCCTTAGGTTTTCGTCCACAATCACTATGTTGATTTAAGCATCAAAATAACTGTGCTAGAACATAACGTCACTTCCATAGCCCTATTGCAATCTTTACCAACAAAATTAAAAAGATGACAATAATGATGAAGATCGCTATAATAGTAGCAGGTGCTGGGAATGGTGTTATTATTAGTCTACTGGTGGTAATGTGATAATGTTGTAGTAGTGATGTTAATGAAGGTAAAATTATCATATAATTATGATATCTATTCTTAGGAATTATTAATATTACCAAATAGAAGATAATAATTAATTTTCTTGGAGAAAGAAAAGAATAACTTAAGAAGTACTAAGTAATGTTATCCCAATAATAACTACTTTATTTCTTCTTTGTTATCTTAAAATAAAACCTCATTAAAATATAAAAGGTTTCATTGAATTTCAATATAAACTTTGGAAATTTAAATAATTTAATTAAAACATGAAGAACTTAATTGATTTTTGACATAAGTATAGGAAACTTTTGAAGTATTTTTTCCTTATAATTAAATTTGTTGTTAGTTATAAGTTGGGGTGTAAATAAACAAAGCTGGTTTGTAAGCCACTTGAGCTTAGCTCGAGTTTTATTCATATTCACTTTAATAATTGTCGAGCTTGAGTTCGAGTTACTTAAATAGTAAATCGAGCCGAGCTTGAGTTTTAAAATAATAAGCCCACTAGGATTGCGAGCCTATTAGAGCTTTGTGTAATTTTTAATATATTTTTAATTTATTAAGTATAAGCAAATATGATATTAGTTAGAGAAAATTTATAAAAAAGTTTAGACTTAATCAAGTTAATCGAGTCGAACTTGAACTTACTATATATGTTTTCGAGTTGAGTTCGAGCTTAAATTTTAAAGCTTGGTCGAGCTCAAACTTGAACTCGAGCTCCAGCCTTGAGTTTTAGAAACAAGTTCAAGCCTAATATTATTTGATTCAACTCAATTCGATTCAACTCAATTCGATTATATCCCTAGTTATAAGTAATCCTTTCATAAATGAGTTATAATCATTCAAACCTATTTATAACTAAGAATGCAATGATGGCGGTTTAGAGATGGATTTTCTAAAACTCAAACTCGCCCCATCTAAAACTCAAACTCGCCCCAACTCCTTAAAAGGGTTTTCAAAACTTGTGAAAAAACTTATAGGGTTTTTTATTATAAACTCATAACCCGCCTCGATATGGAATTATAAAACCCGAGACCCGACCTGCTCCAACCCATTTACATGTTGTTTGTTATCTTTTTTATTAGCAATAAAATGCTAAACAAAAGTAATTAATCACATCCAGTAGTCACAAGTACTAAATTTATTTTTAAGTTAAGATAAAGCAACATATGGATATATAGAACATGCTATAGTTTTCTTCCCTTTCTGTTCTAGACTTGTTGATTGCACCAAAAAACTGAGTTTCCTTCCTTCACTAAAAAAAATATTTTTAAACTCTATGGATCCCATTGTCAAAACAACTCTAGTAATAGTATATGTTTGGAGAAATGAAGGAAAATTTTTTAGTCTAAAACCTCATTTCTTCATTTATAATTTTAAGAAATAAAAGAAAATTTTTTAAGTCAATGATTAGTTACTTAACTTTATCTATATTATTTATTTATTATTCTTATCGGATCAAGTTTTCCAATTAATTTTTTTGGAATCATATAATATAATCCTATAAGCTATCAGGTTTTAATTCAATTCCAAAACCTAACCCCCTAAACCCTATAAGATTTGATCTTATTAATCGGCCGGATAACCTTCTATGATCCATTGCATTCCTATATATAACTGCGTTGAGAGGTGATAACCTAGGCCGTTTGCGAATTTCACTTAAAAATGGGTCATTAAATGGCATGGCGTCCACACACTGCTTAAAACCGACCAACTTAGTTTAAAATAGGAGTAAGGCTTTATGTTCATTTACGCTCTTCCATTATAGGAGCTATCCATATCCTACCCATATCAACTGATTACAAAGAATTAACTTACTTTAATTTGATGAGGTCTTTTCTTAATTTGCAATTCGCTCATAAAGACTTCAATTTAACGAAGATGTTTGTGTATTTTGCAATCATAAAACCCTTTCATTATATAATGAATTTACTTTGAATTTTGATTATGATGATTATTTTATACCTATTTATAGGTATATTTTTGGTGGATAAATATTTAAAGTGAGAAAACGTATGTACAAAATAAATGGATCAAGTAGTGCTAGATAAATATTTAAAGTGAATAAGCAAGTCGCATTATGACCTTGCTCAATCAATAATTGGTTTCAGCCCAAGTAGTGCTT
Organism: Lumnitzera racemosa; assembly: GCA_024138005.1. Lineage (NCBI taxonomy): Eukaryota > Viridiplantae > Streptophyta > Magnoliopsida > Myrtales > Combretaceae > Lumnitzera > Lumnitzera racemosa. Next base: position 38,205,291 of record JAMXBC010000006.1, on the reverse strand, counting down.
CAGGTTCATTTTTCCTAAACATAAACTAGTTTACATTGGCAAGCTCTATGGTGCTCCAACATCAAAATCAAAGAGGCATTACACACTTTAGAAACCTCTCTTATTCGATTGTACAGAGATCAGTTTCACCCCAACAACTACAAAGAGGTATTGACACCATATATTACAATTCCTCCTGCTTAGTTAATATCCAAACATCTAAAAACAAACAGCTAATTTCTTATTTAGTGTTATGAACCATATTTCATTGATGAAGTAATCTACACAATCAAGCATTCCCCCAATATGTCGTGATCGAGATATCAAGCACGCTACCATCAACTGGTGGAAGCAATCTCGTTAGCGGTAATAAATTTACTCACCTGATCGCTACGGACCTCCGCTGTTCACGGTGAATACTGTGAAAGCTGCATTTGCGGACTGTAAGTTGCCATAGAGGGAAGGACAACTCACAGCTGACTTCACAGTTCATCCAGACATTGATACACCAATCACTACTAACGAGCAGTAGTTTATCATTTTAGCCACCGATGATAATAATATGACAGAAAGCACTAAATATCTACTTATAGAGAGAAGTAAAGAGTAAGGATACGACGATCTAATTTGAACTCCTCCTAACAAAATATTATCCATTTTAACTTGACATACTAGACAGTTTTATACCTTGATACAATAGTTTTTCAAAAGCTTATTCATTTTGAAATCGATATATGCTAAACATACTTAACTTAAAAGTTTCAATAGATTTCAAGTCATTGTACTAAAAAACATATCGATTATTATAGGATAAAGTCGTTGTACTAAAAAACATATCGATTATTATAGGCAAAAACTTTATGCTTTCAATTGATTGACTATATTGATGTCATTCATAATAACCTGATCAAAATACCTCCTATCGAGATATCATCAACTTCAACATTGAACACTGCACGTAAAATCCCCATCATGTAATATATCTATTTTTCACACCAAAAAACACCTCCTTATCATTTAGTATTTAAGAAGTATTATAATGAGACAAGATAGTATGTGCAGACCAAATCTCATGATCTACAATGTGCCAGAATTAGAAAACATTAACTTGATAGCAATAGAATCTTGCCAGCTGATTCTAACTTCTTTGTTCTGCAACCGCCAAAGAATGTATTGTGCTTGTAGTTCGGTACCAACCTAAAGCTCAGCAATCACTCAGTTCAAGTTTATAAATCATAACATAATCCTTCACTTATTACTGGGAGTCGAAGAAGTAAAATTCAAGTTTATAAAGTATCACTATGCAACAATGCAACCCAAATACAGATGCAATATCCTTTGTTACCAACACAGCACAATGTACCACGTGCTATGGACCGGAACTTCAACTTCAGCGCAAAACTGAAGGATTCAGCTCACGAAGTTCTTATACATTGAGATCCTACACAAATCTGTAACATTTTTTTAAACCTGAAATGAAGTTGAAACACCTGATAACAATAGCGCTTGACTCACCGAAGTTGAGCAGCAGACAAAGGCAGACCTTGTCTGAACCCATTATAACGAATCTAATGACCTTTGCAGACTTCAAAAAAGGACCAGAAAACAAATCTAGCAAATGCATTTCATTATCTTTGTTCATGATGCAATCAACAGTTATGATGATTGTTTTTGGCATTTTAATGTTGAAAAAGAAAATAATATCAGCTTCAATCGCACTATGTACTCGATCCAGAAAGATCAACAGCATCATCTGGAGCCGATTCTTTATCCTCATTACTCTCGAAATTAGAAGAAAACTTAGGAGTTCTGAGTGCGACATGCAAGATATGATCTATCATATTTTCTATCAAAGCTAGCCTTCTCTCAAACTTCAATACCGCAGCATGCATCAACCGAATGTCAACTTGAACTATTCTAGCACAAGATCTAAGTAATATGTAATAATCAGCATGGGCAACATAAGCCAGAGCACCGTCATCCCTCTTCCTAACATAATGGAGGTAATCAAGTCTTTTGAGCTTCTTCCTTGGTGGGATGTAACAGAACCGGTTTTCCTCCATCTCTAACTTCAACTGCTGAATGGCTCGATCCCTGTGGGTTCTATCAGCAGTATCATCTCTAGATTCTGAATCTGCAGTCGGTTGTGAACTCTCAGAAGACCTACTGCTGCCCGCAGTTTGTTGATCATCATTCTTTGTGCTAGAATCATCAGTGTAACAAAGGAGGCCTTCTGGTCTATCTGCTTTAACATCCTACAGGGAGAAAAGGGGAAGAAAAAGAAAAAGGGAAAAAAAAAAATCATTGGATGCCTCAGAACAGGTAAAGCATCAAATGCTAAACAAAATTATCAATTACAGTGTAGTTAAAAAGTGCAGCTTTGTCAACTACTAACAACACGTATTATTGACGACTAAAATGACAACAAATGAAACACAAGCACAATAATCTCAAAGTTGGACAATTTCAAAACTCAATACCGGAATAACTCAAAAGAACAACGAACAAGTTACCATGTTCTCTTGATAGAAATCCCACAACTGTTCTCTAACTATCTCTTCCTCATAGTCTTCAAAGGGTGGTTCTAAACCAGCAAAAACCACATCCTTGCAAAATTGGAGATAGCTCTGCAAGTCTTTGGAATACTCTGTCAAAAATAGCAGAAAGTGCATATGAGATTTTTTTTTTTTTTTCCTTTTTCAATTTAGATCAGATAAAATACAGTTCAAATAAGGAAAAAATCACCAAAAAAAGCTTTCCCACCTTCATGAAACATAAACTTACCGTGTGGGACATCAATTTCACTGTATCTTTCCTTGAGGCTTTGCAGAAGATCCTTTGTATGTAATGGTGTTTCAGCATACGATGCATCCCTCACACATGTATCATCTGTTTGATTCCCATCACCAGAAATTGAAAGAGAACCCCCTTTCTCAGATTCTTTTACCCTGGAGCAGAAAGCATGTTTTGACGTAACTTTGTCAATTGGCGCCAGAGTAATCTTATCTTTACCTGACAAGCTTTTCTCCCATTCCCCAAAACCATGAATGTTATATAGAATGCGTATTGCTACGATCAGTATTGACATAACACAGACGCGGGTAGGAAATCTCAACTCGTTTGTGGATAACCAAAGACCAGGAGGCATTGCCCATTCTTGGATGCGGCATGCAACTGGAAGAATCTTTTTACCTGGAAGAGATAGCTGATTGAGATAGCGAGAAGCGATTCCATAGAAGTTCACTGGGGGTAACTCCATGCCTATGGACTGAGCAATGGATGCTGCCACTGGTTCAAACATCTGTGCAGAGATCACTTGAGCAGGCCTAAACATAAAACTTGAACTTAAAGGACAAGAACTTGAAGGTGGACCAATCTCCTTTTCAATATCAACAAATGCGGCAAAATATGGAAGCCTCCCCTCAAGTGTCCACTTCACAAGGTCAGTTGGCAAGATGGGTTCTCTAACAATGTGGCAAGCCAGAAAACAAACAGCCAATGAACAAGATAGTGGTAGGGTCTTCCTCAAAGACCTATACCATATCATTACAGCTCGCTGGCCATGTATGTTGTGTGGCTCTGCCCTGTATTTCGCACGTGGCTTAGTACCTTCTACAACTCCTACACTTGAAATTGGCATTAATTAGAAGGAAAAAGATCATTCATCGGATGTAATCCTAAAACCGTAAAATGACATTATGATTTCTATTGCTTCATTTCATGGAACATAAAGTAAAAAATATATATATTCCTCTTAAAAGGAATTAATTCCATACAAACTCAAATTAAAAACCCTTAAAAAAGGTATAGTAGTAACTTCACGCATTAACATCCTTTTCGATAATCATTCTAAGATAATCTAACACTACACGCAAAAGCTTTTTGTATAACACCTTCATTTTCATCATATTATTCAGGAAAAAAACACCGACCATGCAAATTAACAGCATTATATAAACATATATTCAACAATCTCACTTCAGAACTAAGCCAAATTAAACAGAAGTGTCCCTGAATAATAAAAGGGAGACGCACATTGAGCACTTATGCAATTAGAAAACTTAACTCTAGAAAGGGCATACCTTGTTTTAGGCACTCAGATTCATGAACAGCCTCATCAGCCCATGCTTCACTGAAAACCCGAGTATTCTTCAAGTATTCAAACCAAACACGTTGAGAAACCCCAATAACCAAAGGATGCACATTGAAATCGTTCACCAAAGCCAAGCATTGATACTCCAGCATAAGCTGCAATCCCATCACATACCTAATCCTAACCTCCTCGTAATAATCCTCATAACTCAACTTTCTTGCACCGGAGCCTCCAAAATCCTCGGGCCCAATTGGTCCCACCCCATTGATATCGTCACCATAAGTACCATTATAATCAGCATTGAACTGAGTGTGATTACCTGAATAATGGTGATCGTCAAGACCTTGCTCCTCCTTTTTGGGGGTTTTGAGAGGTGTTTGTTGTTGGGATAGGGTCTGGAATAAGGATTGGGATTGGGAGAAGATTTCATGTCTTGCCAGGGTTTGGGAAGAAGGACGTTGACGGCGGTTTGAGGCTACATAAATAGCACCACGAGCATCACCACCCTTGACAACAAAGTCTTCGTCTGCAACGCCTGTGTCAATGATGTCTTCAGCTTGAGAATTGCAGCTTATGCAGTAGAAGTAGCCATCCCCACCATCAGAAAAGCCTATGCCACCACACATGTGGCACCTTAAATTCAGGGTTTCTGCTTCCTCCATTGCTAGTGGCACTGTTTCAATTTTTTAAATGTTATCTATTCACTTCAAAGAAGCGGTAGCAGGATGACACATGCTTGTTGCTTTGTTCGCTTCATTTGAATTCATTATACCAGATTGATTCGGTAAAATAGTGCAGATAGACCTGCGATTATTGATGAAGGTTATAGGGATTTCAAAAACACGTCTGTCCTATTCTATTTAGTAAAAAAAGATTTATCATTCTGAAGAGCAAACACAAAGCGACATATTTCCTATTTATAATAAATGCAAACATGCACCATGCTTGTGTCAATCAAACGCATAGTGACATATGTAGCTTAAAGTAGAACACAACCGTTAGAGGCAATGTCAAGTCATCCAACTTTCTCGTAAGACTGCTTTACCAAATGGCAAATTAAAAGTGCCCTAATAAAAAAGGCATTTGCTATGGGAATACCAAAACCAAAAGGCCCTCATTACATCAAACCATCAGGTTAGAATTAATGCTAGCTAAATAGCATTCTACTTTTAAACTATTTTATGTCCTTGCAATGGGCAGATGCAAGTAGACAATATATCTAAAATTAATTACTCAAAAGTCAAAAACTAAAAGAAGCACTATCATTTTAATCTTCAAAAAATGACTATCTTGCAGTATATATATATTTAGGGTCAATGTTTTCAACACCATAAATCACATATCATAGTGCATGAGTTGCACAGTGTAATGACCTAATTATTTGGGTCCATAAGAGGAAGCAAAAAACCCAATAAAAAAGATCTTAGAAGTTGAAACTTCAATTGACATCTCAGATCTGATTCTCAAAATACGTACTTCCTGATCAGTGACCAGAAATCACATTAGACATATCGAGCTCTACATGCTATGATCACAATCAACCCAAATGTTTCCTCTAAGGAAAAGCACACTAATGGACATGCAGAACCTACATAAGCATTTATGATACTTTCTTAAAAAAGCCAAGAAAAGCTTCAAACGTACACCTACTCTTTGTCCTGAAACCGAATCAGCAATTGAAAAGTATAAGCTAAAGAATCATCGTTGTCAAATTCAAGATATCATGCCCTTAGTGCATAACTTGAACAAAATATCATATTTAATAGAAACTATGGAATGTTTATTTTCCCCCCGTGAACAATCTTATTAGCTTCTGCTGAAATATAATGAAACAAAGGTCATTTTTGCAGTGAGATTCACTCTCCCAGCCCATGAAGATTAAATTTGTCAGTTGACAAATATAGATGCCACCAATATATATAGTTTCTTTCGGTACAGATTCTACACATAAAAAGTTTGCTGTAGTATCGTATCCCTTTGAGCTTACAGAGAAAGAGTGGACAAACATGCAACATAACACTGATACAGGATCAGAGAAGCTAAAATCTTAATGGTCATGGAGGATTATATTGTTTGTTGTTGAATATTATAGTTCATTTGTTTTTATATAGTTAGAGGTACAGTAGTAATTATCTTGTTGTTACATGTATATATAAGAATAAAGTAATACATGTTATTAGTGTTTTTCAACGAAATCATTTTTTGCCATTCCTCAATCTTTGATCCAATATAGCATGTCTTATTCCTTCCATGGTTGATTTTGCTTTACTATGAGTACAAGCATATAAGTGTATATGTTCAGCCCCTCAATTGAGACATCTTCAATTCAATTTGTTTGAATTTTCAAATTACAAATATATTAAAATAATTGAGCATATAATAATAAATATAAAAAATAAATGAATCAGGAACAAATGTCACAATATTGTTTTGCACATGTCAATAAGGCAATAGTCATCAAAAGTACTCACGTTAATTTGGTAAGGATCGCCATATTTTGCATATTGACCAAACATTTACTTTTGCTATGTCAATAAAAATTCTTTTTTTTTTTCTTTTAGGGTTATCCCTCTAATTAAAATATTATCTATCAACTATTTCTAATTCAACACAAGTAAGCATATATGTGAAGATTTTAAGTTCAAGATTTCAAAGGAAAGGAGATGTGTTTAGTTTTCAAATTCTATCCAAGCCTTTAAACCTTTTGATTTCTTTCTCCAAAAAAGAGGTCACGATATAAATTTACACACTTCCAATATTTGTGACAACAATGTTACAAATATAACTCTACATCCTATCCCATTTCTTCCTCCTCACTGCCATTCTTTCTCTAAGCAAATTTGTAAACTTTGTTCATTTTCCAATATGCGTCGACAATGAATGCATCAACTTTTAAGATATTAACTTATTCACTTCCATGTAAGTCTAGTAGTACAACATCAATTGCATTGAAAACCAACTTGTCCAATAAAACCAAGTTCCAAGAACTGACAATTTAATTTTTTTTTGGGTAATTCAATTCAGCTCGGCTTGCTCTTACTGGTTCCAAAGACAGGTTCCATATATAACCTCAATATTCCAATTAATAGGTAAATGAATTTACACAAACAAGAAAACATCAAAATCCCCAGATTAATTGAGAAATTAGGGTTTATCAAATGTTAGACCTGATGAAAAAAATCTTGTATGCAGTAATGAAACACTCACGCTTGACAAGCGTCTTCAGCAACAAAGTGTTTGATCGTGAGCTTCGTCTCCTACAAATCGACTACATACATGCAAAGCGCATCCTGCTGCTTCCAGGACCTAGAAATAATAATCATCGAAATAACCATGTTGCTTTCACAAATCGACTGAGAAATTAGGGTTGTGTGAAATGCGCGACCTGACGGGAAATAAACAGCATGTAAACAACAACTTAAAAATAATACACACATATACTTACAATTGTGACCGAGTCTTCACTTTTTCTCCTACTAATCAGCTATCTCCGTGTAATGAGCACTATTGCATGTCTGGAAGTGTTGGATTACCATGTGAAAACAGGTTTTGTTCAAGAGTAGAACAGGCATGGAAGAATAAATAGGTTTCTGTGTCCGCCACCATTAGAGATAGTTAGGGGTTTCACGTAGGTAAAACCACAGATAATCCAACGGCCTTTATTTAATTCTGTCATCCAACGGCTGTAGATTCGGTCTTGTTTCCAAGTAGTCTACCAAAAAAAATTTTTAAAAATGATTACTTAGCGCACGTCACTTCCATGTGCGGATAGTAATAGATTTTGTAATAATACTTTTTTTTTTTTTCCTTTATGTGAAAGAGGGTACTTTTTTAACGGTACTTGTTGTGCTATAATGTAAAAATAAAAAATTAATTAATTAATCACTAAACTAACTAAATTGGATATAAAATAATTTATAAAAAATTATAAATTTATATTATGACATCATTTAATATTTATTAATATAGTGCAATGTTGACCATAGTTTTTAGGTGAAATGAAAAATTTATCAACACTTGCCCTCCCATATTAATAAATCATCAAACCAACTAAATTTCATATAAAATAATTTATAGAAAATAAATTCGAAGTTTGTATAATCATATTATTTAATATTAGTTGAGATAGTGTTGTGGTGACCATAACTCTTTAAGTAAAATGAAAATTTTATCAACACTTAAAACGATTATAAAATGTCTCTAATATTCTAAATAAAATGGAAACTAATAAATCGATTATAGTTAAGAGGTTATGATCAAGAATTCGATTCATGCTTTCATGTTTTTTATGTACTTCCTAAATGACAAGATTTTTAGGGCAATGTTACTATTTATATACCTAAATTTTCATATTATCATAATATACACTTGATTGAACTTTTATGTGTCTTAATATATTAACTTCCCACAACATCTTAGTACAATAGAAAGTATAGGCCAATAGTCAATCATCCATGTTAGAAAAATTAAAAAGGAATAAACAATCAAAAAAAGAAAAAAGAAAAAGTCATCACACTATGGAGATCAAAACCCCAAAAAGCAATGGAACCTAAACCTTAACCCTTTGTATTCAATTTGGAAACTCTAAACCTTGAACATCTACACAAAACTCAAATTTGTGTTGAAGATGATTGCAAAGAATGGCCAGTAGATAACCAACGCAGCAACGCACTAGCCAAACTGTTTTATTCATGGAATTTCACCCGTAATGAGTTTTTTTTTCTTTTTTCTTTTTTAAAAACAATGGCGATGACAATGCAACTAATTCAAAATCAAACTTAAAATATACATTGATATAAAATGAGAAAAAAGCAACATTACCTTTTTTTCTTGCTCCCCCCCTGTCCAGCGAAATAAAGCAGGCCAAGCTTATCCAATATCTCCTTTTTCACCTACCAACGATTATCAACAAACTCTAAGATCTCTCGCACTTTATTCCTCAATTGGGTCTTAGATACGGTTGGGAGCTTCTGTTGCAAAGCATCTACCGCTTTGTTTATACCTTACAAATAGCATCTGACAGCAGAAACTATGGTTGGCAATTTGATATCAGGCATAGCGATTACATTTGCTTGTGGTAGTATACTACTAATGTTGGCTATTGAAATTTCTTCCTCATCCAATTTACTCTTAACTAATATTTCTGGAGGTGAGAAACTAGGGGACAAATGCATGAAGGGATTTGGGGTTTTCGATCTCCCTTAAATGAGCTTCACTCATTACCATTATACTACCATAAGCTTTCTAAATTAAGGGCAAATGGTTGGGGTTTCGAATGAAGGGATTCGGGAGTTTGTTTTTCTGATTGTTTATTTCTTTTTATTTTTCTTTTCTAATTTTGCTGATATGGATGAAATATAAAATTTAATAATCTACATGTCATCGCTCGTATTGTCTAGTGGACCCACGGTATTATAGGAAGTTAACAAGCTATATATTAAGACCTATAAGACTTCGATAAGATGTATATTAAAGCAACCAGAAAGTTTAGGTATATAATTAAAAAAATAACAATTTTCAAATATAAACTGTAACCATGCCCCAAAGATTTTTCTAATCCCGCTTTATGAGGATTAAAATTATATTTTGAAGTCGTAGGAATTAAAGAATGCAAATTTCAGGTAAATCAAACCATATATATAATACTCGATTTATGTTGCATTAATTTCTATGTTATTAAGTTAATATATATATTTTTTCTGAATAAGTCAATATATTTCATTGGATGTCATTCCATACAAGAAATTTGATTATAAAGATAATGAAGGAATATGGTCAATTTTTAATCATTTTATTCAATCAAGTTATATAATCATTATATTTAATAATTTTTTTTTTACCAACTATTATTTATTACAACTAGGAAATTAGGATTTAAACCTAATTCATCTCGTTGGAAGATCAATATGTATACCATTAGATTATAATAGCCTTTGCAATTTTTAAAATTTTTAATTTTCTATAATTTTGAGATATATGGTGCACTTGAGCATTTTCTTTATGAAAACAATATAATCTTTTTTTTTCTTTTTTCTTAGTAGTCATAGCAACAAAGAAATAGGATAAATAGTGTTGATAGGATACTTTAGACATAGGCCTCTCAGGCCCAACTAGTTCCAACGTGCCTCATGGCTTAGGGCTCACCCCTATGAGCTTAAACCCTAGGCTTGAATAGACTAAGCCTAGTAAACCTTACAACGGCTAGAATAAACAAGATAATGATGAAACAGCCATATCCTAAATATGTAGGATATATTGAGTATAACGACCTTACTCTTCTACACTTGTGAGAGAAGATCTTTTCTGTCAATTAACCTCCAATTACCGGCTCCATTTCATCTATAAATACCAGATCACTACATAAGGGTCAAGTCCTCTACACTCTACATACTAAGCTTGCATATTACTCTCAAGTATTCTATACTCTTAAGAGCTCACTACTAACTTAGGCATCGAAATGGCCGCATTCAATAATCTCCCGAAGTCCCCTCACTATGTGTTGTTTTGCAGACCCTATATGTGCAGAATCTAAATAATTACCAACAAGGACTCTGAGGTGACATTTGACGTTGTTTGTAAGAAACTGAATTCTTACACCTGAAATCTCAAACACATTAATCACATACCCTACGAGCAATCCTTTTGACATCATGTCTCAATATAATAAGGAAGAAAATCAACAGTTGGTAAACAACTAACCTAGAGGGCAATTAGTCCCTCCCAAAGGCTATGTTAGAGGAGTGCCTAAAGTATATGAAATGCCTGGTTGAAAAGTATGTTGCGTAGAACAAGGTGTTCTGTGCTCACCTAGATGAAGTAGAGCAACACAATGCTCAAACTTACCACCCCAAAGCTTTAGATGCCCTCACTAGGTGGAATAACATCCAGCAACAACAACAACAGAATGGCAGGGATTAGCAACCTAATCTGCCATTACATCACTAGCCAGCAAGGTCTACGGCTACCTACTATCACGGCCCGAAGCGGTAGAGTCGTAACAGCCCCGCCGTGTAAACCATCCTAAGATAGAAGTTGGCCTTACAACCACTATCTTAGATCCAATCTACACAAGACATCCACGACTAACCCGCTTTGGAGTAAACAGTTTGTAATTTATTACCTAAGAAAGTAAGGAAATATAAATATATATAATAGAATTCAATTATTACAATTAGCGTTTTCAACGATAATAGCTTAAACCTTAAAAATAAATATCTGTTATTCAAATATTTTTCCTCACCCCCCAGAATCCAGCAGTTACTAGCTTCTGAGTAGTTGTTTGCTACTTCTTAGCCAGCACCTGCACGACATCTATAGGGATGTAAGCAACTACAGCTCAGTAAGTTAAGATTGAGGACTTAAAACTATACCGTAAACACAATAAGGTTTTCAATCAATTTATTAGGTGCAATGCATGTGCAAGCAAATGCCATCGCACGACGTTGTCCGGCCCGTCGTGAGATTAGAGAAATTGCGCCCACTTTAATCCGGGTTGAGGAGCTACTATTAATACAGCAGCTTACGACCAAACCCAGGCTTATGCAATAGAGACCTCGCTCCTCCCGTGACTACCTTCGAACCACTGACTTCACCCTCTCCACGACCTCTTATCCTGTCACTTAGTTCGACTGAGGATGAAGAAGGGATCATTATGCAATCATGTGCTATTCCTTTCGAAGGGGTCGGTATTTGGCCGGAGAGTCTAAGTTCCCCTAACGAGTTACCATGCATGTCTAATTATGATTACTGGTCATATATTTGATTAAGTCCAGTTTAGGGTGATCAATCATTTCATACAATTTATACAATACAGGCCAAAGCAACAAACAGAATCATAGCATCACCCATAATCAAGCACATGCACACATCCAACTATCTAACAAGTACAACCAAGCATAATCTTAAGCCTCCCAAAATACAGCATTGTATTAATCCCAACTTACCTCGACTCCTCATTCACTCACTCGAAGTCCGACTTGCTCAAGCCATCGCCGATCATCCTATAACACAAACGTGGTTTCGGTTTTTCATATAACGATTATAAGTTCATTTTATCCTATAACGCTTATTGTTATGTTTTGTTTAAGGTTTAATATACCTAATTATCTAGGTCTTAAGTCTTTTACAATTATTATAGGTTTGGGGTTAGATTCGGGTTCAGTTTCCGTATTAATTTCTAAATTAGGTTTTAGTTCGATTTCTAAGTCCTAAACATGCTCGAATCCTAATGTGAAATTAATCACATTAAGCTCGAGTATTCAAATATCCTATTGGGTCTTAATTTAGTATTCTAAGCTATTCGGTACACGCTCGTCCTAATTAGGGTATCAGATTTATCCCCGATGTGAGAAAATCTTACTTTTTTACATAATTACCTAAAATTCACTCTTAATTCAGATTTAATATTATTTTGATTTTTACTCTAATACTATCTAAATAACCCTAATTTTTTAGATTTATTAATTTATAATTTCACATATTACTAATTTCTTATATTAATTACTTAATTTCCTAAATTAACCATACTTAATACTCCAAAGGTTAGGATTAGGATTCCACATCAGAGATTAACATCCCTAAACATCTAATTACTATCTAAATCAGTAATTAATATCTTAATCACCTAATTAACCCCAAATTACCCAATTTTTCCATCATTTTAGGGCTAAAAATTAACTTAAAAATTTCAAAAATTAATTTAAAAAAAATGACTTCATAGCACTGTTCTATATCACATGAGCATCCTATAGAAAAAAATTGAGCTCCAAACTACACTCCTAAACCTATTTATTTTCCGTTCTAATCATGCTCGGTTTTACACGATTTCTTAAGGACCCTATATTTTCAGACGTGATTAAACTAAATCACTATTTTCCCCTAAATCTACATACAATAAAACCTCAAAATAATAAGTTTCATAATTTTCTAAAACTACTTACTATTAATACAAAAATACACAAGAATCGGGCTGGAAATCGGACTCACTAATCTGGGTGGTTCCGGCCGCCGTGTGTAAGCCCTAAAACTAAGCCAATTGTCTATAGGAGTGAAATTAGAACATAAGGTGTTGGGCGATTAGTTAAAGAATCTGATCAAACCCAAATTATAAACTATTAAGAGAAATGTTAGTGAAAAATGACCCTATAAACTTGAATTTAAGAAAATAAGCAATAAAATAAAAGACTATAAAAATTTCAAATTTTAAGTATATAATGCGTCAATCATCGAAAATGTGTAAAATGTATTTCGATAATTGACGAATCGCTAGAGATAAATTATATGTATACTAAAAATCATAAAATGACGTAAATAATATTTAAGAATATTTATTTGTATAACATATGAATTTACATGTAAGTATAAATATGCATAATTACTTAAAATACGCGAAATGTGCTAAAATAATACTAAATAATTAAAAAAATTATAAATTAATTGTGGAAAAATCAGGAAAAAATCAGAAAAGTGTGGAATGATGCAAATTTGGTCGTGGCAAGTCAGAACCTGAAAAAGAAAAATTAACCAATTAAATTAAGACAACATAAAAGCAAAAAATCAAGGGATAAGGCAATTGTCTTGTCCCATTTAATGCACAATAAATCCCCTAAAGCCCTATAAATAGCAAGAAAAATTCAAAAGCTCATTTGGACAGATACAAATCAGAGAAAATTAGGGAGAGGCAAAAATTGAGAGAAAAATTCAGTTTAGAAAAAAATTAGAAAAAACTGTGCAATTAGGGCTTTCAAAGGGAACCCAGATCCAACGGGCAGCTGGGGGTGGACGACCACCACCACCACAAGGTGGTGGCAACGCCCAGGTGGGCCGACACACCCATGGCCACCGGCGGTAGCCGGAGCCACCCAAATCGGTGAGTCCGATTTTCAGCCTGATTCTTGTGTAATTTTTTAAAAATAGTAAATATTATTAAAAAATTATTAATTTTGTTATTCTGGGATATTTTTGTATGTGATTTGTAGGAAAAATACTATTTTGATGAAAACATGTCCCATAATATAGGGTCCTTAAGAAATCATGCAAAACTGAGCACATTTCGGTTTAGAAATAAATGACCTTAGGAGTGTAGTTTGGAGCTCAATTTTTTTCTGTAGGATGCTCATGTGATATAGAACAATGCTATGAAGCCATTTTTTTAAAATTAATTTTCTAAATTTTTAAGTTAATTTTTAGCCCTAAAATGATGGAAAAATTGGGTAATTTGGAGTTAATTAGGTAATTAGGATATTAATTACTGATTTAGATAGTAATTAGATATTTAGGGATGTTAATCTCTGATGTGGAAACCTAATCCTTGTCTATGGAGTGTTAAGTGTAAATAATGAAGGTGTTATGTAGTAAATGTAGAAAATTAGGAATATGTAGAATTAAAAATTAATAAATATGGAAAAATTAGGTTTAATTAGATAATAAAATAATGAAAACCAAAACATAACAAATCTAAAACAAAATTCAATTTTAGGTAATTACATGAAAAATATAAAAATTTCTCACAACATAAGTAAATTCAGTACACTAATACAAATTTAAGTATACTGGATGGAATAAAATGCTGACTAGGGGTAGTGATCGTATTTAGGGTATCTGGAAATAATGTGGTTAGTTTCACATTACGAGTTGAAACAAATTTACAGGGTCCAGGTACAAAACAGTAACTAGAAATCAAATTAGAATCTAATTTAGAAATCGATGCGGAACCCGAACCTAAACCCAAACCTAGAATAATTATAAAAGACTTAAGACCTAGATAATTAGGTATATTAAACCCTAAACAATACATAACAATAAGCGTTATAGGATAAAACAAACTTATAATAGTTATATGAAAAGCTGAAACCATGTTTGTGTTATAGGGATGATCGGTGATGGCCTGAGCAAATTGGACCTCGAGTGAGTGAGCGAGGAGTCAAGGTAAGTTGGGATTAATATGATGCTATATTTTGGAGGCTTAAGATTATGCTTGGTTGTGCTTGTTAGATAGTTGGATGTGTGCATGTGCTTGATTATGGGTGATGCTATGATTCTGTTTATTGCTCTAGCATGTATTGTATGATTTGCATGATTTGCATGAAATGATTGAATACCCTAAACTGGACTTAAGCAAATATATGACCAGTAATCATAATCGGACATGCATGGTAACTCGTTAGGGGAACTTAGGACTCTCCGGCCAAATACCGACCCCTTGAAAAGGGATAGCGCGGGATTACAAAATGGTCCCTTCTTTATCCCCAGTCGAACTAAGTGATAGGAGAGGAGGTCACGGCAAGGGTGAAACAGTAGTTCGAAGGTAGTCACGGGAGGAGCAAGGTCTCCATTACACAAGCCTGGGTTTGGTCGTAAGCTGTTGTATTAACGGCAACTCCTCAACCCGGATTAGAGCGGGCGCAATTTCTCTAATCTCATGACGGGCCGGACAATGTCGTGCGATGGCATTTGCTTGCACATGCATTGCACCTAATAAGTGATTGAAAACCTTGTTGTGTGTATGGTATAGTTTTAAGTCCTCCGTCCTAACTTACTGAACTGTGGTTGCTCACATCCCTATAGACATCGTGCATGTGCTGGCTAAGAAGCGGCCACAACTACTCTGAAGCTAGCAACTGCTGGATCCTGGGGAACGAGGAAAAATATTAAAGAACGAACATATATTTTTAAGGTTTAAGCTTTTACTTTAGAACTTCTCGTTTTTTTTAATAATGTAATAATTAGGAAATATATTTCGGAGAAACATTGCAAACGATAATTGTAATCACTAAATTATAGTGAATATATATATTTCCTCACTTTCTTAGATGAATAATTTATTTAAATTACAAACTGTTTACTTCAAAGCGGGTTAGTCGTTGACGCCTTGTGTAGATCAGGTCTAAGATAGCGGTTGTAAAGCCAACTTCTATCTTAGGGTGGTTTACACAGCGGGGCTGTAACGACTCTACCGCTTCGAGGCGTGACACCATGGCCTTGTCGTCCGGCCTAGGCACCACCACCACCTAGTGGTGGTGGTGGTGGTGGTGGTGGTGGTGGCTGTCCACTCCTAGCTGCCCGTCGGGTTTGGGTTCTCCTTTGTGGCCCTAACTGCACAGTTTTCCTTTTCTTTTTTTTTTCCCTTTGGTTTTTCTCTCAATTTTCACCTCTCTAAAATTTTTTCTGATTTCTAACTGTCCAAATGAGCTTCTGAATTTTTCTTGATATTTATAGAGCTTTAGTATAATTATTGTGCATTAATTAGACATGACTTTGCTCAATTTCCTTGATTTTTGGTTTTTGTATTGTCTAATTTTAATTGGTTAATTTTTATTTTGTGGATTCTGACCTGGTACGACCTGAGTTGGACCATTCTTTATTTTTTCTAATTTTTCTTGATTTTTTCTTAATTAATTATGAATTTTCTTTAAGTATTTAGTATTATTTTAGCACATTTCGTGTATTTTAAGTAATTACGCGTATTTATACCTACATGTAAATTCATATATAGTACAAATAAATATTCCTAAATATTATTTAGGTTATTTTATAATTTTTAGTATACATATAATTTATCTTTAACGATTTGTTAAGTATCGGAATGCATTTTACGCATTTTCGATAAATAACGAGGTATATACTTAAAATTTAAAAATTTTGTAGTCCCCTATTTTATTATTTATTTTCTTAAATTCAAACTTACGGGATCAGTTTACAAATATTTTGAGCTTTGCTTTATAATTTAGGCTCGATCGGATCTTTCAACTGATCAAAACCTCGGATTGCTAGTTTTGGGGCTTACACCCACGATCGAGCTTTAGCTAGCAACTTGCAAGAAGCTAACTCACATGGAGTATAGGCTTATTCAACTGCATGACGAGCTCACTTGACAGACGATGTTCACTTAAATGAGCTCCGTGCTATGGTAAGGTGACTCTTCGAGTAATAGAGGAGCAAGCCTACCGTCAACACCGGTTAGTCGCTGGTAATAATACCCCCTTCACTAGGGGTATCCAGGACGAAGTGCTACTCCCTAACAATAAACTTCCGTCCTTAGACCAATATGATGGCACGAGCAACTCTGATGACCATCTTCTCCACTTCCATACCCTTATGAACCTTCACAGTCATGGGGATGCTATGATGTGTAAGGCCTTCCCAGGCATTCAAAGGAAGGCAGTTCAGACGTGGTTTAACCACCTCCTTGACAATTCCGTCAGTTCCTTCAATAAGATGGCACGAAGGTTCAACCTCCATTTCAGGGCTAATAAGCCTCCGTCTAAGGACACATCGTCCTTGTACCTAGTAAGGCAGGGTGAAGACAAGTTCATATGCAATTACGTCGCCCAGTTCAACAACACCGTAGTCGAGATCCCTCAGTTGGACGAGGGGGTTTCTTTTTCTAATTGCTTGTTAAGAGCAAGTCGAAGACCTTGGCTGGCCTCTGGAACAAAGCCTAGAAGTACATTGAACGGGAAGATAACATTTTCGCCAGGTGCGATGACGACTGAGAAAGGTTAAGTGGAAAACAGGACAGGGAAAAATTATCCATAAAAGATTGCCTCAGTGGCAAGATGTCGAGCAAACCAGAAGGGGAGAGTTTTAGGAAGAAGAAGTACCGAGCTAAGCACAACCCTCTCCCCCTTCCCATTTATACCCAGTACATACCCCTAAATAAGTCCATTGCCTAGGTTTATTCCAAAGTGAAGCACCAGAACTTACTCAAAGGCCACAGAAAATGTTGGGAAACCCTAGTCATCGGAACTCTAACAAACACTGTCAGTTCTACGATGACCACAGGTATACTACCAAAGTGTGCTTCCAGTTGAAGAATGCTGTCAAATATGCCATTCAGCGTAGTTTCTTTAATGAATATGTGACCCATAAGAGGTACGACGACCATTTGGACGATGATGGGGAGAGGGCACCTCGAAAGCAATGGATCGAGGATGCCTATACGAAGCAAAATAACCACCGCTGCAACAATTGTGCTCCCAATGGTATCATTAATGTGATCATAGGAGGGTCGTACCTTGGGAGCTGGCCAAACACTAGCAACTTGGTTAATACCCCATCAGTAATGTTGGCCATAAGGGAGAAGAGATAAAAGTTAGATACTTCCATCTCCTTCTTCAATGAAGACCTTGAAGGGGTCGACACACTCTATTAAGATGCCTTGATGATAGGGGTGAGGATCTCAAAATTTGAGGTCCTGAAGATTATGGTAGGCACTAGTAGCTCCATTGATATACTCTTTCTCCATACATACAAAAGGATGAGAAAGAAGCTGCCAATAAAAATGAAGCCGTACCACCATAATCTCATTGGCTTTAAAGGAAGTATGGTCCGAGCCAAGGGTATCATCACACTAGACATGGAACTTAGCGATAATGATCACATAGCATAACAACTCGTCGAGTTAGTTGTGATTGACTGCCCTACCCCTTACAATGCGCTCTTGGGAAGACTAAGCCTAAATGCGTATGGGGTAATCACATCTTCCCTTCACTTAAAGGCCAAATTCTTAACCTTAACTAGGGTAGGAGTATGCAGATGTGATTAGAAGCTCTCACGAAAGCTATATATCAGGGTGGCTAAAGGAGATGGCATATTTGCCTTGGAAACAGGCTCACAGGAAAGGCAAACTAAGAGAGGTGAGCCTAGAGAAAAGACAAAAGAAGTCCAGACCGGAAGCTCACCTAAGTAGACCACAAAAGTTAGGATTAAGACTCCAATCAAAGTGAAGGATGAAATCTCCTCTTGCGGGTAAATTCCGATAAGTTTGCTTGGTTGGCATCGGACATGCCTAGAATCTCCCCCAACTTAGAGACCCACAGCCTTAACATTGACACTACAACGTAGCCTATTAAACAAAAAAAGAAGCATTTTGCTCTAGAACGGTAGGCCGCAATCGAGGAGGAAGTGAAAAAGTTACTTAAAGTTAGCTTCATGAAGGAGGAAAAGTACCCAACGTAGCTGGCAAACATGGTATTGGTTAAGAAGAAGAATGGGAAGTGGTACATGTGTATCGATCATACTAACCTCAACAAGCCTGCCCTAAAGATTGTTTCCCTTCCCTAGGATCAACCGGCTTGTCGATTCTACATTAGGGTACGCTCTGCTAAGCTTTATGGATGTCTTTTCGAGGTATAACCAGATCAAAATGGACTCGAATGATGAAGTCCATTTCTCCTTCGTCACCAATTACGTCACATATTACTACATCGTGATGCCATTCGAACTAAAAAATGCCAGGGTTACGTATCGGTGAATGGTGATAAAGCTCTTCAAGCCCCCAGATCGGGCGAAATATGGAGGTGTACGTCGACAACATGATCATCAAGAGCTAAAGGCCGGTTGATCATATCAAGGATCTATAAGAAGCCTTTGACTAAATGCGTATGTACGTCATGAAGCTGAAACCCTAAAAGTGCGTCTTTGGCGTTAGCTCTGGAAAGTTCCTCGGATTTCTGGTCATACAGAGAGGTATTGAGGCCAACCTTAAGAAGATCACAGCTATCAGGGGAATGAAGCCTCCCAACTTAGTTTGAGACGTATAGAAGCTCACTAGTATGGTGGCTGTCCTAAGTAGATTTATCTCAAAGAGTGCTAACAGATGTGTTGAGTTATTCAAAATCCTCAAAAATCCTAAGGATTTTGAATGGATTGTGGAGTGCACACTGCTTTTTATCAGCTCTAAGACTTCGTTGCTTATCTACCAATCCTCTCCAAGCTTGTCCAAGGGGAAGACCTATTCTTGTACCTGGCTATAAGTGATCGGGCACTCTCTTTTGTACTAGTCAGAGTAGAGGAAAGAGAATACAGGCTAGTATATTACGTCAGCCATATACTACATGAGCTTGAAGTTAAGTACACCTGATAAGGAATATTAATGTGAACGACAGCAGACAGTAATCTAGAATGGGTATTCAGGATTCAAAAATGGGTATGAAGAACAGGAAGGTTTTTTATGGTGAATATGAATAGATATAACTCATTAAGACACAAACACAATTAGGCGTTTAAGCTTAAAGTAGGGTTCAATGTAACTCACAAACACTAAATGTCGCTGAGGATTCAAATGAGAGTTAGATATAACTCACTAACTCGCTCAAATAAAAGGGGTTTGCTACAATCTTGAGCACAAGATCAATAAGAATACGAAGACAATTAGAGTTCGATATACACTCGATAATCTGGTAATGCTAGCTCAAGAGTAGCCTTGCTTAAAAAGGGAAAGATTCCAAAATGCAAAAATATACTTTTCTATTTGATTTTGTAGATTGACGTTTATCTATCTATCCCCTTTGATGTTTACAGATATTACTATTTATAGCAAGTCCTAAACCCTAGTGGTAAAACTGTAAATAATGTATAAGGCCTTAAACCCTAAAGAATTGAGCCTATAGATAAAATAAAGGAAAACATGTACAAGAATATAAAATTGTGCGTTTTATAGGGAAAGTTGGCATGCAGTTACTCAGCATGTCTTGGAAAGAATACTATCTGAACCGTACGGGGTTGACAGTTGAATGTATAAGTTTGGGAAAGAGTCCCCGAAGTCTTACAATGTTTAGTGGAGATACTAAAAAGGTCATTCCACAATTGCTGAGTCATAGAATCAATTAGCACGAGTCTCTTGATGTTGTACCAAGTAGTTCTTTAGTCCCAAGTACTCAAACTTATGGTATCTTGGTACCTTGGCTGACGACAGACTCAATGCCGAATGTTTTTCTTCCTCCCTCTCGCCTTTCTGGTTGCAACTTGGTCTCAGCAAGCATTAAGAGACCTCGGCTTCGGACAGGTCTGCTGCAGCTTGGTTGTAATCGGAAGTTGATTCCCATCAACACTTGGGCAGAAAAATTCGCCCTGGCTGTCATCATCATAGCCCAATGATTAAAGCCCTACTTTCAAGTGAACCAGGTAATCGTACTTACAGATCAACCACTACGCACCATGCTGTAGAAACTTAATGCATCTAGATGGATGATGAAGAACGAATTAAACATGTACGGAAACCAGTATCAGCCATGAACGACTTATAAGGCTTAGGTGCTAGCCGACTTTGTAGTAGAGTATACGGGACAAGAGAAAGCACCACTAAATGACAAAAAGTTGATGTAGACTGTCCATTTTGCTGGATCATCCACCTCCAAGGGTAGAAGTGCAAGCCTTATTCTGACCGGCCCGTATAAGGTCACCATTTACTATGCTCTCAAGTTCGGGTTCGATTCCAGCAACAGCAAATCTAAATACAAGGCCCTTATTACCAATTCAAGCTAGCCAAGGAGATCGGCGCGGAGCAGAAGCGAATATTCTTAGACTCCATGCTTGTCATCCAGTAGGTTCGAGGTGAATATGAAGCCAGGGACAACACTATGGCTGGGTACCTTGAAAAAGTGAGAGGTCTGTTAGTGGAATTCCCTTCTTGGGACATTAAGAAAATCCCTCTAATGGAAAATTTCATGACATATTGGTTGTTTAAGCTCGCCTCCACTAGTTTATAGAAGCCCGAGGTGAAGGACAGTAAGATCTTTATAGAATACCTGCTAGAAAAAAGCATAAACCTAGGTTCAGCTAAAGTTTTGGAATTAACTACAACAATACTAGAGCCCAGCTGGATGGATCCTATTTAGAGTTACTTGGAGCAGGGTATGCTACTGAAAGACAAGAAAGACGTGAAGAAGCTCCGATACCACGTCACAAATTATATGCTAATCAATGGCATCTTGTATCGAAGGGGAGTTAGCCTCCCCCTCCAATGCCTCTGAGAAGACGAAAGGCTATGCATTATACAAGATCTGTATGCTAGAGTGTGTAACGATCACATTCAATCCTAAGCCCTCTACTTACAAGCACTACATCTTGGGTATTACTAGCTCACCATGAGGTAAGACACAAAGGCCATAGCCTAAAAGTGCCTGCAGTGCTAAAAGTACGCCCTAATCAGTCACATGCCCAATACTGCCCTCCAACCCTTAACAAACCCATAGCCGTTCGTGTAGTGAACGATTCATATCCTTGGTGCCTTCCCGAAAACTTTGGGTGGACAATAGTTCATAATTGTCATCATCAATTACTTCACAAAGTGGGTGGAGGTCGAAGCACTAGCTAGAATCACAAAGAGAAGCGTTGAATCTTTCGTTAGAAATAACATTATCTTTCGATTTAGAGTCTCCTATGCCTTCATCATGGACAATGGTCGACAGTTCGATAACCCTAAATTCAAGAAGTTCTGCGCCAAGCACTACATCACCTCGTACTTCACCTCGATTGCCCACCCCCAATAAAATGGACAGGTGGAGGGAGGCAATCAATCTAATCATTTTGGATAGCCTGAAGAAGCACGTAAACCAATCTTAGGGCGCTTAGATCGACGAGCTACCCGACATCTTGTGGGGGTACAAGACTACCCCTCGTACTTCTACGGACGAGACCCCCTTTTATCTTGCTTTTGGGTCAGAAGTAGTCTTCCCCATCAAACTTGAGCTCCTTAATATCCAAACTCGAAGTTTCGAAGTCGCTCTTAACAACTCACTGCTGTAATGGAGCGTTGACACCATCGAGGAAACAACTTATTGTTGTAATGGAGCATTGACACCATTGAGGAAATCAGAGACCTTACTGCCACCAAGGTAACCACATACCAACATCGAGCAACCCAGTATTACGATCAGAAGGTCAGACACAAGGAGTTCAAGGTCGGCAACCTAATGTACTGAAAACTAAAAGCCATAAGTTCACACAAAGGTTAGGGCAAGCTAGCCCCTAATTAGGAAGACCTGATTAAAGTCAAGGAGAGATTGGGCAATGGATCATATAGGTTGGAAAAGGTTGGATGGTAACCTCATCCTGTGCACATGGAACGCTGATAATCTCTGGCTTTATTTTGAATAACATTTTGTTATGTCCACTTTTCCAGAATGATGAAATAAAAAAAATTTTCATAATTGATTGACTACTTCTACCTCTTTCATTCCCTTTTTTCTTATGTAAGCCTTCAAATAAGCGCACAAATTCTTTACTGAGCAGGTTGGAATGCTACTGACCTAACCCCCCTAAGGTAACCTCAGTAAGGAGAAACACCTCTTATACAAAAGAACTCCCCCACACTACGCAGGTCAGGACATCACTAACCTAACCCCTTTAGGATAACCTCACCAAAGGGAAACACTCATTACACAAAGGAACTCCTCCATACTAGGTAGGTTAGAATGCTACCAAACTGACCCCCCTTTTAAGGTAACTTCGATAATGGGAAACACCCTTTGTATAGAGGAACTCCCCTACACTAGGTAGGTCAGAACACTACCAACTTGACCCCCCATTAGGGTAACTTCAGTAAGGGGAAACGCCCCTTGCATAAAGGAACTCCCCCATACTGGATAAGTTAGAATGCTACCGACTTGACTCTTACTAGGGTAACCTCGGCAAGAGAAACACTCCTTGTACAAAGGAACTCCCCCAACAGTTAACCTTGACAAGGGTCAACTTTCCTTGCGTAGAAGAATTCTTAAATAGATACTCAAAAGATGAACAAAGAACTGGAGAGGACATTTCTAAAACGTTCATCTATTCATCCGTTGATTGTTTAATTACACGGTAAAAGCCAGCATCCTGGCCTGACTTACATTAATTTCAATAAAAAAGAAGAAGAGAGAAATCTGCTATCTCCTAGGATTAGCTAACTACGGTAATTCAGAAAAGTCTAGGGCATCGATCTGTTCAAAACGCTGATCCATCGGCACTTTAGGCAATAGGCCTTGGCTTGGAGTGGGGCCTGAGGCATGCAAACTAGGAGTAGCTGGAGGATCACCCCTAGATGGATTGTCTTGAAGAGCTTCTTTGGGGGCGAGCTCCTAGTAGGCTGTTGGGACAAGAGTGGAAGTAGATGCACCTTGCCGAGCCCCAACAGTAGAGGAAGCGCTAGCATCATCAATAGTTGCCTGAGTGGACTCCTTTTCCCATGCTAAGGCTTCCCTCTTCTTATTAAACGTCGAAAAGTCCAAGAAGTCGAGGAAGCTGAGATCCAGGTCCAAATAATGGGAGAAAACCTCCCTCCGAATGTAGCGAGCAGAGTCAGTGGTCAAGTCTTCCAACTCTTCTAACCACTCCTCAATCATCCTGTAGTTGACAACTACCTTCTTTACAACAGCGTCACTAGGGACCTACCTACTCTCCATCTTGGAGATGATCTCTTCCATCTTCGAAACCTTATCTTACAGCTCCTTAACCTACTGCTCCAAATTGACCTTTAAACCAACCAACTCCAGCAAAGTGGCCTTAACGCCTTCGCATTCAAACGCCTTCATCGCTAGCTCGATTTACAACTTGGCCATAGATGCCTTCAGCTCATTATTTTCTTTCTCAAGTTTGGCCCAAGCCTTGCCCTCCTCGTTCAGCCTTTAAGAGAGACGAGCCTTCGTCTTTTGCTCATTCTCCAGCCGAGCTTTCAAGTTGTTGGCCTTTTTGGCCCCCTTCTCAGTGTTATCCCTCTCCTGCTTCGCATCCTTGCGTCTCACCTTAAGCCCCACCACCTACACAATAGAGTAGCGCAGGTGCCTGTTAGCCTAGGTAAATTTTTTTAAGTACCTGTTACTAAAAGTCTCTGCATCAAGCAAGTACTTCTTGTACAAACGCAATGCCTCTTGAAAGCCCTTTGCCTATTTCTAGGCAACATCAAATTTGTCCAATTAAAGTAGCTAATACAAGGCAAGTGCACCTATCAGTTTTAATATAGCGAATGTGAGTCCGAGTCGATCCCTCAAAGACTTCGAGTACTAATATTAACCTTAGCTTTATTATCTAACCAAAAAATTGTGATGAGTTGAATGAATTAAAAATACTAAAATTAACAAACTAACCTAATTATGGGACTTGATTAAGTAATTTAGAAAGCGATAAAATTAAGAACGACTTCAAGAAGGCAAATAACGTATTTAGGAATTATTTCCCTTAATATTTAACATGTGACCGCTTAAAATATATCCAATTCAATTTCTATTATTCTTGATCGAAGGGATTCACAATTAAAGTTAACACCTTTTTCAAGTATATTAACCCTAATCCTAAATTATTTACCGAAATCTCTTCACTTAGTACTATAATTTGGAATCGCATCACACAAAAGAACAACTTTCCGGAAGAAACATGTATCTTATCTCTAAGTACACATGTAATTCTCTCCAATTATGTCAAGATCTCATTACACATGTGATTTCTTAATCATCATGCTTAATATCATGATTGATACCCTAGAAATATCAATTAATAATTAAATAACATAATTGAATCAAGAAAAAATAGAAATTTTATTAAAAATTATCAATCAATCTAATAGTCACATGAAACCCTAAGTTCTATAATCCTAAATACAAAAATTTTAAGCTATCATAATGAAACTAAAAACGAATTGCAATAAAATCAATAAATAAATCATGAAAAACTCCTTTTGTTAATGAAAAATCTCTTTAAATTTGAAGTTGAGTATTTCTTTCTCCTTTTTCTTCTCCTTCTCTTCAAGTTTATTTTCTTTTTAATGTCCAATCTCCTATGTGAAACCCTACTAAGTCCTTTTATAATATATTGTAAGGTTTCCGTTTTCGTCACCAAACATAGCCTGGGACACAGTTGTGTCTCCAAGTTGTGTAACTTTCTGACCTTAGCATATCTTCCTGGATGAACACAGCCTGGGGACACAGTTGTATCCCAGACTGTGTAACTTTCTGACCAAAATTCTTATTGTCTATGTGACTTTATAACTCATTCATTTGAACTCCAAATCGAGTGAAACTTGATTTCTTTTCTTCATTTTCAATCCGAGAACGCGTTCAAACATTTAAACCAAAATTTTACTCAATTAAGTATCAATTTCTTTAAAGAAAACCAAAGATGTAAGGGAAATATTATAAAATCACCATGTAAAATGTATTTAAAATAAGAGTTATCAGTAGCACTTAACCGTGGTACTACAAACTAAAAATGAAGCCTACCATTAATTCAATGACACAAAAGCACAACAACATAGGAGCAAAAAAAAATTACCTATTGCATTAGCATGCTCAAGGGGCTTGCTATTTGTATGGGGTCATCCCTACCTTCCTAAGAGAGCCCTCTAAGGATAGCCTAGTTGTCGAGGGTGTAAGAGCCCCATTAAAGCATGGTAGTTGAGTATCCAATGCCGTAGCGTCAAATCGTTGTCATGGACCTCCGACTTCGACTTGAGGAGCTTCCCCCGAACCTTCTTCATTTCTAACTCGAAGGCTCTCCTTAAGAGCTCCTAATCTCAAGATGTATTGGGCACTACTTGGAATGAGTCCTGCCCTATCCCCATCGGCTTGAAATTGTTGAGGACTTCAAAAAATGCATCCCCCATGTTGTCGACACTTTGATAAGGATGAGCCATAGGCCACTCATTTTACTTCCCCTTGCTCAAAGGTGCCATTGCCTGAAGCCTTTACTTCTTCGCTCCAAGACCTAGTTCCACAGCCGTCTTAAGAGCCTTGCGTTTCTAGTTAGCAACTTGAGGAAGGACGGCCCATTGCTCAATCTCTTCCTCTCTCGCCTTTAAAAGGGAAATCATCTACACATCGGGTCCCTCTAATTCAGCACCTTCATTGCCCACAACAATGGGTTCGGTAAAAGGGGCGAGGCTAAGAGCAGGCAGAGCCATACCTAAGGGCTTTACATCTACGGGCTCGTCCCGGATGCCAAGGGGAATCCCTCGAAGTATAGACTTAGGTCGTACCTTGCTAGTCTCCCTAAGCCTCAGCTTCGACCTTATTGCCTTTGCCTTTAGCGAGTCTGCCTTGGTTTGTGGTTGGCACCGGCTCATTAGGTCATCTACGGAGAGACAAGGCATCCTCAGGGATAATTTTTTTTTTTTTTTGTAAGAAACCTAATCAAAATTTAGAAAAGGAAAACAAGAACAAACCAAAAGAAACTACAAATACCATTCACAAAACACCACTATGACCGGTACGACCAAGAGAGTTCTCCCATCCTACAGGCACCGAAGGAAGCACCTCAACACTAGTACAACATGATCAGGTACTAGAAATACCTGTACCTTTGGCCCATTTCTCCACTATAGCTTTCTTCATGCTTAGGAGGAGCTTGGAGATCAGGTACCGGAAATATCTCTCTATGGTCTCCACAACATTAATCTCCTGATTGTTTCTCAACGCCATAGAGGCCAGGATCTCTTGGGCGGCCTCAGCATCACTAGGACTAAGCCCCTTCTCACCTCCGATATGAACCATCCCAGCCCATCAAGTCCAGAAGTCTACCTCTTTAAGTAGTTCAATCACTACATATTAGTCCTACTAGCCCTTGACCGAATCTATAAAGCCGTTGAACAGCTTCTTTCTTAGGTACGGTCGGAGGTAAGGCCACCCCCGACGATCTTCTACATGTAAAAATGATAAAAGAGCTTACAAGTAGCCTTTACCACTAGGTATTCACAAAATGCCTGAAAAGCTTTCAGAACCCTCTACCTATTGGGAGGGACCTGCGACGGACTGTAGTAATGGTAGTTGAAGAACTTGTTCTCGAAGCAATTTGGAGGGGGGCATTACCTAAACTCCAGGCACTTCTTGAATACTACAAAACGCTTCCCTGACAGCAGGGCCACCCGTTTATTTTAGCCTGGCAACCTAATTTGCCACACAAGGATCGCCTTCATAAGAAAATTGCTTATGATCTAACTGAGGGCAGATTGCTTACTTCTACTCGCACGACCACTAGGCCCCATGCCTATCTTAAGAGCATTGAACAAATCTTTAATGGGAGGCAGGGTAACGTGCATATATACATCCTTAAAGATAGCATTGATGATTTTAGCCCTTATCCAGCGCCTCTATGGCCATCCTTGTAGGTTTGTCGAGCTGTATTGGTGATAAGACCTCGTCTTCCCATACCCAAGGGGGATCACTCCTTGTAGACTCTAAACTAAAGAGATGCGACGATGAAAAGGAACCAGTCTCGCCTCTACTGGTTGACATTGTTGTAGTACTCAAAAAAGGAAGAAAAGCTTTGAGAATGTTTGAAAGGTTTTGAAGAAAGTTTTGAGTGTAATAATGAAGAAAGATTTGAGTCTAATAATGGCAGAATAAAGAGATTGTAGAAAAGTGATCTCTTTTTAGGATCCTCATATTTATAAAAAAACCGCCTAGGAAGCCATATAATAGGTTATGGGGATTCATATAAGCACAAATCTCTTGGAATGTTGTGTGGTGAGACATAGAAAGCATTTGATCGGACGATCATCTTTGAAAGGCAAAAGGCATGTAATTGCACACTAGTTTGCTACAGCACAACACCTGTTATGTCACATTTAATACATAGAATACAAGTAGGCAAAAATCATATTTTGAAAAAATTCCTTCGATAAGAAGCTTCTTCAGAGCCCATTTGACTTCTACCTGGTCGGCATGATAAAGATATGACGTAGTTATGTTTGTTCGGTCCTTGTCAAGTACTGTTCAGATAGACTAGTTCGTAGCCTTAAAGTGCCTGCCCATTGAGTTACAAGGGTGTTCCGCTTTGATACCTTAACCTAAGCCTCGCTTGGGGCTCCAATACTTTACATTAGAACTCCCGACCACTCTTATTCATCTCACCTTGGATATTTTCGGCCTAGGTATCCATTGCCTCGGATACCTCCACCTCGGTTACCTTCTAATCCTGACCTAGTCGTCCACCATGTCAGCCTTATAATGCTATGTTGGATTCCTTTTAGTCAAATCAGTTAAGCTTGAGCAGCCCATATATCCCTTCTCCTTGCCTTTGCTTCGACAATGAGATTACAGGTGGGGAGCAAGTGTGATAGGGCACTTTAGACATGGGCCCCTCAGACCCGACTGGATCCGACACACCTCGTAGCTTAAGGTTCACCCCTGTAGGCCTAAACCCTAGGCCTGAATGGACCAATACCAGTAAGCCCTAAATGGACCAAGCTCAGTAAGCCCTAAATGGACCAAGCTCAGTAAGCCCTGCAACGGTTAAAATAAACAAGACAAGAATAAAACAACCACATCTTGAATAAGTGGAACACGTTGAGCATAACGACCCCACTCTCTTACACTTGTGGTAGAAGATCTCTCTTGCCAACTAACCTCCAATTGTCGACTCCACTCTGTCTATGAGTACTAGGTCACTACCCATTAGTAAAGTCCTCTACAATCTGGATACTAAGCCTGCATATTACTCTTAAGTATTCTATACCCTCAAGGGCCCACTGCTAATTTAAACATCGAAGTGACCATTCCGGATAACCCCTCAACATCACCCTATTGTACGTTGTTTTACAAGCCCTATACGTACGAAATCCAAATGATTACCAGCAAGAACTTTGAGATGACAAATATTAATGATATATTTTTGTCAATCATTGTAAATATAGGGTAAATATTATTGTTTAATCATATAAAACTTTAATATATTATTATTGGATAATTATTCATGGACTGATATATTATTTAGTATGAATTATGATATTTTAAAGAGAAAAATACATATTTAGCCATCAATCGAGTTTAGGTCAATTTCTTACCTTACAATAAAATACAATATAAATTGTGGGAGATATCCTAATCACATGACTTCACATGTTGATTTCATTATGTGTTATGACCTGAAAATAGTCTAGTTGTGATGGAACGCCATGTATTAATCAGAAGTAATTAATAAGTGTTTACTTACTCAATTACTTCCAAAAACTGCATAAAGTGTTAATCCTAAAACAAACCATAGAGTATCATAGATTTTATGGTATAGAATAAAAGTTCACATTTTAATATAAACTATAGATTACAAACCTTAATATCGGGAGTTAAGAAGTTTTTCAAAATATTAATTATTACATTCCACTTATAAACAAAGTACTCAAAACAGAATCTAATATAAAATTTGAAATTCCTTCCACATAATCCTATGGTTCGCTTATATCTTCATATAGCTCACCAATGGCTTGGACATTCCTAGATACAGTCAATAAGGTTCATACAAAAAGTTTAAACTATGAAGGTGTAAGCTATAGTAAACTTAGTAAGTAATCTACCCATACCATCTTTCAAGCAAAACAAGCAAGTTATCATACATATGATATGCATTTAATCAATCAAACATATACAATAATGCACGCGGTTAATCGATATTTGATGTATAATCTAGGTTATATTCCCCTTCTTAACCTTAGGTTGAGGATTCATAGTTCCACTAGTGTTCAAGTATCCAAACATAGTGTAAAAATATCTTGGCATAACACATTTGGCCACAGTAACACAAATGCCGTAGAACCTTGTTCTCAACAACAAACTAGCCATGATAACATAATGATCAAGAGAAAATGCTCTTTGATCGGTCCTAAGAAAATAAAATGAGTAACGTTTTCCCTAACCCCACAAGAGAACCAATCCCCCCATTTCCTAAGAGAACTAAATGAAATATATTCGTCATAAAACCAACATAATCCTAGGAAGAAGGATTTTCTTATTAGCCTAAGGAATTAAATGATATATTCATTAAGGCCTACATGTAAGTTATACTCTTGATTGATCGGTCCCAAGAGAAAGATCCCTTGATCGGTCCCAAGAAGACTCAAATGAAATATAGTTAAGAAAAACGTCTTCCCTAACCACCAAATGACCAAGGATTGATTAGATCCCTAATCAGCCTCTAGATGTATGTAAACCTGAAACAAAAGAATGGACACAACCCCATTCAGTACATGACCATCCTTAAAGCCACTCAGTTTGTAAAGGATAGGAAAGGTTCTCACGTCTCCATTCTCTATATGACAGTGGTAACAAAAAATAGGATTATGCAATATGCTATGCATAATCATTTTACTATTAAATTGCAACATGCTTAAGATTTATTCATAAATGTTCAACCAAATTATCAAACACTCACATAAGAATATATTGCATTGCATCGCATTGCATCACAATCATCAACTATATTATGTAAAATAACTTATAATATTTTTACAAGCAATTCACACAAATCAAGCATAAGTAATTTTCAAATACTCTAAACACAAGCCAATTGATATATACATATATATATATATATAGCTACAACTATAAGCAAGTAATATTCATCGTAGATACTCACCTAGCGATTTTTTATTACTCGCCGTGATAGTCTTTAGGTAGCTTAAAGTTGGAAACACCCAGAAGAACACAATAAAAAATAAATACTAGATGTACATATGAGATTTTCTTTATTTGTTATAGTTTTATAGTCTTTTAGTTAATTTCTATCATACCCAAATCGTTCTTGTTCAACGTCCAAAGATTCATTTGTCCTTGCATTTGGGTTTCCTAGTCCTTATAATAGACCTTCATAATAGGTTCTTGTTGTAGGTTAAATAGTCAAGATAAAGAATATGTTCATATGTCCAATAAGTCCAAATATGTCCAA
The DNA here is from genome assembly GCA_024138005.1 of Lumnitzera racemosa. Taxonomy (NCBI): domain Eukaryota; kingdom Viridiplantae; phylum Streptophyta; class Magnoliopsida; order Myrtales; family Combretaceae; genus Lumnitzera; species Lumnitzera racemosa. The sequence continues at coordinate 38,173,811 of JAMXBC010000006.1, read as the reverse complement.
AAGTTATATGATAAATAAGTTAATTGTATGTCAAAATTGTCCATATATCCAAAAGTCATAAGGACTTCATATAAGTCCCTAACATAGGTCATAAATATTCGGACATGAAACTTTAATATTATTATTAGGAATGGATTTGTTCACTTGATTCTTATAACTTTCATATTAGGTTATTTTGAAAGGAAAGTGTAATTTTTTAGTTTTTATACTTTAAACACTCTTATAGGTTGGGTTTGATAGTGAAATAAAGAAGACTTTAGTAAAGATATTATTTTGGTCTTCCACTTTAAAACTCTTTAAAGACTTTTGAATATATAATTCAATATGGGTTTTCAAGTAAAGTAAAAGAGATTTCATAAAAGTATTGGTTTTGTTAGCTTCCTCTTTTGTAAAAATATAACTTTTGGATAAGAAAAGCTTTTAGCTTATCATAAACTTGGGTTTAAAAAGTAGTTTACAAATGTGGGATTGAAACTTATTTGAAATAGGTAGGTAAAAATCCCTTACTTATCATATGCTTAGTTTGAAAAGATATTTAAAGAAAGATTGTAAAAATGAAATCAAACTTATAAGACTTGAAAGTTTTATAAAATAGTTTTGCTAGACGTACTTCTTAAATCATTTGAGAATCTTAGAAAAATTTTAGATAATGAAAGTGAGAATAATCTTTTGACCTGAGAAAGGTTTTATTAAATCAAAAATGGGTTATTAGAGAGTGTTGTTAACCTTTTTGGTATGAAGTTGCTTTTGGAATTCAAAAACGACCCTATTATACTTGAAGTGGCGTTAGAGGTTAAGAAATTGAGAAGGATGTTGATTATAATATTAGGATAAAGATAGTATGAAAGTGATGGATGTAGTGGAAAGTGTAGACAAAAGGTGGTCCTAAAATGGACATGTGGTCCTATTTATAGTAGTTAAGGAAATAGATTTAATAATAGGTTGAAGGTTACTTAAAAAAATGAGACTTTTAAGTTAGTTCACAATTTGGCATTTATTTTATCCTCATATCTCTTTCACGCATGCATGTAAAGATATCTTATAGGACAATAATAGAGTTAGAGATTAATTAAAGAAATAAAAATCTTATTTTGACCATATGACTTCCTCATGTCATTTTCATGCCTACTTATATGGGTAACTTACGGGACAATAATAAAGTTGAATGAAAAGGACATTTGGAAGACAAATTGGTAGCCTTCCCCCTTGCCAAAGCTCACACCACTTATTGGTGTTGGGAACTCCTCCCACTTATTTTGCATGTTGGTCATTAAGTTCTCATTTCTTTAAGAAATAGCTGTAAGTGGATATGATAATGATCTAAACATTTAGTTATTATTTATTTAGTTTAGCTAGTATCGAACTTAAGTGGTCATATGATTGGTCTTTGGTTCTGTAAGTATCATTTTCACTATAGTCACAATTGTTGACTCAACTTTGACTTCTTCTTATCTAATTATCTATAAAGCTTCTAGAATGAAGCCAAGTGGCATCCTTTATAAGATCTTGTCCCCTCTTTAGGTAATTATAGGACAATAATACTAAAGTGTAGTAAAGACCCTACATAAGTGTAACTCATGCTTGTTTGACTCTTAAATGGAAATATATACCTATAATTGCTGCTACAGGTCATGCCACTTACCTTCTTACATCCATCGATCATATTCTTTTATTAAATGATAAGTCTTTTGATAAGTTCTAAATTGGATATATTTTATGCAATGATTTTTCATGATTTTCCCTTAATATTTGAGTTTTTATTTAGATAATGATACTTAATTAAGTAAAATTTTGTTTCTAGGTTTTGAAACGATTTACGTAAGAAAACGAGAAGATAGAAACAAGTTTCACTTAATTTGGACTAAAATAAGCAAGTTATAAAGGTTTGAAAATCAACACAATAGAACGATATGAATGTATTATTTTTAGGTGAATTTGGAGCTAATTTTAAAGTATCATAGCCAGTGACACAACCAAAGGACACGACCATGTCTTTGGTCATTTCATTCCTAGTTTTTTTTTATTTTTTTTTTAAGAAGAAGACACAAAGGAATAGTAATGAGTTACGATCAAAGAACACCGTCGTGTCCTTGGTAGTGTCATTTGTACAGATTTTATTTTGTCGTTTCCTATATAAAGCCTCTTTAGGTTTTTTTTTTTTTATAAAGAGATTATTAGACGACTTTTGAAGAGTTTTTCAAGCTAAGAATAATCAATGGAGTAAAGGACCATAAGACTTTAAGATTCACTCTTATTTAGATTTCATGATTTTCTTTTCTACAATTCTTTATTCTTTGATTTTAGATTGTTACTTTACGATATATATAAAGTAAATGTTTATTATCTAGTTCTTATGGAACATAGATCTACTCATGTGATATGATTTTTTATTAGAGTTAATTAATTATTTAGTCTTTTCTTGATTCAGTTATGTAGACTTTATTATTTAGATTATTATTTCCATGGGTAGTAATCTATAATTTGATATTTTGTAAGAGAATCAAGAGATTTCTTATAATATTAAATCTAGGCATAGTTGATAAGGATTATTGCAAGATTAGAGATAATTTGCAAGATTTTTCTAAAATTTTAAATTATAGCATATAGAATTCGTTGTACAATAATGCGATCTCAGGTCATACCATTAAAAAGAGATTATAATAGGTGATTTTAAGATTAGGGTTAATTGGCTTGAGAAGTAATTAACTTTAGAATAGAATTCTTTTGGCAAAAAAAGATTAAAAGAATAAATTAAATTTTCTTTAAGAGAGAATCACCTGTTAGATATAGGGAAAGTAAAGATGTAGATACAGTTTACGAATCTTGAAATAGTTTATAATTTTATTGCTTTCTTACTTAGTTCTTAAATAAGTCTTACTTAGTGATAATTTATTAATTGCTACAATTAATTTTAGATTCATTAAATTTTCAAACTTCAATTTGTAGGTTAGATAATAGAGATCTAGTAAATATTAGTAGTCAAAGTCTTTAAGGGATTGACACTTGAACTTAATTTGCAACTATAAATTTCATAGGTGCACTTGCCTTACATCATCTTTCCTCCTAGCTCATATATTTAGATAAGATATAATAGGCTTGTAGGTCTTACTTTTTGCTAATATCTTTGAGTTTTAGAAATGCTTTCTTAAAACTTCTTGAATTAGTATTTGATAGCCTCTATAGGTTTATAAATAAATCTAACTATATCTCTTGTATATTTCCTAGCGATTTTAGCATATTTTGAATATATTTCTAAATTTTATCTTAGCGATTATAAGCTTATATAAAAAAATTTTAAGGGTTAACACTATACATTAAGGATCACCTTTCTTGATTCCATTAAATAAAATTCCCAAAAATTTGTTCATAGTTAGAATTTTCATGCATTGGGACTTGTAGAAACTTGCATTATGACAATATAGAAGTAGAGCAACAACTCCAATAAGAGTGAAAGAATAGAGGAAGAGGAAGATGAAACTGTGTTTCCTTTAGTAGACTTATCGAGTTTCTACCAAAACAACCATACTCTACTATTCTTTTGAACAAAATTCAAGGATGAAATCTATAGTTTACACTTAATCTTTATCCTCAAAATTTAGTTGGTGATCAAAATAATTCAGGGTATTTGTGTTGCATCTCGTCTTTAAGTTCCCGAGTAGTTTCCTTTTGGTTATTACTTGAAAGAGGGAGATGTTGTGTTTCCTTTATTGGACTTATAGAATTATTGTTATAATAGCTAGGGTAATAGCCTTTATCTAGACAATATTCTTGAATGAAATGTATAGTTTACCCTTTAACTCCTCTTTTAAACTAATTTTGTCCTTAAAGTTTAGTTGATGGCAAGAATAATCCGAGGTACTCATACTACATCTTGTCTTTTAGTTTTTAGCTAACCTCTCTTTTTCAGTGATTATTTCATAGGACGTTAGCTTATTTGACCACTTGCTTCACTTCCTTCTTGTGCGGTTTTCAATATTTCCTGAATTACAAATTGTACTGTTAAACTAGCCAAACTAACACCAACTTGCTTTCACCATTAATTTTAGATTTGTTCGCCCCGTATCCCATAATAACTATTTTTCTAATGTGATTGTTGTAAGACTCATGATCAAATTGTTCAATCTAACTCAAATTTTACGACGAAGTTAGAATTATTAGTAAAAGTGATCCCATAAGTTTGAATTTAAAAAAATAAGTAATAAAATTATATAATAATTATAATATCAAATTTTAAGTAAATTACCCATTATTTATCAGAAATGAATAAATGGAATTCCGATAATTAATAAGTCGCTAGAGATAAATTATATGGACACTAAAAATCATAAAATAATTTAAATAACAGTTAGGAGTATTTATTTATACTATATATGTATTTACTTGCAAGTAGAAATATGTGTAATTACTTAGAATACGTGAAATAAGTTAAAATAATGTTAAATAATTAAAGAAAATACATGAATAAATAAATAGATATCAGGAAAATTATGGAAAAATATGGAAATATTTAGAAATGGGTCATGGCAGTTTGGAATTGAAGAAATAAAATCAACAAATTAAAATTCAATAAATAGATTGTAAAAAAGGGGATAAGATAAGGCCAATGTCACTTCAAAATTAATAAGAAAAATACCTATGCAACACTATAAATACCTAAAAAAAATTTTAGATGCTCATTTAGTCTGTTTAGAGATCAAAAATATTAAAGGGAACCAAAATAATTAAAGTTAGGGTTTATGTACAAAAAATTATGTAATTAAGGCCTTTGAGGAAATCTCCAACCTAACGACCATTTAGGAGTGGATAACCACCACCACTATATGGTGGTAGTAGTGCTCAGACCAGCAGATAAGGCCATGGCGGCTAGAGTCATCAGTTTTGGTGAGTTTGATTTTCCTTGCAATTTTTCATATTTTGTTAAAAATACTAAATAGTTTTAGAAAATTATGAAATTTTTTATTATGAGTTTTTTTAAATATGTATGTCTAGGAAAAATTTTTATTTTGATAATTTTGCGTCTAGAAATATACTATCTTTAAGAAATCATGCAAACTCAAGCTTTGCTTGGTCTATAAATAAATAGGTTTAGGAGTGTGGTTTTGGACTTAAAATTTTTATATAAATTAATTAGGGGTTATATAATAGTGCTATGAAGCCCTTTTTCAAAAATAAATTGTCAAAATTTTTAGATAATTTTTAGGTCTTAAAATAATGCATAAAATGAGTAATTTAGGACTAATTCAATAATTAAATGGTTAATTACTAATTTAGTATATATTATATATTTTAAGATGTTGAAATTTGATAGAGCATGCTATTTGTAGCGTTTAGAGTGTTAGATGTAATTATTAAGGTATTATATAGTAAATATGTAATAGGTAAAAATGGTAAATTTTAAGTTAATTTTATAATTTAGGATAATTAAGTGTAAAATATGATTTGGGATGAATTTAGATATTTTGAGATATTAGTTGATGTTGGGAGATGATATTTGAAGTGATAGAAATATTGGATGTGTATATTATGGACATATTAAGTGCTAATGTATAATATGTAGGTATAAGAAATTAATAAATAAGAAAATATCATATTAAAATTGATATTGTAATAATAATAGGAATATATATAAAATTTGGTAAGAGACTTAAATTTAGGTGTTCATATAAAAAATGTAAAATACTTTTATATTAGGAACTGATTCGATGGTTAAATTACAAACGTAATGTATCGTATTAATTGAAATACTAATTAGGAGCTAAAACGTAAATTTAGGATACTTAAAAATAGTTAAATGAATCTCACATTTTAGTTTGAGAAAAATTCCTAGGGTTTATAAATAAAAAAAAAACAATAACAAAAAGTTAAAACAAAACTAAATTTAGAGACTGATTTAAAAGTTGAATAAAAAAATAATTTCGAACTAATTCGGTTATAGGATATATAGAATTTAGATAAATGCATAAAATTATAATCCCAAACTTAAAACCTATAATTTAAAGCTTATATGTACATATACCTATGTATAAGCAAATACGTTAAATAAAGATTATTCCTAGATCAAAATCTAATTTAGAAGCTGAAAGCATAATCGAAACAAGAAACAAATTTGAAACTTAGTTGAACAAGAGAAGTAATTCTAAAAAATTTAGACCTAAATCACTAAATATAAAAAGATCATAAACTAAAAACACTCAAAATCTAAATTATATAACAAAACATGTCTTTTGTAGTTATGGGAAATTAAACCAACACTTGTATTATAGGGATTTTTTGTTATGGTCACGAGTTGCACCTCAAATGAGCAAGTGAGGAATCTATGTAAGTTAGGATTAATACATTACTATATTTCGGAGTACTAATTTATAATACTTGAAGGCTTGAAATTGTATTAGACTATTTTTGTTAGATAATTGGGTATGCACATATGCTTATTATGAGCTTCTGATATGGTTACTAATTTACTGCTTTAGCTTGTATTTGTGTGATTTGTTTAAAATGATTGAACACCTTAAACTGGATTTAACTGAATATTTAACTCATTAATTTAAATTGAATCTATATAACAACTCATTAGGAGAACATTAGGATTCTCTGGCCAAATACCAACCCATTCAAATGGGATAGCATTAGATGGCATAATTAGTCTGTTATTCATCTTTAGTTGAACTAAGTAACATGTGAAGAAGTCACGACAAGGATGAAGTCAATGGTTCGAAGGTAGTCATAGGAGGAGCAGTGTCTTCATTGCACAAGCTTAGATTTAGTCATGAACTATTGCATTAATGGAAACTCCTCAACTCATACTAGAGCAAGTATAATTTCTCTAATCTCATGACAAACTGAACAATGTTGTGCAATGGCATTTGTTTGAACATGCATTGCATTTAATTAATTTGATTGATAATCTTGTTTGTGTTTGCTATATGGTTTTAAGTCTCTATCCCAACTTATTGAGTTATGGTTACTCATATTCCTATAGACGTTATTATAGGTGCTAGCTAAGAACCGGATTTAACTGAATATTTGACTCATTAATTTAAATTGAATCTATATAACAACCCATTAGGGGAATATTAGGATTTTTCGGCCAAATACCGACCCTTTTGAAAAGGATAGCACTGGATGGTATAATTGATCTCTTATTCATTCTTTGTCGAACTAAATGACATGTGAAGAGGTCACAGTAAGAGTGAAGTCAATGATTCGGAGGTAATCAAGGGAGGAGCGGTGTCTTTATTGCACAAGCTTAGGTTTGGTCGTGAGCTGTTACATTAATGGAACTCCTCAACTCGGATTAGAGCGAGTATAATTTCTTTAATCTCATGATGAGCTGGACAATATCGTGTGATGGCATTTGTTTGAACATGTATTACATTTAATTAATTTGATTGATAATCCTGTTTATATTTACTATATGGTTTTAAGTCTCCGTCCCAACTTGTTGAGCTATGGTTACTTATATCCCTATATACGTTATTATAGGTGTTAGCTAAGAAACAACCATACAACTAGCTCAAAATTAGCAACTGTTGGATCCCAGGGGATTAAGGAAATACATATAAAGAACAGAGTTAGTTTTAAAGTCTTAGCTTTTATTTTAAAATTTTTTCATTTTCGGATAATGTATTGCTTAGGAGATAAAGTACAATGAAAGCTTATAAACATTCTTTATAATATCTGAATCTTAGTGTATATATATATATATATATTTTCTTACTTTCTTAGGTAATTAACTTATTAAATTTTATGAGTTGTTTACTTCAAAACGGGTTAATTGTGGACGCTTTATATAAATCAAGTCTAAGATGATGATTATATAGTTAGCTTTTATCTTAAAATGGTTTGTACGATGGAACTATTAGGATTCTGCCATTTCGAGACGTGATTTATATAATTGATAAAACCCTTGTAATATAGTGATACGAATGCCAACTTTCCAAAAGTTAGACCAAATTCAAAATTTCCTCTTTATAATAATCAACAAAGAAAAAAATTGTAAAGAAGATGAAGATAAGGTGTATCATAACAAAGATAAAGTTTAAGACCCGTTAAGTTTCCCTTTCCCATTAGATTAAAATAAAAGGCCCACTTTGTAAAGATGTGGCCCAAACTTCACAAAATTGACCAAACCTTGTGTTACATTTATCTAAAATGTCTCTTGGCCCAAGCCTAAGCCTACTTAATTTGGTTAAAGAAAAGTCAAATTGTAGAGCATGAATTGTTGCTCACAAAAATTATTAATAGGTTCTAGAAGTTTAAACATGTCACCCTGCCTTACTTTATTAATTTTTTTTTTCATACTACTTTTACTACCGTATAATCAATTTGTTTGTTTACCTATTTCACATTAGATTAATTATGAAAATACCAATGGCAATATCATCAATCCTAGCATGCCTCCTAATCACTGGACTATGTCATTATCTTTGTCATGTGTTAAACACAGATAATAAATAAGATTAATAAAATTATATATATTAAATGTGATTCAATAATGATATTCAATTCATGAAATTACAACTTATAAATGCAATATCTTTCTAAATTATGATGTTGCATCTTATAGGTATAATTCACCAATTGGTATTTATATAATTAATTTCATATCATTCATATTTACATAATTTTTTTTGAATCAATAGACATATGATACACCCATATAATCAATATAAAAAAGTTTGAAAAATATTCTTTTTGAACCCTCTTGGAAGATATAATTTGCTTTTAATATTATTTACAAAAGAATGCATTTAATTATTGGATGGATGAACCCCTACGCATGAAATATTGCTTTTAAATCTTTTGCTTAAAGAAGGCCCTAGTAATAAAAATATCAGTCTTCTAACATAATGGATGATATTCGTTTTCTTCATTCGTTTATTACAGTTAAAAAAATAAAAAGTATTTCACTCGAATTTTTTTACTTAAAACGTATTTAAGGAATGAAATGGGCCAAGTCGACATCATTCCTTCGTGAGCCCAATGCATATGTCAGAAAGCATGAGGTCACCACTAGAGTTTAGATATAATAAAGCACCAAAACAGAGTGGCTTCTTGGATGATGAAAATTCAGAAAAAAATAAATAAATAAATAAAATAAAAAACGCGCAGAAATATGCCAAAAATATGTCCATTTGATTTTAATTAATATTTTTCTCATTTTCTACGGTTTTATTTTATCTCGAGAAGATTTCTACTTTTATCGTAAACTACTTAAAGCACCACACTTAAAAAACTCTACATCATGTATGGGTAACCTTAACGAAAACAAAATATCTACGTAAAATATTATTATAACCAATATTAGAAGTCCATGACTAATCTTATGATATAGATATCTACGTATATTTTACTCGATTGAGTAAGTTTTAAATTGGTATTAAGAGTTATAGGATAGGTTTTGAGCTACAATTTTTTGAAATTTACTCCTAACGAATAGTTCGTATTATTTTCTAAAATCTATATTTTAAAATATATAGAGTATAGAAAACCATAATTTTGATAAAATAATATGATGTCCCCTAACTTGCTTCTCTTAATGATAATAATTCATTCATTCATTCCATTCTAATAAAAAATTTATAAGAAAAGCTTTGAGATATTTAAAAAACTAAAATATAAGATATCTAACATTTTCTTTCTATAACCGAAAAAATTTTAGACATAAAAAGGAAAAGGAATTACTAAAATCACTTTTCCTATGACTTTTCCTAAATCATGTATAAGTTGATTGGCTACTAGTTTGCTTCTATTTCTCTTAAATTAAGGATATTCACTCTTTTGAGCTTGACTGATTAATAGGAAAAAAAAAAGTCATTTTGAATCAAGTAGGGAAGGTTTGTCTTTTTAAACTTTCAATAGCTATATCCACCTATATATATGTATATATATTAATGAATGAAAAGTAGCCTCATATTTTTTTTCAATCAAGAAAACTAAAATATAAAAATAAATACTATATTTATGTTAAAAATAATAGCCTAAAATTAATACATAATGTAATATGTCAAAAAAATACTTCTTAAAAATAAGGGCATTTTAGGCATTGCAAAAGTTTTTAAAACCCTACCCTAAATAGCCTCTTTTACTAAACCTTAGTATTTGCTACTTTTAGTCTAAATCTCTCCTCTTTTGGCAGAAAGTGAAAAGCTCTTCTCTAAACCCTATCTCAAGAGGAAGATTCAAGATGGTAAGATGGTTAAGGTAAAAACATTAGAATTTAAGTCTAAATAAATTTGTGTTAAGCTTTCTAGCACTCTAAATCTTCTTATTCCTTTTGGATTTCAGCTAGTTTTTAAGAGATTCAAGTTGGGATTGTTGAGTACCTTCAAGTGGCAACTCATTTAGGTGTTTAAGGTAAGTATAATGGAAGTTCTTGAAGTTAAGCTTAATTTTCTCCTTGGATTAGTTTCTTAGAGAGTCAAACTTGGGATTTTATTAAGGATTTAACCTGAAATTGAGTATTTTACAGATTATAGGTGGTTTATAACTCCAATTTCAAGTTCACTAAATGTTTAGTCTAATTTCAAGTAAGTTCTATACGATTATCCTTCCTACCTTTGAGTCTTTGAAGATTGTTGAAGTTTGGATGTGAAAGTCGAAGAATTGTAGCTACATTTGTTTGGCGTTTGGGCTTGAGAATCATTGGGAGAATGTGCTTAGTTAGTGTTCAGGGTCATTGAGAGTTTTGTGAGAGAGGTTGGATGAAAGTGTGCAAAGTTCAAGTTAAACTGTTTTGTAGAATTGCAAAATAGTAGCATAGTGCTTGAACAAGATTTTGGACAGTGTCCAGATGTTATTCTATGGGCGAACTTAACACCTAAATGTTGTACCTTGTTTTAAATTCTTTTATTTTTTAAGCCTTCTTCTAAGCTTAACCACCCAATTAAATCCTTAATTAGCTTTATTGCCTTGAAAAGATCCAATCTTTACACAATATTAGTCCTTAAAAACCTAAGATAGTGAAGCACTTAGAGAGTTGATGAAGATTCTTAACTTAAAGTTTTGTTGATTTTGGACGATTAAAGGAAGTTAAGAAAGATTTATACTTTTGATTAGGTTAATTGTTTGGGCAACTTTCTTTACTTTACTCATACTTTAATACTAGTCTTGTCCCATTATTCAAGTACATAATACTTGTGTGTATGATTGTGCTTATTGGAATAAAAACAAGCCTATTGGACTAAGTATTATTTAGCTGAAATGAATTACTTATTGCTTATGCCTGACTCTCTTTGCCTAGGTGCCTGCAGTGGCAAATCTCTAAGGGGAAACTACTAATCATAAACAAGAATTTCTTAGTAGACTTTCATATGAGACGACACAATTGAATCTAATGTTTCTCAATTCCTGAATGTTGGTCATATGACCTTCACTGTAATATATCGTAATAAAGTTAAAAGACATATATTACTATATATACTTATATATATAAGAGATTATGGCATGGCGAGATTATGAATGAGTACCCCTTTGTTGTATGTTAACTAACATTTGAGATGATAATTAGCTGTTTGTTTATTTTAGTGTGTGCTTACATACCGAGTATTAGGCTTTGATTCATTTTTTTTATTTTCATAATTACAGGTTGATTCGATAGGTTGCAATAAGTATAGACATTGCTATCTTCAAGTTGGGAAAGAGAGGCAATCAACTCTATATTTTGTAGAAAATCAAGATTTAGTAGATGAGCATGTTTATGGTTAGAATTGATATATTTGAAGAATTATTGTTTTATATTTAATAAGCGGTTGTTAGAAGTTATTATGGAGTTGTAGTTGGTTTTAAAGTTCAAGTGTGTTCCTGAGTAGTAGGGACATATGATAGGTTGTGATGTCTCCTAAGGTATTACACATGCCCTAAACTTAAACCATGTTACCTCTCTCTTAGTGACATGACTTTATATTACCTCTCTTGTGCTGTCTTTCTCTCTCTTCTTCTCTAAAGCAAAGTGCTATTACTAACCTTAGTTTAGTCATATTTTGTTGCCATAAGAAAAATATATACTAACTTTAACTTTTTTTTTCTAGAAACTTTATTTTATTCATTTGCCTATTATAATATACCTCTCTTAATAATCGAAATATGAAAATAGTAACTTTAAGTTTCAAGAAACAATATTTATTATTAGTTGTAAATAGCTTTTACCTTCTTCTTTTTTGAGCATGCACTATTCTAAGTTTGTCATTTAATTATTTTGTCTATAAAATGTGACATTTAACATCTAGATTTCTTGTAATATTTAAAAAATAATCTATGGTATAGAATAAAACATAACTAGAACTTGCTATTAAAAAAAAAAAGTTTAAATTTAAAATTTATAAAACAATAAAGAAAAATTATAAATTCCATAAGAGACTTTGTATCTTGTATATATTCAAGATAGTTTCGGGTGCTATAAGATAAGTTTCAATTTCAAAATAATTTAAAAATTGATTCTTATATGGTAGAGTATATGTAGGCTTTATGCATTATCTGTTTTATACTTACTCACCCTTGATTAATATTTTATAAATGTTTATATTTAAAAGTTTGCATTAAAAAAATTATTAATTAGATAGATATATATTATAATTTATACAACTATTGATTTTTTTTTTTTTTGTAAAATGTTATATTTAAAAAAAATTATAATCTATATAAGCTATGAGAATATAACATCATATATGAAAAGTTAAAATTTTCTTCAAGTACCATATAAAAATTATATGTCTTTTGAGAAATAGAAATATATTTGTTAATAGGTATTTTAGTTTATGGACTCCTAAGCCCAAAGTAACATCAAGACCCTTAACATGCCCACTCTAGGCAAAAAAACAAAAATCTTTTAATCTTTATAGAAAATGAAGCCTTTTAAGTAAATGACATTCAACGTTTCGCTTCTCTGCTTTAATTAGATTTTATTCTTCGATATTTTTACTATCGGAGTAGTAATACCAGAACTCTCCACTAATAGTATTTTGTAGAAAGCTCAAAATAGGTAAATCTCTACTGACAAATCCACGGAGCAAAGAGTCCCGTTTTGAATCCTATCTTCCCGTAAATTTCCAAAATTTGTATACCGATCTTCCCAAATCCGGTACTGCAACAGCGTCACGGACAATCCCACAACTAATTACAAGTCTAAGGGTTTTGTGCAGCCCTTCTTCATGCGTAAAAGGAATTCGCTTTATGTCTCCATGGCTGTTTTAACTTTTAAGTCACGCGTATATTTCGTGAAGTTGTGAAAATGCAAAGGGAAAAAAATTATCCCTGCGAAACACAATAACTCAATTACAAATTGCAGAACATGAGCCTAACAAATCTTTGGCAATATCGGTCAACTCCAAGTAAAAAGTCCGAGCTTGCATGTTGTATTCCTTATGATAAAAGAGCGTAGAGCCAAACTCATCTGTGGAGGCCAAACTGATACAACCACTTCATTGGACATCCCAACTCCATGACGCAAAATTCGACCTTTTTCCTTGGAGGACAGACTCGAGCCTCGTAGGAGCTGAAGATTAGTCAACCAATCTTCAATAGTATTCTGAACAATAGAAGTCCGTACACAGCAAGTTGTGTAGAGTTTGTGCACGAAATGAGATGCTCGTTGCAGCAACTACCAAGAATAAGCTGACAGTCATGGCAACAAGCTTGAGTACATTCGACCATCTGCAGATAGTCCGGAACCTCTATCTTCTTCAATGACTTGAGCTCCAATTGGTGAAGAATGCCATAGGTAATAGCATAAGCGTTGAAGACCCAATCTTTGAGCTCCTATGGGGGTGCGCAATCCTAACTTTCTTTGCTCGGGACCGAACAATAAGTGGCTGACTCAAACTTCGCTACCAAGCTCCAACTTTGACAGCAATTGGCAAGACAATTTTCAGCCTCAATCTTCACCGAATTGAGCTAAGTGACAATGATAGCAATTCTGAGCTATTCCTTGCTTGACCATTTATAGCAGCGTAGAACAAAATAGTAGAGCCAGAGCTTCTACGAATGCCAAGCTTCGAGCTTGCCACAGCTAACAACACCGACCCAACTTAGTGACTAAATCTCGTGTTAATACAGAGAAAATACGGCTCAAGTAAAGGTCGACCTGAACCCCACAAATAGGGAAAGCCCCTCCGACCTTGTTAAGCTCATTGGACAGTCTGAAGTTTAAGCTCCCACTCGTAACCAAGCTCTTTCTTTTAGTTGCCACCTGAGCTTTTCCTTGCAACATCAACACTTGCAACAGCAGTGCGGATCTCTCTTAGCAAAAAAATGCTAAGCTTAGCAGAGACCAAAGTTAGAAGCATAAACTCTGAAATCCAACCTCGAGTTTTGTGTGGTCAATAATACTTAATATAATTATTAAAATCACGATTTTACTATTTATTTGGATATGTAAAATTGATAAAATCGTATAAAATAGATAAAATCGTAAATTTATAAAATTATACATCAAAATTTTTCACCAATATGATTTTATATTCATTTTAATTAAAAAAAATATCATAAAATTATAAATACATAAAATAGTATAATTGACTCGCAATTTTCACAACCATGATCCTGAGTTACAATTTTAATAGAAAAATGCCAACCTACTATGCGATTTACAATCCAGGCTTTAGATAAAGCCCGTACCGAGCTTCGTGCCGCATTACAAAGCAGCAGCCACAAACTTCTATGAGTCTACACTCCAAATAAAAAGCCCGAGCTTCACAACATGACTGGGACGAGCTTTATGAAGCCCAGAAGGTGTTCGGTTTCATGCTCTAACTCATAGCTTAGATAAGCAAGGACAAACTCTACGCTTTTAACATGTAGAGCCACTTTTGACTAATGTACATGAGGCCCTATTGACCCAACAGCAGTCCCACTTACGCATTCACTCTCATCACAGAATTTTCGGCAATGAGAGTAAGAGCGCAAGAGGCCCTAGAAGCACTACATCAGATAAAAATCCGACTTGTTTGGACAAACAAAAATTTGAATTTCTCAAATAATATCATCACACTCATAATTGGGAAAAATCTGAATTAATCAGATAATTTTAAAATATCTAAGTACTAAGAAAACTATGTAGACAACTGTAAATATAGGAATTTGAATACAAAGATCACGTGTGTATTGTATGATAGGCGCACTACTCGTAACTAGAGAAATGATTTGAATAACTTATACAAGATGATTAAGGAGAAGGGTAGGTAATTTCTACAAGGCTTTAACACTTATAAAGATAGGTTGAAGAGTCAAGAAGCATCAAACTTCACAGTTGTTGAAAGAAATAGAAGTGTTCTTGAAACATTCAAGTGTTTAATCTTTCATTCTAAGAATTCAATAAAGTAACAATGTTTGTACCAATTTTTTTATATCCAAGTGAGAAAGGGAGAGAAGTATTTATAAAGGATAGCTATTGATTTCATTCGTTAGATTATGATGAATATCAATGACCAAGATTCGTCTCCTCTTAATGGAGTGATCCAACAAATCTTACTCAGAACCCACTAAGAGGATGGCCATTGATTTTACCTATTGGAACATAATGAATATCAATGATCGAGATTCATCCCTTTCCCTAATGGACCTTCAGTAGACTTTCTTAATGAGCTTAAACCCAATAAAACCCCATTTTCTTATGTGAACTAAATTAACAAATGTTAAATTGGACAAATCGATCTAACAGATTTACTTAGAGCCTACTAAACCAAATCTTTCTTGACTATCCTGAATTTCGTAAACTTGACTCTCTAGGCCTTATCAATTTAGTCCAAAAAGTCGAATCTACTTTGGTCAATCACTTTAAAGCTCAATTTTTAGATTTAGTCCTCTATAGTAAAAAATTCAACATTTAAAGCTAGTAAGCTCAAATATAGTCAAACAACTTGAGGCAATAAATGCTCAGATCCTCAAACATCTTAAGCAAGGAAAATTTTGATGTGTTAAAACTTGCAAAACCCCTAATGAAGGCATTGAAAACTTACACTAGCTAATGCCTAATATATCTACTTCTCATGGCACTTATGCTAAAAAAAAAAATGATTTGCACAGATAATTTCTTTACACTCATTCTTAAGAAAAATCCAATTCTCTAGATAATCTCAAGCACTTGTGCCTAGAAAAAATCCAATAACTTCATTTAGATAGTCTCTTATCAGCATATAAGCCTAAGCAGTATTCAACTCGAAGCCTAAAAAGGTTTGAATTACACATGCCATTGTACTCTCCTTAAATCAAGACTCTTACTAACCAAATTATAGGTAATACTGAAAATACCTACAAAACAATCCCTAACAATATAGTCACTTGACCTAGAATTTTAAGAGCTCATACAAGCACTCAATGTACTTATAGACACATCGCCAAAGAGATTTGAGAAACAAGTATTGATGAGTATTTTAATACATGAACTCTTAAGCCTACACTGACGAAACCAAGCCCACATCACCATAAGTAAGAGATAAAGCCCTCAAATAGGGGACTTTTGGTTTTTCATTACTCCTTTAACATATTCACCCTCAAATAAACAAACAAGCATTAGAGTGACCATATCAACATGTACACTAACAATGTTTTATTTTGTAGAGAGTTCAAAACCAATAAATCTCTACAAGCAAATAAATAGAGCAAAGGTCCCACGTCAATAATATAAAATAGTACAAATAATAAAATCTTTTTGAAAAAGAATGAACAACAACGTATAAATACGAGAGAAGGGAAGTCGTATAATTGTTTCAATAACAGATAATACATTGGACACACGTTCTTAAAATGACAGGTGTAGTGCAGTACATGAAAGGACGATTTTACTTCTATACGTCTTAATCCACTGATTTTCATAATCCTTTCTATGCTCCTCTTGACAATATTTATCTAGAATCCTCAACGATGGCTTGTTATGCATATCTCCAATTAACCTTTTAGATGAATAACATTCTAACTTAATTCTGCTAGAAAAAAAAAGATTAAAGAATGATACCAAAGTAAAACTATGCTGCATTTCCTCACGATATACACACAAAAGCAATATCTCCAAGAACCAAAAATCCAGTACAGGACAGGACTGCACAACTTGAATAATGGTCGTCCTGTCACTAAGGCATCAAATCCCTAGGCCTTTTTTCTTACTCCTAAGTAAGGTTAATACAACTTAATTAAACCAAAAAAAAAAGGAAAAAAAGCAGCAACTAATTTTTTTTGTTTTTTAAATAACCTACCAAAATTACAACCTTAGCCACCCTTCTTCTTGATAAAATTGTCATCCCAAGTTCCCATAAGACCAGTACCTCAGTCCACACACACACACACACATATATATATATATATATTATCCCCCACAACTACAAGTGGTTCAAATACAGCAAGGCCGTAATAATGACAAAGGAAAAGACCATGTAAGCATCTTTTGACAGAGACAAGGCACTAGATTCATCGAACCCAGTTGAACTTGTTGGGCCCAACCCCACCACCGTCGGAGTGTTGCCTGTCGTTGTTGAGTTGGTGGTGCTGCCGCAGGAGAAAAGCAAAACAAATTTATAAGTTACAAAGAAAATATCACTTGTATTACCTCATTATGAGCGTGTACGTATATCAAGGGCTTTCAAGATTATTACCGGCTTTTGGCAACTAAACGAGTCCTTTAAATACTCATTAATATTTTTCGGAATAATATGTCAACCAGAATAAAATAATACTTTAGTCACATCTGCCTGATGTGAACTCAACAACCACGGCGAAGGACCATTTGTTAAATGTGAATAAGAATCTGTTTAAATGTCAAAAAGAAAAAAATTTCCCTCCTTTTCCCTAATCTGATTACATAATTCATTAAAGAAGCGAGAAGATATAACTTTTTCCCTTTCCGTCATTATTTTCCTACTTTATATGTGTACTATTTATTATTTTCCTACTTTATATGTGTACTATTTATTTAATAAGGTAAATATTATCAAGATTGTTAACTGCATAAATAATGAAACGATTAAGTAAAAATATCAACTCAGACCACCGATCCAACAAGGTAAATATGCGTCCAATCTGTACACAAAAAGAGTTCAAAGATTCGATTTAGTATAATATTTAATAACTTCAATCAACTTGAAATATGAAATTTCACCGTCATTCAAATTTCCTTTTCTTTTCTTTATTTAATTTGCCCAAAGCACAATCAACATCGTAGTTGAGATTGTATTTTTGACCATTACTACTTTATCAAATCATCGTTTTCAACATTACCGCAACAACAATAATAAAAAAGGGTCATTCCTATAAACAAGGCATTGTTCACCTAAACGAATACTTGTACATTAGGAAAAATCGACCGAAAGAAAATTTTCCATTAGCCAGAAAGCAACATCCCAAGCAGGAAACTGATATTAACATGCAACACCTTAAAAAAGGGACAGAAATTGTATCAAATAAGGCATTGTTCACCTAAACGAATACTTGTACATTACGAAAAATCAAGCAAAAGAAAACTTTCCATTAGCCAGAAAGCAACTGATATTAACATGCAATACCTTAAAAAAGGGACAGAAATTCTACCAAATAATGTCACATCAAGCCAGCTCAGAAATCAGAGCTCCAAGTTAGAATAAGCAGATTCCGACTTATACGATAAACCAACCATGATGTCTTAATTATTTTTTGTTAGATCTTGGTTTATATACTTCACCAACCAATAGAAAAAATTTGGAGAAAAAAATTGTTGATTTCTAGTTTTTAAGCATGCAATACTATATTTTGCTTAGATGATCACTACCCCGAAAAGAAAAATTAAATTTACCTTGGACTTGAAGGGTATACACATCCAGAAGCTTGGTCTACACGTCACCAAAAGAGGGGGAAAAGAAAAAAAGAAAAAGGAGCATGATTAGTCAAGAAATATATTTTGAAGGGATTTAGTTAACGAGTGCTCGGATATTAATCAACAGCCTCAAAATGACTAACTGTACACATTTTACGGAAAAAAAAAAAACAACTATATGAAAAGTTGCAATAGTCTTTCTTTTTTTTTTTTTTTTTAATTAGTTGTTATCAAGTATTCCGAGGACTAGTTAACATGTTTGAAAACATCAAATTTCTAGCAAGACAAGGCAAAGATTGGTGTGTGTGTGTGCGCGCGCGCTTACTTGGGAGGACAGAGGTGGTCATGGCAGTCGCAGAGAAGTCACAGCTACCACTAACTTGAGCTTTCCTTTGGAAATAGCTATTGACAGCATAGTTACAGTGGTCCTTCACAGTGTTAGGTTGATAACAAGCTCCAACTTGAAGTATAGCACTACAGTCTGCTCCACTTCCGCAGGCATAATCAATGTTCTTCTGTAGAAGTGACTCGCTCACTCCATCTTTACACACACAATACACAGCATCTAAAAAAAAAACCAAAAAAAAAAAAATTTAAAAAGACACAGATATTAGGGATGAACAGAAATGTTAAAACTTAACCCATGTTGGAGTATGTGGGACGAGAGCTTACTTGAAGGAGGGACGAGAGCCAGGAAGGTGACTAGAAAATAAACCAAAAGAGACATCGTCGTTTATGAGGATCGAAGAGTTTAGATTGTTTTTGTCGAGAAGAGATGGTGGGGGTCTTCAAGCGTCAGATGCAAACAAGTTGTGGATAGAGAGAGAGTTGATTTTGACGGCAAGCTGTGCTTGAAGTGGATCCGGTATCTGATAGAGGGCTTTTCGGAAAAAGATACGGTTTATAAAAAGGGTTCGGACAATTTTACCCGGTAAAAAGGTTGCGAGGTAAAGGGTAGGGATCTTATTCGGGGAATTTTTCCGTACTGTGTGTAAAATAATTGGTGTTAAAAATATATTTTTTTGGGGTAAAAAAAAAGGGAAAATTCAATTAACTGCTTTTTGAAATGCAGAATAAAAAAAAAAAAAAAAGATTTTACGTTTTGGAACTTTTTCACGTGATTGATGATCTCCTTAGTATAAAAAAATCTTCATTGTATTAAATCATTTTAAATGAAATAATGGACTGAACATCCTACCAAGATGCATATAAAAAAGTACACAGTACAGTGCTAGCATTAAAAAAAAACGAAGCTCCAGAGATAACATTTATTTGATAATATATGTAATAATATATATATGTAATGTATAATTACAAATTATTAAAACTTTTATAGTTTAATAACATAAATAATAATCTCTTAATGGAATTAATCAGATTAAAAAAAAATTATTGTAATTAAAAAAAAAACTACAAATTATATTTGAAGAGGAATAATATGAGCGGTAAGTTTTTTAAAATTGCTAACTTCTTCTATCTATCATGTATTGAAATATAATTAAGAGATAAATTTGGTATACCGTGAGTCGATTACTTCTGAGAATCCTTTCCCGTAGTGTATGCGAATGTTGGAAATTATGGTATTTGTTAATGCTTATGATTATGGGAATGAGAGAGGTTGCCGTCTCCTAGGGAAACGGGCAAAACCGAACTGGCAAAGGACTCAAAAGAGTTTTTGACCGTTTGTGATACAGATGTTTCAAACGGTCGTAAACCCAAACCCATGTGCCGGATCTGTACTCTTTTAACTCCACTTGGTTAATGGCTTTAGCTAGCTAGGTTTGTTTAGTATTGGCCACGGCTGCCCAGTGGTCGCCCTTTCCTTCCACAACACCACCCCCCCCCCCCTCTCGGGAAAAAAGCAGGACCGGGACAAGCCATTTTCCTTTTTCTTTTCTAAACTAAAAGAATATACACACCAAAACGGGTAGATCAAGCCATTTTCATTTTCCCCTTTGGTTGGCTGAAAATTTAAAGTATAGCAAATGAGAGTTTCATGGAATAAGGAGTCAAAATCACCTTTTGTAAGCTTTAGACTTAAAAACATTCTTTTAGAAATGTTGGGAAGAAATCACACATTTCAAAAATGAAAGAATATAACTTAATGAATTAAGATTTAAGGATAGATTCAATTCATTTGGTAAAAAAAATATTAGTACACATTCAATTCTAAGCTATCTAATCTACTCATTAAGTACCCTTAAATTGTTGAAATTCTTGAATATAAGTCTCCATAAAGGATGAGGAGAATGCTCAACAACTAATTGCAATACACATAATCATGACAATTCTCATGAATATTATAGCATAATAAATGCAACAACGAATTTTATTTAGATTATATTTTTAGATATAAATATATAACACAACTTTCATAAGTTTGGAATAACATACACATTTCCATAACAAAGACATATATATATATATATATTTACATGAACTATCTAATCTCATCCCTAATACTGATAAACTATATGAATCATTTGATCAGCGGTTTCATTACTAATACCAACCCTTAAGCCACTAATTAATTGCACCCATCTAAAAAGTATCCCCTATCACTAATTTGGCCCATTTACAACTTCACCCTAAAGACCTGACTTGTATAATAGCAATTAGTTAATCAACAATCTACTTGTCAACATATTGAGGTTCTGTGTCTAAACTACTAGCAACTTTATTTCAAATAATTCACTTCAATAGTTAATAAACACCTAGTTCATGACCAATATTTTTTACTACTCTCCACATATGCTAATTATAAACAACAAGCATTATTCATTTGTGATCATATAATTATTATATTCCTTTTATTCTAATCTACAAGGCATAAACAAGCAGGGTAACCACGCACCTTTTTTCTCTCAAAGGACCTTTACTTACTTATTACTCTTCCAATATATATCTTACAAATTGATTAATAAATATCATTAATTTTTATGATTTACTCTTAAATTCATTTCAATCCATTTTTTTATTCTAACTAAGGTTCTTCTATATTTTAAAATTATTAAGTAGACCTAATTAAATAATGGGTGGGTCGAATAGTGCTCTGGACCAACTTGGTTAACAAAATATACCAAGTGGTTAACTTAATTCTAGATTAGGTGAACTAAATTAATAAATAGACTGATCACATTGATTTTTACTTTCTTTAATCTTGTTTTGGTCCTTTTATGCACAAATTTGTCATAATTTAATTATAGAATTTAACTCATGATATTATAAGATGTTTTTATCAATTATTCAACTAAAATTATTTATCTTATTATTGTACTTCTTAATTTCTAATCATCCTATTGGCATTGCACTTTAAAATAGTTTTACTGATAAGATTACTATAACTCCCAACCCTAATTACCTTCCAAGACTAAACTCCTTTATGTAAACCTTATTTGACATAGATTAAGATTTAATTAATCTAATTGTCTTACTCGAATTCTAAACTTTCCTAATCATATATTTGATAAGATTTAGTGTTGAGCATCTCCTATTAAGTTCAGATTTAAATTAAATCCCCTCATCTTACTTTTAAAATGTCATGATGGGCCTAATAGAATTATCTAAAATTTTCATATCATGTGTACATTCATAATTTGAAAATCGTCTTACAAGTCAAAGATTATAAAACTCTAAATAATTAGTTATTAAAATTTCCGATTTTTAATTTAATTAACTTATTATCACATATAAGTGACTATGGATATTTGATATTTTACAGTCTACCAAAACCACAGAGAATCGATATCCTCTATCAAATGCTAAATAAGATAGTAAAGTTCTAAAACATAAACTTATGAAAGTAATAAAATCTAAATATAGTATTAATAATTATATATGTAATAATTCAAACCAAATATACAGTTTGTCCTTAGATTCTAAGTTTTATATATCTCAACGCTGATACTTAACACTCAGCTCTTAACCCATATGCAATTATCTAGCAACCTGTAAGAGAAAACCATTGCAGAGTAAGCTATAAGAGTTTAGTGAGTTATTTCTCATATTATACTAGCAAGTAGGTTATCAAATAATTTATTAACAAACATATAAATGTATGAATAAGCAGTATACCAAATAATATACATGCAATGGACTGATGCTACATGCAACATCAAATTTAATGCTCTTTGAAATAAGGATTGGAGATACATCGGTACCAATCATAACCGGGCTCTAGTACTTAGGTTTTTAACTATATACAAATATATATAGAAATTCTCTATTTTATGAAACAGGTTTCTATTTCTAACAGTCAATAGTATACAAATATCTAGATCTAACGGTGAAGTAACCCCTATAGTCCACACTCACACCCTACACCGGTTATATTTAGATACGACCCTCACTCACCTATGGTTAGTGTCTCCGATGCCAAGTAAACCCGTAAACCAAGGGTAGGGTCTTGTTGTACCAATACTCCTGCACTATACTAATCAAATTATGTGGAAATCCAGATTATATGCAATGTTTGTGCTTTATGCATAATCTAGATAATATAAGTTAAGTTAAATATGATTAAATCAATTTATGAGGTGATTAAACATTATCGACAAATCATTTAAATTATGCAATAATCAATCATATAATTAAATCTTTAATTATCAAATTTAACAATATTTTACATAGAAATCAATTAATATTAGACACATGCATAACCCGAACCCCTATGCATCAAGTTATTAATATTTAATTATGGCAATAACTACAATCACAAAACAAGTATAGAGTCATTAGGAATACTCACTTGGTCATTGAGTCTCTGGACGGTCATAATATTCCATTAGATAAATCGGTATCCGTATCGAGATAACCTGACATTTAAATAATATGAAACGTAGTACATTTAGAATTAAAAACTAAATTAGTATTGTAATTTGTACTGTTTACTTAACTTGGTTATTAATTCGAGTGAAATTATCAATTCTAGCTTTTTACCAAATCACGTATAATTTTTTTATTAAGCCCGTATCTTTATAAACTTGTAGTCCATTTCAATTATGTTCGAGCATACTTTCTTATAGTGAGATCTGTTTTGAACGTTATAACTTGCAGTTTTGACTATGGTATAAAAATATCACAAACTTACTTATTTTAACTTAAACAGTTGTAAAATATCAATTTAAGTTTTTCTTAGTATAATTACAATTTAATAATTAGTTGTATCATATATTTTTATAATTTTCTTATTTTGAGTATACTTTACTATATTACTTATTTTTAGGGTTTAATATTTATTAATTTAAATTTTTTTACTTAATTAATTAATTATTATTATTAATTATGAAAATTACTTAATTTATATATATATATATGATGATGTAACGGTACGTAAGAGTGCTACGTGTCATACTTGTACATTTTTTATAATTTTCCATTATTTTTCTATTTTACGGTATAATTATATATATAAATATTTATTATTATATTTCATTAAATTTTCTAATTTACTTAATTGTTATCCTTTTTCCTAATTTACAATAGTTATGTATATATATATATCTATCAATTTACTTTATTTATTAAATTAATATTATAATATATTGTATATACTATTTACACATACTCGTATTTTTATGTATGTCACTATTCACATACGTACATTCATATGTATACTATACTTTATATAATAAATTATTCTAACTTTACTTATACATTATGTACAAGTATAATATACACTTATTTATACTTTTTATACTTATGTACCTATACGGTTTTACTATATATGTGTATATATACTAAAATGAAAAATATTATTAATAATAATATATATACATCTTTACGTCCAGCAATATACATACACATATATATACAAAAATTCTTATATTTTGAAAATACTAAGTATATATATATATTTACTATATACGTATACATGTATATACCTCATATAGTAAAAATAATAATAATTACATAAATATACATAATCACGCATATATACATAAATAATTAACTAAAATACTAAATATATATATACATGTATATAAAGGAAATACCTAGTACATATACATGCACTATATGCGTATACATACATATGGTAATACTAAAATACTAAATATACATATATATATATATATAATACATATGCATACATATGTATAAACATACATGAATAGGAAAATACATATTATACACAAAAACAAGGAAAAATAAGATTTATTTACAAAAAGGATAAATAAAAAAGTTTCATCATTTTAAGTTACCCCGTAAATACTTACATACTTTTTATTAGGAATCAAACTTTCTATAGTTTGTTTACTGAAAATTTAAATATGTTCATGATTTTTAATTTTGAAAGGTAGCTAAGTATATGTCTTTTAGCCATTTTATTATTTGAGTGAAAAATCATAAAAGGAAGGGTCTTAATTTTCTGAAGTTTATTTTTAGAAAAATCTTAAGAAAGCCCTAATTTTGAAAATAATTTATTTTGAAAAAATAAAATTTCTAAGTGATAAAACATTTTGTTATTATTATTTTTTTCCTATTATTCATGTTTTGACCCAAAAGAAAAAAAATAAAAATAAAATGATGCTTCCCTTCGTTTCTTCTTTTTGCTTTTTCTTTATTGTTTTTTTTTTCTTTTTTTCTTTTTGTAGTTTATAAATTACAATAAAATAAATAAATGAAGGGAAAAAAAAATACAAGACAATACAATAACAAAACATGTAAAGGAGTTAGGCTTGGTTAATAGCGTAGGTCAGGTAGTTGGAGCGGACTTAGGTAGCAAGTCAAGTCGAATCTAATTCAACAGTAAGGGAGAAGATGGAGGCGATTGATGGTAGCTTGCTTGGGCGGTTCTAAGAGGAGTTTTTTGCGAGAAAAACCATTTTTCGATGATTTTTATTGGAGATGGGGGTTAAGAATGGGGCTGGTGGTTGTATGGTGGTAGTTTGGAGATAGGTGCTGATAAGAATGGCTATCCAAGCTTAGTGGTGGTCGTTAGAGGTTGAAGGGGAGTTACGTCGAGGGTTTTAAGACACGATGAAGTTAGCCATAGTGTTGGTTTTGCATCAAAACCACCGTATGGTGGCTACGCGGTTAAGGTTAGGTTAGAGCTTTAAGCAATGGAGCTCGTGTTTTAGGATGCAATAGTTGAAGGGTATGGTTGTGTTAGAGAGCTAAGGACCCAGGTAGGCTAGATGTATGGTAAGTTTCGCTCGAAAGCTTTAAGCATGAGCAAGCTGTAAAGATAGAGAGACAATCGACAACTAGAGAGAGAAAGTGAAGGATATGTGTTTGAAAAGGCTCCAAAACCTCTTGTTTATACTATTCCAATAAGGATTAAGCTTGAAAAGTCTAGAAATTAAATTAATTCAAAGCTTTGTGCAAATGAACTTTGACCTAAAAATTCATTTTTTTTTTAAATTTGGAGCTTGATTTAGGTTGCGTAGTCAATTGAATTTGGATAGGTTTGGGGTTTCATTCAAAAATAGGCTACTTAATCTATATAATTTTAGCATTAATTCGGTGAAATCATGTAGAAAAAGGGGTGACCAAATGGTTTAAAATTGATAATATGAGGAAGGAAAGAGGGTTGAGAATCGAGAGAAGAAAATGATGCAAGTGCGTGATCACACACCACGCCCTTTACACATATGCAAATGAAATCAAAGAGCCACGCTCTAGCCCTTACTATTGGTCTTTAAGCCAAGGAAGGGTTCGTCCTTGTCTTCCCTTTTTTTAAAATTATTTTGCTTTGTTTTTTTATTTAAAAGATAAACAATTAATGAAAACTACTTTTAAAACAAAGCTCTATTTTAAGAATTGTATATGCCTTATATTTTTTCTAAAAATTTTATTTTTGTACTTTTCTTCTAAATTATATATTTTTTTTGGTTTTATAATTTTTTTATTGTATTTTCTATTTTTTGGGTATTTTCTAAATTTTCTATTTTCTATTTTCTTTATACTTTTTTCTAAATTAAGACCTTTTACCCTAAAAAGAAAAAAATCTAAAATTATAAGAGGGTAAAAATAGGGTGTCTACAAAAGTTTATTTATGTAATTATAAGAGGATTTTTTTTAAGAACCTAAAAGTCTACCTAATTATTGAAGCTCGCTCTAAATCTCCGAGTATAGTTGAAACTTGTTTTCGTATAACTTCCCTATTTTAAGTCCCTTTTTTGTGTTCTTATAGTCGATTTCATATGATTTCAAACATAATTTCCCATGGTAGATCCATTTTGGAAGTTGGGACCTACAACCACAAGTTTAGATAAAGGTCAAATTCAAATTTTATATATTCCCCTTTTAACTTACTTAAATTTCTAACTTCATTAAGTGTTTAAGTATATAAGACTTTGCTCTAGTTATTCATTATTATTAATTGGAGACTTATATAGTTATTGGGTCTAAAATATTCAAGTTTTCTTTAAATCTCTAACTATGGCCTTTCTTCTATTATATTTAGTCATTTTGAGTCTTATTTATGATGATGTGGGTTTTATTTTGTATCTAAGACTATTTTTAGCTTAATGGGCCTATTTTATTTATTATTGGGCATTTATCACATTATTTTAGGGTCATAATTTAGTTGAACCTTTTGGTGTTGGGCTGAAACCTATTTCTTATAAATTAAAAGCTTGTTTAATCTTTTCAAGTGGTTATGAGCCTTAACTCTTATCTAAGTCTATCATGAGCTTCTAGAATACTTGATGGGCTTCATAGATTTTTTATTTAGAACTTAAATAATTATTATAACTGCTGGAAAAGTAGTTTCTAAGTGGGCTTGGGATTTGTTTTTGGGCCTTTTTACTTGTCTTAAGCCTAATTTGTATCATAAGGCCCTAAACTTGTTTCTAACTAATCCTAAGACCAAGTAACTTATTGAACCCACTAAATGACCCATTTAACATTTCATTTCATATCAGGTCATATCAATTAAGTAGGCTTCTAGTTATTCTCTATAAGCCTAAAGTTCATCTCTAGTCATTTTAAGGCTTACATCACTTATTTTAGCTAGTTATGAGCTCTATTTACACTTAAAGTTATTAGGGGCTCCTTAAATTATTTAGTAGTCTTAATAAACTCTTTTAGTTAAGTTTTATTTATCTAACATAATTGTTGTTCATGAGTGATTAAGTAGGTTCAAAGCTTGGTTTGTGGGCCTTTTAGTTCAACTTAGGCCTAGTTCATGTCCTAGGGCTTATATCTTGACTCTATCCTACTCAAATGGACTTAATAGTTTACTAAACTTATTAAATAACTCATTTTATCATAAGTTTTAAATCCGATACTAATGGTTGGCTAGGTTTCAAGTGAGTTTTTCTATGCTTAACATCCATTTTAGTCCTAACTACTCATTATAGATCTCAATTAGCTTCTTATCTTGCAAGTTCAAGTCCTAGATCTTAGTTATCTTTAATTAATCATGTGATTAGCCAATTAATCAACATTTTATAGCGTGTTATTCAACATATAGGGGGTGTTTTAAGATGATTTCATAGGGCTTTCTACATATCACATATTTAACTTGTTAGAACATGCATTAAAACACTGCTAAAATGCATGTAAAACCATTTTTTACCAAAATAAACACGAGAAATAAAAAATATGATGAGGATACACCTACATATATTTCAACCTTAGCATGGGAAGAAAGATTTCATGATAATTCTTCTACTTTTCTTCAAGTTATCACTTTAAAACTAAACCAAATGTCCATTAAGAATATAGGATAAATGTTATTTCAAATTCAATGGCAAAGTTTTGAAGAAAAGGAGACGTATAGCTAGATGAAAAAAGCATGAATGCCATTTTTGTACATGAGATATGGTTTTTATGGAAGCTAATATGAGGACTAACTCATGTTTTCGTTTAATGTATAAAATTTGGTGTCTTTGCTAACGGGAAAATAAATAACTGTTACTGTTACAAATATTTGCATTTTAGTGTTTATGCTTTACTTATAATTTCATTCTGATATTTGTAATTTAGTTTTTGAAGCATTTTAGTGTATGTTCACGAGTTAATTTATCAAAAATTAACTTTTGATTTTTAATTATTAGATTATTTTAAAATTAGAAAATTATTTATATCCAATATTTTCACCCTTAGAGCTAGCTATTGATGTTATCATATTGCGTTTCATTTCTATATCTAAACAAGTTCGTATTAAAAAAACTAAATTTATGACACAACTCCTTTATAAATTGTGTATGAAAACTAAACCCATGACATTGCATGTCTCATGTTCTGGTTGGACTTGTTTATATTAGAGTTGGTAATTTGTGTTATTGTATTGTTTTTTTATTTATCTTAGGTTTAATATTGTTTATTAATTAAAAAGTGATAATAATATTTAAACTCTATAAAGATAAATGATACAATATTTTCATACTTAATATAAAACTACAATGCATCAAAAGTTTTTGTAAAGCCAAATTTTACTAAATATAAAAATTTGAAAATTTAAGTTATATAATATCACTAACTTAAGTGGAACCGCAAAAAAAAAAAAAAAATAGATATTAGTATTACTACCAATATTGATTTCTAAATTGATCACATAAGTATATTTTTAAGGGAGACAGTCAAAGATTATACATATAAGTTTCTAATTTTTTTGCCCTTTTAAACTACAATGTAATAAAAAGAATATATAATATCATTAAATTGAGTAAAACTGTGACCTAAATAGATATTAGCATTACCACCAGTATTAATTTCCAAATTTATCATATTGTTAGTCGGATTTTTAAAAGAGACAATCAAAGAATTTTCACATGAGTTGTAATTTTTTATTCATTTAAACTATAATGCAGTAATAAGAATATATAGCTAAAAGTAATGAATCCCATACCTTTATTTAATATCTCTAGCTTGGAAAGAAATAATTTGTGCAACAAAATGCAAATATGGAAAAATATATTGCATATCTCTCATTTGACTCTAAGAGCTTGACACAAACCAGGATACAAATTTAATCATGTTTAAACAAGTTTAATCATTTGTGTCTCATGTCGATTTTTTTATAAACTAACTAATTAAAATCATAACTTGTTGTGTCTGAGTTTATTATGTAAGGTTCCAAATTGCCAACCTTATTTAACTTGCCTAACTTTTGCATGTAACGTCGGATTTTGGTGAATTTTATATTGCTAGTTAGCTCTTAAGATCTTCTTTTATTTGAAAATAAAATATGTTGTGTTCTAGGTACACTAATAAGCTAAAATTTAGATGTTCATAACATGTAACTCAAGTGTTGTTTGTCCTAAAACATGAATTTTCAAGCTTGCCAAATAATAAACCTTTACATTATAATATTTTGTTATAGATTTGGTAGTTCCAGATACTGATATTAATAAATTTGCAATCTCATAACTTGCATATCAAATATTACAAGATTGAAACTAGACATGTACATCGAGCTAGCTTAGCTTAAACCGGCCTAATACCATTGGTTCACAAGCTTAGAGGGGAGTAAATCGAGATCGGCCATTAGGCTTACTCAAGAGGCCATTGAACCCTTTTTTGGTTACTTTTTTTTTTTCAGGAATTTTCCTTATCTTTTTAAATGTTTTATGGGCTTTTCATCTGTTTATTTTTTAATTTAATCGAAAACTTTATGTTGTTGCTCGTGAACCAAAAATTTTATTTTGGCGCTCTTTTTTGTTTTCGATCTTGAAATAATTTGTTTGGTTTAAGTGATGTTATATTACGATATTGAATAAGAATGGTCAAAGCAACAGAAATTGCAAAATACCAAAATTTCTTATTTGCATTTCGGAATACATTGGCAAAATGGAAAAAATAAATTACAACATAACTATAGTTATACACTACAAAATATGATTGAAGTACAGTTGCAAAATAGAAATATGAATTACAATGTCATAATGATAAAAAAAGTTTGTTTCACACGTAAAGAAAAGAATTTTCCTTTATCGTTTTTAAGGCCATCTTGAAAGTGCTTATATATTTACTAGTTAGAATCGAATTGTTGTAATTCAGTATAATTTTTTTTAGACAATCTTTCATGTGTTGGTCAATTTTAAATTAGGTAAAAAAAATGTCAATTTTATATGATCATCCATTTATATATTTTTTAAGAAAATAAAATCCTTTCGTTGGTGTTGATTTGAAAAGCCTAAAAAACGAATTCCTAATTTTTGAAAAAACATATCCTTTTGCTTTTTTTTTTTTTTGGTAATTATGAAAACAATTTTTTAGGTGACAAAGCATTTTTAAGTAACACATACACAAAAAAAAAAAGGCTAGTTGATCTCACCTTATGTTGGTTCATGCTCAAGCTTGATCTTCCATTTGATCTACTCATGCCGTTGAAGTGCTCATCCTCTTTTGTTTATGTGCCATATGACTCTTGTTCTCTATATGCTGCTTTATACTAATTTTCGATACATGCGCTTGTTTCGATGTTGATAATGGAAAGGAAGGCTTACTGATCGTTGAGGATGAAGCTTACCATACTGAATGCTTGTTTGAATACTACCATTGACATAAGAGTGATGAGATCTTAACTGGCAGTACAAGATAGGATGGAGTAACTCTTCACGTGCGTCCTCTACTATTCCAAAATGTTGAAATCTCTTAAGGTGACACTTTTGGGAAACTTGAAGTTTATAGTCACTTAGTGTTGAAGCTTAGTTAGTAGCCCCCTAGACCATTGTCTTTTCAATTTTTGGGCTAATAACTATTTACCAACAAGTGAGTAATGACATTCATAGAAGGTAGTGAGGGAAAAACTAATGTCTGGCCACCATACGTACATTGGTAATGCGTGTAGATAAGATAAACTTAAAAGTTGGTGAGTGGACAATGATAAAGTGCTTGAATGTATGAATGTGATGATAGAAATGTATAAGTAAATTATAGTGTATGTGTAAGTCTATAATGTGAAAGAGAAGGAGTAAAAGCATAAGAGTTAAAGTAAAAGCAATATGGGTGGGTATATGGGATACAAAGGTTAGTGTTGTGCGATGTTTTTTTTTTTTTTTTTAAATTTTTACAATCTTAAGTTAGTGGGTTGTTAAGGTTGAGCCACCTAAGCCCTTAAAGCTCGATGGTTCACCTACTAATTTGAGCTTGCTTAGTTCAAAGCTTGATGGACCTGTTTCGAGCCAATTTACGATTCAAAACCGGTTCGTGCATAGGTCTAGTTGAAACTATTAATCACTAGAAAGCTCAAGTTATGAGCTACATAAAAATTATCATTTTTAACTTAAAATTATATGCTTGAATCCATTTTCTAGGCATATTTGTATAAATCTTTTTATATTTTTATGTTTTAGAAATAATGAATTGTGTTAAGGAACCAAGGGAAACTAATTAAAGAAAAATTTCGTAATTCCTTCAAGCTTTTATTATATTAATATTTTATTTTTGTAATTCTTATGCTTTTTGTAAACCACCCCCACCCCCTTTCATTTTTTGTGATGGTCCATATGGGTCATAAATATCTTCTAAATTTTGTGATTTGCATGCATCATAATTGACCTTAATTTTATGAATTTATTTGTTTTTATTTTAAATGACCTTTATATTTTGTGAATATATTGATTATTTTATAGTTTTACTAAAAATTTTGTAATGTTGTAGTATTTTCATTATTTGCAAATTTTTATACTCCTTAAGGTGATCATAAAATTATAAGATTATGATGATTATAACTTCCTTAAAATTTTTGTAATGATTGCAATACAAAAGTCACATTATTTTCAAAAGTACAAAAAAGAAAAAGATAGGACAAGTTTGCTTAAGAAAAAGAAAATGTGTCATATGAAGTCAAACTAATAACTTTTAAATGGTTTCTAATGAGAACTTTCCAATAGGCATAAGTCTATTCAAACAAATATTTAGTTTGCAAATTATCAAATTACAAAATTTGAAAATTAATATTAGGGTTGTGCAAGAAACATAACAATTGTTATACTATATGGATGTACATTATTCGATAAAAAAAAAAAAAAACATTTTGAGGCCAGATAACAAACAACTTGCCAATTATGACTATTTTAAATCTTACTTGGTTCAACCGGTTAGCCATTATATTGAGAGGCAAGCACTTTCCAAGAGGGAATCAAATGAAGAGAGAGAGCACATGGACGGTAACATGCAATAATATGCATACATAGTTATCATGTGGTGATTTTAAAACCATTCACCTTCTTTATGTTTCTTGTTTGCAATATTATATGGCAACTCCCTAGACTTTTGTAACAAACATTGATGGGAATTGTTGATATTAGCAGTAGGGGGAGATCTTCGTGACATTTATCTATCCCATTCATGTCACTATAAATCGTCATCATACACTTATACTAAACTAGTGTATTGTTTAATTATTGATAATTAATTATATAGTATACGAGCTTGATTAAGTTTACGTAAAATCCAATAGACTAAAAATAAAAAATAAAATATAATTTAATTATTGGCCATTAATTGTATTAAATTAGCCTATTGTGTTTTTTTTTTTACAAGAAAATAGTGATTTTTAGCTTTAAAACATGTGTTTTCACAAATTCAAGCTCTCTTATTTACAACTTAACCCAACATCACTCCATACTACTAAAATACACTATAGTGCATCCTATATTTAAAATTCTAATTGCTATATGTTTATGCACATATACACTATATATATTTAGTCTTTATTGTCTCATTATCTATGTAATATGCTTAAATAATTTGATAAAATTCCTACATCAAGATAGAGGTAAATTAATGCTTGCCCACAATTCATGACGGTGATTGAGCCGAGATTATGATCTCTTTGAGAAAATATGCTTTTTTCACTATTTGAAAACTGAGGAGAATATTCCGATCATCTCCGTTAATATTCCTTCGAACGTGAAGTCACACACACCATCGCCACTAATTTTGATAGTGTAAATTCTACCTTATGTTGTTTTATTATTATTATTATTATTATACGTTTATAAGGGGAAAGAACTAAAAATGAATTCTTGGGTTAGTTTGTAAAATGATCAAGGTTGGTGCTTTCCTGGATTATGAGAGTCTACGTGTCTTCTTTTCAATTTCACTTGCATGGTATTTTCTTTTTTCCCAGTTGATGCTACGATACCAGCTTGTTGCCCTCTGATACTTCTCCTTCATATTCCACCTTTTTTTTTTGTTTTACCTCCTTCTTAATTCCTTGCTAAGATATAACTCCAGCCTTCTAGAAACGTATACATGGTGATTCTCGGTCCAATAGGAGTTTAATGCGGGGCCCTCATGCGTTACTTGTTGATTCAATATCAGGTGGATTATATATTACATGCCATTTATTATTAATATACTATTTGGGTAGGTTATATCTAAACTTTATTTTTATAATATATTATTAGTATAGGTATATATTTAATATATTTAAAACATATCACATGTAAATATATATTATATATAATTCAATTTAATTTATTATTTTTATAAGTTAGAATAACTTATCTCTAATATATTATTATATCTCAAAGCTTCAATTTTATATTTTTGATAATTATTGATTTTATCGATAAATTAATATTTTTCTTAAATTAACTTTTTTTATAGCTTATCTCAAGTTACTTTTTCTAACTTTTTTATATTTATTGTGAAGTTTAAATTAAAATGGATAATATTATCTATTATTTTAAATTTATGAGCTTAGAACGTAGGATTATCGTATTGGTTTGAAACTCTAGGGTATTATAATAAATACACAATAAATTTTTTTTTGAATAAAATATAGCCAAAAATTGCTTGTTAGAGATGGATCTATGGGAAGTAGGAATGGGCTTCTGCCCCTCTCACGATAAAATTAATCAATGAACTTTGTTAGTAAAAAAAAAAAAAATATATGTTTTTTATAAGTATATATTTTATAGAAAGTGTTTAATATAATATGAGGCACGGTTAAGTGATTAGGTGTTTGATCTTGTAAACATGAGATCATGAATTGAATCCAATTCTCATTTGTAGTTAACTAAATAAAATCTTCTAGGATAAGAACAGATTCCTGAAGTCAGTCAAAAATTGATTATTAATACGCTTCTTTATATAAAAATCCCTTGTCCAGCAAACACTCGAAAATTTTCCAACAAAATTAAGTTTGACTAGGACCTGACATAATAGAACGCAATCCCTTATCATAATCTATATCCTTTCAGAAACTCTTAAGCAAATACACATATTATTTATAGGAAAATAGTATATGTATGAACGGTGAGCATGTCCATTATATATCTTTGATATAGCATCATTAGACGCTAATATGGATGCTACGCTAGTATAACATATATCACCTCAAGTTGTTATAACCACAATATAACATTAACATATGATGTAACGTTAATCCCTTATTTATATCATTAATATCTTTCAAGTTAGAAATTATTTACTAATTATGTAAAAAAGGCAGTAATATAAGGTCATCTCATGTATATTTTATTGCTTGGGAAACTACACGATATTGGGCTTCAATTCATATGCAAGGTTTTTACAAATTATTATATAATTTTGTTCAAGTATACTTAAATTAGCCTTTTAGTCTTTGTTAATTCCATAAATTTAGCTCCATTTTATGTAGTAGGCATCGACTGCACCCTTTTCGTGCTTGCTTTCATTTTTCTTGATTCAATCCATTCGATACGACAAATGGAAAAACAAATATGAGTTTTTCTTTCTTCTTTTTTAGGTTAAAGAAAACCCTTATTCTTACATCTCCAAGAGTTTTCTCTTCAATTAAAGCATCCAACAAAAAAATAAATTTAAAAAAAAAAAAATCCAATACAGAATCTGATCCTTCTCTTAGGGGATTCTCATAAATATGCGGTTTTATTACCCTTGAAAATGTACAGAATTCTGTACAAATTACTTAAATAATGGAATATGCCTTTATTAAGCGGGAGCAGCTGCTGCAGCCTTCTGCAATAGGACGAGGAAAAATAACGATCATTCAGCTATAAATAAAGAGGATAAAATTAAATTACAAGAGTCTATTACTGACTGAATTGTTTCTCAATGACTACACACGATGAAAAAAACATATCCATAGGATAGTGAAAAGTTTCTTTATTTACAATCTATTCACTTTAAAGAATAAAATAAGATTGTAACGTAATAACTATTATTAAGCCATGAATAGATATTATATTATCATATATTGATTTTATTAAGATATTTTAGAGTTAAAATCGATTTCACTATTGAATAGTAATTCTATTCGTGATTTAAGTTTCTTTTACAACGAACATTCCTTATAGAGTTGCTATTAAATGGAAAGTTTTGCAAAAACATAGCAGGGCTACACATTTTATGGATTATAACTTTTTCTTTTTTTTTTTAACGATTTTTGGTAATATCGATTATACATGGCTATTTGAATATTTAAGCTGTAAATGACAGTGAGTTTCACAGCTTACCCGTTTCTTCTCCTCCATGTTTGCCTTAATAAGAGAGTAGACGGCGACACCGGCTATTGCTATTGCAGTACCAATCCCAGTTTGTGTGGAAATCTTGTTGCCTGTATTTTAGAATATTAAGCCATTATAGTTTAGAACTGCAATCATAGGCTCAGATCAACATAATGTTAGCAATACACAAGAAAAAGAAACGAATATTCATGAAAAGAAAGAACAAAACATTCATGAACTACAAAGACACTCTCTGTCGTGGCGGAGTAATGACAAGTCAAGATTTGATTGAAATGGAGGCACTCCTGTTTGATGTTTTTGTGCTTTTGTAATTTGCACTCAGTTAAACAATAAAACTCATTCTCTATGTGTATCTATCTCCTTGCCGATTATGATCATAGTTGTTGTGAACAAAAACAATTGTGCCTTTCATTGAAACTAAGGAAAATGAGATGGCATTGTGAAGTTCGAGAAGCCATAAGCAAATATCATGACACAACAACTTGAGGTGTGGCTCCTTAGACCATTAAGATACCAACCTTGGTGACAGAAAGTTCGTTGTCTTTTGACTAGTAGCTGGCTAAACGTAATTTAGATTCATCCTAGACTAACAAAGTATATAAATAATTTACTCTAACTAAGGTAAGCTTACTTTAGCTCAATAAATCAAAGAAGAAAAGAAACTAGCAAGAGATTACCAAATATGACAATGGAGAAACCAATGACAAAAACTCGTTTCAAGACATTGCCAACTGCGTGTGTAAGTGGTGCCACCCTCTCCAAGGTGTTGGTAGCAAGCTGCATTAGCCCAGATAATAAAGAAAACCGAGTAAGAATAAATCTTAGTTCAGTAAGATAGCATTTAATTTACACTTCTTTCTTGATAGGATGCCCAACCAATAACATATCTTCATTTGATCTACCGTGCCAGTTCACTCAGCCTTAACAAAACTTTGTGATTATTTTAGCAATATAAGAGGGGATCATAGTTCTCGACCCAACTAAGAAGGCAATGTCTCCCTCTGACTCATGCTGAATCTATTTACCCAAAGAAAAGACGCACTAAAGGGTATGGTATCAGTTCCCTATATCAGTACGTTGACTGAATGCCACATTTAAAGTTATTTACCTGATTATAAAGGTGATAGAACATTCCAATCCAGAAGAGATCGGATATGAACTTGACGAGGCCCACTTTTGCAATCGCATCAGCAAACCCATGTTGGATCAGTTTAGGCCCCTCAATCTGAAAAAGGACATACCCATTCATATTTTCTGTGGTGGGATCCCAAACTACAAAATAAATAAAGAAAATATAATAAAATAAAAGCATTTACATTGATGAAAAAACTTACAAAAATGGCTGGAGGAATACAAAACAGGAGAGCAATAATTGAGATGTAAGCATATACATTTGTGCTGTCCATGCCAGTCTGCAAATAAATGTAAAAATGATACAAGTTAGTTGAAGTTGCACAGACAAGTGCAATGGACTTGTACCTTAATCAGAAGCCAGGCAATCTATGAACAGCTACTTAAATGTCAAATCAAATTTGTGAAAAAAAATTGATCTTGATACCAATCATATATACCCCTAAATACAAGCATCAGATGACCAATATATTTAGTTAGAGCAAAATATCAGCCAGATCATGTTCCCACAAAAACATGCACAGCAGACAAAACTTGATGACAGAAAAATGAGATGGAAATTGTGACTAGTAGCCTACATTCATGGGGAAGCACACTCGCATCCACTTTGTCTTAACATGTAAGGATTAAACTGTAAAGGAGGCTATAAAGAAAGAATCTTAAGAGAAAATCTTGATGCAATGGGTCTGGTAAGGTTGTCCTCAGAACAATTGTAAGGACATGAGGAAGTTTCTAAATCAATGAGACAAATGATGAAAAGCAAGTATCATAATGCATATTGTAATTGTCAATCTTTCCTCAATTTGACAAACTTCCAAAGAGATGAAAGGAATTCTTTTGGGTTCAAGTATGTAATTCAGATTTAAAAATGTTGTCCAGACAAATAGACAATCCCATCAAGCCACTGCGATCTCCAATAGAAAGTTGCTACATGCAACATTAAAGCCACATAACTTCACACAAAATATATAGATGACCTGTGAAGTTGATAAGCATACGGCTCCAATGCCATAGATAACTCAAAAATAATCTCACTGTCTGAACAAAAAGAGTAATGCTATGTCAATCTACTAATCCTATCCCCAAATATTGCAGTGTTAAATAATGCAGCATAACACTGAAAGCATCTGATGAAGCGTAAAAATAACGATTGAGGATTCTTTGCAGGACAAAGTAAGGAGCCAAATGGAAGACCTGCTCAGACAGACTAGTAGCATAACTGATCTCGGAAGTAATATAATTATAATGCAAGGAACAACCTATTGCCTAAAATGCTTACCATTGCTTTCTTTGAGTAAATACTTCTGTAGGTAAATGCAATATTTGAAACCATTGCGCTGATAAAGCCAGTCCAGTTGAAAGAAAGTTCAGTTAATGAGGCCATTGACACACCTAATGGAATAGAGACCATTTATTAAATTAATCAGGAGAGTAAAAAGGAAAGAAACTACAGGAATTACCTATTACAACAGGGGCCAGTGAAAGCCATAAAGCCAATGGGATCTGATGGCCCAGAACAAACTGAGAAGCAGCAGCATTGAAGAATGGTTCAAGAGCTGTGGAAGGGCATCAACAATTTACATAAGGGCCAGTTATCATATGAATGATGTAGAATGCATGACAGTGGAGTAACTTCCGTACACATGCGTTTGACACAACAACACGCCCACTGAAAAAGGAAATTTTCATATGCATTTATCCAGAAATCTTGACTAAAAGGAGCTTCTCTCATCATCTGTAATTTCTAATTTTATCTACGATAAGATTCTGCAACATTCTCTCTTTCTACAATCTCAAAATTAAAACAAGTTATGTAGATATGGCAGACGAAAGTGCATCAGTGAAAGATCCCCTCCCACCAGTCATGCAACACACCACTAAGTAAATCAATAATGTTAATGGTTAAAGTTGCAGTACAAGGGGATGAGGCTAGGTTAAGTGCATTTAAGAGGGAAATGAAAGAAAAAAACTTTTGTCATGATGGGACTTGAAGAATAATTAAGCTGTGTTCTACAGACAACTACATGCAGATGGATGGAAGCATGACAATCAATTTGGCATCAATCAAGCTAAGATAAATATATTCGTAGAAGCCTGGAACCGGTATGCAAAGAAAGAAAACTAGTCTGAAAACTCAATACTACAGTAATTGTATGATGGGATTATCGGTATTTACTACGAGAACATGAGCTCCTATTCAAAATACATAAAGAGACATTAAATCTTATGAAAATCCTACTAGACACCAGAAATAAGAAAATAAATACCAAAATAAGAAAATAAATACAAAAAATTAAATATCCGTAGATGGATGTAAGCATGCAGTTGATTTGGAAATGATTTAGTCAAGAAAAAACATATTTATAGCCCTAACATAGAAACCCAAACTCATCTCATAACTCAATATTTCATTAATTGTATGTTGCATTTGCCCATCTCTATTAAAAGAATGAAAGCTCCTATTGAAAATACCATACTAACCTAAAGATAGAAATAAGATATATATGCTAAATCTCATAAACTGTCAAAGACATAAATAAAATTTTCCAGATCTAAAAATGTCTTAAAAGTAACTGCAATATCAAGGGAAAATCCTAGGATAAGACAATACAGAAATAAGAAAAGAACGACCAAAATAAAATTATTTTTCCTAAAATCAGATATTC
The DNA here is from genome assembly GCA_024138005.1 of Lumnitzera racemosa. Taxonomy (NCBI): domain Eukaryota; kingdom Viridiplantae; phylum Streptophyta; class Magnoliopsida; order Myrtales; family Combretaceae; genus Lumnitzera; species Lumnitzera racemosa. Next base: position 38,133,867 of record JAMXBC010000006.1, on the reverse strand, counting down.
CTGTATCACAACCACAAGCAGAACTTTTTTAGTCCTTGAAATTGCACATTAATTTTGGCAAAGCACTAACAACAGTAGTCTTACACATGATTGTCTGACAACTTTGCTTCCACTACTATGCATACCTTTGATAGTGTGCGTGAAAGACACTGCCACTGCCGCAAATGAAACATTAGACATAACATGCCCAAGTGCATGACAGAAAGCAACAGGAGTTAGCAGCAACAAGAGCTCCTTGTTAATAGGCTGATTGCAAGAGAATATTATGTCAGCTAAACAAGCTTTTTTTTGGCCAAAAACTATGTCAAGCCAAACAAGCTTAAAGATTGAAGTTTTTGAGGAAAAATAGAGAAACCTACTGCACGTTTGGGTAGGCCAACACCCCAAGAAACTAGACAGTATGCAACTCCAACAAGGAGATGAATAACAGACACAAAGCTGCGGAAAGAGAACTAATGGTAATTATAATGATATGGGTGGGGGAAAAAAAAAAAGAAGAAAATAGAAGAAGAAGCAAGAACTTATTTTTTCATGAAAGACGTCACTAGAAGCCAGATACCGTACTATGGATATGGGAAATAGTTATAGACTTTCTTGTTCAGTATGTTGAAGATGACATTCAGGAAGTACCTGCAGGACAGATACCAAATTACAATTATATTTTTTGCATTCTCAGCAAAACCATGAAAGGTGATCTTCTTCACCCAAATTTTATATTCCTCTGCTAGGACAGAAGCAAAGGTTTAAAAGAGATTCCCTATTTGTTTGAAGTTACTGCAACAAGAAGTCATCTCCAGCAAAAATAGATCAGTTATATAGCCTCACATGTTCCAATGCGCCCTTCCATAATATCATGAATTCTCATAAAATTCCAAACATAAACCAGAGAGTAAGTCCTCAATCTACCCGACTATAGAGTTAGGAAATTCAATACTCTCAAGATGAACATTCATGATATGCATGCTTTGACACTTTAGAATGGCCCATGCTCCATTACCGTATTTCTTCCACAAATTATTAGGTCAAAATACCAAATCGGTCCCAAGTAGTTTCAATAAGGATCCTTGGGACCCTAAACTGGTATCAACAAATGTGGTATGTAAAGCTTTGCAAATGGACCAATAACATTCCTAAACATTGTGAATGGATGCTATAGGCCATTTAGTTTACCATGAGCCATAAATTGTTAAAGAACTTGCAGCATCAATAATTTTTGTTATGTCAAAGTCCTGACAAAAACGTCAGACCTTAGCTGAACCATGTAAGACCAATTTGTGAATTTTGGCAAGCTTAAGAACTTATCTAGTCCATTTGCACAGTAGCCAACCAATCTCTAGAATGAAATTCATGGACCAAATTGGTCACGTCAAAGTATGAAAGACCAACTGAATAATTTGGATACAGGGAATCATATTGGTCAAACCTCATTTCACAATACATGATTTACACTGAAGGTTCTATACAAGGAAGTTGAACCAATAAAATCAAAGTATTAAATCAATCATTTCGTCCATTCACTTATCCTAATATAAGTTCAAGCTATTTCCAAATAGCCAACTTGGTAATTCAGCTATACAAATGTCGAGGACGGCTTACCACATGAAGAAAAAGAATCCAGTCACCAGTGCAGGGAACCTTTCACCAAAACTCTTGGATGGATTCACGATCCTGTGTTTTGAAAATCATATTACACAATTAAGTGCCAATGAAAACTAGATATATTTGTAACTAGAAACAAATTTTATCCCAGTAAAGATGTTTTACTAAAAAATCACAGAAATTCTTCTCAAAAAAAGCCACTTGGCATAATTTACCGCAGGACTATTTATGAGTACCAGACTTATGCCTATAACTGCTTCATGATTCCCCCGATAAGGCCACAATACTTGCAATGTGTTAAAAAGCACATGTCAGGAAAAGAATTGCATCCTCAAAAAAGAAAGAAGTTCCCATCTCCATTGACTATTTATGATTATGGAGTTTCAGACATTTCACACAAAATATTCTCATTGTTTGAGAAAATTACTCTATAAACAGTCCCCACTCAAATGATCATCACTTCTTTTTGAAGCCAACAATTTAGTCAAAGCATAACCTTTGTGATCATCAAACAAAGAGCAACTGCTACAGATAGAGAAAACGTAAAATTGTGATTTCAATAGCAGTACGTGCTTGTGAAGGCAACAATAGCGGCTGGCAAACATGAGCAAAAAGCATCCTCCCGATTTTTCATTAATATTTCCATGGAAATTATCCACTGCCATCAGCTATCTCACCTTCGTTGTAGCCTCTAACTAAAGACGTAAGCAAGTCAAGTTGAGATAGCACAGTATGAAGCTCACTCGAGCATAAAATTTTACAAATAAATTAACATTAGTTATATTCTAGAAAAGTATAATTTCATCATCGAAAACTTACTTAAGCTCGAGTTATACTTAAAAGCTTGATTAGCCCCACAAATTCATCCATCCAAATATAATTGAAGCTCAAGCTTGATTCTGTCAACGACTTAGAGTAAATACCACTAGAACCTCTTGCAAATATTTAGCTCATGTCACCCTTGATTCCGCCGACTCCTATAACTTAAAGGCAATAATTATCGTAACCATCTTATGATTACTATGATCTTATTCGATTTTATTACATTGTAATCCTGTTTTCACATTCTAGACACAAAAATGTAAGTACAAAGCAAATCGAAGAACAAGGGAGCTGTGGGGGGGGGGGGGGGGGGGGGGGGGGGGGTGGGGGGGGGGGGGTGGGGGTGGGTGGTGGTGCGGGGTTGGGAGGAAGAGAAAGAAAGGAAAGAAAAGAAAAAGTTAACTTGTTTCATGCACTCAACTCCATATTCAAGCAGAAAGAAAAGAAAAGGACGTTGGTCTAACCCATCAGCAGCTGGAATTCCATTGTCCTCAGCATCAGCAGCAGCCGCATGAGTCACAGGGAAAACAACAGAGTCTCGCCGGCGGTGAAGATAACTCCAACTCCTCCAAGTTGGTAGCTTTAACTTTTCCGGCAACGGCGAGAAGACCGGCTGGGAGGGACACCCAGATGATAAAATTCGATCTTTCGAAGAAACAAAACATTTTGAAGCTGAAAAGGCTCTGTTTGGACTTAAATACAAAAATGAAAGCTTGGAGTTTGATGCTTTTATTGGTGAAAGACGAAGTGAGTTTGTTAGTGAGGAAGAAGAATAAGAAAAAGAAGAAGAAGAAGCCATTGTAATTTTGATGAAGGCAGTGTAGAGTAGAGAGTGATCTTGATAAGAGAGACTAGGCGAATTATGCAGCGGAAAAAACACGGTATATTTGGAGTTAGCGTTTGGGGGGAGAGAGAGACACGGAGACATTGGAGTGAGAGTGAGTGAGGTCACTTCGAAGTGTCCAATAATACATGGAGAAAGGGTTGTTCTTCAACTTCGAGTTGAATGCTGTATTTTTAAAAGAATGAGAGAGCGTGCCTCCATGTGTGTGTTTTGATTCGTGTATTCTTGTCATTTACCATTATTGAAGTATAGCTTACTTCTCATTTTTTGTATAGATTATGCCTATCTTATTTATATTTATTATAATATCAATTATTTGATTTATATTTATTTAAAATTTGAAATTAAAAGATTATTTTATTTATTATTATTTTATAATTATGATAAAATAGTAGAGTAAAAGCAAATAAATAATGCAAAATGAAAAAAATTTCCAAAAATACCATGGTTACCAAAAAAAAAAAAACTCAAAAATATAATACTTGAATCCAGTCTTCGAGGATGCAAATTTAAAATAAACTAAAATCATTTCTTAAAAAACTGATTTTAAGTATTAGATTTAAAATGAGCTTTTGAAAAATCAATTCTAAAATAGTTAAATATTATAATGTTTAAGTAAATTATTTTGCTTTTTGGACAAGGGAATGTCCAGTGCAAAAACAATGTGTATGGCACTGAGATTTGAACCTTCGTGTGCATGATGTAAACCACATACCACGTCCATTGGACAACGCTAAAGTAAGAATTATTGCTTAGTGTAACCAAATAGAAATTGGCAAAAGCGAATTTCTTTTAGAAAAATAAAATCAATTTCATATTAAATTTCACGAATTAGTCTTTTAAAAAGTTGATTTCATTATATTTTAAATTCATATTTTAAAGAACCATAGTAATAGCAGTATTTTTGGGATTTTTTAAAAATATAATATTATTTTCTTTTTCCTTAAAAGGTGATTGAGAATTGGAAAGTAAAAATTTTACATGCTTTTAAGAGAATCGTTTTTTTTTTCCCCAAACTATACTATGTAACTTAAGAAAAAAAAAAAGGATCGAGACAGTTTCATTAAGAAACTAGTATTTATATCATTAGGCTATAATAATATTTATTTTAAGAGAATTGATTTAAAGAAACATATGTATATCTAAAATATATATATTTTAAGAGAATCGGTATTAAAAAATATATTTTATACATTAGAAAATGATACGTTGATTGATACTTTGTGAAAATAAATAATGTAAATAATAAATAAATTTAACTTTGTAAAGATTAGTTAAATATTTAATGAGTGAACTATATAGAAAAGTATCAATATTTGAAGATAAGTTCAAATAAAGAATTAAAGTTTCAAGAAGTTGAAATAAAAGATCAGCATTTTAGTGAATAGTTAAAATAAGAAATCGTTATAACATTGTTAGTATTAACTTACATAGCAGTTATCTACTATGTGACGCTTACATGGGGCACCATGGTAAATATATGGCACTTACACATATATTAATAATAAATAAATAAGAAAAAACTAAAAAATATATTTAATTACTAAAAAATAAAGAAAAATTTGACAATTAATTTTATAAAGGAAATACAAAATATAAAAAGGAAACTTAATAATAAATAGTTCAATATAAATATAATATATAAAAAAATGACTACCCTAAGGCTTAAGGTGGTTTATTCAACCACTAATACCTTAGTAGATCATGATCAAATTGAAAAAGTAGATTGTTGACCCACCAATAAGTGGTAAGGTAGTTACTCATTATATGTAACCTAGCCTTTGTAGCTCAATGGTAGGCGATTATCTTACCTTTAAACTTAAAAAAGAATAGAAAAAAAAAAGCTTTGAAACTCAATCGAGTTGCAATTAGGTTACATGATCGAATTGGGTTTTAGATGGTTGGATTAATGACATATTTTGATGATAACATAAAAGTTCACTAATAAATGTTTAAAATGTTGATAGTAATCATAGGGACTTAGAAGTAAAGATTATTTATGAACAGTACTTGAAGACTAATAAGTTATAAATAATGTTAGAAGTTTTAATCCTTAAAGAATGAGTTAATAGATTTCCTCATAGATGAAGAATTAGAAGCATACTTAGAAGCTTTGCTAGTTATTAGTAAAGTCTAAAGAAAAGAGGGATCGATAGACTTAGAAGCAGACTTAAAAACATTATTGATAAGCACAAAAGTTATTCAAAAGAGTTAAGAAGACTTAGAAATGGGCTTCGAAGCAACCTAGAAGAACTTAATTTTATTTAACCTTGTTTGTTTTGCATGTTAAGGCCGCTCCACTAGTCAAGTATATTTAGGTAATACATTTAACACGTTTTATTATTTAAGAATAATTTTCTTACAAATTTTTACAAGGTATAATATCAAGTTAAGTTCCTTAGCACATGGAAGTGAAGATAAGGATCACAAGTTCTAGATATTTCAAATTTAAGTTTTGAAAATATCATGGAGGCTAAATTATTCGGAGATTTAAAGATGTAAATATTTTATTCAACTAAGTTTATCTATAAAACACAAGATTATTCGAAGATTGAGAAGAGAAGGAAATTCATATTTGAATATTTTGAATTATGCGGATTTTGTAGAGATATTTCAGGAACAATAAACTTGATGATTCAAATATATAAGGGTCAACTAATATATAAGTTATTCAAGCTCAACCAAAGAAGAAAAGGTTCATCCAACGTTTAAAGGATTCAATAGTTGTTAGTCCCAAAAATTTTAAAAGCAAAGGAGTCATGAAGAAAAGAATACAACAGCTATTTGATATTCATTGTTGAAAGCACTCGAAAGATCAATCTAAGGCAAACTTTAATTTCTCAATTGTTTATAAGTTCTTGGTGCTAAATACTTGAAGAAGTTATATTTATTTTTTTACATAGACTTATTTGAATTAAATTGCATTGTAATCAATAGAGAGTATATCACAATAATTTTGTTATAGCTAGAGAAAAACTAATAGGTCAAAACTGTGTTGATTGTAGCCGAAGAGGCTATAGTTGTACTCTTTTTTTAATTATTAAAAATAGAGAAATGACTAGTGTGGACAACCATATACCTAACAAGTGGAGTTGAAAGAGATGATTGACTTATAAGGAGGAACCTCCGTAAATGCTCTACTTGATCTTCTTAAACTCTCTCTCTTTTATTTATTTGTTTGATTTTAATTCTTTGTTTACGCATATATGATAAACTCTAAGCTAGGGCATCTGTGGTCCAATAGGCCACCCCCTACCTTAGGGTGGTCGATTTTTATTTATTTATTTATTTATTTTCTTTTTACAATATTTTTTCAAATTATTTATTTTTAAATTGATTATATTATTATATATATTATATTTATATTAAACTATTTATTATTGATTTTTTTTTTGTTTTTATATTTTATTTCCTTTTTTAAAATTATTTTTAATTTTTATTTATTTTTTAATAATTTTATATATGTTTTAAAGTGTTTTCTATTTATTTATTATTAATATATACATGTAAGCGCTAGTAACTGCCACACATTCGTTACATAAGTACCACCTAGCAAATAATGGATATATAAGTTAATTCTAATAGTGTTATAATGATAATCTCTTATTTAGCTACTTACTGAAATATTGATCCTTTATTTGAACTTACCATTAGACATTGATACTCTTCTATTTAATTCTTTTAATATTTGATTTTAGAATAGGGGTATATATGTACTTACATTTCAATCGTTTTAGTGTCTTTTTTTTTTTAAAACATATGATTCAAATAGATGCAAAAAGGACACTAATAAGAAGAAAAAAAGATGAATCAAATGTATACTATAGGGATAACATTAGCATATCAGTATAATGCAACTGCATTTAATTTGATATTTTACTATAATAATAAATGTTATAACGATAATATCTTATTTAGTCACTTACTAAAACATTGATTATTTATTTAAACTTATCACCCAACATTGATACTCTCCTATGTAATTCTTTTAATATTTGATTTTAGAATAGGGGTATATATGTACTTACAATTCAATCCTTTTAGTGTCTTTTTTTTTTTAAACATATGATTCAAATAGATGCAAAAAGGACACTAATAAGAAGAAAAAAAGATGAACCAAATATATACTATAGAGATAGCATTAGCATATTAGTAGAATGCAACTGCATTTAATTTGATATTTTACTACAATAATGGTTTTATAGACACCCTATTTTTGCTACCCTTTTATATTAAGTTTTTATTTTAATTTATTTTTTTTTTATTTTGGGCTAGGTTTAAAGAGATTGAAAATTAAAAATTGAAAAATGAAAAAGTATAAAAATTAAAAATTAATAAAGTAAAAAATATAAAGTGTCAGAGTGGAGTTAGTTAGTCAATTTAAGGTAGGATTAGACAATAGTTAAAAATATGCATGCAATTTAATAAATTCTAAATCTTTAAATAATTGAGTTTCATTAAGAAAATATTTTTTAAAAAATAGTCCAGTGAAGTATAAAGTGAATTTTTATCCAATTTAAAAATTCTTTAATTGGACTAATTAAAATATATTCAAGATTTATTTAATGGTTAGCATGGGTATTTTAAGCTATATTAAAAGACTATAACCAATTTAAAACAAGTTAAACTAAGTCGAGCTTAAGATAGAAAGCCCAAATAGAATATGGAGTTTCTAGGAACTTGATCTCAGGAGTGAATTGGATCAAATTGTGATTAAAGGATTTGAAAAATTAACAAATTTAAAGCGAATATTACCATATCTTATAAAAATCAAGTTTGTTAAATCTAAATGGAGATTTGAATCTATATCCAAAAGATTTAAAGATTCAAATTAATGGTTTATAACTAATGGATTTCGGCTGTAAAAGGTCCTAAGTTTTTCACATATAATCACTCTTTAACTCCCCTACAACCCATCATCATCTTTCATCCTTCACTAACCTTCAATCAATACCTACTATGAGCCCCACTCCAACTTGTCTTGACCTGGTTTCACACTCCGACTTAACAATCACACTCACAACATAGATGTACAGAACACGCTCCAATCATAGCACATCCACACACACACACACAATCTATACTTTAATTCTATGGCCACACAATCTAACATACAACACAATTTTGTGCACAACACATCCATACACGAGCACAGTTTGTACACAACACCCACAACGCACAGCTCACATACTCCATACAATTAGCAGCCACACGACGCACTTCGATAAATAATAATTCCACACAATGCAAATCAACAACACAACCCACATAAGTTTTTTCCTTAATCTGACTCATTTGAATAATTGATTTTTTTATGATTATTTTATTTATTTATTTATTTACTTATTTTAGTTATTTAGTGTTATTTTACTAACTTTATTTTGTCATTTAGTGCAAGTTTTCGGCTTAGTTTTTTTAAATAAAGTAGTTCATACGTAAATTATAATTATGTCATACTTTTATTAAAATCATATTTTTTAGATAAATTGCATTATAAAAAAAAATTGCATCTTTTTTGTAAAAACTGCATTTCTTTTATTCATGAAAATTGCATTTTTTAGATACAGATACATTTTTTTCCTAAGATTCATACCTTTAGTGAAAATATATATTTAAATCTCATATCTTTGTACATTCGCATAAATCTTGCATTTAGGGTTTTAAAAAAATAAATTTTTGACTTATAGTGGTTTTTTTATTAAAAAAAAAATCAAAATCTTAAGTTAGTTTTATTTTTTTAAATAAATTCATGAAGTTAGATCTTTTAGGTTTTTTTTTTAATAATAAATTGTTAAATAACGTAAATTTGGCTCAATTTTCAAATTAAAGTAAATCAACGCACTAAATCTTTTATAAAAAAAAGAAAAACAAAACTACGTTGATTTAATCTCCACTAGCGAGTACATAAGCACATTCGAGGTAACCATAAAAAAATAAAAAAAAATTCCTTTTTTGAAAATTCGTAATTAAAATTTATTAAAAAATTCATTTTAATTACATTTTTGTATATTTTTGCATACTTTTCTATCTTTAGGAAAATTATAAAAAAATAAAAGCTCATTAGTTTTTTTTTTTTTTTTTTTACTTTTATATGATAACTTGGTCTTAATATTTTAGCTTTTGAATTCAGGTTTTCTAGTTAAATTTTTGAGAAATTATTTTTTTAGAAAATCCATATACTAGTGGCTAAATTAGGGTTTTTGGACTCTAATTTAATTTTTTACCAGTTTAACTGGTTGGTGACTCTAATTTATTTTTTAGCTTATTTTTTTAACATTTTTTTTTCAAGAAATTTTTTTTCCTCAATTTTATGTCGAGAAACTTTTATTAGGTGAGTTAGGCTTAGTATATATTAAATTAATGAAAACCAAAATAGGGCTCGACAGATGTTTATTATATATTGTAGACACCCAATTTTTACCCTCTTTTTATTTTTATTTATTTATTTTTAGAATAGGTTAAAGGGTCTTAAAATAGGAAAAAGCAAAAAAAAAATAGAAAAATAAGAAATTTAGGAAAAATGATAAAATAGAAAAATAAGAAATTCAGGAAAATATAAAAAACCAGAAAATATTAAAAGGCACAAAAGAAAAAGAAATTTAGAAAAAATGCAAAAAAAAATGGAAAATTTAGAAAAATATAGAAAAAATAGGATATTTAGAAAATAATAAGTTTTTTTTAGGTAGTTTGAATATAATAGAGTTTTAATTTAAATAAATTTAAATAAAGGGATTGTTAGACTAATCTAACCCAGGCTGACCTTAGATTGAATCTAGTCTAAGCTAACTTAGTCTTAATTGTAAATATAGACAAGGTACAAGCTAACGGTTTAATGAATAAGTGCATGGATAAAGCATTAGGGTTTGGTTTGAGGTCTTAGGTTCAAAACTCGCTACTAAGCTAACTTAGTATTAATTGTACATATGAATAAGGTACAAGCCAACGACTTAATAAATAAGTGCATGGATTAAGTATTAGGGTTTGGTTTGAGGTCTTGGGTTCATAACTCACTAAAGGCTTTAAAATTGATACATAGCATTTTATGATTATCTGTGACAATAAACATTCTTTCCCCTTTTTTCTTCTCCCTTTTCCTTTTTATTTTCTTCTCTTTCTTTAAAAAAAAAAAAGATAGCCACATATACAGAACAGGGGAGAGGGGAATTCGTTTTCAAAATATACACACATAGTGTAAAAGGGGGCCCACTTTTGGGGACACTCATAAGTCACACGTACGTGGGGTGGTGGGAGACCTCTCTCTCTCTCTATTGTCACTCTCTCTTTCTCTACCATCTCTCTCACTCCACCATTGTCCTCCCTCTCTCAGCCTTCATTTGAAACTCAAAACCCACATCGAACCGACACCTTCATAGAACCCTCTTTCTCTCAATTTTCTTACCCTCAGACTCTTTCACTCTCGGTTTGCTCTCTCTCCACTACCTCTTACTCTTTGTATTCTCTCTTTCCTTCAGCTAAGATAGACCACCTCCATCCATACATAGCCACTATCCTCCATTGCTATGGCCCAAAGACCCCAATTCATACAACCACTATATTACCTTTTTCGCTCCACCATCCACCCATCTTCGATCCTCTTTGAATACACCACCACTGCATGCAATGCCACTACATCATAGCCGTACTCTAGGCTCTTCCCCTACACGACCCTCTCTTTCACGCAACAAATCTAATCCCAAACTATCCCTGCATACAAATACGCGACCCCTATTGCAATGAACACCACCAACCACTGTCGACGGTAGAGACGCCTTTCTTGGACCTCCAAAATCCAATACAAAATTTACAAAACCACCTTCACATGGTTCAAAATCTCTTCAGAACCACAAAAAATGCCCCCCTTGTTCACTGTTGTAGGAAGAGTTCAACTTGTGGAGCTTTAACCTGACTGACCTTAGATCTGGATCGCCCCGACCCAACCCGACCTAGCCAATTCTAAACCGAAGCCCCATTCCGAATCACTCTTGACCCTTTGTGCCTGTTGGTCTAACTTCGTTTCTTTTCGTTTTTTCTAATTAATTAATTTTATTTGTTGTTATTTCATTTTTTACATTGTATATGTACTTATAATAAAAAAATAAAAAAGAAGAAAAATAAAAAAAAAAGAAAAGGGGAAGAAGTATTTAGTTTAGTGTTATTTATTATCACATTCTAACCAAAAATATAAAAAATAATAACAAATAAAAAAATGTAAATAAAATCGAATAAATGAGCAAATAAAATTCATTTTATTACTTGGGAAAAGCAAATTTTCAAAAATTAAATAAAAATAAGGGGACCACTCCTAAATTAGGACGTTTCTAAAATTTTCCAAAAACAAACCTTGATTTAGGATCGTTTTAGGAATTTTTTCTTAAATAAACTGAACTGGGTAAAAACATAAACCCGACTTTTTTCCAAAACTAAAATCAAATCAACCTGCTATGTTTTCAGGGAATGAACTGTGGAAATTTAATTTCAAATAATGGGTACATAGGCACCCGTACGTAAATATGAGGCGACTTAAAATATGGAAAATTTTATTTTTTCTATCTTGAAAAATATTTGTGTAAATTAATTAAATTAGTCACATGTAATATGTTCAGTTGTTTAGAAATTGGAAAAAAGGGGTATTATTGAAAAATAAATTTAAAATTGGAAAGTTATAAAAATGGTATACGTTTAGGGTTTAAAAATTAGCCCTCAAATCTAGATCTCTAATTTTCAAAAACCATTTTATAAATGGTTTAATCAATAAACTAGTAGCTAAGTTACAACCAATCCACCCAATTAGTTATAACTTAACTCTTTTCCTGACTTTGGTCTGGTGGTGACTCCAAAGTACTTTCAAAATGTAAAAAAAAATTGGATTTCTTTAAACCTTAGTTGAGGGTTAATATTAAATGAGTAAAGGTTTAGTACTGATCAGTTTAGAGAAAACTTAACTTATAAAAAGAATCGGGAGGGTAAAAAATTAGGCTCGACAGCTTAATGACTCCACTAAAAAAGTTAAGAAGGTTAGCCACTTAAAAACATTCCAAAATTAAAATCTCTTTTCAAATTACCCATGCTGTTTAGTTATTTGTATATTCATTTGTTTATTTGTTATTGACTTCGTGAACATATTTGTTTTAATTAGCATATTTATTTTGTAAATAGCATACACCGGGGCATGGGGGGTTCATCTATTGCATAAAAAGATACAGGGTAAATGTGTTTAGACTCAGGCCATTTTAAGATCCTAGGAGGGGACGCTATTGTATAAGTTCTAAGTATAGTGGTGTAACCACTATTCAGGGTCGATTAAGCCATTTTACTTAAGTTCATTGTAACCAATGAAAGTATTTTCTAAAAACAAGTGAGGTTAAAGAACTTAAGGACATTTTATAACCTACCCTAACTGTATATACTCCCTTTTGAGCTTGGGTTAATACATTACCCTTAAGAAATTGCAACTGTATTAATTGTTTAAGAGTTTTTGCAATCAAGTTTTTGAAAATTAAAGTTACGGTTGCAATTTTAGGAGTAGTGCATTAACCTAAACAGCCTTAACATCTGCATTTTTTCACTTTTTTTTTTCTTTGTTGCATTGATGATTGATTCTTGTCCATAAAATGTGTTGACTTAGGATGGCAGACAACTAAGCAAATAATCAGGTAAACAATAAGCCATTGAACATCTCTAGGATTTGTGAGCAGATGCTGAGAGATGAAATTGCCTATTTGAAGGAAAAGCTTGAGTGTTCTGTGACTCACAACCGGGCCGTAATTTCCCTTTTGGCATAGGTCATTAGGGATACTTATGAGATGATAGAGGACCTTGAGGCCCGTATACAGGACTTAATGTAAAGTTTTTCGAGCTTAGATCTAAAGAGCTTAGAATAAAGTTTCAGAATAAATGTTAAGATCTCAGCCTTTATTTCTATATTTTGATCTCTTTCAAAATAATGAAGTTTTATTTGGTTCATTGGTCTTCATTTTTTTTAACATTCTTGTCTTTGTAAATAGTTTTTCAATAAACATTTATCTAACCACTATTCGTTCTCATTTAGGAAAATGTAAATAAAATGCATAGACTTGTAAATAACACCCTAAAAAATCACTACCCTTATTTGTAGATAATTTCTCTTGTTTTCTAAAAATAAAACTTTACCTTTCTCTCTCTTAAAAAAAAAAGAAAAAGAAAAAATATATAAAAATGAAAAGAAAAGTGCTAATGGCTATTAATCCTTAAGGGTTTAGGGAGTCAACATAAACACGAGGCCTTTGGCCTACTTAAGCAACTAGCTTAAACAATTGGCTTTCAACCTACACAAAAATCCTTTGATCTAATAAAGAAGCCAACATGAGTCCCTTAACCCATTCAACACAAACACGAAGCCTTTGGCCCACTTAAGCAACTAGCCTAAACACTTAGTTTTTAACTAACACAAGGCATCTCGATCAATTAAAGAAGCGAACACGAGCCCTTTGGCTTATCTAATCCAAACATAAGCCACTTGGCCAACACCAACCTTAGGCCTATTTAGGTAACCTACTCGAACATAGGCCACTTGATTAGGCATTCAACCCAAACACTAACCTTATGCGCATTTAAGCGACCTACCCAAGCACAAGCCACTATGCTAAGCAACCAATCTAAGCATGAACTACGGCGCATCAAGGCAACCAACTTAGGCACAATATTCAGCCTTTAAAAGCGACCAAGCCAACCCAAAACCCCTGATTTGTTTAGAAAGCTAAGCTTAATCATGAATTGAACCAAAACACAAAGTTAAATACTAAGGCATGATTTGAGAAACCAAAGGGCAAAGCCAATCTTCACCTTAGGCGAATAAATATAGATTCCTCCTTAAGAAATCGATAACTCACTATTTGAAAAGTTTAAGATGAGAAGAAGCAAATTATATCCCACACCTGAAGCACTTTAAGAGTTGAGCAACATAATGGTGATGATACTTTGGGCTCATTCCTTAAATGAGGTCTACTTTGAATGTGATACGTAAATTAAAATGAAGTTAGGTATTCATTTCTATATCCTAAACGCAATTACCCTTTGTTAATCCCGTTGAGCTAATTTAGAGAATTTTCAAATTTAAACCTTATCAAGAATCACCCCACAATGGGACAATTCAGAGGTTAGGGTCATTGATTAGAGTGTAAGGGTAAAATTGGTTTATGCTTACTTAAGTAACGTTGATTCAAAAATGATTTTTATTTTTGATAAATTATTTTTCATTGAAATAAAGAAGAGCCAATTTCCTTTTCAAGCTCCCGAGCCCATATAATAGAAATCCATGGATTTAAGGCCTTAAATCACTTAAAAGGACAAAAACTTGGTAATAGAGAAAATCATTCTTAAGGCCAAAAGGAAAGAAAGAATAATAAGAGAGAATAGGGCAAAGTAATTTAAAAAGAAAAAAGAAAAAGAAGAAAAGAGGCCAAAGAATTAGGCCCGAGCATAAGATGAAAACCCCAAGAAATATTTCACGTCCTAGCAGGGGCAGCTAAACTAAATCAAAGGGTCCAGAGTCAAGGCCATAAATCACATGCTAAAGCCCAGAAACCCAAAATCTCTATATCCATTTTGAAGTCTCTCTTACTTATGATAAATCATACAAGGCCTTCCTACCCACAATACTACCCTTATGCAGTAAAAGCTCTGTTGATCTTAAAAGATAATTTATCCTTAATAAAAATTGTTTTTGAAATTAAGGCAAGCATACTTATAATTTTTCCCTAAGATTCTTGACTTGTACACTTGGGATAAATAAAATATTTCTTTCAAAATAGGTCTTCTAATTAGTCCTTTTTGAAACCCTCAAACCAACAGCCTGAATTCATAATGTTGAACTGAAAAAGACCCAACAGATTAATCAAAATGTATCACTTATAAGGTGGACGTAATTTTTGGAACTATCGTAGAGAGTAAAATATAAATCGAGAGTTAGAAAGAAAGCCCTTTTTGACTAAACTAATCTTGGGTTACTGTTTCCTTAAGAAAGGAATGCCTTGAAATCACAAAAGCCCTATTACAAAGCCCTAAGGTTAAGGACATTGAGAAACCCCACATGATTACCAAAGATAGAGGTGATTATAAGATTGTTCCTTAAATAAAAAATGTTCCTTAAATAAGAATTTATACCCTTTAGCAAAACTTTCAAAGAGAGAGAGAGAGAGAGAGAGAGAGAGAGAGAGAGAGAGAAAGAAAGAAAAAAGAAGAAGAGAGAGAAAGTAAAGACTTGTCCAATCCATATCGGCTCGAGTAGCTAAGCTCTCAATTCATCTGTTTCCTGTTCAAGGTAGTCACATTTTTAAATTAATCTTAATAGTTTAGATCATTTCTTCCCTGTTGTAGTTTTTAAATGTCTATTAATTTTGTTTTAAATCAAGGGGCCTATCCTTATTTCCTTTTTCATAAATGGGTGTTTTTTCAACAATTTCCTTATGCACTTTTCTAAGTTAAGAAGTCTTTAAAAACTAGTTGTTTTCCTTGCTTTCCTTACTTTATTTCTTCGATCCTTCATCAACTTCCCTTAAGGTTCAAGCTAGCTCTTAAAGCACTGTCCCCTTCTCAATTCTTTTTAGGGTTTCAGCCAGCCTTTAGGGTGCTATCTTGTCTTTCATTCTTAAGGTTCTAACCAGCTCTTAAAGTGCTGACCCACTCTTTTATTCTTTTTAGGGTTCCAACCAGCTTTTAAGGTACTGCTCCGTCTTTCATTCTTCAGGTTCTAGCAAGCTTTTAGAGCGTTGACCTACTCCTTTATTCTTTTCAAGGTTTCAGCCCACCTTTAAGGTGTTGTCCCGTCTTTCTTTTTAAGTTTCTAGCTAGCTCTTAAAGTACTGACCTACTCTTTTATTCTTTTTTATTTTTTTTAGGGGGGAGGGGTTCTAGCCAACTCTTAGAGCGTTGACCCATTCTTTTGTTCTCGTCTTCATTTGGGGTGCTAAGTAGCTTCAAAGCCGTATCCTCGCTTTCAATTCATTTTTTAAGGTTTCAGCTAGCCTTTAAGGCATCATACCATCTTTCATTAGGATTCTAGTAAGCTCTTAGAGTTTATCCCCTCTTTCTTTTAATCTCTTATGGGGTATTAGTTTTTAGAGTGTTGTCCCCTCTTCTTTTCTTCTTAGGGTTTAAGCCAGCTCTTAAGAGCGTTGTCCCCTCTTCTATTTATTTTTTTTAAAGGTTTTAGCCAAACTTTAGGGCGCTATACTATCTTTCATTAGGGTTCTAGTAAGCTCTTAGAGTACTATCCTTTCTTTCTTTTAATCTCTTCTAGGGTATTAGCTTCTAGAGCGTTGTCCCCTCTTCTTTTCTTTTTAGGGTTCAAGCTAGCTCTTAAGAGTGTTGTCCCCTCTTTTATTCTTTTTAGGGTTTAGCCTACCTTTAAGGTATTACCTCGTCTTGCTAAGGTTCTAGCCAACTTTCAAAACATTACCCTCTCGTTCATCGATTTCTCTTAGGAAGCCTGTAAGCACTTCTCTTTAGCTAATTTTTAGCAAGCCCATAGGGTACTTTTCCTCATTGAATTCTTTCAAGCAAGCCCAAAGGGCGCTTCTTTTCATCCTTAATTTCCCTTAACGAGCCTATAGGGCACTTCTAGTCACCGAGTTCTCTTGGTAAGCCCAAAGGGTGCTTCCTTTCATTCTTTAACTCCTCTTAGTAAGCCTGTCGAGCACTTTCTTTCGTCAATTTCTCTTTAAGCGAGCCCAAAGGGCGCTTCCTTTCATCATTATTTCCTTTTAGTGAGCTCATAGGACGCTTTCTTTCACCAATTCCTCTCAGACAAGCCAAAAGGGCACTTTCTCTCATAATTGATTTCATATAGGGTTATTAGTCTACCAAAGATACTCCTACCTAGGTTAGTTAGCTCAAAGGAGCACTACTAAGTTTCAATTTAGGGTTTTAGCCAGCTTTAGGAGTGGTTTACCCATTTCACTTAGGATAGTTAGTTCAAAGGAGCACTATTACATTTATCTTGAATCGATTCTAATTTTAGGGTTGCTAGTCCTCAAGAGATGCTCCTACTTAGGTTAGTGAGTCTAGTGAGGCACGACTAAGTTCTTTAGATCGATCCTAACTTAGGGTTGCTAGTCCCCAAGAGACGCTCTTACCTAAGTTAGTGAGTCTAGTGAGGTACTACCAGGTTCTTTAGATTGATCATAGCTTAGGGTTGTTAATTCCTTAGAGATGCTCCCACTTAAGTTAGTGAGCCTAGTGAGGCATGACTAGGTTCTTTAGATCGATCCTAACTTAGGGTTGCTAGTCTTTGAGAGACGCTCTCACCTAGGTTAGTAAGCTTAGTGAGGCACGACTAGGTCCTTTAGATCGATCCTATCATAGGGTTGCTAGTCTCCAAGAGACGTTCCCGTTTAGGTTAGTGAGCCTAGTGAGACATGACCAGGTCCTTTAGATCAATCCCATCATAAGGTTGCTAGTCCTTGAGAGACGCTCCCACCTAGGTTAGTGAGCCTAGTGAGGCACGATCAGGTCCTTTAGAATGATCCCAGCTTAGGGTTGGTAGTCTTCGAGAGACGCTCCCATCTAGGTTAGTAAGCTTAATGAGACACGACCAAGTCGTTTAGATTGATCCCATCGTAAGGTAACTAGTCCTCGAGAGATGTTCCTGCCTAAGTTAGTGAGCTTAGTGAGGTACGACCAGGTCCTTTAGATAGATCCCAACTTACGGTAGATAGATCCGAGCTTAGGGTAGATAGATCCCGGCTTAGGATTGCTAGTCCCCGAGAGACACTCTCGCTTAAGTTAGTGAGCTTAGTGAAGCATAACCAGGTCCTTTAGAACGATCCCATCATAGGGTTGCTAGTTCCTGAGAGATACTCCCACTTAAGTTAGTGAGCTTAGTGAGGTACGACCAGGTCTTTTAGATCGATCCCAGCTTAAGGTTACTAGTCCCCGAAAGAAGCTCTCGCCTAAGTTAGCGAGCCTAGTAAGGCACGACTAGGTCCTTTAGATCGATCTTGACTTAGGGTTGCTAATTCCTAAGAGATGCTCCTACCTAGGTTAGTAAGGTGAGCCTAGTGAGACATGGCTAGATTCTTTAGATCGATCCCATCATTGGGTTAGAGTCCTCGAGAGACGCTCCAGCTTAAGTTAGTAAGCCTAGTAAGGCATGACTAAGTCCTTTCGATCGATCCCAACTTAGGGTTGCTAATCCTCGAGAGCCGCTCTTGCCCAAGTTAGTGAGCCTAGTGAAGCATGACCAGGTCCTTTAGCTCAATCTCAACTTAGGGTTGTTAGTCCCCAAAAGACGCTACCGCCTAAGTTAGTGAGCCTAGAGAGGCATGACTAGGTTTTTTAGATCAATCCCAACTTAGAGTTGTTAGTCTATAAGAGACACTTCCACTTAGGTTAGTTTGCTCAAAGGAGTATTACCAAGTCTTAATTTAGGGTCTTAACCAACTCTAGGATCATTTTACCCACCTTAGTTAGTCAGCTCTTGAGGACATAACCAAGTTTTCTCATTCAGTTTAGGGTCTTAGCTATCTCTAGGAGCACTTTGCTTACCTTAGTTAGTCAGTTCATTTGAGCACAACCAAGTTTTCTCATTTTATTAGGGTCTTAGCCAGCTCTAGGAGCGCTTTACCCACCTTAATTAGTTAGCTCATTGAGGCACGACTAAGTTTCCTCATTCAATCTGAGGTCTTAGCTAGCTTAAAGAGCGCTTTGCTCGTTTCACCTCGACTCGTTAACTCATAAGAGCATGACCAAACTTCTTTTAGTCTTTCGACTAGCTCTTAGAGAGCCACCCCTCTCTTCACCAAAATCCCTAATAGATCGAGCCGAGGATAGTTAGTTAACTGTAGTGCTTTTTAGGATGAAATCCATCATCGAGGTAATAATAGTGTCTCTTTTGTTTTTATGGTAAAATTTTACTCAAACTTCATCACAAAAAGGAGCAGTTATGGACATGTAATTTTTGCCCTCCTTTTATTTTATCTTATTTTATTTATTTATTTATTTTTAGAATAGGTTACAGGGTCCTAAAATAGGAAAAATCACAAAAATAGAAAAATAGGAAATTCAAGAAGATACAAAAAAATAGAAAAATAGGAAAAAGCATAAAAAATAATAAATTTATAAAAAAATACAAAAAATGGAAAAATTTAGAAAAATATAGAAAAAATAGAAAAAAAAGAAAAAAAAATGAGGGATTTAGAAAATAATAAGTTTTTTTAGGTGGTTTGAATATAATAGATTTTTAATTTAAATAAACGAATCGTTAGACTTGGGTTTAGATTGAATCTAGCCCAAACTGACCTAATCTTAATTGTACATATGAATAAGGTACAGGCCAACAGTCTAATGGATAAGCGCATAGATAAGGCATTGGTCTTCGGTTCGAAACTTGCTAGAGGCATAAAAATGTCTTTTGTCATTTTCTTTTTTAAGCTCCATGCGTGGTCACATGTTAAACTATCATTGGGCTACATGTTTGAAATTGATACTTGGCATTTTGTGATTGGCCATGACAATAAACATTCTTTCCCCCTTTTTCTTTTCCCCTTTCTTTTTTATTTTCCTCTCTCTCTCTCTCTCTCTCCATTGTCACTCTATCTCTCTCTACCATCGTCCTCCCTCTCTGGGCCTTCACCCCCAAACGCAAAACTTACATCAAACCGATACCTTTAAAGAACCTTCTCTCTTTCGATTTTCTCACCCTCGAACTCTGTCACTCTCAGTTTGCTCTCTTTCTCTACTACCTCTCACTCTCGATATTCTCTTCTCCTTCAACTTAGATCAATCGCTCACATCCACATACAACCACTATCCTCCATTTCTACGACTCGAAGACCCCAACTCATACAGCTTTTGCATTACCTCTTTCGCTCCACCATCCACCTACCTCTGATCCTCTTCAAACATATCACCATCGCACGCAATGCTACCACATTACAGTTACACTCCAGCCTCTTCCCCTATACGACCCTCTCCTTCACCTAATAAACCAAATCTCTAACCATCCCCATATACAAACGCGCAACCCCCACTACGACGAACATCACCAACTATTGTTGACAGCTAAGTTAGGTTGTGATGCCATTCCTAAACCCCTAAAGTTCGATACAAAATTCACAAAACCACCTTCATCTGCTTGAAAATCTCCTTAGAACCACCAAAAATGCCCCCCTTGTCCACTGTTGTAAGAAGAGTTCGACTTGTGGAGCTCCAACCCGATTGACCTGAGATTTGGATTGCTTCAACCTGACCCAGTTAACCCAAAACTGAAGCCCCATTTTGAATCACTCTTGACCCCTTATGCCTATTGGTCTAACTTTGTTTCTTTTCATTTTTTATAATTTTTTATTTATTTTATTTGCTATTATTTCGTTATTTACATTGTAAATGTACTTGAAATAAAACTAAAAAATAAAAAAGAGGAAAAAGAAAAAGAAAAAAGAAAAAAAGAAAAGGGCAAGAAGTATTTAATTTAGTGTTATTTATTATCACATTCTAACAAAAAATATAAAAAAATGATAAAAATAATAAAAAAATATATAAATAAAATAGAATAAATGAACAAATAAAATCCATTTTATCACTTGGTAAAAGCAACTTTTCAAAAATAAATAAAAATAAGGGGACCACTCCTAAATTAGGATGTTTGTAGAATTTTCCAAAAATAAACCTCGATTTAGGACTATTTTATGAATTTTTCTTAAATAAACTGAACTAAGTAAAATCATAAACCCGGCTTTTTTCCAAAACTAAAATCAAATCAACCTACTATGTTTTCAAGGAATGAATTATAGAAGTCTGATCCTGAATGGCGGGTACGTAGGCACCCATACATAAGTACGGGGCAACTTAAAATATGGAAAATTTTATTTTTTTTCATCTTTGTAAATATTTCTGTAAATTAATTATATTAGTTGCATGTAATATGTTCAGTTGTTTAGAAATTGAAAAAGGGGTATTATTGAAAAACAAATTTAAAATTAGAAAGTTAAAAAAGTCGTACCTATTTAAGGTTTAAAAATTAGCCTCCGGATTTAGATCTTTGGTTTTTGAAAACCGTTTTATAAATGGTTTAATCGATAGACTGGTATCTAAGTTATAACAATCCATCTAATTGGTTATAACTTAACTTTTTTTCGACTCCAGTCAAGTGATGACTTTGATAAAGTGATGACTCCAAAGTACTTTCAAAATGTAAAAATAACTGGTTTTCTTTAAACTTAAGTTGAGTATCAGTATTAAATGGGTAAGAGTTTAGTATTAATCGGTTTAGAAAAAACTTAATTTATAAAAAGAATCGGGAGGGTAAAAAACCAGACTTGACATATATATATAATTGTTTTGTCAAATTATATGAAAATTTAATAATGGATAATTAATTTGAATTATGCCATAAATAAAAGATATACTATGCTAATTTAAACAAAAAGTTGGAAAAATTTAACAAAATATAATTATGAATGTAGCAATCAATAGAATTGTCACTACTACTTAGAATAAAATGTTCAATAGAGTTTTGAGAACGAAAATAAGAGCCAATGCAAGTATTAATGTATATTAACAATGATTTCAAAGCTAGAGGTTGTTCTTACTTTGGCAATTTTATGTGGGATAGAGTTTTTTTTTTAAGGGATTAGAGAATTCAAAAACAAGTTTTGGATTTTGTTGTAAATATGGAAAAGTATACAATAATGATTTAACATGGCTGTAGCTAATTGTACAACCAAAAATTTCCATAAATAGCCACCTTTAATAATTTATCTATTTTATCCTTGCACTATTATGAACCTACCTTTCTCTTTCTTCTTTGTCCAGCCCTTTCTTCCATTTGTTCTTATATTTTCATATTTCTTTATTTATATATTTTTCTCTCTATCATTCTTCTTTGTCTTTTTCTTATTATGCAAATCCTTGACTAACACAAGCTATAAGAATGCATCATTGAATGTATAAAGCTTAGTAGCTAAGAGTAAAATGTGTATAATATGGTTGATTTAGCAAGTAAATACAATCAATAATCAATTTATCCATAAAACAAGATTTGAACTTAATAGGAGAAGAAATATTAATTCTCGCACCAAAACTGCACTCTCTTTGGGAAAATCTTCCAATTAGCTCTTGAAAAAGTTTCATGATAGTAGAGTAGTTCATAATAGTTGACACTAAGAAAAGTTTCACTGTTGACCGAGCATATTTGCAAAGTAAAAGAGGGGGAAGAGGATGAAAATGGTTTTAAAGAAAAGATGTGAAAGAGAAATCATAGAAATGGTACCATGGAAAGTGTAAAGTGAAAAGGCTTATGAAAGAGTTATAAGTTTTACTTAAGCATGGATGGAGACTATGTCTAGTCTTACTAATGAATCGACTCAACAATTCATGAGATAAGTATTGGCCTATTAAGATAGGCCTAAACCGTTGAAGTGACCCATTTGTTTTGGTGAGTCATGGTAGATTAGCCATCCAATCTTATCTACCTGGTAGGCTAACTTGTCGCTTCGGCCCGGATTCCAAAGGAAAAAAAAAAAGGCATTAGAAAAATGATGCAAGAAAAAGGGTGAAGTGTGGACAACAAGCCACAATGTATAACCTTTGAAAAAAAAGGACAAAGTTTATCCTTTGAAGATGGAATCAAACAAATAAAGTGAGGAAGAGAAAGAAGGAAAGGGGATTTGTTTGGTGGTGGGGGTACGGGTTGGGTAAAGAGGGGGATAGGTAAGGAACTGAGAAAGAGAAAGTAAAGATAGACCTCATTGAATGTCTGAAGGTATTTGAATTTTTTAAAATGAAACACTGAATGATTGAAACTTTGAGACTCCAAAAAGTAAATAATAGAGAAGACAATACACTTCACTTCACACATTTAAAATTTGAACTTAAACGTTTGAACCAGGAATATAAATATGTGCTTTTTCCATCTACTCCATCACACTTTCAACTCATAAATTTCTAGTCCTGGCTCTCATATACATTTAAACATTGCTCTCTATTTTCCTTTTACAAGTTAGTTTCACGAATAATATTTGTTGCGAACCATGATAAAAAATAGACAAGACTAGTTGTTGAATAAGTCTAAGCTTACCAAAAGCTCAAAAAGAAGAATGATGGGGAATGTGTGAAAGGAAAAAATGCGAATGAAAAGTAAGCAAAAACCCACGAACAGCTTCAATGAATACGATACACCAATGGAACTTTGAAAACTCACAACACAATTCAATATGACGCACGAATCAGTTTGGTACAGTACAAGGGCTTATGCTCTCCTTCACATATCCTCACTCAATGAGTTCGTCCACCTATTTTTTTAGCTCAGCGACTTGCTCAGGGTTCATCCTGTATGCAGGTCGATTAGGTAAAGTGGCGCTTAGCTATAGATCAATATAGTACTCCACGCCTCAAACTGGTGGCAATCCTTTGGGCAGTTTTTCCGAAAACTGGTAAAAAAACTCATCTAGTAAGCGTTGGATTTCTTTTAAGACTTCCTACAATTCTCTCATCTCCATCAATTGTCTAACCAACAAAAACATCGGTTCATCAGCCTTCTCAACAGATTGGAGCTCCCTACAGCTCATCACTAGGGCCTTTTTCTTACTAGCTCAAGTAAGCTAATTATGAGTTTCATTTACTTCGGATGGGGTTAGGGGTTGCAACACTATCCTCCTTCCACCCTCAACAAAGGCATAGGTATTCTTATACCTGTCATGCGTAACATGTCGATTGAACAACTAAGGTTATCCAGGTAGTAGATGTGAAGCTCCTATGGGGAAGACATCACACACCACTTCGTTTTTGTATACATTTCCAACACTGAACGACATGGTTACTTGTTTTGTTATACGTAAAGCACTCTTATCATGAAGCAAATGCAGCTTGTAAGGTCGGGGATGCTTTGAGGTCGGTAGACCCAACCTCTGTACAAAGGATTACGCAACCACCTTGGTGTAACTTCCTTTATCTACTATGATCATGTATAATTGGCCTTTGACAGTACACTTGGTATGTAACAAATTCTCCCTCTGGTCCTCCTCAAGGTTCAGCAAGGATCTTAGGACTCACCTCAAGACTAGGGTCATCACTTCTCCTTGGTAGGCATAGACACAGGTTTCCTCTTCTTCCTTGGCTTCTACCTTTCAAACATCTTTCTCCTCCTCAGGCTCACTCTCGTCGGTGCTATCTATTACATCTCTCGAAGCACCATGACATGTCGGTTTGGACACTCAACAGCCATGTGTCCGAAGCTTAAGCATTTAAAGCATCTCACCTTGCTAAAATTCCGTCTGGAGGTCTGTCCCTTCTCATATATTCTTGGGGGTGACCTAGCATCGGCTTAACCTAACTGTCTTGCTCGGCCATGTTGACTTACTTGGCTATCGTCAGGTCAGTCATTCTTTTCCTTGGCCTAGTATGGTTTCTTTGGCTCAACTTGAACAGGTCGATGTGGTGCTGGGGCTTGGGAGAATGTTAGCCTAGGTCAGCTAAGAACATTTCTTCTCTGCTTTTTGACCCTTTGCGCTATCTTAATGGCCTTTTCCAAATTATAAAATCTCTATACTTCCATGATATTGTGAATCTCATACTTGAACCTAGAGATGAACCTCAATATTGTATAGGCCTCTAGCTTTTCTACATCGACTCGGATCATTAACATTTGGAACTCTCTTACGTAGTCATCAATAGTTCGGCTTCCATGATGAAGTTCCTGTAACTTTTAAACCTACCTTGTAAATAAGTCTTAGGCAGAAATTTGTCTCTTAACAACCTTTTCATCTCATCCCAAGTCCTAACACCTAGTCTTCCATCTCTAGCTTTGGTGGCATTTAGATTCTTCCATCACATGGTAGCATATCCAGTAAATTCTAACGCAATAAGTTGGACCTTGACCGCATCCTCATACCTATAACACTCAAATACTTTCTTGACCTTCTCTTCTTACTGCAATTATTCATTTGTATCTCCACTTCCGCCGAAGGGAGGGATTTACACCTTAACATTGTTTAGCCTTATAGGAACTTAGCGTCCTTGTCCCTATGTTTTGTAATAATTAACTTCTTCTTCACCAAACTCTTCAACATCCATCTCCTCATCATCTTCCTTAATTTCCTCAAACTCCAATCTTCGTCTAGCAACTTTATCTGCTACTCCTTTAGCTCGTGGTGGTAGAATTGGGTGATTGGTCTAGTTGCCTTGGCCATAGTGTCTCTCAAGGGTACCATCCTGTGGGTTTTGTTACTGAACACCTTAGGGTTGTTGCCTATTAACTTGCTTTGCGATGATTGGACTCTCAACAAGGTTTGTGATTCTGTTAAGTTTGTTATCAATGGACTCTAGGGTGTTACTACCATTATGATTACAACCAGGTTGAATACCATTAACCTAGTCACCAATAACTCTCCGAGCACTTGAATTTGACATAATGTAATACTTTATCGAACAGATTAACAAACTACTAACAAACTTGCTTTATTGTTGCAATAGAACACAAAGTATCAATGAAACCACACTTACGAACACTCAAACATATTACAATAGCTACGGAAGGAACACAGCAACCACCAACAGTAAAGCAAGCTGAAACTTTACTGTAACTTCACACATTCTATTATAGAATCGTGCTCTAATACCAGCGAAGCTAATGCGTCTCTAGGGTTGGATATACGAAGGAGCACCATAATAAACGAACCAAAATAAACAAGAAAAAGGTTAGCAAAGTCCAGATAGCTACTAAATGGATATGATACACCACTTGATCCTATTCAACTAACAATTCTCCAGATGTATCACACCGTTCTAAACTAAAGGGTCACTTGCCACTACTCCTTACTAAAGGGAATAGATAAGAATTGAACAATAACAAGAACACTAAGGTTGTTCAAAGAGAATAATTCTACATTGAAAGTTAGATGATCGTCTATGTACAAGAAAAGTGGGGGTTTATAAACTTGCCCACTAGTTTATTTTACATGTATAAAAAGACAGAAGGGTATTTTACAATTATGTTACATAAATCATACTAAAAAGGGTAGAAATGATAAAGAATATTCAGTATGGGAACGTAGTGTCAGAAGATACGCATCGTTTGATGGCTGGTTGTCAGGAGTATGATACAACATAAAAAGAGACAACAAAATGTTGTAGTCAGGGGCTAACCTGATCTGGATCAGGTCGGAAGCCAATCAATGGTTAGGAAATCAATTGAGTTAGAGTCAAGTACCAATGGTTGGTTGCAGAGCTTGGCTCGGCTAGCCTTTCTTGAGTTACCTTCTGGATTAAGAGTTTATAGTTGGGTGGGAGCATGCTAGACACATATGAGGATTTGAGTGACAGGTCAGCAAGAGGTCAGATCAAGATAGTCCTCGTCTCGGCTATGACTTGGAGTTAATATTTTTTGTACGAACCCTTGAAATCCTTTAGCTTGGCTTCTTATGATAGGTCTTGGGGGTTGATTCCTATCAGGTTAGCTCGTCGACATTCTGGTAGGTACTCGGCTTTTTCTTTGCCTTTCCACTTGTTGAGCTATTCAGATGGCTTCATCCATTGTGGTGAATTGTTGGAGTTCTACAACATCTCGAATATCACAATCCTGCAATGAATTTAGAGATTGTTTGTACTAGGGGTTCCTCCACTTCACATTTGATCATGAGCAATTGGAATTCCTGGACATATTTGTCAACTATTCGGCCTCCTTGTCTTTGCTCCTGAAGTCGACTAAAATTTTCTTGCAGATTAGTCTTTAATACAAACTTGTTTTGAGTATTCCCTTAATCTCGGACTAAGTATTAATCTCTCAGTAGCCCTCTCGCCTCTTTATAGCCTGAAAATTCTTTCACTACATGGCGGAATATCTGGAAAACTCAACAGCAGCAGTTCTCACTTTCTCATAACCCTCGTACTGATAATATTAAAAAACACGGTCTACTCTTTCTTCCCATTCCAAATATTCATCAGCACTCCCAAATCCATCGAAACTCAGATTCTGAAGCTTTACATGGTTAGATGCTTTGGCGGCATATCTGGAGAACTCAACAGTAGCAGTTCTCACTTTCTCATAACCTTCGTACTGATAATATTCAAAAACACGGTCTACTCTCTCTTCCCATTCCAAATATTCATCAGCACTCCCAGATCCATTGAAGCTTAGAATCTGAAGCTTCACATGGTTAGATGCTTTAGGGACTCTAGCTTGCTCTTCTTCAAAATAATCTTCCTTATCCTCTTCTTCCAGTTCTCTTAAGTCTATCCTTTTTCTTATTCATCCACCTATTCCTCCACTTCAAATTGGTCGAGCTGGGTTTTAACCTTTAGTAGGTTGAGCAACTTGTGGGGTGTTTTGCATGGCTTCAGTCGGTTGGCAAAACAATGTATGAACAGCTCAGGTCAGATCTACTAAGAGGTTAACCACCTCATCTAGTCTCTCGTCAGTACTCCTAGAGGTTCCTTAAGACTGTCGTTCATGGTGGATAACTCCACTATTGTCATCTCTAGTACGAATGTTTATACTTAGGCCAGTCATTTTCTCTACAGATTCAAAACTCAAACTCTTCAAATAGATGATATAGCAAACACTTCCACAAACCAAAAAAAAAAAAAGAAGGTAACAACTAACAAACAAGGCAATCAAACGGACAAGAGTAACTTTCTCTATTTTACAAATGCAAATTAGAGTATAAAAAAACCTTTAAACACAAACCACAACTTAAACAAAACCTCCATTTTAATACCAAGATGTTGCGAATCGTGACTAAGAACAAATAAGGTCGGTCGTTGAATGGGTTTAAGCTTATCGAAAGCTTAAAAAGAAGAATGATGGGGAATGTGCAAAAGGAACAAACGCAAATGAAAAGTAAGCAAAAACCTACGAATAGCTCCAATAGATATGACGTACCAATGAAACTTTTGAGGACTTACGGCACAATTCGATATGACATATAAATTGGTCCGATGAGGTTACTCGCTACTTAGCCTTGCTCATGAGTTAAGATAAGAGTGATATGATTGTAAACAGAGTAATGTTTACGAGAGACAAAAATGTCAAGTGTATTAATGATAATCAATCTCTGATGATTATAGCTATAAGTATAAGGGGTATCTATACTCGATAATTTAGGGCATCTGATGATTACGGCTATAAGTATAAGGGGTATTTATATATGATAATTTAGGGCAATATGCTTAAAAGGGAAAAGACAAAAAAAGGCATTTTTTTAAGGAAGTAATGTACAAGATACAAAAGGGTAAAAATGAATGTTTAAGAAAAATAATCATTAGTATAACGAATTTTACACATGATTCTGTACATGTGGCAATGCTGTATTGGTGATGCCATTGGAAAATGCGGATAAAAAGTACAATTAGCTTGCTTGTCCGATAGGGGTAGCTTAGTCAGTCAGGAGTCTCTCTATCTTGGCTTTTCAGCAAAGGAGATGTTAAGTCAATGGTTGGCTCAGGTGTAAGTGAGTAAGCTACAACTCGGCGTACTATAGAGAAATAGGCAGTCATTTGGGTTGGCATAAAGAGTGGCTTGGCAAAAAAGTACTCGGCCTCAACAGCAGTTGACTGGAGTAGGAGAATCTGCCTTGCTAGGCCTTCTAGTCCTCGGGCTTGGTTGCGAGTCAAAGGCTCAGTAGCCTGATTCCTATCAATATTCGAGAAAGTCCTATAATATAAATTGGTCACTAAACATTCTTGAGTTATTCTTTTTCTTTGTTGCTTACGATATATAATATCTATATCTTTTATTACTTTTTTTCCTTCATAAAATACAACAAACTACAATAAATCATTCTTTCTATACCCCATCTTCTAGCAAGAAGCATATTTGGGAAAAGGTTCTAAAGGAAAAGCATCTGTGTTAAAGGACTTTATTGATGTGCAACCGTACTACGACTCCACCAAGGATAGAATAGAAGATGTGATATGGAATATTCTACCTCTACTGAGATTTCAGCATGTATGACCAAGTGTCATCAAGAACATCTTGGAAGAGGATAAAGCAGTGGAAGATGATGATAAAGGAGGATGATGGGCCAGTAGAGCGATAGTGTAGGCAAGCTTCCTATGTTCAATAAGTCAAACATATTTAATAAACAGGAAAAATACAAAAAAGTCCTTAATATTTATCTTTTTTCCTATTTTAGTCCTTAACGTTTCAAAAGTTTCGTTTTGATCCTCAATTACTTATTCTGTTAGTTTTGATGTATGGCGCATTTTGCTTTATCCGTATAATTATAACTAAATAAATTAATAATGTATATTATATGAGTAAAATAAATAACAAACTTTAAAAATCTATAAAAATTATTAAAATTTGAAAAAATAAAAATAAAAATCTAGAAATTAATATATTGTTAAAATTATTTAAAAAAAATCATATTTATACATTGAAAAATTAAATAGAAAAATTTTTAAATCACAAAAAGGAAAAATATCTAAAAATTGAAACCCGACTACTTAAGGAAAGAGGTTAGTTGGATTCCGGCTTCTTAAGCTTTTGGGTCACAACTTACTTTATTAAGTAGGTTGTGTAACCTTAGGGTAGCCGTAAATAATCGCTTGCCACTCAGTGAAAAGTTAGGGGGGTGGGGCAGGGTGGGGTGTGTGGTCGTATGACTCTCCTTCGGTAGTGGGCAACCGTTTAAAAATAATAATAAATGGCCAAAAAATTATTGACTTAAAATTAAGTTGTGCGAACCTTTTTAGGTGGTAGGCAGCCAATGATGGCTATCTCAAGGGTCACACAACTCACTTAATAAAAGAGTTAAGACCCCAATGCTCAGGTCGTTGAAATCTGACTACCTAAGGACAAAAGGTGGCTAGCAACCACCTTTACTATGTCACATGACCACCTTACCTCCCTCCTCTTTTTTCCTGGTAACCATCGACAACCCCCTGTATTGAGTGGTTAGATTCCATTTTTTTTTATATTTTTTCATTTTTTTGTGAATTTTTAATTTTTAATTTAATTTATTAACATAGAAATATGATTTTTTAAGAATTTTAACAATATATATTAATTTTTAGATTTTAATTTAATTTTTTTTTATTTTTTTACATTCTTAAAGATTTTTTATTAAGTTTACTTATATAATATATATTATTGATTTACTTAGTTAAATTAATTATATAGACAAATCAAATTGTGTTACATATTAAGACTAATGGAAAAAGGAAACAAAATTATTCATTTAGAAATTTTTATGAATGTTAAGGACCAAAATGAAACTTTTGAAATGTTAGGAACTGAAATAGAAATGTTTATGAATGTAGATGTGGATGGATGTTCATAGGCATACTACAACTATTGCGCAACAAACTACATATGGAAAAGAACCTAATACAATACCTTAATTGCAATGAAAGCACCCTGAAGGGGCTGGGATAAACAAATCATAGTAGCAAATCACTTTGGGCAGTGGTTCATAAGGTTTGACACTATTCTAGTTTGACTACAAGAAGCATTAGTATAACTTAACATGGTATCTTGAAAATATACACTTATTGGTCAGTATAGGTGTGAGCCTATGGCAAGCTAGATACGAAAATGTTCAATCCTAGCATGCACAAAATGAGCATGAAAATGTTGCGTTATGCCAACAAGAGCCATATCACAACTGTAAGCGGGAGATGGCTGTGAAACCCCGATCTTCGACCAACTGTCAAAGACTCGGGATAGCGGCACAATCCCAATAAGCATGTAACTTAGAAATATGATTTGGAAAGTGAGGAAATAAAGTACTTATGAGAACTATGAGTTACAAGTACTATTATGTAAAGTATTGTAGTTGTTTGGAATCGATAGATTCAGGGTTTTGAAAAATATTTTTGGAATAAAATAAAATTTTAATATAGAGTCACAAAAGTTAAAGAAGCATCCTAGTAAAGTTGATTTTGTAAAATAAAATAGGCAAAATATTAAAATTAATAAAAATGCAATTTTATCCAATAACAAATATTTTTATCGTAAATCCGAAACATAAGACCGGAGTATAACAAGACCTTAAAAATAAAATTACCTAACCTTTAAAAATAATAATTTGGAGCAACTTGAGAATAAAATAGCCAGTATAAGTATTATGTGTATAAGTGTATTCTTGAAATAGGAAAAATAGTCACATAATTATATAATATACTTAAAATTAGTATTGTAAATAAGCTAAATAAATTGAAATAACAAAGGGACAGTTGGAGGATTCTTTTAGGTTAAGAATGGGGCATGGTACATTGTTGGTATAGATTTGGAACTCCCTGTACGTGATAAAACAATAAGCACTAAAAAGAAAATGTCAGATAATGAGGACAATTGGCCTTTGGGAAATCCACCATCAACAAAGGAGCCTTATAAATTCACAAGAGTATATTTGGAAACCAGTTTACGTAATTTAAGAGATGAGAAAAATAGTAAGGAGCTTTGGAAGTATCACAAAAGGATTTCTACAAAATTTAGTAAGAAATAGAGCAAAAATAAAAGGGTTATGAGTTCTTTAGGCTAACCACCACCTGGAAGTAGAACAGGACCATCTGGAGATAAGAGAAGTGGCTCTACGGTAGGTTGACATACCCCCATTTTCAAACAATGGCCAAAGCTTTAAGCAATGGTGAGATTTCGATTTTGTTTAATTTTTCTTCTCAATTTCTAAAAATAGCATATGAGGTGCAAAAATTATGATGTTTGGTTTTCTTGGGTAATTTTTCATATAAAATCTAAAAATGAAACCAGATTTTTGAAATTCAAAGTGGAAATAAGTGTTCCTTTAGAAATTGGGCTAAAGACGATTTTTTAATATGTTTTTCAAAAGCATAAATGATGTTATTTTGATTTCAAAATTTTTGTACAATCACTAACAATGTCTACTTTGATTCCATGAAACATGTTATAAATTTCCGAAGTTGAGTTTTTGAGTATTTTCCATTTAGCTTGCATGTGTGTTGAAATTTCTTAAAAAGAAAGTTTAATTGAGTAATTTGATTTCCAAGTGATGTAACATAACTGTATTTGAGTTTTAAAGTATTGGGTTAGAGTGATGAAGTGTGGAAGCAGGGGTGTGGGTGCTAGAGTTAAGTGATTTGATGATTTAAAAAGTGTCTTATGTAAGTTAGAATGTGAGGAAGAACACTAGGTAGATGGAAATGTGAAATAGTTTAATGTATAGAATGTAGGTTAGAAACTAATGCAGGAGTTAGTTGATTTCTGGATAGGTATATGTGTTTACACAATAATTCTTTATGTCTTATATACGTATTTTTCAATAAAGTTAACTTAAATGATATGTTAGTAAAACTATAGCAATTGGACATATAACAACTACTTCATTAAAGTCTTTTATCTTAAAATCAAAGTAATGGGGTAAGAAAATGAGATATAATAATATCCATATAGTGTTGAGGAGGTTAGAAACCATGTCAGAAAGTATGCTAAAAGGACTTTGTCTATAAAGAATAACTCAGAAATTGGGTCATAAAGTATCTAGAACCAAAGTTGTCTTAACATGAATAACATGTCATAAAGTATCTAGAACCAAAGTTGTCTTAAAATGAATAATATCAAGATTTGGACCTTAAGTGTAAGTTACTAACCTTGCTTACTCTCGACTTATATTGACTCTTGACGTTGTACATGTTTTGTTTAGGTGAAACAAGCTAAGGGAGCCTCGGATGTAAGGGTAAGCTTTTGAGGAAAATCACTAAGTAGCTCTAGTAAGTAGATTGCTTTTGTTCTAGAGTAGATTTTATCCACTCTTAATTTATCTAACTATAGTGAATATGGCTAAACTTATATGTATGAATTTGATATGTTAATTAATGAATCGTGAAGTGCCTTCTAAGCTCTTTTGTATAACGTGTTGGATGAGTCATGCTTAGTTGGTGACTTTAGTGATTTCAGTTGTGTTGTTGCTTGGTTATAATTGTTCGATAAGAACTATATTAACTTGGATAAGAAACTTGGTACTAACTACTAACCCTGCCTCCTAAGGTATTCACTTAAGTAAACTCGATACTAAGGTTTTAGAGATGGAAACGTAAAAGAAATAAAGTAAATGCTTAGCTAATAAATTAATGAATAAGCCTACTTATATTGTTTTATAGTTGCTTGGTCTTTCTTAGAATGTGGTGGATACATTTATGGCATAGCATGAAAAAGACCTACAAGTTAAGTTTTCTCAAAGTGGGATTTTGCTTGGTAAAGTCTTATTTTCAAAACTGGAATTTTGGTTAAGCAAACAATTTGGCTTCTAAAAGCTTAGTTTTGTAGAGCAAACAACTTGGTTTATATAAATTGGTGTTTATACATATAACTTTTGCATTAACCAATACTCATAACCTCAATAGTGGTTACTGCTAGGTTAAGTTTTCTAAGTTCTTAGACTTTGGTTTGTGTTCAGATGCCTAAATTGGAGTCGACCAACCGGATGAGGGTTAGGGCTAGGCTAGGATATTGGTTACGATGTGATAAGAATCAACTCTTCGGACCAGTTATACATAGTCGAGCTACAGGATTGTAAGGATTCACATGGAGAATACTAGCTTGAAACACCATTCAAGATGAAGATTTTTATTCTAATCTTCATCTTTTACACTATTGTTGACCTAAGTGCCGAGCTTTCGTAAGTACCAATATAGTTTTCGAGCTTCCAATCAATCATGCCCACCTATCAAACAACCAGGACTATTACAGAGCTCTTACCATGATCCAGACTACGTTCGAGCCAACTAACTTCAGACGTTAGACCAAGTTGAAGGATCAAAACACCCTTTAGTACCTGAGCTCTAACCTGAACCAGACCAAGTTAGCTTTGACGTTGGCTCTCTTTTAACCTTATATAAGCAAGATCTTATAACTACCAAGTGACCTAAAAATTCATTACAGCTTATCCAACCACACTATAAGCTTCTAATCACCTCTTGATATGTGTCTTCTGGTATAACATTCCAAAGGGACTCTTTACTTTTTCCGTATAGAATATGCTTTGTCCTTCTTACCCATTTTAGTATGTTTCATGTATTCCATTTATAAATTATCCTTTTCTCTTTTCCATGTATGTTTTGTAACCCTAGTAAGGCTAGTATATAAACCCTATTTACTTGTACGCAAACAATATATTATTACATTGTTGCTTATTACAAGTTTCCTCTCTAAGCAACCTTAGTGTTCTCATTTATTTCTTAACTCTTATCTCCTCCCTTTAATAAGGATTAGTGACAAGTGAACCTATAGTTCGGATCGGTGAGTCATATCTGGCGAATTATAGGCCTTATAGGATCTTGTTAGTTCGTCGTATCTAGTTAGGTAGCTTATGGATTTGCTAATGGCCCTTTTGATTTCTTTCCTTCCCTTTCATTGTGGTGTGGTCTTTGTATGTATGACCTTGGAGATGCATCAGCTTCATTAGTATCTCAGTACAGTTCCCAAAGGGAGTGTATGAAATTGCAGTAAAGTTTTTGTTTATGTTTGTTGTTAGTAGCTGCTATGTTCCTTTTATAGCTGCTATAGTGTGTTCGAGTGAAGTGAGTTTTGAAGTTGTAAGTTGTATAGTGAAGGTTTGTGGATTGGTAAGGGAAGTTTCTGTTGTTGCTTTGTTTTACTCTATTTCCTACTATGAAAACAGAGCAAGTTTGTTTCTATGGTATTTGTGTATGTGTTGGCTATTGAAGTTGTTAGAGTGAGTTATTAAGATTTTAGGTAGTAAGTAGAAGTGTTTGTTGTGTATTGTGTTGTCAACCTATTGTAGAAGCATTACACTATGTTGGATTCGAGTGTTCAAGGTGTTATTGGTGACCTGAGTTGTGGTGCTCATACCGGTCAAGGTCAAAATGGTAGCACTACCCTTAGGTCAGTCGATGACAAGCTTGATAAACTCACTAATCTTGTTGAGAGTCTGATTATTGCAATACAAGTTAGCAGGTAGCAACTACAGGGTGTACCTCATCATAAACCACTCAAAAATGTTCTTGAGAGATGATATAGTCAGGGTAGCTAAGCTAATCACCTAGTTCAACTCCATCGAGATGGAGGAGTTATAGATCAAACTGTTAGATGAAGGTTAGAGTTAGAAGAGATTGAGGAGGGTATCGAGGATGTGGAGTAAGAAAATAATGGAGAGGAAGAAGAAGAGGTTGAATATTACTAAGTATAAGAACAAGGACGCTAAGCTCCTCAAATACTTGATAATGTTAAGGTCCAAATCCCACCCTTTAGTGGAAGTGGAGATGTAGATGAATATTTAGAGTGAGAGGAGAAAGTAAAGAAAGTGTTTGACTGTTATGGGTACATTGATGCCATTAAGGTAAGACTTACTACACTTAAATTTTTTGGATATATTATCATGTAGTAGAAGAATCTGAATGTGACTAAAGCAAGGGATGGAAGGAGAAGTGTGTGGACATAGGAAGAGATGAAAAGATTGTTGAGAGGGAGATTTGTACTGGAAACTTATCTGCAGGACACCTTTGCTAAGTTGTAACAGGTTCATCAAGGAAGTCAAATTGTTGATGATTATGTGAAAGAATTTCAGATATTGATGATCCGAACAGACATGGATGAACCTAAGGAACACATAATGTCGAGATTCATCTATGGACTCAAATATGAGATTTGCAATATTGTAGAAGTATAGAGATTCCATACATCGGAGGAGGTTATTAAGGTAGCAAAGAGGGTCAAAAAGTAGAGGAGAAATGTTTTGAATAGACTTAGGTTAAGCTTTTTCTCGAGCTCCCTTTTATGCTAACCTATTCATGTGGAGCTAAGGAAAAGCACGAGTGACCTAATGATAGCCTAGCAAGTCAAAAGAGCCAAGCTAAGGATAGGTCTACCTTGAGGGCAAATGAGAAAGGACAAACATTTAGACGAAAGCCGAGTGAGGTAAAGTGCTTCAAATGCTTGGATTTTGGACACATGGCTGCTGAGTGTTCAAATAAATGTATCATAGAGCTTCGAGGAGATATAGTGGATAATATCAACGAGAGCGAGCCAGAAGAGGAAAAGAATGTTAAATGAGTTGAAATTGAGGAAGCAAAGACCTGTATCTACGCTGACTAGGGAGAAGTGATGACACTAGTATTAAAACGATTGTTGAGCTCTAAGGAATACCAAAGTGAAAATTTGTTTCGCACCAAATGTACCATTAAAGGATAGTTGTGCACATTGTTACGGATGGAGGGAGCTATACTAACGTTGTTGCACAATTCATCATGCAGAGGTTAAGACTGCCAACCTTTAAGTACCCTTGACTTTATAAGTTACACTGGCTTCATGATACCTTTTAGTGTTTGGAATGTGTACAGGGACAAAGTGGTGTCTGATGTCATCCTCACAGGAGCTTCACATTTATTGCTTGGATGACCATGGATGTTTGATTAACGTATCACTTATGATGGATATAAAAACCCTTATGCCTTTGTCAAGGATGGAAATAAGATCGTGCCATAATCCATGACACCAACCTAGGTGAATGAGACCCATAACCAACTCAACCCAGATAGTAAGAAGAAAGCTTTAGTGATGAGCCAAAGACAACTTTAAGCTACTAAGAAGGCCGATGAGCCTATATTTTTATTAATTAGAAGATTATTAGAGATGAGAAATCTGGAAGATGTCCCTAATGAGATCTGAAGATTGATTGATGAATTTCCCAACCTATTCCTTGAATAGTTGTCTAAGGGACTACCCCCAGTTGAAGGCATAGAACATTAGCCTTGCTAAATTGACTTGCCTGCAAAATGAATCTTGAGTAGGCCCGAGCTGAAAAGGTAAGTGGATGAGCTGATAGAACGAGGATATGTGAGGGAGAGCATGAGTCTTTGTGTTGTACCAGCTTTGCTCATCCCAAAGAAGGATGATTCGTAGTACATGTACATCAACAGCTTTACTATCAACTATATTATTATTAAGTACAGATATCCAATATCGAAGCTCGATGACATGTTAGATTAGTTACATGGTGCTCAGATATTTTCAAAGATTAACTTGTGAAGTAACTACCACCAAATTTACATAAGGCCTAGTAATGAATGTAAGATTGCTTTCAAGACGAGGCATGGTCTCTATGAATGGTTGGTTATGCTCTTTGAACTTACAAATGTGATGAGCACATTTATGTGCCTTATGAATCATGTGATGCATCCTCTAATTGAAAGATGTGTAGTCGTGTACTTTGACAACATATTAGTGTACAATGTTGACCTGGATAACCATGTTCAATATCTCTGAGCCATTTTTGACATTTTATAAGTCTAGAAGTTATATGGAAACTTGAAAAAGTGTATGTTTTGTCAAAGTAAAGTTATTTTTCTTGGGAATGTAGTATCTAGAGATGGAATCCAAGTTGATGAGGAGAAGTTCCGAGCTATATTGGAGTAAGCGATGTCGAAGAATATCACTGAAGTACTAAGTTTTCATGGTCTTGCTTCCTCTTACAAGCTTCATTAAAAACTTTAGTACAATTGTAGCCCCTCTGATCAAACTAACGAAAATGAGTAAGGGATTTCGATGGAATGACCAAGTTGAGCAGAGCTTCAAGGAAATCAAGGAGAAGCTACTACTACCCATATCTTATCCTTATTAGATTTTGACAAACCATTTGAATTAGGATGTGATGTGTTAGCCATTGGCATTGGTGCAGTCCTAATGCACAAATGTCAACCGATTGCTTATCATAGCGAGAAGCTCAATGGTGTTGCACTAAACTATTTTGTGTATGAGAAAGAGTTATACTCACTTCTCCAAGCTCTTACCATAAGGCAACATTATTTATTACAACAAGAGTTTTTGATATACACAGACCATGAATCCTTAAAGCATCTTGGGAGTCAGAATAAGTTTTCGAAAAAGCAAGCAAAGTGGCTAGAATTTATGGAAGGTTTTTCTTATGTAATCTAACACAAGAAGGGTGGTGCCAACGTGGTTACAGATGCCTTATCACATTAGCAAAATTTGTTGACTACCCTACAAACTAAATTACTGGGTTTATCACTTATTACCGAACAACATCCTCAGGACCCCTATTTTGGTCTATTCTTGAGCAATTGAAAAAAGGAGTTATTGTTAGAAGATATTATCTCGAGGATGACTATTTGTTCAAGGAAAGAATGCTAAGTATATCGAGCTATTCCATATGTGAGCTATTAGTTAAGGAAGCTCATAGTGGTAAATTATTTAGTTATTTTAGAGAGACTAAAATAGCTGAGCTATTGAAAGAAAATTTTTACTAGCTTGGTTTAGCCAAAGATGTTCATAATGTAGTCAGTAGTTACAAAGTGTACAAGAAGGCCAAGGGAAAGAGAGAGCCATATGGAGAGAATATGCCATTACCTACACTGACCTCACCTTAGGCCGACCTCAACATGGACTTTATCCTAGGTTGCTCCAGAAATCTAGGGGAAAGGATTTGATCCTTGTTGTAGTAAATTGCTTCAATAAAATGACGCACTTCATCCTTGTCATTAAACTAACGATGCTTTATACATTGCTAATTTGTTTTTGTAGGAAGTTGTTTAAGTACATGGAGCACCAAAGACTATTGTTTCAAATTGGGATACAAAATTCTTGAGCTATTTTTGGAAGACACTTTGGAGAAGACTTGAAAATAAACTTGTGTTTAGCATTAGTAGCTACCCTCTTATTGATGGCTAAACTAAAGTGGTGAATAGGATGCTAAGCACTTTACTTTGAGCTATTGTATGAAAGAATTTAAAGGATTGGGATTTGTGTTTACTAGTCGAGGAGTTTACATATAATTGTACGGTACCACCAGGAAGACTCCATTATAGGTCATCTTTGGCCTTAATCCTACTATACCCCTAGATTTGATCGGTACCTTAGCAACTACTGAAGAAAGCCAATCTGGAGTCTCTTGAGCCCAAGAATTATAAGAACTACATCAGTCCGTGGTAAGGAAGATTGCTAAGTTCAATCAAAGACAACAAGAGATCGATAGTTATGGCCGTTGAACTGTTTCTTTCAAATTAAGCGATAAATTCACCTCAATCAAGAAAGATTTCCGTACCTAAGACAAAGTAAGCTATCCCCACACCTTGATGGTCCATTTGAAGAAGATCAACCTTAATGCTTATTTGATTGAGTTACCTAAGAACTATGATGTTTCCTTTACCTTCAATATATCTAACCTAATTCCCCATCGATTGAAGAAAGACCCACTAGAAGTTGTGACAAAATAAGAGCCAAAAACCTCTTTGGATTTGACCCTTAGGCACATAATAGGATTCAACTCCTCGAACCAGTCACACGTAGCTAAGCTAGAGGACTACAACGAATCACATGAAGAATACTTGTCCGAAACACCATTTAGGACGAAGATTCCTATTCTGATCTCCATCTTTTACACTATTGTTGACCTAAGTGCCAAGCTCTTGTAAGTGCCAATACAGTTTCTAAGCTTCTAAGTAGTCATGCCGACTTACTGAGCAACCATGACTATTACCGAGCTCTTACCATGATCCAAACTGTGTCCAAGCCAACTAACTTCAGACGTCAGATTGAGCCGAGTTGGCGAAACACCTGACTTGGAGAAGATCATAAACCCCTTCAGTACCTAAGCTTTGACCTAAACCAGACTAGGTTAGCTCTGACTGTTGACTCTTCTAACCTTGTTCAAGCAGGATCTTGCAACTGCCAAGTGACCTTAGAATTCGTTACAACTTAGATGACCAAACTATAAGCTTCCAATCATCCCTCAATATATGTCTTTTAGCATGAAATTCTAGAAGGATTCTTTACTTTTTTTTGTATAGAATATTCTTTTTCCCTTTTTAGTATGTTTCATGTATTCCATTTGTAAATTACCCTTTTATTTTTTCCCTATATGCCTTATAACCCTGGTAGGGCTAATATATAAACCCCATTTACTTGTACTAAACAATATATTATTGCAGTATTACTCATTGCAAGTTTCCTTTCTTAAGAAACCTTAGTGTTCTCATTTATTTCTTAACTCTTATCTATTCCCTTTAGCAAAAAGTAATGGCGAGTGATCTTATAGTTTGAACCGGTGAGTCACATCCAGCGAATTGTAAGCCGTGTAAGATCTTGTTGGTGTGTCATATCCAGTTAGGTAGCTTATGGATTTGCTAATCCCCCTTTTGTTTTCTTTTGTTTCTTTTTGTTGTGGTGTGGCCCTTATGAATAAGACCTCAGAGACACATCATGATGTATGTCACGTGCATTAGCATAGCATGCATTTACTGCATTTGCATTTGCTTGGTTGGATTAAGGAGTGTTGGGAAAAAATTGATGAATTCCTTATATGTTAATGATATTATTCTGCTTATACTATTATTTGTTATCTACTATTACTCAACTTATAGTAAGCCGAGGGGATAGGTTGTTTTATCCTTGGGTTAGTAAGAAGTAGACAGGATTTTAGGAGCACAAGAAGACTTAGTACGCTTAGTAGAAATAGTTTTCCTCTAAGGCAAATAGTTATAGATTAAGATTCAGAATTTGAAGAAGAGTGCTTTAAGAAAATTGTTAAGTTATGTTGTGAAGACTTTTGTATGAGATTGTAAATATGGTGTACAACTCTCTAATGAATTTATAATTTATTTAGAGATTTTATAGTTATGGTATTTTGAGTATGGCCCACTGATGTAAAGATTTTTTGTTGTGGTTTGTTATATTGAATGAAGAGAGTTTTGAAGACAATATTTCATATTGTTGTATGACAAATGAATTATAAGTTTTGCCTATTCCTATCTTAAGGATTGCAATGATGAACCATCTTAAGGTACTAGAAGTTAACAAAAAATTTTAAGCTGACACCTTGTAGGCAGAGCATTACACTAGCAAGTAAGTTCACTTCCTTAGATAAATAAGTCTCAATTTTTCTAGACATATAGTCAAATTCTTGGCAAAAAAAAAAAATCATATATAGGTATAAATTATTATTGGATATATGATAATTGGCAACTAAGTAAAAGACTAATAGCGCTTAGAGTGTTTAATGATCGACATACAACAGAAAATATACATTGAATTATAAATGTTATTTTGGATGAGTATCGTTTTGTTAGGAAAATTTTTTCCATTGGGTTTTGTTGACGATTGCCTTTTATCCAAGGGCTTTCCAGGCCCAAGCCCAACACTAGGCCCAATCAACATCTTTAGATGCTTCTCTCACCT
The DNA here is from genome assembly GCA_024138005.1 of Lumnitzera racemosa. Classification (NCBI taxonomy): domain Eukaryota; kingdom Viridiplantae; phylum Streptophyta; class Magnoliopsida; order Myrtales; family Combretaceae; genus Lumnitzera; species Lumnitzera racemosa. Next base: position 38,092,501 of record JAMXBC010000006.1, on the reverse strand, counting down.
TTACTAAATGATTTTCCCACTAAGTATTTAAGCTAATTTGGAGAAGCACGCCAACATTACCCATTGTGCTTGAGGCATAGTTGGAGCTCCAGCAATCCTCTTGTACGCTTGCCATCCCCCAAGCCCCTTTCCCCCAAGCCCCTTTCCCCCAAGCCCCTTTCCAGACTAGGATGGCCAAAGGGCTCATGCATCCCTTGGGAAACCTTAAAGCCCCTAAGCCCTCTTAGCCTAAGCTCCGACCACTTAAGAAGTTCAGTACAAATTTGACGTTGCACCGTCCAACCATTAGGCAGAAGCATGCCTCCTGCCCAAAGTATCCTTAAGGGTATGTGGCCTAATGAATTTAATCCTCCCCTTCTTTCGTCTCTTTCTCTCTCTCTCTCCCCTTATTAAATGTTATAAGAAACCCTGATGTACGACCTAGAGGCTTACCCACCAAGCTATGGCGGTTGCCCACACTGATATGATAGGCTTCCTTTCTAAAGGTTACCAATTGACAAAAAGGTATGTGTCCTTTCTCGTATTGACAACATCCTCACCTTGGATCATGCCCAGGCCAAGCCCCTAATGCCACATGACTGAGCAAGTCAGCTTCCTTACTTATACATAAGAGGTAAGACTCCAAGTAAGGGGATCCTTTTGAACCCCTTCTAATCTATCCCCCATTATACTCTCTTAAATTAACTTCACACTCTTCTCACTAACTTAAGCTTTAGAGGTCCCTCATTGGTTACGCCAAAGGGAGCCTTTTGTAGGTCTACTATTGTTAATGGCCATCAGACCACCAGGAGTTCAACCAAGGATTATACTTGTCATATCCAACATCACTAGGTTTGATAACACAAGTGCAAACATTGCATCAATTGAAGAGTTTAAAAACTTATGTCAACCTACATTTGGCGGAAATTTTTTCACATAAGATGTACATGCCATGTTTTGAATTTATGTATTAAAGATCGAATTTCTACTTTGCATGATAAAGTTTCCTCAATAAGACAGACGGTTGAACTTATTATTGAAAAGCCCTCTATGCACAAGTTATGGAGGGATTATTGATATTAACATCAAAATGGTAAGAGGCCAAAAGAATCTAAAAAAAAAATGTTAAACACCGATAGAATTTTGCATATGAAATGTTGCAAAGCACGGTACCTATAAGGAACTTTTGTGTAACTTTCTATATACCACATGTTGGAAAAAGAAATTCACTAACCAATTAGGATGTATGTAACTAGTTGCTTAAGGTTCTTAAGGTCTTCCACGATTTTACTTAAATAGCCTAGTATGCACCACTTTATGATGGAAGTCATTAACATTCTTACTGCTTTGATTGAAGGATGTGGAACCCTATCCTCCAACAATGTGTATTTGGAATGGCATATGGCATACAAACGGTTTTAGTGTTAAGGTGAAATTCCTCATATTTATCCTATTGCTACTATTTTAGACCCTTAATGTAAAGTTGATGTATTGAAAGACTATTTTAAAACGTATTATAATCTTATCAATTCACTATTGGATGTACAACACAGTATAGTGCAGAAGCATGGACAAAGGTTGTACCGGCAACAAATGACCTTAAAGAGTTATTTTCATGATTCTAATTCACATGTGGTAGCTAAGCATCAGTTTCTCTCTCATAGTTGCCTATTGATCACATTTAGTCATTTGTGGGGGAACAGTTATGGGCTAAGTAATTGAAAAGAAATAGGTCTAGGAGGCCTCAAATGGAGCTTCAACACAACCTGAGCACTAACTTTAAGTTCAGTGACAATGTTTGCATCAGGGATTTTGACATTTTCGATTGGTGAAGGATGTATGTAAAGAGCTACCTAATCCTATCTTACATTGCTTAATAGGTACTTACTGCTTTGGCGTTGATAATGGTCATTGATTAGACATTCCATATGGCAAGCCTCATAATTGAGGATTAGTGGGCCTCCCTCTTCCCTCATCAATGTTGAAGCAACCATCTGTGTTGAAGATTGGTACAAAGTGGTGTGTAGAGAACAAGAGCCATGTAAGACTTCAACTAAGGAAGAAAAGTAATTTAGTGACTTTAATAGATTGGAGTAAGCTCAAGCTTTACTCTTAATCTCATAGAAGGTTAGAGCGATTAACCATACCTTTCTCTCAATTGGAAATGTTTTATCACTTACAAAAAATGTTTTCATAATTACCCAAAAAAAAAAAACAAATTGATATGATTTTTCCAAAGTTAGGGCTTTATTTTTTGGATTTTCAAAGCAACAAACAAACGAATGTTAGCATGTTTTCTAGCATTCTTTTTTCACAATAACAATTAAAAGGGTAATCACATAAACTCGGTGTTTTTTACCTAGTATAAAATTGACCAACACACTAAAGATTTTCTAAAAGATTATACTGAATTATGGTGATTTGATTTGGACTAATAGATACATAAGCACTTTCAAGACAACCTTAAAAATAACAAAAAAAAAAAAATCCTAAGGACTACTAATTTCTTCATATATGGATAACTTCTTTTTTGATTCAGTGACATTGTAATTTAGTTTTTCATATGTTCAAGGTTTTCTAAAAAAACATTGTACTTTAGTTTTTTAGTGCCATTGTAATTTAATTTTGTAACATATATCTCATATCTAAAGATCGATACAACATATTTCTATCAGTGTTGAATTTTGATTACGAATTTGTTACATATATTGTGTACATCATAAATGGGCAATTTATCAATAATTTTCCTTTATGTATTAAATCCATGGTTTAAAACAAAGAATTTGCTGCATATGTTTTTATATGTGCAAGAAATATATGTATATAAATGTGTTTACATAAGACATATAAATATATATATTATATTACATAATATATGTTAATGCATATTTGTAATAATACATAATATAAGACTAATTCATGGACTATTGAACCGGCCCAAAATCAACCTCACTTAGGTTGGCTTTCACCTATTTGGTGACTAGTTAACGGGCAGGTTTAGGCTGGTTCGTGGCAGATTCAGCCGGTTGCTTAAGTCTAAAAATGACAATTGAAGTAAAAACAGGGTGGCATTTATTCTTGGCTATTAATTGGTTGATTAAAGTTATTGACACTCGATTCTCACCCGAACTAAGGCCCAACAAGCGGGGTCCATCATGACGGACACCAAAGTGTGTTCAAACAAATAGTGAGGCATGTACTCCTCTAAGTAAATCGCCCCTTAATCATCAAGCTAACATACACTGGTTGCTTGGCATAAGCTCGAAGCTCAACTCACCTTGATTATGCATCAACCAATGCCTTCCTCAACATCCTTACCCAACTTTTGTATTTAGTGCTTACTCTACATTACAACTCATTAATGGACATCTGACATTTGTAATATGGCCAGCATACCCAGTAACCCTTACAACTATTAGGTCCTTAAGCTGCAGATTTAATAGTTTGGTCGACCATAACATACTGTCCACAGTGAAGCTTAGTCTCTACTACAAAGCATACTATTTATAAGTGGCTAGTATGAAAGAACCCCCAATTTCCATGTGTCTAAGTGACTCACATAAAAGGCGCTAGGTGCCATGGAGTAAGACAGAACATTCCTTCTCCAAGAAATCTTTCCTCCTTTTCTCCTCCCTTATAGAACTTGAGTTTGATATATCACATACATTGGTTGAGTATGGTCCTTTAAGTCCTAAGTACTTGTCCCCATCCTCTCTTGGTCTTCCTTGCTAACTTGAGTGTCGGAGGGCCCTCGTGGCTACATTTACATAAGCCTTTTTGTTAGTATTAAGGAGTAAGAGAGGAAGCCTAAACCTACTCTAACTAGGCTTCACAAGAGTCCGTTTACCCTAGTTGGTCCAACCACGATAAAAATTTTGGCACCCACTGTTTTAGGCCACCATGAGAACGATGGCTAAAAGCAAAAACAATAACCCTCAAGCTTCCCACATGGAGAATACCAATACCTCCCAACAACGTGGAGGCAATCAAATACTTATACCACCTCAAACGAAAGTATCAAAGTCCAGGAGCTTAAGTCACTGGTTTAGCAAATTCTTGAAGAAAATTGAAAATATCACAAATCTACTGTAGCTTTGTACAATGATCTTACATGTATCTAAAAAAGGTCTAAACGAGGAGGCAACTGTCAACTCTTCCTTACAGCTAAGTAAAAATGAAGACTTGCACACTACACGACTTATGCGTTCACGTGAATAGATTCAGTACGATCACCAATTGCATGAGACCTACGTAAACGGCTAAATAGAAACCGCAACAAAACACACATAGAAGGCAAACACACAGCTACAAGCAAGCAATTGATAGCCCATCATCAAGGCCATCGCTAAAAGACTACGAAGACATGAACATGGATAAGCTCAATGAACACATCTGTCATGCCTCCAGTGTGTGTGATCAGAAGAAAGTTGAATCATCCACATTGGTGTTATGCTCTACACAAATGAAAAGCCCATTTATCCCTTCGATCCTTGAAGGAATACTCCCCATAGGAGCAAGTTTGTCACATCTAAGCACTTATGATGGTATTACTGATCTAGACGGTCACCTCATCCACTTTTAAACAATGATGAGCCTTCACAACTTCTCAGATGTCATCATGTGTAAAGCTTTCCCTAGCATGCTGGCAAAAGTTGCTTTGCTTTGTTTCAATACCCTCCTTAAGGCATTTGTTACTTAATTTAATGACCTAGGAAGTAAATTCCAACAATACTTCCTCAGTTCCCGAGTCCTATGAAGAGACTCTTCCATTCTTTACAATGTTCGGCGACATTTAATTGAACAAAGTTACAACTCTCCAAATTGCATACAAGAATGGCTTTATAGGTGCTCCTAACTAGAATAAATCCCAACGAAAGGCTCTTTAACGTAGTGTCATTAGATAAGCTTGAATCCTTAGACGAATTCATGAAAGTTGCTAAGACTACATCTCGGTCACATCTTTGACCTAAGCACTTGGTGAAATCATGTACAAGGTCTAGAGCAACTTCTAAGACCACCCAGCATTAGAGAAATACTAGAAGTATCGAACTCAGGGAAATACTGTGACTAATATAGGGCATATGGACACAACATAGACGGGTGCTGCCACCTTAAGAATATAGTCGAAGGACTTATTCATAGGAGGTGCATCAACTACTTTGTTGTAGATGAGAAAAACCAAATCTAACAACTAACCCAAAGTTGTAAAGTAGATCACCAATAGCAACACCACAATCAACATTACAATGCCCTTATGAACAAACATAATCAAAGAGGATGACGAGGCTAGGTCAACACCATATTTGGTGGACTTGGCCTCCTCTCAAGTGATATAATCCTAACAGCCAAACATGAGGTGTACATTGTAAGAAAAAAGAAGTTAAAGACTAACACAGCAATAACTTTAATTGATACAGTAATAAATTTTACCAATGCAGATGAATAGGGAATCGACTTACCCCACAGCGATGCACTCATCATAAAGGTTTAAATCAGGTACTTCGATATCCCTAAGACGTTTGTTGATAGCGGGAGTTTGGCAGACATCCTCTTTTACAGTGCTTTTGAGTAAATGAAAGAATAGCTTGATGAGCCCCTTCAACTATATAAACACGGCTTCATAGGATTCGGATATGGCAAACCAATGCCCCTCAAGGGAATCATTACCCTACCCATTTGACTAGGTGACAACGAACACATCACTACACAGTTGATAAAATTCATCATTATTGACATATGGTCACCATATAATGCTATCCTCGCAAACCATGCATCACGAAATTCAACATGTTTATCAACTAAAGATGCCTTAAAGCAAAGTTTATGATACCTACTGGTATAGGCAAGGCCAAAGGCGATTAGGCTCTGTCTAGGACACTCTACTTCAAAGCCCAATCCTAAAATAATGTCATGAACATCGAATCCACCAACTCCTCTACTTCCTTAATGCAAGAAGAGCCTGTAGAAAAGACCTTAGAAATCAAGCTATCAAATACCCTTGGCATGATTACCAAAATAGGGGCTAAGCTGCCAAACAACGAAAAACCTAAGCTTACATATTTCCTTAAGCAAAACTCAGTTGTCTTCGCATCTGCTCTAGAAGACATGCTAGGAATCATTGACATACCAGAAGCTACTCGTTACCTAAAGGTCAATCCCACCATCCACCCTATCAAGCACAACAAATGACATGTCACCCTAAAACATCAAGCCACAATTAAGGAAGAGGTGAAGCTACTCTAGGTAGGATTCATTTGCTTAAAGAAATACCCACCTAGCTTGCTAACACAGTGCTCATTAAGAAAGCAAATGGAAAGTGACGCATTTACATCAACTATATAGATCTTAACAAGGCATGCCCTAAGGATTGCTTTCCTTTACCACATATAGACTAGCTTGTAGACTTGAGATCTAGCCACGCACTTCTTAGTTTTATAGAAGCATACTTGGGATATAACCAAATCCAGATGACTCCCTAAGATGAAGTCTATACATCCTTTATTACAGATTTTGAGACTTATTGCTACAAAGTAATGTCCTTTAGTTTAAAAAACACCGGAGTTACATATCAAAGGCTAGTTACCCACATCTTCAAGCTACAAATAGGTAGGAACATCAAGGTCTACATCAATGACATGATTGCTAAGAGCAAAACTAGAAAAGACCACGTCAACGACCTCTAAGAGATCTTCCAAACCCTCTACTAATTCCAAATGAAACTTAACTCCTAGAAGTATGTCTTTGGGGCTACTGTGAAGCAATTTAAAGTGGGACGTCCATCAGGATGATAATTAGATATGATTGGAAGTAGGGCTTGAGCTTTCGAGTTACAATGACCATCGCAAGGGCTAGAGATTACATACACCAAAATAAAAGAGTTTGCCATTACAATAGTTATTGCAGCTCGAAAGCTCGAGCCTTACTTCCAGTCACATCCAATTATCATCCTGACAGACGTCCCACTCAAAACTACTTTATAGTAGCCTAACACTTTGGGTCGTATGATGAACTACTCTCTTGAACTTAGTGCCCATGGAGTTTAGTTTCGCCTAAAATAGGCAATCAAGGCACAAGTGCTCACAAACTTCATAGTAGAATAAACTAGAGCGCATGAGCCTCAACTCGAGCTCACTATACTCGTTTAGACACTCCATGTTGATGACTCCTCCACTAAAGGGGGGAATGGAGCCGGTATCGCATTACGAGGCCTATACGGAACAAAGATCCTTTAAGCCCTGAACTTTGGTTTCTTAGCGAATAACAATGAAGCCAAATACGAGGCACTCATTGCCAACTTGAAAATTACCAAAGACATCGAAGCAAAGAAGCTTAGCATACACTTAGACTCCATATTGGTTGTACAATAGGTCAAGGGAGAATACAAGACTAAGGGTGAAATGATGGTTTAGTATCTACATTTAGTGTAGGGTCTTTTCGTAGAATTCACTTCTTGGGAAGTCAACAAGATCCCATGAGTAGAAAATGCAAAGGCAAATAGACTATCTAAGATAGCCTCATCCGCTATCCCTGCATCACATGACTACAATAAGCCACTCTTCATATAGTATCTCCTTGAGCGAAGTATAGAGGTGCAATGCAACAAGTCACCAAAACGACAAAAGTAATACCCGAGCCCTCTTAGTGGACCCCATTATTAGTACTTAAAGAAGGGTGCATTACTCGAGGACTAAGCAGAGGTGAAGAAGCTAGCCTATGCCACAACCAACTATACATTGATCAATGATGTACTCTACTAACGAGGACATAGTAACCAACTCCTCAAATGCCTTCGGATAGAAGAAGGTGCTCTAGTCCTTGAGGAGCTCCATGCAGAGATTTATAATAATTACATCTAGTCCCAAGCACTATACCTTCGAGCACTTAAACTAGGTTATTATTGGCCAACAGTGAAGAAAACTGCTAAGACCATGGTCTAGAAATGCCAATCCTGCCAAAAGCATACACTAATCACTCACATTCTCAATTTAGAGTACACCCCTTGACAAACCCACGACCATTCATGTAGCAAGGATAAGACATCCTCGACCCTTTCCTAAAAGCCTCATTAGGTCAATTATTCATTCTGGTGGTAGTGGATTACTTCACTAAGTAAGCAAAAGTATTGGTTGTTGTAAGCCCCGCAATTAGGCACTCAAGGTTCAGTTCGTAGAATTTAGGGCAATCAAGCAAATTGTTTAATTTAGCCCAAATTTTACGACAAAGTTAGAAATATTAGTAACAGTGATCCCATGAGTTTGGATTTAGGAAAGTAAAGAGAGAAATAATTAATTATTATAATATCGATTTATATGTATACTATTTGTTATTTATTGAAAACATATAAAACGAGTTTTAATAAGTAACAAATTGATAGAGATAAATTATATTTACACTAAAAATCATAAAATAACATAAAGAGTATTTAAGAGTATTTATTTGTACCATATATGAATTTACATGTAAATAAAAATACGTGAAATATGCCAAAATAATACTAAATAATTAAATAAAAATATGAAAAAAATGAGGAAATATCCAAAAGTTGGGTGTAGCATCTTGGAAATGGAAGAAACAAAATGAACCAATCAAAATTAAACAAATAGAAAGTGAAAATAGGATAAAATAAGGCTAATGTCAACTCAAAATTAATGTAAAAAAATCCAAGCAGCCTTATAAATTTTGAAAATCACTCTCACTCCTCGTTTTAGACAGTTAGGTTTTAGAAAAAATTAAGGAGAGGAAAGAAAAGAGGAGAAACCAAATTTATAAAAATGTAGAAAATTATAGTGTAAATAAAGCATATAAGGAGATCCCCAACCAAACGACAACTTATGAGTGGACGACTACCACCACTATACGGTAGTGGAACGCCTAGATTGACCGACAAGGTTGTGGTAACCAAAGCCACCAACTCCAATGAGTTTGATCTTCTTTTCAATTTTACTTATTTTATTAAAAATACTAAATATATTTAGAATATTGTAAAATTTGGTATTCTGAGGTTTTTAAGTATGTATATTTAGGGAAAAATTTTAGTTTGATGAATTTATGTTTATAAATATATTGTCTTTAAGAAATCTCGTAAACTTGAGTTTTGTTCAAATTAGTAATAAATGACCTTAAGAGTGTAGTTTTAGGCTCAAAATTTTTGTGTAGACTACTTAAGAGTTATAGAGTAGCGCTATAAAGAATTTTTTCAAAAGTGAATTTTTGAAAAATTTAGATGATTTTTAGGCCTTAAAATAATGCATAAAAGGGATAATGACTGATTTAGTACATAATTATATGTTTTAGGATATTAAAATATGATGTAGTATGCTACTTGTAGTTTTAGGATATTAGATGTAATTATTAAGGTATTATATAGTATATATGCAATAGGTAAAAATGTCATATTTTAAGTTAATTTTGTAATTTATGGTAATTAAGTATAAATTTTGATTTGGGATGAATTTAAATATTTTGAAATGTTATTTGATGTTGGGAGATGATATTTGAAATAATGGAGATATTAGATGTGTATAGTATGTATATATTAAGTGATAATGTATAATATGTAAGTATAATAAATTAATAAGTAAGAAAATATTAGGTTAAAATTGATATCATAATAATAATAGGAATATATAAATAATCTGGTAGGAGACTTAAATTTAGGTGTTTATATGAAAAATATATAATTTTCTTACATCGGGAGTTGATTCAATAGTTAAATTAAAAATGTAGTATATCATACTGATTAGGAGTTAAAATGTTGATTTAGGATACTTAAGCATAGTTAGATGAATCTCATATTTTAGTTTGGGAAGAATTCCTAGGGTTCATAAATAAAAACAACAATTAGAAGCTAAAACAAAAACTGAATTCAGAAATTCATTTGGAACTTATTCGATTATAGGGGATATAGAATTTAGATAAATGCATAAAATTATAATCCTAAACTTAAAACCCATGATTTAAAGCTTATATGTATATATATACATATGTATAAGCGATAACGTTAAATGTAGATTATTTCTAGATTAGAATCTAACTCAGAAGCCGAAACCGTAATCGAAACAAGAAACAAATTCGAAACCTAGCTGAACAAGGGAAGTAATTCTAAAAGACTTAGACCTAAATCACTAAATGTAAGAAGATCATAAACCAAAAATACTCATAATCTAAATTACATAACAAAACATATCTATGGTAGTTATGAGAAACTAAACCAATATTTGTATTATAAAGATCATTGGTGATAGCCAGTATAAGTCGCACCTTGAGTGAGTAAGCGGGGAGTTTAGGTAAATTAGGATTAATATGTTACTATATTTCGGAATACTAATTTGTAGTACTTGGAGGCTTGAAATTGTGCTTGTTAGATAGTGGTTGTGCGCATTTGATTATTTCTAAGATGATGTTATTGTTCTGATTTGTTGTTTTGGCTTGTATTTATGTTATTTGTTTAAAATGACTGAACACCTTAAACTGGATCTAATTAAATATATAACTTAAAATCCTAAATCGAACCTGTATAACAACCTATTAGGGGAAACATAGGGTTTTTTGACCAAATACCAACCCCTTTGAACGAGACAGCATTGGATAGCATAATTGGTTCCTTTTTTATTCTTAGTTGAATTAAGTGACAAGTGAGGAGGTTACGGCAAGGGTAAAGGCAATAGTTTAAAGGTAGTCACGGGAGGAGCGGTGTCCCCATTGCATAAGCCTAGGTTTGGTCATGAGTTGTTGCATTAAACGGAAACTCCTCAACCTGGATTAAAGCGAGTATAATTTCTCTATTCTTACGATGGGCCAGACAACATCATGCGATGGCATTTGCTTGTATATATATAGCATCTAACTAATTTGGTTGATAACTTTGCTTGTGTTTGATGTATAGTTTTAAGTCTCTATTCTAACTTACTGAGCTATGGTTGTTCACATCTCTATAGATGTTGTTATAGGTACCAGCTAAAAAGTAGCCTATATTTACCTTGAAGTTAGCAATTGCTAGATCCTGAGGAGTGAAGAAATACATTTGAAAAACAGATATATCTTTAAGGTCTTGGCTTTTATTTAAAATCCTTCATTTTCAATTAATGTATTACTTAGGAAGTATAAGACAATGAAACCCTGCAAACATTATTTGTAATACTTGAATCCTCGTGTGTATATATATTTTTTCACATTTTTTTTAGGAAAATAACTTATTTAATTTATGAACTATTTATTTCAAAGTGGATTAGTCGTGAATACCTTGTGTAAATTAGGTTTAAGATAGCGGCTGTATGATCAGCTTTTATCTTAGAATAATTTATACAGCGAGATTGTTACGATTTTACCGCTTCGAGATGTGACAGCTGTATCCGCCATCACAGCCTAAGTTGTTGAAGGATTCATGTTCACCTACATACTATCTTGTTTCGAAGAACCATATAGGTTGATCACCGATAATGGAAGGTAATTCAACAATAATCGGTTTAGAGACTTATGTAGTAAGCATAACATCAAGTTACACTATACCTCGGTAGCCTATCCTTAGACTAACGACTAGGTTGAGGCTATCAATAAGATAATCCTCAATAGTTTAAAGGAGGGTGGAAAGATCAAGAGGTAGATGGGCTAACAAGCTTTTGAACATACTTTGGGGATACCATATGAGGCATAGAACCTTAATCGGAGAAACCTTATTCTGTCTTGCGTTTGGAGCAAAAGTTGTCTTCCTGATTGAATTCGAATTATCCATCAACAGGACCCAATACTTTGACATGAATGCTAATCACATGGCCCTACTAGTAAGTCTTGACACCATTGACAAAGCATGTGATGCTGTACGAGCTTTGTTTAGTCTAATATAGGGTTTTCCACCTTAGAAGCTTAGTGTTTAGCTATTAGCTCGGAGGAGGGGCAAGGCAAGCTCAACCTCAATTAGGAAGACCTTGTATGAGTGGTCTGTGACATGGAAAAAAGTGCCTACAAGCTCGAAACATTGGAAGGATGACCTATCCTTAGGGCGTCGAATGCCTAGAATCTAAGACCTTACTTTCTTTAAGTACGGTGATGAGGATTGAAAGCACTTGTAATCGTAGTTGAATTTAATGAATTGATGAAGTTTCTTACATGTGTCTCTCTCCTCCTCTAACTCTTTGTGCGCCCATACAATACATGTTGCGCCACTACACTGCCTCAGGTTAATCTCCATCCGCGAACATACCATCCCCCGTTAGTCTTTACATTAACACAATGGAAGCATGCAATGGCATAGATTTACATTGCGCCCTCAACTTGGGGTCTATTTTCATCCCCTGCTTTGCCTAAGTTAGTTCTTGCACTAACACCACAAACACCTTTCTTGAGCATCAATTTATGTCGAGCCCTTAACCTTGGGTTGATTTTTATCCCCAAACTTTGCCTAAGTTAGTTCCTACACTAATGCTGTGGCCACTTCTCTTAGGCATCGATTTACATCAAGCCTTCAACCTTAGATCTATTTTCATCCTCAAGCTTTGCCTAAGTTAGTCCTTACATTAATGCTACGGGTACTTCTCTCGAACATTGAGCTACATCGAACATGTAATCTCGGGTTTATCCTCATACACGAACACTTCCTTATGTTAGCAAGTACTAAACAAAATTTTGAGTTAAATTGAACATCAAAAACCAAAGAGTAAAGGAAAACAGAACAAGCAAGCAACAAGTGATAAGCGAAAAGGGAAAAACTTTATTTGGATAATGAGATGAATACAAGGCTTAATAGGTTGGCATACCAACCTCAATTACATCTAGAAAGAAAATTAAATAATATAAATTCATGCACCTACTTTCTACACTACGGTAATATGCTTAACTTGAACAGCCGCTTTCGACTTCGACTCATCCCATGAGTTCTAAAGAGAAAGATGTGATACCTCCTTATGCTCTTGCAAGTCAAGCTTCAAACTCCAAGGGTCCCAATGATACTCGACCTCTAAGTGAAGGTCCCTACTCTACTTTCTAGAGCCTCTCTTCCATAGAAGCAGCAGTAGGGACAACTGATTTAGCTACTCCACTAAGAGCATTAGGCTGCCAAGGCCTTACTGACGGTAAAGGAAGGTCAATGCTTTAGCCATAATGAACTAAAGGACTCATGAAGTGAAGGATTCCTTATGAATGCCATAGTCCACAGGTCAAGGTGGAGAAAGGCCCCCTTTACTGCTGTAGTCATCGTGGCCACCCTCGCCTACTTGGGGCCTTCTGGGATAGTACGTGTAAAAGCTACTTAAAACCTCGTGCAAATGAGTACCCCCATGATGAGGCCGTTGTCGACAAGTGATAGGTAATGCCTAGGCCCCCCTCTATCATCCATTATTATTAGGATAGAAAAAGGGGAAGACCCAAAGGCCACGTCTACCTTCCAATCACACCTCAAGATCTACCTATTGCTACCGAGCAGCTATCCACGCCTCACAATCATAGTCCGAAAGAAGAGGTTAGGGAAGACCCCTCCCTAACTCTAGCATTCTATCCCTTAACAAGATCACCTTGGATGAGCTCATACTAGAGCTCTCATCTATACCTTACTACGTTTTTTAGGTGTTTGGTGTGGCAAAGCAAGGACCCACGCACTCTTTATATGGAAGTTGTGGGACATCCCTAATCGTATACATGTTGGCTACTATATGACCCCAACACATTGGGAACCTAAGCAACATTTAGGGAATTAATGATGTATCATACGTGAATTAAATATCTTCTGGAAGGCGTTCTACCTAAAGCGTCCCATCTGCCAAGAACATACGTTGCTTAAAATAAACTTTGCTGAGAAGATAGGCTATGTTAGCAAAGATCCACCGTGTTGAAATTGCCCCACTAAGGAGATTCTGTGATGTCACCACAAGATACATTCTGGTCGGCTTGTAGTCCCATGATACTAAGCCTTTACAAGAATCTAGAGAAGCACAATTTGCTTGGGAGGCAGGATATGTTAACCTATAAGTGAATGTTGTCACAAGTACTAAACACTTAGACAAAAATCAAGGACGATTGCAAAGTAATAGCATAAAGGCAAGTGACTAGGGCCATGAACGAGGAATAGTGAGCAGGTACAAACTACCTACTCAGAAATAAGAAATTTAGGTAATCCTGCAAGGAAATAGGGCATACAAGTCTACTCGGGAAGTATCATCTTCGAGACAAAAAACTTAAACAAAAAATGAATAGAGTTCAAGTACATAGTTGTCGTCAAAACACATGAAGCAGCAACTAAGGGAAAAGAGAAAGGAAATTAGAGACAATTATGAGCAATCGTATTCATTAAGGTTTTCAACAATTACATAAAGGGAGGTCAACACCCCTATCCCCTACCTAAATGAGATTACAAAAATAAAAAATGGGTACGCATTACCCAAACCATCTACAATATAGAAAGAAAAAGTTTAAAGATGTTCCTAAGCATCCTCGACTTGCCGCTGCTGCTCTTGCCTGCCTTCCCTAAGGCCAGCATTCGAGCAACTGCTAAAAGTTCCTGATGAGTAACTAAATAACTTACCCCTTGGCTTACCTCCATTAGCAACCTTAGGTTCATCCAGTGAATTTAGGAAGGACAAATTTGCATTAGGTATGTTCTGTCAAACCTGTTTTCACATCTCCTCCGCTATTGTATAACCAGCCATGGTGATGGCCTTCTCAATTAAGGAGTTATCTAAGGTTTACAGAAAGATACCCTACTTGACCTTAGGTGCCAAACCCTTCCCTTTTAAGAGCTTGAACTCCTTCTTAGCAAACTTGACTAGCAATTTGTCCAGTTATTCCCCTTTTGCCCTTAATTATGCAGTCAGCTTATCCTCAACACTTTTATCAGATTCCTTAACCATCTTCAGGTCATCCTTTAGCTTACCCACTTGCCTAAGGAGCTCCTTGTGTTAATGCTCCAAATTGCTGAATGCGACGACTAAGTCGCCATGTGCCTTGTTCTCCTCTTCCAGTGCCTTCTGAAGCCTCTCAATTTTGGCCCTTGCCTAACTTCCCTCCAACTGAAGGTATGACTAGTTGTAAGCAAGAATGAAATCCAGCAAGTCATACAGTTGCAAGCACAACACACAGTTAGTAATCAAATTAAGGCTAGGCACCTTAATAGAAACATATGAGAGGCTTACCTCATTATGCTACCTTAGCAATTCTACTAAGGCCTCCATGTCATCCTTCCTTGTAACAAGTTGCCTAAAACATGCTTACAGTTGCTCAAACCTTTGAGTAGGCCAATCCGTAGGCTGAACAAGTGCTACATGCTTCTGACGAAAGACTAGAGGCTGGACATCCTCATCATCGGGAATCTCGATGGCACATACACTAGCACTTTGAGGAGTTCACTTTGAGCTCTCCTACGTTGCATCCACCCAAGCACCTTATGCTATAAGTAATTATGTGGCAACTGTGACCTCGACCTAAACCTTCATAACCAAACCACCACTAGATGCCCTCTAGTCTAACCTTAAAGTCCCTAATGATACTCCTGTTAGCACTCACCACCTCCTTGTTGTATAACCTCGGGAAAATTCTACTACCTCCCACTCTTCCTCTTTGACATTTTGGAAAGGCAACATGGGGTGTCCCTCTCCCCTTCTACTACGGGCTACTTCCTCTTCTTAAGCCTTAAAGCACCCTTAAGCTGTTGACTTTATATAGCGAGAAGCTTTGCCTTTACTCTCTTTGTAGCCAATTCAGATGCTGCAAAACAACCGACAAACTCAATAGTAAAACAAAGATAGTGTACTTACTAAGCCGAGGATGAGCAACTCAATGTCGCCCACTCCAATGACAAGGCGACACAACACAACAGATAACCAACCACCCATCATAGGCTAAACATAGCAAATACATGTCTCCATCCTAAATAATGGAGCGCCATCCTTATACTTTTGGCATATCGATAGTAGATTCGGTTATTTTCAGCCGGCCAGATTCAATAGCTTGATGTTAGTCATTACATCTTCATCTCCCAAAGCCTTCAACTTCCTAACCCAAATAGGCCATCTCCACTCAATTGGAAAATCAAGTAGCTTAGGAGCATGAACATAATAAGAGAAATCCTTCCATCCTTCAACCTTGTTTGGTGGCTTATAAAAAATACCTACAGCCTTGCCTTGGGTAGCGACATATACCTACCCATTGACTACCCTTTTCACATGGAAGAAGTGCCTAAATGGCTGTACAATTGGTCGTTAAACTCCTAAATGAACAATGCCTCAAACACGAGCAACTGAATCTATATGATCGCATTGAGACTCTCCGAAGCAACTTTGAAGTACTTGAAGAACTTTAAAAAAGGGAGGCCAAGATTGAGCTTGAACGGTTTTGCATATATACCGAACGATCAGTCATCCCTTATATTATAAGCTCGCTGCCCACCCATGGGTACCTCTACTCACTAATTAGGTACTGCTCTCACTACTAAACTAAACAACCTCAATTTCTCTTCGCTTGCCATATAAGGAATATGGGCACATGTATGCTCATTCGTGTTAGTTGTCTGCAACAACTACCTAACTTTGTCTTCCTTGCCATCTAAGGGGTACACATTGTAGGGTTGTCACTGTACGCACTCCCTCTTCTCTTACTAGGACAGTATCACCCCATCTTCCTCTCTTGTTGCCGCCATCGTTTTGAGGGAAATAGGGGTATCACCCCTTATTCGGGATGAGCCTTCTCAACTTTCATTTACCTCCCTTGAAATAGAAGGATGGGAAGACTCACTCTGATTGTCGGTCGTGCTTTAATTAACTATTGCGAATGGTTAACAAGAAATGGAAGCACACAAAGAAAAATAACTAGCTTGCGAGCACAAATTTTGGTAGAGTTTCCTCTAAATAAGTAGAGCAAAGTGAAAAATGAAGAGACATGCCTTCCTTTATGTAGACAAGAAAGGGGAGAAGGCGAACAATTTCTCCCACTTTTGAGGCATGAAACCACAAAAGAACTTGTGTTAAACCACAGCTGTCCACATACCCCATTCCCTTAGTTAAAGGCCCCAATTGATCCTTGCATATGGATCCATGACGTAGCCTAACAACGAGTCACCCCATAAGGACAACCACTCTTTACAGACCATTAAGGAGAAGCACATTTCCTAAGGACAATCATCATGACACATTTAGTAGCTCACCGCTCACATCAATTACATAAGAACCTGGTGTATGGGAAAATGAACCCAACCAAAGGCATCATTTGTAGTAATCCCAAATCGTTGAACTGGCCCCCAACTCAAAAGAGACAGCTCAGCTTTGGCATGGTCGCCTCATACGGATTACTCTCTTTAGGCCTTAGATGCTTAGGAGAGTAGGTAGGACAAGTGTTAACACTAGACTCTTACTCGGACCAAGGCCTAACGAATGAGACTCGTCCTCGTAATCTTTCTATGAAGCCATGTGCCTACATTAAGGGATGTATAAGCTGTTGGTGAGCTCATCTTCTATACCGCGACCCACTTAACTAACCAAATAACACTCCTTTGAAATGATTGCCCCTTGATAGTCGAACCAGCATACACTAGTTGCTTGGTGTAAGTTTGGAGCTCAACTTGCCCCCGATTAGGCATCAACTAATACCTTCCTTAACATTCTGGCCTAGCTTTTGTCTTTAACACCTATTCTCCACCGCAGCTCATTAATGGAGGTTTGACATTCGTAGTATAGCCAGCGTGCCCAGTAACCCTTGTAGCTGTGAGGTCCTTACGCCATAGATTTGGAACTCTAAATGACTACAACATGCCGTCCGTAGTGAAGCTTAGTCTCTATCGTGAAGCGTACTATTTGTCAGTAGCTAATACGAATGACCCTCTGATCACCATATATCCAGGTGACTTATATATAAGGCGCCATATGCCATGAAGTAAGATAGAACATTCCTTCTCCGAGAAATCTTTCCTCCTTTTCTCTTCCCTCTTATAACTTGAGTTCGATATATCATGTACATTACATGTATACATTAGTTGAGCACAGTCGCTTAGGTCTTGAGTGCTTATCCTCATCTTCTCTTGGTCCTCCTTGTTAACTTAAGAGTCAAAGGGCCCATGTGGCCACCTCTATAGAGGGCTTTTTACAAGTATCGAGGAGTATGAAAGGACATCCAAGCCTACTCTAATCGGTCTCCACACGAGTTCACTTACCCCAATTGGTCCAACTACGATTAAAAGAAGCAATAAGGGTAAAAATGGTAGATCACCGATGTTAGATGTAGCAACTTTAGTTGTGAATTTAGTCTTTTCAATTTGACATTTACCGCAATTAAATAAATGTTCTAAATATAGAATAATTTTACTAAATTAAGAGAAAAAATTGGTTGTACGTTGATCAAAGAATTTCAACAAATATACTATCATTTACCAAATTAGACAAAAAGATGATAAATTTGACAATTTAACAATATACTAGTCATTTAACCAAACTAGAAAAAAGTTCATAGTAGAAGATAAATATGAAATTTGACCATTATCCAATAAGTTTACTCGATATAAAACCATTTTAAAAAAAAAATAAGAAAACGAAAAATAATCTAAAAAAAAAGTTAGTTAAAGATGGTAAGTTTAAAACTTACCACAATTGACAAAGTTTACCAAACATACAATCATTTCATTATATTAGATGGAAAGTCAATAATAGGTGATCGGTTTGATATTTTACTAAAATTTAACAAAATTATCAAACTTAAAACCATTTAATCAAATTAGATGAAAAGTTGATAACATATGATAAATTTACTACTTACCAAAACCAAAAAAGATTACTTGATATACAATCAATTGATCAAATTCTATGAAAGGTCGGTGAAAATGATAAATTTGTCGATTTACTATAACCAAAACAAATTTATCAAATGTAGAAACTTTTGCCATATCAAACAAAATTGGTAATAGATGATAAATGATATTAATGATTCTAATTAAATTTTTATGATATGATGGTTAAAAATAAACGCTTGATAATAAATCTCCTCTTTGTAAACTTTTCTAGGAAAAGCTCCATCTAAACTTTTTCATGTGTGACAATGGTATTTGATTTTAAGGTAAAATGTACAGATCCACTTTTAAAATTACATGTACAATTATATTGTTTTTGGAATTGTACAATTTCCCTGTTAGCACATGCAAGACTTACTTTTTTTTTTAACTTTTGTGGAAGCACAATTGGCAAAAATGATGATTTGATAATGTCGCATAAATAAAACTAATAAAAATTGAAAAAATAGAAAAAGTAAAAGAGCACAAGAAAAGTAATAGGTTAGTCACATTTATAAAGTTAGGACTTTGTTTAGAGTTGGAATTTACGGACTATCCCTCTTAAATTGACCTGGGAAGAAATATGCAAACATTTCAATAAGTGCTGGCTCTTCTAGTGCATTGACTTTAAGTATGGCAGGAAGGTAGATTGAAAGAGGCTGAGAAGCTACTACCCATGTTGATACTAAAGGATGGGTAGCTAATAATAATGATATGTGTCGGCTCTTATAGAGCATTGAGTAGAGTATGATAAGAAGGTAAATAAAAAGAGGTTAAGAAGCTAGTATTTGTGTAGGCAATAAGAGATGGGTAGTTAACAATAACAATATGTGTTGGCTATTCTATAGCATTAATTAAAGTATAATAAGAAAATAAATTAAAAGAGGCTGAAAAACCTAGTGTTTGTGATGATACCAAGTGATAGATAGCTAATATTAGCAATACATGCTAACTCTTGTAGAGCATTGATTAAAGTTTGATAGGAAAGTAAATTCAAAGAAACTAAGAAGTTGGTACTCGTGTTGATACTAAGGGATGGATAGCTAATAGTGACTATACGTGCTAACTCTTTCAAAGAATTTATTAAACTATGATGGGAAGGTAAACTGAAAGAGGCTAAGAGTGATATTGATACTAAGGGATGGTAGCTAATAGTAATGGTATGTGCTGGCTCTTCTAATGCATTAATTAGCGTATGATAGGAAGGTAACCTAAAAGAGGTTAAGAAGTTGATGTTCATGTTGATATTGAGAGGTGTGTGGAAAACAGTAATGATGCATGTTGGCCCTTCAAGTGCATCGATTAAAGTATGCATGTTCAAATTGATATCGAGGAAGGGATAGCTAATAACAGAGATATGTGTTGGCTCTTCTAAAGCATTGATTAGGGTAAGATAGGAAAGTAACTTGAAAGAAGCTGGGAAGTTGGTGTTCATGTTGATATTGAGGGATGGCTAGCTAATGGTTACGATATGTACTAACTCTTCTAAAGCATTGATTAGGGTATGGTAGGAAGGTAATTTGAAAGAGGTTAAGAAGCTGGGGTTCATATTGATATTGAGGGATGGGTAGCTATCAGTAATGCTACGTACTAGCTCTTTTAAAGCATTGATTAGAGTATAATAGGAAGGTAAATTGAAAGAGGTCGAGAAGTTGGTGCTCATATTAATACTAAGGGATAGGTAGCTAACAATAACAGATGTTGTGATTCCAACAATATTCTCGACAACCATAGTGATCCAACACCGTTGCTCACCAACACCTTTGACCGAGCAATAATGACATAACCTTAGCCTTGCGACCTAAATAATGGTTACGCTATTGCAACTCAAATGATTTAGATTAACCTAGACTAAACAAAGCAAAGAAAGAAAGATAGACAAAGAGGAAGAAGTGGAGATTGTGCGATCATGATAACAAGCATGGTCCAAGAAGGATTAAAGGAAGAAGAAAAGATCAACACTTCTTTTTCTTGTTTTGCATTTCTCAAATTTTTGTTTTCCTTTTAGTTGTTCAAGGATCCATTTCCCATACTTCTTATTTTAGTTATTCTTAAATGGAATTGGCACATCTTAATTTTTACATAAACAAAAACCATAGAAGATGGATTTTCTAAAATAATTTAGATAAAGTTATAAATTTGATGATTAAAATTTTTTAGATTTTTTAAATATCTTATGACATCATCCTTTTTTTAATTTTAATCTTAACCGTTAATTATAGATGTAAGTATTTTAATAGGGTGACTTTATAAAATGTTAGAGAAGGTAACTTTCAAAGATTTGAATCTAAAAATATATGCCTCGAATGTATCAGAATAGAATCTAAGAGTAAGCAGGTAATCTTGTCGTATAGGGTACCTACCTGGACCCTACTAGATCCAGTAAGTTCTAAGTCAGTATTTAAAATCATATGATAAGTTTCAGATAGTACTTTTTCAAAACTCATATTTACAGGATAGAGTATGGGTATGAGGTTATCCACCCTAGAACATGTATTATGAAGAATATAAGGTTGAGGTTCTAAGGTACCTTGTACCTATCATGTAATAATGATAAAATAAAATTAATAAATAATAAGAATATTATTTCATTCATATGGGCTTACAAAAATAACAAAACGCAGCCATGAGAAACATAAACTAAACCCGATGTCCTCATGTTAATCTCTTCCTTCTTAGTCTTTTTTTTTATTACATTTTCTTTTCATTCCATTAAGTCTAGCTTAACTAAAGTTATAAAAGAAAGAATATGCTTGGCGTCACCTAAATAAGGTATGTTATTAACTTATATTCTTTTAATATAACAATTTCTTTGTATTAGGTTTGAAAAAATATCTCGTAATAAATACATATAATGTTGTTTGAGTCAAGATTTAGTTGATATTAATATTTGTACCTTTTCCCCTTATTTAATATTAGGGTTTGTATTAGATTTGAAAAAAAAAATTAAGTGATATGTTAGGATTTAGTAATTGTGATGCATAGATGATCATTATGGATGTTGATTATGAATTGAGATATTATAATTTGTAATTATAGATATTCTTATTGCCCAAATAAGTCAACCCCCAAATGAGTCTATTTTACAATTATTTATGTAGTATTTAAAATCAAAATTGAGCTTTGATTAAAATTGATATATTTATATAATAATAATAAGTGAAGAAAATGATTAAAAAGAAAAATAAATAAAAGAAATCAGAAGGAAAGAAAAATAAATAAAAACTTACCATATTGAAATTTACAATAAAAAAGAATTACATGTTCTACAGGGTAAATAATAAAGACGGTTCCAAAATACCACTAGATAAGGTACCTGTAGCAAAGTGCAGAATCTGTATTTATAGAATAAGGTACGATGAATCTCATATTTTACTCATTCCGTTTTTGCTCATCTCTAAAATCTACTCAAATTTGAACAGTGGAAGTGTTGATGTAATTTCAAGAGTTATCAAAGAGCAGTTAATGTCATTTACCTTAATTCTTACTATACATGTTTTATTATATATATGATTAAGGATGGTAATTGGTACTAAAAGGTAAGATTGGCGTCTCATTTCATATCAAATTTATGCCAGTGCTAAAAATTCAGAAAATTAAATAGAGATTGTATGTAGCTAGTCTAGTGTACATCAAAACGTATTTATTTGTATCGTGATTGTCTTCTATATTAGGTGTCTAGTTGTATCAATTTCCTGCTTTATTCTTATTAAATTTGTATTCACGTTATGATATTGTTTCAAAAGATTTTAGTTCTATATTGAATACTTACCACATTTCATATAGTCTGTAGTTGGGAAAAAAAGTCCGAATCATAAATATTTTTTTCAAAAATTATTTGTATTTGAGGTGATAAATTGTCCTTCTCTTAGATCATGTTAAATACATGCCCCTTTGTACCATTTACTGTCATATTAAAAAAAAAAGTGTAAATAAAGGGAAAAAAATACGAAATACATATTATCATTCCTTTATAAATCAACATATAATTGATTGAAACAGGTTAAATGATACAAAAACTTTTATATTGATAAATATCTCAAAAGGCAAGCTGTTAATGCCAACATCTAGTTGAGAATTTAAATCTAGTTGTAGCATCAATGAAATAGTACCAATTTATTCAATAGGGTAATTATTCAATTTTTTTCTTAATTTTTAAGTAAAACACTACGAAATATAGTAATCGAAAGCATCAATTTACTAGGGTAAAAGAAATGACCTTTGTGTTCACCCAACAACGGCAACAGAATATGTACTATGCCATGCTAGATTTCAGGGACAACTTTTCTTCCAAAGCAAAATAACTAAAGGAAAAAAAAAAGAAGTTGTTGCTGGCCGAATCGATATGGGAGTTCTAGCTTTGTCCTTTTAATCCCTGAAGCACCAACTCATACTACAGCAATATCTTGTACAATGGAATTGCAAGTAGCCCAGTATGGATGGCCGGACCGGAGCATGAAAAACCTAACTCCGGATATTGCATATCTTATAAAAATAATAAATACATGTAACTAAAATTTTTCTTCTTCTAACGTTTCAACGAGCTTTACAGGTATCTATTCGGGCAAGTTTAATGGTCGGACTTCGGAGCACGGTGCACGTTTCTAAGACCACTTCCATCACAAGTTACTACGCGCGTTCCAGCGTAAAGAAATGACGGAAATTTGCTTCGCGCATTGGAGTTGGATGACTTGGCATCACTTCTCCGCGCGCGTTACTCCGTCAAGTAACGTTTCTGAGTTTTTTTCTTTTTTGTTAAACTAGTCCTTTCCAATGCCACGATCAAAATTCTAATGTATAAATCCCCAACGTTTACTAAAATTGCAACCGCAAATGTAACATATAATTTGTGATTTATTTTTATTTTTCTTTCACTATATAAATGGATAATTCATGTCTCATTTTAAGCATAAAAAATTTATTACAATTTACTTTAGTGTATATAGTTTCCTTATTTGAAAATTAAGATATCATAGGGATCCTAATAATTCTAAAAAATATTTAAGCTAGTGATTAAAAAAATAATAATAGCATGAGGCCAGTAAAACTTTAAAAAATGTTAAAAAACTTTGATAAAGAAACTAGAGATAAAATATAGAATTACTTAAATACAAGAGTTATTTGCTAAATTGATAGAACAATCTAAGTAATTTATAAAGTTGTGTGTGGTATAAGAGGTGGGGAGCATAGTGCACGTTTCTAAGCCAAGTCACGCCTTGTCCGTTATTTCTACGTTATTTACAAAGGAGTTGGTGTTATGCTAGAGTATTATATTTTTTTTTCTTTAAATTTTCATTGGTAAAAAATATAGTAGTGAAACTCATAAGAATTTAAAAATATATATATTAAGAAAATTTAATGAAAAAACTTAAAAATAAAGTGAATAGCCACTTAAAAGATAGAGTTTTTTATACTTAAAGAATACGAGATAGATTATTATAAGATATACTAATGTGATAGTTTAGATATATATATATATATATGCTCATACTAATTTTTCTGGTTTAGTATCTATTAGGGGGTCCAGTACTCGGGTTTGTCATAAATTTCAGGTGGAGCGGTCATATTGTTTGCCCGGTTCGATTGTCATCAGTACATGCACACATGTCTAGCGCCAGCCACCAATGTCTATGTGAGGATTCGGTGTCTTGTCTGTTTAGTTCTTTTCGGAAGAGTGGAATTTGACAAAAATGGAAACATGATTTTCTAGATACTAGCTAACTGTAGGCCCGGATTGGATTGAAGTCTGATTACCTTTATTTTTAATAGATTATCAGTAAGAATATATAGGTTGGAATAAATTTCGTTCGCAGCATTAAATTTCTTAGAGTAATAAAAATAACTAATGAAAAAGAGGAGTAGGATTCCAATAAATTTAGAATATTAGATAATGTAATCAAGTAAGATGGACATGAGGATGCTACCGGACATCCCATTATAGGTTACCCAATGCTGGTAGGGTATGAGATTGAGATGGGTAATGAGAAAAGGATTCAAAACCTTATAGGATATTGGATTAGGTTCTAGAATGTAAAAAAATCAGATAGAAAAACCTCAGCTTGATAAAAAAATAATAATTAATATATATTATACCATACATAAGTAAATAAAAATAATTATTAATAAAGTATAATCCTTCTGTAGGATTGTTCGTCTCCGTTTTCTTGATAACTTGAGCATAATTAATCCACTATTTCGTCACATGCTTTGGTATGGTTGTTGAACGAGTTACATGATTATATTGCTCATTCATAATAATATAGGAAAATTCTATGTGATAAACACAATTTCTTTCTACTCAAATTTAAAAAGAAAAAATTGCATGTTATGTAATGCTATCTTACTAGAAGAATATATCTCTTCAGTTATTTATTTGGGATTAGAGACATAGACTATCATACACTTTCTCTTTGATTAGATAAAGAGCACATATTCTAATTGTTTTATTGATATTTAGTGGAGCTTGGTAAGTGATCATAGCTTTTATTGTGCGATGTTTAAACAATAATAGAATTATCAATTTTTACTAAATGTGACCTACCTTTTAAATGGGCTAAGTTAGGTGATAAAATTTAATTGTTTCTTCAACACAATTAAAGGGTTGATGCAGGTTTTTGATGGGTTCAAAGAAACCTTACAAGGGTGGGTTCTGAGGATAGAGTGAGGGTTTTAGGGCATGATATGGGATATCTAATGAGGTAATGGGTCAGGCTCAAATTTTGCAAAACTTAACCCCTATGGCATCCCTAATGGACACTAGGTATGCTTCCATACAATCAAGGTTCACTTTCAAGAGTTACAATTTACAATGCAACATCTTTTTCCTTTTTCTCTTTTTCTTTTTTTTTTTTTTTGCCAAAAAGAACTATATGATATTTTCTTAAATTATAAATAAAAATTATAGAAAGTACAAAATTTAAGCAACGTAACAAGCATATAGCTAAGAGAATAAAAAAATTAAAAAAAAACATTATTATAGCAATTACAAATAGGATGGGAGTAACCATATTATACCTTATACTCTACAATACACTACTTAATTGGATAAGTTTTAAGTGGATATTGAAGTTCCCGGGGTACGCATAGACACTAACATTTCATAAAAAAATGAGAACTTTATTATTGATTCTTGATTTAATTTCTTTTGCTTTACAAATTGAAACTCCAAATTTTAGATATGTGTTTTTAATGCAAACACTTTTGTATTCTACATATCTACAGTATTATGTTCCATGTAGATTTTATGGGGTATAAATTTTAAGGTAGTTATGGAGAGTCCCCATTAGATGATAGGACCATAATTCAAGGTCATAATTAGGGTTTACATAGAGAGATTCAACATGATGAGCTTATAATATAGATCATTGGACTCATGTGTTAACTTTTTATCTTTTTTCAAGTACGTTTATGCACTCAAATGAGCTTAAATTCAATAGGAGCTCATGGAGAGATACATCAAGAGGAGGACTTATCTTAGTCAATAATCACCAATATAATCAATGGACATAATTAATAGCTAAGCTCAAATACTCAAGAACTTCTCATTTGGATTGATTCAGAGGTTGAAAAATTGGTATCATGCTATTAATAACAATAAGTTTGATGATCAAAGCTCTTTCACTTGTCAACCATGTATTTAAGCTATTAAAACTACTTAATCCCACTTACCAGCTCTCTCTACAAGTGATCCCTTCATGTGTTATTCCCAAATCACTTCTCCAGTGTTAAGTGAGGTGCGATAAGAATGTTCATGATCTAGTTTGATTCAATTTGCTTAGATAAAAGAGAGAGAGTAAGGGGGGCGAGGTATAGAGGATATTTGATTTTTCCTCTAAACCAAACCGGACCATAAGAATACGATTCACTTTTTGTTACTTTGAATTAAATGGCATGGTTTAATTTAGAAATTATACCAAACTATAATACTTCATTTTGGTTTACTAACTTTTTTTAATAATAGCATTTATTGTCACTATAAGAGAAGACATTCATGCAATTAGGGAATTTCAATAGTACCTTGACAGTTAAATGTTTTCATAAGCTAGCATATGATATACATATACATAGTATACGATTTAAACTATAATTTTAAATCATTAAAATGCTATCCCGTAACAAAGAAATCTTCTCAACTACAAGTGAAATGATACTTTTTTTCTTAAAATGGTTCAATTTAGTTTTTTTGGTTTGGTTTGATTACCCCTTCAAAGCTACCACAAATTTTTTGTTCGGTTAGCACTGAAGTTATCCATACTTGGAAAAATCCCTATTTTTAATTTGGTTTGATTTTATTTGATTAGTTTGTTTCCACCTGCTAAGTTCGAAGGTTGAATCTAATTGAATCGTATTTAAAACAATTTGGTTTTAATCTTTAATAAACGAAATTGCTTTTAATAGTTCGGGTATCCAAATTGAGTCATTTCAAATGTGGTTCAATTTGCTCAAATTTGGGTTGCTTTTAAAAATACCTTATTCTAATTGATAATGCTAATAAGCATAGGAACTTTCAACCAAATATTGATGTTTAAGTTAAAAAATATTACATAAGACTTAATGCCATATAATATGGTGAATGCTCGTTAGTTTACTTAAAAGAGATGAGATAGTTATGAAAGAAAAAGGGAAGATTGTGAAGGCTAATGGTGAGATTTTAGATGACCCAAAAAAATAAAAATAAAAAGAAAAGGAAAAGGTAAGAAGAGTTAGACTAAAAAGTTTACAGAGTTTAAAACTGAAAAACATCACTTATTTATTATTTTTAATAAGAAGTTATTTTTAGCTTGGATAGAAGCTATTTGGTTCAATTTGACTCTCGAATCAAACCAGGAATCATTTGGAACTTTTCGAAATTGAATGCAAATCAAATCATAATACAAATGAACCATATTTTACGATTCAATTTGATTTAGTTTAATTCAATTTAATGAACAATTCTAAAATAGGAATCTGAAGTTGCATGTACGTGACAACATCAACCAAACCCTAGTTTCTACATATACTCCCAACGTTTGATTAAAAAACATAGTTGAAATTTCTTTTCCATAACTTCCTATGCGTCATGGCAAGAAGCAGCTGAACAAATATCACACCGGATCAAAATTAGGTAAACCATAATTATAGAATAAGAATTTTTAACAATGACCCGTATCCCGTATCCATACAGCATAAGCAATTTTCTTTTCTTCGGAATGGAATCGGTTTTATTATCCATTTTATTAATTTGTCAAATATATGTTTGGGAAAAAAGATAATTGAACAGAACAAAAACTTTCCATTCTTTAAACGATCATGCAGCCTCAGAATTACCCTAACTAAATCTCTGACCTAATAAACATGCGCTGGCATTTGTACCCATTGAAAGCTTGAGCTGAAAATAGGAATTCTATATTATCTATGGCTTCTTAAGATTCTGGTGCACGGTCACGTTATGAAGGTTTGGGGTCCGTCTCATTTATCAATTATAAGACAATTTTTGTTCCAACTAATTTTAATTAAAGACAACGAAAATCAATTCCTTTTCATAAAAGCGACTAGTTTTAGTGGTAAGTAGTGATGGAACTGGAAGCAATAACAGTAACCAGCCATCAGTGGTGATAATTAGCAATATAATAAGAAATGAGAAACATAAGTTTCTCTGTATGAAAATGAATTCTTTTTATTCGATTTCTAATAACATTTTCTGCAATAATTAACTATCATTTCGGGCCAACTGCGGCAGCCTCCGCTTTACTGTAGCTCACCACTAAATATTAATAATCATAACCTTCAAAATTATTAATATAAAATTTGAAATTTTTAGAGTATTAATTATAATAGATATTGAAAAAACAAGTATAAAAGATATTTTTTGGGAAATAAATACACCGTGAACATTCAGATAATTTCGTTATGTCTAGTTTCAAAAATAGATAAGAGGAAAGAAGAAAGGGGTAGGAAAGAAAAAGAAAAGACCTTCACTTGTTTGGATATCCAGATTCCAGTGGAAGGAAGTAAACCGAAAAAAAAGAACCTTCCTTATGTTACTCAGAGACACAGACAAATACGACGTAACAGGGAAAACCTTATCGTCTATATATCTCGTCTTTCTTCTAGAAAGTCAGGCCGGTTGCTTTCCCATTTTTGCAAAAGTAAATTTGTTATAGGTTAGGCTCTCTCTCACGCAAGCATGTTACAAAAATTAGCTAAAGAGGATTTGTCTTTTTAGAATTTATCAGATCCTGTAGTGTAAGCACTATTACTCGGGGGGAAACAATAGTTGTTTTTCTAGTGGTGCTTGTGCATGTTATTTTGTGCAAGGGCCAAACTAACTTTTTTCTTTTATATCATTACAATTTTATCGAATGCATAGATTCGACCCGAGAGATGATGAAAACGAAACGTTTTTTACATAGTAAGGAATAAATTGTGCATCAATTCTAGTTATTGTATCGATAATGCTGAAAGCTAACCCAAGTGATACTGGTGACAGCCAAAGCGAGACATCTTAAGGAAGCAAAGTAAAAATTTAATAACGGCCACTACAAATTTGCCGGTAACCAATCTACCCAATTAATCAAAAGGTAGACTCAGGTTATCAAACTAGTTGTGACTCACTACACGAGACACAATAAGATGCAATTATATATTCATTAAAATCTATTTTAGAATGCATTCAAACAATAAATTAGTTTGATTCAAACATGAAATATGTTTATTAAACAAGTCTCATTATCGGTCTGGATTTTCAAACAAAATGATATGTTACAGTTTGAAATTCTCACTTTATAGATCTGAACTAGAAACATAACCCGTTAACACAAATTGTAACTCTAGGCTACAGATCCTGCCATCCACTAATTGTCAGTTTACTAAAGGGCACATTCAGGTGAAAGAAGCAATACAATGGTGCTTCCGCAGTAAAACTTCGTGATTCTCTTACCTTTCTTGAAAAATTAGCTTGCAATTGGCAAACTCCGGTCACATAAGAGGCTCAGCTCAACACAATGACAACAAAAGATTGCAAAAATCCATTAGCCAAAGTTTAACCTCAACAAACTTGGTTAACCACAAACTGCTTACATAGCAAGGAGGGATCTCCATTATTCCATCCAATTATGCGCATGTTGGACACAGCTGACCATTTTCCTATTCAATTATGCCCCCGCTTGATACACCTGATCACCTCGTCTCCAGGGTGCACTAGTCACAGAATGGTTTCTATGTATTCCCACGCAAGAGAGGCAGAGAGAAGCTGAAACATAAAATGAATATGGAACTTTGATGCTACATATGTATTTACTCATATTATCCATGAATCCTTGACCATGCTTGCTGTTCATAAGGCTGAATGTTGTTTACAAAGAGATAGATCAAAATCAAATATCAAAATTGAATTGAAAAATGAAAAATCTAAAATAATTGCAAAACAATTGTATGAAAAAGAATTGCTACAGATGCCCCGAAAGATTAACTGTTGCAACTGGCCGCAGCAAGCACTCTAATTTACAGCTTCAACGTCCCATCATGCAGTCTCAAGACTATCTGGTATGTCGAATCCAAAGCACATTCCACACAGATTCCATCAAATAATTCATGCTTGTCCTGAGTCGTGCATAAATCTTAGTGAGGAATTAAGGATTATCTTCAAGTATCAAGAATCTCAATCAATTACCATGAAAGTGGGACTAAATATAAAATAAACATTCTTTACTCATGACAGACTACTGACAAGATTTGTTGACACGATTGATGCAATTCCAGTAATGATAAACAGAGTTAATGCATGTAGCCTAGTGCTATCAATTAAAAAAAATCCATGGATCAAGAAAAATATATAAATGATACCTCTGTCAAAACAAAATGCAGTTCCTTTGCTCAGACAGACAGATTACTTTCTCACAAATGGTTTTTGACAAACAAGAAGGCGTTGGTCACTGCCATTTTGAAGGTCAATCACTCTTGCTTCCCAACGAATTTGGGTGGCAAGCATCCTTGCCATCTCTATGGTCCCCAGTTTATCAGAAATAACTATCCATCCCTGGTTATCATAATTTCAGACAAAAATCAGCAAGTACTTCTAAAAGCCATGGGTAAACATTAATCAGAATGAATTTGATTTTCCAAAAAAAAGAAGGGTCAAGTCAACAGGCACCAAGGACTATAATAGGAAATTGGAAAGCAAACTCAAAGATTCTCCTTCTTTTTTGGTCCTCAAAAGCATATATACCAGGTGTGGCATGAACATTAAAGCATGCATAAAGTTGAAATATCATGAAATCTATATACCTCAGGCCGTGTGATTCTATCCATCTCCAACAGTACATCCATCATACTGCACTTCCTTGTACTGAGATGTGAAAGGAGATCATTTGCATGAAGCATATCATATGTTCGAGGATATGTCGGGAACGGTTCACACCTGTAAGATGAAATGGAAATCTAAGCAGGTCCGAGAAATGTGCACACAAATGCTAAAAAACCATAATTACATCTTCACACAACTTGTGAACAGCATACTTAATCTAATAGCAGAAGTGAAATGTGGGACATTTACCAGTCCAATCCAAAATTTCAAATCACTTTTATTTCGTAGTCCAGGAGCGTATATAAATCCCCAGCAGGGAGGGGAAGCACAGGGATACTCTTAATCAAAAGATGATTGCAGGAGCAAAACTGACAGCTTACCAGTCATGTAGAACACCAGCATAACCTTGATCAAGTATCAGAGGAAGGGTATTACGTGCACCAATAGGAACAACATTCATTACCCAGACTGATTTCTTCTCCTCCAGGTAAGCATGATTCAAACTCCCATAATGAGCATTCATATCCATTACATTACGTATCATGTTAAATGGGGGTAGTGGATCTTCATCTCCTGGTCTCTTTGGATGGTCTGAGAAAATCAAAGGAGTGAGAAGAGACCAAATATTTTTCAGAGCTGATCTCCAAAATTGTTGGTCCTCAGTAAGCTCTTCAGGATAAATTCCTGCAATGGCAAAATGCTTCAGGCGTTCCATGGTTTAACCAACTTTATGTGAAAAAAGTATTGGAGAAAACAGCACGGGGAGAAATGACATGTCAGGAACAATACTTTCCATGAATCTCAAGCTCAGCTGCAGATAACTGGGAACTAGATGATCTATTCTGAATGGGAGACCAACGCTTGCTGGAAATTCCACTTATGCATGAGACAAGTGGTTGGTAATAAGGTTGGGGATCTTCTTTACAAAGTGGGATAGCGTGCTTACTGTAATGGAAACAAAGGACAGACAGAAAAATACATAATCAACCATAAGAGAAATAATTTCAGAAGTATGAGGAGAGCATTTGCATTTAAACTCACCGAGATTTGTAGCAATTCACATCTGTGGTTTTCTGCCAGACAGAAGTTTCATCCTGCTGAGCCAGAAGAGTCCAACAAATTTTCTCTGTGAATGTCTCTATTGGATTAGACATATCTCTATTCTTCCTATTCAATGCATTCCCTTGTGCCTTAGTGGTGGGAGATGTTAAAACAAAGTACCCTCCAGGTTTCAGTACCCGATTCATTTCCAAAAGAAACATCCCATCTGTTTCACAAAATTTCATACATATCTTCACAAATCAGCTTAATTTATGCCATTAACTTGTAGAGAAAGGAATAAAATGCTGTATCGATGGAGATTCCTTCAAACATCATGTAATAAGCAATTATTTGACATGAATACAACATTAACATCTGAGTGTCACCATAATGTTCCTTACAATGTCTACATCCCTTTTGACTTCTTTGTCGTATTAATACTACTTTTTCACAAATGTTAAGTACAGAATTCCAATTATTCATTATTAGGAAGGCCAAAGAAGATTGAAGCGAGGAAGATACAAAAATATTCTGAGGAAGTTGATCAAATAACCTCAAAGAATGAATGCAACCACTAAAAGAAAATTAACTACTTTATCTATATTATTAAAACCTAACGGAGTTTAAGAAACCACTCATATTGTAATAACAATTAAATCCTTTGAACCAAGTGATTTTTTCATTTTTTTCTAACTCTTATATCAAGTATCATATAGTTTAACAAGGGTATATTCGCCAATATCAATTATATATTACAATTTCCACAATGTTTCATCTAGAAAGTTGGTGGTTATGTCAATTCCCACTACTCTTTTACATTGCCCAATAGTTCTATCTCCACCCTACTTTCCCACACCCACTTATTTTTTTAACTGTCTTCATTGTCTTTTCTCATTTCCCTCACCCACTTTTTTCATAATTGCCTTCGTGTAAACAAATACAAAGCGTTGAATTTCTCTTGCTCTCCACAGCAATTGACATATTACTTTTATTAGACAGAAATAATTCACCAGTGAAACAAGGAAAAGCTGTCTCTATTGTGCCTTTTTTGCTATCATTTTCTTCTAAGATATTATTGTTTTCCCTATCTTTTGCAAATCATCAACATTATTACTAAGTTTCATTGCTGAAGTTAGATTTTTCCTCCTAAAAAAATGTTCTAACTTTTTTTTTTTTAATAACATAGTTTATTAAAAAAAACACTAATTCCATTCAATGTTTTTTCCTTTTGCTGATAAATCCATTTAATGTTTAAATAAATGATATAGCAAGCAAATTATCATTCTCATAAATTTTGTGTCATTAGAGATCAGATTTTCATATGTTAGCTTGAATATCAATATTACGGGAAGAAAGAAATTACTAATTTTCAATATCCATTCATGTAGGTATTAAAAGGGACTTGTAATTTGTTTAAAGGATATTTTCTTTGTTTCAAATTTTTTTTCCCTCCTAGTCATATTCTGTCAAGAATAAAGAATTTTCATTGAATCTTATATGATACCTTTTACTTTTCTTATTCGTGCATCTTACACGATACTTTTTACTTTTTTATTCATACATCATAGCATATACTTGAAGAGTAGATGGACAGAAGCACCTTATGATATCGAATTTTTGGTTATTTATTAGCACATGCATCGCCGGCGCTGTGTTTGCTAGTGTCAAGTAAAAAGACTAAATAAAATATGCTAATAAAATTACTCTTAAATTTAGATTACCTTTCTCATCCCAGATAATGCCACATTGAGCGCAATGAACCATGTCAAATGATAGCGATGGATATGGCAGTTGCTTGGCAATGAAATTGCCAATCATTGCTGGAAGACCTCTCTCGAGGGCCAGTTGAACTTGGCTACCAGTAGCCTCATATGCCGCTATGCAGACAGGCATTATATTCAGAGAAAGAAGGTGAGCCCCAAAACTACCAAAACCGCAACCAATGTCCAGTACAGTGTGCACCTGCACATAAAGTTAAAAAGGGAAAAAAGTCCACATTCATATCACCCCTTTAAAAGAAAATAATTTGAACTAATATGTAGGAATAAGAAAACTAAGTAAATGGTAAATAATCAATATGCTTCTAGACTGATAAGACATCATCCATTGACACAGAAAGCAGAAAGCACCCAGTAAACGAAACCAGTGAAACACAAGAAAGACTTACACCGGCCTGCATGAATTCAGTGTCACTTCCTAATCCTATCATCTCAGCAAGTTGGCGAGAATAATCTTTGACACCATCAAAGATTGAGCCATCATCAGAGTGAAAAGCAATCTGATTCTCTTCTAGCAGCATCATCCTGCATAATTTAACCAAATGCAAACAAAAGCTCAACATATTATTCCATGACGTATTGCATATACCAAGGAACACAGCACAAAACTTTAGGTAGCTTTCCAGCTCGAATAACTGGCTAGAAAACACTTCAAATGAGTTTACTGAATTGACAATGCGCAACTAACTAGTGGGCAAACCTTTTAGTCATGCTTCCAGATGAAAGAAACTGATCTTTTGTGATCTTCACATTTACACTCCATATCACATCTCTACCAGCAGGCCAACGAAGAGGGATCTTATATTCTTTTGGAGGGCGAACAATGCACCAGTCTCCTTTTGTTGATAGCTCACAATGCCGATCATATTCCTCCCCATCTTTGTATCCAGATAATAAATTTGCTGTAACATTGTAACAAGGAACAAAATTCTCTCTTTCTTTGCTACAAAGGCTAAGCTCTTTTTGCCGATTAGCATCCTGCGAAAGTGACCTCAATTCCAAATAATCAACAGCAGCTTGCTCCTTTAGCCTTCTATAATTCGTGTATATATCTGGTGCTTGTGTGCTAGTCAGTGGATCAAATGAATTGGATGATGATGACCCCAACACAGATATTAATGCAAGGACACTGATGAGGCACAAGAGTACCCAACTCAGTGGCGGTCTAGGGCCAAAAACGAGAGAGAGTTTATTCAACCAGGGGCTTCTCATGTCCAAATTTTACAAAAACCCTTCAATTGATTCACCCGTTAAATTGACTAGATGACCAATATCCTTAATATGATTCTTAGAAAAATACAACTATAAACTATCATGATGAAAATATCCTTCAACAAATTCACCCTGAGCAAACAAGCTGCACTGCCCTTGTACTTTCTGGTACTCTCACGTGATCAATTGGAAAAATTGCACAATTCACAAAACAATTCCACGATAAGCAACCGCCCCTCCAAAAATCCAGATCAAGTTGCTGAAAGTCTTTTCCTTGTGTTTCGGATCAACCAACTCAACACAAACACATGAAACAGCACGTAATGCTGGTGTATCATAACCAAGTTTGCATACAATGTGCGTGCAACATCAACTGATAGCAACTCGAATTCAGGTCAATGCCGATCTGCACAAAAGCAAAATGTCATTGATTCATCAAACAATCAAAATACAACACTCAAGTTAACCCTTCAAGAGTCCACCAACTTCCTCCGAAACCGCAATCAGATAACCCCTGAAAACAAAAAATGCCACGATACACTATAAAAAGACTACAACAGGATTCCAAATTTCCATTTCGTTTTCTCAGGAAACAAACACATTGCAAGCGAGAAAACTCACACCAATGCGCGGATCTCACAGAGCAGGAAAACAAAGCAATCCCAGATCAGATCGGCATTAAGAAAATAAATAAATTTAAACACATAAAATTAACTAACTTTAAGCTATGAATGAAGAAACAAAGTGAATCACCCAAATACAGCGAATAAGGAAATTAAGCCAAATATAGAGGAGAAATAAAACTAACTTACAATTTGGGAGTTAGGGTTTGGGGTAAAAAATTGACAGTTTGGTGTTTCAATTTAAAAGCCAAAAGGAACGATTTTTGGTGTAGTTATGGTTTGGATATAAGAGGAAAACTAAATGCTAAATTTGGGTTTCGTGACATGTGAATGCAGTTAATATTTATATTCGTCGCCAATCGACAGTCGGATCCAAAGGCACGCATGATTAGGCAGACAAACAAACACTGCACATCGCATTTCAATTTATTTATTCGGGCTCCGCTGCTACTGCCGGTGTTCCGACTACTGTTTAATAAGTTTAACACTACGTGCGGCAACTACTAACGAAAGAGGAAATAGAAAGAAGTACATAGAAACGAAAGAAAACAAAAGGAAACCAAAGAAAATATAATATTTATTTTTATTTGATATAAAAAGTAAAAATAGAAGAAAATTGATGGAAATATTTCCATATGATAATAGGATTGTATTATCCTTTCATCCTTTTTTATTTTTCTTTTCATAATTTTCCACCTATTTTCATTGGTTTATTCCTAATTTTGAAGAGAAAGAAAATGGATTTTTTAAGAGAAAGATTTCCACTCAATTCTATACATTTCGTCTCATTTTCATCTATAACCAAACATGTAAATTCCTTTTATTTCTATTGATATTTTTAGATTTTTGATAATTTTTACCCATCTAAACAAAGTGTAAAAATATTTTATATTTTAGCAAAGTTAATTATATGTTTTATGTTATAACAAATGCATAAAATTCTGTAAAATTTCGTTTTCTTAATTATTACCAGGTGCTCCTATGGCACCTTTTGATATTTTGCAATTTTGCTATTTATTGATTTTTTTTTACTTTATTCTTTTATTTTATTCATTATAAATTTCGTAATGAAAGTATTCAGAAGGAATATTTGGAATTTTTACAGTGCTACTCCATTACATGTTTGTTAACCTTATTTCTTAGCAAAAATTATAATGGAAGAAATTAACGTTTGTGGATAAATTTAAATAGAATATTAACATTTCAAAAAATTCAAATAAAATATCAATAGTTTAAGAAATTTAAATAAATAATTAACATTTCATGAAGTGGTCCATATAAAAGATTCATAATGGACAATTTATAAAATTATTTGAACTATTTTATAAAATATTAATCTTTTATTTAAACTACTTTATGAAATATTAATTCCTTATTTAAACTTTTTATAATTCATGATAAAAGGTTTTACCTTAACCATTTGGATTCACTCACTTTTTAGCTAGAGTGTAAGAGTGGATGCAACAACTCAAGATGATACAATATTAAACCTAACTTCAAACTTAGACTCAATAATTGATAACTTGAGCTTTAATTTGGAAATTTTATAGCTGAGCATACTCGTATATTGTGTTAACATATATATATATATATTTGTTAATTAAGATAATGTTGATTCTTAAACTTGATTTAAACTCAATTTATAAAAATGTTTTACGATTACACTAATGCTCTGTTGATTTGAGAGAACTAAAATTCTATTCCTCTTTTATTTCTTATTAGGATGTTCACTTTATTTTTTGTCTTCAAATCGCAATTCCGTTTGAATCTCTATTACTTGAATCATAATTCCTTAGTTTAACAAAAAAAAAATCACAATTTCTTACAAAATCTTGCATTTTTTCAAAAAATAACCTCATATTAATTTAACAACTATCACCATCATTACCGCTACCCCTATCATGACCCTAAAGGGGAGATTAATAAGATTGTCTAAAATTTCCATATCACGTGTGTACCTATAATATGAAAATTGTCTTGTAAGTCAGAAATTGTAAGACTTTAAATAATTTATTACTAGAGTTTTCGATTTTTTTATAATTAACATATTGTAAAATATAAATAACTATGGATATTCAATATTTTATAATTCCTCAGAACCACAGAGAATCGGTATCTCCTATTAAATAATAAAATCAAGTAGTAAAAACATAAAATGTAAACTTACTGATATTATAAAATTTAAGTATAAAAACAGTAAATCACAAGTAATGTTTCAAATCTACTATACAAACTATCTTTATATTATATCTCCTAGTATCATAATACCTATACTCAACACTCAGTTCTTAATCATGCCCAATTATCTATTAACCTGTAAAAAAAAAAAATATTGAGGAGTAAGCTACAAGAGCTTGGTAAGTCATTCCTCATACTATACTAACAAGCAGGTTACCGAGCCAATTATTACAATCATATAAATGCATATACACACAGTATGCCCTACAAGATATATGCAATTGATCGGTGTTGCATATAACATCGAATTTAATACCCTCTAAACTAAGGATTAGAGATCTATCGACATCAATTACAACCAAGTTCTAGATCTAGGTTTTTAACTATGTATATACCATATATATAACAATTCCCTATTCCACAAAACAGGTTTCTATTCCCAATAGTATAATAATATACAAATTTCCAAGTTTAGTAGTGAGGTAGCTCTTACAATCTATACTTATGCCCTACAATGGTGGTCTCTAGACTCAACCATCAGCTACCCATGATTAGTGTCTTTGGCACCAGATAAACTCGTGAGCTAAGAGTAAGGTCTTATTATACCAATGTTCCTATACTGTATTAATCAAATCATGTAGGAATTCATCTCTCTAAGGTCCTTCATTACCAACAGCGTGAGATAACAGTTGGAACATTATATGCAATATTCATACTTTATCCATGATCCATTTAATTTAAGTTTAATTGAATATGATTAAGTCAATTTATTATGTAATCAACAAATGTCAACAAATCATTCAATTATGCAATAAAAAATCAAGTAATCAATTATTCAACTATTTTGTTTCATAATGTTTTACATAACACACAACCAATATTTAAGTACATACTGTTGAATTTAGGGTTTATTATTTGATTTTGATGAGAACAAAACAAAAAGTATATATTTAAACATGTTATGTTTGAAAAGAACAAAACAAGTGGATGATTAAACTAAGTATTATTTGATTATATTGAGATAATTTAATAAGATCAATTAGCTTGCTTAATGACTAGATATGTCAATTATCTCTACAAGAAATTTAATCTTTTAAATGGTGATCAAATGATCTTAAAGTTAGAATGCAAAGAGTATTTGTTTGTTGTGTATGAGAAGAATTTTCAGGTGATATTTAGTCTACAGGGTTGATGGCTCAAGGTAAAACCAGACTGATGGTATAAAGCTCAGAAAAATATAAAGAAAAGCTCACTAACCTAGAGGAACCGACTTACTGGTAGAGCATTTTTTACTGGCTTGCCGATAGTTCAAAGTACCAGCATGTCAGTGAGTTAGTTTCAAGTAACCATTGGAGCATTTAATGCACAGCAACAGAAAGAATTTAATGAGTTGTTATAAAAGCTCAATAACCCAACCAAAAGCTTAGAAGATTTGATATTTTATTGCAATTTAAAAACATTCTCTTAGTTGATTTCTACTTCTCTTTGGTCTCTTGTACACTTATTTGCTATCAAACAAAAAGAGACATAGTTGTGGTGTTTGAAAATCCTCACATTTGTAATTTTGAGTGTAGAAACTGATACATTTAAGTTAGTTGTATGTAAAAGAGATTGTGTAAACTTGTGTAGCCCTTAGAGCAATTGAGTTGTGAAATCAATAAAGAGAAAGTGAAGTCTTCCGTTAGAGGCATTGTATGTCCGTGGAGACTAGGGGGCAATCCAAACTCCACATTAAATCTAAACTTGATTTTTGTTATCCCTATCTCTTTAATTTCTGCATTTATTATTGCACTATTGTTGCTTTGATTACTCTTATTATTGCAATTAGTCGTTTATATTGAAAAAGAATTGAAATTTGTCCTTAAACTCAATTCACCCCCCTCTCTCGAGTTTAGCCTAATGTCCTTTAATTAGTATCAGAGCCAGTCTCTAATCACTTGCTTAATCGTATATTAAAGTAAAGATTACGGCATCTACTGCATTAGGCTTCTTGGAAGGACAAGCAATCAATAGGTATCCTCTCTTAACTAGTAGCAATTATCTATATTAGAAGTGTAGGATGTCCATATTCTTAAAAGCACAAAATAGACTACTATGGAGTGTGGTTAACCAAGGACCATTTAAGATAAAAGGAAAACAAAAGAAAGAGATTACTCAGATGATGATTGAAAATTACTTGATCTAAATGAAGTTGCCATGAATATTTTGCATTATGCCATAAATGAAAATAATTTCAATAGAATATGTACATGTAAAAGTACTAAAGGAATATGGGATGAATTACAAAGCACATATAAAGGAACTAATAGAGTAAGAGATACAAAAATAAGTTTATTGTGTGAACAATTTGAAAACTGTAAGATGGATCTAAATGAAACAATTGATGAGATCTATAATAGATTCATCAACATCATCAATCCTTTGAGTATTCTTGGAAAGACATATACTAACCTTAAAATAAATTCCAAAGTCCTTAGGTTTTTGCCAAGGGATTAGGAAGCTAAGAGAACTGCAATCAAGGAAGCTCATGATCTTAATGAAATGTCAAAAGAACAATTCTTTAGGACACTCATGACACATGAGATGGTAAAGAAACAAAGAGAGGAGTCTATAAAGAAAACAATTGCTCTAAAAGCCATGGAGAAGAACTTAAGTGATGAAGAAAGTGAAGACGATGATGAGGTCACAATGTTGGCAAAAAATTTTAGAAAGTTCATGAAATTCAATAAAAGAATTAAGAAAGATAAAGATGGATATGGATCGTCTTCTAAGTTCAAAAAGGAAAAGAGAGAAGTTATCAAATGTTATAGTTGCCAAAAGCCAGGACATATTCAACAATACTATCCATTGCTTAAGAAGGACAATAAAGAGTCAAAAAGGAAAGTAATGATAGCAACTTGGAGTGATAGGGACTCTAGCGACTCCGATAATGAAACTTGCTTCATAGCTCTTAATGATGATGAAGTATGCTCTCCTTTAGATGATGAAGTATGCTTTCCTTTACATGACTCCTCATTTGATGAACTTAGGAGTATGTATGATGACTTATTGAAAGAATTCATAAAAGTGCAAAAGAAAAAAAAAAGTATTGAGGCAAATGATAAGTGAAGTAAGTGATAAGTTTGATATTATCAAAGGTGAACACAATAAAGTAGTTGATGCAAAAAAAAGCTTAGACGGTGATGAATATTTGAAAATTGAAAATGAGAGATTAACAAAAGAAAATATAGAGATAAGTATAAAAAATAATGAATTTATAAATGAAAATAGCAAAAATTAAAAGAGGTTAAGAAGAATTTTAAAAAGGAAATTAAAGAACTAAAACTTGAAGCAAAAAATGATGAAGGTATGATAGAGAAATTAAGTCGACTTGAATTTGAAAATTCAATTCTAAGAACTAGCCTAAATGACTCAAGAAAGACAATGGCAAAATTTGTAGATGGAGAAAAGAATTTAGATAAAATCCTTGGAACACAACAGTTAGGCTTAGACAAAACTAAAATAGGTTATGTTAAGGAGAACGTGTGTAGAACATACAAAAGCTATTTTGTTGAGGCATCAAATAAGACTTGTAATTATTGTGGAAAACATGGTCATATTGCTCACACATGTGCATTACGGTGTAATCTCTCCTTACGTAATAAAAATAAAATGGTTTAGGTCCCTAAGGGACAAACTTACATTACAACAACTAAACTCAAATGACCCAAACTAAGGTAGGTACCAAAGAGATAACCGCCTGTTTTGTAGGATCCTTGGAGGCACAACAACAAATGGATCTTAGATAATGGTTGCTCAAGACATACGACGAGAGATGTATCCAAGTTTATATCTATAGACTTGAAGGATGGAGGAAGCGTAACCTTCAGAGATAATCGAAAAGCTCTTGTCATTAGTGAAGGTAATATTTGCATTAATAATGATCTTACTATTAAGTATGTGTTACTTGTTGATAATTTAAAACATAACTTACTTACTATTAGTCAATTATGTGACATAGGATATATAGTAATCTTTTATGCATCAAAGTGTTCTATTGAAAATATTAACAATGACCAAATCCATTTTGAAGGGTATAAAAGAGGAAAAATCTACGAAATTGACTTCAATATGTTTTTATGCTCTCTTGAGACTTATCTATCCACTTAAAACAATGATAGTTAGTTATGGCATAGAAAATTAGAACATGCTAGTATGAATATCTTATCAAAACTAGCTAAAAGGAATCTTGTTAAAGGATTACCTAAGATTAGTTTTGATAAAGATAGAACATTTCAAGTATGTTAATATGGCAAACAAACCAAATCATCTTTCAAATC
This sequence comes from Lumnitzera racemosa, assembly GCA_024138005.1. Classification (NCBI taxonomy): domain Eukaryota; kingdom Viridiplantae; phylum Streptophyta; class Magnoliopsida; order Myrtales; family Combretaceae; genus Lumnitzera; species Lumnitzera racemosa. Next base: position 38,050,352 of record JAMXBC010000006.1, on the reverse strand, counting down.
AAAAGAAGCCATCTTAACTTCTAGGCCACTCAAACTACTACATATGGATTTATTTGGTGCAACCTAAACTTTAAGTCTAGGAGGGAAAAGATATACCTTAGTCATAGTTGATGATTTCACTAGATACACTTGGATCTTTTTCCTTGCTAACAAAGAAGAAACTTGTCATATGTTCATGAACTATAGCAGAAAGGTCCAAAATAAAAAAGGTCTTTCTATTGTCTCTATAAGAAGTGATCATGGAGGAGAATTTGAAAATCTTGATATGGAAGATTTTTGTAATAAAAATGAAATAGAACATATTTACTTGGCACCTAAAACTCTGCAACAAAATAGAGTTGTTAAAAGAAAAAATAGGACCCTCATAGAAATGGCTAGGACTGTGCTTTGTGATAATAACTTACCTAAATATTTTTAGGTCGAAGTTGTCACTACCGCTTGTTACATATCAAATTGTGTTTTTATTAGACCAATTCTTAAGAAAATCCTCTATGAGCTTTGGAAAGATAAAAGACCTATCATATCATATTTTCATCCATTTGGAACGAAATGTTACATTCTCAATAATGGAAAAGAACAATTAGGAAAATTTGACTCAAAGTCGGATGAAGGTGTTTTTCTTGGTTATTCTCTTACTAGTAAAGCTTATAGAATATATAACAAGAGAACATTTGTTGTAGAGGAGTCAATTCATGTTACATTTTATGATACTTATATATATAAAGAGTCTAATGATGAAGTAGAAAACATTGGTGCTCATTTAGACAATCTTAGTCTTAACAAGAATCAATCCAACTCAATTAAAAAGCAATTCTCTAGGTAAGATGAAATCATTAACAACTCTAACTTAGATTTACCTAGAGAATGGAAGTTTGTGAAAAATCATCCTAAGGATCAAATAATAAGAGAACCATCCAATCGGGTTCAAACTAGAGCCTCATTTAAAAATCTAAATAATGTAGTGTTCCTATCTCAACTTGAACAAACAAATATAGATGAAGGTCTAAAAGATGAATTTTAGATTCAAGCTACGTAAAAAGGCAAGCTATGCAAAAAGAGCTAAATCAATTTACTAGAAATGAGGTATAGAACTTAGTATCTAAACCAAACGATAGACAGGTTATTGGAACAAAATGGGTTTATAGAAACAAACTTGATAAACCGGTATAGTTACTAGAAACAAGGCTAGGTTAGTTGCTAAAGGCTATAATTAAGAAGAAGGGATAAATTTTGATGAGACTTTTGCCCCGGTTGCAAGACTAGAAGCCATTAGGATGCTTTTGGCATTTGCGGCTTACAAAGATTTCAAACTATATCAAATAGATGTTAAAATTGCCTTTCTAAATGGCTTCATCAAAGAAGAAGTATATGTAGAGCAACCACCGAGTTTTGAGGATAATGAATTCCCAAACTATGTATATAAGCTCAATAAAGCCTTGTATGGACTAAAGCCAGCTCCTAGAGCTTAGTATGAAAGATTGAGTAACTTCTTGATAAAGAATAATTTCACTAAAGGAAAACTTGACACAACTCTATTTATTAAACGACACAATGATCATATATTAATTATTCAAATATATGTTGATGACATTATGTTTGGTACCACTCACATGAATTTAGTTAATGAGTTTGCCCAATTTATGAAAAATGAATTTGAAATGAGTATGATGAGAGAACTCAACTATTTCTTAGGCCTTCAAGTTAAGCAAACCAAAGATGAAACCTTTATTAACCAAAGCAAATATACCAAAGAACTCTTAAAAAGGTTCAAGATAGATAATTGCAAGATTAAGCTAACTCCAATGAGCACCACCCTAAAACTTGACAAAGATGAGAATGGAAAGAACATTTGTGAAAAAATGTATAGGGGTATGATAGGAAGTCTTCTATATTTAACTACATATAGGTCGGATATCATGTTTGTTGTGTATCTATGTGTACGGTTTCAATCTTGCCCTAAATAATCCCACTTGAATACGGTTAAACGCATTTTGAAGTATCTTACAGGCATTATTAAAATCAGCTTGTAGTATCTTAAGTTCACCTCACTTGATCTTATTGGATATTCCGATGCCGACTTGGCTGATTGTAAAGTTGATTGGAAAAATACTAGCAGGACATGTCATTTCCTTGGTAATTCATTGGTATCATGGCACTCAAAGAAACAAAACTCTATAGCACTTTCTACTATTGAAGCTGAATACATAGCAGCTAGTAGTTGTTGTGCTTAAGTTTTATGGATGAAGCAAACCTTGCTTGACTATGGTTTAAAATTTACCAATGTTCCAATAAGATGTGACAATATAAGTGCTATCAACTTGACCAAAAATCCAATTCAACATTCTAGGATTATGTATATAGAAATTAGACATCACTTTATTCGTGATCATGTGCAAAACAATGATACTTTTTTAGAATTTGTTGATATTAGCAATTAAATAGCCGATATCTTCACAAAACCCTTAAGTAAGGAAAGATTTTGCACTCTAAGAAGAGAATTAGGAATGATCTTGTAAGATGAGTATTAGACACATAACAACCAACATAGCCTTTTTGAATAAAATTAACTTGCTAAGTAAGTTAATTGGAAAATTTCACACTATAAGGTATAAGAAACAAGATCATATGACTTTTATGCATTAAGTATCACATTTAATATGTTTTGAGCACACTTGAAGTCATTTATGCTTATCCAAGTTAATATATGTACAAAATTATCATGTATTGGTTTTCGTTCCCAAAACTGGCGCTTATATGTCTATTTTCATCCCTAAATCATGTTTGAATGGTCGAACAGGCTTAATTTGAATTTCGTGTATACTTGACCACTCTAAACCATTTTTAGGTTCTATGTGCAAAATGGCGCATTTTTTGCTTATATGAAGTTTACTTAGCTTGATCATGTCTCTCAATGTCTTTTAACATATTTGAAACATGAACTTTTTTTGAACATTGAGAAAGGATCTTCACTTGCTCTCTAGCCACTTGCATGATTAAGGAACTTAAGTAGTCATTTCACAATTTATAGAGCCTTAAAGCTATATTTTGTACCTACTATGCTCAAATATGCATTTGAAAATTGCTTGACTTGTTAGTGTGTAAAAACTTAATGTTTATGCACCTATTTTACTCATACATGGACACTTTCACTTTATCATGAATTACTTGGCTCTATGGATTTGATTCGAACAAGTCTTAGCTATTTAGTTAGAATTAGTTTTTCAAGCCTTAACAAACTCAAATAAACTTGTTTGAAGTGTTAAGATGTTCACTGACTCTCCACAAATTAAATTGGATTAGTAATTTTGCTCAAACAAGTGGTCCCTGCTGTTTTTTTTGTAAAATTGCAGACAATCGGCATGCCAGTTATATAACTCACCGGCTTACCGGTATACCTGCGTATTTAATAACTTGTTTTTACTTCTATTCGATTAACTGGCAAGCCGGTATATGATAACTCTAATTTTAAACATATTTCATAGGGTGATTTTATAATATTTTCCACACATTTTTGGTTTTCTTTAAAGAAATTGATACTTAATTGAGTAAAATATTGATTTCAGGGTTTAAACGCGTTCTAGGCTCGAAAATGAAGAAAAGGAATCAAGTTTCACTCAATTCCGAGTTCAAACGAAGAAGTTATGAATTTTTTAAGTTGTGCAGAAAATTTGCCTAAGTGCAGAAAGTTACACGACCTGGGGATACGGTCGTGTCCCAGGCTATGTCGGGTGACGAAAACAAAATCTTTTTGATACACTATAAAAAGACATACTAGGGTTTCAAAAGACAGAAGAGACATTACAAAAACAAGAGACACAAAAGACGAGAGGAGATTGGAGAAGAACATTAATCAAGAAGTAAGAACGATATCGATTTCAAGATTAGAAAGATTGTTCATCAAATCAAGAGGGGTTTTTATGCTTTATTTTACGTTTTTGATGAAACTCGTTTTTAGATTCGTTATGATAGCTTAGAATTAGAGTATTTAGGATTATGGAACCTAGGGTATCATGTAACCCTTGGATTGAATTATAATTTCAATAAAGTTTCTACCTTTTCTTGATTCAATTATGTCGTTAATTATGGATTGATAATTCTAGAGTGTCAATATATGATATTATGCATGTTAATTGAGAAATTGCATGTGTAATTAGATCTAAGCATAATTGAAGAGAATTACATGTATACTTAGAGATAAGATACATGTTTCTTCCGGAAAGTTGATTGTTTGCATGGGAATTCATTACACGCTAATGTAATTCTAAATTATATTACTAAGTGAAGAGATTCCGGTAAATAATTTAGGATTAGGGTTAATATGCTTGAGAAAGATATTAGCTTTAATTGTGAATCTCTCCGGTCAAGAATAATAGAAATTGAATTGGATATATTTTAAAAAGGTTACATGTTAAACACTAGGGGAAATAATTCCTAGATACATTATTGCATACTTGAAGTCGTTCATAATTTATTGCTTTCTAATTTGCGTAATTAAGTCTCATAAGTATTTTAGTTGTTAATTTCAGTATTTTTAATTAATTCAAACTTTCACAATTTTTCGATTAGATAATAAAGCTAAAGTTAATATTAGTACTCAAAATCTCTGAGGGATCAACTCGGACTCATATCCGCTATATTAAAACTGATAGGTGCACTTGCCTCATATCAAGTTTTTGGCGCCGTTGCCGGGGATTTTCGATATTAAGAACGCTAGTTGCTTTATTACTTTAACCATTTTTTTTCTTTATTTTCATTGTTTATTTTTATTATCTAGAGCTGCAATTGATTTTATATTTATTGTCCTTGTAGTGCATGACCCGCAGCAACCTGGAAGATTTGGTAGAACTTGATCCTGAAATTGAGAGAACTGCCCTTCAAATTTTGAAATTACGACCTAGACAAAGTGTCATGACCATTGACGACGAGTCAATCGTTGAAATCAAGAAAGAAGGTGAAGAGACCAACACTCAATTCATCGAGCAGGAAGATCCACCACACATGGCTAACAACGGGAATGAAGCAAATTGGACCATGTCCGATTATTCAAGGCCTACACTTATTGGAGCTGACTCTAGCATCGCAAGGCCAACCGCCGCAGCTAACAACTTCCAAATTGCACCTAACATTATACAGATGGTGCAACAATATGTTCAGTTTGACGGTCTCCAAGATGAAGATCCCAATGCCCACATCTCTAGCTTTCTAGAGATTTGTGATACTTTTAAAATCAACAGAGCCATGGATGATGCCATCCGACTGCGGCTATTCCCTTTCTCCTTGAGGGGTAAAGCAAAACAGTGGTTGAACTCTCTACCACGAAATTCAATCACAACTTGGAATGAATTGGTAGAGAAATTTTTAGAGAAGTATTTCCCACTTGCAAAGACCGCTAAATTTCGGAATGATATTTCTTGTTTTGCTCAATTGGAAATGGAGACGCTATATGATACTTGAGAGCGGTTTAAGGACTTGCTCAGGAGGTGCCCACATCATGGCCTCCCACTATGGATGCAGATTCAGAACTTCTACAATGGTCTCAATTTATATATGAGACAGATGATTGATGCATCCGCAGGAGGTACTTTGAACACAAAGACACCTGAGCAAGCACAAAACCTGATTGAAGGAATAGCGATGAACAATTATCAGTGGGAAAGCACCAGAGCCAAGCAAAAGGCTATGGGAATTTATGATGTGGACATGACCACTGCTTTGGCAGCCAAGGTGGACCTATTGAGTAAGAAGATTGATGCACTCTCTGTTGGCCCTCAACAAGTGCAATCCGATGTAAGTGATTTTGGTATGCAGGGATATGGAGCACAAGAACAACTGGAATAGGTATATTATCTAGGAAATCTACCTATGCAACAAAATAACCCCTACAACAACACTTATAGTCCCGGATGGAGGAATCACCCCAATTTCTCATGGGGAAATCAAAATCAAGGCCTGCAGAAGACCAACTTTGGCCCACCTGGATTTCAAAGACCATTCCCACCTCCTCCTCCTCAAGAAAAGAAGCCCAGTGTAGAAAAACTTCTCACAAAATATATTCAAGGCAATGAGGCTCTCTTATCCAACATTGAATCATCGCTGATGAATCAAGAGGCTTCAAATCGTAATCTTGAGTATCAAATTGGTCAACTTGCAAAAATGATCTCTGAGAGGCAACAAGGGATACTCCTAGGGAATATCGAGGTCAATCTTAGGGAACATGTTAATGCAGTGACCTTGAAAAGTGATAGAAAACTACAAGTGGAGAAGAAGAATGGTGAGGAAGTCGTTGAGAAAGAAGTAGAAGTCAACCGTAAGGAAGATGCAAACCCACTAAAATCAAAAGAAAATATGGAATCACCAAAAGTGAAGGAGTATAAGCCTCCCATCCCTTACTTGCAGCGCCTTAAGCAAAGTTACACTGATTAGAATAAGGAATTCGGTAAATTGCTTGATGTTTTCAAACGATTACATATTAACTTACCTCTTGTTGATGTCATCTTGCAGATGCTAAAGTATGCGAAATTTTTAAAAGATCTTCTATTAAACAAGAGGAAGTTGGAGGAGCTTACAACCGTCACATTGAATGAGGAATGCTTGGCACTTCTCCAGAAAAAGCTGCCACAAAAATTAAATGATCCAGGGAGTTTTACTATTCCTTGTATGCTTGGCAATTTGTTAGTAGATAATGCTTTGGTAGACTTAGGAGCTAGTATAAATTTGATGCCGTATAAATTGTTCAAAAAGCTAGGGTTAGGAGAACCTAAATTAACGCGCATGAGTCTTCAATTAGCCGATAGGTCTATCACATACCCTAGAGGCATCATAGAGGATGTTTTAGTGCAAGTAGACAAATTCATCTTTTCGGTGGATTTTGTTGTACTTGATATAGATGAAGATATCGAGGTGCCAATCATTTTAGGTCGACCTTTCCTAGCCACTGCTAGAGCTATTTTTGATGTTAGTGAGCATAAGTTGATATTACGGGTTGGGGATGATGAAATAGTTTTTAAAACTCTAGAGGCAACGAATAAATTTCTTAACTTAGAGGACATAAGTCACAATGTTAATGCCACTAATGTCATTATATCTACATGTGTGCAGGAAATCGTTGCAAAGGATTCCTCAAGTTATTGCTTGCAAAAAGGAGATGAAAATTTGGTGATTAAGCCCAATTGTGCAGAAGTGGCAGCTCAAACAGAAGTTCATAAATCCAGTATGGACAAGAGAGGAATTGATCCACTCCACAAGCCAAAGGATCGTACGTTAAAATCTTTCAAAGAGAAGCCATCAATTTTAGAACCAAAACTGTCAAAAAATCATTTGGAACATGTCATTGCGGTGAAAAGTTCAAAACCCCCAATGACAACCGCGTCTAAGCTAAAAGCAAACAAAACGAAGAAGTTTAAGCTACATGAATTTGATAAGTGGCATGATAAGGAGAGAAACTATGGAAGTTATGCACCAATGAAATGGGATTGGCAAGGTCGATGGCCGAAGGGTAAATCTACATTCGTATGAAGAGTTCGAAAGCGGGATACAGGAGGAGTTCTATCTCCACCTGGATGAAGAATCATGAATTATAAGACGTATCCCGTCGAGCTGTCGACGTTAACTATAGCGCTTCTTGGGAGGCAACCCATGTCTAACTCTACTTATGCTTTAGTTTTTTAAGTTTTCTTCATTTTATTTTCCGTTTTATCTAACTTTGCTTTGGTTCGTAGATTTTCTTTCAATTTTTCATCATATTTCTTTCCTCTTTTAGCTTTATTTTTGTTTTTTCTCTTTAGTTTTATTATTTCTAAGTTTCCTTTATCTTTAAATTTAATTCAAAAAAAAAAAGTTTACACGGGCAAGGGACACGATCGTGTCCCAACCCGTGTCCATCCAGACCTTTAAAACTGCTCACCCACAGAAAGTTACACGGGCAAGGGACACGGTTGTGTCCGCTCAGACTTTGATATACTCCGTGGGTACAGAAAGTTACACGGGCGTGGGACACGGTCGTGTCCCCAGCCCGTGTGCACCCAGCGAAATCACCTGCCCACAGAGAGTTACACGGGCGAGGGACACGGTCGTGTCTCCAGCCCGTGTGCGCCCAGAAACCTCACCGCATACAGAGAGTTACACGGGAATGGGATACGGTCGTGTCCTAGCCCATGTCCATCCAGTTTTCACGAACTCATACAGTAAGTTACACGGGCATGGGACACGGTCGTGTCCCCAGCCCGTGTCCGACTAGACTCCATACGGCACACGCAGATTGTTACACGGGCGAAGGACACGGTCGTGTCCCAGCCCGTATCGACCCAAATAACACAATTTTCACACACAATCGATTTATTTAAATCACACACCCTCTTACACTCTCACAATCACACATTTCTCTCTTACACTCTATCTCATTCTCCCTCTTCTCTCCACAATTATTACATTCCGCATTTTGATCCAAGTAAGTTTCTCGCTTAATTTTGCTCTCTCTTCCTCATGATTAGGCTGGCGAATATGATGAGGATGATGAGGCCGGTGATGACGATAACGATGCTACGATGGCTGAGGCATCATCTGATGAGGAGGCTGAGGAAACGGATTCTGATCACTCTTCTTAGTTCTTCATTTTTTATGTTGACTTTTGTTGTTCAAGACTTGTGAACTCTGCTATATAATGATGATGCTTCTTCATTTGATGCTTCTTCATTTTGCGCTTCTGTTCGATTGGCAGGGAAGTATTAGTTTTCTTTTCAGTATATATGTTTTCTTTTTCCCTATGCTGCTTTTTCGTGCTGTTATGATTTTTTGTCATACATTGAGGACAATGTACATTATTAAGTGTGGGGAAGGGATATATATGAATTTGTTACTGTTTAGGAGACTAATTATTCACATTTGACCCAATTAATTTTTAAGTTAACTTGCAATAGGTGATTAACAAGTGTTAAGCCAAATTAACTGTTTCATCTTGATTATTATTGATCTTATTATACTTTACTAGAATTGATTAGTCAAATTTTTGGAAGGTAAAGTTACGAGTTATTTAGCTTAGGATTTTAAGACTTGAGATTAGAGCAACATCACTAGTTGAGAGTTAGTCATGGTTATTTTTAAATTTACTTTTATGTATACCCTTCTCTTAGAAATTTTTAAGAGTCCTATAATTTTTAGCAAACAAACAAATGAAATTCTTCTTTTGAGAAACCCTTGAAAAATCACAATGATTGGAGGTCAAAAGTAATAACAAGTGTATGAATAGAAAAATTGGTAAGGATTCGTCTTGGTCCGTCAGAAAAGCGAAATTGAGCCCCAATGCCAATTCTAATAATAATAAAAAAAAATGAAAAAAATTGATATGGATTGGCCTTGGTCCGTCAGAAGAGCAAGGTTCTTTCCCGCTATCAATATAAGAAATAAAGTTGGTATGGATCGGTCTTGGTCCGTCAGAAGAGCGAGATTCTTTCCCGCTACCAACACAATTGTGCTTAAATAAGGTAAATTTAAAAAGCCCTCTTAACAAAAGCACGAACTAGGGGGATGATCAGAGGAAGAGTGGATGTAAAATGTGTTTGTTTTAGATTATGGTGCTTGGTGAGATGGAAGAGAGAATTGTATACACTTTAGTCAAATCGACAAAATTTTTATGACTCTTTCTCGGTTGGTGAGATGTTAAATCTAATTTTTAGTTTAAGAATCCTTAGTTAAATGTCTTGGGTAAACTTTGATTTTCATAAATTAACTAGTGAACTCTAGTATTAAGTATTGTTGGAGCATTCGAATATGGTCAGATGAAATTGGTTGGCTTTATTATTGCAAGTTGATTGAGAATAATTTTCTTACTTTTCTAAGGGTCAAGTGTATTCGTTTACCGGTTTCCTAAATAGTGATAAATTTTCTTTAGCGTTTCTTGTCCCGAAAGTTTTGTTTTGATTTATTTGCTTGAGGACAAGCAAATGCTCAAGTGTGGGGAAATTTGATAACTCTAATTTTAAACATATTTCATAGGGTGATTTTATAGTATTTTCCGTACATTTTTTTGTTTTCTTTAAAGAAATTGATACTTAATTGAGTAAAATGTTGATTTCAGGGCTTAAACCCGTTCTAGGCTCGAAAATGAAGAAAAGGAATCAAGTTTCACTCAATTCCGAGTTCAAACAAAGAAGTTATGAATTTTTTAAGTTGTGCAGAAAATTTGCCTAAGTGCAGAAAGTTACACGATTTGGGGACACGGTCGTGTCCCAGGCCATGTCGGGTGACGAAAACAAAATCTTTTTGATATACTATAAAAAGACATATTAAGGTTTCAAAAGACAGAAGAGACATTACAAAAACAAGAGACACAAAAGACGAGAGGAGATTGGAGAAGAACATTAATCAAGAAGTAAGAACGATATCGATTTCAAGATTAGAAAGATTGTTCATCAAATCAAGAAGGGTTTTTATGTTTTATTTTACGTTTTTGATGAAACTCGTTTTTAGATTCGTTATGATAGCTTAGAATTAGAGTATTTAGGATTATGGAACCTAGGGTTTTATGGAACCTAGGGTTTCATGTAACCCTTGGATTGAATTATAATTTCAATAAAGTTTCTACCTTTTCTTGATTCAATTATGTCGTTAATTATGGATTGATAATTCTAGAGTGTCAATATATGATATTATGCATGTTAATTGAGAAATTGCATGTGTAATTAGATCTAAGCATAATTGAAGAGAATTACATGTATACTTAGAGATAAGATACATGTTTCTTCCGGAAAGTTGATTGTTTGCATGGGAATTCATTACACGCTAATGTAATTCTAAATTATATTACTAAGTGAAGAGATTCCGGTAAATAATTTAGGATTAGGGTTAATATGCTTGAGAAAGATATTAGCTTTAATTGTGAATCTCTCCGGTCAAGAATAATAGAAATTGAATTGGATATATTTTAAAAAGGTTACATGTTAAACACTAGGGGAAATAATTCCTAAATACATTATTGCATACTTGAAGTCAGTTCGTAATTTATTGCTTTCTAATTTGCGTAATTAAGTCTCATAAGTATTTTAGTTGTTAATTTCAGTATTTTTATTAATTCAAACTTTCACAATTTTTCGGTTAGATAATAAAGCTAAAGTTAATATTAGTACTCAAAATCTCTGAGGGATCGACTCGGACTCACATCCGCTATATTAAAACTGATAGGTGCACTTGCCTCATATTAGTATACTGCTCTCCTTATTCACTTTTTTTTTTTGTTCCGTGCTTGTAACTGGCAAGTCGATCCATATCACTACTGGCATGCTAGTATACTCCACTCCTGAAGTAATTTGTTTTACTTTTGTTCTCTTAATCGGCATGCCGACCCATCCAAATACCAGCAAGCCGGTTATTCAATTTTCAAGTGTGACTTTAAGACGCGCCGTACCATCTTTCCTTCATCCTTCTTCCACAAAAACCCTTTTTCTCCTTCCTCAAACCCTAACCTATTTTTCTCTCTTCGATTCATCTCTTTTCCTCCATTAAAATCTAAAATTTCCTCCATCAATCAACTCCCCCTTCTCTCATCTCTCTCTTTCTTTTCATCTTTCATCAATCTTCTCTTTCTTCTTCTTCCTCTCTTCACTTTCTCTCTCTACCTATAACCTTCAAATTGCCACACCACCATACACCATCAACCCGCCTCTACTGTCCCACCAGCTTCCATCACTTGTACGCTCCTCCTTACCACATACATCCATACAGTTCTATACCTTTTCAACCCTCATAGCACTGCGTATTGCTCGTGGCTTTGCCCCCTTGGCCTTTGACAACCACCTCTTTCCCTCACATTAGCATGCCCAACGATTTGAGAAGTTTGCCAACCTCAAAGTTGATATGGGTATCTTCTATCCCCCTGATAACTCTGATTTTAAACATATTTCATGTGATAATTTTATAGTATTTTCCTCATATTTTTTGTTTTCTTTAAAAAAATTCATACTTAATTGAGTAAAATTTTGATTTCAAGGTTTGAACACATTCTGTGATCGAAAACGAAAAAAAGGAATCAAATTTCACTCAAATCGGAGTTCAAATGAAGAAGTTATGAAATTTTGAAGTTGTGCAGAAAATTTTACCTTAATGCAGAAAGTTATACGACCTGGAGACACGACCATGTCCCAGGTCGTGTCTAGTGACAAAAACAGAATCCTTTTGATATACTATAAAATTACATATTAGGGTTTCAAAAGACATGAGAGACATTACAGAAACGGAGAGACACAAGAGAAGAGAAAGAGACTTAAGGAATAACATCAAGAAAGGAGCGGAACAACATCAAGAAAGGGGCGGAACAACATCAAGAAAGGGGCGGAACAACATCAAGAAAGAGGCGGAACAACATCAACTTCAAGATTAAAGAGATCGTTCATCAATCAAAAGGGGTTTCCATGTTTTATTTTATATTATTGATGAAACTTGTTTTTAGATTCATTATGATAGCTTAGAATTCGAGTATTTAGGATTATGGAACCTAAGGTTTCATGTGATTCTTGGATTTATTTAGAAATTTCAATAAAGTTTCTATCTTTACTTGATTCAATTATGTCGTTAATTATTGATTGATATTTCTAGAATATCAATATATGATATTATACATGTTGATTGAGAAATTACATGTATAATTAGATCTTTACATAATTGAAAAGGATTACATGTATACTTAGAGATAAGATACATGTTTCTTCTGGAAAGTTAATTATTTGTATGGGAATTCATTATACATTAATGCAATTCTAAATTATATTACTAAGTGAAGAGATTCCAGTAAATAATTTAGGATTAGGGTTAATATGCTTGAGAAAGGTATTAACTTTAGTTGTGAATCCCTCCGGTCAATAAATATAGAAACCGAATTGAATATATTTTAAGTGATCACATGTTAAACTCTAGGGGAAATAATTCCTAAATACGTTATTACTTTCTTGAAGTCGTTCTTGATTTTATCGCTTTTTCAATTGCTTAATTAAGTCTTATAATTAAGTTAGTTTGTTAATTTTAGTATTTTTAATTAATTCAAACTTTCATAATTTTCCGGTTAGATAATAAAGCTAAGGTTAATATTAATACTCGAAGTTTCTGAGGGATCGACTCAGACTCACATCCGCTATATTAAAACTGATAGGTGCACTTGCCTCATATCACTCCAGAGGTGCTTGACGAGTTCCGCATTATGGCTTTTCCAGATGTCATCAGCAATCATGTTCTAAACATTCTTTGGCTTCCTACCAAGGCACATGATGATGCCCTTAAATATTTCTACTATAATATGTCGGATTCTTTAGATGATCAAGATCGGCCAAAACTAAAAATGAATCCAAGTGATGAAATTCATCGTAATGTTCTTTACACTTATGTTTATGGTACCTCAATCACTATTACTCCTGAAGATATATGTGATCTTATTGGCGCTGCTATTGGAGGAACCGATGTAAATGCTAATTGTTATGGGGCCAAATTTTATGAAAGAGTATTCAGATATAAGGGCATTGGTGGAAATTGGGGCAAGGAAAAAAATTTAGCAACCATTCGCTTGGATCTTAGGACCAAAATCCTTCATCATATTGTAGTTCATAGTTATTGCCCTCATTGAGGTCAGCAATCAAATGTTACAATTCAAGGCTTATGGATTCTATATTATTTGATCATGAACAAGCAAATTAACTTCTTTAGTGTCGTTGTTTAGTGCTTTAAACATGTTACTAATAACCCCTCTTAAGCTTTCATCTGTTTTAGGCTCTTAGTTACATAGCTGCTTATCAAAAAGGGTTTCTAATTTCCTACCCCTCCTCGAGTTGCTCGAGTTAAGCATCTTAAGCTGATTGATATTTGTTGAGGTATTTGGAAGAAATCAGGGAACAACTGGGTTCAGAGGAAAGACTTTCCTCCTCTTAATCTTGACTCTGAACACCGTACTCAAGATCCTATAACTTCTTTTGATGAGCCAGGCAGTCCCAGTGCTCATATTCACTATGTTGTAGCTCCAAGCTGTATTACCTCTCCTTTACCTGAAGGTTCTTCTCAGCAGCCTCCACCTGATTATGGGTTCCCTTCTTTTAATCCGATTGCTCCTCTGGCCTCTTAACATCCTTTTTATTAGTACTCAGAGATGCGTTACAATCAGCTTTAGGAGGAAATTCATGATCACTTACACAACGAGTTTCAAGGACTCTATCATCATTTCTAGTTGGACTACCATTGCCTATTGTTACACCTTGAAGCCACAGAGCCGCAACAGTCTCGCCGTATAAACCATTCTATGATAGTAACTGGCTTCACAGTGCCTACCATAGACATGATTTACACAAGGCGTCAACGACTCCTCACTTTGAAGTAAACAGTCCGCTTAACAATTAAACTACAATTATGATAAATAGTATAAATGTCTAATAACATGTATAATTATATATATAAGTCCACAGAGCTTTCCAGAAAGTTTTACATAAACATAACAGTTCAATAGATTACATAATAACTATCAGTCTTTCATCCCTAGTTACATGGTCACTTTAGTTACACATTATACTAATTAACTTGATCCTCACACCTCTAGCTTCAAATGGACTAACCTCTGGGTAATTGTAGGGCGGTATAGTGCTTGAAGTGTTCAGAAATCAGAACCTGCAAAAGGATTTATAAGGGTATGAGTAACTACAGCTCAGTAAGTTGAATTGAAGACTCATGAATGCATACAAGCACAAACAGAGTTATCAAGCAATTATTTTCATGCAATGCAACAATCAAGTGTCATCGCACAACGTAGCCCGGTCCGTTTGAAATTAGAGAAATTTCACCTACTCTAATCCGGGTTGAGGAGTTTCCACGTTATGTAGCAGCTCACAACCAAACCCAGGCTTGTGCAATGGAGACCTCGCTCCTTCCGCGACTACCTTCGAACCATTGACTTCACCCTCGCCGCGACCTCTTCTCCTGTCACTTAGTTCGACTAAGGATGAAGAAGGGACCATTTTGCAATCCTATGTTATCCCTTTCGAAGGGGTCGATATTTGGTTGGAGAATCCTATGATCCCCTAACGAGTTGCAATGCATGGCATTTTCGGTTATTAGGGTCGAATAAGATTAAATTCCATTTAGGGTGTTCAAACAATTTCATACCAATTCAATCAGCCACAAAATCACTCACGTTACAAATTCAGCACGAATTCAGATACATCAAACACATGCGTAAACTACTTACAATCACAATCATATACAAGTCTAAGTCTCCTACTACTACAAAACTAGTACTCTATTATAATAAGCAATAACCCAACTTACTTGGAATTGCTTGATCGCTCGATCTCTTAATTGCAAGCTGATATGTCTCTAGGTATCCTATAATACAAATAGGTCTTTTTTGTACTTATAATTTATGGTTTCATATTCTAAGTTATATTTTAACTCATTTTTTCTGTGTATACCCATTACGTCCTAATGATTCGTTGTACTCTATTTCGGTGTTTAAATCCTAAATGAGATTTTAAATTTTGATTCCTAAGCCTTAAATATGCTCAAATCCTAATGTGAAATTAATCATATTAAGTTCGAGTGTCCAAATATCCTATTGGGTCGTAATTTGGTATTCTAAATTATTCGATGTACGCTAACCCTAATTGTGGTATCGGATTTATTCCCAATGTGTGAAAATCTTACATTTTGAGACATTTACTTAAAATTAAATGTTATTTCGGATTTATTATTTTTCTGATTTCTATTATAATATTATCTAAATAACCCTATTTTTTTAGATTTATTAATTTACAATTTCACATATTACTAATTTCTTATATTAATTACCTAATTTCCTAAATTAACCATATTTAATACTCCAAAGGCTAGGATTAGGGTTCCACATTAGAGATTAACATCCTTAAACATCTAATTAATATCTAAATTAGTAATTAACATCTTAATCACCTACTTAACCTCAAATCACCCAATTTTTCCATCATTTTAGAACTAAAAATTAACTTAAAAATTTCAAAAATTAATTTAAAAAAAAAATGGCTTCATAACACTGTTCTATATCATATGAGCATCCTACAAAAAAAAAAATTGAGCTCCAAACTACACTCCTAAGCCTATTTATTTTCCGTTCTAATCATTTTTGAACAATTTGTTAAGAACCCTATATTTTCAGATGTAATTAAACTAAATCAATATTTTTTCCTAAATCTACATAAAATAAAACCTCTAAAAATAATAGGTTTCATAATTTTCTGGATAAAATAACTAATTTTACAAAATTATTCAAAATCGGGAAATTTAAGAGACTAACCAGTCCGAAGTTTTCTGGCCGTCCAAACCTGGTCTAAGGCTGTCGGCCGGCCTAGATGGTGGGGCTAGAGTGGTGTGGTGGTGGCGGCTCGGTTCCAGGTGGTGGTGAGGTATGGGTTTCTCTCATTACTCGAATTTGCACAGTTTCCTTTTTTTTTTTTGGATTTTCTCTTGATTTTTTCAATTTTCCTATTTTTCCTTAATGCTAAACTGTCCAAATGACTTCTGGAAATTTTTCCTCTATTTATAGATGAATTTTGTAATTATTATGCATTAATTAGATAAGACTTTGCCCAATTTTCTTGATTTTTGGCTTTTATATTGTCTAATTTTAATTGGTTGATTTTTCTTTTACATATCTTGACTTGCCACAACCTGATTTGGATTATTCTAGCCTCTTTTGATTTTTTTCATAATTAATTTATAATTTTTTTTTAATTATTTACTTAGTTTTTGACCAATTTAAGTAATTTCGCGTATTTTTATCTATACGTAAATACATGTGGGGTACATGTAAACATTCCTAATTATTATTTTGGTCATTCTAAAATTTTTAGTATACATATAATCTATCTTTAGTAATTTATTAGTTATTCGATTACACTTTTTACCTTTTCGGTAATTAGTACTATTATGCTTAAAATTTAAAAATTTTATAGTCTCTTATTTTATTACTTATTTTCTTAAATTCAAGTTTACGGGGTCATTTTTACTAATATTTCTCTTATTAGTTTATAGTTTGGGTTTGATCGGATCCATTAACTGATCGCCCTAAACCTTGGGTTCTAAGTTCAAGCCTACGGTCACTTGACTTAGCTTTAGGGCTTACACCTATCTTGTCCTTTTCCTACTCCAACTCAGGACGATGATCCTCTTGCTGCTTAGTCATTCACTTCAACTGTGTATCATTTCTTTGCTCTTTTTGTTTAAAGAACTTGGTCTTTGGCCACTCTTTCATTTCGTTGTTGTTTTGTAAACTTTGGTCCTTGATGAGAACAAAACAAAAAGTATATATCTAAACATGTTATGTTTGAAGAGAACAAAACAAGTAGATGATTAAACTAAATATTATTTGATTATATTGAGATAATTTAATAAGATCAATTAGTTTGCTTAATGATTAGATATATCAATTACCTTTACAAGAAATTTAATCTTTTAAGTGGTGATCAAACGATCTTGAAGTTAGAATGCAAAGAGTATTTGTTTGTTGTGTATGAGAAGAATTTTCAAGTGATATTTAGCCTACTAAGTTGACAACTCAAGGTAGAATCAGGCTGACGGTATAAAGTTTTGAAAAACACAAAGAAAAGCTCATTAACCTAGATGAATCGGCTTGTTGGTAGAGTAGTTTTTATCGACTTGCCAGTAGTTCAGAGTATTGGCATGCCGGTGAGTCAGTTTCAAGTAGCCGTTAAAGCATTTAATACGGGGCAATGAGAAGAATTGAATGAGTTGTTATAAAAGTTCAACAACTCGACCAAAAGCTTAGAAGATCTGATATTTTACTGCAATTTAAAAACATTCTATTATATTCTTGAGTTGATTTCTACTTGTCTTTGGTCTCTTGTATACCTATATGCTATTAAATAAAAAGAGACATAGTTGTGGTGTTTAAAAATCCTCACATTTGTAATATTGAGTGTAGAAAGTGATACGTTTGAGTTAGTTGTGTACAAAAGAGATTGTGTAAGCTTGTGTAGCTCTTGGTGCAATTGAGTTGTGAAATCAATAAAGAGAAAGTGAAGTCTTTGGTTGGAGGCATTATATGTCTGTAGAGACTAGGGGGCGATCTAAACTCCACATTAAATATGAGCTTGATCTTTTTTATCCCTATCTCTTTAATTTCCGCATTTATTATTGCTCTATTATTGTTTTAATTACTTTTATTATTGCACTTAGTCATTTATATCAAAAAAAGAATTGAAATTTGTCTTTAAACTCAATTCATTCCCTCTCTTGAGTTTAGCCTAATGTTCTTCACATACATAATCCAAACTCTCATGTATCAAATTATTAATATTTACTTTAGGTGCACTAATTATAAGCATAAAACAAGTATAGAATCATTAAAAGTACTCACTGAATCATTGAGTTTATCTACTGTCATAAAAGTCCACTTGGTAAATCGGTATCCGTATCAGGATTGCTTGATATTTAGGAAACATAAAAATAATCAGTGTTTAAGTTAAAGGACTAAATTATTCCTATATATAGTACTAACTATTTAAATTAGATATCTATTTTTATGAAATGTTCGATTCGAGTTTTTTCGTTATTCGAGCTTTTTCGTTTGTCGCATATAACTTTTTCAGTTTAGTTTCGATTTTTATAAATTTATAGTTATTTTTTATCGTTTCCAGATGTACTTCTTCGTAACGGGGGTCTGTTTTGGACATTGTAACCTATATTTTTCATTTGGTATAAAATATTATAAATTTTATTATTTTGACTTAATTAGTTATAAATTATTATTTTAAGCTTTTCTTTACATATTTATGGTTTAATAAATGTCCAAATTTTATATTTTGAAATTTTCTTATTTTTTAAGTTTATTTTACAATAATTTACTTATTTTTCTAATTTTTAAGTTTAAGACTTATTTAATTCATTTTTACTACTTTATTAATCTTCTAATTAATTAATTATTTTATTATTATTTTTAATTACGAATTTAATTAATTCAATTAAATGTTGACATGGCAGCATAAGGGAATGTCACGTGCCATTTTTGAATTTTTTTTATCTTTTTCTTATTTTATATTTTTACATAATATGTACATAATAATATTTATTATTATATTTTACTAAACTTTATAAACTAGTTATTTTATAGTTCTTTAAGGCTGATAGTACATATATATATATTCATATTTTCTACTTTACTTTATTTATTAAATTAATATTATAGTATATTATATATGCATGATTTAAATATACTCATATTTCTATTTATAATATACTATTCATATACGTATTTTTGTATGTATAATATATTTATGTACTATAATAACATAACCCTAAATATATTATATACACATATATTTGTATATACTTATATATTATTCATATATATATATATACTTATATTTTTTTTTGTTTTATACATACATACATATACGATCATGTTACACACACACACATACATACATATATATACACTAAAAATACTTAATATACATAGTATTATACACACATATATATACATTGAATATACACCTTAGGTTAATATTTTTGTATTTTATACATACATAAATATATACATATAATTTCGGTGACATAATATACATGTAACATGTAATGAAAATTATATAAAGCTAATTATATATATAGTATACACATGAATATATATATAGATATATGTACTTTTAGGCTTTTATACTTCATACTAAATATAACATGCATAGATAGATGAACATAATTTAGTATTTATACACTTAGGAATATTTATATATAAAGAAATACAAGTCTTATGTATATTTCTAATACATAACCTTATGTTATATATACATATATATATATATATATATATGAACACATAAAAATATTTAATACAAAATAAACATAGTATACATATTAAATCTTCCTCCTTAAAGTATCTTAAATAAGTAATCTCAAGCTTTTCTTCTTCTTCTTCTTCTTCTTCTTAATTTGCTTGTCTTTTGAATTAAAAAAAAAAATTGAGAACAAGAGAAGGATGTTTACAATTTGAAAAGAAAAAAGAAAATAATAGAAAGTTGCGTATTTGCTTTTGTATTTCCAAACGTGTTCCGCGGGCTACAGTTAAGATTTATGAAGATAAAACAAAAAGAAAAGAGAAAGAAAATCAAAGCAAGATGTGGCATTAATTTGGATAGGACATTATCTTATCTAATGCCTTGTTTTATCTACATTATTTACACATGTTAAATTAACCTAACCACATAAACGCTCTTACATTGCTTTGGAAGTAAAACGTGGATCATAATGTGTCAATAGGAAAGAAATAGGGAGAAGAAAAAGGAAAAAGGAAAAAGAAAAAGAAAGGGAAAGGAGGAAAAAGGAAAAAATAAAAATATTAGATTTTCCAAAGACAAAAAGTTATAAATTTAGTATTTATAAAATAATATTGAAGTTTTATAAAACTTTATTAATTTACTTGTTACTCGTTATGTTTATAATATTTACGAGTTATCTTAATGTATTTGTTAATAATTTTACACGATTACGCATTTTGATTGATAATTATATTTGTTTAGGGTTTTATTATTATTAGGTAAATTTATTCATTTTATAAGTTTAAAGTTATAATTTTAGGGTTTTCTTTAAGTTTAAATTTAATTTTGGGTATTTACGCGTATATAGGGTTTAGGATTTTTATACCCGATTAAGGTTTTGATAAAAATTTTAGAATTTTTATTATTTATAATATATTCAAATTTATAATTTTATGAAATTTTTATCTTATTCGGTCATATCGACTTATGAGATTATCTATGATATTAAGATTCAATTCAATTCTTAATTAGCTAAATTCGCGGGATTTATAATTATCACCATTATCATCATTACCGTCTACTATTACCACAACTATTGCTGCTATAACTACCACCTTTACCATTGACCACTACCACCGCTATCATCATTGTCACTACCACTACTATTATCATCATTGTAGCCACCACTACTGCTATCGCTGCTGGCACCAATCACCACCATTGTTGTCATGTCATCATCACCACCAACATAGTCGCCATCACGACTGTTATCATCACCACCATTGCCATTACCATCATAACCGACCACCACCACTACCATCATACCATTATCATCGACCACTACCGTTAATACTATCCATCGCCACCATTGACTAGTACTATTGCCACTACCATTGACCCTCACTATCATCACTGTTACCACTTATTATTTTAGGGCTGGTTAAGAAATAAAATGAACCAAAGGTAATTTAATTGTTAAAGTCCTATCACGTATCTATTTCTAAGTTACTTATAAATGTAATTAAATAAAATAATAGGTATTATACTTTTATTATATTTTTTAAAAATTCTAATTTCACTCCACGCTCATTCTATTTGATGAAATGAATAGGGTTATTTTAGAGAAATAAAATATAGTTGCAGTTTGAACTCTATCTTAATAAATTTGTTGATATGACTTGGGTTTTGACGAAATCGTACACTGAATTGTCTAATAAAAATTGTTAAAGTGTGTAGTAACATTATCAAGACATAGCTTTATGACAAATATATTTTGATAATATGCTCAGGTTGGTTGAATTGAATTCAGCTGTACTCGGAATTAAACTACTGGAAATATTGAATTGATTGGAGTAGTTTATGAAGGTTCGACCCGTTTTATCCCAATATTAAACATGATGATGGTTCCAGATGACTTAAATTGGTTGGTTTCCACCACTCATTTGGATCCCCTTGCAACGACCATGTTGCCTTCGGATATCTTTTTAAATTAGGTAAAAGCCCGTGTTATCTACAGTTTTTATCTTGAAGTATATATAATATTAAAATAAATAATAGATTTATTTATAAAATTATCAAAATTCATTTTTTGAACAGTCTACGTTCATAATATGGTATGACAACTATTGTTTGATTTCACAAATACATATTACATGCCGATTTTATATAATTTATTTTGGCTAAAATTGGTTTTATATGACTAGTAATTGTTTTTAATATATTTATTCAAAACTTTATGCGACTGAAAAAAAAGCTATAACCGTTCAAATTATGGAAATCTAATATCATTTGCAAAGAGTTGTGTTATTTCCTATTAAGTTATGAAATATTGTAACTCCATAAATACCATTTTGTATAAAGAATTTGTCCCTCAATCACATAATTCAAAGAAAATAATTTTGGTTATTGAAAAAGTTTATGTGACAAAATGAAAAAAGAAAAAAAGAATATCTAAAAATTATTACTAATAACCAAAAAGATCTTCCATAATTATATTTATGAAAGATTGAAAAATGAGGGGTGTAAATGGTTTGGTTTAAACTTTTAATAAACTAAACAACTTTTAACGATTTTGAACTTTAAACCAAACAACTTCAAATGTGATTTGTCTTGATTTGATTTGATTCGATTCGATTTGATTTGCTTTTAAAAACTTATTTTAGTTAATAATATTAATAGTTATTGGAGTTCTTGATTGAACATTTCTTTTCAATTGAATAGCTATTATACATTCTATGTAATTTATAACATATGTGTATGTGTGCATATGCGTAAATGAACTAAGTTAGTTGACAAAGTACTTTAATTTAACTTGATTTTTACTCAAATTCGATTTAATAACTATTAAGTCAAGCTCAAGCTTGAGTTACTCAAGCAGTAAATTGAGTCAAACTCAAATTTCAAATTACTAAACTCATAAGACTCACAAGCTTAACCATGTTTCGTATATTTTTAATTTAATTTAATTTTTTAAAATAAAGTGAATTTGAGGTTCTTTAAAATAAATTTATTAAAAAATTAAACTTAATCGAGTTAATTAAGTTAAACTCGAATTTCTCATATATATTTTTAAATGGAGCTTTAGCTTAAAATTTAGAAATTGATCCACATAATACTTTAGTGGTTCAAGTCAACTCAATTATACCTATATATATATATATACACACACATATACACATATACATATATACATAAGTGATCCCCGATAGAGAATAAAGCTTTAGCATTGCATTAGCTATCAGGGTTTTCATCTTCTTATACAAGCTTATATTAAGCAAGTCCGTAATTAAAATATTTAACATTCCATAAATGGTACATCATAAACTAATTGATCTTCCTCCCTATTTTGCATTTCCCTCGCCAAGTAATCTGTAGAAACATTAAGCTCCTTTGTTATTGCTTCAGATTTGACCTTCGAGAGGAGGGAGTGCCTTTACTTGCACGCTATAGTCACGTTGTAATATTTTATTTTAGATTATCCATGTTTTGCAAAAGCGTAATAGCAGTGGTAAAATCAAATATTTATTTCAACTTTCTTATAGCCTTTCTATAATAAAAAAATGCAGTCCCCAATATGCTCTACACCCTCCCTACAATTCAATGGCTACAAAACTACCCCCAAACCCCCCGCCACCTCCCTCCACAACCCCCCCCCAATGGATTACATATCCATCTGTGTTAAGTTTTATCTAATTGGATAGAGGTGGTTTCCATGTTAGCTTCTTTCTTTCTAATATAAACAAAGTTCTGTATTTCTCTCGATAGCTCCAATATTCATGAGCTGAAGGCTCTCACCATATGAAGGAAGAAATTAGCTTGCAAATTTTGGCTAAAAGATCTTTTCATTCCCAAATGGTTACTTCCTTTTAATATGACAGTTTTGTTGTATTCATCGTATGAAATCCTCATGATCCTGATTCTCCCCTCCCATATTAGTTACATATAGTTCGTTTTAGTTAGCTAAAGACATGATATAAGCTTTCTTCCACTTCCAGACATCTAAGGCTGGATGCATTGTTCAGGATTCCCTTTTTCCTTAAGTTAATTGCAAAGGTTCAAATGAGGGAATATTATACAAGAATCAAAGCTACGTAATATTATAGCGAAATGATATTGTATCTTAAGTGATTGTGAAAGTGTATGGTTTCCTTAAAAAGATGAGAGACGATAGTAAAAGAAAGGGGATGAACTTTAGAAACTAAGGTAGCATTTGATTGTAAGGACAAGACTGGATTGAATTGGATAGGATAAAGAGAACTGAAAATAACAAGTGTAAAGTGTAAGAAGCACTGAACAATACAAGCTTATTGTATCATGTTTAGTTTGTACGGTACTAGATGCAAAATTTATATTAAAATATTAATTATTTATATTATAAAATAAAAAAAAATTGTAATATTTAATAAAAATAATATTTATTAACTTAATATTATAACATAGAGTAGTATTTTTGAAAATATAAAATATTTTTTTTATTTTTGTCTAGTGAGTTTCATTCTTATACCATAGTTCAGATGGGATAAAATTTAAGTATTTTATCCAGTTCATCAATCTAGTTTTTGTCTAGTCATTAAGTAAAATTACAAATCAAATATGAAATAAAATTTTTTATTCAGTCTGATATCATGAAAATTGTGCAACCAAATGCTAAGAATAAGACAAGAGACGATAAAGAAGGGGATAAACCAAAGTAATGATGAAGTTTGAAATTAAAAGAATCACTTGTTTTCTATTTTTCAATAAGAACTGGTTCATTTCGTTTAATTTTTTGAATTGAACGAGAAGCCATTTGAACCATCTCTAAACCAAATTAAAATAGAAATACTCGCAGTTGGTGGTTTGATCCAATCTAATTCAATTCAATTTGATTTACCTTTTTGTTGATGAAAATGAGTTGAGTTGTAAGTTTAAATAATCAAAGATTAATGTAACCCGTGAAAAAATAGCTAATTGTTTGAAAACAGAGTTAATATTAAGTTTTAGTGGAATAATGTGACAAAAATTATAAAAGATACTAAAGCTACTAAGAAAGCCATATCCGTTATAATCTTATAAATAAATATTCAACATATATGTGATTGTAGCTCAATACGTTCGACACCCTTTACATTTTGATGTATCCACTAAAGATATTCCATCCCATTTCTATTTTCTCCCTTGACCCCAATATGATTTTTAAGATAGGTAAATATTTCTTTCATTATTCGTTTCTCAATTTTGATTTTATTAATGGGTATAAAACTGTCATAGTGTATATAAATGTCATTTCGCTTTGATAATCTAGCATAATAAGACCAAAAAGTATTACTTCCGGCTTGGCGCTCACCCCAAAGACATGTCCCGGTGGAAGGGATTGCGTTGCGTCGTACCTGTTATTTTATTGCAGATCAGGACGCGCATGGATTTTGGCCGTGCAATCAGAACAGGAGCGGTTGACAATGGTGTGACGCGTTTAACAATCAAGAGAGGATAAAATGATTATTGAGCCTCTTTAACATTGTTAATGTCATTAAATAATTCAACAAAAATAACAATAGTAAAGTAGAAGTATAGGGAAAAGAAGATCAGGTGCATCAATCTTTCTTCTAGCTCTCTTATTTATATTAATCAATCAACTTTAAAAGAGTACAGGTACTTGATTTCCAACGCCACAATCACGCTAGTCTGTCTCAACAGCTTCTATACAAGCTAAACATACACTACAACTAATAATTATTTTCTCAAAATTATAACAAATCCTCACTCGAATAAAGTATCAAATTGATGAGGAAGAAATGTTTAAATCCTCTAAATTTTAGCACAATGTAAATGAAACAACAAAGAGTAAAATTTTTCATGTATAGTTGAGGAAATTCTCTTTTGTGTAATTTTTTCTTGTATCTTCTTCATTTCTCTCTAATGAATATGATTTGAATTTTTGATAACCATTAAAACTTCTTGGAACTACATTTTTTGCACAAAATCCTCGGTGTATCTTGATATTCTTATCACATTTTGTTGTTTCAAATTTGAATGAATCTTTAAAATGTCTCCTATAATCTCATGATGCTGAATTGTTCTTATCAATTTTGAATTCGGATAAACTTAGATCCATACATATGCATTGTTAAATCTCCAAACCAAATAAATTATTGATCCAATCAGAAGTCCTTTGCCAAAAATATTTAAAACAATCTCCAATTATATCATTTTAACTTTAATAGAATGAGTTGATCATATTACCCAAATATATTCAACTAATAAATCTTCATTTATTCAAGAATTCTTATTCTGTTTATAGTCGCTTAAGGCCAGGTTCAACTTTTTACTAAAGCTTCTATTAAAGCTTGTGATGTTCTTTTACTGAAACTTTTACTCAAGTTTATGCTTCTATCTAAACCTTTTACTTAAGCTTTTATAGATGTTTCTTGGATACGAGTTCAACTAAACCTTCTATTGAAACTTCTATAAGCATTCTTTCATTCATTTTTAAACTCGAAGTTTATATTGAAACTTCTACAAGCACTGAGAATCAAATCCGCTTTTTTAGTAACCTTCTACTAGAGCTTTTGTAGCTTTGAAATCTTATAAATTGTTGATTTTCTGCTTCTACCAAAGGTTCCATAGACCCAAAATCCTTCAAATGTCATGTTATCAAACTTTTTACTACAACTTCTACTGCTTTATTAAAAAGATTGTTCCTAAACACTTAATGCACATATTAGCAATCTTTAAGCTTTTTTGTTATCATCAAAATTAAAATAAAATAAAACTCAACAAATTGAATCCAATTTATTTATTATTTTGGTTTTGTCTTATGATTAGTTCATTCTATTTAGTTTCTTGATAGGAGTAGAAAAGGGATAAACTTAATGGTAAAGTGTTACATTGATGTAGTAGATGTCATCAGTTTAGGCCTCATTATCCCTAGAATTAAACCTGCTCATTAGTTGGTTCTAAACCATAAACCGGCCTAAAGGGCTATTGAATCGCCGAGCCTCAAGGGCCCATGTGGTTCGGCAGTTTAGGTCCATTGAATCGGTAGGTCAATTGCTCCCTTTTTTTTTTACCAAATGCGAAAAATTTTCGTTTTTCCTTAAAAAAATTTAAAGGAAAAAAAAAAAGACAACGGATTTTATTTCTCTATAACGATTTACAATTAATAGTGGTGTTATATTTTATTTCTTTACTATACTACAAGAAAAATTATTTATCCGTTTCAACTTCTCTCGCTTTACTTGATATTATTCATTATTTCAATATTATACTAATATTAATTTTATGTGGGATAAATCTATTATTTCGAAATAGAGTAAAATTTTAATCGAAAATATTAGTTAATTATATACGTGACATTAAACCTAATTATTTTGAAGAAAACTGACTTGAAAATTAATAAAAAATGAAAAATTAAATAAAAAATTAGAAATTATTAATATAAATAATAAAAAAAAAAGAAAAAAAGGGATTAGTTCAAGGGCTAAGAATCGACCCGGAACTACCACTACACAAGCTGGTCACGGTTTATCCATAAACTAGCTAGTGAATCGGTGGTTTAGAGTTGATTTAGCTCATTGAATAGGTTTATCTAGAACCAATGTAAGTTTTCCTATTTATACTGACTTCCTAACTGTGATTAAATGAGAATAGATAAGATATTCGTGGGATTCACATTAGGGGTAAGTATAACTATATTTCTAGAGTGAATTTTATGCAAATATAAGTTATCCCTTGAAATGAAAAATAATTATGAATCTGCTCTGTTTATAAATAAGGAAGTTATAAGTAATGCAAATATTAATTTCAAGGAGAGTTTGATCTTGGCTTCAAATGGACTCTAGCGGCATGCTTAACACATACAGGAAATGTGCTATTCCTATAGTAATGGTATATATAAAAATATTAACAAGTGTTGTTGGAGCGCTTTTAAATATTCAAATAATAATAATAACAAAAAATTTTCAGTAACTTGCTTTTTTTTTTTTTAAGATAAATTTCAAATACACTCCTTTATATAGGTAATTTATATGAGTAAATCTCTAATATTTGACATTTAGTATTTAAACCCTTAAATCTGTATAGAATATGCTTTTAAACCCTATTGTTTTATTTTATCTTAGGAGAAAATGTGAAAAGTAAAATTATACGAAATCAGAGACAAAAAGATTATGTAGAAATTTAAACGTGTCTTTTCAATATATTTGGGAATTATAAAATGTGTAACGTAGGAAACATAAAAATTTTACTACTCGACAAGTACATCATGTCACCCAGAAAACGGAACCATTCATCCTTCAAGCTATTCCCAAATAGAGACACGATGTTGGAAATTAAAGTTTGTTGCGTGTAATTTGAAACATTTGGTCACTTCAGCCATTTTTTTTTTTTTCTGTTAACGTCAC
Source organism: Lumnitzera racemosa (assembly GCA_024138005.1). Taxonomy (NCBI): domain Eukaryota; kingdom Viridiplantae; phylum Streptophyta; class Magnoliopsida; order Myrtales; family Combretaceae; genus Lumnitzera; species Lumnitzera racemosa. The sequence goes on along the minus strand of JAMXBC010000006.1, from coordinate 38,022,208 downwards.
TTCAGCTATTGCCATTTATATCATGTAAGTACATCAATGTTTAGGCGTATTAGTTTGTAAGTACCAGGTAAAATGAGAAAAGCAGCGTGGGGTGGAAAAAGAAAAAGAAACAGTGGTATAGCTTTCTTTTTCAAGCGAGTGGCAGGTGCAAGTGCAACCGAACCTTTTCTACCTAATTACATGACTTTTAATAGCTTGGTTGGTACATAGAAATCCACCCGAAATTGAATTACAATTCTAGGTTTTTACTCCCACTTCAGTGCTTTGCTTAGATGCGGTTTTGAAAAGTAAAATCACCGTTAGAATCTAGTAGGACTTTGATTGTTGGACTTAGAGAGGGGAAATTGCCATTTCGTTCTATTTTTAATTATTTGAGTTTAATTAATTCTTGTGTATAAAGCATGACATAACATTACATCGAATTTATATTATTTAAAAAAAATCAATGTAAAAGGGTATTTACCAATAAATAATTCAAAGCAATTCATTAAGTCTTCAAAGTAAGCTTGATATTTAATCTATCCTAATACAAGTATAGATGATCAAAACTTAGACTTGAGCAATGTAGTGATTCACCAAGCCAAAGTTGAATTCGGAGAAATTTGAATAGCTAAGTCAAGCTCAAACTTGTGTTCTATCCCATTTAATTCAATGAGCTAACAAGCTTACTCAAGTTTAAGTGTAGCTTAAATGAATATCTAAGTTTTATTGAACTTGCATTGAGTTTAATTTAACTGATTGAGTATTTTCTTTTTAGGTGACAAAGATTAAATAAACTTAAACTGAGTTGAAACTTTTTTCTGAAACACTTTCGAGTTTGGATCATCTATAGGGGTAGCTGCATTTATTTGGATCATCCTTACTCTTTGTTTAGGAGTAATATCGTTAGTAGGTGTAGAGAATTTTAAGAGATAAAACCCATAGCTACCGATTTTAAGATATTTCAGGAGGCAAAATCATGTCCGATGCCTTTACAAGTGTTTCTCGACCAAATTAAATATGCTTTATATTTAAAAAAATTAAAATAAATTAGCTTAGTCCTAAGTCTAATCTAACTTCCACAACCAAGAGTCTTTCTGACCTTTTCCAAATTTTAGGATGATTATGCTGGACTCGGTTTAGTTTTACCTTCATCTCCAAACTCAGCGTAGATCCTTAAAAATTGGTTTGGCTTGATCTTTTGAAGAAAATACATAGTTGATATGGATCTTTTTAAACTATAAAATTTTGATTTGATTGAATTTGGTTAAGAAATTATATCATAATATAAGAAAATTCACATGAATTCCAAGAAATCCCGTATCACTAATGTAAACTTTGTTTAACAATGACATATGTTGACATCATATGATAGGTTGTTGAAGCTAATATTTATACAATTGAGAAATTTCATATACATTGTCACAATTGACTTTATCTATAAACCAGCCTGTAATGTAAACTTTGAATCAATTTGTACATGAAGCCATAGTTATTAAAATTATGATTCTATCTATACAATTTTATGAATTTATAATTTTAGAAGGCTATTTTAAGCTAATTCGAGTATAAAATCATCTTTTTGTAGAACCTTATATTTTTAACCAATTCTACAAGTCAAACTCAGTAGAATCGAATTTACTAGTTCTATATATATAAATTGAATGATCTAAAACTTAAAAAAAAAAAATGTATATATATGACTAGGCTTTTATTAGCTCATTAACTATTATGGCACAAAATCATCTTTGCTATTTTATTCTAATTTTTTTCATCTTTATCTCTCTCCTAGTTCTTTTTTTATATTCATAATCTTCATTTGGGTTTTAGTTTTAATAGAAAAATTTATAAAGAAAACTATATATTGAAGTTTATATCTATTAATAACTCAAGACGAGTTGAAACATTTAGTTCTGTTAAATCATTGCTTTTTACAAACAAAATAATGGAAAAAGATTTTAGTTCCAACTTTACTTTTCCTTTTTTTTGTGAATGTTAAATTATAGATGAAGGATTTTTTTTTATGAAAAAAGAACTCAATTTTTTCATTTCTTTATTTGCATCACATATTTCAAATATTTTATAACTATTGTAAGTAAATTTATGGTTTTTTCAAAACTATCCTATATAAGTTATGGAAATTTATATTTTTATGTTTTGATTTTACATTCCGGTTCATAAACCCTCTAACACTTTTAGGTGGAATTGTGATTTTGACAATCTTGTATGAAACTTAACAACCTATGATGATAAAAGAAAAATGTATATAAGTTTCTATTAATATAAATAAATATTTCTTTTTAAGTACTATATTATAACAAAGGATATTTTTAATCAAAACTAAGATATCACTTTATTTTTTTCAGAGTGATTCAGTTTGGATTTTCCATTTTGGATCAACTTATCCCTTATACTAATTATAAGTTCTTTCTTTAGTTTGATTTGAAAAATTTCCCAACCAAATTAAAAATAAGCCATATATTTTGTTCAATTTAGTTCGATTTGGATAGTCCTCTTTACCCTTTCCTAATCTAAATATTAATCGAACACAATATCAGTGAAAAAGGAAATATATAAAGTGTAGTTTTCATAGTTTAAATATAATTGGAAAGTATTAGTTGAACCTAATGAATTAGCAAAAAGTCACTTACAGTTGACCTATATAATGTAGAGTACTATTACATAGGATATCACGTATCATGTATAAGTATACATAGCATACAATTAATAATAAAATTTTCACATACATATCAAAATAAATAGTTTCTAAAACACCTCCCACATTATGTATATATCAAAATATCATTGAATATTATGTACTTCATGTACTACCTCAATAGTCCGCTCTAAAATCCCTTTAGTAATCCCTCCCCTTCCTCTTCCTCTTCCTCTTCCTCTTCTTCCTCCTCCTCCTCCTCTTCCTCCTCCTCTCATCTTTTCCTTTTCTCAGCTAAAATGGTTAGACTTCCTATCTATCATTGCATATTTTTTAAGGCTATGTTTCTTCTTTCTCTGCTATTTCATTAAATTGACAATGATTATTTTACCATAAAACCAGCTACGTCACCTAGGTGGCTTGTATAAATAATTGGTAGTGGTTATAACTAAGTTAAGCTCGCCGCGCATGCCTAAAATATCCAAAGGAACCTATTCGAATAAAAGTTCGCTCAAAATTACAGGATATAGTTATCTATTCCACCCAAGATTATTATAAAATATTAATTGTTGCATATCCTCATAATAAGATAAGACGAGCAAGCAAGAATCCAAACCCAAAACATCTATAATTTTATGATTATTAATAAACTTTCAATGTTTGCTTAATTAATTATTTTGATAATTCAATAACAGCTACTAACTTATAATATGTTGAAATAAGTAAAGCAATTTGAATGTAAATAGTTTGAAATTCATAAACCATTGTGTCATCAATTTATGGTCTCTCAAAATAATAAGCAATTCATGTCTAAGTTTTCAATCTTTTTTTTAAAGAAAGAATTGAGATTCATTATTTTAGTTCTAGCTCTCGGCTCCCATTGAGCATAAGTTACAGTTAAAGACTAACATATCCACCATAATCCTTGTAGTTTAACCATCACCTCAAATGTTGTTAATGATAAGCTCTAGAATGAGTGAATTATGATGCCTCAAAAGAACAATTCTACTTACATGCATAATAATGAACACAACATGTTATAACCTAAATGATTCTAATGTAACAATATAAACAATCTATCGCAACAACAATAGAATACCAAGTGACTTTATAGAGTCCGACTCAAACAACAACAGATAGTAATAATCAACTATAATCCTAGAGTCCAAGCTGGACTCAACATCATCTAAGTAGAATTCTAACAAAAAGTTCAATAGACACCAACATAACTATAAAGCACCACCTAGGAGTCTAATCTCTAAAAATACATCATGTCAATTGTAACACAACATGAAACACAAAGCTATCTAACTACCTCCCATTGCAACTACTCATTATAGAACACACACTCCTCATCATCTCTATAATCATAAAAGAGATCATAACCTAAGTCATCATTACAATCAACATCGTCTGTAGTACCTATAATTGAAAAAGGGTTCCTATGAAGAGTAAGCCAAAGACCAATACATAAAACCAAAAAGCACATATGGATGCCACAATCATCATAAATATATGTGGACATGATGATTGATGCACAACTAATCATTGATCATCTTTCCTTTTAGGTGTCAAAATATATTACGATCTTGGCATCCCAAACTTGAGCTAACTTGTAAACCTCCAATACATTTATGTATAATATACACAAGTGGTGCTAGGTACTTCCTAACATTCTAGAGTTAAAATCATCCTAAATCTACACAAATCATTTTGATGCATAACTCTACTTTGAACAATGCTACACATCCATCATCAGGTTGCTACACCCATTGTAATAACCCGATTGAAACTTTTCTAATAAAAATATTATCTGTTTTGGCTTAGAATATTGTGCAGTTTTATCCTTTGGTATAACAGCTTTCTAAGGGGTCACTTATCTTGGGATTAACTTAGTTTGAGTACGCTTAACTTCAGAATTTTAGCATATCCCGAACTGTTACACTAAAAGACATTGCAATGATTAAAGTTCTTCTACTAAGCATTTAAAGGATATTACAATCTATCCCCTTATAGAAATGACATTCTTGTTAAGTTTATTATATAAGTTCAAGACCACCACCAGGTAAGGACTGCACTCTTCCGGTTGGTGGACTACTCTACTACCACTCTATAATGACATAATTAGAACTCTTTCCATTGAAGTATTATTCGTTTTAACATGTAATATAGTATGGTTTTGTCTCTTGGTATAGTAGCTTCTTTGGAGGCACCATCCTAGGATTTGACTTAGCTTAGAACATGCTTAACTTTAGAGTTTCAGTGTACTCCAAGCAACTATACCAAAAGGTGTGTTGAAGATTAAAGTTTTATTACCTAGCATTTAAGGTATATTACACTCACATCATCGATAGTCATGGTTTATCGACTACAACCAAGCATAGGTAGCATAATTATTAAGGGTCAAATATTTATTAAGCTCATCAATTTGTAAACTAACACATATAACAAAACAATCAAGTTAATCACATACTAGGAATGGTTTTTTCCATTAACACTTGAGGTTCCTCAACATTACACCCTGATAGTAAACACAAATACCAACTCTTAATGTATTACTCAAGATGCTTCCAAATTTCCTTTTTGTTATCCTCACTTGAATAAGTTGGTATCTAGTAGTTATTATTTAACCTACAACAATTTTCCTTTATCCTTCTAACTAACCCTCTAGTTTACCTTGAGTTTATAGAGATATAACTTTGAAGAAAGTTTAGGTGTAAATAGGGTTAGTTATGTAACTCTAAGTATAAGTAAAGGTAAGAAAGTAATTAGGTTACTTCAAACACCTTTAGGAATCAAAAAGAGTATAAATAGGATTGAGTATGATGAAAAAGATTCACTAAAATAGTGAAAATATAGTTAGACATGATAATTAAGTGATTCAAATAAATAAAAGCTCAATCTAAATTGAAGGTTAGAATAAAGTTCGAAAAACATTTGAAATTTTTTAAGTGTTAAAAAGAATGTTCCAGACCATTTCTTTTTTATGATTAGAAAGGCATAAAATTTAATTCACCATAAAAACTTCAAACTTTTTACGGTGACATTTTGTAAGAACTTCATTCTAAGCACATATGGTGCTCATGGATTTCACAAAAGTTCTAAAAGTGTTAGGACTTTTCTCTAGAACTACAGAAACTTTATGGCTTCACCTACAACAAACATCAAATAATACATAAAAAAATCTAACCTTTAAACACTAAAACTTCATTCACTAAACTTGAATTTCAACTACAAATTCTCCATTTCCCCATACCATTCAAACTTCAAACTAAAATAAGATTAAGATTCAACCTTTGACACAACAAGTGTAATTTCCAATAAAAATTAAACACAAACAACAAGAAAACTCATTTAAAAATTGTAGTTGAGTCAAACCGCATAAAATAGTCTCTTCACGACTGCATGCATCAAATCTTAGAATTTAAGCACTTTTAATTGGTAAGGAAGACAATAAGCATTATTATGGTTGTAGGAGTGTTTAAATTTACCCAAATCCAAAGGCTAGCCATTACATTAAGTCGATGTAAATAATCCTTTCTTGCACAAATATGTTGATGAGGAGTTGTATGTGCTTCCACTTAAGGGATATACTAAAGCTAAGCCTTCTTAAGTTTTCAAATTACACAAATCCCTATATGGTTTATGGTAAGTTTTTAGGCAATGGAATATTGAGTTTTCTATTTCTTCCCTAAAGGTTACTCTTGATGCAAAATTTACCATCAAGGATCTTACGCTTACTCAATTTTTCATAGGCCTAGAAATTTGCCACACTAGTTTAAGGACATTGTTGTAGCAAAGGGACTTTGTTCTTGACCTTTTGTAAGATGCTGGTTATACTGCTACTAAGTCAACAAAGTTTCCCTTGCCTACTGGCTTTTTTTTTTAATTAGATTTAATTTATCTAATTAGATAATAAAAAATCTATTTAGTCTCTATATATACTATTATATAGATGTTATTCTAATGATAATAATATATTTTACATTTAAAATTGAAATCGAGAGTACCTAGCCAAATTGGAGATAACTATTATCCAGATACTTCATATCAAGTCAAGAACGAAAAAATGCAGAAATAGTCGAATGGTAAAATTTCTCTTTACCAAGGAGAAGACACGGATTCAATTCTCGCTATTTGCCCAATCTTGCTACTCTTTTTCAAATCCTTCACTATCTAAAAGGCACATCATCCTTAGGCATATTTTATCTAGTTCGGAATTCTTTTAATCTAGTGCGTACTTAGATGTAGATTAGGGATCTTCAACTAATGATTACAAGTCATTATCTAGAGTTTGTATCTTTTTGGGTTCAACTCTTGTATGATGGAAAACTAAGAAGTAACATACGGTTGCTACTTTCACTACGGAGTTATAGTATCGTAATATGTCCTATACTATCAAAGAGTTGTTATGGACTTCATATATCCTTTGTAATTTAGGGATTACCATTTCTTATCTTGTTACTTTGTGTTGCAACAACAAATTTGTAATGCAGATTGCTCTCAACCTATGTTTTCATGGTAAGACTAAGCATTTGGACATCGATGTACATTTCACACATGATCGAGTGTCATATGGTTTTCTTCGCATGCTCTATGTACCATCTCGACTACAGTTGACTGATTTAATGACCAAATCCATGACTGAATCTTCTCTATTGTTCAGTAAATCCAAGTTGGGCTTACAAGGGATGCCAACTTGAGTGGGGCATATGTTAATATGGTTGTATACTAATAGTTAGTTATATATGCACGTGCATAAATAGATTAGGCTCTAGTTAGTTGTAGTTAGTTATCACAGTTTTCTGTTTTGTATATAAGACGTTTTCAGAGTACAGTAAGTCACTTTTCTCCGACCATATTTTCTGCTTCATTTTTCTGGATCATACACTCTCAACTACAACACTATGAGCAGAGCAGCTACAATCATCGATCTTCTTTCTTGCGAAGTTTTCCTGGTAACATCAAATCCACTCTGTTGTACTTTTCAACAGGAAGCCAAACCCCATTGGATCTCCAATAGGGACTGAATTGTCATATACGGAGAAAAATGACGAGAACATTGAATACTCGTGCTTTAATTGGGAAGAAGAGAAAAGCACTCAAGAAGATAGAGCACTTGCTCAACGAAGCTTAATATTCCATTCAACCAGCAGAACATCACAAGTTTCTGCTTAGAAAAAGCCCTTGCTAAGATGCAACCAGAGTAGTCTAGTGCGCAAACAGGGAAAACATCAGCAGCAAAGATAATTATTCTACCTTTGAATATTCCTCATTTGACAGCAGCAGCTTCTGTCGCTCAAACCAATTCAGAACAACATCACATCCATTTCTTAGCCAGCTGGTTACCTTCTCCTTTACCCATGACAACTGGCTCTACGCAAAAAAGCGTTTTGGTGCTTCGTCCAAATCACTTCCTGCTTTCACAAGGAAACCTTCAATTTTTTTGTCGTAGGATCAAGGATACAAGCTTCCCAGATCACAACCTCGAACACCAAAAAATTTGAAAGATGGTGTGAGTAAGGTGTCAACTTGCACAATATCTACCGTTTCATCTCTTCCATAAAGAGTATACCAGTTAAATGAACACACAACGTGACTTCCTTCGCTCTAGAATTTCCATAAATTCCAGAAGTCATATTCAGGTTGGATTCGACCCCCCTTTTTTTTTGAAGAATTTCACCCAAAAAATAATCTGACAGCATAGCATCCTCAAAATGAATTTACATAGCAATACAGGCTAAACAAAATATAGAATGCACATTCTTGAACTGATAGCAGGCATAGCACACGATCTCTTCTATCTACCTTTAAAAGACCCCAGAAAAAAGGACATTTTCTTTTATCTACTTCCGTCATAAGAGTCCTCTCTTTACATCCTCCCACATCCTTGGCAATTGGCAATTTGGATTGAAGTCATTCATTGCCACAGATTTAGCGGAACATCATATCAATTCCGTAGCATACACACACTTGCTATGTTATACAAGAGCAACAGAGGACTCCACATCTTGACTTTCAGGACAGAGAGCTTATTGCAGAACTCCTCCTATTAAGGCGACTACTATTGGGGCATGGACAGTATTTGAGTTCTTGCGAGGGAAAAGTATAATCTGTGAATGGAACTTGCTTTTCTCCACCAGACCATAAGGGCAATAGCCCAAAAACTGATAATACTCTTCCATCACCTGATTAGTCATTGAGATCAGGAATAGCAGACCAAAATTTTAAAACTAAATATATAAAAGATGACACCATGTTTTTGGCAGACCTAAAATCTTAAAAATTGACAAGAAGCAAGGTTCCTTCTTCTCATAGACCACAAGCAAAGAGGAACCTCGTTTGTTTGGAAAACCCTGGTCTTTCCTGCCCATGGAAACACTCTTTTACAAGTTTGAAAACCAAACACCAGATGTAGAGGGAAAAATTCAATAAAATTATAGAGAAAGGCCAACTTATAGAATTTTCTTTTACATTTTAGTCAAGCGATTTCCAATTTTTGGCATAATTCAGGCAGTTTCCAATTCTCTGTTCAGATAGTCTACAAACATCCTCTTTGCACTATCTGCATCAGAAGGAGGTGGTCTCCCACTCAAACTTGTTTGCCCTGTCAATTTAATAAATGTTCTTCGTAGTCTACGTAGTTCTGCCAAGCCAATCGGTTTTGAAACATTGATAGTTGGCAATCCAGCTCCAGCAGATATCCCATTTACAGGCCCACCAAGTGCTTGAGATTGTGCTTCAATGATGGCATTGATCACCTCCTGTGTTGCTCTATCCATTTCGTATAGAGAATTTGCTTCTGAAGTTCTTGCTGCTTGAGTTGCAATAGTGGGCTGCAAAATCTTAACATCCTGAGACTTCGAGTCCACCTTTTTGGTCAAGTAAGAAACAGCATCTAAGATAGCGGCAGAAGTATTATTGACCCCTTCCCTGTGAGGCCATAATTCAAACAAAGGTGAATCCCACCGATTTCTTCTATCTGGCCTCTCAAACCTCCTCACCAAATCTTCAAAAATGTTATCATCGTATGCATCTTCTCCCTTTTGCCTGCGTTCTTCATTCCATTCTCTACAATGGGTTTCCTCCACATCACAGTACACTACGCAATATCTTATTCCTGCAGCACGGGCCAAACACCAGAGCTCGTATCTGTAACCCTTGATGTTGTTCAAGGAATCCACTATGACAATATTATCTTTGCAGACTGATCTATCAACTTCAGAGCGCAACATTCCCCTTAAATTTTTTTCAGCAGGCATGTGAGTATAGCTTTGATTGCGATCAAGGTGGAATGACTCTTCATCAATTATCCTAACTGCTGGCTTGGCTTCCAACTCTTTAAGAGCGCCAGCTAGGCAGAGTGCTGCTGTTGATTTCCCACTGCATGGCTGCCCACAGATCACAACCAATGCCATTTTGGCAAACCAGAGTTGCTACAAGAAAGCTCAGAGTCAACTCTCAGCGAATACACCCCTTGCAAGTTTTAAAAGGAAATGTCATTATAAAAAGATTTATCAAGCAACATATGCAGTAAAAGAATCGAGTGTTTCAGCAATGACATGCGCTAAGGAAGTATCATGCTGCATAACTTGCAGCTGACTGTTCAGGATCAAACTCTTGAGAGGTAAATCACTAGAATTAACAAGATTCAGATTGAGCCAACATTAAATAAAAATTTTCAACAATAGTTAAATATTCTCGTAAGGTAAAGAAATCACTTCTCAGGCCATCAATATCACACTTTGGATTCAAAAACGCACATAAAAACCTATGAAGATGAAATTGGTGCCCCTCCATCCAAACAGAATGGTGTATGATACACCAGTGGAACATAAACCCCAAAATAAAAATTGATATGGACAATCACACAATGAATGTTTGTCCAGATTGGACAAAGTTTCCCTATTCTGATTCGGCATCCCAAGTGTGTCCGACCCATTAAAAACTTCCCTGTATGCCAAACATCAAATGCGGTTTCTACTTTTTGCTTTTTGTTAATCCACGGTAGCCTGTGATTGGCAGTAACACAGCATGATACAAAATTAAGACGGGAAACTTTATCCGTCCAAAATATACGAGTATTAAGCACAAAGTCAACAAGATTAACTATCCAATGTCGAGACGGATCAAATAAATTGCTTCGAGTGTATTTCGCGAAAATAATGATACTAACGACAATAAAAGCAACTTAAGCAAACATCTACGATTCAACGGATCACGAGTAACTCATTCATTCAACAGCCACCATAACGACTTCATATAACTGCGAACAGTACAATAACTTCATACCATAGATAAGAATAACATTTCTTTCATTCGAAGAGAAAGATATGCTTATGTATATAGATCAAAGTCGGTGGTACCTGCACACGTGGAGAGAGTGAGGGGCAGCGACTCGGTTAGGTCGGCGTGGCAATGCTCCGATGGCTTTAGGATAGAGGGAAGAGGATGCGAGGGTTAGATGCGCATGATGTGAGAGTTGAAAGACAGGGGCTAGGGTTCGCGGGCCAAGGACATCAGCTTCCGTTGCCGCCTAGGGAACAGGGGAACTGCTTGGATGGAAAATTGAATGAGAAAAATTTTTAATATGAGTTGAACGAAAGTATTTTAATTTTTTGATAAAAAAAAACGACTATTTTAATTTTAATGGTACGAAACTATAGAGAAACGAAAAAAAAAAAAAAACACAAACGCTGTTTTTAAAAAAATATTCTTAACAATATATTACTTGAAATTTGCTTGATATCTTTTTTTCTTCACATTTAAAATAGTACCATTCCGTAAAGCAAGAAATCCCAAAGAATGAAATCTTAGCGCGCTAATACTAAGATAATATGATACGGAAGTCGATAATTTAGGAAATCCGTATACTAACTCTCCGGATGTAACACATCGTAAAACCATACATGGATCTAAACTAGTACCCAATTTAACACATAAACACTAGATTTAGGGTTCTGGCTTGTCACAATATTTGTTAAAGAAATTGATAAGAGTGAGTAAAGAAAAACTTTTCAAGAGAAAAGACTTAAAAGTTTTTCATTAATCTTGCAAATCTCCCCAAAACTTCATATGTTTGTTCTATTTATACATAATAGCAAATTTGTAAATAAAAAGACTAAAAGGATGTCCTAATAGTATTTTCGTAAATATAAAATAAATATAAGGATAATTTAGGCATAACATAAGAAATAAGAAGCCTAAATAACACAAATAAAAATAAGTAATTAAATGAGATATTCGAAAACTTGGTCATTGATGAGTTAGGTCCTTTGCATCATATCAACTATGGCCTTATAAGCTAGTATCACAACCTTTCACAATTCATGTGGGATACTAAATCATAAAGTTTCACAATTTTTGTAATGTTTCAGGCTAAAAGTAGTAAAAGCTAAATACAAATGGACCCATTTCAACCACTTTACGCGAAAGTTTCAATCACGTGTTTATAATGATGGTTTTATAAATTAGTATTACAATTTTTCACAATTTATGTGGGACACTTAACCATGAAGTCTTACAATCCCTTTCCCTTTCCCTTTAGACGTGTGATATCCTCATTACGAGACCTTACGATTGGGTTTGGATTTTTCCTTTTTTTTTCGATGTATGATTTGGGCCACCTACTACTTATAAGTCATCTTAGAAGCATGTAAGAAGTCACATCCTGATAATACTCTCTACTTTCCTTATACCTCTTTTTTAAATTAGAGTTAAACCCGAATCATCCACCTATTAGTAGGAGGTTTGCTTTGATATCATTTGTGACACCCTAAGCTAAAAGAAATGAAAACCAAACCAACAAACATTAATGGATCCATTTCAATCACTTGACGTAAAAGTTTCAAGTTTGTGTTTATAAGGTGTTCATAATAATGGCCTTATAAATTAATACTATAACCTCCTCCAATCCAAATGAAACATTTAACCATAAAGTCTTATAGTTAATGAAATTAAAAAAAAAAAAAGATGAAGATCCTATTCACCATCCTATATGGGAACATAAATTATTTAAATCTATCTTAAATTTGTTCATATATACATTGTTTACAACTTGTTGATGATGTTCCCGTTCCCATTCTTTTGTCCATTAGAAGCGAGTTTAGAGAAGGAGTTGCATTTTCAAATCAACAAGCATGTGTTTAGTTCAATCGCTGTTGATTGGAGCCTTTATTTTTAGTGGTTTGGAGACTAGGAACTTTTTGTGAATTTTGTTTAGTGTAAAGTCTTGGCTTATTAGCAATATTGCAAGATTTGATCCAGATATATGAGAATATCAAAGGTTAAATGGTGGAATGGGGTTCAACCAAGTTTGGACTAGGATTTGACAAGATCAATTTTATGGCTATATTAGATTGAACTGAGTTGAGCTGTAGGGGTTAACTTAAGTTTAACAACATTATTCATTAGTGCCATTTTGTTGTATAACACAATATGTAGGGTTAGATCATAATATATCTGGAGAGAAAAAACTATATCAATTCAAAAAGATTATGATTACAATTGATTCATAAGGTATTTATAGTCCTACAATCCTACAATTATCAAGGAAATAGAATAAAATCTAAATCCATTAAAGTACGAACCAAATGAAACGAAGACAAATTAATCAAACTCCTACAATGTCTTTGACATCCCGTTATCCTATGAAAACATTCAAATTTGACTAATAAAATAGCTCCAAGCAATAAAATGGTATGCTATAGGCAAGGTAGACTCAAACCAGTATTCATAAACATTATTGGCTTCATAAGTTTAGATATGCAAAAAGTTATGGCCATATAAAGATGAATTGTCCTTAACTAAAAAATCAAATCTAAGTTTGTGAACTCTTATCTTTTGCTTGCTTTTGATGGCTTCTTACTAATTTCATTAGCTTCTCACCTCTTCAGATTTTGATTCATGCCACCTTTGATGAATTTCTTCCTCTATTTTTAATGATCCATATATTCCATGTATTATAAGGTTCATTGTATGCTTACTTAAAATATTGGATAGATAGATTAATGTTAAATCCACTCACATGAAGCCCAGTTATATTTGGTAAAATAATACATTATAAAGATGAAATATACATACATACCTACATTCCTGTTGCAAAATAAAATACAAAATAGAACCTTATAAAAATTGACTTCTTGTTTTTTTTTTTAGTTTAATAAAATGAATTGCCAAAGATTTATTGTCCTTGCATTGTTTAGGTACGGTTAGAACGGTACTAAGGTTGAATGTACTATCCCATAACCCATCTCACATGTTTGCAATTATCTCTTATCATCGAAAAAATTTATATGGAGAATCTTGAAGGAAGACCTAAAGGTAAGGACAAAAAGTTCCACTAGTATGTATGACGTACAATTTGGTCTCCTCAATTATGTATCATTAATTTTCTCTAACCAAACCCTAAGATTTTTCTCTCCCTCTTATTTTATCTAATTTACATAGCAACAATATATATAGTTATAATAGGGTCGTTAGGGTTCAAGAAGGTGATATATTAAATGCATAAAATATTTATCCTGCAGTGTATAATTTTAATCCTCTATTTTCACTATTTTATATAATGTCATCCTCTATTTTCATCATTTTACATAACATCATACTACTAAAAAGTTTTATCCTCTATTTAAATTTGATAATATATGTTCATCTCCACTTGTGATTTTTTTTCTAAGAAAATACAAACTAGGAAACTATAAAGATATAATGACCTTTGATCTTGTCAAATTTGATGGTTGCATTACTTAAACACATTTCTTACCCTATGTGCTTATATAAATGCAAAATATAAAATCAATGAATCTATAAATTGGCTTGGAGTTATATAGCTTAACTTATCTATTCCTATATTGAGTAACATTGTAATAAAGCTCAATCGATTCAATTTTGTTAATTGCCTTCCTTTGAACTATCCAATGCACTACATATACCTATAAGTCCATGACCTATTGTGTAGTTTCATCGAGGCTTTGCATATGACAATAATCTTATACTGTCACCACTATCATATTGTCAATGTTTAGTAATAAGATCATCTAATATTCCTCATACTTCATGAATTCTAATTTCTTGTTTAAAGCATTCTTTAAGCCTACTTACACTAGATGTCCCTTTGGATTGCTGCTTGCCATAACCTAAAATTAGCGATCTATAAAGTTTTTGATATAATACTTGGTTTTCATGTCTTTAATTTATGTCACAATTACTCAAAATCCTTACTCTGTAAATCTTGGTGTGATATCAATTTGTTAGGATAGGACTTGGATTTTAGATTACACAAGATTGACAAGTAATAAACGGGAATATAGCATGTGAATTTTACATGGAAGAATTCAAAAGAAACCAGGTTAAAAATTATGAACAAGATTGAAAATTTCCATTAGTATATTTAGCAACAATATAATTTGGTTCTCTTATAACTAGAGCCATTAATTTTCTATAATCGAGTGCCTATGATTATATTGACCCGAATATATGAGAGAGTTAAGGGTTAAATAGATAAATTAGATTAGATTTGGGAATGGATGATGGTTGGATCGAATCGGTTCTATAAAAGGGTTATATCAAACCGATTTAAACCATATGGTTCAACTCGAATTTGATAATAAAGGTAGATGTAATTACAAGAACTCTAGAACCTAGATACAATGTAAACCTTAAGAAAATACAAAATCGGAAATAGAACAACCCCTCTTTCCCCCTTTGCCCTTTTTTTTTTCTTAAGCGCTCTTTCGAACTAGGGTTTCATGTGAATTTGAGATATAAACTCACCATCTATTTATTTTCTTTAAGTAGGTTCTCTAAATGATAATGAATTGAAAACATGGTACCCGAATTAATTATGATAGACTTCATCATTGATTACTAAGTTTAGAAACTATCATGGAGTTCTAGGACAGAGAACTCTTACAATCACTTAATAGTTTTATTATTATGAACTTAATGTTAAATGCTTCCTTTATCATTCAATATGAGATTTATTTAAAACTTAACATCGGGTGCTAAAAATATGATTTTTCAGTTGATGAGTTGCTGTCTCTGTTTTGGGTCACGGCCTCACGGGTTATCCTCGTAGTGTAAGTGGCTCTACCTCGATGCTCATTTGTTCCATCATATTGAGTATACATATATTAATAGAGACGTATGATACTTGTTAATAAATTAAATAAAAAATTTTTTTAATTCTTTTATATATTTAATTTTTCATAAAGTATATAATTCATGCTGAAAAATGTAATTTCTCTCTCTCTCTCTCTCTTTTTTCTTAATCCTCAATAAGTTAAATGAAAATTCCATTGGCGATATCCAAACAAAAATATAACACATAGGATAAGATATGAAAAAACGCCAAAAAAATAAAAATTGGTGTTATCGTAAAGCCTCCAATGACATGGATTCACGTTCGAGTTTCGACTTATGGTATTCATTCAATGAAATAAAGTGACAAAATGAATTTGGAACCTAAAACAGTAAGCCAATACAGATATTCTAGATGGTCATCTAAAATACGGCAGAGTTTTTTAGGAAAAAAATTAATTTGTATTAACACATCACATATTTTAGAAAAAACAAAAATGATCAATCTACTACGCCTCAACTCTTAAGTAGCCTTTGCATTTTTATTTTCCAAAGAGTCTTAAATGATTCTTTTTACTCAAGAATATGTGTAGTCAGCCTTTTTGGTTATGGTTTTATTTTTAATTTATTTTTTTATTCACCATGATTTTATATTTAAATACATTTTTCTTTATGTAACAGTATGTAATAAAGAAGTAAATCCTCCTCAAACGCGTCATGGTTATTTCTCGTTTCTTATTTTAGATAAATCATGAACTGTGAAAAAGAAAGATCAGGCGTGCAATACGTCCTAGTGGCAGAATATGAACACCAACCGGATAAAATGAAAAACACATTAAATTATCTGAAATTTTTGTCTGTGTGTAGAGAAAATTGGGACTTTCTTTTTCATTTCATATCGAATCATTAGTTCTTTATCGGGCGAACGGTACATCTCATCTACTCACTTTCACATGCAAATTATTAAATGCCTCCTGCTCGAAAAGTCCCTGCAACGGTTGGAAATGAGGAGAAAAAGGGACAATAAAAAGGGAGTTTGCTCTCTTTTATTTTGATAAGTTTGATTTATTTATTTATCTTATTTTTAATTTAATGTTTTATTATATCTTAATTATTTAATGGTTGAACAATTAAGATTTAATAAATATTAAATTAAAAGTAGAATTGAGGATTGGATTGATTTTATATAAAATATGTATGAGGCGGTACAAAAATCTATGAAATTGAGGTGATTTACAATGAAAGTTATATTTATTACTGTACAAATTATCATAAAAGTAATAAATATAATGTAAATAAAAAATGTATATTTACTTTTAAATTAAAATAAATAAATGTTTCAGTACGTGATATATATAGAGAGTATAAGTTTGTCTATAAGTTTAATTATAACTACAATTAGTCGATAATATCCTTAGTTCATGCTATATTTTATAAAAAAAATCTATAATCAGTTTAGCTATTTAAAGATGCATATCCTTCCTTTTTTATTTTTTTTTGTTTTTATAAATTTGGAGTCAAATTTTAGGTCCTCTTCATTACTGTTATTATTATTATTTTATATATTTGTATTTAAAAGAAAAGGACCATGCTTTTCTGTTTTCTTGGACTCTACTCCGATCTCCTTGTTTTTAGTACCAGTGAAATTTCCGTGATGAACTGTACGGATGCTTTGGAATATATTTTATAATATATATGTGATGAACTATACGGATGCTTTTGAAATATATATATATATATATATATTTTGTTGCTTCTTCATCTTGATTCTTGAAGAGTTAGTTTGTCGCTTGCAAAAACAAGTAAAAGTAGGCTAAAGGGGTTTTCCAATCACTTTAATGTCTAAGCTAATAAAATTGGAAAAGACAAAGTATCGAGATTGCCAAGGAATATCTGGTGATAGTTTTAATATGTCTTATATTCCTATGTGGTTTCGA
This sequence comes from Lumnitzera racemosa, assembly GCA_024138005.1. NCBI lineage: Eukaryota > Viridiplantae > Streptophyta > Magnoliopsida > Myrtales > Combretaceae > Lumnitzera > Lumnitzera racemosa. The sequence goes on along the minus strand of JAMXBC010000006.1, from coordinate 38,004,556 downwards.
TTTAAACTCTTGGGTTGAGCGTGACCGACTTAGGTCAGAAACCGCAAATCATGTGAGCTCGGAATTTTTCATCGTGATTAGGTCGGATATTCATCTGATAACTCAACATTATCTCGAGCAAAGTTAGCAAAGCTCTTAGATTATTGGCTTCCATCTTATTGAGGGTTGGTGGGCTTGAGGGAGCATAGCACAAGCTTAGGGCTCCATTTGGATCTTATGAACTTAGCCCACATGTTAAAAGAGGTTAGCCAAAACTTCATAGGATCATATTTAAAATAGCGTATCAATATTATATATATATTTATTATTATTAATGATGTAATAAATTATTATTTTTAAAATAATTAATAAAAAAAATAGTTAAATTTAACCACTAACCAGTTGAAATGATAGGAAATGAAAGTGATTCTTAGATTTTGCTTTAAAAACTTGAGTTCACTATCGACCATCCAACCTTAGGTCCTTATTGAGTTGCATGGTTGTAGTGTCATATTGATAGATCTATAATTATTTTAATCGAAACAATAAAGAGTATTATTAACTAATCATCAAATTGAGTAGTACAATTAATATTTCTAAAAGTTTAGCTATTCCCCTCTTTTTACCGCAATATAGGATGGTTTTTTCTTCTTAATGTAATAATTTTCGAACTTTTGGTACTTTTGTTTTTTTCATTAATTAAATTCTTTTATATATTTTTTATTTTATCACATCTTTTCTTACTCATAACTTTTTATCACTATTTTTTTTTGCCAAAACAAATATTTTTCTTTTAAAATACATATAAAGGATATAATTTTCATACTAAAAATAGTATGCATCAATAAGAGATGCAACATTGAAAAATGATATAATGATGTTGCATATCTACAACCAGAATGTTTCTAATTTTTCTTTTAAAGTTATATCCATTTATATAAATGTAGGTAGGTTATGAATATATTTATATAGGATTGCAATATGCAAAATACTTATGTATGGTTAAATAATAGTAACCCTACCCTATCAATATTCATTGTTAATATGTTAATGAAGATCATCATTAAGTAAATTTATTAGTTTTGTTTATATATATACACTTTAAACTAAAATCTGTAGGAAGTATAAGTGATTGGAATGAAATTAAGCCTAAAACAAACTCCTAAGAAGTTGATAGTGGATATGCTTCTAAGTTTATTTCTAGTTTTATCTTTGCTTCTAGTTCAAGCCTCTGGTGATTCAAAGCAATGATTGATTTGATTTCATTTGCATACTTCTAACTCATGTTGTTAGATGGAACTTATTCCAATATCTTTACAATTCTAGGAGATTCCAACTTATATTCCATACCTTCTATTGACCTTAAACGATAGCTTATAGTTTGTGGTTATAATGTTGCAAGCTAAAAGTAGTAAAATTCGAGCCAACAAACATTAATAAGCTAATTTCAACTACTTGGCCCAAAAGTTTCAAGTTTGTGTCAATAAGGTGTTGACAACCATGTTATTTAATGTGTTTCATGTTGCAACTTCAAAAAAGCTCAAGGGAATTTTATGCCTTCACTAGACCTTCCATTTGAGTGCATGTATAATCGCCCTTTATTGACAATTTTTAGTGATATAAATTAGAAGGTTATTACTTATGAATGACAACATTTCAAGTAGATATTGGTCCAGTTGTTTTGATTGTCACCAAAAGGCATAATTTAGGAAGACTTAGAGGATTTTTAAAAGACATGCCCAGTCAAACTTATGGATAAGAGATTACTAACATTGCTATAACAACTAATATTTTCTTTAAAATGAAATAAAGAAAGTATTATTATTTAAAGGTTAGTTAGTATGTAATTAAATAAAGGACAATGGGGGTAGAGTAGTCATGTCACACCCTTTAAACATCCTGCCTCCCCAAAAGTAAAAAGATATAATTATTTAATTCTTCTTCCTCTTTTCTCTCTCATCCTCTAACATTACCTTGTTTCCTTCCCAAAAAGAAACTAAAAACTTTCTTATCTCTCCTTCCTTGCAAACTATGTATGATCTTGATGGTAAGTGAATTTGTGACTCGTATTCTCTAAGTTCTTCAAGTTTATGTTCTTAAACTCATGTAACTTAATCATTATACAATTCAAAAGTAGTTGTTGTTCAAGATGAGGAAGGAGTTGAACGCGGTAAAGGAAATGGATAGCACAATGGTGGTAAGTACGAAATCCTTAAGTCTTGTCGAAACCAAAGGAGAAGTTTAATGAACCAATGCTCTCTTTAAATGGTAATCGAAGTGGAATCACATCTAGTGTGAGAAAATCAAACACACAACTGCAAAATTTACAATTAAGCATCTTGAGTAGAATTTTTTTGGTAATCTTTGAGTTTTTATTGGTTTTGTGGGGTTTGAGAATGGGTTTGGTAGAAGTTAAAATGAAATCCAAAGTTTTTGACTGTAGCAGGACTTTTAAGAATCAATTTTGGATTAATTTCGAATGTTGGTAGAAGGAAAACTAATGTAGCTTGGTTACAGGCAAGGATTAACAAGACTAATGCGTCTCTGAGGTTGGACACACGAAAAAGCACCACAATGAAGCAAACAAAAACAAACAGGGAAAAAAAGTTAGCAAAGTCCAAATAGCTACTGAATGGATATAATGCATCACTTGATCCTACTCGACTTATAATCTATTGGATATAACACACCAAGCCAAACTGAAGGGTCACTCGCTACTATTTCTTACTAAAGAAAATAGATAAGAGTTGAATGATAATAAGAACACTAAAATTACTCAACATGAATAATTCTGTATTAACTAGTTGATTGTCTGCATGCAAGAAAGTAAGGGTTATATATTCATCTACTAAGGTTTCTTTACATGCGTGAAAAGACAAAAAGGTATTTTATAATTAGGTTATATGAGACATACTAAAAGGGGGTAAATGAGACAAAGGATATTCAGTAAAAAAAAGAAAAGAATCATTTTGGAAGGTTGTGTTCAAAAGACACGTGTCACTTGATAGTTAGATAATAGGAATATGACACAAGGTAGGCCAAAGCAAGAAAGTGTTGTAGTTAGGGGTTGACCTAATCTGGATCAGGTTGGAAACCAATTAGTCTGGTAAAAAAGTCAGCTGAATTGGAGTTAGATGCTTGCAGTCGGTTGGGGCGCTCAACTCTATTAATCTTAGGCTGTCTTCTAGAATAAGACTTCGCTGTTGGGTAGGAGCATATCCGACACATGTGAAGATCTACCAAAAAGGTTAGCAGAAGATCAGTTTAGCATAGGGATCCCCATCTCAGCTTTGGTTTTGAGTTAGTATTCTTTGTGCGAGTCCTTAGAGCCTTCTAGTTCAGCTACGAGTGATTGGTCATGGGGTTTGATTCCTATCTGTTGGTCCCGTATAAAATATCAAGAAGGTGGGGGGAGTAAATTGATATCTTTAAATTTTTTAAAACTTTTTGATATAAGCAAAATAAAATTACCCCTTTTAACAACTTATAATGGTGAATAGTGATATTTAACAATTTAACACACAATAATAAAATTACAACGTAAAAGAGTAAGGAAGGAGAAAATCGGGCAAAGATTTTATAGAGCTTTGGCCTTCTGCCTATTGCTCTCTTTCAGGTCCACTACTGGGGACCTTGTCTACTTCATCGGTACTGTTCCACTTAATCCACTAAATCAAATCACAAAAATTACAAGTACTTTATACATAGACTTTACAATGATTTGCTCTGTCTATTTAGCCTCTTAACAATTTAGGCTAATATAGATCTATAGAATACAAATGTACTTATCTCAACACTCAAACAACAAATAAGAATTACAAATTATAAATGAGAATAAAAGTATAAAATTCAAACAATTTCGCTCTAAAGAGAAAACAGCGAATGTTGTAATGTTTGCTTTGGTGGAATTTTTTGAAAAAGTATCTAAAAAACTTTTTGAAACTTTTCAAAAGGTAAAAACTGATCAAGATTTTTTTTGCAACAATAAATTTTTCTTCAAACTTGTGTCTGACGTTTTGAATCCTTTCTCTTTTATATTGAAATCTTCCAATAGCTAAAAATCTGAAGATTATCTTTATCCAATTGTTAGTTATTTAAGATAATTCCTTAGATATTTTTTAGAAGATCTTGGTAATTTGAAATTAAAAAACAACTCTCCTTATCTTGCTTCAATTAGATAACCTTCAATCAATAACCATTGGATTTGCCTCTGATTTGAAATTAAAAAGATATGCTTTTGTTAGCAACTCAAAGCTTTTGAATATAACTTAGTTTTGCAAAATTAAACTTTCTGAGAATCCTTTTGAATACCTGCACACTTGTTAATTCATTAGTGTTCTTCTCTTTTTGTTATTATCAAAATCCATGATCATGAGAGATATCTAACACTATAAAAAACGGTCTATTGTTTTGCCGTCAAATGGACTCTTAATAGAGCAAAATCAACTTGTTGGTCTTAGGAATAGAAGGTTAAATTTTTCACACTTTAAATTGGCCCAACTGTGGCAATTTCACAAACTTGACAATGTTTTCAAATTCTCATATAGAATGTCTTCCTTAATACATAAATGGCTTTACCATTTAACTAACTTGACTAAACACATTCCAACCTAAAATCCAACCTAACTTACTAGATAAAACACCTTATATACCACAAACACTTAGTAATGATTAATGAGTCTTGAATTGTAGTGATATTAGAATGTCTTCAACTTAAGAAGAAGACATTAATGCTTAGATAATTATGTTAATTCATTACTTAAGAGCCAATGTTGAAAATAGTATTAGAGATAACCATGTGCTATCTGAGTTTGCTAATCCAAGTATGAGATTACTTACTTGTTTTATGTACTTGTGTAGTATGGTTGAAAATGGATTATTTAAGTTATATATGATCTTAACGTTAATTGTGTTGTGTAAGCATCACTAAGCATAAAAGATTGGGAATACTGGTGATCTTAGGTGGCAACTGGGGATTGATATGTTGTATTGTCTGAAGTGGAGTTGCACATTAAGTTAATCTACATAAAGTTAGGTTGAATATTGATTTCAAGGAGTTGGAAAGTACCCAAAACCACGTGTGATGTGCCTAGGAGCTCAATAATCACAAAGACTTATCGTAGGAGATAGGAATCCAATGGGTCCCTTGAGATATTGAAGAAAATAACAGGAATAGGTTGCAAACTGAATGTAGTAGATTACGTGAAGTTACTTACAAACACAACATGACTTGACACTTCACTTAGTGTATCATACAAGGTAATATCAAGGTCTATCCGCTACTAATCTTTAGCTACTCAGCAAGATTAGATAAGAGTGTATAGAAAATGAACTTAGTGATGAGTATCTTGCAAGAACAAATATATTTAATGTCTGAAAAGGAATGTAAGATATTTCATCTACAAAAAGAAGGGACTATTTATAGTTAGTCTTTAGTGTAATATTACAAATAAGGAGAATTACAAAAAGGCATACAAGCAAAGAGATTCCTAATATATACGAAAAAGAGTAAATAGGACAAATGACAAAAATGGAAAAAATAGTACAATGTTAGAAAAATGGACAAGTGGCAACTCGTCAATGGGTTTGGACTAGGGAATCTTTAGTGCAGTTATTAAGCTGGGTCATGATATGGCAGCATCAGGGGTTGTCGAGACTAATAAGGAATGTTGTAAGTATTAGTAGTTGGCAGAAAGAGTACTTCGTCCAGTAGGGGCTTAGGTCTTGGCACTTAGTAGGTGGGTTTTGACATTTGAAGGTTCGAGTATTTGGAACGGGACTTGATGTGTAGGACCTTGGTCCTCATCACTCGGAAGATAGGTCTTAGCAAGTGAGTGGTTGGCATCTGTACAAAGGACAGAGCAAAGCAGGGTGTACCCACCCTGAACTCGCAAGAAGTTCAGCCACCCTCCTTCTATGTACTATTTCTTGTCTTTAGTAGATTGACGAGAGATAATTCTTCTAATGAGGGACTTAAGGCTTCTGGGGCATATACGAGTAAGTGGGCTAGAGATCGGTAACCCATCAATTCCTTAGGGTTCTTGACGATTTGCTCTAAAATCTTGGTCTTCTTCTTCATCACACATATAGGGCGTCAGGTCAATGATGTTGAAGGTAGTAGATACGTCGTACTCCTCGAGTAGCTCAATCTCATAGGTGTTGTCATTAATAAGCCTAAGGATCTTGTAAGGTCCATCTGCTCTAGGGGATAGTTTGTTTGTTCTCTTTCTAAGAACATGTTCCTTACTGAAGTAGATCTAGACAAGGTCCCCAAGATTATAAACAACTCGCCTCCTTCTTTGGCTTTCTTGCTCTTTTTGTTGGGCTATAGTCTTGGCTAATTGTTTGATAATGTTTTGATATAACTTTTGGAACTCTTAGGCATGCTGTAGGTCAGATTGCCTTTCCCCTTAAGCAATTAGGTTGATAATTAGATTCAAAGATAAATTTGGGTTAAGTCTATAACAACCTCAAATGGTGACCTTCCTATCAAGTTGTGAGTGTAAGTCCCACAACCAACTATTTAGGGTTCCGATTAGCTAAAAGATCCGATCGAGCCTAATTTTAAAGTAAAGTTAGAAATATTAGTAAAAATAATCCCGTAAGTTCGAATTTAAGAAAATAAGTAATAAAATAAAAAATATAAAATTTCAAAATTTTAAATATGTAATTCGTTATTTATCGAAAATACATAAAATGCATTCCGATAACTAATGAATCGCTAGAAATAAATTATATGTATAATAAAATTATAGAATGACCCAAATAATATTTATGAATACTTTTTTTACTATATATGAATTTACATATAGGTAAAAATACGCGTAATTACTTAAAATATGCGAAATGTGCTAAAATAATACTGAATAATTAAATAAAATTCAAAATTAATTAAGGAAAAATAAGGAAAATTCCAAAATTGAGGCGTAGAAATCTGAAAATTAAAGAAGGAAATCAACCAATTAAAATGCAATAAATAGAAAGTGAAAAAAAGAAGAAGAAATAAGGCAATTGTCTTATCTAATTAATGCACAATAATTTTCTAACACCTCTATAAATAGTAAGAAAATTTCAGAAGCTCATTTGGTCAATTTAGAGAGTGAGAAAAATAGAGAGGACTAATATAGTGAGTGTTTGGATTAATTACAAAAAAATTACTCAAATTTATGCAATTAGGGCCTTAGAGGGGAACCAACACCAGATGAGCACCTGGAAATAGACGGCTACTACCACCACTACCACATGGTGGTGGTAGTGCCTAGATCGACCGATAATGCCACAGTGGCTGAAGGTGGTTGGAGCCACTCACATAGGTAAGTTTGATTTCTAACTAAATTTTGTTTAATTTTGTAAAAATATTAAATATTCTTAGAAAATTATAGAACTTGTTATTCTAGAATATTTTTGTATGTATTTTTTATGAAAAATATTATTTTAATGAAAATATATCCTGTCAGATATGATCCTTAAGAAATTATATAAAATCGAGCATGTTTCGGTTTAAAAATAAATGATTTTATGAGTGTAGTTTTAAGCCCAAATTTTTTTTTATGTAGACTACTTAGATAATATAGAACAATGATATGAAGTCTATTTTCAAAAATTAATTTTCGAAATTTTTAGATAATTTTTGGGCTCTAAAATGAAGCATAAAATGGATAATTTAAAGTTAATTAAGTAATTAAATGGTTAATTTCTGATTTAGTGAATAATTATATGTTTTAGGATGTTGAAATCTGATGAAGTATGATACTCATAACATTTAAGGTGTTAGATGCAATTATTAGGCTAATTATGTAGTAAATAAGTAATAAAGAAAAATAGTAAATTTTAAGTTAATTTTGTAAATTAGGGTAATTAGGTGTAAAATCTGATTTAAGATGATTTTAGACATTTTGAAATGATAATTGATGTTGGGAGATGGTAGTTGAGTGATAGAAATAGTAGATGTGTATTATGTACATGATAAGTGATAGTGTATAATATGAAATTATTGGACATATAATAAATAGAAGATATTAGGATAAAAATTGATATTATATAAATAATAGGGCTATATAATAAATCTGATAGAAAACTTAAATTTATGTAATTATATGAAAAATGTAAAAATTTCTCACATGAGGAGTAAATTCTGTATATTAATAAGGATTTAAGTATACCGGGTGGAATAAAATACTGATTAGGGGTAATGATAGTATTTTAGATATCTGGAAGTAATGTGATTAATTTCATATTATGAGTTGAAACAAGTTTCTAGGGTTCGGGTATAAAAAAATACTTAGAAATTGAACTAGAACCTAATTTAGAAAATTGATGTGGAAACTGAACCCGAACCTAGCCCCGAACCCAGAATAATTATAAAAAATTTGAGAACCTAGATAATTAGACATATTAATCCCTAAACAAAAGATAACAATAAGCGTTATAGGATAAAACTAATCTATCATAGTTATATCAAAAACTGAAACCATGTTTATGTTATAGGGATGATCGGAGATGGCTTGAGCGAGTCGGACCTCGAGTAAGTAAGCGAAGAGTCGAGGTAAGTTGGGATTAATATGTTGCTGTATTTTGGAGGCTTAAGATTATACTTGGTTGTACTTGTTAGATAGTTGGTTGTGTGCATGTACTTGATGATGAGTGATGTTATAATTTTGTATGTTGTTCTAGCTTATATTGTATGAAATGATCGATCACCTTAAACTGAATTTAACAAAGATATGACTTGTAAAAATAAATCGGACCTACATGACAACCCATTAGGGGAAATTTAGGATTCTCTAGCCAAATACCGATCCCTTCAAAAGGGATAGCGCTGGATAATATAATGGGTCCCTTTTTCATTCCTAGTTGAACTAAGTGACAGGAGAGGAGGTCACGACAAGGGTGAAGTCAATGGTTCGAAGGTAGTCGCAGGAGGAGTGGTGTCTTTATTGCACAAGCTTAGGTTTGGTTGTGAGCTATCGCATTAACAGCAACTTCTCAACCCAGATTAGAGTGGACGCAATTTCTCTAACTTATGATGGGAGAATAACGTCGTGTGGTGGCATTTGCTTGAACATGCATTGCATCAAATGATTTGGTTGATAACCTTGTTTGTGTTTGTGATATAGTTTTAAGTTCTCTATCCTAACTTACTGAGTTGTGGTTGCTCACATTCCTATAGACATCATTGCAAGTGTTAGCCAAGAAGCGGCTTACAACTACTTTGAAGCCAGCAACTATTAGATCCTGAGGAGTAAGGAAAAATATTTGAAGAATAGATATATATTTTTAAGGTTTAAGCTCTTATCTTAGAGTTTTTCATTTCTGAATAATGTATTAACTAGGAAATAGATTATGATGAAATGTTGTAAACGTTAATTGTAATAACTGAATTATAGAGTATATATATATTTTCTCACTTTCTTAAGTAAATGATTTATTTAAATTACGAATCGTTTACTTCAAAGTAGGTTAGTCGTGGATATTTTGTGTAGATCAGGTCTAGGATAGCGGTTGTAAAGTTAACTTCTATCTTAGAATGATTTATACGGTGGGGCTATTACGATCCTGTCGCTTCGGGGTGTGACAATAAGTTGAGCGATTGTAAGCGAACTCAATGATAGGTAGGCATAGATCTTAGTCAAGTAAATTCTTACCTTCGAGGAACATTTGTTTTTTTGTTTTTTGTTTTTTTTTTTATGTAAATAAGATAAGAGATTAGGACTTGTATGATGACCTAGGTTATGACTTAGTATATGACCTAGGAGATAGAGATGATTATTCTTACTATGAGGAAAAGTAAGAGAGTTTAACTCGCTTGTGCTGTTGTGGGTTGTGAGCTGTTTATGTAATGGTGCATTAGACTCCTCGTTTGGTTTATAAACTTTGTTGCACTAAATACTACTTCAGTTTATCGTGTGTTGTTGGAGCAAGTGAGACTTTACTCTATTAATATTATGGTTATGTATGTTGGAGTTACATGCATGGTGAGACTCGTTAAAGTCATTGCTATTATTGTCTTGGTATATTACTTTTGATGTCATATATGTGATTAGTTATTTATTTGTGGATATTTCTCTAAGTTTTAAGCCTTCAAGTATCAATATCTTTATTAATTTGTGGTAGGTTATAGTATCTTAAGTTCTGGGGCATTATTATAGCACAGTGATTTTTAAAGACAGTTGTCATAAATACATCATGAAACTAGATTATAACATCAAATATAATAACTATAAACTATATTACGAAAAAGTAAGTGAGAAATACAACCATCAAGCATAAATAATAAGTAGAAACAAGTAATATAAAAAGAAAAAAGAAGAAGAAGGGGGTTGATTCTTTAGCCTTGAAAGTTTTGTGTCTTTTTCCTCTCTTCAATTCTTGGAGCTAGCTACATGAACAATCATAATCACTAAACAACAATCCATCAATAAACATCTTATGAATAAAGAAATTACTAAGAAATAAGCAAATGGACATGTGAAATCAAGAGAGAGAAAGATTAGGGTGCATACCTTTCTCTTTAGATAATTGAAAAGGAGAGAGAAATGTTCTATTAACTGTTGAATCATGACTTAGAGGATCGTGAGGGTTTTAATAAGTAGTAACTTAAGAACTTTAATTGGCTAACACAACTTAAGTGGATACTTGCATTAGAGTGGGCTAAGAGTGTCTGGGCCTAATACATTATCTTTTCACTGCCAATTAGTAGGGTTTGCTCCTTCATAAGTGTCTTAGAAAAATTGCCTTGTCATGTAAAATGTATACCTTTTCAACATTTTCCTTCACTATCTCAAGAATAAAGGAATGTCCAATCAACACACAAAAATATTATTAGTTAACTTTTATTTATGGTTGTCAATATGATGCATCCAAGAAGCTCCTTAGGCAACGTCTAACAACATTTGATAATCTCTCTCTCACTTTCCATGTCTTGTTTATAATAATTCTGAGATTGTTTGTGAAGCCAAAGATCAGTTGCACTTGATAGGATTATAAGAAAAATGATTATAACTTTTGTAGTTTGTTTTAAAAAAACTTTAGTGCATTGATAATGTCATTTTTGGAATTAGTCTCATCGAGCATTATTGCTCTAAGATAATGATATTTATTTAATTTTTATTATAATTAATATATAATTTATATTTTAAACATGAAAAGAATTTAAAAGGGCAAAAGGAAAGTAAAGACTTGTTAAAAAAATTAAAAGAGTCGACTAAAGAAATTGTAAAAATGCATACTAAGCCATTACATTTTATACTTTTATTTTTAAATAAAATGTTTATCATTTTCATTTAGGGTAATGTGCTTATATTAATATATTAAAATATAACCACAAGTTCCATTATGTTCGTTAGTTAAGCATTCAAAAATTTTTAAGGGTGCTTTTATAAAAATAACTAAACATATGGAAAACATATCATTTTGAAAGAAATACTTTAGAGGAAAGTATTCATTCCATTGAGTTTAAAAAAATTATAAAAAATGAATATTAAAAAAGTACATTTTCATTTTTTTTATATGGTGAGTTATGCTATCCACCAGCTTTTAAGTGGTTAATTAATTAGTTAAGGTTGAGGGATATTACCAACACTTATTTTCTTTTTTCTTTTTTGCAATTTATTATTGGGCTAATATCACTAGTAATTCTCAAACTTTACCGGAATGTGCAATTTGCTGCTTGCACTTATAATTATAAAAGATCAATTTATTAGTTAATTGAAGTATTTGTAGTTATTTTTGCTACTTGAATTAACCTTATTAAGTTTGTTTGTCGATATGGATTTATGAACAAGCTAGGAATTGAAAATCTTAGTCAACCTGGGATTAGGGGTGGTCAATGGCCACTTTTAGAGAGTTGCCGACCCCTCACCAGGTGGCTACTTACCACCCTTTAACCTTGGGATGGTTGGGATGGCCGTTTAAGTTAAAATGGATCATTTGACCTATTAGTGACCATGCATCAATTCTTGATTAATCTTTATATTTATATTAGTAGATGAATTAGTTCAAATAGTAAAAATGATCATGAAAATTTTAATTTATTAGTAAATTAATTTTTTTTAAAGTACACGTGGTAGATTATATATTTTGATAAAATTTAGGTATCATTTGCAACATAAACCCTTTATTATTATAATATTTATATTATATAAGTTACTTAGATATATTTTCCAATAGGAGTATAAAAATAACAGAAATTTCGCAATAGGAGTTTGTCAAATTATAGAAGTATAAAAATAACAGAAATTCGAAATTACAGCAATCTGAATTTGAACTCAACTTAGGTCCGGTTGAATGCTTCACTTGTACAATGAATATTACATACAGAGTTCAACATTGTTGAATATCGCTTCTCTATAAATTGTTTATGAATTATTGCGAAGGACCCTTCATATGGTAGAAATTCTCCGCTGCATGGATTCGTTTCTCTACTGCTTTTAGGATTGACACCATATGCAACATGACATATCATGCGATTGAATTAAACGATAAAACTCTCGCACTGCTGACGGCCATGTGGGCTTATGGCCCAACGAGCCATGGTGAATTTCTTTTTGCTATGAGGCCTCAACCGTCTTCTTGACCGTGGTGAAGTCTGTCCGAGTTCGAAGCGGTTTGTTCTCTTTTATCAAACAGAACTAATTAGTTTCGCTTCAACTAGATAGCTTGAAAATAAAAAAATATTTTCTTACAATCTACTCTTATTAGTATTTTTCTACAATTACAACTATGATTTTTATGGGACCAATACTTTTGACAATCACGGAACTAGTTATACTCTTACATTGTTAAATAAGTTACGATTAGATATTTAAAGTTACATGAGAGATTACGATTCCATTTTTTGAAAACTTTTCGTATAGGGCAATGTATTAGGAAATGAGGTATAGTATCTCTATAGCACATACTTATATTAGAATCTATTCTTTAAAAAAAATAAGGTTCAGTTTTTAAGTACTCTACACCAATCCTATCATAGTTATTAATTATCATATTAAATATAGCAAAATGTAATATTTCTCTAAAATTCATGGCCTAAGGCCATTTTTGCTCAATATGATGTTCTTTATTCTTTCATCTCATCTCATTTTCTTTTTAAAGTATTATACTAACCCTACACTTTTGACTCTCAATTCTTTTATCGCCTATTATTTACTTGGTGGAAAGCTGGTAATTCAAAATTTAAACATTTTTTAATTGAATGGTAAGGTACATTCTATAGCTATTCCTATATCAATTGTTATATCAGAGTCTGCCTTTAGCACTTCTACTTATGCTTTTGATCAATTTTAAAGTTCTTTTGAGACCAGGATTTTTTCAAAGCTTTGTTTATAGATAAGATTGGTTGGAAAAAAGTTTGAAGTCAAATCATGCGGACGAATGCTTACAAAATATCGAGAGATTTGAAGTACTTAAGCTTCTTACACCAATTTTTAGGTTTATTATATATATATATATGTATATGTATGTATACATAGGTATATATAATATTAATGGTATTATTGTATATTTCGCTCAAAAACTTTTTATTTCAATACTTTCCTTATTTTTTTAGAGATAAATTCTATTGTTGAATGTGTTGTGCATATTGATTGAAATTAAAGAGATAAGTTTTGCATCTTTGCAACGATATACGTGATATTTACTGCAGAAGAATAATTGTGTTTTGACTATGATATACTACAATTCTGTGTAGTATTCTATGATTAATTGCTTGAACTTATACTATTATGTTGATAATATATTCTTTGATGAGAAATATGTGGTCGAAAAGATATATGATCCAATTGTTGGAGATTACTAAGTTGATGAATATATAAGTTAGAAGAGCGTGGAAAGATTGATAGGCTGTTGGGCAATTTATCTAAAGGATTTTATATGATAAAAATATAATAAAAATTTTTCATAGGTTTCTGGGGTATCCTATACTCTCTAACTTCTAAAAGTACAATCTTAGAGCAGTTCCTGCATGTTATATTGTAGATTCCAATTTAAAAATTTGGGAATGGTTCTTATAAGATAACATATGAATATGACCTTATATCTTATACACTTATACCTACTTATCACTTCTATGTACATACTATCATATATTAGTAGAGTTGTTTCCCATTATTCCTTTTGCTATTTTATTATTTCGTGAAAACCATTATTTTATTTTACTGCATAAACCTTTTTGTTGGCAATGACAATATTGCACAAAATGACCAAATTAGTGGTGCGAAAATCATTTATTCGATTCGAGTATAACCAATAATTATAACGCATCACCAGTGGTATTCTTTCTATGTTAGATAATTCTAAATATTCTACTCTAAACACAACCATAATATTCATATATATTTATAAATACTAGTACATGAGGAATTACGTCACTACAAATTGTTGAAATAATCTCCATAAACTCTAACTTAACAAGCTCTAAATTTCATAATTTAACCAAAACAAAATCCCCATTCAAAATAATTACATTGAAATCCTTATAATCATAAAAAAGTCAAAATTAAGTATGAGTAACACACCTTATAGATCAACTAGCACATTTCACAAGATCTAGTGAATCAGCTTGCATTTGTCTTCTCATAACCATACTTGTCACATATATCACAATAAGGATTAATAATATTATCATGATTGGTAGCACTTAAAATGAGATTCTAATATGGGTGAGTCATGAAATCTAGTATAAATTATCGTGCTAATATATATATGAGGTGTAACACATGTCTCTCTATCTTTTAAAAAAAAAAAATTATAATAAATATGAATTAGGTGAAAATAATTACATAAATCCTAAGATTAAACTATATATTCAAAATACTACAATTATATTAACACATATCTCGAATCTTCTAGATGCAATTTCAGGTTCACACATTATTGTGATATTACATATTTTTATTAAGTTATTTATTATTTGTACTAAGTACATAACAATAACATTGCAATGGTTTAGTGGATAAAGCGTGTGATAAGGTTATGCAAGTTATAAATTCAAAACTTAGTAGTAGCATCACTACAATTTTTTTTTTTTTTTTGTGTAAGCTTATGTCACATGTAATAAATGCAATATTAATACAAAAACCAAAATCACATTTGTTAAATGCAATATTATCATGGTATTTATGTAATTAATTTGATGTTATGTAATATTTATTTATTTTAATAGTAAACATCCACGTACATGCAACACTTAGTGACAAGTCCATATCCTTGATGTCTATTGGAAATGAGCAAGGAAAATCTATTAATGATAAGAAAAAAAGGAATCAATACAATTGAAAGGATGGGGGAAACTTATACAAATACTTAGATATTTCTTATTTTATTAATAATACAAACCTTACTAAGAGAGTAAGATTAGAGGTTTACCCATTTTTAGTGGTTATTGAGTGCGATTGAGGGACATAAACTATTAGAGAACGTTGTCAAATTCATGATTTTACTTAATCTTGAAACATATAGAATTGGTAGAATTATATAAAAAAAAAATCATAAACTTATAAAATTGTATCTCTAAACTCATATTGTTATCAAAGGTCTGTATCTAAATAATTTTACATCTATTTTAATTAAAAATAATTTCATAAAATCATAAGCTCATAACATATAGTTAACTTATAATTTTAACAATTATACTTTGAGACTTATATATATTTGCTTTTGCAACTAACTTCAAAGACATAGACAGTTGAATTACCATTTTACCTTTGTTTTAAAAAAAATTTAAGAGTATTTAATGTCTATTTTTTCCCAAATTCAAAAGTTACTAAAATCTGATATATTTGGGCCATTATTACCTATTGCTATTTACTTGCAAAAACTTTTAGTGTGAGAGAATTGGTAGATTCTATGGTTTTGTCTTTATTTTTGATAGAATTGGTCCCGCCCTCTATTATACTATTTATTTATATTTTTTTAAATTTGAGCCATTGAATTCATAATTTGTTCAATAATTTAAATTTAAATAAATACAAATGAAGGGTTGGACTAGTTCCCTAAAAATAATGATGGGACCGCAAAAAAATTCAAGAGAATCAAGATTAGCGGACCAATTTCATAGTGCTAATATAGATTTTAGATCCCATAAGTTTCTTTTCACATGTAATCAATGGTTAAAATTATAATAAAAAAGATGACATCATTATGATATCATAAGATATTTTTAAAATTTAAATAATCTCAATAATTGATTTTGTAGCTTTAGCTAAAGTATTTTAAAGGATTTATTTTCTCTCATGAGAGGTCGGCTCCACTACTAGCAAAAACAACATACGAAACAATGTGGGAACTGGGGACACACATAGAGTTGTGAGATTGGTGGGGCTAAACTTGTATTATTCAAATTAATATTACAATTCTATTATTTGTTATAATAAAAATAAAAAAAAATAAAAATAGTGAAAGCTATTTATGATAGATAATAAATGTAACTTGAAAAAGTAAAAAACTACTCTGATGGGGATTGAACCATGATCAATGTAAAAGTAAAAACTTAACCATTTAATGATATTTAATTGTCTAATAATATTTACACTCTAAAAATATAAATATAATGCACACTTTTTAAAAAAAATAATTTTAGATAATTAATTTTTTCACGAATATGAGAATCCTTAGATTCGTACATAAGAGGAACCATGGATGGAATTAGTGGGGGTTGAAAGGGGTGTGAACCCTCTTCCAATCTTCAGAAAAAAGGTAATTTTTTTTAAAAAGAAAAAAGTATATATTATATATATTTTTAAAAAGTAAGTCATATCATAACATTAAGTGTGGTTAAGTAGATGAATGCATGTTTTTTAAGTAAGAGGTCATAGGTTCAAATCCCATTTATAGCAGGTTTTATTCTTTTTACTATACATTTATTACTTAAATAACATTCCTTTTTTTGTTTTCCTCTAACTTACTTTTTCCACAATAACTAATAACATTAAATTTATTACTACAAAACTATATTTGACTACATAAATTCTCTTGAATTGTAATTTTTTATAAATAGTACGTCATAAATAATTATTACTTTAATCATATTATAATTGTTGCAATCTTGTAACATAAATTATTGGCAAACAATACTAATTATAGATTAGTTTAGTAACATTTCTTTTATAACTAATATTATGGAAATGAATATTTAGTATTGAATGATTGATTATGTGATAACTTACAATCAAAATGATTTTTTTTAGCATAACCAATAAAATAATTTTTTAAAGTTATCGTGAAAAGAAATCGAAAAAACTTATAGATATGTCTATTTGCTCTACCTGCAATCTCATATTCATATATTTTTTAAATATATTTTTATTGAAATCAAAATTTATACAAGTTTTATACGTTAATTTTATTTTTCTCAATAAATTGATAATTATATTTCAATTAATATATATGTCAAAAGAAAACGTAAAAATTTTATTTTTTAACCTCTTATAAAATATACCTATTACTCTTAATAATTTTTTTTAAAAAAATTTTGCATACTATAGAATTTAAAATATATTCCGAATGTAATCATTTACAAAATTATATATATATATATATATAAAAGATATAATACAATTATAATAATAAGTAAATATTTTCCCACGAATGATTTTAATATCGATTTAATTAGAATAGATCGGCTCTCTAATCGTAGGGTTCTACGTTTGTCCTTGATAGGAGCACAACAATCTAACGGGTGTGACAATGATGGTGCTGCAATATGAAAATGCCGTCGGCCAGTCCAGCACTACTCGATGGATACCATCAGGAAAAATCAACAATACCAATCTAGCATCACCAGTTAAAGTTCAGTAGTTTTCAATCCGGGTGGAATCCGAACTTCCATTCCCATTGAAAATCTTGGTAAAAAGCCATTCCAAGCCAGTCAAGCATAGGTATGATGATACCAAAATCATTATTTAAATTTTGCACCTTTTTTAACTTTATATCCGAAATTTGAAGTTATGTGTAACATCATACTTAAATAAACTTTTTATTTGCCAAATCTTATCTTTAAATCTTGAATTTGTTAACGTCATATTTAAGTAAATTTCTACTTGTTAAATTTACTATCTTTATAAGATAACAAAATATAAAGTAGTAAATTTAAAAAAATTAATTTAACGACCTTAAACATCAAGTATATAATCGAAAAACACTCAAAATTGAAGTAGTGGTTTCAAGATTATTCTCGTATGTTTTAGCTCAAAACTATCTTTCTTTATCACTATTGTTGAAAGGAATGACAAATATTGAAGTAACTAGTCTAGAGCACATGGTCAAGGTCATCGAGACATTATTTATTTCATGGCTGCAAAACGCAAGACTACGTTAAAAGGTTGTCTTATTCTTATCTATACTTACGCCAACACAGGGAATACTGTAATGAATACGGTTGGGTTAATAGGAGAAATTAGGTAGATTTCAATTTAGGTGTATATAATACAAAGTATTTATGACAACATGTAAAGAGTTTGATCAAATACTTTAAGAATTCTATTACGGTTCAAAGACGACAAAGACTCTACCAAGATAAGCACTAACAAAATAATGCTCTAGTAATATTTGTTCTGACCCGTCAACAGTCCAATTAGTAGGCTAGAGCATTCTTTCAATGTGATAATTTAAGCCCTTATTTTTCCTCTTCTTGACGTCAACAATTAAAAAGTAGCGGATTCTCGCTTGTTTAGAGAATTTATAAGTGCAAAAAACCTTTTCTCCCTATGAAAATTGGATGCTTTTATTTGAATAAATTTAATGGCTTAATTTTAAAATTTAACTAGATTGGTATCTTATTTAAATGATATCAAATCTTTTATCTTCCTCTTGTTATATTGTTTATTAGAGTTATTTATTCGATTACTTTTATATCCATGCTCATAATTGTCCTTAATTATATAAAATAGCCCTTTTATCATCAGACATTGAATTAAAAGGAGATTTAATTATATGTAGATGTGGTGAAGAGATTGCTATAGAAGCAATTAGAAGAGAGAAAAAGACTAATGACGAGAGTGAGAGTATGGAGGCTTCCAAACTATCAATTGGAAAAGAAAATAAGGATGCGAAAGAGGAAGAAAAGGTTACAAGTCTAGCGGCGCAGGGAGCACCGGTTGTTGAATATGTTAATACTGATCCAATGAATCAAAACCAACTTCTTGTTAATGGCACATCACATATACGTTATCTGTGCAAAGCGTCTTTAGAAGGTCACCAGTGTATACCATGACCGACCAGCCTAGTGTTACAGCATCCTTCTTTGAAATAAAATCAATTTTAGTGGATGTTAATCTATGGATACATGATTGACTGGAAAGAGATTTGATTATGCTTAGAGGTAAATCTTTCACCCCGGAGGATTTGCTGTTTTAATTCATTACAGAAGAGGGTAAGATGTGGAACGGGGTTCAAGAACACTAAGCAAATACAGAAGTCAAGCGGTCAATGCGGTTGAACGAACGATCGCCTAAGTGCGTTATTTGATGCGTTTTTTATTCAATCTCAAATTTTGTTAGTTTCCATAATCAGTATCATCTTTTTTATTTTCAAATTCGATGTTTTCCTTTTCTTACGGGATGCTTAGTAATTATGTTATTGGTTCATTTCCTTCTTAATTTTTTCTTATTTTCCTTATTAGGTTTCTGTTTTACCTATAAATAGGCATCACATGTAACTAATGAACATTTTTATGGAAATGGATGTTTTCTGTATGTCATATCGAAAATGGAACCTTTACTTCTTTCACTATGAGTTATATTAGGGATTAAATTGATCAATCCTAGTTTATCCCTTCTTTTATTTCTGTCACATGTATACTAAAAATCCTTTCTTTTATCAAATTTTATCCCTAAATCCTAATCATTTCATGGTTTGGTATTTATGAAATCTGACCCATTGGTAGCGTTTCCTTATTGGACTTTGTAGCTCACCTATGTTTGTCATTGTTTTTCCGGCTGCAGGTGCTTGTAAGGATTCTGATAGCTTTGGCAGCATGGGATATGATATAAGGATTGGAGGAGGGAACAGTGATAATTCACACAGATGACTATGATTGCTAGATGGCACTAATACGGTTCATGAACTAATAATGACTTTTAATACTTGGATAGCTTGAGGATAAGTTGTGGTTGTCATAAATTTTAGGTTTCCCGTAGTGCAAAATTTAATATACAGCTGATGACAATATATAAATATATATGTGTGTGTGTTTGTTCTTTATTCATACATTTCATGGATTGAGAAATGAATATGGTTTGGCAAATGAATTGGACTTAAAACGATATAATAGAAGTCGCTTTTTTTAGAGAATTTATACTTTTGACATAAGGTTTGCTACTGAGAGTTTAGTGTAGAATTCTTCTATGATACAACTAAGTCTTGGTGTATGAATAGCAAAAATTCATATACCAAACTACATTTAGAATAAAAATAAGAAGAGTTTATTTGTGTAGTGTTTGGAGAAGGAGAATTTGTAGGAAAATTAAATGATATTCATGTAAAAAGAGAGAGAAATAAAGTTGCAAATAATCATTTATAATGTATACTTTAAAGGTACATAACCTTTTACTAAGAGTTATATTAATTTAATGATTAAATTCTATCCACTAGATTGAATAAAAATAAGTTATAGATTGATCTAAACCTTATATCACAAAGTACTATAACTTTTGTGATTATAACTTATGAGAATTTTATCAAAGATTGCAGCTATTTAAGCAGTACGATTATTAATTTTACTGATATAAAGATTACGGGCAAGGTTTACAACCATGATCTAGAGTCGTGAACCTCTCATACTTAATTTTTTTTCTTCTCTTTTGCATATCATGCTTAGGTTTATGGTCGTGATCTTGGCCATGAACCCCTCGTAAATTAATTTACTTATTTCCAACCTCATGTAAAGATCATGCCTAGGTTTTGCCTGTGAACCTTAGCCGTGAACCACTTGAAAAAATTTCAATTCTCCTTTTGATGCTTATAATTAACATGGGTATTATCTTAGTTAATTATCAAGCATACTAAATACATAGTTTAAACTTCAAACGCATAATTGACAATTTATTTTTACAATACTATAGGAAGTAGAACTCTAAAGCCTTGCCAAATCTCTACCATGTATAGAAATGTGCTATAGAGTCATCCAATCTTGATGTTCTTGGATGTAATAGAGGCATTATATAAAAGTTTTCATGATTAAAAGATTTACAATTTTTATTCTTCATACATTTTATAGGGTTATTTGATGAAAAAGAATTTATTTACATACAATTGAGAACTAATTGCTCAAACTAACTCTTTAGTCTAAGTTATTACACTACTTATGTATTACCAGATGCAAGCTTTACCTTTCTATTTTGTAACTGAGTTGTACCTTTTAGTAACTCATCATATTGTTCATATTTTTGTTATTCTTAAATAGTTATTGTTAATTATTACTTTCTTATTACAAGATTTGTCATGCTCTAAAATATAAGCATTCATCAAATATTTTAAAATAAGGGTTTAAATAATACATTATTAAAGTTTGAGTTAATATTGTAGTTTATGCCCTAACTTTAACATTTTTTGCAATTATATACTTGAACTTTTAATTTATCTAATTGAAAATTTAATTATTATCAATTACCCCTTAGTTAACTCTAATTCATAATGGTAGCCTAGTTAATATGATCAGTTAATGGGATGGCCATTCATAACCTTAAGTTGCAATGTAACTCCTAGTAGGTAGTTGTTGGTTATCCCCCACAAACATAGCGCAACATACTTTAAAAATATAGATTGTAAGGCCTATTGGTGGCCATGGGTGGCCACTTATGCCCTTGTGGGTATGGGCAATATCTCGAAGGCCATAAGTGGCTACTCTATTAGCTAATTGTGTTGACTAAACTAGTTGTATAAATTTGAGTTAACTAAAGTTTAGATAATATTAACTAAATCTTCCAATGATTACTTCCGAACCATTGCCTTCACTCTTGTCGTGACTTTTTTACTTATCACTTAGCTCAACTAAAGCCGAAGAAGATACCATTATTCTATAACTTTATTTCTTTTGAAAGGATCGGTATTTGGTTAGAGGCCTAAATGTCTTTTAGTGGGTTGTAATGCATGTCTAATTGAAGGTTTAATGTCCAATATAATAAAGTCCATACAAACAATTACATTCAAGAACAGTAATCAGCAGTACATAATCAAGCTTAGAAAAGTACATATGGATATGCACACTAATAGACTACCTATAAGTATAATCAAGTATAATCTCAGTCCTCTAAGTATCATAAAGCAGTACTTTAAAATATAATAACGTATTGATCCTAGACTTATTTGGATTATTGCACTTGCTCTCTAAGGTTGAATTTGTGGTGTAACATTACTGCTCATCCCTATAATATAAATGTCATTTTAGTATTTATACAATTATTGTATTTAGATTTTGTTATGTAATACATATTACTGTCCTCAATTTGAAGGTATTACTATGCTTAATTATCCTGGTTTAAAGTTTTTTGTTGTTATTCTTGCTTTTACCTTGGTTTTGATTTAACCTTTGAATTTGTCTCTGATTTGGCTCTTGATTACCTTTTATTCATCAATCTTAGAAAGGCCTTCTAATCTGTCCTACAAAGTTTATTTGACTTTAACTTAGGTGAATGTAGTGTCTAATTTAGGTTTTGATCAATTCCTTAGTACACTATTAGTTTTGATTTAGCTCTTGAATTAGGTTCTAATCTACACCTATTCTATATCTCCCCACCACAATTCATTTCAAGATCAAATTGCATCTATATTGTACATTCCAATATTACTCTAGCCTAAACTAACTATTTTCATTTCTATCATTGGAGCAATTCTCATATACATCATAAATATTAACACCATGCCTTAATATTTGAATCTAATGCTCCCAATATTACAGATTTATTTCTTTAACATTACTCACAAACGTTATATCTTAAAATACTCACCAAAATAGAATCTGGCTCAAAGTTTTAGAAAATTATTCAATTCATTTAGAAAAATAGTCATTTAATAGGATCTTTAAGGCCTAAAGATTGGATTAAAAAAATGAAAAATAATTTTTAGTAAATTTTTTTTCAAGGCAATTTAATATACATCATAGAAAAATTTTTTGGAGTAAAAACAACATTAATAAGGTTTTTAAAAACAAAAGCAAAATTGGCTCGGTTTTTGCGATTTGTTAAAGGCCATATATTTTGGAACATAATTTAAACAAAATAATATTTTTCCTAAAAACTAAATACAAAAATATGCTAGAATAAATTTTTACAGAATTTTTTAATTGAAAAATACTATTTTTATCAATTTAAGTAGAATAGGTGGATTCAAGTGGTCATTAGTGTTGATATCTTTAGTGTGGGGGTATTGTTGGTAGCTCTAGATGTTGCCTCCTACATCAAGTGGTGGTGGTAGCTTCATGTCAAGTTTTGGTTGGATGGTGGAACTATGATTTAGCCTTAAAATGCCCTAATTTTGCATAATTCTTCTAAAATACTAACACTCCTCTCTCTGACCATTCTCTATTTTTCCTAAACACTAGAGGACTAAACTGAATTTAGAGGAGCTCCTAGGAATTTATAAAGCTTAGTTTGGGTACGTTGCAATTTTCTTCTTAGCCAAGTGTCACTAATCCTTATGTTCAGTGTCTTAATGTGTGTCAATTAACCCATTTGTCTTTAAGTTGCCATGTTGTATTATAGACCATTCCCATATGATACATAATTTTTAATAATTTTTTGAGAGATTTACTCTAAGAAGTGGTTAAAATCTAATGATACCTTTCTTCGTTTATTTTCACTATGGTATTGGTTGTTGATATCATTAACAATCTAGAACATTGTGTAGTTTAGCAAATGTGCATTTGGACTATTTGAACAAGGTAGTGTTTAGTTAGCAAAATTGAATAATATAAGGACAACTAGACAATACAGTACAAGGAGAATGAGACAATACAATCTTCTCGTACCGTGTTTTATATATAGAATCTGAGTATGAATTTTTGTAATTGAAAAAAATTAACAAGAGTTAATTTCGAATACACCTTTTATGTTTATTTTATGTATATTTTGCCCCCATGTTTTTAAAATCATGTACTTAAACCCTTAAATCTTTTAAGATTGTGCATTTTAGGGATCTAACCCTTAAAAAGATTAATTATCTATATCATGAATTATAATAAAATTTAGTACTATGATATGGGAATTTGGTATAGGGTTATTATTAAAATTTAAAGATAGGTTTATTCTATATTATGAAATGGAATTTTTTACTATTAAATATATAATACAATTTTTTTAGTTTTATTGTAATACTTCAAAATTTTTTTATTCAGTAACTCAAACAAAACCATAAACTAAAGAATTTACCTAGCGTTATACCGTAAGAATATGGTAACTAAACTATACCTAAGTGTTCAAATGAATTATGGAAGTATCGAAAATTTGGTGTTTGATTAAGAGTGGTATCAAGTTCAAATTTTGTGTTGGTGTAGAGTTCTTATAGAAAGGTGCTCAAACCCTAGATGTGAGATTTGATTGAAGTATGGAACTAAGGCCATAGTTGTCTGAATTTCATTGATGAGATTCAAATGAATTATGGGTTTTTTTTCCAATGTCGAGTGGATGGGTGGAAGGATTTTGTTCGTGTTACGAATTGCCTTCAACAAAATTTCATGTATGCTCATGGTTTATGACTTTTAATCAAATCGATATGTCATTTCAAATAACACAGACGTTAGTTATCATCAATGGAGTTCGTGAGACGTTCTTAGTTGAATTTAAGTGCTGAAACCAATCTCTGAGTATTAGATCTATAGTTCTGCCCCCTCGAGAATATATGAACTATTTGTTGGTTAGAATTTGTTTAAAACTATGAGATGGTTGATGTATAGATGATTATTCTAGTCTGCACTTATTCTCTCCCTCTCTCTCTCTCTCACTTATATTGTCCAAACTCAGAAAAATAGCAAAAGCCAAATCCCAAAAGCATGATGTGCCCAAACAACATAGTTGCTATTTATCAACTGAATTTAGTTGCATTTTGGAAGAGATAGGCCTCAAAACCCTAGCAAACTTTTATGTCGAAGGAGAAAACTATTTAACGAGGGCAAAGTTGGATGCTTCTAAGTTCAAAATATGTCCCCCTTTTTTTAGTTTAAAACCAACATGATAAGCTATTGAAGTTGTATTAAAGTTGAACCCAATTAGTTTCTAAGTGGGCTAATTTTTTTATAGGATAAAATGAAAAAAAAAAAAAATAAAAGGACTAATTTAAGGAAACTCTAATATTTGAATTTCCAATTAAAGAGATTTTGGTTCATCATGTGATTGGCTAGGTGAATAAGCATGCATGATTTAGAGCAGCCACGTAACTACGAAAATTACCTTGCTTCATTCTCGTAAGGTCACTTTTAACGCACGTTACTCCGCGCCACCACCGAGACCAAGTCACGAAGGAGACGTTGTTGCAGCGATACAGACCGATGTGTTGGCATTTCTTAGCCCCTACGCTTTAGTAACGTTGTTGGGTTATTTATTTAATTTATGTTTCCTTTGAATTCTTATTGGCCAAAATATAGCAATAGGGCCCACAGAAATTATAAAATAAGTATTAAAAAATTTTCACTAAAATAATTTAGAAATAAAGTGAAAAGTTATTTAAAAAATATATTTCTTAATATATTAATATAGTATATAGAAATACGAGATATGTTGCTCTAGAATGAAAACGATCAAATAATAAATCGCGTAATTGGCTGGATAAGGATGTATTCCAATATACCTACGCAGACTTTGTCATATATACGAACATAAAATGTCAAAACCCTTAGAAAATGATGCTTATTTTTGTCGTATTTTTCCTATTTCAATGGCGGAAATTCTACATATACCTATTACTTTCTTGCAGCCCCTATTGTTTATGATCACGAATTATTCAATAAGGAGGAGAATGCGAATAAAAAAAACAGGGTTTAGTGGATGACTGGACGATGATGATCGATTAAAAGCTGGCCCTTGAATAATGTTTTGACAAATATTCACGTCTGTCTTCCAACACCTATAAAAATGATAAATTAACAAAACTTTTATCGTTTTATATACTTATTTTCTCTAGTGAAGTATACATCCAATATTAAAAAATGTACAAAATTTTTCCTTCAAATTTTTATTAGAAATCCTGAAACCCTTTAATGAAATCCAAACGTTTTATTTAAAACTTGGGCCACACACAAAACCATTATAATATATACTACAGTAATATAAATACTATATGTTCTAATGGGATAGATGTGATTCAATTTTCCTATTCAATAGTTATAACTTGTTTACTAATTAAAATAATAAATAAATAAATAAATAACTCGGCCCACAAGGAAAAGAACCAGGACCACAGTCCAGGGCCAATAGTAATTGAATTCTTCTAGAGTAGTGCGCCTACCCTTTGATTACAAAGACAAAACAGTTACAAGCAATGTGGATAAATGGCAAGTTGCCTTTCACATGGTGGAATCTCCATATAAAACGATTCAACTTCTAGTGTCATCCTCTCTTTAAAGTCTAAACCAAGTGCACGGTTTTCTTTTTCCAAACAGTAGATGTTTGCATTTGTGTCATGGATTTATGTGAAGCTCGTATAAATGGGAGCTAAGATGATTGGGACTTAAAGCATTTGATTTTGGCAGTTTCTTATTCTGTGTTTATAAAGAATCATTTCGGTAATTGAGTAATTACCGGTCTAATTTAAAGATATGAATGTTCTCTTTTGGGCTATTAATAAGCCTAGGATACAAAACCTAACCCAATTTTGAGGGTTCTTGGATATCTGGCTTAATAATCTTAAAACAATAATCATTGTATTAATTCATCAACTTTCAACTTTACTTAATCATCTTATGCACAAAAATAAGCCAGAAAAGGTCCTTTTGGTCTTATAAAGCTCCTTTCAACTTGTTTCAGTAAGTTTTAACCATGTTTTAATAAGTTTTAAGCTCATTTATTTAGGAGTTGGGCTTGTTTTAAAGTTTGATCTTGAGGAAGTCCATTTACAAATCCAAAGGCCAATGGATTGTAAAGGATAAGGAGACCTTAATCAATAGCTTATCTAATTCATCCATTTAAGAATCATCTAATGTTTGAGATCAAATATCAAACTCTATAGATAAAGAAGCCTTCCTCCTCATTTCACACCTTTTGAGCATTTATAAACTTTGTTGAAATGTTAAAACTTTGCTAAAATTGCTCCATAAAAGATCGAAGATCCAGTTGATCAAGAACAAATTAAGAACAAGTAAGAATATCATAGTTGATCTACTTTCTCATGTGCATACTTGAGGAAGTAGATTTGTCTATTTGTCCTCTCGATGCCTTTTCCCAATAATGTTCATTTATACCCCATTAGCTCAAGACTTCCCTAGGTTGATCGATGAACCTTCTTTATGTGGTTGGCTAGTTATAGCAACCTTGCGTGCAATGTTTTCTTCAAGTTTCAATTAGGGATAATGTAAAAATCACTAATTGAACTTTACATGTTTTTAAAAATTTAGACTTAAAGTTTAAAATTGTTAATTATCACACCCAACTAAACCTTTATTTGTCAAATTTTATACCTTAAGTTTGGATATGTCAAATGTCATATCTTTATCAGCTTTTCCTTGTCTATGTTTACTACATGACAATTAGTTAAAGATTATAAGATAGAGATGAGATAAGAATTTAACCAATAAAAGTTTGACTATATGTAAAATCTAGTAACTTTGAACTTCAGGTGCAAAATTGAAGAAACAATCAATTAAAGTAATGATATTGATTCTATCCATTTAAATTACTTCTTATACATGATCTATATATACATAATATATATCTATTTTATGCTGGAAAGTGTATGAGAAAGAAAAAAACCTTAGGAACTTGTTACATAAATTGAGTGCACTAAGATGTACTAATCTATATAATAGATTGATCCAGTCTTGCCCATGGCCTTTTATCCTTGGTTTTTTTTTTAGGTTTTTCACGTAATGTGTCTTTTTTCCTCATTTTATCTATCATTTCTCTTATAATCGTGTGCTTTGTGATCTCTAACAGAAAAAAAAAAAAAAATTATATCCCGGTCTAATCATTAGAGTTGAAACAAAAAACTTTCGATCTCATGTAATCTAAGGGCATACACACAAATGAGGTGCTGTTATTCATGAACAAGTCCTTGGACCGCATATTATCTCCTCTTCAAAACTGAAGGACATTAGACCTTTTTCATAAAGTATGTGGGAGTGAGTAGGACCAGTCTGAACAGTTTATGTATCCTATCAAGCCAAAATTAATTTAGGAGCCATCTTCCATGTTCGTGGAAGTATATAATATTTGTTTGTCATTGTAGTTTAAAATAAAGGTCACAGGATGAAGGATTTAGAAGCATTTGCTATTTCAGCTTGATTGGATGAAAGTGTAAAATTCGCTGTATATTTGTTTAAATTACACTGACTTTTTTGAAAAAAATTTCAAAACTAAAAAGCATTTCAGAAACGTTAATACGTTTAAGTTTCTCCTATAATGTAATACCAAGCCAATCCTTTGTATAAATAAGAACTGTAATTATTTCTTAAAAGCAATTCATTACCTAATTAGATTCGTCTTAGTCGTAAAAATTTCAGAGTTAGTCAAGAAAAATCTCGGATCATACGATGAGTTCACCTTAAAAAACATAACAATAAACGCATATTCATACAGGAGGCGGACTCGAACCAATACATTGGAGGAGAATATTTGAAGCATCAATAATTTTTTAAATGGTGTAGATGCGATATTTTAGAAGTTCAGTATATCTTCTTTAATTTAATTAGTTCTTATTGGGTGTCAATGTCATTGTAATTCAATATAATTTATGCATTATAGTAAGAAAACTTGTTGTATTTATGGGTACATTAAAATAAAGATTCATTAGATATTTCACACATTTTTTTATATGGTGTGTAAGTGATGGATAAATAATAATTATATTCGAATACATAATAATAATAATAATAATAATAATAATAATAATAATAATAATACGTATTCTATACATCGATCTACCATTACTTGTTCATCACTTGTACATACACGTGCAGTGTAATAATCAATACATCTTTTCTTGGTACCTCAGCATGTACACTACTTCTAAAGTTCCACATTCCATAGTCAATTTCTTCCCCATGTGCAGCACGAGCTGACCAAAGCTTACCAACCTTGCCCCACTAGGGCTACTTGAAGATCTTCTTCTCTCTCTTGCTCACACCATTAGGCCCCCGGTCGCCCTAATAATTGGACAAGTCATTAGGTGGTGGTTAACAAAGGGTAGAAAGATTCGCGGTGTCGTCTTGTCATTGGTGGCACAGCAACACCAATAAAACGGTGTGCTTTAACTAATTTGCGAAACATCAAGCCATTTGGCCTCATCTCAAAGGTTGTGTTTCTTGAAGTTGTTCTAAGGTGGACCACTTCGACCTCACGTTTGGTATTTGATGCGTCCCTATAACTTTGGCCCTTATTTAAATTACATCTACATTATCGCTTGACGTGCCACGAGTCAAGATAACAAAGGTTCAAGTAAGTCGATGCAAATATGGTCCCTTATCCTTTTGCCATATGAGCTTACTTTTTTTTTTCTTTTTTTCTATTTTTAAAATTGAGGGCATTTAGATGGAATAAATTCAAACAATCCCTTTCCTATTTGTTGTATAATATGCAGTCGGTAAACAAAAAAAAAAAAAAAAAATTGAATACTTAAACTCTAAAATCTTTTATAAAAAAGCACTTTTAGATAAAATTTTAGTATTTTGCCTTTAACTAAAAGAACTAATAAGTATTAATATTACAAAAAATTATATCAAATAAGAAAAAGAGAGAAATCCTCTTTTTTAAAGATTTTTTTTAAACATTTTGTTGTAATTTTTGTTATATATATAAATATATATTTTGGATATTGATTTATCTTTAAGGGGTAAAAATGAGGATTTACACTTATATTCCCTCAATTTCCAACAATGTCCTCTCTTTAAATGTTGTAATTTATAATAAATAGTTAAGATTATAAAGAAAGAGAATGCATCACAATGATGTCACAAGGTAGTTAAAAATTTTAAATAATTTCAAATATTAATTTGTAAACTTAGAAGATAAAAATTTAGAGATTGCATCACAATGATGTCTTAAGGTAGTTAAAATATTTAAATAATTTCGAACATTAATTTATAAACTTAAAAGATAAAAAATTACAGATTGCATCACAATGATGTTAGAAGATAGTTAAAAACTTATATAATAATTTTTATTTAAGAAACAAAACTATATAGTACCTTAGAACTTATGAACGTAAGTTTTAGAGTTAAGCAAAAACTAAATTGAGTCTCGTGGTTACTCTTTCCTTTGATCCCGAGAGTTCAGATAGGAACCCAAGGGGTTAGATTTAGTCACTAAAAACCAAATTAGACCATGAATTATATGTATATTCCATATATATATATATATATATACATATAACATTCATTGACAGACGTAGAAGAGGTGGGGCTCTGAAAAGATAAATTATTTAAAGTTATTTAAAGAAAGAGAAAAAAAAATACAAATTATGTGAAAGTTTCAAAGTGCAATTTCTAACAAGGTAGTAGAAGACCAAGTGATTAGGTTTTTAAACTCATAAACAAGAGGATTGGTTCACATTTCATATAAGGTTGCATTCATTTTTTGGTTACTTAGATGATATTCTCTTTATTCTTTTCTTTCTTTAAGGCTTTTTCATTGCAATAATTAATAACATTAAATTTTATTCATTATAAAATTATACATTAGAAGGTATTGCAGATGCATTCCCTAATTCCTTATGTATGTATGAGAAGCAATATGGTCGCAACAATAAACATATATATATATATATATTTTATAAGTAATTAGAATATCGACTTCCATATAAGCTAATTGTTACTGTAAGTCCAGATTCCAAGTCCCATAACTCTGCATCTGCCCCTGGTTAGACTTCTACTCATCATCATATTTTGTTAGTTAAGTTATATGAGTAGTTTAGAATTTTTCTTTTTTCGAAAATTCTAATTTACACGTGTCTCACCGCGTGTGTATTTCTAGTTTAATTAAAATTATGCAATTTTATATAGTATAGAAGAGTTGATGAGAAATAAGACGTTTCTTCTAACTTGTTGAAAGTTAAGGATGCCTGAGTCCACCGAAACTTGAAAAGCGACGAGAAGAAAGTAGGCAAGTAAGACAGAGTTTAGTTGGGAAAGGAATGACACATAAATTTCCACTTAGATTCTTGCTCGGTCTGGTGCTTTCATTGTGAGAAAGGTGGGTAAAAACATTACGGCATCTATAGGCGAACGAGATGAAATATAAGTAAATTAGGATTATAAATTTAAAGGGATTCGGAGATCCGGTGGAAATGTATTACATCACTTATAAGAAAATAAAAAAAGGGAGAAATTAACCATGTACTGTAGAAAATTTCAATGCCAAGGGTGTTGGGAAAATTTTCCACCGAGGAGGTTATGAAATTTATTAGTGTAATTCACATGTATTAATAGCTGATAATTTGTTTATAGTAAAAATGTAACTGGATGGATCATTATAGGATAAATCATAAGAGGGTGCCCAATTCGCCCGATCTACCCAATATGCTAAAAACCTTTTAGAATACTACTTAATAGAGTTTTTGAATGGGTTTTAGGATATAGTTAAAAACTCATTAGAGTTTTGGGATAGGTTATAGAATTTTTAAAAGCCTAATGAAAAACCCATTACTCGATAAAAATAATAAATCAATAATATAATATTAACTAAAATTTATAATACTTAGGATAATAAATAGATGAAAATAGGGATGAACTATTTTCTATTGGTATTTATTAATATGTATCTATGTAAGAATTTTTTTTTATTGGTTAAGAGAAGGTGGTTGTGTATTTATTATGTAGTCGAAATAAATAATTAGGTAAATAACAAATTTGACGGAAATATTGATTATATACTTAAAATAAAAACATATGGAAAAGTAAAAATAAAACCTACATAGATCATTAAACTTATTGTATAATAACACTACTAGGTGTTCTATCGATGCCATGACAAAATATATAGGATGAAGTAGGTATAACAAATGGATTCATTAATACTTATTGTGTTACTCATATTTTGTAAATAATGCAAACAAATTTCTCATATAATAATTAATAAATAAAAAAATAGTCATTTACCCAACCAAAAAAAAAAAAAATTATAAACAAGTTTAGCAGGTTGGGAAGTAGGTACCCTATTAGGATAGGGGATAGGCTTTGTGCATAAGGTTTTGACAAGTTTGTGAACTCTATTAATATAGCAGGATGAGTTATGAGTTCCTACAACCCATCCTAAACCTGTCCCATTTACAAGTTTACAAAGTGAAACTTCATCATGTATTTTTCAATATTTTCATACGTTAAGTATGGTTTGAATTTGATTAATAGACTTCTTTGATCTTTGAACATCATCAAACCTAGTGTCGAACGGAAATATATTGGATGATACTAATGCATTTCAATTTTAGGCGAAACAACTTTTTCATATGAGAAAATATATGTTCAAATTATGTCCTCGATGATCATCCAATGTGGTGGTCGATTGATCAAGCCCTAAAGCATTAAACTAAAATGGTTGCCTTTGTGTCCTTGTAAGTCCCTATTCTATTTTATTTTCATTTTATGTTATTTCATACTTTGTTGGCTTAATAATTAGTCATTACTCCAACTAGGACTTATGAATATGAGCTTATCCCTAATTGTTATTAGAGCCAAAGGTCGCATTCCTAGATGTGTTTAGTACAAGGCATCTACCTTAGATGGATTGTGTTAAAGCTATGCTGTGTGGTAATGGATTGTGTAAAGCTTTATTGTGCATTAGATTGATTAAACATGCTCTAGTAAAAACACTTATTGTTTTGGTGCTTTTGGTAGGATATTGATGAAGATAAAGCTTAGCATTTATGCTTGCAACAAGATTACACAATAGGCTCTTTAGGTTATTCTCTATTTGAATTTGATTTCTAATGGAGATTCATTAAGTGTGGTTCGACTTGATTTATGAAAATGGACAACATGTATACAAATATAGCGGTTTGGTTATTTGAACCCCAAAAAGGTTGAACCCAAGTTGTTCCTTATCTATATTTTTGTTCTTTTAATCTTTTGTGTTTGCTAATTTATTGACTTAGTCCATTCTCTAATTGAGGTCAAAAAAGGTATTTATTTATCACAAAATAGAAGGTTAAAACAGAAACTTTAAGATAACTCTAAGTACCTATCACGTAAATACTATTAAAGAATGAGTTTTAATATGTAAAACATGTTGTTGGGTTATTGCATGAAGAAAACTCACAAATTGAGGAGTAGTCAACTTGAAACATAAGCCCTAATGAGCAGATATCTACTTATTGTAGGTAGACTAATGCTTACTTGTAAGTAGATTTTTAATATAACTTTTAGAAAACTTGTAGGTAAACTTTTATACATTGTAGGTAGATTTATTGTAAACTAAAAAAATTGAGTTTAGGACAATCGAGTTTAGATTTAGGGCTTTTAGGAAAACTTATCCAATTGAGCTTAAATTTTACGACTAAGATAGAAAAGTTAATTGAGGTGATATAATGAAGTTAGATTTTAGAAATAATGACTCAAAATCCCAATTTTGCCCTTAGAAGTAGGAATATTAAATATAGTTCTAAAATACTCAAAACTCTTAAAATTAAGCTCAGATTGCGATGAAAACTTAGAGATAAGTTAATTGAGCTATAAAATGAGATAATATAATATAATTTACTATATGAATATATACGAAAGTTTATGAGTATACTCATTATAAATAATAATTATACCCGTAAATTAATCCTAAATTATGTAATTATATATATTGTGTTAAATTCATGAAATTAATTTTAGAACAAATCCTAAAAATAAAAGATATGTTAGAAACTTAATCATATGAGCATAATTATATATTACGTGTGATATATATAAGGGATATATACTTGTATATTAATAAATAACTAAGTATTAACAAAATATACTCAAAATACCTAAATAATTGCATATCTTATCCAAAAAGCCTTCAAAATTACTGATTCAAGTTTGGAAACTGCTGGAAATCATCGAAGCTGGACAATTGTTGAGTCAAAAAGCAAATTCCACAATCAAATGACACCTTTTACTTGCATTTATGAGAAGAAAACAAGGAAATTTTTTTTTAAAAAAAGAAAAGCAGCAACTAACTCTAGCATGCATAAATAGGCTGCATTACATCAATTCCCAATTTTACCATCCAGAAACAGCAGAAAGAAAAATTAGAAAAAAATTGTAGAAAATAGAAAAGAAAATAAGAAAAATAGAATAATTTTTGCGCTAAGCTAGAACCCAAACCTACCATAAATTTTCTATGAAACCTAGCCAACCCTAAATGATTAACCTACTACGCAGGCCGTTCGACAGCCACCTAATTGTTGCTGGCTACTAGAGATACTAAGAACAGCAAGTCAAATTCTTGCCTGGTTTTTCAATAATTAATAAAAAATAGTAAACCCACTCAAAAAATTATGAAAAAAATTGTACTTAGGTTATTTTGAATATTCTCTTAAGTGATATTTTTATTTTTGAAAAAAATACTTAATATGTAATATACTTCTTTAAGAAATTTACTATTTATCCAAATTTAAAATTGTAAAATAAATGTACTACATGATGTTGTTTCTAGTTGAAAATTTTTGTGTAGGATGTGTATGATATATAGGTAATTAATATGTAGCCCGAATTTTTATTTGAACATTTTTAATATTTATTGCATTTTTTGGCCTAAAAATAGCTCAAAAATAGGCTAAAATTATGAATTAAATAGGAAATTAAGAAATTAATTGATGAAATGGACATGTACTGATTTATAATAAATAACAACAGTATTGAGTCAGAATGAAATTTATTAGGTGTAAAAATAATCATAATTGAGTAATTTAGGATAATTTATGGGTAAAATTGTAAGTACAAGCACATAGGCGATAAGTCAAAAACTTAAAACCAAGTGATAACTAAATTCTTTATATTATAAAGAGTATATAGAAATTTTTGGGGAATTATTTGAAAACCCAGACTATTTATTACGAATTTACCTAATAAAATGGCTTAAATTACAAGTCAAGGTATATTTTTAATATTAATAAGCTAAAATGAATTAAATATTTAAATAAAAACTATATATGTGATTACTGATCAGATTGGATTAAAAGAATATTTTTATTATATTTACTAATATTTTTTTATCGGGATACACTTTAGGTATATTAGAGTTGGATAATATTTATATTGTGATAATATATAGACAAATTAGGTAAAATACAATTTAATTACGTAAGTTACGTATAATACGATCATATTGATATAATTACGTATAACCGTATTAAAAATTTGAACTACCGATTAAAAGTCGTCTCTAGGAATATGACTCATAAAACGTATTGTTAGGTTTATACGAACCCAATGACACTAATTTTTTTAAAATCGGACAACCTTAAGTAATTTAACCTATAACTTTATCATATTCAAGAATATAAGTATTTCGGTAACCTTATCGGAATTAAAAAGTGAATTAATAAATTAAAAGGTGAATTAATAAATTAAAAGTATATTTCAATACGATCGAAATGATATATAATACGTAATACTATATATGATATATAGTATCAACAATTAATAACTTAATTCTATATATAGTGATAATACGACTATATATTGTGATAATACAACTATATATTATGGAAATAATAATAATTTATATATATATCTATAATCGTGTTAGATTAAATTTTAATATTTTCATAATTATTATGAAAACTGAATTTACGTCTTTTGTGTAAATAGGATTTTCCAATACTAAGACAGTTGATGATTCGAGTTAGCAATAGTGAACGTTTAAACAAATAAGTTAGGATTGTGGCTTCACTGCTTGTTGAGATACTGTTTAAAGTATCCAGAGACCTAAGAATAATCTGGCTGTCTTTGTAAGTAGTTGACTGTATGTATGCTGTGTGTGTGAATGATACTCAGTTGTGATAGGAGTTCAACTCTTTCATGTGATGTTTTGCATGTTTGTATTGATTCTGTATTATATGAACCTGTTGGCCACCCTAATTAAAAATAATATTTATTCGATTAAAATGAAATTGGACATGCATAACACCCATTAGGGGAAACGATTAAGAGTGTCAAGCTAAATGTCGACTTCCTTTGATGGGGATAGCTGAAATAGTCCTTTCCCCATCCTTAGTCAAATTAAGTGACAGGCGAAGAGGTCGTGGCAAAATTAGGGGCCGTAGTTCAAAGGTGGTTATAGGAGGAGGGTGTTTTCTATTGTACAAGCTCGGGTTTGGATTGACTAGAGTTACAATGAAACTCTTTAATCTGGATTGGAGCGGATATAATTTCTCTAACCTCACAGTGGACCGAATAACATTGTGTGATGTTTCATTTGATTGATTGCGTTGCATTTCATCTAATTATTAACCTTATTTATGTTGTACAGTACTTTTCTGACTCCATTTCACTTACCGAGTTAGTTGTGCTCACATCTCTATAGACTCTTTTGTAGGTGTTGAGTGAGGTTAGGATGTTTAGATACTACTGTTCCTAGGTTAGTGTGTTGTTGTTTGGGAAAGTGACGATTGAGAAATCAACCGAACCTAAGCTTTTGACTTTATTTTTGAGTTTTTAAGGAAATTAATTGGGAATTTCCTAGGAGCCTACTAATTTCCTAACTTATTGTCTATAGATTGCAAAACCTATAGTTTTTAATAAACTCTGATTATAAACTTTACCTTTAGATGTAAAACATTTGTGTAAATACTATTGTAGTACTAGACAATAGGTTGTATAAAATAGATATTTTGTAAAACTCTATCACATGTTTGATTATTAACAGGTGCTAGAACAAACGTTTTAAATTGGTTGAGTTGTGTACGCCTTATGTGAATTATATCTACGGTAGCAGCAGTGAGTCAGCTTCTATCTTAGATTAGTTTACACGGTAGGATTATTATGACTCTTCCTCTTCGGGGTGTGACATTTATTACTACCTATGAATGGATGTACTAATGTGGCTTATTTACGTATGTGTGAATATGCATGAAAATGATCTTGTATGTGATACCACTATATGATTCACTATAGTGAACTTCTATAGTCGGTTGTGCTCAGATTACATCTATAATGTGCCTCATTGTGTGCTTGGTTACTCGGTGGCAAAGGTTCTCGTCTGGTTAGGCCATGCTTATGCTTGGATTGTGTCCATGAAGGTAGTTCATACTAACAAACACTCTTTAATGTTGGTTATGCTTGATTGCTTGGTTATTGTTTACTTAGGTACTATGCTTGATATGTATATATTTCAAGTTTAATGTTTGTTAGATTGCATGCATTTCATGGCATTGCATGAAAACGACTTGTAAATTAAATTTTACAACGTGCTTAGTTCTTACCAGTTTACAAAGCTTAGGTATGTATAAAGTTAATTTTATTATTGTTGTTTTACTCCCAAGCTGTACATTTAGTTACTTGATTATGCATTAATAATATCAATTTGCTTTGTTAGTAGTATATCATTTGCAGTTTGCTTAATTATGGATTAATACTTTAGATCTACTCAGATTGTGGACTACCATTATGGTTTGCTCAATAAGATACCAACATTTATTATATACATTAGCATAGCATACCTAATTTAACCAATCTTTATGAGAGGATTGTTTGATATACCTACTTTATTTATAATTATTGTTGTTTTCTCTAGTTACTTAGCTCGACTAGCTAAGGGAATAAAGCGTATAAAGTGTTTTAATGTATGAACCAAGTATAAAAGGACCATCCTAGTAAAGGGAAACTTGAGAGCACATAAGAAGAAGACTAAAGCATTTGTGGTTTCTTTAATAGCATAGTTTAAAAATAAACAATAACTCAAGTATACCCTTTTGACTTTATGTAGCTCTTTCGAATATAAATGAAAAGAAATATTAGTAGGTTTTTAATATGTAGCTATGTTCTGATTCTGTTAAGAAGTAATGGACTAATGAGGAAGGTCGTTGACCTACTTGTGTTAAAAGTGATTCAATTTAAAAAATTAGAGTCATCAATGTAACTTCTAAAATTTTCATAAATGATTAGTGTAAGAAAAAAGAAAAGTAATTAAAAAGGAAAAAGTACACAAACGTTTCATCTATACAACTACATATATCTTGGCAAAAATAAAAAAATAAAAAAACCTTCTAAATGGTTACTTATTTTTGATTGCTTCAAAGAAATAAAACAATGGAAATAAAAGAAGATATAATCCAATCTACATAAAAATGTGAATACAATGAAGTAAGATTGCTTGCAATTGATCAAATTTCTTATGATATTTATAGTAGAGTTGATTATAATTTAGTCAAGTTCAATCTATTTGAATGGATTATCAATTAAGGTCAAATTTTATACCACTTTGGTCTTATAAGTTCGAAAATCTTATCAAAATTAAGTCAAAATTTAATATAAATTGAATGTCATTCATTTCAAATTGACTTTGGGTTTCATTATAAATTTAGCTAAAGCAATATAATTTTACCCAAATAATCAAATCTTACTTAGGATATATGAGCTTGATTTAAGCTCTTTGTTTAACACTTCAAAGTCAAATGCTTACAAATCAATCAATACCTATCACTAGAAGTGTCTATTCTTCTTTTTCTTTTTCCACCTCCTTTGAGACTTCTTGAGCCAACTTTCCTCTATTTATATCCTCATCCTCTTTACAACCAAACCCCACATCTCTCTCTCTCTCTCTCAGATTGTAAGTGTAGTACTAAGCAAAGCATGGAAACATTAATCCTTACGAACACAAAGACAAATGGTTCAGCTTGTACCCCATCTCCTTCACTTTCTTTACCATCTTCTCCAAATACTCCAACTATTGTAATGAGTCCATGTGCGGCTTGTAAGATATTGAGGAGAAGATGCGCCGAGAAATGTGTCTTGGCACCATATTTCCCTCCTACTGAACCTGCCAAATTCACCATAGCTCACCGTGTCTTTGGAGCTAGCAACATCATCAAATTCCTTCAGGTTTGTTACCACATCAACGTGCCTTCTAGCCTCGTTTAAAAATTATGCAGAAATATTTACACATTTTCGTACGTTAATCTTAAATCTTTTATAAACTATAAATCAATACTTTTGAAATTACATAATTTCCTTATTAAACAAGATGCCAAGATGGAAGAATACACTTTTTAGAGAAGCCTTTGTTGGTATTTCAACCCAACCACACACATAGATATACTTGTGTGTCTGTATAATTGAGTTGCTTTGGGGTCCCTAGACTTATTAAAAAAAAAAACAAAGAAAATCCCATAAATTGTTTACTAGTGCCATGTTTTTGTACATAAATTATACTATCATACTACTCCACATAATAATAGATAAATAGACCACTATTTTAATAACACTCTCAATTGAAAAGTCAGTACATAGAATAAGTGAAAACTATGTAAAGGTTTATACAATTTCACTTTATCTTATATATCATATCTTTATTGAAAGGTATTGTTACCTTACACGATGCAATGATCCGATGACTAGACATCACGCGTGATTCATTGATTTATCAAGGATGTTGGAGGATTCACACCTTTGCGGGCTTTGCATAACGAACTCGGATCCCAGTTTTAGGATTTGACATATGGTCGTGATGGCATGTTGACTATCGTTGTGTTCACTGTTTTCGTGTAGGAAAAAAGGTTTTATCAACTGTTGGGATATCTGCACATATATAGAAATTATAAAAAGACGAAATCCGCACTTAATTAATAGTTGAGGAGGATCATTTACAATTATCTCCTTTTTCTTTTCTTTTTTTTTTGTTTCCTTTCTTTTTTTTTTTCATTGAAATTATTTTATTGACTGAAATAATGAAGGCTTTCCACTTTTTAGGAATTACCGGAATCGAAGAGAGCTGATGCCGTAAGTAGCATGGTGTACGAGGCAAGTGCAAGGATTAGAGATCCCGTTTATGGTTGTGCAGGAGCGATATGCCAACTTCAGAAGCAAATAAGTGAACTCCAAGCACAGTTAGCCAAGACAAGGGCTGAGCTTGTTAACATGCAGTGCCAACAAGCAAATCTTATGGCCATGATATGCATGGAAATGGCTCAATCTTCCCAGCTACCACTCGAGCAATCATCAATAACTGGCGACTTCATTGACGTGCCTCAGAACTCTCTAATGAGCACTTCCGGCCTCCTTGACGACAGTTATAACCTGAGCTCATTGTTATCGGAACCTCTTTGGTCATGATAATAATGTGGGGATTTATGTATAAAGATCCTTTTAATGGATGTTCCCAGACATTCATTTGCATTTTAGTGAAATGTAGTCATTAAAATGGTGTTTTGACAAATTTTTCCAAAGAAATCTTCGCGTTTCTAAGCTGTTTCAACATGTAGTTTAGCACCAAGAGGAGAAGCAAAAGAGCAAACAATTATGAATTTTGGGCCCCTAATAGATGTAAGGTACCAAATGCAATGAGGTAGGATCGATTGGTCCCATTGCTCATATTAAGTAGACGTTTAGTTGGATAGATATATTTGCTCCCTCATGTAAAATGTAATATATTGGATAGAGACTAGTGAAATTTCCTATTTTTTTATGCAAATAATTGAGCCCTTAAGAGACTTTATGGTACCTGTCGATATCATTGCTTAAGATTGATGCTTCATGACCTTGTCGTTTAAACTTTATTGACCAACCTAACATCAATGTTGTTTGCTAAGGACTAAGATGACTTTTATGTAAGCGTAAGCTAACACTTGGTATGTTTTGGTATCATCTTATGTTTGCTTTAGTCGAAAAGATCTATTATTAACTATATTCATAAACATTTGTTTAACACCTGAAAAGTATACACTATTTATAATAAATGTTTTATCATATACCGCAAATGCTACATACTATGTAATTGTAGCAGGATGCTACAAGAACTCAATATGTATAAATTAGTCTTTTTATCAGAATTGTGGGTATCGATTAAGTTTACTCTCTCCAAATATATAAATTTATCAAATTACTTGCAGGCTTTAAAGGGAAAAGAACAATATTTAAATACTTAAATGCGTAAAATATTTCTAATAGCTTTCACGGCATATTACTTTGGTGTATACTGAACCTACAAGACCAATCCACTCATGACTTGGTAAGCTTATATACCTGTCTCTCAGAGCCATCACTCTGCCATGAAAGAGTTGGAAGCTCAGGCATAAACACCTGACCAATCCTTTTAATCAACAGAAAACATCACGGTAATGTTGATTTGTTTAGCTTGTTTGATAATCGAATTGGCGGGTTACACACATTTAACCCGCAAATTAGAGCGGATTAGGTCAAGCCAATTCAATTAATCTATTAATTCTTATTTTTTAATAGGTCCAAGTGAGATGTTGCGTATTAACCCATTTTATATAATATTTATTTATTCATTATCATTATCATTTTTTTTTATAGTAACCACCTTATATAGATTATTTATATTTTTGAAATATATTATGATGTTATTATAATATCATTATCTTTTTTGTAAAATCAATCATTATTAGACATGACAAAATTTCAAGGGCTAAATTGAGGAAAATTAAAAAAAAAAAAGTAAGTTGAAAAGATCCATTTCTCTTTATATATTCAATCCACTTGATTTTCTATTTATTGTCAAATTATCCTAAAATGGATAGAGAGTAATGTTATAGTTAATTATATCCAAAAGAACAAAAAAATAATTGCCTATTCTTTTAAAATATATTAATACTTATTTTGTAATGAGATGATATATTGATCCGTTTAACCCATTATATCCTTAAACATGCTAGATTGCAGGATTGACTTAAAATTGGTAATTTATGTTATTATGTCGTATCTTGTTTTCATTTTCAAATGGGTTTATGTTAAAAAAATTTTAATCCATAATATGACTTATTTATTAATTGTGTATAAATACCTCAACCTGTGACCTACTGTATCTCATATTCAAGTTGGGTTTGTTTTTCACCTTTTTAAATTATATATTAATTTATTTAAAGTTACATTTTAAGCTAATATTGGTTACTTATCGATAAAATTCTTTTAAGATGCCCTATTTAATTAAGTACTTTCCTTTTTTGAGGTGTCATATATACTATTAGTACTAGAATACAATGTATACAGATATTTAATCAAATAGGTTATTGCTCATTTTTGGTAAGCAATAATTAATTATTAATTACTTATTAGTTCTCTAAAGATCCAAATAATTTTGAAAGATGGGAAAATTTTTTAACTAGTATACTAATTATTGTTTCATAATGATTATACCACTCTTAAGGAACTTTGTTTAGAAAAGTTCATGATGACAAGCTTTACAATCTAAATCCTCCAAATACTGATTCTGGTTTTAGCATATATTAAATTCTA
The DNA here is from genome assembly GCA_024138005.1 of Lumnitzera racemosa. Classification (NCBI taxonomy): domain Eukaryota; kingdom Viridiplantae; phylum Streptophyta; class Magnoliopsida; order Myrtales; family Combretaceae; genus Lumnitzera; species Lumnitzera racemosa. Next base: position 37,962,063 of record JAMXBC010000006.1, on the reverse strand, counting down.
TGTAAGCTTCACAATATGGTCTTGATCAATTTAGTTTAATTTACCTGGTTTGTTAAGTATTATAAAACAATTTGCAAGAAAAAAGAAAAAGAAGAATTTTAATACGTTTATGTACTTTTCTATATGAGGTCTTAAATAAAATCAACAACAAAAGCGAAGAGTGAATATTGATTTCTTCTCATAGTTCCTCTCTTGTTAATGTAGTGATACAATACTCATGCAATAATGCTTACAACAACTTGTAGCTATTGTTGGCTTTTGTTACTTAATCTGTGTAGAACCTTAATTAGAGTTAAATTAGCAATTCTTTTTAAATTACAGAAAAGATGATTTCTTAGAAGAAGAAAACTTACTTGAGAAAAAGAAATGGTACGATTGCATGGATATGAAAGTGAGATAAAGAGGGAAGAAAACCGTGACTTGATTTTTTTATATTTTGCTTTTGATATATTTTTTTAAACTTTTGTTTTATATTGCTGCATCGATGGAGAAAATAAAAAATACAACTAAGAATGAAAATATAATTTAATGTTAAATGAGTTCATGGGTCAAATTTAGACTTATTTATGGAATCTATTTATTTAAACAAATCTGTAAACATGTTTGATCTCCTAGATATAAACATAAACATAAATTTAGTTATGTTTAAATAGGTTTGACCTATTTAGGTTTTATATTGATTTTCATAGAGTAACTTATTTAAATCGTATCATATCAAGTCGTCTTTGGATTTATTGTGTCAAAGTCTTTGATTACCAACCTTAGATTAACTTGTCTAATTTGCCCACTCATGATAGTGTTTGAGTAGGGTTTTAATTCGTCTGACTGACTTATAACGCTCTATATACATCAACATAGCAAGTGTTAGACCTAATATTATAATTAGGCGTATATAGGGAATTTCCCCTCTACAAACCTATTAAATTCACTCCTTGCAGCCATTGACGACATATACGAAAGTGATATAAGATAAGTACTAAAAGATTACGATGGAATTCTTTTGTGCTAGACATGTGGCCTAGTTCATAGTGGTAGCTAGCCATTGAGTCTTGGAAACACAATCACGTCTCTATAATAATATAGGAAAATAGCATAGAAAGTTTTCCTTTGGCTAAAAAAAAGAACTTCAAATTGACCGCCACCCATTTTCGCCAGTAACATGTACCGTAGGTTTAATCTCATTATTTTTTCCCGTGATACACTTGTTTATACTCTCTAAAGCTGCAGCTTCGTTTGGACTACAGATATCTAGTAATTAGACCTTCTACAACCTCATCTATCGTGCTTGCCACATTGTAGTCTAACTAATCTGTGCTTATTGGATTGCATTTTAGCTTCTCCATCAAATAGATTATGATCTACCTAAATTGATCAAATATAGGCGGCATAGAGCATAAAGATTACATCTTACAACTAAGTCTATAGTGACAGAGGCAAAAACCCTATAATAGTCATTATGAGATTCATGACACGACCTAACACTCTTAATACTTCCATCAAATACATATTCGACAATGGCATATACTTTAAACCTACATCTTAACAAATTGGAACAACAAAAAGTCTACTCATAAGGATCTAACTCAATGATCACTGCGTCTTCAATTTGATTACATTGTCTTAGCCTAATACTGTAATCTATACCATCCCACAATAAATTAAGAAATATAACAAGTCAAATTAAAAAAAAAATCACTAAGACCATTGTTGAATCTGAGGAAATGAATATTCTACGTATGTAAGCCGGGAACGCTTGCTGATTCTTAGAATTCTACTAAAAAGAAAAATACAATAAAATCGTTGTGGAATAGACTCTTTGGAAGTAGTAAAGCAATTAACATATGATATTTGTCCGAACGAATACCCTGGTGTAATAATTTAAAAGTAGGGCCGTTCTCCCGCAGTTTGAGGAGACCCAAATTTTTCACAATTATTGGGAGTCAATACATCTAATTTGTTGTTTTGTTTATCTAAACTCGTCGGTGAGCATTGATGTTTATTGTTAGCAGGTTCTTTTTCCAGTTCTGCATTTGACTTTGTTGATTTGATCTAAAATTATTTAAAATGGAACGATTAGGGCAAACTGCGATTACAACCTAATAATACAGACATGGACTCTCAAAACTCTCTGCTTTAATCTTGCAAATACATTTGTAAACATACATGTACTACTCAATCCTCACTAAAACTCTTTTACTGCTTTTAGCAAGGACTTAGGAATTTTAGCAAACGGATCGAGAGTTTGCTTATGTTTTCAAAGACATGGAAATATAAAGTCACATCTTGAGAGTTAATGAGATCTATGGATACTTGATAATATTTAGTAAATTCCCGGTTAGTTCAATTTTGGCCTTTATTTTTAATTATCAACTGCAAATTCCTAGCCCGGCCTGGGTGAAGTTCTATATTCGACTTTAATTCTTACCCATGTTTCCTAAGGCTATGTTTGGGAAGAGATAAAGAATTAGGAGGGATGGAAAATGGAAGGAATGAATTAGGAAGTAAAGAAAATGGAAGGAAAAAAACAGTATATGTTCTTCTTTGGTTTGAAGAAAAGAATGTTAATGGAATGTTTTTTTAAATAATATTTTAAACTACTAAATTACTATATTATCCTTAAAAAATGACAAGATTTTAAAAAATAAAAGTATAATTGAAATTTCAATTACTTTTAATCTTAAATCACTCCACTTTAAAGAGAAAAAAAAAAATATGGACCATACGGAAAGCTTTTCCTCCTAGATCCATCCATTCCACTTTTCTTCCATTTCCAAACAAAAATAAATGTATTTGTTTTCCTTCCACTTGTCTTCCCCTCCCAATTCCATTCTCCATCCCAAACATATTGTAAAGGAAAACTCAGAAAATTTGTCAATATTATTCGAAAACAAAGCTGGCAGAGGAGCACGATGCTCTGCTCTCCATGGCACTTACATGAAGATATTCTTTTACAGATTCTAGAGTACCAAGCTATGGAACTTTACATTGAAATAGGAGTCCACTCATGATATCCAAAAAAAAAAACAAAAAAAAGGGATAAATGTGGAGACAATGAGGGTATAATTAATGTCCTTATAAAGATAGTAAGCCATTATTTTGCTTAATAAATGTTTACGAAACCCTAGGTTTCTTGTACTGATGAATCCATATTTCTTGTTATTACATCATTACCGTTTCTTAAGATGTCATTTGTGGAGACATTACGCGTTAACTCTGTCAATATCATTAGGAAAAGATGCTTCTTTCCTGTTGAATTTTGGTCATAGAGAAGAATTTTAGCAACATCTCGTAGGGACCCATTTCAGAAGGACAATATTCCCAACTGCATCTCTTGGTCTCTTATAGATCGGCAACATGATAAATACTCCACGTGTCAATGTTATGGCTTCTTAGTTCTTAGTCCTTCCATGGGCTAAAGAATTAAAAGAAAAATTACATATTGTGGTGCTATTATCCTGGTTTAATAGATCGGGTTTATTTAAGATTATTCCATTTTATATATACTGATGAAGGGTATTTATATGCTATGTATTGTTCCTCTCTTTTAATTTTTTTTTTTCTGTATAGATTATACCATCACACTCAAACTGGTGATAAGGTTAATTAATGCTATATTTGTGCTGTGCTTACATCTTGAGTTCACATAAAATTTTGGTATGGAAGAAAGTTTAGGAAATAATTGGACAAATGTTAAATCAAAACGTTAAAATTTTAACAATTTTTTCTTTCAAATTCTTATTGTGGTTTAATTATTTATTATTATGATTTTTCTTAGTCTTTGATTAGGATTACTTTAGCATAACTGAGAGCAATAATAAGTTAAAAGGTAGCATAGTAGGCTGGATTGGGGATTGAATTTGGGTCGTGTATACAAGAGTTTGACTAATTTTCGCAAGTGCCTAAGTGATCAAATCCAACTGGAGTAAAACTCCTTGTACTTGTCCTTAATTTTCTTTTTCTTGGTGTGTGAGACCCACATAGGCCCTTGAGGAAATGTTCGAGTCGGGGTTGGATCACATTAGTTTTATCAGGATATACGAAAGCAGTTTTAATTAAATGCTACGTATATGTGTCCTTAGCTTCTGTTGTTTTTCTTTTCTCTTTCCTTTTTTTTTTTCCTATTGTTTAGAGTATATTAAGGTAGGGAAAATTCTGCAATTAGAGGATGAATGAGTCAAATTTAAACAGAGGATTAAACTTTTTATTTGTTCAAATATGGTTTAGTATAATGCGGTTAAATTGAGTGGCATGATACTTTAAATGTATAAAACATTCACCTTCCGATATGTAATTTTTAATCTTTACTCCATTATGACGTCATCTTTTGTATACACTATTTTAATAATATTTATCTTTTATTTATACCATTTAATAATATGCATCATCAATTTACGCCACTTTAAAAATATTTATTCTCTATTTAAACCATCTAAATATTACATCCTTTATCCAAACCTGACTCCTAGTGTTTATTTCCATGTATACTTTTCCCCTTATTTTATGCATTTAGTTTGAAGATAGAACAGTATCAACAAAAACCACTTAGGTTTAGTGACCGTCTCAAAAGTTCATTGTCTTAGTTATTCTTAAAGGAAAATAAAAAGAAAAGAAAAATAGTTCACTATCAGTTCTATATTTTTACTTTGCTGGATGCAAGATCACGTTATTATCACCACGTTGATTCTGATCAAATAAACATTATAGTACTTGTGGAAAACTAGTTATTAGAGACAGTATGGGTGGTCATCATGCTTTATTGCAATTACCTCATAGTTTGTCCTATGCATTCTATGTGATGTTACAAAGGAATTTGCATTCTGCAGTTTCTGGGAGTATTGTGATACTTCTAGGCCATTAGAATGTCCCATGTTATTTTACGTTGAGTAATTACATTTTACAAGTAATAGTCTTTTTCCTCATTATAGCTTACTCGATGTAATTTTATTTACACCAGAGTAGACATTACAATTTAAATTCTGAATTTCAAGAAAAACCCACCACATAACAATTTCTGCAAAAGTATTAAGGTTTTAGATGGGATGTTAGACACCAATCTTGGGGTGACCTTTCATTTTTATTTTTATTCTTATTTTTATCTACTTACTTTTTTTTTTTTTCAAAGCCTTCATGATCAAGCTATTGTTCTTAAGTCTCGATGGTCAAGAGGGGATAACATCAATTCCTGCGACCTTGCTCGGCAATCTTTGAATATCTACATCTAGTGAAGTCTCCGTCTCTCATTCTTGTCCTCGTACAATTACGATAAGTTGATAAGAACAATGTGACTTGTAAGTTCTAAATCCTTGGAATTGAATTCTTCAATTTTATTACCTATTAGAATTTCGTGCATTGAGAACTGTTCAAAGCAAAGTTTCATCATTTATCGTGAATCCTCTATGAAATCTTATAAAATTTCCAATTTTTTGAAATTAAACAATTGAAAGACTATAATAAATACCTAATGCTATCATAACATTCCAAACCAAAAGTAGTTAATTGTAAAACCAATAGATATTAATGGATTTTTTACTAGTCACTTGATTCAAAAGTTTTTAACCAGTGTCTATATGTTATTCAGTACTTAATACCGATTTCATTATACAATCCATATGAGACTAGACTTTATTGGGAATCACAATATCTACCCTTAAACGCTAGCGACATTCCTCACCCTCTCTTCTCCAAAATCGATCAAAATAAGCCTAATAGCTTTTGTCTTGGTTTGTTTTGAATTTTTCACCTACTAGTAAGAGATTGGTTGTGATACCACTTGTAATGCTCTTAGGTAAAAGGGGTTATAGCTAAACTAACAAATACTAATAAACTTTTTTTTAACTATTTTGTCTAAAAGTTTTTAATTAATGTTGACATATTATCTACCACTTAACCTTTATAAACCAATACTAATTCCCTTAAACAATCCAAATGGGACTATATTTCATGGAATATCACAGCTATATGGTAGAAAAACACAAGCCTTAAAAACCATTAATTAGAATGTACAATATTTTTTCAAATAAATCAATACATTTCATTAACAAATGAAGAACGTACAAGATTGGTTTACACAACAAATCATAAAAAACCAAGAGTCGACAAAAAGCTTGACATAGAAGTACATTCAAAATGCTCTATACAAGCTTAACATAAAATAAAATCTGGTTGGCTAATGAGATAGGAAGTGAAATTTGTCTCCTTAAATAGACGTTGTTTCTTGTACGCCAGATGCAGTATACTATTATTGCTATTGTTATTGTCTATGATTTTATGATGGTTGGCTTTAAGTTTGTTGTTGCGACAAGGCCATTAGTAGGGCCTTGCTAAGAGGTGTAAGAAGAAGGACAATGTACGACGAGACATATCTATGCCTAAACCAAATAAGAGAACTAATAGTTGAAAAACAGAAGGGGGTATGTAATTTAGGGGCATGTCTGCAAAGGTAACAAGTGACAGAAGAGGTAATTCCTCAATGGAGCATACAGTCTAAGTCTAAAGTTTCCTAAGCCATGCTAACTATAGAAAAAATTCATGTCTTAGTATAGTTGTGTTCCATTCTACCTTATGTCATGGTGTAAGAAGAAACGATTAAGCTATGAACTTATAGCCTCATTTTATGGTATAAGAATGCACTAAAGAGGAGCCCAGTATAAAACATCGGGTTGTTGCGAGTTCGAGTGAATGGAGTGGGGAATGATGAGATTATCTCATAGAGGACCCTTGGGTAAGCTTCGTTTGGTACCATCCATGAGGGAGCATAATCTTGCATTTGTAGGTAGACTAGAATTTGCTCTATCTTGTGCATTATATAGTTAATCCACTAGATCTCTTAATAACCAAAAATTCAACCAAATTGAGATAGCGAGTGATACAGATCATCGGGAAGGGATGATATGTGGCTACTGATATAACATGAGCCGAAAAAGGTGGGTCCAAATGGTAAGATGGTTCAAGAGATAGATAATAGTTGAATGTTGAGTAGGAGTCCTTGTGATCCAATGGTGAATATGACTCATCAATGCTTTACATGAGCTCGAACTATACATGATATGATGTAGATGTGTAATATGAGGTTGCTCACCACTAGTTGGTGCTCAATGGTTTAGATAAGAGCTCTTCAAAGTCTTCGTCCTCAAGAAGAAAACATAAGCTCAAGAAGGAAGAATAATGTTTGAAATTCAATATTATTCATGTTATGGTCATTACATATTACAAGTATTTATATGTCCCAATTAAGGTAAGTCATAGGTTGATGTAAACTACAAAAAAAGATTTTTACTAAAAAAGGAAAAGTATGTAATTTAGAAGGATAAATCCGTAATCAAATGGAAAGGAATATTCTTGTATGGATTGTATGGATATTAGAGAAATAGGGTATGTGTCAACTATTTATTCTATGGTCCTAATGATACTACTTTGCTGGGTAAAGTTGATTCGGGTAGAGCAGGTTAAGTCGAATGCTCGATAGTTTGGCTAATTAAGGCTTAGGAAGGGTTGGTCCGATATATGCCCATTCTTCAGGTCGGCCTTGATTGATCAGCTTGGAAATGGGGCAATTTGGCCTTAGAGATGTGTCAGCTTTGCAGCAAGTAGGTTCAGTGCTTAGCCTTGGGTTAGTGTATTGTAAAGACGTTAGGTAGGCAATAAGTTGGGCATCTTAGGGGCTTCTTCAATGAGATGGAGAACAGAGTACCTTGGTAAGTCGAGATGGAGAATGCATTATTCTTCGAAGTTTAACTCCCCTTGGATAGCTTAGCAAACCATATGTATGAGCTATCAAGTTCGGGAGCGAGTGATTGGTTCGTAATCCCCATTATCTCCTCCGGGTTGTTTAACATTTAGGATCAAATCTAGCTTGGCTTCTTGTTGCTCATCTTCAAGAACATACAAATGGAGGTCAGCAATATTAAAGGAGTCTAACTCTTTAAGCACTTTAAACGGTCAATTAGCTCTAAGAGATAACTTACTCTTTCTTAAACTTAGGAATTGATCCTTACTGAGGTGGATCTAGACTAAATCATTAGGTTGGAATTCTTTATCCTTTCATCCTTTGCCTAACCTTTCAACCTAAGTGGCAGCTCGGCTTAGTTGCTTTACTAACTTTTAGTACATCGTCTTGATGGGTTCTGACTTATTATCAGTGGACCAATCTTTTGGTTAGCTTGGTAGTAGTGTTTGATCCAGTGGAAACTTAGGGTAAAATCTATGGGCGACTTCAAATTAAGATTTGCTTATAATGCTATGCATGGTTTTGTTATAGGCAAACTCAATTATGGGTAGGCACACATCCCAATCAGTCAGGTTTTGCCTAACAGTGACTTTGAGCATAGTTCCTAATGTTCTATTGATAACCTCCGTTTGTCCATCTATTTGAGGTTGATAAGTCATGCTAAATAGCAGCTTCATTCCAAGTCACTTCCATAAGGTTCTCCAAAAGTGGCTCATGCATTTCGAATCTCGATTAGGGACAATTGTTTTGGGCACTCTACGGAGCTTGACAACTTCCGGTAAGAAAAGAAAAGACATAGCCAAAGCATTATTAGTTTAGGAACAGGGTAAGAAGTATGCTAGGTTGCTAAATCAGTTAACAACCACCATAACAGAGTCCTTCCCTTGGGATGTCCTTGGCAATTCTAACATAAAGTTCATGGTTAGCTTGAACTATAGTTTGATCGAGATTGGGTAAGGTAAATATTGCCCATGCTTAGCTCAACTCTTAGCCCTTCTATAAGTAGCACATCTTTCCAATAGGACTTGGACATTTCTTATCATTCTTGGCTAAAAGAATGTAAAGGCTAGTACTTCACAAGCTTGGTGCTTGCCAAAATGTCCAGATAATCCTCCCTTATGCACTTTGTGTACTTACAATTGTTGTATGGAATAGGTTGGGATACATAGTCTTCTTAATAGGAATCAGCCTACGACGATTCCCAGGCCAAGGATGACATGTTAGGATCTAAGGCTAACCAATAAGATGTTGAGGCTTCCAAAATCTTACTGAGGTTGTATTAATAGTAAAAGGCCAAGGGATACTGGTAGCATTGGTAATCGACTTATCGTTTGTTGAGAAGTCGAGAGACCATACAGCCGAAGCCTCAAGGCTATATATCCACTTAGTACGGCATGGATAGATTAGTGCTGACTAATCATAGAACTTAGCAACTATGGGCCGACATTTTAGGTATCTCAACTAAGCATTGCAAGACTTTAGGGGTTCCTATTTAGACTCGGACATCCAGTCATCAACTTCGCCCAATTCAGATCCTGCTTTTTCTAGGACAGCCCAAATGACTACATATCAACTTCTTCTACTAAACGCACAGTTTTGTATTCTTGTACATATTTCTTTGTTTTAATTATGGGCTCATTTTTTAGGGTTTAAGGCTTTGTATATTATTTATAGTTTTGTCACTTAGGTTTTAGCACCTGCTATAAATAGCAACATTTAGAAGCAGCTAGATAGTGAAGAATATATATACAGTGATTACGCTGGGGACTTCATTCTTTTGAGTAAGGTTATTCTTAAGCTCTTAGAGCTTGCATTTGCTGGATTATTGAGTGTTGATTAACTCTTTAATCTTTCTTGTGTTCTTATCAATCTTAACCTTAAAATTATGGTGAGCCTCTCATTTTAGCTAGTTAGTGAGTTGCATCTAACCCTCATTTGAATCTTGAGTGACATTTAGTGTTCGTAAATCATATCAAACTCTATTTCAAGCTTAACCCCTAATTGTGTTTATGATCATTCTATAGCATAGTAAGTTATTCATGTTCTTAGAAGTAATTTTTAGGTTATTACTAGTTGCATTTTGTTGTGGTAGTCTTTGTGGAATTGTCTTAATGGTGGTTCTAAGTTGAGTATAGTTGAGTATATCACATGTTTGTTCAATTTTCTCTGGAAATTACTCTACGGACGAGAATGTTTGAAGATAATGCCAATTACAATGGAGATAATCTTCGTGGAAGTTTAAGGAGACGTATTGAAAACTTAGAATGTCAAATTTAGAATCTCATTGACTTTATTCAAGAGCTTACTGGTTTAGTCAAAGGCTGTAGACGTGTTAAGTGAGGTGAAAGAAGGGAATAGACACCCACCAGTATAAGTGGTTCCAATGAGCTTGATAATGATGAGTGATAGTTGAGAAGAGCTACTGAGCTAAGAAGAAGAGAAAACCAACTCGAGCTAAGAAGAGGCAACGATAAAAGTATTGATGTCAAGAACTTGGGAAACCGAAGAAGAAAGCTAAGGCCAAGAAGAAATATGGTTGAGCAGAGCTCCAATAGAAGTGGCCAATCCAAGATGAACCAACTAGCTCAGAATGCTAGGGATGAACCCTGAACACCTGGTCGAGGACTTAACAATATAAAGCTTAAGCACTGACTTTCAGTGGAAGTTGTCATCCTGAAAAGTTCTTAAATTGGGTTCCTTGAGTCTAGAAGTTGTTTAAATGCTATGAATGCGATGATTGGACAATGGTTAAGTTGGCTTCATTATCCTTTATTGAATATGCAAGCCTTTGGTGAGAAAAGTTAGTGGCTAAGCGAGATGTTGAAGGAGAAGAACCAATTAGAAATTGGAGACTTATGAAAAGATTAATGAACCAATGCTTTGTACTTACATACTTCAAGTAAGAGATGCTCTATACTTTCCAATACTTGAGGCAAGGTTAAAACACTGTTTAAGAGTATCTGCAAGAGTTTAAGATTTTAATGATGAGATATGAGATTGTTGAATTACAGGACCATGCCATTGCTAGGTTTCTAAGTGAACTCTAAGATGACATTGCTAATATAGTTAAATTGCAGTTGTTTAACTCATTGGATGAGCTAATCAATCTGGCATTGAGAGTAGAAAGACAGAGGAGGAGAAGGCATCAGAGGCCAACTAACTGACCTCAATAAGTTAGCCCTAAACTAGAGAGGTATGCTGAGAGAAGAAGATGGAGAAAGGTAAGTCTAGTCAACTGGATCAGGCCTAGACAAAGAAGGTAGAGAATGAGAAAGTACCTACCACCAAGGCTTAAGAAGTTAAATGCTTCAAGTGCTTAAGCTACGGGTATATTGCTTCTTAATGTCCAAATAAAAGGGTCATGAACGTAAAGGGTGAAGGACTTAAAGCTCAAGTAGAGAGTCAAAGTGACAAGATTTCAGGAGATGAATTGATAAAAGAAAATGTCTAAATTGATAGAAGAAAATGTCTTTGTTGATAATTTGGATGAAGTCTTATCCATGAAAAGCCGACTTGAAAACAAATCTCGGACAAAGGGAAAATTTATTTCATATTTGATGTTTAGTGAATAGGAAGACCTGTTCCCTAGTCATTGACGGAGGAAGCTGAATTAACGTCATTTCTACCCAGCTAATAGAGAAGATGAAGATGTTAACCTATTCGCATCCTCAACCTTATGGATTGAAATGGTTTAATGATAATGGTATGGTTATAAAAGAGCTCAAATAGCATTCAAAGCTGGGTAATACGAGGATGATACTGACTTTGATGTAGTGCCTATGAATGCAGTAAATTTGCTTCTTAGTCGACTATGGAAAGAGCTATTACTTGAGCCTCATGAGCGTTGAGGAAATTTAGAGCCATTCGACACCCATGGTGAAGAGAAAAGGGAAGATAAGTTTTTTCAACGTCCAGGCCCATGCTCATTATTTAACGTCAATGACAACTTCTTTTCAGACCTATGACAATGATAGGAATCAGCCTACGATGATCCTCAAGTCGAGGACAACATGTCGGGATTTAAGGCCAATTAATAAGATACCGAGGCCTACCAACTCTTATCGAGGCTGGACTAATAGCAAAAGGCCGAGGGATACTGGTACCACTCGGCAATCAGTTTGTTGTTTTCCGAGAAACTGAGAGACCATACGATCGATGCCTCAAAGCCATAGATCCACCCGGTATGGCATGGAGAGATTAGTGCTGACTAATCATAGAACTTGGCAAGGGTAGGCTAACCTTTTAGGTATCTTGACCAAGTACTACAAGACTTCAGGGGTTCCTACCTAAACATGGACATCTAGTTGCTGACTTTACCCAGTTTGGATCTGCTTCTTCCAAGATAGCCCAAATGACTGCATGTCGACTTATTTTACTAACTCACAGTTTTGTATTGTTATACATATTTTCTTTATTTTAATTATGAGTCTATGCTTTAAGGTTTAAGGAATTGTATATTATTTATAGTTTTGCTGCTAGGGTTTTAATACCTACTATAAATAGCAACATTTGTAAGCAGTTAAATAGTGAAGAATATACATACAGTGATTACACTGAACTTTCCTCTTTCGAGTAAGGTTATTATTAAGCTCTTAGAGCTTGCATTTACCGTATTGTTGAGCCTTGATTAACTCGTTAATCTTTCTTGTGTTCTTATTATTCTTGACCTTAAGATTGTGGTGAACCTCTCATTTGAGTCACTTAGTGAGTTGCATCTAACCTTCGTTTGAATTTTAAGTGACATTTAATGTTCGTGAGTCATATTGAACCCTATTTTGAGCTCAACCCCTGATTGTATTTATATCTTAATGCGTGATATCCATACACATTTATTATCAAAACCCTCATTTTACTTCCTGTTTTTCATGCCTACTTGAACCCCAACTACTTATTCTAGTTCCAGCCCATTGCGTACAATTCGAGACATAACACTTTTCTTCCTGTGCAGGTATTTGTCCTCTTTGTGATAGTTATCAAGTGTTTAACCATCTTCACATTGTACATAAATGGGTCCAAAGTGTAAATCCTTAGCATATAAGTCCTATATCATAGAGAATCCAAGTGACCTAGTTTGTATCTTGATCAAGAGGGCATGTCGTCTTCATAGGGCACCGGCTACTACATTGTTCTTACCGTTCTTGTACTTGACGACACACGAAAATCCTTCCATAAATTTAATCCAATTGTCTTGCTTCCTGAAAACTTAGGCCGACTCTTCAAATATCTTAAGATTTATGATTGGTGTAGTTTAGAAATTCTTTGTGTAACGAATAATGTTGCTAGACAATTAAAGCTCAGATTAAAAAGTAGAACTCCTTATCATAGATAGAGTAATTGAGCATTGCTCCTCTAAGCTTCTTATTAAAATAGGCAATAGGTTGGCTCTCTTACATCAACATGGCTCTTATGCTTAGTCTAAATGCATTACATTCCGCTTCAAATACTTTGTTAAAGCTTGGTAGAGCTAAGATTTAGGTAATAGTCATCTTCCCCTTCACCTCCTTAAAACTCCTCTACTCTTTTTCTCCCTACCTGAACTCTACTTTTGCTTCAATAGCTCGGTGAATAGGGCCATAATAGTACCAAAATTTTTTATAAATCAACGGTGGAATGATGTTAGGCTGTGGAAACTTCATACGTTGGCAAAGCGGATTGGCATAGGTTAATCAATAATTACCCTCACCTTCTCTTCATCAACTCATATACCATTACCACTCACAACAAATCCTAAAAAGATCACTTCAGGTCGACGGAAGTCACATTTCTTTACGTTGGGATAAAGCATCTCGACTCAAAGTTTTGAGAAGACTGTTCGGAGGTGCTCATAGTGAATCTCCAAGTTAAAGTTATAAACTAAAATGTCATCGAAAAATATGACAATAAATTTACTTATCGATTCTTGGCGTATGTGGTTCATCAGTCTCATGAATGTATTCGGAGCGTTTGATACTTCGAAGGGCATTACAAGCCATTCATAAAATCCATTGCAAGTCTTGAACGCGGTCTTCCATTCATCTCCCTCTCACATTTAAATATGATAGTATCTAGATTTGAGATTAATCTTGGAGAATATTCTTGCTCCATTCAATTCATCGAGCATGTCATCCAGCCTTAGTGTAGGGTTCTTTTATTTAATGGTAATGTAATTGATTGCTTGGATATCTACACATATCTTCCATGTCTCATCCTACATTGTACTAATGAGCTAACATAGTACATGGTCTTAGGGACTCTTATATATACCCTCTCTTTAGCAATTCGTTTACCTATTTCTACAGCTTGGTCTCTTGTTCTGGATTCAATTTGTAGGTAAACTTGTTCGATAGTGTAACTCCTGGTTGCAAGTCTATTACATGTTCAATGCTTCGAATTGGGGGTTGAACTTCTGGCAGTTCACTTGGGAACAAGTCGGCAAACTCATTTAGCAAGGTTTTCAGCTTGGTAAGTAGCAGTTCCTCATCTGATCCTCTCATCTCAAGTAACCTTATGACCAGTAGATAGGTTGGCTCTTCAAGCTTCATCTCCCTCTTTAACTCGGCTTGGGTTATTACCAAAGCTTCCTTCTTCAGAACTTAGCTTAGTTGAGTTTGTATGCTTTTAACTTGCTTGGTAGTCATAGGGCTTAGCTTCACCTTCTTGCCTTCGTGTTATAAGGAACATGTGTTCTTCCTCTCGTCATATATCACATTTCAATCGAACATCCATGATTGTCCAAAAAGAAAATGAGATGCACTTGTGGATATCACATCACAGAGTACTTCATCTCGGTAGTTTCCAATATAGATTGGTACAATTACTTATTTATTTACTTATAAGGCTCCTTTGTCACCAAGTTAACACAATTTGTAAGGCTTGGGATGGGATGAAGTCGACAACTTCAATTGTTGGACCATGAAAGCATATGCCACATTGGTGCAGCTGACACTGTCGACAATCATTGCATACAATGATCCATTTACCTTAAAGCTAATATAGAACAAATTCTTTCATTGTTTGTCATCTGGTGCTAGGCTCACACTCATCACTCGCTTCAGTACTACAGTCGTATGCATGAAATTCCCTTCTTCACTATAGATAATCTCCTCTTCCTCAGGTAGCTTACTTTGTTTGGTCTTTTCAGTTCTTTTACTTCCTCATCAGTACTATCTACCTCAATGGTCAACACTTCTCCCTTAATTACCATCACTCATTTGTTCAAACATTATATGGCCATGTGTCCAAACTCTTGACACTTGAAGCGTTTGATCTCACCGGTCTTTCTTCCTGAGCTCTGGTCTTTACTTCCTTGGGATCTCTTTCTCCACTACTCAAGTAGTTTAAGTAAGTCTGACTTCAACAACTTAGTTCCAATTACATAGGTCTGCTTAGAACGGGTCAGCTAGGGGTGGGTCGACTAATAGGAGCTTGGAATCTTCTAGCTTAGTGCCTCTTAATTCTTTAGGCAACTTGGATTACCTCCTTAAGTCTATCGATGTCCATAGTCTCTAGAACATCTTCAATCTTGTACTTTAATCCAAAATAGAGATACAGTTCGATCCTCAAGTTCGACTACTTCATAATAGATCATCTAACGTTTGAAATTCCTTCACATACGACTCAACACTTAATCCTCCTTACTTTAACTCCTGTAACCTCTTGAATGCATCCTGTAAATAGTAGCTTAGCTTGAAACAAATCTTCTTCTCATGACTCTTCATTACATCCCAATTCCTTATCTCGCGTTCTCCTTCTCTTTTGTAGGTGGCTTATAAATTCTTCCACCACAGAACTACATGGCAAGTAAATTCTAGTACGACAAGTCTAACTTTGGCATTCTCAAGCACCTCATTAATCTTATCTATCCAGTCTAGATAATTCTCAACATCACCACTCTTAGAAAAGCTAGGGATTTGCATTCTTAATCCTTCCATCTCATCTAATGTTAGTCTTTATTAAGAAAACTCTATCCACTTCTTTAGCTTAGGGTGGTCAAACGGGGGCGTTAACTTAACCGTAACAGTTGTTGCCTCTCTTGGGCAGCTCATTGACTTGGCTTTTGTAGGGGTTAGTTCGAGCTTGATGATTATCTTCGTTTATGCAATCAGTAAGCTAGTTACTAAGTTAGTAAGTCTATCCAATCGTTCATCCACAAATTGGGGCATGAAACTTCCTTATTGACCTTAGCCATTACGAGGACCACTCTTTTGGTTACATAAGGTTCCTTGAACACTAGAGTTGGACATTGTTGTCTATTACAACAGATTAATAGCTAAAACACAACTCAAAATTTTCTCCATGAACAACAACAAAATAACACTTAACACACTAACAGCTATTATAACCAACACACGATAAGCAAATGAAACACTTATACTTTGTTTTATGAACAAGAAATAGGGAAAAATAGAGCACCAAATTTTCTTTAACACTAAACACTTCTTAAACTCTCATAACAACAATAGAAGGTTTCTACAACCTATTAGAACAAGTTACATGGAGTACAAAGTAACAAAAACTTGCTTGAATGTAACCAACCTTTGATACCAAGATGATACAGATCATTGGGAAGGAGTAACATTTGGTTATTGATATCATGTGAGCCAAAAAGGGTCGGGTTGAACCATAAGATGGTTTGAAAGATAAATAGTAGTCAAATGTTGAATGATGGTCCTTATGCAACATTGGTAGATATGACTCACAAACGCCTTACACAAGCTCAAACTATACTTGATATGATGTACAAGCATAATACAAGGTTGCTCATTACTAGTTCACGCTCAATGGTATAGATAGGGGCTCTTCAAGGTCTTGATACTTAATGAGAAAACATAAGCTCAAGTCTAGGTTGATGTAAATTACAAAAAAGATTCTTATTAGAAAAGAAAAAGTATATAATTAAGAAGAGTAAATTTGTAATCAAATGGAAAGGGAATATTCTTGTAAGGAATGTACGGATGTTAAAGAAATAGGGTACATATCAACTATCTATTATGTGGTCCCAATGATATTGCTTTGCTAGGTAATGTTGATCTGACTAGAACAGGTTAGGTCGGATGCTTAGCAATTTGGTTGTTTAGGGATGGGAAGGGTTAGTCCTATAAATGGCCATTCTTTAGACCGG
Organism: Lumnitzera racemosa; assembly: GCA_024138005.1. Classification (NCBI taxonomy): domain Eukaryota; kingdom Viridiplantae; phylum Streptophyta; class Magnoliopsida; order Myrtales; family Combretaceae; genus Lumnitzera; species Lumnitzera racemosa. Next base: position 37,945,237 of record JAMXBC010000006.1, on the reverse strand, counting down.
CCTTCACTAATCGGCTTGAAAGTGGGGTAGTTTAGCGTTAGAGATATGTCAAGTTAGTAGTAGGTGGGTTCAGTGCTTAGCCTAAGGCTAATGTGTCTTAAAGAGGTCAGGTCGCCAACAGGTCAGGCATCTCAAGGTTTTCTTCGATGAGATGGAGAATAGAGTACCTCGGTAGGTCGGTGTAGATAATGCCTTATTCTTTAGAGTTTAGCTCTCCTTGAGTAGCTCGGCGAACCATATGGGCAACTCCTTGAGCTTTAGAGTAAGTGATTGGTCCGTGATCTCTATAAAAAAGCTCATCGTTTACTTTCCATATAAGTTGGTTGTATAACAAAGGCCTTAGTTTTCGTAATTTTTCTAGTTCAAAGAGCAAGTTGCAAGGGTCTTTATTGCCCATATGCTATGACCTTTAAGGTGTATAGATCGAATCTAATCTCTCCAAAGCCCTTCCTTCTTTCTTCTACATAAATTCCATAGGTGTTTTATGTAAGTAGCCTTATTCCAAATGGATAGATTTGGTATTCCCTAGCCTCTAGTAATTTTTGGCCTGCAAACATCCAATCAGTGTAACTTTACCTTGGTAAAAACGATGGGGCTATTACTCTATAAGAAATTTCTAAGCTCTCTCTCAATTTGCACCATCATTGACTTTGGTAGAAGAAAAATAGAGCTCCAATAAACTTGCATGGAGAATAATATCAACTTTATGAATTGGAGTTGGAGTTTACCTGTATAAGATAAGAACTCCGTTATCTAGACAAGAATTTCGTCATCCAGGAGGAAATGTGACATAGAATTATTTCTTATAAAGCTTACAACCCTATTTCGTCAATTTAGAGGAGATAAACGGTATTATTAGGTACCAATAGGTAGAAATCCTTCTTAAAATTTCAACTTCTTAAGAATAGTGTCTATGGTGCCCTACTACATTGCAAAAAGAAGCTCGACTTTTTTTCCTTATTTTCTTGGAGTCCTGAAATGCTTGAAAAGATCATTAGCACTTCATTTACATGAGAAACAAACTCCAAATTTTCTTTACAAAGGATAAGCAAATCATCTGGAAAACAAAGATGCATTAGATTGTCAGCTTTACATCTCCAATGATAGGAGAACTTGGGATTAGAAGGGGTTCATCTAAGAATCGAAGAAAGGACATCCATTCTAAAACAAAGAGATAGAGAGAGAGAGAGAATCTCCCTGTCTTAGACCTCTTTTACTAGGGAAGAACCCACAAATTTCCCATTTATATTGATGGAGAATTTTCCAATAGAGATGCATTGTTGGATGAGGCCACAAAAGTAAGCAAGAAAACTTATGCAACATAAGATTTTCTCAACAAAGGCCTAATTAACATTGCCATATGCTTTTTGAATGTTAATTTTGAGGGTGTGATAGGGTGATCCTTTAGAAAGATGGTAACCGATCATTAATTTTTTAGCTAAAAAATGTTGTCAATAATCCTTCTATTAGGAACAAATGTTGCCTACTCCTTTCCCATTAATGAATGTATCACATTCCAAAGGCTATTTGTAAGGACTTTTGATATAACCTTATGAATAATATAACAATAGGAAAGAGGTCGAAAATCATTGATAGACGAAGGGTTAGATACTTTTGGTGCAAGGGAAATGATTGTACTATTAATTTCCTTGAGAATATGACTCAAGGAAAGAGTTTCTTTTAGAGTTGCTAGGATATCCCTTTCAATTTGGTCCCATTAAGCATTGAAAAACTTGGTTATGTTAATCATCTAAATAGTAAAAATATAACTTTTGCCTATAGTGCTATCTAAATCAAATCATATAAAAGGGAATGGATGAACCTAATAATTTCATTAATAGTATAGAAAAATATATAAGTGAATAGATATTTTATGAGTCTTTTAAATTGAAGCAAGATCCTTAACTTTTCATAATTTCATACTTGTTATCATCAATTGCACTCCCACAATTTAGTTTATAATTAAGGTACTCATAAATAAATTTCCTAAGCATCATCAATGCTTAAAATACAACCTCAAACATAAATGAGAGGTAAAACCCAAGAATACTATGGAACATATATAATCAAATGGGATAATGCATGCAACTTATACAATATAGTAAAATAGCATCAATAAACAAAAACCATATACATGCCCATTTAATTGATCACAACACTAAAACCGAATCTCGGTATATAAATGGATTCTGATCTTGAGGTTATTGTCAACACCTAAACTAATTGTCCTATTAGTTTCACTATTAGTATTAACCACCGAGCAAGCAGTCCATTATAACAATTTATAGCAACATCCCAGTCTACTAGTATGATTAGTTTATAGTTGTCTTCTAGAATACTCAATTTGTGTTATAACATTTAGCTACATTGATAGTATGTGGCAATTTAGTACTTAACACTACCATTACTTCATTTTAAATGCATGTCCTAATCCTGTATGCATAACCATCAATCTATAGTAACTTACACACTAGGATGCAGCTTATTAACTTAAGCTCTTTTTGAATTTAATGCAAATCTTATAATTGTATATAATATAATCAATCAATAACTTATCAATGGTAAAAGATCAAATTTTGATTCCTAAAATAGAAAAACCAATTTTGCTTATTTTAGTCAATTGGGATCTAAAATTTTAAAAAAGAATTATAAACTCAACTTAGGGTTTTTGGGTCTAATTCTAAAATTAAAACTATTTCTTAATTATTTGTAATCCTAAATCCTCTTTGCACACTTCCACATAATTTACCTATTTAGCTTACATTTCTAATTCTCTTTAAACTCAGCATAAAATTTGTAAATCCATTAACATACTTTTATTTTCTAGTTTTGCGATTATGCACTTGAAGGCCATTTCTTCATGTATGGATCCCCTAAAATTTCTAATCCTAAAATTCCTAAGGTTCCCTTCCTTGCTAGATGTGGGATAATAAATATAAACGGTTAATATTAAATCCTCTTTTTGGGTATAATCTAATCACTTATTGTTGCTTTTCAATTTATTTAAATCATGTAATATTTTGATTACCAAATCAAGTTAGGTTAATTTTTAAGTAATTTAACATTTAAGGAAAATATTCTATTTAAAAAGCTTCTCAACTTCCTTTCCTTACCCTCATATTACAATATATGAGTGAGGCAAGTAGATGTTGATTGCCCATTAAAAGAAAAAAGAAAAGCACAATACAAAAATTCTTATAATTTTACAAGAATGGAAAATTATTACCTTTCATCTCAATGAATGTGTTAATATATTTTTAATTAATTATAAAAATATATCTTGAACTTTGTAATGAAGAAAATTTGTAAACTAAGTTCTCTTTTATAAACATGTATCCACTTTTTGTAATGTTTTTATTATTATTTTTAATATATTTGTGCATTTGGTATATATAAGATTGATAATATATCACATAATACAATATATATCATAGAAATATAATGTATGTATGCAGATTCACAATTAGACATTGTAATATGCTATATGTAATGATGTAAATGTAATATAGTGTAAATTAGATGTATAATATCTTACAAACAAACATATATCATTAAGATTAAGATATATATTATTTGTAGACATATATCAGTTACATCATCGATAATACAATATAATAAATATATATTATATAAACTAACATGCATGTTGTTATTAATAATGCATAATAAAAATACAATATATAAAATATAACATTTGAAATACATATTATACATATATAAAATATATTTGAAAATATATATATTATAGTTTTAAGTGAAATAGAAATATTAGAGATAAATAAATATTGCTTGTTATATTATAAATGCAAGTTGCCACTTGCACATAGTAATTATAAAATTATCTATAATATAATACATAGGCACAAACACATATACTATTTATAAATTACAATAAGTTGCTGTTGGTATGGCGTGATTGTTGGCAATATCGTGTTTTGTCATCGAAGACAAAATAACATTGTTGTTTGTTTGATGAAGGGTGTAGTTATTGTTTCCATGATGTGATTTATTGTCAATAAAAGAAAAAAAAAACAAAAAAAAATTGTAGTGGTGATCTAAGTTAGGTAATAGAATTAGGTGGAAAAAAAAATTTAACATAAACATACTTTACTTCAACTTTCTAATAACTTATCTCACAAAAGTATGTTACTTTACAACCTCCTTTTACGATTACTTTACTTTTTCTCTTTTAACTTTTCCTTCAACAAGCACCTAAAATGGGTAGATTTGGGTTAACTTTTGCATATTATGAAATTCTTATATAGATATTATAGTTTTATCTCTAAAAAATTTCTTCACCAATTGATATAATTCCTATTAACCATGCATATTCCCAACTCTTTTTCCATGGTTTCCTAATACAATTACCATATAGTAGCTAGAAAGGGAAACTTTGGTTAAAATCCTTAATTCAAAAGTAAATTAGCTCATAACCTAGGAAAGGTAACTCATAACTTATAGGGTTTAGAAAGAAAGTATACACTTAACTCTCTATAGTTTGCCAAGACTTTCATAACCAAGTGGCATGAATACTAATCTGTATATGGAATGGATTAGATTTGATTTGATTCTCCCATCCTATAATTGTTGTAATAGTATTTGGTAAAAAAAAAAATTATAGTTTCAACATAGAGAATGAGCTAGATTTTGCTAAAAGTGAGAATCAAAAAGCTCTTTTATCACCTTAATTTTCAAAAGAAATGCATCCTCTGAAGTTACACGTGACTACATCATAGGAGTATAAGTTTAAAAAATTTTAAGAGAGAAACTTTAGGGAGTTCAAATCCAATTCTAAAATTTTTCCTAGGATGTTTCATTTGAACTAGAAAATTGATTATCAACATGTGCAACATGCTATCATCTCTTCAATTAAAAACACGGGAACAACATTTCTAAACTTTGACGGTAGTTCTTAAAAATAAGACCGGATCATTTTCTCATTGAAAATTGCACATTTATTAACGTTGGGAAATTAAGGACTTAATTAAGGAGCGGCATTATTGTTAGCTACGAGTCCTTACATCACCATCCTTTTCATCATTTGAAATTATAAGAACGATTAATTGATTAATTAACTTTAACAAACATCCCCAATAAAATCAACAGAAAAGACAAAACTGACGTCTCCTAACTTCAATAAAGAAGGAAAAAAAAAAAAAGTCTTAACTATTAGTCTATTAGTTTAAGTTTAGCGTATTGGTTTACAATCAATGCTATAAAAGTACTTTTTAAAATATAAGTTGTACAATTTTTGTAAAAAATTTTTAGAACTTTTATATGCTACATCATTCGCATGTGTATTATAAAGAAAGGGCAAGTAACTCTTTCTTTTTCAATTCTTATTGAGTATCGCTAAGTAATCGTCGACCATGCCGTTTATATATTATACATATATATAATATATATATGTATGTATGTATAAATAAATAGATTATGGAATTGCATCAACGGAAAACTATGCATAATTTTCTTGTGGGGGGTACAAAAACGTACCTACTTTGGAGTCTTATGACTTGGGCATGAAAGTACAACTTTAGGGTCAAGTAGAGACACTAATTACGATGATGTATTTGTTAAGAGTTTGAGTTAGGCATCACTTCAATGGTGGCAATATGTTTTTCGTCTCTAAATTCGACTATAATCTTTCAATGTAGATAGTGGCATCCCAGAAATGACAGTTGTGCAAGCACGACAAAAAAGAAAAAATAAAAAGGTTTCGTGTAAGAAATATTGTGCATAACCAGGTCATTTCTTGAGGATAGTCTTTGTAACTTCAATTTTGTATTGTAGAGCTATTCTTTTTCCCTAGATAATGACATGTTATAAACAAATGCAATGCATGGTAAATGGTAGTATTCCTTGAGTTGAATGGTTTCAACACAATAAACACGCCTGGAAGCCCAGTAAAATTACTAGTTCGAGATAAAAGGCACCATCAAGTGTCTTGATTTTAATTTATGGTAGCTTAGCATATAAAATTTTCCTTTTATAATTTACTTTCTACATTTTCAATTTGATTGTAATTTAGTAAAAAGTTAGACACTACACATTGCCATATAACAAATTGAAAATATAAACAGTAAATTACCTCCAAATTAAAAGTACGGATACTAAATTCTAGAAAAATAGAAGTTAAGACATGAAATTATTTAAAAAAATTGAAAGTACGGACATTTATAATTTATTTATCTGAAAATAGAAATAAACACTTGTATTTTATATCAATTGGTCTTTCCTTTTTCATTCTAGGTTCTTGGCTAAGTAGAGATGTTGTAATATGGAAAATGATAATAATTGCTCCACAAGCACTTTTAAGTTTTAACAAGAGGTGCTTGTTAAGAGAAAAATTTTTCTTTTTTCCCCCTTGTTTCCTTCAATTTAGTTGCTCTTTTGATGAAATATGTACATAATATCGAAAAAAAAAGGAAACTTTTTTCTATTAGCTTTTGATAAGTATCTCGTCAGCACTCACGTTAGAAAAGCTTTTATGATATATCCTTAAAAATTTGCATGTGCCTACGTGCAGGGAAAAAACCTTTGAAAGTGAGCTATGTTGACTGTTGCACGAACACGAAGATGTTGGAGATACTATTAGGTGGTTAAGTCTAGGGAATTTAGTATTCGTTTCCTTAGTCTGAACAAGATACGCGTTATAACAAACAAATTTGTATAAGTAGAACTTAATACGATAAATGAATCTGTTTATAAATGTTGTTAGTTTTTGGTTCAGTATCTAGAATTTATTTATAACCTGTTTAATAAATAGATCCTATAGATATGTTTGACTTCCATACCCATTTAAGATAAAAATTTCTAGTACCGTACTTTAGTTTTATATTGTATCCCTACTTATTTTGATATTTTCTCTAGTGTCTGCCTTCATGCCCCTTTCTATTTCTCTTTCCTTCTTGTATCATCTAGTGCTACCCTATTACTATTTTCCACTTTTGAATCGAGCTTTGATAAAAATAACATTTTTAACTTTTTACTTCTTTTTACATCTGACTTCTAACATTTTGAAATAAAAACATAATCTTCAACCTTGATTTTGTATAAAAACCTATTTAGAAGACATAACTATCCAAATCCTCAACTTCATTAATCAAACTACATGATAAAAATAGAAAGTTATTCTTATAAACAATTTTATAGTTTTCAATTTAGTTTCCTTTTCAAATATTTAACAGATTAGAGATGTAACTAGAGTGATTTGAGGTGGGTTCTATGAAATTTGAACGTGATATAGTGTTTCCTAGAATCTTATAAAAATTTATTAGATTTTACTTTTTATTTCTAAAACCTAACACTATAGGAGTGAATTTTTATAGGATCTTATAGGAACAAGTTTTTCATAAGGTTTAGCTAAGATTAAGAAAAGAGTTGATTAGAGTAGAAAGAAGTTAAGTAGGAACATGATATATTTATTGACTTACACAATAATAAAAATTGAGAATCAAATACGTTATATAATTTATAACATATATAAGATCTGCATGGTACATAAATTAAAGATAAATATTTTTGTTAATATATATACATATATTACCGTTTCATTTTTTTCGTAGATTTTTTTTTGTTAATCCTAAAATTTAGCCTTAATACCCTATAAGGTATTTATTAAGTTAGACCGGTCGAATAACTTTTAATAACCTGCTTGATTGCATTCTTATAGAAGGTTGAAAACAATAGAAAAATTACTTTTATAGAGTATATTTTCCCTTTGTGGTTGTTTACTTCTCGTTTTTTTTTTCAACATATCTAAAGATGGAATTTTTTATGCTAATTGATTATATTTACTGAGTTTCCCAATAATAACTCGTGCTCGAGAGAATAAACAATGTTCAGACATTTTTCTTTCTTTATTTTATTTTTTTCTGTATCCGCAAGCATGGTTTTTAGCTAGAAACTTGATAATTGTGATAAATTTATTAGAACCTTTCTATTCAATAAATGATATAATTTGAATACAAAGCATGCTTATTAAATAGGTTAAATTGTGAGTTTAGGTTTTTAAATATAATTAAAAACCAATGTCGTTGAGGGTTGATTTTTTTCAAAAAGGAACCAGCTTAGACTTTAACGGAAAATACAAATACAATAATACGAATTGCAAGTCCTAGTCAAGTAAGAAAAGGAATTTTTTTGTCTTTTTAATGGAGTTAAAACACATTAAGAAAATGAAAATAAAAACATGAGAATTTTTATGTTTATGGGTACGTAAGAAATGTATTGCACCAATAAGATTCATCCAACTTCATTTTTTTTTTCTCACATCTAAATTCTATTTAATGAATACCTTTTTTGGGCTTATTTAGTCCACTAATTTCTCAAACATGTCCAACAATGCTGTGACTTATCAAAATGTTAAAAAACGTTTTCTTCAATTACATAGAATTTAGGATTTGCGCTGATTTTTATTGAAGTAGATTGTTTGCATGGACTGTACGCGGTTTATTTATTTATTCCCAACTTAGATTAGGCTAACATTTAGGTATGTATTAGATGAATTATTATTGCTATTGGGACATATATGCAAATTTACTGGATTAAGTGGGTTCAATCAGGGTCCAAGTATATAATAATGATATATTAGGTGAATTTATTATTTCAAATTTCTATAAATATAATGGAAATTAATGTATCTGAAGAATGGACACTTTGGTTAGTGATAATCACATATGTAAAATCTTTATAATTAGTTAGTTGCTATTTAATTTGCTGAATAATTTAATGTGATACTTATACATATATGATATATATATATATATTGACTTTGAGAGACTTGAGAAATTTAGCTAAGATGACTTAAGATTTCACGATGTTTCTCGGCACAAGGATGATGACCAAGCTCCATGTTGATGGAGAATTGGCTCATTATTTCAGTACGAGCTTTGTCGCCGACAGTGCAACACCTGTCTCACCATGTTCGGTTGGTACAGGATATATAAAGTTGTTCATTTAATCGAAGTTAAAAGAATCGAGTTTTGGACCTAGATGGCCGACTGCCATGTATAGTGGTTGCTAGACCCTAGGAAGAAGGTTGTAGCTAACCGCGGATAGGGTGCTTATATCCACCCATGGTGACAGTTGCCGAGACCCTCCATTTGCAGGGAGAGACGTCGGAGCATAAGAGGTGGGTTACCAAATTTACATTATCAAACTTGTCCAACTTCAGTTAAAAAGGAAAAAAAAAAAAAAAAAACACCCTTATCCAACCATATATCCTGAAGTGTAGTGTAAGGCGCTAGATGGAAAAATTATAAAATTTTCTATTTTTTATGTTTTTAATTCTAACAATCTAATAAAGAAAATTAATTGCATTTTTTAATATACATAAGAGTTTGGTAAAGAACTAGATAGCATGAAATATATCGTATTATAGTAATTTGGTTGCTTTTATTGCCTCTTAAGAACTACTAAGTTTATTTAATAAGAAAATATATAACCTCTAATGTATGAAGGTAATAATACAAAAATGTTTATCTATATTTAGCTATTTTTCTACATGAGTTCTTCTTTTAACTTATCTTTTTGAGTCATTCCAATTTCTAACGAAATCGTCAGTTCCGCAGCTCCGGGAGAGAATTCCATGGTTCAATCAAGAAGAAATTCATCCACCTCTTGTTTTTTTTTTTTTCTTTTTAAATTGAATTAGTTGTCTATTGGCTTATTTGTTTCAATTTGAAAAAAGTCCACCATACCACTTATAATTGCATTGAAAATATTTTATATGAATCTATTTTATGAACAACATAGATATATAGCAAACCGGTATTGGTACTCGGGGTATCGCATTGTCAACAAACATGATAAATTGACTTTTTCTTGGATTTTTTGAAAAAGGTGTAAGAGTTTAACAAAAAATTTTAAAGAGAAAGATAAAAAAAAATGGGTAATTTGAATATAGAATGTATAGCACTTAAATTATATAAATAAAAGAAAGCTAAAGATGGATGAACATTTTTTAAAGGTTTTTCCTTACATATTGCAAAAAAGATTTATATATTATAATTCAATGAGATTATTTTATAATCCTTAAATAACCAATTCAAAAATACTATCCTATATAATTGGATAGGTTTTTATTCCAATTTTTAGAGCTTACTCTAATAGGATAGAGAACTTTTACAACATTTTTAAACCTTGTATTTATTTTAGAAACTGTATTTTAAAATATATAAAATATAGATTTCAGGTGCTATATATTTATCATAGAAATTCTTAATTAATAATATTGAATGTAATAAAATGAAATCTTTTTAACTCAACGTATACTAAGATCTAAGCCCATTCGTCATCGGCTAGAACGTAAAACCGTAAAACATATATTTTATCCATTATTCCTTTTACCACCTCTCTTTTTTTTTCATAAACTACTATTACTAACTCTACTTTCTTTACTCTCTCTCTCCCTCCCTCCCTCCCTCCCTCTCTCTCTCTATATATATACATATGTCTGTGTTACCATATACTTATCATATAAAAATTATAATAACTCAAGGTGAAGCCATTTGACCTATTTATACATTTTAGTGGGTTAAAAATGGTCAACACAATCCATTTGAACCATTTATGTATTTGAGTGGGTTATATGAGCTGACGTACATACCACAAACAAAAGATTTTACTTTTTTATTTAAAATTGTTGAAAATGAAAAGGCTATAATAATTGTGTATTGTTTTTATAGCTGCATGATGAATTGATTTGATATTTTATCACATAATATAGATATTATAATTACTATGTCTTTACAATATGGATGTTTTAAAATGACAAAAGGACTAAGTGATGGAATAAGCAAGGAGGACGGAAGGACTAAGAAGAGAAAGTTAGAAAGAAGATGAATGTTGATATGTGGCTAAGTTAAGCTATGCCATTTTATTTTTTCTTTTAATTCTTTAGTTTCCTTGGTTAGCCCATAGATTAAATGAGTTAACCTACTTTAAACTATGAGTTAAATGGATTGGATTGTTGAACCCACTTTTTAAATAGATTGAAAAATTTAACTCTACCTTCTTTTCAAGTAGGTTAAATGAATTAGTTCACAAGACATAGCCTATTTGCATAGCTCTATTCACATGCTCCAAAGGGTATAGATTATCAAGTGTTTTATATATATATATATATATATATATATGTATGATGAGACTTCATTAAAAAATTATGAATTAATATCTTCAGCTAAGTTTGATCTCATATCTTATTCATCATTTACTGCTATTTATTGCAAGATTGCATGAGGATAAGAGGAAATTGTTCTAATGCAATACACTTCATATAGATCAATATGCTTTTACAAGTTATACGTTTTAATGATTTAATTGAACATATCTATATATATATATATATATGTATATATAATATTTAAGCCACAAGTTTTGTTAACCGCTATTCAGTATTTTAGATATCTTAGATATATATTAAATAATTTCCATATTTATATTACAAATTCAATTCCATTAGTTCAAAACAACTTTCCATCTCTCTATTAAATAGCCGTCTGCCTACTGACTTTACATTTTTTTCATTACAAATGCAAGACTATAAAACAACTGTCTGTCCACTAATTTCACACAAGCATCGCAGCGTGCTGTTGCTAACATGTGTTAAAAAGGGAACTAGACGATTAATATTTCATGGCCAATATTTTATGACGCGGAACAAATTTTTCTTTTTCCTTTCCAACCCAAACAACTTTTTACATATTCCCATTGACCAGCCGGAGGATGTGCACCCTAGTTTTTCAAGAAGACAATATGCTGTTGCCGTAAGGAATATTGTTGGGCTTGGGGCTAGGGCCCCATTGGGCCCGTCCCTGTCGATCCGTATGCTATTTGCTTTTCGGTTTTGTCTATGCCCCGCAGCGTTGTTTCCTCCTTATTCCAGCATAGGCTTCTACATAAGCTTCTCCGAACTTGCGCATTACTGTATCGATTGAATCACAAGCCATGCTAGCGTAGGCGGAAAACATTCGTGATATCTCGTGAGATTTGCGCGAAGATTCGCTAACTGTCGAGAGAATTCTGCACTTTTCATATATTGTCTCTCTCTTTTTTTCATAAAAGTGAATTAACCGTCTTTCATCCTGATTTTTTCATTTCTATTGAAGTTTCTTATGTCAAATTATTTTTGTGATTATCTATTAACTTTATAATTATATACACATTTCAAACAAATCAAATAATTCACATAACTCCATCTCAACACTCCATTTGTACTTTGAATCCAAAAGATAAAGATGATCATAGATGATAATTATTTGAAATATGATCATATAAAAATTTACTAAATAGAGCAATGAGCTCCATGATAAAAGTAAGTTTAATAAGTGTTTGTGCACTTTTTATGATTTGAAAGAGGAGAAAGATTGTAGTTGGTTAGTCAACATCAAAGATATAAATCATCCTACAAGACAATATATACAATCGACGTCTACTTTCATTATACATGTGGCCCTAAAAGATAGCCAAAATAGGATCATTGTTCTATCATTGGAGCTTGTTGTTTACTTAATATATCTAAGTGGACCAATTCACTAGTGAATATGCATCATCTAATTAATTTTATTATAAATGAGTATCTTCATTTTAGTATCTCAATTTCTTCTTCTTATTATTATTATTTATAATTAATAATCGAGATTATAAGAAATAAATGATATTATACATTAATTTTGAAATTGATGAAACAATGCCATAAATTATCACTTTAGATCACATGTACCCTTAATATATCCCGATCATGTGCCTAAAAGCAGAATTTCATTTTCCATCATAGGTATGCTTATTAAGTTGAGTAGATAAGCGCTTTTCTCCAACTATAAAAGGAAATATATATATATATATATATGTATAATTATGTCTTGAATATTTGGATTCTATTAATCTAACCGTGAAGAACACATGGATCGAGTAGATGTCTCAGATGAATATACAAGTCATATGAAATATGTATTTGATTGATGCTACTTTCAATGGGTGGTCATGTCTACTTTCAATAATTAATGCTTCTGTTACACTCCACTATAATTCGACAAAGACAACAGACTGACTACTCAATTCATCAAGTCAGATTGAACTTTTCGACGTGACTAAGAAGGGGCTATTCTCTTCAACAAATTATGTCAGATCAGATGGATAGTTTTTGCCTAGTTTCTCAAACCAGGGTCTTGCCCAAGAACATTATTGTATCAATATGGTGCTTAATGAACAAAATGGATATTTTCATGAAATGCTTGTGGATAGGAACGGATCTAATGCAGTTGAGGCTACAGAAAATAATGTCCCTACTAAGAAATGAGAATATTTTATCTTTTATCTTTTTTTTTTTTTTTAAGAATGGAAAAATAAATATTTATTACTTTAAACTTTTGGGACCATTAATCATGATATTGTCAGACAGAACATGCTGGTCGAGCGCACGATCTCACCGCAAACGCACGGAATGTTACGGTTTGAATTTGGACCGACAACTTGTACTATAGATAATGCCTTCTACCCATATTTAAATAGATTTATTTATAAAAAGCCTAATTTATCACAGGATTCGATGCGTATTTACAGATTAAAAAAAATTATATAAATATAAATTGTATGAAAAAAATTACATAAATATTATATTATATTATATTTTAAATATGATTTTAAAAATTGTAAAGAAATCATATCTTGAAAATACGTTTCTATGTTTATGTACTGATATTATATTGTATCTCAAAAATACGATATAAATAAAAATATAATAATATTGCATTTGCGACATATGTACATATACTTACGTTCCATCTAAGAGATGTAATATAGGATCAGCTTATTGATAATATTTTTTTTATATAATTTGTATTTTTATTATATTTATTAATTTTTGTAGTAAATATACAAATTTCTCTTTATAACATGAGCAATTCATTAATCATACTTGAATACCTAAATTTACTATTCGTTTAATAAGCATATTTCATATCTAATTATTATAAAAGGAAAAAGAAAAAGTCTAAAATAAATAGGGTAAATTACAAAAAGACCACTCATGTTTTAGGTATTCACAAACAGATTGTTTATGTTTTATTTTTTGACAAAAAGATGACTTATGTTATTTAGTTTTTTTTTTTTAATTATAAATATGGATACATGTCAACAAGTCATTGATATGTGGGAAAATTAATTAAATAAAGTAATATTGCTAAATGATTTATTCATATGATTTAGTGAAAAATAAAAAAAGTAGAAAGTAAAGAATCTTTCGGGGCTCGTGCAACCCCATTGATGATGACCAAACTAAACTAAATTGAACTGAGAATTGTACTGAATTGCAAAATACAATAATTTTATGTTTCATTTTAGTTCGCAGTTCAATTCAAAGAGAGTTGAAAGGGTTTATTGTTCAATTTAGGGGGTCAAATTGAATTGAACTGCTTAAACATAAATCAAAATGCCTCTTATTATAAGATAATAAATAAGCCATATTTTGTAATTTTAAGCTCATTGACATTTTAGTATAATTTTGCTTATCTTTTCTTTTCATCACTCATCTCACTCTCCACTTTCACAATCCACTCATTTTTCTTTACTATTATCTCTTATCTTTAAAGCATACTCATGTCTTTACTATTACCTAAAATGCAATATCACTATAATGTCTTATAGTTTTAATTTTTGCATAATATTCCTTAATTTGGATATTAATATTTAGTTGAAAACTCCAAAAACTATTAATTTATCAATTGAAACCTTAAGGTTTTCCAAAAGTAGTTCAAAACAAATCAAACAGAACCAAATCACATTTAAAATTGTTAAGTTTAGAACTCCAAACCGTTAGAAGTGATTCAACTCATTGAACCATTTTAAACGTAGTTCTATTCGACTCTAGAACAAAAACAAACCATAAACCCCCCTACATGGTGGTTGCCAACTACCCTCCAACCTTGGGGTAGCTAACAAGTAGTTGTGTAATCTTTTCTTTTTCCTTTCTTTCTTTCTTTCTTTTTCCCCTTTTTTTCTCCTTTTTAAAAATCTTTTAATATATTATTATACGAATAAATTATTTAGTAATATTACTTTATTTAATTAATCTATGTGGACCAATGAATTGTTGACATGCATAGATAATTAAAATTAACAAAAAATTTAACAACATTAGTCACATCTTTGTCAAAAATATAAAACAAAGGTAACTTGTAATGCCTTCGAACTTGGGAATCCAGATACTATAAGAAATGAGCATGCCGACACAAATTTAGATAAAAAAAACCAATCAACCTCACTAACGAATGAAAAGACACTTAGAGAAGAAAGATTAATTCTTTACAGCATTTTACTAATTTTTAGCTCCAAACCTTAGAAAAGCAAACTTTATAAAATTATGACAAAGATAATGGAGACACATAATTTGGAATCTTATATAGAAATAAGAAAGAAGCAAAACCTCAAGATACTGAGTCCATTGATCAATCTTACCAATCTCGATGAAAAATAAAAAAAAGGGCATCTCTATCAAGCATTTCATTAAACACCTTACACTATCTAACTCCTTAAAATTCCATAAACCTGCAAAAGGGTATTACAAACATACAAATCTCCTTCAAACCTAAGTATAATTATCAATAAACACAATTAGAAGTAAGAATTATCTATCAAAATCTTAAACAACAAAATAACTATTAGTAGAAAATCATAAATAAGTAAAGCGCAAGTGATGTGCCTAGGAGTTGAGTTGAGTTGATCACTATAGCTTACCATAGGAAGTGGTAACAACGAGTCCTTTGAAATATCAAAGAATGAAGGAATGGAAAAAGTTGACAAACATAATAGTAGCTTCTATGAAGCTGCTTGGTGGATATGATGTACCAACGCACCAACGAACATAACATGACTTAGTGCTTTGCCTGATATAACACACAAGCTAATACTAAGGTTCACTTATCATTAATCTTGAGCTACTCTACGAGACTAGATAAGAGTGTAAGGGAAAATGCTACTTGGATAAGAGTATCTCTCAAGAACAAGGATATCCAATATTTGTAAAGGTATAATATAGTTGTGATTATAGTAAAAAAGATTATTTATAGTAAGTCCTTTATGGCCACAATACAATAATAAAAAATTACATAAAAAACAATGTAAGAAAGAGATTCTTAGTATGTTTGAAAAAAAAGTAAATAAGACAAGACAAAAAATAATATAGTATAAGTGTTAGAAAAGTATAAGACAGGTAGCAGCCTATCAATGGGTTTGTATTCTAGAATTTTAGGGCGTTGTAGCTGAGCTAAGCTAAACTGTGCTAGGAGTGGCCAAAGCGATTGAATGACGCTGTAATCCTGTAGATTAGAAGAGTAGGGCTTGTCGTCTAGTGACTTTAGACTTAGCACTCAATAAGTTGGCTTCAACACTTGGTAGGTCAACCTTAACACTCAATTGGTCAGCAATCGGGTAAGAATTCAAGTAAAGTATGATGTGTTCAAGTTGGCCCCTTAGAGAGTTCACCTACGGCTTTTCCATGTAGAGGAGCTCGTCTTCAATAAACTAATAAGAGAGACTCATCTTGGTAAGAGATTGGAGGCCTTAGAGGTAGGCAAAAGTGATAGGATTGGAGGTTGGCAATTCATCAATTCCTTAGGGTTGTTGAAGATTTGCCCTCAAATCTGGATCTTCTTATTCTATCACAAAGGGCGTTAGATCAATGACACTAAAAGTAGGAGACATTCTATATCCTTCGAGTAGTTTTAGCTCATAGGTGTTTGATACATCGTAGGATCTTGAAAAGGTAATTCGACCTAAGAGATAACTTTTCTGTCCTCTTCTTTAGGAATTGCTCTTTGTTGAGATGGATTTAGATAAAGTTTCCTAGGTTATAAATAACTTACCTCCTTCTTTGGCTTCCTTATTCTCTTTGTGATAGGAATCAACCCTTCAAATCGATCATGTGTAACCGAGTCAGAGGCTTCTAAGGACTTACAAGGAGTATAATGACTAGTAGCCCTACCTAAGACAAGAGTTCCTATTCTGACCTCCATGATTTACTTTATTACCAACTTGAGTATTGAGCTCCCACGTGCACCAACATTGTCTCCAAAATTGTCATATAGACATGCCTACCTACTAAGTAGTCGTACCATAATCATGACAACATTTAACCTTATTAGCCTCAACAACTGTCCGATGTTGAGCTCTCAAAATGACTAGGATCCGACCCCAATCTGAGATGAATATTTATTAATGATTGACTGTTTGAAGGCTGACCTGATCCAGATCAAGTCGACTTTAACAACATACCCTCTTTGTCCTCATTTTCTTTGATTTGTACTATATTTCAAAGTGACCAACCATCATGTGACACGTGTCTTTTCACATAACATTCTAGAAGGATTCTTTATTTTTTTGTACATAATATTCTTTGTCTTTTTTACCCTTTTTAGTATCATTCATGTATCCGAATTGTAAATCACCCGTTTGTCTTTTTCATGTATACTCCTAGTAGGGTTAGTATAAAAACCCCATTGTTGTATGCAAACATAACTCTTTGATCATCAAAATATATAAGTTTCCCTTTTAAGCAATCCTAGTGTTTTCATTTACTCTTAACTCTTATCTATTCCTTTTAACAAAGAGTAGTGGCAAGTGACCCTATAGTTTGGATTAGTACGTCACATCCAGTAGATTATAGGTTGAGTATGATTGATTGGTATGTCATATCTAATTGGTAGCTGCTTGCACTTTTGCTAGCTTTCTTCTTTTCCTTTTGTTTCGTTAATGTTGTGGTGCTCCTTTGTATGTTTGACCCTGGAGATGCATCACTTTATTAGGCTATCGTCTTGGATAATTGCTTAGTAACCTTTTAATACAATTTTTGAAACTCTTTGATGTGTTGTAAGCTCGGTTGACTTTCTCCTTGAGATGTAAGGCTGATAATCATGTTTAAGAGTAAGTTCAGGTTAAGTCTATAGATGATCTCAAAAGTTATCCTTGCTGTTAAGATATGAGTGGAGTGATCGTGAGCGAACTCGATGATGGGTAAGTAGAGATCCTAATCATATAGATTCTTTTCAACAGTAGCACATGAGTTTAGTGCTAAGCATGTCCTTGCTTACAGTTCTGTTCCTAACTTATGTTTGGCCGTTTGTTTGTCGATAGTAGGAAGTAATGAACATGAGTTTAGTGCTAAACTTTTTCCATAGTGTTTGCTAAAAGAAGCTTGTTAACTTTAAGTCACAATCAAATACAATACTCCTTAAAATTCCATAGAGCTATACGATCTCTTACAAAAAAAGGCTAGCAAGAAATAAAGCATCATTGGTTTTGTGGTAAAGGATATCATAGCTCATTTTATTGAACCAATCGATGACCACCATGATAGAGTCACATTTCTAAGGTGTTCTAGGTAGGCCAAGTATGAAATTTATGCTCAAATTAGTCTATAGTTGCTTAAGTATGAGTAGAGGTGTATATTCACCATATGGATCCTTTCTTCCCTTAACTTGCTTGCACACTTCACACCATTTATGAATTTTTTGTACATCCTGCATCATTCGAAGCCAATAGAAGTATTCTTTCAATAACTCAATAGTTCCCTTTTTGCTAAAATGGGCTGGCTAAGCCTCCAGCATGGGCTTCTCGGATAGGTGATTCCTTAGTAGAATCACTCAGCATATAGACTTGCCTTCCCTTCAATAGAAATCCTTGGCTCAGATACAACCCATCTACTACCCCTCTAATGTTACACTTGACTATTAGGGGCTTGTATGCTAATGAGAAAGTGCATTCGCCACAATATTTGTATTTGTCTTCTCATATTTGATGATATAGCTAAAGGTTTCTAGGTACTCGACCCACTTGGTATGGCATCGAGAGAGTTTTTGCTATCTTTGAACATGTTTGAGAGATTTATGGTTTATGTAGATAATAAACTCTCTTAGCAGTAGGTAGTGCTGCTAGTTCTAAAGTACTTAGATAAGGGCATAGAACTCCTTATCATATGTCGAGTAATTCAGTGTGGCACCTCTAAGCTTCTTGTTGAAATATGCAACTGGTTGGTGCTCCTGCATAAGAACAGCTCCAATGCCAACTTTAGATGTGATGTGTCTCCGGGGTTGAATACATGGAAGAGAACCACAACATTAACGAAACAAAAGGAAAATAAGAAAGCTAGTAAAAGTCCAAGCAACTACTGACTGGATATGACACACCAATCGATCCTACTTGACCTATAATCTGCTGGATGTGACGCATTAGTTCGAACTATAGAGTCTTTCGCTATTACTCCTTGCTAAAGAGAATAGATAAGAGTTAAAGGTAAATGAGAACATTAGGATTGCTCAAAAGGGAAACTTGTATATTTTGATGATCAAAGAGTTATGTCTATGTACAACAATAGGGTTTTTATACTAGCCCCACTAAGGTTACAAGCATACATGGAAAAGATGAAGGGGTAATTTACAATTATGATATATGAATGATACTAAAAAGGGTAAAAGACACAAAGAATATTCTATACGGAAAAGTAAAGAATCCTTCAAAAATGTTATGTCAAAAGACAAGTGTCACATGGTAGTTAGTCACTCTGAAATATAGTACAATTTGGACGAAATTAGGACAAAGAGGGTATGCAGTTAAAGCCGACCTGATCCGGATTAGGTCGGTCTTCAACTGGTCAATCATTAATGAATATTCACCTTGAATTAGGGTCGAATCTTTATCGTTTTGAGAGCTCGACTTCAGATAGTTGTTGAGGTTAGTAAGCTTAAATGTTTTTATGATTATGGTACGGCTACTTAGTAAGTTAGCATGACTGCTTGGAGGGTTGGCACGTCTTCTAGGTAGTTCTAGAGATAATGTTAGTATACAAGAGAGCTCAATACTTAAGTTGATAGTAGAGCAAATCATAAAGGTTGGAATAGGAATTATTGTCCTATATGGGTCTAGAGCCATTATCTTCCTCGTGATTCTCTAAAACCTCTAACTCAGTAGTGCGTGATCAATTTAGAAGGTTGATTCCTATCATTTGCCTTGGGATTAGAAAGATTTAACCTCAAATTTGAAGTGGGGTACCTGTGGGATTTTCTTCTTCTAATCAGTAAGGTATTAGGTCAAACACATTGAAAGTGGAGGAAACACCATAGTCATTGAGCAACTCAATCTGGTAGGCGTTGTGATTGATCTTCTTTAGAATCTTGAGTGGACCATCAACTTGTAGGGATAACTTATTTTGTCTCAAGTACGGAAATTGTTCTCGGTTGAGGTGAATCCACACTAAGTCTCCTAGCTTAACAAAAACAGTTTAGCGGCCTCAACTACCGATCTCTTATTGTCTCTTATTGAACTTGGCGATCTTCCTTATCACAATCTAGTGTAGCTACTACAATTCTTAGGCTCGATCAACTTTGAATTGACTTTCTTTAGCAGCTGTGGGGTTACTAATCAAATCTAGGGGTATAGTGGGGTTAAGGCCATAGACAACTTCGAATGGGGTATTTCCAGTGATGTTGTAAACAATTCGGTTATATGCGAACTCCATAACTGGTAGACGTAGATCCAGATCCTAATCCCTCAAGTTCTTTTCCACAACAGCTCTGAGTAAATTGCCTAACATCCTGTTCACTACTTCAATCTAGCTATCAGTCTAAGGGTGGCTACTAAAGCTGAAGATAAGTTTAGTTCTAAGATTTCCCTAAAGAGTCTTCTAAAAATAGTTAAAAAATTTTGTGTCTCGATCTAAAACAATAGTTTTTAGCACTCCGTATAATTAGACTACTTATTGTAAAAAAAGATTAGCAATATATAAAGCATCGTTAATTTGATGGCACTGAATAAAGTGTGCCATTTTGCTAAAGTGGTCCACTACTATGAAGACCAAATCTTTTCCCCTAGATGTTCGAAGTAACCTTAAGACAAAGTCCATATTGAGGTCGGCCTAAGGTAAGGTTGGTGTTGGCAAGGATATATACTCTCCATGGGGCTCTCTTGCAAACCTTACAACTTCCCATTACCTTATGGACATCCTTGGCCAAACCAGACCGGTAAAAGTTTTCTTTCAATAGATTGGCTATTTTGGTCTCCAAAAAATTAGATAATTCACCATTGTGAGCCTCCCTTACCAATAGCTCACATGTAGAACAGTTTGGTATACATAGCCTTTGGTCTTTATATGAATAGCCATCATTAAGATAATATCCTCCAACAACAACAACTTCTTAGCATTGCTTTAGAATAGGACCAAAATGAGGGTCATGAGCATACTACTTGGTGATAAGTGAAAATCCCAATAGGTTTGTCTACAAAGTGGTCAATAAGGTTTGCTAACGTGATAGAGTATTGGCAACCACGTTGACGCTTCCTTTCTTATGCTGGATCACGTAGGAGAACCCTTCTATAAACTCTAGTCACTTGGCTTACTTCTTTGAGAGCTTGTTTTGACTCTTGAGATAATTTAATGACTCATGGTCAATATAGATCACAAACTTTAATAATAGTAAGTAGTGTTATTAAACAGTAAGATCTTGAAAAAGAGATTACAACTCTTTCTCGTATATAGAATAGTTAAATGTAGCACCACTAAGCTTCTCACTGTGATAGGTAACTAATCATTCTTCTTACATTAGGATGGCAACTCTTCAAGAAATAGGTTGGAAAATTCATCTATTAAGCTTCAAATCTTGTCGGGAACATCTACTAAATCTCTCATCTCTTATAATCTTCTAATCAACAGGAACATAGGCTCTTTAGCTTTCTATGTAGCTTAGAGCTCTCTTTGGTTTATCATTAAGGCCTTCTTCTTACTAACTCAGATGAGTTGATTATGTATCTCATTTACTTGGGTTGGTGTCATAGGTTGTAGCACGATCTTTTTTTTGCCCATAACAAAGGCATATGAGTTCTTATATCCGTCGTGAGTGACACATCGGTTGAACAACCATGGCTTTCTAAGAAAGAGATTTAAAGCTCTCATGGGGACGGTATTACATACTACTTCGTCCTTGTACACATTTCCAACACTGAATGCCACAATTACTTGCTCTATGATGTGTAGAGTACCCTTATCATGAAGTCAATACAGTTTGTAAGGTCAGGGGTGCTTAAAGGTTAGCAGTATTACCCTCTACACAAGAGATTGTGCGACGATGTTAGTAAAACTTCCTCCGTCCACAATGATGGTGTACAATTATCCTTTGATGGTACATTTCATATGGAGTAGATTCTCTTTCTGGTCTTCCTCGAAGTTTGGTAAGAAACTCAGTACTTGTCTCAACACTAAGGTCATCACCTTTCCCTAGTTAGCATGGATACAGGTCTCCTCTTCCTCTTCAACTTCAATCCTTCCATCATTCTTCTCCTCTTTGAGCTCGCTCTCATCAGAGCTATTCACTACATCTCCTTAGAGCACCATAGCATATTGGTTCGAACACTTAATAGCTATGTGTCAAAAGCCCAAGTATTTAAAGCACTTCACTTTGCTTGTCTTCCATCTAGAGGTTTATCTTCCTTCATACATCCTCGGGGTTGGTGTAGCTTGAGCTTGACTTAGCTGGCCTGTTCGGCTACCATTAGGTCGGTCATTTCTCTCCTTAGCTTAAGAAGTTCTCCTTGGCTTGGTGTGAACAGGTTGGAGCAGAATTAGGGCTCGGGAAAATGTTAGCTTAGGTTGGCTTGGAGTAGTTCTCTTCTGATTTTCGACCCCTTATGTTACCTTAATTACTTTTTCCAGAGTATAAAACCTTTACACTTCCACAATGTTATAAATTTTGTATTTGAGCCTGGAAATGAACCTTGATACTATACGAGCCTTGAGTTCATTTACATTTGCATGGATCATAAGCATTTAAAATTCTCTCACATAGTCATCAACAGATCAGCCTCTTTGGCAAAGTTCTTGCAGTTTGGCAAATGTGTCCGATAAGTAGGTCTTAAGCACAAATCTACCCCTCATTAATCTTTTCATCTTATCCTAGGTCCTTACCCCTCGTTTTCTATCCTTTCCTCGGACTACATTCAAAATTTTTCACCACATAGTGGCATACCTAAAGAACTCTAGTATAACAAGTTGGACCTTGACAGTATTTATGTCCATAACAGTCAAACACTTTCTCTACCTTCTTTTTCTACTCTAAATATTCATCTGCATCTTTACTTCAACTAAAGGGTAGGATTTTAATCTTAACGTTATGTAGTCCTTGAGGAGCTTGGATCCTTACTCTTTTACTCGGTAATAATTAGCCTCTTCTTCTTCCTCTCCATACTCTTTGGCATCTATCTCCTCATCATCCTCCTTAATCTCCTCTAACTCCAACTTTTGCTTAGTAACTTGGCCTATTACTCCTCTAGCTCGAGGGGGTCAAACTAGATGATTAGCTTTGTTACCTTGGTCATAGTGTCTCTCAAGAGCATTTTCTAGTAGGTTATGGTGCTGTACACCCTTGGGTTATTGTCTGTTAACTTGCATCACAGTGACTAAACTCTTAATAAGATTAGTGAGTTTGTCAAGTTTATCATCAACTGACCTTAGAGTGTTACTACTATTATGACTACGACCAAGTTGAGCATTACTACTCCGATCACTAATAACACCTTGAACACTCAAATCCGACATTGTATAATACTTCTTGAGCAGATTAAAAACATAATACATGGAAAATGCTGTTACCTTATTACCAAAAACTTTAACTAACACACTCTAACAACTTTAAAACCAATAATCACTTGAATAGGATAAAAATGAACTTGCTCTATTTTCACAGTGAAAAACAAAGTAAAAATAGAGTAACAATGGAACCTTGCTTATTAACACACAAATCTTCACTACATAACTCACAACTCTAAACTTACTCTACACAAACATACTGAAGCAGCTATGGAAGGAATACAGTAGCTAAAAACAACAAACACAAACCAAAACTTCACTACAACTTTATACACTCTCTTTCAGAACCGTATTCTAATATCAGCGAAGTTGATGTGTTTTCAAGGTTGAATATACAAAGGAGCACCATAACATTAATGAAAGGAAAGGAAAACAAGAAAGCTAGCAAAAGTATGAGTAGCTATAGACTAGATATTACATACCAATTGATCTTACTAGGCCTATAATCCGCCAGATGTCACGTACTGGTTCAAACTATAGGGTCACTTGCCACTATTCCTTATTAAAGGGAATAGATAAGAGTTAAGGGTAAATGAGAGCACTAGGATTACTCAAAAGGAAAACTTATATAGTCTAATGATCAAAGAGTTATGTCTACGTACAACAATAGGGTTTTTATACAAGCCCTATTAGGGTTACAAGCATACATATAAAAGACAAAAGGGTAATTTACAATTGGGATACATGAATGATACTAAGAAGGGTAAAAGAGACAAAGAATATTTTATATGGAAAAGTAAAGAATCCTTTGGCAATGTTGTACCAGAAGACACGTGTGTCATGGTGGCTAGTCTCTTTGAAATATAGTACAATTCGAATGAAATAAGGACAAAGAGGTTATGTAGTTAGAGCCAACCTGATCTGAATCAGGTTGGTCCTCAACCAGTTAGTTACTAATGAATATGCTCCTCAGACTAAGATCAGATCCTAATTGCTTTGAGAGCTTGGCTTCGGATAGTTGTTGAGGTTGGTAAACTTAAATGTCGTCATGATTATGGTACGGCTGCTGAGCAAGGTCGGCATGATTGCTCGGAGGGTTGGTACGTCTGCTCATCAGTTTCGAAGACAATGTTGGTGTACAAGAGAGCTCGGTACTCAAGTTGACAATGGAGTAAATCATGGAGGTCAGAATAGGAATTCTTGTCTTAGATGAGGCTATAAGCCATTATCCTCCTTGTAAGTCCTTTGAGACTTCTAGCTCAGCTGCACGTAATCGATCTGGAGGGTTGATTCTTATCAGGATGCATTACATTCCAGCTCAAAAACCTTATCAAAGTCAAGCAGTACTAACATTGGGGTAGAAGTTAACTTGGACTTAACCTCTTCAAAACTCTATTGAGCTTTCTCAAACCATTTGAATTTAAAGTTCTTCTTGGTCAGCTCGATTAGTGAAGCAGCTATGAAACTAAAGTTTCGAATGAATATTCGATAAAACGAAGCTAGACCATAATAACTCCTAACTTCTACAACGTCGGTTGGCGTCGGCCATTCAAGAAGAGCCTAAGCCTTTTCACCATCAACTTTGATTCCTCGTTTAGAGACAATATATCTAAGGAATACTATCTCGCTTTGAAAAAATAAGTGTTGTGAACCATGACCAAGAACAGATAAGGTCAATTGCTGGATGGGTCCAAGCTTGCAAAAAGTTCAAAAAGGGTCAATGGGAAAAGGTACGAAAAGAGTGACAAAGATGAATGTAATAGAAAGCAACAACCTACGAATAGCTTTGAGGAATATAACGCATCAAAGGAACTTCCGAGGACTCACAGCACAATTTGATATGATGTATGAATTGGTCCAACGAGGTTACGTATCACGTAACCTTGCTTAAGGGAAATGATAAGAGTGATGTCGAGAGCAAACAAGTAGTGTTTACGCAAGAAAGAAAGTACTCAAGTGTATTGAAGGTAATTTGCCTCCTATAGCTACAAGAACAAGGGCATTTATACCCATAAGTTAGGGGCAATTTGCCCAAAAGGGAAAAAACAAAAAGGACATTTCCTAAAAAAGCAATATATATGATACAAAATGGTAAAAATGAATATACAAGGAAAACAATTATTGGTGCTACAGATTTTACATATGATACTATATATGTGGCAATGATGTATTGGCAAGGTTGTTGTGAGATGTGGACAAAAAGTACAGACATATAGGTTTGTCCGAGCAAGGATGGCCTAGTCAGTTTAGTCTTTCTCTCTTGGCTTCTTGGCAAGGAAGATGCTAAGTAATTGGTTGGCTTAGCGTTGGAAAGTAATCATTAACTCAGCATACCACAGAGCAATAGGCAGTAATACAGTATGGCATTAAAAGTGACCCAGCAAGGAGGTACTCGGCCTTGGTAGGGGTTGGGTAGAACAGGAGGATTAATCGTACTAGCCCCTCTTATCCTCGAGTTCGGTTGCAAGTAAGAGGTCCGGTAGCCTAATTCCCATCATTCCTTTCGGGTTATTACGGATTTGGGATCAAATCCGAATGTTGTTCACTCAAATCTTCGTCAGGGTGATATGGATTGAGGTTAATAATGTTGAAGGCATTAGAAACCCCATAGTCCCTAGATAGTTCCAACCTATAGGCATTGTCATTGATTTTCTGGAGGATTTTTAAGGGTCTTTCCACCCTTGCAGATAATTTGTTCTTTCTTTTATTTGGGAAACATTCATTGCTGAGGTGTAACCATACCAAGTCTCCCGGTTGAAATTTCTTAACTAACCTACCCTTAGTCTTTTCTCTCATTCTTCTGGCAGCTTGGTCGATGTGCTGAGTGACCTTATCATAAATGTGCTGAAGAGATTGTACTCTGGTGGAGGCATCAGGTCCTCTTACACGAGTGCTGGTATAGGGGGATGGTTGAAGGGTAATTCAGGATTGAATCTATAGATTACCTTGAAGGGAGTCTACTTAGTGGTATCATGTATGGTTTGGTTATAGGCAAACTCGACCACTGGCAGGCAAATGTCCCAATCAACCACCTCTGTTTGGCCATCAGTTTAGGGGTGACATTAGGTACTGAAGAGTAATTTGGTTCCCAACCGACGCAAATGGCTCAAGAACTTTGTGTCTCTGTTGGAGACTACATTTGTCGACACGCCATGTATCCGTATAATCTCCTATAAGAAAAGAGAAGCAATAGCTAAAGCATTATAAGTTTTGATATAGGACGTGAATTGTGCCATTTTAGTGAATTGATTTACAACGACCATTATAGAATCTTTACCTCGAGCAATTCACGGTAGTTTGAGAACAAAGTCCATACTTAGTTCAATCTATGGCCTCGTCGAAACAGATAGGGGCATTACTTTCCCTTGTTTGGCTCGGCACTTGGCCTTTTTGCATATAGTACAGCTTTTGACAACTCAATGCACATCTCTTCGCATTCTCTACTAAAAGAATTGGCTATTCAATAGTTCACAAGTCCTCCTTTCTCTAAAGTATCCAGAGAGTCCTCTACTGTGGGCTTCCTTAATTAATAATTCTCGTAAGGAACAAGTTGACATGTACAATTTCCCCCCTCTAAACAAATAGCCATCCTCCACATAATACTCATCTACTGTCCTTCCATCTATACATCGCGAATTTATTGGTCCAAAGTTTTGATCCCTGAAGTACTATTCTTTGATGCTTACAAAACCAAACAGCCTAGTTTACAGTTCTGATAAAAGCGCATGTCTCCTCGAAAGAGCATCTACAACTGCGTTGCTTTTTCCCTGCTTATGTTTGATTACAAAATTGAACCCTTCAAGGAATTCAACCCATCTTGCCTGCCGCTTTGACAACTTGGTCTGACTTCAGAGGTACCTCAACAATTCATAGTCAGTATATATGACAAATTCTCTTGGTAATAAGTAATGTTGCCATACTTGCATTGTTCGGATCAGTGCCAAAAGTTCCTTGTCATAGACAAAGTAGTTCAACTGTGGTTCTCGGAGCTTTTTGTTGTAGAAAGAAATTGGTTGGCATTCTTGCATCAGGACAGCGTTTATTCCAACGCTCAATGCATTGCATTCTAGTTCAAAAATTTTGTCAAAGTCAGGTAACACTAATACCGAGGCGAAGGTCAACCTTTTTCTTATGTCAGCAAAACTCCTCTCCTCCCTTTTTCCCCATCGGAAGTTACTGTTCTTCTTTGTTGGCTCGGTAAGTAGCATGGTGATGTTGTTGAAATTCTTGATAAACCTTCTGTAAAACGAAGCTAGTCCGTGGAAACTTCTTACATTGGCAAGTAAGAGTCGGCCACTTGAAAATTGCCTTGATCTTCTCATCATCGACTCATAGGCCTTCTCCACTGACTACATACCCCAAGAATATCACTTCCTCTTGGCAAAAGCAACATTTCTTCAAATTGCCAAATAGTCTTTTGGCACAAAGGATATCCAAGACTACTTTGAGATATTTACAGTGACTCAGCATGTTGACAATATAGATCAGGATGTCGTCAAAGTACACTACGACATACTTCCCTATGAGATGTCTTAGCACATGGTTCATAAGTCTCATAAAAGTACTTGACACATTTGACAAGCCGAAGGGTATGACTATCCACTCATAAATTCCATGTCGAGTCTTGAACGCAGTCTTCCACTCATTTCCTAGTCTTATGTGGATTTAATGATAGCTGGATTTAAGATCAATCTTGTTGAAAATCTTGGCTCTACTTAGCTTATCCAACATGTCTTCTAGCCTCAGGGTCGAATACATGTATTTGATTGTAATTTTGTTCAAGGCTTGGCTGTCAACACATATCTGCTAGGTTCCATCCTTTTTAGGTACTAGAGGTGCAGGCATAGGCACAGCACAAGAGTTAAGACTCTCTTTCTCATACCCTCTTGCTAGCAACTCATTGACTTGACGTTGGAGTTTAGAAGCCTACTTAGGATTCATCTGATAAGCTAGCTTATTTGGTAGTAAAGCGCTCGGTAATAAGTCAATGCAGTACTCTATGCCTTGAGTTGGGGGCAACCCTTTAGGTAACCGTTTGGAGAATAGGTCAGCATAATCATCTGGCAACTCCTTAATTTCCTAGGGAAGCTCACCCTGTTCCTTTACTTCTAATAGTCGTCTGACCAACAATAGGGTTGGCTCATCAGCATTGATGGCCTCTTGGAGCTTAGCCCTACTCATCATTAGAGCTTTCTTTGATTTGCGAGTAAGTTGCATCTGTAGCTTATGAACTTCTCTTGGCGGCATCGGATTCAGTGTGCCCTTCCGGTTATCCTTTTCCAACATATATGTGTTCTTATAGTTGTTATGTATAACTCTCTTATCAAATAACCACGGCCTACCTAGCAACATGTGGGAAGCGTACATAAATAGCATGTCACAAAGGATTTACTTAGAGTAATTCTTTATTGTGATTGACAGTAGTATTTGCAACTTATACGGCCTAGGATGTGCAACAGTTGGTAGCTTTAGTTTTGAAATAAGATCAGCCAATGCCACATTGGTGTAACATTCACTATTTATAATGAGAGTACACATCCGATCATTCACCTTGCAGGTGGTATGAAACAAGTTCTCCCTCTATTCCTCCTCTCATGAGAGTTCCACGCTCATAATGCATTGGACAACCATGAGTAATTTGTCTAAGTTCTCGAAAAACATGTCCTCTCAATCAATTCTTTCTTGGCATTTTCCTTCTTTGGTTCCCCATCCGGGCTCTCTACTTTTAGTTTTAGCATGTCTCCCTTAATGACCATCATCCTTTGGTTTGAGCATTGAGCAACTATGTGTCTAAACTCTTAACACTTGAAGCACTTGATTTAACTGGTCTTCTTACTAGACCCTTGCCCCTTCTCATACGTTCGGGTCGGTACTACATCTTTAGGTCGGCCTTTCTACTCGGCTCGCTACTAGACTAAGCTCAGTGACTTGCCTATCTTGGTTAGCTAGTTGGCATTCTGGTCGTTACTCGGCTCATTTTTGGTCTCTCTACTCGTTGAGTAATCCTAATATCTTCGTCCATTGTGTTAAATCGTTGGAGCTCTACAATGTCTTAGATGTCTCCTCTCAACCTAGTGATAAACCTTGAGACTGTTCGGGCTGGTGGCTCCTTTACTTCGCATCTTATCATAAGCATTTGGAATTGTTGAACATATTCATCAACTGTTCGACCTCCTTGTCTCAGCTCTTGAAGCTAAGTGAAAGTATCTTAGAGATTCGTTTTTGGTACAAATCTCTTTCTGAGTACTTTCTTCATCTCGAGCTAGGTGTTAATCTCTCAGTAAGCCTCTCTTCTTCTCATGGCCTAAAAATTCTTCTACCATATGGCGGCATATTTGGAGAATTCAACAGTAGTAGTCCTTACTTTCTCATAGTCCTCATATGGATAGTAATCAAATACATGCTCTACCTTCTCTGCCCAATCCAGATACTTGTCAGCATTCTCAAATCCATTGGAACTCTGAATCTGAAGCTTCACATGGTCGGATGCTCTAGGGACTCGTACACAATCCTCTTTAAAATACTCTTCTTCCTCCTCATTTAGCTCTCTTAATCCTATCCTTTGCTTCACTTGTTCACCAACTCCTCCACTTCGAACTGGTCGAGCTGGGTTCTGACCTCTAATAGGTTGAGCAGCTTGTAAAGTATTTTATGCAGTCTCAGTGGGTTAGCAAGATAAGGCATGAATAACTTGGGTCAGATTTAACAAGAGGTTAGTTATTTCATCAAGTCTCTTGTCAATGCCTCTAGGAGTTCCCTAAGATTATTGTCCATGGTGGATAACCATAATGTCATCACCAGCACTAACATTCATACTTGGGTCTGTTATTTTCTCTTATATTCAAAATTCAAACAAACACTTCCGAAAGTAAACAACTAATAACACAACAGTCAAATGAACATAGTAACTGACTTTATTTCACACGCTTAAAACATAATTCAAAAAGAACTAACTACAGCTTACACAAAACCTCCGCTTTGATATCAAGATGTTGCGAACCGTGACTATGAACAGATAAAGCTCGTCGCTGGATGGGTCTAAGCTTGCAAAAAGCTTAAAAAGAGTCATTGGGAAAAGGTACTAAAAGAGTGACAAAGACAAATGAAATAGTAAGCAACAATCCACGAACAGCTCTAGAGGATATGGCGCACCAAAGGAACTTTCAAGGACTCACAACACAATTCGATATGATGTACGAATTGGTCTAATGAGGTTACTCACCACCTAACCTTGCTTAAGGGAAAGGATAAGAGTGGTTCTAAGAGTAAACAAACAATGTTTACGCAAGGAAGAAAGTACTTAAGTGTATTGAAGGTAATCTGCCTCCTATAACTATTAGTACAAGGGTATTTATACCTATAAGTTAGGACAACTTGCCCAAAATACCTATAAGTTAGGACAACTTGCCCAAAAAGGAAAAGACAAAGAGGACATTTCCTAAAGAAGCAATGTATATGATACAAAAGGGTAAAAATGAATATATAAGGAAAATAATCATTGGTGCTACAGATTCTACATATGATATTGTATAAGTGGCGATGCTACATTGGCAAAGTTGTTAAGAGATGTAAACAAAAAGTACGAACAAATGGGTTTGTCCGAGTAGGGATGACCAAGTCAGTCCTGTCTCTCTCTTTTGGCTTCTCGGTAAAGAAGATGCCGAGTAATTAGTCAACTCGACGCTGGAGAGTAATCATCAACTCGACATACTACAAAGCAAGGGGCGATCATACGACATGGCATTAAAGGTGACTTAGTAAGGAGATACTTAGCTTCAACAGGGGTTGGTTGGAACAGGAGGATTCGTCATGCCAACCCCTCTAGTCCTTGAGCTCGGCTACGGGTAAGAGGTCTGATAGCCTGATTCCTATCAATACGCATTTCTTTAAATTGCCGAATAATTGCTCGGCATGGAGGATATTAAACATAGATCTCAAGTGAACGACATGAGAAATGAGGTTGATATTATATACAAGAATATCATCAAAGTAAACAACAACATATTTACCAATCAATGATCTCAAAATATGATTCATGAGCTACATAAAGGTGCTTGGTGGCTTTGTAAGACCAAATGGCATTACTATCCACTCGATTAGACCACCCTTTGTTTTGAAAGTAGTTTTCCACTCGTCTCTAGGCTTATTGGGATTTGGTGGTAGCTACTCTTCCAATCAACCTTAAAAAATATACTTGCACCATATAACTCATTGAACATATCATTCAATCGTGGGATTGAATATTGATACTTGATAGTGATCTTGTTGATTGTTTGGCTATCAATACACATTTTCCATGAGCTATCCTTCTCCGGCATTAGGATAGTCAGTACGGCATGGGGGCTCATGCTCTCCTAGACCTAGTTGTGTTCAATTAACTCATCAACTTGTTTCTTCAGCTTGGTTGTTTGCTTAGGATTGAGTCTATAAGCAGGTCAATTAGGTAGAATATCTCTAGGTTAGAGGTCAATGCAATGCTCTATGCCTCTAACAGGGGGTAAAAATCTTGGCAACTCGGTGGGGAACAAGTTTGCATACTCTTAAAGTAATGTCTATACCTCACTAGGTAATACTTTGATTGACTTCAACTCTAGTATCTTTTTGACCAATAAAAATACACACTTCTCCATCCTAACATCCTTGGAAAATTGTGTTAGGGAAGTCACTAAGGACTTCCTCTACAGTGATTTGGTAATCTCCTTTTGTGACTCTTGAACTTCTTTGGAGCTCATTGGAGTCAATGTAACCTTCCTTCCATCCTTCTAGAACATACAAGTGTTCTTATACCCATCATGTTGTACCTTCAAATCAAATAGCTAGGGTCGGCTAAGTAGAACGTGTGAAGAACACATAGGTAGGATGTCATACAACACCTAGTCCTTGTATCTATCACCAACAGTAATTGATACTTTGAATTTCTTAGCAACATGTAGACCTTTCTTCTCATTCAGCTAGTGAATCTTATAGGGTTTGGGGGTGAGGATAGGTCGGCAACTTCAAAGCCTTCACTGCTCCTTATGCTATGACATTGGTATAACTCCCTCCATTGATGATTAGAGCACATAATTTGTCGTTTACTTGGCAGTTTGTATGGAAGAGATTCTCTCTTTGTTCATTCTCATCAGAGGTAAAGGTACTGAGACATCTTCGTACAACCATATAATAGTCTCCCATTTTAGGTTAGGTCACAGTATCTAAATCTTCATGAAACTCATCTAACAATTGGTCGACTCTTACTTCTTCTGCTTCCCCTTTACTAGCATTCTCTACTTTAAACTAAGGTTTATCTCCCTTAATGGTCATGACATGTTGGTTTGGGTATTAACTAGCTACATGTCCAAGCCCTAGGCATTTGAAACACTTAATCTCTTAAGTCTTCTTACTAGAGCTTTAACATTGATCCTTTCGGACTTTAGGTTCCTCGGCCTTAGTCTTACCTCTACTATCATCAAGTCTACTTGGCATTTGTCCTCGGTGGTCTACTACAAAACTATACTGAGCTCGGTCATATCTAGGTCGACTTGACATTCTAGTTTTGCTCAATAAGCTAGGTTAACTATTTATGCTAGGTTAAGTTAATTCCGCCTCTGCCTTTCAACTCTTTATGCTACTCAGATAGTTTCATCTAGATTTCTAAGCCTTTATGCTTCCACTATATTACTAATTTCAGATCTTAGTCCAAAAATGAACTATGCTATTGTTTGTGCCTTAGGCTCATCAACATTGCATCATATCATTTGCAACTAGAACTCTTAGAGGTACTCATCCATTGATCAAATATCTTGTTTGAGATATTGGAAAGTATCTTGCTTATAGTGTTCTAGAACAAATCTACTCCTTAGAACTCTCTTCATCTCATTCTAAGTTTGGATTTTACGTCGGGCTTGTTGGTGTACATTCTGCAATTTCTTTAACCACATCGCTGCATACTTAGAAAATTGTAAAGTAGCTACTTAAATATGTATCGAGTCCTTGTAATCATAGAAGTCAAATATCTTTTAAATCTTCTCCTCCTAATCCAAATAGTCATTAACACTACTAGATCCATTAAAACTCAAAATCTGTGCTTTAAGATGCTCAGCTCCTTTGGGGGTACGAAGTTCGCATGCTTCAAATCAGTCATACTCCTCCTCCTCCTCCTTACCATATTCATCAACTTCATTCAACTCAAGTCTCCTCTTCGCAAACCTCTCAACATACCGAGGTGGAGCTAGGTTCACATTAACAAATTCTGGTGCTTTAGGTTCAGTTACTTGTCTTTTGAACCTGTCTCTCACTTCTTGGCCTTGTTCATCAACTCTCTCTTGTGACCTAGTCTTTAGTACTCTTTGTATAGAGATAGCTAGATTAGC
Organism: Lumnitzera racemosa; assembly: GCA_024138005.1. NCBI lineage: Eukaryota > Viridiplantae > Streptophyta > Magnoliopsida > Myrtales > Combretaceae > Lumnitzera > Lumnitzera racemosa. The sequence continues at coordinate 37,911,316 of JAMXBC010000006.1, read as the reverse complement.
CACAATAGCAACAAGGTTTTGCAATTGTTCATCAGTAGTTCGCGGGGTCTATTGGGTAACACGATCGCAACCATGAGCATCACTTTTGTCATCATTAATCTCTCCTTAAACACTAGGATTCAACATCCTTAATATAAGACTTTAGGAAGTTTACTAATCAACAAAAGATTTCTCGCAAACTTTGAAAATACGATTCCATACAATGACTTAAGGACTTTCTCTGTTTTCCTCTTGAGAAATAGAGTATAATGGAACATATACACTTTAACAAGAAATACTTCAACACTAAGATTTCAATTGCAACCTCAAGCTTTGATACTAGGATTACAGTATGTGCCTAGAAGCTAAGTTAATCACTAGGGCTTACCATAAGAAGTGGTAACGGTGGGTCCTTTAAAATATTGAAGAATGAATGAATGAAAAAAGTCAATAAACATAGTAGCTTCTGTAAAGCTACTCAGTAGATATAATGCACCAACAAAAACAACATGACTTAGTACTTCGCGTGATATGACGTACAAGTTAATATTAAGGTCTAGTCACTACTAATTTCGAGCTACTTGGTCAGACTAAATAAGAGTGTAGGGGAAAATGTTACTAGGAGAAGGGTATCTCGTAAGAACAAGGATATTCAATATCTTTAAAGGTATAAGATAGTTGCGGCTATAGTAAAAAGAACTATCCATAGTAAGTCCTTTTAGGCAATAGTACAATAATGGAAAATTACATAAAAGACAATGTAAGAAAGAGATTCCTAATATGTTTAAAAAAGGGTAGATAAGACAAAGGATATAAAAGAATGCAGCACAAGTGTAAAAAAAGTAGGGGATAAGTGATAGCTGATAGCTTGTTAATGGGTTTATATTCTAGAAGCTTGGGGTGTTGTGGTGAGCTAAATTGAACTATGCTAGGAGTAGTTGGGGCGATTGAATAACGCTATAGTTTTGTAGGCTGGAAGAGTAGGGGTCGTAGTGTAGTGACTTCGAACTCGATACTTGGCACTTAGCAAGTTGGCTTCATCCAAGCTGACTCTTTAGAGAGTTCACCTACAGTTCTTCCATGTACAAGAGCTTATCTTTAGTAGGCTGACAAGAGAGAATCCTTTTGGTGAGAGATCAGAGGTCTCGGAGGTGGGTATAAGTGATGGGTTCAGAGGTTGATAATCCATCATTAAGTCTGCAAATCTAATAAATAATATGAGAATTTAAAAACAAAAAAGAATAACAAGGATTTATAAGAGTGCGAGTAGCAAAAAAGTTAGAAGAGGAAGCGAGACAAACCTTTGTAATAGGAAATGAAAATGGTTAAAGGGCATAGTCATCAGAAGTGCTTCTGTGAGAGAGAGAGAGAATGTTATCTAGATTATGGTTTGGCAGTGGAAATTTTGAGAGAGAAGAAAGGAGAAGAAGATGCATTTGATTTGGATAAAAGTTATAGCTTTGTTAGGGGCATTTTTGAGACTTCAAAAAATTTATGTTTTGTCTAATGCATTTGATTTTGTACTGAATATTTGAAGGGACAAAATTTGGTCGATTTGTCCTATCCTTTAGACTATCTTTTATCCAGTAACTCAATAAAAAAGCAAACTAAATAATGGACAAAAATTTTTGTTCAGTTTAGTCCTAATAAAGTTAGACGATGAAATGATACCTAAGAAATGGTTTCTTGCAAAGTTCTATATAAAATTCCATTCTAGCATATTAAGGAACTCGCTCTATTATCCTTATCGATTAAGTAGTGAACTTCAGATGGATTCCCTATATATTATTTTATTCTTATATTCATTTATATTTTGAACTTTGTAAAAGATGAGGTGCTTATATTGTAACCTCTCCTACTGAATTATTTTAATTTAAAGGTTAATAAATTCCTTAAGGAGATTCTTATTTTGCCAAACATATATATATATATATATATATATATACACACACACACATACATACACATACATACACATATATAACCATGTTTATGCATTTATTCACAAATTTATGTTCTTTTCTTTTGTCTTTGGGCTCAATTCTACTTTTTTTACTAACTTTCTAATTTTAACTAGAAAAGCTTAATCCTACTCATTACAATATTTTGGTGTATGTATCTATATCTATATTATTAAAGCGGATGGAACCTTAAGTAACAGTTGAAACAATATCTTAATTATTTTTACTTATTTAACCTTTTAAATAAAATTTTGATTATTGATAAATGGTTTTCTCCATTATATTTGATTATAAATATAGAGTAATTTTGAGATTTTAAGAAAACATAACCCCCCTCCCCTCTCTTTCTCCTCAAACATTCTCACTATTCCTTATTCCTTTCTCTCTCTTTTTTCCCCCTCCAACATTCCCATTATCCCCTATTCTTCTCCCCACTACCCCCATCTTTCTCTTTTCCTCATCCATTAATATCTAATATATTTGATTATACTGTATAACTTTATTTATTTTATATACACACAATGTGAAAGTGTTGTGCACTAGTATTATTTAAGCCTTATCTACCCTTTGGGTATCAGATATTTGCTTAATGATTAATCTTTTCTTTTACAAAACAATCCTAATTGATCATGCTTATATTTCCATAAAGCCCATATTTGAATGTTTACAGTTTTGATCTAGGATATATTTGAATTTTGAGAAAACTAAAATTGATCCTATAGATAAAACTACTCAAGCAACGTTCATATTATATTCTCCCTTATATGCATTTTTAAAGCATTTACGGTGGCAGTTCTCATTCCTACAATCCATTCCAATGCCTTTCATTAAGTATCCATTAATTTCTTAAAGGATTCCACCTTTAGGAATCTTCTCAATACATACAAAATTTCCTACTCTTATGCTTATACATGCCAAATCATTCATCTTAGGTAACTACGATATAGGTATATGTAAGAGATCTAAAATATATGCAATCTATTATATTAAAGGGTATGACTAAGTTTGATGTCTTATATATTATGTGGTAGGGTTTTTGTAGTTGGTCATTCTCATGTAATGGGTGTACTAGTCGACCTAGGAGATGTCTTGAGCTGATGACAAGTGGAGGGATGTCGTTAGGAAGAGGCATAGGAGGAAGAGTGGGGCAAACTCGATATCTTAAATGTATGCATGTGATAGTAGATCAAACTCGGTATTCTTGATTGTTCTTGAATCATTCTTGATCGATTTGCTTGTTTGATCCTTGAATGAGAGAAGAACCTTCTTATTTATAGAGTACAGAGATTAGTCTTATTCGTCGAATGGTTTTAAGATGGACGGCTAAGATTAAGTTTTTTATTAAAGCTTATCCTTTCTTTAGCCTTTATGGGCTTAGATATGTGTCCAAGTATGTTAAGAATTTTGTCAACTAAAGAAGACCTATTATCATTATTACTTGCCTTGAAGACTAATTGAGTCTCCTTAAAGCCTAATATGACTAAATAAAGCTCAAATAAAGCCTAAATAGGCCTAAAAGCACTATTTCGGAGTCTTCTTTTCGCACACAAGATAACTGAGCAAGGCCAAGAGTAGAATATTTAGCCTGGTGATCCCTGTTCTAAGTTTACCAAGCCAGATCTCTCTAAAACGTCCCTAATCAAGCTGATTTGTAGAATTTGTCATTAACCCAAGATATCGGCCCATGGCATTAAATTGGGTTAAAAGCCCAATTACCGAAATGACCCTTTACATTTTGCCCTATGGTTAAAAGTCTCTTGGACATAGTCAAAGGGGATTTTGGACATTTGTAGAAGTTGTTTCTCTAACTATTGTGGAGATATATTGAATGGTAATTTTGCTTACTTGATCACTTCCAGTATCAATGGAATTAACGTTTCTTCCGCATCATTGGCGAGCTAAGCATGATATGCTAGTATTCATTTTTTTCCTGCTATGGAACATATACTTTGATATGCTTTTGTATCACACTAATAATTTATTGTTCCCATGACATTGATTCACTTCCATTGTATATAATTGACATGGTTGGCTCCTTTCAGTATTTTTTCCTCATTTTATGAGCATTAGTAGAAAAATAAAGCTATCGGAGTGTTCATAGAAATCTAGAGCTTCAATAATATCCCATCTATCCATGTTATATACATACATACATACATACATACATACATACATACATACATACATACATACATATATCTCATTCGTATTAGTAAATGGATCAATGCTATCCTGAAGTGGAGGAAAGCTCTAAAGTGTCGTGAAACGAAACAACAGCATCTACTCCCTTGCAAAAATTGCAAGAGTCATGTTGTGCTACGTAAAGGCAGTATGGGGGTGTAAAGGCAATGCCCCCACAGTATGGTATTTATTATTATTTTTTATTATTATACATATATATATTTCACTTGATAAACATGACTACAAGTCACAAACTAAATGGCGCATTCGAGTCCAACTTTAGTATAAGTTGAGCCATGTAATCCCTTAACATATTTTATCCTTGGATTAGATTTTGCACCATATAAGATTAATTTAAATCACCTTCAAATCTTTTACCTGACTTTTAAATCTTCAACAAACTAAATCTCACAAGATTTACACATTATCCAACATATATCTTCTTATCAAATCTTGGATTCGAATCTCCACCTAAATTCCTTCACATCAACTATAAATATTTCATATATATTGTTGATTTCTTTTCATTCCTCACAAGAGTACCGACCCTCAGTGGTAAGTCTTCCAGTCATCTACTTACATGATTTTTTTTTTTTGAACTCCTCGTTGTAATTTTTCATGTTGCTTTTCCTATTTCTCATTGGTGATAAAAGAAGCTAAAACTCGCTAATAAACTAAACAAAACCAACAAAGGATTGGATCCTTAAATTCGGCAGCATCAAGCACTTCATCTTGAATACTTGTTCAGTATTTTTATCAATTGTGAGTGTCTTCTTTTCCAACTAAAGTCGCTTTTGCGTCCCTTGTTTCTACCTTATCCCTCATTTTGTTTTGTTGCTATATATTTCACTTCCTCCGATCCTTAGAGCTTAATGTATGTGAGTTCTCAACCCCGAATCATTTGAAACTTGGTGAATAATGAGTATGGTATATTCATAATTCCTTCTTCTTTCCTTTTGCTTTAGCCATAACATGATAAATATCATGAATTATGGGGTGTGCCCAAGTCCTCTACATTCAACGTAAAAATATATATATATATATGGATCGGTCATTCTTCTTCCTCGTTGATCCATATTAGTGATATGATATATCACTAAATTTTTTTTCAATATTCCAAATCTCTTTAGCCTTCCTTTGACTAGTCGGATATCAACAATAATATCTCATTTTAAACTTCTACTCGTAAGCGCCCATATACATATATATATATATATATATATATATTTGCAATGACTGTGATCTAAGTCACACTTTGAAATCTTCATTGGCCAATTAAAAAGAAGTATTTGTCTTGCTTCAAACGCACTTCGATACTCAACCTAAAGTTTTTTTTTTTTTTTTATCTTCTTGATCCCATATCATGATTTGGAATTTTCTTTTATATATATATATATATATATCTATCTGTATCTTGCTTTTGGAAAGTAAAGTCAGATCTTCAAATTTATCCCTTCTCAAATCTCATTCATTCTTATCCTGAAGAAAACCTATATATATATATATATATATATATATATGCACATATATACATGTGTGCATATGCACAGACTTTTTCCGATATGAATACAGCAGCGGACATGGCTATAATAACTAATGATAATCATGGCAATCAGTAGTAACCAACAACAAAAAGGGTTACCGCCGGTGCTCATCAATAGCAATATTGTCAATTCATAAACCACCAATGTTCTGCACCTTTCATGCTCAACCTCGGCTTTGGCCCACTTTACTCCTTTCCATTTTCTCTCCTTTTTTTTTTTTAATCTTTATTTCCGTGGATAAAAAGAACTTAATAAATCTTACATCGGTAAGGACATCACCTCAATCTTAGCTATGGACTTCGTCAGGTATGTCTCTTCTTCAATGACTATGGATGTCTTCCTCGCTACATTCATATATATATATATATATGTGTATCATTTATTTATTTATTTTTTTTCTTGCAAGACAACTCTCTACACTATTTCATTTCAAGGTTAGGCTTTACTATACATATAAGCTTGAGCTGACTTTAAGTGTTAGTTTGGTTTCCTAAGACTTACTTATTTATTCAAGCCCTTTGTTAACGTTAGGTGTTATCACGAATTCCTAACCTTAAACAGGCCTTGGCTAACTTTATATGTTAATCTAGATTCTCGTTTCACTAGCCATGGCCAAGTCCAAGAGTAGCCAACCCAAGCCCATCTTATTCACCCATCAAAGAGAGTTGTTGGCTTATAATGAAAGCCCGATACTGAAGGTTCCATCTCTTTGCAACAACTGGATTGATGACATGATTAAAGGAGACTATTTCTGGATTTGAGCTATCTCTCTAGAAGCGTAGTTGCAGCCCGAACTATTAGTAAAGGGAGAATCCGTACTTCGTTTTAGAAATGAGAGGAGAGAGTTTCTTCTTCCTCATACTTAGATCACCTGCTCAAAGTAAACACTCAATGGATGGTTCGCATTATATTACAAGACACGAGCGCTATGCTCCCCTATTGCATGAGGCTAGGATTTTTTATGCCATTGCTATGACTTCATGCTTAAATTTCATGAAAATGGAAGACGTGAAGATTTGGCAAGCTATAATGGCTAGATGGAGCATGCAAACTTATACATTCATAACTTCATGGGGAGAATTTATACCAACCCTTGAGAACATCTTTTTCTTATTGAAACTTTATGACTTTGGGATGATGCATGTCATGATAGCATTGAATTCTCCCACCAATCAAAATGTGCATTCAGCTTTATTAATAGCTATAAAGTCATGCAAGACTCCTTCAAAGAGATCTACATCTACTTCATAGATTGAGTACTTTTATGGTTTTCTACTTTCTAAGGCCCTTGTCATAGAACCATGTGAGTATTGACTGCTCATTTATTTAGGGCTATGTTTACCTCATGTGAAAGAGTACCTTTATTCAATTAGATATGTTTCTTTAATAGGTATGAGCTTGTACTATTTATTGCTTTATGATTATCCATGTACATTTTTCCAGGAGGTCCTAAGGATAGGGTTGTCCCCTGTCTATTTTCATTAGCGATTCATATGTCTAAAGGGGAGTGCTTTAGCTTAGCACCCCTTTATCTGGGTTCCTTCTATCGCCACTTGAATTTATATCACCATGCCTCTGTCCGCTCTATGAGCCGTTACATTGTGTTATGCTATGTAGACGTCATCTACTTTCAGCTTTTCTTTTGTGAGAGGTTTAAGAGTCATTTTATGACTCCCAATGTGAATACCAAGCCCAACTTAGTCTAACCACAATTGTGGGCTTAGGTTGAGAGGCATTATGAATCCTCTTTATTCAATCTTATTGATTTTGCTAATGAATTCATGTTTTGTTTGTATGTGGAGAAAATTAATGGCTACCAATCATGTAGTAGATATTACTTACTTAGCTCGCTAAGCTATATTTCCCTAAAGAATCATGAATCGTTACGACACTTAGAGATTGGTTTTCTCTTATGGAGTGTCCTAAGTAGCCTTCCTTCATTGCTTGACATAAAGGGCTTAAGCCATAATTTCATTAAGTTAGGTGTTACACTATATTCTCCATACAGGGTAGCATGTCAATTTGGATTTAACCAAGGCATTCCTCATGGGATAGTTTTGGCTGTAGATTTTTGAGTCTTGTTATTAGTGGGTATCTCTTATAAACATCAAGGCTCTTTACCTTGAGGTTGACCAAATCTACTTTCTGTCCTATAGTCGTTGTAGGGTTATCTTTCCCAGTTGGTCGTCGTACTAGGCAGCTTATTTGAGGGGTTTTGAGGCTTATGCTTTTGCTTCTAATGTTGATCTAATTGTAGAGGTGAACATTTATAGAGACCAGTTCTATCTTCAACTTCCAAGATCGACCAGGTTTAAAGGATCATAGAGTACGAAGAACACCAATCATGTTGGTGAAGAGCCAGATTCTTCTAAACAAGCCCAGACAAGAGTAAAAGTATCAAAATGTCCTTCTTCATCGCTACATGACCATAGTGATGTGAAAAAGGCGTAAATCCAATAAGTAAGGATTATTCCTCTAAGAATTTGTTTCTTTGAGACTTTTCCTTTTTTATCTTTTGCATTGTTATTATTTATTATATTTTATTAGGATATTGTATGGGACCACTTAAAGTCGATCCCTCAGGGCGAAGAAGATGATGACTAGGAGATAATTGATTACGATGGCACTCCTAATGCTTACAATTGCATAAATGATAGATTACTGAGGCTTAAGTTCTAGAACCAAATATAGGCATTCCAACTCATGCCGACACTTTACTATGTATAGGTACTTATGATGAGGGCTTTTTGGGTCAGGTGATAGCTTCTCCTTATGTTCCTCCTTTTGTTGCTTCTATGTCACATCTCGGTATAGCACAGGATATACCATCACACAAGAATACTTATTTATAGTCAATAAAACTTTTATTTATAACAAAGGAGTATTATAATGGAGTTTAGCTTTATACTTGTTTATACAAAAAGTACATCCATCAAACTTATCCAAACCTGAAAATCAATATATATATATATATATATTTTTTTTCATATGTACAAATCCTTTATAGAAATAAGAACAAAAAACTGCAAAACTCCTTTAAAAGCAACTAACTCTATCTTAAGAGCTCTCAAAAGACTTTTCCCCCCAACTGATGTTGCCCTATCAATTCTCTTCATAACTTGAAGATATATAAGTATCCCTTCAGCTCTCTATGAACTAAGTGAGAGTGGATAAAATAAAATACAGAACAAGCACAATACATACTCACTTAAATCAATACCGTGAGATATTCAATTTCATAATCTAAGTTACCAACATAATTTATTTATGTAAGAAGTTAGTGCAATGCTTATGTACATGACATGTATTGGTACCGATATCCTACATTTTTTCATTGGGTTAGCCAACATGCCTAGGCATTTGAATGCTACATCCAGGAACCTAAAGCAACAAAGAGCTGATTGGGAGTAAGACTCCCAATAAAAACTACCTACTGTGGTTTGAAAATCCAATATGTAGTCAATCACACATCGTGGCCAAAATAAGTTGAGTAATGTAGTTCTATATGCTCAAAAACCAACTCAAGAGTTTTGAAGCTTTCAGAAACTCGACCTATAGGTCATTTCGTGTCATGCCATGAGTGTAGTGAATAGTACAATAGCCCAATATCAAGCATGAATCTCAACTTTAACTTTGTTTCTCAACTTTATATGACATTTTTTCACATACGGTTCACTTGGGCGAATACCCTAAAGAACAATTCGGTTTCCAAGTTTCCTAAACAAAATTACATGTTGATGAATCAATCATACACAAGGAAACATTTCACTTTTTCAACACATATTCAACAGAATCAGGTATCCAATCAATCTAACACGTCATTACAATTCACAATACAACTGACTCTAAGTAAAGTAGACATAGGTTTACTTACACGAAAACAGAAATATTCACTTACCTGAGCTTGATAGTGGTGTAAAATCCTAACCTTCATGATATGGTCTTTCCTCACCTATCACACTTAAGAAAATACACACAGACCCTAAGTTAACTACAAGTTGATACTAAATTCTTATACGTTTTCACTATTGTGTTTTTAAGCTTATTTCAATTGTATTTTATTCATTTCTTATCCGATTTTAATAAACTTTATATCATCACGATCGTTTTTTTAAGTACTCTTAAGATATCTTAAGAATCATAATTAATCAATATTGTCAAATTTCCAAAAATATGCTTTCGTATTATCGTTTTAATTGTACGTTAATATAACTTCGTAATTAACTTAAATAAATCTTAAATCTAAATTGAAAATCCTAAAGTTACTCATTTACTGAGCTGGTTAGCATTCATTATGTACTCAAAAATACCAATCCTTTACATATTTAACAAATATCATATTAATACTAATTACTATATCATCTTTTAGGCTAATATATAGGTTTATATTATGAAAATACATAATAAATAGTATACAAGTCCAATTAATTCCACAAAAAATCCTATAGACTCACAAAAATATTTAGTTTAATTATTGACCATGAATTATATTAAACTAGATATTATCTATTTTTACAAAAAATAGCAGTTTTAACTTGAAATTGGTAAAAATTAATCAAATTTATGAATTTAGTCACAAGATAAAATTCAAGTGTCCCAAACATCATTATGAACTTCTAGAAATTATAATACATAGGGCTTATACTTTGATTTTGTTAAAAACTAATGAATTCAATAAAATACGAAATTGCTAGTTTTATCCAAAATAATTACAATAAATAGTAAACATGATTATTTAAAAAAATTCTTATTACTACAATTAAAGACATATATTAGGTATTTTACGTATAAATTTTCAATTTGAAAAGGTATTATTTAATATTTCTAAAATTTAATTCAATTTTTATCCAAATAGAGTCATTTTTTAAGGACCTTATATTTCCAATAATTATTTCACTAAATAAAACTATTACATTAATCTACACATAAAATAACTCTATAAAACCAAGTTTCATAATTAAATAACATCATTTTCTATTTTTACAAAATTTATAAAGTTTTGGTTGTAAATTTGGTTCACCTGAACCAACTGCTTCCGTCTACCTAACCTTGTCGTAACACCTCTTCTGGTGATGTTTTCTTTGACCCCAAATGGCCACTATAACTGGACTCTTATAACTCTTTAACCCAGCTTGATCAGATTTTATGCTTTCTAATTTTCCTTTTTTTTTTCAAAATTTTCTTGATTGTTTTTCTTTTATTTTTAGATTTCCAAAATGTTTCTTTTGAAGTATACATGCCCTATTTATATTTTCCACATGGATTAGGGTTAATAAAAGTCTGACATGTAGATTACACATATCATTTTCTTATTATTTACTTTTTAACTCATCAATTCAAATTAATCCTTAGCTGCCACATTATGAGATGACTCATCTTTTCGATTTTTTTATTAATTTTCCAATTTTTATGTTAATTTACCTTATTTTAATAATAATTTATTATTATATATGTGTATTTAATACAAATAATGTATGTTCTATGTAAATACATGTATTACATATAATTTATTATTTTTATAAGTTAAATAACTTATTTTTAATATCTTGTTATATCTAAATGCTCAAATTTTATGTTTTCAATATTCATCGACTTTAGCAATAAATTGACGTTTTCTTAAATTAATATTTTTATACAACTTATTTTGAGAAATTGACTTTACTTGAAGTGCTTTATCTAATTTTTCTAACTTTATTGTGGAGTTTAAAATTAAATGGATATTATAGCCTAATGCACTAAATTTAAGGACTCGAATCCTAGAGTAATCATATGGGCTTGAAGTCTTGGGGTATTACATTCCACCTATAGTCTTCTCCCCTAGTTACAAACATGTCTCGTCAGGATGGTGACACAACACCATTTCTCAATTCAGAGTTAGATGAGGAGGCAATTTTTCATGGGTTTGAAGTAGCAACACACCTTATTCCACCCTTAGAGCACTTATATACTTTGGATGAGGAGTTTTCGGCAGACTCAGCATTTGCTCAATTGTGCATGTGTTAAACTATTTTGGAGATGTTAGGCGAGGCAATGATGCATGTGAGTCAACCATGGAAAGACTTATCCATGGTGGACTTAATGTCAATTGTAGATGCATATGATGGTGTGCGATAATTATTATTTTGTGTGCTGAACCTAACACCTATAGTAAAGAAGGCTAATAAGTTAGTGGATTGCTTTCTACTTTTATATGATCAAGCGAAGGTTGAGCGAAAAATCACCGCATAGAAGGATTAAGTAATAGCACTTGAAAAGGAGGCTAAAGCCCTTGATGCTAGCATAGAGAAGATGATGGGAAAGATGGATGTTGAATCCATTATACAGTGTGATTTTAGCCCTTGAATTTTTTTATACTATTGCTTCTTCTATTTTATTATTATTATTATTATTATTTAAAATTCAGAAGACAATAGACGAGTGATAATGTTTGATGATTTATTTAACTAATTGCCTTAGCTGTATCACTCTCTTAACGATTAAATCTATTTGTTTATTGTTTATACTTGAATGATGGTAAATGACTTCATTATTAAACAACATATCTTGTGAGTGATGGCGTTTATTTCATGTAAATTACTCATATCTTGTAGTAACATTATTATAATGTTAGTAAAAGGCATTACAGCTGCTAAGCTTGCTATGGAATCACTTCGATCCATCATAGTAGAGATCGTTTGGATCTCATGATTTGTATAATGTAGAGAGAGCAATGCGCTTGCTGTGAGCTTAAGAGGTGAAACTCCTCTTACGTAAGCAATTGTAGCTATCGTGAAAAGGTTACTTCAACCTTTCTTAAATGAGGTTGCTTCAACCTCAGGATTTGCATTAAGGCGTTACGGCTACCAAGCCTACCATGGGATTGCTTCAATCCACAGAGTTGAGATTGCTTCAGTCTCATAATTAGGAGTTGCAGAAGGGCATTGTGCCTGCTGCGTGCTTAAGGGTATGTCCCTTCTAGGCAACTACGACTACTATGAGAAGGTTGCTTTAACCTTTCATAGATGAGGTTGCTTCAACCCCTGAGTATACATCAAGGCATTATAGCTACCAAGCCTGTTGCAGGATTGCTTTGATCCATACAACTATGATCGCTTCGATCTCGTGATTTAAAAAAAAAAAAAGAAAAACAAGAGTAAATAAAATAAGAGAATAGGAACAACAAATGGGAGATTGTGAGATTTTCATTAAGTTTTAAAGATATAAGTGGAATTTCTTGATGTACTAAAAATTAAAGGGAGTAGTGATCGCATCAATTCTAAGGTTCTACAAATTACAGTATCCACCGTCATGGACTTCTTCCACTATAAAAGGACCTTCCCATTTTGATGTAAATTTCGGAACTGTAGTACCTTTCCTTATGTGCTCTATTGTACGGAGAACAACATTTCCCTGCTTAAAGGAGTTCTTTCTTACTAGGTGATCGTAGGCGACGTTGAGCCTTTGGAGATAATTAGTTAAATAGTGCTTGGCCATATCTCACCTCTTGTTCAGCACCTTTAAGCCCAACATACAAAGTGTGTCAGGCTCTAATTCAGCATTAAGAGCTAACCATAATGATGGTACGAAGACTTCAACTGGCACTATAACTTTCGTTCCATATACTAATGAGAAAGGTATTGCTCTCGTAGGTGTTCTTTTGGATGTCTGGTAGGCCCATATAGCTAAGGGCAGCTTGTTGTGCCACTTTTTCTTATTGTCGTATATGATTCGACTGAGGACTTTAATCAACGTTTTGTTTGTGGCTTTTGCCTGACTATTTCCTTTCGGGTAATACAGCGTAAACTTAATGTGGTTGATGCTATAAGATTCTAGCAGTTGCTAAACATGTACGTTGATGAATGGCATCCCATTATTTGTCAATATGCGCTTCAGTATTCCAAATCTACAAATTATATTTTCCTTTATGAAAGTATCTATTGCAGGTCCAGTCACATTCTTTAAAGGGATGATTTCCACCCACTTTATGAAACACTAGGTGCTTACCAATATCCATATACATCCTTTAGACGATGGATGTATAGGCCCAATTAGGTTAAATGCCTAAGTGTGAAATGGCCAAGGATTTGTCAAACTATGAAGCTCTACTATTGAGGCATGGATAGCATTATTGTAAAGCTAACATGGAATACACCTTTTCGCAAATTGAAGGCATCAATTTCCATGTCTGGCCGATAATACCCTTTATCTAAGAGTTGGTAGGACAACTTCCTTCCACCTTAATGTTCACCACAAGCTCCAAAGTGTAGTTCATTCAAGATTATTTCTATCTCGAGTGGTGCTATACATCTAAGACATTGTCCTTGATAAGAGATTTGGTACAATTCATCACCTTGTAATACATATTTCTTCGCTTTTCGTTTGATCATTCCTGCATCTCTATTATCGGTAAAGAGGATATTATTCTTTAAGAAGTTGATGTACAAGTGTCGCTAGTCTCCAACGATTGTTACAAACTTACATTCTACCTCATCGGGTACTAAGTAACATTTTAGGCATTGAATCTGTAACTGTGACGTGTCCTTAGACATTGAGAGCCAATAATACCCTGTAGGTTGTATTTGGTGATATAAGGGTGGCACTTCCTTACTATACCATGTATCATGGAACTCTTGGAGCTTTGACTGAGCCTCTTCTATAGAAATACAGTGAGCCAAAATGCTTTTGGATTTTATAATACAAGGAGCCATGGATGCAAATGAAATTTTTCAATGTAGTCATGGGGACCACTTCAAGGCTAGCCAATTGCGTCTTGACAATAAAGCGCCAATCATCTTGTGACTCCTTATCTTCTTTCATCAATTGCAAAACGATACAGGGAATTGGCCTTTTAACGATCTGGATGCTTAGTTTATTGTCTATAGCCTGCATCAGGACTTTGGATTCCAGTGTTACTAGTACATCAGCATATCTATTTGTAGATTGTCTAGCATGCTCATATCTTACTGACTAGAATTTGGAGACTAAGGCTCGTATTGCTGCTCTATAGGTGGCTAGTGTAGGTTCTTTTAACCTGAACTCTCTGTTCACTTGTTTAATAATGAGGTTCGAGTCGCCTTTGACACATATGTAGGATACGCCTACTTGTTGAGCAGAAAGGAGTCCAAGTAGTAGGGCCTCATATTCAGCCTCATTATTCATGCAGCAAAAGTTGAATTTGTAGGCTAATGGGATCTCTTAGCCATCTAAAGACGTCAACATAACTCTAGTTCCCCATCTAGTATTAGTGGATGATCCATCAAATTGTAGTAACCATTCTCCACTCACTTCTGCCATAAAGGAGTCTCATAGAAATCTTCAAGGATGTTTTCCAATATTTCCTCATTATCAGTATTAGGGAATTGTGCTAGTAATTCAGCTAATGCTTGTGATTTGACTGCTTTTAGAGGTGATGCAATGATGTTGAATTCTCGGAGGATGCAATGCTTACTTAGTAATTCAACCTGACATCACTGGCCAAGATAACAAATACTTGATGGGGTCATATCTTGTCATCAATATGATTTTATGCGCTAAGAAGTAGTTCCATAACATTTGAGTGATGAAGACCAATGTAAGACAATGTTTCTCATGTGGTAGGTATAAGCCCTAAAATTAGCAATCCGAGGTTTCGATCGGTTGAAAGACATGATCAAGTCTAAATTATAAAGTAAAGCTCGAAATATTAGTAAACTGATCCCGTAAGTTTGAATTTAAGAAAATAAATAATAAAATAGGAGACTACAAAATTTTCAAATTTTAAGCATATACCTCGTTATTTATCAAGAATGATCCAAATCAGGTCGTGGCAGGTCAGAATCCACAAAATAAAAATCAACCAATTAAAATTAGACAACACAAAAGCCAAAAATTAAGGAAATTGGGCAAAGTCATGTCTAATTAATGCACAATAATTACACTAAAGCTCTATAAATAGTAAGAAAAATTCAGAAGCTCATTTGGACAGTTAGAAATCATATAAAATTTAGGGCCACAAAGGAGAACCTAGATCCTACGAGCAACTAGGAGTGGACGGCCACCACCACCACACGGTAATGGAAACGCCCAAGTGGGTCGACACACCCATGGCCACCTGCGGTGGCCGGAGCCACCCAGATCGATGAGTCCGATTTCCAGCCCGATTCTTGTGTAATTTTGTAAAAATAGTAAATATTCTTAGAAAATTATGAAACTTGTTATTCTAGAATATTTTTGTATTTAGTTTTTAGGAAAAATATTATTTTGATGAAAATATGTCTCGTGATATAGGGTCCTTAAGAAATCATGCAAAACCGAGCATGTTTCGGTTTAGAAATAAATGACCTTAGGAGTGTAGTTTTGAACCCAAAATTTTTTTGTAGATTACTTAGATGATATAGAATAGTGATATAAAGCTCGTTTCTAATAATTAATTTTTAAAATTTTTAGATAATTTTTAGGCCCTAAAATAAGGCATAAAATGGGTAATTTAGGGTTAATTAAGTAATTAAATGATTAATTACTGATTTAGTGAATAATTATATGTTTTAGGATGTTGAAATCTGATGGAGTATGATACTTATAGCATTTAGGGTGTTAGATGTAATTATTAGGTTAATTATGTAGTAAATGATTAATAAGGAAAAATAGTTAATTTTGTAAATTAGGGAAATTAGGAGTAAAATCTGATTTAAGATGAATTTAAATATTTTGAAATGATAATTGATGTTTAGGGATGGTAATTAAAGTGATAGAAATATTAGAAATGCATTATGTACATAATAGGCAATAATGCATAATATATAATTTTTGAAAATATAATAAATAGAAACTATTAGGATAAAAATTGATATTATATAAATAATAAGGATATATAATAAATCTGATAAGAAACTTGAATTTATGTAATTATATGAAAAATGTAAAAATTTCTCATATCAAGAGTAAATTCGGTATACTAATAAGGATATAAGTATACCGGATGAAATAAAATACTAACTAGGGGTAATAATGATATTTAGGCGATCGGGAAGTAATGTGATTAATTTCAAATTATGAGTTGAAACGAACTTCTAGGGTTGGAATATAAAACATTACTTAGAAATCCAACTAGAACCTAATTTAGAAATTAATGTGGAAACTGAACTCGAACCTAACCCCAAACCTTGAATAACTATAAAAAACTTAAGACCTAGATAATTAGGCGTATTAAACCCTAAACAAAACCTAACAATAAGTATTATAGGATAAAATGAACCTATAATAGTTATATGAAAAGCTGAAACCACGTTTGTGTTATAGGGATGATCGGCGATGGCCTGAGCAAATCGGACCTCGAGTGAGCGAGCGAGGAGTCGAGGTAAGTTGGGAATTAATACACTGCTGTATTTTGGAGGCTTGAGATTATGCTTGGTTGTGCTTGTTAGATAGTTGGCCGTGTGCATGTGCTTGATTATGGGTGATACTATGATTCTGTTTGTTGCTCTGTCATGTATTGTATGACTTGTATGAAATGATTGATCACCCTAAACTGGACTTAATCTAATATACGACCAGTAATCATAATCAAACATGCATGGCAACCCATTAGGAGAACTTAGGATTCTCCGGCCAAATACCGACCCCTTCAAAAGGGATAGCGCAGGATTGCAAAATGGTCCATTCTTCATCCTTAGTCGAACTAAGTGACAGGAGAGAAGGTCATGACGAGGGTGAAGACAGTGGTTCGAAGGTAGTCGCGGGAGGAGCAAGGTCTCCATTACACAAGCCTGGGTTTGGTCGTAAGGTGTTGCATTAACGACAACTCCTCAACTCGGATTAGAGCGGGTGCAATTTCTTTAATCTCATGACGGGCCGGACAACGTCCTGCGATGGCATTTGCTTGCACATGCATTGCACCTAATAAGTGATTGAAAACCTTGTTGTGTGTATAGTATAGTTTTAAGTCCTCCATCCTAACTTACTGAGCTGTAGTTGCTCACATCCCTATAGACATCGTGCAGGTACTGGCTAAGAAGCGGCAAACAACTACTCTAAAGCTAGCAACTGTTGGATCTTGGGGAGTGAGGAAAAATATTTGAAGAACAAACATATATTCTTAAGGTCTAAGTTTTATTTTAGAATTTTTTTTTTTTCATTTTTGAAGGATGTAATAACTAAGTTATAGTATATATATATAAATTTTCTCACTTTCTTAGATAAATGCTTTATTTAAATTACAAATTGTTTACTTCAAAGCGGGTTAGTCGTGGACGCTTTGTGTAGATCAAGTCTAAGATAGCAGTTGTAAGGCCAACTTCTATCTTAGGATGGTTTACACGGCGGGGCTGTTACGACTCTGCCGCTTGGGGACGTAACAGTAGGTACTTAACTTCACTACCCTGGAGTGTCTAACTCGGATAATACACTAGGAATTCAACATTCTTTACTTCCTATATCAATAAGGCTCCAATGGACCTATACATTAAGTATAAAATCATCGACATTCCTTTGATCGGCATCATTATGGTTTGTAGAGAACTTAATATTGCCTTAATTCTTTGGAATGCCTTCTCTTACATTGGACCCCATTCAAATGTTGCTCCATTCTTCATTGTTTGGTGTAATGGGAAAGAAATTTCAGCAAGTAAAGGGATGAATCCCCATATATAGGAGACCTTTCCTATGAATCGATGTCAATTCCTTTTCAATGTACCACGAAACCTAGGAATTTCCTAGATGAGACCCCGAAGACTCGCTTTAAAGGGTTCATTCTTAGCTTATACATTAGACATCACTCAAAAACTCTCCTTAAGTAGTGTAAATGATTGGATGCTCATTGTGATTTTATACCAATGTCACCTACATAATCCTCTATATGGTTATGTATCATATCATGAAAGATTGTAGTCATTGCCCTTTAGTAGGTGGCTCTTGTGTTCTTTAATCCGAACGACATCTCAGTATAGTAGAAGTTACTAAAGGGTGTTCGAAAGGCTATACATTCGGCATCTCTTCGTACCATCTTGATTTCATTATATCTACTAAATCCATCTATGAAAGAGAACAGTTCATGTTTGGCTGTCACATCAACCAACATATCGATGTTTAGGAGTAAGAATTTACCCTTAAGGTAAGCCTTGTTCAAGTCATGAAAGTCTACACAAACATATATTTAGCCCCTTTTTTTTTCTTTACTAGTATAATATTGGCCAGCTAAGTCAAGTGTTCAATTAGCTTGATAAAGCCAATTTGTAGAAGTTTCTTAATTTTAGCTTTAATTTGCACTTTAATCTTTGAGCAGAATACGTGCTAGTGTTACAAGCTTAGCTCCTAATGCGATGTTTAGTCAATGCATCACTAAACTAGGGTCTAGACTTGGCATTTCTTCATATGTCTATGCACATGCATCTTTGAACACTTTGATGAGATTTACTAAGGGATCCTTGATTTCTTTCACTAGGGCCTTACCTATAAAAATGGGCCTTGAGGTTTCTCTTAAGGCTGCTAGGTTCAGCTCCTCAATCTCTTTTACTTATGGTTTTACCTGGTCTTGTAGTTTTGGAGGGGCAGGTTGGGCTTCTTGCAAGTTCATGGGCTTTGGAGAGGATGCAAACGCTTCCTTAAACCTCGTAGACTGTCATAACGGTATACCATATGTCCATCCGATCGAATGTAATTTTCGATTTTTGTAGATTTATTACTCCCCCATTTCCTTCATCTTCCTCCATAAGTTGGGGGTGCCTTAGTTTTCTTATCATCCTGCTCTTTGACATCTTCCCAATTTGGCAACAAGTTGCCACTTTGGTGCAAACCGTGACTAAGAATAGACAAAGCTGATCGCTGGATGGGTCCAAGCCTACAGAGACTTGAAAAAAAAAGAAGTGCAAATGGGGAAAGGTACAAAAAGGGTGATAAAGACAAATGGAGTAGTAAGTAAAAACCTACAAATAGTTTCAAAGAATATGATGCACCAAAGGAACTTCCAAGGACTCACAGTATAATTCGATATGACCCATGAATTGGTCCGATGAGGTTACTCGCCACCATACCTTGCTTAAGGGAAAGGATAAGAGTGATGCCAAGAGTAAACAAATAGTGTTTACGCAAGGAAGAAAGCACTCAAGTGTATTGAAGGTAATCTAATGATCTCACAACTGTAAGTATAGGGGTATTTATATTCGTAATTTAGGGCAACTTGGCCAAAAGCGAAAAGACAAAAAGGGCATTGCTTAAAGGTGCAATGTACATGTTACAAATGAGCAAAAATGAATATACAAGGAAAATAATCATTGGTGCTATAGATTCTACATGTGATATTGTATACGTGGTGACGTGGCATTAGTGGGGTTATTAAAAGATGTAGATAAAAAAGTACGGAAAAATGAGCTTGTCTAAGCAAGGATGGCTTAATCAGGCTGGATTGACTCTCTTGGCTTCTCGGCAAGGATGATGCTGAGTGATTGGATGGCTCGGTAATAGAGAGTAATCGTCAACTCAGCATGCCACAAAATAAAGGGCGGTCATATGGCACGGCATTAGAGGCGACTTGGCAAGTAAGTACTCGGCCTCGGCAAGGGTTGGTTGGAACATGAGGATTTATCATGCTAGCCCTTTTAATCCTTAGGCTCGATTGCAAGTCAGGGGTCCGGTAGCTTAATTCCCATCATTCCGTCTAAGTTATTTTAGATTTGGGATCAAATTCGAATGGTGTTCGCTCAGTCCTCCGTTAGGGTAGTATGGACTAAAGTTGGCAATGTTAAAGGTGTCAGAAACCCTATAGTCCTTGTAAGCCCCAAAGTTCAGCCAAGTAACCGTAGGATTGAATTTAGAACCCAAGGTTTAGGGCGATCGGCTAAAGGATCCGATCACACCCAAATTATAAACTATTGAGAAAAATATTAGTAAAAATGACCCCGTAAACTTAAATTTAAGAAAATAAATAGCAAAATAGGAGACTATAAAATTTTCAAATTTTAAGCATAATAACTGCTAATTACCGAAAAGGCAAAAAGTGTAATATAATAACCAATAAATTATTAGAGATAGATTATATGTATACTAAAAATTTTAGAATGACCAAAATAATATTTAGGAATGTTCACGTGTACCCCACATGTATTTACGTGTAGATAAAAATACGCGTAATTACTAAAATTGGCCGAAAACTAAGAAAATAATTAAAGAAAAATATAAAATAATTATGGAAAAATAAGAAAAAATCAGAAGATGATATGATGAATCAAGATAAGGTCGTGGCAGGTCCAAAGCTGCAAAATAAAAATTAGCCAATAAAAATTGAACAACACAAAAGCCAAAAATTAAGGAATTTGGACAAAGTCTTGTCAAATTAATGCATATTAATTACAGCAAATGTCTATAAATAGGGAAAAAATTTACAGAGCTCATTTGGACAGTTTGGAAAGTGAGAAAATTAGGGAGAGTCGAAAATTCGAGAGAAAATCCAGAAAATAAAAAAAATAAGAAAAACTGTGCAGTTAAGGGTTTTAAAAGGAACCCACGCCAGAAGAGGAGCTGGAAGTGGACGGACACCACCACCACATGGTGGTGGCAGCGCCCATGCCGGACGACAATGCCATGGTGGCCCGCGGTGGCCAGAGCCACCAAAATCGGTGAGTCCAAATTCTATCCCGATTCTTATGAAATTTTGTAAAAATAGTAAATATAATTATAAAATTATGAATTTTTTTATTATGGGATATTTTTGTATGTAGTTTGTAGGAAAAATATTATTTAGATGAAAAAATGTTCCATAATATAGGGTCCTTAAGAAATCATACAAAACCGAGCACATTTCGGTTTAGAAATAAATGACCTTAGGAGTGTAGTTTCAAGCCCAAAATTTTTCTGTAGATTACTTAGATGATATAGAATAGTGCTATGAAGCCCTTTTTCAAAAATTAATTTTATAAATTTTTAGATAATTTTTTTAGGCTCTAAAAAGAGGCATAAAATGGGTAATTTAGGGTTAATTATGTAATTAAATGATTAATTTCTGATTTAGTGAATAATTACATGTTTTAGGATGTTAAGATCTGATGGAGTATGATACTTATAGCATTTAGGGTGTTAGATGTAATTATTAGGTTAATTATGTAGTAAATTAGTAATAGAAAAACATAGTAAATTATGAGTTAATTTTGTAAATTAGAATAATTAGGTGTAAAACCTGATTTAGGATGGATTTAGACATTTTGAAATAATAATTGGTGTTTAGAGATGGTAATTAGGGTAATAGAAATATTAGAAATGCATTATGTGCATGATATGCAATAATGCATAATGTGTAATTATTGAAAATATAATAAATAGAAAATATTATAATAAAAATTGATATTTTGAGAATAATAAAAATGCACAATAAATCTGATAAGAAACTTGAATTTATGGAATTATATGAAAAATGTAAAAATTTGTCACATTAGGAGTGAATTCGGTACACTGATATGGATTTAAGTGTACCGAGTAAAATAAACACTGACAAAGGGTAATGATGGTATTTAGGTTATCGGGAAATAATGTGATTAATTTCACATTATGGGTTGAAACTAATTTCTAGGGTTGGAATATAAAACGCTACTTAAAAACCGAACTAAAAACCTGGTTTAGAAATCGATGCGAAAACCGAACCTGAACCTAACCCCAAACCTAGAATAATTGTAAAAGACTTAATACCTAGATAATTGGGCATATTAAACCTTAAACAAAACCTAACAAGAAGCATTATAGGATAAAACGAACCTATAACAATTATATGAAAAGCTGAAACCACGTTCGTGTTATAGGGATAACCGGCGATGGCCTGAGCAAATCGGACCTCGAGTGAACGAGCGAGGAGTCGAGGTAAGTTGGGATTAATACGATGCTGTATTTTGGGAGGCTTAAGATTATGCTTGGTTGTGCTTGTTAGATAGTTGAATGTATGCATGTGCTTGATTATGGGTGATGCCATGATTCTGTTTATTGCTCTGGTACATACTGTATGAATTGTATGTAATGATTGATCACCCTAAACTGGACCTAATCAAATATACGACCAGTAATCATAATCGAGCATGCATGGCAACCCGTTAGGGGATTTAGGACTCTCCGGCCAAATACCGACCACTTCGGAAGGGATAGCGCAGGATTGCAAAATGGTCCCTTCTTCATCCTCAGTCGAACTAAGTGACAGGAGAGGAGGTCGCGGCGGGGGTGAAGACAGTGGTTCGAAGGTAATCGCGGGAGGAGCAAGGTCTCCATTACACAAGCCTGGGTTTGGTCGTGAGCTGTTGCATTAACGGTAACTCCTCAACCCGGATTAGAGCGGGCGCAATTTCTCTAATCTCACGACGGGCCGGACAACGTCGTGCGATGGCATTTGCTTGCACATGCATTGCACCTAATAAGTGATTGAAAACCTTGTTGCGTGTATGGTATAGTTTTAAGTCCTCCGTCCCTACTTACTGAGCTGTGGTTGCTCACATCCCTATAGACGTCGTGCAGGTGCTGGCTAAGAAGCGGTAACCAATTACTCAGAAGCTAGCAACTGCTGGATCCTGGGGAGTGAGGAAAAATATTGAAGAATAAACACATATTTTAAGGTCTAAGTTTTTATTTTAGAATTATTTTTCATTTCCGAGTGATGTAATAACTAGGGAATATACTATAGAGAAATGTTGTAAACTTTAACTGCAATAATTGAATGATAACATATATATATATAATTCCTCACTTTTATAGGTAAATGATTTATTTAAATTACAAATTGTCTACTTCAAAGCGGGTTAGTTGTGGACGCCTTGTGTAGATCAGGTCTAGGATAGCGGTTGTGAGGCCAACTTCTATCTTAGGGTGGTTTACATGGCGGGGCTGTTACGACTCTGTCGCTTCGGGGCGTGACAGTTCTAAATTGGTATCAGAGCGTAGTTTTACTGAACTCGCTTTGAAATGAACAACTAAAAGAATTAGACATCTTAGGAGTACGTTGAGAGTGGGTAATATTAAGTGGGCGATAAAAGATTGTATTAAGCATACGAAAACATAAGTAACTATAATATTTAACATAATAATGATTGGTTTAAATCTAATTATAGAGTCGATGGGGGAAACTCAGACATAGTGGATACGGTTCGGGTGGAATGAAGAAGTACCCCTTATGGACTATAGGGTTAGAGTTCAGCAATTATTGATGGAATTAGCTGATTGGAATATCTTTAAGACAGTTGATGAGATTATCGACAAGTTTCACGATAAGATGTGTTATAGCTGGAAAGATGAGTGAGCATGGATGGAGATAAGTTTAGGACCTTAGTATAATAGATATACTGCCGTAACAACTTTTGAGCAGAGATAGTTGGAGATAGAGGAAATTGTAACTTTGATGATGCCCTTACAGTATTTTCCCGCTAGGTTGGAAGATAAGAGACCATACTCAGTTAGTATTGCGCACATCCTTGCTGACATTCCATACATTCCTAAACAGTACCCACTAGGGATTATTAATTGGTTTTCTCAGTTTCTAGAACCTGCTGGGGAAGGTATAGAAATATTATTGAACCATAACCTTGAACCTGAGCCTGAGACACCAGAACCACCACTAGAAAACCTACCTTCAGTTGAACCCTAAGAGGATGGAGTTCACATTGATGAAGACCTAGAAGAAGACCCTAAGGAGGAGCACGAGAATGAGGATGAACCTAGTGTCGATATACATGCTGTAGTTATGAAGGTGATTACAGACACCGAAATAGCTGGAGTAGGAGCTGGTGATATAGCAGAGTCGGAGGATGATGATGCGTCTTGGGTGACCGATTTTGGAAGTGGTCTGTATATTTAAGAATTGGTGGTTTATTGAAGTGATTTAGATTGAAGTAAGAAGAATCCTTGAGTTGATATAGAGTTAAGATGTGAAGAATAATGATAGAACTGATTACTAGGATATGTTAATATTGTAGAGGAAATTCTTAAAAAGTTTGTTGATGAATTTATGTTGTAATCGGTGTGATATGATGAAATAACAAGATTCATGAACAATAGTAGAAATCAAGAAATTCCTAAAAAGTTTGTTGATGAATTTATGTTGTAATCGGTGTGATATGATGAAATAACAAGATTCATGAACAATAGTAGAAATCAATTTAAGTTTGAAACAAGAGAGATATGGCAATATGTACAAAAAATTAAGGTGAATCCGAAACTTATAGGATTTCTGAGATGATCTCAGCTTGATACTTAGTATGAATACAAGGTTGTATAATTTGGAGTGAAATAAAGTATAGTATAGAAGCGGATTCTAAGAAGACAAAACATTGAGAGGGAAAAGTTAGAAACCGATTTAGAAATGAATCAAAACCTATACTAGAGATATAATCAAAACCTAATTTAGGAGTGAATCTTATATAAAATAAGAATGCAGTATAAGAGATGACAGATGATGACAATAATAAAGAGTTTGATGATGATAAGGTATATGAAGTGATCGTTATTTCTGATTTTCTTATAGAAGTATAAAGTATTAAATCAGCAAGTGGAAATAATATTAATTAGAAGACAAAATGTAGTGGAATTCTTTTGAAGGAATAGTTGTTATAAGTAATTTGAATTATAGATGTTGTATGATTGTTGATCATGTTTTTTTTTTTTGGGAGAATTAGAATTGATTCTATGTTGGTTATTCATATATGTGGAGATATCCAAACGATCTTTTAATTAATGTAATTGTGCTTCTCAATGAAGTATATTCTTTTGGATATGTGCAAATACAATGATGATTGACATATTTATAGCTAGGAGTGTGAAAAGATTAAATGTATTTTTGGTGATTAATTTTAGAGGTCCT
This sequence comes from Lumnitzera racemosa, assembly GCA_024138005.1. NCBI lineage: Eukaryota > Viridiplantae > Streptophyta > Magnoliopsida > Myrtales > Combretaceae > Lumnitzera > Lumnitzera racemosa. The sequence goes on along the minus strand of JAMXBC010000006.1, from coordinate 37,885,877 downwards.
TTATATGTGTAAGAACAGTAAAAGGAATAGTGCTATAAGGCTACAATCAGATTAAGAATTCTTAGGCCTTTAGTGAATCATGAATTGGAGAATTATAGTTTAGAGTAATAATTAAGTATAAGTGAAGCCAAATGAATATGAAATGGATCATGAGATTTTTAGCTAGTGCTAAGGAAAGTACAATGATATCATTATACAGTACTTATAAGTGGTAAATAAAATGGATAGTTATTAAATGATACATAAGAAATGAAGTAAAATTGCTACTTAAACTACAATTGAATAAATATCCAAACACTCTAAAATATTAATTGGATGAGTAACAAGTGACGGTAGAGACGGAATTAAAGTAACAAGTTGGAGATGATTAAGACTTTTGATCAACAGTTACTTAGTTATCCTAAGGACCAATCTAGAAAGGTATAACCCTTCAGAAAGTAAATTTTATGAGATAGTTATCTATTAATAAACTAGTTATGATAAGGAATGTTAATCACGGAAAGAATTTAAGGATCCGAGCTTAAAAGGATTAGAAGATAAGTAGTGATTTCATTGAAAGACTTTTCCTTGATTTTAGTTGAATGATGATAAGTATGAATAGAAAAGGATTGGTTGATGAGTATCCTCACCGCAGAATATACAAATGGATGAAATGCAAGTACAAGGATGATATTAAGGTATTCATTCTGTATAAGTTAGAAACTAGTGAACAGAAAAGGATTTAAGATGAGTGAGATTATCGTTACCTATCAATTTAGAATCTATAATGGAGGAAGGATAGCAATCCATAGAATCGTAGGATATGATGAAAATGGAATTCAAAAGGAAAGTTACTGATGGTGGATTATGAGAAGTTAGTTGATATCTATAAAAAGAAAGACTAAGGAAAATACCAATAAGTATTAGATCTACTAGTAACATGTAAGGGTTTAAAGGTATTTCTGAAGATTATTTTGTGGATATTAGAATATCATGATTAAGTCAATCAAGAATCAAACCTATGATTGAAATGCTGTATTGGATATTGTAAATGAGACCATAGGAGTTAGAGGAGTGACTGTCAATTTCTAGAATAATATTAGAGTGGAATGACATCGGGAAAGGATCAGTGCATAAATAATATTCATGGAATTGGGAAAAAGAAATATATACCAACTGTATATGGAAACGTTTGTGGCGTTACCCGATGATAGTATTTTGATATACAAAGAATCTGTAGATAGCATTATTGAAGTTGGGTAATCATAAGCAGTATATTGAAATGGAAGACATGTGATTTTTTTTTTTTTGGAGAAGAGATTTCGGTAGATATTAGAAATGTTGAATTGATGATTAGAGGAAAAATCCATTGAAGTAATCCAGTATACGAAGAAGATTTAAAGATACAATGTACTTCATATTAGCAATTGCAATAGGTAATCCAACAGGAACATGGCAAATCTGAATTGTCCAATTGTTGTTGTTGAGTCTCATGTCTTGTCGATCTGGTCAGTGTATCTCGTTGTGTCATGTCTTGTCCAATAATAATCTCAACACTATTTCTTTTGCTGAGTCTATCAGTCAAAAGTTATATTCATCTCGAGTCGAGTCAAGTCAAGTCAAATTGAGTTGTTAACCATCTCATTTGAATCCGAGATGGAGAAGCGTCAAGATTTGCCAAATTTGCTTCTGTTGATCCTATGCTAAGCTGTATGAAGAGCAAATGTGAAGCTATGATAGTAGTATAAGCATTTGAGTGGAAGAGTTTAGATGAAAGGAAGGATGATGATATGAAGTAAATGCAGAATCAGTAATGATCACAAATAAAACTTAAGAAACAATCAAACAAGGAATAAATGGAGAAGAAACCAATAAGAGAATTTGTGAGGCCATAAACCTAGGTATAAGATAGTACAATACAACTGGAGGAGACTATAGCAATGAAATAAGCCCTAATCGATACTAAGATAAGGAATGTAAAGAAAGGAAATTAAGAGATCGAGTAAAGGTCCAAGTAGAGAAGAAATGGAATGATAATTAGAAAGCAATTAAGGAACTTAATCAGTAGACTACACAGATGTTTCACTTGAAGATAGTTCGGTAGAATGGAAAGTGGGTTTTAAAGGATATGAAGTAACCCCAAAAAAATACTGGATAATCAGGTTCAGAAGTTCAAGAGTTGAGATACGGAGTAGGTAAAGATACGACCTGATGAAGGTCTAGACTTAGAAACTAAAGTAGAGCTAAATGTAATGAAGACAAAGTAATACTTATAGGTTGTTCGATTTTTAGAATAATAATAATATATAAACTATCAATCCTAGCAAGTAAACAATACATGGATATACAGTAGTTTCGAGGACGAAACTATTTTAAAGGGAGGTAGAATGTAAGCCCCAAAGTTCAGCCAAGTAACCGTAGGATTGAATTTAGAACCCAAGGTTTAGGGCGATCGGCTAAAGGATCCGATCACACCCAAATTATAAACTATTGAGAAAAATATTAGTAAAAATGACCCCGTAAACTTAAATTTAAGAAAATAAATAGCAAAATAGGAGACTATAAAATTTTCAAATTTTAAGCATAATAACTGCTAATTACCGAAAAGGCAAAAAGTGTAATATAATAACCAATAAATTATTAGAGATAGATTATATGTATACTAAAAATTTTAGAATGACCAAAATAATATTTAGGAATGTTCACGTGTACCCCACATGTATTTGCGTGTAGATAAAAATACGCGTAATTACTAAAATTGGCCGAAAACTAAGAAAATAATTAAAGAAAAATATAAAATAATTATGGAAAAATAAGAAAAAATCAGAAGATGATATGATGAATCAAGATAAGGTCGTGGCAGGTCCAAAGCTGCAAAATAAAAATTAGCCAATAAAAATTGAACAACACAAAAGCCAAAAATTAAGGAATTTGGACAAAGTCTTGTCAAATTAATGCATATTAATTACAGAAAATGTCTATAAATAGGGAAAAAATTTACAGAGCTCATTTGGACAGTTTGGAAAGTGAGAAAATTAGGGAGAGTCGAAAATTCGAGAGAAAATCCAGAAAATAAAAAAAATAAGAAAAACTGTGCAGTTAAGGGTTTTAAAAGGAACCCACGCCAGAAGAGGAGCTGGAAGTGGACGGACACCACCACCACATGGTGGTGGCAGCGCCCATGCCGGACGACAATGCCATGGTGGCCCGCGGTGGCCGGAGCCACCAAAACCTGTGAGTCCAAATTCTATCCCGATTCTTGTGAAATTTTGTAAAAATAGTAAATATAATTATAAAATTATGAATTTTTTTATTCTGGGATATTTTTGTATGTAGTTTGTAGGAAAAATATTATTTAGATGAAAAAATATTCCATAATATAGGGTCCTTAAGAAATCATGCAAAACCGAGCACATTTCGGTTTAGAAATAAATGACCTTAGGAGTGTAGTTTCAAGCCCAAAATTTTTCTGTAGATTACTTAGATGATATAGAATAGTGATATGAAGCCCTTTTTCAAAAATTAATTTTATAAATTTTTAGATAATTTTTTTAGGCTCTAAAAAGAGGCATAAAATGGGTAATTTAGGGTTAATTATGTAATTAAATGATTAATTTCTGATTTAGTGAATAATTACATGTTTTAGGATGTTAAGATCTGATGGAGTATGATACTTATAGCATTTAGGGTGTTAGATGTAATTATTAGGTTAATTATGTAGTAAATTAGTAATAGAAAAACATAGTAAATTATGAGTTAATTTTGTAAATTAGAATAATTAGGTGTAAAACCTGATTTAGGATGGATTTAGACATTTTGAAATAATAATTGGTGTTTAGAGATGGTAATTAGGGTAATAGAAATATTAGAAATGCATTATGTGCATGATATGCAATAATGCATAATGTGTAATTATTGAAAATATAATAAATAGAAAATATTATAATAAAAATTGATATTTTGAGAATAATAAAAATGCACAATAAATCTGATAAGAAACTTGAATTTATGGAATTATATGAAAAATGTAAAAATTTGTCACATTAGGAGTGAATTCGGTACACTGATATGGATTTAAGTGTACCGAGTAAAATAAACACTGACAAAGGGTAATGATGGTATTTAGGTTATCGGGAAATAATGTGATTAATTTCACATTATGGGTTGAAACTAATTTCTAGGGTTGGAATATAAAACGCTACTTAAAAACCGAACTAAAAACCTGGTTTAGAAATCGATGCGAAAACCGAACCTGAACCTAACCCCAAACCTAGAATAATTGTAAAAGACTTAATACCTAGATAATTGGGCATATTAAACCTTAAACAAAACCTAACAAGAAGCATTATAGGATAAAACGAACCTATAACAATTATATGAAAAGCTGAAACCACGTTCGTGTTATAGGGATAACCGGCGATGGCCTGAGCAAATCGGACCTCGAGTGAACGAGCGAGGAGTCGAGGTAAGTTGGGATTAATACGATGCTGTATTTTGGGAGGCTTAAGATTATGCTTGGTTGTGCTTGTTAGATAGTTGAATGTATGCATGTGCTTGATTATGGGTGATGCCATGATTCTGTTTATTGCTCTGGTACATACTGTATGAATTGTATGTAATGATTGATCACCCTAAACTGGACCTAATCAAATATACGACCAGTAATCATAATCGAGCATGCATGGCAACCCGTTAGGGGATTTAGGACTCTCCGGCCAAATACCGACCACTTCGGAAGGGATAGCGCAGGATTGCAAAATGGTCCCTTCTTCATCCTCAGTCGAACTAAGTGACAGGAGAGGAGGTCGCGGCGGGGGTGAAGACAGTGGTTCGAAGGTAATCGCGGGAGGAGCAAGGTCTCCATTACACAAGCCTGGGTTTGGTCGTGAGCTGTTGCATTAACGGTAACTCCTCAACCCGGATTAGAGCGGGCGCAATTTCTCTAATCTCACGACGGGCCGGACAACGTCGTGCGATGGCATTTGCTTGCACATGCATTGCACCTAATAAGTGATTGAAAACCTTGTTGCGTGTATGGTATAGTTTTAAGTCCTCCGTCCCTACTTACTGAGCTGTGGTTGCTCACATCCCTATAGACGTCGTGCAGGTGCTGGCTAAGAAGCGGCAACCAATTACTCAGAAGCTAGCAACTGCTGGATCCTGGGGAGTGAGGAAAAATATTGAAGAATAAACACATATTTTAAGGTCTAAGTTTTTATTTTAGAATTATTTTTCATTTCCGAGTGATGTAATAACTAGGGAATATACTATAGAGAAATGTTGTAAACTTTAACTGCAATAATTGAATGATAACATATATATATATATAATTCCTCACTTTTATAGGTAAATGATTTATTTAAATTACAAATTGTCTACTTCAAAGCGGGTTAGTTGTGGACGCCTTGTGTAGATCAGGTCTAGGATAGCGGTTGTGAGGCCAACTTCTATCTTAGGGTGGTTTACACGGCGGGGCTGTTACGACTCTGCCGCTTCGGGGCGTGACAGTCCTCAAGTAACTCCAACTTGTAGGCATTGTCACTGATTTTTTGGAGGATTTTGAAAAGTCCTTTCCACTCTTGCAGATAACTTGTTCCTCCTTTTGTTCGAGAATTGCTCCTTGTTGAGGTGTAGCCATACTAAGTCTCCCAGTTAAAATTGTTTAGCTAACCGACCCTTAGTTTTTTTTACGCATTCTTCTGGCAGCTTGGTCAATGTGCCGAGTAACCTTATCATAGATGTGATGAAGGGGTATGCTCTGGTTGAGGCGTCGGGGTCGTCTTGCACAGGTGCGGGTATAGGGGCGTAGTCGAGGGGCAATTCGAGATTGAATCCATAGACCACTTCGAAGGGGGTTTGCTTGGTGGTGTCATGTATTGTTTGATTATAAGCAAACTCGACTACTAGTAGGCAGATGTCCTAATCATCCAAGTTCTTACCTATTGCAGCTCGGAGTAGTGAACCCAAAGTACAATTAACCACCTTTGTTTGACCGTCAGTTTGGGGGTGACATGAGGTGCTGAAGAGTAATTTGGTTCCCAGCCGACGCCATAAGGTTCTCTAGAAATGGCTCAAGAACTTCGATTCTCTGTTAGAGACTACACTTCTCAGTATGTTGTGTATCCGCATAACCTCCTATAAGAAAGTCGAAGCAATAGTCGAAGCGTCGTTAGTTTTGGTGTAGGGCACAAAGTGTGCCATCTTACTGAACTAATCCATGATGACCATTACAAAATCTTTTCCCCGGGTAGTTCATAGTAGTCCGAGAACATAGTTCATGTTTAGTTCAGTCTAAGGCCTAATCGGGACAGGTAGGGGCATTGCTTTCCCTTGTTCGGCTTAGCACTTCACCTTTTTGCACACAGCACAGCTTTCAACCACTCGGTGCACATCTCTTTGCATTCTTAGCCAAAAGAATCATTCATTCAATAGTTCACAGGTCCTCCTTTCTCCAAAGTATCCGGAGAGTCTGCCACTATAGGCTTCTTTGATTAATAATTGCTATAGGGAATAAGTCGACTCGCACAATTTCCCTCCTGGGAATAGATAGCCATCCTCCACATGATACTCATCTACTGTCCTCCCAACCACACATCACAAAATTAATGGTCCAAAGTGTAGATTCTCGGAGTACTATTCTTTAATACTTGCAAAACCAAACAGTCTGGCTTGTAGTTTGGATAAGAGTGCATGCCTCCTCAAAAGAGCATTTGCAACGACATTACTCTTTCCTTACTTATATTTGATTAGAAAATTGAATCCTTCAAGGAATTCAACCCATTTCATCTACCACTTGGATAGTTTGGTCTGACTTCAGAGGTACTGCAGTGACTCATGGTCAATATATATGACAAATTCTCTCGGCAGTAGATAATGCCGTCACACTTACAATGCTCGGATTAGTGCCAAGAGCTCTTTATCATACACAAAGTAATTTAACTGGGGTCCTCGGAGCTTTTCACTGTAGAAGGCAATTGGTTGACCTTCCTACATCAGGACAATATCTATTCCAATGCTTGACGCATCATACTTTAGCTTAAAAATTTTGTCGAAGTCAGGGAGCGCTAACACTAGGGAGGAGGTTAACTTCTTCTTTATCTTGGCAAAAATTCTCTCCTCCCTTTATCCCCATTGGAAGTCAGTGTTTTTCTTTGTTAATTCAATAAGGTGTGCAGCAAGGGTACTGAAGTTCCTGATAAACCTTCAGTAAAACAGAGCCAGTCTATGGAAACTTCTCACATCGGCACAAGTAATAGGGGTCGGCCATTCAAAAATTACTTGGATCTTCTCATCATTGACTTGTAAGCCTTCTCGACTGACTGCATAACCCAAGAATACTACTTCCTCCTGACAATAGTAACATTTCTTTACGTTATTGAATAATTTATAGTGACTCAGCATGTCCGCATTGTAGATCAAGATGTTGTCAAAGTACACCACAACATACTTCTCGATGAGATGTCTCAACACATGGTTTATAAGCCTCATGAAGGTACTCGGGGTATTCGACAAATCGAAGGGCATAACCATCTACTCATAAAGTCTATGTCAAGTCTTGAACGCAATCTTCCATTCGTGTCCTGGCCTAATGCGAATTTGATGGTAACCAGACTTGAGATCAATCTTGTTGAAATTTGGGCTTCACTCAGTTTATCCAATATGTCTTCTAGTTTCGGGATCGGATACTTGTATTTGATTGTGATTTTGTTTACGGCTTCTATATCAACACATATTTGATAGGTTCCATCCTTCTTTAGCATTAGAAGTATAGGCACAAGGGGCTAAGAGTTTCTCTCACGTATCCTCTTTCCAGCAACTCATTGACTTGATGTTGAAGCTTCAAAGCTTGCTCTGGAATTAATGCGATAGGTTGGCTTGTTCGATAGTGTAGCACCGGATACTAAATCAATGTAGTACTCTATGCCTTGGGTCGTGGGCAACCTTTTAGGTAATTCTTCTGGAAACAGGTTGGCATATTCATCCAACAGTTCCTTCACCTCTTAGGGTAAATCGTCCTGCTCCTTCATTTTTAGTAGTCGCCTGACCAACAGGAGAGTTGGGTCATTGGCATTAATAGCCTCTTGGAGCTTGGTTCTACTCATTACCAAAGCCTTCTTTGATCTACGAGCAAGTTTCATTTGTAACTTGTGAACTTCTCACGGCGGCATCGGATTTAGCATGATCTTCTAATCATCCTTCTCGAGCATATAGGTATTCCTGTAACTGTCGTGGATGACTCTCCTATCAAACAGCTATGGTCTTCCTAACAACACGTAGGAAGCGCAAATGGACAGTACGTCGCAAAGAATCTGGTAGAAGTAGTTGCCGAGAATGATCAACAGCAGTAACCAGTGCAACTTATATGGCTTTAGAAGTGCAACAGTCAGCAACTTTGGTTTTGAGACTAGGTCAGCTGACGCCACATTGGTACAATTTCCACTGTCTATGATGAGGGTGCATGTCGGTTCATTCACCTTGCAGGTGATATGAAATAAGTTCTCTCTCTAATCCTCTTCTCGTAATGGTTCCACGCTCATAGTGCATTGGATAACCATGAGTGGCTGGTCCAGGTCCTCGGCATACACATCTTCCTCAATCAACTCTTTCTTGACATTCTCCTTTTCGGCAGGAACCTCCTCCTCCTTGGGTTCCTCATTCGTACTCTTTATGTCTAACTTTGGGATATCTCCTTTGATGACCATTGTCTTTTGGTTTGGACACTAAGCAGCCATATGTTAGAACCCCTAGTACTTGAAGCATTTGATCTGACTAATCTTCCTGCTAGACCCTTGCCCCTTCTCATATGTTCGAGTTCGCACTACATCTTCAAGTCGGCTTTTTTGCTCGGCTCTGACATCAACCCTTCTACTCGGCTTAGTACTTAGCAGAGTCTGGTTACTTGCCTGTCTTGGTCGACTAGTTGGCATTCGAGTTGTTGCTCGGCTTCCTTTTTGCCTCTCTATACGTTGGGCAATCCTAACAGCTTCATCCATAGTGTCAAATCATTGGAGTTCCACAATGTCTCGGATGTTTCCTCTTAACCTACTAACAAATCTTGAGACTATTCAAGCTGGTGGTTCCTCCACTTCGCATCATATCATAAGCATTTGGAATTCTTGAATATACTCATTAATAGTTCGGCCTACTTGTCTTAACTCCTAAAGCCGAGTGAAAGTATCTTGGAGATATGTTTTCAGCACAAATCTGTTTCTGAGTGCTTTCTTTATCTTGGCCAAGTATTAATCTTTCAGTACCCCTCTTTCCTTCTCATGGCCTGAAGGTTCTTTCGCCACATGGCAGTATATCCAGAAAATTCAACATTAGCAATCCTTACTTTCTTGTAATCCTCATACTGGTAATAATCAAACATACACTCCGCCTTCTCTTCCCAATCCAGATACTCATTAGTATTCCCAGATCCATTAAAACACAGAATCCAAAGCTTCACATGGTCGGATGCTCAAGGGAATCGTATACACTCCTCTTCAAAATACTCTTCTTCCTCCTCATCAAGCTTTCTCATGTCTATCCTTCGCCTTACTCGTTCGCTAACTCCTCTACCTTGAAATAGTTGAGCTGGGTTCTAACCTCTTATAGGTTGAGTAGCTCGTGGAGTGTTTTACACGGCCTTAGTGGGTCGGTAAGACAGTGAATGAACAACTCAGGTCAAATCAACTAAGAGGTTAGCTACCTCATCAAGCCTCTCGTTAGTGCTTCTAGGAGTTCCCTAAGATTGACACTCATGGTGGACAACTCCACTATCATTACCAGTATCAACATTCATATTTGGGTCTGTCATTTTTTTCTTATAGATTCAGAATTTAAACAAACATTTCAGAAAGTGAACAACTAATAACAAAGTAGACAAATGAACGCAATAATTCACTCTGTTTCACATAGGCAAAATAGAGCACAATAGAAATTCAAGAAATAATTTTAGTTCACAGAAAACCTCTACTCTAATACTAAGATGGTGCGAACTATGACCAATAATAGATAAAGCCGATTGCTGAATGGGTCTAAGCTTACAAAAAGCTAAAAAAGAAAAAAGACTAACGGGGATCGGTACGAAAAGAGTGACAAAGATGAATAGAGCAGTAAGCAAAAACCTACAAACAGTTCCAGAGAATATGATGCACCAAAGGAACTTATGAGGACTCACGACACAATTTGATATGACATACAAATTTGTTTGGTGAGGTTACTCGCCACCTAAAACTTGCTTAAAGGAAAGGATAAGAGTGATGTTGAGAGTAAACAAACAGTGTTTACGCAAAGAAGAAAGCACTCAAGTGTATTGAAGGTAATCTAATGATCTTACAATTGCAAGTACAGGGTATTTATACCCGCAATCTAAGGCAACTTGGCCAAAAATGAAAAGACAAAAGGGAATTTCCTAAAGGTGCAACGTACATGTTACAAAGGGGAAAAAATGAATATACAAGGAAAAATAATAATTGGTGTTATAGATTCTACATGTGATACTATATATGTGGTGATGTGGAATTAGTGGTATAGTTAGGAGATGTGGAAAAAAAAGTACAGACAGATGGGCTTGTCTGAGTAGGGATGGCTTAATCAGTTTGGATTGACTCTCTCGGCTTTTCCATAAGGATGATGCTGAGTGATTGGGTGGTTTGGCAATGGAGAGTAATCGTCAACTTGGTATGCTACAGAATAAAGGGCGGTTGTTACACCCCGAAGTTAGAGTCGCAACAGTCCCGCCATGTAAACCATTCTATGATAGTAACTAGCCTCGTAATACCTACCATAGACATGATCTACACAAGGCGTCGACTACTCCTCGCTTTGAAGTAAACAGTCCCATTTAAGTGTTTAACTACAAATATAGTAATTATCATAAATTTTTAATAAACATACATAATTATATATGAAGTCCATAGAATTTCCCAAGAAACTCTACATAAACATAACGATTCACTAATTTTATATAACAACTATCAGTCTTTCAGTCTTAAACTATAAAGGATATACTAGCTACATATCTACTGCTAAGCAAATAATTCCTCACACCCCTGGCTTCATAAGAACTAACCTTTGGATGATTGTATGGCGGCATAATACTTGAAGTAATTAGAAATTAGGACTTGCAAAAAGATCTAAAACGGTATGAGCAACTACAGCTCAGTAAGTTGAATTGAAGACTCATGAGAGTATACAAATACAAATAAAATTATCAAGCAATTATTTTAATGCAATGCAACAATCAAGTGTCATCACACAACATAGTTCGGTCCGTTGGGAAATTAGAAAAATTTCACCCACTCTAATCCGGGTTGAGGAGTTTTCATGTTATGTAGCAACTCACAACCAAACCTAGTCTTATGTAATGGAGACATCGCTCCTCCTGCGACTACCTTCGAACCATTGACTTCACCCTCGTTGCGACCTCTTCTCCTGTTACTTAGTTCAACTAAGGATGAAGAAGGGACCATTATGTAATCTTACGCTATCCCTTTCGAAGGGGGTCGGTATTTGGTTGGAGAATCCTAATGATCCCCTAACGGGTTGCAATGCATGACATTTTTTGTCATTAGAGTCGAATAAGATTAAATTTCATTTAGAGTGTTCAAACAGTTTCATACCAATTCAATCAATCACATTACAAATTTCAGCATTCATTCAGATATATCAAACACATGCGTAAACTATTACAATCACAACCATATACAATTCTAAGTCTCCGAGTACCATAAAATAACACTCTAACACAGTAAGTAATAACCCAACTTACTTGAAATTTCTTAGCCGCCCGATCACTCAATTGCAAGTCGATTCGTCTCTGGATATCCTATGATACAAATAGGTCTTTTTAGTACTTATACTTTAATGATTCATGTTTTAAGTTATAATTTAGCTTATTTTTTCCATGTATACCTATTATTTACTAATGATTCATTCTACCCTATTTCGGGGTTCGGTTCTTAAATTAGATTCTAGTTTTGATTCTGGAATCTTAAATATGCTCGAATCCTAATGTGAAATTAATCACATTAAGCTCGAGTATTCTAATATTCTATTGGGTCTTAATTTAGTATTCTAAACTATTCGATACACGCTAATCCTAATTGGGGTACTGGATTTATTTTCGATATGATAAAATCTTACATTTTTTTATACAATTACCTAAAATTAAATTTTGTTTCAGATTTATTATATTTTGATTTTTATTATTATATTATCTAATTAAACCTAATTTTTCATATTTATTAATTTTCCAATTCTACATATTCCTAATTTTCTACAAATACCACATAATTCCTTCATTAATTACACTAATACTCCTAAGGCTAGGATTAGGTTTCCACACCAAAGATTAACGTCCCTAACCCTCTAACTACTATCTAAATCAATAATTAATGTCTTAATCACCTAATTAACCCAAAATTACCTAATTTTTCTATCATTTTAGGGCTAAAAATTTTGAAAATTAAATTTAAAAAAATGGCTTCATAGCATTGTTTTATATCACTTAAGCATTCTACAGAAAAATTTGAGCTCCAAACTACACTCCTAAGCTTATTTATTTCTAATCCTAATCATGCTCGATTTTGCTTAATTTCTTAAAAACCCTATATTTTAGACATGATTATACTTAATCACTATTTTTCCCTAAATCTACATACAGTAAAACCTTAGAATAATAAATTTCATAGTTTTCTAGATAAAATAAATAATTTTACAAAATTATACAAAATCGGAGCAGAAAAGAGACTCACCCAATCCGATGACTTTTGGCCTTCCAACACCAGTCTAGGTTTGTCGGTTGGTCCAGGCGGTGGGTCTGGAGTGAGGTGGTGGTGGTGGCTCAATCCCAAGTGATGGTAGTGTATGGGTTTAGCTCACTAGCCCTAACTGTATAGTTTTCTTTTCTTTTTTTTTTTTTACTCTAGTTTTTTTTCTTGAATTTCTATGTTCTCTATTTTTCTCTGATTTGTAACTGTCTAAAGGAGCTCTGTAAATATTTTTCCTATTTATAGAGCTTTGTGGTAATTAATGTGTATTAAATTAGACAAGACATTGGTCAAATCCTTTAGTTTTTAGCTTTTGTATTGCTTGATTTTGATTGGGCTATTTTTTTCTTCACTTTCTGACTTGCCACGACCACATCCACCTCATTCCTTAATAGTTTTCCTTAATTAATTAATAATTTTCTTTAATTATTTAATAAGTTTTTAGCCACTTTAAGAAATTTCGCGTATTTTTATCTACACGTAAATATATGTGGGGTACATGTGAATATTCCTAATTATTATTTAGGTCATTCTATGATTTTTAGTATATATATAATCTGTTTTTAGTATATATATAATCTATTTTTAGTAATTTATTAGTTATTAGATTACACTTTTAGCCTTTTCGATAATTAACAATTATTATATTTAAAATTTGAAAATTTTATAGCCTCCTATTTTATTACTTATTTTCTTAAATTTAAGTTTACGGGATCATTTTTACTAATATTTCTATCCATAGTTTATAATTTGGGTTTGATCAGATCCTTTAACCGATCGCCCTAAACTTTCTATTCTAAGTTTAATTCTATGGTCACTTGGCTTAACTTTAGGGCTTATAGTGGTTATACGACATGGCATTAGAGATGGCTCGACAAGTAAATACTCGGCCTCGGTAAGGGTTAGTTGGAATATGAGCATTTGTCATACCAGCCCTTTTAGTCCTTAGGCTTGACTGCGAGTTAAGGGTCCTATAGCTTGATTCTCATCATACTTAGCCTTCCTATTACCAATTTGCCTTCGCCCGTGTATTCGTCAAAATGCTTTGCCTTAGTGAGGTGGGATTCCCTGTATTCAAAGGGGCTCCTTGCAGCAAAAATAAATATATCTTTCCCCTTCAAATTTCCTTTGATGCATTAACGCAATGTCAAAGGAACAAGGTTATCATGGAGCCATCTCTTTCCTATTAATAAATGATAGGAAACTAGAGTGTTGAGGATAAGGAATTTAGTTGCTCCTTGAATAGGTCCCACCTTGAAATCTACATTAATAATCCCTAGTGTCTTAATAGGGACATCATTGAAGCTAATGATATCAATTGGTTGTTTCACCATTCTACTTGATAAGTGTAAATTACTTTACACTTTGAAGACATGTTTAGGCATAGAATTGATCATAATTATGATTTAATTCTTAAGTTTTGGTGATTAATTTTATAATATATTGATTTCAGGTAAATCACGAGCAAGGGGATGAAATTTACACAAGAACAACTTTTAAGTCAATCACTGCCGTAAGGAGAAGAAAACTTTAAAGTAGAAACAAAAATTATTTAATCACGGGCATGATTGAGGAAGCACTAATGATCCCCCTATCAATTATGGCTGATTGCAGAGCAGGAGGGTGATCACGCCCTCAATCACGGGCTTGGTGAGTTGTAATGAAGTGATGAGATATTCACGTCCACTATCACGGCCGTGATTAGTGAAGAATCTTGTTTTCTAAGACGTTCACACCTTGAGTCACAAGCGTAATGGAAGAGACACAACTACTCTTTTTTCCTTTTACACGAACCAATACGTAGAAAACATCAGGCGGTGCCTTGAAGAGGTAAATTCAATTCCTTTGATTGGAAGAGTATAAATATACTGTGACTTTTGAAAAAAAAAAAAGAAGAAATCAAGAAAAGAAAACATTAGAACGAATACCATCAAGAAACATAGGAGATCATAGAATCAAGACCATTAAGTTTTTCTTATTTGTGTTCATAGAGTAGTGATATTGTGATGCGAGATTGTGTAACATTCTTCATTTGATTTGAGAGAATTGTGAAGAATCGAGTGTCTGTATACCATTATACTAGAATACTTCAAGTGAATTAAAAAGGGGTCGTGTTCTTTTCTCTTCTTTTATGTTGTGTTTTAATTCCTTTTTCTTACTTCTCTGTATTTGTCTTTTTTCGATCTTGTGTGAGTGATAAAAATATGGTTTATGAAGTCATTTTAACATGAACGCATTGTGAATTGTTACTATCGCTAATAATTACGAATTTTTAGTGATTAGAACTTTATATAAGTTGGGATAGTGTAGTATATGACACAATCTTACAGTAGATCTCAATGGAATACATTGAGAGACAATTTCGTTAAGTAGATCTTAATCACTAGATCAATCTACTCTTGTTAATAGAGATATTATTAGGAAGTTCACTGCATGTTTATGGAAATCAAGGATTAGTAGGCTTTTAATGTAATCTTGACTTATCCATTCTTTGAGAAGAGATTCTAAGGAATGCAATCAGGATTAGAATTAAGTAATTCTAAGAAGAATACTCATGAATAGATAATTCTTACAGATGAGTAATTATTAGAATGGATAGTTCATAATAAGCTATGTTAATATGATGAAGTAAACCCACTTTGTAAATTGTTGCTTTTGTGTCATAATTCTATCTGTTGTGTTTTCTTCGTGTTATCTAAAATTAGTACAATTTAGTTGTAAAGATTAGTTAAATTGCTTCATTAAATCATTTGGTAGCTAATTAATAGGAAGAATATCTAATACTAGTGTTTGAATCCTTTTCCTAGTGGAGACGACCCTATACTTATCCATACTAACAAACGATAAGTACACTTGCCCATTTATCGAGTAAAGGATAGAGTATAAGAATCCAATTTGTAAAACTTGAAAGCTTTATTTAGAGGCGATCACTACTCATGTCAAGCTTTGTGGCTTTAAAAGTCACCAACGATATGTTGTTTACTAAGGACCCATTCTTAATGAAAGTTTGCCCAATGTGATGGCCGTTGAGCTTACTTTTCACATATAATGAGCAATTATAATTTGGAATACGTACGTACATGTCGTCATCGATGAAAATAATCGCATTTTCACCTGCTCTTGCCATCTTACAAATCAGCTACACCGCATTACATTGCTTATATCATTGTTCTGAAATCTCTACTAAAGTTGTTGTTGCTGTGACCTTAGATTTTTCGTTAAATCCGAAGAGATTGAAGAAGCTCCGAAAATTTTTCTGTTTTGAGTAGGTCTATTGCAGCAGGATTACTTAGGCTCATTTCATGATCCTTCTCTTGATTATCAAGAGTATTTTATTATAACACTCTCCTGTGTACCTTTTCTTGGAGTTAATCATCTTCTTGGGAGACTGCCGAATCATGGGATATCGCATTAGTAGTCCCTTAATCGTTGTGAACCGGAAGTGGGTCCCTTTGGACATCGTTGTTGTTATCCAATTCAAGCTTACCATTTTAGACCTTCTCATTAAAGATCCTTCTCAAAGTCTAACATTCCTTCGTTAGGTAGCCAATAGATCTGTAAAAGAGACAAAATTTTGCATCATTCTTTTCTACCACTGTAGGTTCCCTTTCAGCCCTTAATAACCTAATCACTCCATCCCTAAGCCATTGGTCAAGGATGGCATGCATTTTGTTCATTGAACATGGAAAAGGTAGGACTTTTGCAGCATCGTCCCTCCTCTTTTTTTGTTTCCTTTATAACTTCCTTCTTGTGGAACACTCATGGATGGCTACCGCTTCTTGCCAAGGTCACTACTTTGCCTGGTGACAGAGTTATTGGTTCTCCATACATTTTCTATCAGTGTGGAGAAGGACTTAAGGGATAAATTTTTTAGATGTACGGCATATTCCATAAACGTCCTTTGAATACAGATCTTAACCAGCTCTTTCTCATTGCATATATCTTGGATGTCTAAGGAGCGTTCCTTGAAATGCTCAATGAAATCCATAAGATCTTCTTTTAGACACTGCCTAATGCATCCCATATCCGTAATTGTAACTCATTCTTGAGTTTTAAAGAATTTTTCAAGGAACATTCTACACATTATTCCCCACAAATATATAGAACATAAGGGTAGGTTAACGTACCATGTATATGCCTTTTCAGTGAGTGACTTAGAAAACTCTTTCAACTTCAGATTGTCGTTGAGATTATAAACATTGAGCATCTTAACAAACTTAAGGAGATGCTCTTTCACACTTCCTTGTTTCTCGTTAAATTTGATGAACTTAGGACCAATATAGTCGTTAGGATAAGACTTATCCACAATCCACTAAAAGTATGAATATTTCAAGTTAAGTACATTGGTAGAAGGTACTGCTTGCATCTACCTCATAAACTGCTCTATGTCTTTCTTTGTCACATAGGACAAAGCAACATGTATGGGATTGGCTACCACTTAGAGTGTTGGCACCAGGTTACAAGGTACAACCATTTTAATTGTTAGTAGCTGTAGGTTGCATCTCAAAGAGGAAGACCTTTATTTCCTTAATCGTAGGTGTTTGATGTGTTAGGGTTAGGTGTTACAGTAGGTTCACAAGGTCCTCTTGTTTCCCTTTTTCACCTTTTGTTAGGGCTAAGTTAACTTGTTCATGTTGTTGTTCATTTCTTTCTTTGTCACATAGGCTCACTCTAAGTAATGCAACAACGTTTGCCAATGAGGTAGTTGCCATAGTTAGTGTTATTAAAGCCATACCAGGTAATGTACTGGTATTCACAATAATTTTAGCTACCATGCTTAGCAAGAATTGCATGAAAGCGATAAAAAGCCGGTTCATCACAGGGGTATTTTCCTAAATTGCATGTAATATAAGCTAATCATCAGTAACGGGCGATTACATAGTCCCGACTGCTTATAGAGCCCTATGTACAGGAGCAACACCAGTTCTTTGCATAGTTCCAAGTGCTTGCACAATTCTAGGTACTTACACGGTTCCAAGCGTTTGCAAGGTTCCGGGTGTAAGCCCCACGACTAAGCAATCCAAGGTTTCGATCGGTTGAATGATCCGATCGAGCCTAAATTATAAAGTAAAGCTAAAAATATTAGTAAACCGATCTCGTAAGTTTGAATTTAAGAAAATAAGTAATAAAATAGGAGACTACAAAATTTTCAAATTTTAAGTATATAACTCGTTATTTATCGAAAATGCATAAAAAGGCATTCCAGTACTTAACGAATCGCTAGAGATAAATTATATATATACTAAAAATTATAAAATAACCTAAATAATATTTACAAATATTTATTTGTACTATATATGAATTTACATATAAGTATAAATACGCATAATTTCTTAAAATACGCGAAATGTGCTAAAATAATACAAAATACTTAAAGAAAATTCATAATTAAATAAGGAAAAATCATGAATGATCCAGAATTGAGTCGTGGCAGCTGGAAAAAATAAGAAAAAATTCGGCCAATTAGAATAAGCCAACATAAAAGCCAAAAATCAAGGGATAAGGCAATTGTCTTGTCTCATTTAATGCACAATAAATCCTGTAAAGCCCTATAAATAGCAGGAAAAATTCAGGAACTCATTTGGACAGTTAGAAATCAGAAAAAATTAGGGAAAGACAAAAATTGAGAGAAAAATTCGGTTTAGAAAAAAAATTATAAAAACTGTGCAATTAGGGCTTTCAAAGGGAACCCACACTAGACGAGGATCTGGGAGTGGACAGCCACCACCACCATACGGTGGTGGCAGCACCCAGGCTGGACGACAAGGCCACAGCGGCCGGCGGTAGCTGGAGCCACCCAAATCGGTGAGTCCGATTTCCAGCTCGATTTTGTGTAATTTTGTAAAAATAGTAAATATTATTATAAAATTATGAATTTTTTTATTCTAGGATATTTTTGTATTTAGTTTGTAGGAAAAATATTAGTTTGATAAAAACATTCCCCGTAATATATGGTCCTTAAGAAATTATGCAAAACCGAGCACATTTCGGTTTAGAAATAAATAACCTTAGGAGCATAGTTTGGAGATCAATTTTTTTTCTGTAGGATGATCATATGATATAGAATAGTACTATGAATCCATTTTTTTAAAATTAATTTTCGAAAATTTTAAGTTAATTTTTAACCCTAAAATGATGGAAAAATTGGGTAATTTGGAGTTAATTAAGTAATTAAATTATTAATTACTGACTTAGTGATTAAGTAGATGTTTAGGGATGTTGAAATTTGATGGAGAATGATACTTGTAGCATTTAGGGTGTTAGATGTAATTATTAGGTTATTATTATAAATAGTATTGGAAATAGTACATTAATTTAATTTGTAAATTAGTAATAGGAGTAAAATCTGATTGGGTGAATTAACATTTGAATGATATTGATGTTTGATATAAATTAGGTGTATAAATATTAGAAGTGTAAATATACTAAAGGTAATAATAACATAATAGGTAATTATTTGGAAATATTAATAAATATAGGAAATATTATAATAAAAAATTGATGTTTTGGATAATAATAAAAATGTAAATAAATTTGATAGGAAATTTGAAGTTATGTAATTATATGAAAAATATAAAAATTTTTCACATTAGGAGTGAATTCGGTACACTAATAAGGATATAAATGTACCGAGTGAAATAAAATACTGACTAGGGGTAATGATGGTATTTAGGAGATTGGAAATAATGTGATTAATTTCACATTATGGGTTGAAACGAATTTCTAGGGTTGGAGTATAAAACACTACTTAGAAATCGAACTAGAACTAGAACCTAATTTAGAAATCGATGCGAAAACCGAACCCGAACCTAACCCCAAACCTAAATAATTGTAAAAGACGCAAGACCTAGATAATTAGGCATATTAAACCCTAAAAAAAAACGTAACAATAAGTGTTATAGGATAAAATGAATCTATAATAGTTATATGAAAAGTTGAAACCACGTTTGTGTTATAGGGATGATCGGCGATGGCCTGATCAAATCGGACCTTGAGTGAATGAGCGAGGAGTCGAGGTAAGTTGGGATTAATACGATGTTGTATTTTGGAGGCTTAAGATTATGCTTGGTTGTGCTTGTTAAATAGTTGAATGTGTGCATGTGCTTGATTATGGGTGATGTTATAATTCTGTTTGTTGTTTTGGCATATATTGTATGAATTGTATGAAAGGATTGATCACCCTAAACTGGACTTAATCAAATATCCGACCAGTAATCATAATCGGACATGCATGGCAACCCGTTAGGGGAACTTAGGACTCTCCAGCCAAATACTGACCCCTTCGGAAGGGATAGTGCAGGATTACAAAATGGTCACTTCTTCATCCTCAGTCGAACTAAGTGACAGGAGAGGAGGTTGCAGCGAGAGTGAAGACAGTGGTTCGAAGGTAGTCGCGGGAGGAGCAAGGTCTCCATTACACAAGCCTGGGTTTGGTCGTGAGCTGTTGCATTAATGGCAACTCCTCAACCCGGATTAGAGTGGGCGCAATTTCTCTAATCTCACGATGGGCCGGACAACGTTGTGCGATGGCATTTTCTTGCACATGCATTGCATCTAATAAGTGATTGAAAACCTTGTTGTGTTTCTGGTATAATTTTAAGTCCTCCGTCCCTACTTACTGAGTTGTGGTTGCTTACATCCCTATAGACGTCGTGCAGGTGCTGGCTAAGAAGCGGCAAATAACTACTCTAAAGCTAGCAACTACTAGATCCTGGGGAGTGAGGAAAAATATTGAAGAATAAACATATATTTTTAAGGTCTAAGTTTTTATTATTTTTCATTTCCGAATGATGTAATGATATAGAAAAATACTATAGAGAAATATTTTAAACTTTAACTGCAATAACTGAATTATAACATATATATAATTCCTCACTTTTATAGGTAAATGATTTATTTAAATTGCAAACTGTCTACTTCAAAACGGGTTAGTTGTGGACGCCTTGTGTAGATCAGGTTTAAGATAACGGTTGTAAGGCTAACTTCTATCTTAAGATGGTTTACACGGTGGGGCTGTTACGACTCCGCCGCTTCGGGGCGTAATACCAGGCTCTTGTATGATTCTCGGTACTTGTATAGTCATTAGCATATTGGTATGTTGCATCACTTGGGTTTGCTTAACCCTTTCGTGGTGGTTCTCGTGTTCTTGAATGTGCCGATCATTTCAACTCTTTTTGCATGCTGATTCCATTCTATCAAGTCTCTTCGCCCATAGTGGAGTCGCCAAATACCTTGTGGTGGGGTTACTGTAGCTAGTTAACCACATGCAATAAGTATGCTAATCGACCTAAGAGATGTCTTAAGCTAATGATAGATGGAGGGATGTCGTTAAGAAGAGGCGTGGGAGGAAGAATGGATAAACTTGGTATCTCAAATATGCATGTGTGACAATAAATCAAACTTAGTATTCTTGAATCATTCTTGATCAATTTGCTTGTTTGATTCTCATTGGAGTAATTCTAGTAGAACTTTGGTGTTTGTCTTTTGGTATTTTTCTTAAGCTTACTATTATCTTGAATTAGCTAAATGAGAGAAGAAGCCTGCTATTTATAGAGTATAGAGATTAATCTTATCTGTCAAATGGTTTTAAGATAGATTGTGAAGATTGAGTTCCTTTATTGAAGCTTATCTTCTTTTTAACCTTCATGGGCTTGGATATGGGTCCAAGTATGCTTAAGGATTTTGTCAGCTAAAGAAGACCCATTATCATTATTACTTAGCTTAAAGACAAACTGAGTCTCATTAAGGCTTAATATGACCAAATGAAGCCTAAATAGGCCTAAAAGCACTGTTTCCGAGTCTTCTTTTCATGTACAAGATAACCAAGCAAGGCCAAGAATAGAACATCTAGTCGAGCAATCCTCGTTCTGAGCCTATCATGCTAGATTTCCCTAAAACATCCCTAATCAAGTCAATTTTGTAGACTCTATCACTAGTCTCAGATATCAGCCAATGACGTTAAATTGGATTAAAAGCTCAATTATTGAAATGACTCTCTACATATATATTATAAGATATTGTGATAATATAATAGTTAAATAAATAGAAATGATTTGGAAGTTATAAGGATATTATTTAGGAAACCATTATTTACTTATCAATCATTTTTATTCCTTTAGCATCTGTAACGTAGTTGTGATGACTGTTTCTATGTGTATATATGTATAGACTTACGTAATAGGGCTAGCTCGAAACTACTGATTCATGGGCTCAACCATGATTGACCCGTGACTGGCCTATAAGTAGGGTAGGGGGGGTATGTTTAGGGTCAGTTTGGCCCTTGCACCAGTTTATTATCTTTTTAATATTTGATTTTTTGTATTAATTTTATTGATTTTTTTTAAAAATACATTAATAATTTCTAATAACATGACGTTCTTTTTTTTTAAGTATATTAATTCATTAATAATTTTTTATTTTTTAATTAATTTTCGACTTAATGTGATTCCGTTTTTTATTTTTTTTTCCCTTAAATTTTATCTTTTTATTATATTCAAGTTCTTAATATTTAATAAATTTTACAAAAATAATTTACATTAACTTAAATTAAAATTTTAATTTATCTTTAATAAATAATTAACTTATGATCAGTCATCTATTATTATTTTGATAATATTATTTTTAAAAAATTATTCATCACCATCGCAAAGAAGATAGTTTTGATATGGTATAACTTAGTGGATATCATCCAATTATTTTTTTTTCAACTTAATGACCTCACTTCTCTCCTTTTTGTTGTTACAAGCTGTGAACCATCGGGCCAACTTGCCAGTTCAATGGTGAGTCAGCCCCATTGGTTCACGACTCGTCGGTTTGGGCGATTTCGCCCTTTTGAATTGCCTGACTTTTGAGGCTCGACTGTTCGAAGGGCAGTTCAAGCTTGACTATTTTCGGGCTGGGTCTATTCATGCTTCGAAATCGATCCTTGCACAAGTCTATATATGTATAAATATACAATACTGATGTTTCAAATAAAAAAGATAAAATTATAAAGATCTAATCAATAATAAGTACATCAAATAGGTTATGGATGATATTATTATTATTATTATTGTTATTGTTATTGTTATTGTTATTGTTATTATTATTCACCATTGAAAGATGAAATTTTCTCAATGTAAATAAATATTATATGATTTACAGCCTATCCAAAAAAAAAAAAAATTGGGCGAAAAACCAACCTTAACCAAAAAGAGCTTGAATTTTCAGTTCTTTTTAAGAACCTTAGAGGATCAAATTGAAAAGGCTTGACTCGTTACATCAAATGTTGTAGTGAGAGACACAGCTCGGTGGAGTAGATTGTGCACTTATTTTTAATTATGATCTACACCTTCCTTGGCGAATCAAAGTATAAATAGCATTTAAAACATGTTTTCCTTGTTCACTTGAAGTTTAATTTAATGAAAATGCTCCGTGAAACAAAAGTCAGACAGAAACCATTAATAATCTTTCGGCAACGTTGCTCTTTAAATGGAGTACTACGCCATAATTTTAAGTCCTGGGCTGCCACGACCACGAGGATGTGAGCACTGGGACCGGGCCAGAGAACGAGAGCACATTTTCTGGTTGTGGGCTCGTTAAAGTCCACAGCTTTTCTCTTATGGAGGCCCAATAACGAATGACACCTTAGCTTAACTATGTTGTGCTAAGACGATAATAACCTTTTCTTTTTATTTATCTTTTTCCCCCAACTATTGCATATTACAACTAAGAGATGGGATAATTCAAACCCAATTCATCCTATTATTGGAAATTCAGTTTTCATACCAATTGGTTATAATGACCTTAGTAAAATATTAGAAATTATTTCGTTATTTTGGCTTCCTTTTTATAACCATTTAAAAACTTGAAAATAAGATATAAAAAATAGGAGTAAAATTTCATGTATGTTTCTCCCATAAAATTATATTTTTTCTACTCCAATTTTTTTTTTTTCCTCTCTACAAAATTTACCAAGGACTTTCAAAATTATTTTTATTCTAAAATTAAATAGATCTTCATTTCGTAATCTTTCTCTTTTCCCAACCACTATATTTATCATATCATTTGTCTTCTTACATAAGCTTTCCTTGATGAAGTTACTATATTTAATTTCTGAGAATGTATCTAAATGTCAAGTTTCAAACTGAAGCAGTCTGCAAATCATTGTATGGGAACATTTATATTTGCTTTTGACAATAATGTTGGAATCAGGCCATTGCACTCTGGCATACAATGGAAATATTCAGTTTGGACAGCGAATAATGGACATGGTCAAGAGCTACAGTGCTTGCTTGAAAGATTTAAGGAACTTGCCCATGACAACACTAGTTAAGAAGACCCTCCACAACTTTAATGATTGTTTCAATAAGTGATGGATGTGTTAGTAAAGGGTTAAGTAGCGAGGATGTGTTGACTAAATATACTATAAATTAAATAAAATTCAATAGTTGTAGGAGCACAACAAATGGCCATGGAAATGCAGCAAATGATTATCGTATCACAGCTCTCAGCTACCAAAATCAAGTTTTCGAGGTTATTGCAGCACGACTTATTTTGTAGGGATAAAAAAGTGGCAACAGTCATATAATAGAAATGAAACCTTGTACATGTACATGTACATGTAAAAAGTTACTTCCTCTCAGTTTCTTGACTTAATCTAGCTTCTTGCAGTAGCTTATGGCCTTTTCTATAACTTCTTTGATTATAATTGTTCTTTCCATTGTTTGCTGGTGACCTCTTATGTGTTTGTATTGTTATAGTTGAGTAGCTCGGCTTCTCATATGGTGAATAGAAATAGAAGTATCAATTGGTGCAAAAGGGAACCAATATAGATTAATATGGATTATAAAGTAAAGCGTAGTTTTGTTTTGCATTTTATTTTCAATAGGTACTGTATTTTCTATTGAGTTTTGCATTTACGAGCTTCATTGATACGTTTGAAGCTAAAATTATCATTTAAAGTGATGATTTTAAATACTAACAAAGTGCTAGTAACTTTAAAATCATCACAAAATGGTGATTTCAAGTACTCACAAAGTGTTAGTAACTTTAAATTGTTATTATAAGGTGCTTCGAAATTGTGGCTTGCATATAAGATATTAGGTAAATTATTCTTGAGATTTTGTTTTTTTTTTTGGGGTGGGTGAGGAGGTGGGGTGAGCTGGGCTTATTTTAGGTTTTCCTTTTCATTTTGTTATTTTTTTTCTCCTTTTTTTAAGTATTTAATACACAAGATGAAAATAAATAAATATATATATATTTAAGAAATGACAATTATGAAGAAATGAATACTATAAAATATAGTTTTATTTTTCCATCCATATAATTGACCATTTGAAAGAAAAGATATTAATTAGGACTTACATGTACTAGATGACTACACAACTTAAAAATTTTATATATAACAAAAATAATGAATTATAAGGCAAAGAAAAGAAAAAAAAAAAAAGAAAAGTGGTGGGAGTAACTCCTTAATTAGAACCATAGGGTGGTCATATTACCATGAAATAATATGAAATATATTAGTGGATAGTTAAAATGTAGAAGTGATTTAGCAAACAAACTTTGCTTCCTAAGATGGACATTAGACTTTTACTATAAGAACTCCAAGGAGTTCAAGAAGGAAACTAAGCAAAGGCAATCAAATATAACTTCACCCTTAACTTCCCTATAAATAAATCATTAAATATAGTCTTTCTTCGTAATAAGAGCCTTATAAATTGATCATTCAATATAGTCCTTCTCCATAATAAAAATCCTAGCAAACAAAACAATCTTCCCTTAGTTTTAATTTATTTTGGTGCCAACCCTTAACTCTCTTGTCTTATATATAAACTTCTAAGGTAAGAAATCATGTCACTTGATTTAGAAGTATTTAATCCATTGTTAATTAAGGTTATAAGCAAGATCCCCAATCATGTTTTTATTTTTTATTTTTTTGGCTAACTATACAAGAGAGGAGATTCGAACCTTGATTTATCCTAATCAGAAACTAGCGTTGATGTCACTAAACTATAATGGCCTTGGCCGATTGTTTAAGATGATTGTTAAAAGAGGTTAGGGAAAGGGATTGGAGTATGATGAATACGAGATCTATTGCCATATATTGTGGGAATGTAATTAAGAAAAACATCGACAGCTTAAGTAAGGAATTTCAATTATAATAAAATTGAATTGCTATTAATGCCACTTATCATTGGAATAAAGGAAACCAAATGAGAAGCCAAGGAAGTGATCATAGAATGAGTAATAAAAGCACTTATTTTGTGTTTATTGTAAAGAAAGCTCTTTAAATTGATTTAGGTTATACAATTATAAGAAAAAACGATGTAAAACCAACTGTTTAGGCATAGGATTATAATTCGAGTGTAGTATTTTAAATGATAGGAATTTAATTTTGATTTTAATCATAAGATTCCATCTTCTGATGGATTATAATAAAGATTAAGAGAATTTATAAAATGAGAATTTTATGAGATTAGGAATATGCAGAGATTTTAAACAAAACTAAAGAATTTCAATAAAGAACTCAGAGGTTTAAATTCACGACTAAATTCAATTGGATTGTCAAGAAACTTATATGGACAGACTTGGATCAAAATTATACCTTTCGAATCTCAAAAAAGTGAAAAATTAGAAGGAATGGTTGATCCTCAAAGTGTTGTGTGAATAGCTTTATAAAGTGGTTGATTAAGGCTAAAAGGACCAAAGCAATTGAAGGGTGGTCCAATTAGACAAAGATTTAAGTTGATCGATTTGAGGCCTTAATTGATAGAACAAGTGTAAAAGTGTAATTGTAATTTGATTGAGTAAGGGCTGTTTCTATTTTTGTTGTATGTATGTGCTTATAGGAGATACGAACTAAATTAATAATTATCTAGCTTAACAAAAATGCATGTGTTACTTATCTTATGTCGAAGCTAAGGTAAATGCATTATGGACTAGGTGTTGTCAACTTATGGTAAGGATAGACATCTAGAATGAGATGCCCCTAATTTAGGTGTTGGACCACCTTTTGCTATAGGTAGATTGACTAACTACCATGATATAAGTCGAACCTCTAGAGCTAAGCTGTATCTGACTATATTAGTGCTATGAAACAACTTTTATAGGGTGTCGTAGTAGTATAGTTGCTCGATGTGTGGTAGTACTAGTGTTGTAATTGATGTAACAACATTTATTGTCAGTGTTGGGATCAGGTAACCTTTTAGCAAATATATTACATAATATGTGCATTGACTTGAGTCAAAGTAGCTATTCCAAATATTAGGACAAAAGATTGTATTGTTTGCCATGCTTGATCAATGTAACTTAATGAATTATGTTTGATACATTTAATAATTATAGGCTTGCTTATAGTAGGAGGTATATATTTATTTTTTGCAATTAGTTTCAATGAAATTTTTATTTTAGGTGAAATTAATCATATAACCACTATATTGAGAATAAGTTGATTTAGCATTAATTTAATTAGGTTGGAAGGCTTAAAGATGGTGGCGTATGACTCACAACCACCTAATAACATACATTATAGATACATGTTATGAGATCTTATCCTCTCATCTTTTGACTCGCTTAAGAAACTATACCTTATGGAATCTATGCATTATGTATTATTTTCAGATCCATGTTTTCTTTCTTAACATAATAATATTATTGGATACACTACTTTTACTTGTAAAACAAAATATTTCCATATGATAGTCGTCGTAAACTTAGTTTTGAGCCCTTAGATTATATAACATTAATCATTTTAAGTTAAATTTTATAACAAGTTACGAAAGTTAAAGAAAGTGACCCTATACAACTTGTTTCATAAAATAAAATTTATACAAGCTTTAAGTCAATAAAGCACAAACTTCTTGATGAAGCACATTATTTATTAGTAACTCCAAATTCAAGTTCCGAAATATAATAAGACCCTAGTGATATATTATGTGGCTATAAGGTATTAATATGGTAACAACGGATATTTAAGGGCAAATATATTCATCAAATATACATGTTAGAATATATGCATATATATCAGTATAAATAACAAAAAGTACGTAAAATATACTCCTCAAATACTATAAGCATTAATAAACTTATCCAATTCATTGGATCATTAGTATGACAAGGAATCACAGCAACTAAAGCGTGAATCGGCTAGGAAATTGAACAAAAGCATGACATCTAGCAATTTGGGTGCGATTCCATTATAGTAGATACAATGGACTTCTTTGGATTGTATTCAGTTGACTCAAAATAAGTGTAAAGGACCTCACAACCTCATTTTAAAAATCAGAGAAATTATCGAGAAAACATTTTGCTCAAACAATTTTACAAATCTTGCAATTTGTCTGAGAGAGGCAGAGCAGGGAATTTCAGTAACCAAATGTCAATCTGCTGTCGAGCCCTGCCGGTTCCTGACAGATCTTGGCGTCCTGTTAGCAACGACAACCGAGGATTTGGCGAATGAGCACCTCGATATTTCGCCTTGTAATTGTTTTTTTTTACTAAATATATTAAACCTTTGTATTTATCATAGTATTTTTGTTTTGATGAAATATTGAGTGACATTATAAGGTCCTCAAGAATGTATCTGTTTAAATGAAATTTAAATTAAATTTTAGAAATATAAACAATATCGTTTCATGCTAAATTTTTGTGTATGATATGGTTAATACATCTATTTATTTATGATAAAAAGAGTAATTATAAGCTGTGCTTTTAATATTTATTATATTTATTTCTTAAGCTTGTCTTGTTTTTCGGTTTAAGAAAATAAAAGTGTTTTCTCAAAATTATTTGATGAATCCTAGTTTAAACGTTCATTAGGACTTACTAATGATATTAACAGTGTTCAATTTATGACTATGTGAATTGATTTGACTATTCATATAATTTAAGCTATTTTTTTTTTTTGTAAAATTAAACCTCGAACCAATGTTCTATAAAACGCATTTATTAAGTTAATTTAATATCTTCAATTGGTTGACTTAGAGTTTATACTATTTTCATGAAATTATTTGGATTAGTATGCTATTTATTACCTGATACTTAGTAATATGCCATATATTAGCTTATATGGGTGATTACAAATAAATTCAATGGCAAGTGTGATGTTTTTATTAACTAAAGCCATGTTTTGATTGATGTAATAACTTGATCAACTTAGGCTCGATAGAAATTGGTGAGATGTTGTTAGTATTTAAGCTTGTTTTGGACTAAGAATGACATGATGATGACATAAAAGGCGATTCAAAGGATAATTCGGAGATTTTATTAGGTACATTTTATAGAAGGACATACTCAAAGACTGAATTAGAGGATTCATAGGATGAAAATATAAATCGGAATCTTAGAGAGTAATTCAAAAGATATTCTATTAAAAATTTGAGGTTAAGGTAACTCAAAAGATGATTCAAAAGATAAATTAAAGGGTAAATAAGAGGATATCTAGGATGAGTACTTTTTCAAATATAAACCTTAATTCTTAAGCCCTAGGCATAAGTAACTTATTAAATTAGGAATAGCAAACTTAATCCATTAAGTAATAATTAAACTAATTTATTATTGATGTTTAAAAAATGTTTGATTGAAAAGAAGTGCGCAAGTTAGCTAATAAGGATTTTTATTTAATTTACATAGTGTTGAAATAAAGAGTCGACACCAATGTTCTACGAATGACTAGGTGATACATATTGTATCAAATATTAGATTGAGCGTTAACCTATGTAAGTGCACTTATTTATTTGTTCTGTGTTTATATGGTGGTTAAGAATGAAAACCCCTCACTTTCATGTAGTTTGTAGCTATGAAAATCACTTAAATGAACTTCATAGCTTTAAGTTGTTATTATGATATGCTAACACTTTATATGATAATGTAACACCCCAGGCTTAAAACGTTATAGGCCACCGCGTATCCCTACATGTCAGGCTATATGAGCAAGTAAAATTCTCCAAAGTTTCATAAATAACTTCATAACTCTCTTTCAATAAATCTCAAAGTAATTAAATTTCATAGTTAAATCTCTTCAAAGTATTGTAACTGAAATGAACTTAAATTAACTAAACTCTTATGTTGCAAATGAAATAACAAATCACTCAAACAATAAGTTTATTTAATCCACATCTCATTATCATAGTGGTGGTAATATTCTCCAATATCCCCATCCTGATAATAGTAATACGCTTCCCTATTCTAGTCATAATGTACTTGTTCATCTAAAGTCCCTATAGTTGAAAAAAAAAAAAGGATGAGCTAACACTTAATATGGAAACCCACAAACATAAGCACGTGCCATGTAGCGATCAATATGGCACATGCAATAATGCAATAAGAATAAATTAAACAACAAGTTATTATATGTTTAATTAAGTCAACAGTCAACATCGTTTAAGATTACTCGCGATTAACTCCAAATCTAGAATATCTTAAACTTTACACATGGTTCCTGTGGGAACACTGGTGTTATAGCCCCGTTCTACATAGATATTGGGACACTGGCACTATCACTTCTAAACACCAATTAACCTACTTGGTGTAAGCTCCGAAATTAGCCATTCGAGGTTTCGATCGGTTGAAGGACCCGATCAAACCGAAATTATAAACTAAAGCTAGAAATATTAGTAAAATGACCTTGTAAGTTTAAATTTAAGAAAATAAGCAATAAAATAAAAGAATATAAAAATTCCAAATTTTAAGTGTATAACTCGTTATTTATTGAAAATGCGTAAAATGCATTCCGATAATTAACGAATCGCTAGAGATAAATTATATGTATACTAAAAATCATAAAATAACCTAAATAATATTTAGGAATATTTATTTGTACTATATATGAATTTAAATATATGTAAAAATACGCATAATTACTTAAAATAAGCGTAATGTGCCAAAATAATACTAAATAATTAAAGAAAATTCATAATTAATTAAGAAAAAATAAAGAAAAATTAGGAAAAATAAGGAATAATCCAGAATTGGGTCGTGGCAGCTGGAAAAAAAATATTAAAAAATCGGCCAATTAAATTAAGACAACACAAAAGCAAAAAATTAAGGGATAAGGCAATTATCTTGTATAATTTAATGCACAATAAATTCCCTAAACGTCTATAAATAAGAAAAAAAATTCAGAGAGCTCCTTTGGACAGTTAGGGATTTGAGAAAAATAGAGAGACTCGAAAATTGAGAGAAAAACCAAGGAAAAAAAAAGAAAAGAAAAACTGTGCAGTTAGAGCCACAAAAGAGAACCTAGACCCGACAGGCAGCTGGGAGTGGACGGACACCACCACCACCACACGGTGGTAGCAACGCCTAGGTGGGCCGACACACCCATGGCCACCAACGGAGGCCGGAGCCACCCAAATCGGTGAGTTTGATTTCCAGCCCGATATTGTGTAATTTTGTAAAAATAGTAAATATTATTAGAAAATTATGAAATTTGTTATTATGGAAAATTTTTGTATCTAGTTTTTATGAAAAATATTATTTTGATAAAAATATGTCTCGTGATATAGGGTCTTTAAGAAATCATGTAAAACCGAGCATGTTTCGGTTTTGAAATAAATGACCATAAGAGTGTAGTTTCGAGCCCAATTTTTTTTTAGATTACTTAGATGATATAGAACAGTACTATGAAGCCCTTTTTCAAAAATTAATTTTCTAAATTTTTAGGTCCTAAAATGAGGCATAAAATGGGTAATTTATGGTTAATTAAGTAATTAAATGATTAATTATTGATTTAGTGAATAATATGTTTTAGGATGTTAAAATCTGATGGAGTATGATACTTGTAGCATTTAGGGTGTTAAATGTAATTATTAGGTTAATTATGAAGTAAATGATTAATAAGGAAAAATAGTTAACTTTAAGTTAATTTTGCAAATTAGGGAAATTAGGAGTAAAATCTTATTTAGGATGAATTTAGATATTTTGAAATGATAATTGATGTTTAGGGATGATAATTAAAGTGATAGAAATATTAAAAGTGCATTTGTACATAATAGGCAATAATGCATAATATGTAATTTTTGAAAATATAATAAATAGAAAATATTAGGATAAAAATTGATGTTATATAAATAATAAGGATGTACAATAAATCTAATAAGAAACTTGAATTTATGTAATTATATGAAAAATGTAAAAAGTTCTCACATCAGGAGTAAATTCGGTACACTAATAAGGATATAAGTGTACCGGATGGAATAAAATACTGACTAGGGATAATAATGATATTTAGGAAATCGGGAAGTAATGTGATTAATTTCACATTATGAGTTGAAACGAATTTCTAGGGTTGAAATATAAAACATTACTTAGAAATCGAACCAGAACCTAATTTAGAAATTGATGTGGAAACCGAACCCGAACCTAACCCCAAACCTAGAATAATTATAAAAAACTTAAGACCTAGATAATTAGGCATATTAAACCCTAAATAAAACATAACAATAAGCGTTATAGGATAAAATGAACCTATAATAGTTATATGAAAAGCTGAAACCACGTTTGTGTTATAGGGATGATCGGCGATGGCCTGAGCAAATCGGACCTCGAGTGAATGAGCGAGGAGTTAAGGTAAGTTGGGATTAATACGATGCTGTAGTTTGGAGGCTTAAGATTATGCTTGGTTGTGTTTGTTAGATAGTTGGATGTGTGCATGTACTTGATTATGGGTGATACTATGATTGTTTGTTGCTCTGACATGTATTGTATGGTTTGTATGAAATAATTAATCATCCTAAACTGGACTTAATCATATATATGACCAGTAATCATAATCAGACATGCATGGTAACCCATTAGGGGAACTTAGGACTCTCTAGCCAAATACCGACCCCCTTCGAAAGGGATAGCGCAGGATTGCAAAATAGTCCCTTCTTCATCCTTAGTCGAACTAAGTGACAGGAGAGGAAGTCGCAGCAAGGGTGAAGACAGTGGTTTGAAGGTAGTCGCGGGAGGAGCAAGGTCTCCATTACACAAGCCTGGGTTTGGTCGTGAGTTGTTGCATTAACGGAAACTCCTCAACCCGGATTAGAGTGGGTGCAATATCTCTAATCTCACGACGGGCCGGACAACGTCGTGCGATGACATTTGCTTGCACATGCATTGCACCTAATAAGTGATTGAAAACCTTGCTGTTTGTATGGTATAGTTTTAAGTCCTCTGTCCTAACTTACTGAGCTGTGGTTGCTTACATCCCTATAGACATCGTACAGGTGCCGGCTAAGAAGCGGCAACAACTACTCTGAAGCTAGCAACTGCTGGATCCTGGGGAGTAAGGAAAAATATTGAAGAATCAATACATATGTTATTACTTTTCATTTCTGAATAATGTAATAACTGAATTATAGTGATTATATATAACTTTTCTCACTTTCTTAGGTAAATGAATTATTTAAATTACAAATTGTTTACTTCAAAGCGGGTTAGTCGTGGACGCCTTGTGTAGATCAGGTCTAAGATAGCGGTTGTAAGGCCAACTTCTATTTTAGGATGATTTACACGGCGGGGCTGTTACGACTCTGCCGCTTTGGGGTGTGACACTTGGTTCTAAGACATTGGCTTTATGACCCCTGGACACTAACCTAATCTACCTTATATCATATCAAGAGGGGACTCTACTAAGGATAATGTCCCTTAAAGATAAACAAGGTGCACCTCATGGACATAGGTATTATGACCCCCTGAACCCAGCCATACATAAGAAACAATCACATTACATTCTACACATTTATTAATTCAATTTACTTTAACTATCTTAGATAAGCACAAGCAGCAAACAAGGTTTCACATACTTGGGTTTCGAATACAACTCCTATAATCTACTTCAAATAACTTTTCAAGATTAGCACTTAAGTAATAAAACAAGAATAACCCTTTTATATTATGTTCTTAAGTTGCATGATTCTAACTAAGTGTCTTTACTTATCTCCTTAGGTTACTAAGTCTAAATTTGATCAACTTGAGGATTAAGAATCTATTTAGGCTTCTATAGATGTTTAGAAAAGATTGGGATAAGATTAGATGTAAGATGGAAACAAGAAAGGATCAGAAAAACAAGACTACAAGAACATGCCTAGGGATCATGGTCGTGTTCTTGGACTACGGTCCTTCCCCTGACAAAAACTTCAAATCATGCTTGTATTAATCACAACTACTATAAGTCTACAGCTTGGATCTATGGCAGTGGTACTAGGCCGTATTCTTCTCTGTATCCAAAATTTCTTTTCACACTTTGACAAAAATTCTCAACTAAAGGTCCATGGGTAAGACCATAACTGTAGTCCCTACTTGTATTGCTCCTGTTCATCAATTCCTAACTCTTTTTCGACTCCAAACTTCTCTAAATCATTTAATAGCAACTCCAACGCATCTGATACTTTGATTTCTTCATAGGGTTTATTTTTTTCTATCAACCAATGACGAAGAACACTTATGTGTGTTCCAAATACCTAAATCAAATAAACAAATCAAAATAAACAAGCACATACCTTAATCCATAATTGTTGGAAGCAAAACATAACCTATACTATAGAAACTTGATTATAATGCTTAGATTAAATGCATATGCACAAGATAACAAATCCAATTATGAAAATAACATCTAATTCAATCATTATAATACCAAAGATTAAGATAACACTCACCAAGTTAGGAATTAGACCTTAGCCTAACTTTTGCTTTGCAATCTTCTTAAACTGCACATTTCCACAATTACAAAACAACTCTTAATGTTTAGAAATCGCAAAAATTGAACCCAAAATGAGTGAAGTTGCTTCACAAACAGCTTACCTTAGTCTTGCTCTTATTGTGCTCTTGGAAAGGAATCTACAAAACAATAGAGCGAGAAAATAACCTTTAGGGTTTTGCAATGGCTTTTATACTTAATGGTAGAAAAGACCACCTTGCCCCTTTTAAAAATGCAATATTACCTTTCCATACTCTATCCTTTAGTTTATTATTTTCTTTACCTTATTCCTTTTATTTATTTGATTTGCTAAGGTATCGCAAATAAGTTGCTATCCAAGATATTGAGAATGTATGTCACATTCATGCTAATGGATTAACATATGCTTAGAACATATCTTAGGTAAGTTTGATGAGGGTTCATGTTTGGTTGTTAAAGGTTTATTCTATGTTGTTTATTTGTTCCGTCGAGAGTAAGATGATTTTCCTTGTTGAATCCACAACTCACTAACCCCTTGTGACTTGATGTGTTTTGAATAATGTGGTATATTTCAATATATTGATGAGCTATGGATTAAATGCTAGGATGGGTTGGTGTTTAAATTATGATAATTGACTTGTGTTATGCATAATTGTTAGACTTGCAAGTAAAATAAATGATTATATGAGTTTATGATTTTACAATAATTTTCTTAGTTAAAACGAATGTAAAATTATTTAAATATAGATTTATAGTCCAATTATGGATTTTGATATACGATTTTATAAGTTTACGATTTTATAAGTTTACGATTTTATATGATTCAATATGAATCTACTAACTCTAAACATATAAAGTAATAGTAAAATCGTGATCTTGATAACCCTAATGCCATGCCTACTATTATGATATATGAATTGCTAGGCAAAAAATTCAAGTTATATTGTTATTGGAATTTAACTTGAAATTTGTGTTTAGTGTAGCTAAATATGTTGTTTGATTGCATACATGGCATAGCATGACATGAAAAGGACCTACTAGTCATGCAAGCTAAACTAAGATCTTGTTAAGCCAGGTTTTGAAGCACATAGAATTGTATTGTTCAACAAATTCCAACCACCAATGTGGTGAGCTAGGCTAAACTTGGCTACTTATTGTAGCCCTATGTTGGATTTCTAGCTAAGTTCTTAGATTGCTTATCTATATGCCTTGATTATGTTGACCAAATAGATGAGAAATTAAGCTAGGCTAGGATAATGGTATCGATGTATATCATATGCACAAGCATACTATCCATATGATGCATAAATCATTGTGCATGTGTTTGCTATCAACTTGATATTAAGTTTACTAGTTTATTGATTATGAATGCTAGAGTTACTAGCATTGTTCTATGGGGAATCTTAAGTTATTATTACTATGTGTTGTTTGTTACTGAGTATATTTAATTATAATGTATAGTTGTTTTAGTTTTGTGCTCACTTAGCTCAAAACTTAAGGTGAGGGGTTAACTTATCTAACCTTAAGTAACAAAAACAAAGCAAGCTTAGACTTAGAAGCTTGACAACGAATAGCTATAGGATTCTAAATCAAGCTTAAGGATGAGACTTAACAAGAAAATTTTTGTGTTGCATTTTATGGATCCCTCATAAAGCTTATGATTATAAAAGTATATCTCGTAACTCGATTACATATTGTAAAGTCAAGTGAATTATGATACTCTAGATATGACCCATAGTTGTAAAATATTGCATTGTGATTTGTCAAGTTAGCAAAGATAAGTTTTGGAAGATTTGTACGTTTGGGAGTGAAGTTAATAGTTGGTTTACAATTTTAGCCTCATCCCTAATTCAAGCATGGTACAATGACCCATCTTTTAGGCACTAGTGTTGAGAAAAAAAGTTTAAGTAGGTAACCTAAGAGGTAAGGCATTACAATAGTGAGTTTTATGCATAATTAATAACTTTTCAAACCAAAAGTACTATCAGTTAAAAACATCTCAAAACTCTAATTTATCAATCTTATTTAATACTACACTGCATTAATTCTCTATCTTTTGAAAGAAAAATATATGTTTAATTGTTAGCATTATCTACT
This sequence comes from Lumnitzera racemosa, assembly GCA_024138005.1. Classification (NCBI taxonomy): domain Eukaryota; kingdom Viridiplantae; phylum Streptophyta; class Magnoliopsida; order Myrtales; family Combretaceae; genus Lumnitzera; species Lumnitzera racemosa. The sequence continues at coordinate 37,849,403 of JAMXBC010000006.1, read as the reverse complement.
ATTTTATTCAAGTCCTCTACCTTTTCTTTTTTCTTTTTTCTTTTTCTTTTTACTTTAATTTGAGGTCTTAACGTTTTGAAAACTTTAAAAAGATGTGATTTCAATCAAATCCATTAAATTATCTATCCATAATACATATTAGCTTCAAATTGGTCCGCAATAAATAATTTAATAAAATCATAAAATTAAATATAATAAATAACAATATTAAATATATTTAATTATATAATATCTTAAAAATAATTAAAAATACACCAAAACATAACTAGAAGGAAGAAAAAAGAGCTAAAAAGTATCTGTACAAACTCCAATCACTTTAGCTAACTACCTTTAGTCTAATGGGAAGCAAATAGAAGGGGGGAGGGGAAAAAAGTGTTGAGGAGTCAAATTAAAAGTAGATAAACGTTAAAGACTAAAAGTGTATTTTTCCCTCTTTCTAAAGAGTTGAATGCTAAGTTAAGCTAAATTTTGTTTTGTTCATTGACTGGACAATTCATTACATATCGAATTACTTGAATACTTTTTTTTTTTTACTAAAATTAATTATATCAATTAAGAATATTTTATAAAGTTCCTTAGAACTAAAAGTTACAATTACCAAACAGGTTTAAAGAAGGATATGAGATATATTTGCACTTTATCCTACTAGAGAAAATTCCGAAATTTTATAATGGAAATTTAGGGAAAGGAAAAAAATGCAAAAAAAAAAAAAAATAATAACCATTCCTAAGAAAATATTCTCAAGAATACAGTAGATAAAATCGCCTCTTTTCAAGAAAAAATTGCCCCTTTAAGAAGTGATTTCCACGGGGATAACTTCACCCCTGACCCTCTTGTTATGTCTTAACTCTAGGAGTCATAATAGTCCCGCCGTATAAATCAACATAAGTTAGAAGTTATCTCCTTAGCTACTAACATAAGTGTAGTCTACACAAGGTAAATGACAACTCAACCAGCTTTGAAGCAGTCAGATGAGTACCTATAGTATATAAGACCTGTGAAGTAATATTTAGTAAAATACATTTCCTTCTACTTATAGATAGATTAGTTTATTATACAATCTTAGGTACATCCAAAGTCTAAAGTTTTCAAAAGAAAACATACATCTTTATAGGAGGTCTTCATTACATATATAATGATAATATTGAGCTAGCCAAAATTATAAGGCCTCCCAAGAAGACCTTATGATCTTCCCACAAAAGAAAAACAAAAGAGACTAGAGTTTCATTCTATTCATTAAACTTCTTCACTTTACTCCCCATCTCGTCAAAACTAACCTGTGGACAAGCATAACGGGGCATCTTCTAATATTACTCTACACCTGTAAAACAATCGATAGGGATGTGAGCTCAACTAGCTCAGTAAGAAGGGATGGAATCGTAAGAACACATTTCTAATCATTAATTATATGCAAATACAACAAAGAAATGATATAGCATCTCACAATGTTTAACCGGTTTATTGTGAAGTTAAAGAAATTTCGTTCACTCTAACCTGGATTCCGAGGAGTTTCAATGCGATACTATCAAACTAAATCCAAGCTTGTACAATAGAGAGCACCCTCCTTTCTAGATAACATTTGAACCACTGATCCTAACCTTACTACGACCCCCTCTCCTGTCACTTAGTTTGACTAAGGGTGGGAAAAAAACAATTTCTACTACCTTTAAAGAATGTATTGATATTTAATCTAACAATCTAATTGTTACCTCTATTGGGTAATCATGAATGTCAAGTTAGATGTTTAGTTAACTTAAGTTTAGTCCAGATTATTAGGTGACCAACCAAGTTCACATATGCAAGATATGATATATGTTTATGCAATATGCAGCGCTTAGAGTTCAACTCTCAATTAACAATCAGCATTCCAAGCACACATATATCATAAGCACAAACAATCTAACTATAATCACAAACAGGCATTCTTACTTTTCCAAGTATCCTAATATGATACTTCAATATGCCATTAAGCATTGATCCTAACTTACTTGGATATATTGTCAGGTGCTCCTATCATTGCATTCATGATCTTCGTTAATAATCCCTAGAAAGTAATACGCAACTTTAGTTTTAAATTCACATATGAAGTAAGAACTTATTTTCTTTATTAAGTAGGTGTACATTCTGACATAAGTAGGTTCTTTAATTATTTATCTAACTTTTAGTTGACTTGAGATAGGTTCTAACAATGTTTCTGACTAAGGCTCTAACTAAGTTTTTGACTAGGTTCTGACTAAATTTCTAACTAAGATTCTAATTAAGGTTCTAACTCATTATTGTAAGTTAGGTTTTTACTTAAAAAGTTCCTAACTTACATTCTGACTCCAGTATAGTTATAAAGTTTCAGTATCAAAAGTCCATTTTTAGCATAATCAAATTATTCACTCCTAATGTACATTCTGATAATTTTTCTGACATAGTTTTTAACCCTTTAACCACTATTACAACTTACTATTTAACTTGTACACAAGCTTCTCTTACATTTTCTAGAATTTTCATACTTTGTAACATCGGCAAATATCTACTAAGAACTTCAATTACATATATATATATATATATATATATATATATCAATTCCCAATATACTAAACACTTATTTACACTATAGTTTTTATAAAGAATCACTAAGCTCTCTTTAAAATACTTATCCAGCACACTGTTTTGATGAAAATGAATTTTTCTCCAAAATTCGAAAACATGATTTTTGCAATCCAACCACATAACATCAAAATTCATCATTTTAGGAGTATAACCACAAAATTTCAGGTCAAAACTACATCAATTAGTCTTTCAATTACTCATTTGAAATTCAATGCGCATGACGTTTTTCTTAAGGACCTTATATCTATAATCAAAATTTTGAAAATCTGATTAGATATTTGAATTCCTCATGCAAAAATACGTCCAAATTTCATAATTATTTTGTGATTGTTTGCTATTTTTCCATAATTTTTTATGAAATGGAAAGAATTTAGCGATTTACGGGAAATCCATGCTCCGGCCATCGTAAGGAGGGGTAAGTATATTGGCCCACTTTATATTCGGCCACTCCTTTAGACAACCACTTGGTTTCACACCCAACTAGTCATCTTCCTTAGGATTACGTATAACTCCGAATTCGAGACTAAATTTTCTTAATTTTGTTTTCCCTCTTTCTCTCTCTCTATATTTTCACTTCTAGAATTTTTTTTCAAGCTACCAAATGATCAAAGTTTGCTCCAGATTGCAAGATATAATTTTATATCTTCAATGGAGTTGCCTTTGATTTTTTATTACTAATTTAACATGTGTAAAAGGCATGATGAGGTGTAAAAAAAAAAAAAAAGCTAATCTCCAATCTATGCATTCTAAATCCTATTGCTACACCTCCTACAGCATCCCAAATGTTCTTGGTAATTTTCCATAAATTTTCTTCTATTTCATTTATTTATTTAGTGATTTATATGTAATTCTAAGTATTTATAATAATTACAAGTATATATATATTTATATAATAATTATATCCAATGTATATACATGTTTTTTATATAATATTTTATGTCCATTATTATTTATATTACTCCTATAATATATCTCTAAGTGTTTGCTAATTTTTAGAATTCACGTCGTACATATCCAATAATATAATAATGATATAATAAATTCTTAATATTTTAGCTATATTCTTAATAATTTAATGTATTTTTAAATTCTGAGCTTACAAGATTTTCTCAACTAATGTCCCGAGCCTATACGTAAGTTTTTACATTAATTGAGTTAGTTTTACCGATACCCTAAATTATCTTACTCGCTTCCTATGAGGCCCACACCTCCTCTTCACATTCTGCATGTAGGCATTCCCTTTCATCTTTCTCTCTCTCTCTCTCTCTTAAACCATCTCAAGACTTTCTCAACCAGATCTATCATTTAGATCTATTTTTTTGCAAATCAATCGTAGAATTAGAGTAATAGTATAGTGTAGATCTCTATTGTAGGAAGTTTTTTTGAAACAGAGAGACTATTCGTACAATATCATCACTTTCTCTCTCTAGACATCTATATAGAAAAAGGTGTCATTTTTTCTTGTTTTGATCCGTTTTAAGCACATGTTGTTTGAAGAAATAATGTTTTTGCTTAATGTATGATGGTACATTATTGTCTACTAACATTTTTTAGATAGGTCAAAATGTTCATTTTTTTCTCTAACATATACGTGAATTAAACATTTTTCTATACTTCATTGTCTATAAGCTTAGCTATTTTTTGTATAAATTTGTGTTCACTAGTCAATTATATAAATGTATGTGTGAAAATTTTTTTATGACATTGTGTTTTGAATTTTTTTTTTCCCCAAAACATAGTATTCGTTATTTAGTACAGTTTATATATACATATATGTAGTTTTTCTTTGTTTGAATTTTTCTTCATTACTACATTGTATGTACACATCTCTATTAGATAATATGCATACAAATAATTATTGTTGAGGGGTATGGAGAATGAACTGGCTTACGAGGTGGTGTAACTTTTTTATTTGTTTCAATTGGAGTAAGTACTGATTGTAGCACCATTAAGGGTTTATGATAGTGAAATTAAATTAGATGATGTATTCATAAACTCGAGTAAAGTATGTTTGTTAGTATAAGGCAGTATTTTTATATTCAGATATTGAAGTTTATGAAGTTGATGTGACAAATAGGTGTAAAATGAATAATATGCGGTTGATTTGTTATGTTAGTGGAAATATCGTAGAAGGAGAGGATAGAATAGGGTATGATAGGTGCTCGAGAATAGTAGTTGAAGTTCCATTTGGGGCCACGTATAACCAGTTAGTTAGATTAATATGTAATTGGCTTCGGGTTGACATGATGATACACCAAGTCGAGTTAATTCACATAGGCCCCCCCTTAGTTGAGATTAAGGACATGTTCTGTGCCATCCCTATCAATGATGATTATGATGTCCAACAACTAATGGCTTCCTCAATAGGACGTAATGAAGTTAGCAATTTAGTGGAGTTAATATATTGAAATTCATAAAGTGAACTTACATTGATAGCTCTTCCTGTAGCTAAGTATGATGTCGGAGGGCATAACAAGGACGTTAGATTTCAAGTTGAAATTAGGGTGTTAAATCTTGACCAGTCCTACCGAGTCATGTACCAAGCAGCAATTGCATGTCTTATAAACCTAATGTATCGATCACCATCGAGTTTAATAAAGATACTGATGTGGAGACTGAACTGGCTTGCGAAGACATTAATGAAGATTCCAATGATACAGATTATACTATTAACGTTGGTTCGAGTGAATGCCAGTTGCAGGAAGTAGAAGAAGTACAATGGTTATGTAGACAGAATGATTAGAGGCATGGGTTAGCCACATGTGTAGACGCGGTGGGGATATCAAAATCTTGCCTTTCTGTACGATAAGTGTTAGGGATGGACTGGAGCTAGCTATTTGAGGATAGTATAAATGATGGTAAATGGAGCTTCAGTGATGAATTAAAGGAGGGCATATAGTTCGAAAATAAAAAACATCTATAAATAGTTGTGAGGTTGCATTATGTTACGAACCACCATGACTTCATTGTGAAAGAGTTCAAACCTAAATTATGGTCTATCAAATGCATTGATTGGGAAAAGGGATCCAAGTGGAGACTCGAAGATTATAAGAAGAAGTATGCTGAATGCTTTGTGATAATTAGGTTCGTAGATCCATACATATGCCCTAATCCTACTATAAGCCAAGACCACTTGAAATTAGATTCAAACACCTTATCTTCCTATCTGATAAAAGATGTTCAAGAGTCACCAAGCATTAAGGTAAGACACTTATAGGTGGCTATTTGCAAACAATACAGTTATACTATACACATAAAGAGAATTAGGGAAGCAAAGCGTAAAGCGATTAAACAGGTTTACGGTAGGTGAGAGGAATCATATGTGATCCTCCCACATCTACTAAATGCGATTCGAGAGGCTAAACTTGGTACTATAGTAGAGTAGAAATGGCAAGATAGTGATACCACTAGGCATGTGTTATTTGAAAGAGTCTTCTAGACATTTGGACCATGCATTGAGGCGTTCATACATTGCAGGCTTGTTGTTACAATCAATGAAACATTCCTTTATGGGAAGTATAAACATAAACCGTTGATTACGACCAAAGTTGATGGTCAAAATTACATAGTACCACTGGGTTTGCCCCAGTCAATGAGGAATGTCGAGATAGCTAGAGTTGGTTCTTAATGTGTGTACTCATGCACATTATAAGAGATCATATTGATTTATGTTTAGTTTTGGACTGTCATGCTAAAATCTAATCTGCAGTAGAGGACAAGAATGCAATGTGGCCAAGTGGTCAACCTTAGTAATGGTATATCCAATCAATACTTGACTTAATGAAAGTGAAAAAACTACAATAATATTAATTGATAGTATATATGGAAATGTATTTAAGAAATTTTCGTTTTGCTAACGTTTTGATCTTCCTTTATAAGTTTAATGGTAAGCTTACTATTTTTTTTTTTTTCCTTTTTGCACTTGTAGGGGCAGATGGATCCAAGACTAGCCGATAAGTCACTACTTCGCTTACAACCATGCCATAGGTCTAAGCTGGTGTGAGGTAGTCAGGTAATGAAAAGCAAATTGAAAACATACTTACAATATATTCAATTCATAAATGCTTCTAAGATTAGTTCTTCTTCCTTGGTTACAGGAGAATTATTGGCTCAGGTATCGTAGATGTGAAACAATATTTATGCGTCCGAATGGCGAGGAGATCCCAATAGATCTACACGTGATCCTATATCTAGAGCAGTTATGCTTTATTAGTGCGTAGTAGGTTTTCTTTATACAATTAGATTAGCACTTGATTACAACCTTAGTTGAGCGATAGAGGGAAGAGATACATACATTTTACTTCCATACTGGTGAGATTATGGTGACTCTATAGTATATATCTTTACTCATTAATCTCCCAGCCAATGGCGACGCAGTTAGTAGCATGACAGCATCTATTGGGTGGGCTAACTTATGTCATCGCTTACTAGGAATTCTCCCACTAAAGAGTGTCATGAAGGGTCTGTGATTGAAATTATGGTTAAAGGACAATTTCACTGATTTGCCTTTTGATGCGAACAACGTTGTGGTGCAGCACTATATAAAGGCACATTTCATGTAGTTGATTGGAGGTATACTATTCTCAAATAAGTCTAATAATGTTGTATACCTTATGGTCCTCCCTCTCTTATCGAACCTCATCATGGCCAGGCGATATGCTTGAAGAGTAGCTTGCTTAGCGTAGTTTTACCTCGCTTCTAAGATGGAAGCAGCAGAGATTAGCGATCCACTAGTGATTCTTCAAGTGTGGATATGAGAGCATTTCCCACACATCACCCCGTTACATCATTGGATTACATCAGTTGTTGACGATCAACCATTTATGAGTTAATTGGGGCTGAAGCTTGACATCACTAAGCTGCCCACACATGTGTTAGATAGTATAAAGATGCATTTAATTGACAGCGTCTGGCGCAGGTGCATATTTAGTAAAATCGGCAACTTGTTCATTTAGTAAGTATTACTTTTTTTCAACTTCATTATTGATCATCACTTCAAGTTGTTTGGATTCCTTATAACCATGAGGATGTTGTCAAACTCCTCACTTACTGTTAGGATGGGAGTAATGTGTGGCTAACCTATGTCCTGCTTATATGCTTCCATATCGTTGAGATGCCCTCTCTTAACCACGTAGCTCACCAATTTAGCGGTATGCAAGAGATCCCAACCCACCCTAACATTAGACAAATACTACATGAAATCGACCTAAGGGGCAGGCTTGAGATCAATTAAGTGACAATGCATACATATTAGATAGCACATTGGGAGGATCGACGAAATCAGATAGTACAGGTCCAGCCACCACTTAGTGTATATCCTGATTACGTCTCCTAATACCAGTAAGTTACTCGCAAATACATCAGCCAATTAAGGGCCTCCTAAATGTATATGGTACGTAGACTTGCTATTTCAATTATGCATTTGCTTTTCTAGTTATATGCTACTTAAACTTTTATGTCCAGATTACAAGAAGACTTCATACATAGATTATCGCATATGTCATATCAGGACATTATATCTTAGCAGTATGGGGTTGATGACCTCATCTAAGGGATTATTGAGGTCTACTTAGGTAACCTACCTACATCTGGTCCTAATATAGGCAAAGATGACTCCCCACTAGATGAGCTACAGTAAGAAATGGGCCATCGAGGATGTGGTCGTCATCAAGTAGGAGGCCGAAGACCTAGACAAATCAGCATGTAGATTTGAGACAATGCTTCTCCCCTACACTACTTGCCGCCAACATCCCTTGGATTGGTAGGATTTGAGTTATGTAGACCATATGTCGGGGAGAGCTCTAAGGATCATATGTACTACTCCCGTCATGGGAGAGATCTTTGGTAGTTAAGTCCATACTCCCTTGACACTATTGAAGAGGCTAGTTAGAGATCCTCATCACTACATGGGCAAAGGAGTCATATAGATGCACTTTACTCCAATCTTTATACATGCATCATTTTTGGGTGCGTACAGTGAAGATGAGATACATATCACCTAGTTGGATGCGAACTAGATAGTTCAGCCCCAAGCTGATGCTGATCCTTAGGATGTTTGTCTACTTATGCGATGATAGCGCCGACGTAATTAGCTTTGTATATTTTACTTTCGAGTTTTTTTTTTCCCTTTATTTTCGAAACACTATGTAGTTATTTGAAAGTATAATTACATTTTCTACAATGCTTTCATGCCTTCATAATTTTACATTATTAACATGTTTGAAAGCACACCTCGAAGATGCAAATTTAGGTTAAGATTGGTGATTTCGGATTGACATAAATTTATAGCACTAATCCATATCGTAGTATCGATTTATATAGATATAAAACAGAAATGTTTTCTATCGATTCAAAGTGCTTATCTATGTGATAGAGAAATAAGGTAAAACCAAATATCCCACTAGCATATAACTAGATAGAATTCAATTTATGCTATATTAATTAATTTAAAAAATGATTTTGTGTCGAGCCAAAAATAAGGAGTTGTATGTAATGTAATGGTAGTAGGAGGAATGGTTTGGAGTACAAAATTGCCTAATTATGAAACAAAATCACGTTTTGGAGAGGTAAAAATAAACAATCCAAATTAACATTTGTTTTCAAAAAATTGTGTGTTTGGGTATTGGTTATATTTTCAACCAAAATCACTTGTTTGAACCAAAATCTAGTTATGGAGTGAAACATAATTTATAACAAAATCTCTTTTTCAAGAGGTGATTTTATCTGCCGTATTCCTGAAAACATTTTCTCAGGATCGGCAATTTTGTAATTTTTATTTTCTTACATTTTTTTTCGTTTTCCCATGAAAATTTACCTTTGTGAATCTTCAAAACCTACCGACCAACCAAGGATTTTATTGGCTTCACAATCTAATAGGTTTTAATAAACACCTCTAATTTAAATTATGAGATAAAATACTTTATGATGTCCATATGGAGTCTTAAACTTTTCTTATTGACTTATATAATATTAGACAGCGATGCACTCATGTTCACAGAAATTAAAATGTATATTAAGAACCCACAAAATAAGCAACAAAACAATCAGTGAAGAGATGGAGTGAAAAACTTTTTTGAAAAGGAAAAAAGGAAAAAAAAAGAAAAGAAAAGAAATTCTCATAAAGAAAGAGGATGCGAGTAGCCCAATTCAAGCTAATGCTAGCGGAAGTACATCAGTAATCAGTGTGCCCAAAAATATAAAGTTAATTAATTAATCACTAGGCTAATTAATGAAAAATTTTGTTGAAAAAATAAAAAGATACTTATATTTTGTTTCTTTTTTGAAACCGCGATAATAAAACATTTAGATGTACCGTTTGATCATATTGGATGAAGAAAAAGAAAAGTAGTGGGATAGTGGATGTAAAATAGTTTTGCCTAAAATTATGATTGTTATGCTCTTCTTCAAAGCATCTAATACTTACGAAAAGGAAATATGGAAAGGTTATTTTGTAAAATTAAAAATTAGGACACCATCACAACAATAAAGACACCAAGAACTTCCTAGAACAATAATAATTTATTAATATACATATATACGTAAAGATATCACGTTTGGCAAGATCTAAATAAAAATAATTAAGCTGCTAACCAAATATTTAGCCAAAGTCCAAAACATCCACCATGATTAGATCATCTTTCATAACTTCCAAATCTCATCGAGATGGAATATTTGTCATCTTCGAAGCAGAAATGTTCAGGCGTTCAAGAATTAACTTGGTGTATTTTTCCAAGATCACTATTATATTCCACTTGCACGACAAAAAAGCAAAATTATATTAAATTAAAATGTCAGCCTCATTTGTTAAACAGTCTTAGCTCTTAATAACTTAATATCCATGTTTGTGTGACTGGGCATTTTATATTTATTGCATGTCTAACGGTGCTTTTGGGGACAAAGAGGGAAGCAGACAAGCTCTTGGTTTCTCCATGCTAGCTACACAATCCAAGTCGTGATACATGTGTCAAATGTGAACAGATAAACATCATAGTTGTTATGTCAGTGTACGGTTATCATGTGGTGACTGAGTGTCAATGGAGTGCTGCCATAAATAAAACTAATTTCATGTTTACTTTGTAGAATATGCTGTAATGCTTAGGCATCATAAAGGAACGAAATAAGGTTATAATGAAGCTCGAAAACAATATTTCGTTTAGTTGACTATTTAGATTAGCTATTATTTCGTTTACTTAGTTGAATGATTTAAGAGATAAAAGCTAAATAACTAAAAGAAGAGCGCTAGAATACTCATATATATGTATGTATATTGCATAATTATAATTTTTTTTATGTAATTATATGTATAATTTTCAAATACATAATAATCGTCAATCTTTATATTAATATACTACCTTATACATCATATATTGCTAAGTATCATATAATTAAATTTATATACTATCTATTTTTATCATATATTAGTATGATTTCAATAGAGTAAAATATAATATAAAAATAATCATGATCATACTATTTTATTTGGTTTATTATATCATTTTAACTAATAGTTACAAAGTATTAAATGCGTCAAATTTTTTAATTATTGATTATATTATATATTAAGTTAATTATATTTATTAATATCAATATTTACTATATGATTCTAATTTATGATATAATAACTATAACTTTAATAAAATAATTTTATGAATATATTGTATTATTCTATATTACAAGATATATAATAATGCATAGTTATAACATCATATTATTTCATTTATTATATTATTATAATATCATATTATATATATTATATATTATCGTGATTTTAATTTAAAATTACTTATATTTATTAATATTTACAATATTATTGTTTATATCATCATGAATATAGTGTGATAAGCTTAGTGTTGCTAGTAGTGGTAATAGGTTTTGTTGATTGTGGTTGAATTAACTAAGACAAGTAGGCTCGTGTAGAGTTCAGGTGAGATGGATATGGGTTTCATTTCTTACTCCTTAATACCTATAAAATGCTCCCGGTGGGTGTGGCTAATGGAGCCCTCTGATGTTTAAGTTAGCAAGGAGGACTAAGATGAGAAGAAAGTGAGCACCAATGACTTAAAGGGTAGTGCTTACCTAAGATATGCATAATGTGTATTAAGTGGGGAAAAGAGAGGGAGAAGAGGAAGGAGAAAAAGAGAGAATTCTGAGAGAATCAAGGAGAAAGAGTATGTTCTACCGTATTTCACAATGCCTAATGCCTTTTATGCGAGTTACTTAAATACATAGCAATTTGGAGTTCGTTTGTACTAGCTACCGGCAGACAATGCACTTCACGGTAGAGATTGAACTACATTGCAGGTGATGCATTATGGTCGACTAGATCACTAGATCTGTAGCTTAGAGGTTTGACAGTTGCAAGGGTTGTCGGTTGTACTGGTTGTATTACAAATGTTAGATGTTCATTAATGAGCTACAATAAAGAGTTGGCGCTAAAGATAGAAGTTAAATTGGGATGCTGAGGTAGGGGCTGGCTAATGCTTGATTGAAGGCAAGTTTAGTCTTAAGCTAATGCTAGATGGTCGGCGTATGCTAGCTCAACGACTGGGATAACCCTGCTTAGATGGAATATTATACGGCTCGCCAAGCGGGTCGTAGCAAAGGGGATGGGCTTACTAACAGCTCATGCTCTTCTTGGAGTAAATGTATGGCTTCACAAGTAGGTCGCGATGTAAGGGATAAGCTTGTTGTTTACTTGCATGCACTTCTATGTCTCCAATGATGGGCTTCACTCATTAGGTTTTGGTTCAAGCGAGAATTAGTTGCCAACAGGTTTAATGGTGATAGTAGGTCTAGCAATGATAGAAAAGGTCAGTCATGGAAAGAATATAAATAATTAAGTAAGAGTTATTCATGAGGTGTTGTCATGAACACAAGTGAACATGGTAATAATTATCTTGCTAGAAACGAACATAAAAATGCTTGTTACAAGCAGTTGGATGTTAAAATACTTATAACATCTCATAGATACACATATTGTTATTCCTTTAAGAGTTTCCTTTTAATACCGAAATTATCATTTCATTATTTTTGTAATTCTTAATAATAAAAGGTCACTATGAAACTGAGAAATTTTATTATATATACAAAATCCTGCAATTAATACCTTCTTTGTTTTTGTTGCACCTGCCTTTTTTTCCTTTTTTTTTTTCCAAACCATGATGCACTTCTTCAAAGAAGTAAATGGATTGTGATTAGGATATTTTTAGTTTATGTTAATAAATACGTTTGTAATGTATCATTACAATTGTATATTTCTTTTTTTTTTCTACACACTTTTAAGACCGTCCATAGATTTTTTTTTTCCTTTTTCTCTTTAATTTTTAGTTATGTTTACAGTTTGATAGTATGATATAAATTTGTTACACTGCCATATTTGAATTTTGGATAATCATTGTGAATGCACGTCTACTAAATTACTATTATGATGCTTTTATTTTATTTTATATATTTTTATCTTAATATATTTTATTGGTGTGTAAACCCGGTCACACTCCCAAACAAGGATAAAAAATGAGATACACCTTGATAAATTCTCAGCATGTTCGCTCATGGGAAAGATACTCTAAATATAGAGCACCTTCTAATTTTCTCGTTTAACCTTTTTACTTTTGATAAGCAAATCATCGTTGATAACTAAAGCTTCTATTAGAGAACGAGGTAACACTTACATAATCGAATCACTTCTAATTGGCGCTTCAAGGTTCGTTTAATGAAATCCTTCTATAGGCTCGCTTCAACGTTCAGTTCCTGCTAAAATAGCTGAAGTCTTGATCTCATCTGATAGACACCTAGTGTGCCACTAGTGCGTTATGGTTGAATTACGAGCTCGTAATTTGTTCAAATTCTTCAAATAATAGTTGTCCCAATTTGAAGTTTTGGATATTTCGTTGTTTTGGCATTCTTCAAATCTAATCTTGAGCTGATTTCATATTAAGATCTTTTCATATGATGTCATCCTTCCTTACACAAAATTTGCTCCTCACATATTTCTTGCAAAAGATAAAAACTCCACAAAATACACAATGCAACCTTATCTGTTGTTAATTTGCCATTGAATCTAACTTGAATTATTGTTAGAATCACGATATATTCTCCATAATTCTCCAATCATATAACCATTATTCAAATTTGAGAAAAAAAATCTGCAGTTATCTCAATCACTGATCCACAAATGTCGAAATTTCATGATTTTCTAGCTACAAATATATTAGAGGTAGTAAGATACCCAATTTGATGGAGCCTTTAATCTCTAATCAAGTAAAAGATGATATAAAGCTGCTATTTTCCTAGATTTCCATATGACCTTCTACATCATGTAGAATGTTTTACATTCAACATGTACTTCCATGATTAAGCACTATACATATACTTAACAACTTAATTAGAAATACATTAACCTGATTTATTTTCATTAAAACCAGTTAGATGACCTAACAAGTATAAACTTTAACAACGGTTTAAATTGGATATACGAAATATGTTTAATCATTGACTAATATTTGGCCTACAAAATGGGTTGTAACTTGGGTCGATTTGGTTGAACCCAACGTATTTGCAAACTTGATTACTCTAATTAGCTAATAGCAGTTATTTCTTCGATACCTCCATGTAATAAGAAAAACGTTATATTTTTTTTAGCTTGAAACCTATAGTGCACGTATAGTATAGAGCACTAGCCATATATTTTAGATCAGATAAATAATTATATTGCGTATCTTATCCTGCTAGTAGATAGGAACCAAAATTTTACAACAGCAACATATTCTATAAAATTAACTATTTATCTTAAAACTTTTCCAAACGTGAAGTCCTATAGGTTTTAGAATGCGACAAGTTTCGGGTGTTGACCCTTATAAGGTAGGTACCGTGCAAAATAGCCGGCTGTAATTTAGTGTCATCCTGTCTTTGTATATCCCCAGCTAATACAAGTTGAGAAATTTCTTAACTTTGTTGAGCCGATATCCAACATTTCCGAAATAAGTAAGAGAAGGATTCAACAATGTTCAATTCTAGATATGGGACATTGCTTAAATTGTTCCTAATTAAGTCGTATCATCTCATACCACCCTGCCGTGATAAGCATGTTGAAAATTATCTTTGCTTTAAGCCATCGTTGTATGAGATTAAGTTTATCCAATTGTTAAGATTCGATGAGTCCACATTCGTTGTAGTCTGGTAGAAGCGTGCAAGAATTAATCAGATGAGTTCCAGCATATGGTCTTTATATTATTCCACATTTCTTTTATAGTTATTCAAATTCCCGCGTTTGGGAAAAAAAAAAAAAAGGAAAGAAAGAAAATGTTATAACAAATGATTGAGCCCTAATATATAGCCATTAAAAATCAAATTGTAGCGTAAACTTTTCTTAGTTGGTGGAGTTGTGTTTTTGAGATGTAGTTTCACAATGCGACATATACAGGATTGGACGTTAGAGCCACCGCTTTTCCAGTTAGACCAGCTTTAATGCTGATTCCATTCAGATTCCAACGGTAATAAAGGTTGATTTTTCAAGCTTTTTGGGACCTACGACTGGACTCTCAAAAAGTTGGAGATGATTTCTTTTTCTTAATATTAGTTTTATATAACTTTTATATTATTGGTCTTGGTAAAAAATATAAGTAAATATTCTAAAAATTTTAAAAATAAAAGAAAATTCTTAAAGAAGAGATTTTTTAAAATATTATGATATGGTACCTAAAAGTCTCAACTGAAGTCGTTAAGATTAGAAATGTTCTTATTAGTTCCATCTTGCAACTAACCATTAAAAATCCAATTCCTATTATAATTATGACACATATGGTACATTTGATGATCAGTTTTTACATTTGTGAGACACTCACTGTGGTAGATGCAAAACGTAAAAATATATATGATACTACAGAAAAATCTACAAATATAAAAAGTAATCACCAAATGTTCCGTAATGATAGAAAAAAAAAAAAGGTTAGGATTACCCAATATATATTAGATAACCAATCTTAGAATATCACTTGTATATTTATAAAATATCTATTTTGACACGAGATCCTTATTTGAGAAACATGATCGGGAGATAAGGAATTAAGCTAATTACTTTATCTTTGGGTTAGGTTTTGAACTCTCTTACCTTAGCATCCCCTTACCAAAATCATCACTTGTTAAGGACTTAAGCATGTGATTCTTGTTTGTATGACCGTATTTGTTAAAATAGAAGAGATCTAACTAGACTAATATATATTCGATCTAAATGAATGGTTTGTTAATTATGCTTAATTAGCTTGCTCTAAGAGCTACTAGTGATAGATCCTTAGAGTAGCAATGGCTAATCACATACGGGCATTTTTTAGTGGACCTTCATGTAGAATGACGTACTTATTAAACTAAGTTTTATGGTCTTTGGACTCTAGACTCAAATGTAAATGACTTAAAGGAAAATCACATACTTTATACCTAAGTATGTGAATAAAAATCATAATGTGGCATAGTCATAAGTGCCCTTTTGTTGGATGTTGGCTTAAATAAAAGATAATTAATCTATTATTTGTTTTAGTTCATATATGACTTACATTATTTACATATGGTGATTTGGCTTGGCATTCGTATATGCTTGTGCATTCGTACTGGACTTCCACTCATTTTTTATTGTTTTTTAAGTACAGGGATGGATAAGTATCTTATTTATGAGGAACCGTATATAGATGATGTCTAAGAAGAGGAGGATATCAAGTATCTTTATTTTTATAATGATTAGAGTTGAGATGAATTATGTATTTACTGGAGTTATGCTATGTTGTGTTAAGGGAGTCAAGTTTTGTGGAGGAGATAGACTCTTTTCTACTATATTATGTGGGTTTGTGATATTCCGAGGAGATTAGCCACTCTTGATCTACCTTATGTTACTTATAGTTATGAGTTGGTAAGCTTCTAAACTATTATGCTAGTGTAAACCGTTGGTTTAAGTGGATGTTGTTGCCTACTTCTTTGTAGATACTTTATGTTGTTACCTGCTTCTTTGTAGATTCTTTTTGTATTTGTGGGATGATTATGTTATGTTAGGTTAGCTGTTAAGATTGAGCAATTTTTTTTAAAAAAAAATTGAAAGTCAAATCATGTAAGAAAAATCGAGTCAAAGTTAACACTTTCTCTTGCAAAAAATTTCAACTTACACTTCAATCCCCTATTCTTTTTTTTCATAAGTCTCATATAGAAAACATATATGGAAAGAGTCTTGTATATATATAAGTTATCTTAAGTGGTATTTAAAAAATCGTTCCCATATACATGGTATGCATTTCGTCTGACTTTTTCATTGATTTGAATAAAAAAAATATTTTTTTCACTTAAAAAGAAAAGTCGTTCCCATGCAGCATTAGTTGACATATGGCGTCACGTGGTGATTGAAGTTGTTGTCATGTATCCGCGCTCGCCATGACAACGAGTGTCATATGTAAAGATACATGTCAATTTGTAGTATCGTCACGTATCAATACAAGGTATCTTCTAGATCTTGTAACTTTTTTCTATTTTCTTATAAATTTTAACTTTGCAACTTTTTTATTTAGCAAATTCTAGTTATATTTTTTTCTTATTAATACCAAAAGGTTGCTTTTCAAATATTACGTGAACTTAATGTTAGATAGCATTCTTTATAGCAAGATAATTAAATGATAAATACATGGGGGTACATCCACAAAAAGAAAAAATACATGTTACTTAAAACAAACTACCAACATTACCTCTTGAAATTTAAATTTATTATTTTTAGATTTCAATTATTAATTTTAGATTTAGCATCAATATATATTAAGCTTTATTTTATTCTTTTTAATGTTAATACAATAGTACTTGCAATACAAGTTTTGAGGTGGGTATAGAGACAAGTACAGGGTATAAAGAACTCGTATCTATACTTTACCTTGCAGGAATATGTGTTACAAAATTTGCTATCTAAGTCCAATCCTGTGACCCTTGGACCCTTTCACCCCATCCAAAACTTACTCAATCAAAAAATATGTAAGTAGATATCCGATACAGTAAAATATCCCATTCACCCTAATGGAAACATTTAGGTAATTATTTCTACGGAACTTGTATGCCTTTCATTTTATATATATATATATATATATATATTTTGCTCCAATTATGCCTTTCATATCTAGATGTGACTCTCATGTATTGCACGCATGGCAGGACTGAGACGGGGTTTTATTAACTTTGCTGGCTCGAAGAATATTGTGGAACCATGTTGCTTTATGGAAGTTCATTGTGGACTCTGTTTGCATGGATTATTTCAACGAATATATATGCATAAGATAATGTACGACAACGCTAAACAATTATACCAAAATTACACGCTGATCATTTATAATTCACTATACAAGTGATTATGGTTGGATTTGTCAATCAAATCAAACTAAACAATTTTTTTTTTCTTTCAAAATGTTTATAAAAGCCAAATCCTGTGATTCCGTTTGAGACCTGAAAATGTCCTAATCATGATATATAATTTGTTTCCATTCGAAGGGGCAAGCAGAATGGTACTATCTCATATGGACCCCCGTCTACATCTGCCTTATCATCACTCCTTCTCCTATTCCTTCTTTTGTTTGTGTTCTTCTTAGCTTGGTTGTAAATCAATCTCATTAATTTCCAATAATTAAAACCTAATACTTGATGTGGTAGGATCTAGCAAATCCTTATGCTAATTGTGTATCCAGGAATTTATAGGATTTCTAATTGAAACCTCTAAATTTGATCTTGCAACAATCCTAAAAGGGGCCAAGTACAATTATTTAAAATCTTTATATTACGTATACACGTATAATATGAAAACTACCTTACAAGTCAAAAATTGTAAAACTCTAACTAATTAATTACTACGACTTTCAATGTATAATTTATTAATTTAACTTAAAATATAAATAACTATAGATACCTAATATTCCACTATCTATCAGAATTATAGGAAATCAGTATTCCCTACCAAACAATAAAATTAGGTACGTTAATTTCAAATACTTCTATTAGATATCAATTATAAAAGTATTGTCTAGCTATATACAATATCTTTCTATTCTTGCTTGTCTATAACACTACTATCTGAAAAGCTTTACATTTGAGTCTTAGTACAAATCCCAACTTTTATATAACCTGCAAAATAAATTATAAGGAGGTAAACTACATCCAACTTAGTAAGATATTCTTCTTAGTATACCTTTCAAGCAAAAACAAGCAAATTAAATTAACAACCATATAAATGCAGACAAATCATATGCAATGCAACAACTATGTATGTACAGCCATTCAGAAACTATATATATGGCCCGGATTTTCACCTTTCATAGTTAAGGTTAGAGATGATGGTTTGTCAAACTCGACTTTCAGTCAATCCAGCTTCTAATCTACCAAATAGCCACACATGGCGATTAAGATTATTTCATTTATTTATTTTATTCAACCTATGCCACGAGTATGGACGTAAGTAGCATATGCAATCTACTTACCTTAAGCGGTGGACTCTAGGACATGGCTTATTGCTATGCAGTTAGCATTTCCAATGCTAAGTAAACCCGCAGGTTAGAATAAGGCCTTATTGCATTTGTGCACTGTGCAAAAAACTCAAATATATTAATCACGATCCCCTGTAAGACCCCTTTACCCCACACGCGTAGTGTAATTGCTAATAAGCCCCTACCGATACATGATATACATGACAATTTAATTTATTGAGTCGAATATAGTTAGGTTCGGCTTATTAAAGTAGTTAAAGAATTATCACAAGCAATTATCACAACAAAAAAATACTATTAATTTATTACTCAATTAAGTGAATTCATCTTATGATGTTTTAACAATCAAGACGAACAATTACCAATCACATGCATGATTCCTAAATCCCCATGCAACTAGTTAATAATAGTTATACAATTAAGTGCAACTAATCTACAAGTACAATTAAGTATAACGGACATCGGAATACTTACTTAGTCAAATCATCCTATAGTTGTAATAATCCAAGAGTAAGTCAGTATCAAGGTCTATATCACTTGATATTAATATGGGAGAATACCAATAAGTGTTTGAATAATTATTTATTAAATTGCCTAAATTCACTATGATTTTCGATTACCACTAAAACTTGTTTTTATCATAATTTTCTCATTTTAACTTTGATTTTTGCATTTTTGTGGTCGATTTTTATCATTTTCGAATGTAATTTCTCATTATGTGGTCATTTTTACTATGTGGGGGTTGCATTTCTCAATAATGGACTAGAAAGTTGTGGACTTCCACTAACTTGAGCTTCTTTTGCATTATTTTATATTTTGTTAGGTTATCTTGTCTTATTTTAATTTTTATGGGGTTTCTAACTCTTGTTAGGCCTTGATTTTGTGTAGGGACTCAAGTTATAGAACTTAAATTTAGTTTTTAGCCCATTTCTAATCTTTTAATTCAAATGCCTAAGTGATAAGCTTGTAGTCTCATTTTGGGTTGGTTTCCAAAATAGGCTTTCTTTTGTTTTTATTTCTATTATGCGAAGGTGAAGTTTAATGGTCCCTTAAATAGACTTTTTATGTTGGTTAGCTACTAGTCATAACTTAATATTAGGCTCCTTTTATTTGTTTTGGCTCAGTTTATGATTTTTAGCTCGTTTTGATTATCTAGGGCCAAGTGCTTAAAACCGACTTATTTATTTGGGTCTAAAATTTAACTACATATTTAATTGGTATTTTTATGTTGTGTACCAAATCTAGTCGGTAAATATTTTAGGCTCTTTAGTCATATCTTAAGTCCAATTTGATGATTTGTCACTTTCTTATCAACCTAAGGTTTTATCTAGGAATTAACATAACCTAATATGTCCTAAACCTTTATTATCTTTTCTTAATTATCATTTTATGTAAGAAAACTTACAGGATCGGCTCTTACTCATCTTGGCCATGACTTGCTTGATGATGCTCTTAACTCATTTTATCATTTTTCCTTTATCAGTTGTATTTACTTATTAAATGGACACTTAGAACTATTTTAGACTAATGTATCATAAGGAATGTTGAAATAATTCTAAAAATCACTCACTATAAGCCATGTCCAATAGAAAGCAAGTAAGTATTGGGGTTCTCCTTACATCCCATTCAAGATTACAAGCTCATTCCTACAAGACTATAAATGTACATGATGTTCCGTACAAGCTTTCATGATATAACTTCCCAATCCTATGTTTACAAGCATATCTATGCAAGGATTTCTAAAGGAGAGATAAAGGGAAAAAAAAAAAACAGAGTGCTTATACATAACTTTCTACTTATTACGTGGAAATACTAAGATCGCAAAGAAAAACTCAAGAAAGAGGGTTTACTACAAAGTGGTGGCCCTTCTTCTTGACTCCCCTTTGTTAGCCTAGGTTTTAGCCCTTTTTATGCACCTAAATCCTTGTCTAAGTTGCTTCCTTGTTAGTGCTTTCAGTAATGGTTTGTGTAAGGGAAAGAGAGCTGTGAATGGTGGCTTTTCTAAAGGTTGATGGTAACAATTTTTGTGGCTGCCATATGGCGTAATAGCAATTGGAAGTTGGTGGTTGTTTGGGGTCTTTTTAATTGAAGGAATTTGGTGTTTTGGTGGCTATTTTGTGTGGCTTTTCATAGCTGGAAAAAAGGGTTATTTGGTGTCTATTTTCTTAAGAAAGATTACTGGAGAAGTAAGAAATTGATGCAGCAAGTTGGGTCGAAGTTGGCTGATTTTTGAGATGAAAAAGATGAAAAGAAAAATGAAGATAATAGGTAAAGTTTGTAGGCATGATGTGCCACTTTTGGAGTGGAGTTACAGTGTTGAAATAAAAGAGAAATGAAGTGATAAAAATAGGTATACATGTAGACTTAAACTAACCATTGAGAGAAGAGGTTTTAGAATATGTTTGATGTGATTTTAGCTAAGAAAATCTGCACATATTGTCACTTTTCATTAGAAATAAACACGTGCTTTTTGCTTAGGATTTAGTTAGCTTAGTTGGTTTCATTTGATTGGTGTAACTAGATGTCTTAGATTAAAATAATTTTCTTCATTTAGGCATGTGTGGAACTATATTTTGTGCTTGTTAATTTCACCAAATTGATTTGATTAGATATGTTTATGTGGTTGAGTTTGATTAATTTGCATTGTTTAGTAGCTAATGTAAATTGTTGTTTCTTGTTTATGTGATTTAAAATGTTTTACAATTTAAGTTGATTAAATTTAATTGTTTGGTATTATTGGGCGTATAGAGGGAGAAAGGGGGGCAGGGGGGAAGGGGGAAGAGTCTTAGTGTGTTTGTTGTGGAAAAAGTGAAAGAAAAATAGGAGGAAGTATGGCCATAACTTGTGACATGAATGGAAGAAGAAAATGGGGTTATTGATTTGACTTTTTCCACATTTTTTTGGTATGGGAAAGTGCAGAAAATTGTAAGAGAAGTCATAAGTTTTGTCTCCTTTTTTTTTTATGTCAAATCATATAGGGGTTAGGCTTCAAAAATGATGGGATCTTAGGTTATGTGTTTTAGTGTATTAATGTGTAAAGAAAAGTTAAAAGAAGGATGGAGAATGGATCGAGCATTACAAATGTGATTTGTAAATGAAAAAGGGGAATTTGATTTTTTTTTTTCTTTTTAAGAAAATCTTTTGGAGATGTGTTGTTTGTCTTTAAGTTTGAAGTTGGAATACATGTGTGTGTGTATGTGTGTAAATATGTTAGGTTGTGTGAGAACCAACGCCTAGAAGATGAGAGAGAGACTAGTGATTTGATTATTTTGTTTTAAGAAAAGGAAAATATTTTGGGGAAAGGAGATGGCATGCTAAAAGTTTATGTATTTCGAGGATTATGTTGTCCTCCTTTGTTTTGTATTAGGGTTTAGGGATAGAAATAGGATGGGACTTTGGTTAAGGATTTAGTTAGTATAATGTAAGGGCTATAGTGTAGTTATATTAAGTTTTAGTTAGGTAAATTAATAAAATAGTTGGTTAAGATATTTAATTAAAAAAATAAATAAGTAAAATATATAATAAAATGTATCATAATATTTAGTAATAATATATATATATATATACACATTAAGAAGGGAAGAAATAATAATAACATATATATTAATATACATTTACATGCATGATGCTATAAGTTAGGTATATAGGATTAACTTACAATTAATTTATCAATTTAATCAGTTGAAATTAATTAATTAATATTATTTAAAATTATTTCAAACCATTCATTAATAGTTTTACATGATTCCACATACTTAGCAATAATTTTATTGAATTAGAGTTTTATTAGTATTAGGATAGATTATAAGGTTTAGAAAGAAAAAATTCTTAGAGTTTAGTGTATAGGTTTTTTTTTTTTTTAAGTTTGAGTTCAATTTCTTATGACTATACATACTTAAGGTATAGAGTTGCCCTATGCGATTAGGGTTTTCAAAGCTTATATTGGGCTTTTTCACATTCATTTTAGATTTAAAATTTAAAATTTTAGTCGGTCTTAATTTCATACGGCTTTATTAACTCAGGAGAATATCTATGACACTCAACTTTGACAGTATATTTAACGAGCTAAATTTACAGGGTTTACAGATTTAGCTTCAATTTTAGTCTAACCAAAATTAAACAAGATCTTGAATGGGTAAATTCAATTTACTTTACTTGATGTTAGAGGCTCAATCTAACAGGTTTCCTATTGGTGCTCATCAACTTTAGGGATCCTTTGGTGGTGTAGTGGTTGTATTTTAGTGGGCATCCAAATTTAGTTCGATTGGGTGCTATGTAGATGTAGTTCCATTCATCCAAATCCTAGGTCACGTATTATCTTAATCTAAGTATAAAGGGCTAAATTCGATTCATGAGCCCTAAACCCAATAATTAAAATGAATTTAACTCTTTAAGCTAAGGTGACAAGAATTAAAAAGTTAAGCCTATAAAAATTAGGGATGATCAAGAGAGATTTAGTATGATAGGTTTAAAGTAGGACCCATTAGATTAGTTTACTCGATCCAATCTTTTTTGGTTTGGCTCACAACAAAAATAGTAAGGCCTTTATTTCACTTAAGTCTATGAAAATAATCTACTTAAGATCCATTAATAGAAGAGCTCTATCTTGACCTTTGATCACCATCACAATCTGATGGATGGTACTAACCACCATTTCTTATAAATATCCATTCCTTTCCTTATTTGAGAAGGAGAAAAAAAAATCTTTAATTAACATTGTTACTTTATTAGATTCTTACCTTGAAGACCAAAAACTTAAACATTTTAAAAACACATACTGTTCTTCATCAATAGTAGAGTTTAATGCCATCAAGCTTTTCCACCTATCATCGTATATATTAGAGACTCATTATATAAATTCAATATTTAAGTCATTTCCTTAATCACATATAACGCGACTAGATATACGTTATGCATATAACCCATGTAACTAAACCCTCACACAACTCTAGGTAAAAGCACCTAGATTCAATGTTAATGACTTTACCATACGTATTTTGTTTAACTATATCATCATGATATAATAATGTAATGTAATTGATTTAATCATGCTATTACATAGATCCCATGAATGGGTTTTCGGGTAAATTTACTTGTTTTAACAAGAAAAGGTTTTTAACTTCATGCTTCCTCCTTACTTAAAATCCCAACAATAACAATAGCTATATATGCAACGAGTCAGAAATTGGAATGAAAAAGCATTTTTCCTTTAGTGTTAAGCTCATGCTAGATAGCTATTCCAATCAAGAAACATCTCAACACTTAGGAATGGCTTTTAAACTAAATTCAAGACCATTGAAAAAGAGTTAGCTAAATTTGGGATTGAAGATGGAGATGAAACCAACATAAGCTTAGATACATTTTAGGAGAAGCATGGATCTTGCCACCAATATTTGAGCAAAACCAAGTTAAATAATAAGTGCTAGTTCAATCTTTTAATGAACTAGTAGAAAGTTTTAGAATAGAAAAGTTTTGAAATTTTAAGACCTTAAATAGAGAAAAAGAACATTAGAAACTCTAACAAAAAAGTAGCTATGAGTTGAGAACTAAATTGATACTTTTCCCCATTATTTAAAAGCTTTTAAATTTTTTCGTTTAACTACGATTATGGCTAGGTTATCAAATTTATGTAACTAGCTGGAATTGGAACACATGAAATCGGTATAATCGATAGAATATGTTTGATTTTTAACTTGTAGAATATACTCATAATTTTATCAAAAGTTCATCTCTATACGATTTTGTATTTATTTTAATTAGGAAAAACATTATAAAAATATAAACTCGCAGAATCATATGCGTCAACTTATAGTTTAATATTGTATTAAAAGTGCATCATCAAAGTTGTCAAATTCGTAATTTTATCTAAAATCACTAGAGGGTCTATGAAATTCGAAATATAAAAATATAAATTTCTATAACCTATATAAACTAACTTTAAAAAAGTTGTAGATATATTTATAATAATTATTAAAAACTTGAAAATATAAGATAGACATAAGTAAATGAAAACATTAATTTTCTCTCCCATTAAAAAAAAAAATCATTTATAATTTAAGATGTATGGAAGAAAGATAAGTAAAGTCAAAACTAAACTTTTTTCCATTTTCCTTTTTGAAAAGACAAATGAATTAATTATTTTAAGTTATTAATGGTACAAACTATAAACTAAGTATATAGTTTTCTTGTGAACTTTGCTATTAGAAATGGAACTTAAATGAAAGTTATTAAAATCAAATAAGGGATTAAGAAGGAGAGGATGAGGATCTATTATTATCATCTAAAAATCAAATAGAACTGGAACCGGAACTATCCCCTTCATAAGTCTACACCACTTCATCTCTCCAATCTCTCGATTTGCTAGTTTATCACTCTATGTGTTGTCCACCATTCATAGACTTTTGCTCTAACTCTTTGCCTTTAGTGTTCTTGAGTGGGATTACTACTATGGAACACAACATGGTTTCTTTCTCTCTAAATCTCCCGTAACAGGAATAGAATAATGGATTGTTTTGATGGTTCTGGACTTGTCCATTTCTTTTGCTTTTGCTTCCACTTCACTTTGTTTCTTAACCATTCTACGACCGTATCTCTAGTTCTAATGTCCATTCCTTGAAAACCAATGGAGTCCTACCTAACCTTAATAAACTCAATTGAAAAATAAGTGGATTATATCTTGTCCTCATTTCCACATATGAGTAAACTGTATCTACCACCATCTCTTAAGCTTACAATTTTTCCTTAGTCAGTAACCCATCCATCAAAATTTTTCAGAGAAGTATCTAGAAAAGTAGGTAACTTAAGGTCTTTTAAATCCATTCCCAAGGTTGGCCTGATGTGCATGGTTGTTAAAATCACGATTCTACTATTCATTTGCATGTGTAGAACTAGTAAATTCGTGTAGAATCGTACAAAACCAGTATAATTGTAAACTTATAGAATCGTACTTCAAAATTCATTATTATGTTAAAAGGCTGCACTAAAATAATTTTACATTCATTTTAACTAAGAAGAACATCGTAAAAACATAAACTTGTAGAATTATATAATTGACTCGTAATTTTAATAACTATGCCGATGTCTCCTCCTCCTCATATTTGCTTAAGCATTTATAAGCAGCTAAGCTCGTAAAATAAATCCTGCTATTCTCAACAATAGTGATATCTTTGAGACATCTGTTAATCTTACGATCAATAGGATATCCTATTACATCCCCTTTCCAATAGCCTACACCATTCCAAACCTGATGCATTGTTAACATATGATCAAATTTCTTAAGAGGTCTAACTAGTCATGACCTTACTCTTCTAGAAGCAGCCCACTCATCTAACCAAAATTTTACAATTCTTCCATTACAAACTCTAGCTCTACCATTTTTATCTACCTAATCGTTTTCCTTCCTTAGGACTCCATAGAACATAGACCCTTCCTTTGTTTTTCAACATCCATCTCTTAAATGGTATTTTCCTATGAGAACCTCTACCCATAAGGCCTTCTTTTTTCATACTTCCTAAGCAAGTTTGCAAAAGTTTGCATTGTTCCTTCTTAACACATCGACTAACCCCAAACCACCATATACTCTTAAATGCTTTAATTTGTTCTAACTATTCCAGTGCAATTTTCCATATCCTTCTGACGATCCCCATATAAAGTTCCTATGAATTCTTTCCAAACTGTTTACAATGGATTTTGGCAAAGGTATAACTTGTGAATAGTAATTTGAAATGCTCTCTAAAACAAGGGTTGTCAAAAGCTAACGTCTCACTATACTCAACATGCAAGCTTTCCAACCAAATAACTTCCCCCGTGTCTTTTCTAAGATGAAGTCTAGATTAGTTTTTGTGATGCGTTTCCCCTCCTTCACCAATAGTCCTAAGTATTTTCTTACACTAGCATTTAGGTGTATATAAAAAATGTCACAGATCCTTTCCTTACAATCTAGACTAGAATTTCTTAAGAACATAATATAAGATTTTTTGAAATTTACTTTTGTCCCGAAGCAGATCCATAATCCTCTATTACTTTCATCATGCATTTTGCGTTTTCATCTATTGCCTCCCCTATCAATACAATATCATCTACAAAGAATATATGGGAGAGACTCAATTTCGATCCCCCTATCTAAATGGGTTTCCATTCGTTCTTCTCCACCAATTGATGAATAAGATGACTAAACATATCCATCACTACAACAAACAAGTAGGGAGATAATGAGTCCCCTTATTTGAGTCCTTTAAATGCTTCAAAACCTTTTAATAGGGAACCATTAAAGATGATCTGAAAAGAAGTTCAATGCAGGCAAGAAGATACTAGGTTTAACCAAAGATTTGGGAAGTTCAAACTTTGAAGAGTTATGCAGATAAGGTCTCACTCCAACTTATCATAAGCCTTTTCTAGGTCCAACTTTACCAGCATCTAGTTTTTCTTTCCATTCGTACTATCTAAAAAGTAAAGGACTTCTTAGAAGATAATCATATTATCCCACATTGCTCTTCCTAGGATAAAGTTAACTTATTCCGGACTAATCAACTCATCCAACTAACCCCTTAAATGATTCACAAGAAGTTTACTGATTACCTTATACATGGTTGTACAGAGACTGATTAGTCTAAAATCTTTTAACCTATTCGCATCCATTAGTTTTAGGACAAGAACAATAAGGGTTTTTTTTTTTTAATTTGGAATCATAGTCCGAGAGCCCATAATATATTGCATAAGTTTGCGTACTGTTTCCCTCACCTCTATCTAACACTTCTTAAAAATTTTTGCGTTAAGTTCATCTATACCAAGGGCTTTATGATTCCTTATACACCATAAAGCTCACTTGATCTCAACTAAAGTGCAAGGTTTCCCCGGTTCTGTTCAATCCATATCAGAGAGAATTCATTGTCCCTTACTCTAGTCCTACAAAGATCTTTAGGCATACTCTTAGTTTTTCACCAATGAGTACTAAATCCTCCTACCCGTTTAATACCAATCCTCAACTATGTTTTAAAGAAAATCATTCCTTTTTGTTTTGAAAACAATTTAAAAGTTGCTACCCAACCAAAATCAAGAAAAATAATTAAATTATAGCCAATTAGATAGATTAGTTATAACTTAGTCACTAGTTTAACATTCAAAACTAGTTTTACAAAACAGTTTTTGAAACCAAAGAATCTAAATCCGGGGATAAGGAATTTTAAACCTTACAAGTACCATTGACTTTCCAAAATTAGATTTAAAGTTAAAAATCACCTTTTAATTTTGAAAAAAAAAAAGAATATGGTTATTGATTACTCTAATTGGATAAACAAAATAATCAAAACTAAAGAAAAAGGAAAATTAAGTTTTTTCATTTTTATCATCATCTTATAGGTGCCTACGTACCGACTATTCAGAATTAAATGTACATAATTCTTTTTCTGAAAAATTTAAGTGAGTTGAGTTGATTTAAGTTTTTTAAAACAACCGAGTTTACGTTTTTACACATTTTAATTTATTTAAGAAAATTCTCCTAAAGAGTCCTAATTGGTGTTTTATTTTTGGAAACTCTAAAATAGTCCCAATTTAGAAAAGGATCCATTTATTTTCATTTATTTTTAGAAAACTCGATTTTTCTAAGTGTCAAAACAATTTTTTCCCACTAACCTATTTATTTATTTTATTTTTATTATATTATCTTATCTATTTTATTACTTATTCTATCTATTTCTATTAAACTAAATAAATAAATAAACTACTTCTTCTTTTTTTTGCTTTTTTTCTTTTTCTCATTTATAACATTTACAAATAAAAAAAAAAAACAAACAAACAAATAAACTAGGTTAGCTCGGATTGGCTTCGGATCAGCCTGGACGGTTTAGAGGCGACTTGGATTGACTTATCAGCTCACTTCGACTTGTATCGGCTCACTTCGACTTGTATCGGCTCACTTCGGCTTGGATCGACTTGGTTGGCTCCGGTCAGATCACTTTGGCTTATATCAGCTCGTGTTCGCTCGAAAAATCCGACAGTGGTGGTTTTCGTCAAAAAAACACTGTAAGAGATGTTACCTTAATGAGAGAGAGAAACCATACTAGAGAGAGGAGTTTTCGATTTTTGTTCTTTTAAAGTATTTCAAAGCTTTTTTATGTTTTGAAAATGAAGAGTATACTCTTATTTATAGGTATCATAGTTGAGTTAAGGATTAAAAAAATTAAATACAATATGATTTTCTTCCAATTTTAGATTGGATGAACTTGGACAATATGTGGTGTCAAATACATAGCTGCACGCATAGGAGTGTATCCAATGTGTGTAGTGTGTCTACTACATTTAGAAGTGAGTTGGTAAATGACGTGACGATGACGTAGCTTGTAAGTGAGAAAAGAAAATTAAAGATACATTTTGCACCTTCCATAAATTAAACCCAAGATCTTCGAGTTACATGTAATATTAAGTCCAAGTGCTTATCCAATTGTACATATGAACTAAGTTAGCCTAGATTAGATTCAAATCTAAGTCCAAGTCAATCTGAATTATATTCAAATCTAAGCTCAAATACAACAGCCTTTTATTCAAAATTATTTAAATTAAAATTATATTCAAATCTAAGCCCAAGTCAATCTGAAAAATTTCTTATTTTCTAAAATTATTGTGTTTTTTTTTTTGTAAATTTCTTTATTTTTTGAGTTTTCTTTAATTTCCTATTTTTTGTGTTTTTAATAATTTAGGACCTATTGAAGAAATAAAATAAATGTGACAAATATTAGGTGTCTATACCCCTTATATGGCACAAATAGAATTTTAAAATGTTTGTTGATTAGTTGTTGTATATCCAAAACACTTGAAACCTAATTTCCAACATTATCAAATAGGCCACAAATGCGACCTTTCGATCTATAGCATAATGCACTAATTTGAAAGAATCTTGTATTCCATTCTCCTCCTACTATCCATTTCACTTTAGCCTTTGTTTTTCAAAGCCTTTCTTCATGCCTCAAAACTGTTTGGAACTCTAGTTTGGGGAATCATTCATGTTCAATAAGCCATTATGAAGGATTATCCCAAATCTTTCCCATCACTTCTTTTAGCTTCTTTTGAACCATCTTTTTCCTTACATGGACAAGTCTAAAACACTCGACATTCCATTTTCGAAGATTCGAAATAAAAACCTCTAAATCATTCGAGTATCTAAAGGTACTAGATTTCCAATTACTCTGACAAAATTCTTAAACTTTGGATGCTCTAACCATATAAGCTAGAACCTAAAGGGTCTTCTAATTCTTAGCCCAGTTGTAATAGTAGCGATCATCTAGCAGTAATGGCAAACGGTCTAAATGATTTGATACTAAATGAAAAAGCTTTGCATTTGAGTAGAAGCCCTTGTAAGAAGCGTTAGCCAAGCCTTGTTTAACCTGGTTTCAATTAGCTCACTCAACTCCTAAGACCTTTTAGATTATGTGAATTTAGGTCCAACAAAACCTAAATCTATCATGTTACGTCTGTCAATACACAATCGATACCTGTTAACACTGGTCTAATAAACCAAACAACCACCCCAATTTTCCTCTTTATACATAATCCCATTAAAGTTACCAATTATTACCTAAGCCCCATTTACAATATTAGACAACTACTCTAAATCTTCCTACAATTTACATCTATCTTCATATCTAGGAGAAGCATATATATTATAAATAAACCAAGAATGATTAGAAGTGCATAACTGTATTTTAAGAGTGATGTGCTAACTATAAGAGGCTCTCTCTTTCATCACAGTATCCTTGTCATTCCACAGCATAATAATACGACCCCTGTAACCATCCATAACTCTATAAATCATGCAACTTAAGCTTTCCCGCCCCTTCCATACCTATTCTAATTTCAGTAATAACTAGAATTTGTGGGTCATAAAGCATCTACAGCTCTCTAATGGCCCTTCTTCATTGTTCAAATTTAGCTCCTCTTACATTCCTTACAAGAATCCGAAACAGTTTCTATCACATAGACATAGACAGAGTATCCATGAGGTCAAAGTCTAACAAACTACCAAATGGCCTTATCCAGCCAGCCTCCCCCCCTACCCATTAGGCTCCTCCAATACTTCGTCCATCTCCAGCCTACACCTGCATGGTCAAAAAGATGCCTATAGCATCAACATCTCCAATTCCCCCTCCATTAACCAAAATTGCTACCTCCGTCCTTCCAAAAACATTTCTATAAACAACACTCTGCTCACATCTGTTACTAGCTTGCACGTCCCTTCCAATAGTTTAAGGATGTCTTCCCCTATCTTTACATCCCCTACTACTGGCATATTTACCACCATAACTCCTTCTACCTTCGTTCAAATCAGTTTCTAGTCCTGAATGAAACCCCTTCCTAAAGATGAGTAACGTTGAACATAATCTCTGGAACTTGAAACCATCACCAAACTACACTATGGATGTTGATGTCTTCTACTATCATGTAAAGGGTGGTAGAATTCATAAAGGTTTTGATTTCTTAGAGCTTTGTGTCCAGATGTTCTACCGACTACGAAGAGTTGTCCCGAAGGACCTGTAGAGCTAAAGTTGCTTCTAATATTTGCACCATTCTCACATGTTAGTTTCTTCAAGGAAGAGGAATACTTTTTTTGTTATGTTTAGTCATAGTAACTTGTGGTTTCCATAACTACAAACAAAGCAAAAAGGTTTTCTATTTGGATTTTTGAACTCTCACCACTTTTATTCATTTTCCAATCATCATGATAGTTCACATCCCTACCCATTTAACCATAAATGTCTTTTAAAGGAGTCTTTTTACTATTTTCGGTAACCCTATTCACTAGCTCCTCTCGGCAGGGACTATTTTTATAAAGATTTTCTTTTCCTGATTTGCTTTTTTTTTTTTTCCTTTGATTCTTCTTCTTCTAATGAATAGTAATCCATTCCCCAATAGCCTTCATGTCTTCCCTATTCAGTTTCGACACACTTGGCTTAAATGTCCCTTCACTTTTTGAACTTTTGAAATAAAGTTTGTGTCTAATCCGTTCCCCAATCTAGGTCTTACCTCTCCTTCTCTCTCAATTGACATGTCTATTTTTCCGTCCTTCGAACACTGCACTTGGTCTTTTCCCAAGTTACCTTCTTTAGTCTCTAGATTATCATCAACCGAGTTTTTATTCTCAGCAGTTGTGACTACCTCACGCGAGTATTTATTATCTTTGTGATAGATTCTACCACAATTTATTCAAACCTTTGGAAGTTCTTCATAAAGAACCCAATACGAATTCCCATTTATCACAACTGTGTGTTTTAAAGGATTAGTTATATTTAATTGCATATAAATACGTATAAGTCTACCCCTTTCTAAACCTATCATGTATGTATCATATCTCAAAACGAATCTAATTTTTTCGCCAATTCTCTTAATAGCCAAGGGGGAGTAGAATTCCCTTGGCAACTCAAAAATCCTAAACCATACTACCACATTGTCAAAGTTGTCAAAGTCTGTTATGTCTAGACAAAATCTAGATACCCATTTTTTCAGCTCAAGGTATCTGCCATTTACAAACTAAGGGCCATTTTTTATCACTCATTAATAGTCTGCATCATTATCAAGGGATATGAAATAATATTCTATCCCTACATGGATCAATTTGAAGGAGCTAATTTTTCATTATAATGTGGATAGCTTCTCCAATAGACTTTTGTATCCTAAATTTGAGCCAAGGATGTTTGCTATGAAGGTGCACTTAGAATATCAAATTTTGATCTAAAGAAATTAACATAACAAACTCCATGTTCTGCATTCTCATTTAATCTATTTTCTTTATCTTTCGATATTTCCTCATCATGATACATATTATAGGTTTGGTCTTCATCTACAAAACAAAATCTTTCATAAGCTCTAAGAATGTTCGTTACTACTGTATCCCTAAAAGAGAGCTTCTTGGTCACCATGCCATCCTTTTTGGTGGGAAATGGTGGTGTTGAACCCACCACCGTAACCTCTATGTCCTTACCATCCTGTGATGTTAATATTTTTTTCCTATGATGGATGAAATTGCTGTCTTTATCCCTATCATATTGCGTCGTCGGGAAAGAGTTTGTTGTGCTCGAGAGAGAGCCTTTTTTTATCTTTTATCCTAAGGTAAAAAGTTTTTA
Organism: Lumnitzera racemosa; assembly: GCA_024138005.1. Lineage (NCBI taxonomy): Eukaryota > Viridiplantae > Streptophyta > Magnoliopsida > Myrtales > Combretaceae > Lumnitzera > Lumnitzera racemosa. The sequence goes on along the minus strand of JAMXBC010000006.1, from coordinate 37,816,201 downwards.
TCATATATTTTGTGCTATAAAAATATATTTCATATAGTATAAAATAAATATATATATATATATATTTAAACTTCCAAAAATAATTTACACCAACACCAACTTCATTGTAACTTATGATAAAAATGAATTTTTTTTTATTTTATTTTTTTAGCTTTTCTATCACAAAAATACTTGCTCAGTATTGTACACATTAAACGTTGTACAAAAGGATTCTACTATTATGTTTTTCTTGTACCATAGTATCTGATTCTCTTATACAATTTCATCTTATTAACCATATGTTATTGAGTAACTTTAGTAGAAGTTATCGGCTAACTTCGCTCATCTTCTTATGTGAAGGACCTACTTTTTGATATTCTTGTGCAATTATAAGAGGACCTTAAAAAAGTTGGAGTTCTCGTTAGAAAATCCAAAATGTTACAATTTTTTTCCTATTTTTATGTTATTTCATTTTATTTTAATTTTATATTTTGAGTTTCATAGATAATATAAATAAATTTTAAGAATTTTAGGAATAAAAGAAAAAAATCCTTTAAACGGAAGAAAATCTTCAAATGCTGATGATGTGGCAATTTAGGAAGGCAATCGGGGTTTAATAGCCAATATATGTTTAACGTTGGGCAATAGGGAAAATAGCTAGCTGTACTTTCGTGTCATATTGTCTTTCTATCCATCTACAGTTAATGCAAGCGGAGAGGAATCCCTGCATTCACTACTGCATTGCAAGAACCCTCACGTCAAAAGCACTTAAATTGGGTTGAATGCTACAATTTCCAAAATAATAAAGAGACGCAGGCTTTTGGAATACAACAACGATAAAATCCAGAAATGGAACATTGCTTAAATTTGTTCCAAGTTGAATCATGGTCATTCCACAGTGCCGTGTGAACTATGGTGAAAATTACCTTTGCTTTAAGTCATTGTTGAATGAGATTAAGATTATCCAATTGTTAACATTTAATGGTTAAGCCACTTATAAAATAATAACATAAATATCCATCTTTAGTGAAATGGTTTCGTGTTTGATTCTTCCTTTTCTCTTACAGTTTTAATGTATAGTAGATGGTTTAAGAAAAAAAAAATTTAGAAATTCCCCTATCTTTGTAGAAGTATGCAGGAATGATTCACATGAGCTCGAATAAATTGCTTTATATGATTTTTACATTTCATTATTTATTAGAACCTTTACAGGTGATATTAATATTGATCTTCTTAGTAGTTATAATATATATATATAATATATAGTAAAAAAAAAAAGAATTTCTTTATCCGTGAAAAGAATTATTAGATTCATATAGAGTGCTAATATATAACTAATAAAAATTAAATTTTAGGAAGAGCTTTTCCTAATTCGTGGAGTTGTGTTTTAAGATATTAGCTTTCACACTAGGACAAATACAGGATTTGACATTAGAGCGATTGACTCGGCTAGCCCTTAGGATATTTAATAGTTCTTTAGAGCAAGAGATTCAATATTGCAAGGTAAAGCCCCTATCTTTGTGGAAGTGTGCAAGAATGATTCACATAAGCTCAAATAAATTGCTTTTATATGACTTCTATATTTTATTGTTTGCTAGGACCTTTATAGGTAATATAAATATCGATCTTCTTCATAGTAGTTGTAATATATATAATATATAGTAAAAAAAAATAGAATTTCTTTATTTGTGAAAAGAATTATTACAACAAAAGATTCGTACAGAGTGCTAATATATAACTAATAAAAATTAAATTATAGCAGAAACTTTTCCTAGTTGGTGGAGTTGTGTTTGAAGATATTCGCTTTCACACCGGAATAAATACGAAATTTAACATTGGAGCGATTGACTCAGTTAGCTCTTTAGCAATGTACCAATTTTTCTATTATTATTATGACACATGATGTGATGCAAAACGTAACCATATGATTACTAAGAAATATCGATGATTGTAAAAGCATTAAATGTTTCATAATGACCCGGTGTCCCTATGAGTTAAAAATTCCCAATGTGTGCGGTTATTTTGACGATATTTTAACCTGACTTGAAAATATCACTTTGTAAATTGATAAAATGTTTTTATTGGAAATGTAATGAATATAATGAACCTAATAAAATAAATGCCTTGTAAATGTGAAAATTAATTATTGAAGATGTCGTATAGCAATAGGTTGATAAGGTAATCTTTTAAACTTGTTCAAAGTTCACAATTTGTATCTTCAATTAAGGGGAATGTTTCATATAAAATTGCTGTTAACAGAGTTAAGTTGAATTTTAACTACCATATAGCTTTTCTCAATGAATTGCTATTATTTAAAGCAATTCATTTTGAATTGCCATCCAACGGTTCATTTTTATTTTTATTATAAATATCCTATCACGTTTGTACCGAGAGTGAGTTAGTGATAAAAAATGGAAATGGTAGGATTTTGAGGGTATATATTAGACAAATTATTTTTATTTCTTGTTTACTCATTATTCATTATTTTTTTGTGCCTACCAAACAAAATAATAAATATGTGAAAACTATTACATATCTATTTGATTCTTATTGAATTACAATTCAATCTCTTCTTATTTCACACAAGGAAGTGGCAAGGTTGATTCTAACATTTTATTGTCTAAGTTTGGTAAATTTTCCAAAATACTCATTAATAGATAACCTCGAACAAAATTTTGAAACCCCTCCGCATATGTGCATATTTTCACACATAAAGTCGCTTGGAGTTAAATGATTATGATTAAATGATATTATATGCATTGCAAAATATTACTTTTTCTTCTTATCAATTATTTTGGTATTTATACTTTCTTTGGCTAATTATATATTTTACGATCACTGACGGAAGAGGGGGTAATCTAACTCGTCCTATCCAAATAATATAGTAGAGCTATATAGCACATAAAAGCGTTCACACGGTGTTGATAGGTCACTTTAGAGGTGAATACACTTGGTCCAGCTTAATTTACTTTGGAACAAGCTTAGTTGTCTAATCCTCCCTCGACCTCGTGTTGAGCCTATTGGTCGATTGCCTGACCAGGGGATAGCTTAGTCCTAGACCAAATGGGTGGCCTCGATTTTTTTCATTTGAGTTCATTGCTCGAGGAATTATCCAGATAACCCCCAACCTGCTAGCCTTTAGGGCGCACGATATATCAACCCAACACTAGAGTTAGATGTTAATACATTACTTTTAAAGCATTAAATTTAATGGAAAGCACTAAACTTAAACAGGTATACAGCCGTACTTTTATCAGATGGTACAACCAATTTTAAGTTTTAAGGACCTAAGATGAGACACTCAAGATAGGGTATACTTCCTAATATGATTTCCCTTCTAAATATATAACTCTCCCTCCCTTCTCATATAAGTCTAGGAAGCCTAACTCTCTCTCACTAATTTAACTATTGAAATTATCATAATGAAATAACTTTTAACTCCTACTTAGATGTATTTTCCTTGTGTAAGCCTAATAGGGTAGACCATCAACCGATTTCCGATCAGAACTAGTCCAAACACTATTGGCGTAGATTTAATATTAACACACGGTATGTTCTTAAGAAACATATGAGTACTGTTAACAAAGAAGCTGAACCAAATATATAAATTTGAGGCTATTCCTAACATACATGCGCAGTAAGGTAAAAGGGTAGGCAAAATTGGGCAAATCGCGAATGAGAAGTCGAACTTTTTGGGGGCGGCTTATCGAGTGATGGATCACCGAAAACAAAAGAGTGAAGATTGGATTAGGGTTTGGATTTAGTTTTAAAACCACATCGATGCAACCTAAAACGAGGAAAGCAACATGTGGCTACAAAGCAGTCACTTTACTCCCAAAAGGCCAGTTACGATTCCGATAGGTTAACACTTTTGTTTATTTATTATCATAGCGTGTTGAATTAAAAACTTCAGATGGGCCCATTCCATTTCGTATAGGCCAGAGAGCCACCATCCACAATGCCACTAACATATGTAGTCCCACCATTTAGAAAACATTGTAGCCATCAAAAACAAAACATCTCTTTCTAACTATGCATCCTCTTCATATTTGAAAAATCTATATATATCTAAAATAAATCATCTTTTACTTTTGTCCTCTAATGATTATGGTGAAAATTTGAAGCACCAATGGATTTTCTAAAATTATTTTAGGTAAAGATATAAATCAATAATTGAGATAGTATTAATTTATGAAATATCCTATAACATCATCATGACACCATTTTGTCTTTTGTAATTTCAATGATTGATTATACATGCCTCCACATTAAAAGGATAACCTTAGAAAAATTTTATAAATGTAACTTCAAAGGATCCAAATTCAAGACTCATATATCTTTCACAAAAAATGTTTTAAGAAACATAGATTATTAAAAAAAAAAGAAAATTTTATTTTATTCTTTTATCAAAATGGATGAAGGAATTGGAAAATAAGTTTACATTTATGGGAATTTATCATGTGTATAATTTGGTAAGATGAAAATATATGTAATTATACTTTCATCTTTCCTTTGCATACAGTTTGAAAACAGTCACTATGACATCAAAATAACATATAGAAAGGACCCTAAATAAAATGATGTCTCTTAGTAGGATAAATCAAGTTTAAATCTCTCATTCCTTATGCTATGTTTGGGATGAGAAGAGGAATTAGAAAGGGAAAGAAAGTGGAAAAAAAATACAAAATTCAAAACATTTTTCCTCATTTGAGAAATGATGGAAAGGAAAGGAATGAATTTTGGAAAGAAAGTTTTCGATGATCTCTACTAACTTTTGTATCCATTCAAATTGATGAGAAAAAGGAGAGAAAGAGGAGAAAAAATTGTTAAATATCCCATTCTATCCCTCTTTTATTCCATCTTTTCACTTTCTTGTTATTTTATATAAGCGTATTTATAATCACGCACTATACTTCATTTTTTATTCTATTGATGATTAATGTTCCTTCCACTTTCCTTCCCTTTATTATCTAAACATATAAAAGGAATCAAATACTCTCATATTTATTTCCTTTCGTATTAATTATTAAAAAAAAAAGTTATTTGATTCCTTTATTAAAATAGATGAAGGAAACAAAAAATGAGTTTTCATTTATGAGAATTTATCATGTATATAATTTGGCAAGATAAAAATAAATGTAAATGTACATTCATCTTTCTTTTTCTAAATTTTAATGGGCACAAAATTTGAAAATAAATTCACGATCAAAACAATGGATAGAAAGGACCTAAAATATAATGCTGTTTTTCAATAGGATAAATAGGGTTCAAATCTCCCTCATTTACACTATGCTTGGGATGAAGGAAAGAACTAGAAGTTAAGAGGGGAAGGAAATTAGAAAAAAAATATAAATTTCAAGACATTTTTCCTTATTTGGGAAATGATTGGAAATGAGGGAAAAGATCTTGGAAAAAAAGTTTTTCATGGGCCTCACTAACTTTTGCCCCAATCTAGGTGAAGATTCTACTGTTTCATCTTCTATTTTTATAAGATCAATCTTGCCCTTCATCTAATCATTCTTTTTTGTTTTTTTAAATTTGAACTACTAAATTTATAATTTGATTCGTAGTTCAGATTAAGAGGAGTATAAATCAAGAGCAAGATAAATGGTAGGACTGTCCAAAAAGGAAAGAGAAGAGAAAGTTGTTGAATTTCTCATTTATCCCTTTTCAAATTTTAGTCCAATTTTTCACTTTCTCGTTATTTTTAGGGGACGTATTTGCAATTACACATTATAATTCATTTTGTCTTTTATTGATAATTAACATTCCATCTACATTATCCAAACACATCTTTCCATCCACATTCATTTCTTTCGTATTAATTATTAAAAAAAGAAAATTTTATTTGATTTTTTATCAAAACAGATGAAAGAAACAAAAAAGAAGTTTACATTTATGGGAATTTATCATGTATATAATTTGGTAAGATAAAAATATATGTAATCATACTTTCATCTTTCTTTTTCTAAATTTTAATGGATGCACCATTTTAAAATAAACTCACGATGATATCAAAATGATAGATAAAAAGGACCTTCTTTTTCGGTGAATAGATAAAAAGCATCTTAAATAAAAAAAACGTGATGGATCAAATTTAAATCTCCTTTCCCTTGCACTATATTTGGAATGAAGGGAGGAATAAGGAGAAAAAAAAAGGTGAAAGGAAAATATAAATTTTGAAACATTTTTTTGTTTGACAAACAATGGAAAAGGGGAGGAATGGATTATGGAAAGCAAGTTTTCTATGGGCCCTACTAACAATTATTTTCTTCCAAAATTGGAAAAAAAAATGAGCATTTGTTGAATTTCCCATTCCATCCTTTTTTTTATTCACTTTCTTGTTATTTTTTATGGAAATATTTGTAATTATGCATTTAACTTCATTTTGTTTTTTTATTGATGAGTAACTTTCTTTCCGTTTATTATCCAAACACATGGAAGGAATCGAATGCTCTCATATTACTTTCCTTCCATATCCATTCCTTTCATATTTTTATCAAAATGGATGAAGGAAATGGAAAAGAAGTTTACATATATTAGAATTTATCATGTATATAATTTGGTAATATAAAATAACGTGTAAAATGTACTTTCATCTTTTCCTTTTTAAAATTTTAATGGACTCATAGTTTAAAAATATAGTTATAATGATATCAAAATGATGAATGAGAAGGAACCTAAATAAAATGATATTTTTCAATGAAATGGATTATATTCAAATCTCATCTTTCTTACACTATGTTTGGGATGAGGAAAAGAATTATGAGGAGAAGAAAAGTTGAAGGAAAATACAAATTTGGGATATTTTGCCTTATTTGGAAAATGATCAAAAACAAGAGGAAAGAATTTTGAAAAGAAAGTTTTTTATGACTGTACTAACTTTTGTTCCCCTCTAAATCGTAGAGAAGAGGAGGAAAAGTTATTGAATTTCATATTTTATCCCTTTTTTATTTTATCATTTTACTTTTTTGTTATTTTTGAAGGGAATATTAGTAATTAGTTTGGTTCACCTCCAAACTGGAGCAAAGGACGAGGGAAAGTTGTTGATTTTTTTATTTTATCCCTTTTTTTATTCTATCTTTTCATTTTCTTATTATTTTTTTATGAGCATATTAATAATATGCATTATATTCCATTTTTTTCTTTTATTGATAGTTAACATTTTGTCTAATTTCCTTCCGTAGGAATCAAATAGTCTCAAATTTCTTTCTTTCCATATTCCTTCCTCTTGTGTTTTTTCTTACTAATTCCTTCCCACATACCAAACAAAGTGTAGGATGTAATATATTAACATAATAAGCATCAAACTTATATATATATAATTAATTACATATATAATATGGTTGGAAAAAAGATATTGTAAGTAATATGTAACAAAATTTAAGGATGTAATATAGTAAGTAATAAGGATGTAATATATAATATGGTCAGAGAAAAAAAATATATAGTGAAACTTATATATTCATTATAATTAATATGGATGAGAAAACTAGATTCATTTGTGTCTCATTTATGTCTTTGCAGGGGAGATGAAAACGTCAATACGAGAATAAATGGGAAGCATGATGTATCATCCAAAAACACGGTAAGAAAATCATTTTCCGCCCACTTATTATTACACCAAACACCACCACTTTCATAACTCACCACCATTTTGGTATTTCTCAACGACCCCTTTCGCATTGTGTCACCCCCATTCCCTTTTCATATATATATCTCTCCACTACTTCCAATCTCTCTCTTTCTCTCTCTCTCTCTCTCAAAGTTTATTGGAATAAGTCCTAATTGACTCCTTGTACAAATCATCATTTAGATTCTCTATATATATGCGTTTTTGTTGAGCACTGTTTTCATTCCATACCTCCAAACTGCCCAAAACCAACTCCTACTACATTTATCGCCCCGTTATATCCTCTCTCTCTCTCTCTCTGCGCCTCTGAGATACAGCAAATATGGGTCTGGGAAGGCGCATGATTCTAATTGTACTAGTGTTGTTTTCGGTAATCTATCAAACAAGTTCAGTGAATATCAGCAGAGGAAGTTTTCCTAAAGGCTTCGTGTTCGGGACGGCCTCCTCAGCTTTCCAGGTTGGTTTCATCATCTCATCCAGACCTTTTTTTCCTGTTCCTTTTGTTTTTATCCTTTTTTTTCTCTCGACTGCGACGTAGCGTCACATCTTCGATTGAATTAAGCAATGCGAGTCTCTGCTTTTAGGCCAGCATGGCCTCCCTCCCTTTCAACTTGTTCGTAGAGCTACAAGATAAAAGAAAATAAACTACAATTATCGAATTTCAAATTTTTATATATACTAACAACTTCAACATATATGTTGTAGAATTTTTGTATATTCTAGTTTCTGGGGAAAAGAAGAAGTCTCGTCTATTTATTTACCAAGATTTTGTCTATGATGAATCCTATTTAATTAAAAACAATGTGTAATATGCTTCCGCTTTGTGCTTAGTATGGATTATTATTTAGCTTTTTTCTTTTTTCCTTTCTGGGCCAACGAATTGATTATTTAGCTTAAATGCTATAATAATTTAAACCTAAACTTTCAATACGATAAAAATACAGAAAAAGTATCGATGTGATGGAAAATGTGAATGGTCTTTTCCTATAAAGTCGGCTGATTTGGTTCCCTGCGTATAAATGACGGGATTTCCTAAGAAACGACCATAGGACTTATCAGATAAAAATAATGTTAAGCTTGGTAATTTAAAGTATCAAATCATGGGTTTGTTAATAGATATTTATTAAAGGCTGTATATGTTTTTTTCCCATTTTAATGTGTTGTTAGACTTTATTTGAGTAGAGAAGCAAGAATTTGGGGATAAGCCAAGGCTCAAGAGGATTAAATTAGAGTTAGGTTAAGCTAATTTTATAATCAAATTAAATGGAGCGAATTGTATTATACAACTCAACTTGAACATGATAACACTAGTAATAAGAGTTAAACGTATAAAGGAGTGAAAATTTTTAGGGACCCACCAAATTTTATTCCTAAATAAAGATGAAAAGTGAAAATCAATATTTAATTTTCCACTTTACCCTTCTTTATCATATCTTCTTCCTTTCTTATTGTTTTTAAATGGATATATTAGTAGTTTCATATTGTAGTTTTTTTCTATAATAATAATTAAATTCTTTCCATTTTTCTCCTAATCTTTATTATCCAAATACATTGAAGCTGTGTTTAGTTCATTGGAATATAAATTGCCATTATTATTGTAAAAGAGTTATTTTCTTATTATGTTTAAAAAAAGTTACAATATAAGCATTATTTATTCCATGTAATTTGGAATAAGTCGATTCATTTTGATGAAACTAGTTTAATTGTTCATTTCATTATTAATTTATATTTTTTTAAATTTAGATAATTTAATTTATAATTAGTTAAATGGTTCAAATTTAAAAAAATTATAAATAAAAGGTGGATCGGAAGGTTACAATGTTTTCTCAAAAAATAAAGATGAAACCATTAAAAAATTCTTGAAATAGATAAGAAAGGATCCTTTTCTTTTCCTTCACTAAAGAAAAACTATTTCAAAAATTTCCCCTGCTCTAAAATAAAGTAATACTAAAAGAGCTATTATTCCTTTACAGCTTTATTCTATCTTTATAAATTAAATAAATATAAAGTGAAAAAAAATCAAATATCTTATAAATGTTTATATATATATATATATCTTATTTCCTTTTAAATTCTTTCTATTTTTGACTACTCCGCACCACGATTCAAACATATAGGCATAAAATTAAAACCATAATGATTTAAGGGATTCATCCGGCCCAATTTGGGAGCCTGTGATAGATGGCATGACTGGCTCCGATAAACAATCACGGGCATTGATTTCTGGCTAAAGGACAGTTGGTCAAATCACTTTATTATGCACTTAAATGGCGGGAATTTAGTCATGAATTCGCTTCAACCCTGTGGCCCCGGGAAGGTGCCGTTCTTTGCTCTAAAATAATTTTCTTTTTTTTTCCTATCCATAAATCGTACGTTTCATGTGCCTGCAAGAGAAATGAAGTTTTAATCAAGCAAAGAATATTGACATTCTTCTCGAAGAGGTGTCATACTAGATTACGCTCCTCGTACATCTTTCTGTTTTTCTAGGAATATTGAGGAAAAAGCTTTATTGATGCTATTACACCATAGAAATAAATTAATATCAAATGCTTACTTATAAAATTAAAATTCTAAAACATGTAAGGATGAATGGTAAATATTATCGCTATTTATTTATCTCTTGTCTAGACACGCGATACATTGATATCAATAAATTTTTTTTCATGAAATTCTACGATGAACGTAGATAGTGGTTATATTTGTTGAAAATAAATATGCTGCCATTAGAGCACCCTAAATTGCAATGATGCTTTTAAAAAGGATGTTTCTACAGTAATATTAATAAAAATATGTTATTATAATCTTATTTAATTTAAACTATTAATTTAGTAAAACCTAATCTATATTGTTTATTATATTAAAATAGGTTGATATATTACTTTGATAACAGTTCAATAATTTTTATAAATGATTAATTAAATGAAAGTAAAAAAGAATAAAAAGATAACGTACTGATCTTTTATAATAGGTTATCATGGTCAACGTTACAGTAACATTGTATTACTAATATTACCGTATAAAAATCCTTTTAGAAATATACGCATCGAAGCTACTTGCTAATACTATAAACAAACAAAAACCATCTATTAATAAGTCAAAGGTGTTTTTTTTTTTTTAATGATAGTTGATGCTATATCTTGAAACTAGTAAAGAAACTAGCACAATGTGTAGATAAAATTTTAAATAATTATTATATTTTTCTAAAAAGCAAAAGATGTAAATATAATCCAATGTTTTTGTATATATATATATATAAAAACATGTTAAAAATTATTTAAGCAATATAAAATTCTAAAAATGAATAACTTGTTATATGTGACTTACTAAATATTCACTAGGAAAAATATACAAAAACTCTCTCTCTCTCTCTCTTTAACATTTTATTTTTATCAAATTATATACAATAGATATAATTTTCATAAAAAATTACTTAAGTTAAATTACTAAATAGCATCATATTATAAAATTATTTAAACAATTTAGAATGCTACCATATCTTGGAATTTCTTGTTAAGAAAATTATATATAATTTATAGTAAACAAACTACATTATTTACCACCCCACTTACACATAAATTTCTCTCTTTTTCTTCAAATTTTCACCTCTTTATATGTCTACTAGTGTGAAATAGCTTATTATGTATAATTAATTATAAATTACATGACACGTGGCACATGATTGACATTTTTTAAAAAAATTGTATCAATATCACTATTTATATCTTAAGTTCACCACTTTTTATAAATATATGAAGATTCAACTTATTTAATGATATACCTAATTAAATATTTAATTGTCACTACCTCCACTTCATGTAATTCTAATTCATACGATTAATTTAGTTAGCACGATTAGTCAATCAAGTAGCTTTCTATGGTCCTAAAAGATTCACATGATCTCTCATAGATAGCTATTTGTCACCCATTGCAAAATTGTGGTGCAACCTACTTTAAAAATGTGATGGCAAGACTTACTAACAGCCTTGAGCGGCCACACACGGCTTTGGAGGGGATTGCATGACGCTTCTAAGGTCGTAGACAGTTACTCTATTAACTTATCGTACCGAATAAACTATTGTTATGAATAAAAGTTAACTAAAATATAAATAGCGATAATTAAATCTTCAATTAGGTGTATAATTAGACGAATTAAAACTTCAAGTATATAGTTACAAAAGGTACTAAAATTAAGGCATAAACGGTGATATTGTCCCATAAAAAAAATTGTTAAGAGTTTATGCACATGCATGTATTAGACAATTTATAATCAATCTATAAAAACTGATAAAGGAAAATATTTATGAGAATTTGTCTTTATTGGTCCTTCATGATTTGCAAGACAACACATGTGGCATAAATGATTAACAGATGCTTTTAGAGGCTTATTAATCCCTTGTTTGATAAAATTATTCCAATGTAAGAAATCTGTATTCAAAATTTTATATCTAATTATTGTGGATTTAAATAATATCATAAGTTTTTTCACTAGTGAATGGAAGATTAATTACTAATATTAAACCACATCCCATTTGAACTTTTAAATTAGAAGTTGTTCACCCAAATTCTCCCAGCCTGGATTTTAACGGGTGATCGACTGGCATTCCTTAATGCAACCCAATTAATTATATAGTAACAACTGGGCATGCCTCGCTCGAAATTCCATGACTAATGTCATTTGTAATATAGAGTAGTTGCATTTCTTTTGGTTTACTCCTTATAATAACTTGATTTATTCCCTCGACAACGTATAGTATATGTATATTACGACTTGGAGAATACTTTTAGTACAATTGTTGACATTTTGCTAATTAAGCCAGCCGTGTATTCAATAATCTAGGGAACTATGAAAGCATAGGATAAGGCATGCGAAGTGAGGACACAATTATTGGTTTACTATGTCTAATACGTCAGTTTAATCCCTTTATTTTATACTTTGCAGCGCAAGGATGTTTATGTTCTGAGAGAGGGACGAGATATTTCAAGTTTTTTAACTGGCATGTACTAACTTAGGTATTAAAAAGCTGTTATTCTTAATCTGGCTAAAAAACAGGGGAAAGAAAAAACACAAGCATGTGAACCTGTTCGTGAGTGACAATAATTTAATTCCTATGTCAAAATAATGCTAACATACGTCCCATGTATCAAGAGTCAACGTATGGGCTCTTCTGAATTTGTTTCATGTGTTTTCAGAAGTTTAGATAGTTAACTTTTGGGTAAGTTGGTAACTTTCGAGTGGGTACCAAAAATAGAATTTAGTTCTAATTTTTTGAAATACTTTATATTCATCGTGAAATATGTACTCTAAAAAGTACATCATATATAAAATTTTAGAATATCTTATATCTACCATATGAAAATATTTAATTAATGATATTAAACGTAATAAAATATACTGCATATCGAAACCTTAAACTCATTTTCTATTGAAAAAGATGTGTTTAAGTTATGGTTCATTTTATTGTATTAAGTTTTTATTAGATATTCTATAAATTTTATAGGATATAGATTTTTGGATTATATCCTATATGTTATAATATAAGTTGAAATCCTAAAATTTAAAAAGTCGTTTATAAAAATAAGATATGGGGAAAGACTTTATACTAGGAAAACCTTGAACCCACTTACTCCTAACTGACTCAATTTAGATCCACTCACAAGGGATCCAAGAAACCAAAATTTCCGGTTTAGAGAATTGGATCTAAACGGTCCATAAAAAGTACAAGAAAATGACGTGCCTGTAAACTGTAGTCGCCAAGCACGGAGCTAGAACTGAGGTGCGTAGCAAGTCCATGACTGCTTCGTGAATACAGAATCATAAGTGCTAAATCACTTGAATTTCAAAATGCACTCATACATCTTATAAGAATGTTAACTGGTAGATTTTTCTTTTTCTTTTTTTTTTTTCTGTAATTCAGTATTGAATCAACCTCTTGTATCAACATACATTTATATTTATTTTTTTATTTGAATTCATCAACGTATTTAAGGTTCTTTTGGGATGATTTAACATTCAAATGTTTAATATGAGTCAAATATGGTATTGAATCGGTCTCATGTTCACATAAAAGACCAACTTACGGCTGCATTAAAAAAGAGATTTCGGGACATCATCGTATTTCAACAGGTATAAGCGCTTTATTGTTTAAATACACGAAATCTTTATAATTTCGATAGTAGTAATTTTACTCTTCATACAAGTACGATTTCATCCAGGTATGTTTGTAGTTTCGTTTGTATGGAATGCATGCGTACTGCTAAATGAGATAAACATCCATACAACATTGATGGGGAAAAAAAAAAAAAAAAAGAATTTTACTATAAGTAGAAGTAAGTTATGAGTGGGCAGTAATATGTTTATTGTTTTTTCGTTTCAGTACGAAGGAGCAGTTAAGGAGGATGGAAGGGGGCCAACCGTATGGGATACGTTTTCTCATCGATTTGGTAAATTTTACTTATTGACTCTTCATCTATTTTTGGGATTGGTCAGTTCTTTTCTCTCGTACAAACCATGCTCTGCAAACCACCTACACCGCGGTTTTGTAATTAGCTAGAAAATATTAATGAGTGCCACGGGTATAGAAAAATAATAATAATAATAATTATTATTAGTATTATTATTATTACACCACGGTTTTGTAATTACAATGTAGACCTGGTTTATAGACCATTTGTATCTTGATATAGTCTATAGATCAGTTTATATATAAAAGACTTGCTGCATTTAGAGCTTAAATAAAATATTTATTCACATTTACATATATTTTGTTGCTTATTTGCAACTCTATGTATACGTGCACACAGACACAAATATATATACTTTCAACAAGTGAAAGCCATCATCCACGGATCTTAATTAGCTCTAATTAAGATGATTACAACTTTGTTTTTGGTAAAAGAAAATTTTAATGACTTGAAATTGAAACCGCTTGGTTTTTCTACAAAATCTCTGATATTAACTTCAAAGAAGGTGAATTTTATATATATATATATATATATATATATATATATTCAGGAAAAACTCTTACTATTTTCCAATTTTTCACTCGAACTGTGAAACCCTACAGAGGGTGAATTTTTTCAAACCTTCAATAATTTCCCGCCTTACAAGTAAATCCATAAAGGATCCTTGTTCAAATTGTCAATCTCATGCTTATCATCCTATCTATTTAAATAAAACCGATGAATAAGAATATTTAAATTTGTTTTTTTTTTTTTTTTATCTAATGGCAGCTTATATTACTCGGTTTATTATACCCCCTTACACAAGATTTATGAATGTTATTTGATTAAAGCACTTTTTTCTATCAAGGTGTAAATGAGTGCAAAGTATAATAAAAACTATTGCTTCTGAACTGCTATGCAACATGCATACAATATTCATCCTCTACCTGAAAAATATCTCGAACATAATCTTTTTTCAAACTTGTCATGTGTTTTTCTTCTTGTCCAATTCCATTTTGCTAAATGAAAAAAAAAAAATAATAATTTAACTTAATCCAAAACCTTTTAGTATGCCACTGTACTATACTGTTGGTACATCTTTCATCTTTATATATTCATCTATTCTTGTGATGTCTATAGCATATATTTGCTTTCACTTTCGTGCTATGTAAAAGTTAGTTGTACATTTATCAATGTTCTAGAGATAAAATAGAAGAATAAATTTATTGTGACTTACATTAATGGTTCTTCTTTTTTTTTTTTTTTTTTTTTTTTGGCCAACTACATTAATGTTCTAATTGTGTTATTTCGTGATAGGTAAAATAACTGATTTCAGCAATGCTGATGTAGCCGTAGATCAATACCATCGATATGTTGTAAGTGTCATCGTCTTATTGCGAATACCTTCTCGGTTTCTATGCGGTTGAAGGATCAAAATCATTGAGCTTTCCTTTCGGTGTTCCACCAATTGTAGAATAATACTGCTCCATTGATATTTTGTTTGTTGTTGTACTTCAGGAAGATATTCAGCTTATGAAGGACATGGGAATGGATGCATATCGGTTTTCGATTGCCTGGTCCCGAATATTCCCTAGTAAGATAAATGAAACATTATTATCAGTCTTGACCATTTCATGTTTTGGAGTTTGGATGCTTGGGAGTAACTTGGTAATTCCATGCATTGTAATGATGCAGATGGAAGTGGAGAAATCAATCAGGCAGGAGTTGATCACTATAACGATCTGATCAATGCTTTATTGGCTAAAGGTACGTATTCCAATATCGTATACAAGCTCGTTCGTTTAAAACATAGGTACTCACTGAATTCACACGAATATACATGGAATTTGATTGTGGTTGCTAAATTGTTATTCTCAGGAGTTGAACCTTATGTGACCCTTTACCATTGGGACCTTCCTCAAGCCTTGCAAGATAAATACAACGGATGGCTTGACTCTCAAATCATGTAACGCGTTTCTCTGCAGTTCTTCCCCTTTTTTGTGATAATATGTTGTCAGATTACGCATACCTGGAACTTCAAGTAATAAACGTAACAGAAAATTGCTTTCTATGCAGCAAGGATTTTGCAACATATGCAGAAACCTGCTTCCAGAAATTTGGTGACAGAGTGAAGCAATGGATTACCTTCAATGAACCACATACATTTGCTATACAAGGATATGATGTTGGCCTCCAGGCACCGGGTCGATGCTCCATCCTTCTCCGTCAATTCTGTAGGGCTGGGAACTCTGCCACTGAACCTTACGTTGTCGCTCATAACACACTCCTTTCTCATGCCACAGTAGTGGACATCTATAGGAAAAAGTACCAGGTACACTAGTGGATGAAAGCGTTGCGTGCAACATATTATCGATACCTATCGCGTGTCTCTGTTTGGCTTTATTTGAAAGGAATAGATGAAGGACAGATAAGTAGAAAGAGTTCACAAGAAGACTTTACGGTGGAAATTGCAATTCCCTGCTTTGTCATCATTCCATGACTGCAAATTAGTATATAGTTAATGTTCATATATGATATGAGTGGGCATTTTGGTGATCAATGGTTGAAATTATGTTGGTAAAACTCGGATCATTAAAAATGTCTTCCAAGTCTGTGCAGGACAACTTGATGTTATTCGAATGGCAATTATGTGTCTAGAAACTCCATTGGACTCTTTGCAGTAGTCGAGTTTTTCATGTCATTCATTAATCTTTTTACAAGTCAAAATGTACATGGAACAGCAGGGTGATTTTAGTTTCATTTTGCAGAAAATGCAGCATGGATCTATTGGCATGTCTTTTGATGTGATGTGGTATGAACCAGCGTCCAACTCAACCGATGACATTGAAGCAACCCAAAGAGCCCAAGATTTTCAGTTTGGCTGGTACTGAATCACTTCTCTCTTTTTTTTTTTTTTTTCAGCTTTTTTCCCTGTAATCAAAGGATAAGGGATCTACTCCATATCCCCTCCCTCTAGTATATTTTGTAATTTCGATGTTTCTAAGAGTAAATAATTTATTAGCAATTAATCATGACCAGCTGTATCTGATTAATGGATGATGCAGGTTTATTGATCCCTTAATGTTTGGTGATTATCCAAGTTCAATGAAGACTAGGGTAGGAAGCCGCTTGCCAGCATTTTCGACATCTGAGTCTGCACTTCTTAAGGGATCCTTGGATTTTGTGGGTATAAATCACTACACCACATATTACGCCAGCAAAAACTCAACCAATATACTTGGTACATTACTTAATGATTCCATTGCAGATTCTGGTGCCATTACTTTGCGTAAGTATATCCACGATTCACTATCTGAATTTCTTAAACACATTTACTCTATCAATTAGTTTGTTATAGCCCTAACTTTTGATTTGTGCTACTTGCATTTTTCAGCATTTAAAGGTTTCAATGCTATTGGAGACAGGGTATGTATTCCATGATGGTATTACGACAAAAGCTAGATAATTTTGTGTTGGACCATCTTTGACTGGATCTTAACTTGTCTAAATGAATTTCAGGCAAATTCCATTTGGTTGTACATTGTTCCTCGTGGAATCAGAAGTTTGATGAATTATATCAAGACAAAGTATGGAAACCCAACTGTCATAATCACTGAAAATGGTAAGTAATGTTTGCATCAAAAAGTCGTTTACAGGATAATAGTTTACATATTCAAGGATGCATTTCATTGACGAATCAAACATTTTAGCTGCAAGCACTTTCGTCATTTATTTGATGGTAATTTGCAAGTTAGAATTCACTGGCTTTATTCTCTCAGCAGTTTAATGTATGACAACTTACTTTGATACTTGATTAACCTTTAACAAGTTTAGAGTTAACATCATCAATGATTTTGTATTCCTGCACATTTCCAGGAATGGATGACCCAAACAACCCGTTAATCTCTAGAAAAGATGCCCTGAAGGATCAGAAAAGGATCAATTACCATAATGACTATCTCACAAATATATTAGCTGCAATCAAGTAAGCCTTATTATTATACATTTTCACTTCTAAATTAATTCCCAATCTTTCTGTTTGGTTTAACACTTAGCCTGGACCCTGGTGCAGAGAAGACGGGTGCAATGTTAAAGGTTACTTTGTCTGGTCTTTGCTGGATAACTGGGAGTGGGCAGCTGGATACACTTCGAGATTTGGACTTTATTTTGTGGATTACAATGACAAGCTAAAGAGATACCCCAAGGATTCAGTTCAGTGGTTTAAAAACTTTTTGGCTTCTGCTTAAAAGTGGATTTAGTGAAATATTTTAGATGCACAAGCAGATACAAGAAACTCAATTGCAACCAAATGATTTAGCTGGAAGCACAACACTGAATTGCAATGAGGTGATAGAATTACATACATGTTTTACTGTTCTAAAGTGAAAAGTTTCTCATTTGATTTGATGAATAAAAAGATGTCTGTCCATGTTATTTTTCAATTCTTTGTACAAAACAAAATCGATTCAAGGCCTTGTCTCTAGCTTTGATTCATTTATTGATGTACCATAGACAATTGTTTCAAAATAGTCACAAAATTAATGATTGAGATGCTACTTAATACTTCATCTATATCTTTTGTATTTGATATCTCATGCCACCATTCGCTATACTTCATTGCCATCTTTTTGGCCAAACATGCTGTTCCAAGTCGGTGCCAAAACTGACTCCAAAATGACACTAAACCGATGAACCAAACAGGCCCAAA
The DNA here is from genome assembly GCA_024138005.1 of Lumnitzera racemosa. Classification (NCBI taxonomy): domain Eukaryota; kingdom Viridiplantae; phylum Streptophyta; class Magnoliopsida; order Myrtales; family Combretaceae; genus Lumnitzera; species Lumnitzera racemosa. The sequence goes on along the minus strand of JAMXBC010000006.1, from coordinate 37,797,440 downwards.
AGTTTATATCAATAAATAGAAGTGGCTCTTGAGGGTTATATCCTTTTCTTTGGGTGTAATGAATAGAATATAAAAACAAAATCAACAAATCTTCCACAGTTAGCAGAACATGCCTATATTAATATCCATATGTGCTATCCTGCAAACTGTTTGTCTTCATAGGTTTCTCCAAAATTTTAATATGGTGCAACGTCATCTTACTGCATCACCTTACCGTTCGTGGTGGTAACTTGAAATGATAAGCTTGTCCTACCAACCGCATTGAAATCACTCAGTTTAACTTCACTTGTATCCATCCAGTTTTCGAGCCCTTTATCTTCACATCAGTGACATCACCAGCTTCTCTTACATTGTAGATTAGGATTACCATCCAATTAGTATTTCCCTTGATCTCAAATTTGATGCCTCCTGATTTAGTACAAGGAACTCATCCATGCATAATTGGGACTGCACCAGCTTCATACGTTGTGATTTTTCCAAACATGGGTTTTGACAAATCAAAATGCTTCCAGGAAGGTCACAGCGGCTTTAAGCCGATTTGTGTGACTTCGAGGGCATAGATTGACATCACATCAGTCACATGAATGATGTTGTCAAGAGACCATCTTGAAGGGTTTTGTCATTTAATTCAGAAACGGGCTCCACATGTGAGGCCATTACGGAAAAGAGCAACACTTAATGCTGTTGTTTCAAGGCCATATACTTTCTCATTTCTGTATCCTTGACCACAAGTTCCCTCTATATTTGAACATTTTCAAACGGTCAGTTTCAGCCTTGTAATCACAAGTAAAAATGAATTCATCATAGAAGTAAGATAACGATCGTGTGGAAATAAATGAACTTTTAGAGACTTTGGAGTTTGGAGCTCACTCCCGGATTGAGCGATCCATCCATTAAAGAAATTTATTGCAGAGTAGTGAAATCAGATTTTGAATTACTGACTCAGTCATGGTTCATGAGCACTGCATATCTCCAGAATACGTGGCATTTGCGGAGCTCCATCTACTTCACGAAGAATCTAGGATTGCCAAGGACCGAATTATAATAAGAGAATTTTCATCACGCATATGAAATTTTTTGAGCGATTAGCCCTTTTGTCCGTCGTGATTGAAACATATATAACTTAATACTTTTTGTCACTTCTCAGTAAAAATTGCTTAGCAATTGATATTGGAGCCAGTGCATGGAATTGGATCGTAAGCCGTATCTTTCTGAATTCTCGTTCTTGCAAATTTTGGAGTGGTAATGAATTAGCACATATTAAATGACATTTTAGCAACTTCCTTGTAACCTGGGATTCTTTGTTCACCTGCACATATGCATAGGATAGTAAGTGTTATTAGATCAACAAATATAATGCATTAAGCTAAAATTTGGAAGAAAGAATAGTCCTTATGGAGATATCTTTCCAAAATAATTCCATATCAAGGCCCTTTTGCTAGGGCTATTGTAGAAGGCTAAAACATTCTTACATTAAGTTAGGTTAGGCTCAAATTATAACTAGATCAATTACTTGGATTACGTCATGGGGCTAAATAATTAGGTCCGGGTTTTGAGATGACTTAAATAGATTTGACTTGAGAGGTTTGGAATATGAATCATTAAGATTAGCCAAACCATTATTAACCTTTTTCAATAAGTCATCGATTCAACAAATCCAAATACTTAGAGGCCTAAGAAAGAGTTGATTCATCACATCCACTCATCACCAATGCTATTTGACAGTAATCAAATTCTATAAACTCAAAATTTCTACTCATTACCCATAATTCAAAGCTTAGGAAAAACAAGATTTTATAGCTAAGCTTCTATCCTTAAGAATCAAACCAAATCTAGAAGATCATATTTCAAGTTATCCCCTCAAGAGTAGAGAATTCAACTTTTTAGAGCTCTTTTACCTATCACAAATACTTCCTCTTGCTAAGGTTGCTCATTCCTCCTCCTGACCTCTTTAAGTCATGAGCTATTATCTTAACATTACTCCTTAAAATTATGTGAAGCACAAGTATTACAGTCTCATATATAAAAGTATCATGGAATAAGTGTGATAATTAAATTCAAGAAATTTTCCCATCTGTTAGGTTAGTTTTTTGGGTTGGACTCTTCTCTTAAACTTAAGTTATAACACTTAATACTTTCGTTGAGAGGTTAACCATACGGAAAGGTCGACTTGGTAAAGGAGCAATCTAAAAGTGCTACTTAGTGAAATAAAGTGTCCCCTATCCAAAGTGAAAGCTACTCAAAGTTAATAGTCAAGAAAAGGCAAATGTAAGCGTTAACTTTCAAAGTAGCATGGATTGAGTGTGATACTTAAGTCTAAGGGGTTCTTTTACTTATCAAGTTAGTCTTTTGGGCTAGGTTCCTCCCTTAGACTTAAGTCATAACAACAAGACTCATACCATAAATACATATCAACATATACCATATCCAAATGGGTTAGAGCAAAGTGATGACAGAACAACGACACTTGCAAGGAAGAGATTTGTCGACCTAGTTGATGGCACCTTCTAGGAATAGGGAGCCAGCATTTAGATTGATTAATAGAATATGGCATTACTAGTGAACACCAAACAAGACAATGCAACATAAAAAGGGAATTTTTAAGTTGCATAGATGATGCAAACAATGTAGGAAATTATTAAGGCATTGGAGAAGCTCCTGGCGAAATTTATTGAATTCATTTGTTGGATAACTAATGGGTAATGAGAAGTTTCCTTGCAAAGCCTCTTCATTGCTATACAACAAAGTGCTACCTATTCTATTCAACTAAATAATCCTTCTACTATTAATAAAGATGCCAATGTTGGGGATCATGGCTAGACAAAACTAGCACCCAAGGCAAAGAATGTAAGAGTTTAACAAGATGGCTCTTCCACCTCTCATGTTTCCCTTTACAACATGCCTTGTAGATATACTAACCACCCTAATTTTACTTTGGTTGCACCTTCTATGGTTACAATGTCTACTCCAAGATCTCTATTCATCGTAAAAGGAGACTTAGAGATTTAATTGAGAGATATACATATTAGATAAAGTTTTCCTTTTTCAATGAATAAATATACTTCTTAAATCTTTTCTCTAAAGAACATGTGAACTTTCACTTCTCAACTCTAATTTTTCTATCGCAATCTTTACTATGATTACGATAAAATACTTATATATACTATTATAAAATTAAATATCTAACAAATTTCTAAAACTTATTTAACATTTATTTAGTTTTACAGAAAAACCAGATAAAACTTGTCTTTTCAATAAATAAATATACTTATTAAACCTTTTTCTCTTAAAAATACACGAAGTTTCACTTCTCAACACTTGTTTTCCTATAAACATCTTTACTATGATTATGATAAAGTACAAAGAAAGACAACTTATCTCAACATTACACTTGAAAGTAAAACAAGTTAGATACAAATCAAATGGTTTTTCAAATTCTAGATATCAAATGAAAACAAACAAAACAAATGTAAGATACATCTAAGATGTAAGAAAATAATAAAGAAAGAAAAGAAGATAATCCTAAGGACCATAATAACTAATATTGATAGGAATCCAATCTCTTAACTAATCACCCAAGCCAGTATTCACAAACTTTAGTCCTTCACAAGGAGAATCCCATCTAATTAACCAACTAAGGACTAAGTTACCATTCTACAAACCTACGAGCTATATCATTTGCCAACTCACGATAGTCCTATGACTATCATGTGCATTGAGGAAGAATTCAATGGTCCGACCTTAAATAATTTACTGAACCATCTCTAAGGGTACGAATGGCATTAACTAACCTAGTTATGGGGTCTAACCTATTTACTTCAACCTTTATGTAGCCCATATACAAGCTATTTAATAGCCATCCTTATCCCTTAGGTCAGTTCAGTACAATTTTTTCTTCGTTAACTAGAAGTATCACTAATCCTACATCAACACATATCACTAACAATTGATAGTAACAAGATTCAAGATTATTCCTTTTGCTCTTTTTTTTACCACTTTACCCTTTCAGGATAGTATTACAATTTTATAAATTACTCTTTTGATTTGTATTACTTTATTTTTCCTATTTTATCCTTTAATCTAGTGAACTTGCTATAAGTAGTCCATTGTTATGTAAGTCATTGTTTATCTATATACTCTTTGTTTTCTTATGAGTTTTTTCTCCTAAGCTATCTTCTCTTATCAACCCTCAACAAAGGTTATAATGAGAAAACCTTAATCTTCTTCCTGGTGAGTCAAATCCAAGTAAAGATTAGGTTGTACTTTGTTTTAGTAGTGCATAATGCCCACTTGAGGAGCTCGCTTTAGCTAAAACTCTACTTAAACCCATCACTGTTTCTTCCATATTTTGAAAGACCCGCCCCTATTCAATTCTTGAGATTGATGTCCTTGTAATTCTTCCTTCTAGGCACATCATCTTATTTCAATATCAAAGCAAAGGTTATGGTAAGGGAAGTGTCGTGTCTGCAAGTTGTAGTTAGTGCATGTTGTTATGTATATTCATGAAGATTATTGGTGTATAGTGTTTTGATTATTGGAGCATTATGTCATTAAGAGTACTCTTGAGTATTGTTGGTTTTCTGAGCTCTATATTGTTTGCAAGGACTACAATTGAAGTATTGTGAGAGAATTTTAAATCCAAGTGTTCGTGGAGGTGTAAAAAATAATGAAAGTTATGCTCTTAAGGGCAAAAGGAATGTTAACCTAAATCCCTAGATCTACAGACAAGTGGCTACAAGAGCTAACCACTATAGTAGCTAATGTAGTAGTCAAAATGGAAGGATTAATGTAGAACTAACCACTTAATGCTTTCTAGGAGTATGAACGAGCTAATCTAGGTAAAGAGAGAATGCATGCAAGATAAGTAAGGGGTAAACTTACCTTAGAATGATCAAAATGGTAAAGGATTTTAGAAAGATAAGGGATCCTAAAGGTGAGTTGAGTCAGAGGAAATCGACAAAGAAGTGGGAGATGACTTTTATTAGTATGGTATAAGGAAGGTACAAGCTCTTAGAGGATTGAAGACTGTTAAAATGTGGATGCCCTTATCTGCAGGCACTATAAATGCAGATGACTACTTGGATTAAGAAGATGAAGTAAATAAGTTGTTTAAAGGCCAAGACTATGATGAGACAACAAAGGTCTAACTAACTACCCTAAAGTTTTCTAGGTATGTGGCTCTATGGTGGAAGAATTTATTTGAATGCCAGGAAAAGAAACAATGAATATAAGATTAGGTTGTAGATCTTGATGAAATGAATATTGAGGAGAAGATCTATTCCTAAATACTACACACAAGAGGTCTTTAAGAAGTTTTAGACCTTAAGGTAAGGAGAGATGTATATAGATGATTATATTAAAGAATTTTAGATGTTAATGATCTAATGTGAAGTAGAAGAGCCAAGGATAATACTATAGCTTGGTTTATATCCAGACTAAAATATTAAATTGTATATGGTTGAGTTACAATATTTGAACACTTTAGATGATTCAATTCAGATGGATGTAATAACCTGAATAGAGCAGCAATATTAAGGCTAGCACCACTAAGCTAGCCTATTAAGATATAACTTAAGGGAGATTAAGAAAGAGACTAATGTGGTTCAAATGCGGAGAGGAATGGGCATAGAAAAAACCAACATAGAAAGGATATTGTTAGGGCTAACAATTCATGTTACTATATCATGACCCATTTTTGTATTCAAATGGGTTTGTATTTAGAAAACCTCAACTACTGACATGATTTCATAAACCGTGTATGAAAACCTAAACCTGTAACTCGATTTCAACTACTGACATGATTTCATAAACATGTCTCATATATGATTTAAACCCATTTATCAATTAAAAAGTTATGAATAAATTTATAAAACACTTACAAATACAAAAGGAAAAGAGTGATAATAATATTTAAATTCTACAAAGATAAATGAAATAAGATCTTGATACTTAATATAGAATTATAACAAAGACAAAAGTCTTAGGGAAGTAAAGTCTCGTAAAATATAGGAAATCCAAAAATTTAAGTTATACAACATTAGTAAACTAAGCATAACCATTACCTAAATGGATGTTACTGCCAACATCCATTTCCAAATTCATCACATTATTTGTCAGTTCTTCAATCGAGACAATTAAAGAATTTACATATAAATTCGTAGCTCTTTACTTATTTAAACTACGATACAATAAGAATAATATACAATTAGAAGTAGTGACTCTTATACCTTTAACTATGATCCCTAACTTCAAAAGCAGAAATTTATGCAACAAAATATAAATATAAATGAATATATAACATACCTCATGTTTAGGGGGACACAAATTTAAATGAATCATACACATATTCATTTAAATTACATTGTATCAAGTTCAGGTCTCCCAAGTTAGATCCCAAATTGCTAGCCTTAGATGTTGTAATTGGCCCCGATCAAAGGAAGGGAATAGGACAAAGTTTAAGTCAAAAGATAAGCTAGATTGAGTGCTTTAGATGTCTTGACTTTAGGCATATTGATTCTGAATATCTAAACAAAAGAATAATGATCTTGAAGGGAGAAGAGCTTAGCTTAAGATCGATAATCTTAATGAAGAAGAAGATGAGGAGAGAAAGAGAATTTGGAGAAGGGCTTAAAGGAATACCCTGATGATGATGATGCTGTAGTTTATATTGAGTAGAATAATTAAGCATGGTTTTAAAGATGGTGTTGAGCACAGCATTACTGGAAGAAAGTGAGCAGAGAGAGAATTGATTCTATATCGAATATAAGATGTATAGACACCTCATTTTTGCCTATTTTTTTAGTAGTTTTATTAAGCTAGAAATATATAAAAAAAAACAATAATATAAAAAATGAAAATAATAAATTAATTAATTAATTAAAATTGAAAATAATAATAAAAATCAAATCGAGTCCTATCGAGTTGAGTTATTTAAGGTTGAATTAGATAATGGTGAGCAATCAATTTAATGAATTTTAAATCGTTATAGAATTAAGCTTCATTAAAATATTTTAATCTAGTCCGATATAAATTAAATTCTTTTTATCTAAATTATATTGCGTTATAATAGATTTAGGATTTATTAAATGAATTATTGGGCTAAATCAAATTAGACTGAATTGGGCTTGGAAAATAGAAAGCCTAAATTAACTTAAGGTTTCTAGAAACTAGGTCAAATCTTCAAAGGATCTAAATCGTATCTTCTTAGAATCTAAATCTTATCTTCTGTATCTAAGTTTATTGTCATATATTTTGATGCGAAAGATTCAGCAATATGAATTATAAATAGTGAGTCAGCGATGATGTTTGATACGTTTTTACAATTACACACCCTTTATAGTCATAAAAACACAAGTCAACAGCCATGAATTGCACGAAATCTACACATATCCATCGACAGCCTACTCCAGCTCAATCCCAAAATAGCGACCCAACCCGACGACAATCCCATCTACGCAAGTGTGATAGTAGCAGCACGTATATAGCCTAGCAAATCCATGCCCAACACCATCAATGATCCAAACATTACTAAAATGAATACTGTTGGTCATTCACACCAATGCAAGTTTCATCAATCGAATCATCATCAATCTCCAATTTCCTATTTGACTCGTCGACTGTAGCACACTGTGAGAAGTCAACCTGATGACCATGGTTGTTTTCTACCCAAGATCTAATTGTAATATGTAAGTACCCAGATTCGACCCCTTATTATTGGATAGGTATCTAGTTTTTAATTTAGTTTCATTAATATTTTATTTTTTATATTTGTTAACATGATTAGGATAGCGACTAATATGATTTTTTTTTTAAGTTTTGGCATTAATTTTCATTAGTCAGTTTTTTTGGCATGTTAGCATTTTTTAAATATATATACATATATATAATATTGTATTTTTTTTTTTTGCATGATTAGTGTGATTTCATGGAATTGGTACTAATATGGGTATCTGCAGGGTTGGATATTAATTGCTTTTTCTAATTGGTTATTTTTAGTATATTTGATTAGATGTTGCATTTTTAGGAAAATTTATTAATTTTGGCACGTATTGCATTTTTTAGTAAATTTTCATAAAAAAGGCATTTTTACGGTTTTTTTTTAGATTTTTTTTATCACTTAATTAAATTTTCATAAAAATTAAAAAATTTTACTAGGTATCTTTTTCATAGTTTAGGCTTATTATTCATAGTTAGGTATCTTTTGTATGATTTAGGCATGTTATCTATAGTTTAGGTATTTTTTTCATAATCTAAGCATTTTTCCCATGATCTAAGTATCTTATCCATAGTTTATGTATTTTTTTATAGATTTCATAGTTAAACATCTTTTCCATAATTTTGCCATCTTTTCTATTGTTAGGCATAAGCTTTTTTTTTTTTCATGGTTTGGTCCACTTTCTATGGTTTAGGCTTATTGTCGATAGTAATTGTATTTTTTTCATAAAACAGTATATTTTTCATGATAATTGTATATTACCATAATTTCATAAAAGCAACATCTTTTATTTATTTCTTTATTTATTTTTTCCTCATTTAGGTGCTTTAGGATTTTTTTTTTTTTAAATTTTTGTCACATAGCAATTTTTCCAAAAAATAAAAAATACTGACTTGGTGTCTTTTTAAAAATTGAGTCTTTAGTTTTTTTTTTTAATTAGGAATACAAATTATTTTTTTTAGGATTTTTCTTAATAAAAAATAAATGGGTTAAAAAAGGTAAATTTAGCTCAATTTTCAAATTAAAAAAGATCAACCTACTAAATCTTTTTTATAAAAAAAAAAAACTATATCGGTTTGATCTCGACTAGCAAGTACGTAAGCATTTTTGAGGCAACTATATAAAAAAAAAAACTTTTTTTTCTTTTACTTAGAAATTCATAATAAAAAAATAATAAAAATTCATTTTATTTATATTCTATACAACTTTACATATCTTAGTATTTTTAGAAAAAATTATAAAAATAAAGCCAGTTAATTGATTTTTTTTTTATATGGTAACTTAGTCTTAACAGGTTAACTCTCAAACTTAGTTTTTCTAATTATTTTTCTAAAAATTATTTTCTTTGAAAATACGTGGATCAGCACTAAATTAGAGTTTTTCCACCTGAAAACCCTAATTTCATTTTTTTACCAGTTGAACTGATTGACAACTCTAATTTTTTTTTTAAAAAAAAATATTTTTTAAAGAAAAATATTTTCTTAATTTTTTGTCAAGTAATTTGTATTAAATAAGCTGAGCTTAATATAAATTAAATTAAGAAAAACTAAAATAGGGCTTGACAGAATTGGCAGCTCAATAAAATTGGTGACTCCATTAGGAAAGCTTAGTAGGCTAGCTATATAAAAAATAAAAAATTAATTAACGTGGTTTATTTTTTATGTATATTGTAATATAGTTATATTAATTGGTTTTTAGTGACGCAAACCATAAGGAAAAACCCAGCTCAATGGGCCCGTATTAAGGATTTGAGGGGTTTTATTTATCAACAATCATTTGCATGTTTAAACGTAGTCAGACTTGAGCCACCTTAGGAACTTAGGATGGGTTTTTATTGTGTAATTCTCAAGTTGCTAGGGTTTTTACCCCCGCCTGGCAGTAATAAACTATCTTACTTAAGTTTCAATATAACCCACCAAGTTCTTCTCCAGAAATCCTTGAAACTATAGAGCTTAAGACCCATAGATTCTACCCTCTTACATCATTATAAAATAAAAAAGGGTTAGTAATTTTCAAATCATAGGAGTTAGAAAAGAATTATTATAACCTACGACTAATTGGCCCTTTTTTTTTCAAAATTTAATGTATACATACATATATATATATATAGATAAGTGCATATGGGCCTTATTTAAAAAAAATTTAGAAATTCATACACTTATATACATAAGTTTACATAAATATTGACCACGGGTTTATAATAATTCTATTCCTATATTTTATTAGTGAACAACCCTATTGCATTGCACACTTATATAATATATTGCATCACATTTATTTTATATGCCATCTTGTATAATACATGTAAGTCTTGTAAATTTTGTTTTAATTCATAAGTAATAGGTTATGTAACATAAGATTTAATATAGAAGGCTTAAAATCATCAGTATTCTCCTTATACCATAATGTACCAATGTTAAAAAAAAAAAAAAAAAAAAGAAGAAGAAGAAGAAGAAGAAAGAAAAAAATTCAATATTAACTTATAATTTTTTTTTCATGTAATTATTAAAATTAACTATGATAAAGATTATTATAATTTTTTTAAGACTTTCCAAATTTTTTTTTAAAAAAAGAAGAAATTTCAAAAGATATTTTATGATGAAAAGAACCAATTTCATGATAATTTTTTATTTAGTCGATTTCTATTGTAATATCCCACATGTACCATACTGTTAGGAACTAACAAAATAAAAAAAAATCAAAAAGACAAAAAAGATTTAATCATCAAATTTCCATTGTAAATTATTTCTCATGTCAAAGTCATTAATCTTGTAAACGTCTAAATTCTCGTTCTTCGTATTTATCTATTAAGTTGTTACGTTCCCGATAGAGCTTTCTCTATGAGTCGTCACTCTTATGTCATCTTTTAATGAGTCTCTTATTGTAGAATAATTTCTATTTCTCTATATCATCCTTGTAATTTAATCATCTTATGTCCTTAGTCATCAATCCCAATGTTTTTAATTGTTTCTTAACTTTAGTTTCATCGATGTCAGTATTAGGCTTCTATAACATAAAATTAACATTGATTTTTTCAATAAAATTTTCGAAAAAAAAAAAGAAAATAATGGTTTTCAAAAATAAAAAATTGATTTTTTTTTTTAAAAGAGAGGGGATATAGTGTTGTTAACAAGAAGGGATTTTAGCAGAATTTGAAAGACTACTTCTTAAGTGATCAAGACCAACTAAAAGCCTATGGTCACTCGTTATCAAAACCAAGCCTAAGAGTTTACTGACATATCATCTAAAGTAGACGAATCTAAAAAGCTGCAGGTTCATGACCCCACTATCAACATGATACAAGGATTAGAAAAAATGTTAGAAACAAATTTAAATAGTTAATTTCAGAGGGAATGTTACTGTCAAGGTCTGGAAAAAAGAGTTGCAACTCTAGAAGAAAGGTTAGTGATATTAAAAGAAAGGCTTATGAATACAGCAGTAGCAATGGGTTACGTACTTAAGTAGCTCAAAAACCTATATCCTAATATGGATAGGACATCATAACCTAAGCATGAAGATGATTCAAGAAAAGAGAAGTCAAAAGCGAATGTGCCAATTAGTAAAGCCTAGAATCAAGATAAGCCCATCCACAATAAGAGGGTGTGACTTACACAATTTAAAATTCTAATGGCTCAAGTGTTTAAGCAATTGAGTGATGTAGGACTACTGCATGTGAAAACCTAACAAAAAAATAGAAGCCAAAAGATCATAACCCCAACGAATGGTGTAAATATCATGTAGGTTATGTAAGGCATACCATAAAAGACTGCTAGAAACTAAAGTATAAGGTGCAAGATTTGATTGATGCCAAGGTTATCTAACCAAATTTTCTAAAGACTGATGAGTCTATGAGTAGTGGTATCCCTAACCTAAAGGTATCAAATAGACAACCTCCAATATTAAGTATTGAGAGTTTACTACTATCATCCAACCAGGTGGCTTACCATTTGAAGCAATTGAACATATCTCTATAAGATCAATTAAACTAAATGGGCCAAGTTCAAAGAAGTGATAGAAATGGGGGAAAGAAGTGAAAAGAGTTTTAGTTCCTGTATTCAATTCTTTTAAAAATAATCTTTCACTTTGGAGATAAGATTTATTTGAATAAAGTGTTTTTTCTTGTGCATTTTGTTTTTCTATGATGCGCACTTAGCTAAGCTTGGCAAAGGCATGTCATTAGCCCTTCATTAATGAAATACTTCATGCAAGACTTGGAACAAGCGAAAATGGATAAAGTAAATGTGAACTTGGACCTTAAAAACTTTCACTTAAGGGAATAGTGACACATTACTTAAAAGGTTTAGGATGAAATTAGGCAAACCATGTTTTAAACACTAACCTTAAACACACATGAGAGAGGAGTGTCATAATGTAAGTACTTAAGCTCATTCCTCAAAGGAGGTATGTCTAGAACTTGGTACATGTATCAAAATGATGTTAGGTATTCATTTCATCATCCTTAAACACAATTATCCATTGTAAACCCATTTAAAGCCTTTTAGGGATTTCTCTTAAAGTTGGCTCTGCTAAGAACTACCCTACACTAGAGCAATTAGAAGGTTAAGGTCATTAATCTAGAGAAAAGGAGTAGACTAACTTGTGCTTACTTTAGTCATGCTAATTCATAAGCAAATATTGTTATAGATGATTCAATTTCTTTAGGATGAAGAATAGTTTCAAATCATATACATCTCACTTAAGGCTATGGACTTTCTTAAACAATTCATGCTATATACACTTCTCTTAAACTTATACTCTTTTAACCTATGGTTTTAAGGTTTTGAATCCCATCAAGTGAAAACTCAGCACTAAAAGGTGATCACCTCGATAAAAAAAAAAAAACAAAAGAAAAAAAAAAGGGAGAGAAATAGAAAAGAAAAAAAAAGGAGAAAAAAGGAAGAAAAAAGAGAAAAAAGATTGAAAATAAGCAAGGTAATCACCTTCAAAGCATGAGTCAAATTGCCAATAAGCTTGAAGTCCGAACTTGTAATGGTATCCAAAATTTGAACACTTTAAATTCCCAAGCTTAAAAGCAAAGCCTTCACTTTATGATCCCATCCATTATACCACCCTTGATGAGACTCTTTTGACTAAAGAAATGGAATTATCTTAAGCAAAACTTACTTATGAAACTGGGGTAAGCCCATGTTTTGTTTCTCCTAGGTTCTTAGCTTGTAAACCCAAGACAAATGATATATAATTTCCTTAAAATTGGCCAAAATACATCGATATCCATTTGCTCAAACTAATGACCAAAAGCCTTACATTATAAACGTAAAAAAGACCTAATTGATTAACCAAAGTATACCACTTACAAGATAGGCTATAATTTTTGGAATTAATGCTAAGAGTAAAAATAAACCTATGAGAGTGCAAGAAAGTTCAATTTGACTAAACATTCCAAGTAATGATATCTATCTCCTTAATGGAAAATTCAAGAGTTGAGTACTTTCTCAAAAATATGAATGGTCATTTATCCTAAGTTTGAAATCAGTACTTCTAAACAAGTTCAGAGATCATGAATTATGCTCTAAAAAACAAGACTAAAAGAACGAGTGACCAACGGGCAAAGAGCGAGCCAACCCCCTATTTGTGATCTTTAGAGTTTTTGAAACTTTCTTAATTATTAGCAACACAATTTTCCATCAAAGAGTGTTTTTTATTTATTTATTTATTTCTTGAAAAACCTTCCTAAAAGAGAAATGGAACCTTTTTCAAAAATTGTCAACAGAGATTTCTTAAAGAGAAAAAGTCAATATTTTCAAAGAATCATCAAAATCCCTTAAACTCAAGTCTTAGATCATTTGTCAAAACTCATTAAAGTCCTTGAAATTCATGGATCGCTTGCTCAAAGGAGTGTTTTCCTATCTTTTGTTGGGTTGCTTGCTCAGTGAAGTATCATCCAATCCTTTCTAGGATCGCCTGCTCAAAAGAGTAACGTCCTATCTTTGGTTAGGATTGCTTACTCAAAGGAGCACTATCGTATTCCATAATTAGATCGCCTGCTTGCTTTGCTTAAATGAGCTTTGTCCTATCCTTAATTAGGTCGCTTGCTCAATGGAGCACCATCCAATCCTTTCTAGGATCTCCTGCTCAAAGGAGCGTTGTCCTCTCTTTTGCTTGAATCACTTGCTCAAAGGAATGCTGTCTTGTTCTTTAGTTGGATCGCCTGCTCATAAGAGCACCATCCAGTTTTTTTTAGGATCACTTACTCAAAGGGGCACTATCTATTCCTTTTTAGATCGCTTGCTCAAAAAAACGCCGTCCTATTCAGTTCTTTGTTAGGATCGCTTACTCATAGGAGCATTATCTTATCTATATCTTATTGGATCGCTTGCTCAAAAAGAGTGTTGTCCTATTTTCTTCCTTTTTAGATCGCTTACTCAAAGGAGCACCAGTCAGTTATTTAAAAGATCACTTACTCATGAGACCGCTATTTCATTTTATCATCTTATCTTCAAAAGATCTATCTTTTTTAGCAACTCATCTTAAAAGAGATATATCATCTTCGATTATCCACTAAATCAAAAGAAGGTTTTTGGAAATATCGAATAAATTTATCCTCTTTGGATTATCTACCAAATCAAAACAAGTTTTTTTTTTTTAAATCTTGAAGAGATCTATCCTTTTCGGATTATCCACTAAATCAAAACAAGCTCTTTTTTGAAATCTCGAAGAAATCTATTCTTTTCAGTTTATCCATCAAGTTAAAGCAATTTTTTTTTTTTTAATCTCTAAGAGATCTATCCCCCTTCAAATGATCTATGAAATCAAAACAAGTTTTTTTTTTTTTTAAAATCTCAAATAGATCTATTCTTTTCAAATCTTCTACTAAACCAAAATAAGTTTTTTTTTTTTATTTTGAAATCTCGAAGAGATCTATTATTTTCAGATCATCCACTAAACCGAAACAAGTTTTTTTGAAAGCTCAAAGAGATCTATCCTATTTGGATTATCCACCAAACCAAAACAAGTTAATTAGGCCCCCTTAAAACTTTTGCCATATCCTTCTAAGATAAGTAACCCAAATCTTTAACCCTATCCTTTCATGATAAGCCCCTTATCTTTTAACCTATTCTTTTGAGAAGGGTATTCGTTTGCCCCACCCTTTTCAAGATGGGCTATTATCCTTTATATCAACCTTTCAAGTTAGTATCTTTATTTAAGATAAAACACAGTTTAGCTTATCAGTTCAAAATAGGGTTTAGCAAAAATAGGCATCTCTATTGTCTTTGTCGTAAAGTTCTAATCGAACTTTACTATAAAGAGGAGCAGCTATAAATACCTCATTTTTGCCTAATTTTTTAATAGTTTTACTGAGCCAGAAATATAAAAAATGAAAATAATAAATAAATGAAAATTAAAAAAATAATAATAACAATAAAAATCGAGTTAAGTTGTATCGAGATGAGTTAAGTTGAGTTGTTTAGGGTCGAATTGGATAACGGTGAGCGATCAATTTAATAAATTTTAACTTGTTAAAATTTTGGGCTTCATTAAAATATTTTAATCCAATTCGATATAAATTAGATTTTTTTTTATCTAGATTGAGCTATAATAGATTTAAGATTTATTGAGTGAATTATTGGATTGAATCGGGTTTGTAAAATAAAAAGTCCAAATTAAGCTAGAGTTAACTAAGTCAAATCTTCAAAGGATCTAAATCATATCTTCGTATCTGAGTTTATTATCATACAGTGGTGACATTTGACACATTTTTACAATTGCATACACCCCCCCAACAATCACAAAAACACAAGTTCACATCCACGCGTTGCATGAAATCCCCACATATCCATCGACAGCCCACTCCAACTCATTCCCAAAATAGTGACCCAACCCAACGGCAATCCTATCCATGCAAGCGCAACAATAGCAACACATACATAGCCTAGCGAATTTATGTCCGACACCACCAACGATCTAAATGTTACTAAAATGAATACTATTGGCCATTCACACCAAGGCAAACTTCATCAATCGAATCATCATCGATCTCTAATTTCTTGTTTGATTTGTTGACCATAATACGCTGTAAGAAGTTACTCTGATGGCCATGGTTGTTTTCTACCTAAGATTTAATTACAATATGTAAGTACCTGATCCAACCGTCTTATTATTGGATAGGTATCTAGTTTTTAATTTAGTTTCATTAATCTTTTATTTTTTGTATTTGTTAACATGATTAGGATAGTGATTAACATGATCTTTTTATAAGCTTTGGCATTAATTTTCATTAGTCAGTTAATTGGCATGTTAGCATTTTTTAATATATATATATATATATATAATATTGCATTTTTTTCGCATGATTAGTGTGATTTTATGGAATTGGTGCTAACATGAGTATTTACAGGGTTAGATATTGATTGCTTTTTCTAATTGGTTATTTTTAATATATCTGATTAGGTGTTGCATTTTTAGGAAAATTTACTAATTTTAACACGTTTGCATGTTTTTGTAAATTTTCATAAAAAGGGTATTCTTAGGGTTTTTTTTTAGATTTTTTTTTATTACTTAATTAGATTTTCATAAAAAATAAAAATCTTTACTAGGCATATTTTTCATAGTTTAGACTTCTTTTCTATGATTTAGGTGTCTTATCCATAGTTAGATATCTTTTTCATGATCTAAGCATCTTTTCCATCATCTAGACATCTCATCCATAATTTAGGTATTTTTTCCATAATTTAAGTATATTTTCCATGATCTAGGTATTTTTTCCATAGTTTATGTATCTTTTCCATAATTAAGCATATTTTCCATAATTCTAACATCTTTTCTATTATTAAACATCTTATCCATAGTTTAAATATTTTTTCCATAGTTTAGGTTTATTTTCTATGGTTAGGCATATTGTCAATAGTAATTGCATTTTTTTCATAAAATAGCACGTTTTTCATGATAATTGCATATTAGCATAGTTTCATAAAAGTTGCATCTTTTATTTATTTCTTTCCCATTTAGGTACTTTAGGATTTTATTTTTAAGTTTTGTCACATTATAGTTTTTCCAAAAAAATAAAAAAATACTAACTTGGTGTCTTTTAAAAAATTAAGTCTTTAGTTTTTTTTTTAATTGGGAATAAAAACTTTTTTTTTAGGATTTTTCTTAATAAAAAATAAATTGATTAAAAAACGTAAACTTGACCCAATTTTCAAATTAAAAAAGATCAACTTACTAAATCTTTTCTAAAAAAAAAAGAACCACATCAGTTTGATCTTGACTAGTAGATACATAAGTACGTACTTTCGAGACAACAGTATAAAAATTAAAAAAAAATTTCTTTTTTTTTTTCATTTTTCTTAGAAATTCATAATAAACAAATAATAAAAATTCATTTTATTCATATTTTGTATATCTTTACATATCTTAGTATTTTTATAAAAACTTATAAAAATAAAGCCTGTTAATTGATTTATTTTATTTTTATATAATAATTTAATCTTAATAGGTTAGCCCCCAAACTTTGTTTTTCTAGTTGTTTCTCTAAAAAATATTTTCTTAAAAAATACACATATCAGTTGCTAAATTACAGTTTTCCTGCCCAAAAACTCTATTTTTTTTTTTTTTACCAATTGAATTGATTAGAGACTCCTTTTTTTTTTTTTGAAAAACCGTTTCCTTAATTTTATGTTGAACAATCTATATTAAGCGGAATGAATTTAATATAGATTAAATTAAGGAAAACCGAAATAGAGTTTGATAAGATGAAAAGAAATTCATGTGCTTTAATCATTAATGGTGGGAGCTGCATCCCTATTGAACTAACTGAAACTGTTAATCATCAAGCATCGTCGACTTTAGAAGTTACATTGGTCAAGGAGCCTTGCATACTATAGAGCAAGTGCAAGTGTCAATGCCAATTATAGGGAATAGATACCAAGATGAGGTCTTATGCGACATGTTGAATTATGCTTCATAGATACTACTCGACTGATATTGAATGTTCAATCGTTGAGTATTATATCATGGATATTGCAACACTTATGCATGCTAAAAGGATGACAAGAAAGTTACCCTACATTTTATGATACCCGGAGAAGTATACGAGACTCAAACTTAGATCGCTGAGCTCAAATGAAGACAATATATGGAAGGATAAACTAAAGCAAGTTGTAAGCATTAGCAAACCAATATACTTAATCTTAATTAAGAAGTTGATGAAAGTAATTGACCTAGATTCAATACCTAGCTAGTTGGAAGAACTATTAAAGGAATTCCAAGAATTATTTTTCTAGGAGCTACCAAATTGGTTACCTCCATTATAAGGGATTGAACACAACATTGACTTGCAGCTATGTACTGCTTTATCCAACTGACTTGTCTATAGCATGAACCAAAAGGAAGTTAAGGAACTAAAATGTCAAGACAACAACCTAATTGAGAAAGGGTATCGTGGAGCTTGGATTTTTGTTTTCAATTTCCTTAACCCGATTAGTATTAAACTTTAACTCATTTAATATTAACTCTTGATTAAAAATTAAGAAAAATTTAGTTTTTCTTAAAAAATTGAAAAATTTGAAGTTACTACCCAACTGAGTTCGGGAAAAAAGTTGAATTAGAATCAATTGAGTAAATTGATTTTAACTTAGCAACTAATTTGTAAGAAAATGATTTTTGAAAAACAAGAGATTTTTATGTTCAGCGGCTAACCTATTAAACTCAGATATGTGCCACTTTTATCATTCCAAAATTAAGTTTCTTTTTGCAAAATAACTTTCCAATTCATATTTACAAGCAAACCAATAAATAAGACCGTATCTACTTACAAAAAATGAAGAAATGTGAAAATCATTTGGAAAAGGGAAAAATAAATTTTTCATATATTTTAAATTGCCTCGTAATTGCATACAAGTGCCTATATATCCATTATTCGGGATCATACTTTTGTAGCTTATTTTATAAAACTTTTAATATGTTGGTCTCTTTTAATATGAAAATAGTCGAATTTAAGTTTTTTGTCAATTTATTTTTCTTTAGGAAAAATTCTAAAGGGGTCTTACTCTTTTTAAGTGTTTACTTATTTGAAAAATTCTAAAGGAATCCTAACTTTTGAAAAATTCTAAGTGCTAAACTATTTCACATTTCTTCATTTATTTATTTTTGTTAAAAAAAAAAAAGAAAAATAGAAGGCTTTGTAAAAAAGGGGACAAAAGAAAAAGTTCAAATAAATTGAAGAAACCTTTTTATCATTATTCATCATTTTTTTTTTTGTGTTTCATTTTCATTTCTTTTATTATCTTTTTTTCTTTTGGTTTCCTTTTATAAAATTTAAAAAAAAAAGCAAAAGGAAAAGAGGAAAAAAAAAAGAAACAAGAAATACAAAAGAAAGAGGGGCCAAACCAAGAATTGAGCGCAGGTTAGATAGGGGTCAAATGCAGGTCAAAGACTGTTCAAATCCAATTTTACAGCTTAGATCAAGAGCTTATATTCAAGCTATGTCTGGGTCAAGCAAAGTAGCAACTGAGGGACATGAATCAAGTGACTATAGTGAGAATTTTGAAGGGGAAAAACGATTTTCATGGGGTTCTCATTAGTAAAACTTTGATTGGTGATAATGTTATGATGTTTGATGGTATATTTGATGGTGGTGGAAAGTGGTTAGTTTGGGTGGTTGTGCACAATTGTGGTGGCGTTTGCTACAATGCGAGATGGGGTCAGGTCTTATGTTTTCAAGTGTAGGGAATTCGGCCATGTGGTTATTTTGGTTTAGGGAGTGGTGGTTCATGGTGTTTCACGAAAAGAGTGGGCGGCGATTAGGGTTTTGGTGGTGGCAATTGGTTCTCCTATTGCGAGGCACAACCAAGAGAGATAGGAGAGCTTAGTACTTGGGGAAAGTTTTAGTGGCAGTGGCTCAAGCATGATTGCTCGAAAAGCTTCAAGCTTAAGCGACATCTAGAGAGAGAGAGAAAGGAAGTTAGAAGTTATGATTTTAGTGGATTTAAGGGATGAATAATGATGGGAATCAAAGATTGGACCCTTAATTATACTTTTTCAAACTTGATTTTGATTGTAAAGTCTAAAAATGAATCAATTTACAATCTTCAAATTAATGGGTATTTGATGAACATAAATGTGGATTTATTGTAATCTACGTTAATTTGGATGAAATGAATGGTCAAATTGTAGTTAAGGATCTTCCATCTTACTAAAAATGCTTAGAAACAAGTTTGATTTTTACTAGAAATGAGCATAATTGATCAAATCGACTTAAAGCAATATCTGCATAACAATTTTTTTTTTCCAAATTTTAAGCCTCATTTCGATCCTCCGAATGATTGTACAAGGACAAATTCTTGGGCTTTATTTAGAGTATCCTAAGTATATTTCGCGAATTCACCATTAATTTGGTGAAATCACGAAGAAAAAGGAATTAAAAAGGCCTTGAAAGTGGACACCCACATGCATTCCTAGCAAGAAAGGTAAGGAAAGAGTAAAAAGTAATGGAAAATGGGTACGTTTGGCCATAGGAGCTGAATCCAAGTCATTCATAGTATAAATCAAAGTGCTTCACCAAATGGGTTGTTAGCCCCGTATCCTGCTTATTTTACAACCTAAAAGCATATATTAACTAAACTTATGTAGCTTATAATTGAATACTCAACTTTGTCCAAGCCTAAACAACCCCAAAATTGACCATTATTATTTCTAAATTTATTTTACCTTATTCAAAATTGACTATTACTTCCTAATAATCTACTTTATCCTAATTTAACTATTATTCTAATAATTATCCCTATTTACTAAAAAAATCACATTCCTTATGTGTGTGTGTATATATATATATATATATATGACACTTTTTGAATTTTTTTTGTATTTTTTAATTTTCTAATATTTTTTTTTAATTTCAATAAAGACCCTTTTGCTTTATTTAAAAAAAAAAAATCTTAAAAATTATAAGAGACAAAAATGAGGTATCTATAGGTATATAAGGGTGAGCACAAGGGCATATGTTATGCCCATATTGTTAGTATCCAAGAAAGATAACTCTTGGCAGATGTGTATTAATAATTGAGCTATTAGTTGCATTACCATTAAGTATAGATATATGATCCTTATACTAGATTATATGTTGGATGAGCTACATAGAGTTTGGATATTTTCTAAGATTGATTTGAAAATTAGCTATCACTTGATCCGCATGTAACTACGCAATAAATGTAAGATAGTCTTCTAGATACGTTAGAAACTACGGACTATCATGCCTTTTAGGCTAACCAATGCGCTAGCATGTTTATAAGGCTCATATATCATTTCATGTGCAACTTGTTATGCAAATGCATAGTGATCTACTTTGGTGACGTTCTAGTCCATAATAAGAACTTAGCATAATTTTAAGCATTTGAGAATAGTGTTTGAAGTTTTGTAAGTTGAAAGGCTCTATGGCAACTTGAAGAAGTGCATGTTTTGTTAGCTTGAGGTGATATTCTTAGGTTTTTGTTGTTATGTGAGATGGAGTTCAAAAGGGTGAGAAGAAGGTAAAAGCTCTAGTAAGTTAGTTGACCCTACAAAGTGTACCCAAGGTCAAGAGTTTCTATAGGATTACTTCTTTAGGTGATTTATTCGTAATTTTAGCACTATTGTATTGTAACCCTATTGACTAAGCTAACTAAGAAGAATGTGGAGTTCAATTAGAATGGTTAAGCTCATAAGAGCTTTGAAAAGAACAAAGAGAAGCTTACCATTGCTCTAATCCTTACCTTGCCTGACTTTGAGAAGGTCTCAGAGCTGGAGTGTAATATATTTGATGTTGGAATAGGTGCCATGCTAATTCAAGAGAATCACATAATTTAGTGAGAAGCTTATTGAACTACCCTGAATTACTCAGTTTATGACAAAGAATTTTATTCTTTAGTTCAAGCACTCACTGTATGGCAACATTATTTGTTACCTCAAAAATTCATCATTTATACTTACATTGAGTTGTTGAAATATTTGAGAGGTTAATAGAGATTGTCATGAAGACAAACAAAATGAATTAAGTTTTTAGAGAGTTTTTCTTAGATGATTAAAGCTAAGAAGGGTAATACAAATGTTATGGCTGATGCCCTATCTAAAAGACATGTACTATAAGCCCTATACTCACGTAACTAGGTTCCAAGTAGATGATTTCAGGTGTTCAAGAAAGTAACCTAATTAAGATAGAAATTTATAAACAAATTAGTAATATTAGTCAGGAAGACCCTGTAAGCTTAGATCCAAGTGATAAAATAAAATATTAAAAATATAATTAAGATAGTGAAAATTTGCCATATTATTATATATGTACTAGAAACGTGCAAATTAGGCATCATTAGTTAATGAATTTTTAGAGATAAATTATATAGGTAATGAAATTGTTAATGAATGTAAAATAATATGTAGAAGATACATATATACATTGAATATAATTATTATATAAATATATGTACGCGTAATTGCTGAAAATACTCGAATATATAAAAATTTAGTAAATTAATGAAATAAAACAAAGAAAATTTTATTCAAAATTGCATGGCAACAAGAAAAATCCCCTATAATGTGTAGCTAGCTAGAATAGACAATGGAATTTAGGCAAGACCAACTTTGAACGCCAATATAATTGGCTAACACTTGTTCAAAGGAAGAAAAAGCTTAAATCACCCCTAAATCTCTATAAAAAATAGCAATTGCTTTTCTTTTGAAGGTTTGGTCATTTAGAAGTGCAAAAAATACAAAATAAAAAAAAATTGTGGGATAAAGTATAAGGGAGAGTAAGTAGGGAGGAAAATTGTAGAAAGAAAATTGTGTAAAATAAGGTGTTAAAGGGTTTATGAAGACAGCTACCACCTAAGAGTGAAAAGAGGCCATCACTTGAAGTAGTGGCCATTGCCTACTTGGCTGATACACTTCCCCTCCCCCACGATGGCCATAGCATCAAGTTATGGTTGGTGATCGAACTTACTTGGTTTTAACTAAATTTTAGTAAAAATAGTAGATAACCTCAAAAATTTTTTAAACTTGGTTTTCTTAAGTATTTTTACATGAGAAATTCAAATATTGACTAGATTTTCGAAATTTTGAGTGTTAGTATAGGATCCTTAAGAAAGACATCATAATAGCTAAATTTTGATCGCATTTTTAAAAATCCAATTGTTGCAATTTCAGCTTGAATTATTACAAGCAAACTCCTAAAAGGTTATATTTTGATGCTATGTGGTTAGATTTTGAGGAAAACTTGGTTTTCTACAAAATAGAGTGTTGGAAGTAGTTTTTCTAAAAAGTGCTACGTTAGATTTTCACAAAACTATGTTTTAATCTGTAGTCATCAACATACAATAACTAAAAGTGAGTAATTTGAAGCTTTAAGTTGAGTATTTTTGGGTTAAATTTGAAATTTAGTAACATGTAAGCTTAATTTAAGGTCTTCTTAAGAATTTTATATATATGTGAAGTTTGAATAAAAAAGTGTAATGAGTGGCTGTAGAAATTGAGTTGTTATCATGCTGTAAATACAAGTTTATTATAGTATTATGGCTTAGGGTAAGTTAAATTTAAGTATATTGTTAGGGTTTCACATTAGAGTATCTAGAGGTTTAAGAGTGCATTTGTTCTTGGTTGTAACTTAGATGTTTTGTATGCATGCTATGTGTGTAACTAAAATATTGATATGTAGAGGGAGTTGAACTTCTTGGAGTGCTGTTTTGCATGATTTCACACTATTTGGTTTTCTTAAAGCCTACTCGACCACCTTTAAGTGAAACTAACCAAAATCCAATCTCTAATCTAACTGAACATGCATAGTAGCTCATTAGGGGAAACGATTAGGAGTTTCAAACCAAATAATAACTCCTTCAATGAGGATAACTGAAATGATCCTTTCTCTATCCTTAGTTGAATTAAATGACAAGAGATGGGATCATGGTAAAGTTAAGGATAATGGTCCGAAAATAGTCTTGGGACGAGGGTATTCTTCATTGCACAAGCTTGGGTTTGGTTTAATTTGACTTGTGTTGAAATGTCTCAATCTAAATTAGAGTAGATGCGATTTCTCTAACATCATAATAGATTAGATAACATTGTGGAATGTCTCATATGACTGTTTGCATTGCATTTCATAAAAAATTGATAACCTTACTTATATTTGTATTATACTTTTCTATCTTTGTCCCATTTATTAAGCTAGTCGTGCTCACATCCTAATAAATTCTATTAGAGGTACTAATTAAAGAATAAAGATGCAATGATATAACCAACTATAGGTTAATAAGTGAAGGGTTAGGGAGTGAGGAGACATATGAAGATTGTTAAAAATGGATCACTTTGGAAGTTTTTATTCTTTTAGGAAACTAACTAGTTTCTTTAGGCAACCACTAGTTCTCTAATGAATATGCACATGTGTCTAAACCTGTGGCTTTGGAAATTTTCTTTGAAAATGAAGTTTTTTTTTATGCAAATATAAATTAACTACTCAAATGTGTACTATAGTTTTTCTTGTATAAATATTTTGAAGGAAATACCACAGGTTCTACTTATAATAGATACCCTGTTAGATGCTTCAAGCTGGTTAAGTTCTATTTGCCTTATGTAGGATATATCTGTAATAATGGCCATGAGATCAGTTTCTATTTTAAATTAGTTTATATGGTGAGATTATTACGACTCCACTCATTCGAGGAATGGCATATACTGTCACTACTCTATAGTCCAAACTAGGTTTTAGATTAGTGATTGAGCAATGTGATCAAGATAATTATTTTGGGCTTCTTGTGGCTAAGTGCAAATCTAGTGTAAACATAGATGGTCTCTATGTTATTGAGGGGTATTTTTTTTTTAAAAAAAAGGACTACTTATTTATAACAATAAGCTCAGCTAAGGAGCCATTAGTCTAAGAAGCCATGCTAGTGGTATGTTACAACATGACTAAGTAAAAAGGAATTTCAAGCTATTAAAGGAGCATTTCTTCTAGCTAGGGATGATGAAGGATGTCCACTAAGTGCTAGAAAAGTGTACAATTTGTTAGAGGGCTAAGGGAAGAAAGGAACACTTTAAAGAAGACATACCACTGTCAATATTAACTCAATCGTAAACCAACCTAAGTATATACTTTGTCTTAAGATTGCTAAAGATAACTAGAGAGGGAGATTCAATTATGGTGGTTATGGATCTATTTAACAAGATGACCCATTTCATTTCCTCTTATAAGATGGATGATGTTTTATTTGTTGCTAACTTCTTTGTGCAAGCGATCATATGGTTACATGAAGTACCCCATAGCATCGTCTTGGACTAAGATTCATAGTTTTTGAGCTTCTTTTAGAAGATGCTAAGGAGAAGGGTTAGCACCAAGCTAATGTTTAACATGTTCACCACCCTTTGATCAATGGTCAAACTAAGGTTGTTAGCCGAACCTTGGGTGCCTTACTCCGAGTTATGATTGGTAAGAACCTTATAGGCCAGTACTTATGTCTATGTATTATTAAGTTTGCTTACAATAGGTCTACACATAGTTTGACTAGTAAGCCTCCATACAAGGTCATGTACAAGAGCAATCCAACCTCACTTATGAGTTCACTATCCATCACAACCTCAAAGGAAGAGAACGTAAGTGGAGTCAATAGGTCGCAAGAGATGTGAGAGCTCCAACAAAAGGTTTTGGAGCATCTTGCCAAGACTGCTAACAAATAGTAAGAGAAAAGGAACCTCGGACGAAAGGCTATTAAATTCTAACCATGAGACTTAATACGGATCCACCTATATAGAATAGATTTCCCAACCGTATAGCCAATTAGTTATCATTTAAAGCAGATGGACTGATCTAGATCCTTCAAAAGATCAATGATAATGTCCATAAGGTAGAATTCCCTAAAGGCTATGGCATATCTTCGACCTTTAGCATTAGCAACCTAACTCCTTATGTTTTCAACAATGAAAAGCATAAAGCCTCACTTAATTTGAGGTTAAATCATCAACAACCTAGAGGAGTTGATAAGAATCCAACCTATAGGCCATTCAATTAAGCTAGCATACATGGACTTCAAAGCGTCACAAGGAGGATCCTATCCAATCAACTAGCCAAAGACAAAGCTTCCACCATACAAACCTAAGAGCCATATCATTTGCTGACTTACACAGTCTTATGACTATTATGTTTTTTTAGGAATGCTTCAATGTCTAACCTAAAAGAGCTTACTAAGAAATCTTTGAGGGTATGAGTGACATTAGCCAACTGAATCATGGGATCTAACTTGTTTATTTCAACCTCCTTACAACTTATATACAAATGATTCAATAACCCTCCTATTCACCTAACCAACCTCACCCCTTAACTTAGCCCACTATAATTTTGTCTTCTTTTGCTAGAAGCCAATCTCGCATCAGCATATGTCACTCACAACTTACAGTAACATGATTCTAGATTATTCCTTTTGCTTTTTTACCATTTTACCCTTATAGGATAATATTATAACTGTATAAAGTACTCTTTTGATTGTATTACTTTCATTTTTCCTGTTTTATCCTTTAACCCAATGGACTTACTACAGTCCACTCTTTTATAAGTAGCACATCATCTATATATGAATGCAGAATATACACTTAGTTTTCTTATGAGTTTTACTCCCAATTTGTCTTTTCTTATCAAGCTTTAGTGAAGGTTGTGGTGAGAAAACCCTAATCTTCTTTTCGATGAGTTATATTCAAATAGAGATTAGGTCGTACTCTATTTTAGTGGTGTGTAATATTTACTTAAGTAGCTCAATTTAGCGAAAACCTTACTTAACTTATCATTATTTCTTCCACATTTGGAAGGACCTACCCTTAGTTAGTTTTGGGGATTGATATCATAGGGATTCTTCCTTATAGGCACATTAAATATTATTTCAATGTAAAAACATAAGAAGAGAAAAAAAAAAAAAACATAAGTCATATATGGTACAATAAAAATTACAGATTTTATAAGATACATGTTTCAAGGTAATTCAAAGGAAACTTATATTAGGTTTTGATTTTGGATTTTTAAAACTTATACCTATGAGTGGTAAAAGAGCTTTCTATCTTGTCCCAAACACATATAAGCTCGAGCAAGTGCTTAAGCATAGGTATGCTTGAGATGTCACATACAAGGCTTCATGTGCTAGGTCCCTTTAACATGGAAAATGTCTTATCCAAGTTGTATTACAATATTGATGAAGAGAGGTTATTATTGAAAAAAAGTTCCTAAGAAACCAATAAAGTGCATGAATCTAAAAGTAATGGAGTAGTATTTTTACTAGGAGATGAGAAGTGGCTACAACTGGAAGAATTGCAACAACTTTAATCTAAGACCAACTTAAATAATTATTTGAGAAAATGGTGAATATTTTTAAGCAAATGAAGAGTATCACACTTGCATAGTAATAATTTGACAATATGGTAATGTGTATTAAGGTTGCAGTAGTTGGCTGATCATTTGCAGTAGGTGTGCCAATCGACTTAAGAGACGTTTTGAATTAATGACACATGGAGAGATGTTGTTAGGAAGAGTTGTGGGAGGAAGGATGAGTAAACCCGATATCTTGAATATGCGCGTATAATGGTAGATCAAACTCAGTGTCCTTGATTATTTTTAATCAAATTACTTGTTTAATTCTCTTTGGAGTGATCTTAGTAGAGCTTTGGTGCTTGTCTTAAGCTTATCACTGTTTTGAATGAATTAAATAAGAAGAGAAGCTTTCTATTTATAAAGTTTGGATATTAATCTTGTCGGTCGAATGGCTTTAAGATAAACAACTGAAATTTAGTTCTTTTATTGAACTTTATCCTCTCTTTAGCCTTTATGGGCTTGGATATGGGTACAAATATGCTTAAGGTTTTTGTTAACGAAAGAAGATCTATTATTATTAATATTATTATTTGGCTTAAAGATCATTTGAGCCTTCTCAAGGTCCAATAAGCTCAAATGAAACCTAAATAAGCCTAAAAAAACTATTTTCAAGTCTACTTTTTGCACATAAGATAATTGAGCAAGGTCAATAATGAAATATTTAGTTTGACGATCCTCATTTTGAACCTATCAAATCAAATCTTCTTAAAACATCCCTAAATGAGTCGATTTCCCAAGCTCTATCTCTAGCTAAAGATATTAAGTCATGATATTCAATTGAGTTAAAGGTCCAATTACCAAAATGACTCTTTATGTGTAGATACCAAATAGAGATGGTATATAATAAAATTTACATGGTTTTGAGATCATCCACCACATCCTCTATATCCATGGGATTCATCTTCTTTTCTCCCTTTCCTCGACCTTTTCCTTCATGATATTTGATTTTCTTTTTGCTATATTTTTTTTATTAATCTTTTCTTTAACCAATAAATTGTAATTATTTTTTGTAAATAAGATAGTAAATTTAAATTAATAATATAATTTTCCGATAGTTTTATGCATATTGATTTATTAATTGCATGCAAAGAAAAAAGTATTTCATGTTTCAAATATATACATAACATTTATGGAAACAACCAAACCTTTCTAAGGCCCACTGGCTACTTTTGTACGATAGGGTGACATTGGTACGGGGGCTTGAAAAAACAAGCTTTATAGGTTTAGGCATTGTAATAATAAAAAAAAAAAAAAAAAAGCAGCAGCACGGATATGAGATGCATCGTAGACACAATCCATTTAGCACCGTTATTTATACAGGTAGAAAGTATTGTCCTAAAAATATGTGCTCAGTCATTCCACGCTATTCGTTACTTTTACTTCTTATAATGTATGAACTTGCAGAAACGCTCCAAATGATGAATGGAGAGCGTGAGACAACCTTTGTATTTATGCCACTTTAGTGAGAGTCGACCATCTTGTCACTTGGATGGTGATACAAAGTATATTCTAACTCTTATTGGGAGGGAAACATATTAGGAGGAAGGAAAAGGAAAAAAAAAAAAGTTATACTAGATAAATATTTACGTTATGATTATAAATATAGTCATCGCTTTCGAAGGCACGTAATTTATATACAAAAAGTTATGAATAGAAGGCGAATGGTTTATGACAAGTTGTTTAATAAGATAATTATTTATCTGAAAGATTCTATTATAAGAACCAGTTAAATGTAAAATATAAAATAGCTATTCAAAACAAGCATTATCATTCTTCCATTTGATTGACCTTTTTTTTATTTTATATACATACATATATATATATATATATAAACATACTTATCTTTTTAAAATAAGATAGAATTGTATTATAAAATAAAATATTGGGACATTGTCAAAATCAATTTTTGAACTTTAATTCTTTTGTTTTAAATTTTACACCTAAAGTTTACAATTGAACTGTTACTTGTCAATGAGTATCCAAAATTTGGATATAATTTTGATATTGTTCCATTAAAATATTTAACATATAAATGAAAGTAAGCTTTTTTTTCATCTAGCTTTATCTAAATCTTGGCAAAGCTGAAGGAAAATGTAATGTATACTATAATAAAGGTGGAAACGCAGGACAAGGGATGAAAACAGATAGTTTCTCTCCACTGTTTAAGATAAAAGAATGAAAACGATTAGAAGCCTAAGTAAAATTATAAATAATCCTAAAAGAAAATTTAAAAAGATAAAACAAAAGCGTGGTAACGTAACATTCATTTCACTTCTTTTTATTTCATTTCATTTTATTCCTTTCATTGTTTTCAAAAAATACGAAAACAAACGTTTTTATTATTTTTTTTTCTCATGAATAAATTAGAAACTACATTACCAAGACATGAGCAAAAGTCAAGGGTCTGGTTTGACCCATACCCATCTCGAGCCCGACCTAAGGAGCACAGCCTCCGTCCCATGGAGGTTTGACAATTTACGTGGCTTCCTTTATAGGTCTCATGACCCAACAGGCCTCACCGTATGCCTAGCTAATGCTGGGTCCCCAAAGATGGGTCTAGGATCGGGTGGATAATCAACCTATACATATCTTACATTTCCTTTTTATCTTCTTTTTCTTGGTTCTACTTTCCACCTATTTCCATTCTATCCCCCTCCTTTTAAAATATCGCCACACATACTTTTACTCAAATAAGCCAACTCTTCTTTCAAGACCGGTTATCTTAAAAGCTACACTTACCATCTTTACAACTTCTTCAAATATCATCCTATTTTATTAAAACCACTGGCTCCAAATTAAAATGAATCGTGTAAAACTTGCAAATAAGTTTTCAACCGTCATATTTCATATAAAATTCAGCTATGATATAAACCAAAAAACATTTGAAGGAAAAAGAAAAAGAAAAAGAAGACAAAAAAAAAAAAGAAAAAAAAAACATAGAATATGCATAAGAAAAGGACAATGAAGTGAATTCAGAATTGGCATAAATTAGGAGGCGATATTTGACAACAACATTTACCATGCTTTTCCATGTTTGGGACTGCATCGCTGGTTGGCAGGAGCTAGTGGGATTCAGAAAACGGTAACGTAAGAGAGATGGATCAAAACCCAAACCCCAATCTCAGCCGTCCAAATATACACCGAACCCAACTCCTTGACAAACACGTGCTTCCCATATTGTTTTCCTTCTAAACCTCTTAACTTGACCCTTTGCTTACATGCATGAAACTCCTCCAATTTTCCACACAAAAAACCTTCTTCACTCTCTCACTTCCTCCCCCCCTCCCTCCTTCCTGCAAAAACCTTTCAATGGAGCATCTTTAATTGACCCATCTCTCTTTAAAGTTCACATTTTTTTTTTCACCTTTCCTTTCTTTTTTTGTTTTTGTTTTTTTTTTTTTTGTTTTTTACCATCTACTCTTCTTTTATATAATTCCACATCTTATGGACTGAAATGACTTTCTGGCTACCTGGTTGTCTTTATCAATTTTACAAGCAAAGTCCTAACAATTTTTTTTTTTTGTTCTTTTTTTCTTTTTCTCTCTTAATATAGATTCCTCATTCCTGGGTTGGATCTTGTTCTAGTCAACAAATGTCACAACTTTTTAGTAAGTATTGGATCACCCCTTGAATTCTATGTTTGTGAATACTTGCCTGTTTGAAAGTTGGAATGGAATGTGTTGATTTATTGGTGTTGCTGGAGTTTTCGGTATTATCTATATTGTGATTTTGGTAACTGGGTTGTTTGGTGCTTTTATGGAAGAGTGTAAAGATGCAAACTTTATGTGCAAATATTGCAATAAGAAGTATTTGTGTGGGAAATCTTTGGGTGGGCATTTGAAATCTCATAAAATTCCTAAAAGTTTGAGTGAGGACAAGGGTAGAGTCATGATTAAGACTGATAATGAGATGGAGGGTCAATCTGGTGAAGGGAAGAGTAAGAGGAAATTGGGTTTTGAAGATGGTGATAGTGAAAGCTTTGGTTATGGTCTTAGAGAGAATCCTAAGAAAACCAGGAGATTTGCAGGAGAGTTGGGTAGTATAGTTTTAGAGAAGGAACTATTGAAGTGTAAGACGTGTGGTAAGGGGTTTCAAAACATGAAAGCTTTGTGTGGTCACAT
This sequence comes from Lumnitzera racemosa, assembly GCA_024138005.1. Classification (NCBI taxonomy): domain Eukaryota; kingdom Viridiplantae; phylum Streptophyta; class Magnoliopsida; order Myrtales; family Combretaceae; genus Lumnitzera; species Lumnitzera racemosa. The sequence goes on along the minus strand of JAMXBC010000006.1, from coordinate 37,766,278 downwards.
GGCTTGTCATTCGAAAGCGAAGCTGAATGGGAGTATCCAAGGTGGTATTGAGTTAGGAAGTGAGAAGAAGAAATTGGTTGCGGATAGTCCATCTCCTCGTGCTGACAAATCGAGTTCGGGGGGTAAGAGTAAATCTGGAAGGAGAAGATGCTGGAATGCTGATGGGAGACCAGATGAAGATTCTTCATCATTGTCGGAGATTGAGAAAGAACTAGAAGGCTTGGCTAGGTGTTTGATAATGTTGTCAAGAGATGATGGGAAGAGGGGCATTTTGAGATCGCTTTCGGATTTGTCTGACAAAAAGTTGAGTGCTAAAGAAGTTAAACCATCATCCAAGTCGAACAATGCAAGAGCAGCTAGTGCGAAGGGCTCTAGACGTGGCTCAAAGGATGTTAAGTTATCGGAGATGAAGAAGTTTGGAAACTCTGAGGTAAAATCTGCTGTTCAGTGTTCGGTTGATCGTAAAAGGGATGAGCATGTCCAACTTCTAAGTGGAAAAGTAGATTCACACGATTCGCTTGATGATCATACCAAGATTAGAGAGCTGAAAGAGCCAAAGAAGAAGCTTCGACCTAAAACCGTAGATAAGGATGTCAAAGTTAAGGTTCAAAAGAATCGTTGCAAGGTTGGACATAAAAGTGAAAAGGAGAATTGCATGATTGGTGAAGAGGTATCGAGTAAACCTGCCAATTTCGATTGTCAAAGTCATGGTCATCTTTATTCCAATCATGACTACTTGTCAAATGGTGCTTTCCACATGGATATTTGCGGGAGTGCGCAGATTTTAGACAGCAAATGCAAGTGCTTAATGTTAGACAAGGTTTTTTATTCTAGCAAGACTCGGGTGGAGCATGTGTCTTGCCAAATAAGTGGCAGCAGCAACTTATGTTCAAATCATGGCATCGTTGCAAACAACCACAAGACTAATTCCTCAGATGTTCCTGCTCCGAATTCCACTGATGAAACCTTTGATTTCGACAGCGGTGATGACGAAGCAATCAAGAAGTTTCCTGGTTTTCATCTGAAAAGCGTTCCGGTAAAGAGAAGCCAGGGGCACGAGTGTCCTATCTGCTTGCACACGTTCCACTCAGCTCAAGCTCTGGATAGTCATAAGAGGTCCCATTTTTCAGAAGTTTCCGAGGAAAAAAATGATCACGGGCTCGGGAATGGGGTTCCATCAATGCTAATCGATCTGAACCTCCCTGCTACTGTGGAAGAAGACTCAAATGCGGATGCCGGAATGTTCCCATGGTAGGTTAAAGCTGTAGGACCAGTACCCAGTAATTTTGCTTCTCCAGCATATTTTGATATGCCCTTTTGACCGTAAGAAGTTTCCTACGGTTCCAATCCTCTGTACAAATATTTTTCATGCTGTTTGTTTAAAGTTTCATGGCGTCTAATGATTGTAGGCTTTTCTTAGAAGCAAGATGACTTGTTTTGCCACTTTCAAGGGTTCTTTTTTTTTTTTTTTGAACTTTTGTTTCTTTCCTCTGCATCCTTTGTCTGATACGAACCAAATTCACAATCTCAAGGAACTTAGAACGAATAAAGGACAAACTTGCTTTAGACTTTTTCTTAATGGAATATGTTAGAAAGTGTCATTATGATGGTATGGGGGGAGTGAAGTTTCCTCCTCTCTAAAATCACTTTGAAGTGTGAGTAACGCATATTTACGCTCAAAAGATGAATTCACATGAAAAGTATCTAGTGAGCCAAAAACTTAAAAAAGAAAAAGAGAGAGAGAGAATTCACGGGTATTTTGCTAGAAATATGAATTCCGCCATATGAGATGGGTCCAGTTTGTTTGTTAGGACAGATAACAACATTAATGTATTTTGGGCCGTTGGCTGACCGATGCCCCGGAGGATCGATTTTTATTTTATAGTTCATAAATCTTGGGTTGAGTTTTGGAGGATTTTTAATTTTTTTTTTATATTTTTTAGTACCCCTAAACATTCGAATGTTAGAAACGATCCCACTAGCCTATTTTTAATACCCCTTCTAACTTTTAAATGATATAAATAATACTCTTATTAAACTTTAATTTTGGTGTAAAAATATTTTTATAAATTATCAAAATATTTTTATAAATTATCAATAAATGTTCTTTATGTTATCAATTGAGGAGTATATCTATAGTAAGTTTAGAGATATATCTCCATCGATAACAAATTATAGAGGGGTTTTCTGCTACAAATGATTTTTAAACACCGTTTAATTACTTGAATGGCAAAAAAATCTCCTAATCATGTCGTTTTTCAATAAAAAATAAAATGCAGTGAAGTAGGGTATAATTTTTTTCACGACAGAGCTAAGTTCAGCTCATATACATCAGAAAGAACGAACCCATGAATATGAACTATGTTCTTGTATGCTCTTTTTCTCAATTAACCTTATAGTCGCTTTAGCAAATGCACAATAAAATTTTAAGGAGGCACCCGAAAATGGCAAGCTAAAGGTTGCTGGAAAAAGAAGGGGTGCATTAGGATTATTAAATTCTATGTTTTAGACTCATACCAACATTGATTGTTTGGCATTGAAAGGATATGTATGAAGTGGTTGGACTACCCTTTAATTTCAAGAATAGAGTGGATGATTAGTTTCTTGAAATAATGGTGGATCAATAAAGATGATTAGATCTATATAGCATTGGCATTTAAGAAGGAATGTAACTCAAAAAAGGGGTGGTTGAGATCACCTAACTTATGTTATCTTCATGCATTTGTCACCTCGTTGGACATCTCTGTTTCCCATTTAATTTCCCATGGATAAAAAATGTTCTACAACTTCCTAAGACATCCTCAACAGGGGCTTCTTAGTGCAGGTTCCAAGAGGAAAGGATCTTATTGGTGATCCTTCTTCATTGAGTCGAGTCCTGGGACCCTTGTCATTATTATTTTTTGTTTTTATTTTAAGTATGTTAAATAATATAAATAAATATTAAGAATTTTTATTTAAAACTTTAAGAGAAAAATAAAGAGGTTTTTGAAAAAATAAGTTATTGGACATGGGTGTTCATGGTTCGATTCAATTTGATTAAAAGGTCGAATCGAATCGAATCGAACCGAACCATATTTAAAACGGTTTTATTTAAATCCTTAATGAATCAAACCATTTTTAAAAACACTTTATTTTATTTGATAATACTAATAATAATTAAAGCTTTAACCATATATTGATGTTTAAAACGAAAATATGATACAAGAATTAAAGCCATATCAAATTATGTTATGGTAATATTACATTTTAGGTTATAGTAAAGGTATGCAAATTTGTTTTGAAGATTAAAAAAGATGGTAAAAGAGAAGGAATGGATAAGAGAGACCGAGTGTAAGATAAGAAATAATAAAAAAAAATATAAATAAGATCAAAATAAAATGTTAATATAATTTAGAATTAAAAAATATTATTTATATTTTATTTTTAAATAACGAATAGTTCAATTCTTTCAAATTAAACCATAAATTATTTCAACTTATTTCGAACTAAACCATAAAACAAATCGAAATATAAAAAACCATATTTTATAGTTTTTAGTTGGATTGGTGCATCGATCTTGCTTCCACTGTTAGAAGGTAATCCATGCACCTTTTTCTAAAGCTGCCCTTTCATGTGATTTTATCTTGTTTCCGTAAGAAAATTAAGTTAGAATGACATCCTAGGACATTGTGCAGAGTATTTGTTGCTGATACAACAACTGTATTGACAATAGGCAAATTACAAATTTATGGGCGGTAATGTTACGTAAAAATAACGGGTTCTTACTACAAGGGATGGAGAGGAGTAGCACCATGCTTGGATTGCGAGAAGGAATTTAGAAGAAAAATAGTATAATTTTTAAAAAAAATGAAGGAAAAGGGGTGGAAATAGATTTGGCAAAGAAAGTTTTTCCTTAAATCCATTATAAACATTTTTTTTTTTAACTTTAAAGAGAATTGAGGGGCAATTGTAATAAAATTACAAATTTATCCTTGAAACAAAAGTATATTTTAAAATTATGAGGATATTTATGGTAGTTTAATAAAAATTTTCAAATTATCAACTTTCCTTTCACTTTTTTTTTTCCTTATTTTCCAAATACAATAATTTATATATTTTTCTTCCATTTTCTTTTCTTCCTATTTTTGTCCTTCAATTTTCCTTTCTCTTAATTCCTCTCCTCATTCAAAAAACAGTGTAAAGAAGTTGAATTGAGATAATATATCATTGCACTTGAACTCAGTTTCAATTCAAAAATTTTAAAAATGAGCTTAATTCAAACTTAATTGAATTTTCAAATTTAAATCTAACTCGATTCTAACTAATTTTAACAAGTTCAAACTCAATTCAACAAATCCCATTTAATTTCTGAATTTTTCCAAATATATTTTTTTTGTCTATTTAAAATATATGGATATGCAAACTCGACTCAAATTGAATCAATATTTAGGAATTATTCAAGCTTGATTAAGTTTATGAGTTAGTGAAGCTTAAGTGTGAATTGATGAGTTACTTGGTTAGCTTGAACATGAGCTCAAATTGACTATTGTCAATGTTGAATTCAAGTAAAAATTAAGTTATACTCTAATGGCTTGCAAGTAGATTTTGCTTATTTGACATCCTTAATAATAGTAAAAAAAGGAAAAGAATTCAATTACCCTAGTAACCTAAACCAATGAGCCAGTGCAACACAAAGCGTGTAAAAAAATATGGTAGAAAAAAGTTGCATAAGATAATAGTATTATTGTGTTGCCCTTAATGTAACATAATGCACGCTTTATTTTTTAAAATATATCCTAGTATTATTGTGTTGCCCTTTATTATGTTCACCTAATTCTTTTTTTTTTCTTTGTTTCACTCCAATACATAAATGTTAAATATGCAACTGATAGATAATATAAAAAGTGTTCTTTATCAAAAATTGTTTATTTATTATATTTTATAGGGAAATGCTATTATTTTTTAAAATAATTCTTATGTATGGATAATAATGCAAAATTATTCATGATCTTTTCTTCCCATCCTCTTTAGATTTATTATTACGTAATATTGTGGTTCAAATGATGGCCTTAACCCTAGTCATGGATTGGTTTGTTCCCTAAAATTGAATTGTAACCGACCCTTCTTGATCCATAAAGATGATTCAAGAACAAGCACGCAACTCATCAATTGTAGAGACATAATTGAATTAAAGAAAAAACCAATTGAAAAAATAAAACAATACTAAATGCTCCCATCAACACACCTCCTCTCTTTTGCACTTTTCTATCCTATCATTTGCCCCCTCAACACTCATCCACACTCAAATCTACCCACCAACACACTCTTCCCCAAAAAACACACTCAAATACACTCATCACCCTACTCCCCTCTCTACACTGTAAATCTACACATAAACATGAACTTCAACAACACAAATGCATACACATAAATACTTATGTATTCCTTATAAATGTATCATGTGTGAATATTTTTCATCTATATATAAAATTTACAACTTGTATATAGTATCAATATTATAATCATTAACATCTATTTAAGTAGTGAGTTTTATATCATATTTGCATAATTTCCATGCTATTGAAATAATTTATTGGCGTTTAACTTATTAAAAAAGTCAATTGAGAAGAAACTAAGAAGTGATACTATGATACAATTTTTGTTTCACTTGCACGTTTGCAAATGACTTTTTCTAATACCGTTACATTTTTTGTTAATGTATTAATATGGGCAATCTTCGATTCACTAACATAATTAATTTAAATAAATAGTGAATAAATTGAATTATTATAAATATAAAATGTTACGTCCTGAAACGATAAAGTCATAACATTCTTACTGTATAAATCATCGTAAGATAAAAGCTAACCTTATAACCACCATTATAGACTTGATTTATACAAAACATTCACGACTAATCCGTTTTGAAAAAACAATTAGATGAGATAATGATGTCATTTTCTTGTTACAGTTTGAAAAACACATACTAAGATTTAGATAAGTTAAGTAATATTTACATGATTTAGTAACCCTGTTTTCTTAAGTATTGCATAGTTTGATAATAAAAGATTAAAAAGTAAGAATCAAAACTTTAAAAGTGCAACCGTTCATCAATTTTTTATTCCTACCCCCTAGGATCCAACAGTCATTGGCTTTAAGGTAATTATATTGCTGCTTCTTAGCCAACACCTGTAACAATATTTATAAGTGAACAACCAACCACTCAGTAAGCTAAGACAAAAACATAAGACTAATGATAAGCATAGACAAGGTTATCAAACGGTTATTTAAATGCAATAAACAAATGTCATCATATAATGTTATTCGGTCCATCATAAGATTATAGGAATTATACCCGCTCTAATTTGAGTTGAGGAGCTTGAACGCACATGCAATAGCTTATGACTAAACCTAAACTTATACAATAAAGACATCGCTCCTTCTGCTATTACCTTTAAATCATCGCCTTCACTCTTATCGTGACCTTCTCCCTTATTACTTAGTTTAACTAAGAATGAAGAAGGAACCATTATGATCCAGCGCTATCCCTCTCAAAGGTGTCAGTATTTATTTGATGAATTTTAAGTGTTTCTCAATAAGTTGCAATGCATATCTGATTAAGATTACAAGTCATATATCATTAAGTCTAGTTTGAGGTAATTAATCAATGTCATGTAATACAAACCATTGTAAACTAGAATAGCAGGCCAGTAGTATACAATTAAGTTTAAAAACATGCATAGAATCAAACTTCCTATAAGAAAAACTAAATATAATCTTAAGCCCATGATTGTTAAAATCGCGAGTCAAAAGTATGATTTTATGAGTTTATAATTTTATAATGTTTTTCTTAGTTAAAATGAATGTAAAATTATTTATGTGTAGACATCTAATAAAATTATGAACTTTCATATACAATTCTATAAGCTTACGGTTCTACTGGTTTTGTACGATTTTATAACTAATTCTATACATTAAAATCAATAGTAAAATCGTGATTTTAACAGCCATACTTAAGCTTCTAAGTGCTCTGAAATAGCACTTTGAAATACAATTACGTATTAATCCCAATTTATCTAGTCTTCCTGCTTGCTCACCAAAGGTACAACTCGCAATAGGCTTTCACTGATAATCCCTATAATATAGATGTCATTTTAGTATTCATATAACTATTATGTGTAAGCTTTATTCTATAACTCAAATTATTATCTTTAGTCTAAGTTTTCACTATACTTAATTATTCAAATTTTCAGTCTTGGTGGTTAGTCTCATTTTTAGCTAGATTCTAATTTAGCTTCTAGTTGTCTCTAATTTAACACCATGCCCTCAATATTCAAATCTAATATTCTCAACACTATAGATTTATTCTTTCAGTATTACTCGACACCATAATATAGCAAGGTACTAGGTCAAAATCTAAGTCAATTTCTTAGAATACTACTAAGTATATTTAGAAAAATAGTCATTTAATAAGATTTTTAAGGCCTAAAATTTAGATAAAAATATGAAAAATAATTTTCATGAAAAAATTTTCATAATAATTCAATATATATAATAGGTGTTTCACAAAAAAATTTTGGAGCCAAAACAAAGTCAATAAAGTTTTTGAAAGCAAAAGCGAAATCGGCTTAAATTTAGCGATTTATTAAGGGCGATATATTTTAAGACTCAATTTGAACAAAATAATATTTTCCCTAAAAAATACATATAAAAATATGCCAAAATATCATTTTTCATAATTTTTGAATAATAATTGCAACTTTTACTAAATTTATAAAAATCGAAAGCTATTTAAAGCACTTATCAAAATCCGCCCTTACCACTACCTCCAACCACCCTACTGTTGTCGGCACAAATAGGCATGGTGTCCACTATTGGGTGGTGGCCTTGGTTGCTTCCCAAATCTTTATTTGGTGCCCTCACTTTGACTTAGTCTTAATTACACATATTTTTGTAAATTTTTTTTTTTTTTGAAAATTCCTCTCAACCCTCTATTTGCTCTCTATAATTTTCCTAAACACTATTGTGGCTAAACTGATCTCTAGAAGTACCCATATGAATTTATAGAAGAGAGGTTGTTAGTTGGGAATTAATTTAGTGCCAAATGTCATATATTCTTTTTAGTCCCTTAGCTTACATGTCCTAAAACCTTCAAAAAGTATCCTATTTAACATTTTGGATGTGCTACCCCTAGAATGCAATTTTATAGATTGCCACATAATTTTATTTAATTTTTTTATTTATTTCTTTTAATTATTTTTGTATTTATTAGGTACTTTAAATAATTTTAGGTATTTTTATCCATACATAAACCCATATTTAATACAAATAAATACTTCTAAATATTATTTTAGTTATTTTATGATTTTTTATGCCCATATATTTTATCTCTAATGTTTCATTAATTATCAAAGCTTATTTTTCATATTTTTAATAAATAACGGGTAAGATACATATTTTATAAATATAATATTTTATTAAATATTAATTTACAGGGTCATTTCTACTAATATTCTTAGTTTCATCATAAAATTTAGGTTCAATTGATTAACTTATACATCATCCTAATTTTTTTTAATCGTTTCCAAATCAACCGAGTTTAAGTTAATAGGTTATTTTGTGCATTCTCACATAAAATATTTCAAAATATTAAGACAAATATAGAAATTCCTTTTAAAAAGGAAATATTAAGAAATAAAAAAAAAGAAGATATTTCTAACTACTCTTGGTTTTAGGATAGTCAAAATGGCCATTTTGATGAAAGTAGGTCAACAGCCATTGATGGGTCAATTCCCACTTTAGAGAGGTCATATGATACCGGGATAGTTGGTAGCTACTTATGCCCACTTAAATTAAAAAGAAAAAATAAAAATGTGAGAAAAACATATTAAATTGAGATCAAGTTATACGACCTATTTCAACTCGATTGGGTTTTCTCACTTTTTACTACTTTTTTTTTTAAATTTAAGTAGCTATGAGCAATTGTCGATCACATGGAGGCTTACCCAACCTTAAAAAAACTAAGGTGTTGGGTAACCACCCACAACTATCATTCAATCGAACAATTCACATTATAAAGTAATTTACGACCCACTTCATTAAAGTGACAATTCTTACTACCCCAAGGTCGAGGGTAACCAACAACCACCTAGAGAACAATGCATTTTTTTCTTTGATTTTTTCTTTTTATATTTTTTGTATCTTTTATTTTTTAAAACTTTTTATACTCTTTAGTAGTTTAGATTTATTTACATTATATTATTTACATAAATTAATTATGTGGATGAATTAAAGGCTGTCACATTTCATACATTAACAAAAAATGTAATGTTGGCAAAACAAAAAACCTTGTTTACAAACGTTTAACAATATTAAGGATTTGAATGTAGAAATAAGAGGTTTATGATTGAAAAAAAAAATAGTAAAACATCGGAGACTAAATTTACACTTTTCCCATACTTTTTCTGAACATTTGTATAACACAAAAAAGACAAGACTATGCCAAAATTCTAAATAGTATTGACAAAAAAAGCATTAGGGAGCAAACTAAAATATACGGAAATGTATATGATAAATATTTGCGTATTTTTAATATTAGTAGAAGAAAAAAAAAAACAAAAGATGGGAACAAAGTTAGCAATACTCATTTAACTATATATAATCCATACATTATGGTATAAATTAATGTATTCTATTGAATGGAGCCGGTGTTGAAATTGACTTTATCTTCTTTATCTTCTTCATCTTCGCTATTTTTCACTTTTTTATCAACTTAACCTCAATCAACTGTTTAACAGCTTGGATTTTAGGAAAACAATACAATATGGTGATTGTAATATGAGTTATAGGACATTCCTAAATCTAAATTTTAGTTATTTTATTTTTTTATTTTGTAATCATTTTATGTATGGGTAATACAACTATCTTGATTACTTCCTACAACATAATATCTTGTAATGGTATTAGTATTCCCATGTACTTACATGTAATCGAGCAAATGAATTAAGTTTATGTTCTTTCAATTTAATTACTTGATACCAGTAGAGAATATGGACAAATGGACTTTTTCTAACGATGTGCTACAACAAAAATGCAAATACGGGTGTAAATAAAAATGGAGGGATCAAAGTATTGTGAAATGAAAAGAAAAAGTAGAAGAAATGAAAAAATTCCCCAAGCCAATTAATCGGTTACAGATCTAGGACCTAAAATTGGTAACCCTAGTGGTTCTTAAGAACTGCCATGAGAACTGGAGGGCCTGGATCGATCCCAATTCGCCAACTGCTGGTTGGAGGGCATGATCGGGTTTAGATGGTTTGTCTAATTGAAATGAATAGAAAAAGTCAAAACACTACTTGAACTAGGGTTTTTTTTTTTTTTTCAATTTTATACAATGAAGTCTGAAACTATTAAATGTTAATATTTAACCAAACTTTTATTTGGCAAATTTTATATTTAAAGTTTAATACCTATTTAAATTTCTACTAGTCAAATTTGCTATACCACATAGTAAATTCTTATTGAAAAAAAAAAGTGTATCTACAAATGATTAAAGATAAAGAAAGATATGATTTAGTACGAAACTTAACAACTTTAAATCTTAAATGATTAAGACTTTACAATAAAAAATATGAATATTAGCCCTCCGATAAAATAGATGATATTCGATTTTCCGTTTCCACAATTAGTTGTATCCTAATAGTTGGCCAAACAAAAAGAATGAAAATTTCCGGTGAAAATTGAAAGTACTGAAAATTCAGGTCAACGGGAAAAGGAGAGAGCGAGAGAGAGAGAGAGAAAAGCAATCTGAGATACTTGTTGAAGGTAACTTCTCATCTTCATATAAGTACACTGGGACAACTTTAGAAAGATAAAAAGTTTTTCACTCTTAGCAACTGCTTTAACAACTGCTACCAGGTGTTTATTAATAAGATGCTTGCCATAATTTTAACATTTTTAATAATGAATTATTAGTGCAATATCAGATAATAATTGCAGTTATTAGTTAACAGTAGATGGTGGTGGCAGGAAGACCGCGACAAATGGTTACCTGTGTAAAAGATAAAGGTCAACACGAAAACAAAAGTGGAACACACAGTCCAAAGACGCCACTCGTCCACGTCATTTTCACATTTTGGAAAATACTTTGGACCAACTTTCGATGGCTTTAGCGTTTCTTTTTTTAGTTTTCTTTTTTTTTTTTTTTTTTTCTTCCTTATAGTGCTGTAACATCTTAGACGATGCATATATTTAAGGACATTTGCATAACTGGTGAGCTGTTATAATTGAATCCTTAGGCAATTTTATTTTATCGTTTTATAGAATATTTTTTGAACCCCCAGTAAAAGACAAAATAAACAGAGGCCTGGAATCCCCTTGAGCCATATCTAGCTCTTGGACTCGATGTGATGGTTGAGTATGGGACACCGGCTCGGACAGGTCTATCCCGATGCAAGGATAGCTGTTAGACTGGCATGAGCTTGTAACTAGTATAGCAAGTTGTAGTAAGACCGGTTCCGCAGAAAAATTTTCTAACATATTGAGGGGGAACATGGTAACCGAATTGCCGCTCAAATCTTCTAGAAAATAAGTTCTCAAAGCCTCACATTGCATGTGATGAATGTATCAACCTTTTTGTTCAACAGCGCAATCTTGAAGCACAAAGCTTCTTCAGTTATGGCATGGAAGACCAACTCAGAGTCCATAAGCCAAAAGCGAATGAAAGAGTTCGCTAATGTCCGTTTCTCATAAGAAGAGTGAGATCGATTTGCATTGAGGTCAAAACTGCATATTCAAATGAGCAATGTACAATCCACTTATTCCTGCTGTACAAAACCAACTAAATAACAAAATGGAACTAGAGGGCTTCAATTTAACTTAGCCAAACAATCCATAATGCTGGGGCGGCCAACATAATTGTAAGTAGATATGTACACCTTTTACTTGGAACACCATGCACTATAAGACTATCATTCAATCCAATTGCAGCATTCATATTTCCTCATTCTTCACAGGTATCCAATCGTGCCTAGCCATGGCTACACGCTTGGACCTAGAAATAACACCTACAATGTATCCCATAATTGCCCCAAAGATCATGACCATTGTACCCATCAAACATGATGGTGTGGAGTCGACCACCTGAAACTTAGAATCAACACCATCAATATCACTGTTTAGAGTCCGTCTCGGCCCCACCACAATCTCCACCATATCATGCACCTTTCCGTCATGGTTACCTACATAAGACAGGGTAAGTTTCTCCCTTGTTGCAACCAATCTTGTATACCCAAACTCACCACTACGATACAAGGACCAACTAGGCTGCGGAAAGATTGGGTCTTTTGGATGGTTCGCCCTAGGTTCCCAAACAGGTTGCCAATCCTGTCCTCCCATTCCAATGACAGCATGGATTGGTAATGCCTCCCCATCCTCTCGATTTGAGCTTGAACATGTAAAGTTTTTCATTGGACAAAATCTTTCGTATCTATGTACATGACCCCACAACACAAAGGTCACTTTGTTCTTAACAAAAAGCGGTTCAAGGTGCTGCATCATTCTCTCCCTCACAGGTGCATCTTTAGGAGCGTAGCTTGAGGTGTACATTGGTCTATGTCCCTGCACAACAACAAATGGGGTCTTGTTCCTATCAACTGACTCCAAATCAATCTTTAGAAAATCATACTGCCTGCTTCCCGGTAGAAAGTTTGTCTCGGTTGAGAAGTACACAAAATGAACAACCCCAACATCAAATGAATAGTATAAGTTCCTAGTAGCTGGGGCCCGTGTGCCTGTGGGTTCTGAAGAATTCCCAGGCATCTTGAATCTAAGACTGTATGGAACTCCACATTCACCACCTCCATCCGTTTTGTACACATTCGTAGCCCATTCAGGTCTCCAAGGCTGCAAAGGCCAGTCATACTCATGATTGCCAATGCCCACATGGTACGGTACATTTGCAGCAATAGGTTCAATTTGAGTGAAGAAATGGTCCCACAGCCATGAGTAGCCTCTAGCATAGCTGATGTCTCCAATATGAGAAATAAAAGTAGGCTTGTTGCCAAGAGCCTTAATATCACGGAGAATCCACTTGACTGTCGCCATACTTTCATCTTGTGTCCGGTAGAATGTATTGTATGGCGTTGCAGTTCCCATGTCCCCAAAGATGAAAGCTATTGTTTCATTGGAATCTGGATCTCTTGAAACAAAGCTGTAAGTTGCACTCCAGCCCGCAGAGTCACTTCCAACCTGACATCAAAACAAAGATATACTTTGGAGATGAGAAACAAAACAGAGCTGGAATAGAAGCAGGTTCCAGCTGCAAACATGCACTTAAAAAGTGTTTTTCTTTTCTTTTTCTTTCTTTCTCGAGGAAGTCGGCATAATAATTAACTTGGTTAGTAAATTGGCCAAATCAAATCTAAGACGTTAGAAAGGTGATAAAGCCATGTCCAAACGGTGAGTTTATCAAGAATCTCATCTTCTACAGCATTGGGTAAACATGCCTGATTATCTTTTTCCAGCAATTTTCTTGTATGAATTGTCAGCCAAACAAGCTCGTACATATATTCGATGGTGCACAAAAAGCTCTGGACTGGATTCAAAAAATTTACTAAAGATGAGAGTTGAGCAACAAGAGATCTAGATAAACAAAAACCATTTATATATGAGTAACTCGTGGATCTTGAATCTATCTTCTGAGATGACTGAAAAAGGAATATTATTAGATTGGAACAACACCATCTTAATAATCAGTAATTGAATAATACTGAAGCTACATACACCGTCGGTGTATTATTCAATAAGCAAAGCAAGCAAACTTAGAAAGAAAGATATCAACCTCGTCAAGATGATTAATTAAACCCTCCAAAAAACAACGAGATTCCTAACAATTACATAAAACTTTGCTATCCATGATCTTGGAACTGCCTCAGATGAGAAAACCATCTAAGATACGAACCAGTTACAAAATAAACTAAGCAGTTATCCTTACAGTTCTTTGTAATATGATTATGATCCATAAAGAAGAAATATTCGAAGACATTGAACCAGCATCATCATTCACAGTTGAAAAAAGTAAATGCCATATTCACTAGTCTAAGGACTCATAAATTGATATACATATAACGTAAAGCCAATTTTGTAATATCTAAAAATATCGACCCTTGAAATGTTATCAATAGCAATAAACTAGATGAGAATGAGTCAAGTCACTCCCAGAAGTAATCCACTTAGGCTCCAATTTTAGTAAAGTTTAAAAAAACCGACCTTACTCGAATAAATTGTCCAGTTGAGTCGATATTTCATGGCATATAAAACCTGAAATTGGCTTCTAAATTTTCTTACCCCTAATAAATTTCATGCTCTTATACAAACTCAAACTTAGTTTCTGGTTTTCACTAACCATCTTATCCTATATATCATTTCATGCTTCCCAAGCTTAAACTCTATGGACTTCGATCCAAACCCCAAAAGTCCATTCTGAGTCCTAACAAATGAGAACTAGAACTACCTTTTTTTAAAAGCAAAAACAAATGCAAAACACCAGCTTAAGTTCATTTCATTACCTGGTAATAATACCTAACACCTTTCTTCAAACCTTTCATGACGGCATCATGAATCCAACCAGGATCTCTCCATCCAATACTCTCATTCGCCGGACAATCGCACATGTCTTCTCTCTCATACCTCTCCACACGCGTCACTTCCCTACCTCCCCACTCTCTCCTTCTTCCTTCCTCTCTCCTCCCATACCTCACGTACCTCTCCCCCCCATCCCCCGCCACAAAAACCACCCTCATCTCGTCAACCCGGTCCGTAAACGACAGGTGGATCTGCTCCGCCCCATGAACCGACCCACATCGAACTTCCTCCGAGCCAGCAAGGAAGTGGTCCGTGCCGGGTATGGGGTTGTTGTCGTGGTCAAGTCGGGTCGGATCGATTTCGGATTCCGACCAACGGAAGACCCGGAATGAATAGTTGGACCTGAGGTTGGGTAAGGGGAGGGGAACTGATCCCGACCCGGAAGAGAGGTAGTTCGGGTCGGTAGAGAGGAAGACATAGCCGATGAAGTGGTCGTGGGGTGCGTCGGGAGGTGAGTAGATGCCGAGCCAGTCGAGTTTGGAGGGCGTGTCGATCCCGGACCAGTGGATGTGAACCGTGTCCCCGGACTTGGACAGGCTCTTGGGTGAAACGGATATGGATACACCCGACTTGGGTCCGGATTGGGGTGATCGTAACGAATATGATGGTGTGTTGAGATTAAGTAGCAGAAAGATTGTGATGATGGTGAGAAGTGGTGGTGTTGCAGGAATTTGCATGGTGGCGATGTTTGGACTTTGGGGGAGGAGCGAAAACTGGAAGCTTAGATCATTTCGGTAGAGTTAAGGTGGTTTATGGGACTGAAGGATTTATATAGGATTATATATTCTGTCTTGTTTTTATTTTCCAACAGATATTGTAAAATAAGCTTAACAAAGAAAGAAAAATTATCAAATTCATAATTTATATTTTGACGCTATTCTGTGTTATTAATTTATGTTTTAGGGCTTTTTTATTGAACTGGTTGTGTTACTTATATTGAAATCTCAAGGGCATCACGTGAGATTTGTAATATCGTACTCGATTTATTTAATAAGAAGAAAAATACAGATCATGGATTTGTTACAACAAAATATAAAAGCATTGACGGAGAAAACGGGAGAATCCAATTTCTTTTATCTATAAAGGCTTGCAAGCATAAAAAATTTTGAAACAAAGTTAACAGTCATCTGATTTTGATTTAATGTAAACGTCGAGTATACGCACCCAGGAATATTAGAATCATTCGCATCTTAGCTGGGATGTGCTTTTGTTGTTGCGTTGCGTGGAGTACTGAGCTTTGCAGTCTACATAATACTCCATAATAAGAAAGTCAGTTATATTGCTGTGGATGTGTGCTCCTATGCTTTATTTTACGAGTTGAGCAACTTGAGTTGAATCTGTTCAGTGGGCCATAAAAACAATCAAATGCTTGAATCTGATGGAACTTTCCTGCATGCGACTTTGTAGATTAGTACAGTTTTAGTCAGTTCAAAGGACTGAAGTATTTATATTGGGTCTTGTTTTTTATTGTCTAACAGATGTTGTCTAATAAGCTTAAAGAAACAAAAAGCAATAGAAAATTATCAAAATACAATGTATATTTTGGCATTTTTACAATAAATTAACTATGTTTTTTTCTCTTAAAATGATCCCAATTTTACTTTGATTGTATGTACTCTTTTTCTTTTTTGGCCTTAATTTCTCGTTGTATATACTTAATGCCAAAAAACCTTCCAATCATGTATACAATAAAGAAACAAAAATCAATAAACCCAAAGCTCTCTTTTTGATCTAATTTGGGAATTCTTCCGATTGTCTCAAAGGTCTTACTGATAGAGGTTAATTAGAGATTGGACTTAGCGTAATCAGTAAGCCTATAAAAAAGAACATTGTAAGAAGACGTCGAGGTATTATCTAGTATGACCATTCCGATACTTAAATTAGTAAAGTGTTTTGAAAAGAATGAGTGCTTAGGAGTAATAAGTACACTTGAGTATGCAAAATATTAAGTACTTTACTGTTGGGCATTCTTATATTTATAAAAGAGTAGTGTTGGCAATTTAAGAGTAGTTAATGGGCAAAGCTACTTTTGTAATTATTAGAGAGTGGGTTTACAATGTTTGATGTGTCCTAGATATATAGGAGGTGGTTGCTTGACTTAATTTCTTAACCTTATCCAAAGTCTTTTAGATGTTAGAGACTTTTCACAGTTGGACAGGTTGAACTTTAGGCTTTAGCCGAGATAGAAGCTTAAGGTGAGGAATGAACCTGAAAAGATCAGGATAAGCTTGAGAAGCCCATGTCTAAAAGGCCATATCAATATTTGTCCCCCTGTAGTCTCGTTGCTACAGTGAAGGTAATGAGAGGAAAAATAGGCTTCTCAAGCGTGTAATTGATCTTGTTGAGTGAAAGTCTAAGGTGAAGGGGTCTAAGCTGTTGTGGGGGTTGAAGCCAAGAGGTTTGATATGATGTAAAGACAAGGTGGAGAAATCCGAGTTGACTGGTGCAAGGATTAAGCTAGCATAATGTATTCGATCAGATTGCCCATCAGGCATAAGTAAATGAGACAGTTTCAAGGCAGAACATGAAAGGTTTGACTCCCTTGGATTGAATAGTTTGCCTTTCATTAGGTTTAAATAGGGCATATATCTGTTGAATTAGACAAAGAAACTCGAGGTGGTGGTAGGATGAGGTAAAGATGTATTCAAACAAACTACTTTTTAGCCAAAGATGACTACACTTTTTCTAAAGTGGATTGTTAGAGGTCCAAGTAGAGCAGTACCTTAGTAGGAAAGTCAAAGTAGCGCACCTATACACTTAGCCGAATGGTTGAATCTAAAGTAAGGAATATAAGGCCCAAGGTAGGCAATCTAAGCCAAGGCAAGAATATGGCGACTTGTGATCCTTAAGGTAGAGTTACAAAGGAGAGGCGCTTAGTAGATTAGGCCAAACTAGGCTGACCATTGTCTAAGCAAGAAATACATTCAATTTGAAGTGTAGTTCCAATAGTATATTGAGTGAGTTCTCTTGTAGAAGTTGAAGGGGTCTTAAGGAAACTTCTTGTGGAAGTAGCTTTTCAAATTCTTACTTTATCACACCCATTTTCAATGCATTTAATGTAATGTGACAAGTGTCCTATCACAGTAGATTGACATGCAATGGCATGCCTTTTATCTTTTAAATGTAACCATTTGATCAAAATTGACTCCACATGTTTGCATCTCAACATTCCAGGGATTTGTGCTAATACAAATCCTTATAACCATTGATATGATTTCTAAGATGGTTGGCTTGGAAATATCATGGTCATGTTGAGAGGTTACTCTTTTGCAATTTCTTTGCCCTAACACTATAGACTTCACTCTCTCTTTTATTGATCATTTTTGCAAACTTTCCAAAAAAGTTCATTCTCCTTCATCTTCTTCAACAACTATGTTGACCAATACAGGTAAGACGCATTCGGTTGCATCAAAGTACAATGTCACTGACCTTGAAACCACAAGGAGTGATCCTCCCCCCACAATAGATGTCACGGCCCGAAGCGGCAGAGTCGTAACAACTTCGCCGTGTAAACCATCTTAAGATAGAAGTTGGCCTTACAACCGCTATCTTAGACCTGATCTACACAAGACGTCCACAACTAACCCGCTTTGAAGTATACAGTTTGTAATTTAAATAGATCATTTACCTAAGAAAGTGAGAAAAAGTATATATATATATATATATACTTTAATTCAGTTATTACACTATTTAAAAATGAAAAATAATTCTAAAATAAAACTTAGACCTTAAAATATGTGTGTTTATTCTTCAATGTTTTTCCTCACTCCCCAAGATCTAGCAGTTGCTAGCTTCAGGGTAGTTGTTTGCCGCTTCTTAGCCAGCACCTGTACGACGTTTATAGGGATATGAGCAACCACAACTCAGTAAATTAGGATGGAGGACTTAAAACTATACCATACACACAACAAGGTTTTCAATCACTTATTAGGTGCAATGCATGTGCAAGCAAATGTC
Organism: Lumnitzera racemosa; assembly: GCA_024138005.1. Taxonomy (NCBI): domain Eukaryota; kingdom Viridiplantae; phylum Streptophyta; class Magnoliopsida; order Myrtales; family Combretaceae; genus Lumnitzera; species Lumnitzera racemosa. Next base: position 37,747,699 of record JAMXBC010000006.1, on the reverse strand, counting down.
ATCGTACGACGTTGTCCGGCCCGTCGTGAGATTAGAGAAATTGCGCCCGCTCTAATCCGGGTTGAGGAGTTGCCGTTAGTGCAACAGCTCACGACCAAACCCAGGCTTGTGTAATGGAGACCTTGCTCCTCCCGCGACTACCTTCGAACCACTGTCTTCACCCTCGCCGCGACTTCCTCTCTCGTCACTTAGTTCGACTGAGGATAAAGAAGGAACCATTTTGCAATCCTGCGCTATTCCGTTCGAAGGGGTCGGTGTTTGGCCAGAGAGTCCTAAGTTCCCCTAACGGGTTGCCATGCATGTCCGATTATGATTACTGGTCATATATTTGATTAGGTCCAGTTTAGGGTGATAAATCATTTCATGCCAATCATACAATACATGCTAGAGCAACAAACAGAATCATAGCATCACCCATAATCAAGCACATGCACACATCCAACTATCTAACAAGCACAACCAAGCATAATCTCAAGCCTCCCAAAATACAGCATTGTATTAATCCCAACTTACCTCGACTCCTCGCTCACTCACTCAAGGTCCGACTTGCTCAGGCCATCGCCGATCATCCCTATAACACAAACGTGGTTTCAGTTTTCATATAATGATTATAGGTTCATTTTCTCCTATAACGCTTATTGTTATGTTTTATTTAGGGTTTAATATGCCTAATTATCTAGGTCATAAGTCTTTTATAATTATTCTAGGTTTGGAGTTAGGTTCGGGTTCGGGTTCGGGTTCGGTTTCCACATCGATTTCTAAGTAATGTTTTATATTCCAACCTTAGAAATTCGTTTCAACTCATAATGTGAAATTAATCACATTAATTTCGATCTCCTAAATATCATTATTACCCTTAGTCAGTATTTTATTCTACTCGGTACACTTTTATCCTTATTAGTGTACCGAATTTACTCCTGATGTGAGAAATTTTTACATTTTTCATATAATTACATAAATTCGAGTTTCTTATCAGATTTATTATATATCCTTATTATTTATATAATATCAATTTTCATCCTAATATTTTCAATTTATTATATTTTCAAAAATTACATATTATGCATTATTGCCTATTATGTACATAATGCATTTCTAATATTTCTATCACTTTAATTACCATCTCTAAACATCAATTATCATTTCAAAATATCTAAATTCATCCTAAATCAAATTTTACTCCCAATTTCCCTAATTTACAAAATTAACTTAAAGTTAACTATTTTTCCTTATTAATCATTTACTACATAATTAACCTAATAATTACATCTAACACCCTAAATGCTACAAGTATCATAATCCATCAGATTTCAATATCCTAAAACATATAATTATTCACTAAATCAGTAATTAATCATTTAATTACTTAATTAACCCTAAATTACCCATTTTATACCTCATTTTAGGGCCCAAAAATTATCTAAAAATTTAGAAAATTAATTTTTGAAAAAGGGATTCATAGCACTGTTCTATATCATCTACGTAATCTACACAAAAATTTTGGGCTCGAAACTATACTCCAAAAGTCATTTATTTCTAAACCGAAACATGCTCGGTTTTACATGATTTCTTAAGGACCCTATATCACGAGACATATTTTCATCAAAATAATATTTTTTCCTAAAAACTACATACAAAAATATTCCAGAATAAAAAATTTCATAATTTTATAATAATATTTACTATTTTTACAAAATTATACAAAATCGGGCTAAAAATTGAACTCACGGATTTGGGTGGCTCCGGCCACCGTCGGTGGCCATGGGTGTGTCGGCCCACCTGGAAGTTTCTACCACCATGTGGTGGTGGTGGCCGTCCACTCCGAGCTGCCCGTCGGGTCTGGGTTCTCCTTTGTGGCCCTAACTGTACAGTTTTCCTTTTTTTTTTCTTGGTTTTTCTCTCAATTTTCGAGTCTCTCTATTTTTCTCAAATCCCCAACTGTCCAAAGGAGTTCTTTGAATTTTTTTCCTATTTATAGACGTTTATGGAATTTATTGTGTATTAAATTGGACAAGACAATTGCCTTATCCCTTAATTTTTGGCTTTTGTGTTGTCTTAATTTAATTGGCCGATTTTTTTCTATTTTTTCCTAGCTGCTACGACCCAATTCTGGATCATTCCTTATTTTTCCTGATTTTTCTTTATTTTTCCTTAATTAATTATGAATTTTCTTTGATTATTTAGTATTATTTTGGCACATTACGCGTATTTTAAGTAATTACGCGTATTTTTACATACATGTAAATTCATATATAGTACAAATAAATATTCCTAAATATTATTTAGGTTATTTTATGATTTTTAGTATACATATAATTTATCTCTCGCGATTCGTTAATTATCGGAATGCATTTTACGCATTTTCGATAAATAACGAGTTATATACTTAAAATTTGAAATTTTTATATTCTTTTATTTTATTGCTTATTTTATTAAATTCAAACTTACGAGATCATTTTACTAATATTTCTAGCTTTACTTTATAATTTAGGCTCGATCGGGTTCTTTAACCGATCGAAACCTCAACTGGCTAATTTTAGGGCTTACAGTAGAGGACAGAGTCTCGTCACTGACACAGCTCGACAACTCCACCAGGATGGCAATAGAGGCACTAGATAAAGCAAAGCTCATTAATGCCATCCCTAGGAATGTATATGTATACGCTCCCCTATCACATCCTAAGGATTTGTTCAAGGTGCTTGGGATATGCAAGGGCCCAAGTTATCGAGTAATTGGGAGCAAGGTGTCTACCCTCAGTTGGATCTTAAGTAACTTTATTGTTGGACTAATCCTTGGGTAGAAGATACAATTGTTAAGCAAGGAAGAAAGGGTAGCCTTACTGTTAGGGAGGTACTTTATGATGTTTGAAAAGTGCCTGAAGTTTGTGCAACGCCTCCCTCTGAGCGACTTTAAGAAGGATCTCTTCAACTTCCATTAGTGCAATCCAGCATAGGTCCTTACCAATGGGTGGAGGGTATTAAAGGCCTTTTAGGTGCTTTGTGAGTATTTGGTGATAAGGGCGACCCTTGATCTTTTTAACCACTTCTATATGTGGAAAACCATAGAGAGGTGGTCGTACCTCCAACCTTATTCGAGGAAAAAGTTATTCTATGGCCTAATGGATTTTATCACAGGCTAGTAGGATGACTATACGGTAGTGAAGCTGCCTAAAGAGGCAAATTTTTGGATGAAGTGGATAGAACAGAGGCTTAGAAGGAACTCGGCCCAAGTGATGCCGAGGTTGTACAAAACATTTAGGCTTTCGTAGCCCTTCTGGACCTCAGTGAAATAAATGCCATGGAAATGGTGGAAAGGTACTTCTGATATCTGATCTTTGAGCTCTTCCCCAACATGAAGAAAGCTATGGTGAAGAAATGGGCTAAAGGTACATGTTCATTTTTTTACGAACGTCTTCGTCTATTGTATTAGTGTATAGAGTTACACTTCATTTGACATCTCTTTTAATAAAACTGGGGAAGGCTCTTTCTTATTTATGCAAGTCACGATGGAGTTGGTGAATGGTTATGTTTTGTATGTTCGTTTTCTTGTCTTCTTCTTCTTGACTGATTGTTTGATTTTCATTTTATAGTCGAGAAGCTAGCCGTGGATGTTACCTGTCCCTTAATGGACAAGTTGATGAGGCGCTGCCAAGTTAAGAGGAAGTAAACCGCTAAGACCTTTTACCCTAAGGGCAAGGCTGTGATGTTAAAGTCAAAGGGAGGGGGGATCGGAGATCAGTAGGGTCGAGACAGCCACCTTTCCTCAGGGGATTCCTTTTAGTCCCCAGATAAAGTTGCTGGCTGCTAAACCTGTGAGCGTAGTCCTTCCTCCTCCTGCCATTGTCCCTACCTTTATGCCTATTTCGGTAGAGTATCGGTACTAAGGAGTTGGACTTGGTTTTGATTGCCCCTCTTGACAAGGGTGAAGAGGTGGTGGCTGAGGCTGACATCTCGTTCGGGGTAGTCAGGAAAAAGAGAAAGGAGTTAGAGATCGTTAGGGAATTGGCACTTAGGGCCAAGAAGAAGAAAACAATAGCAAAGACACTTTTGAGTCGAGTGACTTGGTATAAGTGACCGACAGCTTACCCTTACAAGTGTATTGATGAAGTTAGAGACGAGTTTTTTGATGTCCTCAACAAATTTAAGATTCTAAGGATTGAGTTGAACTCATTTAAGGAAGTATCGTACGTCTCTCGAAACGAATAGATTTGCCATTACACTTTCGAGCCTAAGACTAAAAAGGTTAAGGGGAAGCTCTTAAGGCCAAAGTGGGAGATTCAGGGTAATGACATTACATTGTGGCATCAGACTCTCAACTGCTAGGCCTCAATGGGGTCTTATACCCTTGGCGATTGGGCCATCTTCGAAGGAATGTCGATGTTAAGAGGGAGCGACCTAATGGAGATGGCAGGTCGCCTGACCTCGCTCATTCGATAGGTAAGCCTTTATCATTCGTAGTTAACATCTTTCTCTATTACCACCGAGCTGACTTCGATTTGCCTTCTTCTACAGTACCATGGTTAAGTGTTGCTCTAAGTAAGCAACTATGATGCCATTCGGAAAGAGTTAAAGGGGTTTAAGGTGACATTGTCTAGTACCTAGAAGAGCCTGAGAGAAGTAGACTCCTCTTTTAATAAATATTTGGATAAGTTCGCCAAGGCTAACTGGCACTTGTATCACTCTTATATGCAGGTGGCTAGGCTCAAGGGGAGACTAAAAGATGCGGAGCGGAAGAAGTTTGCTGCTGAAGATGCCACTAAGAAAGTCAGCAACGTGAAGGCTTGGCTTGAAGATGAGCAAAGGACTAGGGCCCACCTTGAGGGAGAGAATGGCAAGCTAAAGGCATCGATCTCTAGGTTACAAAACGAGTTGGAAATGAAAGCATCATAATGCGACACCACCAGCACTACTTTGCTAAAGTTGGTCAGTCTAAAAGTTGGCTGGAATGGTAAGTTTAAGAGCTCCAAGGGAAAGTTTCGAAGATAGAAGAGATTATCTCCAAAATAGAGACTGAAGAGGTCCTTAGCAACACCATCACTAAGAAAGCTATTGCTAACTTTCAATTGACGGAACAGTATTTGGAGGAGCTAGAAGACATTCCGATTGAATATACTCACTACACAAAGAAAAAGTTGCTATCCCATTATCCTAATCTCGACTTAAGCTTCCTTAGTCAATTGGACACCCCAACTTTCAAGGAGAAGGAGCCCTAAACATGGGAAAGAGAGGCTACTCAAGCAGCTGTTGAGGTATAAGGTGCCCCTTTTACTGTTAGGTCCTTACATGACGCTTCCACATCTACTTCTGTTCCGATAACTCAGCAGCAACTCACCCTTGAGGGTACTTCTTAAGGTAATCAAGGTCGGGGTGATCCTCTTGTTAAACCCAATTAGCAACCTTCGAACCCTGCCTCAGCCTAGAGCTAATCTTCTCAAGGGCCATCGATGGACCAACCCTCCGAGTAGATAAAAGATTTAGATTTTTTTGGAGTTGTTAAAGTTGGTTGATCTTAGGCGATAGTTATTCCTTCCCCTTCTTCTTGTACCCTAGTTCAGGATGTCGGCTATGAATTTGTATGACCCCAAGTTATGAATGGATATTTGAATTCGAATTTTTCGTATGCTTGAATTTTTAAGTGAATACTTGAATTCTTTTTCTTTATGTTGCTTGGTTTGTGTTAACATGATCCCATAATGGGAGTTCTTCTAAGAGAATGGGGGCTGGTCGGACAGTGGGAGTTCTTCTAGTTAAGGGCTGTTTCCCCTTACTAAGATTACTTAAGGAGGTTAGGCAGGTGTCGTTTCAACCTACTTGATCAATGGGAGTTTCTCTAGTTAAGGGTATTTCTCCTTATTGAGATTACCTAATAGGGTCAGGTTGGTAGCGTTCCGACTTACTCGGTCAATAGGAGTTCCTTTAGTTAAAGGATGTTTCCCTTTATTATGGTTACCCGAAGGGGTTAAGTTGGTGGTATTCCGACTTACTTGATCAATGAGAGTTCCTCTAGTTAAGAGGTGTTTCCCCTTATTAAGGTTACCTGAGGGAGTCAGGTTAGTAGCGTTTCAACTTGCTTAATTAATTGGATTTCCTTTAGTTAAGGGGTGTTTCCCTTTATTGAGGTTACTTAAGGGGGTCAGGTTAGTGGCGTTCATAGCTGCTCGATTAATGAGAGTTCCTCTAGTTAAGGTATGTTTCCCCTTATTGAGGTTACCCGTAAGGGTCAGGTTATTAGTGTTCTGACTTGCCTAGTCAATAAGAGTTCTTTTAGTTAAGAGGTGTTTCCCTTTATTAAGGTTACCCGAAAGGGTTAAATTGGTAGCATTCCAACTTACCTGGTAAATAAGAGTTCTTATGGTTAAGGGGTGTTTCCCCTTACTTAGGTTACTTAAAGGGGTTTGGTTGATGGTGTTTTAACCTACCCAATAAATGGGAGCTCCTTTAGTTATCGGGTGTTTCTCCTTACTAAAGTTACCTGAGGGGGGTTACGTCGATGGCATTCTAACCTAGGCATGTCGATATCACAAAGGAACAAATTGACAAAGCATTCGATCTGATTATCGAATATAAAGAGTCTTATGATCCATATGTAGAGGAAATGCACATAGACATAAATGGTGACAATGATGAATAGGAGCTAGTTGAACATGATGATGGGGAAGATGTTAGTCTCAATGATGATAATGGTAAGGATGGAGCGAACTTGGATGAACTCAAGGTAAGTCCAAAATTAGTTATTAGTAATGTGTTAGCTAAGCTTACTCACAAGGCAATCCCTAGCAAGCTCTATCACCCCCTTCAGGTACTTATGTGCACCACTCAGTTTGAAGAGCTTCAACAACAAAATGAGGCAATCGATAGTGTTATCAGAGATCCTATTCTATTTTGCAACAGCGAATATGACTGTAGTGAATATGTGACATTCGAGCAAGATGTCAATAAAATGTGCAGCAACATCAACACAACCGATGACTTAAAGGTAAGCATACGATTCAATAACAAAAAGGATCTCATAGATGCAATCAAATCATTCCACAGAAAGAACTACTATAACTTTTTAGTCAACATATCCAAGAAGATGGTATATACGATCTATTGCAAAAAGAAGGAAGAAGGTTGTAAGTGAAGATTACATACATATTTGAAGAAGGTGGAAGGTCTATTCAAAATCACCATTCTAAAAGGACTGCACACTTGTCACGCCCCGAAGCGGCAGAGTCGTAACAGCCCCACCGTGTAAACCATCCTAAGATAGAAGTTGGCCTTACAACCGCTATCTTAGACCTGATCTACATAAGGCGTCCACAACTAACCCGCTTTGAAGTAGACAGTTTGTAATTTAAATAAATCATTTACTTATACAAGTGAGGAATTATATATATGTTATAATTCAGTTATTGCAGTTAAAGTTTACAATTTTTTTCTATAGTACTTTTCTATATCATTACATCATTCGAAAATGAAAAATAATAAAAACTTAGACCTTAAAAATATGTATTTATTCTTCAATATTTTTCCTCACTCCCCAGGATCCAGCAGTTGCTAGCTTCAGAGTAGTTGTTGCCGCTTCTTAGCCAGCACCTGCACGATGTCTATAGGGATGTGAGTGACCACAACTCAGTAAGTTAGGATGGAGGACTTAAAACTATACCATACACACAACAAGGTTTTCAATCACTTATTAGGTGCAATGCATGTGCAAACAAATGCTATCGCACAACATTGTCCGGCCCGTCGTGAAATTAGAGAAATTACGCCCGCTCTAATCCGGGTTGAGAAGTTGCCGTTAATGCAACAGCTCACGACCAAACCCAGGCTTGTGTAATGGAGACCTTGCTCCTCCTGTGACTACCTTCGAACCACTGTCTTCACCCTTGCCGCGACCTCCTCTCCTGTCACTTAGTTCGACTGAGGATGAAGAAGGAACCATTTATCAATCCTGCACTATCCCTTCCGAAGGGGTCGGTATTTGGCCGGAGAGTCCTAAGTTCTCCTAACGGGTTGCCATGCATGTCCGATTATGATTACTGGTCGGATATTTAATTAAGTCTAGTTTAGGGTGATCAATCCTTTCATACAAGTCATACAATATGTGCCAGAGCAACAAACAGAATCATAGCATCATCCATAATCAAGCACATGCACACATTCTCTATCTAACAAGCACAACCAAGCATAATCTTAAGCCTCCAAAATACAGCATCGTATTAATCCCAACTTACCTCGACTCCTCGCTCACTCACTCGAGGTTCGATTTGCTCAGGCCATCGCCGATCACCCCTATAACACGAACGTGGTTTCAGTATTTCATATAATATTATAAGTTCATTTTATCCGATAACGCTTATTGTTAGGTTTTGTTTAAGGTTAAATATACCTAATTATCTAGATATTAAGTCTTTTATAATTATTTTAGGGTTGGGGTTAGGTTCAGGTTCGGTTTTCGCATCGATTTCTAAATTAGGTTTTTAGTTCGATTTCTAAGTAATGTTTTAGATTCCAACCCTAAAAATCCGTTTCAACCCATAATGTGAAATTAATCACATTACTTCCCGATTTCCTAAATACGATTACTACCCCTAGTCAGCATTTTATTCCATCCGGTACACTTAAATCCGTATTAGTGTACCGAATTTACTCATATTGTGAGAAATTTTTACATTTTTCATATAATTACCTAAAATTGAATTTTGTTTCAGATTTGTTATGTTCTAATTTTCATTATTTTATTATCTAATTAAACCTAATTTTTTCATATTTATTAATTTTTAATTCTACATATTCCTAATTTTCTACATTTACCACATAACACCTTCATTACTTACACTTAATACTCCATAGACTAGGATTAGGTTTCCACATAAGAGATTAACATCCCTAAACATCTAATTACTATCTCAATCAGTAATTAAAATCCTAATCACCTAATTAATCCTAAATCACCCAATTTTACCATCATTTTAGGGCTAAAAATTAACTTAAAAATTTCAAAAATTAATTTAAAAAAAATGGCTTCATAGAACTGTTCTATATCACATGAGCATCCTACAGAAAAAAAATTGAGCTCCAAACTACACTCCTAAGGTCATTTATTTCTAAACCGAAATGTGCTCGTTTTGCATGATTTCTTAAGGACCCTATATTACGGGACATGTTTTTATCTAAATAATTTTTCCTACAAACTACATACAAAAATATCCCAGAATAACAAAATTCATAATTTTCTAATTATATTTACTATTTTTAAAAAAATTCACAAGAATCAGGCTAGAATTTGGACTTATCGGTTTAGGTGGCTTCGGCCATCGCGGGCCGCCATGGCCTTATCGGCCGGCCTGGGCGCTGCCACCACTGTGTGGTGGTGGTCGTCCACTCCCAGCTCCTCGTCTGGTGTGGGTTCCCTTTAAAATCCCTAACTGCACAGTTTTCTTTTTTTTTTTTTTTTCTGGATTTTCTCTCGATTTTTTCGGTGTTTTGATTTTTCTCAAATCATAAACTGACCAAAGGACTTCTGAAATTTTTTTCCCCTATTTATAGACAATTTTAGAAATTAATGTGCATTAATTTGATGGGATTTTTCACCAATTCCATGATTTTTGGCTTTTTGTTTGTCAAATTCTTATTGGTTATTTTTTTTCTTGCTGACCATGACCTTATCTTGTTGCAGCTTATCCTCTTCTGATTTTTTTGATTTTTTCTATAATTATTTTGTATTTTTCTTTAATTATTTGCTTAGTTTTAGGCTAATTTAGGTAATTACGCGTATTTTTATCTACACGTAAATACATGTGGGGTACACGTGAACATTCCTAAATATTATTTTGGTCATTCTAAAATTGTTAGTATACATATAATCTATCTCTAGTAATTTATTAGTTATTTCATTACACTTTTCGCATTTTCGATGATTAATACCTATTATGCTTAAAATTTGAAAATTTTATAGTCTCCTATTTTACTATTTATTTTCTTAAATTTAAGTTTACGGAGTCATTTTTACTAATATTTCTCTCAATAGTTTATAATTTGGGTGTGATCGGATCCCTTAGCCGATTGCCCTAAACCTTGGGTTCTAAGTTCAATCTTACGGTTACTTAGCTGAACTTTGGGGCTTACAACACTTATGTGAACCCGGTGCTGAACCAAGATCACCCCCAGATTAATAGCAATATCATGGCAAGAAGCCTTATCAACAATGTATAAAATAACCTAGATGTTAAGATACCTTATCTTCCAGCAAATATACTGATGTGTCTCTAAGGTCGGATGCATGGCGGCAGCACCACAACGAAGACAACCAAAAGAAAACAAAAGAAAGTTAGCAAAGTCTAAGCAGCTACCAACTAGATTTGACACACCAATCAATCTTACTCAGCCTATAATCTGTTTGATATGACTCATTGGTCTAAACTATAGGGTTACTCGCCATTACTCCTTATTAAAGGGAATAGATAAAAGTTAAGAAGATAATAAGAACATCAAGGCTACTCAAGAGAGGTAACTTATATTCTGATAATCAAAAGGTTATGTCTACATACAATAGATGGGGTTTATGTACTAGCTCCATTAAGGTTATAAGCATACATGGAAAAGACAAAAGGGAAATTTACAATTAAGATACATGAATGATACTAAAAAGGGTAAAAGAGATTAAGAATATTCTGTAAGGAAAAAGTAAAGAATCCTTTTGGAATGTTATGCCAGCAAGACATGTCGCATGGTTTCTAGCGTTCTAAAATATAGTACAGTTCATACGAAATGAAGAAAAGAGGGTCTACAGTCATAGTCGACCTAATTTAAATTGGATGGGAGCTCAATCAATTAGTCACTAGAGGATATTTGACTTAGATTGGGGTCTGGTATGGGTGGTCAGCTTGGATAGTCGCTTGAGGTTGGTCGGCTCGAATGCTGTTTGTGTTATGGCACTACTTCTCGACAAGTTAGGCTGTATGTTGGGCAGATTAGCACATTGGCTTGGCAACTTCAGAAACTATGCTTGCGTACGTGAAAGCTCAGTATTTAAGTCAACAGTAGAGTGAATCATGGAGGTTGGAATAGGAATTCTTATCTTAGATGAGGCTTCGAGCTAGTATTCTCCATGTGAGTCCTTGGAGTCCTCTAACTGGACTGCAAGTGATCGGCCCAGAAAGTTGATTCTTATCATATACAAAACATGTATGGATATACTGTAAGCAAGAGGAGGATTTTCAAAGTCAAGAGGAAAGCTATTGAAATGATTTACGGTAATTGGGAGAAGTTGTACAATGAGCTTCCAAGGCTATTAAATGCAATGAAGATAAGTAACCTAGGAACATAAGTGGATTGGGGGTGGACTACATTACTGAAGCCATGCGAGTCTCAATTTAAATGGGTTTCTGGACATTCAAACCATATGTTAAGGCTTTTAAATATTATTGACTTTTGGTTTGTGTTAATGGTACTTTCTTATACAACAAATATGGTCATAAGTCACTGGTTGCATGTAGTATGGATGGAAAAAATTCTATAGTTTCGTTGGCATTTGCGTTTGTAGAAACAGAATTGGCAGAAACATGGGGATGATTCCTTTAGAAACTTAAGCACCATGTGATCAGCCAGATAGGAAAAACCCTTTGCCTTATCTTCGATAAAGCAGCTAGCATCCAACCCACATACGATGAACCATCGAATGGGTGGTAGTCTCCGTTTGCAATATGGAGATATTATCTACGACACGTTACAAGCAACTTTAATACAGTTTATAAAAACAAACTATGTAAGAAACTTATATGGTTTATGGGGATTCATGCCTAAGAGAGGAAATTCGAAGGATTCATAGAGCAACTGGAACGAATCAAGGAGATGCTCTCGAATGGTGTAACAATGTGGACTTGAATAGATAGACACTTCATATGATAGGTATTACCAATTTTGGTAGATGACGTCCAATATTGTTGAAAGCTACAACTCGGTTTTAAAAGTGGCATGTAGATTACTTGTCATTGCACTAGTCAAAAAGATATTCTACAACTATGTGACTTATAGGGAGGCTAGACTTTAAGAAGTGAGAGAGGCAATTTCAAGTGGCAAAATTTTCACTAACTATGCCTTGGAGATATATAAGACACGAAGGGTAAACTGGTTCGGATAATGTAGAATCATTTAGTTTTGTAGAATAGCTTGTTTGAGATTTTAATAAGAAGCTAAATGACGAGGACTAGCCTAAAGAAAGGAGGAAGGATGCACATTGTTTATTTTAGAAATTACATGTACGTGAGTTAGAAGTGGCAAATATATAAGATCCCTTACGCCCATACAAATGCAGCAGTCATGAAGATAAGGTTTGATAACAAAACAACAATAGGCTCATGGTATAAGTGAGCCAATTAGATAGAGTGCTACTGTTCCCACTTCTATCCTATTGGTGATGACTTGAATTGGCCATAAGTGAGCTTCCCATATCTCCACCCAAACGTTGACTTAATACGCAAAAAGGGTAAGCCTAGACGGAAGCAATATCATATGGAATTTGATGTTAAGGAGTAAGTTGAAGGAATGAGATGTAGCACATATAGGAAGGAAGGACATAATAGGAGAAAGTTAGGGCCAATAAATCCTTTATTACATATAAGGATATTATTACGTTTCATGTATACATCTTAACACATATATATTGTTTTGATTACTAACTATGTTCGTTTATATTTACAGGATAGATGGAGTCTGAACTTATCAATCCACACATACTTAAGGGCAAGTAGGCCATCATTCACAGGCCATTTGGAAGGGTCGGGTGAGTAATAATATTTCAACAAGCTACTGGTAATCTATATAAGTTGTATTACTTACTTACTAATGTGTTCATGTTAAAAAGAGGTTGCCTTAGCACAATGAGTATGGTAGAGTGAGATGTCTTTGCATAAGGATGAGCAAGATATCTCGATACATCCTTATGTAGAGCTATATGTACGGGAGGCAAGACTTTAGGTAGTGGCGCAATTTTCCTTTATCATGATGGATTGACACTTGATCACAGCCTTGGTAGAGAGATGTAGGCTAGAGACACACACCTTTCACTTACACATTAAAGAGGCTACAATCACTTTACAAGATGTAGAGGTCCAATTCGAGCTTCTAGTAGAAGGGATGGAATAGCTAGGAGGACGGAGCAAGATGACAAGCAGACTTAGGTTGATGTAATTGAGAATTTTCTAGGAGTAAAGCGAACTTGGATGAGAGGAGCTCGTATGTCATTTACTTAGTTGCGAGAGCATTTTAGGATACTTCTCCGTTGCGTAGACGATAATATAGTATAATAAAATGTACGTGCCTATTTTCTGAACTTAATGGGTAGATTCTTGACGAATCCACTTGATGTTTCTATTATTGCTAAAGGATTTCATGGTTGCGACAAAATTCAACAGGGCTTTCAATGCTTATCTTAGCTATATAGACAACTATGTTCGGCAGTACAACCAAATGTACATGAGATCGGAGGTATTGCCATTCTCCTGTAAGTGTGGGCTTAGGACAAATTTCTACACATTGCCCCGCTTAGTCTGATAGGAATTAACCTACGGCTATTTCCAAGTTAAGGCTAACCTATTCGAAGTCGATGTTGACATGTTCTAAATCGAGGTCGACATACTCCAAACAGAAGCTGATCTATCCATGGTCAAGGTCGAATTGATACCAAGAGGCTAGAAGAGGAAAAGAAATAACTCGGCATAAGATTTATTGTTTACTGAGATGCTAAGAGACCAGATAACTTAGTGCTCGACATGACATTATGAACCTAGTGCTAATTAATCTTAAAGCTCAACAACTATGAGTCGATCTCCTAACCAACTTGGCTAAGCACTGTAGGACCTCAGCGACTCCTACTTGAACTAGGACACTTAACTGCCGAATTCACCTAGTTTGAATCGTACTCATTCTAAGACAACTCAGCCACATGTCGACCTCCCTATTAAGTGCATAGTTTTGTACACTTGTAAATATTATTCTTAACTTTAGTTGTAGGCTTACTTTAGTAGTTTAAGGCCTTATATTGTATTTACATTTTTGCTATTAGGTTTTTAGGATGTTCTATAAATAGTAACATTTCTAATTAACAAAAGAGAGTTGAACCTTCTTTTAAAGCAAGAATATACTTGACATCTTTATGAGCTATGAGCTACTTAAGCTTGTGCCCCGAATTATTGAATGTTGTTTTACTCTTTAATCTTTCTTGTTCTTATTAATCTTATTCTCACGATTGTAGTGAACCCCTTACATTTGGACAAGTTAATAAGTAGCATCTAACCCTCATTTGAAACCCCAAGCCTTGGTTTAGTTTTCGTGAGTCGTATCGAAACCTACTTTAAGCTCATCCCTTGATTGTGTTTATATCTAAGTGCGTGATATTTATTCACATTTGCATTCAAACCCCCATTCCATTTATTATTTTTCCCCCATTCCCAGTGAACTTAGAATACCCATTCTTAGCTTGTATTCGCTGCATACTCTTTGAGTCATATCATAGTTGTTATGGTTTCTTGATTATCAAGGGTAGGCCATTAGCTGCCATATGGAGGGTTGTGAAGGATACAACCTAGCATGCCATGCATGTTGTTGATGCATACCGTACAACCTTTAACCTACAGACAATATAACAAGTACTATATATTGATCCTTCTTTTTATGTGTTTGTGTTGTCACACCTCACTATCAACTATCATAATTGTTTTTAGTTGTCAGGTAGTTTGGGAGCCATACTCAAATGAGTTGCTGTAGTTGTTACCTAAGTTCTACATTACTAGGTAGCACATTTAGACGATACAAGTCCCACTCATACGTTTTCACATCATTAAGTGGTGTTTCTTAGACTATGTCATTCAATAGTTTAATGGGTACTAGTATTTGCCACAAGATGTTGACACCAATGATTAGCTCCATCAAAGGGACCTCCGTTATAAGACTAACGTAGACTAGATCTACACCTATCAAACCTACATTTAGGCTTAGGATGAAAAGCATGATTATATAGTATAGGTCCAAGGTCCAAATGATGTTGACTATAACTACTAACTAATAGATCACTTACCATTCCTGTTGTTATGTGATTTTAGGATAAAATCTTACTCTTGCAAAACACAAAGAGCTAAACAGTACTGGGGTAGTTTAGTGTAGCTACTCTGATGCCTAAGTTAATAAACGTATTCAAGAGAAGATAAGTAATATTTATAAATCATGAGAGAGTTCTTACAGTGCTTTTTCTCTATATTTATAGGCAAATGTTAGATATTTGAAATAGCAGTTAATTATTGATCATAAGGCATGTAGAGACCTCATAATTAAGCACATGTTGGAAATATAAGAGTGATGGGCGGTTATGTATTGTACTAGACGATAACCATTTGCACCATTTTTACTAAGTTTAAACTAAACATGAATCTATCTTAGTTGATGTATGTTGAGAATTGAGTTACTTGGTTTTTTATCAATCAAATGGCCAAGTGAATTCAAGGGGTGAAATCTAACTATTAATTGATACACCATACACTAAGGAGCTAAAATAGGCCGTTTGATAAGTGACAGGCATTCTATACGTAAATCTATCTCATGTTATGTATACTGACACCCTCATGTCTATTAATTTTAGGTAAACTCGCTTTAGGATGTATGGTTGGTATCAGACTATCTAATCACACTCAGTATTGCAAATGGGGCACTACAGTTCGTCAAGCAGTACAACAGTCTCATTCTCTATCCCCAGTACATATGAAGAGCAATAGCACTACCCTAGCGATCTTGATGAAGATTAGGAAGCACTTGCAGTTGAGACTATGCTGCCTCCTCCACATCGCCTAAAGGTACAACCAAAGTTCGAGGAGGTTAAGCTAGACTTAGGTATGGTTGTAGTAGTGATTATTAAGTTATACCATCATAAGAGTGACACTTAGTGGACTTGGGACTCATTAGCTTCGAATACAGTATTTGTCCTAGATTGATAGTTATTCCAACTTAAGGGCTGGACTGAGCACTCACATGATACTTGAGTCCCATCATTAGATAGAACTCTTCACCTCACTAACTCTTTAGAGGTAGTGTTCAAGCCATTCGTAGTCTTCTATAAGCAAGAGTGTCGCTCAAGTAAAGTTAGCTGCTCCTCTTAGCCCCATGCCTCTCCTTGCTTTTGAGTAGACACCGGCCTAACCTTCATAGTCACTAGATCACCGGAGTCATTCCCTTATGTCTTAAGCCATTAGAACATTTACCTATTGTAAGAGACAATAAAGGGATATTATATTTATCATTCTTGATTGTATTCACATGAACAAAAGACTAGTTTGTACATATAGTTTTATTTGAATATAAGTTTAGCTTTTGTCCATTATTAGAATGTCACGTAGTATAGTCATATCAATGACAAATATTGCATTATTTTTTACTTTATTTGTCTCTTGTGCAAAGTAAATGTTTATCTTTTGTGTTGAGTTTTGTTCTTATACCTTTTAGCAACTAGAGTTATTGTATCAGATGGGGTAGTTAGATTGTTTGTAGCTTAGGGTTATATTTGCAAGAGACATTGTATTTTGAGTTTAACTTCCCCATTTTGTTTGATCTACAGGTTTATTTGAATACAAGTTCAGCTTTTGTTCATTATTAGAATGTCATGCAGTATGGTCATATTAATGACAAAGATTGCATTATTTCTGACTTTATTTGTCTCTAGTGCAAAGTAAATGTTTATCTTTTGTGTTGAGTTTTGTTCTTATACTTTTCAGTAACTAGAATTAGTGTATCAGATGGGGTAGTTAGATTGTTTGTAGCTTAGGGTTATATTTGCAGGAAACATTGTATTTTGAGTTTAACTTCCCTATTTTATTCGATCTGCAGGTACTTATG
Organism: Lumnitzera racemosa; assembly: GCA_024138005.1. Lineage (NCBI taxonomy): Eukaryota > Viridiplantae > Streptophyta > Magnoliopsida > Myrtales > Combretaceae > Lumnitzera > Lumnitzera racemosa. The sequence goes on along the minus strand of JAMXBC010000006.1, from coordinate 37,730,834 downwards.
AAAGAGGATGCATGTAGTACATACGCCTTTAGTGTATTTTAAAAGATATTGAAGGCACATGCATTACGTACACCTTCAGTGTATGCGAATTACATTGAAGGCACAACTAGTGCATGTGCCTTCGTTTCATTCTTTTTTTTAAAATTTTAACACTAGTATACGCCTTTACTATACTAATTTGGTATTATATATCTTAGGTGGGCCTTTTCCTTATTATTTTTAAGAAAAGGGTACATATTCATATAAAACTTTCTTAGGCATGCTTAAAATTTTAAATTAAGCTAACTTCAATTTGGTGACTTAATCCTGTAAACTTTCTTGTATGAGGATTTGCTAAACTGGTAACTGTTGGACTTAGGCTAAGATTAGATAACCCATGATTTTGGTACTTAAGCTCTAGGCTGGCCTAAGTTGGGCTCAAAGTGAGATATAAATTGCACTAACTACACATAAATACTTGCCGTTTGTAATGTTTTAGAGGACATGTGGTAGATAATTTCTTATAAGTGAGGAGAAAAGGGTGTTTTATAGCCTGATAATATTTGTATAAGTTATGAATTTTCTTAAATTTTAAGTATTTTACTTGATTTATTGTTATTAGTAACAATACTTTCACATGATGAATTGATACTCAAACTTCAATTGTTGTACTCATCCCGTGATTTTTTTTTTTTAAAAAAAAAAGAAAAGGAAATTATGGATCTACCTACAGTTAAACGTGATCCAACTTGTGAACCAGATGGAGTATTAACGAGTAAGTGCATTTTAGTGTTTTTAGTTCTTAATTACATGTTTATGATTGATTAATTCAGGCATATAGGTTACATAATATGTTCCTGCATTTATATTAGTATTCACTATTAATAACGGCTATTTGACAATGCAAATATTCAAATTTATCAGAAATTCGTTACATGGATTAGGATACTAGTCAAAGACTTTCCTAGGCCAGCACATAACTCTAGAGAACATTGTATATGATGCATCGCCTGATGAATATGCATTGACGAATGGTGACCCTGCACAAATTGCGCTATCAGCCTCAACAATACGCATCACCTAGACTTGGGTATTTGAAGTCAAAAATCTGCAACAGGATTAAGAATGAAGAGACAGAGTTGGATTCAAATTTTCACTGCCAGAAAAAGGAGAACATTAGCATTACACATAGGGACCGTCCATCGACAATTTTGAAGAGTAAGAGTGCATTGTCTTACAATCTGCACCATCTGAAGCCATATGCACCCCTCTGATCAAGAAAAGACCCATCTCTTCCTTGTTTTTCCAGCAATAAAAGACCATCAAGGAATAGCAGCATCGAGGACTGCAAGCACTTCGGAACAGACATATTAGGTTTGTTAAACAAGGCCCATTTCTTGTTAATTATGAACTACGCATCTGTCTAAACCTGTTCATTTGGCGTAGGAAATATGCCCTTTTCCATTGAGAAGCCAGCCAAGAATCGCCACTCATGCACGGGAATAGCAGTTGCATAAAGAAGCGTACCATTATGTTTCTTAGGTTCCACTCATGCAACATCCAAGGCATTGCATAGCCTCTACCGATGGAGTCAACACTTTCCTGACTTTCCATACCTGCAGTCTATTCCTGTAACGACAAAATTAGGCTAAGTGAATTTACTTAATTTCTCACCTCAAGTTTCAGTACATGGTGACAACATTTCAGGACAAGACATAGTGCATGCTATGTATTTAATGTGTTTATTAGACTAATAGTTAAGAAAACTTCCTATGGACTGTGGAAAGGAAGGAGATCTAACATGAGTATTTTCATCCGTTCTGTTGCAAACCTTGTGTGATAATAATGGGAAAGTTTGTATCTTGTGCCTATTTAAAGAAAAGGAAAATGGTTGAAAGACAACCCCTGGTCTACCCTCTCCCCATCCCCAATCTGAATAAGTTTGCAGCGCTGTGCTTGCATCCACTATCAATATTTTATTCAGTCAGCAAGGCAACTTAGAAAGAGAGAGATATCAACCACATCGAAGTGATCAACCAATGAATCCAGCACAATCATATTTTCACAAGTAAAATCTTCCCTGCATCATGTTGGATCTGCCTAGGTCAAATGAGAAAACTGATCTTGAATACTCAATCTGTTACTGTGATGCATTAAGGGGGGAAAAGATAATAGTTGTCATTACAGTTCCTTGGAAACAAAAATGAGCTGTTAACAAGTAAGAAGTCACAGCCACTAACCAGGAACATCTTTTTGGCTGAATGCTGCAACGTTTACCAAACTATGACTCACAAGCTGAAGCAATGTAAAGCTGTTTTTCGTAAAATTCTAAGACATCAAATACAATGCGGAACATCTAATACAAGTACATCAATAGAGCAACAAACAACAAAACGTTTTCTCCCAAAACTATAGCAATATGCTAGATGAAAACGGGCCAAGTTACTCTGAAAACAAATCCATTTTGACATAGATTTTTACAGAAACTAGAAAGAAAACCAACCTTACAAGAATGAATTATCCAATTGACTGATATATTAAGCTTGGCCAGATGAAACTTGAATTTGTCTATTCCCATTTAAATTCACATTCTGCTTCAGAATCGACTTAATGCCCTTTTTTTTCAGCAATTTATCCAATATTCATTTAAAAAATTGATGCTTCCTAATCTATACAACTACAGCACATCCTCAAGATCCAACTAATTCACAACAAACACATTAACAATGACAATTGTGCAAGAAAGAAGCACTGCTTTCTAATTATTAACAGCTGTTTAGGAGCAAATAAACAAAAAACACCAAGTTGAATTTATTATCATTTTTAACTGATAAAATATAGCACCATTTTTCAAAACCTTAACGACAGCAATCAGCATCATGTATTCAGACCAGGATCTCTCCACCCATCCCACTTTTCAGCCAGACCATCTAACTTCTCTCTTAAACCTCTACATACATGTCATCTACACACCCTCTCACTTTCTTCCTTTCTCTCCTTTATACCTTGCACACCACTCTCCTTCATCTCCACTACAAGCATCACTCTCATCTCATCAACAAGATAGGTGAACACCAAGAGTATCTGCTCCACTTCATTACTAGACCCAAATCCAACATGATCCAACCCTGCGTGATCAAGTGAGGATAAACACCCATTGTCTTGCCATATACAATGCAAATGGCTGTAGATACCTCCATTAGTGTATATTATTTAACTTCTGCAGGACTTCACAGATTTCTTCCATTTGTGGATGTGTTTTCTCTCCTGCTATGAATTCACTCACAACGCCATTTATCTTGATTGAACTACAACCTGGTGCTTTTTCCACTCCTCTCTTTTTCATCATCTTCCTTATCCTTCTAACATCATTCTGCTTCCCTGCAGCTGCATAGAAGTTCGAGAGCAGAATATAGGCTCCACTATGATGCTCAAGCTGTACCAGTCTCTGAGCTGCTACTTCAGCTGACTGAGCATGGCCATACTTGCAGGAAGCATTTAACAGTGCCCTCCAAGCCACTGCTTGTTCAAAACAATTGTCACCATTTTCCATTTCAAGGAGTATTTCCTTGGCTTCTTCAATCAGCCCTGCTTGGCTTAGCAGGTCTATAAGAGAACCATAATGTTCACTTTTCAGCTCAATACCATGGACAGTTTGCATTTTATGCAATGTGCTTAGACCTTCATATACCATGCCTGAGTGACTGCATGCAGTAAAAACAGCAATGAATGTGATGTCATCAGGTGGAGTACCCTCCTTTTCCATCTCCAAGAACAACTTAAGCGCATTCTCTCCCTCTCCATTAAATGCAAATCCTGAAATCATAGCATTCCAGCACACAGTATCCCTTTCCCTCATCCCATCGAAAATTCCCTTGGCCATGTCCAAACACCCACATTTAGCATACATATCAATAAGTCCAGTACAAAGACGAAGAGTTTTTGGTAATCCACACCGATCTATATATCTATGTATCCATATCCCAATATCCAAAGCTCCTAAATGAGCAGAAGCACATAGCAAAGAAACCAAAATACCCTCATCAGGCTCCACTCCGCTGGACTGCATTATTTGAAACATATAAATTCCTTCCTTGAAACAACTATTCTGTACATAACCTGAAACCATTGCACCCCATATCCCTCTATCCTTCACCAGCACCAAATCAAATAATAACCTTGCGGAGTCAATATCCTCAGCCTTGGCATACCCAGAAATCATCACAGTCCATGAAACAGGACATGGATTAGGAATTTCAATAAACAATTGGTGTGCTGACCTCATATCATCAAACCCACTGTACATAGCAAGCAAACTATTACCCACAAATATATCGAACTCAAGACCCAATTTTGAGCAATGCCCATGAATTGATTTCCCTAAAGAAACATTCTTTAACTTAGCACAAGCCTTAAGAACATAAGGGAAGGTGTAATTGCTTGGGCACATGGCATTAAGTAACAAGTTAGTGTACATTTTGATGGTATTGACGAAGTCCTGATTGAGTAATAAGGTTTTAATTATGGTGTTGTAGATACAAATAGTGGGGTTTTGAATGTGTTGAAAGAGATTTAATGCATAAGCAAGACTTCCTTGATTTGAGTTCGAACAGAAAGCTAAAATTCTGCTTAAGATATAGTTATCACTACCGTGACCACACGTGATTACCAGTCCATGAACTTGTCGTAATTGTTTCATGTTTGTGCATCTTTTAAGGAGGAGGAGGCAAGTCCTGCTCCTACTCGACATGGGTAGCTCTGAGGATGCACTGAGGATACTGTCTAAGTTTTCATATGTTGTTGAAACCTTCGATTATTTTTGCACACAGTGATGGGCAATCAAATTATAAAAAATTGCCAACAAGCTCTCGTAGCTCAGTTGGTTAGAGCACCCGTTTAGTAAGCGGGAGGTCTTGAGTTCGACTCTCAACGAGAGCAAATATTGTTCATTTTCTTTTTCTTTGCTTGCCAGTTTTCCCGTTTCTCTTCTGCATGGCTTATGTTTATTCATCGGGCCAATCAACAGCTTCAGCTTGTTTGCTTCTATATTTCCCCATGATGACCGTTACCAATGATGTGGGCCGACTTTTATTGGCCTACATGTTCATGAATGAAGATCTTATATGCGCTGAAAAACTTACGATGAAAGTGCTTTAAAGATAAGGGTAAGTAGACCCAAAGAAGGGAAACGAGGTTATATTTGTATCTTACTTATGAATTAGGTTTTTCATTCACTTTGGATAAACAAAAATGTTTACATTTTTAAATTTTTGAAATTAGAATATCTCTTGAAACACTTTAAATTTCGCGACAACTTGTGTCATATATATACTCTATAAAACTTGTCAAATTTTTTTTCTCCATAAGTTTCAATTTCACATATTTTTTATAGCAAATTTTACTTTTATATTTTTTTCTTTTTCATGCAAAAAGATTACTTTTCAAATATTATACGAAACTTGAATGTTAAATGTCACTTTTTATCAATAGAATAATTAAATGACAAACATACAAGGGTGTACATACAAAAGAAAAGAAAAAACAAGTTTTTTTTTTTAAACTAACAATAAATAGTCTCTTAAATTTAAAGTTATTAGTTTTAGATTTTGATTATTAACCTTAGGTTTACGGCTTGTGTTAAGTTTAACTCGTTTCTTTGTAACATCAATATAATATTATTTTTATTTTTGTTAGTTTTTTTATCCAAGAAAATATAGATTTTTTCTTATTCATTAACATATATTATATTGTTTAACAAATTTTAAAATATGAATACAAAATACTCTTGAATTTATATCTTATGTACCTTAGAGTACAAATTTCATGATAAGTATATATATGAGAATATTATATTCGTACCTTATGATATTGGTACCCTATACTATAAGAATAAGCTCCATGAATTTGTTATTTGGAACCTATTTTATAACCTTTACACCATATTTGGATTGAGGGAAGGAAAAGGGAGGAGAGGAATTTTAATGGAAAATAGTTCAATTCCCTTATTTGGAAAATGAGCGAAAAGGGAAGAGAATGGATTTAGAAGAGAATGTTTTCCTTTATGCCCACCAAAAAGAATTCTCTCCAGTTTAGAGAGAATTAGAAGAGAAATGTAATAAAATTACTAATTTATCCTTAGAACAAATACATATTTTTAAAATATAAGGACTTTAATGGTATTTTAACAAAATAAAAAATTATACTATCAACTTTTTTTCTAATTTTTTTCCCTCCATTATCCAAACAAGGGAGCTTATTATTTTTCTATTCATTTTCTTTCCTTCTCAATTCTTTCCTTCCTTTGCAATTCCTTTACCCTTCCTCACATAGTGTTAATACCCATTTGGAACCTACTCAACCGAGTAGGATATGAGTAAATACCCAGTACAATAAGATTATCCGTAACTTCTATTTAAAGATAAAATTATAGGTTGCTAATTATATTTATATTTGTTTTTTTTTTCACTCCTTTTCCTATAATGTATAAATTTATATTTGATCTATATCTACCTGAATTTGACATTTGGAAAGATATTTGATGCCTTTTTATTTATTTATATTTTATAATTACATAAGAGTGGTGATTGGGAAAATAAAATAGTTAAAAAGTGGAAATTCATGTGCTTTTTGGAGAAGAGGTTTTAAAAATATATTTTATATATTAGAAAAAGGATTGATTTTGTTTTATATATGAACGAGCTAGACAGTAAATAAATCTAAACTTTAGGGATTTATTAAGTATATTAAGTATTTAACTTTGCAAGTCGGTCAATGATTTAGAGTTTCATAAGGCCATTGCATCTAGACCCAAGCAACTGAGCGTGACTTAATGCCACTTAGCTACAACTATCAGGTTGCCATTCCTCTAAGGGGTAAAGTAGGACCAACATAGTTCTATGGCTCCATGCTGGTTACAATGCAACCAATTCTTTTCCAAAATAAAGAAGGTTTCTTCAACATCTCATATTTGCATATTTATTGCCTATATAAAAATACATAATGCCTAGCATATTAGAAATATATAATCGATTAAATTGAATTGTTTCATTGAGGTGTGAAAATTTCTTATTATATCATTACCAGAATCACAAATAGATGGGCTAACTACTCTCTTTACAACAAAATATAAATTTGTTGAAAATTAACATGCTATTACAATTACAAGAAAAAATAATCAAGAATAGAATAAAGTCATTCAGATGTAATAATAACATTATTTACTCACTTATTAAAAAAATTTTACAAGTACTTGTATAACTTATATTGTAATTACCATTAGTCTCTCTTTATGTGCTGCTACTAGTATGTGTTAAATTAAAGTAATTATTCTCTCGTCTTTATTAAAATCTTAAGATATTGAAGTAGGAAATTTGAATGGAGAGCAAAATGAAGCTCAACAATTAGACTGAAATGGAGATAACAATTCTTTAATATTCTATTGATTCAAATATCATTGCTATAAAGTACTTCCACTTATAAAAACAAGTATGAAAAATTATGTACTTCAATCATTTTTTCTATCACTTTAAGATGCCTATTTGTATTAGTTATGTAAGTTTTATTAACATCCTTAACTTTACAACGAGCTCTATGCTACCCAATCTATCATAGTTCAGCTACCTGCTTAAACTTTAACATCAGTTAAGTCCTTTCCAAGTGATACAAATATTTAAATTAGTCACTACACTAGAGTCTAATTAGGTAGCAGACATTCATTATAAGTTGGTGGTATCGAAAACTAGTACTCATACTAAAGAGATACTAATAACTCATCTCAAAGTGATAGTAAAAGAGATTGTAATAAGTATTTTTTTCAAGAAAATTTCTATCAATTTTTAAAATTTACAAATACCGCATTTTACCAGAAGTGAAATAAACAAAACATTATAGAAATCCTCATCTTTATTTCCCTTTTATCTCTTGAACCCTATATTCTCATCCATCCCAATCAATTATTTCATTTGTCAAGGGTTTCAAAAAGGATAAAGGATATAAGTAACACCATAAAAAAATATACTAATGTTTATTGCAATATAAATGTTATAGAAGAGTTGAAAATTTTAATAATATATTAAGAACATTGTAGGTGTATGGATCTAATCATGATGATCATGTATGTAGCATGCATTTTACGCTACACACCTTAGAAAAAGTGAGATGGAGTTACCATAATAGATGGTTAGGAGATAATGGGGTAGGAAAAAGGAGCAGCCAGTCTCATAAAGCTCAAACATGCTTAACTAGTATTGGAGCTATTCAAGCATCAAGCCCCAATATTCTTGATGAGAGGCAAAGCATTTTCTTAATTTAAACTTTGTTTGATCTTAAAAATTCCTTAGTCCAGCAATATGCTGACGTTTCTCTTAATTTTCCTCCTCTTGAAATGAAGAGAGACTTAGGAACTTATAAAGTTTGGCTATTGATGTTATTTGTTGGATCATGTTAACAATCGATGGCTAATATGAGTCCCTTCATCAATGGATCCCTTCATGTGCTTCTTTTGGATTTAAGCCTAGTGAAAACCTCTTTATGTAAATGAGCCTTCTTGAAAGAGGTTAAAAGTGAATAAGTTAATCTAACAATCCCTACTTTAAGTACACCATACTAAATCTCATTTGATCATCCCAAGTACATGAACTTAACTTCTCAGTCCTATCACTCTTGCTTAAAGAGTCAAACCCAAATTATTATTAGACTTAAAGCCGAAAATCATATTTGGTCTTTATACTTTGCCCCTTGATGAAAGTACTTTGTACGAAGTTGGAGTTGTTTAAGCATCTAATAAATCTTTCAAATAGCTTAGGCACTGCCTAGCATATGTGCATTGTAATAGCTACACTACTACCAAGCATGCTTATATAACTAAGTATTTTATTTTGTTAGTAGTTCATAATATAAAGCCTAGCATCAATGCTGTAAAATAGTTAGACTTAATTTTTCCCTAATATACAATTTCTTGGCACTAGTCAATTACATAGGTCGCCATTGGAGTTGCTACACTTTGAAGGTAATTCGTTAAATAAACCTACTTTAACAAATAAGCTTCTTTATGAGAGCTAATTCACCTATCCTATTTGATCCATATGATTATTTACCACGTTGAGTTGGCTTCACTTTTATTTTCTCATGTTTTGCCAAATAACTTAGTTATATCTAGCCAGTTGGCTTCAAACTTCATACATGGATCACTTTTCGTATTAAAGCTTCAATATGAATTGCATAAATCAAATCATGGCTTGATTTGCTGCTTTGTTGAACTATAAATCAGGCTATGTATCTTTCAATTTATTGAAGTAGTTGCTTCATATGAAGAATAAGGAATGACATGGCACTTGGTAGGGAGTCTCACTTGGTCACTAATCCAACATTTGATAATGATGAAGTAAGGGATAATGAGAATTAATTAATTACCGGTATATTTTTTCTTTTTATATATCGCTACACCACCTCATATAAAAGAATTCACTTTGAGTAACCATCATTAAAGCTAAAGAAAGAGCTAAAGAACAAAATGAAGTGACTTTTATATATATATATATATATATTAATAATTGGTAGCCTAACAACATGATCATGTGCATATCAAAGCCTAATGTCATATTTGCATGTTATGACAATAGCAATTCTTGTGATATTAACTCTTTCATCTTGCCTAATTACTGTAGGAACATTCATGAGAAAGAAGATGAACTTAGAATCTCCGTATTAATTAATGGTACCTAGTAGCATCAAATGGGCAACATTAAATACAAGAAGGAGAGGTGTTCTTTTCAACATCAAAGAGTATCTTTCTTTAATGATGAAATCTTTATTGGTTCTCTTTATTCTTCTCTTTATCAAACAAAGATAATAATGAAGAATATGCTTCATCTCTCCTAATAAAGAATAATGGGTTTGATGCTTCAATTGCTACTGCATTTGTTATACAAGTTTTTGAGCCTTCTAACACTACTTGGTCTTACTCATTGCTTCATTATCTCCTAATCATCCCTTATATGCCACTCTATGTCACTCTTCTAAAGTTGCATCTAGCACAAGATGCATGCTATATAGATACCACTATTGCAATCGAATTCATATACCTACAAACATAAAAATGATAGACATTTTGAATGGGAAGAGAGGCTACGTAGCATAACATCTATGGCTGTGTAGTGTGTATTTATGCTTGTTTAAAAGCGTATGCCTCTAGATGTTGGTATGTGTATATATGTGTACATTTATAGAAAAGAAGAAGAGGGGCAAGGGGCTTGTGTTTGTGTTTACCTTTATACATGAGTGTATGTGTGTGTTAGTGTATGTTTTTCATCTAAACAAAACAAATTTAAATGCATTGTTAATAGTTTGAATCGATACGTCTCAATGTCTCTTTGTTTTTTTCTAAGCCAGAGCCTATGTCAAATTGTAAACATATCTTTTTGAATTACACTAAAATGTCTAACTTTATTTTTCTTTTACTATTGATGGAATTTTTTTTCGTATTTTTATATGCAATTTTGATTTATAACATATGTTAATGTGACAATGTTGGGTATATCTTTCTTTTTCTGTATTATATTGTACTTTATTCATTAATAGAAATATGTCTTTATGGATTTATAGGAAATGAAAGGAAGGGAAAGAAGCATGAATCTGTATTTAGGTCCGTACATATATGTATATATGTTTGTCGTTACGTATAAGTGTGTGTCAAGTGTGTATGTTTACCATGTGAGCAAAGCCCATTAAATTGTCTTGCCAATTTTTTATTTACATATTCTGTTAGTGTACTTGCATGTTCTAATCACATCTTTTTGAATGACATTGATATTTCTAACTTTATTTTTCTATTATTATCGATGGATTCTTTATTTTTTATATTTTTATATGCAATTCTAATTTATGACATACACTAATGTGATATGGCTAGGTCTATCTTTTTTTTTTTTCTGCATTATATTATACCGTGCTTTATTCATTAAAGGATGTAATGAGATCATAAATTAGACTATTTCCCAATCAATTTTCACTGCCTTGGTGGCCCTATGTAAATACTACTGCTATTATTACTATTATTACTAGTAATAGTAGCATTATTATTATTATTATTATTATTATTATTATTATTATTATTATTACTATTACTATATAAATAATTTTTTCTTAGTATCAAAAAGTTTGTTGTTGTTAGATATTATTAGTTTCTAAGGTCAACGACAACAAGAAAAAGAAAATACTACGGGCTTTTTTTGCTTCTTGTATTTCTATTATTTCTTTTTTCAATGTATAATTTAAGCTTTCAAGTTTTTTCGCTTTCCACACTTATGTTTTTCGGTTTTTTCAATTCTATAATCTAAGTTTTTACTCTTTATTTTCACTTTTGAAAAGCTATGTTATCATTTTCTCACTCATATAACATAAGCATTTTGTGATTGTTCGCTTTTTAAATCTATATTATTATTTCCTTTTACTAATGTAGACTTAGTTTTTGTCTTTTCACTAAGTCTGCTTATGCTATTATTATTATTATTATTATTTCCAATCATATAACCCCAACTTGCTTCTATTAAAATGAAGAGTTAGAAGAAATTAAAGAAAAAAAGATGTTGTATGTTAACAAAGTTTGGTAGGTTAAGTAAAACTTTGATTCAATTCTACATGAGTGGAAAAAAATTAATAACACAGGTCTATTATAAAGTGAAAAAAGATGCAAAAATTTATATTATGTTATTGAAAACAATAATAGCATAAGTATGCCAAGTGAAAAAGAGAGAAGCTCAAGTCATATATCTAAAAAGAAATTAAAAAAAAAAAACAGTACAGTAAGAGAGAGTGAAACTCAAAGTATATTATTTATAGTTGATCCTTCCAAGTATTAATTGATTATATATATTATATTATTATTAATTATTAATATGCTACAATTGATAATTAATTGACTTATAAAAGTAATATATAACATTTTTTTTATATAAAGCTATTGTTAATTATTTCGCCCTCCAAAACTGGAAGGGTGCAGTGACTGGCTCAAGATCCTCAAATGTGACTGATCCCTGCATGTTCTTGTATCTAGAAAGAATATGTGAGGCTTTGAAAATCTATAAACTAAAATCCAAAAGCACATAAATACAACCTCAATATTCTTCACATAACCTTACAATAGAATTAACTCTTCCAAAAGTTAAACTAAAGATTTACATTCTAAACAAGTTTCAGGACTTCTTTAAAATAACATCAAAAGGGGAATTATCTCAATAAATGAAAAATAAATAAGAACGAAGTCAATCCCAAAATCTAAGGTCATTGAAATAACCACTTCAAAAATCGATTCCAAATCATTAAAATTTCAAATAGGTTAGATACAAAGTTTAAAAAGCTAAGTATTGTTGTCAACATTACAACTCATTTACTTTATTGAATGAAATAAAGCTATAATATTAGTAATTAATTAATTATTGATTTGTTAAGAATAATTTTGCAAAAACATCCACATTGAATAGCTAACTATTCATAAGAATGATTATTCAATATCTTACATAATAAGGATTCCTTATAGAATTGTTATTACAAATCTAAATTAACTAAATACTGTAATTGCTCCCCCATAAAGAATATAAGGGAAATAAAATTACTCTTCCAATAAAGTGAATGGAACAGGTTGTAATATACATGCCATATATGAGATAGATATATATATATATATACATGTATAAACTACCATTTATATATACCTTCTTCATAAAGGCTCATAAAAGAGTCCAAAGCCCATAAGATCCCAAAGAAGTTTGTAAATTCCAAGTACAGCCCAGTAAAGTAATCCAAGTCCAATAACCAAGCAAAGTGCATCAAGTCGATAACAGTAGAATAGTCTAAGAGGTAACATCGGAAGCAACCAGTCGTTATCCATATTATAGTTAGAGTCAATTTAGTCGCCGACATAGACAACATATACAGCATCAATGTGCGGATCCTCACCTAAAAAGTTAAATTTCAAAGGAAAGAGTCAAGCAATCCAACACATAGTAACCACACAAGTGTAAACTACACCACAAAACATAAATACCCGTAGAGGGTTGAATCTAAATTTGTACCTTAAATATAATTATCAAAATAGATATTGACTCTTTGAGTTAAAGGTGATAAGCCTATAGAGCCTATAAAAATTTAAAATGATCAAAAGAGATTTAGTATGATGAATTAGGAATAGGGTCTATTGGACTAGTTCACCTAATATAATTTTTTGTGGTTCGGCTTACACTAAAAATAATAAAGTCTTTATTTAAGCCTAAATTCATGAAAAGAGTCCATTTGAGATCTATTAATAAAAAGTTTCAATCTTAACTATTAATCATCATTATGATCCTATGGATGGGATCAATGGTCATTTCCTATAAATACCATATTTCCTTCCTCATGTGAAGGGACCAAAAAAAAAAAAAAAAGAAGAGAGAGAGAACAAATTTTCACTAACACCATTATTTTACTAGAATCCTACCTTAAAGATCAAACATTTAATAACATCAAGAACATTTCCCCATTCTTCATCTATTATAGAGTTTAATACTATCGTGTTCCTCCACCTATCACCATATGTATTAAAACCTCGTCAAGATTGCTTACTCCTCATTTCTATCTTATCTCGCTTGATCATCCCATAAGTGTAAGTCAAGTTATTTCCTTAATTACATATAGTGCGATCTGACATGCAGCATGTATGCTATCATCCTATTTGAACCCATACACCCAAAATACCTAATGTTAATGCAATAATTAGAGTTTATTGAATATAATTATTTATGGTTCATTTACTTAGAGGTAATAAAGGGGGAATTAAAGAACTATTTTCTTTAGACTTTATATTACCTTGTTTAGAATTTTTCCATTCCAACTCTATTGGAAATAGTTATTACTTAACAAAAGTTAAAATTTTTTATATTTAAATAGTGTGATAATTGTACCTTAATAATACTACAATAAATAATTTTTATTATTTTCTAAAATGACCAAATAAGGAAACACTAGTATTTTTAATTATATTCCCAACTTAGAATTGCAATTAATAAGGTTAACTAGATACTAGAATAAGCTGCAATAAAAATTTACATGAAGTAACACTAGAATATAAATTTCTACTATATTCTTAGTGTCATCTTGAGATTTTTGCTGGTATGGATTTGAGTGAGATTAGGCTTCATATGAGTATATGAGCTTACAATAAAGAGCACAGTGAGGAGGCACTGGGGTGTTATTCTACATGACTACTCTGATACTTAAGTTAATCAAGTATTTAAAGAGTATAAGTACTTTAAAGCAATATAGAAACTCAAGTACGTAAAGTATCAAGTGGTTTACTGTTGAGTGATGGTCTTGTATTTATAGAAAAGTGGTGTTAGCAGTTAGAGCTGAGTTAGTGGGTAAAGCCATGTTCGTAAGTGTTGAAGAGTGGAATTATGGTGTTCAACATGTTCCGCATATATAAGAGGTAGTTATTGGCTTAAGTCTTTCAACCTTACCTAGAGTCTTCTAGCCATTAGAGATCTCCTATAGTTGGACATGCCATGTTTTGGGCTTAGGCTAAGGACGGCTTGTCGTAGGCTACGAGCCTTATCAGGTCGGGACGGGCTTAGGGAGCTCATATTCAAAGGGCCTTATCAACACTTACCCCTCCCTCCATGCAGTCTCATTGCTGTAATGAAGGTAAGGAGAAGGGAAAGATGGGCTTCTCAGGTATGTGGTCAATCTAATATAAAGGTATCCATGTTAATGTTGTCGTGTCGATACAGTAATGATGGAAGTCCTAACTAGTAAGAAGCCGGGGCAAAGACGTTAGAGCTAAATGACACTAAGGCTAAGCAAGTGCAACATACTCAAACAGATTGCCTTCAAAGCAGAGGTAAGGGCGACAGTTTTGAGGTATAATGCGAGAGGTTGGACTTCCTTGGCCATCAAGGGGTAAGGGTAGTTGCCTTGCATCAGGTCAAAGCAAAGCGCATGTATGCCAATCTGAATAAGCAAATCAAGGTGGAGACATCATGGCCTAAGCTAAGCGCTCTAAGCCGAGGTGAGAATATAGTGGGTTATGTATCTCATGGTAAAGTCACAAAGTAGAGGAGTTGAGCAAATAGGATCGAATTGAGCTAACCATTACCCGAGTAAAGACAATCTATTCGATCTGAGGCATAGTGCTATTGGAGTGTTGAACAAATTTTCTTGTGGAAGTTGTAAGGGCCTTGAGGAAACTTCCTACGGAAGTAATTTTTCGAATTCTTACTTTATGGCGCTTATTTTCATTGCATTTAATGCAATGTGATAGTTATCTTATCACATCTTGTCACAGCAGACTTGCATGCAGTTATATGCGTTTTATCTTTTGAATGTATCTGTCCAATAAAAAACGACTCCACGTGTTGGCATCACAACATTTAAGAGGATTTGTGTTTATATGAATCTCAATAATCGCTGATACACTTTCCAAAGCGTTCAGTCTATAAATACCACAATTGTTTAAAGAGAGCACCCTTTCACAACTTCCTTACTTTCTCATTGCAAACTTCACTATCTCTTTGCATCAATCTCCTTCAAAACTCTATCTCTTATAAACTTTTCTTTAAAGTTCTTCGTTCCTTTTTACTTCTTCATCAACATGTTGAACATAGGTGAGACATCATCAGATGCATCAAAGCACAACATCATTAATTCTGAGACCATAAGGAGTAATCCTCCCCCAGAAGGAGAAGACAAAGTCACATTGCTACGACAACTAAATGATATCACTAAGATGGCGATGGAGGCACTAGATAGGATGAAGCTCATCAATGCCATCCTAAGGGATGTTTACATAGACACTCCCTTGCTAATGGCCAGAGATTTGTTCAAGGCACTCGGGACAGGTAAAGGTCCAAGCGGCTGAGTTAGTGGGAGCAAGGCCTCTGCTCCCAACTGAGTTCTAAGCAACTTCGTAGTTGAACCGATTCTAGGTTAAATAATACAACTGCCAAGGAGGGAGGAGAGGGTTCCCTTGTTGACAGGGAGGCGTTTTGTCATGTTTGAGAAGTGTTTAGAATATGGACAATGCCTCTCTTTAAGCAACTTTGGAAAAGAGCTCTTCTACTTCTGCTGGTACAGTTTGGCATAAGTCTTTCCCAATGGGTAGACAGTGTTGAAGGCCTTCCAAGGACTTTGCTAATACTTGATAGTAAGGGCGACTCTCGAGCTCTTCAACTACTTTTACAAGTAGAAAAGCTTAAGTAGGTAACCATACCTCCAACTTTGTTTAGGGAAGAAGCTATTCTGTAGCCTCGTGAACTCTATTAAGGGTTAATAAGACGATTACCTAGTGGTTGAGCTACTAGAGGAGGTAGACTTCTAGATAAGATGGACCGAACTAGGACCTAGAAGGAGCTTGGGCCTAATTATGCTAAGGCCATAAGGGAGATTCAAGCCTTCATAGCCCTTAGAAATGGTAATGAAATAAATGATGTGGAGACAATAGATCTCCGAACTCATCCCCTGCATGAAGAAGGCTGTAGTGAAGAAGTAGATAGAAAGTACAAGTTTGTTTTTTACGAATGGCTTCATCTGTTATGCTAGTATATATAAAGTTATGCTTTGTCTGATGCCCTTTTTAAGAGAAATGGAGGGGAGGATCCTCCTTATCCGTGCTAGTTATGGTAAAGTTGGTGAATGACGATGCTTTATACTTTGTCTTTTGTTTTATTTTCTGTCTCCTGACTACTCATTTAATTCTTTGCAAGCAAGAAACTAATCAAGGAGATTCCTCACCCTTTAATGGTCGAGCTGATGAGGCATTGCCAGGCTAAATAGAAATAGGCTACGAAAGCCTCCAACCTTAAGGGCAAGGCTATGGGGCTGAGGTTAGGGGTTGGGGAGACCAGTAGGGTCAAGTTGGTTACTCTACCTCAGGGGTTTCGCCTTGGTCCTTGAATAGAGTCATTGGCTGTTAAGCTCGTGAGTATGGTCCTTCCTTCTACTGCTTCCATCCCCACTTCTGCACCCATCACTATAGAGGATGAACCTGCTAACATTAATGAGCCGGACGTAGTGATGCTTACCTCTCCTAACAAAGGTAAAGAGGAGGGGGCTAAAGCCAACGGCCTGTCTAAGGTAACTAGGCAGAAAAGAAAGTCCCCTAAAACTGTAGGGGAAGTGATGCCTAAAGCTAAGAAGCAAAAGCTGATAGGGAAGGCACCCTTGAGTCAGGCGACCTAGTACAAGTGTATCGACGAGCTTAAGGACAAGTTTTTTGATGTCCTTAACAAGTTCAAGTTCTTAAGGATTAAGTTGAACTTGTTTAAAGACATATCGTATGTCTTTCGGAATGAGGAGCTCCGCCTTTACTAATCCAAAGCCAAAAACAAGAAGGCTAGGGGGAAGCTCTTGAGGCCAAAGTGGGAGATTCGAGGCAACGAATTTACATTGTAGCACCAGACTCTTAGCTATCAGGCCTCAATGGGATCTTACACCCCTAGTGATTGGGTTATCCTCGAGGAGCTACCAATGGTAGGAAGAGGCGATCTTATGGAGATGATGGGTCATTTAAGCTCACTCATTCGATAAGTAAGCCTTTGTCTTTTACAATTGATATCCTTCCTTGTCATCATTGGTCTGATCTCAGTTTACGTTTCTTTATAGTACCAAGGCCAGGTATTGCTCTAGGTTAATAATTAAGATGCCCTATAGAAAGAGGTAAAGGGCTTTTAGGCAGCTTTGTTTAGTGCTGAGAAGGGCTTGAAGGAGTTAAAGTCTTCTTCTAATAAGTATTTAGATAAGTTCATCAAGGTTAATCGATGCTTGTACCACTCTTATGTATAGGTGGTCAGGCTCAAGGCTAAGCTGTAGGATGTAGAGTAGGAAAGGATTGCTGCTGAGAAGAACGATAGGGAAGCCAGTAACCTAAGGACTCAACTTGAGGATAAGTAAAGGATTAAGGATCAAATCTCCTAAAAGTTAGACGAAGAGAGGTGAGTTAGGGAAGAGCTTGAGAAGGAGAACGTTAAACTGAAGGTATCAGTCTCTAAGCTATAAACTGAGCTGGCGATGAAGGTGTTAGAGTATGACAATGCTTATGCTACATTGCTAGAGTTAGCCAATCAAAAGGTTGGGTTAAAGTAGTAAATAGAGGAACTCCAAAGGCAAGCTTTAGAGATGAAGGAGATCATCTCCAAATTGGAGAGTAGGGATGTTCTCAGTGATGCCACTACTAAGAAAGCCATCGCTGATTTTCAAAAGGTAGAGCGATGGTTGGAAGAGTTGGAGGACATCTCCACCTAATGCTCTTACTGCACAAGGAGTGAGTTGCTCTCCCATCTTCTTGAGTTCAACCTGAACTTCCTTGGTTTTCTAGATGCCCCAAACTTTCGGGAGAGGAGGGCGGCCCAAGCGCGAGAGAGAGAAGTTGCTCAAGCAACTACTGAGGTTCGAGATGCCCCTTCTGCTACTAGGGATAGACAAGACACTATTGCATCTACCTCTGTCCCGGCAACTTAGCAGGAGGTCACCCTTGAGTGTACTTCTCAGGGTGATCAAGGTTAAGGCTATCCTCCTGTTGACCTAAGTCAACAGGTTTCAACCCCTTCTATAGCCCAAGGCTAATCATCTCAATGGTTGTTAATGGACCAACCCTCTAAGTAAATTGAAGCCTTAGATTTTTTAGAACTACCAGAGTTTGCTGATTCGAAGCAATAATTATCCCCTTCCCTGCTTCTTGTAATTCAGGTTAGGATGCTAACCTTAATTTTGTATATTCCTAACTTAGTAATGGAATCTGAATTTCGTCATAAACTTGGTTTATATACTTCAACTTTTTTTTAATGCTTTTTGATTTCTTGCTCGGTTGATTGCAACATGGTCTAATACTTAGTGTCTAAAGGGTGTTATCCCTTACTTAAGCTATTCTAGGGAGGTCGGTTCGGCAATGTTCCAAGCTGTCCAGTTAGTAGGAGTTCCTCAAGGTAAGGGGTGTTTCCTCTTACTAAGTTGCTTGAGGGGGATCGGGTCAGTGATGTTCCAACCTACCTGATTAGTGGGAGTCCCTCAGGGTATTAAGTTGCTAGTATTCCGACTTGTTCAGTTGATAAGAGTACCTCAAGGGAAAGGATGTTTCTTCTTATTGAGGTTACTTGGGGGCGATCAGGTCAATGGCGTTCCAACTTGCCTTGTTAGTGGGAGTCCTTCAGGGTATTGGGTGTTTCCCCTTACTAAGGTTATCCAAGGGGGATTAGGTTGATAGCGTTCTAACATACTCAGTTAGTAGGAGTCCTTCCAGATAAGTGGTGTTTCCCCTTATTAAGTTACCCAAGGGAGATCAGGCTGCAGTGTTCTAACATACTCAATTAGTAGGAGTCCCTTATAAGCCCCACAATTAGGTGTTCGGGGTTTGATACGTAAAATTTAGGATAATTGAGTAAGTTGCTTGATTGAGCCTAAATTTTACAACAAAACTAAGAATATTAATAAAAGTGATCTCGTAAGTTTGGATTTAGAAAAATAAGTAATAAAATAATTAAATAATATAATATTGAATTATAAGTATATTATCCGTTATTTATCGAAAATGCGTAAAATAAGTTCTAATAGCTAATAAATCAATAGAAATAAATTATATGCACACTAAAAATCATAAAATAACTTAAATAATATTTATGAGTATTTATTTGTACCATATATGTATTTACGTGTAGATAAAAATACGCGAAATCACTTAGAACACTAAACTAAGCTAAAATAACACTAAATAATTAAAGAAAATTCATAAAAAATAATCAAAAATCAAGAAAAATGCTGGAAAAATATGGAATGGTCTAGAAATGAGACGTAGCAGGCTGAAATTGAAGAAGAAAGAGTTAGCCAATAGAATTAGGACAAAATGAAAGTGAAAA
The DNA here is from genome assembly GCA_024138005.1 of Lumnitzera racemosa. NCBI lineage: Eukaryota > Viridiplantae > Streptophyta > Magnoliopsida > Myrtales > Combretaceae > Lumnitzera > Lumnitzera racemosa. The sequence goes on along the minus strand of JAMXBC010000006.1, from coordinate 37,710,978 downwards.
GGAAAGAGATAAGGGACACTTATCCAAGTTAAATTGCAAAAGAAACCCTAAACCTCTTCTATAATTACCTAAACCCTTTCTAAAATTTAGTTTGGACCCTTAGTAAGTAAGAAAAAAAATTGAGGAAGACTAGAAAGAGAAGAGAGAATTAATTTTAAAAAAATAGGAATAATCGTATGCAATTAAGGCTTATAAGATGAACTCATGTTTGATTACCACCTAGAGAGAGATGGCCACCACCACCTAATAGCACCCTTACTGCCTAGGGCTGCCAACATAGGTGAAGCCACCATTGGTTGCTGGAAGTCAATCAAACAGCAAGTTTTATTCTCCTTTTCGATTTTGTTTAACTTATTAAAAATATCAAATATATCTAAAAAATTATGAAATTTAGTATTCTGAGGTTTTTAAGTATGTAGATTTAGGGAAAAATATTGATTTAATGAATTTAGATTTAGAAATATACAGTGCTTAAGAAATCCTACAAATCTGAGCTTATTTCGATTTAGAAATAAATAACCTTAATAGTGTAGTGTTCAACTCAAATTTTTGTATAGGCTATTTAGAGGATATAAAACAATGCTATAAATAGATTTTTTAGAAATGAATTTTCAAAATGTTTAAATAATTTTTAAGCTTTAAAATGATGTATAAAATGGGTGATTTTGGTGTAATTTAGTAATTAAATGGATAATTACCAATTTAGTTTATAATTAAGTGTGTTAAGATATTAATATGTGATGTTGTATGATGTTTGTAGCATTTAGGATGTTAGATTTAATTATTAGGTGTATTATGTAGTATGTATTCGTGTAATAGATAAAATGATATATTCTAAGTTAATTTTGTAATTTAAGGTTAATTAGGAATAAATTCCAATTTATGATATAATTAGATATTTTAATATATTATTGGATGGTGAAGGATGATAAAGGCAATGTTAGAAGTATTAGATAGGTGATATAAGTGTATAAATTATAATAATACATAATATATGTATATAGGAATTAAATGAGTGGAAAATATTAGATAATAATTTATGGTATTATAATAATAGAAATATGATATAAATCTGATTTGGAATGAGAGTTACAAAATTATATGAAAAATGTAAGTTATTTTTACATCGACAATAAGTTCGGTAATTAAATTAGGAAGATAATGTATCGTACTAACTAAAATATTGATTAGGAGCTAAAATAGAGATTTAGGATACCTAAGTATAGTTAGATGGATTTAATATTTTAGTGTGAAAGGAATTCCTAAAATTTACAAATAAAAACAATAATCAAAAGTTAAAACAAAACTTGATTTAGAAACTAAATCAGGAATTAAGTTAAAACTAGTTTGGTTATAGGAGATATAGAATTTGAATAATTGAATAAAATTATAATTTTAAACTAAAAACTAATATTTTAAAACTTATATGTACATATACACCTATGAATAAGTGGTTATGTTAAAAACGTAGATTATTCTTGGTTCAGAATCTAATTCAAAAGTAGGATCCAAATTAGGAATAGTATAAGTATATTATATAGTAAGTCAAAAACCTAAACCAAAGATTATATTCTTTAAATAAACCGTAAAAAAAAAAAGATTAAAAGGCATTTAAAAGACTTATAAACAAAGAGCAATAAAAAGAAAAAGGTAAACTATAACTTAATTCAAAAGCCGAAACTATAATTGGAGTAAGAAACAAATTTGAAACCTAGCTAAACAAGAGAAGTAATTCTAAGAAATTTAGACCTAAATCACTAAATATAAGAAGATCGTAAACTAAAGATAAGCATAATCTAAATTACATAATAAAACCTATTTATAGTAGTTATGTGGAAATTAAAACAAGATTTGTATTATAAGGATTACTGGCAATAGCTTATGTGAGTCATACTTTGAGTAAGTAAACGAAAAATCCAAATAAGTTGGGATTGATGCATTATTGTATTTTGAAATAATGTTTTATAGTACTTAAAGGCTTAAGATTGTATTAGGTTGTGTTTGTTAGATAGTTAACTGTACGCATTCCTATATGTATTTGTTTCTGAGTTGATGATATGATTCAGGTTTACTGTTTTAGCTTGTATCTGCATGATTTGTTTGAAATAATTGAACATCCTATACTAAACCTAACTAAATATATGACTTAAAGGTCTGAAATGGACCTGCATAGCAACCTAATAAGGAAAACGTTTAGGGTTCTCCGGCCAAATACATACCACCCAACCCCTTCCCCTTTCGAAAGGGATAGCACTAAATAGCATAATGGGTTTCTTCTTTATTCTTAGTTGAACTAAGCGATAGAAGAGAAGGTCACGGAAAAGGTAAAGTGAATAGTTCGAAGGTAGTCGCAGGAGAAGCGGTATCTCCATTGCACAAGCTTAGCTTTAGTCATGAGTTATTGAAATGCACGCTTAACTGCTCAACTCGGATTAGAGTAGGTGTAATTTTTCTAATCTCACGATAGACCGAATAACGTTGTGCATTACCATTTGCTTGTACATACATTGCATCTAACTAATTTAGTTGATAACCTTGTTTGTGTTTGATGTATAGTTTTATATCTCCATCCTAACTTACCGAGCCATTGATTGCTTACATCCCTATAAATATTATTATAGGAGCTAGATAAGAAGCGGCTTATAATTACCTTGAAGCTAACAATTGTTGGATCTTGGGGAAATAAGGATATAAAACTGGGGATCAAATACACTCTCAAGTTTAGATTTTATCTTTAAAGTTTCCAGTAATAATTTATGTATTACTCAAGTAGATTATAATTTGGCTATTAGATCTTATAAACATGCTTAGATTATTTTAGTGTAAATATGTATTTTTCATAATTTTATAGGTAAATAACATGTTTAATTTAAGAATTATTTACTACAAAGTGGGTTAGTCGTGGACGCTTTATGTAAATCAAGTCTAAGATAGTAGCTAAAAGTCAGCTTCTATCTTAGAATAGTTTGCATGACAAGATTGTTACAACTCTACCGCTTCGAAGCATGACATCTCTCAAGTTAAGGGGTGTTTCCCCTTACTGAAGTTACCTAAGGGGGTTAAATGGGTGGCATTCTGACTTACCTGGTAAGTAGATCCATTTAGCTTCTGGGGTTAAGACTTAGTATGAGAGTAAGAAAGAGAAGTAAACATAGATAACTCATATGAAATGCAACTTTCATTCATAATTTTGAAATGATTTACGTGATGGTACATTATCAAAGTAAAGTCGAAGGTTATTGGCATTCCATGTGCGTAAGATGAGCTCGTCATCCAGTCTTCCTAATCTATATACTTTATTGCCCAAGTTTTCTTTGACTCTACTCAGGTCTTCTCAATTAGGGTTTAACTTGCCTTATCTTTCTTGTGAACCTATAGCCTCTCGCTTTCGGTAAATCAAGTCACCGACCTTGAACTTTTTGTATCTGACCTTCTAATCGTAGTATCTGGCTGCTCGGTATTAGTAAGCAGTTACTCAAGCAGCAACAAGGTCTCTAATTTTTTTGATAGTATCAATGTTACCTTGCAATAGGGACTCATTGAAGATGGTGTTGAAACTTTGAGTCAAGATGTGAGGAAGCTCAAGTTCAATGGGGAAGATTGCCTTTGATCCAAATGCTAGGCCAAAAGGGGTTTTGGCCCATAGAGGTGTGGTAGGTAGTCTTATACCCTTACAAAATGTTGGGCAACTTGTCTGCCTAAGCACCCTAAGCCCGGTCCACTCTCTTCTTTAAGCTTTCAAAGATGGACCGATTGGCTGCTTTAACCTAACCACTTGATTAAAGGTGGGCAATCGACGTAAAGCACAACATGATGTGGTATTTGGCATAAAATTCTTTGAACTTAGGGTTATCAAACTGCCAACCATTATCCATAATAAAGGCATATGGGACCCCAAATCAGGAAAGGATGTTGTTCTGAACAAAGGATTTAACACTCCTCTCAGTAATCTTTGCTACGGCTTCGGCCTTGACTCACTCGATGAAGTAGTTGACGGTAATAATGATGAATTGCCGACCTCCCAAGGCCTTAGAGAAGGCGCCAAGGATGTCAATGCCCTACTGGATGAATGGCTACGAACTGGTTAGGGGTTGAAGACTATTACTAAGGGCATAATTGATGGGATAGTACTTTCAGCATTGAGGGTACTTCTAGGCTATGGCCTTAGCATCTTAAATCATAGTAGGCCAATAATATCTAAGCCTTAGAGCCCGAATGTAGAAGGCTTGGGATTGAATGTGGTTGTTGTATACTCCAACATGTAGCTCTTCCATGATACGTAGGCCTTTGTCTTTTCGAAGACATTTGAGCAAGGGAAGGCTAACCCCCATACGGTACAAAACGCCATTGACTAACATATAGTTAGTGATGTGGTATCTTAGCTTCCTTGCCTCTCTTTTATCTTCTAGGAGAGTGTCTTGCTCCAAGTAACTGTGGATGGGATCCATCTAACTCAACTCTGATGTTGATGTTGTATCTAAGATTTCTGCTAAGCTCAAAGTTATACTCTTCTTTGGCAAGTACTCAATGAAGATCTTCCTATCCTTCACCTCAAGATTCCATATCCCAATAGAGGTGAGCTTAGATAGCAAATCTGCTATTGAATTGTTGAGTCAGGGGAGCTTCATGATGATCGACGAAAGAATTCAACTATAAGGCTTTTCACCTTCTCTAAGTACCTTACCATGGTGTCGTCCTTGGCTTCGTATTCACCTCGAACTTACTAGACAACTAATAGAGAGTCCGAGAAGACTTGTAAGTGCTTAGTATCGATCTCTTTGGCCAATTGGAGACAGGCTATTAAGGCCTCATATTTGAATTCGTTGTTGTTGGTGTCGGACCTGAACTTGAGGGCATAACAGACTATGATCTTATGTGGTCTAATCAAAGTAAGACCCATACCTCTACCTCTCAGGGTAGATGATCCATTAACATGGAGAGTCTATACAAGCTTCTCATCCCTCAGTGGTGTTTTCTCCTCTCTTGAATGCTCAACCACAAAGTCGACTAACACTTGTGCCTTATAGCCCTTTCGTAGTTGGTACTAGATTCCGTACACGCTTAGCTCTATCACGTACTTCACTATCCATCTAGATACATTTGGCTTCTGCAGCATAGTGCACAGTAGTTAGTCTATAAGCATAATGATCTGGTGTACTTGGAAGTAGAGCCTTAATCAACATGCTAAGATGACAACAATTAGGCCAAACTTTTTCTGCTTGAGTGTACTTAACCTTAGGCCCTTTAAATATATGGCTAATGTAGTATACAAGCTTGTACTCTTTTCTTTCTACTCTGAATACCTGGTCTCTTATGGCTAGGTACAAATATAGGTCTTCCCTTGAACCGGGCTTGGAGAGGACAAAAGGGTGTGCGAGAAAGTCTTGTAGTTGCTTGAAGGCTACCATACACTCAGGAGTTCATTAAAAAATCTTAGGATTCTTCAAGATTTTGAAGAACTCAGCACATCTATCTATGCTCTTAGAGACAAACCTGCTCAATACGACTACCATGCTAGTGAGCTTTTGTACATATTGGACTAAGGTAAGGGGCTTCATATCCTTGATGGCTTATATTTTTTTAGGGTTGGCCTTAATACCCCTCTAGGTGACTAGGAAGCTGAGGAACTTCCCTAAGCCAACCCTAAACACACACTTTTAGGGGTTCAACTTCATGTCATGTCTTCTTATCTAGTCAAAGGCTTCTTAAAGGCCCTTAACATGATAGCCGGGCTGCTTGCTCTTGACAATCATGTTGTCAACGTACACCTCTATGTTGCATCCGATTTAAGATCTTACATAACTTTGTTACCATCCTATGATAAGTTGTCCTGACATTTTTTAGGCTGAAGAGCATGACAACGTAGTAGTACATATTGAAATAAGTGACAAAGGAGGTATGGACTTCATCATTTGAGCCAATCTTTATCTGGTTGTAACTTAAGAAAGCATCCATAAAGCTTAACAGGGTATGTCCTAAAGTGGAGTTAACCAACTAGTCAATCCTTAGAAGAAAGAAGCAGTCTTTCGAGTAATCTTTATTAAGGTCGGTATAATCAATACACATATGCCACTTCCTGAACTTCTTCTTAACTAGTACTACATTTGCTAGCTAAGTTAAGTACTTCTTTGATAGATTATCGACTTCTAGCTTACTTACTCGCATACGCTTAAGAGGCCTTTAATCCCTCGTCGGAAAAATTCTCTCTTGTCAACCTACTGAGAACGAGAAATAATACACAGTAGAACAGTAGCTAAACTCCTTGAGAGCTCCAGATGGGTGCACCTTACTCTGCTTTAACTTTTGTGCTAATGACAACTACTCTCTTCCAAGAACTCTTTGCTGAATGATGAGAGCCCAAGCCCTATATACCAAGCCCTGCTCGAACCTTCAGTTGTCAAGATTTTCTTGCCGAGTGCTGAGACATAGCTCTTGCTGGCCGAGTACTTCTCTTTTGGCCTACTACTAATACTTATGGCATTCCTTACCCGTCTCAATAACCTATTGCCACCACATCATGATCCAGCTCAACTATTGTACCTAAAGATTCCTTAGTATGAGACCATTGACGAGTTTCCACCTATCCTTTTCACTTGACTCTATACTATTTTCCCTTTTTATCATTTGTCTTATTTACCCTTTTTCGTGTATACTAGGAATCCCTTTTTTATGTGTACCCTTTGTAATTTTCCTTATTTGTAATGTTACCCTAGGAACTTACTGTAAATAGTCCCTTCTCTTTGTAGCCAAAACATCCTACATTCATTATGAATATTGAATATTCTTGGCTCTTGCGAGATATCCCTCTCCAAGTCTCTTTTATATACTCTTATCTAATCTTGCCAAATAGCTAAAGATTAGTAGTAGGTGAGCCTTAGCATTAGCTTATGCGTTACATTAAGTGAAGTGCCAAGTCATGTTATATTCATAAGTGAGAAATATCCTTTAAGCAGCTTCATGTCAGCTACCGTATTCAGTTCGCCAACCTTCCCATTCTATTTTCTTCAATACTTCAAAGGATTAATTTAGTTCTCATCACCTACGTTAAGCCCTAATGATAACCGAGCTCCTAGGCACATCATATAATTCTTGCTATCTGAGCTTAAGGTTGAGACTGAGAGCTATGTCGTGATAGTTACTATTAGTTTGTTGTTTATTATACTCTGTTTTCATTTGGAAGAACAAAGTAAGTCCGTAGTCTTTTGTTTGATTAGTAATTTCTACGTGTATGGGAATTTCTTGTGTGAAGAGTGTTTTTCTAAAGTTTTGTTGTGAGAATGTTGAATCCTAGTGTCCAATAAGAGATTAACGATGTCGAAAGTGAAACTCATGGTCGTGATTATGTTACCTAGCAAACAACATATCTTACTGATGAGCAGATACAAGCCTTGCTGTTGTTGTGACTAATTTAGCTGTCTCATTACAAAGAATCTTAGAGATTGGGTTACGGGAGAGAGTTGTCGTTAAATAAGGCTGAGAAATGAAAGATAGGCTGAGATGACAAATGAATTAACAGCAAGCCCCAGAACCCATTCCTTTGAACTAAGCACTACCTCGTCATAACAACAGATTTGTAAGAAGGAGACTTTAGCTAGATGAGGTCGAGGAGTTTGATGAGGAGGAACAATACAATGTTGTTGAGGAGCGTGACCTGAGGGCAACCCGAAGGGCTGACATCTTAAAATGCAAATTCTAAGCTTTAATGGATCTAGTAGTGTTGGTGACTACTTGGATTAGGAGAAAAAGCTTGAAAAGATATTTGACTTCTATGACTATGAGGATGCTGTTCGTATTAGAGTAACTGTATTAAAGTTTTCTAGATATGCAGCAATGTGGTGGAAAAAGTTGCAAAATGCGCGCTAAAGAATATGCCAAGAGATTCGGACGTAGAATGAAATGAAGAGAGTTCTGAGAAATTGGTTTGTTCCAGAATACTATGAACAAAACACCTTCCAATGCCTCCAAGATTTGAAGCAAGGTAGTAAGTTAGTAGATGAGTATGTACAGGAATTCCCGTTGCTAATGATTCGATGTAACATCAATGAACCCGAAACTTAAGCCATAGCTAGATTCATTTCGGGACTCAAGACTGAGGTTATTCATATTATGGAGCTACAAAGACTTAGGAGTTTAGATGAAGCCATCTGAGTAGCATAGAGGGTTGAGAGGTAAAGGCAAAGCCAGATTAGTTGACTTAGATTGCCAAACCAAAGTAGCGTGTCGAGCCAATTAGATTATGGCCAAGCATCAAACAATTCTAAGGTGGACTGTCGAAGATAAGTGTTGAGCCAATCTGAAGAAGGCCGAGGTAAGGGCTGTCACGCCCCGAAGCAGCAGAGTCGTAACAGTCCTGCCGTGTAAACCATCCTAAGATAGAAGTTGGCCTTACAACCGCTATCTTAGACCTGATCTACACAAAGCGTCCACGACTAACCCGCTTTGAAGTATACAGTTTGTAATTTAAATAAATCATTTACCTATAAAAATAAGGAATTATATATATATATGTTATAATTCAGTTATTGCAGTTAAAGTTTACAATATGTCTCTATAGTATATTTCCTAGTTATTACATCATTCGAAAATGAAAAATAATTCTAAAATAAAAGCTTAGACCTTAAAAATATGTGTTTATTCTCCGATGTTTTTCCTCACTCCCCAGGATCCAGTAGTTGCCAGCTTCAGAGTAGTTGTTTGCCGCTTCTTAGCCAGCACCTGCACGACGTCCATAAGGATGTGAGTAACTACAGCTCAGTAAGTTAGGATGGAGGACTTAAAACTATACTATATACATAACAAGGTTTTCAATCACTTATTAGGTGCAATGAATGTGCAAGCAAATGCTATCGCACGACGTTGTCCGACCTGTCGTGAGATTAGAGAAATTGTGCCCGCTCTAATCCGGGTTGAGGAGTTGCCGTTAATGCAACAGCTCACGACCAAACCCAGGCTTATATAATGGAGACCTTACTCCTCCCGCGACTACCTTCAAACCACTGTCTTCACCCTCACCGCGACCTTTTCTCCTGTCACTTAGTTTGACTGAGGATAAAGAAGGGACCATTTTGCAATCCTGCGTTATCCTTTTCGAAAGGGTCGGTATTTGGCTTGAGAGTCCTAAGTTCCCCTAACGGGTTGCCATGCATGTCCGATTATGATTACTGGTCGTATATTTGATTAAGTCCAGTTTAGGGTGATCAATTATTTCATACAAATCATACAATATGTGCCAGAACAACAAACAAAATTATAGCATCACCCATAATTAAGCACATGCACATATTCAACTATCTAACAAGCACAACCAAGCATAATCTTAAGCCTTCAAAATACAGCATCGTATTAATCCTAACTTACCTCGACTCCTCGCTCACTCATTCGAGGTCCGATTTGCTTAGGCCATCGCCGATCAACCCTATAACACAAACGTGGTTTCAGCTTTTCATATAACTATTATAGATTCATTTTATCCTATAACACTTATTGTTAGGCTTTGCTTAGGGTTTAATATGCCTACTTCTCTAGGTCTTAAATCTTTTATAATTATTCTAGGTTTGGGCTTAAGTTCGGGTTCGGTTTCCACATCGATTTCTAAATTAGGTTCTAGTTCGATTTCTAAGTAATGTTTTATATTCCAACCTTAGAAATTCGTTTCAACTCATAATGTGAAATTAATCACATTACTTCCCGATCTCCTAAATATCATTATTACCCCTAGTCAGCATTTTATTTCACCCAGTACATTTATATCTTATTAGTGTACCGAATTTACTCCTGATGTGAAAAATTTTTACATTTTTCATATAATTACATAAATTCAAGTTTCTTATCAGATTTATTATATATCCTTATTATTTATATAATATCAATTTTTATCCTAATATTTTCTATTTATTATATTTTCAAAAATTACATATTATGCATTATTGCCTATTATGTACATAATGCACTTCTAATATTTCTATAACTTTAATTACCATCCCTAAACATCAATTATCATTTCAAAATGTCTAAACTCATCCTAAATCAGATTTCACTCCTAATTTCCCTAATTTACAAAATTAACTAAAAGTTAACTATTTTTCCTTATTAATCATTTACTACATAGTTAACCTAATAATTACATCTAACACTCTAAATGCTACAAGTATCATACTCCATCAGATTTCAACATCCTAAAACATATAATTATTTACTAAATCAATAATTAACCATTTAATTGCTTAATTACCCATTTTATGCCTCATTTTAGGGCCTAAAAATTATCTAAAAATTTTAAAAATTAATTTTTGAAAGTGGGCTTCATAGCACTGTTCTATATCATCTAAGTAATCTAAAAAAAAATTTTGGGCTTGAAACTACACTTCTAAGGTCATTTATTTCTAAACCGAAACATGCTCTGTTTTGCACGATTTCTTAAGGACCCTTTATCACGAGAAATATTTTCATCAAAATAATATTTTTCCTAAAAACTACATACAAAAATATTTCAGAATAACAAATTTCATAATTTTATAATAATATTTACTATTTTTAAAAAATTACACAAAATCAGGCTGGAAATTAAACTCACCGATTTGGGTGGCTCCGGCTACCGTCGGTGGCCATGGGTGTGTCGGCCCACCTGGGCGTTTCCACCACCGTGTGGTGGTGGTGGCCGTCCACTCCCAGCTGCCCGTCGGGTCTGGGTTCTCCTTTGTGGCCCTAACTGCATAGTTTTCCTTTTCTTTTTTTTTTTCTTTGGTTTTTCTCTCAATTTTTGAGTCTCTCTATTTTTATCAAATCCCTAATTGTCCAAAGGAGTTCTTCGAATTTTTGTCCTATTTATAGACGTTTAGAGAATTTATTGTGTATTAAATTGGACAAGACAATTGCCTTATCCCTTAATTTTTGGCTTTTTTGTTGTCTTAATTTAATTGGCCGATTTTTTTCTTTTTTTTTTCCAGCTGCCACGACCCAATTCTAGATCATTCCTTATTTTTCCTGATTTTTATTTATTTTTCCTTAATTAATTATGAATTTTATTTAATTATTTAGTATTATTTTGGCACATTACGCATATTTTAAGTAATTACGCGTATTTCTACATATATATAAATTCATATATAGTACAAATAAATATTTCTAAATATTATTTAGGTTATTTTATGATTTTTAATATACATATAATTTATCTCTAGCGATTCGTTAATTATCGGAATGCATTTTACGCATTTTCGATAAATAACGAGTTATACAATTAAAATTTGGAATTTTTATATTATTTTATTTTATTACTTATTTTCTTAAATTCAAACTTACGGGATCGATTTACTAATATTTCTAGTTTTACTTTATAATTTAGACTCGATCGGGTATTTCAATTGATCGAAACCTCGAATGGTTAGTTGTGGGGCTTACAAGGGCAAGGCTAAGGAAACTGAGATTCGAAGAGACTAAGGTTAGAGCTCGGGAAAAAAGATTAAAAAGATTAAGTGCTTTAAATGTCTCGGTTATGGATAGGTGGCTAGTTAATGTCTGAACCGACATGTCATGCAATCAAGGGAGATAAGTCGCAATTTAAGGTAGAGAGTGCTAGTAAAGGAGAGGAGGAAGTGGAAGTTAAACCAACATTAGAGGAGTTTTAGGAGGACCCTGATGCCCTTACACCTCCTGAGGTAGGATTTGAGTACTGTTTTGTTGTGCATCGATCTCTCAACAATTTTGTAGCCAATGAGAATGCGTAAAGGGAGAATCTCTTCCATACGAACTGCCAAATGAATGGCAAGCTATGCACCTTGATCATTGATGGAGGAAGCTGTACCAATGTTATGGTGCATGGAGTAGTAAAGGCTACGAAGTTGCCAACCCTTTCGTACCTAAAGCTATATAACATTTACTGGTTGAACGAGAAGAGACGTTTACCTGTTGCCGAGCAAATTAGAGTATTGATTACCATTGGCGAAAGGTATAAGGACAAGGTGTTATGTGACATCCTTCCTATGTGCACTTCGTACAACTTACTCAGTTGATCCTCGCTCTTTAACTTAAGGGTATTACACGATGGTTATAAAAACATCTACATGTTCCAAAAAGATAGGAAGAAGGTTATACTAACCCCTGTAAGCCTTAAGGAAGTGCTGGAGGCACAAGATAAGGTTGCCAGATCACTACAGCAGAAATCTTTAGTGATTTTCCGAGCTCAATTTGCCTAAGAAATCGAGGCTAAGGAATGTGTGCTCCTTTAGTCAGGACACTTTGGGAGTTGAGAGTATCATGACCCAAAGAGGTAGAGTCATAACAGTCCTACCGTATAAACCATTCTAAGATAGAAGCTGACCATACAACTGCCATCTTAAACTTAATTTATATAAGGCATCCATGACTAACCCATTTTGAAGTGAATAGTTCATAAATTAAATAAATTGTTTACTTGTGAATTTAAGAAAAATAAATATTCACATTAAATTAATCTATGTGTATTTACAAGATTTAGTAATCTATTCACAATTCAATTAAGTAATTTGTAATCTAATGTTAAAAGCTTTAAAATAAATCTAACTAGAGAATTAATTTGATCTTTCGTTTACATTTTCACTCCCCAGGATTCCGCAGTTGCTAGTGTTAAGTTGATTATAGGCTACTTCATCGTTAGCATCTGCAACAACGGTTATAAGGATATAAGTAACCATAGCTCGGTAAATTAGGACGGAGACTTAAAACTATACCACAAACACAAATAAGGTTATCAACCAAATTATTAGATGCAATGCATGTTCAAGCAAATGCTATTGCACAACGTTATCTGGCTCGTCGTGAGATAAGAGAAATTGTGTTCGCTCTAATCTGGGTTGAGGAGTTGCTATTAATGCAACAGCTCACAACCAAACCTAGGCTTGTACAATAGAGACACTACTCCTCTCGCGACTACCTTTGAACCATTGACTTCACCCTTACCATAACCTCCTCACTTGCACTTAGTTCGACTAAGGATGAAGAAGGTCTCATTATGCTATCCAACGTTATCCTTTTTGAAGGGGTCAGTATTTGGCCAGAGAATCCTAGGTTTCCCCTAATAGGTTGCTATGCAGGTCTGATTAATGGTTATAGGTCATATATTTGTTAAGTCCAGTTTAGGGTGATAAATCATTTCATACAATACAAGCTAGAACAATCAAGCATCACTCATAATCAAGCACATGTACATAGCCAACTATCTAACAAGTACAACCGAATATAATCTCAAGCCTCTAAAATGCAGTAACGTATTAATCCTAACTTACCTCGACTCCTCGCTTGCTCACTCAAGGTAGGATTCATTCAATTCATCGCCAATGATCCCAATAATACCAACATTGTCTCAATTTCCATATAATTGTTATAGGTTTGTTTTACACTATAACACTTATGGTTATCTTTGGTTTAGGGTTTAATATATCTAATTATCTAGGTTTTCAAATCTTTTACAATTATTCTCAGTTTGGGGCTAGGTTCTAGTTCAGTTTCCGCATTAATTTCTAAATTAGGTTCTAGTTCAATTTCTAAATATAGTTTTATACAGGAATCCTAGAAACTTATTTCAACTCATAATTTGAAATTAATCATATTATTTTTGGGTATACTAAATACCATAATTATCCCTAGTCAGTATTTTATTTCACTCGGTACACTTAAATCCTTATTAGTGTATCGAATTTACTCTTGATGTAAGAAATTTTTACATTCTTCATATAATTACCTAAATTTAAGTTTTCAATAGAATTTATTATATATTCCTATTATTTATATAATATCAAATTTTTATTCTAATATTTTCTAGTTATTATATTTTCAATAATTGCATATTATGTATTATCACCTATTATGTACACAATATACATCTAATATTTTTATCACTCTAATTACCATCTGCTAACATTAATTAACATTTCAAAATGTCTAAATTCATCCCAAATCAAATTTTACACCTAATTACCCTAATTTACAAGATTAACTTAAAATTTACTATTTTTCCCTATTACTTATTTACTATATAATTACCCTAATAATTACATCTAACACTTCAAATGCTACAAATAGCGTACTCCATTAGATTTCAACATCTTAAAACATATAATTGTGCATCAAACTAGTGATTACCCATTTAATTACTTAATTAACCCTAAATTACCCATTTTATGCATCATTTTAAGGCCTAAAAATTATCTAAAAATTTTGAAAATTAATTTTTGGAAAAGGATTTCGTAGCACTATTTTATAACCTCTAAGTAGTCTACACAAAAATTTTGAGCTCAAAACTACACTCTTAAGGTCATTTATTTCTAAACCGAAACATGTTCAGTTTTGTATGATTTTTTAACGACTATATATCATGGGACATATTTTCATCAAAATAATATTTTTCATAAAAACTAAATACAAAAATATTCTAAAATAACAAGTTTCATAATTTTCCAACTAATTTTGATAATTTTAACAATTTAAGAAAAATCGGATAGAAATCGAAACTCACTAGAACTGATGACTCCAGCCACCATCAGTAGCCATGGGTGTATCGACCCATTTGGGCACTGCTACTACCATGTAGTGGTGGTAGCCGTCCATTCCTCGCTGTCACACCCTGAATAGGAAGAGTTATAACAATTCCGCCGTGTAAACTAATCCAAGATAAAAGCTGAACTCATAATTGTTATCGTAGATACAATTCACACAAGGCGCACAGCTCAACCAGCTTAAAACGTCTATTCTAGCACCTGTTAATAACTAAACCTGTGGTAGAGCTTTTACAAAAAACCTGTTTTATACAACTTGTTGTCTAGTATCACAACAGTATTTATCCAAACGTTTTACGTCCAAAGGTAAAGTTTACAATTAGAGTTTATTAAAAACCACAGGTTTTACAGTCTATATACAATTAGTTAGAAAACTAGTAGGCTCTTAGGGAATTCCCAATTAGTTTCCTCAAAAACTCAAAAACAAAGTCAAAAGCCCAAATTCAGTTGATTCCTTGATCTTCACTTTCCCAAACAGCAGCACATTAACTTGGGAACAGTGGTATCCGAACATCCTAATCTCACTCAACACTTACAAAAGAGTTTATAGAGATGTATGTACAACTAGCTTAGTAAGTGGGATGGAGTCAGAAGAGTACTATATAAACACAAATAAGGTTAATAATTACAATGAAATGCAATGCAATTAAACAAATGAAACATCGCACAATGTTATCCAATTCATTGTAAGGTTAGAGAAATTATATCTTCTCTAACCTGATTGAGGAGTTTCATTACAACTCAAGTCAAACCAAACCCGGGCTCGTGCAATAGAGAACACTCTCTTCCCATGACCGCCTTTAAACCACGGCCCCCAACCTTGCCGCGACTTTTTCGCCTATCACTTAGTTCGACTAAGGATGGAAAAAGGACCATATCAGCTATCCTCATCGAAAGAAGTTAGTATTTGGCCTGACACTCTTAATCGTTTCCCCTAATGAGTATTATGCATGTCCAATTTCATTTTAGTCAAATAAATGTTAGTTTTAATTAAGGGTGGCCGACAAGTTTATACAATATAAAATCAATGCAAACATGGAGAACAGCATAATAAGGAGTTGAACTCCTGTCACAACTGAGTATCATCCAAACACACAGCATGCGCATAATCAACTAACTGTAAACACAACCAGAAGTATTCTTGGGTCTCTGGATACTTTAAATGGTATCTAAACAAGCGGTAAAGCCACAATCTCAACTTACTTGTTTAAACATTCACTACTGTTGACTCGAATCATCAACTGTCTTTATACTGGAAGATTTTATTTATACAAAAGACCCAAATTCAGTTTTCGTAATAATTCCGAAATATTAAGGTTTAATCTAAAATGGTTATTATTATTATTATTATTATTATTATTATTATTATTATTATTATTATTATTATTATTATTATTACTATTTCCATAATATATAGTCGTATTATCACTATATATCGAATTAAGTTATTAATTGTTGATACTGTATATCATATATACTATTGCATATTATATATCGTTTCGATCGTATCGAAACGTACTTTTAATTTATTAATTCACGTTTTAATTCCGATAAGGTTACCGAAATACGTATATTCTTAAATATGATAAATTTATAGGTTAAATTACTTAAGGTTGTCTGATTTTAACTAAGTTAGAGTCGTTGGGTTCGTATAGACCTAATGACACGTTTTATAAGTCCTATTTCTAGAGACGACTTTTAACAGGTAGTTTGAGTTTTAATACAGTTATATGTAATTATAAAAATATAATCGTATTATACGTAATTTACGTTATTAAAGTATATTTTATCTAATTTTTCCATATATCGTTACAATATAAGTATTATCCAACTCTAATATACATAAAGTGTATTCCGATCAGAAAAAATTAATAAATATAATAAAAATATTCATTTAATCCAATCTGATCAACAATCCTATATATAGTTTTTATTTAATTATTTAATTCATTTTAGCTTATTAATATTAAAAATACACCCCGACTTGTAAATTAAGCTATTTTACTTAATAAATTCGTAATAAATAGTTTGGATTACCAAATAATTCCCTGAAAATTTATATAGACTCCTAAAAATATGAAGAATTCAGTTATCACTTAGTTTCAAGTTTCCAACTTATCGCCTTTATGTTTGTATTGACGATTTTACTCCTAAATTATCATAAATTATCCAATTATGATTCTTTCTACACTAAATTAATTTCAATCTGACTCAATACTATTATTATTCATTAGAGATCGATATCTGTCCATTTCATCAATTAATTTTATAATTTCTTGTTTAATTCATAATTTTAGTCTTTTTGGAGCTATTTTTAGGCTAAAAATGCAATAAATATTAAAAATATTCAAATCAAAATTTAGGCTACATAGAAATTATCTATATATCTTAGACTAAAATTTTCAACTAGAAAAAATATCAGTTAATATATTTATTTTACAAATCTAAATTCGGATGAATAGTAGATTTTTTAAGAAAGTATATTAAATATTACTAATTTTTCAAAAATAAAAATATCATGTGAAAGCATGTTCAAAATAACCTAAGTACAATTTTTTTTTCATAATTTTCTGGGTGGATTTACTAATTTTTAAAAATTATTGAAAAACAAGGCAAAATTTTGACCTAACTATTCTTGGTAGCTCCGTCGGTTGTAGGGTGGTGGAGGTATATCAAAACACCTAGACGCTGGAGGTACTCCTTGGTGGTGGAGTGGCTCAACAGCAGATCAAAGGACACCCTAGGAACTAACTAAGCTCGGTAATTGCTTTGTTTTTCCTATATTTTTCCTATTTTTCCTTGATTTTTTCTAAATTTTTCTCCTAGGTGTTTATGATTTGTAAAGCTAGGAAATTAAGTAAAGAGGCTTATTCATTCAATTGGAAGTTGATTGCTGCTTTTTATAATTTTTCTTATTTTTTTTTCTTTACTTTTACCTCATTAATGTAAGGAAGAGGTGGCCAATTGAGAAGGAATTGCTTTTTGACTCAGCTTTAGTTTGCTTCCAGACTTTCTATGGTGATTTCTAAGAGTTTCAATCGCAATTTGATTCATTTTGGATCACTTTGGCACATATTTTAGTTAAATAATAATAATATATATCGTGTTCACATTAGTTATTTAATCAGTATATAAGTATATACCTTATGTAAATATCACATGTAATATATAAATTTACTCATAAAATTAAGTTTCTAACATATATTTTATTTTTAGGATATGTTCTCTTAATTAATTTCATGAATTTAACGCATTATATATATAATTACATAATTTATGATTAATTTATAGGTATAATTATTATTTATACAGGGTATACTCATAAAAATACGTATATTTTTATATAGTAAATTATACTATATTATTTTATTTTATAACTTAATTAATTTATCTCTAAGTTCTCATTGCAATCTGAGCTTAATTTTAGGAGTTCTGAGCATTTTAATGCTATATTGAATATTCCTACTTCTAAGGCTAAAATTGGGATTTCGGGTCATTATTTCTAAAATCTAACTTCATTATATCACCTCGACTAATTTTTCTATTTTAGTCGTGAAGTTTGGGCTCAAATGGATAAGTTTTCGTAAAAACCCTAAATCTAAGCTTAGTTGTCCTAAATTTAATTTTAAGAGCTTATACTCGTTGCTCGTCGAGTCTGAGTTCTCTTTAGATGCCCCAACTGCATAGTTTTTTTGTCATTTTTTGTAAAACCCTAATTTCCTCTTAATTTTGCCTCTCTCTAATTTTTTACAATTCTAAACATCTAAAATGAGCTCCTAAAAAATTTGGGGTATTTATAGGGGTCTTAAAGAATTATTGTGCATTAATTTGATTAGGCAATTATCTTATCTTTTTCCAATTTGCATTTTTTGTTGTTTTAATTTAATTGGTTGAATTTTTTTCTTCTTTTCCCCAACTGTTACGACCTAAATCTGGATCATTCCTTATTTTTTCTGATTTTTCTTCATTTTTCCTTGATTAATTATGAATTTTCTTTAATTATTTAGCATTATTTTAACACATTTAGTGTATTTTAAGTAATTATGCGTATTTCTACCTACATATAAATTCATATATAGTACAAATAAATATTCCTAAATATTATTTAAGTTATTTTATGATTTTTAGTATACATATAATTTATCTCTGACGATTCGTTAATTATCGAAATACATTTTACTCATTTCCAATAAATAACGACTAATATACTTAAAATTTAAAAATTTTATATTCTTTTATTTTATTACTTATTTTCCTAAATTCAAACTTACGGAATCATTTTTACTAATATTTCTAGTTTTACTTTATAATTTAAGTTCAATCAGATCCTTTATCCAATCAGAAACCCGAATAACTGATTATGGGGCTTATAGAGAGAAGTTGAGAACTTACTTGCCAAAGTGCAAATAATACTACAAGAGTATACTGACCTATTCCCTACCGAGATATCGAAAGACTTACCATCTTTAAGGGGCATTAAACTTTACATTTACCTTTATCTAAGAGTTATGTTGCCAAACTGACCTGCTCATACGCTCAATCCCGAGCAAGCAGCCGAGTTAAAGAAATAGGTGGACGAGTTGGTGGATCATGGATATGTTCGTAAGAGTATAAGCTCCTATGTCGTTCTAGTTGTACTAGTGTTGAAAAAGGATGGGTTATAGAGAATGTACATTGACAGCCGAGTTATCAATAAAATCACTATTAAATACCGATATCTAATCCCACGACTTAATGACGTGCTTGACGAGTTACATGGTGCTTGCATTTTTTCTAAGAATGACCTGAAGAGTAACTACCACCAAATATGAATGAGACATGAAGATGAATGGAAGATGACCTTAAGACAAGGGATAAATTGTTCGAATGGATTGTAATGTTGTTTGGCCTAATGAATGCACCAAGTACTTTTATGCAGCTCATGAATCATATGCTGAGGTTACTGATTGGCAGATGTGTTGTGGTTTATTTCAATGACATTCTAGTTTATAGTATCGATCTCATCACCTATTTTGAGCATTTAAGATTAATATTCAACATTCTCCCTGCCAAGAGGTTATTTGGCAATTTGAAGAAATGTATGTTCTACCAAAGTGAGGTTATATTCCTTCGGTATGTTGTTTTAGAGAAAGGAGTCTACGTTGATGACAAGAAAGTCAAAGTTATTCTCGAGTAGCCTATGCTGACCAATGCTGCTGATGTCAGGAGCTTCCATGGTCTGACTTTGTTCTATCGAAGATTCATTCAGAACTTCAATTCCATAACAGCACCACTAACCAAACTAACCAAGAAGAACTTTAGGTTTAACTGGTTTGAGAAAGTTAAATGGTTTCAGAAAGCTCAATAGAGTTTTGAAGATATAAAGTCTAATTTGACATTTGCTCCAGTACTCGCCTTGCTGAATTTCGAGAAATTTGTTAAGGTTAAATGCGATGCATTTAGAGTTGACATTGCTGCTATCCTTATGCAAGAGCGTCAATCTATTGCCTATTTTAGCAAGAAACTTAGAAGAGATACCCTAAATTACTCAACATATGACAAGGAGTTCTATACCCTTGTCTGAACACTGCAAAACTCACAGCATTACTTATTACCGAGAGAATTCATCATCTACTCAGATCAAATCTCTTAAACACCTCTAAGGGTAACAAAAACTTTCTTGACGTCATGCTAAATGGGTAGAGTTCTTGAAGTCCTTTTACTATGTCATCCAATATAAGAAAGGCAACACCAACACTATAGTTTATGCCCTTTCTCGTCGTCATAGCCTCATTATGACAATGCAAGCTAAGGCACTTAGATTTAGTACCCTGCTTAATTGATATGAGCACGATCTATATTTTAGGCCTTTAGTGGCCAAGTGCAACGTTGGAGGGGTTATAGATGGGTTCTACTTGAGCTAAGGGTTCTTAATGAAGGGCAAGCAGGTTTGTGTGCTAAGTGGTTTAGCTAGGGGGCTACTCGTTTGAGAGGCTCATCCTGGAGACTTAGCTAGCCATTTTGGAGAAAAGAGGACGGTTAAAATATAAAAAAACCATTTCTACTGGCCTAGGATAATGAAAGATTTACGTCAAATTCTTGAGAGATACGAAATGTGTAAACATGCAAAAGGAAAGAGAGAGCCGTATGGAGAGTACACACCCCTGCCTATACCTGAGCGGCCATAGACCGACCTAAGCATGGATTTCATACTCAACCTTTCCCAAACGCTAAGAAAACATGACTCAATTATGGTGGTGGTTGATCGGTTCAACAAGATAAGCTACTTCATTCCCTACCATAGACCTAATGACGTTCTATTTGTCACTAACCTCTTTTTATAGGAAACTGGAAACTGCACGGAGTACCGAGAAGTATTGTGTCTGATCGTGACTCAAAGTTCACGTGCTTCTTTTGGAGGACCTTATGGAAGAAGCTTAACACTAAGCTTATGTTAAGTACTTCTTGCCACCCCTAAACATATGGCCAAACCAAAGTTGTGAATAGGATAATTAGTAATATCTTACGAGTGGCTGTAGGGAAGAATTTACATGACTGGGATCTATGCCTACCCGTTATTGAGTTCACTTACAACTACTCAGCTTATAACTCGATAGGAAGGTCACCATTTGAGGTCGTTTATGGACTTAACCAGAATTTACCTTTGGATCTGATTATCAACCTGATCACTCAAGGTGAAAACTAATCTAGCCTACAGTATGCCAAAGAGTTCTACAGGTTGCACCAAAAGGTTATTGAACATTTGGCCAAGACTATAGCTTGACAAAAGGAACAATGAAGCCGAAGAAGGAAGCAAGTCGTTTATACTCCTAAAGATCTTATTTGGATCAACTTAAGTAAAGAACGTTTCCATGGAAAGAGGATGAATAAACTATCCCCTAAAGTAAATGGACCTTACAAAATCCTTACGTGTATCATTGACAACGCCTATGAGATTGAGTTGCTCGAAGGGTATGCTATATTTGCCACCTTCAATGTCGTTAACCTGACCACCCATATGCTTGATGAAGAAGAAGACCGGGATTTGAGGGCAAGTCTTCAACAACCTCGGGGAGTTAATAAATTACCAACTTTTGGCCCACTTATTTGCATATACCTAAGAGGCCTCTAATCCTTCGCCAGGAAAATTCTCTCTTGTCAACTTACCGATGACAAGAAATAGTGCACAACAGAATGGTGGTTGAACTCCTTGAGAGCTCCAGGTGAGTATACCCTGCTTTGCTCTAACTCTTATGCCGACCCCGACTACTCTCTTGCTAAGAACTTTTTACTGAATGATGAGAGCCCAAGCCTTGTACACTAAGTCTTGCTCAAACCTTCAATTGCGGGGAGGTTCCTATCGAGCACTAAGACAGAGGCTCCTACCGGTTGAGTACTTCTCTTTTGGCCTACGACTAATACTCACGACATTCCTTACCTGTCTCGGCAACCTAGTGCCGCCACGTTATAATCTAGTTCAACTACTGCACCTAAAGATTCCTCAATATAGGACCATTGATTAGCTACCACCTATCCTTTTCACCTGATTCTATATTATTTTCCCCTTTTATCATTTATCCTATTTACTCTTTTTTCATATATATTAGCAATCTCTTTTTTATAGATGCCCTTGTGTAATTTTCCTTAATTGTAATGTTAACCTAAGGACTTACTGTAAATAATTCCTTCTCTTTGTAACCGAAACATCTTAGATTCCTTGCAGATATTGAATATTCTTGGTCCTTACAAGATATCTCTCTCCAAGTCCCTTTTATATACTCTCATCTAGTCTTGTCGAGTAGCTCAAGATTAGTAGCAGGTGAGCTTTAGCATTAGCTTGTACATTACATCAAGTGAAGTGCCAAGTCATGTTGTGTTCATAGGTGAGTCATATCCTTTAAGTAACTTCATGTTAGCTGCTGTATTTAGTTCACTAACCTTCCCATTCTATTTTCTTCAATACTTTAAAGGACCCATTTGGTTCTCATCCCTTACAGTAAGTCCTAATAATAACTGAGCTCCTAGGTACATCATTCTTCTCGCTTATGAAGCTAGCCTTAAGCAGCTTCTACACTTCTTCCTCAATTGCAGCTTACCTCTCTAAGGTGAAGTGCCTCTTCTTCTATTTGATAGGCTACGTAGTGGAGTCAATATTGAGGCTATGGATTACCAGGTCAGGGGAGATCCTTGGCATGTTTGATACCGACTATGCAAACTTATCTGAGTTAGCCCATAAGAGGGAAACTATCTCTTCCTTTACCTTAAAAGGAGTCTTGATCCTGATCTTAGTAGTCTGGTCAAGAGATGGGCCAATCTACACTTCTTCAATTTTTTCGCCTGATTTACCTCTTTTAGCTGGCTTGTCCTATGAGCTAGTTTCCAAAGAAAAGACTTCGTTAGCTCTAGCAGCCTTTACATCAAGCTATCGGGAGAGCTTTTGGTCATATCTACAAACTCCCACCCTAATAGGGGTTGAGAATTTAGCCTTCAAGTGAAGGGATGAAGTGATGACCCTAAATGCATTCAAACTTGGTTGTCCTAAGAGAGTGTTGTAGGGGGATGGATAGTCGATCACGACAAACTTTACTATTCATCATGTAGTGTTGTTGTCATCACCAAGTTCCATGTCAAAGGTGATGATCTTCATGGGTCCCGCTCTTACTCCCCCTAAGATTCCTTCTAAATTTAAAGAAACGAAAGAGTTGCAGATAATACTCCCATTGACACTAATGAGATTATGGTAGTATGGCTTCATCTTGATGAGTAGCTTGGTCCTCATCCTTTCATATGTATGCAAGAAAAGGATGTTGGTGGAGCTATCAATGTCCACCATAATTTGGAGGACCTTAAAGTTTGCAATCCCCGCCCCTATGACCGAGGCATCTTGATAGGGGTGTCTATTCCCTCCAAATCTTCATCCAATAAGGAGATCAAAATATCTAACTTATGTCTCTTCTCTCTGATTACCAACACCTCGGACGAGGTGTTGGTTGAGTTGTTGGTGCTTAGTTAGCTCCTAGGGTATGGCCCACTAACAATTATGTTTATAACACTATTAGGGGCTTGATTGTTGCAACGATCATCGTTCTACTCTATTTGGGCATTGTTGATTCATCGAATTCAAGGTGCCCTACCCTCGTTGTCATCGGAATAGTCGTCGTTCCTCTACTGGGCAACATACTCACCAAAGAAGTCCCACTTAATGACATATTCGATTGCATTCTTCAATTGGAAGCAATGGTTGGTGGTATAGCCGTAGTCATCGTAGAAGTAACAATATTTGTTTGTATTCCTATGACTGGGATTCCCCTTCATCTTAGGGCATTTTTGTTCTTCACCTCAGCATAGACCTGGGAAATGGGTTAATTCAAAGGAGTGTTCTACATATAGATGGGAAGAAGGAAGGGATTCCGCTTGACTCTGCATTTCATACTACTCAAGCTATCCCCTTTACCTTGCTTGGCACCTTACTGCCAAGATACTCTTTTCCTTACAATCTTTCCTTGTCCTTTCCATTTAACCTCTCTTAGTCAGCATCATGTCTAGCTCGAATATTGTCCTGTTGGTCCATGTATTTTTGGGCCTTATTTTAGAAATCCACTAGGGTCTTCGACTTTCTCTTCACAAGCGATTGAAAGAAGTCTCTCAAAGGTCAGATGCTGAGCTGCGTGGCATGGACTGCTACTCCCTCATCTAATTGAGGGATCTCGGCCATAGTATTATTGAATGGGGCCACATATTCACGTAGAGTCTTACTTTCACTCTACCTTATCAAATACAAGGATGATTTGTCCTTGGATGGGGGCTTGTTAGCCTTGAAGTGGAGGTTGAACCTCCATACCAGCTCGTCAAATGAGCTAATAGAGTTATTAGGCAAGTAATTGAACCATATCCGAGTTGCTTTGCTCATACAATTTAGGAAAGCCTTGTACATTATGGCATCCCCATGACCATGAAGGTTCATGAGGGTACAAAAGTAAAGGAAGTGATCATCGGGATCATCAGGATCACCAGTGCCATCATATTGGTTCAAGGTTGGATGCTTACTATTATGGGGTAACATTTCGTCTTGGACACCCCTAGTGAAGGGCGTTTTGTTGCTAGCGACCAACCCAACGTCACCAACTGCCTTGCTTCCTTGTTGCTCAAAGAGCCTTCTCACCACTCGTAGAACTCATTGGGGTCAGCATCGTCTACCAAATGAGCTCGACACGCTATAGAGTATGCTAGTACTTCATAGGAGTCAACCACCTACTCATTTCCAACTAAGGCTCGGTCAATATCCCTACCATTTTACTGTTGCTATTAGTGGTTATTCTACTCAGCATAGGCATCAAAGGCTTTAAGGGGATAGGTTTGTGCATTGCACCTCTTGGCTTCCTCAAGGTGAGTGTGGAGCAGCCTATTTTAGGTTGCAAACTCCTCAACCAAGCGCTCCAAGCTCTCCAAGTGCTCCTCCAATGCTTCCTTTGGAATTGGTTAGTTCTTAGTAGGATAGTTATTCTCCAACTAACGGATTTCGGTCAAGGGTGGTGTTCGAGATTGCGTTTAGTGTGTTTAGGTAGGAACTTGGATCAGATTCCCACAAAAAGCTCCAAATGTAGTCTCGAGATCTTTACTAGTATGGATTTGGGTGAGATTGTGCTTCGTGTAAGTGTATGAGCCTGCAAAAGAGAGCATAATGAGGGAGCGTCGGAGTGTTGTCCAGCATGGTCATTTTGATACTTAAGTCAATCAAGTATTTGGAGACTATAAGTATTCAAAAGCAGTATACAGGCTTAAGTACACAAAGTATCAAGCAATTTACCATTAAGTGATAATCTTGTACTTATGGAGAGTAGTGCCAGCAGTTAGAGAGGATTTAATGGGCAAAGCTAGATCCGTAAGTGTTGGAGAGTGGAATTATGGTATCTAACGTGTTTCGGATATATAGGAGGAGGTTATTAGCTTAAGTCTTTCAGCCTTATTCGAAGTCTTCTATCCACTAGAGGCCTCTTATAGTTAGATAAGCTGTGTTCTAGGCTTGCGTCAAGGACGGCTTGTCATAGGCTGTGAGCCTTATCAGGTCGAAATGAACCTAAGGAGCTTGTGTCTAAAAGGCCCTATCAACACTTACTAATAATCATTCTCAAGATATAAGTTTTCTATCCCTTATCTATTTCATTTTAAAAAGTAAAAGAGTTATTAGTGAAAACAAATAGCATGATTTAGCATCCTGAAATTTGGAGCAATTTATGACACACAAAAAGAAAAAAAAAAACATATTTGAAACAAGGGGGTTTTAAATCCTAACATAATATGAAATTAGGGTTGATAAGGATGGTTAGATCATTACACCCAAGACTAAAACCATTAGTATTTTGGTATAGAGATCACTACTTATTAGTTGCCGACAATCATAATGCATCTATAACATAAGGTACTTTATGAAATATGTAAGCTCTTTTTATCTTTTTTTTTTAATTAAAATATTATTCATCATTCATATCTAAATCATGATATTAAAATGATAAGTTAACATTGTTTTCTAATGTAAATTATAAACAAATATAAATATAACAAATCCGACTAACAACCTAAAAAAATAACAAGATATAACAAACATAAATCATGATATCAATCAAGATGAAAATAAGAACTAAACTAGATTATATAACCAAATATTAACCTAAAACAATGAATGTTAGTCTAGGGTTAAAGATATGTAGAAGGCTAAATCTAAATCATGAACCTCAAGCCCAGTAACAAAATGGATTTAACTTCTTAGGCTAAGGTAACAAGACCTAAAGAGTCAAAGTCATATATTTTCAAGATGATCAAGGGAGATTTAGCATGGCAGGCTTGAAGTAAGACCCGTTGCATCGGTTCGCTAAATCCAACCTTTCTTGGTTTGATTCACATTAAAAAATAATAAAGCCCTTTATTTAGGTCTAAACCTATGAAAAGAGCCTACTTAAGATTTGTTGACAATCAGTTTTCACTCAACTTACACTCGTCCTTTCGTCAGTCGAGAAGCCAGGTAATCGAATCTCTCGGCAATCCTACTCATTGGACACTTGGAAATTATGCTAAGTAAAAAAACGCTCTTGGTTTGAATTCATAAGCAGAGTTATATTTTACAACCGTTTGCCATCTCTACATATCAGGAGAGATGTCAAGTCAAGAGCGCTCCACGTATCATAACAATTACCTCAACAACTGCCTTAGACATAACAACCGTCTATAAATATTGGAAAAAACTCGGTAAGATCTCTCGAACACTTTTCATTCTCATACTTACTATACTAAATCACCATTCTAACTTAGGCATCAGAGTGGTTGCACCAGACTAGCCCCAGTACTAAGTATTTTTACTCTCTTTTACAAGACTATTTCCTGACTCCCAAAATTCATCGACAATAAGATCTATTTATAAAAGGTTTCAATCTTAACCATTAATCAACATCATGATCTAACGTACTAAATCAACCTACCACTTCCTATAAATACCCCCTTTACTTCCTCATTTAGGGAAAAGACAATTTCCAACAAACGTCGTTACTTTACTAGAATCCCGTCTCAAAGATTGAACACTCGAACGTCCTAGGAACACCACCCTTTTCTTCATCTATTATGGAGTTTGATACCATCGTCATAGTTAAGTAAGAGACTAATCCCTTAAGCATGCAAGGCTAATCCTACAAAACAATTTACATCTTGATAGGGGCATTTGGACCGTCTTGATTATTTAAAAGGAAATCGATAATAAACATGACATCTAGTATATACGTTATTGTTGCTTGGTAAAGAGCTTTAACTCCCAAGCATATAACGATGAATGACAAGAGTAAATTACTCTACACTTTCGAGATATATTTAGGCATAAATCATTCATAATTGTATTCATTTTCTAAAGTTTTTTATGCTTAGTTGTATAATATATCAATTTTATATTATTTAAAAGTAAGGAGATGAAGTTTACAAAAAAAAAAAAAAAACAAAAAACAATGTAATTTAAGGCAATCATAGTTGTGAGAAGAAGAAAACCTTGAAGTAAAACCAAGATACACTTTATTACTGGCATAATAATGAAAGATTGGAATGGCCAGCATTGATTACGCCCTTCATCACGTGATGGAGGAAGTTCTCCTGATCCTTTTATTAATCATAGCCGTTCTTGGTTATCAAGAAGGTGACCACTCCTTTGATCATAGGCATGATGAGATGATATGTTTGCGATGAAGAGTTTACGTCTATAGTCACGATTGTGATTAGTATAGATTTTTGTTTCCTAAGACTATTACACCTCGAGTCACGAGCGTGATGGGAGTAAACATAATTGTTTTTCTTTAACTTTTTCACACGAACTAGTGCGTAGAACAAGTCTTAGCATCAGGGGGTATCTTGAAGTAGTATATTTTAAGTCCTTTGATGAGAAGAATATAAATATACCATAATTTTCAGACAAAAAAATGATCATCATAATCAACATCATCAAGAACATAACACAATAACACATCACATCACTAACCCATCACCAACTCGCAACACATCCATTCATCCATTTTTGTACCATTTTGTATTTTATTCTGTTTTTCTTTTGTACAATTACTAGTGTATATTTTACTCTTCCTAGAATTACTTGAGAGAGCAGACAGGACTTTATTGTTCATGTATTTATGAGACTTCTACAGCAAAATAAAAAGGGGGTTTTGCTTTTTACTTATTCTATGTTTTTTTTTTTTTAATTTTCATTGCTTTTAGTTTATGTTATTGTTTTATCATGAGTGAGTAGTACGTTATGACTCGCTACATCTGCTTAATATGATTAAGTGAATGGAATAATAGTTTCCTGATGTTTATTATTCTTGATGAATCAAACTTAAGTAATCTAAGTACGGTGTAGTGCATGACATTGACTTAGGCTAGATTTCAATAGAATATATTAAGAGACAATTCTAATGCATAAATCTAATTAATTGGAATACCCTACTCCTGATAGTAGAGATATTATTAGGAAAGTTGCTACATTCTTTAGGAAATTGACAAATTAACATATCATTAATGCGATTAGAATTAGCTGTTAATTCAGAAGATATTCTAATAAACACAATTAGGATTAAACAGAAGTAATTCTGAAAAGAATGATTACATACTAATGATTCCATGTAGATAACACAATTAAGATTAATGGTGATATTATGCTAAGTGGGGAAGCAAGACTACATGTTAAGTGTGTTGTTAGTAATTGTTTTTGCAACCATTATGTTAGTTGGCATTATCTTGTGGATTAGTGTTATTTAGTCAATAATTTAGAGTTTTAATAATTAATCACTTAACAAATTAAATTGCTAGATAATAGAAAAGCTAATTAGTATTTGTGTCCATTCCCAGTAAAGACGACTTTATACTTATCTGTGCTATAAAACAATAAGCACACTTGCCTGTTGAACTAAGTTAAGGATAGAATATAAGTTTATAAATTGTAAAACTTGAAAGCTCTATTTAGAGGTGATTAATGGACTTGGCTCGTATGTGTGACCTGATAAGAGCATTAACTTCCGGACGTAAATAAGTTGTGGAAATCTTGCATATTTATTATGTTGTCCAATTGATCCAAACGTTTCTTGCCATCAAGTAGTGGAGACAATTCTATTGATGAACACATTGATATATTGACACTTTAATCTAAGTATTACTCTAGTAAGCTATATTATACAATTAAGTAGTAGGGAATATCCCCTTAACTAATGAGAAATAATTATTAATTCTAAGCAATCAGTGCTATTATTGCTGCGTATGCGCGATTGAACATTTTTTGAAAGGGATCTTCTATATATTATCATTAACAAGCAAAAAGTCTTGCCTCAATATAAAATCACATGTGAGATCTCTTAGATCACTAAGTCTAAATAGCCTCATAATTATGTCTATCCTAAAAGAGACCCCCTTAGATCATTAAGTCTAAGCAATTTCATGATTACATCTATTCTACAAGAAGCCCCTTAGATCAAAGAGTATAAGTAGTCTCGAAGTTATGTCAATCCAAAATTCGAAGTTCATGATTGTTTGACATTAACATAACTAGGTTAAGCCCTTGCTCCTTATTGTGTAGTGTTGTTAAAAAGGAAAAGAGAGAGAGAGAGAGAGAGAAAGAGATTATGAGGTAATCTTACTACTTTACACTAGACAACATTACTGCTTAATTAATGCCTTGCTCTTAAGTGCGTGAAGTTTTTAAGAACAAAGTATGCTTAACCTCAAGTGAATGCCTTTTTTGGCAATTTTTATCCTTTGTCATACTATCATTGGTAAATGCTTCTTACAGTTTGTCAAGACTTGATTAAAACAATCACATCACATTATCTTCCAGCTATCGCTCCTGAGTGTACAATGACAGTACATCTTTATAAATGGATTTCATTACTATTGATTCTCCATATTCAGTCACGACTCATATTTATAAGAAAATAAAGTTAAATTGTGTCATACAAGAAGATTATAATGGAGGGCCTAAGTCAGCATCTGCTCTTACAACTATTACCATTAGTTATATCAATGTGATCCATCAGAGCTATTGCCGCTTGTAAAGATTAAAGGACTATAGTACAACACTAGATTTGTAATGATGTCATGAAGGAACAAGGAATATTAAGACTCATTGATCTGCAACATCACAACGTGTTTTGGGAAAGGAAGTTATAGTTGGATATAATATTTGGAGAAGCTATCCTTATATGATTATTGCTACTCATGCCACCTCCTTCATATAACACTCATTGTCCGCAATGCTTGATTGGCACGCATGTAATGCTTGATGCATACGTATGCACAAGACTTGATACACATGTACTAATAATGCTCAAAATATACGTATGCACAAGTTTCGATGTACGCGTGCTCGCATTGCTCAATGCACTGAACTGGTGTGCGATACTCTCTTATGTAATATAAAGGACATCATTATTGCAGCTACTAGACGACTCCTTTGCAAAGACCATACCACCTCCTTGTACAGGCAATATTAAATTTAGCACCTTGACATGGTATGGTAATCACTTCACATGATGCTCCCAGACTTGATATTAATGATGTGTATGTATAAGACTTGATGCATATATGCTTGCTCTGATCAATGAGCACATATATGCATGTGATGCTCTCTTATACAATTTGAAGGACAATGGAGTTGAAGTTTTTTATCACATAGGATTGCTCTTTTGTGACACCACACCATATCCTCACATGGTTCTTATCATATTTAACATCTAAGGGTGGTCTTCACTACATGGTAATTTCTTTGCATGACAATGCCAGGAAATTTCACTTTATTGTACTTGTTATTGAATACCTAGTCTCAGAAAGGTGTTCACAATGATAAAATGATATCTTATTTGCTCGATGGTGGCTAAACTAACTGCTAGTTTTTAAAAGTGGTAGCAACACTAAATGTGGTTCTTACCACTTAGGAGAGATGAGAAAAGATGAAATGACTCGATGAATTATGCTACATGCAAAATATAGAAAATGAGGAAATATTAGTTAAGAAAAAAAAAAAAAGAAGAAAGAGGAAAAAGAAAGAGGAAAAGATGCCGCAAGCATCATTAAATGGTGGCATACCCTTTTATTCTACATGAAGTCACATATCAAATTGCAGGGCCATGTAATTTTTTATGCAAAGATATACATACTTCAACTATTATTACTTTCAGTTGCAGTTAGAAGATATAATCTCTGACTTATGTGCATAGAAAGAAGACAAGCATACACCTCAGCCAGGCTCTAGCAAGGCAAAGCAAAGGATATGGCAATTTATAAATGACAACAACAAAATCAGCTACGTGCTTATGCGAAAATATACTTCTACTTGCTCCTTTCATTGACATCCACCCTTAGAACAAAGTTTTTTTTATGATTTGCCTCTGATAAATTCAAGTGCAATCAGTTGATACAATTTGAAAAAAAAAAAGAAAGAAAGAAGCCATCAGTGAAGCTCACGTTATTTTCAAAAAAAAAATTCGACACCAATTAATTGGATGCGAAGAAGCAATAGTAATGAGCAAGATCAAAATATCTTACGGCCCCACATGATGATGCAAATCTCAACGTTGGTGAACAGAAGTTTGGCATGAAAGATTCAACTCTTTTCCAATATGAGTGAAATTGGAAAGCTAGAAGTCTATCTCAGAATTGGGAAATCAAGGACTAGCTTAGATACATACCAATAAAGATTACGTGCAAATGCTCGAAGGGGCAATGGTCCAACGTATATTCAATATTGACTTAGAAAGAAAGAGAGAGAGAAGGTTTAGTGACTAAATTAAATTTAAGAAGGAAAATTATTATTTTCGAGTGCAACATTTGTCCATGGGGTGGAAAAACCTCATTTCGCAGTAGTTGATGTCCACATGCTATTGGATCATGATTGAGGAAAAGAAGACAAACCTACATCTTTTACCATGTTTCTTCCACGCAACTTTGTTCATTCCGCCCTGTTTGAAGCTATGGCTTACTTGGACAGATGCAAGCTACCGTGCTCAAGAAACAAAGAAAATAAGCTGGCTTAATTTTAGTTTCATAAACCTATTGACATGGGTGTGAACATGTTGAAATTTGATTAAGACAAGTGATTTATACTTGCTGAAATTATCATGCCTACCAGATTGGTGCATCACATTGTGGTCGAGACTTTTTCAATTTAATAGAAGACTTGAGACAAAGGCTTGGAGCAAAATCCCCTCTCCGCACGATATTTCTCTCCCTTTTTAACTTTCTAAAATTCACCACACGTACACATACTTCTATATCTTTTTTGCCTCTCACATGAAGGCTCGAGTCTTGTTCTCTTCATTCTCGTCTCGTAAATTCCAAGACTAAATCTACGTAACATCTCCTCTTTCTCTCAATAGATTCGCCTACACACATACGCACATGAACTCTCTTTCTCTCTCTCTTGACTCTAGAAACACGACGCCCCTTTCTCTCCCTCATAACAAAGCCTGCTCTTTTTACAAATACAAGATCGCATACTCTCTCTCTCTGACCTTATTTATTTCGCTACGTAAGCTCTCTCCTACTTTCATTATCTTCCTTCAAACCACATTTGAAAATTAAAAAAAAAAAAAAAAAAAAAGAAGTTGAGATTCAGGTATTTCTAGGCACTAGCTTAGAAGAAAGACAAGTGAGAACCTAAGTTTGCCTTGGATACGAGTTGCAAACTTAGAAGGGGTATGCAATGTATAACCGTAGGGATTTAGCCGAAGGAGCTCTTGGGGTATTGATCCGGAATTAAAAACTAGGGTAATGGGTGCGGATACCTAACTGTTAGGTCTTGGAGTTCCATTTGTGTAGAAGGAAGTGCGAATGAGTCTCTGGTTTTGGATATGGGTTTAAGAGCAGGTATATTTGATGTAGCCATGAAGTGTTCGAAGGACCATAAGAAGGTTCTAGTCATTTCACTCAAATTATTGGGCAATTTCTTGACACTATAGTGAAATTTCCTTCTCCAATACCTATTGGTCTTCTTATCTTGATTATCGGCAACAACAACTCCGCTTTGATGATTTTGGTCTTCGAGCTTCATTAGTTCTCCTACAAGCTTTAGTCTTCTTTAATAGTGGCCTTCCTGGTTTTTCTTTCTCGCCTTGGCTTCCACTTCAATCTTCAGCTTCTAAACTCCATAACTTTGTTCTTTTTTTTACAGTCTTCAAGTTTTCATCTCCAGGCACACTGGTCTTTGCTATGATAAAAGTTGGTGATGTCGTCATTGCTGGTGTCTCCTATGATGGCAATTTTAACTATTGTGTGTTGGTCTTAAACAAGAGTAGTTTTAGTCTTCAATTTTCGAGCAAAATATGAAAATATGGTAAATATGAAAGGACAGT
Source organism: Lumnitzera racemosa (assembly GCA_024138005.1). Classification (NCBI taxonomy): domain Eukaryota; kingdom Viridiplantae; phylum Streptophyta; class Magnoliopsida; order Myrtales; family Combretaceae; genus Lumnitzera; species Lumnitzera racemosa. The sequence goes on along the minus strand of JAMXBC010000006.1, from coordinate 37,677,605 downwards.
ATGTGTATGGGCTCAAAGGGAAATGAAATTAAAAAAGAAGAAGAAGAAGAAGAAGAAGAAGAAGAAGAAGAAGAAGAAGAAGAAGAAAAAGAGAACGAAGAAAGGGTAGAAAGGATACCGTGGGAGCTAGAATCTATGTTTTTTATAAAAAAAAATGAAGTGAAGACAAAAGAATGGGAGTTCCTGCGTAAATGAAGATTAAGAACAAGAGAATGGAAAAGAAAATAAAGCAGAGATAAGTGTACCAAAGCTGGAAACCATGGATGAAATAGAGTAACAAATGAAAGAGCTAGATAGTGAGTAGAAGCAACTAAAAACACATGATTCAAGAAAGAAGCTGAAAGAAAACAAAGAGAGGGAAGAGGTGTGTAGGTGTTTATATAGCTAAGAATGGACGTATAAAGGCTGTTGTGTTTTTCATAGAGGCTAGTTTGAATATTTGCAAAAAAGATGATGATGCACTGATATGTGCAAGCGAAGCAACAACAAAAAATATTCCTTAATTGTATTGTACACAGATTAGGCCATGACACCTCAGTACTAAAATATTCTTTGAGTGAAAATGGATTATGCAAAAAAGTTAAATGTTGGGCGTGGAGATTGTAGTTATGAGGCTTCAATTATATAGTGCAAATGATTCTTTCTTTCTCCAATGATTGGATACGATTCCTATGAAACTCACAACACTTTTAGTTCATGAAATAGAATGAGAAAGTAATATAATTGAAATTCCGTAAGAAATGGAATAAGGGTGTAATACATATTATTTTATTTAGTTTGATTTATAAGCAATTTAGGAATAAATATATAATATAACTTTAATGACTAAATTATTTTTTATCCATCTTCTTTCTCAACTAATCCTATAGTAATGGTAACAGCAACAGTAATGGTGGCGGCAACGGTGGTGATGGAGGTAGCTATGGTAATCAGTAATGGTGGGGGGTGGTTGTGGTAACGGTGGTGGCGGTGGTGTTGGCGGTAGTAGTGGTGGTCAATAATGGTGGCAGTAGTAGCGGCGATGATGGTAATATTGATAGTAGTGGTAAGGAATCATAATTTCGTAGTTAAATTGAGCAATCCTTATTATATAAGGATTCCTATAAAATTACGATTCCATAACAAAAAACCAAGTAAACGTAGTGATAACGAAATAAGGAAGGAATAAAATTCTAATTCCATGCGATGAACGTACCCTTAGTTTCATTTTATGTCACAGGCTTGAACTTACTTATGTGAACATGGCATTCTCGACCAGATGAGCTCCAGTTAATTTTTTGATTTCTCACCTAGCAAGCAATAAGAAATGCATGGTTTGGTTTAGATATCTTGAGGATTATGAAAGCAGGGCCTATGCTTATTTTACTGAATTAGACAAAGTATCAATTTTTCAATAGAAGCAATAACCTCATATAGTAATTGTTTTTTATTATGAGTCACGATACCTCACAAGATCATGGCAATTTGTATCGCTGTGCTTACCAGTCGTAGCGCAACAAATAAGATTTGGTTAATAGAAAGTTTTTACATGATATGTGAAGACCTTATAAGAAGAATACTTTTATATAAGAAAAAAAATCAAAGCAATATTGATACATAGGATTGACCCAATGGGATTGCTAATGTGAACCTAGTAAATAAGTTCAATTCAATGTCACCAATGACTCATAAAGATCGAATCAAAGAGATGAATCAACTCAAAAATAGATAACTCAAAGAAAATTTATTTCAATGAGGGCAATGCACAACTCAATTTAGTCAAAACATGACACATGAATAAGGGGTGCTACGAATTTGCGCAATAAGCCAATTGGTGATAACACAACTGTTCAATAGCACATACATGCTAAAGTTAATCGAAAGGATCATTCGATGCCCAAACTTCTTTGACTTCATTCAACAGACTTTGGTTAGGGGGCAAAATGTAGAGGGTTAAATCTTACTCATAGGCTTTAAGCTTAGTAATAAAATGGGTTTGACTCTCTGAGTTAGGGTGACAAGACTTAAAAAGATAAGGCCATGCATTTTCGGGATGATTAAGGGAGATTTTGCATAATGGACTTGAACGAGAGTGAAAAGAAAAAAAAAATGACATGATGAAGTGGATTTTGTTAATGTTTATCCATGCAGCTATAATAGGTTTAGTGTTATTTTTTGTTGATACCTTTAGCATTGTTACAATAGGCTTTAGCTCATCCAACTTAATATTATTAGATTTGGACCGAAACGTAGCTTGTAGGTTGTAAGACCAGAAAAGAAAAAGAAAACAATTATTGCAAAAATTTATGATGTTCTAGATTATTAATTCAAGATTTTTTCAAAAAAAAAAAAAAAATCGATTTCAATTTGTTTGGAATTCGTTGCTATTGGTTTTAACTTACCAGTCAAAAACGTTGGAGACAGAAAAAAAATTAAAAGATAAGGTCCGAGGATACTAAATTCTAAAGCATAAAATATGCTTAATATTAATACTAAATTAGTAGTTAAATTTTTACATGACCAGTATGATGTGATCACGAATAAGAATATAAGATATTGCAACACTTAAATTCATCTACCAAATGAACTCCTTGAAGTATTTAACCATATTTTTCATCTTTAGTTTCCACACGTTTTTTATTAATTTAACATTCGGTGCTTTAAAGGATATGAATGTTAATGTACCATTTTCTTCAAATTAGCCCATAAAATATGATGCCAGCCCAAACTTCATGACAAAATTAATTTTCTTAAATAGATACAATTATATGTATGTAAAGAAGAATAATCAAATAAATTTTAATCATTTATGCACTAAAGAAAAACTTATAATGGTTAAGAAAAAAAATTCAATAAGTATTATTCGCTATATATATATATATATACATAGTGAGTAACTATCAATGGTGATAATTTTTTTAAAAATTACATATTACTACAGTCATTTTTTTAATGCTATTGGAAATTATACACCATATAAATATCCACATCAAGTATATTATCTATTAAATTCCTTATTGATAGTTATACCATGTCTTATGTATATACAAGTTTTATTATTGCTTCCTTTTACAAGGATTCATCGATTACTAGTCAAAAAAAGAGGTTGATACTTGTCCGAAGAACTCTATTTTCTTTTTATGAGTTTTTTAAAGGATATCTTGCCCCAACACACCCCCACCCTTGAACCTTGGGCGGCCATGAAGGATTTCTTGCCCTTTAAATCCCCATAACGAACTAGCATAAAGATGTTATAAAGAATAAAACTATTTTCAATCGATCGGGTTATAGGAATGCACCTATTTTTCTATCGATGATTATGACTTATTCTTTGGTGTGTATATGTGTGCAATTCATGCAAGGCAAGGCAGACATTGTGACTCGTGACCCTTTTATCGTTTTCGGATGAAGACGGTAAGTTTTTTGACTTTTTATTTCGTGATACCTGAATATGACGACATCGTTTTGTGTATATATGTCGACGGTGTCGCTAGAATGACAACATTGTGACCATTCACATGTGCCATCCAGATCTCGACTTATTGCTTGCCTTTGATACATAAAACTGATATATAAAAGAAGAAAGAAAGCACCATACAAGAACACCAACAAATTCATAAATGATGACACCCATACCAATCTCTCTCCCTCTCCCTCTCCCTGTGGAAACAAACGAGGTATTCCAGAGGAGTGACATGAGAACACAAGTGTTTGCTTGAAGAGCCTCAACTTCTCATCGAGCCCATCTTGTGTTTTCAGGTCACCCCTTTGGAATACTCGTTTGCCATAATAATATAACCTCGAATTCAAATTACACGAGTAGTTTCACATAATGTTTCGCATTTTTGAGGAATTATTTCAGGGTCTTAGTCTACCATTTCATTCCATAAAATAAACTAAACCTCCAAGGTATCACACGTTGTCTCCAAATGCCTACTAGACCAAAATGATAATTTTTCCCAAAAACACAAAGAACCAAAACAAAGGCGCTTGCACCACTGACTCTTGGTATCCCGGCCACCAGACACATTTCTCTCGCCTCAACTTTGGCAGCAACTATGGCGGCTTTGTCTTCCATGGCCATTGTGATGTAAAAAATCGATCTCAATTCTATTTATTAATTATTTTACAGTCCCATTACCGGTTTTACGAAGTCCATCATCTACCGGTTGAAAATCCCGTTGCTTTTAACTCTTATATCCATCTCTAAATAATGAAAGTTTCTCTTTTTGGTAAGCAAGCCTGCTTTCTCAGTCGATGATCGGTGATGGTAGTAAATCATGCGCATTCACGGCCTTGGTGGGCAATGCCATGCGACCGTGGTCATGCAGGACGGTGTATTACCCATCGTTGCCACCGATTTGAGGAGAGAGAAATGGGTTTAGTGGGATATTAAGGATTATCATGGATGTAAGAGTTTTTGTTATGGTTGTTTCTGTTTTAGGGAAAAATTTGTTGTCTTGACCGAGTCGGATGATGCGTGCATATTTTAGCGGTTTAGTCTATGGGATGACATGGTAGGTTAAGACCGTCCAATAATTTCTGTCGAAAGGGCTTCGTTATTGGAGGCTGCAAGAAGAAAGCTCGAAAGGTCAATGCTTCAAAAACTTCAATCAGGTTTGCAATTCTGGGGATGCATTTATTTTACACCGTGTGTTTCATGCAAAAATCAAAGCGTTTGAGAACACTTTTCGAATCTTTGAATTCTTTTTATTTATAGTTTTCATGTTAAGAATATTAGAATTATACATGCTTTTGTAAATTACATGTTGTCGATCATGTATAAAAATATTTAATATATATATATATATATCTCATTATTTACTATTTCATGATATATAACAACATATAATTGGAGAATTTATAAATGTGTGGATATGATTCGGAAGTAAATGAACGTTTGTCAAGACCACCAGAATAGTGTGAGTACCAGTATTTTGTTATTCTAACAAAGAAGAACCTGTAGCCTTTATTGAGCTAAAGATTGTGTGAAGTGGAATGTTTTTAATTGTTTATTTTAAAACAAAGAAATTATTTTTGTTGATGGTTAGATTAAATTGTTATCCATCTACAATAAATGTTGTCATCGTTTGCATGTGCATAAACTAATACGGAAAGTTATAAAAGCTCTAGCTACTTTACATGATTATCCAATTGTGAAAAGCTCTTTATTTAAATAAGTTTTATAACTATTTCAATGGTCAGTCGGATGATGGATTGAATAGATTCATGAACATGTTGAAACTTGATTTATCTTTTCAAGTTTTGTTCATAGGGATATAATCCAGGACTTATAACAATAAGCTGCTACTTATCCTGGAACTGATCTGATCGTGTGGCTATTTTAGGGGCCAAACAGGGGGGTAACTTGAGAGTCTTTTGATCCCCATCGGATGTCAGGAATTCTTTTATTTTACCGGAGCCAACATGTGTTGCCTTCGAAAGTGGTGTATGTCTTCTAGATATGAGCACATAATGGCAAGTCGCGTATTACTACATAGTCATGTACATTATGTACAGCTGATTAATAAAAAAAAAAAAAATTCAACAAAACAGTTATATATAGAAATAGATATATTTTTTATTGATTATCTAATACCAGAGAGTCCAAGTCCTTATTTGTGTTTTGCCATGTGTTAACAATAGATGGATAGTTAAGATATATTTCCGTGCTCAATTCTTTTTTCACTCATTTTTTCTTTCTTTTTTTTTTTTATCCCCTTCATCAATTGTAAACACTTAAAATTAAATAACATATACCAATATTATTGGTGTTGGGTTCACCATGTTTAATTGAAAAATTGGTAATATATCCTAAATTTGTAAGCTTGAATAAGTTTAATGAAGCCGAATTTCTTACTCTCGTTTCAATGCTCGGCTTGAGTTAAAAATATTATTTAGGAGATTTCCAATAGAGAAAGTGAGAAGAAACCAAGCATTCTTACATGGTTTGTTGACCGGGCGTGGATAATGGATGTGTACAGAAGAATCTGATGCGAATGGCAATAGATGAGACGACTTGGCTGGAGTTGATCTTTCAAGTCTACTTTCTCGAACATTTTGTTTCCTTAAAATGCAGTCATATGTAATTAGCGGTTAAAATCGCAAGAAAAGTATAAAGTTTAAAAACTTAAAATAATATAATTCGCTACATATTTTTTAATCTTTACTGATATATAAGACGTCTCAAAACAACTCACTAATTTCTTCATATAGATATCAATCATCCATAACTTGTAACAACTCTAATAAATTTTCATAATTATTCTTAATATCCATAATCTATCATACATTTTATTTAAAAATTAACCTTTAAATAACCTTATTTAATATAAAAGGAGTGACAATTCCTCATTCGATTAATTTGTCACGAGAAAATTAAATAATAAAAATCTAACGTCTTTTACTCGTTGTAGCCAATTGGTTACAATAAACCATGTACTTTGACAAAAAAAAGTTACAACCAACTTCTCATAACCTAAAATACAAATAGAAATAAACAACTAAAAGTTCGTTAACAAATTTAGCTATTGCCACAATCTCACTCTACACAAAGCCGTTTCCAGTTTATAATAATCTATTATATTACCATAATAATCAATATCACAGTAATAATCCTCATAATTGCCATAACATGAATCTGCACCTAAAAATTTAAAATGTGATGAGCTGAAACCTAGTCTGTTCATACTATAAATATATGTGTGTAAACATACAATTCTCAAACACACACGAATATGGAATGCAAAATACAACAACCAACTATTTAATTATCTTTATTTTAATCCAATAAACAACATAAAAGTACTCACAATCACAACACACATGATATACTTATACCTATGGTATTGATGTTAGGTCCTCCCTAACACCATCAGAACAACCTAAAATTTACTTAGATTATTTGAAAGCAAGACTCCCTTTAGGACAATATCACGCAAGGATTATCGAGCCATCCCAAGATTTGGTCCTCTTAGTCCCTTAGGCCCAACTAAGCACACAACACAATATAATTAAAGTTAAATAATTATTTAATCTAATTTTTATCATTTGGCTTAACAATCATAACAAATAAACAAGTATCACGTACCTGGTTTCATCCACTCACTATAAATTGATTCCTCAACTTCTCTGGGACTTATCATAACATAAATATCATACTCGAATTATGAATTATGATTATATTAGAACAACACTTTACTTAGTCTCTATACTTATCTAACAATGTTCTTTAACTTACCAACTTAACCATCACACTCTTACAACTTAAGTTGCTAAAGAACCTACTACAATGATATATTGGTTTGTAAAGCGTTTTGGGTGAGATTCATGTTTATAAAAACTTAAAAAAAAAAATAGGAATGAAAATCATACCCGAAAAACAACTAAAAACTTAAAGAAAAAATCACTGTACGCAACATGGATTATGACATCCAAATGCTACAAGAAGTGGTGTCCAGACACCATGATTGAGGAGCAATCAACTTCTTGGCCAAAACACTAAGAAGGATGGTGTTTACTGTTTTATAAAATTACTTTCTTTTTCGTTATTCTATTTTATAATAATAACATCATAGTGGCAAATGTTTACTATTTTAGATTCTTGTTTTTAGGGTAAATTTTAGTTTACGTATATGAATATTTACCATTTTACACTTTCTATATTTGCATTTTTATTTTGGACATTTTTATATACCTATGCTTTATCTCTACACGTCAATATTGGTCAATAAATTGTATAAGCTTCTAATTTGTGCACATAATCAATCTAAGAATAATATTATTAAGTATTTTTAAACAAATAATATAATAAAAAACTTTGTAAACACAGAAAAACTAAAAAGAAAAAAAAGAGCACTAAAAACAAAAACTAGGGTCGTCCTTGGGGGTTTGCTTTTTCTTTCAAGCTTTTCCTTTTTTAAATTTTCTACTTTTCAAATATTTTTAATTTATTATTTATTAATATATATAATAATATTAAGAAAAAAAATATAAATAATCTTCTTAAACCTTAATCTTAATGTGCATATACCCTTCATACTTATCAAAATATACTTTAATACCTCTTAAATATTGATCTCGACATGTTTTCGGATAAAATCTCCAATTTATAAGAGTTTGTGGAATGTCAAAATATACTTTGTAAGTTTGGGGTGTATTTGCATTTAGTCAAATTAAAGGACGTTTACTTACAATTTTTACCTAATAATGATTTATCATACTAACTATATATAGGCCAATTAAAAGCTAATACATATATACTTATTAATAAAGATAAACAGAGATATAACACATGTATGTAAAAGATTAAAAACGAAAACAGGGATGGGTAAAGTGAAAGTTAGCTTAAGACTGATAAAATGGAGGCCTTATTTTACTACTATCAATTGAACACACTATAACTATATCATTTATGATTTGATTAGTTCTTTCGGCCCTCGTCAACTCTCTCAAATGTATCAGTTGGACATCGGATTCTTTGATTTATTGGCAGTGTTAATAAATAAATAGAATTGACTTGAAGTTGTTTATTACTAAACTTGGCGAAATTTTATCTATTAATTGCATGAAACCTAACGCTAAAACACAATTTCACTCTCATGAACACTTATCGCACCTGGGCACAAGAAATGGTGTTAGGGAGTAGCATTCCACAAACAGCAGGGCAAAATTTCCAATAACATAATTTTTCCTCGCATAAAAATGAAATTAATAGTAGGGATAGCTACTTCACAAATCACAAGTCAGAGAATCATATCTTCTTTTTCTTTCTCCATAAATTGTAGCGTCTATATTTTAAAACTATAGAAATGGAGCTTTCTTTTTCTAGGGTTATTGAATAAGGATACGTGAGATATATCATCATTATAAAAGTATCTATTAAAATCATGAAACCACGTGAAATTGAGTAGGTGCTGAAATTAAACTTTTAGAGCTTCAAATTGATCCAAGCTGAATCAAGCTTATAATTACTGTTAAAAGTGGATTTTCGTCCAGCCACATAATGGGCTTTGAAAAATCAACGACAATGACAAAGGACTATAAAAGAGGCAAAGTTTACTCCAACATGATAAGTCTGATTCTTAAATCAACGGTAGGTAGTGATGAAGGATAAAATGTATACATGAGAGTGTAGATGTTGTTAAGTTGTCACGTTCTAAACAGATGTTGAAGTTGATATGGGTATTAATAGATAAATTGTCAAATCCTAATTGGCCAATAGCCTTCCAACGAGGGTGTTCATGTCATCTATCAACTTCTATGGGATAGGGTTAGTGTGATCCTCTAACAAAGTCTGGGGACAAGTAGTATGATTAATACATTGTAGGCGCTGTGGACCTTAACAATATAAGGCTATCAGGTTTTTGGTCCAAAATAGCCACCAATAGCTTTAAGCTGGACGTTGACTCATAAAGATATTCAATGAGTTGAACTCACCTTAATTTGGATTGTTGAAACCCATTAGATAATGAAATGTTTTTCTTTCAATTAAAATAAAATTATAAAAAATTGACTCGAACTTAGCTATTATTAAAACTTGATTTATGCTCAATTAAGCCCACAAGTCAAATTAAATATCATTAAACTCAAATTAACAGACAAACAACTTGAAAAACTTAAGCTTAAGCTTAAGCTTAACTATTGTTGAATCGTATTCAAATAAATTTGAGTCCAATTAGTTTGGCAGTAAGTTTAGTTCAATTAAATGTGTAAATTAGATATAAAAAAATAAAGTTTCAACATTTCTTATTATTTAGAATCTTCATTATTAGTATGTGGATGTGGAAGAATGTTGTAAGATTTTGATTTCTCTCCCTAGCATCATCACAAGCCATTCGATCTAAACCATCAATGATATGGTTTTAATTGGAATCATATTTCTAGATAATAATCAAATAATGCCTTAAAGTTTTAGCTAAATAGGAATAGAGTTTTCCAATTTTTAAATAATATGTTGACCTAAATCCTTGTGATGCTCAATTTTGAACCATGAACTGGCCCGATCTTAATGAGGATGGGCCTGAATGAGCCAATGAACAGTTAAGTCCTAAAAGCCTAAGTGATTTGACCTTTAAGAACCGTCAACTCAATGGGCCCTTGAACTAGTGGGTAGACTCGTCAATTGATTCAACGGTTGGGCAACATGTTCAAGTCCACTTAAACTTCAATTTAAAAATAAATAAATAAGTAAAAGAAAACAAAAGAAACATTATCATGTTTATGCGGTCTAAATCAATTACTTCGAAACAAAGAAAAAAAAATTCAACCAAAAATAAAAGTGAACCATTCGGGTGCCACTACATGTCCTCATAAAGTATTAGAATTATTTAAGAAAGCAAATAGAAATATGCAAGTAGATAATAAATTATTAATAATAATTAATGAAAATGCAAAAACTTAAATTTGAAAAAAATAAAATATAAAAATAAACACAATTCAAGGGCCTTCGAATCGGTCCTTAAACCACCAGTTCATATAAACGGACAGTTTACGATTGGTTCTAGGCCAGTTCAACCTAGTGTGCACCTCTATATTGACCTACATCATTAGTAATCATAAGTATTGCTGTGTATGGATAAAAACATAAAAATTGGGATACAAATCAAAATACTTTCTATTTTATTTGGACATGTTGCTTTGAAGGAGTAATTTCTCCTAAAAGTTTAAATCATAGAAATTTAATGTAGATATAATTTTTAAGGGATATGGAGAAGAGGCAAAGATGACCTTAATTTGCTTTGAGAATTTACAAGATAGGCATACTTATGTGGTTTCAAGCATTGTTTTCTTTGTCCTAAGAAGAGTGGTTGAAACATAATTTTACTTTACATAAACATAGTACGATCTTTATCATAAAGCATAACAAGGTATTATTTTGCTACTTAATGAACAATTTGGTTTGATTAAAATAACCTTGTATTTAAACAAAACATGTTAAAACTATTGGCATAGGATGAAGTCCTAATTACAACAGCAAATTTTTTTGGTAAATTATTTGGTGAATAGAGTGTGAAAGAATATTCAGACTATGAAATGGGAAGCTCCTCCATGAAGGTAGTTTAAGCTCAAGTAGTCATAGAGTTGCTAATCCAAATCTAGGGTTTGCTAAAGTAAGTGGAATTATAAGAGATCAACAAGGAAATTTTACACAAGTTTTACTGGGAACATTATTATTACAAATACATTTAAGGCTAAAGCTTACAAATTTATGTGAGGTCTTAAGCAAATAAATGATTATAAGAAAAATCATGAAAGTAGATGTTTTGTCGGTACTTAAACTTCTTATAGGAGTACATTCTTCTTCTACTATTGGTATATTATCTATACGTTATTAAAACTCTAACACTTTAAAGAGTATAAAGTTCACCAAATCTAAGGAGAAGCTAATAAATGTGCTAATCATTTGGCAATACCAAGATGTGATAATCAAGATGCTAAGATGTTACTCTTTGACAATTCTCTTCTAAATCTTGATGCTATTATTGTAAAATATAATATACAAAATTATTATCTTCATAAGTTTTTTTTTTCGGTGACTTGTTAGTTTTAGTTTTCATTATTTGATTGCCACTACAAGAAGTTACAACACTTATAGTATAACATTAGGATAAAAGCGTAAAAGTAATTATAAAGGAAATAAAAAATACCCTAAAACTAATTTCTATAAAAAAGGTAGCGTAGATAGTACAAAGATAATGGATGCTCGTTAGTTAGAACGCATGCCCTCTATAGCTTATATGATAAGCAGATGAGTGCAAAGCATAGGAATACTATTTAGATTTATGGAGGGGAGACCTAGCATGACTGGTCAACTCGACTACTCTTGATGAAGTACAATCTGTTTTAGGAATTGGGTTAGTAACTTGCTCAGTGCAAATTGATCGACTTAAATACCTTACTTAATATGTGCTTTTTTTGAGGAATGCATGAGCAATAGCGACCGACCCTATCCAAAGTCTAACCAAGTCAACCTAATAAGGTCAATCGTTGTTGCTCATACATTCCTAGAGATTTTACTTTCTTAGTGGGTTGCCTTTAGTCGATCAATTAGGAACTTCCATGATTATGGTCTTTACTTGGAGTGTGATATAATTTATAGGAGTGTATGAGTATGGCTTCATCCTCGATTAGTTGATTGAATGAAATCCTCTATATTAGATTCTAAAAACCTCACATCCAAAACTTTAGTGATTGGACTTAGAGGTAGATTCCCATTGAAAGATATTTTCTTAAATGTTAAATTGCGGTCCCAAATGGAGTCCATAACATTATACATAGTCTAATAGCACTTTGAAAATTTTTATAAAGTTAGACTACTTTGATATACACCTTTGCAATAAAGCATTTACGGTGTTATCATTTTTTATTTTAATTTTTTACTTGCATTTTATTTATGTGTAATTTATATTTAACTTATATCTTCTATTTATAATGTAACATTCACAAAACTACAGGAAAAGGAAACAAAAAATGCCAAAAATGAAAAAATCCCAAAAGTCTCACGATTTGCAAAATAATCCCAAATCTATAGCACTTAATTTTGGTTGTTAACTTACACTAAATTCGGTTTTTGAAAAACCAATTATATTTATAATCATATAATCGGCTTTCTAAAAGCAAATTATATTAGTAGTTCACAAACCCTACTACTTACATTTCATTAATGATCCCCAATATAACTACAGTGTACAATGCTTTTATTTTAAAAATCGGTTACAATACCTATAGACACATCCATTGCACAATATATCCCATCCATCAACCGAAGCGTTTTCACCCACTGCACAATGTTTACGAAACTTTCAAACTCAATCGGAATTTAGCTAACAAATAACAAACAGAAGAGAAATTGAGCAACTATTTCAATAAGTATCCAAAGTTTGACTAAATGAACATAGTTACTATGCATTTACATACAATATATGACCCAAATCAATTAAAAAGTGCATATAGACATGCTTATCTAAGGGTCTCTCCACCAACGGTACCTGTAGGTATGCATATCCTCTTAATCATCCGTTTGAGAACTAGGCTAAGGTTACACCAACTAATCGTGATCAAATTGAGTAATTTGTGAACCACGCCAACCTAATGAACCCTGTAAAGGCATCTACATAGGTATCAAAGATCACTTGACCAGTGTAAACGCTCATCCATGTTTGGAGCTAAATCTATAGGTCGTCTCTTAAAGGGTGCTAGAGGTTTCTAAAAAGGATCGCTGGAAAACTCTCTTATGGCAAGTGTCTGGTATTGGAATAAGGGCTATAGAGGAGATCCACGAGATGAAGGGTACTAGAGTGATAAGTGCTTAGGCAACCGATCATCTCTGATCTGCAACTGTGCCTGCCTATGCCATATTTTACTATGTCTACAGCCTCAACTACGATTGTGTCTCCGTTGACGTCCTCCTTAGGGTATATCCTCTAATGGGGGAGTCATCCCCTTTAGCATCAAAGCTTGGTATTGGTGCATCATTTGGCTCTTATAAGGTAACACCTTGAAATTATTAGGCGATCTTGCTAACCTTTGATTGCTTAATAGAGATATCCTTATATGTCATCAGTGGTAGCCAGTCAATGAAATCCATTTGTAAAAAACAAAAGATTAATGATTAACTCATTGTGCAAGGTCTAATGAAACAAGCTCAGGACAAGTGACAACTTACTAAGCATAATTGTTAAAATCGCAAATAAAAAATATGATTATATGAGTTTATGATTTTATAATATTTTTCTTAGTTAAAATAAATGTAAAATTGTTTATATACAGACATTTAGTAAAATTATGCACTTTCATATATGATTCTATAAACTTATAATTTTACCAATTTTATATGATTTTATAGAATTCTATATATCTAAATAAACAATAGAATCGCAATTTTGGTAATACCAGGTACCTTACCATATCCACAGTCTAGCCAATGTATCACTCTGTCCTCAGTTGGTACTAGGTAGCATAATTTGAATCTGCTTTCACATGTGTTCCCTTCAAGTGTAATATCTACACAATCCTGTTCCCTTCAAGGTACCTGTAATATTTACCAATTTTATATGATTTTATACAATTTTATATATCCAAATAAATAATAGAATCGCAATTTTGATAAAACTAGGTACCTTACCATATCCACAGTCTAGCCAATGTATCACATTGTCCTTAGTTGGAACTAGGTAGCATAATTCGAATTCGCTTTCACATGTGTTCCCTTCAAGTGTAAAATCTACACAATCCTGTTCCAACAATCCACCCACTCATCTAGCCAACATACGTGCTTAGCGGCCCAATTCATCTTGGTCCATCCATACAAATTAATATCATAGAGCTAAATAAAGGTATCAATATACTCTGGTATCCCTTGAATACCGTCAAATTGTCTAAGAATACAGTCTAGAAAATATAGTTCTACGATGTGGAAACAGATCAACAAGATGCATACTATCCATATCTCCTATATGGCTAAGCAATAGGCAGGTAGTCTGATAATGTCATCATACACATAAGGCTCCCAAATGACCTAAAGAGAATGTATGTAATGTAATACTGTAACATATAAATTCAAATGTAATTTAGGTTAGGTCAATAGCAATACATACTTTCTCTAGAGTCTGCTGATCAAATGCATTGTGATACTGGCGGACTACATGTATAGGTGGCTAGGTTATGTTAAATGTAACCCCCCATTGACCCATAAACGGTTGACCCTCAACTGCTATAGTCATATGTTTGTATATAGGGCAATATGTAAGAAATGTTTCCATATTTAAACTTGTAGCACAACTAACGACTTACCGATCTCCCTAACATCTTTATGGGATGTAAGGCAAAGCTATCAATATAGCTAAGCTAAGCATGCTGCTCCTATGTATACTATCTAACAATCCCGAGGTCAGCTAAAAGGGAGGAGAAACATCAGGTAGACTCTGTTAGATGACTTATTGGAAATAGCATCCCACCAATGAGCTATAATATGTAAGCTCGAGTGTACTATTGAATGGTAAAATCATCTACGTTCGCCGAAAGGTTATTGAAATGGATCTTTAACCATGTATGCTCAGACGAACCCCTTTAATGTGATCTAGAGAAGGACATCGACCCAATAGTTGGTAGCACATATCACCAACCCTTTTGCAGCTTACTAGTCATAAGACAATCATCCACAAAGAGGTCAATGAGAACTAATATGTCTTAAAGCATCACAGTCAACTATTTAGTAGGAAAGTAAAACGTATCCGTCTCCCATCTCCAATGCTCCACCAATGTAGTAATCAGATGCCATTCTAAGGAAATGAACGACAGTTGACTCATCCATAGAAATCCAAACTGTTGAAAGTATGTTATCATCTACTCATCAATGGGAATTTCTTATTTGTCACACCATCGAATGATCACTTCCCATTGACGACATTTGAGTTAGTTACTTTCCTGCATAATTCCATTAAGATGTAATGTTAGTGTTGAGTCTGATGCAAATAATATAATGGAAACAAGTATTGGATTTACCTAACTACCCCATACTAGCTTAGATCTATGGAATAGTTACCCAATAAGAAGTGAGTTGTCCAACGGTCCTAGATCCATGCATACCTATGCTAAAAAAAGGAATGAAACAATAATTTACTATAGTTAGAACCAATCAATAAAATATAAAAGAGGAGTAAAAATAAGCAAGGGTAGGTAAAAGTGTACACAACCATAATAAAGAGAACATGATGAACTGCCGACCAATGGCCCCATTACTTGTGTACGGCTCCGAGGACTCCAATCCCTCACACGGCAAATTCTCTCTTGGTAACCTACTAATGACAAGAAAGTTTACGTCGAAGAAATGTAGCTGAACTCCTTAAGGTCCCTTAATTTTCGTACGTTGATTTGTATACTCAGTAGTGATGATACCGACAATTCTCTTGCTAAGAACCCTATGCTGAGTAATCCCACCAACACTATCGAGAAATTCCTGCCAAGTAATGAAAGATTCACTTAAACAGTCGAATAGTTTTTCTCTTAGCATGCTGCCATCCTGGACCTTTATTGCCGCAACATTTTGACCCTTTTCGCCTGCTATGCTTGGAGAATATTTGTATGAGATTAATATTGCACTGCTACCTGTTGAACTCGTCTGACATCGTATTACTTTTCTATTTTGATCTTTTGTCCTTTTTACCCTTTTTGATATAAATGAGGAATTCCCTTTTTTTTATATATACTTTCTTATCTTTTCATTATTTGTAATGCTACCCTAGGGACTTACTATAAATAGTCATTTTCTCTTGTAAGCTGCAAATAACTTACACTTTTACACTGAATATTCTATTCTTATGAGATAACCTTCTCCAAGTCTATACTTCCTATACTCTTATCTAATCTTGTCGATTAGCTCAAAATTAGTGGCAAGTGAACCTTGACATTGACTTGTACATAATATCAAGCGTGATGTCAAGATGTGTTGTGTTTATTGGTGAGTTATATCCTCTAAGTAACTTCACGTCAGCTACTCCAATTTGGTTATGGACCCTTTTCCCTCTAACTTTCTGTAAGCCCTACAACCAATCACTCAAGGTTTCAATCGGTTGAAATATCTGATCAAGCCTAAATTATAAACTATTAAGAGAAATATTAGTAAAAATGACTCCGTAAAAGTGAATTTAAGAAAATAAGTAACAAAATAGGAGACTATAAAATTTTCAAATTTTAAATATAATAATTGCTAATTACTGAAAAGGTAAAAAGTGTAATCTAATAACTAATAAATTATTAGAGATAGATTATATGTATACTAAAAATAATATAATGACCTCAATAATATTTAAGAATATTTATTTGTACTATATATGAATTTACATGTAAGTATAAATACGCGTAATTACTTAAAATACGCGAAATATGCTAAAATAATACTAAATACTTAAAGAAAATTCATAATTAATTAAGTAAAAATCAATAAAAATTAGAAAAAATCATGAATGATCCAGAATTAGGTCGTGGCACCTGGGAAAAATAAGAAAAAATTCGGCCAATTAAATTAAGACAATACAAAAGCCAAAAATTAAGGGATAAGGCAATTGTCTTGTCCCATTTAATGCACAACAAATCCCCTAAATCCCTATAAATAGCAGGAAAAATCACAGAGCTCATTTGGGCAGTTGGGAAAGTGAGAAAAATAGAGAGAGGCGAAAATTGAGAGAAAAATTCGGGTTAGAAAAAAATTAGGAAAAACTATGCAATCAGGGCCTTTAAAGGGAACCCTCACCAGACAAGTAGTTGGAAGTGGACAGCCACCACTACCACACAGTGGTGGCAGCGTCCAAGCCTGTTGACAAAGCCACGGCAGCCGGCGGTGGCCGGAGCCACCCAGATTGGTGAGTCCGATTTCTAGCCCGATTCTTGTAAAATTTTGTAAAAATAGTAAATAGTTTTAAAAAATTATGAAACTTATTATTCTGAGGTTTTATTGTATGTAGATTTCAAAAAAAATAATGATTTAGTTTAATCACGTCTGAAAATATAGGGTCTTTAAGAAATCGTGCAAAACCGAGCATGATTAGAAAGGAAAATAAATAAGCTTAAGAGTATAGTTTGGAGCATAATTTTTTTTTCTGTAGGATGCTCATGTGATATAGAACAATGCTATGAAGCTATTTTTTTAAAATTAATTTTTAAGTTAATTTTTAGCCCTAAAATGATGGAAAAATTGGGTGATTTGGAGTTAATTTGGTGATTAAGATGTTAATTACTGATTTAGATATTAATTAGATGTTTAGGGATGTTAATCTCTGATGTGGAACCCTAATCCTAGCCTTTGGAGTATTAAGTATGGTTAATTTAGGAAATTAGGTAATTAATATAAGAAATTAGTAATATGTGAAATTGTAAATTAATAAATCTAAAAAATTAGGGTTATTTAGATAATATTAGAGTAACAAGCAAAATAATATTAAATCTGAATTAAGATTGAATTTTAGGTAATTATATAAAAAAGTAAGATTTTCTCACATCGGGGATAAATCCGATACCTTAATTAGGATTAGCGTGTACCGAATAGCTTAGAATACTAAATTAAGACCCAATAGGATATTTGAATACTCAAGCTTAATGTGACTAATTTCACATTAGGATTCGAGCATATTTCGGACTTAGACATCGAACTAGAACTTAATTTAAAAAAAAATTGATGCGAAAACCTAACCCTAAACCTAAAATAATTGTAAAAGACTTAAGACCTAGATAATTAGACATATTAAACCCTAAACAAAACATAACAATAAGAGTTATAGGATAAAATGAACCTTAATCGTTATATGAAAAACTGAAATCACATTTCTGTTATAGGGATGATCGGCGATGGCCTGAGCAAGTCGAACTTTGAGTGAGTGAGTGAGGAGTCGAGGTAAGTTGGGATTAATACGATGCTGTATTTTGGAGGCTTAAGATTATGCTTTGTTGTGCTTGTTAAATAGTTGGATGTGTGCATGTACTTGATTATGGGTGATACTATGATTCTGTTTGTTGTTCTGACATGTATTGTATGATTTGTATGAAATGATTGATCACCCTAAACTGGACTTAATCAAATATACGACTAGTAATCATAATCGGACATGCATGGCAACCCGTTAGGGGCACTTAGGACTCTCCGACCAAATACTGACCAAATACCGACCCCTTCGAAAGGGATAGCGCAGGATTGCAAAATGGTCCCTTCTTCACCCTTAGTCGAACTAAGTGATAGGAGAGGAGGTTGCGGCGAGGGTGAAGACAGTGGTTCGAATGTAGTCGCGAGAGGAGCAAGGTCTCCATTACACAAGCCTGGGTTTGGTCGTGAGCTGTTGCATTAACGGCAACTCCTCAACCCGGATTAAAGTGGGCGCAATTTCTCTAATCTCACAATGGACCGGACAACGTCGTGCGTTGGCATTTTCTTGCACATGCATTACACCTAATAAGTGATTGAAAACCTTGTTGTGTGTATAGTATAGTTTTAAGTCCTCCATCCTAACTTACTAAGCTGTGGTTGCTCACATCCCTATAAACGTCGTGCAGGTGCTGGTTAAGAAGCGGCAAACAACTACTCTGAAGCTAGCAGCTACTGGATTCTGGGGAGTGAGGAAAAACATTAGAGAATAAACACATATTTTTAAGATCTAAGTTTTTATTTTAAAATTAATTTTCATTTCCGGATGATGTAATAACTTGGAAATATACTATAGAGAAATATTGTAAACTTTAACTGCAATAATTGAATTATAACATATATATATAATTCCTCACTTTTATAGGTAAATGATTTATTTAAATTACAAACTGTTTACTTCAAAGTGGGTTAGTCGTGGACATCTTGTATAGATTAGGTCTAAGATAGCGGTTGTAAGGCCAAATTCTATCTTAGGATGGTTTACACGGTGGGGCTGTTACAACTCTGCCGCTTCGGGGCGTGACACTTTCTTTGATATCTCAAATGACCCATTTCAATTCAATTCAATTCCACCTTGGTAATTCCTAGTGATAACTGAGTTCCTAGGCACACCAAAACATTAATAAACTATTAGAGTGTATACAAGTAGATTCACGGGACGATTTTTATGAATTGTGCTAAGAACATTTTCACCTATTATGGGCTTTACAACTGCATAAGCCACATGAATAGCTAAGAGGTCTCTCCTAGATGTCCATCTTATTTTGAAATCTCTTCTCCCATAGCCTCTTGTGCTTTCTAACCCTATCAACAATTATAATCGGGTACTACATTAGAATGTTGAGTAGGGGCCACTTAGACTTCTCGACATAAGACATAAAGGAACGTATTTAAATTTGCAACTGATGTTGCCATGTATACCAATGACCTATATGGACAATACAATCCATTTACATCTTCCCCATTATCGCGATCACATAAGAATAGGGAATCTTATGGAGTAGTTACTTGTTATAAATACACTAACACATCTTTAGTGCAATCGTGTGACTATTTTCACCCTTTTGCCCATACATGGTAGGTTAGGGAGCAATTATGACCTTTAATACCTATTTATTGTAGTCAAAGATAACAATACGATGGCCACTAACAACTTAGCACTACTTGTCAAACTTCCTTTGTGCAAATTTTGTCAACACTTTACCTTGGCCCATTTTCATGGAAATCTTAATCCTTCTCTTATTGAAGTAATCATTACAACTATAAAACATTTTCTTGACTAGTATAACAATAAGCAAGTTCCTAACATCTCTCAAGACATTGTTGTAACTTTGAGCAATATTAGTGGTACCAATACCAAAATGAGCTACGTCATCATATGCCAACATTGACATCTTTAAGTGTAAGCCATTGAAGTATGGTCTAATGTGTGGACTCATCATATGGGCTTCAATATAGTATCTATGGAACTTACATAGTTGCACTTGGACTGTAACTTTTTTTTTTCTAAGTCCCTATACTATTTGTTTTTGGCTCGAGTATTAAAGTTACTTACCCCATGACAAATGCATTAGTGCTATGGCTAACCATTTTACTACATTGCATTCTCTACCTCTACAATGGACTTTATGCTACCATGACGGTCAAATATCAAGCATATGTCTGTATGATCCTTTATTAAATAACATATACTTTAAAAACCACCTCCAATTGTCTTAGCACTTCTTTTCCACTAATGCAAACCTTAATTGTATGATGTAGTTTGCATCGTTTACCTCGATCATAATGAGAAACTTGTGTTTAAACTTCCCTTATAAAAATGTTCTATCAATTAAGAGGAAAGAAAACCAATCATTAGACAATGATCTTATTTACATAACTATTTTCTATGTTTTATAAATTGAGCATAGTGCATTGTTATACTTGCAATGGAGGAACGCTTCAACACATGGCTCAAAAGCCCAAAACACTTAATCTAAAAACACATGGCCAAAGGTGTCACTTTCTATCCACTTCCACTCAACCATCATCCCTGGATTCGCCTCCTGCATAGCATATAGCAGTTTAGGAAGCACTTCATAGGACTCCTCCTACTTCCAATAAACCTATTCAATTATCTTACACTTGGCCTCTTAAATTCTCTTAAGGTGTATAGTGTATCCAAACTACTTACAAATTGTTGCTTATAGATGTTTTATCTTAATACTCAAGGATTCCTATACCTCCATAATAATACACCATTGTAAGGTAGTAGAATCTAATTGTAGATCGTCCTAGCTAATAGTAAAGTTAACACACGTGTGTGGACCCTTAAATCAAGTCATCACAAAACAACCAGCCTGCTTTTTATGGCACACCTAAAGCCTCCATTTACAACCTTTATAGCAATCAACGCATTTAATGAACTACAGTTTCGACTCTAACTCAATCACAACATATTTATAGTGGTTCATTACATGGTGCATTTTTACTGCAAATTGCAAGTGCTCCTTTTTCAAAAACTACATACCAACCTTAAATTCATTGTTGAGGCTCGAATCGTTTATGTTATCCTTAGATAAATCATAGCTACCATCCATATTGGTAGCATGGAATTGTATAAGTTTCCGAACTTTTAATTGCATCTACATGTGTCAAGAACCTACTCCACCAATCATTCTTCATCCTAGACCTACGTATCTTATCTAAGGTATAAAGTCAATCCTCGTCTGTCCCATTATCATTATCAAATTCCACATCATTTGAATCCTCTAACACTTCTTCATATGCTATGTTGTTTTCAATACTTGTCTTCCCATTAGCTTCATTCATAAGACTAATATTAGGTTTGAGGAGGCCTTAATTCCCACTTACTTCTTGGGTGGTTAAGATAAGTTGAGATTCATGCACTTGAGTTTTCACTTAGCCTTCAACATTATTCTTATGCAATACATTAAACTCAATAGCAGTAGGCAAATTAACTTCATGAATTTCGATATATACCTTAGTAGAACTACTAACTCTACCACGTCCTTAGCATGATGTCAACATTTGTTGAATATCATAGTCATTATTCACCAGTACAACACAAAAGTAATCCTTGCTAACTTCAACAATAGGATGCAATAGATCAACTCGATTTGATGGGTCGTTAAATCAACTCGAAGACGACTACAAATGATACTAACTAACTATTCATAACTTGTCCTGTATAAAACCCAACTACTGTTGTTGGCCACCTATCATAAGAAACCTTATTCTCCCCTTCCACAATGTTGCCATTTGTGTAACAAATCACACATACTTCACCCATTTTCTAAACAATTTATATTCAATAAATAATTTTTACACAAATCCACATTAGTGACACACCATCACTAAAGATGGCTTTTGAATAACAATACGACTAGTGTTCAATTGTACATAGGTAATGGTTATTTATCAGTTACACAACTAACTTATATACTATATTTTAATTACACTGTGTTGTAAATTATAATTATACCATAAATATACACATGTATTAGATCTTATCTTCTAACTACACACACATATACTACATTATAGCTTCTAATTACACATACATATACTACATTATAGTTTCTAATTACGCACACATATACTACATTATAAATTATAATTTTACATTAATTACACACATATGCTTAATATACACTCTAATTACATACACATACACTATATTACACATGCAAGCACTAATCATATATTCTAGTTATACTACAATTACATACAATTTTTTCACTTTACCCTAATTATATACATTCCATATATATACGTGTATATATATACTATTTTCTTTTTCTTTTTCCTAATTACTCAAGTGTATGTTAAAAAATGCGAAATAATCATATATAGTAACGAAACTTGCCATTCAATCACTCATAAGAAAAGTCGAATTAAAGAAAAAATTATCTTTACATACAAATTAACCTAGAGAGAAAGATTTTGGAACCTACGAAAATGCTCCAAAAAATCACCAAATCTAACTACAGTACGTATTTGAAAGTGATGGAAATATAATTTCCACACCTAGATTAAGGTAAAAATTTATACAAGTGAGTAGATTTTGGAGAGCTAAAGAGAAAAGGTGAAATTCATAATGAGAAAGACAATGAAAGTTGTGTCTATTATTAAGCTTAACAAAATCGACTTTTGGAAAGTGGATTTTGCTAACTTAGCAAAATTGATTCTTTTAAAATCAATTTTTTATAATGGTAAATTCGGCTTTTCAAAAGCTGATTCTATTACAATTCCTCACATATTCATTTCTTGATAAGTCGAATTTAGTGTTAAAAAAATTGAATTTATCTATTGTATTTTTGAGATTATTTTACTAAAATCATATTTTTAGTTTTTTTTTTTTTAATTTTTTCCTTTTCCCTCAAACTACACCGTGTGACATTTGCAAAAGTACATCCATCATGCTTAGGTTGACGTACTTTTAAAGAAAAAAGTTTAAAACATATATAAATTTTGTTTACTTAAAAATCATTTTATTTGTTTTATTTTAAACTAAATGAGTGGATGATACACTGTGTGTTACAAGTGTAAAAATAATTATATAAATCTATAATATTAAAGTGATATAATTTTTTTTAATCATTATCCTTATGATGTTACTTATAAAAAATATAAAATACACGCTTATATTAAATATAATAGATTTTTGGTGGGAATGAGTAACCATACAATTAATGGTATGCAGCATTGTAAAATACTGAAAACTTATTTATAAAAAGAAAAAAAAACATAAAAATGTTACGAAACCTAGAGACGGTTATCAGTTTCTGGATGTGTCAAAAAACATGTGCAATGTAGTGGGTACATAATTTAAAGGTGGCAATTAGTAAAATATAACTAAATATATTAAATAATTAGTTAAAGACGATTAAAAAGAAGTTTTCTCTTTACTACAGTAAATAAAACAAAGTTTTATATGAAAAGAAAATATTTTCCTTTTTTCAACGGGAAAAAAGAGAAAACTACTTTCCTTTTCGCTTTTTCCCAAAACCCCGCACCACCAAATCTCAAAGAGCAAGTGAGAACTGAGATGACCGCCATGGAAATGGAAATTGACGAAGCTCCCACATCACAATCACACCGCCCAGTCAAAGCCGAAGACTTGTTCAAGGCCGCTGAGACCGGTGACACTACCTTCGTCAAAACTCTCTCTTCTGACCAACTCTCCAAATCACTCTCTCTACGGAACGACGACGGCCGCTCTCTTCTTCACGTCGCCGTTTCCTCTGCTCATCCCGAGGTCGCCCACTCTTTCATATTTCTAATTACTGATTTCAATATCTTTATTTCATTGTTTCAATTGTTGCTGTAACACTTATTTTTAGTGTAATTGACGGTGCCAGTTGATTGAAAAAATAAAATGATTTTCTGCATTTTTAACTCAATTGACGGTTCATTCTACGGTCTATTCGATGAGATTGTTTCTGTATCAACTCATAGTGCACTAGCTCCATTGCATAAGGTTACTTTAAAGCCATTCTGCAGACATGAGGTTCAAACTGAGATTCATAGAAGAGCTTCCATAAAAGGGTAAATCTTGTAAGTGAAGGTGAAGGGAACCATAAAAATTGTTCTGGATAATGGGATAGCACAAAGCAAAATGGTTTCCGCATTATCCTACTTGATTGAAAACCGGTGGATCGTTAATTTCTGATGGTAGAAGGTCCAAACTTCTCTCACCACCACCAACTACTGAACCCAAGTAATTAGCACAAGAAGCAGTGATTAAAATGTTTGGAAAACAGTTTCCTAAAGTAGCCAACTTGAATCCATTTATAATTAGTTAGGTGTGTATTGGCAAGATTCATATGAAAGGAAGAATACAATGTGACAAAAAGCTTGAATAATGTATAGAAGAAACCTTCATTTTTATTTATCATGTATATTTTAGATGTGGTTTGATTGTAAATCTAATGAATTCATATGGATTTTGGATGGCCAGCACTGAATCAGAGCCTGGAGCAGAAGCTCATTATGCAATGGATCGTCTATTTATTGTCATTGCTTGGTGATAGTTTTTTACATTGCATTTGACTGCTCCACAATTTGAACAAGAGCTTGGGTTATGTTCTGACATAGAATTCTTTGAAATAACAACTTTATGCAATGGCAGCTTTTTGCTTATAGTTTGCAATGTGTGAAATTAAAGCTGATCCCATTGATAGGCATCAAAGGGATTTGTTGTTTATATTGGATGTAAACTCAGCAGTTTTTCAACATCTTCTAGTGAATCATTGCTTGTTTGATGGAACTAGGTTGTGGACATTTTGTTGAATGCTGATCAATTGACAAGTCTAATTAACAGCAAGGACGAAGAAGGGTGGGCTCCAATTCATTCGGTGGCTAGCATAGGGAATGTAAAGATCCTGGAGGCTTTGTTGAACAAAGGTTATTAATTTTCATAGAGATTTTATATATAGCCGATAGATAATGCCACGCTATCAATACTGAGGTATGTATGTGATAGTATTTCTAGCCCATAGGCCATTGGCAGTCTGTAAATGAGTGATAACTAGCTTTGCAACTGTTCTAAGAAACTATTGTCAGTATTATCATGCATAGGATGCCTTGCATGATATTATAACAGGGGCAACTTGACTGTTTCAATTGTTTTTGTCAACAGGAGCTGATGTTAATTTAAGGAATGACGGTGGTCGGACTGCTTTGCACTATGCTGCCAGCAAGGGACATGTGAGGATAGCTGAAATTCTGATTTCACGTGGTGCAAAAATCAATGGGAAGGATAAGGCCCGTAACTTCTATGATGGGATTCTATACTACTCTATATATTTGGGTTGGAAGTGTGGATGAATCTTTTCAGTAAATCATTTTGTTTGACTCAACAGGTAGGGTGTACTGCATTGCATCGTGCAGCTAGCACAGGGAACTCTGAATTGTGTGAGCTTTTGATTGAAGAAGGAACTGAGGTTGATGCCATTGACAAAGCAGGTCAAACACCTCTGATGACTGCAGTAATTTGCCAAAACAAGGAGGTTAGTTTTGGTGGAACTCCTGAAAACTATATTATCCTGTTCAGTTTATTTGATTGTAGAGATACCTCACCTCTTTTTTATTTTTTGTTTTCTCCTTTTTCCTTCTCCCATAATTGGATCTCTATTTTCTAATAGATCAGCCCTGGGATCCCTTTGACACCAATTTCTGTGCTATGAAACTTAAGTCACTCATGGGGCCAACTTTATTAATTTTCAAGTGTACCTATTTCTCTTAAGCAATATAAAGTTGAGGTTTTTACTGTTATCAGGGGATATATATTCAAGATCCCTATTTTATGGTGATTATGCAAATACAGATCTTAATTCCTTAAAGCTGAAATTCTTGTGTATGACATTATAGTTTATTTTGTACTGAATCAGGAATACCTTTATAATTCAATGGTCAGTAACACCATTTATTTATAGACTCATATCTTGTGATATGAGCCTTTTGATGAAAAATAGTATCAGACAGATTTTGGTTAGCATGTCCACTCCAGTGGAAACCTTTTGTGTAAAAGTTCATTGTCTTTAGATGAAAAATAGTATCAGACAGACTTTGCTTAGCATTTCCACTCCAGCAAAAACCTTTTGTGTAGAAGTTCATTTCATTTTGTTTTTTTAAAAAAAGTGGAAACATACTGATTGAAATGGGTTCATAATGTCTATAAATTTCTTTTCTTTATACTTAGTCCAAATCATAGACATTGTCTCCATACTTTCTCCTGCACAAGGAAAAAGTAGAAGCATCTGGATAGAGCAGAACACTGATCTGGGCTGAAATTTTTAGAATTGTCAATGATAAACTCAACTTGGGGGATATAAGCTTTTGCTTGGGTTTCTTGGATCTGTAGTTTGAGCAGAAGTGTCTCACACCTTATTCATTTAATCATTTGCCCTTGCTAACACAGATGAGGTAGTTAACTCAACGAGTAAATAATCAAGTAGTTCAGCTAAAAGGTTAAAACAAGATGAAAAGCTTACTGAAAGCTAGGTTCTTTGCAACTCCACTGTATACATCTGTAGATACATACATACATGTATGGATATAAGCTGTACAGGTATTTATGATGTACATACAATTTTATTTTCTTGCTCTATTGTCTGCTTTTTCTCTTTCTTTCTTTCTTCCTTCTTTTTTTTTTTTTTTTTTTTATGAGCCATGTCTTAGAGCCTTGTCAAATCTCAGAGTTTTGTGTTGTTTTGATCCTAGTACAGTGTGAAGACATTTCAGACTGGCATCAACTGTGCCTATTTTTTGATTTCTACTGAGGCACAATGTCTTCTTTTTATTTTTGGTATATTTCTTGTTTCTACTTCTAATGTCTGTGCTGCCACTTTTGCTGGAAAATAGGTGTCTCTTCTCTTGGTAAGGCATGGAGCAGATTTAGACATCGAAGACAAAGAAGGATACACTGTGCTTGGCCGAGCATCAGATGACTTCAGACCGATACTCATTGATGCAGCTAAAGCCATGTTAGAAGGCTGATCCTTCCCTAATCCCCCACCAACACCCCCACCCTGCCCTGCCCCCCATCCCCAAACCACAACCCCACCCCCCCCCCCCCCCCCCCACCACACACACACACACACACACACCACGCACACACACACAACCCACGGTGATGCAGCTAAAGCAATGTTAGAAGCTTGATCTTTTTTCCCTCTGAAAAAAGGAGCGTCGATATCTGGTAACATTCTGCAAATGTAATCTATTCAAAATTGTGAAATATGGTTTCACTTCACATGCAAATTTATACATCAGAGATTGTCCTTATGTTTGTTATGGGCATCTTCCCATATTATTTTTGGTTGTAATCATGAAAGAAATGGCATTCCTTGCAAAGAGGTGAAGTTGTACAGACTGATGTTAGCTGGGTTAACTTCATGTCATCAACCCAGAGTTTCATAACCTTGCTAATTGAAGAAACGCAGAGAGCTTTTGTTTTGGTTTGCTTTCTCTGTAGCATTTATCATCAAGGGCCCCATCAACTGGCTTTTATTCAAGCAGTACTTTTTTATCTTTCAATTAATAAATTAATGGATAAGTGTGCCTTAAGTGCTTGATATTTTTGTTTTTTAATAATTTAGAGTCCGACTTTTATCATTTTTATCTTCTTCTTCTTTTTAGCAATTTAGTATCTGTAAATTTAATGTAGTTGCAATTTAGTGCGTGTACTCTCAATTTGGTTAGCAATTTAGTGTTACTTTTTTAAATGGTCGCAGCTCGTGAGTGTAGTTAAATCGAACTGCGATGGTGCTGTGAATGTACATAATCGAACAGCAGGACTAGGATTGGTAGAACGTAACAGCAGTTCTCGGCCGATTGTTACCAAATCATCACCCATTTTACGCTCTGAAGTGGAAGGCAAAGCTATCCTTGAAGCTATGGAGCGTGCAAGAAAGGAGAGATCTCCGGCCTGGGACAACATACATGTTGAAATTGATTTCCTTTGCTTTTCTCCGGCCTTCAAGATTTTCAATAATTCCTCTTGGATCACAAGGCTGACTATCAAAAAAACTTTTATTTCCATTCAAATTCAATCTCTCGTGAAGTAAATGCTTGTATTGACTTAGTCGTATTGCAGAGGGTAGAAAGGGGATGAGCAGGATAGTATATTCTTTGCTAAATTAAAATTTGATAGGAAAAAATAAATCATAATAAAATTCAACCAATTTGGAATAAACTACTTCAAAATCTAAAAAAAGTTAAGTGTGATAAAATTCAAAGTTCTATTGAAAATAAAAAACTTTAAAGCACCGTGAGAAATGAACAAAAAGTAGATAATGTATCAGAATAGATATCAAATAGCTTAATAGGGATAGAGTGGATAATTTTCTCGTATAGGATGTCTATTTGAACTTTATTTGATCAGTAGGTTCTAAATAAGTAATTAAAGTTATAAGGTAGTTTTTAGTTAATAATTTTTTGAAATCTACTCTCACATAGTAAGGTATAAGTAAAAAGTCAAAGTATCCTATACATATCTAAGAACATGTATTTTAAAGTATACTTGATTTGAATTCTAAAGTCATCACCCTATAAGTAATTAAATAAAATTAATAAACAAGGGATGCCTTCTTATCGAAATAAAGTAAAGTCAGGTTTATAAAAAAATTTAAACTAAATATTTGTTAGTTTATTCCCTTTCATGTTTTATTTTTAGTCTTTACTCTATCATTATTTTTGTTTTCTGTTCCTTCCTCCTTCAATAAATCCATCATCTGGTAAAGCTTATCTTCTATAATGGAATAATTTTTTTGTTTTATATTTTATAAAAGATTTGGTATTATTATTAGAATAAAATCATATTTATTTAGAGTATAAAGAGATTATTTTGCTAATGCGTATATCTTAAGGAAGAAATATATTTTAGTTTGAATTAATGTTTTATTCCATTTTTCATATTATGTATTCATTTTCCTATAATTAATTGTTTATATCCTCACATCTATAATTATTGAATTATAAAATCTTGTGAATGTTTTATTCATATTTTAATAAACTTTGTAGATCCCACGTTAACTACGATTTTTAACACTTTCATTTAAAAAAAAGTGTAATTATTCTCTTAAATATCTCTATAATATAATTATTATAAAATGAATATTTCGTTTACATAAAGAATGTTTTGTGTAATACTTCTATAAAAATTCATCCATAATAATAATGGTTAAAGAACCATTTAAGGAAAAAAAATTTGTTCAAAAATATATTTCAATTTACTCCATTCATTGGCGTTATTTGAAAGATTTGTTAAATTCAACAATTGCTTTTGGAAAAAAAAAAAAGGGGGGATAGGGTCAAGTTTGTTTTATGTTTCAAAAGGAATAGCTAAATTGAAATTCATAAGGGAAAAAATAAAAAAAGAGATATCTTATATCATGTACAATTTATAAGGTACATAATACATGATAGTTCCATAATATCATATGATAGAGTATAGGCAATAAAGTTTGGAAACCTATCCTTATAGAGTGAGTACAAATAAAGTCATATGTTTTATCCATCTTGTACCCACTTATTCCTATAACTTAACATAAAGTATTTTTTCAAAGTAATGATGGATTGTTTGAGATCGCAAATGAACGTTGCATAACTTGTTCAATTTGAAAAAATTTGAAGACAGTGTTTACACTTTTTCAAGTGCAATAATATTCATTTTTATGAATATTTACAGTTCCATCGTCTATTTTAATGGAATCGATCTAGCTTTTCATTATACAATCAATTTAATGTCATTATACAGTCAAT
Organism: Lumnitzera racemosa; assembly: GCA_024138005.1. Lineage (NCBI taxonomy): Eukaryota > Viridiplantae > Streptophyta > Magnoliopsida > Myrtales > Combretaceae > Lumnitzera > Lumnitzera racemosa. The sequence continues at coordinate 37,647,445 of JAMXBC010000006.1, read as the reverse complement.
TTAATGTCCGTCAAATCTAGACAATTGAAAACGCAATCAGTTCGATGGTTTAGATTCAATAAACATTAATTTAAAGATGATTACAAAAATAGGATCGATCATGTAAAAAACATAAATGCACCATATGAAAAATCCTCCATTTTCATTTTATATTTGCTTTTAAGTTTTAAATTCATAGACATTATCTGTAACTTTTTAGGTGCAATAATATTTGTTCTTTTTTAGTTGCTTTTATTACTAGTGTTTAATTTCTTCCAATAATGGTCTAGCAGATGGTATTGTCCTTCTATACTTTTTTTTTTTTTTCAAATTTTTGTAGTGAACTAGTTAGATTGGAGTTCAAATATGTATATAACTACTGAGAGGAGTTTCATACAAATATGGAATCTTTTCCAAAAAATAATTTGAAGAAGGGCTCCATGTGAAGAATATTATCAATTTAGTATAGTAAAGACATATGCAAAGCATGTACCTTCATTTTTTTGTAAATTTTTACACTTTAAGCGTAGCTATTAACTGCGCCTTCAATATCCCACCTATATATACCTCATTCCACATAGTCTGGCCTCATTTTCATCACTCTCAAAATCTAAAACTTGTAAATTGCAAAGGAAACAAGATGAAAGACAAGATTGAAGTTCCCGTCTATTTTTTTCATACTACTCTGCGTTTAAAATAGGTAATAATTCATAATTCACATTGGTGTTTTTTTTTTCTATAATAGTAATCTATATTGTACGCATTTTTTTTTTACATATAGAAAAAACATGTTAATGTATTATGTATATTGAGTAGTCATAGATATACCTTAATTTGTCAAATTTATTATTATTTGATGAAAATTTATTATATTTTATCTATATTAAGACATGTTTTGTGGTTCGATAGATAAATTGTATAAATATGGGTGTTGAAAATTTTAGTTTGTAGATTGAAATTGTTTTTTTTTTTTTTTTGGTTTTCACAATATATTGGGTAAAATTAATGAGTTGAAGTTAAATAATGCGTTACGCAGTTTAATAAGATGACATCATGCGTTTTGTTAAGTTATCGCTTGATGTGTAGATGATGTGTTTTATGACATCTTAATCTTCAATTTATAGTGCATTACTAGGGTGGAAATGGTAGATTACATGAAAGTTATTGTGTGTACAAATGGAAACATTGTAATAAATAACTTAGGGTCAGAGTATAACTAAGAACCCATTAAAAAGTTGAAGATTAATAAGGATTCGAACTTCTCTCATTTCATTTGGAGAATTTACAGATGCACTAAAGTTGACTTGAGTGGTGTTAAAATTGTACACATGCGTCCCTTTTTCCATGATACTGGAGTTGCTTATAAGTTAATAGTCATCAGTGATGATGAAGATGTTGAGAATTTCATTGAGATGGTTGAGTCTTTTAAGGAACGAAGTATTTAGGAAGTATACATAAGGTACAACAGGGAATCAAATGCCCAAGCTGAGCATGAAATACATGAATCGGACAATCCGAGCCTTCTGACTCCTCACAAGTAGTATATGATGACTATCGAGCCCTATTTTAATTTTCTTAATTTAACCTATATTAAACCCACCCTACTTAATATAAATTACTTGACATTATATTAAGGAAAAGAAAATTATTTTTTTAAAAAAAAATAATGAAGTCACCAATCAGTTTAACTGGTAAAAAATAAAATTAGGGTTTTCAGGTGAGAAAACCCTAATTTGACCACCAGTTTGTAAGTATTCTAAAAAAATTAAATGTTAGAAAATTGAACCAAAAAATTGGGTCCAAGGGTTAACGTATTAAGATTAAGTCACTATGTGAAAATTAAAAGAAATTGATGGGCTATTTGTAGTTTTCCTAAAAATATAAAAAGTAGAGCTAAATGAGTAAAAATAACTAAAAATGATTTTTTATTACAAATTTCTAAAAAAAAAGGAAATCTTTTTTTTTTCGAAAATGATTGCCCTGAAAGTAACTACGTACTCGCTAATCGGGATTAAACCAACCGTAATTCTCTTTTATAAAATTTTTAGTGAGTGGGTTATTTTTATTTCGAAAACCGAGACGGGTTTATATTTTTTATCAATTTATTATTTTTTTAAAAAAAAAACCTAAGAAATCTAATTTTTCCAAATTAAATAAAAAACCCTAACTAACCGAATCTTTTTGAGAAAAACTCAATTTAGATTTTGTCACGCCTCGAAGCGGCAGAGTCGTAACAGCCCCGCCATGTAAACCACCTTAAGATAGAAGTTGGCCTTACAACCGCTATCTTAGACCTGATCTACACAAGGCGTCAATGACTAACCTGCTTTGAAGTAAACAGTTTGTAGTTTAAATAAATCATTCCTCTAAAAAAAGTGAGGAAATACATATATTCACTATAGTTTGTGATTACAATTATCGTTTGCAATGTTTCTCCGAAATATATTTCCTAGTTATTACATTATTAAAAAAAAAATGAGAAGTTCTAAAGTAAAAGCTTAAACCTTAAAAATATATGTTCGTTCTTCAATATTTTTCCTCACTCCCCAGGATCCAGCAGTTGCTAGCTTCAGAGTAGTTGTGGCCGCTTCTTAGCCAGCACCTGCACGATGTCTATAGGGATGTGAGCAACCACAGCTCAGTAAGTTAGGACGGAGGACTTAAAACTATACCATACACACAACAAGGTTTTCAATCACTTATTAGGTGCAATGCATGTGCAAGCAAATGCCATCGCACGACGTTGTCCGGCCCATCGTGAAATTAAAGAAATTACGCCCGCTCCAATCCGAGTTGAGGAGTTGTCGTTAATGCAACAGCTCACGACCAAACCCAGGCTTGTGTAATGGAGACCTTGCTCCTCCCGTGACTACCTTCGAACCACTGTCTTCACCCTCGCCGCGACCTCCTCTCCTGTCACTTAGTTCAACTGAGGATGAAGAAGGGACCATTTTGCAATCCTGCGCTATCCCTTCCGAAGGAGTCGGTATTTGGCCGGAGAGTCCTAAGTTCCCCTAACGGGTTGCCATGCATGTCCGATTATGATTACTGGTCGGATATTTAATTAAATCCAGTTTAGGGTGATCAATCCTTTCATACAATATGTGCTAGAGCAACAAACAAAATCATAGCAGCACCCATAATCAAGCACATGCACACATTCTCTATCTAACAAGCACAACCAAGCATAATCTTAAGCCTCCAAAATATAGCATCGTATTAATCCCAACTTACCTCGACTCCTCGCTCACTCACTCGAGGTCCGATTTGCTCAAGCCATCGCCGATCATCCCTATAACACGAACGTGGTTTCAGTATTTCATATAATATTATAAGTTCATTTTATCCGATAACGCTTATTGTTAGCTTTTGTTTAAGGTTAAATATACCTAATTATCTAGGTATTAAGTCTTTTATAATTATTTTAGGGTTGGGGTTAGGTTCAGGTTCGGTTTTTGCATCGATTTCTAGATTAGATTCTAGTTCGATTTCTAGGTACTGTTTTGTACCCGGACCCTAGAAATTTGTTTCAACTCATAATGTGAAATTAATCACATTACTTCCCAATCTCCTAAATATGATTACTACCCTTAGTTAGCATTTTATTCCATCCGGTACACTTAAATTCGTATTAGTGTACCGAATTTACTCACATTGTGAGAAATTTTTACATTTTTCATATAATTACCTAAAATTGAATTTTGTTTCAGATTTGTTATGTTCTGATTTTCATTATTTTATTATCTAATTAAACCTAATTTTTCCATATTTATTAATTTTTAATTCTATATCTTCCTAATTTTGTACATTTACTACATAACACCTTCATTACTTACACTTAACACTCCATAGACTAGGATTAGGTTTCTACATAAGAGATTAACATCCCTAAACATCTAATTACTATCTCAATCAGTAATTAACATCCTAATCACCTAATTAACCCTAAATCACCCAATTTTACCATCATTTTAGGGCTAAAAATTAACTTAAAAATTTAGAAAATTAATTTAAAAAAAATGGCTTTATAGCACTATGCTATATCACATGAGAATCCTACAGAAAAAAATTGAGCTCCAAACTACACTCCTAAGGTCATTTATTTCTAAACTGAAATGTGATCGGTTTTGCATGTTTTCTTAAGGACCCTATATTACGGGACATGTTTTCATCTAAATAATATTTTTCCTACAAACTACATACAAAAATATCCCAGAATAACAAAATTCATAATTTTCTAATTATATTTACTATTTTTACAAAATTTCACAAGAATCGGGCTGGAATTTGGACTCACCGGTTTGGGTGGCTCCGGCCACCGCGGGCCGCCGTGGCCTTGTCGGCCGGCCTGGGCGCTGCCACCACCGTGTGGTGGTGGTGGCCATCCACTCCCAGCTCCTCGTCTGGTGTGGGTTCCCTTTAAAATCCCTAACTGTACAGTTTTCCTTTTTTTTTCTGAATTTTCTCTCGATTTTTTTGGTGTTTTGATTTTTTTCAAATCATAAACTGACCAAAGGACTTCTGGAATTTTTTTCCCCTATTTATAGACAATTTTAGAAATTAATGTGCATTAATTTGATGGGATTTTGCACCAATTCCATGATTTTTGGCCTTTTGTTTGTCAAATTCTTATTGGTTATTTTTTTTTCTTGCTGACCACGACCTTATCTTGTTACCGCTTATCCTCTTCTGATTTTTTCTATAATTATTTTGTATTTTTCTTTAATTATTTGCTTAGTTTTAGGCTAATTTAGGTAATTACGCGTATTTTTATTTACACGTAAATACATGTGGGGTATACGTGAACATTCCTATATATTATTTTGGTCATTCTAAAATTTTTAATATACATATAATCTATCTCTAGTAATTTATTAGTTATTTCATTACACTTTTCGCATTTTCGATGATTAATACCTATTATGCTTAAAATTTGAAAATTTTATAGACTCCTATTTTACTATTTATTTTTTTAAATTTAAGTTTACGGGGTCATTTTTACTAATATTTCTCTCAATAGTTTATAATTTGGGTGTGATCGGATCCTTTAGCCGATCGCCCTAAACCTTGGGTTCTAAGTTCAATCCTACGGTTACTTAGCTGAACTTTGTAGCTTACAGATTTTTTTATTTTTCAAAACCTATATGTGTCAAAAATATCTTTCCTAAATCCTAACTTCTAAGACATTATCTAGATTCATTTACTTTCCAAAAAAAAAAACATGATCTTGCTAAAAATGTAATTGAGCTTAATTTATTAAAAATTGAGATTATCTAAAAAAACTCAATATGAAAACAATAAAAACTTGCACTAATAAATAAATAAGTTGGTAAAAAATAATTAAATTAACTAATAAAATAAAAATAGCAAAATAAGAAATTTTACCTATGAATTAAGTTGCGCGTCAAACATTGTTTTTGGATAGTTACGAGCATGATCGAAGGTGTGTTGGTTGCTGTTTGCACTTGTCACGGACGTGATCGAAGGTGTGTCGGCTTCTGTTTCCACTGATCACGGATGTGATGAAGGGCGTGTTGGCTTCTGTTTCCACTTATCATGGGCGTAATCAAAGGCGTATCGGCTTCTGTTTCCATTGATTACGGGTGTGATTGTTGGTGTTATGGGCTACTGTTTCCATTGATCATTGGTAGTACTGTAGTAATGGCTTGCAATGTTATGGTGGTGGTTTATAGGTTTTAGTGGTGGTGAGTGTGATGTGCGGTAGCGGAACATGGGATGTGAGGTGGCATGTAAGGTGTGCATAGTGTTTTTGAAGAAGCGTGTAGGGTGTGCGTATAAGAGTGTGATAAAAAAACCCTAAATCCTTGGCTAATGTCCAAGATTTACCCTGACTCCTAAAAACCCTAATTATTTTGGGCCTTTTTTATTCTTCCAAGGCCTAATCCGATTCACTACAATTTAGTCCAATAATTCCCTAATCTGATTTAAGTCCTTAAACTAGATGAATCTGGCCCAAAATTAATTAAACCCATATCGTCACCTAATCCGATAACCTAACTTAATTCGATTCAACACGAATCGACTTAAGACTTGACTCTATTTTTTTTATTATATATGTATTTTTTATTTTCATTTAACTCAATTTTTTCTCATTTAATTTTTTTTATTTATTTTTTTTACCTAGGTCAATTATTTGAAATAAAAAAAATTTGGTAAAAATGAAATGTTTATATCTACTCCTCTCTGTAGTGAAGTTCGATTAGAACTTCGTTATAAAAACAAAAGATATACCCATTTTTGCCAAACCCTATTTTCAACTATTCAACTAAGCTGTGTTTTATTTTGATGAAAATATCAACTTGAAAGGTCGATATAAAGAATAAACTACTCATCTTGAAAGGACGGGGCAAATGAATGCTTGTATCAAAAGAATAGAGCAAAAGGTTAAGGGGCTTGTCTTGGAATGATATGGCTTAATGGTGTCTATCTTGGAAGGATAGAGCAAAAATTTCAAGGGAGCCCATCTTGAAAAGATAGGGCTTAATAGTGTCTATCTTAAAAAGATAGAGCAAAAATTTCAAAGGGGCCTATCTTGGAAGAATAGGGCTTAATGGTGTCTATCTTAGAAAGATAGGGCAAAAATTCTTAAGGAAACCTATCTCGGAAGAATAGGGTGAGAACCATTGGAGGTAAAATTAACTTGTTTTAGTTTGGTAGATAATCTGAAGAGGATAGATCTCTCCGAGATATCAAAATACTTGTTTTAGTTTGCTGGATGATCCGAAGAGGATAGATCTATTCGAGATTTCAAAAAAACTTATTTTAGTTTGGTGAATGATCCGAAGAGGATAAATCTCTCCGAGATTCCTTTTGGTTAGATCTAAAAAGGATATATCTCTTCAAAAAATGATATCACTTTGGTGACCTGAAGAAGATAGATCTCTTCGAGATTTATTTTGGCTTCAAAATTTAACTTAATTCTTCTAAATATCTCTTTCCAAAAACTTTTAAGATTATTTTTCCTAGGACTGAAGAATTTCTTAGATAGCAACTGATTAGCATGCTTACATCGACTTCCAATATTCACTCATTCAATCAGCAGAATTTCACCAAATGACTATAATTGCTTCTTCTTTGTTTTTTTTTTTTTGGAAATCTTCCAAACTTTTAAGTCTTGTAAATAGACTATGCTTATGCTTTGAATTTACTTTGTTCAACATTAAATTTTAGTTTCCACTCTTCATGACTTCTAAACGATAAATCTCTTTTTGAAAGAAACAAAATTAAATTGTTAAGAACATTCAATTTCATATCATTTGGTGATTTAGATTTATTGGTAAGTGTTTGGTATTTAAGTGTATGAGGCACAGAAACAGGGTTTATTGGTGGAGCGTTTATTGGTCAATGATCATCCGAATTTGAAAACATTCATGGATATCAACTTTACTTGTAAACGATGAAAGATTAACCATAAACTTATTCAAAAAAAAAAAATTGAAATCTTTATTGAACTCAATTTTCATGGATAATACAACTTGACTGCGTCTGAATTCACTAGTTTCCTTAATTCTAGGCCATCCATCTCTGTCAACACTAATCCACCTACTAATAATACCCTTTTCACCACATAAGGGCCTTTATAATTCGGAGCAAACTTACCCCCGGGGTCTTTTGCATTCGGTAACACTTTCTTCAACACTAAGTTTCCCTCTTTGAAGTACCTCGAGCGTACTTTCTTTTTAAAAGCTTGGATCATTCGTTGTTGGTAGCATTGATCATGACATATCGCTGCAAGTCTTCGCTCATCTAGGAGATTCAAATGCTCTATTCTCTTCTCTACCCACTCTGTTTCATCGAGCTGAGTTTCCACCAATACTCGGAATGAAGGTATTTCTACTTCTACCAGTAATACTGCTTCAGTTCCATACACCAATGAATATGAGGTTGCACCAATAGAAGTTCTGATTGAGGTTCTGTAAGCCATGAGGGAAAAGGGAAGAATCTCACGCCAATCTTTATAAGTGATTGCCATCTTCTCAATGATTCTTTTGATATTCTTATTTGCAGCTTTAACTGCCCTATTCATTTGAGGTCGATATGGAGTTGAATTTCTATGATTGATCTAGAATTGGCTGCATACTTCATCTATCAACTTATTATTCAAATTTATCCCGTTGTTTGTAATAATAGACTCGGGTGCACCGTATCTTGCAATAACATCTCTTTTTAGGAATTTAACTACTATTCCTTTAGTCATTGTAACATAAAATGCTGCTTTTACTTACTTGGTAAAATTGTCGATCACAACTAAAATGACATAATTGTTGATCACAACTAAAATGAATCTATGTCTGTTTGAAGCTGTTGGCGAAATTGGATTGATCATGTCAATTTGCTACATCGAGAAAGGCCAAGGAGCTGATAACACATGTAATTCTTGGGGAGGAGCGTTTATTTTATTAACATATACTTGGCATAGGTGATAGTACCTCACGTACTTAATACAATTCGATTCCATCATCATCCAAAAATACCCCATTCTCATGATCTTTCTGGCTAACATATCCTCATTCATGTGAGGACCACAAAGTCCTTCATGCACTTCTTTTATCAATTTCTCGACTTCTTCTTCATCCACACACCTTAATAGTGTTACATCTGGTGATCTCTTATACAATGTAACTTCACTTAACAGGAAATGAGTAGCTAATCTTCTTAAGGTTTTATTATCTTTTTGATCAACCCCTTCAAGAAATTTGCCTGTTTGAAGTAACTTCTTGATATCATGATACCAAGGTTATTTTGTTCCCTTTTCTTCAATTGCAAGGCAAAAAGCCGGTTTTTCTTCCACTTCAATCTTCAAGGGCAGAATTTCTACTCCATCTGTGACCTTCACCATTGACACTAACATAGCTAGTGCGTCGGTAAACTGATTTGGATTCTTGGAATGTAAGTGAATGAAATCTGTTAGAATTTTTCAATTAGGTTGCTTAAATGTTTGTGGTAAGGTATCAATTTTTTATCCTTCGTCTCGTATTCTCCCAAGATCTGGAGAATTATAAGAGAAGAATCCCTGTATACTTCCAATTCTTGTATTCCCATATCTAGCGCCATTTTGAGCCCCAAAATGCAGGTTTCATATTCTCCTATGTTGTTGGTATACGAGAATGTTAATCTTGTTGCCATAAGGAAATGACTACCTTCAAGAGATACAAATACTGCTCTTATCCCACATCCAAGCACTCTGGCTGCTCCATCAAAATAAATTTTCCATCCCAACTTCTCACCACTCAATTTGTTTGCTACCATCACATTTTCATCTGAAAATTGTGCTTCTGAACCCTTGTCCTCATCTTCTAATGGGTGTTTTTTCAATTGATCAGTCACTACCTACCCTTTGATTGAACTCTGACTCACGTATTTGATATCAAACTCAGAAAGTAACATCTGCTATTTCAATATTCTCCCAATCAACGCTGGTTTTTCGCCAAATACCTCAATGGGTCATGTTTTGTTAACAACTCTATTGAATAATAGCAAGTGTATTGCCTAAGCCTATGCGTCACTCATACTAGGGCACAACATGTCCTTTCCACTTCTGAGTATTTTTGGTTGCCTTCTATGAATTTCTTGCTTAAATAATATATATGATGCTCTTTTCTTCCTGTTTCATCCTTCTATCCTAGTACATATCCCATCGATTCTAGAAGGATTGTTAAGTAAAGGATCAAGGGCTGTCCTGGTATAGGAGTGACCAGTATGGGAAGATTCGTGAGATATTCTTTAATTTCAGTAAATGCTTGCTCATACTCTTTATCCCATTCAATGGCTGCATTCTTCCTCAAAAGTTTAAATAATGGCTTACATCTATCAGTTAGTTGCGACACAAATTGAGCAATATAATTCAATCTTCTGAACAGTCCCCAAACTTCTTTTACAATCTTTAGTTTAGGCATGTTCATGATTGCCTTAACTTTGTCTAGGTCTACTTTGATCCCTTTTCTACTGACCACAAAACCCAACAATTTGCCCGAAGTCACTCCAAAGGTGCACTTCTTAAGATTCAACTTCAGTTGAAATTTCCTCAATCATTCAAATAACTTTTGTAAAATATCCACATGATTTTCATCTTCTCTAGATTTGGCGATCATATGATCCACATAAACCTCAATTTCTTTATTCATCATGTCATGGAACAAGGCAACCATAGCACTTTAATAAGTTATCCTAGCATTCTTCAACTTGAAAGGCATCATACGATAACAAAATGTCCCCTAGGTGGTAAAGAAAGTTGTTTTGATTTTATCTGCTTCTGCAATTTTAATTTGATTATATCTAGAGGAATCATCCATAAATGAGAAAAGATGGTTCCTGGTTGTGTTATCTACCAATATGTCAATATGTGGCAAAAGAAAGTTATCCTTTGGTGTCGCCTTGTTTAAATCACGAAAATCTACACAAACCCTAACCTTCCCATTTTTCTTCAACATTGGCACAATATTAGCCACCCATTCAAGGTAATTCGATATTTCTATGAATCCAACTTCTAACAACTTCTTCACTTCTTTTATTTTGAGAAGTATGTCTAACCTAAATCGTCTAAGCTTTTGTCTTTTTGGTTTTATTTCCTCCCTAGTTGGCAACTTATGAACCACAATAGACGAGTCTAAACTAGGCATATCTTCATAAAACTAAGCAAACATGTCTAAGTATTCAGATAGCAATTGTGACAACTCCTATTTCTGATTATTTGTTAAATTACCACCAATTTTTAAGTTTCGTGGATTTTCCTCCGTCCCCAAATTAATCATAACCATTGGTTCGTCAATAATCACTCTACCTTGTTAATGTCAATGCCAACTCTCTTGAATTTCATTTGGAGTCTCAATATCATCTACGACGTCTGACCCAACAGGGTTGAAGATGATATTGGTACTTTCATCGCTTACATGCGCAAGATATCCATTACGTTCATAGTTTTTATCGAATCTGAAGAAAGAAGAAAAAAAAAAGAAAAGGATAATGAATAAATAATAAAAAAGAATCAATATAAAGAAAGGAATGAACTTTATTGAATGAATGAATCCAAATTATTTGAAAGAAAAGGCCTAACTAATCAAACTAATTATTGAAATCGAATGATCCTAATTAATCTAATTTTACATTTCTAAAGAGACCTATTAACGGAAATGGAAAACCAGTTGCATAAGGAAACTGGCATGCTAACATCTTCTCACTCATCAGGATCGATGTGACATTGTTAAACCAAGGCCTTAGATAGACAGGTTACTTTAGGTTCTTGAACACCAGTTGGTGCTAGGAATGTCTGGCAAATGTTTGGAAATCCCATATGACTATGGTATAGTTGATCTCCTTTGTTGCTTCTAGTTTTAGCCTTCATTTCTCTAATCTCCTCTTCAGTGGGCTCATATCCAAGCCCAAACGTTCCAAGTTACTAGTTAGGCTATTTCAAATGACCTTGTACCCCCTATCTTGCTTCTTTGATTACACCAACTTCGTTGAAAATCTGCAACCCTAGCTCTTCCAATTCTTCATCCCCAATATAGGGAATAGTCGTCTCTTTGTAAATTCTGTAGTCTTAATCCCTAAGAATGGTAACCAATTACCCGTTAGCTATGAATTTCACTTTCTGATGTAGATTGAACGGAATTGCCCCTATTAAATGAATCCACGATCTTCCTATTAGAAGATTGAAAGTTCGTGGGATGTTAAGAACTTAGAAAGGAATAGAAACATTTGTGGGCCAATCTCGACTTGCAGGCCAATTTCTCTAATTATCTCCTTTTTTTATCCATAAAAAATTCTTACTAATATCGAGCTAGGCTTTATCTCAATTGCATTGGCTCCAAGTAAATTTAATGTTGCTAAAGGGCATACATTCAATGATGACCCATTATCTATTAGAACTCAAGCAATGACTTTTCTTGTATACTTAATCACTACGAAGAAGGGCTTCGTATGCCGTTCTCCTTCTTTACTTAGTCATCTGGCAAAAATGAAATATGATTCATTGCAAATATCAAGTTTACCACAAGCCCCAGTTTTTCTGTAGAAATCTCTTTAGGTACTTTGACCTCCTTCAAAATTTTGATTAATACTTCCCGATGAGTATGTGATGACAACAGCAAGCCCATTAAGGAGATTTAGGCTGGTACTTTGGCTAACTGGTCCATTATTTTATACCCGTAGGCCTTCACATCTTCTTGGCAACATTCTGATATTTATCATCCATATCTTAAACAATCTTTCGAGAAGCCTCTTCCACAGCAGTCTTTCTTTTGCCTCCTCATTCTAATCATAAACTCGTTCCAAGCATGTAAACCCACCAACTATGGGTGATGAGGCTCTAATTGTTCGATTCACCGACTAGTAATCTAAGGGTGTTGCTTTATAATTTTCGAAGGCTATTGGGACATTGAAAGCAATCTTCTTAAGCCTTCTCAATTCCTCAACTTTCTTAGTCTTTCCATCATATTCAAAAACTAACCGCTTGGGCTCATCTCCGATCATTCCAACCATCTCAACCGTCTTCTTGGCTTTTGCAATAAGTTTCTCTTCTTCTTCAAATTCTAGACCCCTATCTAGTAAGCGGGGTGTTAACGTATATGGCGGGTAAACCAGCGTAATCTACCAAATACTCAAACTTCCCTAACGATTCTCCTAGGGTGTCAATCGTCAGATCACCAACTTCATATCTTTTTCTAAGCTCCTTCTGAGTATTTCTCTTTCATGGTTTTGGAATCATCGTAGCCATGATATCAGCTTTCTTTATCTGCCCATCCTTCAGCAACTGATATATTGCTAGTCTAGTCCGGGTTCTATCCCTAAGATTCATATTATGTAAGTACCTAGCTTGCCTTAGATTCTATGCTATCTCCTCAATAGTGATGGGGAGACTATTTAGATCAATCTTCAGTTTAGAAATTTCAATAGTGATTATATTGATCAAATTTCCATGATTTGGTAGAGGGTTGTTATCTACATTAGGAGTAAGACTTTGAATGAAATCTAATTGAACCAATTTAGCATCAATAAGATCTTGAATCTTATGTCTAAGTCTCCAACACTGATCTGTAGAGTGCCCCACTTGCCCTATATGAGAATCACATCGAAGCTTCGGGTTATAATCCCTTGGTCTTTGTCCTTTCTTCGGTATTTCAAACGTTAGAAGGTTCTCTTTCCTTAGTTGTCCAAGAACTTGACTTAGAGGAATGGGAATATGCGTGAACAGTCTTCTTTGTGGGCGGTTATTCTGATTTAGATTCGGTAGGGGATTAGATCTTCCCGTCATAGCTACTGGGGCTATAGGTCGGACAAGGTTGTTGCTATTGACAATGCTTACAGTACCTTCTTTGGCCTTATTGGAAAATCTCGCAGGAGGTGTCTTCTTCTCAACTGCTTTGAGATTAGGAAGCCTCATAGTAGCAATAGCTTCCTCAATTCAGTACCCTGAGGCCACAATTTCTACAAAGTTGGAGGCAAAGTGCCCAACCAAATGTTGGTAATATGAACTTCTAAGAGTATTAATGAAAGCGAAGGTCAAATCTTTCTCGGTTAAGGGCGAAGTCACCCTAGCTGCCATACCCCTCCATCTCTAAGCATATTCTTTAAAGTTTTCGTTGGTCTTCTTCCGTAGATTATTCAGATCTTATATGGACGGGGCCACTTTAATGTTGAACTTATACTAGTTGTAGAAAGCCTATGCTAACTTATTCCAAATATCAATCTCATTCAAGTCTAGTTGGGCATACTAAGTTAAAAGCGGGCCCAGTCAAGCTGTCTTGGAAAATCTGGATCATCACCTTGTCATACTTCGTGTATCTCCCCATTTTCCTGTTGTATAACCTAGTGTGGAGATTTAGGCAACCAAGCCCATCATATTTCTCGAATTCCAACACTTTAAATCTTTTCGGAAAGTCATTGTCTTCATATGTTGGAAAATTAATCATCCCCATCTATTTAAACCCGTTAACCATTTTTAAGGTTTTCATCTTTTTGGTCAATTTCTGCATACACTTTCTCTCTATCTCTCAGCGTTTTTCCTCAATATTCTTCCTCCATAATTAGCATTAGGGATCGATTCTTCATCTTCCAATTCAAGGGGAGGGGTCATTTCTGCATTTTGATTTAGGTTGACTTGAGATCCTTGTCTGTCATTAAAAATCTTGATAGCTTGAGTGAGAGCCCGATTCTGTTTGGCCATCTTGTTCATGTTTTCTTCCAAAGTTGCTACTCTTGGGTCGCACTTGGTTTGACTGACATTTCCAGTATCTTGAGTTGACATTCTCGCTTTAGAACGAGTGAATATCGGGATCCTAGTCGAGTCTACTCGTTTGGACGCTATCTTCGAAATCCTATGCTCAAACCCAAGTTTCAGACCTCTTGTCAAATTAAAGATTTTTGTTCTTTTTTTATTCCCCCTTTTCGTAACTTTTGTGATTCCATTGTTTGCCTCTTTTTGTGCTTTTGTTTTTTTTTTTCTTTCTCTTTTTTTTTAAAAAGTCAAAATAAATAAATAATAATGAGTAAGAGACTGTGCAACTAATGAAAATTTTATTTACTAAAACTGCAAATTTATTAATCATAAGACCTAACGTATACAATGGACTAAACGAAAAGAAAAAAAAAACTCCTAACTAATTTTCTCATTAACTTAAATCCTATATCTATAAGAGCCAATGGATCTAGTTAGGATGAGCTTCATCAACTTCTCTCATAAGTTTTCATACTGTAACATCCCTTTCTCGAATCTTACTTCTCAAGAATTGATTTTCTTTTAGCAGTTTCTCATTTTTCAGCTTCAACTCCTCGACGATTCTCTTACTTTCTTAGAACCGGGCTTCAACTCTAGCCCGTATGATGTCTCGGTAGGCTTGCTCTATGGGTGAAAGATTTGCTGGTTCTAACTCGTGTTTGAACACATTTGGTGCTTCATATAGCATCTTTCCCATCTTCTTCAATTGATATTAATGAATTGCTTAGTAGTTCGGTACTCTTGGACTTTGCTCCTCAAAGTTCCCACATTAACTATCTTCTTGACTTCTCTTCGCTCCCACAGCTTCACGAGTTCTGCTAGTCATTGAATTAGAGCAACCATAGGTAGATAAGGATCTTGATAATTTATTGTGACGACGTCTAAGGAGTCTTTGTAGGGTATCTCTTGAAGTAAACCCAGTTGTCTGGTGACATAAGCTGGAAAATACTCGGTACGGCTTGTAATACTGATAAGGGGGACTACTACATAATCAATGCACCCCATGACCGTTTAAGTGCAGTAGCTCCATCTAGCTGTCCACATAAAGTCTACTGGCTACATTTTGCTGATAATTGACATCCATCCATTAAACCGAGTTTCATTCAGTACCTTGAGGTGGTGAGCAAAATTGTCAATCATATTCATATTTTTTGTCAGGGAATCCCTAAGAAGATTCCCTCCATATCCTTTTGTGTGATTGAGAAACTATATGGCAAGGATTGTAGGGTTAGCCATGAAATAACCGTGGCCCTACTTCTTTAGGTAAGTAAGTATCTTGAACTGTTTTGCCAATAACGCTGGTATATAGGATTTACCAGCTAAGATTGAGTCACTAGCTCAACAACCTTATAATGGACTTAACCATATCTAAAGGGAAACAACACCATTCCAAATACTGCTACAATAAATGCGTTGACCCTCTTCTCAACCCACGATTCATATTAGCTACAGAAGATTTAACAATATCTCTGATAGGCATTTGGGCTTGAAAACTATTCCACTAATCTTAGGATGCTAAGACATTTCTGGCCCTTTAAAGATAAGAATAGCACCAAGGCTGACTTCTTAACTCCCAATAATGTCATGAAAGCTTTCTCGGGTTGGACTTTGAGATTAGGGATAGCTATACCTGCTTTAAGGGGCGGGGCATTAAGTAGCTGCGAGTACTCTTCTATAGTAGGTGTCAACACGTGTAGGCCGAAGTTGAAAACTGTAGATTCTGGATCCCAGTAATGGATAAGGGCTTAAATTAGAGGCCAATGGAGCTGGACCCACATAAGGGATATGATTAGCCCGATCTTCTTACAAATATGATCTTGGTTGGCAAGAGGAAACTGGTCCAACCAATCACTCAGAATGGCCTCGAGGAAGGAGTACTTATCTAACTAAACTTTACAGATGGGCTCTAGACTGATACTATCCTAACTCTCCATATCTATATTACAAAAAATGTAAACGAAATAAAAAGCAATAATTATTTATAACAAGGCCACTAAATTTAGAATAAAGTTGGATATGATGTTAATAATTTTGAAGCTTTTTCAAAGATTTTTTTAGAAATTGCCCAGCCTTTCATTGACTAAGGAATGATAAAAAAAAAATAATATACAAATAACATAAGAAAATAAAACATTCACAAAGACACGAGCATAATTAAACATATAAAATGCAACGTGTTACACACAAATGCAATGCAGCAGGGTTAGTAATTAATAAATTATAGGAAGTCTAATGAATCTATGGTTAAGGAGTACCCTTATATATAAGTAGGTTTGAAATAGGATTTTGTTTTTTAAAAAAATGAAGTTCGAGAATACTTATATATAAGGGTTACTAGTTTTTCTTTAAATTTTCCCTTTTCTGAAGAATAAGATTGAGTCAACTGCGGATTAATCGGGCTTTTCCTATAATTTAAAAATACTTAACCATTTTTTAAAATGATGATGCAAGAGGGTAGGGTCTACGGGTCTTAAGCCCTATAGTTTCAAAGCTTTCTGAAGAGAAGCTTAGTGGGCTACATTGAAGTCTGAGTGAATTCACTTATCACCGTTAGGTAGGGGTAACGACCCCAACAACCTAAGGGTTATATAATGGCAGCCCGTCCTAGGTTTCTAAGGTGGCTCAAGTCTGACTACATCTAAACACATAAATGGTTACTTGAAAAATAAAAACCTCTATCCTTATGAAAGCCCATTGGGCCAAGCTTCTTCTTTTTTTTTTTTAAGGCCTACATCACTAAAAAACAATTAGTACAACTATAATATAATACAAAAAGAAAATAATAGTACAAAATGCCATTAATTTTTTTTTAAACTTTTACATGGCAAGCCCACTAAGCATCTCTAATGGAGTCGTTAATTCTGTCAAGCCCTATTTTAATTTCCTTAATTTAACCTATATTAAGTCTAGCCTATTTAATATAAATTACTCGACATTATATTAAGGAAAAGAAAATTATTTTTTTTAAAAAAAAGAATAGAGTCGCCAACCGGTAAAATATAAAATTAGGGGTTTTGGGTGAGAAAATTCTAATTTGACTGCTAGTCTGTGAATATTTAAAAATAAATAAATAAATTTTAGAAAATTGAACTAGAAAACTAGGTTCGGATGCTAATCTATAAAGACTAAGTTACTATGTGAAAATTAAAAGAAATTGATGGGCCTTTTATAATTTTCCTAAAAATATTAGAAGTAGATCTAAATGAGTAAAAATAACTAAAAATGATTTTTTTATTACAAATTTCTAAAAAAAAAGGAAAAAAATTATTTATTTATTTTTTATTTTTTAAAGACGGTTGCCTCGAAAGTACTTATGTACTCGCTAATTGGGATCAAACCGATCGTAGTTCTCTTTTATAAATTTCTTAGTGAGTAGGTTATTTTTATTTCGAAAACCAAGCCAAGTTTACATTTTTTATCAATTTATTATTTTAAGAAAAAAAAAACCTAAGAAATTTAATTTTTTCAAATTAAATAAAAAACCCTAACTAATCAAATCTTTTTGAAAAAAAAAACTTAATTTAGATTTTTTTAATTTTCAAAACCCCTATGTGTCAAAAAAGATCTTTCCTAAATCTTGTCTTCTAAAACATGATCTAGATTCGTTTATTTTTTTTTTTAAAAAAGCATGATTTTGCTAAAAATGTAATTGAGCTTAATTTATTAAAAATTGAGATTATCTAAAAAAAGCAATACAAATACAATAAAAATCTGCACTAATAAATAAATAAGTTAGTAAAAAATAATTAAATTAACTAATAAAATTAAAATAGCAAAATAAGAAATTTTAGCTACGAATCAAATTGCGCATCAAACATTGTTTTTAGATGGTCACGGGTGTGATTGAGGGCATGTTGGTTGCTATTTGTACTTGTTACGGGCGTGATAGAGGGCGTATTGACCTTTGTTTCCACTAATCGCGAGCATGATGGAGGGTGTGTTGACTTTTGTTTCCATTTATCACGAGCGTGATCAAGGCCATATCAATTTCTGTTTCCACTGATCATGGACGTGATGGTTGGTACTGTGGGCTGCTGTTTCCATTGATCATGGGCAGTACAGTAGTGATGGCTTGCAATACTATGGTGGTAGTTTGCGGGTATTAGTAGTGGCGCGTATGATGTGTAGTGGCAGTGCGTAGGATGTGCGATAGTGCGTGTAATGACACATAGGGTGTGCATGGTGTTTTTAAAGGAACATATGGGGTGTACATGTAGGAGTGTAATTAAAAAAACCCTAAATCCCTAGCAAACGTGCTATTTATAAGCTCAAAATCGAATATTTCGTATCGAAGATACAATCGCCATTCTTTCAAGATTTACCCTAACTTATAAAAACCCTAATTATTTTGAGCCTTTTTTATTCTTCCAAGGCCCGATCTGATTCACTACAATTTAGCCTAATAATTCCTTAATTTGATTTAAGTCCTTAAACTAGATGAATCTGACCCAAAATTAATTAAACCTATATCATCACCTAATCCAATAATCCAACTCAATTCAATTCAACATGACTTGACTTAATATAACTTCACTTAATTTTTTTATTATCTTTATTTTATTTTATTTTTATTTAACTCAATTTTTTTATTTTTTTATTTTCTTTTTATTTATTTTTAAACTAGCTCAATTATTTGAAATAAAAAAAATTTTGAAAAAATGAGGTGTCTACAATAACCAGTGTAGAGTAAACGGATGTGAATATGTCAAATGAACTATACATGGATTTCATCAAGTATGAGCACGTTAATATCACAAAAGAGCAACTTGACGAAGCATTAAGTCCTATTATCGAACATAAAGAGTCTTATGATCCGTCTGTGGAGAAAATGCACGTGGACATAAATGTCAATGATTAGGGTCAGGAAGAGGTAGTTTGGGATGTTGATGAGGATAACGTTAAACTCAAAGATGGCGATGGTTAGAGTTGCGAAGATTTAGGAGAATCCCAAGTGAGACAAGATGTTGTTGGCAATAATGTGCTTATTCGACTACCTCGCAAAAACCGCCCAAGAAAGCCCTGTTGTCATACTCGTGTAGTAATGTCCAATAGTCAATTTACGGACTTTCCACCAATTAATGAACTAGTGGATAGGCTTATGAGAGATCCTATTCCATTTTACAATAGCTAGTACAACGGCAACAAATACGTAACATTTGAGAGAGACGTTAATGAAATGTATGCATTTCAACACTAAAAAGGATCTCATAGATGTGGTTAAGTCATTCCACATAAGGAACCATTGTGATTTCCATGTCGAAATGTCGAAACCAACTATATACACGATCTATTGTAAGAAGAAGGAAAAGGGTTAAAAGTAGAGGCTATGAGCTTGTTTGAAAAAGGTATAAGGTCTTTTCAAAATCACAATTCTGGAAGAATTGTAAATTTGTATGAATCCTATGATGAACTAAGACCATCTTGAGACTAGCAGCAACATCATAGCTAGGCTATTCATCAATAGTGTGTGAAATGATCCCAATGTGAAGATTCTAGATCTTGTAACTAATGTGCAAAATATGTACAGAAATATAGTAAGTAATAGGAGGGTTTTCAACACTAAGAGGAAGGAAATTGAGATGGTATATAGTAATTAAGAGAAGTCGTATAATGAGCTGCCAAGATTAGTAAATGTAATGAAGGTAAGCAATCCAGGAACGCAAGTGGATTGGGGTTGGAGTAATTAGTGAAGCCAAGTGAGTCTTGGTTTAAATGGGTTTTCTTGACATTCGAGTCATATGTGGAAGCCTTTAAATTCTGTCGGCCTCTTATATGTGTTGATAGTGCTTTCTTATATGGTAAATATGGACATAAGTTATTGGTGGCATGTATCATGGATGGAGACAATTCAATAGCTTCATTAGCCTTTGCTCTAGTTGAAATAGAATCAGCAAAAACTTGGAGGTGGTTCTTGCGAAAGCTTAAAGTCCATGTGGTTGGTTAAAAGGGAGAAAACTTATGTCTTATCTCCAATAAAGCATTTGGCATCGATTTTGCATATAAGGAACCATTAGTAGGGTTGCAACCCCTGTTTGCACTTTGGAGATACTACCTACAGTAGTGGCTAGTAACTTCAACACAACCCATAAAAACTAATCGTGCAAGAAACTTATTTGGTTTGTAAGTGTCCAAGCGTAGGAATAATCCCGATATGAAGATTTCAGATCTTGCAACTAATGTACATGCAACTAATGTGCAAAATATGTATGGATATATAGTAAGTAATAAGAGGGTTTTCGAAGCCTAGAGGAAGGCAATTGAGATGGTATACAATAACTGAAAGAAGTTGTGTAATGAGCTGTAAATACTATTGAATGCAATGAAGGTAAGCAATCTGGGGACACAAGTGAATTGGGGCTAGAATAATTTTCCGAAGCTAAGTGAGTCTCAATTTAAATGGGTTTTCTTGACATTCAGATTGTGTATGGAAGCCTTTAAATACTGTCAGCCTCTTATATGTGTTGATGGTACTTTCTTATATGGCAAATATGGGCATAAGTTATTGGTGGCATGTAGTATGGATGAGGAAAATTCGATAGTTATATTAACCTTTGCTTTAGTTGATATAGAGTCTATAGAAATTTGGGGGTAGTTATTGGGGAAGCTTAAAGTCTCTGTGGTTGGTTAAAAGGAGGAAACCATATGTCTTGTCTCCAAAAGAGCATCCGACATCGATTCCACATATAAAGAACCATCAGTAGGGTAGCAGCCTCCGTTTGCAATTTAGAGATACTACCTACAGCACATGGCTAGTAACTTCAACACAACCCATAAAAACCAATTGTGCAAGAAACTTTTTTGGTTTGCAAGTATCTAAGCATAGGAAAGAAAATTCAACAGCTTCATAGAGCAATTGGGATAAGTCAAAGAGGACACTCACGTATGGTTTGAGAATTAGGATTTAGACAAGCAGATTCTTGCACATGACAGATATTACCCGTTTGGATACATGACATTAAACATTGTAGAGAGTTATAACTCCATTTTGAAATCAACGTGTAGATTAGCCGCCAATGCATTACTGAAAAAGATATTTTACAACTGTATTGCCTATTAGGAGAAGATAAAGATGCTAGAGAGGAAATAGAATCTGCCAAGATCTATACTAACTATGCTATGCAGATGTATAAAACGTGGAGAAGGCGAGCCAATGTACATAAAGTCATATCATTCAACTATCAAAATGGTACTTTTGAGATTTTGACTGATAGTAACATGATGAGGACAAACTTAAAGGAAAGATGAAGGATACATACTATTGACTTTAGGAGTCACACATGCACGTGTCAAAAGTAGCAAATATATAGGATCCGTTACTCCCAACCATATGTTGTAGCAACAAGTATGAGGGTGGACAACAAATCGACAATAGGGTCATGGTATAAGTAGGTGAACTAGATAAAGTATTACCGATCTCATTTCTACCTACTTGGAGACGAATTGAGCTGGCCACAAGTTAGCTTTATCTCTACCCAAATGTTGACTTATTACATAAGAAAGTTAAACCTAGGCAGAAGCAATATCACATAGAGATAGACATTAGGGAGTGGTCATATAAAACTAAATGCAGCCCATGTGGTCGATAAGGACATAATAGAAGGAGGTGTCTAGAGATTAATAGAGCTAGTAAATGTTGCTTTTCCATATAAGCATTATATTACACAAACTAATAAGCATAAACAGATGTACAACCTTATGTCTACTAACCATGTTCATTTGTGCTTACAAGATAGATGGAGTCGGGACCTATTAATCCACGCATACTTAAGAGGCAGGCAAGCCATTGTTCATAAGTTGTTTGGGAGGGTAAGGTCAGTGATAACATTATCATGTACCTCTAATTGTTTTATAAGGGTTGTTTTACTTGCTCACTTTGTCAATCATTTGTGAAGGAGATTACTTATACACTACAAGTGTGGTACAACAAGATGTCACTACGGAAAGAAGAGTAAAATATTCCCATACATCCTCGTGTAGAGCCTTACATACGAGAGGTAAGTTTTCATGAAAGGAGAGATGGAGGCCTGAGATACATATGTTCCACCTACCTACTGGAGAAGCAACCATCACACTGTAAGATGTAGAAGTCCAACTCGGGCTTTCAGTAGAGGGGTTTGTAGAGGTGAGTCGAATTGAAACAAATGATGAGGAGAGTTGGGTTAATACAAAGGAAAGGTTATTGGGCGTGAAGCCTACTTGAATGAGGGGAGCTCATATGTCTTTTACATAGCTATGAGAGCACTTCTAGATACTTCCATGTAAGGTATATAATGAGACAGTTTGACAGTACATACGTGCATACATACTCAATTTGATGAGGGAATTTATTTTTGTTGAGAAATCCTCTAATCTTATTCACTTCATGTGCCTACCATTACTAGAGGACTCTTCGATAGCTAAGTAGTTCAGCTAGAGGAGTGCTTACTTGGCATGATTATATTGACAGTTAGGCTCTGCCTCGTCCTTTGACGCGCATAAGCTTGGCAAGGCGGCAATTCTACTACAGATCTAGGCTTAGAATAGATTCCCATTTATCACCCCGCTTAGTCGATACTGTTTTATTATCGATAGGGATAGACCATTGCATCCAAATTGAGGGTAATATGGGATACTACTCAACATCCTATGTATGTAGTGGATGTTATTGCATAGCATTAGACCTGTAGATGACGCATCGGGTATGATATGATAACTTTTCCTCTTTGCTGGTCCTTCTGTCACAGTTACGTACCAAATCTCATTAACTCAAGGTTTCTTTTCTTATTTTATTTTTTGCTTAAGTTTGTTTGGGAACCATACATAAAGGAGTTGCTATACTTGCTACTGCTTTTCTACACTACTAAGTAACACATTTGGACTACCCGAGTGTCACTTATATGTTTTCACATCATTGAGTGGTGTTTTTCTGACCGTGTCCTCCAACATTTTGATAGATACTAGTACCCTCCATAGGATATAGACACCTCTAAGCAACTCCACTAGCTGGACCTTTGAGGTAGGATGGATGTTGACTAGATGAACATGCATGCTGTGTACATCCAAGCTTAAGATCAGAGGCATAGATTTTTAGTACATACCCCCTGGAGTTGACCAAAGTTATTGGTTGTAGTATAGACAAATCATCTAGTGTTACATTATACATCAAGGAGCTATCATCGATTGGCTATTAAGTGCATGTGTAATCGTTCAATTGTTTCTGTACTCATACATACTTACTACTATATATTCTAACACCAGCATTTATATTCATTTCAGGTGGATTCGCTTAAGGATTTATGGTTGGCACTTAACCATCTTACAACGCTCAATATTGCAGATAGAGTACTGTAGTTCGTTTAGCAACACAGCAACCTCATCTTCTACCTACATCATGAGGGCATACAACAGCCCCCCATGCAAACCATGGCATGGAGTAGGGACCACCTGCAGATAAGGATATGTCAACTCTTCATGCATCACATGTAAGCCCTATAATCAGATACTTGAGATTTAGTTCGTAGAATTTAAGGCAATCGAGAAAATTGTCAAATCCAGTTCAAATTTTACGATGAATTTATGAATATTAGTAAAAATGATCCCGTGAGTTTAGATTCAAGAAAACAAATAATTGAATAATATAATAGTGAATTATATGTATATTATTCGATATTTATCATAAATGCGTAAAACGAGTTTCGATAACTAACAAATTGATAAAAATAAATTATATGCATACTAAAATCATGAAATAATATAAGTAATATTTAGAAATATTTATTTATACCATATATGAATTTACATGTAGGTAGAAATACACAGAATTATTTAAAATACTCGAAATATGCTAAAATAATAATTAAAGAAAATTCATAAATAATTAAGAAAAAATCAAGAAAAATATGGAAATATGAGGAAAAGTCTAGAAATGGGTCGTGGAAACTTGGAATTGAAGAAATAAAAGCAACCAATAATAAACGAACAACTAGAAAGTAAAAAATGAAAGAAGATAAAGTTAAACATCAACTCAAATTAATGCAAAAATATCTAAACAGCCTTATAAATTCTGAAAATCACTCACTCCTCATTTTGGATAGTTAGAAAAAAAAAATTGGAGAGATGAGAGAAAAGAAGAGAAGCCAAATTTACAAAAATCTTGAAAATTATAATACAAATAAGGCATATAGGAAGATCTTCAACTCGACAACCACTTGTGAGTCCAGACTTACCAATTTTTATGAGTCCAACCTTCCTTTTGATTTTACTTATTTTATTAAAAATATTAAATATGCTTGGAAAATTGTGAAATTTGATATTCTGAGGTTTTTAAATATGTAGATTTAGGGAAAAATTTTAATTTGATAAATTTATGTTTAAAAATATATTGTCTTTAAGAAAACGCATAAATTTGAGCATATTTTGATTTAGAAATAAATGACTTTAGGAATGTAGTTTTTGGCCTAAAATTTTTGTATAGGCTAGTTAAGGCATTTAAAATAGTGATATGAAGAGATTTTTCGAAAATATATTTTTGGAAAATTTAGATGATTTTTAAGCTATAAAATAATGCATAAAATGAGTAATTTTAGGCTAATTAGGTAATTAAAAGTATAATTATTGATTTAGCACATAATTATATATTTTAGGACGTTGAAATCTAATGTAATATGATATTTGTGGAAATTAAAGTGTTAAATGTAATTATTTGAGAATTATGTAGTATATATGTAATAGGTAAAAATGGTATATTTTAAGCTAATTTTATAATTTAGGATAATTAGGTATAAATTCCGATTTGGGATGAATTTAGGTATTTTAAGATGTTAATTGATGTTGAGAGATGATATTTGAAGTGATGAAAATATTATATGTGTATATTATGTACATATTAGGTGATAATATATAATATGTAAGTATAAGAAATTGATGAATAAGAAAATATTATGTTAAAATTGATATTATACTAATAGTAGAAATATGTAATAAAGTTGGTAGGAAACTTAAATTAGGGTAACTATATGAAAAAAATAAAGTTTTCTCACATCGACAGTAAATTTAGTAATTAAATTATAATTAGGATGTATCGCATGAATTAAAACATTGGTTATAGAACAAAAACGATATTTAGAATATTTGAAAATAATGTGATTCATTTCACATTATAAGTCGAAATGATTTTCTAGGGTTTACGTAAAAAATCCATAATCGAAAACCGAGTTAAAAACCTAATTTAGAAACCAACTTCAAAATTGAATCAAAACTCACCATAAATTAAGAATAATTTTAAGAGACATAAAAACATGAATAATTAAGTATACTAAAACCTTAAGCTAAAGATTACATAAAAGAACTATAGAATGAAGTATATCTAAGATAGTTATATATATACACTAAAACAATATTTGTAATATATAGATTATCAGTGATGGCCTATGCAAGTCACACATTAAGTGAGCAAACGAGGAGTCTAGATAGTTAAAATTAATATGTTGCTTAATTATGCTTGTTAAATAGTTGGTTGTATGCATATGCTTGTTTCTAAGTTTGATGATATAATTTTGATTACTATCTTGGCTTGTATTTGTGTGATTTATTGAAATGACTGAACACCTTAAACCAGATCTAATTAAATATATGACTTAAAATTCTAAATCGAATATGCATAGTAACCCATTAGGGGAAACTTAGGATTTTTTGGCCAAGTATCGACTCCTTTAAAAAGGATAGTGCTGGATAGCATAATTGGTCTCTTTTTCATCCTTAGTCAAACTAAGTGACAGGTGAGAAAGTCGCAGAAAGGGTAAAGTCAATTATTCAAA
Source organism: Lumnitzera racemosa (assembly GCA_024138005.1). Classification (NCBI taxonomy): domain Eukaryota; kingdom Viridiplantae; phylum Streptophyta; class Magnoliopsida; order Myrtales; family Combretaceae; genus Lumnitzera; species Lumnitzera racemosa. Next base: position 37,621,435 of record JAMXBC010000006.1, on the reverse strand, counting down.
GGTAGTTACTAGAAAAGCGGTGTCTCCATTGCATAAGCTTGGGTTTGGTCATAAGTTGTTACTTTAAATGAAAACTCCTCAACTTGGATTAAAGCATGTGCAGTTTCTCTAATCTCACGATAAGTCGGACAATATCGTGCAATGGCATTTGCTTGTACATGCATAGCATCTAACTTATCTGATTAATAACCTTGTTTGTGTTTGATATATAGTTTAGTGTTTTCATCCCAATTTATTGAGTTGTTGGTTGCTCATATTTCTATAGACGTTATTGCAAATGTTAACTAAGAAGCAACCTATATTTACCTTGAAGCTAGCAACTGTTATATTTTTGGGAAATGAGGAACTACATGTGAAGAACAAATATATTTTTAATGTCTTAGTTCTAATTTTAGAATTTTTCATTTTCAGATAATGTATTACTTAGGAAATATAATATGATAAAACTATACAAACACGATTTGTAATATTTGAATCTTAGTGTATATATATATTTTTATGCTTTCTTATGTAAATAATTTATTTAATTTATGAACCGTTTACTTCAAAATGGATTAATTGTGGACACTTTGTATAAATCAAATTTAAGATAATGGTTGTATGGTCAACTTTTATCTTAGAATAGTTTGTACGACGAGATTGTTACAACTTATTGTTTTGAGGCATGATACCACATAAGGTAAGAGCCTAAGTTTAAGGAAGCAAAGCTTAATTAAGATGTGACTAAGGAGACCTCAATGATAATGTAGCATCATACGAGCATCATTCCATAAACTTGGGCTAGATCAATGTAGGATATAGTACATACCCTGGATCTAACTCTAGGGCCGGATCTAGCTCTTACATGACTCCCGATGTTCAACATCATCTAGATCTTACGACTCTACTAGTACCTCAAAAGCGATGTTCTACCGACACTCAATTCTCCATAGGTGAAGGTGTCACTCAGCTGCAACTGGCCCCTCCAAACGACTCAATCCCTTATAGGATGTTCTACCAAACGATGTTTTACCAACACTTAATTCTCCACAGTCTCAACCTACGTAGTCACAAGATGGTCAGAGTCGTTCACTTTTGTGTTATACTGTTAAGACCTTTACATGGCATAGGCAATAGTAGAATTTCTTTTGTCATTTTTTTATATCACCGCATTGACATTAATACATTACGATTTTTATATATATACTTCTTATTCAAATCATAGTTTTTCTTTCATCAAAGGTTATAGTTTGTGGCATTCTTTTTTTATCATGGCATTACAATCTTCAATTATTTTTTACTGTAGTCAATTCCTATGGTAAACAAATGATCATTCCGTACATGGAGTTTTGTTATGCCTATCATTTTAGTTAAGACATCTCATCGACTATTATTTTATACACAATCGACTTCTATAATAAACTTACTGTATGACTTATAATATGCGAAATGAGGTTTAAATAAGTGATATTTTAAAAATGCAGCCAATAGTGATAGGTGTGAGACATTAAATAAAATTTACTATCCATACACCTTTACTATTTTTGTATTTATTTTTCACTTTTTACGAGTTCGACGAAAGTCAAGCAATATATTAACCTTGTGTTAAATTTTTTCTCTTAAATTTTATGTTGTCTTTTCGGTAAATAGTGTCTTTTTAAGAAACTGAACAATAAAATGTAGAAATTCTTAATAGGAATAGATCCTTAAACTACTGATGGGATAATTAAAAGACTTTATTAGAATCCTTTAGCTTAAAAATGATCTTATAATGTATCCTTTAGTCCATAATTTAACTTAATGGGGATTTTTTTTTTTTTTTCCCCTCTTTCGTCTCTGTTCGTTTTTATTTTAAGCTCCCGTTTAATAGATGTCATCCAGATATTTATTTGCCCAAAAATTTAGCACTTCTCAAACGATTACGTCTATGAAAAGGGGGGAAAAATTCAAGGCATAGATAAATAACTACTTTATTTAGCTTATTGATAAATATCCCCCAACATCTATTAACATGATTCTTGTACTACTAATGCTAGCATGGCTGCGACCGAACAAAAGTCTCAGAGAAAAATATGGACCGTTGGTTTTGTCGGAGCCGTTTTACCTGTTTCATCTCCCTGTCCTTTCCACTTCACGCTTGAGAGAACCAAACCAAACACAACATGGTTTTATCATCTTTGGTCTCTCCTCTGTCAATCTCCACCTGCAAAACTCACTTATCAAACTTCAGAATTAAAACCAGAGACAACCCCGTTAATTTTCTCCCAACTGGGTTTCTTAATACCAGAAAACCTTCCTTTTCCAATCCTAAACTCTCCTCCTCCTCTTCTTCTTCTTCTTCTTCTTCTTCTTCTTGGTCTGGTAATTTACCTTCTGTAAATGTTCTTCCTCTCGCTGCTTCACTTGCCATTCTTTTGTGGACCAATCCAGGTAAAAGATAAACCAGAAGGGTTTACTAAGTTACCTCTAGGTCCATGTTCTTGAATTAACTGTATATTGCTTTCACTCTTCATGATGTTTCAGCTGGTACTAAGATTAGTGAATGAGTGATGTAGCTTAATCCCATAATTGAATTCTTATTTGCATTTAAATTTTCAAGTAGTATGTAAATGCAGTATTGCTTTTCGATTGATTTCCAATCGAAGAGGCACGGTAGTTTGAATTCATTCAATTGTCATCTATGATACGATGAGTTTACAACCACACTAAACTCATCTGAAGGATTAAGTCTACAGATTAAATCCGAGGTATTATATTTATTACTTGACAAATTCAAACTCTTTATGTTTAAGAGTTGGCAAAAGTAACTTCTTGTTCCGATTTGATAAGTAGAGGAAGTAGACAATGACATTGAACATATAATATACCTGGTGATGAGAGTATTATTGCATCAGTGCATGTTATAAAAACGAAAAAGCATAAACTGACTTTTGTAGTTTCTCAATTTCCGCAGCAAAAGCTGGATTTCTATCTGGATTTTCTGGAATAGAATCAGTACCCGGTCCCAAGTTGCCTGAGATTGAGTTTCTCAATCGCTTTAATGGTATGTTTGTTCATTCAGCACGTTGAGATTTCGCTTTGATTGGTTGTATCGGGAGAAGGTGAGGGGAAGTTTCTCTAATGCACTTTTGTTTTACAGAAGAAAACCAAAAGAAATATGCGGAGTTTGATGAAAGGTTCAAGTCGTCTCCTCTGCTGAAGAAGCTGCTGGAGAAATCACAGCAAAACAAAGAAAAGTACTGCAACTTTCTCCTTAAAAACGAACAATGAACTGCACATAGCATGAGTCCTAAACAAAAGAGACTTCAAATGATTTTCCTAAGGATAAATCAAACTTGTATCGCCATTTTTATTTGAATTCATCGATTGCATCGGTTTATATTTGAGTCCTCGGTCAATTTATACATGAATTTCCATTCTCGTGGACCTGGATGGAAGTAGCAAGATAGAAATCTTTAGATGTTTCTGAAACTCAAAGAATGCTTGTTGATACGAGGCTTCGATATAAAACAGTAAGCTCTAACCTCTCTAAGATAAATTATCCCCGCTATTCATGGACAGGAAAATTGGATTCCCTTTCATTTAGTGACTTTCAAGCATCGGATACAATTTTGGTTGGATGCTTCATTGTTCACAAAGGCCATGTTTGTAAGTCCACAAAGGGATGGATAGGATAATTTTAACCTCTCTGGCATTTAGCCCCCACCTTAAATAGAAAAAATCTGGATGGCCAAGTTTGAACTGGACAATGTTGGATATAAGTATAAAGAGAGAACATGAACATGTTTTTTACTGGCATGCCATCTTATATCCATTACAGGAAAAAATATTCGATAAATATTACTCACCACATGAATGTACTTAAGGTGGGTAGTTACCAATAATACTTGAATATATGGCAATATGGATGGTAGTTTTTTTAGAAACTACCAACTATCATTGCCACGTGTTCAAAAATCATTGAAAGTTACATAGTATGCGTACGTGTATATTTACAAGTCGTATATTACCCACTAAATCCTCTCTCTATCCAGACCTTTTATACAAACTACCGATCTACTGACATCTAAGCTAAAGTCATGTCTACACATGCATAGGACTTTTCATTTTCATATGACAGTTTCTGATTTACAGGAACAAGCAAGCAATACTGGATAAATATTGCCTTCGAGGTGCGGAGTGGGGTGTAGGAGATTGCTCAGCGGATGGAATGTCTCCAGAAGACAGAGAAAACTTCATTGCAATGTTGAAGAAGAAAGCAGAAAGGGAATGATTCGGTTAGTATTTTTCATTGTAGTCCAGCATTTGTAACACTAGTAGGACACAAATAGGTTATATTGGATTGTTTTAAATACCGAAACAAATGGTATCAGTGCCTCTCTCTGCTTCTGATGCTTATTGACCTGAGGGCTGTTTTTCAATCGAAGGAAGCTCCATATACATTGTTCTGTATAATGTATAATCTCGATTCTACTAATGACATTCTGTCACATGAATATATTTAAGAAGGTTGGTGGGGAGGGGAAAGAATTTGTCCTAAACATGCCAGTCATTCTCCAAATACTTTCAATAATGAATTGGCTACGAATGCTCTTGATTTAGTCACAAGGTTATTCTACAGTCAAACAAACAGTAACCCAGACACCACCAAACCCACTCGGACCTTTACCCCACAAATGTATTGTAACCTTTAATCATGACACTCCATTTAAAACATGCAGGGGCAGTAAGATAGACTACGTGTATGGGGTCTGGTATCTTAGTAAAGGGGAAAAAAAATAGACAAAATATCACTCACTCTATTGAACCCTTACGTTGCTTTTGCAAAACTGTCAACATCCATTATGTCTTTTAAGTTTTTGACGAGGCCCAGTCTAAGGAGGTCAAGGAATACATTCAATTACTCATTATGATCGGTACCTCATCTCCAAATCCCTCATGAATGGCCAAGACAATGGTAGCATCAAAAATGTACTTCCTCTACTTTGGAGCTGTGAGACTAGCATTAACTTCTCAGGAAAATAAGGGCTTACGAGAAGTAGCTAGGTCAGTACTATACTTGCAATACTAATAGGCTTGCATTATCACAATAGACCTAACGCTCAATGCAAGGACAGTGTTTATAACATTGTTCTCAAATTTTAATGTCGCCTTGGTCGACCACAATCATTTATTGCCTTAAAAGTGCAAGTACAAATAATAGGAGAGCTATGGACTCCTGACTCGATTGCAACCACTTTGCACTATCCAGGTGTATAAAGTCCAGAATCATTCAATAGATTTAGCCCTACCTGGGAAAGGAGAAAATAACCTGATGATCTCAATGGATGCCATAGATACTCCCTCATGTACATGTACACCAAGACAACTGCAGAGAGCAGAACTTTTAAAGTTACTACTGGATACATGAGTGACATGTTATGGAAGACAGCAAGAAGCTCCATTCCGATTCAGTCATCTAAACCACTTTCACAAGGAAGAGTGATGGAGTCGTTTCCATCAAATTTGAAAGGAAATATGAGAAAGAAGCCTCAACATCTACTGTTTTGCAACCCTCTTCATGATTCGACCAGCTGATAGCTAGCTACAAGATCCTAAAGCTTAATAAAAAACCTTTTAACAAATCATCCAACCCTTTAATAATGAAGGAAGGCCAATATATTATTACAAAGTACATTTTCAATGCGAATCACTGCTTTGATGAAGTACAAGTGTGATGATTATCATGTCAAGAGGAACTTTCTCGTCAATTATCCAAAGAATGATTCAAATGAAAGAAAAAAAAAAGGAGAAAAAAGCAAGAGTCTAACTATTGGAAAAGATACCAGGAAGGAGATCTTATTATAGGTTCTCTTGGAGAAGACGGTGGTCGCTGCTAGTATGTAGTTTCATATGGATACCCAAAGGAAGGAAAGTGTAATTCCTCCTCAGATGATAAGATCCCCAAGTAAACAAGGAAGATCAGTCCAAACCACTAAAGAATTCCCCCTATGGGATGTTAAAAAATCTAGACAAGATTATGTTCGAACTAGAATCAAAACAGGCAGAAACTCATACATCACTAATTCATATTAGGAAAGGGATGCTTTCCTATAAGAAGAAAATCCTACAGTTGAACTTGAGATGGGTACAAAAAAAAAATGCCTTAAAGGATGAACCTGCTCAAAACCTTGTCTTATACCTATCAATCTTATAAGAAGAAGGGATTTTGTAAGGCTTTTCCATGACGGGAATGGCGAATGAGGAAAAAGATTTCCCCCCCGTTAGAAGAATACCACGTAGAACAATATTGACACAGCAAAAATTAGAGATCCTATTGATAAGGATGCTTAGGGAAATCTTAAAAAGTGTAGTACAACAAAAGTCGTGCTAGATTGGTAGACGGATAATGCTTTGATCTAGAATAGAATGCTAGAGAAAATAGGTCTAACATTGAGATCCTAAATTGGCTATTTCTCCTTTCGATCTCCTCCTCTCGATCCCCTCCCGCTTGACCTCCCCTCCCTCTTGAGTTATCGGTCTCTTCTCCCTCCCTATCTCTCGATTTGTGTCGATCTCTCTAGGACACAGGTTAGGTTTCAAATTAAAGGAAGACAAGAAAAGTACGATTAAAAGACAAGATTAAGAAGACTAATTCAAAAGATCAAGACTAGTTTAGAAATACAAGAGATAGATTATGCACAAAAGCGACAGAAATTCACAAGACCGAAAATTGATGGATTATGTGTAGAAAACAAGTTGATAAACAAGTAGAGAACGTATAAGATATTAGTAGGAGAATAACCTAAGTTTTTTTTTTTTCGTTAAAACCCCAAATGTCATAAGATTGGAAGTAGAAGCTTTACAAATTAAGGAAATGTATGTTTATTATTATTTTTTGTATACTTATAAATGTAGGTTATATTAACTAAATGTGGTACTAGTTAAATAGGAGTGTCTATAGAATTGGAGAGATGTTTTGAGAGTTTCTGAACTTACGATTAAGAGTTTTTTGTGGGGACTCATAATTTTTTATTAAGAGTTTATATAGGCATACTCTATATTAAATTCTTTTTTAGGGTAAAATTGTAAAGATATACAAAAATTATAATAATTTAAAAGAAACTGCATTTTCTACAAATAAAGGATAAAGAATATACTTTTTATACAATAAAATGGACAATAATTTAACTAAGGCTACTTCATTAAGACAATAATTTATACAAAACTAGTCTATATAAGAATACGAAACACATCCCAGGGGAATGTTTTCTTTTTCAAAATTTATTTTGTGCTTATGCTTATCCTTATCCTTCCATTAATGACTTGGTTTTAGTTCTTTTTACGTGAGATAACCTTCATATCTTTCTATAATGTCCATAACCTTAGTGTCTATTGGTTTCCACAATGCTTGTTAATCTTTAGAGAAAATGTTGTAGATTTTGTTTTGAAAAATTAAAAAATAATCTTCTAGTTGTTCTTAAATGTGAGTTAGTTGATATCCTATCCAATTTTTAATTTATTCTACTAAGGGCTTTCTACAAGAATGATCTCTAAATACTTGACTTTGATTTTTTCTAAATCCCGGATTATATCTAGCATCCACATAGATGGTGTTGTGTAAGTCTTACATCATATTTGAACCATTTTGGAGGAATTAAGTGGAATGTCAATTTTATCTAGAGTGTTCTTCCTCTTTTTGAATACTCAAAATATGATGCAATCATCTTTGCCATTTCCTTGATTACAAAACTGAATTTTGAATACTAAAATTGATAAAGTGTATCCTTAACTGTGTTTATTAATCCATAATCCAATAATATTTGTTTTGTGAACCAGTATTCTTATGCAAAAATATTAAGAAAAGTTTCTAATTCTATATCAAATTTATAGATATAGAATTTTACTCATTATTTTCATTTCTAAATATGTACGGAGAAATATTTTTGTTAACAGTTTTTTATGAATAGAACTATTGGCCATGAAATGGTTCTCAAACTCTTTTTTACAAAACTGCTAACGTATTGTTTACATTTCAATGGTAGTCTATCTACGTATGACTGTCTTCTAAAGAAAATGTATGCATATATTTTTTTGAATACAATATCATTATCTCCTTCATATTTTATGTAATGTTTAAAGAATGTTTGTTTAAATGTTATCCAATTGTCTAAAGTTAATTCTTTTCTTTCTACCAATGGAGTTTTATTTTCTATTTGATGTTTATATTTACCCACTAATTTGGGGTCTATTAGAAAATCATCATTTTTGAGGAATTCAACCATATTTTGTCTTTCCTCCGTAATAGAATTACATCATCTCCAAATTGGACCAATATAATCCCGAATTTGAGGGATTATTTTATACTACTCTTTGTAAATTCCTAAATTAAACGCCTTCATTATTGCATAACAGTAAAAAATTTTACTTTGTACAAAATGTGTAACTTGTTGTCTAGGAGAAAATTCATTATTTATTTTTGTAAAATAGTTTAACAAGGTCACATAAACTTTCAATTTATTCTTGTCGATGGACTAAAGCCTCCAAACGACATCAATGAATACCTTTTGGGTCTAATCCACATCGATGCTGTTTGATTGCTTAAATTTTAAAGATGAACCTTTTAGCTAGATTAGGAATTTTATTCCATTAAAGTTTATTATGGAAAATATAATACTATTACTACTACTGGGCCTTAAATTTATCAACCCTTATTGGTGGCTTGTGAGCTTGAACTTTGTTAACCCTTATCTATTTATTATGTTTATTTATCTATCGAGTGTTGGAATTACCATTGGGCTTGGTAAGACCTACTTCTTGTTGTAATTTTGCAAGATAAATATACCTCCTCAAAACATCAGTTAAGCTAAGTTATTGCATGTACCTTTTATATGTCCTATTTCTACTTTATATCTATAATGTTTATAAACTTAATCTTACTTTTTTAAATTTTACAATGGTTTCACAATCTGTTCTTACTAAAATTTCAGTTTTATTAATTAAAAATTGCTAAAAACTTTCTAGTCCATATACAACAACAAGAATTTCTACATCTGTGCTACTTGTTAATCCTTTTTATTTAAATGTACCACTTATATATCTACAAGCTTATTCTTTATTTTTTGAAGCACATTTATGAGATTTTCCTTTTTGAACTACACAACATCCATTTTCACAACCATCTATTTCTATAATTAAATGATCAATGTCTAATGGTAGTCTGAGGTTTGATAAGCTTCTTACTAATTCTTTTATTTGCCTTACTTGTTTAAGTTCTATCAATTTAAGGGTTTTAAGTTGTTTATTTTCTAGTATAATGACTTTGTATACTTTCTTAAGTTCTTTATGAATGGTCTAACGTAACTAACTAGTCCCAAAAAATGTTGTAAAGTCTTTTTTTATTGAAATTATCACTAAACTCCAATACTTTCTTAGAAATGTCATGTTGTAATTTAGTTCTTCAGTTTCCTATTTCTATACTTAAGCATTCTATAATTTTTTCTATAAAATTGAGCTTTCTCATATAACTATTCCATTTTTTTGGGAATTCAAATAAAATAATTTTCAAATGTGATGTATATTCCTTTTCAATTTTAGGATGCACTCAAAATATCATCTATGTATAAAAAAAAAAAAGGCATATTGAAAAAATTCCATCCATCTTTCTTTGAAAAACTAATGGAGCATTATAAACGGCATTAAACACAACCAAAACATATTTTAGAAAATAGGTATATAACAACTTAAGATCACTAATAACAAATTTAAGGATGAATGTAAGATTCATTATAGGAGATTTTATCGTAGAAATACAAGCATTAATAGATACTGGAGCATCTAATAATTGTATAGATAGTAAACAAATTCCTAAATACTTAATTAAAATATTCCCACAAATGAATGTGTATATACATAACAAATGGATAGAGGATCACGCCAATATCATAAAGTATTAATTAAACATAAGATAGCCTTAGAAAGAGAAAAATGGTGGACAAATGATTTATATAGCTTTAGAACAAATGTAAGGGACATGAAACTCCATAGATACGTATGTATAATAAGATTATAATTTTTATTAAATGATAACTATAAATTTAATTTAAATACAAAAGGGTTGATACTTTTAGTTTCTCTTATAGTACTTATTTTGAAAGAAAAATGTGAATGTAATATATAAGATAGGTATAAGATAAAAATAGTAGATAAAAAGATAGAAGAACAAAAAGGAAATACAAAGATAGAAGAATAATTATATGAACAAATAATAGAGGATTATGAAAATTTAGAATTAATAAATGATTGCTTAATCAGTAAATTAGATAAGGAAGAAGTTATAAGAGAAAAGCCTAAAATTTTAAGTTAGATATTCTCGATTCAAACTTAGAAATAAAATTAAAGAAAATAGAATGTGATAATTTAGACAAGATGGAATTTGAGATGTATATTATAGAATTATTGAAGTTTGAAGTTATTAGAAGATCTAATAGTCCTCATAGAAGTCCAACATTCATTGTTAAAAAATATAATGAAATTGTTAGAGGTAAAAGTAGAATGATAATAGATTATAGACGCTTAAATGATAATATAAAAAATGATGCATATCACATTCTTGACAAAATGAATTTGATAAAATGGATACAAAGTAGTAATGTTTTTAGTAAATGGATTGTAAATCGAGATTTTGGCAGATAAAAAATGCATGAAGAGTTAATCCCGTGGACAAAATTTACATATCTATTGACATTTTGAATGGTAAAAATGCCACTTGGTTTAAAAAATGCTCTATCAATTTCATAGAGAAAGATGAGTAAAATGTTTTGAAAATACCTTTTTGTTTGTATATACATAGATGATATTTTAGTACACTCAAAAATTGAAAAGGAACATACATCACATTCGAAAATTATTTTATCTAAATTCCTTTAAAATGAGATAGTTATAAGTAGTAAGAAAGGTAGAATTCTTGGGTCTAGAAATAGGAAATGGAAAAGTAAATTTACAACCTCACATTTCTAAGAAAGTTTTACAACTCGTTCATTTCACTAAATGGAATAAGAGAGGAATGTAATTGAAATTCTCGAGGAATCTAATAAGGATGTAATACCTATTACTTTGTTTAGTTGGATTAATAAATAATTTAAGAATAGACACGTAATAGAACTTTAATGACTAAAGTACTCATGATTCATTTTCTTTTTTAAGTAATTCTAAAATAATAGATGGTAGTAGTGAAAATAGACTGTAGGGGTGGAGGCGATAGTAGTGGCGATAGTTGGTAGCGATGGCGGTGGCAGTGGCGATGGCGATGGCTCAGGTAGCAGCTTAGAGGGGAGGTGGTGGTAGTTACGGCAATGGTGACCATAGTAGTGGTGGTGGTGGCAGCGATGGTGATGAGTTCGTGGTAGCAGTGTGATAGTAATGGTGTTGGTGGTGGTTAATGTTGACGATAAGTGGTAATGGTGGTTGATAGTTAGTAGTAGCGGTGATGGTAGTAATGGTGGTGGTGGTGATGGTTACAACGGTAGCGGTTGTGACGGTGGCAGCAACGACGGTAGTGTGGTGTTAATGGTGGTCGATGGTGATTGGTGGTGGTAGTGGTAATGATAGTAGTCATAATAATAATGGTTGGTAATGGCAATGGCGATAATAATAGTGATGGTGATTATCGTTAAATTGATATAAGGTTATTTTTAGAAAAAAATATGAAATTTTGTGAGGAATCGTGATTCTTTGGTTGAATCAAGAAATCCTTAGGGATTCTTAAGAAATTATGATTCGAAAACAAAAAACTAAGTAAACATTGTAATAAGGAATAAGGAGGGAATTAAATTCTAATCCCCCTCAAGTGAACAAGACATTAGAGTTTAGTGAAAATTTTGATAAAAAGATTTTACATCAGTTTTTAGGAGTCATTAATTATGCTACACTATTCATAAAAGACTTAGGAAAGTATAAAAATAATTATACTAGAAAATAAACAACTTTAAACCGCTAAATTTGAAAGAACTTAAATAAGTAATGCAGATAAAAAAATTAGTAAAAAGCTTACAAATCTAATACTACCATTAGATGGTGATTATTTAATTATAGAAACAGAGGATTACGAAAATGGATGAGGAGAAGTTCTAAAATGAAAAACTCATAAATGTGCTCCAAAAAATGAAGAAGAAGTTTGTAGATATAATAGTGGTACATTTAAATAAAAAGGATTAACAAGTAGTATAGATATGGAAAATTTTGCTGTTATATATGGACTAAACAGTTTTAAGTTATTTTTTTATTAATAAAGCTGAAATTTTAGTAAGAACAGATTGTGAAGCGATTGTAAAATTTTACAAAAATAAGAATAATGAAAGTATGTCCTAAAAGAGATAGATTAAGTTCATAGACATTTTAATTAATAATGGATTCAAAGTAGAAATAGAAATAAAACACATAAAAAGCAAACACAATAATTTAGCTAATGTTTTGAGAAAGTATATTTATCATGGAGAATTATAACAATAGGTTAAAGTCCAATGGTAATTCCAGCACTTAGTAGACAAATGGACACAACAAATAAATACGGGTTAACAACCTTCAAGCCTACAAGCCATCAACAAGGGTTGACAAATTTAAGGTCAATAGTAGTAATAATAATAATAATATATTTCCAATAATGAACTTTAATGGAATAGAATATCCAATCTATCTAAAAGGTTTATCTTTAGAATTTAAGCAATCAAACAACGTCGATGTGGATCAAGCTTAAAAGGTATTCATCAATGTTGTTTAGAGGCTTCAATCCATAGACAAGAATAAATTGAAAGTTTATGTGGCCTTACCAAATTATTTTACAAAAATAAATAATGAATTTTCTCTTACATAACAGGATACACATTTTATACAACGTAGAAATTTTTATTGTTATATAGTTATGAAGGGGTCAAATCGAGGAATTTAAAAAGAGTAGTATAAAGTAATCCTTGAAATTTGGGATTATATTGGTTCAGTCTAGAGAAGATGTATTTCTGTTATAGAAGCAAGACAAAAGATGGCTGAATTCATTGAAAATGAAGATTTTTCGATAGACCCTAAATTAGTGGGTGAGTATAAACATCAAATAGAAAATAAAATTCCACTAACAGAAGGAAAAGAATCAACTTTAGACAACTAGATAACAATTAGACAAACATTCCTTAGATATTACATAAAGTATGAAGAAGATAAAGATATTTTATTTGAAATAACATATGCATACATTTTCTTTAGAAGACATACAGATGTAGACAAATTACCTTTGAAATGTAGATCATATATTAGCAATTTAGCAAAAAGGAATTTCTAGGAATCATTTTATGTCCATCAGTTCTATACATAAAAAACTATTGATGAAAACATTTCACCCTGCATATTTAGATATGAAAATAATAAAGTGGAATTCTATATCTATAAATTTGTTATAGAATTAGAAATTTTTCTTAGTATTTTTGTAGAAGAATACTAGTTCATAAAGCAAACATTGTTGGATTATAGATTAATAAACATAATTAAGGGTAAGCTTAATCAATTCCAACATTTAGAATTTGGTTTTGTAATCAAGCAAGTGGCAAAGACTATTGCATCATATTATGATTATTCAAAAAGAGAAAAAACACTCTACATAAAAATGACATTTCACTCAATTTCCCCAAACTAGTTGAGATATGATGTAAGACTTGCATACCATACCATTTATATGGACACTAAATATAGTCCAAGTTTTGGAAAAAATCAAAATCAAGTACTTAGAGATCATTCTTGTAGAAAGCTCTTGGTAAAACAAAGTCTAGAATATTTTTTCCAAAGATCAACAAGTATCATGAGCACCAATAAACACCAAGGTCATGGACATCATAAAAAGAAATGAAGGTTATCTCAACAAAAAGAACCAAACCCAAAATTAATAATGTAACAATAAGGACAAACATAAAATAAATTTTGAAAAAGAAAATATTCTCTCATATAGGTTTTGTATTCCTAAACAAAGCAACCTTATTTAAATTATTATCCAAACAAAGCAACCTTTGTTAAATTATTGTCCTTTTTATAGTAAAAAAAAAAGAAGACAAATTCCTTTGTCTTTTTGCTATAAAAAATGCATATTCGTTTATATTATTGTACTTTTTTGTAAACCTTTAAAATTTTACCCTCGAAAGGAACCTAATATAGGAGTATGTCTAGTTCATTAGAATCCTATATAAACTCTTGATAAAGAATTGTGAGGCACCACAAAAAACTACTATAAAAAACCACGAAGTCCAAAAATTCCTAAAACATCTCTCCAATTTTGTAGACACTCCTATTCAACTACTACCAGTTACCACATCTAGTTAATATAGCCTACATTTGTAAGCACACATTTCTGGAATAATAATATATATATACATTTCCTTGTACTATAAAGCTCTCTACTCTCGATCTCGTACATTTCCTTATTATGTAAGCGCTCTACTCTCAATCTTCTTACTTTTTGGTCTTAGCGAAAGGGAACTAAGTTATTCTCTTACTAATTATTTATGCTTTCCTTGCTTGTTTAGTAGCATGTTTTCTAGTCTAGTTTTAATTCTTCTTCTTTCTTCAAACCTCTCCATTTTTTATTAGAAACAAAAAGAAAGCATTTTACAAATTAAGACCCAGCACAAAAGAGAAGATATATTTAGGTAACATATCTAATCATGTCAAAAGATATTCTTTTTATTTATAGGAAGGATACAAACGAATGCAAAAGCTATGATTTACTAAAAAGGACAACTTTTTATAAATAAATGAAGAATAAGTTTGGAAAGAATCAAAATGTACGTAATTGACAATAAGATATATTCCAAAGACAAAAAAGATGAACATCACACAGATTTTAAGGAGAATAGTTATTTCCAAAGATAGTTGAATTGAACATTAGAGGCTATAACTATATAAAGAGAATAACATAAAGGGAAAAAAGAAAGAGAGTGATAGGATAAGATATAAAAAAAAAAAAAGCTATTGTATGAGTGGGCTATTACATGTTTTTATAATCAATAGTTTTTGAAAATTACTTAAAATATTTGAGCTAAATGGTAGAATCTATTGTGACAGAAAGTATTAAGCGAAAATGAGAGGAACTTTACTATAGATCTTAAAAAAGAGTTACTAATCTTTAAAAAATTAGGGAGTATTATTTGAGAAAAACAATCAAGGGACATTGTAAACATGCAATTATTTTTGTTCTAAAAGGTTGAAAAGCAAAGGAAAGTCGTGGGAACCGTTAACCTCATTATAAAGTTTCTTTCAAATGGTGAAATACTAGGCGTACTAGACCTAATCTCGAGCATTAAGTGTTGGAAAAGTGGATTGATACATAAGGTGACACCACTATATATAGTTGCTTGATTTTTTTTTTATCCCTATCTATTTATTGCTAATAATTTATTTATTTTTTAATTGCATGCTTGATTGTTTATGCATTAACAAACTAATCATAAACAAAATAATTAATTAAAAGCATATCACTAAGCGGAACCTCACTAGATAGAAAGGCTAAGTAGATAATATTTAGAAGCTAAGTTAAAGATCAAATTAAGACTAAGTTAGAGAAGCTTTCACACATACACTTTTGATCTAAATATGTAAGTAACTTTGATATGTTAGAAGAAAAAGTTAGGTTTATTAATCGTAGTTAATCTTGAACATCAAGAAACAAAAATTGGTTCTAAATTAGATTTTTCTTTTTTTTTTTTACAACTAACAAACAAATCAACCTCAAACACCCTTAACCCCACCTCCTTCCCCTTTGTCCTCCTCCCCCCTCTTGATTGTTTACTAGGACTGCACTTTATCAATACTTCATGTAGTTAGATTGTGCCGATGCTCTTGTTGTTAGTCATGAATGGAATTCTTGAAGTCTTTTTAGCTACATCTTTCGATAGGGAATATCATCAATAGTTGAACGTCACGCTTCCCTTTGACATTTTTCTTCCTGTAATAGTCCTTAGATTTGACGTCTTGGATTGTAAGTCTCCATCTTCATCACTTCTCACTACATTAGGATTGATGGAATATCACTTGAGGCCTAAGAACAATCTAAGCTGTAGGGAACTTATTCTTCATCATCAGAGCTAGTTCCATGGCTAAAGCTTGATTTAGATCCAATTGTTGGATCATCACCGTTGATCTAGCATCACTTCCTAACCCTATTTCTTCTTTTGCAAAGCTATCAAATGGGCTAGTTGAAACAGTCTTTGAATTCTGTTACTCTACATACAATCGGATTAAGGGAACTTTAGGAACTATATGCTCTAAATACAATTTGAGAAAAGCTTCGCTAAGGACACTCTTTTCTAGTCTTTTAACTGGATGGATCCTTAGTCCATCGGTTGAATCTATCATATTATCGTTACTTCCCAGTCTTTGTATGTAGTAAGGATCTTATGTTGGTGTCAACGATTCGGACCTTTGTCCTAAGCTATAGGTGACTTTATTTCTTGCCTTTCTCTTCCTAGATACCTCCATGTCTCTGATCTAGTCTTTCAATTCGATGCTGCTCTTTCAAGGAGCTTTATATCCTCCTAAGATGGGAATCAATGTTTTTCTAGATTTGGCTTCTCCTGTATTTATTCTCGTTTCGAACAAATCAAATTCAAAAGATAAACCCTTTTGTTTAGCTTATAGGATTTTGATATGTGTTTTGAGTTTTTTTTTTTTATTTTCGTTTCTTTTTGCTCCACAAATTCTACTAAGGTAAGGTATTTATTTGTTGTAACCTTTTAACTTCGCTCAGTCTCTTTTCTAGTGTAATAATCAAAGTCAAGTAATCATCAACTCTCTTCTCAATAATGGATAGAAGTTGTTAGATGTTTTCCACACTAGTTCTTATTTTCTTAAGCATCTTGTCTTGAGCCAAAACATTATCAAGATGCTAATTTAAAACAGCTTCCGCTACGCTACTCTTCTTCTAGTTTCCCTGAGCATCCCTTTCAATAAGATCCCTTATTTTTGGGAATGTGGTGGTATTGTTCCACATTGTATTCCTCCAAAGGAGGATAAACTTTTTGAATCTTTTTCCTCCTTAATTCCTTTCATCATGAAAAGGAATTTTTTTAGCTTCTTTCCTCTTAAGGCTTTTGAAGATGTTGAGGTAGGTTGATATAGTTAGTTAGCTTCATCCTTTGAGACTCTTTGGATAAGATCATTCAAGTATTTTCTTATCTCACCTTCTTTTGAACTCATTGTCTTTATCCCATCCTTTTATATATACCTTTTTTCCAATAGTCTTAGAGGAAGAGTCATCATCTTCCCTCATTCGCTTAACTAGTTGATGGTTCTTTGTTATTCGCTTCTTATTTGGTATAGACCTAGGAAGCGGGCCAAACTTTCCCAAACCAATGCAAGCCCATCGGTTCATGGGTCATCAAATTAATGATCCGTGAATAGCCTAGTTCAATGATATGTAAACTAGTTGTCATTTTTTTTTTGGATAAATTTCTACAAAATTTGTTTACTCTTCGATTATCGACATTCTTTTTTCCTTTTTAGATTAGTAACTTTAATTCATATATAAATAGATTACTTAAAGATATAACATAAATGTCCATTAACATACATTATGTAGTATTATATACATATTGTACATAAGATACATGTTATAAAGTTAAATTACAATATCATTGAAAATTTAAATTACAACATTACAATGCCACTAAAACACAAAAGAACTCATCCTCATCTATGTAAGAAGAAATTAGTAGATATTGGGGAATTTTTTTATTTTTTTAGGGTTATATTTAAGGTTATCTCGAAGGTGCTTATATATTCATTAGCTGAAATTAGACCATCGTAGTTCTATATAGTTTTTTGGAAAACCTATAGTATATTGGGCAATTTTATATTAGAAAAAAAAGACGCTACACTTACGTTATTACCCTTTTAATTGTTATTGTAAAAAAACTCTACAAATCACCCAAGTGTTTGTATATCCACTACTTTGAAAATCTTAAAATAGAACCCCTAGCTTTGAAAAAAAAAGATATCAATTTATTCTTTTTATGGTCTTTTATTTTTTTTCTAGGTGATAAAACATTTGTAATTAAGGGAAATGTATGATTAATCAATCTAACCTTACATGCAATTGGAAGTAGAGCCCAAGCTTGACCTTCCCTCTAATCTATTGAAGTTACTATGTAAAGCCTTGGACTAAAAATAATGAATAGTTAAGCTAACAAACACTAATTGGCTCATTTCAACCACTTAGCCCAAAAGTTTTAGGCTTGTGTTGATAATATGTTCATAATCATGGCCTTATAAATTAATACCACAACCTCCCACAATCCATATAGGACACTTAAACATGAGGTCTTATAATCTTCCCTATTAAACACACAATATCCTCATTACAAGACTTTACAATTAGGCTAAAATCTTTCTCTATTTTCAGTGTACAATTCAAGTCACCCACTACTTATAGGTCATCTTAAAAGCATACAAAAAGTCACTCCCTTATGACACTCTCTACCTTTCTTAAACCTCTTCTCTAAACTAAAGCGAAATGTAACCTATCCATCCACTATCAAATCTAATGAGGGTGGTGCTATGGCTCTATCCTTCCAAGGTAGACACCATTAAGCCCTATCCTTCCAAGATAGACCCCTCCTGAAATTTTTGCTCTATCCTTTCAAGATAGACACCATTAAGCCTTATCCTCTCAGGATAAGCCCCCTTACCTTTTAATATATTCTTTCGAGATAGACATTCATTTACCTTATCCTTTTAATATGGCAGTTTATTTTTTACATCAACCTTTCAAGTTGATATCCTTCATCAAAATAAAACACAGCTTAGTTGTTTAGTTTAAAGTAAGGTTTAGCAAAAATGAGTATCTCTTTTGTTTTTGTAGCGAAGTTCTAATCGAACTTCACTACAAAGAGAGACAGCTATAGACACCTTATTTTTACCAATTTTTTTTAATTTCAAATAATTGAGCCAGGTTAATAATAAAAATAAAATTAAAAATTAAAAAAATTGAGTTAAACGAAAATAAAAAGAAAAAAATAAAAAATAAAGTAAAATAAATAAATAAATAAAGTTAAGTCATGGCGAATTGAGTCATAAGTTAAGTTGTGTTGAATCAAATTGAGTTGGATTGTCGGATTAGGTGACGATATGAATTTAATTAATTTTGGGCCAGATTCATCTAGTTTAAGGACTTAAATCAAATTAGGGAATTATTAGGCTAAATTGTAGTAGATCAGATCAAGCCTTGGAAGAATAAAAAAGGCCTAAAATAATTAAGGTTTATAGAAGTTAGGATAAATCTTGGAAGAATTGCAATCAAATCTTTCCTATCAAAGATACGAAAAATTTGATTTTAAGCTTATAAATAACACATTAGCCAGGGATTAAAAAAAAAATGGTTTTTTTTTTAATCATACTTCTATACACACAACCATCACATTAGTACCCTAGTGCCACCGCACATCACACGCGCCACCACAAAAACCCCTACAAAACCAGCACCATAGTATCGCAAGTCATGACTACAACACTGCCCATGATCACCTACAACATTGCCCATGATAACCCATAGCATCGCCCGCAATCAATAGAAATAGTAGCTAATGCACCAACCATCATGCCTGTGATCAGTTGAAATAGTAGCCAACACCCTCCATTAGGCCCATGATCAATGGAAACAAAATCCGACATGTCCTCGATTATGCCCGTGACAAGTGCAAACAGCAACCAATATGCTCTCGATCATGCCTGTGATCATCTAAAAACAGTATTCGATGCGCAACTTGATTCGTAGGTAAAATTTCTTATATTGCTATTTTATTTTATTAGTTAATTTAATTATTTTTTTACTAACTTATTTGTTTATTTTTATTAGTATAGGTTTTTATTGTTTTCGTATTATGTGTTTTTTTTTAGATAATCTCATTTTTGTAATAAATAAGCTCGATTACATTTTTAGCAAGATCATTTTTTTTTTGGGAAAATAAATGAATGTAGATCGTGTTTTAGAAACTAGGATTTAAGAAAGATACTTTTTGACACATACAAGTTTTGGAGAAATAAAAAAATCTTAAATTGAGTTTTTCCAAAAGATTTAGTTAATTAGGGTTTTTTTATTTAATTAAAAAAATTAGATTTCTTAGTTTTTTTTTTCTTAAAATAATAAATTAAAAAAAATGTAAACCTAACTCTGTTTTTGAAATAAAAATAACCCACTCACTAAATATTTTATAAAAAAAAAAAGAACTACAATCGATTTGATCTTGATTAGCCAGTACGTAGATAACTTCGGAAAAACCATTAAAAATTTAAAAAAAAATCCCTTTTTTTAGAAATTCATAAAAAAAAATTCACTTTTAGTTATTTTTACTCATTTAGATCTATTTTTAATATTTTTATAAAAATTACAGAAAGCCCATCAATTTCTTTTAATTTTCACATGATGACTTAATTTTAATAGGTTAGCCCTTGAACCTAGTTTTTCTGATTTAATTTTCTAAAAATCAAAATTTTTAGAATACTCGCAGACTAATGGTTAAATTATGATTTTCCTACTCGAAAACCTAGTTTTATTTTTTACCAGTTGAACTGATTGGCAAGTCCATTTTTTTTAAAAATAATAATAATTTTTTTCCTTAGTTTAATGTTGAATAATTTATATTAAACGGGCTTCGTTTAATATAGGTTAAATTAAGAAAATCAAAATAGGACCCAATACCCTTGTATCAAATAGAGTATGAGCATAATTATCTCCTACACATACCAGTCCTAAAACAATTTATGATAACTATATTATTGGTTTCAATTATTTCTTATTTATCAACTATCAGCTACCAGTTATACAAACACTCTAATTTATCAAGTTTAGAGGATCGTACCTACCATACCTTGGTCTTGATACGAATCACCGGGAAAGGGTGACACATGGCTACCATTATCACATAAACTAAGGGTAGGTCAGAACCTTGAGAAGATTCGAAAACTAAATGGGAGTCCAAGGTTGAGTAGGAATTCTCATGCACTAACAGTAGATATGATGCACCAATGTCTCACATGAACTTAGGTTACACCTGATATTACACATAAATATGGTCTAAGAGCACTTAACACTAATCCATACTCATAATGGACTAAATAAAGTCAACGAGAGTAAGCAAATGATACTTAGCTCATAAGAGAAATTATGTCTGAAATTCAATATCACTGATGTTATGGCTATTACATGTTTCAAGTATTTATATGAATCAATTAAGGTAAGTCTTAAGTTTATATAAATTACAAAAAGATTCATAGGATAAAATTACAAGGATAAAGTTATAAATAAGTAAAAAGGAGTATTTTGGTATAAATAAGATAATATAGATGTTAGGAAAAAGGAAGCATGTGTTAACTATTCAGTTTGTAGTCCCAATGATACTACTTACCAAGCAAAGCTAATTCGAGTAAAGCAAGTCAGGTTGAATGCTTGGCGGTTCAATAGTTCAGTTGTTTAAGGCTTAAGAAGGGTTAGTTCGATAGATGGCCATTCATCAAATTAGCTTCAGCTGATCGACTCTAAAGTGAGGCAACTCAACCCTAGATATATGTCAGCTTAGTAGTAGGTGGGATCAATGCTTGACCTTGGATTGGTTTATCATAAAGAGGTGGGCTTGGCAATAAGTAAGGCACCTCAAAGGCTTCTTTAATGAGATGGAGAGCAAAGTACCTCAGCAGGTTGGGATGGAGAATGTATTGTTCTTCAAAGTTCAGCTCCCTTTGGATTGCTTGACGAACCATATGGGTGAGTCTCTAAGCTCTCGAACGAGTGATTGGTTCATAATTCCTATCATCCCTTCCAGGCTATTAGAGATTTAAGATCAAATCTGGCTCAGCTTCTTGTTGCTCATCTTCAAGAATATATGGATGGACATCGACAATGTTAAAGGAGTCTGTAACTCTATAGTCTTCAGGCAATTCAATCCCATAGGCATCAGAATTTATCTTCTTAAACACTTTAGATGGTCCATCGGCTTTAGGAGATAACTTACTCTTTCTCAAACTTAAGAATCGATCTTTACCAAGGTAGATCTAAACCAAATCACCAAGTTAAAATTCTCTACCCTTTCATCCTTTACCTCACCTCTCAAGCTCAGTGGACACTTGGCTCAATTGCTTTATAACCTTTTGGTACGTCATCTTAATGGCCTCTAACTCATTAATAGTAGATAAGTCTTCTAGCTGGCTTAGTAATGGCATTTGATCCAGTGGGAGTTCCGGATTGAATCCATATGCGGCTTTAAATGGGGATTTGCCTATGATGCTATATGTTGTTCTATTGTAGGGAAACTCAATTATGGGTAGGTACACATCCCAATTAGTTAGGTTCCATTTAACAGTAACTTGTAGCAAATTCCCATAGTTCTATTGATAACCTCAATTTGTCTGTCCGTCTATGGATGGCAAGACGTACTAAATAATAATTTAGTTCCCAATCACTACCATAATGTCCTCTACAAGTAGCTCATGAATTTTAGATCCCAATTAGATACAATTGTTTTAGGTACTCCATAGAGTTTGGAAACCTCTTACAAGAAAAGAAAAGAGATGGCTGAAGCGTCATTAGTTTTGGAACAAGACACGAAATATGCCATCTTGCTAAATCAATCCACGACTACCACAATGGAGTCCTTCTCTTGAGATGTCCTCAGCAATACTAACATAAAGTTCATGCTAAGCTTGAACCATTGTTTGGTAAGGATCGATAAAGGTAAATATTGCCCTTACTCGACTCGGCTCTTAGCTCTTCAATAAGTAGCACATCTTTCTAGTACAACTTAAACATCTTTTATCATCTTTAGCCAAAAGAATCTAAAGGTTAATACCTCATGAGTTCAGTGCTTGCCAAAATATAAAGATAATCCTCCATCATGCGCCTTGTACACTAGCAATTTTCACATAAAATAGGTTAAGATATATAGCCTTCTCTTCCTAAATAAGGATTTGTCCTTACTGTGATAGTCATTAAGTGTTCAGCCATCTACACATCGTACATTAATGGATCTAAAGTGTAGATCCTTAGCATATAAGTCCTTAATCATAGAAAAACCAAGTAACCTAGTCTATAAGTCAGTCAAGAGGAAATGTCATCTTGATAAAGCATCAACTATTGCATTATTCCAGCCATTCTTATAATTGACAACATAAAAAAATCCCTTCATAAACTCAACTCACTTGGCTTACCTTTGAGACAACTTAGGCTAGCTCTTCACATATTTCAAATATTCATGATTAATGTAGATCACAAATTCTTTAGGTAATAAATAATGTTGCTAAATAATTAAAGCCCAAATTAAGGAGTAAGACTCCTTGTTATATATAGAGTAGTTGAGCATGGCTCCTCTAAACTTCTCACTGAAATAGGCAATAAGTCGACCCTTCTCCATCAGTATGGCTCCTATGCCTAGGTTGAATGCATCGCACTTTACTTCAAATACTTTATCAAAGCTTGGTAAAGTTAAGATTAGGGCAGTAGTCAACTTCTCCTTCACCTCTTCAAAACTCCTCTATTGCTTCTCTCTCCACTTGAACTCAACATTTTTCTTTAATAACTTGGTGAGTAGGGCCACAATAGAACTAAAATTTCTTATAAATCAACGATAAAATGATGTCAGGTCGTAGGAGCTTCGCACATTGATAGAGTAGGTCGATACAAGCCAATCAGTAATCGCCCTCACCTTCTCATCATCAACTCATATACCACTACCACTCACAACAAATCCCAATAAGACCAATTCAAGTCAATAGAAGTCACATTTCTTCAGGTTGGCATAAAGCTTCTCGGCTTGAAATTTTGAGAAGACTGCTTGGAGGCGCTCATGATGAGTCTCTAGGTTAGGGTTGTAAACTAGAATGTCATCGAAATATACAACAAATTTTCCTATCAATTCTCATAACATGTGGTTCATCAGTCTTATGAATGTACTTAACACGTTAGATAGCTCGAAGGGCATCACAAGCCATTCATATAATCCATTATAGGTCTTAAACACAATTTTCCATTCATCTCCCTCTCACAGTTGGATCTAATGGTATCTAGATTTGAGATCAATTTTAGAGAATATTCTCACTCCATTCAATTCATTGAGTATGTCATGAAGCCTTGGTATAAGGTACCTATACTTGATGGTAATGTAATTAATTACTTGACTATTCACACACATCCTCCATGTCCCATCCTTTTATGGCACCAACAAAATTGGCACGACACATGGGCTTAGGGACTCTTATGCATACTTTCTCTTCAACGATTCATCTACCTATCTTTATAGCTTAACAACTTGTTCCAGATTCAATTTGTAGGTAGGCTTATTCAGCAGTATGACTCTTAGCTGCAAGTCTATTGCATGTTCAATGCCTCGGATCAAGGGCAAACCTTCTAACAACTTACTTAGGAACAGGTCAGTAAACTCATTCAACAAGGTTTTCACCTTAATAGGTAGCAATTCCTAATTTAATCCTCTCATCTCAAGTAACCTTCTAACTAGTAGATAGGTTGGCTTTTCAAGCTCCATCTCTCTCTTCAACTCTACTCAGGTTATTACTAAAGCTTCTTTCTTCAAAACTCAACTTAGGTGAGTTTGTATGCTTTTAACTTGTTCGATAGTCATGGGGCTTAACTTTACCTTCCTATCCTTGTGCTCCAAGGAGCATATATTCTTCTTTTCATCATAAATTGCATTGTAATCAAACATCCATGGTCACCCAAAAAGAATATGAGAGATACTCATGGGTAACATATCACAAGGTACTTCATCTCAATAGTTTCCAATATAGATTCGCACGGTTACTTCTTTATTTACTTGTAAAGCTCATTTGTCATTGAGCCAGTGCATTTTGTAAGGATTGGGGTAAGGTAAGGTCTGCAACTTCAATTGTTAAACTATGAACGTAGATGCTGCATTGGTACAACTACCACTACCGACAATCAATGCATACAATAATCCATTTACCTTACAACTAATGTGGAACAAATGCTCTTGTTGCTCATTTTCCTCATTTTCTGGTGTTGGACTTACACTCATCACTCACCTCAGTACCATGGCCACAAGCATAAAATTCCCTTCTTCACAATAGACAATCTCCAGTCTTTTTTAGTTCTTCCACTTCCTTATTAGTACTATCTATTTCAATGGTTAGTGCTTCTCCTTAAATCACCATGGTTCTTCTATTCGAACATTAAGCAACCATGTGTCCAAATGCTTGACACTTGAAGCACTTGATCTTACTTGTCTTTCTTCCTAAGCTCTAAAACTTCCTTGAGATCTCTTTATCCTTTACTCTAGTAGTTTAAGCAAGTCAGACCTTAGTAACTTTACTTAGTTCTGATCATAAAGGTCTGTTCGGAATGGGTTAGCTAAGGGTAAGCCAACTAATAAGAGCTTGGAATCTTCCAATTTAGTGCATCTTAAATCTCTAGGCAACTCGGATTACCTTATTAAGTGTACCGATGCCCATAGTCTCCAAAATATCTACAATCTTATACTTCAATCCACTAATGAATCGCGATATAGTTTAATCCTCGAGTTTAACTACTTCATAATGGATCATCAACATTTGAAATTCCTCACATACCATTCGATACTTGATCATCCTTGCCTCAACTCGTGTAACCCCTTAAATGTATCTTACTAATAGTAGCTTAGAACAAATCTTCTTTTTATGACTCTTCATTTCATCCCAATCCCTTATCTCACATTCTCCTTCTCTTCTACGAGTAGCTTATAGATTCTATCACCATAGAGCTACATAGCCAGAAAAAACCAATACAACAAGTCTTACTTTAGCATTCTTAGACACCTCATGACACTCAAACTGCTTCTTAATCTAATCTACTAAGTTCAAGTAGTCCTTAGCATCACCACTCTTAAAAAATATTAAGGATATACATCTTCAATCCTTACACTCTATGAGCTTAAACATTCCTCTTCTTAAGTTCATAATACTTTTCCTCCTCATCACTTACTTCCTCATCTTCTTCTTCGATCTTATCTAATGCTAGTCTCTATCGAGCAACTCTATTTACTCCTCTAACTCAGGGTTATCAAATTGGGGTGTTAATTTGACCATATCTACCATTGCCTCTCTCAGGTAGTTCATTGACTTGGCCTTTATAGGGGTTATTTCTAGCTTATTGTCTATCTAGCTCGGCTATATTTTCCATTGCCTCTCTCAAGAAACTCATTTACTCAACCTCTATAGGGGTTATTTCTAGCTCGTTATCTATCTTTGTTTATGGTAGTCATTAGGCTAATCACCAGGTCAATAAACCTATCTAGTAGTTCATTGGATTGGGGTGTAAAACTTCCTTGTTAGCCTTGGCCATTACGAGCACCACTCTCTTTATTACCTAGGGCTCCTTAAACATTAGAGTTGGACATTATTGTTTATTATAATAGATTAATAGTTGAAACACAACTCAAAATTCTTTTCGTAGACAACAACAAAAACAACTATTAACACACCAACAACCATTACAACCAATAAATGATAAAAACCAATCAAACATTCACATTCTGTTTTGCAAACAAGAAGCAAAGGAAAAATAGAGCTCTGAATTTCTTTAAATACTAAGCGCTTCTTAAACTCTCATGACAACGTCGAACAATTTCTAAAACATACTACAGTAGTAGTAAGTCGCTCAAAGCACACAATAATAAAAACTTACTCAAACATAGCCATTCTTCGAGCAGAGTTGATCCAAGCAAAGCAGGTCAAGTTGAATGCTCAGCAATTCAGTTGTTCAGGGCTTTGGAAGGGTTGGTTCGATAGATGGCCATTCTTCGAATCAACCTCCGTTGATTGGCTCGAAAGTGAGGCAGGCCTTAGATACGTGTCAGCTCGACAGCAGGCGGCTTCAGTGCTTAACCTTGGACTAATGTATCGTAAAAGAGGTTAACTTGACAATAGGTGGGGCACCATGGAAGCTTCTTAAATGAGATGGAAAGTAAAGTACCTCGACAGGTTAGGTTAAAGAATGCATTGTTCTTCAGAGTTTAGCTCCCTTTAGATAGTTCAATGAACCATAAGGGTGAGTCCTCGAGCTCAGGAACGAGTGATTAGTCTATGATCCCTATTAGTAGGTAGGTGCAGGGCAAACAATTTCAATGTAGACTCTCCATTCGTTAAATATAGAAGATTGCCAAGATTTAGTGATCCGTTGCCAAACTTATTCTAATTCCAAGATCTCACGGGATATATCCTTAAGTAATATATTTATATATGAATTAAAGTCATTGACCTAAAAAGGAAAAGAATTTCATGAAAAAGGAAAAAAGAAAAACTACTGGAAATTAAAGAGAAAACAAATTTTGTGAAAAATTTATCAAAAGAATAAAATTTGACAACTGATTCATGAGTCATTGAACCCACCCATGAACTGTTGAGTCATTTGAATTGACTCAAAAATGGCCTCTTCTTAGCCCATCACAGTTCCTTAGTTTGACGACCCGTGAATGACGAGCTCAGGGAAATTTCGAGTCGATTCTTGAGTCTAGGAAAAGTTAACTTGGTTAAAAAATGATTCATCACTTTTAAGTAACTTTCAAATAGTGATGGTTCACTCCTCTAGGGGTTGCGTCTAAGAAGAGTTACTTATTTTAATGAAGTGTCTTTGTTGTTTCGGTCTAAGATGGATCACTTCCGTTTGAGAGTCGGTTTTTCTAAGAATATGCATGATATCTCAAAGTGTCGAAAAGCTAGGTTAGTCCGAGGATTAGCTCCATAACTAACCACCAATACAAAAGGTGTTGCTTTGGTTTGAACTGTGACATTTCAGTGGAGTTTAAATCTTTTTTATTCATATAAAATCATGCGATTCAAATTTCTTCAATCTAAATCACTTCCAAACATATTAGTTAGGTCAACATAAGATAAAAGTTATGTAAGAGGAAGTACTGAAGTTGGTGCAAATTCCAGGAGAAGCCACTTGCGTTGGTTTGGTTCACATAGTGTTTGTTCAGGTTGCGAAGAGTTGTCGAGTCAATTTGACTTTATTTGAATTATTTTCTTTACTTTTTCAGTTCTTAATAGTCGTCATCTTAGTCAAGTCGTGACAATTCATTTTGCTATAATTGTTGCATAAATACTGTATACAAACTTATGAATAAAGATAGGAAACATCACTTATGAATAAACTTCCAGCCTTGTGATATTTTCTCAATTTTGTATTATTGACTTTTTTACAAGTAGCGATGATATTCTCTAATACTAGCATGCATATAATTGCTTTTGTGGATGGAATACAATTTTATTCTATGACTTTTAGTTTATATTCTAATGATGTGTTTGGATCTTTGCAAATACATAAATATTCTGACCACATTCTCCATAGGGCCCTCTTATCTCTTCCTTCTCCGAGCTCGGGTTATGGAAGAAGGAGAAGAAGGAACCGAGAAGAAGGTATCAGCAACAACGGGTTTTATTGCGGGACAGCTCATGATGTTCATATCGATCTATTATGCGCCTCTGCATATAGCATTGGGTAGACCTCATACAATAACTGTCCTAGCTCTACCGTATCTTTTGTTTCATTTCTTCTGGAACAATCACAAACACTTTTTTGATTCTGGATCTACTACCAGAAATTCAATGCGTAATCTTAGCATTCAATGTGTATTCCTGAATAATCTCATTTTTCAATTATTCAACCATTTCATTTTACCAAGTTCAATGTTAGCCAGATTAGTCAACATTTATATGTTTCGATGCAACAACAAGATGTTATTTGTAACAAGTAGTTTTGTTGGTTGGTTAATTCGAAGGTGCCATAGCTAACCAACATGTTTAGGTGTTATCTTAGATGTATCATTAGATTTATCTTCCAAAGAAGATTAGGAAGATGTTAGCCATCTAAAGGTTATCAAGCATTGCAAAGTAGGCATTTCAACAAATAAATCATTCATATCAGCAAGCTGTATACATATTTGTACACAAACACATTTAGAGTCTAGTTTCAAGTACAATAGATTACGTGCTCAGAAAACAAAATTTAGTCCACTATTTAACATTTAGCCCTTGATTTTAGTAGGTTACATGCTTGAATCCAGTTTGATTTAGTAAACAACACAATGAGCACATAACTTTTGAACCAAGCATCATCACAAGCCGTTTTACCCTCATTCTTACCGTCCTAGCATTTGTAGTCCCTAGGTTTCTTTAGTTACCCTAACCTAGGCTCTAATACTACTTAAACTATCATGCCACGAATTTATCAGTTCCATGACAATTTGCCATATGTAACTCTAATAGCTACACACTAAGGCTTACTATACTTAAGTGGGTTTCTAACAAGATTTTATGTATCAGTAAATCATTCATTGACTTTACAAAATCTTTCAATAAAATTAAACAATTGAAAAAAATTAAGTGATCTTATATAAAACTAAGGCAAATAAGCCCAAAACACAAGTCCAATGCTCATTGTCATAACCATAACTCATAGTATTATAGTAGAAATCATTAGTAAAGAGATCACCACTAGAAAAATGGTAAAGAAAAAGAATGAGTGGCTAGGATTTCAACACAGAACAACCATAACCACACGAGTTTCATACATGCCTAACTTTTGCATCAAGCAAGATTCATTAATATCTTTATTGAAATCAGCACATCTAACACAAGAGTACTTATAACTCCAAACATACAGGGAATCAGAGGTTTGACCCCATCGCAACAAACATCAGGGGATGACAGGGTATATCTAGCTATCACATCACCTAACCTGTTGATAGTCAGTTTTCGCTCAACTTACCCTGGTTCTTTCGTCGGTCGAGAAGTCAGGTAATCGAATCTCTTGACATTCGCACTCTTTAGAAGATACTCAGCAATTATGTTGAGTAAAAGAAACGCTCCTAATTTGAATTCAAATCTATAGTGCGAATAGTTATCATAAGCACGGTTATATTTTGCAACCGCTAGATATCTCTACATATTGAGGGAGATGTCAAGTCAAGAGCGCTCTAAGTGTCTTAACAATTACTTCGACAACTGCCTTAGATATAACAACCGTCTATAAATACCTGAAAGAAACTCTATAGGAGGGCTAGAACACTCTCATTCTCATACTTACTATACTAAATCACCAATATAATTTAGGCATCGGAGTGACTGCACCGGACTGACCCCAATACCAAGTATTTTACTCTTTTTACTACAAGGCTATTTCTGGACCCCTAAATTCATCAACAACATAACCAACCCTACAAAGTAATCTGGATGGTTACAAACACTTATTGACACAAGGCAATAGTCTATATATTTTGCATTATACGGATTCCCATAAACTTGGAAAATATGTCATAACTTCTTCCTATTTCCTTAGCTGATCTACATGTCCTTCCTAACAATTACTCCACTATGCCAACATGGCTTAGAGTACATATGAGTGTCGCATGTTGTCTAGACAAAAAGATGATACACTACCTCTATGGCCCAAGATAAACAGTCATCTCACCACATTAGCCAAGCCCCTAATTACTATATCTTTCCAGTGATCTATCCTATAGACCTGGAACTAATCCAAGGTTATCACCTTCTAGATTGAGTGGACATACACATGTAACAAGCAAGTAATCCTTTATGCCAACTTTATGTAATTATCTAATTAATTCCTATCTTCTAGTACACAGCAAAAAGGTCATCTCATACGTATAACCAAAGTGAAGCGATCCGAAATTGAGAGTCAAATAACAAAGAACAATCGAAACATATGCAAGAAAAGGATAAGAGTTATTATGGATTAGATGAATTAAAAGCTTTTACCTTCTTTTATTAATTAATTATTAAGCCCATTAATCAGTCCAATAAGCTTCTACTAAGTGTAATTACTAAGTAAGCCCATTAAGCTAGTGGGCTTAATTAACTTTTACTAAACCGACCTACTTTATCAACGAAGTTTATTAGTCCAATTGAGATTTTAGTCTTTTATATAGTTTCATTAGACACTTTTGTATTTAATTAAGCAATGCCTCGGTTTAATTAACTAAATCGGTTCATAAGGTAATAAATCAATTTAAGGATTGATATAATCAACTTCGGATTCAATTGGATTCAATTTAATCACGAAAGGTTCAATTCCTATTTCTATTCAATTAAGATATTTTATTAATTAATTAAAATCATTTAAGTTGAAACTCGACTTAGCTGAACCGATTTGAGCCAAAATTAGTTCAGTCAAAGTGAACCATTTATTGGACTTATTTGAATTCTAGGGGAAACACCACCTATATCTTTAATTTTATTGTTTTATTAATAATTTATCTTATTTTAGTCATTTGATATAATTATTACATTTATTACATCATTAGCCAATCACATCACGTGTATCACTAACTTGCTAATATTTATAATAACACCATTAAAGTTTACACTACAAGCTCATAAAGATCAAAATTTTCTTGAAATGATTAAGTCAAGTAAATTAGCGAATCAATTTGAGTCAAGATCGGTTTGGTCAAAGTGAACCATGTTAGATTAGGTTGACTCCTAAGGGAAACATCGCCCATTTCTATAATTTTATTAATTATTTATCTTATGTTAGTCATTTGATATAATTATTACATTGATTATATCATTAGCCAATTACGTCATGTTTATCACTAATTTGCTAATATTTACAATGACACCATTAATGTCTACACCATAAACTCATGAAGGTAAAAGTGTTCTTGAAATGATTTTGATCTAACTATTTAAAGCTATGTCAAATAAAATGTATTTAAAATCTAAAAATCTAATTTGAAGATTTAAAATATGTGGATCAAAATTTGTTTGATTCATTTATAATCTCAATTTGTCTTTAAAATATGTTTTTGATAATTTTAATGAGCCATGATAAATCAAATGGATTAACTTGGTAAGAAAAAATTAAAGATCAAGAAGAACATTTGAATATCACCAAGAACACGTTGAATATGCATTCGAACATTCAATTTAAGCTCAAATCTTCATAATAGTACTAACACTATTCACTAAGCAATAATATATAACCAAGAACCAAAGTTCACATGAATATGATCACAATCAAATTAAATTTCCAATAACATCATATCATTAAATCATTATTCCAACACTGAAAAACATTCATAAACACATTCAACTTTTCTAGAAAATAAATTATGTAAGAATCACGATTGAATAACCAAATTAAGCCATTAACTTACTCGTTCAACACCAAATTAAACTCAACTTCTTCTAAACTTCAAATCATCAATAACATATCAAATGCTCAATAAGATTCATAATTTCCAAATTTTCTAGTAAATAAACAAAATCTTTAAATCATTATTCAATCATCAAAACTCATTTTCGATACCCATAGATGTATCGAAAACAATTGAAGCAACGAATTCCTAGAGATTTTCTAGCAAATTAAAAACTTCAAATCACATTTCAATCGTCAAAACTCAATCTTTTCCACTCCGGCTTGATTCCTACCTACAACTTAACATTCCTACATATCAATTGATAACACCAATCCATCAAGACAATGAAATTCATCAAATTAAACCCAACATCAAAACCCTTGAACAAGCCATATCCTATTCCATACATACCCATATTCAATTTCATCATTTTTCTTTTTATTAAACCCATTTCTATACTCTTAATTATTCCAGCAACAACATATTTTCATTAATCATCAAGAAATCAACTTGAATACACCCAAGAATAAATCATACCCCACAACATACATAGCAAATCAATTGCCCATTACTTAATACCATTTAACTCTAATTCTACTTCATCAAACACCATATATATATATACACACATAATTACATGTATTGAATTAAAACAAGTTTAATCAAGTCAAGTTAGAAGTTAGCACTATATAATTTTGAATCAATTCGTTTATATTACAATCCTAGGAGAGACAACCACAACTCAACAAAATTTAGTTTATAATATTTGTCAAATTTGGATATGTTAAATTTATAAAATCATTTGAATGTTTTAAACAAACATCGTATTTTATTATATTTATATCATAATTAGATCATATATGGATTGATCATATAGATCCGAGATTTTCTTTTAAATGTTATTCAAATTAAGATGTGTACTAAAAAATAAATAAATAATAAATAAAAAAGAAAGAAAGAAAGAAAGAAAGCAGAGAGAGAGAGAGAGATTTTCTTGCTTGTTTTCATATGATGATGATGATAATGGCAACCAAAAAGAAAAAGGAAAATGTTAAATTAGAACAGTAAGAGGATGGTGCAACTCACCCTTGTAACGACAGGGAGACGAAGACTTTTCACGCCAGATAATCGTGAACGGTTGACTCCTCCTCTGATTTATTTTCTCAGTCCACACCAAACAACGAACTCTCTCTTCTTCCAGGATTCCATCGAAACCCATTCTCCCGTTAATGGTGGCTCCTCTTTTTCTCCTCATTTCTCCCTAAAATTCCTCGAAACACCCTCTTCCCTCTATTCTCCATCTGAAACCAGAACACGCATAACCATAATAGAAAAAACAGAGCCTCTCCTCTTCTTTTCCCTTGACTGCCTACTTCTATCTCTCTTCAATGGAACCTCCAATTCAAGCTTTCTTAGCAGCAACAGCAAGTTTCATAGCTGTGAGCATAATCTACGCCATCATCTACTGCATCTGCAAGTCTAGAAAGAAAAAACCCTCCCCCACAACATTGACCGCCCGATCCATATCCAACAAGCAGAGAACTGGCAGCAGTATCGACGAAAGCACTTCCTTTGACCCAAAACTCAAACTCTCAATGGGGGAGCTAAGAGAAGCGACCAGGAACTTCTCCCCGGAGCTCATCGTCGGTGACGGAAGCTTCGGCTATGTCTACAAAGCCTGTCTGTCCAACGGCCTAACGGTTGCCATCAAAAAGCTCGATCCCAATGCCTTTCAAGGTTTTCGAGAATTCCGGGCCGAGATGGAAACTCTAGGGAAGCTGCACCATCCTAATATAGTCAAGCTATTAGGATATTGCATTTCGGATTTCGATAGGTTGTTGGTGTATGAATATATGGAAAAGGGTAGTCTTGATCAATGGCTTTGTGACAGTTCTTCTCAAGATAATGAACTTGATTTGTCTGCTTCTTATCATTCCCTTGGAGGAATAGGAGGGATTTTTCAAAGAGTGCCTTTGTCTTGGAACATAAGGACTAGGATTACTACGGGAATAGCTAGTGGATTGGCTTATATTCATGGGTTGCCCACACCGATCATTCATAGAGATATTAAGGCTAGCAATGTTCTTTTGGATAAGGAATTTGAGGCGCATCTTTCCGATTTCGGGTTAGCTAGGAAAATTGATGAATCTCATTCTCATGTTTCCACACAGGTTGCGGGTACCATGGGCTACATGCCCCCTGAGTACAGGGAAGGAAATACCTACGCAACTGTTAAAGCAGATGTTTATAGCTTTGGAATTTTGATGTTTGAGATCGCCACCGGTCGTCGGCCTAATTTGCCTGTGCAAAATGAGGGTAGCCAGGTTCGTTTGATAGACTGGGCTAGAAATATGGTGAAACAGAACAAGGAAATGGAAATGGTGGATTCGAATATTTCGAAGGAAGGTTTGGATGAGGAAGAGGTTAAGGAGTATTTCAGGATTGCTGGTGTGTGTACGTCAGAGGCTGGAAATGATAGGCCATCCATTGCACAGGTGCTTGAGTTCTTGAGAAATTTATCTGGCTAAAGCAGCATATAATAGGGAAAACACATGCTATTATTGTGTAAATTTAGGATACTTTGTTGTAATTGTAGCAAGACATAAGCTAAGGAAATATGTTTATGTCCATCATAGGGGTAGCCAATGAGGCCTTTAATTGAATATGTTGTTGCTCAAGATATGGTGTTGCAATTTGATCTTTCAGGGATTATTATTATCCCTTTTTGGCATTAAAAATAAAAGGTATACGATATGAATAGAAGCTTGTAAAATAGCCTTTAGTATCCTTTCTCTGTTTTTTACTTCTCCCCTTCAAGTTTTGTTTAAGAGCTTAGGTAATAGGTAATATCTTTGTTGTTTCTGTAGCATCAGAAATTTAGGATGGCTTGGAGCAGAATTGCAGACCCATTCTCCAGATTGTTCCTTTCTTAATGTTGGGTTCATGGAAATTTTGGAGGTTGAAGTCCTTTATTTGCCTTCCAATGAGACTGACTGTTAAGATGAATACGGTGGTATAACAGCAAAAGCAGATTCAAAAACCATTAGCAATGTTCTGATCCCGTCCACTCTTCAAAAATAAATACTGTGGCCATTGAGCTTTGATTAGTCTCAATTTGTCTAGACTCTAGAGCTTTAACATTCAAACATTGCTCGACTTTTATGTTTTCCCATTATTTCTCATAGTAGCTCTTGATTAGTAGAACTGGGACATTCATTTGAGAATACGAACATTTTGTCTATAATAATAACAGTCAGTCTTCTTGACTTTGCCTGTTCTTTCTTTGAATAAAACCTTGTTTGTAGCCACTGAGGTTTGATTAGTCTCAATCTGGTCTAGACTCCAGATATTCAACACGTGAACATTGGTTGAAGTTTATGTTTGCCCATTCTTCCTGCAAGAGTATAGCAAGCTGTTACTTGGCAGCATGTGATTATTGTAGAAGTAGACGGATTGGAGATAACGAAAATTTTATCCGTAATAATAACAGTTGGTTGTATCTGTCTTGTTCTGCTGGCCTGCTCTTCCTGGGAACTTCGAAATTTGGCAGCAGACGGTTGATGGTTGTAAAACTTGGAAGAGGGCATTGGCTAAGATTTAGCAATAACCATGTTCGCTTTCATTTGAATGTTTCATTAATATGCAAGAATAAAAGCCCAGATGCATATGAAAGGAAAAGAAACATATGTATATAGTGATTTCTTTTCTTTCTTTTTCTTTTTTTTTTTTCCTCTTGGAAATGTCATGTTGATACCAGAACTAGAATTGGTCGATTGGTATGCGATTTTAATGGCACTCAACTAGCAGGAAGTAGATATATTATCATGAAACCATGCGAACAGGGCCTAGTTTTGAGTTTTCACGAGGTGTGTTCATCTCAACAAGTGTTTTTCACTCTAAGCCACTGCACTGTAAGGGTGGAGAATGATGAATAATGTTACTTTTATGATAAGTTTAATGAAGTATTTAATACCGATCTTAATTTATTTTATTTCGTGTTAATGATTTTTTAACTTCAGTACTTTATAACGGATTTATAATTTAACATGTATGATTGAATTAATATCAGGCTCATGTGGTTAGATAATGCCTTCTTCTTCTTCTTCTTCTTCTTCTTCTTCTTCTTCTTCTTTATTCCCCCTAAACCTAAAAATCTTTTGAATATCTTTTTCATACACACGCAAATGTATTTATAGTTTCAGAAAAGATCTCAAAAGAGCTATAATTTTTGAGAAAGTGGAAGAATGCATACACATACTAACCTATTAATTCGGAATACGAAGTCATGAATTTCCTTGGGAGGTACCGAAAAGCAATTGAAATGGAGTAATTTCAACCTGATAATGAAAAAAAAAAAAAAACCTTCTTCAGGTTTATAAAGAAGAACAACTTTGGTTCTGTCATACACGTTCTCTCTCTTGTCTTCCCCTCTTTTCTAAAAGTCACAAACCCTAATTAGAAGACCCTCGGGGCTGCCCACCATTGCTGGCCTGCGACCGTCCCCCAGCACAACGTTTTTCTTACTCTTTTTAGTTTGACTTTCAAGACCCAACAAAGCAATTAATATTGGATGTAAAATAATATATAAAAAACACGTATATATATTGGATATAATTATTATATAAAAATATATATCCATTGTTATCATAAATATCTAAAAATACATAAATATCATCAAATAAATAAAGAAAATAAAATAATTACCAAGACACTTAGAATCTTACTGTAATGCATGGCAGGGAATGGGAAATGCATGGAGATAGGAAATCAAATTTCTTGACACCTAACTATCCCTTTACATTGTTAATTGGGATTGGGAAGAGAAAAAAAAAAAAAAAAAACAAAGTAACTTCCAATTGAATTATAAAAATTCCATCCGCAATCTAGAACAAAGTTTGGGCATTTTTAGGACCAAGAAAAAATAAGGAAGTGTAAAATATGGAAAGAGAGTGAAGAATAAAAATTAAAAAATTTAGTAAGTACATGAAGAGTTTTACTGGTAGCCAAGGAAATTGACCACTTAGAACTAAGACTGGACCTTCACGTAAAGGAGAAGGCACTATTTGAGTTGGCCAACACCACCTACCCTACCCGATCTCTAGTGGCCAATAAGTTTCTTTAATTTTATCAAAAATTAGAAAAAAATAGTAAATGCTTATAAAAAATTTTAAAATTTGGTTTCTTCACCTATTCTTACATGAAGAATTCAAATCTTTAATCAAATTTTCAAAATTTTGAGTAAAGATATGAGGTAATTAAGAAAAATATCGTGTACACCAAATTTTAATTGGGTTTTTAAAAAACCAATTAGCATAATTTTGACTAAAAATTTTATGATTATACTTCTAAGATGTTAAACTTTAATGTTATATAGTTGAATTGTAAAAATTGTGTTCTTGAATTCTAGGGAAATTTTTCTATTTGTAAAAACAATGCGTAGGAAGTGATATTTTGCAAAGGAGCTTAAACAATCCTTTTTAAAACTATAAACCTATAATTTGTCACATGCAACAGTGATAAGTGGTTTAATATGCATTTCAAAATGGTGGTTTTAAGTAAAGATTAGGTATTTTGTAGTTTAAGGATAAAAAGTTATTATGTTAATCTAAATGTGAGGTTAGGATAATGAGGAAATAGTGTATATGATTGAGATTTCTAGTTGATACTTTCTGATATTACAAGGTTTAGAGCTCTAAAAAAGTAGGGTGATTGGAATGTGTGTTAAATAGTGAAATGTAATAATATCTACAAGGCCATAAACTATGTCAAAAAGTAATTTAGAATGTAGTTTTGTAGTGAATAACTTTAATACACTAAAATTTGATTTAGGTTAGAAAGTAGTTATACTTAAACTTTATAACTATATCGAAGTTAGAATGTAAGTTAAGAACTTTTTAAATACAAACCTACTTTAGCATAATGAGTTAAAACCTCAGTCAGAAACTGAGTTAAAACCTATCTCAAGTCAACTAAAACTAAATAAATAACTAATGAATCTATTTATATCAAAATATAAATATACTTAATAATGAAAATAAGTTCTTACTTCATATTTGAATTTAAATCTGAAGTTATGTATTCCTTTATAAGGATTATTACTGAAGATCACAAACGCAATGTATAGAAGCACATAATGTTCTGTCCAGATAAGTTGAGATCGAGGCTTTATCACTTATTAAGATACTATATTAAAATATCTAAAGACTTAAGAGTATATTGTCTGTGATGATAACTTAATTGTTTATGTGCATGCTATGTATGTAATGATGGTTTGCTTTGTGACAAGTGTTAAACTCCTTTGCGTACTGTCTTGCTTGATTGTATATTGTTGATTGGTTTGAACTTGATTGGCCACCATTAAATGGAAAATAATAGAAATCTAATTATTAACTTAACTGGATATGCATAACAACTCACTAAGGAAACGATTAGGTGTATCAGACCAAATACAAACCCATTCGATGAGGATAGTAAAAATAGTCTTCCCCCCACCCTTAGTCGAACTAAGTGACAGAAGATGAGGTAATAGTAAAGTTAAGAGTCATGGCTCGAAGATAGTCTAAAGAGGAAGGTATTTTTCACTGCACAAATCTGGGTTTAGTTTGATTTGATTTGAGTCATGTTAAAACTTCTCAATTTGAGTTAAAGCGGATGAAATTTTTCTAACCTTGCAATTGTCTAAATAACAAAATTAATTGACTGCATTGCATTTCATTAAATTGATAACTTTGTCTGTGTTTATATTACACTCTTCAATTTCCGTCTCACTTACTGAGTTAGTTGTGGTCATATTCCTATAAATGCCGTTGCAAATACCGACTAAAGAGCAAAGATACAATGATATAACCAACTGCAAGTTAATGCACTAAAGGTTGGGGAATGAGTAAAAACCTGAAGTTGTTAAAACTAGAATATTATCGAAGTCTTAGTCTTTTGAAAAAAAGAACCAGTCTCCATGGGCAACCACTAGTTTTTTACTGTAGTCTATATATATCTGTATTAAAACCTGTAACTTTTGAAACCATCCTTTGAAGACGTACTCTTTTGATGTAAATATCGTTATGTAAATATAAGCTAATTACTAAAGTGATGTCCAATAGGTTTTCTCGTAAAAGTTTTTAAAGCATATACTACAAACTCTACTTATAACAAATACCTTATTAAACACTTCAAACTAGTTAAGTTGTATACGTTTTGTGTAGGCTATCTCTATTATAGCAACTATGAGATTAGCACCTGTCTTAAAATAGTTTACATGGCAACTATTCTCCTCCCATTTAGGACACGACACCTACTTTGTTAAGAGATTTTTTTAACTAAAGAGTAGAAAAGCTTGCTAGGTCCAACTTACTAAGACAATATACAAGAAAGAGATTCAAGAGAATGCGATCAAAAACCCCCAATCTCTCTCCTTCATTACTAGAGAATCACTTAAGAGTAAGACATTAATTTAAAATCCATCCTATGTGATTCTTTAATTCTTGGAAATAGAATGAATACCAATTTCTAAAGGGACTATTAGGGAAGAGTTGGAGTTGTTAGAGGTTTAATCCAAGGGCCTTTAAATAAAAATGCTATGAAGCTTATAGTTTCATGATATTTAGCAATTAGAGATTGAATAGAATGAAGATAGAATTGGTTTTTGTATCTTCAAGTTGCTATCACAAAGGATGTGGCCATTCTTATTAGGTAGATATTCCACAAATCAGAAGTAATTAGTAATAGTATGAACCCTTCAACTAAGGATTTTGACGATGTCATCCTACAAATTCCTTATAATGATATGAAGGACTTGGAGTGGATTTGGAACCTCCCAAAATTAAAAGTATTTTTATGGATGATCCAACATTTCTCCCTTCCCATTACCACGGAATTAAGGAATAGAGAAATCTTCTTATAACACTTACCCATGATGTAGTTCACCTGATAAATCAATTCAACATGCCTTAAGGTAGATGTAGGTGCCGATTTGGCCCAGCCCTAAACTGCTGATTCACAAGCCAAGATCACATTGAACCGTGACTAGCCTATGAGCCGATAGTTTAGGGTCGGTTCATTTAGCTTGATGGTTTAAAGGCCGATTCATAGCCCTTGAACCGAAACCCCCTTTTTTTTCTCGTGTCCCCTTTCGTAAGCCTTAACATTAATTTTTTTTTCCTTTTCGCTTTACCAATCATTTAACCATTTTGTTTTTCTTCAAACCATCCATCAAATATACATTAAAAACAGGAAGAAAATAAAATACAAAAAAAGTCCCTTACAGTATGAATATGTAATGTCTCAATTTGATCGAATAGAATAAAGTAGTTAAAGGAAAAATATTTTTTATAGTATTTTACGGTCGCCCATAAAGTGCCTACGTATCCGTTAATCGGAATCAGACCGTCGTAATTCTATTTGGATTTTTAGAAAACCTTTAATTTATTGATCAATTTTACGTTTTCAAAAAAATATCAAAATGTACATGACTATCTAAGTTAAATTTTTTGAATGAAAATAATTTCAATTAATTATAATTTAGAAAAACCTAATGCTATATCAACACTTTTGGAAAAACCATGCCATTTAGTGTTTTTGGACAATTAGAAGAAAAGATTTTTTTAGGTGATAAAACGTTTTCATAAATAATGAAAAGAAAACTTACAATGTATCATATTAAGGTAACTATTCAAGTTCGTGAGTATGAGTGAAACCCGTGGGTGAGCTTGGGCTTCTATTAGATTGGTTTCAGTCACTAAAGTAATCATCCTCCTCGCTTGATATCTCACATGGTTCTTGTTGTCTACAGCTTGCCTTATATTAATCTTCTATGCAAGCATTTCCCTCAATACTGACAATAAATAAAGAGGCTTGACATTTGTCGATAATCAAGCCTGTTGTACTAAACGCTTGCTCAACCATGACCATTAAAGCCGAAGCAGCAAGTACTTCACAAACGAGGCGAGATAGCAGTAAGTAGTCCCTTCTATGTCTTTGCCACCACTCTAAAATATCAGAGTTCTTGATAGAGATATTTTCTAAAAACTCAAAATTTGTGTTGGTGTGGTGCTGCATCTCAAACATTAGACCACCAAATCGTTGCCTCTTCAATTTTTGCATCAGTAACTACTCACCCATAAAAAAGTAATGCCGTTCATTAATGGGTGACAAAGGAGAGACTTATGATTGGCCACTGTACTGACTTTGATAGCAATTGAACATCTCCTCTATGTCGGCTATCGTTACCAACAATTTTTACTATGCTTCTAAGCTATACACGTCTTGAAAATCCGTTAGATCTTAAATGTAACCATAATAAGTTTTCAAATACATTAGTAATAATTTCATTTTACAACGAGGGTCTAGAATAGTTGCTACGAGATAAATATGAGGAATTTATTTATAATAAGTTAACCACTTTAACGTCATATCGTATATGCATGCGTGCAGGTTTAGATCCTTACAGGTCTGAACTAACACGTTAAGTATATTAACGGTTGACATAACAAACGAGTAAATACTGAGCATGTAAACTTATGAAAAATCTTTAGTAACATCATGAAAAATTTTCAAAACTTTGAGTAATTTGATGCAAATATTTCAGTTACTAGGGAAAATGTCAACTCACTGCATGTTATACATTGTGAAGTCACATCGCAGTTCGTTGTAAGAAACTATGCTATGCAACAACTCGTAAGTAAAGTTCTAGCTATGTTGCACATCCATCTTAAACTTTCAAGGTATCTTCCTGTGCTCCATGCAGAAGTTCCTCAACTTTTTGCGAAGGGATGACCTATCTGTTATTGTCTTAACGACATTCTTGATCGGAGCTATAGTTCGTACAAAGTTGCAATGTCATCCTCAACACACAAGTTAAGAATATGACATGCACAACGTATATGGAAAAAAAAATCCTCTCTATCCTAACGTTGGTTGACAGTTATTTTGCAAATGAGATATTGATACAGTATTAGAAGTTACATTATTAAAACCAATAGAAAAAAATTTTCCTTACTAATCCATACTCATTTAGGATTTCTTTAATAATTTTATAAATGTTTTGTGTCGTATATCGATCATTAAATACTCTTAAAGCCAATAATTGTTTATTAAGTTATCAATTATCGTCTACCTAATGAACAGTAATACCCATATAAGAACTATTACAAAAAGGATCCACCCATATGTCTACACATATAGATATTTGCGTATTGAGGGAAGCAAACTTATCTACGAGCTCTCTCTTACCTTTGTGGTATAGCTCCTGCGTGACTCAAGTTATTGTTCTGTGGCTAAGCTGTCGTAAGCTAGGGTTGAACGTCTCCCGCTCATATCGACTTTGCTACTCTAATGCACCGATGTTGAATGAAAGGTATATGTTTGTCAAGTACTATCCCAAGTTATATTTATACCTCTCTTCATCGTACCTCATTAACATTTGTCTAAATGAACCACCGCCTTAGGAAATCTATTACTACATTCTATCTATTCTCACCTCCTAGGGATGTTTCGACTTTAAGTGCCTGTTAAGGGTATCATATCCCTCTCCCGTTTTCCACGAATAACTCTCGTTGCAATAGTTACAGAATGCCCTCGAGCTCCCCCTTTTATCTATACCTTTGCAGAAATAAGTAGTGAAAATATTAGACTTACCGGGTTTAAGGAGCTACCCTATACCGGATGGTCTCGAACTACTAGGCCCATATTGTCTCATATGTTACTCTTTTGTTTTGGGAATAATT
Source organism: Lumnitzera racemosa (assembly GCA_024138005.1). Taxonomy (NCBI): domain Eukaryota; kingdom Viridiplantae; phylum Streptophyta; class Magnoliopsida; order Myrtales; family Combretaceae; genus Lumnitzera; species Lumnitzera racemosa. The sequence goes on along the minus strand of JAMXBC010000006.1, from coordinate 37,578,567 downwards.
TCAATATCGTCCTCCTCATCTTCGAACATGCTTGCAAGGCAACTCATCCGTGAGGGTTCGAATCTCAAGGGTCATGTAGAGACGCTCATACGGGGAGGTTCGAATATAACATGACATTAAAAAAATACCCATGCATAGAGGTTCGACACTAAGAGGTGACATACCTCTGTAACTCATACGTTAATGTTCAACTTCAAAGCCAGGAGGTAGTATGCCTCGATTACTCATGCGATAAGGTTCTACACTAAAGCTCAGAGCTAGTGTAAATTCTTCTTTTATGTTCTCAATCATATCATGTGTCCTCTACTCATTTAAATTGTACTTGTTATTCAGATATGCTTAAACATCATAAAACCGTAGTGGCACAGACGACGTATTAGAAGGTCCAATGCCTTTACTCTTGCTTTTATCACCAGATGATGAACCGTACTTTTTACTGGAAAAGATACAATGCAAAATTCTTTTCATTGATACAAATATTTATGGGTGAAAGATAGAAATAATATATCAGAGAAAATATAGTAGAAATTATATGGTGGGTATGTGTATATTAGCGTTATTTGCTAATGCAAATTTTTTTATACAGTAAAGTAGAGAATTACGTACAGAAATTTGTGATTAGTAACATAAAATATTTCTAAGAGCATTTCACGACTGAAAAAAAATGAAGGCAGAATAGTTAGAGTTCAAAGAGATTTAAGTAATTTGTAAAGTAAGTATTTCTACTAGATCTGAAGCTATCATTTATAAGGATCAAGGAACGTGGGAATATGTCATTTGAATTTTGAAATTTAAAATTTTAAATGGTTCAATGTCGCAAATTTTAAATCTTTTAAATTTTGAACTTGAAATTTAAAATTTATGACACGTATACTGAAAAATTTTTACGTATACTGACAGAAAAAGGACAAGGGTAAGAGTCTATTGTAGCGGATGGGGTGGATAAACCGGCAAAATTTTTTTTTATAAATGCAGCAGTCCTTGAACCGTTAGGTCAGGCGATTCTGTTTAAGCAAACCATTTAGGCCTTAAAAACCCAATGATTCGTCTAGCAGATCGACCCGACTAATAATGGATTAAAACGGTTCACAATTCAAAATCGGTCTTCGCCCAAGTCTACTTTGAGGGACTGTAGAGATATTTTTTATATTGTATGAAGATGGCAAACATGGTCCGACCAAGATTGCCAACTTGAGGAGCAATCTTTTCTCAAATGAATCAAATTAAACTGTTTAATCGGGAAACAAGAACTCTCCAATACTCACCCACTTAATTAGGAAACAAAACTCTCCAATACTCATGCACGTAATCAACTCACCTCGAGTTGTGTGATGGAAGCTTTAGAAGTCAAGATATCAAAAGCTCCACAATCCCCACAACGCATCAGCATATTTGCCCTCCACAATAAGAGCAAGTACACATGAACTCTGGACATTTTTCAAAAAGGGAAAGCTAACATATTGCATGAATGGATTAACTTAGCTTAGGCTCCTCCTACGCCAAACTAGATAAAACTGAATACTGAAGGATTGATACTCACTTCAAATGGCTGAGCTACCATAAGGGGGAGTTCTAAGAGATTATTGTGGTAGATGGATCTTTTGTTTTGCAAGAAAGCTTAGTCAGATGGATATTTTGTCTACTGAGCTATGGGCTATTTACCGGGGGCTATCCTATTGTCTAGCCGAAGACTTTTCGTCCATTGAAATTTGCCTTGATTCAAAGACGGCATTCTTATTGGCTCAAGGTGATTTTAGTCATAAACGTCCCTATCATAATGTTTTGATGGCTTGTAGAGGAAAGCTCTCCCGCCTGCACTAACGGAAGCATAATGTGGCACCACGGGAAACAAAAGTAGTGGCAGATGTGTCGGCCGGATGATTCCAGAAAGAAGTTGTGCTCCAGAAATTTTGTGTTCCTCCTTTCTGTCTATGTTTATTAACCAGACATGCTACCTTATGGACCGTACAAGAGAAGAAATCTCCCACACCCGCTTATGGAGCTCCCAGCTCCTCCTACGTGGGTGTTTATTCTATGCAGCAAATGAAGCTAGAAGCTCTATGGCAGCAGAGCTGAAGGCTCTGCTCGTTTTGATGTACAGGGTACTAATTCCCTGTTTCTAAATATTATTATTAGTATTTAACACATTTTATCATTATCAAAAACAAAGAACTTACACCCGCCAAAAAGAAATAATAATAGTAATAATAATAAAGAGTATAGGGTTCTGACCTTTTAAAAAAAAAAAAATTGTATAAGTAAAATTGGCTCTACAGAAACGTTAGTTTGATGATTTTAGTGAAAAAATATCGAAAATCTACTCACACCATTGACTTCTCCAAAAAGGTACAAAGATTGCCAACTTGTTCTTAATTTAGACGTATAGCCAAGTAATGAACTGATACAACACACTGCAGGAAAACATTAGGATAACAAAGGGAAGAAAAGGGCAGGCATATACATCATAATATTCATGAGGAAATAATCATACAACACAACCCGTCTTTGTCAAATAATATGTACCAAAGAAGGGAAAAAAATGGTGACTAACACATTCGGTCCAGCTGGCTTTTGGCGCCTGATGGCCGTTCAGAGTCTCTTGGTCTAGCTGCCTACGGTCGCCGGTATACATACTTTGTCCGGGGATCTACAATAAGCCCTTTTCCTCCATTCACTTCTAGATCATGCCTGCAAGCCACAGAACTGTAATTAGAATATCAACACAACATTTTGAGTTGCCATTTGCTGAGCCAAAGCATTAGGTAAATTATCTAAAAGAAGAAGAAGAGGAAGAAGAAGGCTTCATGCTTCCAAATATATGACAAAACATCGGTCTGCAACATCAAAGTTTTGAAAAGAATAGACTCTGAAACTTAACTGGAATACAAAGTCTGGAATGGTCAACTGCTCACGAGGAACATATTTGAATAGTTGCATAAGCCGATCAGCATATACCACTTTCTTCCACACCTAACATGCATATTAGCAACTGCCTCACAAAAAAGCTTTTATTCCTAGTACTAATTTGCCTGAAGTTAATCATGATTTACAGACATACCACATTGTCTACAAGCCATTGGAGAGCGAAAACTACAGTCCTCAGATGGAGAGTTGGATGCAAAACATATATAGCCTACATTGAAAAAGGAGATTAAAACTTGCAAAAATAATTTCATTGACACAAACACTACATTTCACATACCTGCAGGTTTCGCTGGTGTTTCCTACCAAGAATTTGTTGTAATCTTCTTATCCATCCCAGATCTGGCAAACTGTTCCATTCAATGATGTGCATTAGAAAACAAATAAGAAAAACGAATCTAAAGTGCCTTCTGCAATTCCCCAAGTCAGTACATTTTAAGAGAGAACTTTCAATAAAGATAAAATTCCTTGACATAGATCACTTCTGGTTTAAAATTACAGCATAGATCGATGTTGGTATCTTCCTATGCAACTTGAGAAGATCGACTTCGATAAACATAATATTCCTTAACATATAGATCAAGGGATTTCTGATTTAAAATTATGAATGTATGCATGATCTTGTCACCAGTGTTGCAGTTAGTGGATTCTTCTTGTCATTGGCACATCTTTCCAATTTAAAAATATCAACAAATTAACTTTCAACGTCATTTCTAAAATGTCCTATTAAGGGAAATCAGTGAATAGTATCAGAAGATAAAACAGATGTACTAAATGGACGGCTGCAGCTTCAATTGTTTATTTAGTCAGTGCAAATGGCTGATCATTGTCTAGAAATTCAAGCTTCTCAAGATGGATGTGGACTGAAAACCATCATATGTAGCCAATCGGCTCAACAATAAGTGCACCACTTTGTAAATTTTCATCCATTTTTTGTTAAATTATATAGATATAAAATTACAATCTCTATTCATTAACATAAAATTTCAACCTAATTTTATAATCTGAACTTAAAAGACCATTTCATGTATTTCAACAAGATATTTGAGATCAATGTGGTCAATGAATGGATAACTAAATTAACTAATCAGGAAAAACCCCAATAAAACCAAGTGAAGCCCACTAAGACAGGTGGAGGAACTTGATATGGACTCCCATTATCAAGTAAATACAAAATGAAGGGTGGGCTGGAACCGAATTAGTGAAACCTAATAAACAAGGATCTAGATAAGTTGACTGTTTCCATTCCATGCTTCCTTCCACCATTTATACATTTACAGCAATTTATCACCATCTCTTGTATGTTTCCTTTAATATCTATCTTGACCTCATTTTGTTACTTGTCCTTCAATTTAATTGGTTCAATCTGAGGAACTTATGTCGATATCAATCTACATGTAAAGGGAAAGGATCAGTGTATTAAACAGCAAATAACATCATATAACTTATGAAACAACTTCCATACTTTATGTTTCTTAAGCATTTACTCCATTTATTTCGTTTATTTCCACCAGTCATGATCTAGCCTTGAATCATTAATGAAAAGCACTAATATCAGCAATTTTTTCAACACTGGAGCTTCTATAGTTGTCAACAAAGACAGGAAAATAAAATCTTTAACCAAAAATAAGAGACCAATTATATTATTATTGTGATAGTTCACATTCCTAAAAAGTGAACACGTGAGATTAGGATTCGAGCTTTTGAAACCCACTTTTGGTAAATTTATTTATGACATTTCCCTCTTTCATCTATTAATTTAAAAAAATAATAATAATAATATGAAACTGATATTTTCAGAAGGGTAGCTCTACATACTTGCAAAAGTAATAATCAGAACAAAGTTCTCTGATTTGTTGAATAGGCAGAAGCAACTTGATTTGCACAATTGATAAAACAATTAGCAAAAATCCAACCTTTTCCCTCAAAATTTGTACTTACGGATTCAATGAAGCTGCAGAATGAAAATAAACAATACTGTAAGGCTTCTGTATCAAGGGCTCAAACTCCTGAAATTCAATTATGAACAGGTAGAGTAAGAATCGTTTGGACCAAGAGATAATAGCATCTAAGATTACAATAAGTTTTATTGCTAAAAGAAGAAACCATGCACTTAAACAACATTTACAGAACAAAAGGATACCACATTCAGAATCAGAGAAAAGATGAAATGGTGCTATCTGCATATCAGGCAAGTTCATACAGCAATTTCACATAGAACTACATTTCCACACTCATATTCATTTGGATGTCAGGTGCTCCCCTTGATTTGTGCATTTCTAATTGCATAACATCACTAGCAACTTAAGAAAATCCAGATCACTAAATATTATAGGAATACCTTATTTCTCCTTTGCTCGTACATCAACTTATTCAGCTTGATATAATAATACATGTCATTCATCTAGCAATTAACATATTTCAAATTTTACATAGGTAACTCTCAAACCATGAGAAGAAGTCTACAGCTTGAAGGCTAAGGTAAAACCACACTAGCATAAATACAAGCCATTTTATTATGAAAAAGAGAATTCTCCTTGAATCATCATGTTTTAATGGAAATTGTATACTTACAAATCCTAAATATGTATACTGCCTTAAATTTTACCATTTGGCAATACAAATAAGAGAGAGAAAGAATATCACAGTATGAAAGGGAAAGGACAGATGGATCACAAGGGGCGGGAGGGAAGGAAGGAGATTTCATTTCACTATTTCACCTTATCATGCACCCTAGTCACAGAAAATTGGCATAGATTAAAAATATATAAATAACAATAAATCAAAGAAGAGAATGTAACTAATAATAATAATAATATCTTGCTAATGATTAATCCTTCAACACCGTCTGCGGTAGAATAGGTTTTTTGATGAAGCATATCCAATGAATTTGTGAAACGACTTCTGCATATCATCTTCTACAATGGCAGAAATGGACACAATAATGGGCATGTTTGAACTCCACAAATACTAAAAGCACGTTTCACGCTTATTCAAGATTGTTTTCAGAATAATCCTAAAAGACCAAATGTGAATAGTCAGCCCTCTTGGGTTCTTTCAAAGGTGACTTCAACTCAGTAAGCTTAATTAACCAATGCCTACAGTCTTTTGTGGCTCTCTCAGGTCTCCAAGCCAGCATGTCCAAAAGTAACATCTTTTTTAATGGAATAAATCAAGCAAAGAAGAATCCGATCTTGTCAATGAATGGTTTCAAGGAAGGGTAGCTATCAACCAAATACTTAAGGGTTCCTCTCATCTAAAAAAGATCAACAAAGCACATTGTCGTATCTTGGTAGAAAGATTCATTGCTAGAATAAATAGTTAGTCTACAAAATTTTTGTCTTATGCAAGCAGAGTTCAATTAATCAAGAATGTTCTCTTCTCATTACAAGTCTATCGAGCAACCATATTCATTCTTTCGAAAAAAATCCTAAAAGAGCTACAAACCAAGATGATGAGATTCTTATTGAATGGAATAGATGAAACCAAAGCTAGAGCTAAAATCTCATAGAATGATGTATGCTTTCTAAGTAGCGAAGGGGGATTAGGAGTTATGAACATCATCCTTTAGAATAAAGTAGCCCAGTTAAAATATATTTGGCACTTAAATGTTAACCTTAATGGCTTATGGTCAAGCTGAATTAGAGATGAAATTTTTAGAGGACGAAACTTCTACTCCATTCTGAACCCATCATAAAGTTCTTGGTCTTAGCGGAAAATCCTCCAAGCTAGAAGCTGAGCAAGGTAATTCTTCTCTTAGACCATCAGGAATGGGAGGAATATATCTCTAGAAAGGAGTATCTACACCATGAACTGGAGCAAAGAGATGAGGCTATGTGATATTATAGATAGACCAAGTTAGCATTAGCCGGAAGAGGACACTTGAGCAGATCTAGCCTACCTCATCACATAACCCCTAAGGCAGGAGCAGATGATACATTTATGTGAAATGCCAACTCAAGACAAGGTCTTACTATTAGTTCAACTTATAACCCTATAAAAAGGAAACTTCAGACCACTTCTTAGCATACCATTGTTTAGAACAAGACTAACCTTTCCTGACACTCATGTATTCCATGGCTTACAATCAGAGAAAGACTACTAACACAAAACAAGCCACTTCAGTGGGGTATCTTATCTCAAAACCAATGTCACTTATGCGCAACGGAGGAAGAAAACCACTAACACCATTTCATCACATGCGAGTTTACAAGATGTGTTTGGGCAGGAATTCAACATCATTTTTTCCCCTCACGAACCAATTACCTTTGACCAAGTTCTATGCAATCTTTTGTAGAACTTTTTAGAAAGATAAGATCTCAAAAAGAGAGGAGGATTTCATCAATCGTGTTCTACAAAATTTGGAAGAAAAGGAATTCTAGGCGATTAAGAGGCGCAGCAAATACCTTAGTTAGGATTATTTTGTCCTATTTGGATGTATAGTTATGAGCTTTTAGTGCCATCTAAGTTCGTCATTCACATTCTTTAGATTTTTTGTAAAATATGGATAACAAACTTGGCTTATTCTTGTACATCATTGCTGATTTTTTGTTATTAATACATTACTAACCTTACCCAAAAAAATAGTCATCTCTCATCGTTAGTCCACCAACAATAAAAGTTAGGTTCCAATTACTGAATCTAATTTTATTCATCAAGAAACAGAGTAAGACCTCCTCAACCTGTTATTACTGGATGTAATGAAGTGAAAAGGAGGAGAATATCTAGAGAGGATAATATCTAGATATCAGACTTATAGCCCTTCAAAGCTAAAAATAATAGTCAGCCCTAATCACAGGTCCACCAACAATAAAAGTCAAGTTCCAAATACTGAATCTAATTTTATTCATCAATTAACAAGATAAAGACCTCTTCAAACTGCTATTGCTGGATGTCATGAAGCGAATTGGAGGAGAATACCTAGATATTTGACTTGCAGCCATTCAAAACTAAAAATAGTGTTTTTATTTTTACATTCTTGGCATACCAACAGAACTTCATACATCTTAAAGTCACTGTCTTTGTTTGTTTTTTTTTTTTTTTTGGTGTGTGTGTATAAACCAATCAACCAATTCACTAGGACAAACATTTAAAATAAAGATTTGGCTCCTTTTGGATTTAACCTTGAGTGCTCACCTTTACAACATAGAGAACAAATCGTTCAAGATCAAGGCAACGCAGAAGAAAGTGTGCACCAACAACTACCATCACGGGACAACCCTCACTGTCCACCCCACCACGGTATCTGAGACAAATGCACAAAACCAAAATGAATTCTTTGATATTTGTATCACAACTATTGTCCTCATATACTTCAGAGGGGAGAAAAAATCCAATTCTAAGGGCAAGAAATATCATTTCAGATGCATCAAACATCTATGAGATTCCTTGAAAATAAACCATGATTAATTTCCAGCCTAAGGTTGGGTGATAAAACACTCAATGACATCCATTTCTTAAAACGACCTTCAAAGATTTGATTATCTTCATATTATGTTCAGCAGAAATTCAATAAGCTAAACCAGTAGAAAATGTAGCAGTTCACAAGTATGGTTAACAAGCATATAGCCTAGTAAATCATTGTAGTAATTTTCATTTTACAAAATGAGACTATTCAAGCTAAAGTGCTAAGAACTTTTCTGTTACAAGATTGAATATAGTAACGTCTTTTAGTCTACTAAGAACAAAATCAAGATCAACCTTATTCTTGTGAATTCTTCTGCCACCTTTACCTATTTTGATCACGGATATTTTGGCTCATTAAGAGAGAACCAAAAAATCTCTTAGTGGCAATAATTTAAGAAAATTTCTGAAAAATAAAAATGGAGAACATGGACAGTTGGATTCAACTGCTACTTCCTATTTTTTCTCCTTTTACACATACAAGTAACTGCACAGACCAACTCCTAGACACAATAACTGGCGCATATATCTGTGTGTGTGTGTCTATATATATATATATATACATACATACATATACAAAAATGATCAAAATACATAAGACTGCACACTTTGCACTTCCCTACTCTAGCACCGTCACAACCTTCACAACATAACACAGACAAGGCATTACACATCACAGTCTACTGCACAATACAGCCTTGTCCATGTCCACTTTCATTCTTTTTTTGTTTTTTTTTTTTTTGGCATGTCTAAACAGGCCTAAGAGGAATTATTTTAGTAGTAACATTTTTTCATTTATGGAAATAAAATCGATCTTTAAAGGCTTGTGAGGTGCAGGATGGAGATGCTTACATGATTTTCATTTCAGCAATTTCAGAAAGATTAAGAGAATTTGCTTTGGAAAGATATCTAGAATGAAGAGAATATTCTTCAGCAACTGACAAAGGGGGCCCTCCTAAGTCACCAAGTCCAAGAAACTTTGCGCAATTCCATCCACTTCTTTCTTGAGCAGCTTTTTCCCATTGCTCTTTGTGTCTCTGATCTGGATCTTTTATTAGCGACATGAAAGCAGGATCTAGGAGAGAATCCAAATACGAAGAGCTCCTGGAAATACAAAGTTCATAAAGATCTGCTGATATTTGCTGGGAAGAAAGCATATAATAAACAACACCCAGTCAAATATTAGTAACTTTAGCAAGCAGGTGCATACACACAATCGCGCGCGCGCGCGCGCACACACACACACGTACATACATATATATATAGGGTAAAACATAAAAGGTGTATCAATATATTCAACCTAAAAAAAAGATGACTATGAGAATGGTGCTCCCTACTTTTAGGAGGGGAAGAGAACTACGCAGCACCAGCAGGATGACTCCTATGATTACTTAAACATGAATTATGAATGAAAAAGGAGAATTAGAAATGGAGTGGCCAAACATTTTCTAGTGAAGGGTGATCATAAGGTTCTGATTCAGAAGAATGCATCAAATTGTCAGTCAACAGGTACTATAGAATTGGGCTGACGATTTCTGTTACAATACAGACACAATTACAATACAATTAGGAACACAATTATAGAGGGAAAAAGACACAAAAGAAATGGCATGAGATTACAAAATGCATAATTACAACTCAAATAAACACAATTGTTTAACTGCAATATTTGTGATCACCATCAAACTTCATGCATGTTTAGTATTGACATGACAAACACGATCCTGTTAACATGAATTACCATCCCTACCACCAAACACAATATCTCACACACCATAGATATGTACAGAGTCAAGCTGGGCAGGGAAGGCTAGAGGCAGAAAAAAAAAAAAAAAAAAAAAAAACACCTGGACCTTTTTCTCGTTTCTTGACAGCATTATCTTTCCTGTTAGGTTCTTTTATTGTCTGTTTATCGCCTAGTCCTTGTTTTGTTATTGTCTAAAATTCTACAGTTCCCCTGTTCCGGTTTCATGGCCTTTTAAAAATTTTTTGAGTCATATCAGGAAGTTTGGTCATTCATGAAAGGCTTTGAGGACTACCTCCAGTGTGCTCCGTCTTCCCAATGTGTCAAGGTAAGTGCCTGTTTGTACTTCATGAAACCTTCTCTAAAAGTTTTGGACAATGTTTCTAGCATTAAGGAAAAAGCGCTGTTGGATAGTAGTGGTTTTGGATGGTAAAATTGATGGAATGGGCCCATCTGGTCCTAAAAAGAAGTCTTGTGATGTGACTAATCATAGTTTGAATTTACAGTGTGATAAGTTGGCAGATCCTTCTCTCTCTCCTAGTCAATTAGCCTTCTTTTTTTTCAGCTCTGGGGATCAACCCAACAAGCCCGTATTGCTAGTTCCCTCCACTAGTTAAAGCCAGAATTCTTAAGAGAACTAACAAAAGTAGCAGAGGAGGTTCAAAGTCATGCATATGCAGCTGCAAAAGTGGTTCATTCAAACCAGACAAGCCCAAAACCATCCCAAACTTTTGCCCAGGTGGTTTCTGGTCATTCTTCTCCACCTCTTTCAGCTCCAAAAGTTGTCACTTGATTACTACACTACGGCCAAAGCTTTGGTTTCCAGTGGTCCCAAGAAATTGCAAAATCTGTTTGGGGGAAATGAAGGCTTACAAGAGCTACTCACCAATGGGCGTGAGTGTTATTTCTTTTAAGTTTTCATGATGAGAATTCATCCTCAAAGGCCTATGGCAGCCTTAATTTTTTTGCCAACAAGCTTCTAGTGTTGGAACAACAGGGAATAAGCATGCCACTATCCAAGGTACGCCCATGAAAAAATGGCAATAGGGTAAATTTATGGTGTGTTCCCTTGGAGTTTCTCCACAATGAAGGCATTGGTTATGTTGTAAGTGCCTCAGGAAAACCATTACAAGTAGATATTATGACTGCCACAAATGAGCATGTTTATGACATTTGTGCTTCCATGGAGATGGAGGCAGCTGGTGAGTTTCTTAAAGAGTTCAATATGGAGCGTACGGATGGCTCCATTTATAGAGTGGATGTGCAGTATAGTTAACTCCCTCCAAAGTGCACTAAATGACATGTCTTTGGTCATTCTGACAGTAAGTGCATGGATGAAGTGAGAGTTAAGGAAGATGCTAGTAAGTCTCACAAGGCTGGCTCTAAGGTGCCTAAGGCTGAGAAACCTTTGGAGGGCAATACAATGTTGGACAAGGACATACAACCAAAAGTTAAATGAAGGAATCATTATAAAGGATATTGAGGAAACTGCAGACAGAGCCCCTGTAATAATCACTCCAAGCAAAGGAAAGGCAAAGGCAAATCTTGCTACCTTAGAGTCATCTAGTTCTGACTTTTTGCCACAGAGAGACTCTTATCTGGCTTCATATCCCATAGACAATAGGCAGCTGTGTGGTTTTGTGGAGAAATCTGGTTTTATGGGTATAATTCTGGAAGTTATGTCGATGATCTTAGTCAAGCCTCTTTGTCCTTTGTGGGGTGCTAATTCTAAGTTGTGTTCGATGGTCAAGGAAGCTTCACTTGAATCATTGGACCACTTTTCTCTCTGCCCCCTATCCAACAGGAAGATGGGGAGCAGGTAGTACAGTTAAAGAGAGAAAGGAAAAAGAAGGAGAGGAGGCTGGGGGAAGAAAGGAAAAAAAAAAGGAAAAGAAAAAAGTTGAGGAAGAAGAGGGCCAGGCAGAAGGAAGCAAGAGATAGGCAGGGGGAAACTCTTCCTTTCCTCTATTTTGAGGTGCAAGGTCAGTAATACACTTCTTTTCGTAAGCATTAGGGGGCTCAACAACCCCCAAAATGGTAAAGAAACAAATAAGTCACTTTGTGATTATATTTTTTCTCTCATTGGTATTTTAGAGACAAAGGTGAAGAATCATACTTTTGGCACTACTAGAGGAAGTATTTTACCCACTTAGCAAATCTGGCCGAATTTGGGTGCATTGGAGGCCTGATATGTGGGACGTGTAGTACCTGAAAAGCACTTCTCAACTTATGCATTGCTTCTGTTATATTCACAATGAAGACAAACTTCTCTCAGTTACCTTTGTCTATGCAGAGAAAATAGTAAGTAGAAGAGAATGCTTGTGGATTGATTTGAGAATTTTCAAACAATCTACCATTGGTCCTTAGATTATCTTGAGAGATTTCAATGAATGCCATGTCCTTGATGAAAGGAGTGGAGGAAATGAGACTATAACTAGAGGCTTGATAGGTTCAAAACTCCTCAAATCCAATTTTGCAATGTCTTGATAAGGCTCTTGTGAATAATACTTGGATTTATGTGCTACAAGCTTTGGAAGCTAAGATGCTTAGTCCTAGAATATTGGATCATAGCCCACCTTCGCAAACCTTAACTTTAATTAGGGGTTGTAGGAGGTCATTTTCAAATATTTTGACTTTTGGAAGGACCATCCAAAGTCCATGGATTTTGTTAATGTGGAGTGGAGGACCCATGTTGATGGAACTCCTTTGTTTCAAGTGGTCTCCAAGCTGAAATTTTCAAAGAAGCATCTAAAGCAGCTCCATAACAATAGGGTTAAGGCTGCAAGAGACAACCTGGTGCAAATTCAAGAAGCTAATTGGAGTGACACTCCTCAAGCAGATTTGGAGGAGGAGAAAAGGCTGTTTCAAGATTTTTATTTTTCAAGCACAGCAGAGGAAACCATTTTTGGGCCAAAAATCTAGAGTTACTTGGCCCAAACTAGGAGATCAAAATACCAAGTTTTTCTTCAATTTCCTTAAGCAGCAGAACTACAGGAATTGTTTCTTATCTCTGGTGGATGAGCAAGGGGCTTGTGCTACAACAGGTGCAGGGATTAAGGCACTAGCAGTCCATTACTTCCAGCAACTTTTGAGGGAGCATTCCTCTACCATTCCAAATCAGCAGCACATACACTCCCTCATTAAAAGGAAAGTCTATAAGGAAGATGTTTCAACTTTGATCAAACCTATGACAGATGAAGAAGTAAAGAATATATTCTGGTCTTTGGCCAAGGATAGGGCCCCGGGGCCTAACACCTACAGTGAAAACCTTTTTCGTGATGCTTAGGAAATTATAGGCAGAGAGGTCATTTTAGCAGTCAAGGACTTTTTTGCCATGGGTTCCATTCTTAGAGAAACAAATTCCACGTATCTTACTATTGTCCCTAAGAATCAAAACCCCTCTTCTTTAGCAAACTTCCGCCCTATAGGCATTGCAACACTATCTTAAAAGGTATTTCAAAGATTCTAGCTGATTGACTGAAGGTTGTGATTCCATCTTTGGAGGGAAAAGAGCAAATGGCTTTTAAAGAAGAAAGCATATTGTAGACAACATCTTGGTGGCTCAAGAGCCACTTAGAGGGTATCACAAACATGATAAAGGAGCAAGACGTGAAATCAAAGTTGATCTAATGAAGGCTTATGATCATATTAGGAGTTTCATTCGTATTTTATTGTATGGTCTTAGTTTTCTTCATCAATTTATTAGTTGGATCATGGCATGTATTACAACACCTATGCTCTCAATTAATATAACTGGAGAGCTTGTAGGATATTTTGCCTATTCAAGAGGCCTTCATCAAAGAGATCCTTTGTTTCCCCACACTTTTTTATTGGTGATGGGGGTGAAGGTTTCAAGTTTCATTGGCAATGAACAAGAAGAAACTTACACATCTTCGTTTTGCAGATGATGCGCTTATATTTGCCATAGGTGATGTAGCATCTGTGGAGTTGATCAAAGAGGGGTTGGATGAGTTTCATGCTCCTTCATTTCTAAAGGCCAGCCTAATGAAAAACCAGATCTTTTTTAGTGGAATTGAAGCAAAGTGTACAAACTGATCCAATCAGAATTTGTGGTTTTCAACTGCTAATTTACCAGTCCGATATCTATGAGTGTCTCTTACACCCACAAGGCTCTCTAAACGCATTTGTCTGTATCTTTAGACAAGGTTGTAGCAAGAATTAATCATTGAACAAGCAAAGCCCTAGCAGGGCAAGTCCAATTAATATTAATTAAGAGTATTCTTTTGTCTATCAACTATTTTTATACTCCCAAAGAATATTTTAGGCAAACTTGAATATAACTCAAGCATTTTATGGAACAGTAGCAATAAGGAGAGAGCAAAGGCTAAGGTAAAGTGGAGTGATGCATGTAAACCTAAATGTGAATGAGGCCTCACTAATTTGGATTTGCATATTTGGGGAAAAGGTACCTGATTTAAAAACATATGGATTTTAGCCATGGACTTGGGTGATGCTTTGTTGCCTAGTTGGATTAGATCAGAAATCTTTCAGGACAAAAATTTGGAGAATTAAGATCCCAAATGATGCTCCTAGGGCAAGGAGGAACGTTCTACAGTCCAGGCCTCTTGCAAGTCTTGTCTAAGCGGGAAGTCGGTGATGTGACTGAAATATCCTTTTCGTGGATTGGCTTGGTGAAATCTTACTTTACAGGTGGGTTGGCCTAAGGAGACTAGGTTCTGCCCATTTATGAATAGCTTGAATTGGTCTTGGGTAGAAGGAGATGTTTGGAGACATTGGTAGGAGTATTGAAGATCTAAACCCAAATCAGGCTCTTCGTGAAAAGTTGGTGCGAACAGAGAGGCCATCTAAGGTGCTATCTATTAAGCATGCCTAGGTTACCTGGTGTCAGCTTGCTTGGAACAAGAGCAGAGCCCCCAGACTTTTCTTTACTCCCTGGCTCATTGCCCATGAAAAGTTATACACTCTAGATAAGCTATTGGAGAAGAATTTGGTGTCCCCAAATTGCTGCTTTTTGTGTGGAAAGGAAATGGAGACCCATGATTGTCTTTTTGTGAGATGGAAATTTACAGTGGAAATAGGAGAAATATTCAAAGACAATTGCAGTGGTCGCCTTGGTCTTCTACATCTATACCTGTTATGCACGCTCACTTGAGAAGACTACTAAATGAATCCAATAGAAAGGCTAATGCCATGGTCTGTTAATACGTATGGAAAGAGAGAAATGACTGGTGTGTTGGAGATCAACCTCATTCGACGGAGGAAGTTTACAGGATTACTCTGTGTTGTCTATTGTAGTCTGTTTCTTTTTTCTCTTCCTGAGAAAGCACTTTTGAGTTGTATGGCTATTTTATCGATCTAGACATCCTTTTGTTTTTTGATGGTTAGCTCAATGATATAGGTCTTGGGTGAGCTTCCATTTTTTTGTAACTGATTCTTTTTTAATGAAAAATTCAAAAAATCTCACTTTTATCCAAAGTAAATAAATATATATAAGGTGATAAAATGTAGATAGAAATTTAGCAGAACACAAAGGGACCTCATGATTAAATAAGCTAACATAGCACTTCCAATTCCCACAGCAAACATCTGGATGAAACACTCTACTCCAGACATTGTGACTGAATGTTTTCAGAGGAGACCTGACTGATAGTTAGTTAAATCTCCTAATTTGGAAGTGTGTCTAAAAGTTAGTACCTAAATATACTATGAATAAGCTCTAGTCAAGGCAGGAAAGATGCAGCAATCAAGAGCAATAACAATAAGATTCACATAATGAAAAAGCCAACATACAAGCAACTATTTATTATATCGAACTCTTAAAAGATCGATATAGCAGCTATCCGAATGAAGTTCACCCAAAAGAAAAAAGAAAAATGGAAAACACTTCTATTAAGTCACCAACCTTCTTACCAAGCCATCATCACTGGTGGGTAGGTCAACCAATGCCTGTGGAGGCCTTGGAGTGGACTTTTTTGGCAGAGGTTTAATCCTTATTTTGCGTTCATCAATAATTGTCTCACCATTCTCATCCCCAACATCTGCAGGCAGTTTTGATGTTGCTATCTCCTCTTCATGTTTATCGCGTGGAAAATATAATGGAAGCAACCTACATGAAAAAATGAAACCAACAATTATTCAGAAAGCATATAATAATTAAGCTTACAGGGAAATGTTTACCAAGCCAAAACATGAATTCTTCACATATTTTTTTTCATCCTTTTAGATGAGAACAATGATAATGTTTAAGTACCTCTTATAAATTTGTGTGTCAGATTCTGTTTCTGTGCAAAATACAATAGCTGAGATTTTATCTTTTTGCTTCCCAAGAAAACGCCGAACGGTCCCTAAGCGGAAAAGAATAAGGCATGAGACGGAATACAGGATAATTCATGTTATTTTACCATGAGACCATAGAAGGCACACAGTTAAATATTATCAAACACAAGCATCATGGTTTCTCTAGCATATTGGCAATACAATAAAAGCAGGATGTTCCAAAAATCATGAACTCACGTTTTTAAGCTTAATCTCCCACTTAAGGCTCAAACTGAAATTTCTGTGGCAAAGGAAAGAATGTTACACTACCAATGAGATACATTAAGCTGTACCTCATTAAAGAAAATAAATCCATAGACAACATTAAATGGAGCCATCTAACTCAAAATAGTATAAGTTTCTCAGGAACTTCTTGTGGTGGGGGGTAGTCAAGGAGCCTGATGGATCCTGTAGAGGATCTTTTAGCCTTCAACCCATGTCATTAACATATGCAATGCAATATGGTATCATCCAACTAGATAGTTTATATTAATGTTGAAAGATGTAAGGGCCATAAAAACGTTGGCAAATGAAGCAAAAGTGCAAATTAGATGCTTCATGATAGGCGCTTACTGATAGCAACATGTGCAGCTGGTTCACGTGGATAGTGCTTTGCTTCTGTATACACACAACCCATGGCAATGCTGCATTAGACATGCCAAAATGGGGTTGGAAAATTACTTAAAATAGAGATAAAAAGATGACAAAAATCTTCAGTTGACAGAAGAGTGGAGTGAACAACCTTTCAAGTCCATTTTCAATTAGAAGTTCAAGGCAAGACCGGTAGCAATGACTCAAGGCATTTTCAGCAGCAGTATGATATTTCGAAACATACTTGGGACCAACAGTATGTATTACTCTCCTGAAACCGTAGAGGAAATCATTTTAACATCATAAATATCAAAATCTTGTTAGAGGCTGCCTGATCATAATTCACCAACCTAGCGGGAAGGTCATATGCATTCGTTATTCTTGCCATTCCTGTTCGACATCCATTCTGAGCCCAACAGATTGATATATATAAGTCAGTCATCTCCTCAAGATAAATTTCTTTCAATCAAAAAATTGCTCCTCAATTGTCTAAGGTAATTGCATTGAAAATCTCAAGATTTTCCTCAATACAGGCCATGACCATTTACATGTACTGTGGCCCATGAAAAACTGGACATGATTTTTTATGATAGCCGTGGATATAGAAATTACCAGCATAGCACATTCTTCTACAAGTCCACGTCCAGCTGCAGCATGCAATCCAGGGCTACTGTGTGCTTCATCTAAATTCTATCAATTAGCAAAAATTAAAAAATAATTCAGATTCAGAAAACTTATTCCATTCACACGGCATCTATGCAAACAATGCAACAATATTGGTTGTGTTGAAACAAATGGAATGTCCTTCTGGATCTAGTTCCATATCTGGCTCTTCACTCATTAAGGATCCTATTTGATCACACTCACAAAATAAACAGAAAGCACATTTGTGGGCTTTAATGCTGTTGATTTAAAAAACTATGTCTCTACATGCTTTGACTTTGAAGAGACTGTATTTACCAATACAGGACAAGTGGTAGGTGCATATGCATTGACTAAGGAACCATTTCTCCACATGCTTTAACATAGAGAGTATGAAGCCACAGTGTTTGTGAAAACAGGACAAGTGATAGGTAAATGTGCATTGACTAAAATTGCACGTGTTCCCCATTCATCTGAAGGTAGCATCTGATGAAACAGGTTCAAAATATGCACCACAGAGCTATTATTCCGCATAATTAAACAGCAAAATCAAGAGAAGTACAATATCAATGGCAACATTTGAGCTGAAAGAATTTAACATTTTCAGGGACCTCTTCTATCAAAGAATTAACTTTCCTCCTGGGGACACCACAGATAACGGAAGGCTACTCCACAATATTGCTGTCAGTTCAAAAGAGAATTAGAACAAAGGAGGAACAGTTCCATCCATTTGAATAGACCAATTTTCAGTTTCTTTTTCTAAGAAATAGTTAGTTATCCAATTGATTGGCATCTTGGAGACAGAAAAAATGACCTTATGCACGAGAAAAAATTCAAACACTTCAAACACTTCAAACACACTCCTGATCATAGTGTAAAACCCACATTAAGCAGGCATCAATCTCAAGTTGGCATTGTATTCCATGTCAATTTTTAACTTTTCTGTAAAATCCCATAAGGAAACTTATTCATGGCAGGGCAAGCACAGACAACACCATCAAACCTTAGGAACTGTTGATGGGTCTTTCCACAAAGTCCACATCCTTGACAAAAACTCTAAAAGTTTTTAAACTAGTTAAGAAGCCAGAAAGCTCCTATTGAAGAAGGGACAGGGGCATCACCTCATTCGAGGAGTTAACAACGGCATCAACCTGAAGATTCCACGGCATCCCCCTCCAAAGATATATCTTCGAATTAATTTCACGGTTCATGGGAAACCTCGAAACTGGCCCATTCATAGCACCACCAGATTCGGAACTCGATGCAAGAGGATCCGCAAAATTTGAATTAGAAAATGTAGGATCATCATTCTCATAATCTAACTCTAAAGAAGACCTATAATCATCATCACTCCATCGAGGGACATCATCCAAACTAACAACATGGCATCCATTTTCCGTTGGCAACCCACCCACCGACGTGGCGGAGGCCACGGTACGGTACATTGCTCAATCTCCAACTCTATCTATAGCAAACCAATGAAATGACCCTATGCAAATTCAATCTTCAGAACTGTCCAGCATATTTTACAAAACTGCAAAACTCCTAGAATTGAACTCCTGAAACATAACAAAAACACACACAAACAACTCTATTTGAATTAAAAGAAACAAAAATAGCTAAACTACAGGAAAATCATACTGTTAGAAAAACGAAATATTTACGATTCACTGACTTGAATTACGATGCAAAATAGCCAATTACAAGATGGAAAATCTGGTCAGCTGAATCCTACACATCATAAATTAATTTAAAAGAAAAAAAAAAAGGAAGCAAACTTCATGAGCATAACATGTCAAATGGCAACTAGAATTACACGTATATGCATGAAAGGTTAAATCTTTTTACAACCCAAAAAGCCAAGAAGAAAAGGGGGAATCGTGAGAATTACAGGTTACTTGGGTTAAAGAAGATGTGAGTCAACGATCTTTCCAGTGTTTTATGGAGTCGAAAAGAGAAATATTCCCGATTTGTTCTTTTTTTTATTTTTTATTTTTGCTTTTTCTTACTGCACGTGAAATTGAAAGAAAGAAAGGAGACCTCGCATTCACGTAGGTGCCAGCGCCAGGAGAGAGAAAGACGGAGGAGTGGATTATTGACAGAAGAAGTTGATTCGATTTCTTGAGAAAGACAGAAGTAGGACAGCTCTCTCTCTTTCTCTCTCTCACTCTACCGTTCGTTGGTCAAGAGAAATATGTTTCACGTCTGCAAATGGAAATTATTTATCGTTGTATCGTCTTTTCTTTTTTTCCTATGTTGTAAAACTGCACTCGACTCCTTTCACATTCTTTTGATGGCAATTTCGCCTACATGCGATACTAGTTGGTTCACTTAAAACCACTTGTAAGTATATCTATATTCAGTTTTACTTAAAACTAATTTATAAAACTTTTAACTTAGACGATGAAAAGGACAGACAAGGAGAAACGTATCATTAGCATCGAATTTATTTTATTCCAGATAATATTAAAAATTTTATTAAAAAATCTATTATTGTAATAATAAAATAATATAATATAATATAATAATTTCGTTAAGAAATGTACTTATGATATTTTTTAACAACACTGGGCTCAAATCGAAAGGGGTGAATTGAGTTTACAACTAAATGTAATAATAAGAGTAATCAAAATAATAATTGAATAATAATAAATGCGGAAATTAAAAAGATAGGAATAAAAAAGATTAAGTCCGGATATAACGTGAAATTCGGATCGCTCTCTAGTCTCCACGGACACACAATGACTCTAACTGAGGACTTTATTAATTTTTCAATCCAAACTCTAAGAACTACACAAATACAAACTTGATTACACAAGTTTTACACTTACAACTCTCAATACAAATCATAAACTTAACTCTCAATACTTGCAACTAATAGCTCACAAACACTATACTTCAAATCTTTCTAAATATTAACAATTTATGGTACAAGAGACAATGAGAATTTTAGACAACAATAATTTAAGAGAATGTTGAAATATTGCAGCAAAAGATCAGTTATCTACTGTCCTTAATTGGGTTATTCAGCATTTATATTATCCTATTTGTTTCTTTTCGTTACAATGCATTTAATACTCCAACGACTAGTTGAATCTAAATTACCAGTATGCCAGTACTTTGAATTATCGGCAAGTTGGTAAAAATTACTTTACCGACGAGTGAACTGACAAGCCGGTTCTTTCAGGTTAATGAGCTTTTCTTTATGGTTTCCAAGGCTTTATACTATCAACCTAATTCTTCCATGAACCGTTAGCCTGGTTTTTCTTTGAATAAGCCAAATATCATTTAAAAATTCTTTTAACTCACAACAAATAAATACTCTTTGCAATATAACTTTAAGATCATTTAATTACTACTTCAAAAGATTAAATTTCTTGTAAAGATAATTGATATATTTAATCATTAAGTAAGTTAATTAAATTTATTCAATTATCTCAAAATAATCAAATAATACTTAGTTTAATTATCCACTTGTTTTTGTTCTCTTAAAAAACAATATGTTTAGATATACACCTTTTGTTTGTTCTCATCAAAATCAAATAATGAACTCTAGGTTCAATAATGTCTCCCTTTTTTTATGAGGACAAAAATCTTATACTTTAAATGCTCCCCCTCAATCTAATACTCCCCACAATTTAATACTTGTAAACCCCAAAACTAGCAATCCGAGGTTTCCATCAGTTGAAAATCCCGATCGAGCTTAAATTATAAAGTAAAGCTCGAAATATTAGTAAATTGATCCCGTAATTTTGAATTTAAGAAAATAAGTAATAAAATAGGAGACTATAAAATTTTCAAATTTTCAAATTTATGTATATACTTCGTTATTTATCGAAAATGCGTAAAATACATTCTGATACTTAACAAATCACTAGAGATAAATTATATGTATACTAAAAATTATAAAATAACCTAAATAATATTTAGGAATATTTATTTGTACTATATATGAATTTACATGTAGGTATAAATACGCGTAATTACTTAAAATACGCGAAATGTGCTAAAATAACACTAAATACTTAAAGAAAATTCATAATTAATTAAAAAAATCAAGAAAAATCAGGAAAAATCAAGAATGATCCAAATCAGGTCATGGCAGGTCAGAATCCACAAAATAAAAATTAACCAATTAAAATTAGACAACACAAAATCCAAAAATCAAAGAAATTGGGCAAAGTCATGTCTAATTAATGCACAATAATTACACTAACGCTCTATAAATAGCAAGAAAATTTCAGAAGCTCATTTGGACAATTAGAAATCAGAGAAAATTAGGGAGAGGAGAAAATTGAGAGAAAAACCAAAGAAAAAAAAAAAGAAAAGGAAAACTGTACAGTTAGGGCCACAAAGGAGAACCCAAACCCGACGGGCAGTTGGGAGTGGACGGCCACCACCACCATACGGTGGTGGCAGCACCCAGGCCGGCCGACAAGGCCACGGCGGTTGGCGATGGCCGGAGCCACCCAGATTGGTGAGTCCGATTTCTAGCCCGATTCTTGTGTAATTTTGTAAAAATAGTAAATAGCTTTAAAAAATTATGAAACTTGTTATTCTGAGGTTCTATTGTATGTAGATTTAGGAAAAAATAGTGATTTAGTTTAATCACGTCTAAAAATATAGGATTTTTAAGAAATCATGCAAAACTGAGCATAATTAAAACGGAAAATAAATAGGCTTAGGAGTATAGTTTGGAGCTCAATTTGTTTCCATGGGATGCTCATATGATATAGAACAGTGCTATGAAGCCATTTTTTTAAAATTAATTTTCAAAATTTTTAAGTTAATTTTTAGCCCTAAAATGATGGAAAAATTAGGTAATTTGGGGTTAATTAGGTGATTAAGATATTAATTACTGATTTAGATAGTAATTAGATGTTTAGGGATGTTAATCTCTAATGTAGAACCCTAATCCTAACCTTTGAAGTATTAAGTATGGTTAATTTAGGAAATTAGGTAATTAATATAAGAAATTCGTAATATGTGAAATTGTAAATTAATAAATCTAAAAAAATTAGGGTTATTTAGATAATATTAGAGTAAAAATCAGAATAATATTAAATCTGAATTAAGATTGAATTTTAGGTAATTATATAAAAAAGTAAGATTTTCTCACATCGGGGATAAATCCGATACCCTAATTAGGACTAGCATGTACCAAATAGCTTAGAATACTAAATTAAGACCCAATAGGATATATAAATACTCAAGCTTAATGTGATTAATTTCACATTAGGATTCAAGCATATTTAGGACTTAAAAATCAAACTCGAACCTAATTTAAAAAAATTGATGCGGAAATCGAACCCGAACCTAACCCTAAACCTAGAATACTTGTAAAAGACTTAAGACCTAGATAATTACGTATATTAAACCCTAAACAAAACATAACAATAAGCGTTATAGGATAAAATGAACCTATAATAGTTATATGAAAAACTGAAACCACGTTTGTGTTATAGGGAGGATTGGCGATGGCCTGAGCAAATTGGACCTCGAGTGAGTAAGTGAGCAAGGAGTTGAGGTAAGTTGGGATTAATACAATGCTGTATTTTGGGAGGCTTGAGATTATGCTTGGTTGTGCTTGTTAGATAGTTGGATGTGTGCATGTACTTGATTATGGGTGACGCTATGATTCTGTTTGTTACTCTGGCATGTATTGTATGAATTGTATGAAATGATTGATCACCATAAACTAGACTTAATCAAATATATGACCAGTAATCATAATAGGACATGCATGGCAACCCATTAGGGGAACTAGAACTCTCCGGCCAAATACCGACCCCTTCGAAAGGGATAGCGCAGGATTGCAATTGGTCCCTTCTTCATCCTTAACCGAACCAAGTGACAGGAGAGGAGGTCGCGGCGAAGGTAAAGTCAGTGGTTCGAAGGTAGTTGCTGGAGGAGCGAGGTCTCCATTGCACAAGCGTGGGTTTAGTCGTGAGCTATTGCATTAATGGAAACTCCTCAACCCGGATTAGAGCAGGCGCAATTTCTCTAATCTCAGGACGGGCAGGACAACGTCATGTGATGGCATTTGCTTGTACATGCATTACACTTAATAAGTTGATTAAAAACCCTGTTGTGTTTATGGTATAGTTTTAAGTCCCCCATCCTAACTTACTGAGCTGTAGTTGCTTACATCCCTATAGACGTCGTGCAGGTGCTGGCTAAGAAGCGGCAAACAACTACTCTGAAGCTAACAGCTGCTGGATCTTGGGGAGTGAGGAAAAACATTTGAAGAGCAGACATATATTTTTAAGGTTTAAGCTATTATCGTTGAAAACGCTAATTGTAATAATTGAATTATATTATATATATATTTATATTTCCTCACTTTCTTAAGTAATAAATTATAAACTATTTACTTCAAAGCGGGTTAGTCGTAAACGCCTTGTGTAAATCAAGTCTAAGATAGCAGTTGTAAGGCCAACTTCTATCTTAGGATGGTTTACACGGCGGGGTTGTTACGACTCTACCTCTTCGGGGCGTGACAATACTCCCCTTTAATTTAACATTCGATTTCAAGATATTTGACAATTGAATAATATCAAGTGAATGCTTGTAAAATAAGAGTACATTGATGTGCTAAGGAACTAAATCTTACTTCTTAATAACTTCACATAAAAAATATATCAAACTTTCAAAAAATCAAGATATGCCAAAGTTATAGGATCGATATCATCTTTTGAGTAATTATTATCAATTCAATGTAATACACGTTTTGACATTCTAACAACTTGAATATTTCTTACCCTTTAGCCTCATCAAAAAGAGAAGGATCCAGGCGGTGAAGAGGGAAGAGGATTCAAGTTGAAATTTTGACATAATCCCAGCTTAAACCTTAGGATATGCTCCCTACAAAAGTGAAATCAAAGAAGCTAAAAACCATGCCAAATAAATTCTCCAAAATGAATTCATCAAAATCAACTTATACTACATCAAATGTTCAAAAATGTGAGCTAACTATGGGGAGTCTAATAACTCCATGAGATAAATGAACTATAAATGGTAAATAATATAGATATCCAATATAAGCAATAAAAGTCAAGATAAGGGCTAAGGCAAGATAATAGAAAATAATGATAGTAGTTGCTAATGGCTAAATTCATAACATGAGAAAAACATAGTGAAGAGTATATATAAAATAGATTAGAAGTTAACAATTCATGCAACTTGTAGGTCATCATCTTTAAGCTAGAGGAGGAATGAGGCAAGATGGGTAATGATAGTTCATATAGAAGTTGCTATAGTTCATCAAGGTGGCATCTTAGTGGTAGATAGGGGGTTAGTAGAGAGAGAAAGTTGTGTAAAGGAGAAGAGGAGAGTGTGATTTGAATAAGTGAAGGGATTAATGAGAGATTGTGTAGATTTGGAGATGATTGATGAAAAAAAATTATGATTTTGAGAGTTTGGAGATGGAAGATTGAAGAGAGAGAAGGATTATAGGGTTTGAGGGAAGAGAAAGAAGGGTTTTAGGAAGAAGATGGAAAGAAAGTGAAAGGAATAGCATTATTTGTAGCTGGAAATAGAGTTACCGGTAAGCTGGTAGCATGAGGAGCTAATATACTAATTCTAGGAACAAAATTGTTGCAAATTTGTTATAGAAAATAGTATACTGGCTTACCGATGGTTAGGGGTATCGGCTTGCTAATTCTTAGAATAGAACTAAAAAAATTTGCTTATATAGAGGAGTATACCGGCTTGTCGATACATAAGTGAACCGACTTACCAGTTATAAGAACAGAACCGAATATAAATAAAAAACTAGAGTAGTATATCGGCTTACCAGTACTTAGGTGAACCGGCTTGCCAATTGTCTGTAAAATTGCAAAAAAACAGTAAGATCTTTTGATTAAGCAAGTTTGCCAATCCAAATTGATTTCTAGAAATTCAAGCAACATCCTAACACTTCAAATAAGTTTATTTAAGTTCGTTAAGGCTTGAAAAACTCAATTTTTAACGAGGGAGACAAGATCTATCCGAATCAAATCCATAGATCCAAGAAATTCATGATAAAGTGAAAATGTACATGGAAGAGCAAAATATGTGTATAAGTATTGAGTTTTTGCATATCAACACTTTAAATAAAATTCAAATACATGTTTGAGCATAGTAGTCACAAATTATAGCTTTAAGTCTCTACAAATTACAAAATCACTACTTAAGTTCCTTAACTTATGCAAGTGGCTAGAGACCAAGTAGAGATCCTTTCTCAATATTCAAGATGAGTTCATCCTTCAAACATGGTAAAAGATGTTAAGAGACATAAAAGACTCATGATAAAGCCAAGCAACATTCATATAGGTATAAATAGTCATGAAATTTCCACAATGCACTTGAAATCTAAAAAGAGTCTCGAAAGGTCAAATATGCACAAAATTCAAATCAAACTAATTTGACCACTCGAACATCCTTCAGGGATGAAAGTAAACACATGAGACCTGGTTTTTGAGCACGAAAACCAATGCATAATTCATTTGTACATGTATCAACTTAGTTGTTTATGAATGACTTCAAGTGTGCCCAAATCATGCAAAACGCTATGTTTTATGCATGAAATCTATATGAGCATGTTTCTCAGGTCCACTTAAGTGTGAAAAGCCGGTATATCAACAACATTAGTAAGATTTAACAAGAATTAAGTCATTAGTTGCTAAAAAGTTCACTACTAAGCCATGCAAATGTATAAATGACTAATTTTGAGCAATGAGGGTTAGTTATCACAAATCAATATTTCAAGTAAGTTCCATCATCATATTCAAGCATGTTGAAGGAAAATAGTTCGAGAAGGATTTGGAAGTCCTAAAATCACCACTTGAAATCATCAAAATCAACCATTAAATACAAATTGAGCTTAATGTCATACATACATACTAAATCATGTTCATGATAATTTAGCATTCTAAACAAGTTTCAATGGTGTCTATAGATACAAAGGTAGCATGATTAAGACATATAGCATGCAAATAGATTAAAAGATCACATGACTTTACAAACAACAATAAGAGCCTAATTTGAGTCTAAAAAGGTCAAATTTGCACAAAGACAAAAATAAGCCAACTTAATCATTCAACCACAATCTATGGACGAAATTAAACATGCAGGAATTGGATTTGAATATGGAAATCGAAATATTGCAAAATTGTGCGCACATGATTCTAAGTATTCATGAGAAACTTTAAATGTACATAAAAAGTATGTATTTGCAACTATCCATTCTAAACAAGATTTATATGTGCATTATGACATAATGAGAGTTTAAGTATAGCTTGTAAAGTTCGTAATTGCAAAAACACTAGTTCAATCCCTAAATACTTATTTGAGCTCAAATATTGTTGAGGATATATCAATTATGCATAGCTTCATAATCAAATCAAGCTAACCATTCAACCATAAAATATTAGCACATTTAAACATTTGAGAGCTAACATTTGACATTAAAATCAAGAGATGGTAGATATGTGCAGAAGAAAACCTTAAGCAAATGTAGAGAACTTTAAGTGTACAAAAAATATGTTAGTTATTGTATAGAGACTACTTAAATGAATTTCTTGAATCAAATACCATGTTAAAGGCACTTTGTATTTTCTTTGAGCATTCTCCACTCAAGTTTCTTATGTTGCTCCCACTTAAAGTTCCTATAAGAACATATGATTGCTTCTTTGACACCCATGTGAGTTTAGGTCCTTTGTAGTTAGTTGCAATAATATATCCTTGTCCTTTTGGAACCCAAGCCATTTTACCTTTATGATTCAAGTTGGTATTACGACGTATTGCATACATATATGCAATATGGCCATATCTACCACAATAGTTACAAGTCTTAGTTGTTACTTTTAGAAAGTGACTTTTGTAAGACTTGTAAATACATTTCCTATTATAGCCAATTCCAGTTTTGTTCAATCCTTGCCTTTGAGGGTCAAGGAGCTTATCTAAATTTTTTTCTCCATTCACGAACTTCGCTATAGTTTGTTTTGAATCATTTAGACTAGATTTCAAGATAGTGTTTTCAATTTGAAGCTCTCTTAGCCTATCAACCATATTATCCTCATTTTTCATTCTATCAACTTTTGTTTCAAGAGAGTTGCACTTTTTTTTCAATTGATCATTTTCCTTAACCAACTTCTCATTCCTAAGATTTAAGGCTTCATTATTTCTATTTGAATTATCAACTTCTAATCTTAAATGCTCATGATCTTCCTTTAAACTTTCTTTGACATCATTCTCTTTATTATATTCATTTCTAAATAAATCAAATTCACTTCCTATTTCAATCATCATTTTGTTCTTCTTTTGAGCCTTAATAAATTCCTTAAATAACTCATCATACATATTTTTTAGCTCATCAAATAAAGAATCACTAGAAGTAAAACATACCTCATTGTCCATTGTCATAAAGCACATTTCTCCTTCTAAGTCACTTAAATCACTCCAAGTTGTCATTATAGCCTTTTTCCTTGCTCCTTTCTCGGCCTTCTTAAGATCCAGGCAATATTATTGAATGTGACCCGATTTTAAGCAATTATAGCACTTGATTACATCCTTCTTCTCCTTCCTTGACTTAGATATGTTTTCATCCTTATCTTTTGCCAATTTTCTATTAAACTTCATAAATTTCTTAAAATTTCTCGTGATCATTGCCACATCATCATCATCATCATCATCACTTTCATCACTATTTGAGCTCTCTTTGGTTGCTTTTAAAGCAATTATTTTCTTCTTGGATTCCTTTTCTTGCTTTTTAACCATCTCATAAGTTTTAAAAGTTCCAAGATGTTGCTCTTTTGGCATTGTATTAAGATCATGAGCTTCCTCAATCACGATTTTCTTGGCTTCCCAATCTCTTAGCAAAAACCTAAAAATTTTAGAATTTATTTCATAGTTAGTAAATGTCTTTCCAAGTACATTCAAAGGATTGATAATATTGATGAATCTATTATATATCTCATCAATAGTTTTATTTGAATTCGTTCTAAAGTTTTCAAATTGTCCACATAATAAGCTTATCTTTGTATCCCTTACCCGACTAGTTCCTTCATGTGTACCTTTTAATTCTTCCTATATTTCCTTAGCACTTTTACATGTACAAACTCTATTAAAGTCATTTTTATTAATGGCACAATGCAAGATCTTCATAACTATTTCATTTAAGTCTAACAACTTCTAATCATTATCGGTATAATTATCTTCTTCCTTTCCTTCTATCCTGAATGGTCCTTTATTTATTACTTGCCATAATAGTCTATTTTATGCTTTTAAGAATATACTTATTTTACATTTTCAATAAGGATAATTATTCCCAGTTAAGAGTGATGGTCTATTTATAGCTTGCCCTTCCATAAAGCCTAGTGTATTAAATGCCATGACTTTTTCTCTAATGTGCGGTTAAGCAAGTGATTAGAGACTAGCTCTGATACCAATTAAAAAACATTAGGCTAAACTCAAGAAGGGGGTTAAATTGAGTTTACGAACAAATTGCAATTCTTTTACAATTTAAACACCTAAATGAAATAATAAGAGTAATTAAAGTAACAATAGAATAATAATAAGTACGGAAATTAAAAGAGATACAGATAAAGAAGATGAAGCTCAGATATAACATGGAGTTCAGATAGTTTCCACGGATACACAATACCTCCAACCGAGGACTTCACACCATTTTATTGATTTCTCAATCTAAGCTTCAAGAGCTACACAAATATAAACTTGATTACACAAGTTTCACACTCACAACTCTCAACACAAATCATAATCTCAACTCACAGTACAAAAACTCAATCTCAAGAATTATTGGTGTAGTGCTTTTAACTCTTAATACTTGCAACTAATAGCCCACAAGCACTACACTTCAAATTTATCTAAATATTGACAATTTATAATACAAGAGACAATAAGAATTTTTGATAATAAGAATACAAGAAAATATTAAAATATTGCAACAAAAGATCAGTTCTCTACTGTCCTTGGTCAGGTTGTTGAACATTTATATTATCTCATTCATTTCTTTCCTTTATAATGCATTCAATACTCCAACGACTAGTTGAATCTGACTCACCGGCATGCTGGTACTTTAAATTACCGGCATGCCAGTAAAAATTACTCTACCGATGAGTGAACTAACAAGCCGGTTCTTCTAAGTCAATGAGTTTTTCTCTCCGATTCTTCCTTATACCGTCAACCCAATAAGCCAAATATCACTTGAAAATTCTTTTAACTCACAACAAACAAATACTCTTTGCAATATAACTTCAAAATCATTTGATCACCATTTTAAAAGATTAAATTTCCTGTAAAGATAATTGATATATTTAATCATTAAGCAAGTTAATTGAACTTATTTAATTATTTCAAAGTAATCAAATAATATTTAGTTTAATCATGTACTTATTTTTGTTCTCTTCAAAAACAATATATTTAGATATATATTTTTTATTTTGTTCCCATCAAAATCAAATAATGATCCTTAGATTCAATAATTTTCTAATATTCACTAGAAGAAAATTTTAAACTTAATTATGAAATAATTACAAATGTTAGTATACTCTGAAAAAAAAATCAAGAGAATAAATTTTTCAACTTTTTATAGTATATATATATATATATTAATTGAAAATTAACTATCAAATATTTGGAAATATGTAAACTTATATAAATTTTATTATCCAAAAACTATATAACTAAAAGTTATATTTAAAAAAATTTCAAGTATCATGAAAAGAAAGACACAATAATAACTTAAAGTTAGTATTATATAATTTTTAATTAATTACTTTGTAAGATTGTTTAATAAATAAGTCTATGAGAAAATGTTTCTTTTTCAATGCAAACATTGAAGAATCAGCTATTAATTATGCCAATTAATTTTGATAATATTAATTTGGAAAGAAATAATTAGCAATATATCAAATAATATCACTGTTATTATTTATGAGTATTTTGTATAGTAAAACTAAAAAAATTTATAGTATTGACTATATAATCATTACTTAGGGAGATTATTGAAACATCATCCTCTATTTTGATGAGATTCCTCCATCTCATCATTCATCTTTATTGTTTTTAAATTTAAATGGTTGAATTTACAGTTTATTTAAGAATTAGATAAATGACTATATAATATCTTTTGTGGTAATATTTCTTTTAAAAAAAATTAGTTAAAATATATACATATTTAACTTTTATTATTATAATTTTATAAATTGTATATGTAAGTAGATTCAAAATTTATATTATATGCTAATTTTACAAACAAAATTAGTTGTTAATAGATATTTAAAAATTTTAAATGGTATGAATATTAACTTTATGAACTCTTATATAATATTAATACTTATTATTAAATGAACATTATACTTTTGATATAAGAAGACATCATAATATACAAATACATTTTTATAAATATGAGTTAATTTCTAAGTCAACCGAGGTTTCATCGTTTTAAAAGTTTCTAATCCGAAATCTACTATTTAAACTCACCTTTTCAATCAATGTGAGGCGACATAATCATTTTTGGCAGAAGCGCGTGGCCAAGGTCTTCCTCTAATTATTTGCCTTATCAGTGGAACAACGGACAGTATATAAAATTAAAAAGTTATTCTTTTGTTTCACAATTCACATTGAGAAGCCCAGTGTTTTCCCTTTTAATAGATTAAGGATGTAATAGTTTATCGTATATTGTAATTTAACCGATCAGAGAGCATTTTCAATATGTTAAGATATATTGTGGAAGTGATTAAACATTTATCGACCAAGATTCTAAGATCTTAATGCCAATATCAACACTAGAATCCATCCTTATTTATCATTGATAATGTGTTCAAATATTTTTCTTGAAAGCTAGATAATCCTATTAGTAAATTAATGGGGAAGTACAAATTTACTTTTTAACATTTGACTGTATTGAGTTTTTTGACCCTTTTTTCTTCTTTTATTTGAGGTATTAATAGTTACAAATTTTTCTATTCTAGTTTTTTCAATTGCTCCGTTAAAAATTCGCACATGCTCAATCCTTATTTATTTATAGTAGTTAATTTGACAAAATGTTGTCATTAACAATGCTTAATTACATTATATAATAACTAAACATTAAATATAAAACTAAAAAAATTAAAAAAAAAAAGGTAGATCAAAGAGCCGACAACCACTTAGAGACAATCATGCATCACTCCCCAATATATGGTTGGTTGGCCACGGCCATAGGCTCCCGGACTATTAAAAAAAAAATATATATATATATAGTAGATAGTGTAAAATTAAAGGCAGTCTGATTGACCGAAGGTGATGCATTAAAATAAAGGTAAGTATAAATACACGATCATAGTTAAGTCATACTTACTAAAAATTTTGTATGAATTTCTTTTTCCTTTTCGTTTTCTGTTTTTAAGGTTAGTTGGGTGCTATTTATAGGATTAACCATTAGCAAAGTTAGGCGACTATCCACTAATAGGTGGGTTGCTCCATGATCAACTACAACAGCAATGGCAATATATATTTATATATCTATCTTTTTTTTTTCTTTTTCTTTTTTTGTAATGTTCTTGTTATGTGACTTAGTTAAATATATTTTTGAACCAATCAAAAGTTACCATAAATCAACTTTTTATGGAAGTTTCAGGGAATTTAATAAAATAAGTCAAAGAAAAAAATTATACAAAATCTTGCAAACTGCTGGAAGTTAATGGATGATAAAATTTGATAACTATATTTCTTTTCCCTAAATTGAATAACATATATCATTTTAAAATAATTATCGAGACAAGTTGATTATAATGTAAAAGTATACCCATGTAATGGAGCTATTTCTTTCTCCTTCTCAATTACTCTACCAAACTCTACTGTATTTTATTGAAAAGAACCAAAAATAAGTCAAGTCGGGCTATTCATATTATAGTTAAGTAAGTTTAAGAGAAGAGTTATAACCGAGGTAGGTTTAAAAAAGGTCTTATGAAACTTGAACATATCATTATAAGGTCTAGTATTTTTCTTAGAGATGCAATTGGGGTAGAATAAAGACAAGCCTTATGGAATCTTAACCCATCTTTATAAAGTTTGACATTTCTCAAACCTTAAAATAACCCTATTAGGTTTTTTTTTTTTGTTTTTTATTCCTAAGACTTGTCTTTATAATGTTAAAGACCTAATAGGGTTGAGTATTTATAGGGTTCACTTAGGCAACTCTATAAGAGCAAGTTTCCATGGGGTTCAAACAAAATAAAGGAAAGAATCGAGCAAAATAACAGTAAGGTAGGATTATGGTTACACTTACTAATTTACACTTAAATGAAATTTGAAAATCAAATATCTATAATATTAAAGCTAAAAACACCGTTTTGGTATCTTTAACATTTTAGTATTCCATTTTATTTGAGTTTTACCAAACAACCCTTGTATGCTTAAATTTATTAATAAATCATCGATGTATTAAGGTTATTATAGTAAAAAACTTATATACCGAAAATAGTAACTAACCTATAAATCCTAAAAAAAAAAATAACATATAAACTAAAAATCTTCCATCAAAATGATAACTTCCACTTGTAACTCCAGTATCCATAAATCCTAACAATTTTTTAATTAAATTTCTAATTATTGCAATATCCATAAGTCCTAATACTTCATGAGTAATTTTTTTTTCTTCAAACTTTAATACAAGAAGCCAAGGCTATTATAGCTTAATAATATTACCACTACTTCCCTATTAAGATAGATTAGGGTTCGAATCATTCCCCTCTCATAACTATAAAAAATAAATAAATAAATAAACACCTTTAGCACAAGAAAAAACTATATATGTATTTCACATAAGAAAAACTGTATATTTATTTCACAAATTATCAACATAAAAAGTAATTAATAATTAAATTATTTTATTATTTGTTTAGTGATATATTCAATTGTGCTTATTTCATAAATGTTTTATTCAATTTTAAAATTTTAGCAAAAGAAAAAATATTAATAGTTTTCTCATTTATTCAATGATATCCCACTAAAATAAATTAGGGAAAATTAACAATTTCGAATAGACTCTAGTTTTGATACCAAAACTTACATGATCTTTAAAATGAACTATTTTAATCTTAAAATTAATTTTGATTAACAAGCTAATTGAGTGATTTGATGACGAAAGGCTCTTTTTAGAATTTTTCTACAATATGTTTTATGACCATTTTGATGTATTAGTCTTTCTATTGTATTTTGAATATTAGATTGTTCACTAGGTGTTAGATTTGGATTTATAACTATTTTTCTTACATAATCAATTTCGTAGTAAAGAAAATTAATTTGTTTGTTTACTATATTAATAAGAGCTTTATTTCAAATAATGAAGTCTTTTAAGTTTTTCATTATAAAACATATTGAGAAATTTGAAAAAAGACAAAGCTTCATACAACTTTGTATATATAAATAAAATATTGCAATAAAAGAACTTATAATAGAATAAGAGAATCTTCAAGTAAATTTTGAACAAGCTGGAAGTAACTATAGAAATATTGAATAAACTAAAGAAGTTATACAAGAAAAGAAAAAAAGTAGTAGAAGTAATGCTGCTAGATGAGGAAGGTAAATAAGGAGATTATTGTCTAGTGTTTGCGTAAGGAAGAGTGTAACAACATGTGTCTTGCTTCCTCCATAACTCTTTCATTTATAATTGAATCCTTCTTTGAACAAACCTATAGAATATCCATCGTAAAGATTTTTACTTTGTGATAAAGCTGAGGAAAATCGATTTTGAAGATTTATTTTCATAATAAAAGTTGAAGGAATCTTTATTAAATAAAGCTCCAATTGACTTTTAATAAAATTGTTTGAGTAGAGGAATCTTCAATGTAAATTTTTTGTCTTGATGTGTTGGTGCTTTTCCTTCTTTTCAAAAAGTTACTTCTTAAAAAGCTAACTTGCTTGAAAAATAATTTTGAACAACCTTAATTTTTCTATATGACTTTCATTGAACAGAAAATTTTATTGATTGAGTACAATCACACTTTAGGCTTTCTACTTCACGTTATTGAACAAATGAAATATTGAACAATCACTCATACTAAAATTCATATTGAGAAGTGTTGATTCTGTGACAATCATCCTTATTTTTATTAAGGTTATTGCTATTTAAATTAGCTTCTTTTTCAGACAACTTAAAACCTAATTCAATTATTTTTCTCTTACGTTCAATGATATCTAAGATTCCTGTTAGGTCTGCCTAAAACTTACTCTTGTCTTTCAAAAATTCATCGTTTTGAACAATATTCTTCTTTGATTGATCTATATATGCTTAAATTGTTATGGTGTTTACCATTAATACATTAAATTTTTCTCACTACTTAACATGGAAAATTCTTTTGATAGATGGTTGTCCATGAGGACCTTGTTCTTTGGTATAGGTTCATGTCATGATACATTCAAGATTAAATCTTGCCGTAAATAATAAGAATTTGAAGAAAAGTAATTAATAATAATATTTGCAGAATATTTAAAATCCTTGTTGAATTTTTGTTGGTAATATTTTTTTTTTACCAAACCAAAGTAATTAAATCAATTTGCAAACCATATTAGGAATTCACTTTGAGTAAATTTGAATTGAATAAACCAAGAATATGAATAATTTTTTTACAAAGAATACATTTTCTCATTCTTTTATATAATCATAGTATTCATATGCTAGTGGAATAAAAGGTTGAGAAAACACTTTAGCCGTCTTAAGCTGTTAATTCTATTGCTTGAGCATTATAACTCCTTTGATTTTACATTTGGAATAAGTGACTTCTCTGCCTTTTCCTTGATGAGTTAATTCTATACCATATGTATCTACAAAAATAAACATATAGAAGACACGGTTTTTTCTTGGATAACTAGGATGTAAATGATAATCTTTTAAAAAATTATCTTTCGACCATTTCAAATAAGGTTTTTTCTCTAAAGCTTTTGGAGATTTCACTCTCTACATGAAATATTTCTTAAGAAAATCTCTTTTGAAAATAATATTTAACTT
Source organism: Lumnitzera racemosa (assembly GCA_024138005.1). Lineage (NCBI taxonomy): Eukaryota > Viridiplantae > Streptophyta > Magnoliopsida > Myrtales > Combretaceae > Lumnitzera > Lumnitzera racemosa. The sequence goes on along the minus strand of JAMXBC010000006.1, from coordinate 37,542,973 downwards.
GAACATGAGGTAGTTAGGATTAAGTACTTAAAAATAGTTTTGATCTTGAATTGGAAAATTGACCACGAATGTAGAGGGGGGCTTCTTGTTACACTTAAATAAGTTTTTGGAATAAGAGCTAGGGTTGTTGATTTTGATGATGTTGATGGACAAAACTTAACGACATAATCAACTTTATTTTTTTGTTTCAATATTTTTCCTTGAACAAATTCTCCTAAAAGGAAATCAAAAAGAGAGTTAGATTCTCCTTTAATAAATTTAATTTCGAAATTAAAAACATATAAAATAGCTAGCTATCTAGCAAAAATTTGCTTTGAAATAAGATTTTTAACATCTTTGAATAAAATTTCTTTAGTTGATTTATAAGCTATTCGAATAAAAAATTTCTTTCCAAAAATATAATTTTGAAATTTTGAAACACATAAAACTATTGATAAAACTTCTTTATCAACTATTAAATAATTAATTTGAGTGTTTTACCATATTTTCGAATAACACCTTACTACTTGTTCTTAATTATTGAGTAATTATTACTATTTCAACTATGAATTTGGCATTATGATTAATTATTCAAAGACAAGGTAAATTTTGGACTTTTTGTTTAATTTCTAGAATAATTTTAGTCATCCCATTACTCAAAGGAAGAGGATTCTTTGTTAATCTATAGAATAAGGGTTTGCACTTGGGTTTTCAATAAAATCTAAGATATAATTAAGATATCACAAGAATCTTTGCAATTGCTTTTTATTTTTAATTTGATTAGGAAAATTTTGAGTAAAATCTATATATCTATCTATAAGTTTGATTATTCCTTAATGAATATCATGGCCTATAATGATTCTAGTTTGACATAATTTCATCTTTTTCTTATAAACTACTAAACCATATTTTTTTATTATATTGAAAAATGTATTTATATTTTAAAACGTTGGTCTATATTTTTTGAAATAACTAAAACATCATCTATATAGACCATTGGAAAACTTAAGTATGGTGTAAAGATTTTATTTATAATATTTTGAAATTCAGAATAAGCATTCTTGAGGCCGAATGACATTACATTTTGTTAGATATCTTTTATATATTTTGATGATAATAAAATAGTTAAATGCTAATGAATCTTTAAGAATATAGGCTTATAGAAGTTCTTTCAGAAAGTTTAATTTTACAAAACTAAGCTGTATTCAGAAGCTTTAAATTGATTAAATATAGATTAGTCTGAAAATTTTCAAAAAGTATTTCAGAGGCTTTTATAAGAAGAATTGGTATAACACTTCAAAAATAAATGGCTGATATTCTTCAGAAGCTTATTCAAAAAGTAAGTTTGGAAGAACGACATTGAAAATAAATTTAGATCAGATTTGAATTGATCAACTCCTATCTCTACTAGATTGGGTGTATTAGAAAAATACACTTAATCCCGTTTTACTCAAGATGAAATTAAGATGAATTATCTTTGAGCTAATTAATTTTTGAAAATCAAGATATGCATAAGTATGGATAAGGATAAGGTTGAATCGGATTTTATGGAAATTCAAATCTTGAATATGAGTTTTATCTAGAAATTTTGATAAGGAGAGATGATTTTGAAATTTAAATGATCGAGATCTACTCTAAAAATATTCAAGGAGTTATCTTGAATAACTAACAATTGGATTTCTATATAAAAAAAATAAGATTCAAAACGTTAAAGAACTACTTTGGAAAAATCTCTCGCAAAAACAAAGAAAAATTGAGATCAGATTATACCTTCTAAAGAGTCACAGAAAGTTCTTCAGATACTTCTTCAAATAATTGTATCAAAGCAAATTATTCAACATTCATCATTTCTCTCTTGAGCGAAATTATTTGAGATTTATACTTTTATTCTCATTTATAATATGTAATTCTTATTTGTTGTTTGAGTGTTGAGAAAAGTACATTTATACTCTGTATATCTATATTAACTTAGTTTGTAAAAAGGCTAGATAAGTAGAGTAGAGTGTTGTAAAGTCCATGTATAACAAGTATTTGTAATTTCTGTGATTTGATTTAGTGGATCAAGTGGAACGGCACCGATGAAGTAAACCAGGTTCCCAACAGTGGAGTTGGAAGAGAACAATAGGTGGAAGGTCAAAACTCTATAAAATCTCTACCTGATATTCTCTTTCCTTACACTCTTTTAATTTACTTTATTATATGTTACGTATTGAATTATTAAAATATCATTGTTTACCAAATTAAGTTATTAAGAAGGGTAATTTTTCTTATATCGAAAACATTTTAAAAAATTCAAAGATATCAATTCATGCACCCTTCCCCCCTTCCAATGGAACTAACTTTCCTTATTGGAAAGTCAAGATTGAGACTTACGTGAAGGTATCAAATTATCAGGTTTAGCAAATCATTTCTATAGGAAATCTCAAAGTTCCAACTTTTATCACAACAAATGATGATATCACCAAAGTCAAACTCAATTTAAAAGCTAAGAATCTTTTGTTAAGTATTACTGCACGTTCTAAAGTTTATCTAATTGCTTCTTATGCTACAGCTAGAGATATTTAGGATACTTTGGTGCAAACTTATAAAGGTACAGAAACCATCAAGTTTTCCTTAGTGAAGAAAGAGTCTTTTAGTAGATTCATTGCTATAATTGATGAATTGTTTTCTCTTGGCAAAATTATTATTAATGTAGATCTAGTATGTAAGATGTTAAGGATTCTTTCTAAAATTTGGAATGCAAAGAAAATAACCATAGAAGAAGCTTGTAATCTAAAGATATTGACACTAAGTCAATTACGCGGCAAGCTCATGGCATATGAAACTGATTTTCTCAAATTTGAAAGTACTTCAGAAGATTTAAGGAAGAGGACTATAGCCTTCAAAGCCAAAGAAACGGATACTAATTCAAAAGGAGAAGATTCATCTAAATAAGAAGATGAGGACGTAACACTTCTAGCTAGAAAGTTCAACAAATGACTCAAGAAAAAAGGTAAGAAAACGTTTACGAAAAGATTTATCACTAAAAATTGGTCTATTGATGTAGGAAAGGTAATCAAAGAAAAAGAAGAGAAACAGTTCAAAAAGGAGATTATTTGCTATGAATGCAAGAAGGTTGGGAATATCAAATATGAATACCTCTTATTAATCAAGAAAATGGAGAAATTCAAGAAGAAATGCAAATATTTGATGGCAACATAGAGTAACATGGAAGATTCAGAAATTGAATCAGAAGGTTCACAAGAATGTGAGGAAGCTAATCTATGTCTTATGACACTTTCTGAGGTGTAGACAGCTCATTTTTGCAATTTTTTATTTTCATTTTATTTTAGTTGAGCTAGGTTAAAAAAATAAACAAAATAATAAAAAAAACGAAAATTAAAAAATAAAAAAAGAGAGTCAAATCATATCAAGTCAAGTCGATATGTATCGAATCAAGTGGTGACGTTCGAATCAAATCATATCGAGTCAAGTCGAATCGTATCGAGTCGAGTCACGTTGGATCGTTTAATATCAAATCGAATAACAATATGTAATTAATTTAATAAATTATTAATTCATTTAAGAATTGGGCTTTATTAAAATAATTTTGGCCCAGTCCAATTTAAAATAGATTTTTATCTAATTTATAGTAGATCAAAATAGACTTAGGATTTATTGGATAAGTTATTGGACTATATCTAATTAGATCGGATCGGATCGAGCCTTAAGAAACAGAAAGCCCCAATTAAGTAGAGTTCCTAAAAGTTAAGTTAAATCTCTAAAGAATTATAATCGTATCTTCCATATTTTGATATAAAAGATACAATTAAGGGTTTATAAATAGTACATTTGTTGGTAGACTTAAACACGTTTTTAATTACATAATTCCTCAAACTCACATAAGCTAAAATCCCCCGAACACCCCAAACACAATCACATAATCTTTAGTCCCTTGACCAACACATTCAATCATTAATCCGTATCACATCATCCTAATCCGCAGCAAACCTAAGCTACATGATTCAATCGACCAAAGCTCCAACAGCCAAACACAATATGACAAAGCCATGCAAGCTAAGATTCTGAAATTCCAATGCTAAAGTCGAATCTCCAGTAGCTCTTGACAAGATCCAATCCTCGACAAATATATACTAGCATGTTGATCTGCTGACCAACCGAAGTCCTTTGCCTAAAAATCTAACATCGACAACAAACGAAATCCAATTCCACATTGACAACCCCCTGACATCCACTAAAAACCAATGACCCCCCTTTAACTGAACTTTACGATCCACTCGTACAATCCAATGTTGAAGTAATCATTGACCCAAATTAATTCGCGACCATCCATAATCGCCCAATGCAATTCTAGTACGTCACCCGAAGGTGTAATTCCATGCAATCGCAAGAACTTCACCGAACAAGTCCAATTCTAAGTTATAACCATGCCACTTTAGTTTGTAATCTAATTCCACCTTGTCGAACCAAACTTTACGCCACATCTAACACTTCACAATCATCCCCCAAAGCTATAATTTCGTAGTAACTCCTGGATCATCCTTAACCGAAGTCCATCTCTAACAATTCGACACAGTCCCAATCTAACTCCACACCCGATCACTACACAACAATCCCCTTACTATCGCCTGCACACACATTCACTTGATTCGACACAACACTATATGATCCAAAATCAACATTGCACACATAATCACTCTATGAAGACATGCCATACACGAGCACGAGAACGACACATCAATGAATGCGAACACGATAATCACATATGACTTAAACGGTTTAGGTGAAAAATTATTATTATTTATTTATTAGTTATTTATTTTATTAGTTAGTTTTATTGTTTTTTTTTACTAATCTATTTTTGTTCAAGTACATTTTTTTGTTATTTATTTTATTTTCATATTGCTTGTTTTTCTAGATAATTCTAATTTTTCGTAAAATTTAGTTAAATTTTGTTTTTTAATAAAATTGTCTTTTTTGAAAAATATACACGTCTTGTGATTAATCGCATCTTGCGGTTGAGATACGTTTCTTACGGTTAAATTTAGAAAAGATACGTATTTAGATCATGTCTTTAACATATCTTATAATTAGAATTTAGAAAAGATATATTTTGACATGTAGTGGTTTTAAAAATAAAAAAAAAATCTTGGCCGAGATTTTTGAAAAGATTTAGTTAGTTAGGATTTCTTTAAATTCAAAAAAATTAGATTTCTTAGGTTTTTTAATAATAAATTGTTAAATAAATGTAAATTTGGTTCAGTTTTCAAAATAAAAAGAATCTACCCACTAAATATTTTATAAAAAAAAAAAAACTACGGCCAGTTTGATACCAAATAGTAGGCATATAGACACCTTCGAAGCAATCATATAAAAAATTAAAAAAAAAAAACTTTTTCTCTTTTTCTTGAAATTTCGTAATAAAAAATAATAAAAAATCATTTTAGTTATCTTTTTTATATTTGTATATATTTTAGTATTTTTTTAAGAAAATTATAAAAAATAAAAGCTCATCAATTTTTCTTTAGTTTTTACATGGTGACTTAGTCTTAATAGGTTAGCCTTAAAACCTGGTTTTCTTTGATTTAATTTTCTAAAAATCATTTTTTTAGAAAATCCGTAGATCAGTAGTCAAATTTGGGTTTTTCCACTCAAAAACCTTAATTTTATTTTGTACCAATTAAATTGGTTGGCGACTCCAATTTAAAAAAAAAATTAGAAAAATATTTCTTAGTTTAATGTCAAGTAATTTATCTTAAGCAAACTGAGCTTAATATGGATTAAATTAAGGAAATTGAAATAGGGCTCAACAATTCTGAAACTAATTTTGATTTAGATTTAGAAGTTCCTAACGATAGATGTACCAAAATAAACAAACTCCTCAAAGCTCTTTCCAAGTCAAGTAATAAAATATCTAAGCTTGAATCTGACGTTAAAGTGTTGAAAACCGAAAATCATGCACTTAGTCAAGCTAATAAGTTGCTAATATATGAAAATGATTTTCTAAAAAATGACTTCAAAGGATTACATATTGCCCATGAAGCTTTAGTTAATGAAAATCTAATTTTAAAAGGAGAAATTAAGAATTTGAAAAATCATGTGGAAGATCTATCTAAGTCAATAAAGAATATATTTCGGAAGTTTGAAAAAAGTGACAAGAAACTATAAATGTTGATTTCTAATCAAAGGATGGATAATTCAAAATTTATACTAGGTTTCGAATTTGGAGAATCATCTAAAATAAAGAAAGAAATAGTTTTTGTTAAATCAAAAGATGATAAACAAGAAATGGTTAAAGGTAGAGAAAACAATAAAGTGTATGAACCGATTAGAAAGTACAACAGAAGGTTCTCTCAAAATAACAATAAGTATCTTTTCAGAAGGTATTTTAAAAAGAATCCAAATCAAAGGAAAGTGGTAAGTAACAAGTATACTAAGCATAAAACTTATGCTTGTTTCCTTTGTGATAAAATAGGTCACATAGAGAAATACTATTTTACAAAAAATATAGGCTTAATAATAACCAAGGTTCAATTCAAAACACGAGCTTGAATTCTTATAGACCCAAGCTTCGTTTGGTTTATAAACGGATTTGATTATACTTTAATGTGTACAGTATTACGAAGTAAAGATAAAAGGAACATGATATCTTGACAATAGATGTTTAAGATACATGACAGGTGGTGTTTCATTGTTCGCAAATCTAGAATGGAAAGAAGATGGTTATGTGAAGTTCAATGACAATGGTAGAGATAAAATAATTACAATAGGATCAATTAGCTTGGTACCTCATTTAATCGAAAATGTGTTGCTATTAAAGGATTGAAACTAAACTTATTAAGTATAAGTCAATTGTGCGATAAATGATACAGAATAGTTTTTAAACATGATAAATGTGTTGGATTTAATAAGGATGGTTTTAAGCTGTCTGAAAGTTTCAGAAAGAAGAATATTTATTTAATTAAACCATCCGAAGTATCATCTAAAAGCCGTTTTATTTCTATAAATGATAATGCTATCCTTTGGCACGAAAGATTAAGACTTGTAAATTTTCAACAATTGGAGAACTTGTCTATAAAGAGTTTAATCTTAGGTTTACCTAAAGTACATGCTCATGAAAATATTCATTATGCTACTTGTTTGAAGAATAAAATGAGTTTATTATCTCATAAGAGTAAAAAAGTTATCTCTACTAAAAAACTTTTAGAGTTATTGCATTTAGATCTCTTTGGCTCCACTTATACTCTAAGTTTAAGAAGAAATAAATATGGACTTGTGATAATAGATAATTTTTCTAGATTTACTTGAATCTTATTTTTGCGTCATAAAAGTGATACTTTTAAAAGTTTTGAAATCTTTTCAAAAAGAGTTGAAAATTGAAAAGGCCTCTCCATCATTAGCTTACAAAAACTGATCATGGTAAGGAATTTGAAAATTCTAATTTTATTTCGTTTTATGAAGACAAAGGCATCACTCATAATTTTTCCGTACTCTATACTCCACAACAAAATAGAGAAGTTGAATGCAAAAATAGGACTATCCAAAAAATGACAAGTAGTCCACTTAATGAAATTAATATAGTTGATCATTTTTGGGCTGAAGTAGCTTCAACAGCTTGTTATATCATTAATCGAATATATGTAAGACCCTTGACAAATACACTGCTTACGAGATTTACAAAGAAAGGAAACCTATGGTTTCATATTTTCACATTTTTGGTTGTAAGTGTTTTATTAAGAAAACAAGAAAAGCCTTAGGAAAATTTGAAGAGAGAGTAAATAAAGCCATCTTTCTAAGCTACTCTCTGAACTTAAAAGCATATCGAGTATACAACAAAGAACCAAGAGTCGTGGAAAAGTCAATAAATGTTAAATTTATTGAAGAACCAATCCATAAAGAATCAGACGATGAAATTTCAATTATAAGAAGAATACAGGTCATCCTAATTCAAAAGAAGGAAAAACAAAACCTCATTCAGAAGGTATCTTAGAAACTTTTAGGATACATGATGAAACCGAAACAAAACCTATATTAGAAGGTACTTCAGAAACTAATATCAGGTTTGTTGAAAAACATTCAGAAGGTAAGTCATGAGGTTTTGAACACTTCCATACTCCTCCATCAACTTTAAAATTTAAATTTGATCATCCTCCTAAGCTTATAATCGGTAATGTTAGTTCTAAAATAAAAATAAGATCGAACTTATAGAATTTTGAAAATCAATTTACTCTTATATCTAAAATCAAACCTCATTCAATCGACAAAGCTTTACATGATAGTAACTCGATATTGGCTATGTAAGAAGAACTCGGTTAATTTAAAAAAAATCAGGTTTGGAGTCTAGTTCCAAGACCAAAAGACAAGTCAATCATTATAACTAAATAGGTATTTAAGAACAAACTAGATGAGCATGGGAAAATTGTAAGCCCCAAAGTTCAGCTAAGTAACCGTAGGATTGAACTTAGAACCCAAGATTTAGGGCGATCGGCTAAAGGATCTGATTACACCCAAATTATAAACTATTGAGAGAAATATTAGTAAAAATGACTCTGTAAACTTAAATTTAAGCAAATAAATAGTAAAATAAGAGATTATAAAATTTTCAAATTTTAAGCATAATAATTGCTAATTATTGAAAAGGCAAAAAGTGTAATCTAATAACTAATAAACTACTAGAGATATATTATATGTATACAAAAAATTTTTGAATGACCAAAATAATATTTAGGAATGTTCACGTGTACCCCACATGTATTTACGTGTAGATAAAAATACGCGTAATTACCTAAATTGGCTGAAAACTAAGCAAATAATTAAAGAAAAATATAAAATAATTATGGAAAAATTAGAGAAAAAAATAAGAAGAGGATAAGCTGATGCAAGATCAGGTCATGGTCAGAAAAAGAAAAATTGGCCAATAAAAATTGAACAACTTAAAAGCCAAAAATCAAGTAAATTAGACAAAGTCTTGTCAAATTAATGCATAATAATTACAAAATTTGTCTATAAATAGCAAGAAAAATTCAAAAGCTCATTTGGACAGATACAAATCAGAAAAAATTAGAGAGAGTTGAAAATTCGAGAGAAAATCCAGAAAATAAAAAAGAAAAAAGAAAAACTGTGCAATTAGGGATTTTAAAGGGAACCCACACCAGACGAAGAGCTGGGAGTGGACGGCTACCACACCACACTACACGGTGGTGGCAGCGCCCATGCTGGCCGACAAGGCCATGGAGGCTCGCGATGGCCGGAGCCACCCAAACCGGTGAGTCCAAATTCCAACCCGATTCTTGTGAAATTTTGTAAAAATAGTAAATATAATTAGAAAATTATGATTTTGTTATTCTGGGATATTTTTGTATGTAGTTTATAGGAAAAATATTAGTTTGATGAAAACATGCCCCGTAATATATGGTACTTAAGAAATCATGCAAAACCGAGCATATTTCGGTTTAGAAATAAATGACTTTAAGAGTGTAGTTTGGAGCTCAATTTTTTTTCTGTAGGATGCTCATGAGATATAGAACAGTGCTATGAAGCCATTTTTTTAAATTTAATTTTCAAAATTTTTAAGTTAATTTTTAGCCCTAAAATAATGGAAAAATTGGGTAATTTGGAGTTAATTAGGTGATTAGGATATTAATTACTGATTTAGATAGTAATTAGATGTTTAGGGATGCTAATCTTTGATGTGGAAACTTGATCCTAGTGTATGGAGTGTTAAGTATAAGTAATGAAGGTGTTATGTGGTAAATGTAGAAAATTAGGAATATGTAGAATTAAAAATTTATAAATATGGAAAAATTAGGTTTAATTAGATAATAAAATAATGAAAATTAGAACATAACAAATCTGAAACAAAATTCAAATTTAGGTAATTATATAAAAAATGTAAAAATTTCTCACAACATGAGTAAATTCGATACACTAATATGGATTTAAATGTACCGGATGGAATAAAATGCTGACTAGGGGTAGTAATCGTATTTAGGAGATCGGGAAGTAACGTGATTAATTTCACATTATGGGTTGAAACGGATTTCATGGGTTGAAACGGATTTCTAGGGTTGGAATCTAAAACATTACTTAAGAATCGAACTAAAAACCTAATTTAGAAATCGATACGAAAACCGAACCTGAACCTAACCTCAAACCTAAAATAATTATAAAAGACTTAATACCTAGATAATTAGGTATATTTAACCTTAAACAAAACCTAACAATAAGCGTTATCGGATAAAATGAACTTATAATATTATATGAAATATTGAAACCACGTTCGTGTTATAGGGATGATCGGCGATGGCTTGAGCAAATCGGACCTCGAGTGAGTGAGCGAGGAGTCAAGGTAAGTTGGGATTAATCCGATGCTGTATTTTGGAGGCTTAAGATTATGCTTGGTTGTGCTTGTTAGATAGAGAATGTGTGCATGTGCTTGATTATGGGTGATGCTATGATTCTGTTTGTTGCTCTGGCACATATTGTATGACTTGTATGAAAGGATTGATCACCCTAAACTGGACTTAATTAAATATCCTACTAGTAATCATAATTGGACATGCATGGCAACCCATTAGGGGAACTTAGGACTCTCCAGCCAAATACCGACCCCTTCGGAAGGGATAGCGCAGGATTGCAAAATGGTCCCTTCTTCATCCTCAGTTGAACTAAGTGACAGGAGAGGAGGTCGCAACGAGGGTGAAGACAGTGGTTCGAAGGTAGTCACGGGAGGAGCAAAGTCTCCATTACACAAGCCTAGGTTTGGTCGTGAGCTGTTGCATTAACGGCAACTCCTCAACCCGGATTAGAGCGGGCGTAAATTCTCTAATTTCACGACGGGCCGGACAATGTCGTGCGATGGCATCTGCTTGTACATGCACTGCACCTAATAAGTGATTGAAAACCTTGTTGTGTGTATGGTATAGTTTTAAGTCCTCCGTCCTAACTTACTGAGCTGTGGTTGCTCACATCCCTATAGACGTCGTGCAGGTGCAGGCTAAGAAGCGGCAACAACTACTCTGAAGCTAGCAACTGCTGGATCCTGGGGAGTGAGGAAAAATATTAAAGAATAAACACATATTTTTAAGGTTTAAGTTTTTATTATTTTTCATTCCCGAATGATGTAATGATATAGGAAAATACTATAGAAAAATATTGTAAACTTTAACTGCAATAACTGAATTATAACATATATATAATTCCTCACTTTTATAGGTAAATGATTTATTTAAATTATAATCTGTCTACTTCAAAGCGGGTTAGTTGTGGACGCCTTGTGTAGATTAGGTCTAAGATAGCGGTTGTAAAGCCAACTTCTATCTTAGGATGGTTTACATGGCGAGGCTGTTACGACTCTGCCACTTCGGGATGTGACAAAAATAGTTAAAAATAAAGCACAGTTAATAGCTAAAGATTATTCACTGGAAAAAGGAATAGATTATGATGAAACCTATGTTCCTATTACTAGGTTGGAAGCTATAAGATTGTTACTTGCTTTTGCTTATTTGAAAAATTTTAAGTTATATCAGATGGATGTAAAAAGCGCTTTTTTGAATGGATTCATAAAAGAAGAAGTATATGTTTATCAACCTCCTGGATTTGAAGATCCCTTCAAATTAGATCATATGCATAAATTAAAAAAGGCCTCGTATGGCCTTAAACAGGCTCTTCATGCATGGAATGATAGATTAAGTCAATTTTTGATTAAAAATGATTTTCAAAGAGGAAAAGTAGATACTACACTTTTCATGAAACATTATGGAAAAGATATGCCAATTGTATAAATCTATGTTGATGATATTATTTTTGGTGCAACTAATGAAATATATTGCCAAGAATTTTCAAGTTTTATGCAAGCAAAATTTGAGACGTCACTCATGAGTAAATTAAACTTCTTCTTAGGATTACAAATCAAACAATCAGATAATGGAATTTTTGTTCACCAAGAGAAGTGCACCAAATAGATATTGAAGAAATTTGGTTTTGAGAATACAAAGGATTCTTCAATACCTATGAGTACCTTAACAAAGCTTGACATCACAGGTAATGACAAAAAGGTAAATGAAAAACTCTATTGTAGCTAAATTAGATCTTTATTGTATTTAACTGCTTCACAACCTAATATTTTATTTAGTACTTATGTATATGCTAGATTTCAAAGTTCACTGACTGAAATACACTTAACTACTGTTAAAAAGATTTTTAAATATATGAAAAGCATTGCCAAATTAGGAATTTGGTCTCCTAAAAGTAAAAATTTTGATCTTATAAGATATTTAGATGCTGACCATGCAAGTTACAAAGTAGATAGGAAGAGTACTTTCGGAACATGTCAGTTCTTAAGAGATAAGTTAGTTTCTTCATCTTCTAAAAAACAAAATTCAGTTGTTCTTTCAACTGCAAAAACTAAATATATATCTATTGAAAATTTTTGTGCCCAAATTCTTTGGTTAAAACAACAATTAAATGACTATGGAATAAGCTATAAAAATATTCCTGTAAAATGTGATAATATGAGTGTTATTAATTTGACAAAAAATTCAGTTCTTCATTCAAGATCAAAACACATAGAAATAAGGTATCATTTCATTTGTGGTTATATAGCAAATAATGATGTAAACATTGATTTTATTTCAACTAAATATCAATTTGCTGATATTTTTATTAAACCTTTGGATAAATTGAGATTTGAATTCATTCGTAATGAACTAGGTGTTTATAATCCTTTTTGTTAATTTAGATCCTTTTTATTTTTTTTCTTGGTTGTGTATTTTGTTAGTCATGTACAAGTTTTTCTTCATTTGCTGGATACGAAAGTTTTTAAGGGTCTTAGCATGTTCATAGTGGGTCAACAAAATCCTTCTTAGTGGGTCCATTAAGTCATTGCACTTTATCGCTTAACTGCCACTACATTAGCAGTTTACTCTCACATAAAAGCCTCATTTCCCCTCTCTCTTTCCTTCTCTTCATTAAACTTTTCATATTTTTCTATCGTATTTTTTTCTCTCATCTTAACTCGAATGACATTCAGAAAATTTAACTGCATTGCAACTAAAGGGATTAAATCAAAAATCCAAAATGATCCCAAGAATCCTATTATTCTTAATGAACAAGAAACAGAAACTACCAATCCTGTAAATCCTCAACCAAATCCACCTTCCGAAATACACTAAGACTTGTCTAAGAAAACCCTAACCCTTAAACTTTGAGATGAACCATTGGAAGGGGTTGCGCAAGAAGTGAGTTGGAAAAACGCCTTTGAAGTACATTCTGAATAAATTCAGGAAGTTAATCAAAAGGTTGTTCAGAATGATCAAGAATCTAGTTCATCTGAAGAAGTTGCTTAATCAGAAGAATCTAAACCCTTAGTTAAACCATGTAAAGAAGTTTCTAAAAGAAATCTTTCAGAACCTGATCCTATTCCGAAGCCAAGGAAATCTCTTCAAAAATCTAAGACAATTACCTTGGTTAAGAAGACTTCAAAATCTCCTCAAAAGGTGGAAAAATCATCGAAATTTAAGACATTAATTCCCTCTTTCAAATCAAAGGATAAACCCAAGAAGCGGTACATTGTAAAAGGCAAAAATCTTTCCATCAAAGATTCCTTTTGTTTAGACCTTAAATACTTTGAGAAGAATGGTTTTTACTGGAAAGATGATTTGAATAGATTGGGTTTAAATAGTCTAATTGATTTGCGTGGAGTGATATATGGAGAATTGATAGATGAATTTTATAGAAAGTTTGATGGTAAAAATCAGGAAGTTTGGAAGTCAACTGTATTAGGACAAAAGATAGAAATCACTAAGAAGGACACTCTGAAATGCTTTAGCATTAAAGAATTGAATGATGATGAAAGCTTAGGACAATTGACAAAGGAAAATTTATTCACTGAATTGAATGATGGAATCGATTTGGGGATAGGGATAGACATCTTTAAGATAGAGTTTGAATTGTTAGTTAGGATTCTACATAAATTCGTTAACCTTTTTGTGCTGCCTAGGAAGGGTAGTACAACCTTTGTGACTAGGGAGGATGCATTGGTGATTTTGGCAATGTTGGGGAAAAGATAATTAATTATTGTGAAATTAATGATGAGATACATGTGGCAACTTATGGATGTTAGGCTATGTGGAAATATCTTAATGGCTCTTTTTAGTTTCAAGAAATTAGAACCTCCAAGAGAATCAAATTGTCCCTTTTCTCCTATTAAACTTAGTGAAAGAATTTTTAAAATGATGGGAATTAATGTAAATGACAAGCTTTAGCATTCACAAAATGAAGGAATCTCTGTTCATCCCTCAAATTTGAAAAGAAGGGCTATTGTCATTGAAGAAAAAGGCAATGGAAAGAAAAGGAAAAGAGGAAAGGAGCCAACTGAAAATGAACCCAAGAGGAAAGGGAAATTGATTAGAAGATCGGGTGACATTGAATTTAGGGAACCAACTGGGACAGCTTTAGAACGTGACTTAGATGGTTCAAAGATTCAGCCATTTGACTACAAATAAGGGGAAAGCTTAGCCTTTGTGGAACAATTTTCTAAAGGAATTAAAGAAGTTGTAAGAAAGATTTTCAAGGATCAAATTGTTCAAATGAAAGAGTTATTCAAAGCTTGGGTTAAGGAGTTTGTTATTGAATCAAATCTTACTGAGTAAGCATATCTTACCATTGATCTTAAACCCCCTGCACAGAACCAAACCATTGAACCATCTGTACTTGCATCTGAACCTCATCTCATGCCCACTGAACTATCTATTCCTATTTCACCTCTTACACTACCTAAACCTAATCCTTCTACTCAACTAACATATCAGACTGCTTTCAGTCCTGTTCCAACTTTAGATAAGACTCCTATTATTTCACCACAATCTCTTGACAAGTCATCTCAAGTTACTACTCTTGCTCTTAATCTTAAAAAACAGACACCTCCTAAAAGCCATACTGAAACTTTATCTATAGTTTCTACCAAAGAAACCTCTTTACCTACTCCCATTCAGACCACACAATCATCTGACAAAAACAAAGAACTTACCTTATCTGTCGCAACATCTTTTGAAGCTACTCCATCTCTTAGCAAAGCTCTTCCATCGTATTCTGGCATATTTAAACTATGTGCTAGGAATAAAACAAAGAGATCTAAAAAATGAATGTCTTTCTTTTTATCTTTAGTAAGAACTATATGCTAGCATATTTTTTTTTTGTCCACCTGTAGACTTCTTTCTTATTATTTATGTTTTGTTTTTGAACTTAGTTATGATATTTCCTTAATCAATACAATATAAGGGGGAGTTTATTAAGAATGATAACAAAAAAGGGCGAGAGAAAAACAAAAAATATTCACACTACATACTATCTGCACATTGCATGAATATGTGATTATGAACTTTTTTTCTTTTGTGATCTAGTTTTATAATAACGTTTTTGTTATCATAAAAAAGGGGGAAGAATGTTAGATATTTTTCATATATTTTGATGATAACAAAAAGTTGATATTCTTCAGAAGCTTGTTCAAAAAGTAAGTATAGAAGAATGATATTGAAAATAAGTTTAAATTAGATTCGAATTAATCAAGCCCTAACTTCACTAGATTGGGTGTATTAGGAAAATACATGTAATCCCGTTTCACTCAAGATGGAATTAAGATCTATGGAGATTATCTTTGAGTGAATTAATTTTTGAAAAATCAAGTTATGTACAAGTATGGATAAGGATAAGGTTGAATCGGATTTTATGGAAATTTAAATCTTAAATATGAGTTTTATCTAGAAATTTCTGTAAAGATGATTTTGAAATTCAAATGATCAAGATCTTCTTTAAAAATATTGAAGGAGTTATCTCAAATAACTATTGATTAGATATTCATGAAAGTGAAGATAATCTTCAGTTTTTAGAGTTGAAAGATTTCTATATAAAAGAAATAGGATTCAAAATGTTAAACAACTACTTTGGAAAAATCTCTCGCAAAAACAAAAAAAAAAAAATTGAGATCAGATTATACCTTCTAAAAAGTAAAAAAAAGTCCTTCAAATACTTCTTCAAATAGCTGTATCAAAGTAAATTATTTAGCATTTGTCATTTCTCTCTTAAGCAAAATTATTTGAGATTTATACTTTTGTTCTTATTTATAATCTATAATTCTGAAAATTGAGATGTTGTTAGGTTGGTCTTCATATGAAAAGTTAGGTTTATTAAGTGAACTACTTAATTTGTAAAAGTTGGGTTTTTAAGCATATAAAGACTGCATTGTATCTGTTGGGCTAGTTATATGTTGGATTTTCCAACCACTTGATGTGGTTTTTGCTAGAATGAAATGTTTGCTAGGTTCTTAGATTTATTCTATAAGCTCAATTTGAGTCGATCGAATTGGATGTGTTACTAGGTTAAGATCTTGGTATCAATGTATGATATGTACATGAGCATAGTACACTATTGTTGCATTTGCATTGCTTGGTTGGGAAATTATAGGATAACGTAATTGGAATAACTACTTGAATGATGTGGCCGTTGTTATGTGTTTATCCAATCTCACCCAACTCGCAATAGTTAAGGGGATAAGTTTCTCCTATTCTTAAGTTATAGATAAATAGAGAGAAGTGGCAAGGAGACTTCGAAAACTCTAACTGAAGATGGGATCTACAGAGAACTTATTGACTACATGATTTGGCTGAGTATATGGAGAAAGCTATTCAGGAAAGCTGTAGGTATTATTTGACCAGAAATTTAATATAGTAGTGGAAGTTCAGAAATGTGTATTTGTAACAGAGATTCTATGTTGTATAATAAGTGTAAGTAACTGTAATACATTGTATATGGCTCACTAATGTAGAAGTTTTTGTTGTTCTTGGTCATATTAAATGAGAAAGCATTTGAGAATAATTGTGTATAAAATAAAAGAGCAGGTTAAATACAGGTTCTGTCTTATCATTAACTTAAGGATGGCAATAACAAATTGCCTTCAAGTACCAAGAGTTTGGAAAAAAAATTTAAGCAAACACCTAGAAGATGGGGTGTTACAAATTATCACCATAAAAAATTAATTGATAATTAAATTGTTATATTATTTGTGTAGTGATATGTTCAATTATGTTCATTTCTAAAATTTTAGCAAAAGAAAAACTATTGATAATTTTCTTATTTATTCAGTGATATGTTTAATTGTACTTATTTCACAAATAGTTTGTTTACTTATTAAATTTTTAGTAAAGTATGAAGTTCATTTCACAAATGGCCACCATAAAAAGTTATTGATAATTGAGTTGTTCTTTGTTTATTAGTAATATGTTTAATTGTAGGTATAAAATTGCAGGTGAAATTAGATAGGATAATGGAAACTATTAAAAATATTGACATAGGAGTTTAAAAATGTAATTTCATTTCTTTTTCCAAATTGATAATCAATAAATGAATTTATGTTATAAAGCTGTAACTTGAGCTACTCTATTTTTTCTTTAAATTGTAATTTATTTTTATTTTCCATCAATGTAACATTTATTTAAAAAGAATATTATTTTATCTCCTTACAATTTTATTTATAATCAATTTATATAATATATATTTTAAAAAATTTTCTCTTATAAAAAATTCAAAAATATTTTCTTTTTTCTTAAATCATACATCATTTTTTTTTTGTTAATGAATATAGTATCAAATGAAAGTTATCATAGCACTGTCTCCTTATTATAGAAGATAGTTTTTTCAATTTTTTTAACCTTTTTTTATTAATATATTTACAAAATCACTCAATATAAGTATTCTTAATAGTTACATCTCACTATAGATGAGATTTTTTAAAATGACATTAAAAAGGATTTATAATATTTTCCAATTAAAGAAATGCATGTTTATCTACAGTATTAAAATATAATTGTTATGCAAATAAGTGAATATAGTAATGATAAAAATCCAATAAATATACACATTGAATAGTATAGATAATTCCTCTCTCTCTCTCTTTCTCCCCTTACTTAAGGCAATAAGATAACAATGGAGTAAAACAAAAATTCCTTTTGTCACAATATTTCATACCTTTATCGAGTTTGATCTATCTTAATTTATTTTAGCGTTTTATTCAAATTTCTTATGGTTTATTATTACTTTATATTATCCTTTAAAGTTATTCATTCACTATAAAGGGAAAACAAAATCAAATATCATTTATTTTTTATAAATGATTTTAATTGCAAATACTTATGGATAATAAATAATAGTAACAAATGTATAATAACCTATTTAAAGAAGTAAGGCATCGTTTGTTTTATAATATTAAGGCCAAATCGATTTTTTTAACTCCTAACAACTAATATTTTGGTGTTTTATAGTTTTAATGCATTTAATATATTTCATTATCATTGTACAATATAATTATCATGTTTTTCTTTAATTTGTGAGACTATAAAAGAATATTAATCATTTATTTTTTAAAAAGGGATGGTACTTTTATACAATTTAAAAGTAAGCATACTTTTCAACTAACATAATGACTAAGCAATGTTAGTTTATACCAAGTTATTTTGTCTTGTATTTCAAGGGAAATGGAACTTATTGGACAAAGCAACTTAACCGTGAGTAGTATAGTTTCATGTACATATTATTATTATTATTTTTTATTGTTCATGAATTTTTAATGAATCACTGTTGTTGGATTGACCTTTTTTTAGTGCATTTAATGTTTTCTTTTAGTTCTTTGAAACTACAATTTTTGATTCTATACAAATTTCATTAATATTCAACTATGCAAATTATTAACAAGCAGACACAAATGAAAAATAATTATTTTAAATTAAAGGTAATTATTTTTACACCTACAGTGCAAATATGTCGTTCGATAATATTATAAAGCATAAAATAGAACTTTTTGTAGGATATATATGGTGCGTATATTAAAAAAAATTATTAATATATTATTTTTATTGGATCGAGTTTTCGATTGGGTTTTTTTTATAATCCCAAAATCCAACTTTATCAGATTGGATTGATCAAGTACCTTATACTAACCCGTCCAGTTGCATTCTTAATTTCATCAAACTTTATAAATACTCTTTAAGGTTTTTCCTCGTAATACTGAACCCGCCCTTATAAAGTTATTAGGAACCTTACATCTTACCTCGCCCTGCCTTAATTATGCAAAATATTTTGTTTTACTTTTGATTTTTTGAACTGTTGTAAGTATATGCTTGAAGGATTTTTATACTCAAATGCTTAATATACTTATTAATCTTCTTAATTAAAATAGATAAGATAAAGTTAATGAAATAACGATACTATCATTTATAAACAAATGCTTGATATAATATGTTTGTGTTAAGGTTAGGAGCTGTATAGATTAAGAGTAAATATTATTATGTTATTACTCTTTTTTTTTATCAAAACATGTTTCCATCGTTTTTTTTTTCATTTCAAAACTTAACTTTAAACTTTATAGAATTTTTAATCATATTAGAAAACATAATAAAAAAACTTATAGGATTTTTATTGAGTTAAGCAAGGTTGGGTACCTTGTAACAACCCCTATGTTCACATCCTTGTTTAAGACATATGAAGAATTAAACTTACAATTTCAAAGAAAAGAAAAAAGTTCTTTACTATAATGGAAAAAGACAACTGAATATTAAAAATAAAAAAAAATCAATTAATGAATACATAAAATATGTTGTTGTTATTTTTTTAGTAGTGACTTTATTGAGTTGTTAACATTATAAACAAAAAAGCAATGTGGTTGCAAATGATAAAATTAATTATGTAATTAAATCTTAAATAATACTAAATAAGACAAAATAACACATGGAAATTGATGGGAAATAAATTACATAAATATATTAGGAAAAAATTGCCTTTATGAAATTTATCAATATCAAAGATTATGAATCTTGAAATTAGATAAAATATTATTGAATATCATGTAATAAAAACGAAATATTAAAATTTGGTGTAAAATCCATTTCACATTTTTAATACATAGAAGATATAATAAAGGAAGCACTAATTTACTAGATCAATATCTATATGTTTATTTACAAAATCAAAAGTATAAAATATATGAAAAGGTTTTTGGTACTAAAAATAGACAACATGATTAGAAAGCTATTACTATTCATCTCATAGTGCAATCTAGCATCATCATCATTCATCATCTATTGAAAATATTATATGTAATTTGTCATCATCTAGGCTTTCTTTGGTATACAGAAGGACCTTATGATGCTTATTATCTTGCCTTACAGTACCAAGTAAGCCTACCTCGTGCAACTATAGCCAATAAGGCTTAGATCTCTATAAGATAATCACATAAGTAAGAATAAAAAGGGTACAGTAAGTAAATAAGATATAAGCAAGAATTGTAAATGAATAGCAACATATTTTTTTGTTAATGTGTCAATGTATGAGGCCACAATAGTGTGTACACAAAGAAATAGTGTGTACGACAAATGTCTTTGGTCGTGATCAACTAAAGTAGTTGGTAAGAGTTTTAATCTAAAAGAATACCAACACTCCCATAAAAGCTTTATAGACATTTATGGTTTAGGTAGGAGGAACCATTAGAATCATTGAAATAGTTGTCATTTAAAAATAAAAATATAAAAAGATAATGTAAAAACCTAAGTTAGAAGTTACAAAAAGTTCCCCTATATTACAATAATGTACAAAAGGATAGAGCCCTCAATAAGAAATGTGTTACAAAAAGGGATTCTAACATCCTTCCCTATATAATCTATTGACTTCCTTGATAATGTTGCTCAAGCCTAGATTTGGTGATGGAGGTCTTCTAATTGGCATTGCAAACTTTCTTACGATTAATGGCATAAGCTCTTCTCCTTAATCTCTTCACTTCACTAAGTACTCTGTGTATTCTTATCCAATAGTAGGACCTTTGACTGTTCTCTCTGTAAGGATGTGTTCAATGGCTTAACTTATGTTGAACTTGATCTTAATGTATAATGCTTGAAAATGTTGTGAGATGGGTCTTCTGAGTCGAGATAATATGGCTTCAAGATGCTAACTTGAATACTCGAATGGATCTTCAATCACTTAGGAGGCTCAATCTTGTAAGTTGCTCTTCCAATACTTTGAGACAATAGGAATTGAACTGGTATACATTTGAATCAATCTTCTATCCTTGTTTCACAATGATATGATCAATTTAGGAAGGGGACTTATGAGGACTTTGGTCTCTAACATTGAATTGTTGGGCTACAGTTTAAGTATGCCCCCTCCCTCATCCTTTTAGAAGCCTTCTCTGGATAAGCCTTCACAAATTTTAGAACTTTGCTTACGATATTTTGTTAATTGATAAGCCCTTAGGTATCTCCCTATGTATAGTATGACCACTATATAGGGCAATAGTGGTTGATGACACATGATGATATCTATAAGGCTATTGTTAGAGGAAGAACTCTGTTGGATGTCGAAGTAGAAACTAACCATACCTAGTAAGCCGACCTAAATCTCTTAGTTGTCACTAAAGAAGTCCAATAGGTATTCCTCTAATTAATCATTAAATCTCTTTGTTTGCTTGTCACATTAAGGATGGTAATTGAAGGTCATGCTCAACTTAAAACCCTAAAGATGGAACAACAATATCCAAAAATTTCTTATAAATATAACATCTTTGTAACTTACAATGTTTTGTGGTATTCCCAAAAACTTTACTATGTACTTGAAGAAAAGTTAGACACTCTCTTTTACATTCGAACTCTTCATAGTAAGGTTGAAGATTGCATATTTAAAGCCTTGTTAACAATAGTAAAAATTGATGAATACTCCCTTAGTTTTGGTATCAAAGTGATAAAATCTATGGAAACTCTCTCCTATAGGCAAAATGGCACTAGAAGGGGCTCCAACAGCCTTAAAATCTTCTACCTCTCAACTTTGTCAAGTTGGTAAGTTAAACAAGTATTCATATAGCTCATCACGTTCTCCTTCATATCAGGCCAATAATAGACATGCTTCAACAAGCTTAACATTCTTTACTAGCCAAGATGTCTAGCCACAGTGTCATGGTATTCCTTCACGAGCACCCTTCTCAAATTTCTTACCTTTGAGACATATAAATGATGAGCATTTGTGTATATTCAATCACCCTTTACCTAAAATCAACGAGTCTTCCCTTCATTAATCAACTGCTTGAGATTCTTAGCCAATAAGTCTTGGCCTAAGTATTGCTTGATGTACTCTTGGATTGATGTAGAGACTTGAGTCACTGACTAGTTCACAATGAAGTTAAATCTTCGCCTACTCAAAGCATTTACTGCTTAATTGGTCTACTCGCTATGGTATTTAATTTCTATATCAAATTCAACTAAAAATTCTTGCCATTTAACTTGCTTGGTATAAAGTTTTCACAATAGTCAAAATGTAGTTGGCAACAGAGTTATCTATCTTCACCAAAACCTTGGACCCCCCATAGATAATATTTCTAGGTCCTTAGACAACACATAGTTACAAGTAACTCCTTTTCCTATGCTAAGTACCTATGTTTGATAGGATTTGGCTTCCTAATCTCATATTTCACCGGATGGTGCTCTTGCGTTAATACTCTAACTAGTGTAATGTTTGAGGCATGCATATGAACTTCAAAAGGTTTGGAAATGTTGATACAAGGAGTGGCTCTTATGTCATTATATGTAGGGGTAGGCGTGGTTTGATTCGGTTTGGTTCACTCCTTTTACTGAATTGAACTTAATATAACGATTTGATTTTTTTTTTTTAAAAAAAAAATGAATCTAACTATATGGTTCAGTTCGTCAATTTTTTTAATTTAATTAAAAGCATTTCAGTCTTCGATTTAAACTGTTTGTGCCAAATTTTCACTAAATATTTTCATCTTTAATAAGTGTGAAATTTCAAATAGAATTCGCTTAATTGAATCTTAATAATTGATACAAAAATAAGATAAAGAATAACAAGATAGAAAATTTGATGAAATCTATGATGACTGATGGAAAACATATAAAAAAGGTATAAAACAATTGTATGAATTTTTTTTTTAAAAAAAACTAAATGGTTTGGTCCCAAACTGAATCGTAAACCAAACGGTTCTAAAAAAACCAATTTTTTTATTCGAATCAGTTCACGATTCAATTCACAGTTATTTTTCCCAACCTTAACTATGTGCTTCAACTCTTCAAAGACAATCTAATGTTCCTTGCTTTAGGTACATTCTAAGTTTAAACTTGGGACAGGAGCCGAAGTGGCCTAAGCCCACCAATTCACGGGACACCAATGTAATGAACCGTAATTAGCCTAAGAGAGGCTAATTCTAGGCCAATTCACTTAAACCACTGGTTTAATGGCTTGTAAACCAATATTTTAATTTTTCCCACGATTTTACATAAACATACTTTTACATATGCATTTACATATATGTATACATACATATATATATATATATATATATATTAGCACTCAATTCGTTGGTGAGTTAGACAGGATGAATCGCTATGATTTGCTAAGCCTAATAAGCCATTAGCTTAAGCTTAGGCCAGTCTATGGGCTAGGATTGACCTTTTCCTAAGTCTAGCTTATTCCTTATTTAGTAGATCAATGAGGGATATGACTTTGTTGGGATATCCCCAAACAAATCTTCAATAGTAATTACTAAGTCTAAGAAATAATCTTAACTCTATCACACTCCTTAGCATAGGCCACTATTTGATTGCTTCCACCTTTGCTAAGTCCATTTTTATTCACCCTTTCTCAATTATATAGCTTAAGAAGTTGATGTGATTCTAGGTAAAGACACACTTTTCATGCTTCATGTACAGATGATTCTCTCGAAGTTTTTGAAATATCTTCATTCAGTACTTTGCATATGCCTACAATATCCTATTAAGCAAAACAATATCATTTGGATAAACGCTTATAAGTTTATCTAAATAAACACATTGTTCATTAAACAATAGAAAGTTTAGGACCATTAAATAATATAAGGGCATCATTAGGATCTCAAAAGCACTATATTGGGTAAAACAAGTAGTCTCGAGCTCATTTACCTCTACAATCCAAAACGGATGATAATATAAGTGAAGGTTCAACTTTGTAAAGTGTTTAGCTTGGCCTTGTTGGTTAAATAAATAAGTAATTAGAGGCGTCAGGTAACGATTCTTCACTGTTAGCTTCTTAAGAACCTGATAGTTAATTCATAATCTTCAACTTCCATCTTACTTCTTTTGGAATGGACAAGAGCCTTATATGATACTCTAAAAGGTCGAATGAAACCTACTTCTAATAGCTCATCTAATTGCTTCTTCAGTTCAATTCTACAATTTATAAACAGGACATTCTATATTAGCTCTGGCATGTGGTTTAACTCTTGGAATAAGCTCAATTTCATGGTCTATTGACCTTCTTAGAGGTAACTCCTTTGGGAGCTTATCTAGCATCACATCATTCAACTCCTTTAGGATGTTCTAAATTGCCCTTGGAATCTCTCTCTCTTTCCTACTTCCTCATTCTCTTTAAGGATGAAAAGGAAAGTAAGCTCCTAATGTTAGAGCCTTCTCTTCAATTAAAGTTGACAACATTATGGTCTAATGTTCTTTTCCTCTTTACCATTGTTGCCTATGCTTTTCCTTTAAACTATCACACAATATGGCTACTTACTCAAAAATAAGAAGTAATTAGCTATCGACACGAAAGCAACATTGGCATGTCCTAAGAAATCTATCCCTAGGACTATGTTATTGTCTAAAGAGATCGCTGTAAAGTTGAGGTTTTCACTCCAACCTTCACCTTCACACCTTTAGCAATTCCTTGGATTAGTCTTGCTTTAGAGTTGACTACTTTAACCTAATCAGTGTCTTTCGTAAGAATTAGTCCCAGTCTTTCCACCTCATGCATATTAATGAACATGCGTGGCTTACGAGTTTATCATTACACTAGCATTCTTTCCATTAATGTTAAACTAAACATACATGAATTCATTATCTGTCTTGGGCTTGTTTTATGCTAAGGAGCTCTTTTCGACAGTCAACAACATATGTAAGGTACCCATTTGGGGTTGTTACGTACATTATCTTCCTTCTGAACCATTATATTATATGCAACTTGATGTGGAAAATCTACCACCTTGTGTTGTCTGTTGCATATAGGAAAGATGAAAATATAGGCTTCCTGTCTCCATCGGTTGCCCCGTTTTGTGCAGATTGTGCTAAGCCATAAGACTTCTTTTAACTTTGTCAGTTGTTGTTAGTACTACTTAAACTTAGGGCTTCTCTACTCTTAGGTTTGCTTGACTTGATAGATTTTCTACCCTTACATTCTGTAAACATACTCTTTCCTCTATTGTCATAAGTGTAGTTTGTTAAATGCTTAGCTATCCCCTATGTTGTAGCTAAGTTCACAAATTTTTACCTTTATAACTCTTTCTTAGCATAAGGCTTCAATCTTTTTAGGAAATAAAGTAGCTTGTTCTTTTCACCTACACTCTTGATGTCAAGCATTAGCAGTGAAAAACTCTGAAAAGTTCTAAATATTATTTAGAGCTCTCTCAAATTTTTGCGATCATTATATTTAACATTCTCATAAAAGATGTGAGTTCACAACTCAACCTTTGGCTTTACCTATATATCTACATATGCAATAGCATTTTGGATTTATTATTGGGTGTTTACCATAACTTGCCATCTCTTGTCAAATACATTACAGCTATTGTAACCTTTGTTCTCTTCTCATTTGTCCTATCATTGTAAAATAGTACTTCATGTTAAATATGAAGTTTTCTAGTAGTTTAGCTTCCTTTATACTTGTGAATGTTGCTTAAACATCTTTAGATGTCTCGTACGAGCAACAACTTGCATGATAGCTTAGGAGGAGCATTTGTCAAAGCTCAAGTTAGCATACTTACTTGTGCCCTTAACTCTACCATTTACATCCTCAAACTCTACCACTTATGCCCTTAACTCTTTATTGGGCTTAGTTGAAGCCCTACTTACCTGGTCTTCTATCAATCCTCACTCAACTCTAAGCATTTGTGGAGTGACACCAAAGTCATCAATTGAGTCTCTAACTTTAACACTTAGTTCTTAAAAATTAGCCTTAAGATTAGCTACCCCTTACAAAAAAGGCAATTGATGTCTTTACTCATTGGTCAGTATGCATCTACAACTCGTCAAGAATACTCCAACCATTGGCCAAATTCCTCTTGTCGTGTGTTTTCCACCAAGGTCATTCCTATTAGAATAACTAAAGCTTGATGCTAATCGTTATGGTATAGGATTTCTTTAGCACACAAAAGGAACTGTACAATGCTTACTGTCCTACACTTGCAATAATAAATAAGCTTAACTCATGCAACAATGGCCAACAAGACCTAAATCTCTATAAGACAACACATAAGCAAGAATATAAAAGTAATGTTAAGTAAATGGGATATAAGCAATAGTTGTAAATGAATGGTAACATACTTTTATTAATATGTTGACGTACAAGGTTACTATTGTGTATGCATGAGGGAATAATGTATTTAATAGGTGCTTTTGATCATTATCAAGCAAAGTGGTGAGTAATAGATTCAATCCAAAAGAGTACTTACATTTGTATAAAGAGTTTTATGGACCTTTCTAGTTTTGATAGTAGGAACCATTAGAATCCTTGAAGTCGTTGCAATTAAAAAATAGAAATTTACAAAAATAGTAAAAATACATTAGTTAAAAGTTACAAAAAGCCACCTCATATTGTAATAATATACAAAAAGATAGGCCCTACCATAAGAAATGTGCTACTAAAAGGGACCTCATATAATGCATTTCCTTTTTTTTTTTCCTTAGATAACTTTTGGTTGTCACAATACATTTGTTAATGTATCATTATAACCCTTCTTTAATTTGTCTTAAGTTTTCCCATTACATGAAATGCAAAAAAATAACATTGTCTACTACTGTTGGATTTTTTTTTATTATTAACACAAATAATAATAATTTGTGTGATAAGATGATCAATTTATAATTTCTCCTTTTCTAATGATAATCATTTGCTATGTTCAATATCTTTATTAATTGGTTACTTAGATCTTGAGAGTTCCTTAGATTATAATGTTAGTATTTTAAGAAATTCTATCTTTTAAAAAACTATCTACCTTATTAATGAGTTACACCAAAAAAGTTACTTAATAATTTCCTAAAATTTTAGTGGGTATATTTTATTCCTTTATTAAAAAAACGAGTCTTACATGTTAAAAAAAATAAAAAAGAGCAAGCACCAAACTTACATAAGCATATTATGTCACTTAAAAAACTTAATTTACTTACACTTTATCAAGAAAATAAGGGTACTAGACATGAGAGTTTGTTCCATGCACCGTGAGTCTTGATAAAAGTATTTTAATATTTTCAAATATGGGTAAGTATCACAAATGGTACATCAATATTGTCTAAATTTACAATTAAGTACCTATACTTTGAAATTTCCATTTAATACCTACTTAAACTTTTCAAGGTTTTTTTGTGGTACATGAACTAAATCCATTCAAGTCCATTAGCGGACATGGATATCTCAATAAATTAAGAAGTGGCAAAAGTACTATAACATTAACGTTATTGAAGATAAGTCTAGATACACTTCCATATGGATTAAATTGAAAAAATAAAAATTTGACACCATAGAAAAAAAATTAAAATGCATGTAAACATAATCTCACCAAGAAATTTGATCCTAACCATTTCTCAATTAATTAAATGAACATTCCCTTTTGTAACACTATGAACAAAACAAAAAGAATGAAACCTTAATTTGATAAAAATTGCGAAGAGAAGAGAATAAGAGAGACAGATAGATGGAGAGAGAATTAGAGGTAAGGATCATTTGAGGCATAAGTACCTTCCCCTTCATTACATCTCTATTGCCAATATAAACCTTAATTGAAATTCCTTATTATGGAAACCTTTTATGAAATCACAATCACCAAATATCCTATAAAAACCTAACCTAAATTAGGTCAAAAACCTTAATTTTCACTTTACAAAACCCAATAAAGGAAAATACATCATGACCTTGAACATGAAGAAGTCTTCAAACACATCAATAGTTTCTATGAACAGGTAATGTTTTATCTGTATATAGTTCAAGTTTCTAGTTACCTAGAAAGGGGTCGAGACACTTAAGGTTTATGGTTTGTTGTTACTATTTGGGGAAAAATTAGGTGCCTAGTCGCGATTTGGGGAAGAATAGAGGGCCTTTTTTTGGGACTCAACGAAAATTATTAAGGTTTCCTTAAGATTTTCTCTCCATACGTAATCGCACTAATTTGCTATGGAATTTTTTTGTCAAAGAGAAAGTAAAATTAGAGACTAGTGGATTAAGTTTTCCTCAAGCATTTTCTCTCCATACGTAATCGCACTAGCTTGCTATGGAATGTTTTTGTCAAAG
This sequence comes from Lumnitzera racemosa, assembly GCA_024138005.1. Lineage (NCBI taxonomy): Eukaryota > Viridiplantae > Streptophyta > Magnoliopsida > Myrtales > Combretaceae > Lumnitzera > Lumnitzera racemosa. The sequence goes on along the minus strand of JAMXBC010000006.1, from coordinate 37,514,638 downwards.
AGAAAGTAAAATTGAAGACTAGTGGTTAGGGTTTCTTATGCATGTGTTTTCTCCTTAGAAGTGTTATTATTCTTCTCTTGGTTAGGGTTTCTTATGCATGTGTTTTCTCCCAAGAAGTGTTATTATTCTTCTCTTCTCCACTTGGAAACCTAGCTATTTTGTGTTATATTTAATTAATCTTATAATCTACGTGTTAAGTTGTGGTTTATTATTATTAAAATCATAAGTCAAGTATTCGATTTTATGAGTTTATGATTTTATGGTGTTTTACTGAAAATAAATGTAAAAATGTTTAGGTGCAAACTTTTGGTAGAATTTTAAAATTAGATACATGATACATACTTACAATTTTATCAATTTTGCATAAATTTATATATTAAGAGTTGTAGTAGAATTATGATTTTGATAACTGATGATTGGTTAACAATACACATAAGCTAATGGAGTTAGATAGAATTGATTAAGCTACGTAAACAATCTCAAAAAATTAATTAAGTATTAAAAATGATACTTTCAAAGTATAGACCTAAGTATAAATTCGAGTAAAATTAAGGTGCTATTTATGACATTGAACTTCTTCTTTTTTTTTATTAATAGCATTAATTTTATTAAATTGTGAGGAACAGGACAGAAAATCAAATTATAAAATAGAAAAAGAAAGAAAAAAAACCATATATATTATATATATATATATATATAACTTCATATGCTTTTCTTTTCTGTGCCATTTTCTTTCATTCACCATGCAAGACTTTTATTCATCTTCCAATCACCGTGTTACAGCACGTAGCAAAATGAGCAAAAGTTAAAAAAAGCATAACAGACTACAGCCTTTGCAAAAGTAAAATAAAACAAAATTATTACATATAGGATAGAGGAGATGATTCTCAAATATAATGTTCAAAAAATAACTACATGTTATTTTATCTCTTTCAACGTATATCATTTTTCTATTTTACTGATATTATATTAGTATTTATTTGAATATTGATGTTTTATTAGTATTTATTTGAATTTTATATTTTGTAAGAATATTAGTATAACAAAATAAAAATATAATTTCATATATATATTTTTTCCAAAATTAAATATCCATCAAATTTTAATAAAATTAAATTTATTTACCTTTTACTTTATTTACTTTTATAGAATATCATTTAAAATTCTTTTACTTTATTTACTTTTATAGAATATCAATTAAAATAATAATTTTTAATAAAAAAATATATTTTAAAATATTTTTTATTAAAAATATGTAAAACTTTATTTTTTTAACTTTAATAATTTAATTATTATCTTCATTATAATTATGAAATAGAAACGGATAAGATAATTTTTAAAAAATAAAATTTTGAATAGATATAAATTAAACACGTATTAAATATAGATAAAATATAAATAAAAAAATTTAAATAGAACCATAATCTTGTTTATATTAATATAATTCTAGTTTGCTGGTGTCTAATTAATTTATTATGAATATTAGATATAGTATTTCGGAAAATAAATTCTATAAATTGAAATAGCCTACTAGTACCTATAAAATTCGTGGAACCAAGTTGAAGAAATTAATATTTAATTAATTATATAAATTATCATTCTTGCAATTAATCCATTATTTAAAAAAAAAAATAGAAACAGAGAAACAAATAAAAAGAAAGAAGGGGCATAAATTAAAAGAAAACATCATGGAAAATGAAATATTAGCCATAAATGTGTCACAAAAATCTTTAAAGGACAACTCGGCTTGCACTCTCAAGCCTCTGCTTCTTCTACTTCATCCAATCCTAAGAGCACCTGTTGCATATTGCAGATGGTAAAATAATATGGAATAAATTGGAATTTCAAAAGTGAAAGAAAAAAAGCACTAGATTGGGCTTTCTTCCTTCTTCTGACTTTTTCACGTTCTCTGGTGTCAATTCAAAGGTGCGAATTGAACATTTTCTTTTTATTTTTAATTTTTTAATTTTTTTTTTTAATATGGAATCAAGTGGGCCATTGAAAAAGTTACCAATTTGCTTGTTCTTCTGGCTTTAAATAAATTTTATTTGCATATCTTGCTCTTTTCACTAGCGAGAATGTTTTCCCTAAATATTGTTTAATTTTGATTTGAATACACTCCTTAGGTGTCGCTAGGTTATGACAAAATTAGGATATGTTCGGAAAACGTTTTTCATGGAAAAAGTACATCCTCGGCTTGAATGAGTGGATTAAGCTCGTTGTTTGTCCATAAAAGCCGGTGTAGATTGAACGGGGAGATTGTAAATTGCTTGAAGGTAGACCGTAATTTCGATAACATACCGAACATACATGTAGTGGCAAGTGGTGCAATAACTGCAGTGTATTCAGAGGAATCGACTGTATTTCAACTGTATTCAGTTATTTTGGTTAGTTAGTTATAGCAGCTTTTAAATGAGGGCAAGCCTTGCTGCAGTGGTTAAGTTGCTAGTTTAATGTATACATGTGATGGTTAGGCTGCATAGAAGTGCGTCCATCCTCCTCTTACCATGCGGAAGCAGTTTGTGCACCGAGTGAGACCTTAAGTTTTTGGATCATGACTGAGGATGCGAACTTACTTTCAGATACAATTAGATGATTTATAATTCCTCCGTTTATATTTCTTTCTTGTCCTTCCTTGACAACTGTTTTCACATTCTATTAGTTTTAGTATATGTAAATTGGTTGCAGTTGGTAATTTGAATATCAATTAAATGTTTGAATTTCCAAATGGTACAGCTTGAGTGGAATCACCAATAGTGCACTTGAGGTTACTTTGTAAAGGAAAAAGAATGCAAGGTTTGGCACTAAGCGGCATGAAACCCTCTGGGAGAAGTGGAGGGTATGGCTCAGAGTTCTTGCAGAAGAAGCAATTTGGGCTAGTGAAGAGAAATGTTTCTGGCTCTATGGTAGATTTCGGGAGTTTCTTATACCATTCTATAGGGAGTTTGTTGTTTTTAGGTGAACCAAGTAGTGTGAGAGAAAGGAACTCGAAGGTTAGGGCTGGATGGCTGTTTAAAGGAGGTGATCAGGGCTTAGATGCAAGCTCGGAGAGAAGTGAGAGTGCTAATGAAGACATATTAATATTTTTCTTCCAGCTGGACCTGGCAACACGTGTACAGGTCTGTCAATTAGTCTTGCTTTTAGGATGCTTAAATGTAAAGCAGAGATTGTACAACTAATTGTTAATCAGCACAACAAAATAGAAAAGCTGAATCAATTGGCCATGGGTTTCCAAGATAGAATAAAGTTCCGTTTGGTCTCAATGTGCTACTTTCAATGCAAATTCATCACTAGCAATCTCTTCATGCACAATAATAGTGTGGAGTTGCACTGCATGTCATTTACAGTCAATTATTCTTGCAATTATGACCCTTAAATGTAAAACAGAGATTTTAAAACTAATTATTAATCAGCATAACGTAGAATAAATAAAATGCTGAATCATTTGGCCTAGATTCCAAGAGTAACTATAGTTCAGTTCATTCTCAATGTGGGATTTCTCAATACAAATTCATCACTGGCAAACTCTTGTTTAGCCTGGGAATTGTATGTTCGATCTGTTAAAAGAATAGGATGATGTATGGAGATCATTATAGTAGTAAGTGTGCGATTGAAATGACAAGAGACATGTTACCATGTAGTTTTGCTCTTCATGTGGATGATGAACTGTGTTATTCTGTTTAACAATTAAACAGTACCCGAGTTTTTACGAATTATGGCGATATTATATTAAGGCATGTTGAGCCCTGTGGTCATACAATGTGCAAAACACATTCATTGGTACCTAAAAATGTTCAGAAGGTTACATGCCCCCAGGGTCTTACCAAATTTAGATGGTTTTTGCATTACATAAATACTCAAAAGTCCTCTAAATTACTATGCATTATGTTGCATTTTAGTGGGAGGAACCTATATTTTATCTAATGTTGTTATTGGTGCTGTGTTAACACTTTGCAGTATGCTCTGAACATTGAGCAGTATGATATTGCACAACAGCTGAGAAACAAGCTTACTGAGGTTGGATATTTGTTTTTAAGTTTAATGCATATGGATGACATATCCTTGGCTTATGATGTTGCTGCAACATTGCATAATGTCGCTAGTGCTTATCCATTGGAATGTTATTCCTTCTGGAAGGTTGAAGAAGAAGTCATTAAGCAGCAGGAAGGAAAAAGGGGATCATCTTCTAAGAGTGAAGCTCAAGAGAAAGCTTTAAGGATACTGCGTCTGCGGTTAGTGTTTTGATATATCCTATTTCATCCTCCAATGCTCCTTCATTCATTCAACAAGATGAGGTGAGGTGTTGACTAGGTTTTCTTCTTCCATTCCCTATCGATTACCTATACCTTTACTTATGAACAATAATATGATAGAAAGTACCTATACCTTCAGTATCACACTATTGCAGTGGATACAGAGCTAGAGGTTTTACATAAACTTTTTCTCCTGCTGTAGCGCGGACTTGCAGAATGCTGTTGACAGTGAGAATTATGCACTGGCTGTGGAATTACGGGATGAGATTTCCAAATTGGAAGCAGAATCATTAGATGTGTCAGCAAGAGCTCTGGCATATGAAAATGCTAAATATGCATTCCGTTTGGGTCAGAAAGTGAGGCATAGACTTTTTGGTAAATTTCTATGTCTTTACTACCTTATGAGGCATTTAAGTCTTGATTGAAGCAACTTGTGCAAATATTTGTGACCTATTTGGTTTACAATGTTTGTAAATAGTCTGGCAACAAATTTGTGAGTTATCACTTATGGTGGCTTCATGAATGACTAGTTATTTTGACAAAGTTCATGAGCAAACTTTATTTGTTTTTTTTTTACGGGAAAATATCTGGAAAGTAACCATTTTCGATCAATTTGATGTGTGATAAAGGAGAATTCTTTTGAGACTTTCAAACTCGATATTCTCTTAATCCCTCGTTGATTTCCATTTTTCATGCTAAACAACCTTTACCCAGTTCCATGAATTGAAATTGACTCATGGTGAATCTATGCTTCATCAATTTGTCAATTACTGACTGGAATGTTATTGTTCAAGTTTGATAGCAAAGATTAAAGGGCTGATTTGCATTATTTTAATTTCAGGGGTGGCATTTATGCTAAGTAGAGCAAACTTCAGTCAGTTAATTTGAATTAGTAAACAAAGATAAACATGGTGGTGGATTTCGGGGCACGATAAAGCTTAGCCTGTATTAGACTATTCATGGTCTCCAACACAATTTTCTGGCTAATTCATTTTCTTAATAACCACCCCATGAGATGAAAAACTAGCAATGTGCCCATCATCCACCGATCTCCATATCCCTGTTAACAGTTGAATCAAAATACATTTTATACTCAATATTATTGCTTTGAATACTTTAAATGGTGGAGGAGTTGTTTATAAATTTTTTTTAATCATCATATGGCTTCTCTTGTTTCTTCTTTCTTTTGCTAACGCATTAGGTTTTTTTAGGCTATCGTGGTGTAGTTTGTGGGATGGATCCTCTGTGCTGTGAATTGAGCTCCTGGATGGAGGCTGCACAAGTTGATAAGTTGACTCGGGGCTCCAATCAGCCATTTTATCAGGTTATTGGCTTATCTGTGTGCCTCTTCTACATGCTGTGAATTGATGTTTAAGAACAATTTGAGATTAAAATCTTATTGTCTTAGTAAGGTAACTGCCTCTTGTCCTTACTAAATGTCTAAATTTGAGAAGTTCAAATCTGACCAACATGATTGTGGTGCTATAGCCCTTTCATAAAATTTATTTTATTGTAATTGTTTTATAAGTATAATCTTTAATTTGATGCAGTGTCTATTTAGCTATTGAAAATGATTTTTTTTCTTCTTTTTTTAATCTATCTATCTACCTATCTTTTGGGTGATGGATTATTCGTAAGATGTCATCCTGAAAATGCATACGTCAGAACTTAAAGTTCCCCAGTTCAATAACCTTTACATCTTGCATTTAAAATGTTGGCTAAATTATAGCTTAATCATGGTACAAGTGTTCCTACATATCCATGCTTTGATTGATATCATTGGACCCTGTGGATGTACTTTTACTTCAAATGACCTTGTTGCACTATTTGTTCCCTTTCCTTGCCTGATCATCCTCAGACTCGTCCTTAAATTATTTATCATGTCTTTACTCAGGAATCATCATATCGAGGTTCTCTATGCAAAAGTTAGGAAATGTACGATGCTAATAGTTTTTCACTTAGTTCCATTGTGGAAACGCATATAGCTAATGTTTTTCTCTGGATGGACATGTTTCACAAAGAAAATGCATGATGTAGATCTACCTACAGGAAAGCACACTTAGATCATGCGTTTCCTTGGAAAATAATTAGAAAGACCAAAGGACAATTGTAAAGCTTGCATTTTATATTTTCTCAGCTCTTCCACAGAAAATGCGGCATGATAGTGCGTTTTCATTTGAAACAAGCTCAGAAAGCCCTTTCGTCAAATAAGTTCTTTGGTGCTCCAATGACTTAAGTGATTGGTTAGCCAAGCGGATGTTGTTGATAATTCCTGCATTGATGTTGGAATTGAATTATAGAAAGGCACCATTGCAACATTTATTTTTCATTCTTTTTTATAAAAAAGAATACAACATTTATCTTGGAGTGTTAAAAGAAGAGAGAGGGTTTTAGGAACGGAATGGATGAAGAGTCAATGGGATTACTAACAGCTCAGAATCTATACAGAGAATAGTCTTAGGATTCATTTTGTAACTTTAGTCATGTATTTTGAGATTATGAGACTATTATTCATCCTTAGTGTCCTTTTGTCTTGTCTCAACGTGAAGCTCGAATGGTAGTGTTTGTTTTTTTTACACATCTTATGTACAATTTTGTGCAATGATATTTATCTCATTCACCCAAAAAAGAGAGAGGGTTTTGAACCATGGACGTGCAGTGGAAGTTAAAACAACATACTGCTCAGCTATCTTTGGTTATTTGCAATAGAAAGTGCACTATTTTTCTTAAATTCTTTTTGAGACAAATTTTCCGTTAACTATGATCCTGAAAACACATATTTGCTTGCTTTTTCGGAGAATCCTTTGTAAATGAAAGAAATGCATAAGAAATATGCATTCTCTTTTGCACACAAGAAAGATGCATTTACGTTCTGGATTTTGGTACCATATTACACGAAATAAATTTTGAGGACCATTTTTTTAATTATTTTTATTTCAATATTTGTACTGTATATTCATTTATTTCTCTGCAAAAGCTATCTTAATTGAATTGTCCTGAATTTTTTTAGTGCTTTAATGATATGTCTTTTTTTCACATATATAATGATAATTTTAGTCCTTTGCTTTTTCCTATTCGGTCATGTGTTGAAGAACCTTCTTATAAATGGCCTAATAATTGTCCTAATTCCTATAGAACTCACTCTTGATCTTGAACGGCGGCTCACAAAGTAAGGCTTCTGAAAGACTTGTTACTGGTATATCCCACACAAATCCTGAGTAACATCTCCACCAAATGTTTGAATTTTTTGCAGTGTAGTTGTGCATGAAAGCTTACTATCAACATATTTAATATGTATTCATGGAACACTATACTGCTTTTAAGATTAAATCCTAGAAGGAAGATGTTTGGACCAAATGCACTCTGTTAATGAAAGTAAAACGACAGAAGAAGATACTAAACCTTTGGTGATTTTGCTTTCTCTGTGTTTTAATGTACCAGGTATTGGTGGATGTATATGATGATCCAAATCTCCTTGTCACATATGGTAAAGTGCATATATGCCTAACTAACTTCTTAAGTCACCCATATGGTTTCTCATGCAAAACTTTATATATATTCCTATTCGTTTATGGCCCAAATGATTAGAACTTGTCATCATTGTTCCCTTATGCTAGTTCTTCTCATATTCGGTTGTTACATTTGACCCATCCTCTGGCACTCCTTTAACATGTCTAATGTGTCTTGGGTTGCAGTTGCTGAGGAGAATTTGGTAGTTCCTGAGAAGCCAGACAAGGTGCTTATCAAAGAATAGAATGTGTAATAATGCCTCTAATTTCCATGATTTTGCTTCACCCTTCCCTTAACGCAATATGCAGGAGAGGTTTGAGCATCCATATGTTTCCATCTTGTTCTATGGGATGGATACAGCTGGAGATTTCATTCCAATTAAGCAACTGCGTGAAAAGTATAATAGGCCTCGTCATGAAGTGCCTATGGATCGACAGGACGAAGATGGTGGAGAAAATGCCTGAAAGATCAATTCATGCAGCACTGTAAACTTCAGTAACGAGGCATCCATTTTTCATTGTTGAGAAATTTTTTCAGTATAAAATTAAGCAATTTCTAACATTTACTTGTAGGATGACAGGGTATATTTTGGACAGCCAACCTTAGCATTATAGCAAGATCTCGTCAAGACTTAGCTGGTGGATTTCTGAACGTGCGTTGTGTAAATGAAGAGTTCTTCCAAGGATTGATATATAGCTGTTCGCAGTAGTGGATCTTATGGCAATTATTATTTTGTGCGAGGTAAAGATGGTTCTTTCAGGACCAATCTAATGTAATCATTCTCAGACAGTGTCTGTCACTTACATGCTTTGCGTAGTACAAAGTGGGATATTTTGGTTTGGTCTTGCCTTAGCTTATTCTGAGAAGCTGATTTTTTCCACTTAGATTCACTAGAGTGGAGGGAACGTGAGTGGTGAAAGCTTAATGCGTGCTCATTAATGGAGAAGCTTAATCCAGTAGCGTTATAGCCTACTGCTCTATTGTTTCAATGCTCTTAGTTATAGGTCAATTCCGATGTTAGCATGGGCTCCATCCCGACCCCACCCGGCCAGAAATGGCTGGTCAGGAGGCCCCAAAGTGAACCGGAGCTGGCCCATCGTAGGCCTGTTCCATGTTAGGCTCTTGGACCTCGGAACTTGGAACTGGCCTATTATTATTTTCTTTTATAAAATCTTTTGTGTTTTAAATTCTCATTTTAAGAAGTTAGTAGGTTTCAACCAACTTTTGATAAAGCTGAGAAGGATGAAAAATTTAAAGAGATATCAAAAGTGAGTCATGCATGGCTAAGTAAGGAGAACTTTTTCTTTGGTAAATGCTTATACATATTGAGTAAAACCAATGCTAATGACATTTATTTCTTATGTTGTTAAAAGTAAAGTATTAATATTATGAATGTGAAAGAATCTTTCTGAATTCATATGAAAATTGATTAAATTTTCATTAAGATATAATTTTATGTTCTATTTTTCAATTATTAATGTTTCTAATGCTTAAAATTTTTTGTTTGTGACCTAATGCGGACATGTTGGTTCCATAAGTTTAGGGGCGTGAATCCCCCTTGACCCATGGATCCTCTGGTCCATCCACGGGTCATGACTCAAGACCTGAACCGTGGGAACTCAACAAAAACGGTCATACTGGGCTTGTGCAGGTAATTGTCATACTTGTGGAATAAAATCACTGGCCAAAAGATATTTGCCGTGAATGGGTTGTAGTAGTAAGAATTATTATTTTCCTTTTTCTGACTTATTATATTATAATAATTTTATTTACGGAGGTAATTGAATATAATTTTTTATTAAAAAATCGGTATTCATATTATATCATTTACGTTAATAATAAAAATCAAGTACTGTTTATCTACCCAAACAAATACATTTTTGCTAAAAAGCCGTTTACCCTTCGCGAGAGAGATAAGTATACAGATAAGAAGAAAGGAAAAAATATATATATATATATATATATATATATATATATATATACTCGTTTGTATTCATTCCCAGTGTCTTAGGATAAATTCTTAAAATCTGAAATACATCCCAGAGAGAGAGCTGGGGCGTCGTATCGTCTCATGGGAAACCATGCAACCCAAGCGATACGACAGGCGTTGTCTTGTACCTTTATGTACTATTTAGGCGACACCAATAAGGAGGTATCCGAAGTGCAAGTAGCTTTGCCCTTTCTTGTACTCTAATAAATGCACTAGCATGACAGGTGAAAAGTAGTTTTCAGTGAGAAGCAAAGGTCCCATACACGAATATATTAATTGACAATCCAGATGGTGAGAAATGAAGGGGCACTCGTTTGTGGTATACATATTAACCTTTTAACAGGTTGAATTTAATTCGAATTTTTTCTTTCTAAATTATAATACATAACATGAAAATTTAAAAAAAAAAAAAGACAAAGAAAAGAAAAAGGAAGGAGCGTGAACTTCGGGTCTCGAATGGGAAAAGTCGACCAAAGGAGACCGGGACTAAATCTGTGAGGAGGCAAGTCCACCCCTTGAAAATGGTGCTTTAGTCGTAGGTTCATACTGCACTTGTAAGGTTTCATATGGAATGAGAATTAGATTAGTGGTCCAATTCAAGTTATGAATAATTCCATAATGTTTCCGCTATATTTCCATTTCAGGGTCCAAGAGCTTTATATTTTTCATTTCAGGAATAGTGATGTGGACCACAGGTTAGGTTCCATTATTTTGTGACTTTTTGATTTTATTTGATTCTTCCTTATTTATTAAGATTGTAAGGCAATATTTCTAGGATTTATTTAGTTTATTGGATTATTTTACGTAGATATTAAAAACTTATCACGGGAATATCTACGTAAATAGGTGCCTCTTTGTATTGATAAATGAATTGGGTTGCTAGTCTTATATTTGTGCGTAAGAGTGAGTTTAGACCAGAATTTAGAGTCTCATGTTCTGATAAACGGTCAAGTTAGGTATTGGGGATTTTCTAATGTGGATTATTAAAGGTCGAAAACTGCTTTGATTTTATGGAAATTCCGGAAGACAAGCAAATTAAAACAATTTCAAGGAGATTAAAAAGGTGGGTTTTGATTGGTGGAATACCATACAAAACGACAAAGTCCGTGAAGGAAATTTGGGCCATGATAAGAAGTGGAGATAGGTGGGGTATTATAGAAGAATTTCTTTCTGTGTGTTAATGAGGAAATTCTGGCTATAAGTAAGATTCGTAATTTCACCCACGATATTATTTTCCAACTTGATTGGGAATTCGATTAAAAAAAAAAAAAAGGAGGAACAGTGATACGATTTTATGATATAGAATATGAGATTATAATATTAATAGGTATTATTATATTGTAAATTAATTATTTGCAATCTCTAGTTAATTTCATATATTTTTGGTTATCAATACCAAATATGATCTGCTAATATAAATTGTGATGCTTAACTACAATACAAGAGATGCTACGTCTGTTGATTATACTTTTGAATCGAAGAGGTCAGCAGATGATCTAAGAGTAGGCAAAGGAAAGTAGGTGACAGTTGAAAAAAAAAAAAAAAAAAAAAGGGAAAAGAGACACTAGGCATAATTTGATAAGGGGCAAGCTTTAGTTTTTCAAATTGAGTGACAATGCCTGTAAAATCAAATGTGCAGATATGCCAAAGTAAAAATAGATAAATAAATAAACCAATGAATTCATACCAATAATTGAAGATTTCACTTGCCAAAGTTCAGTAAACTCTTATAAATACAAGGATAAAGGCTGTGCTATATGGGTTGTCTCGGATAGTTTGTTAATAATCCCTCCCTTCCCCTTCAAAATATCTCTCATGTTAATATTTTTCATATGTTATTAATTTTTTTCAACTCTTATATAGTGTGGAGATTGCAATGAATATTAGTTTATTTTTATGTCGTGTCACTTGTATCATCCTTTCTTTTTCTCATTCTTAACAAAAAAAAAAGAAAAAAGAAAAAAGAAAAAAGAAAAAAGTAGGCTGTTGGAATGAAATAGAGATGAACATTACAATACTTCATTCACTACACTTTTGAGAACGGTGTTTTTAAACTCTAAAAATGCATGAAAAACTTTCAAAAGTAAATATAAATTACAATAGTAATATTGGTCGTAATATACATACAACTCTGAATATTTTTCCATGCTTACGTAGATGTACTTTTATGGTTTCGGTATTATAATCAACAAAACATTAAAATAAACCTCTTCTTCGTGTCTTTTTAATTTCTTGTCCTTCATTCTAATTTCTTACTTCAACATCCCAAGATTTTAAGAAAAATAAGAGAATGATTATTTTAATCTAACACATGGGGGAAGCTACACAAATGGATACTAATGGTGATTACAGTATGAGTTATAGAAGTACTTGTAAAATTTTTCAATCTATAGATAATATTGATATTGGTAAACGATACAATTCCTTTACTTTTTTAATCCCCCACGTAAATGCATTCTAGTGTCTTATTTGTTTTTGAAACGTTTGTATTTTATTGTGAGGGAATAATGCTCCCATGCAATTGTATTATTCATACATAATGATCTAAGAAAATCTTATTGCACTTGAATGGGATAATCCCAATTCATTTTAATATGTTACCTACTATGGTTTTCAATAAGGCCAAAATGAACCAAACAAGGAGAGAGGAGGAATTACTTTGTTGCGGGAAAAAAAAAAAGAAAAAAAGAAAAAAAAAAGGTTGATTCGTTGATCACATAATCACGAGCCAAAAACCGATCGAATCATCGATTTTATGAAGCTAGTACTGAATTAAGGGGAGGGGTCGAGCCGGTCCCTATTTCACATATGGAGGCATCATGACCTAGTAGTTTTTCTCAATGTTATAAAACTCATACTAGAAAATTAATTTGAGAATAAGAAAGGGTCAATCAAGGTCGAATTAAGGTTAATAAATAATTTTATAGTATAATTTTATATTTATGTATAAAATAATAAAAATTACTTAAATTCTTGAGAATTAAAAGTTGAGAGAATTTTACATTGGTGTATTTATTGTTTTTTGTTTTCTTTAATATAAATTTATTTTTTAACAACCCGGTGTATTTTTTAAAAAATATAAAAAAAAATAATATATTTTAACTCAAAAAAAATTGTTGTGTTCTTATAAGAACTAGGTTGAATTGATCGGATGAACTAGTCGAACCAAGGTCGTTATCGATGAGAGTTAAATAGGTGATTTGGATCGGTTTTTTAAAGGAATCAAGTTGAACCAAGTTGGACTAGTAGAGTCAATTAGGATCTGATAATAATTAGAGGTGTTCATTGGACTGACTTAGCCTAGAATTGGCTCGACTCAGCCCGGAACTGGCCTTAAACTAAGAGGTTGGGTTGAGGTTGGTTCACTTGAATCGATGGTTTAAGGGCCGATTTAGTGGCCCTTGAACTGTGGGATTTTCTTTTTTCTTTTTATTTTTATTTACTATTTTTGAATTATTATAAATAATTTATAAATTATTCGTCTTTTTTTTTCCATCTAAATCTAAAACTATACGTTGTTGTTCGTGAATAAAAATTTTTTATTTTCGATTTAATTTTTTTTTCAATCGTCAAGTAATTCATTTTAACCGTATAAGTGTAAATACATGATGTTATATTATATATAATATATATAGTATATTAATTGTTATATATTATATATATAATATATTTGTTTGCATTATATATATAGTATGTTTCCATTATATATATAGTATATTATATATTATTTATATATATTTTTAAATTTTTTGGATTTATTTGACCTTAAAATTATCGGGCTAAACTGTTAGTTTAAGAGTGGTTTGGCTCACCGGTTTAGTAGCTCACCAACTTGGTAGTTTAATAGCCGGTTTAGTAGTTCAACAGGTAGTTTTAAACCAATTTATAGTTTAAAACTAATTTTTACATAAATCTAATAATATTGTTTTACCTTGATTGAGCTCTCACTTTATACAGATGTGGTTTGCGAGGATTTAATATTTGGTGCGTTAAAAATCAAACAAGCATTGCACCGAAATTTATTTGAAGCGAAATAGAGAAACGCAATTGTAATCACTAAACAAAGGTGCCTAATACCGATCCTGATCAACCATACACGGATTACCCTCCCTTCCAACTACAAAAAATGTTATAACGAACTTTTCCTAAGTTGAGGGAAATGGCATGAGAACTAGCCGATATATTTAAAGTCCCCAAAACAATGATAATTGATTTTAGGATTAACATTTCATCTTCGAGAAGACAAACTCGAAGCCAAAAAGCTCAAGAGCATTTAGGAGCCTAGCAAGTCGATCAGTGGTACTCAAAGTCGGCTATGCGATTGGTCGAAGCCAAATTTGTGATTAACTGAGCTGCATGAATTCAATGATGTTTTATATGGTATTTCGTAATTGTTAGGATTGGTTTAGTATATTCATAATATTTCCCATGTCTTGCATTTATTTAATTTTATTTAGTTATTAGGATTTTTGTTTATTAAGATTTTATTCAATAGATTTATAAGATTGTTTTTTTTTTTTTCTAATTATTATAATAAGAAGAGATGATTCAAACTTATTCTATATAATCGAGAAATTAATAATTATACAATTAAATTATAAAAATCTTAACTATAAAATTTTCATATATAATAAAATATAGATCTAAAACGAAAATGAAATGCATAATTCCTTTTAGTCCATTTATCCTGCTTTAAAGTTGTGATTGGCTCCGATAAATACAGAAAGTCAAAGATAACTTCCTTTGTTCTTAAGACTCGGAACGTTTCCAAACACAGATCTTGATCAGAGGCTTCTAATTGTTATTTAAAATTAAGCAGTCCGTGATTGCCCATTAGCAATAATGGACTGGAAGTGACAGGTCACTATCAATGGAAGTATCACTATCCTTGGAAACATTGCACCACCAAGTGATTTGTGCCGACTTTCGATAATATTATTCCCATTAGATTCTGGTCCAATCCAAATCCACAGTGACTAGGGAAGAGGAAGTATTAATCTTCGTATAAAATCATTGTCAAGCTGGCCAAGGAAAATGAATAGCAATAAATAACTATAAAACGTAAACGAGTTAATTAAATCTCTATTATTTTTTGTAGCAAGTGGATGATGCTAAAAATAAAATAATTATAAGGTAAATAGCATATGTACCCCTTCTATATGCTCCATACATATTTAATCTATATCTTTAAAATTATGTGTTTAGACATATTAGTCCTTAAAAAAGTGTTTTTAAGCTCCTATATGACTGTCGACCTAGAAAATACTAATAAGAAAAATTTTGATATTATGCAACTTATATTAATTATGCAACAAAGTACCAAATAGTAAAAATAAGGTCTAAAGGCATTTGTTATAATAATTTAATAGTTGAAACAATCTATTTAAAAGATAAAACGATTAAGCACACATAAAATAAATATAACAAAATATCTTAACAATTTATCCGTCATAATATTCCATCCAATAAATATGAATCATGGACCCAACAATATAGAAAGGATTTTATTCTAATAAAAGGAATAATGTAAATTTTTATGCATTGATGTATTTTCCAAAGAATATAACCAAACCAACGCCTTAAAATTATGTTCTTCCCTATTTAATAAAAATAAATAAATAGTGCTAAGAGTCATTAATAGAGATGCTTTAGAAATATAAATTAACTTAGGAGAAATATAAAAATTAAGAAATATTTCCCTCCTGATACAAATTGGTTAAAGCTACATTTAACCACTTGTGGATGGGCATTATTACAACTTAAAATTCCCACACTGGCCACGCTGGGCTCGTAATAAACACAAGTGAAGGAACAAGTAATTGTATACAGTTAAAGGTTAATAGTTTGAGAGGTATTTATTATCATAGACATGGTAAAACATACTTTTGAAAAAGATTTGAGTTTATTGTATAATTATTTCTTCTTCTTTTTATTTTTTTTTTTTAAGTTCAATAAATTTATGATACGAAGAAGTTCGTCTCATTCCTCTACTCCACTTGATTATAAAGCTAGTTTAGACCTAATTATAATTTGTTTAATCCAATTTAGATATGATTATTATCGTCTTAGAATATTTGTCGGCATGGATTTAAGTGAGATTAGGACTCGTGTAAATGAGTTAGCTTGCAAAAGAGAACACAACAAGGAAGCACCATGGTATTGTTTTGTGTAATCACTTCGATATTTAAGTTAGCTAAGTATTTGGAGAGTATGTAAGCTTAAGTGCGTAAAGAATCAATTGAGTTACCATTAGGTGTTAGTCTTATATTTATAGAGGAGTGGAGCCAACTGTTTGGAGAGAAGTTAGTGGGTAAAGCTACATTTGTAAGTATTGGAGAGTGAGGCCACAATGTTCGATATGGTCTACAAGTATAGGATTTAGTTGTTTGACTTAGTTTTTCAATCTTATCTAAAGTCTTCTAGCCATTAGAGACCTCTTATAGTTGAATAGGCCATGTTTTGGATTTGGGTCTAAGGTAGCTTGTCATAGGTTGTGAGCTTTATTAGGTTAGGATAAGCTTGAAGAGCTCATGTCTAAAAGGCTTTATCAACACCCTTCCCCCCTTTGCACTACGATCTCATTACTATTGTGAAGGAAAGGAGAAGGGAAAGATGAGCTTCTCAAGCATGTGGTTAATCTAGTTTGAAGGTGTCCATGATAATGATGTTGCACTGATGTAGTGATGATAGAAGTCTGAGTTGGCAAAGGGTTGAGGCAAAGATGTCTGGTTTAAATGACATTGGGGTCGAACAGAGTGTGGTTCATCCAAGCAAGTTACCTTTTGGGTAGAAGCGGGTGCGATAATTCTGAGGTGGAACGGGGGAGTTTTGATCTTTTTAGCCATCAAGGGGTACCAAGTAGTTGGCCCTTCATCTAGTCATAGACGATGCATGCTCGCCAAGTTGAATAGGCAAACTGAGGTGGAAACTCCATGAGCTAAGCTAGGAGCTTCGAGCTAAGGTGAAGATTTTATAGATTAGGTGTTTTAGTCAACAAGGTTGCTGAGCGAAGGTATCGAGTTGACAAAGCTAAGTTGAGCTAACCATTGTCCAAGTAGATACAATCTATCATTGCTGAGGATAACTTTGTTGGAGTACTAAACAAGTTCTTTGACGGAAGTCAAAGGAGTCTTAGGAAAACTTCTTACGAAAGTTACTTTTCAAATCTTTACTTTATTACACTTGTTTTCAGTACAGTTAATGTGATGTGATAGGTGTCCTATTACAACAAACATGGATGTAGTTATATGTGTTTTGCCTTTCAAATGCTGCTGTCAAATCTAAGCTATCCTTACGTATGCACATTGCAATGTTTTAGGGGATTTGTACTTATTCAAATCCCTATAACCACCAATTGACTCTTGGTTAGACAATACGACTACTAAGGAGGGACGAAAGGGTGCTCTTATTGTCGGGGAGGCGTTTTGCTATGTTTGAGAAGTGTTTGGAGTATGAGTAGTGCCTCCCTCTAAGTGAATTCAAGAAGGAGCTCTTTAACTTCTACTGGTGTAGTTTGGCACAAGCCCATCCCAATGGGTGGAGGATATTGAAGGCTTTCTAGGGGGCTCTGTGAGTAACTAGTGATAAAGGACACTTCTAAACTCTTCAATCATTTCTACTTGTGGAAAAATTTAGGTAGGTGGCCATACCTGTAGTCTTATCCGAGGAGGAAGCTGTTTAGGGGCCTTGTGGATTCTATTAAAGGCTCGCAGGATGGCTTCTTAGTGGTTTAGCTATTAGAAGAAGCATACTTCTAGATGAGATGGATCAAATTGGTTCAAACTAAGGCTTAGAAGGAGCTTAGGCCTAGTGATGCTAAGGCTGCGAGGGAATCAAGCCTTCATGGCCTTAAGAAAGGGCAATGAAATAAATGTTGTGGACGCCGTGGGGAGATACTTTAAGTGTCCGATCTCCAAACTCTTCTTTAGCATGAAGTAAGCTATATTAAGAAGTACATAGAAGATAAATGTTCGTTTGTCATGAATGGCTTCATTTGTCATGCTAATGTGTATGTGAAGTTATGCTTCGTCTGACATCCTCTTTAAGAGAAAGGGGGGTTGAGGGGATCTTTCTTGTTCTTGTTAGTTATGGCAGAGTTAGTGAGTGGTGGTGCTTTATACTTGTTTTCTTTTTTCCTTCTTTTTGATCGCTTGTTTGAATCTTTGTAAGTAAGAAATTAGCAAGGGAGATTTCCTGCCCTTCTACAAATGAGATATTGAGGCGTCATTAGGTTAGGTCGAAATCAATTGCCAAAGCCTCCGACCCTAAAAAGGTAAGGCCATGTAGCCGAGATCAAGGGCGAGAGAGACAAGCAAGTTTGAGCCAACTACTTTACCACAGGGGATTCACCTTAGTCCATACACAAAGCTACTGGTTACTAAGCCTATGAGCACGATCTTTCCTTTTACTGGTCTTATCTCCTCAGCTAGTTTAAGACCATCTATCAGGGCCTCGTATTGCTAGTGTTGAACTTAAACTTAAGGGAGTAACAAACTGTGATCTTGTATGGTGTGGTTAGAACGAGACCCGTACCTTCACCCCTCGAGGTAGATGATTTATCAATGTAGAGAGTCTGCAACGGCTTGTCATCCCTTAGTGGTACTTTTGATAGGAATTAGGCTATTGGGCTTTTAATTTGCAGTCGAGCCCGAGGACTAGAGGGATTGTCAAGGCAAATCCTCCTACACCAACCAACTCCTACCGAGGTCGAGTTACTCCTTACTGATGATCAACTCTCTATGCCACGCCAAATGAGTGCCTATCTCTCGGAGGTTGTATGCCGACTTGAAGAATGCCCCGATAGCAACCAAACCTTGCACACCTGCTTGGTTATGTTTGAGCCAACCACTTACTCAGCATGATTCTTACTGAGAGGCCAAGAGAGTTGCCCTACACTAATCTTCGGCCACTCTTATTCGAATGACCCATGCTTGCTTGGTACCTAACTAGCTCTTATTATTTTGTTTATATCTTCCAACAGTACTGCCAATACACTATTGCCATGTGTTCGGGACCATTTGTAGATACTACTACTTTAATCATTGTTTTTCCGTAAATATTCCTTTTTACCCTTTATATACTTTGTACATTACTTCTTTAGTACAACACTCTTTTTTCTTTCCTTTTTAGGTATGTTGCCTTAATTTCTCGAGTATGAATACCCCTTGTACACATAGTCGCATGGACCAGAATATTATTGATACATTGGATACTTCCCTCTCTGTAAACACTAGTTGTTTACTCTTACTCTACTTTTATCCTAACCTTTAAGTAAGGCTAAATGACAAGTAATCTCACTGGGTCAACTTGTGTGTTAGATCAGGCTGTACCATATCCTTTGAAACTATTCGTGGGTTTGCTTATTTTTTATTCACTTTTCCGCTCTTTCGTACATTTCCCCATCACCCTTTTTCAAGCTTTTGGTAAGCTTAGACCCATTCTAATGATCAGTCTTGTCTCTTCTTAGCAACGGTTTGCATCATCTTGGTATGAGAGAGGAGGTTTCTATAGGTAAGT
Source organism: Lumnitzera racemosa (assembly GCA_024138005.1). NCBI lineage: Eukaryota > Viridiplantae > Streptophyta > Magnoliopsida > Myrtales > Combretaceae > Lumnitzera > Lumnitzera racemosa. The sequence goes on along the minus strand of JAMXBC010000006.1, from coordinate 37,495,369 downwards.
TGTATCCTAATTTGGTGGAAGTAGTTGTTTAATGTTTACTTTGTTTTACCCTGTTTTGAACATTTAGAAATAGAGCAAGTTCAGTGTTAGTGGTTTGTTTGTTTGTCAAGGAAAATGATAGACCTGATTGTAAATGCTGGTGTTGGGGATGATAACAATGGTGTTGTCCACTATGGCTGATAATCTTAAGGTACTTCAAGAAGCATAAATGAGAGACTTGATGATAGGAATCAGCCTTTGACTACGTCCAAGTCAAGGTCAACCTGTCTGAAGCCAATATTGACCCTCCGGAAGAAGATGCCAACCTGTTATAACTCGAGGATGAACAGTTCAAGGCCAAAGCTGAACAGCTTTTGCCGAGGTGTAGCAAATGACAGAAGACCGAAGGGAAGGAAATGAGCCACTTGGCAACAAGTCTGTCATCTATCGAAAAGCTGAGATACAACAAGGTTGATTATTAGAGACCAAAGAACTACTTAGTAAAGCATTGAGAGACTCATGCTGATTGATTCTAGCACTCAACAACTGTAGAACGACCTCTCTGGTGTCTCAATGAAGCCACGCGAGACTTCTAGAACTCCTTCCCGAACGCGTACATTCAACTGTCGATCCTGTCCAATTTGGATACTACTATTTCTAGGACATGCTGAGTGACTGTATGTCAACTTTCTCTGTAAGACGCACAATTTTGTGTTTTTGTATATATTTTCTTTTATTTTATTTATAGGCTCAATTCTTTCAGGTTTAAGGCCTTGCATACTATTTACAGTTTTGCCATTAGGGTTTAGAACTTACTATGAACAGCAACATTTGTTAACATAGAAGGAGAGATACATATACGACAATATATACGAAATTAGACAGAAAAGTATATTTCAGCGATTGGAAATTTTTCCCTTTTTGAGCAAGGCCACTTTTGAACTAGTATTTGCCGGATTATAGAGTATAGATTAAGCTCTTTAATCTCTCCTGCATTCTTATTGATATTGACATTAAGACTATGGTAAACCTCTTCATTTGAACCGGTTAGTGATTTGTATCTAACCTTCATTTGAATCCTGAGCAACATTTAGTGTTCGTGAGTTGTATTGAACCTTATTTCAAGCTTAAACCCTTGATTCAATTCATCGTCAAAATTAACCATCTCACTCCCTGTTCGTAATATCCATTCGACCCATTCTGCATTTTTCAAGATTTACTGTTGTTTCTTCAATCCACATCAATACTGCTGAGAAAGAAGTTTTGCATGATAATGAGCTAATTGAGGAGGACGTATTTGTCGATGACTTAAATCAACTGATCTTGGTTGTCTAACATGCAATGAACTTGGAACCTTAACGCGAGGAAGAACAGATGGAGAACTTATTTCATACCAACTGTAGGGTGAATAATCAATTGAGCGCGTTAATTGTGGATAATGGAAGTTGCACTATTGTGGCATTAACTGATCTGATCATAAGGTTAAAGTTGCGGACTATTGCACACCTGAGGCTGTACAAATTGCATTGGCTAAGTAAGAAGGGAGCACTATATGTTACTTGGTAAGTAATACTACTGGTTACTATCGAGAATTACTTTGATGAGATTCTCTGAGATGTACTACTTATGTGCACTTCGCAAGTGTTGATTGGACGACCATGGCTTTTTTGGTAAAAGGGTTACAATAATGGATACAAGAACATGTATGTATTCGACAAAGATGGCAAGAAGATCATGCCGAACCTGATGCCATAGAGAGAAGTTAATAAATTGTAGGCAAAACTTGCTCATAGATTGAAGAAGGCTCTGATGATAAGTAAAGTCAGGCTCCGAGAGGCTATTAATGCAGACGAGCCAAACCTCGTGTTGGTTCGACACTTATTAGAAATCAAGGGGTTGGGTGAACAAAAGTAAAAGAGTTGCTAGATGAATATGTCGATCTATTCCCAAATCAGTTAACCAAGGGGATGCCTCCAATTCGAGGTATAGAACATTATATTGACTTGATACCTGACGCTATCTTGTTGAATAAGCCAACCTATCGAATAAGTCCCGAACAAACTTCTGAGCTCCAATGGTAAGTCAATGAATTACTAGAGAAAGGTTATGTTAGGGAAAGCCACATCACTTATGTTGTCTCGTGCTGTGCTGATGCTTTTAGTGTTGAAAAAGGATGGAACCTAGCAAATGTGTGTTGAGAATCAAGCAGCGAACAAGATAACAATCAAATACAGGTATCCAATTGAGTAGAGCTAAGATCTTTAGCAAGATCGATCCGAAATCTAGCTACCATCAAATCCGCATTAGGTTAAGAGATGAGTGGAAGACCGCGTTCAAAACTTAGCATGAACTCTACGAGTAGATGGTCATGCCATTTAGCTTATCAAATGCCTTAGGCACTTCATGAGACTAATGAGCCATGTACCGAGACGTCTAATGGGGAAGTGTGTCGTAGTGTATTTCAATGATATTTTAGTGTATAGTGCCAACATGCCAAGTCACTGTGAACATCTCCAAACCATACTAAATGTCCTCTATGCTAAGAGATTATTTGACAACCTTAAGAAATGTTGCTTTTCCTAAGAGGAAGTGATATTCTTGGGTTATGTAGTAAATGGAGGAAGCTTACGGGTAAATGACGAGAAGGTCCGAGTAATCGTCGAGTGGCCGACTCTTACTACTTATACCGAAGTGAGAAGTTTCCATGGACTGGCTTCTTTTTACAGAAGATTTATCAGGAATTTTAGTACCCTCGCTGCACCCCTTACTGAATTGATTAAGAAAAATATTTGAGCTAAAGTGTGACACATTAGGCATTGAGATAGGCATTGTCCTAATGCAGGGAGACCAACCAATTTGCCTACCACAGTGAGAAGCTTAGGGTACCTCAACTAAACTACTTCGTGTATGACAAAGAATTCTTAACATTGATTCGAGCACTACATCTATGGCAACATTATCTGTTACTGAGAGAATTTGTCATCTACACTTAGAGGTGTGCAAACGGGTTTTGGCTCGTAGGCCAACTTGTTTAACCATCTTTTAAAGTGGGTTTGGGTTGGCTTTTTTCAACTCATATAAAAGCGGGCCATTTTGGCATAACCCATATAACTCGCGGGTTTAAGTAGGCTAACCTATGATTGGTTGAGTTAGTTTGCTTTATATATATATATATATATATATAATTATAGATTTGAAGTCACAATGCAATTCATAAACAGATGTCAGGCCATACTCATCAACTTATGAATGCATAGGCCCACGACATGGTCATCAAAACTCACGGTCACAAGTCACAATACGTGTAACAAACTGATGAAAAGCAGTAAACATAAATAGTAACTACTGACTAAAGTAGTATACGTTAAGTAGGCTTTACAGCTTACATTACACATTTACACTACACGTATGCCCTCCTTTTCAGTGCACTTTTCTTTTTCCATATATAAGGGCAATACAAATAGTGAAAAAACTGAAATGAAAAGGAAGAAAACAGTCCATAAAGTCATGAATATATTTGCATTTGAATTAAAGATGATTTAAGAAATGGACTATACAGAGTAAATAAAGGGCATGGATCTTACTTAAAATGGGTAACCCATTAAAATGAGTTAAATGGGTTGGGCTAGTGGGTTAGCCCGTTTAACCCACTAGCTCGTATGGGCTAGGCTGGGCTAATTAAAATTTGCCCTGTTTAAAAGTGGGCTAAAATTAGTTAGCCTATTTAACCTGTAGGTTAAAGTAGGCCAGGTCGGGTCGACCCATTTAACCCACTTACCCACCTCTATCTATACTAACCATGAGTCTTTGAGGTATCTCCGAAGTCAGACGAAGTTATCGAAGCGGTAGGCAAGGTGAGTCAAATTCCTTAAAGGGTTTAACTTCGTAATAAAATATAAGTAAGGAAAGAGCAATGTGGTTGTAGATGCTCTTTTGAGAATGCATATACTCTTGAATAAATTGTAGACCAGATCGTTTGGTTTTGTGAGCATTAAAGAACAGTACTTTAGGGATCCACACTTCGAACCATACTTGCGTAATGTGTCGATGAAAGGACGGTAGACGAGTATCATGTAGGAGAGGGGTACTTGTTCCGAGGAGGGAAATTATACATGCCAACCTGTTTCTTAAGGGAATTACCAATTAGGAAAGTCTACAGTAGAGGACTCTTCGGGTATTTTAGGGAGAGAAGGACCTATGAATTATTGAATGGTCGTTTCTTCTAGCCGAGAATGAGGCGAGATGTGCATTGAGTTATTGAAGGTTGTACCATGTATAAAAGGGCTAAATGCAGAGTCGAGTAAAGGAAAGCAATGCCTTTGCTCGTTTTAATAAGACCATAGATTGAGTTGAGCATGGGCATTATTCTTGGATTATTATGAATTGCTTGAAGCAAAAATTCTATGATGGTCACCATAGATAGGTTCAGCAAGATGGTACACTTTGTGCCCTGCTCCAAAATTAATGGTGCTTCGGCTATCACTTCTCTTTTCTTGCAGGAAATTGTTAGGTTACACAGCGTGTCAAGAAGTGTATTATCTGACAGAGATCCAAGTTCTTGAGCCATTTCTGGAGAACTCTTTAGTAATAGATAGGGACCAAATTGCTATCGGTACTTCTTGTCACCCCTAAACAGATGGCTAAACAGAAGTAGTCAATCGTACTTTAGGATGATTACTCCAAGCTACAGTAGGTAAGAATTTGACTGATTGGGACATTTGCTTACCAGTAGTCATTCGCTTACAACTAAACCATACATGATACTATTAAGTATACCCCCTTGGAAGTTGTCTATGATTTCAATCCTGAGTTTCCCTTTGATTATACCCCTGTACCTGAGCTTAAGCAAGAAGACCCTGATGCGAGAGCTCAAGCACAATCCCTTCAACACATCTACAACAAAGTCATTCTGCAGATCAACTAAGCCGCCAAAAGAAAGCGAAAGAAGGCTAAGGGTAGAATGGCTAAACAATTCCAACTAGGAGACTTGGTGTGGCTGTACCTCATCAAGGAAAGGTTTTCTAGCAATAGGAGGAACAAGCTATCTACAAGAGCTAAGGGACCTTTCAAAATCCTCTAGAAGATCAATGACAATACTTACAGGTTTGAGCTACTTGAAGACTATGGAGTTTCTAATACCTTCAACATTGCTAACTTTAGTCTATATCACCTTCATGGAGAATTGATAAAAAACCATTGGGATTTGATCCCAAATCTAAATCAACTCGGAGGGAATGATAAGAGTCGATCTATTGGGCCTTTAACATGGAGCTAAGCTCGAGGGCTAGAGGGAATGGCAGGCGAATCCTCCTATTCCAGTTGACTCCTACCGAAGCCAAGTATCTCCTTGCTAATCAACTTTGCATGCCGAGACATATGACTGCCCACTTCTCGAAGGTTTTATGTCGAATTTTAGAATGCTAAGACGATAACCAAACCAGCACTCTTACTCACTCATGTCTAAGCTGACCAATTGCTCAACATCATCCTTGCCGAAAAGTGAAGAGAGAGAGACCGAACTAATCTTTAGTTACCCCTACTCGAACAAGTAATCTAATCGTACTTCTTTGTCTACATCCTCTAATAGCCTTACCAATACACCTCTACCATGTATACAGGACCACGTGTAGAATCCGTTACACTAATTATTGTTTTTCTTGCATATTCATTTTTACCCTTTGTATTCTTATACATTTCTTAGTTGGTAAATACCGTTTTTATCTTTTCCCCTTTTTGGAAAGTCTCTTAACTTATCGAGTATAAATACCTTTGTACATGTAGCCAGAAACATTAGATTATCATCAATAGACTGAATATCCATCTTCTCATAAATGTTGATTGTTTACTTTCATTTCACTCTTATCCTAACTCTTAAGTAAGGCTAGATGGTGAGTAACCTTATTGGACCAATTTTTGTGTCATATTGAGTTATGCTGCAAGCCTTTGGAAGTTCTATTGGTGTGTCATATCCTTTGGAGCTGTTCGTGGGTTTTACTTACTTTTCATTCACTCATTCCTCATCACCCCTTTTCAAGTTTTACGTAAGCTTGGACCCATCCAACAACCAACCTTGTCTGTTCTTGGTCATGGTTTGCATCAACTTGCGCCAAGGTAAGAAGTTTCCATGGATTAGCATCTTTCTACTAAAGATTTATAGGGAATTTTAGCACCCTAATCGTACTCCTTACTGAACTGATAAAAAAGAACACTGCCTTCAAATGGGGAGAAAAGGAGTAATACAATTGAGGTCCCTTGAGTAGTGTAGTTGAGGTCCCTTGAGCTTTTCACTGTAGTAAGCGATTGGTTAGTCTTCTTGCATTAAGATAGCACCTATCTCAATGCTTAATGTGTCACATTCCAGCTTAAATACTTTCTTGAAGTTAGGCAAAGATAGTATAAGTGTGGAGGTCAATCTCTCCTTCACCTACGTATGACAAAGAACTCTTAGTACTCATCCAAGCACTCCAATTATGGTAGCATTATCCACTGTTGAAAGAATTTGTCATCTATACTGGCCATGAGTCTTTGAGGTATCTCTGAAGTCAGACAAAGTTATCAAAGTGCCAAGTGAGGTCGGTTGAGTTCCTTAAGGGATTCAATTTTTTTATTAAGTACAAGCAGAGAAAGAGCAACACGATTGTAGATGTTCTTTCAAGGAGACATGTGCTCCTAATTGAATTCTAGATCGGATTGTTTAGGTTTACAAATATCGAGGAATAGTACTCTAAGGATCTATACTTTGACCCTATACTTGGGCGTTGTGCTAATGGAAGGATACTAGATGAATACCATATGGAAGATGGATACTTATTTCGAGGTCGAAAATTGTACACACCGACCTATTCACTAAGAGAGTTACTGATTAGGGAAACCCACAATAGAGGACTCTCTGGACACTTTGGGGAGAGAAGGACGCTTGAGTTGTTGAGTGGTTGTTTCTTCTATCCAAGAATGAGGTGAGATGCACACCAAGTTGTGGAAGGTTATGTCGTGGCAAGAAGGCTAAATGCCCAGTCGAACAAGGGAAAGCAATGCTTTTACTAGTCTTAACGAGACCATGGATTAAGTTAAGCAAGGATTTTGTTCTGGATTACCAAAGATAGCCCAAAGAAAAGATTTTTAGTAATGGTCATTGTAGATAGATTTAGTAAGATAGCACACTTTGTGCCCTGCTCTAAAACTAATGATGTTTCAGCTATTACTTTTGTTTTCTTGCAGGAAATTGTTCATTTACACGGCGTATCGAGAAGTATAGTATCAGATAGAGACCCAAAGTTCTTAAGTCATTTTTGGAGAACTCTGTGGCGACGAATGGGGACCAAACTACTATTTAGTACTTTTGTCACCTCTAAATGGATGGCTAAATAAAGATAGTTAATTACACTTTGAGGTTGCTGCTTCGAGATACAGTAGGAAAGAACTTAGATAATTGGGACATCTATTTGCTTTGTGGTCGAATTCACTTACAAATGAATAGTACACAACACCACTAAGTAGATCTCCTTCGAAGTTGTTTATGGTTTTAATCTCAAGTTGCCCCTCGTTCATACCCTTATACCTATATCTGAGCAAGAAAACCCTAATGTTAGAGCCCGACTACAGTCCCTACAATGCATCTACGACAAAGTTACTTTATAGATCAACTAAGCCACCAGATAAATGCAAGAGAAGGCCAAGGGTAGGATGATGAAACAATTTTAACCTAGAGACTTGGTATAGTTGCACCTAAGTAAAGAAAGATTTCCGAGCAAGAGGAGGAATAAGCTATCTACACAGGTTGAAGGATGCTTTAGAATCCTTTAGAAAATCAACGACAATGCCTATAGATTGGAGCTGCCCCGAAGATTATGGGGTTTTGGACACCTTTAACATTGTCGACCTTAGTCCATATCACCTTGATGAAGAACTGAATGAAGAATAGTTAGATTTGATCTCAAATCCAAATTAGCCTAGAAGGAATGATATGAATCAGGCTACTAGGCCTATAACTCGCAGTCAAGCCAGGGGACTAGATAGAATGGTGAGGTGAATCCTCATGCTCCAACCAACTTTTGCCAAGGCTGAGTTACTCCTTACTGATGATTGACTCCCTATGCTACGCTGAATGAGTGCCCATCTCTTAGAGGTTATGTGACGACTCGAAGAATGCCCTAACAGTAACCAAACCTCACACAACTGCTCAATCATGTCCAAGTCGACCATTTGCTCGACATGATTCTTGTTGAGAGACTGAGAAAGCTGCCTTGCAATAGTCCTCAACCACTCCTGTTTAGATGAGCCCATGCCTACTTGACAGTCTTGCTTGGCCACCTAACCAGCTTATATTATTTTGTTTATATCCTTTAATAGAACCACAAATACACTGCTACCACATGTTCGGGACCACTTGTAAAATCTGCTACTGTAATAATTGTTTTTCTATGAATATTCCTTTTTACCCTTTGTATACTTTATACATTACTTTTTTAGGAAAATACCTTTTTGGTTTTTTCCTTTTTAGGCAGGTTACCCTAATTTCTTAGGTATAAATACCTCTTGTACATGTAACCACATAAAGCAGAATATTATTGATATATGGGATACTTCCCTCTTTGTAACCACTGCTTATTTACTCACTTTACTCTTATCCTAACCTTAAGCAAGACTAGATGTAATCTCATTGAACCAACTCGTGTATCAGATCGAGCAGTACCATGAATCTTGTGAAGTTCCACTAATGCGTCATATTCTTTGAAATTGTTCGTGAGTTTGCTTATTTCTCATTCACTTTCCACTCTTTCGTATGTTTCCCCATCACCCTTTTCAAACTTTCAACCAGCTTAGACCCATCCTCGCGATCAACCTTGTCTATTCTTGGTTATAGTTTACATTAGCTTCCTCATCTCTTATATATTCAACCATGAAGTCAGCCAGCACTTATGCCTTGTAGGCCATTCATGGTTCGTATAGGATTTCGTACGTACTCAACTCCATTGCATACTTCACCATCCGTCCAAATGTATCCAGCTTTTGTAACACTGTGTGTAACAATTGGTCTATGAGCATAATGATCTGGTATGCTTAAAAGTAAGTCTTTAGCCAATGTGCCAAGATGACGACAACTAAGGCAAAATTTTCTACTAAAGTGTACCTGACTTCAAGCCCCTGAAGTATATGGTTGATATAGTATGCGAGCCTGTGCTCTCTTCCATTTGCTTTGACAAGTATAGATGAGAGTGCTTGATTGCTTATGACTAGGTATAGATATAAGTCCTCCCCTAGAACAAGCTTTAAGAGGACTAGAGAGTCTGTGAGGAAGTCCTACGACTGCTTGAAGGTTGTCACATACTGAGGAGTCCCTTTAAAACCCTTAGGATTCTTGAGGACTTTAAAGAACTCAACGCTTCTATCTATGTTCTTGGAGATAAACCTGCTCAGCATGGCCACTATGCCGGTGAGCTTCTGTATGTCTTGGACCAAAGTAGGTGGTTTCATATCTCTAATGGCATGAATTTTTTCAGGATTACCTTGATACCTCTCCGGGTGACAAGGAAGTCGAGGAATTTGCTGGAGTTGACCCAAATACACACTTTTGGGGGTTCAATCTCATGTCATGTTTTCTCATCTAGTTAGGGGCTTCTTGTAGGTCCTTAACATGATTATTGGGCTACTTTCTCTTGACTATCATGTCGTTGACGTACATCCCCATGTTGTACCCAAGCTAGGGCTTGAACAACTTCGTCACTATTCGCTGATATGTTGCCCTAGCATTTTTTAGGCTGAAGGGTATGACAGTGTAGCAGTATATGCCAAAATTAGTAACAAAAGAGGTATGTACTTCGTCCTTTGGGTCTATCTTTATCTAGTTGTAGCTTGAGAAGACGTCTATGAATCTTAGCAAGGTGTGCCTTGATGTGGAGTCAACTAGTTGGTCGATCCTAGGAAGATAGAAGCAATTCTTCGGGCAGGCTTCATTGAGGTCGGTATAATTGACATACGTACGCTACTTCCCTGACTTCTTCTTAACCAACATTACATTGGTTAGCCAGGCCAGATACTTCTCTTCCTTATGAAGCTAGCCTTAAGTAGCTTATGCACTTCTTCCTCAATTATAACTTTCCTTTCTGGTGTAAAATCCCTCTTCTTTTGTTTGACAGGCCGTGCAGTGAAGTCGATGTTGAGGCTATGGGTTGCCAAGTTAGAGGAGATCCTCGGTATGTATGATGCCAACTAAGCAAACCTATCTGAGTTGACTCATAGGAGGGCTACTATCTCGTTCTTCACCTTGAAAGGGGTTTCAATCTTGACCTTAGTGGTCTGGTTGGGAGAAGGGCCAATTTGCACCTCTTCAGTTTTTTTTTTTCGTTCGGCTTGCCTCTCTCAATCGGCTTCTCTCAAAGGCCGGTATCCAAATAAAAGACCTTGTTTGCTTGAACGACTTTAACATATAGCTTTTAGGAGAGCTTCTAGTCATATCTATAAATTCCCAACATGACTAGCATCGAGAATTTGGGTTTTTCGGTAAAAGGATGAAGTGATGACCCCAAATGCATTTAAACTTGGTTATCCTAAGAGAACATTGTAGGGGGATGGGCAATTGATCACAATGAACTCTACTGGTTTTCGTGCAACTATATCATCATCGCCAAGTTCCATGTAAAGAGTAATGATTCATTTGGCTCCAATGGTGCTTCCATTGAAGTCAATGAGATTATGATGGTATAACTTTATCTTGATGGGTAGCTTAGCCCTTATCCTTTCATATGTATGCAGGGAGAAGATATCAGTAGAGCTACCAATGCCTACCATAATCTTGAGGACCTCAAAGTTAGCGATCATAGTCCCTATAACAAAAGCATCTTGATGGGGGGGTGTTGATGTTCTTAGGAGCTTAATTATCACTAAGACTTACCATAGCAGATTTGAACTAATGGGTCATTCAAAATATCGAAGAAAGTAAAGTGAGTAGGTTTACGAACTGATTAGAGTAGCTGACGTAAAGCTGCTTAGAGAATATGACACACCAATGAACACAACATGACTTGACATTTCACTTGATATGATACATACATGTTACTAATCCTGAGTTAGTCAACAAGATTAGATAAGAGTGTATGCAAAGTGGCTTGGAGAAGGTTGTCTCACAAGAACAGTATATTCAATGTATATCTATAGGGTAAGATGATTCCGGCTACAAGGAGAAGGGATTATTTATAGTAAGTCCCTCGAGCAAATCACAAATAAAGAAATTACAAAAAGGCGTATACAAAAATGAGATTTCTAGTATATATGAAAAAGGTTAAAAAGGGCAAAAGACAAAAATGGAAAAGTAGTACAATGATGGATGAAAGTAATGCAACATTGGCTTCGTATTGAGATGCTTTGAGCACAGCAGGAAAGAGGAATCAAGATGTTGCGTCGATAAGAAGGCCAAGATGAAGAGGGATGTCGTAAGAGTTGGAAAGATGCTGAGAGAGGAGTACTCGGCATTGGTGTAGGTAGCTTATGTTACTAAGCAAGGATTTTCAACGGTAGAGAAGTTAGATCATTCGGCATAGTCTTCGGTTAGGAAATAGTCAGCATCGACACTAGAGAGGGAATAAAGCTGGGTGTCACCTTTCGGCATTGTTAAGGAGTTTAGGCATCTTCCTTCTGCATAGAGTTTCTTGTCATCGGTAGATTGATGAGAAAGAATTCTTCAAGTGAGGGACTGGAGGCCTTGGAGTCGTGCGTTAGTAAGAGGACCGGTGGTCGGTAGCTCATCGGTTCTCCGGAGTTATTGAAGATTTGCCCTCAAATGTTGGCCCTCTTCATTAGGTACATAGGGTGTTAGATCAGTTACATTAAAAGAAATAGATACATTATATCTGTCAGGTAGCTCTAGCTCATAGGCATTGTTATCAATGTGCTCAAGGATCTTAAAAGGTCCGTCTGATTTGGGGGAAAGCTTATTCGTCCTCTTCCCAAGGAAATGCTCCTTGCTAAGGTAGACCCAAACAAGGTCTCCAAGGTTGTAAACCACTCGTTTCCTTCCTCGGCTTCCCTGTTCCTTTTGCTGAGTTACAGTCCGTGCCAATTGTTCGATAGCCTTTTGATGCAACTTTTGGAATTCATCGGCACTTTGCAGGCCATACTAACTTTCCCCTTGTATAGCTGAGCTGATAGTTATATCTAGGGGAAAGTTCAGGCTGAGTCCATAGATGACCTCAAAAGACAACCTTCCTGTTGAGCTGTAAATTAATTGGTTGTAAGTGAACTCAATGACAGGTAGGCATAAGTCCCAATCTTGTAAATTCTTCCCCACAGTTACCTACAGAAGGTTACCGACTATCCTGTTTACTACCTTGGTCTGGCCGTTTGTTTGAGGGTGGTAAGAAGTACTATACATAAGCTTAGTGTCAAGTTTCCTTTACAGGGTTTTCTAAAAGAAACTTGTGAATTTTTCTAAAATGGCCAACTAAGCCTCCGACATAAGCTTCACGGACAAGTAGTTCTCTAGCCGAACCATTCGACACACAAACTTGCTTACCCTTCATCAGGAATCCTTAACTTAAGTAGAATCCATCCACAATACCACCAACATTGCACTTAGCCACTTAAGAGTAGCAATAACTTTCTCATCATCAACCTGGACTCCTTTCCCTAAAACAACATATCCGAGGAATACAACCTCACTTTAATAGAACACACATTTCTTTAGGTTGTCGAATAATCTCTTAACATAGAGGATGTTAAACACTAATCTTAAATACTTAACATAAGTGATGGGATTGGCATTATAGACCAAAATGTCATCAAAATAGACCCCAACACATTTGCCGATCGTTCTAAGCATATGATTTATTAACCGCATGAATGTACTTAATGCATTAATTAAGCTAAATGGCATTACCATCCATTGAAACAGACCATCCCTTGTCTTGAAGGCTATCTTGCATTCATCTCTAGGCATTATTTGTATTTGGTGATAGCTACTCTTTAGATCAATCTTTGAAAAGATGTGGGCACCATGCAACTTATCAAGCATATCATCTAACCGTAGAATTTGATATCAGTATTTAACTGTAATTGTGTTGATGGCACAGCTGTCAATGCACATTTTCTATGACCCATCTTTCTTTAGTACTAGCACGGCTAAGACGACATATGGGCTCATGCTCTCTTGGAAATACCTGCGATCCACTAACTCATCAACTTCCTTTTTCAACTTGGCTGCCTGCTTAAGATTGAATCTATAAGCAGGTTTGTTCAGTAAGGCAGCTTTTAGCTAGAGGTCGATGCAATGCTCAATGCCTCTTAAGGGAGGTAAACCTTTCGGCATCTCTATAGGAAATAGATCGGCATACTCTTCTAGTAGAGCTTTCACTTCGGTTAGGCAGTTCTTGGCATCTTTTACCTCCAAGAGTCTCCTGACTAAAAGGAGCACATAGTCTTCTGCCTTGACTTCTTGAGTAAATTGAGCTCTGGAAATCAACAAGGACTTCTGCTGTAAAGATTTAGCAACCTTTTCTTGGGCTTTTTGCACTTCCTTAGGACCCATAGGTGTCAGTATTATTTTCTTCCTGTCCTTTTAGAACATGTAGGCGTTCCTATACCAATCGTGCAACCCCTTTAAGTTAAATAACAATGGTTGGCTGAGTAATTTATGAGAAGCGTACATTGGAAGGACATCACACGACACCTTGTCCTCATACCAATAACCAATGGTAATCGGTACCTTAAATTGTTCGGCAACGCGTAAACCTCTTTTCTCATTTAGCCAATGAATCTTGTACAGCTTAAGGTATGGGAGGGTTGGCAATTTCATTGCTTTAACTACCCCTTATGCTATGACATTGGTACAACTCTCTCTATCGATGATTAAGGCACATAACTTGCCATTTACCTAGCAATTTGTATGGAAGAGGTTCTCCCTCTACTCATTCTCTTTTGCCATAAATGCACTAAGAGATTGTCAAATGATAAAACAATACTCGATACTGCCCTTAGGAGGTGTTTTGGCATCAGGGTCTTCTTAACACTCTTCCAACATCTGTCCAACTCCCATCTCTTTCTCTCTTTTGCTCGTACTCTTTACTTCAAACTGGGACTTATCTCCCTTTATAGTTATGACTTGGCGGTTTGGACATTGACCAGCCACGTGTTCATAACCAAGACATTTAAAACATTTGATTTCTCAGGTCTTTCTTTTAAAGCTCTGACCTTTGTCTTTTCAGACCTCAGGTTCCTTGGCCTTGCTCTTACTTCGGCCTTGTTCTGGTCGACTTGGCTCTTGCCCTTGACGTTCCACCTTGGAATTAGTTGATGCTCGGTCATTCACTAATTAGCTCGGCATGCCAATTCTATTTGGCAGCATGGGTCGGCTACTCGGCATCCGGCTAACTTGGTTCTGCCTTTACCTTTCAACTGTCTGTACCACTTTGATGGCTTCGTCCAAAGTCGTAAGATTCTGCAATTCCACTATGTCACTAATCTCGATCCTTAGTCTAGAAATAAACCTTGCTATAGTTCATGTCTTGGGTTTATCGACATCACACTAGATCATGAGTAACTGAAATTCTTGGACATAGTCGTCTACTGACCGGTTACCTTGTCTCAAATCTTATAGATGTTGGAAAATGTCTTGCTCGTAGTATTCGAGAACAAACCTACTTCTCAGAACTCTCTTCGTCTCACATGTTTAAATTTCACGTTAGGCCCTCAAGTGAACATTCTACAGTTTCTTCCATCACATTGCCACATACCTAAAAAATTCCAACGCGGCTACTCGAATACTTATAGCATCTTCATAATCGTAAAATTTGAATATCTTTTCAATCTTCTCCTCCCAATCCAGGTAGTCATTAGTATTACCAAACCGTTGAAGCTCAAAATTTGTACCTTAAAGTGTTCAGCACCTCTCGGCACTCTAAACTCACGCTCATCGATCCCAACATATTGTTTCTCTTCTTCTTCATACTCTTCCACTTCGTCTAACTTTAACCCCCTTCTCACTATTCTGTAGGCATGACGAGGTGGTGCTTAGTTCATAGGAAAGGCTTTTAGTACTTGTTCATTTATTTGCCTTCTAAGCCTATCTCTCATTTCTTGACCCTATTCAACTACTCTCTCTCTTGGCCTAGTCTCTAAGACTCTCTATACTGAAATAACCAAATTAACTACAATAGCAACAAGGTCTTATATCTGCCCATCAATAATACGTAGTGTTTGTTAGATAACTTGACCACGACCATGAGCATCACTCTTGGCATTGTTAATCTCTCCCTAAACACTACAATTTAACATTCTAAAAAATGACGCTTCAGGAAATATTCTTCACATAAGAAATCCTTATACGTACATACAAATACCACGTGAACTGTGAACTTATTCTATTCTTTTAAACGAAAAACAGAGTATTTAAAACAATAAGCAAGTAGGAACTATTAACACACAGCTTTCAGCTATAACCTCAAACTCTGATATTAAGATTATATGATGTACCTAGAAGCTCAATTATCACTAAGACTTACCGTAGTAGATTTGAACTAATGGGTCCTTCAAAATATTGAAAAAAATAGAGTGAGTAGGTCTATAAACTAATTAGAGTAGTTGACGTGAAGCTAATCGAAGAATATGACACACCAACGAACACAACACGACTTGACGCTTCACTTAATATGATAAACAAGTTAATGTTAAGGTCCACTTACTGCTAATCCTAAGCTACTCAGCAAGATTAGATAAGAGTATATGGAAAATAGACTTGGAAAGGGTTGTCTCACAAGAACAGTATATTTAATGTATATCTATAAGGTAAGATAATTCTGGCTACAAGGAGAAGGGACTATTTAGAGTAAGTCCTTAGACAACATCACAAATAAAGAAATTACAAAAAGGCATATACAAAAAGGAGATTCTTAGTACATACAAAAAAGGTTAAAAAGGACAAAAGACAAAAATGGAAAAGTAATACAATGTTAGATGAAAAAGATAAGTAATAATGTAACATTGGCTCCGTACTAAGATACTTTGAGCACAGCAGGAGAAAGAAATCAAGATGTTGCGGCGACAACGAGGTCGAGATGGGGAGAGATGTTGTAAGAGTTGGAAGGATGTCGAAAGAGGAGTATTCGACATTGGTGCAAGTAGCTTATGTTACTCGGTAAGGATTCTAGACGGTAGAGAGGTTAGATCACTCAACACAGTTTTCGACTAGGGAATAGTCTACACCATCATTAAAGAGAGAATAGAGCTAGGTATAACCTTCCGGCACTATCAAGGAGTTCAGCCATTTTCCTTCTACATAGAGTTTCTCGTCATTGGTAGGTTGATGAGAAAGAATTCTTTGGGTGAGGGATTTGAGGCCTTAGAGTCATGCATGAGTAAGAGGACCGGTAGTTAGCAGCTCATCAGGTGTCTAACCCTCTAAATCTTCATTAGAGAAAGAAATCGAAGTGATAATCTTCTATCTCTTCTCTTTAATAGCAAATACCTTAGATGAGGCGTTAGCTAAGTTGTCGGTATTCGACTGACTCCTTAGGTGTGGCCCCCTAACAATTACATTTATGACGCCATTGGGGGTTTGGTTGTTGTGGTGGTTGTAGTTTTGCTCTGCTGGGTACCCTTGGTTCGTTGCCTCTGAGGTACCCTATCTTCATCATTGTTGGAACAATTGTTGTTCCTTCGCTAGGCTACGTATTCACCAAAGAAGCCCCGTTAAATAACATACTTGATTGCATTCTTCAGCTAGAAGCATTCATTGGTAGTGTACTTATGGTCATCATAAAACTGACAGTACTTGTTAGAGTTCCAATAGCTAGGGTTGCCTTTCATCTTGGCAAGCTTTTATGGTAGGCCTCTGTGCTACACTTCGGAATAGACGTGAGAAATAGGCCAATTCAGAGGGGTATGTTGCATGTAGATGGGAAGGGGGAGGGGGTTCCACTCGGCCTGGCGCTTCTTACTTCCTAAGCCTTCTCCCTTTGCCCTATTCGGTACCTTACTGGCAAGGCGATCTTTTGCAGACAACCTCTCCTTGTCCTTTTCGCTTGACCTCTCTCGATCGACGTTTCACTTAGTACAAATGTTGTCCTCCTAGTCCATGTATTTTTGGGCCTTATTCTAGAAATTAGTTAAGGTCTTCGATTTTCTCTTCATAAGCAACTGAAAGAAGTCTCCTAAAGGTCGAATGCCAACCTGTACGACATGCATAGCTACTCCCTCATCTAGTTAAGGGATCTCAACTACAGAATTATTGAATTGGGCCATAAATTTACGCAGAGTTTCACCTTCACTTTTCCTTATCAGGTACAAGGATGATGTTTCCTTAGACAAGAGCTTGTTAACCTTGAAGTGGAGGCTAAACCTCTATACTAGCTCATCAAAGGAGTCGATGGAGTTTTCAAGCAAGTGGTTAAACCACATCTAAGCTGCTTTTCTCAGTGTACTTAGGAAAGCCTTGCATAAAATGGTATTTCCATAACCATGGAGGTTCATGAAGGTGTGAAAGTAGAGGAGGTGATCATCAGGGTCACCCGTGCTGTCATATTGGTATAGGTTAAGAAGTTTGCTATTAAAAGATAACACTTTATCTTAGACACCACTAGTAAAGAGGGTTTTGTTCCTGCTAACCAGCTCGGCGTCACTAGCTACCTTGCTCCCTTACTGTTTAAAGAGCCTTCTTATGATTGTGCAAAGCTCATTGAGGTTGGCATCATCTACTTGATAAGCTTAACGCACTACATAATATGTCGGTACTTCGTAGGAGTTGACTACCTGCTCATTGCTAGCTAAGGCTCGGTCATGGGTAGCCGTAGATCTTGTTGGCTATTGTTGTATTGGGGAATTAGGCTGTTGATCCCTAGCATTATGCTGTTGTTGGTGGTAGCTATTTTGCTTGATTTGGCATTAAAAGCTTTTGGTAAGTAGGTTTGTACGTTACACCTCTCAACTTCCTCGAGCTAAGCGCAAAGCAACTTGTTTTAGGCAGTAAACTCCTTAATTAGACACTCCTCCATGTTTCCCTTGGTAGGGATTGGTTCTCAGCAAGTTGGTTATTCACCAACTGGTGGTTCTCAAGGTTGTTAATGTGAGACATGTTTATTAAAGATGGTGTTCGGGAAAGTGTTTAGTATGTTTAGGTAGGAAATTGGATCTTCTTCCCATAGATGATGTCAAATGTCATATCAGAATGTTTACCGGTATGGATTTAAGATAAATCGGGCTTTGTATAAGTGAGTAAGCCTACAAAAGATAGCACAATGAGGGGTCGTTAAAGTGTTATCCAGCACAGTTACTTTAATATTTAAGTTAGTCAAGTATTTGGAAAGTACTTAAGAGCAATATGTAGGCTCAAGTGCATAAAGTATCAAGTGAATTACTGTTAGGTGTTGGTTTTTTATTTATAGAGGAGTAAAGTTAGCAATTGGAGAGGAGTCAGCAGGTAAAGCCACATTTGTAAGTATTAGAGAGTGGGGTTAAAATGTCCGACATGGTTCATAAGTATAGGAGTCAGTTGTTTGACTTAGTCTTTTAGTTTTATCCAAAGTCTTCTAATCGTTAAAAACCTCTAATAGTTGGATCGTCTAAGTTCTTGACTTAAGTTGAGGGCGACTTATTATAGGTCGTGATTTTATCAGGTTGGGACGGGCTTGAAGAGTTTATATAAAAAAAAAACTCTATTAATAATTATGACCCACTTAAGCTATTTAAACATTTAGTACCCATTTAACATGATTATTCAATAATTAAGACTAAGAATAGGATAGAATTTAAATTTCTTAAATATTTGTTAAAAACTGTATAATAATGATTTCTATAATATTGTTCCACAATAAGAAACCAAACACGGGAAAACATTTTCCTATTTGATGATGGCACAAATACTTTCACAATTTTTTTTCTTTTATTTTCCCTTCTTATATTTGATAAAAATAGATTAATTCAATAGGTGTACGCGTATTTCAAGAAACTTGTTAAGTAAATAAAAATTAAAAAAGAAAACTTCTACACTTCTCAATACAACTTACTCTAGTAAAGAACAAATGCAATGAAAGATTGAAAAGTTTATTATTTGGTTTAGAAACCCTTAAAATACATCGTTAACATTTTTCAAATCAAAATCAATATCAGATATAATAAAGAAAAGAGAAAACAAAAGCCAGCAGGTGGAGTGGGCCAAGGCCCAATGAAAAGGAAACGAAAGTTCTGGACAAGAAGGCCCATGGGAGGGAAGTGGGGCCCCTTCCATCAAAGGGTCGGTGAATGGTGGCTTTTTGCTGCTGCATGAAGATCATGATGATGATAGGACAGTTTAATTTTAATTTAAGGAGAGAAGGCACGACGTGATTGGTGAAGAGAATAGTATATTAAAATCAATAACGTAGCCTTAAATAAATAGTCTGTTTTCATAAAAACAAGAAAAAAAAAACTCAATAACGCAAAACAAACTTTTTTATAGTTAAATAGTATAAATATTAATTTTCTAACAAATAAATTATCTTTAATTATCTCTTTTCTTTCATAATTATTGTAATAATATTTAAGAAAAAAAACATATAAAAATTCTATTAATGAATATATAGCGACTTTTCACTTTTTTTTAATTTCTATCCGATTTATTTTCTATCAAGGCAACTGTAAAAAGGATTTTTATTTCACATATTAGTATTTGTTTTATGGATGACTAATAAAATAATAAAAATTTTCCCTTTTTTTTTTTCAATTATACTCTACATTATAAGTTAACCAAGAGAATATTCAAATTCAATTTATTTGATTGAAACCAATTTGATACAATTACAATATATTAAATTTATAATAATTTTTTTTGTTATATTATATATACATATATGATAAGTATAAAAAAATAATATATAAAATTGACGTAGGAGTGAACATGAATGTTAGTGTGACGGAACGAACACACACTGACAAGGACGCATATGCAGTTGCTGCGTACAAAAAGAAAGATTTTCTCTCATTCTCTTCTCTCTCCTAGTCTCCTGTCCTCTCTCTCTCTCTCTTACCTCAAGCGCTCTGCCTGGCACGTATATCCACGCACGTTGACGTCTCTTTGTTTTCTTTCTCCCATTTTCATCGTTCTCTCCGTCCAATCAACTTGCCTTAATTTAATAAAGGAATATCCAAATACTCCCGTCCATAAAAAAAAAAAAAAAAAATTTGATTTTCCTTTTCTTTTTAGTTATAGTCATTTGTTTCGACTTTTCCGTTTGACATGATCTTTTGATAAAAGTAAATGGAATAAGTGGGATTAAATTGTAATTAACTAGAAATTGAATAGATATGTAATAATTATTATATGTCTATTATATTGTTTAATTAACATAATAATCAATAATCAATAAGACAGAAAAAAAAAAAACTATCCAATATAATCTTAAAATTTGTACTTTTTTCTACTTTTTATAGCCACCCAACATAAGGATAGGATACTTATGATAAATAAGATAAATTAGTTATTGAATAGTTATTTATGAGATTCGTGTAATAGTAATTTATTAAGAATAGCCATTTGATGTTAAAAATTTAGTTGAATATGATAATAATAATTTTACATAAAATAAATAGGAAATGGAATAGTTTTGAAAAATGTTATCAAGATGTTTTGTCCTTGTTCTACTGGTGCATCTTTACTATTCACATGTTAGGTACAGATATGACAATATATGATAAACTATTATACATAGCTGTAGAGATTAGAAAATAAGGAAGCTTTATACTCACGAATGAATGATTCTCCAAGTTTGGGAAAAAGAAGAAAAGGAATAATTCTTCAAGATTGCAGTACAAAAAGCTTCTCTCTTCTACCCCCCCCCCCCCCCAATTAATTTCCAGTAAAAATAAAGCGAAAAATTCAAAAATCGTCATCTCCTTTGGTCACTTCGCATTTAAACCATTCACTTTTAGATCTTTTTTTTTTTTTTTCTTTTTAAATTCAAATCCTTGGCATTTTGCTAATTTTCTAATTAAGCACTTCATTTTTAACTTTTTCTTTATGATCCTCCATTTTTCAAAATAACTAAAAGAAAACATTTTGTAATCCTAACTATTAAATTTATTAAATAATTTAATGGTAGTAGTTATTTTTAGCATATGGGCTCTCAAGCTTAAATCGATTGGTTTAAGGTCATTAATAAGTCTACTTCAAGTAAAACTTACCTTTATCTCCAATAAATAAGAAACGAAACTCTTAATTAAAAGATCATTTTACTTTTGTGTTATATTTTCATGAATACAATATTGATTTAAATATGTTTTAACATAAATATCGAAGTGATTACATTGAAATAAACTTCAATATCTTACTAACAGTGTTTTATTTTACAGAAAGCGTAAATTAAAAAATCTTTATTAACAAATCAATTGAGCGAAAATGATCCCTTAATAGTGTGGATTTTTTATTTTTATTGTTTTCAATTGACACAATAGATGCTTTTTAACTGATGCCGGTACTTACAGGCATGAAATGTAATCGTCAATGTACAAGGAAGGGACCTTTACAAATTTTCTTGAAGAGGGAAAAGTTTCGGGAAAAAACTTGTATGGTGAATTAGTCGAATGGATTAGAAAAGATGGAGTACTCGAATAAGAAAAATAGCAAAAGTTGAAGAATCATTTTTGTATTTTTCTCACAAATAGAATGTAGACAACTCCTTAATTTCCAAATATTCAATTGTTTTTGGATTAAATGAAAACTCAAATAAGCAAAATGCAAATGGTGAATAATCATTCTTGTACATTTCTTACAAATAAAATGTATACAACTCCATTTCCTAATATTCAATCGTTCTTGAGATAAGTAAAAGATATTAAAAAAAAAAAAAAAAAGGAATCACAGAATGGTGAAGAAATATTTATGTTATGTTTTCTCTAAAATGAAGAATTTTTCTACGATTCTGTTTTGCTTTTGCTTTTTAGGGAATTAATTTGACCATTTATCTCATCCTTAATTTGTAAATTGTAAATTGCATAAAAGACTTGTTAATTTCTAAATATTTATTGTTTCTAAATTATTCATTTAGGAAAGCAAGCAAATAGGAAGATTTTAATTTGATTATCTTCTCAATTTTCTGCTAGACTTTTTTCATGATTTCTTTCCACGGGCAAACACTGGTTAAACCATATACAAAAAGATGAAGGAATAAATCCACAACGAAGGACAAAACACGTGTATGACTTCAGCTTTCGGATTTAAGCTTTCACGTTGGGTATGTATAATTATAGCATAATACGAGGTTGCAATAATTATACATTGGGTGTTATGTACGTATGGCTTTTTTCTTTTCCCACTTCTGTATCTTAGGTTTTTTTTTTTTTTTTCCCCTGTTGAATACATCAATGTCGTGCAGGCAAGGAAACATATATCAGTTTCATGATAAAGCTAACAAACTTGTGAAACCAGCATGTTACATTGGACGACCATGTAATCCACAAAATGGTATCTAGATGTACTTTAACTACGGAATTTTGCATGAATTTACCATGACACATGGCTCACACATCCGATACCATATATAATAAAACGAAACGCATACAGAAAACAACTTGATATGAAGATACATAATTCACACCTGTATTTTTAATATTGACACGAATCTAAAATAAGACACAAATTCAATCAGTCAACATGTACTGCTAGCCCTAATAATCCCCTTTAGTCAGAAGATCGATCAAATTGTTTGGCTGCTCGAATCGCCGGTCCAATTCGACACTCTAGAGAAGAATCAAATTCCAAAGAATCGGACGTCAAACTGTATTTTTCAATCCTCACCCAGACATTCACGCCAAATACTGGGCTTAAAACAATAATATATTGAGTTTCACAGAAATCCATTCCATGGAAATATATATATATATATTAGAGGAGGCATAAGAAAATATGTGAGATGCCTGTAAAGGTTCTTTCAATTGAAGCTAATAATCTCAATGCTTCCAAATTCCTCAAGAAACCAAAATCCAATGCAAGCAAATAGAAAGGCATGTTATAATCTAAGATTGTGGTCTGACTGACTCTGACCTGGCCTGGACCCAAGATGCATCTTCATGGCTTTGGTTTCAGATAAAGGCAACATCATTACAACCCCACAATGGGCAGAGAAACCCAAGACAAAGAAGAAGTGAAAAGGAGGAAATGAAAAAAAAAAAAAAAAAAAAAAAAACAGAGGCAAGTTAATCAGAAGAAGCCAATATACTTGTTAATTACAAGGAAATCAACAATAGACCCAAAGCACAGTCCTCAATGCGGGCAGTGGACACACATTTGAAGGAGATTCTGGTATTATCCTGAACAGACATGCAACATTATTCATGAATAATACAAAGTTGTTGGTAGCCATCCACAGACATCAAGGACCACAATTTTGGGTGAAGAATTGTACAAAAGGCAATCCATATGGCTCGTAACAGGCTCCTTTTTCCCTCAAAGCCAACGAAACCATCCCCCCCACCGACTTCCTTCGAAGAAAAACTCTCAGGGAAATGAGAGAGAACCTCTTGCTGTAATTATGTTAAAGGGACCGATGGAAGATTACCTGCAGGACATCGCTGTCGGCGGGGCCGTCTTGTAGTCTTCCCCCAACCGGTTAGACTCCTATCTTCCAATCCCACTTCAATGTTATTGAGCTGCTGTGTCAATGGAGTACAGGCGGTGCTTACCGATGTTACAGCAGCAGAGGGGCTAACAGTAGATCGTCGCCTTCCCCTCGAACAGCTATTCCTAGCATTCCTTCTGGTCAATCCCGATTGCCATGAATGCCCTGTTGCTCGCATCAGCCCTCCAAATGTCTGGAGATCTTCTGTCACCTCATGCCTCGAAAGAGAAGCAAGGCCGGGAAGAATATCTCTCTGAAAGTCCCTTCGCTGTCTTCCCCTTCTTGCCTGCCCTCTACGGGGACGACTTGGGGTTGAAGTGGCAGCTGACTCTTCAATCGTCATTCCTTCTGGAATTAACGATTTAGGAAAATAATCTTCCGATTTTGTCTCTTTAAGTTTCAATGTCATTGATTCAAAGTAATCTACATCTTCGGAGGTAGACTCATTATAATTACAACTCCGTTTCCCTTTCGAAACAGCTTCGAACCTGCTGTCAATGTTACTGCCACAGGAAAATGCAATATTGGCAAACCATTCAAGTGTATCCTTCGGAGCTTCTGGATTGTCCACAGTGTCAACCAAACAATCACAAGAAGCAGATGAAGAGATAGCTACAATAGCCTCCGCTGCTGATTTGACAACATCATATGGTTGGGATTCATTTATTTGTGGTGCCAATTGCTCAGGTGCTTCAGACTTATTTTCTAAAGCTTCTTCTGAAAAGACACCGACCTCATCCTCCCCCTCTGGAGCGGGAGGAGCTTCCAAATCTATCTCTGATATGGGCTTCTTATTAGTATTAGGAGCAGATGGCATCAAACAAATTCCATCCTCACTTAGACATGAGTTCAGATCAATTTGATGCCTAGATGACGCGACTTTTAGGTCCAGTCCTTTCTGTGCATCCAGTAGATCTGCAGATGTCTCCTTGTCAACGTCAGAGTCTTGATCGCAAGGCAAATTTATGTCAAGTGCTATTAATTTTCTTTTTTCAACTCCATCGGAGTCAAAAGAAGAAGATTCATTCTTTGTGACAGGAGGCCTTTCAAAAATGTGAACTCCAAGAATCTTTTTATTGCTTGGACAGTCAACAAATGCTTTCCTGTTTGCATCTGCTTCCGATGAACATGAGGGTTTTGTGCTCTGAGACATCTTAGGTAGACCTTTCTCTTCTTCATCTTTAATGATTAAGCAATCAGCAGACTGAAACAAACTTGATTCTTTAGAATTCGAATCGCTTCTCACAGTCATCTCATTTAAGCAATCTGATTTTGCTCTGAGCCAAGTGGGTATTTTTGAAAGGTCTGGCTTCCTGTCTTCATCACAAATCCCAACATTTTGTGAAAGAATCAACTCGTCACATGAACCGTTTTGCAGTGCTGCATTCAAATTCAGATCTCTTGCCGAGTTTTTATAACTTGAACCTGGATAGGATGTATGGTTTCCTATGTCTCTAGGGGCAGAATTTCCATCACTGCGACTGTTAAGATACTCGTACCCAAGCAAAGGAAAGTGACTTGACAGTTCTTTCGAACCTGATGAAGACCCAGGATGAAAACCATTTTGATTAGCTAAATCGTTTCCAAAGCTGGGGTTTCGTCTAGCATCCTTCTCATGCCAACTTTGTCCAAATATTCGATGGTCCATCGTTGCTGACTGAGAACTCTTGCTATGTGTAGAGGATTTATCTACATGAGGATGCATTTGAATTGGCTTCTGGTTTGAAATATTAGTTCGTCTTTCCAAATATGGAATTGTGCTAGACAGGGACTTAGCCATCTCAGGCGAAGATAGTTGATATTGGTTAGGTTGAGATGCCAAAAGTGATTCAGGATGCTTAAAGCCTTCTGTATCTAAACCATACACTGTTGTGTCTCTGGGATTCTCATGAATTTTTCCACACAAGCCTTGCGGTAGAAGTGAAGAAGGAGACTTCTCATCCATCTGAAGACCTTGAGGGATAGGTTCCCTTCCTTTCCCATCCCCTACACAGAAATTGTTAACTATAAATCAGAGGCAATAAGGGCAATACTCTTAAGCCACGACATAGACATTGGTTACCATTGATTCTTTAGCACTTTCGTCAAGTTCCTAACATTATTTCCCAAAGCTAAGAGATGAAAAACAAATGCCAAAAACCATCAGTTTTGTTGAGTATAGGTGCATGCAAATATCTTAATAGCTTTTTACCAAATATATACATCTCAATTCTTAGTATCTAGACATATGAATCACATATGGGTTGACAAGAGTTGATATTTCATATCCATGAAATGGCGTTTGGTGCTAAATAAAGCATCATAATAGCATACCAAGCTTAAAGAAGTCCTTGGAAACATGTTCTGCTAGTGAGTTAGGGCCAAGAGAGAATGCCATACAGAATCAAGCCATTTTAAGTACATAATCAGCACTTTGTTATTAAATGAGAACATAGATTAATCAGCAGTGATAACAATACAAGAGCATTAGAAATAACTAGATTTTTATGAGCTTACCAGATTCGAGCACATGGGATAGCCACCCTCTAGCATTTCGGTCATTGCCAGTACTTAAGGCACCATTATAATAGCTATGATGGGATTCTTGTGATTTTTGCTGAGGCAAAACTAGTGACAGGGATTTCGACTTGAGAGGAAATTCTTGCAGAGTTTCACCATGGGGTAAAGATTGGCCTCGAAGATCCACATATGAAGAAGCATTGGTTTCTTCCAACTGAATAGGTTGGTTCAGGTCAGTGATATTTCTACCATTTGAAGGAAATATTGACCTTAAAGCATCCCCTTTTATGTCAGCCTTTTGACTGCTTCCAAGAAAATGACCCCTACCATTCTCAGTTGCCGACTTGCAGGCTTGACCAGTAAAAATACTCAACATGCCAGGCATTTTTTCTTCTTTAGCTTGCTCCAGTTCATCGGTGTCGATATATTCCTCTGCGGGAAGTCCTAGGTCAAATGTTTTTCTGAGCTTTGAGGGCCTAGATTCAAGCATCTCACAAGTTTTGAAGCTACCGTTATTATGAAATAGAAAAGGAGCAGCTTGTTTGCTATTCCCTTTCACAGAACTCACAGGAGAATGTACACCCTCGGTGCCTGAAGTTGATGGGCCCACACAGCCAGAGTTCGGAAAGGGTACACTGGCACTGTACCATTTTCGAACTTCTTCAGAAGTAATTTGAGACACTAAGGGGCTCGAGGCTAAGGATGTTTCAATAGAGATCCCATTCCGATGCAATTCTTTTCTTTTAAATTCATCCATTAGGGCCCTCTGTATTTTGTATAGGCGATGAAGTTCACAAACCTGCACAGACAGCAATTACATAAGAATAGATTCAGGAAAAGATATTTAACCTATGATATAAAACCCCATAAATGACCAAGTTCCGATGGGCTATATGTCACCAAGGAATCATACGCACATAAAATAACAATTCAAGTCCAAAAACCACAGGATTTCTTAAAATGAACAGAGGCTTCAAACCCTTAAATATCATACTTAAGATGTATGCAGGTCCAGTTTGCACATATTAATGAGATTATCAGTAATACCTGATTCTTGAATATTGCCTCGTGCTCAAGCATAGTTTGCTTGACTATGTCTTTGCCATATCCAGGATAAGTATCTGTGGATGCTCTTGAAAAAATTCCATTATAGAAGTGCCCATTTGATATGGAGTTATCCCCATGATAAAGGGGCCAGCTACAACTGTTGGAATCCTCATTTAGATCTCTCATTGAATGGTGTCCTGGAAGCTCACTTTTTAATTGGACTTCTGTTCCCATTCCTGCAGGTGAAGTAGATGACAAAGCATTAGGATGAAGTCAGAAATACCATAACCTTTTCTCAAGGCACTTCAGAAAACAACCATCTTTGGACAGAAACAATCATCAAGGTTTAGCCATCACATCCACACCTCCCCTTTCAAACAAAGTATGCCACGGCAATAAAGAAGTGAGCTTGGTTGACTTGATACAAACAACCCCCCTTTAATTCAAGGTTGACATTTTTTAGTAATTGACTAATGGAGTTTTGCATAAATTATGCATACATTTCCTTAGAATTTTTACCACAAAAAGGAAAGTAGAGAGAGAAGCACTGAGAACAAGATCCTTCCAGTACCATTTGACATTTTCCCAACCCTTTACAGCACCGTGGCCCCCAAAAAAATTTTCATTACCCCAAAGGAAAATCCTTTAGAGCAAAAAGTCATTAGAGTTTTAAAGAAGGGACAGGCGTCCTACTATGTATGGCCTATCTTTTCAGAAATCGCTCTCTTCTAATTTTTCTCTTTTTTTGGTTGAATGATGCACATTCAGTCACTCACAAAGTTGGCTCACAATGAAAAATTTAAGGCAGTTCAGACAGGAACCGACAGAATTTTTTTTATCAACTTCAAACCATAAGATCTCCAACAATTTCTTGGCAGTATTTCATAAATCCTGTCAAAAATTGTAAGTTATAAACTTCATATTTAAAATATTAGATGAACCCAGAATAATGCACATGGTCAAAGTGTGGAAGAAAAGAAGATTATTATCTATGAACCCAAAAAAGTTAAAAGACATTAGAGATACGTCTAACTGAAACAGAACAGATATTTCCAGCCTAGGATCTAAAAGGTCTACTCAAGCTGAGAGCATCAAGAAATGAAAAAACATATCAAATATCAGATATACGAAGCATGTGGCACATTAACATGAAAGGCCAATGATATATGTACGTGTATATATATATATATAACCATATAAGTTTCCAAATGATTAACCAATATACCAACAAGGACTACACCAAAAATTTGTATCAAAATTTCCACTAATTTCTCTATCCTGGAAGAAGGAGAGGAGATTCATGAACTACAAAAACTGGAATTCAAATTCCAAAGGTTAACAAAAGAGTGCCCTATGAAGGCATTGGAGAAAGCATACTATTTTATTGGGACTATCTACATAAAGCCAAGCTATATTTATATTTATATGCTCCAAGGTAGTAGGTCAAGTCACAGTGATGCCTCTATTTAATTGGGAAAAAGGTTAGTAGAGAAGATGGTATAGACAATGAAACAATGGAATAACCATGAGGAAGTATTTACATAATTCCAATTGACTCAACAAGCAATAATATATTAGACTAATGAAACAAAGACAGAAATGAAAGGAATTAGATTTAGAACCCTGTATCTATAGCCATGGATAGATCACGAAGGTGAATCCCTCAAGCTCATAGGACATAACGTAGAAAAAGCTCCTAGAGTTTATTTTATAAAGTAATGTAGCTTCAAAGAGTGAATCCATTTTCCGTATGGCCAATGCAAATACATGTAGAATGAGCTTTAGGTAATTGATTGTGAACTCCGATGTCCTATATGTGCAAGATAGGAAATAGCAAATTGCATATATTTGGCATGTGTTTCTTTTTATAGATGCTTTATTAACAAGAAGATTATTGGGTTCTGTCTCCAAAAAGGCATCAACGCGTGGAAACTCTATAGAAGTTTTATTAGCAATAGTGAGATATGCCTTCAATCATCAATAGTTATTGAAAAGGGATCCAAGGATGAGTTCAACGAATTAACTCCCATGGATAGTAACCAAGTTTTTCCTGATAACTGATGGTAACAAATTTACGAAGGTTGACAACCAAAAAATTGGAGCTCAGCCAAGTTTCATTACCAAAAAGCACTTCTCTACAAGGTAAGTTTGGGACATGATCTCCATAAAATTATGTTGAACAGAGATGCAGAGTCCAAAACCCAATTGCATTAGAGTTTTAATTGCAGCTGGATACCCGAGTCCAGAAGAAGGAACTACAGTATAATGGTAAATTCTACCCAAAAAAATATAAAAAACCGTTCTTTGGTGGCAAGACGATCAGCACATGAATTGGGGGACGGTCAAGTCACCCTGCAATTTAAACTAAAATGCCCCATAACCTTACTTCATTTTGCAAATAACTGATCGGGTTTCGGCTCTCGACCTCCCCAATTCAAGAGAGAACCTAAGTACGAGAAGATTGATAGAATGAATCATTTTTTACACC
Organism: Lumnitzera racemosa; assembly: GCA_024138005.1. Lineage (NCBI taxonomy): Eukaryota > Viridiplantae > Streptophyta > Magnoliopsida > Myrtales > Combretaceae > Lumnitzera > Lumnitzera racemosa. The sequence goes on along the minus strand of JAMXBC010000006.1, from coordinate 37,465,783 downwards.
CCAAAAACACACACACACACACACACACACACAAAGTCATGATAAACCCAAATCTTATTAAGACAAATACTAAGAAACAATAACTAATAGCAAGACACTACATAGCTTAATTATTAATTAAATACCAGACGTACCATGAATACCTAAATTAGAAAGAAATTAAAAAAAAAATACATACTTTAAACAAAATAAAATCACACATTTCATTAATTTTACAGTTAAAAAAAAAAAAGAAAAAAAAAAGACATCAGACATGAACTGATACAACTGGGAATTAACAACCATATGCATATGATAAACCTAAGTAGCAAAAACCCACGAATAAATTCACAAGCAACAATTAAAAAGATTGAAAATTCAAACAGCCAATTGACAAAAATTGAACTGAGAGATCAAATAATATGAATAGAAAGAAAATCACTAATAAAAAAGGAAGGAAATTTTACCTCAGCTGGAATCCAGCAAAAAAGCAAAAATCACCTTCTGGGTCTCTTCGTCAAAAAATCTTCCATGGATCCAATCATTTAAGCAGAATCTTTTTTTCTTTCATAAAAGTAATACTACCCAAAATAAGAAGGAAAAATTAAAAAAATATATAAAAAGCTAATTTATTTAAAGATTACAAAACAAACAAAGAAGTGGGTATTGTCGAAACAACATTGAATAAGCATAGATCCTAATCACTAGTAACAAAGGATTGTGTTTTTTCGATCTACTGGGCCACTACTACTCTATCTCTCTCTCTCTCTCTCTCTCCATTAGGAAAACATAAGGAAAAGAAAGAGAAGTTTTTCTTTTTTCTGGGTCTGTGTGAGAGACTCCGGAGAGAGAGAGAGAAAGAGTCTTTTAAGAGAGAGATCCCAGATAAGAAATCTTCACACAAACAAACGACCTTCTAAGAACAGTGACATGAAATTTGTCAACATCCGGTCTCTTTTTATTCTCTGCTTTTTCTTCACTTCTCTCTCTCTCTCTCTAACTCTTAGCTCTATAACCCACCGTACACACATTACATACATTTTTTTTTTATATTACAATTTTTTTTTTAAAGTATCTAATTCGTTCGCTGGTTATTAGCAAAATGTTAAAGCAGCTACTTTATACGTTTTTATAATTCTACAATAAAAATATTATAAACAATTAAATTTTTACTTGATATATTTACACTTTTTAACCTATAGACATTTGACATGAAATCTTCCTAAAATAACATAAATAATAAAGTTAATGAGTTAAAGTTATATTCGGCACAACATTTTATAGTTCAAGATACTTTGAGATTAAAATATAATGCCTGATTGGATATTTTATTTAAAATCTTAAATTTTAAATATAATATTAAAAAAAAACTCTCAAAATTTAAATAGTGATATCGATCTCTATAGATTCTTTATCAATTTATTTTGCAAATTTCTTTTATCAACTTAATAAGTGAAGTTACTACATTATAATTGGATAAAATTTTTCTATCGCAAATAATGTTTCTATATTTCTACTTATTATATATTGCTGTAATAAAGAATATTTAATATAAATATCACTTTATATTTTTCAAATCATTTATGCTAATATATGATTGAAAGAGATAAAACCATAACAACATTCATAGATAGAGAATCGAATATGTGATTACAAGCAAAATAAGTTGTTCATCGGTGTTATGGTACAATAAGATAACGGATGGCCGTAATAAGATTTTTCTGACGCAGAATCATATACGGTGAAGATTGGAAAACTCAGGACGTTTATATATCTTGATTGGAGCATTTGCATAACGAATGTGTCTAATTGAGGCAAAAGATTACTTTTAAAATCAGCGATTGGCTTATCAAATGAAATAAGATTTTATGAAATCTACTTCACATCCTTTTATTAAAATCTCTGTCGGGTTGAAATGCTGCAATAATAAATCCAAATTTGGTGTTTTTCAATTCCAATTCTAATAAGATAATAATTTTTTTGACAAAAAAAATTTAATAAAAATTGAAAACTGTAAATACATGTATTTGGTCACTTTCCTGTTATATGACAAATATCACACTTCTAAAACTAATAATTAAACTTTATTAAATACTAAGGGACGTATACACTTGTATTATAGGTACATTAAAAATAGTAAACAAACAAGCAAATAAATAATCTTAACAGTTTTTAAGATTTTTTAAAATTGGTTTCTAACTATCTATTTGTTGACATTTAACTAAATACAATATTATCTTTCTTATTAGTAAAAATATCGAAATAAAATATTATTTTTCTTATTAATAAAAAGAAAACGAATATAGTTTTATTAGTAAAATAAATATCAACATGGAGAACAAATAGTTCTCTCTCTCTTTATTTTAAATACATTTAAATTCTCAAATAAGTGATTTTAAAGAGAATATATATAACGGTTTTAATATTTATAAATTCTTTAATAAAGATATCAAATGTCAGTTAGAAAAGATTTAATTTTAATAATATAGATAAGAAGTTGTTAAGAGAAAGGCTTAAGTGCATAGATACTTACTGTCCTAAACTACATATCTTGAGTGTATCATTGTTAATCACATGCAAGAATTTATCTTGGTAAAATAAATTTTTTATAATTATATTTTAGTTTTTTTATCTCTATATTTAAATGTAATTAGTATGATAGAAAGGAGCATTTCTAGATTCTCTCGTCTCTACCTTCCTTTATTTTATTAGTACAAACACTAGATACCAAAAATAAAAAAGGCTTTTTCTTAAAAACCAAGTTTATGTCCATATTTGGTTTAGTATATTGTGAGTTCAAGATACACGCCTGCACTGGAGCGATCAACAATAAGCACAACAGACTTGATAATACGATACGACGAGACCATGTCAGCTTACTATTAAATCTTCTCAATGCCTTCTTTCAAAACGAAACGTAATTAATAAAGTTAGGAAAATCATAAAATACACCCTCTAATATCCATCGCTTAAAAATATTATAAATAGTAACAATTTATATGCTTTAGTAATAATTTAAAGAAATTAGAAAAAAAAAGATATGATTTAAAAAACTATATACATATTTTTAAAAAAATAGCAGAAATAAAATTATATTTGTAAGTTTAAGCTTCATTTGCATCCAATTAATAATTTATGAGGTAGATTGGTAATTTACAACATATAGTTAATCAGGTAAATTAATTGGTAAGATAGCAAGAAAATGAGAAAACAATATTATTTTAAAGTAGGGCATAAATAGGTTATTAATAGAGCAGACAAGAAGTGGGACCCAGGCGTACTGTGAAAAGGATGAGGTTTTTTGGGATTAAAAAAATGCCCTTTTTAGATAACATAATTACAAGAATGGGATTGATGCTTCTGTGTTTTCTGTGATTGGCTGATTCTCTGTTTCCTTTTCTAAGACCCGAAGTCTGATCTCTGTGTGTGTTTTTGTGTGTGTGTGGAGAGAGAGAGAGAGAGAACCTCGTTAAGGGGCATATAAATAATCCCAACACGTGGCCCCTTTTAGCGGACCATCAAGATCATACATGATATTACATTCAATGGGCGCCAGGTCAATTAGAATTATTACATTAAGTTTGATTTAATTAACCTAGAATTAGTTAAATATTTCTAGTTTACTTGATTGTTCATGCTTTTCTTCTTCTTCTTTTTTTAATTCCAGTTGAGAAAATTAAATTGACAATTTGAATCTAAGAAGAATGGGTTTTTTTGTCAACCTATTAAATCCCCATCCCCTCTTCCTTTTTTTTTTCCTTTTTAAGATCAGTGCGGTAAAAACCCCTGACTTATATGGTTATTTTACGTTACTAAACTGCATCATAACCGATGAACTTTCCTTTGGTGGAATGTGATTTTTGTATGTTCAATTAATTCTCTTGGAGCTCAAGTAAACAAGATTATCATTATGACATTTTTAGCCATTTATGATAAAAATAATAATGCTCCATTTTCACTTTCAACCTCGTAAAATCTTACATGTATAGATTTTTTTTTTTTATTAACAAAATTATTGGACACTTTCAACTTTTGATTTTTCTAAGTTTTAGAGTTTCATCCTAATTGTTGAACAAGTTTGATAGCCTTTTGACCTGAAATGCAAATTGGATCTCAATTTGTAATATAAGGAGCTTTTTGCTAAAATATCAAATATTCTAATATATAAAAGACAATATCATTAGACATCAACTATTTAACCGTATCTAGTACAATAATTATGCATGTAAAAGATAATTTACACGGATAGGATTTACTTAATAATATGCATATCGTTTGAAGTTATGAATATAAATATATATATATATATATATATAAATAGAAGAGTCAACACTAACCCAATCAACCCTATCTAGTGTTTATTGGCAGAAAAAGAGAAAAGAAAAGAAAGAAATCTCATTTAGTGCTTCATTGGCTCATAAGTGATGTAAAGTACAATGAATTTGTGTTCTCAAACGGAATAAGGCAACCATATCAAAGCAGAGTTAAATTATGTTGTGGAGTATGGAAGAAGATTAGCCCACATAATTACTACTATATAAGATTGATACAATCTTCCTGAACGTAGAAACTAAATTAAGGCCAAACTAATTATTAATCAGACATTACTATACTAATACTACTACTATACTAGTTATTTTCCATGCCCTCTTAATTATTATTTATTTAAATCTAGATTCCAGTAAGTTCTCTGTTAGAATGCGAGAGTAACTAAGATTTAAATCTCATGGATATATATATATATATATATGATAAATGGAGATTATTTCCCCTACAGATAACTCGAGAAGGACAACAATTATCTATCCTTTTGTTTGATTATTGGAATATATATATCTGCTGGGTTGTTATATCATTTCACACTTTCATTGATATATCTTTTTGAGTGAGCAGATTTTCTAATATCTTTATGGAAAAGGAAAGTATACTATATATTTTTTAAGTTATTTCATGCAAATTCTTATCCAAAGAAATTCATGAAATAAGTTTGCTAATTGCTGGCGAAATTTGATAGTGACATTGGAATTTAATGATCTCCATGTATGATTAAGTCCTCATGGTCATTGAAATTCGGGGAAAAAGCAAATAGGCTTTTAAAATTACTGATTAGATGCAATAAACCTCGTAAACTCTCAAACATAATTTGACTTTCCTATACCTCGTAAAAATAAGCGCATGTACTCCAAAACCATCACCTAAACCACCATACTATCATCATTTATAGTCCTTTAAAGTTTAAATAATGTTTAATGCTGGCTCCTTGACACAAATCCTCATACTAAAGATTCGATTTTATATCACATTTGCTATAAAATGAATAATTTGTAATAGAATGGAATAGAATAGAGTAAAATAGAATCAAAACTAGAATGTTAAACCATTTCCTATTTTTGGAAATGCTTACAAAATAGAATAAAGTAAAATACATACATAATAGTATTTGTTCAAAATGTCATTAATTATTAGATATCATAATTAGATTTAAAGTTTAGAAAAATAATTTTTAGTTGATGATAATTAATAATGATGGAATAGAAGTATAATTCTATCCCTGTTAAAAGTGGAATCGAATTTCCCTCAAAAAAGTTAGAATCGTTGATTTCAAAGAATCTCCCATCTCGAGGAATTGCAATTCAACTTTCTAAAATTACCTAACATTGGAAAGTGAATGGAATCACGATCCCATTCTAGGTCAATTCTCGTATATCGAATGTGATATTAAGGTTTCCTATGCAATGAAAGCTATGTTTGATTAATATTTTTTCTATCTTATTGGTATCTATTTAGTATCTATTTGAATCTTACGTTTATTAAAAATAAGATACAAAAAAAATAGAAAAATAATTTCATATATATCCATCTTCTAAAATTAATTAATCAACAAATCCTACTAAAGTTTAATTTATCTACCTTTTACTATATTCATATTTATAAAAATATCAATTAAAATAATCATCTTAAATGTATAATTTTTTTTTCTTCAATTTTTTTCTTAAAGGTATGTGAAATTTCATTTTTTAATTTTGACACTTCAATCACCACCTCCATCATAATGATAAAATAAAAATAGATAAGATAGTTTTCCAAATATCATATTTCAATCAAATCAGATACTGGATAGATACAAACAAGATATAAAAAAATATAGACGAAAGAAATATAATCCAAACAAGACCAAAATTTGGTGCTTGAAAATAATGATTCCTTAATAGAGGAATCCACAAAGCTGATTTTTCTTTTTGTAATTTCTTCTTTCTAGAATAGTACCATAAGAAGTTCAAGATCTTAAAAAATTGTTTTAAGGGACTTTCACAAAGGATTTTGATGAGTAAAGTCAAAAGGTTCTTAAAAAGGAGAATTTTATAAAATATAGGACCTTAGTATTATATATGTCCTTATGATGACTTTGGGTTTGGATGAAAATTTGAGAGGAAAATATATTTTTTTAAAGTTTGAGGAGGTAAAGTCACTTTACAAATTTAACCCGTTGATTTGCACCTAATAAATAATTCTACGGGTATGTTTACATATATCCATAAATTGATTATCCAAGTAAAATTTTGCCAATTTTTCTGCATGACATGTAATTACATTTACTAATCTTTACTAGAAATTCGTGAACATGTAATTTTATATCCTTATTCTAACAAAAACTAGATTATCCGTGTTAATGTGGGTGATTGTCTTCTTTTCGTTATTATTATTATTTTTTTTTTCTTTTTCTGGTTATGAAAGAGCTAATCCTTATCCCTAGAAGGCAAATCAGACGGTACTTAGGCAGGCCTCCTTGTACAAATAAGGGATATGTCAGAAGAGAAAGCAAGAGCGCACCATCATTAGGTTGCGCAATCGCTTCATTGTGCAAAAGTTGCATAACTAAATGTTTTCCTTATGTATCCATATTTAAGGCTTCCCATGATTTCTTAATCTCCGCAATTAATAAAAAAAAAAAAAAATTGAAATGAAAAGTCAGTATGAACCAATCGGTCTCTCTCGATGAAACTTAAATTGGAAAAGATTAGGATAAATTGCAAACATAACTCTTTATGTTTATTTTATTTGTACTTGATTCTTTTTTACTTCAATTGAGCTTTTATATTCTTAATTGTTTAAAAACCTGCTTTGGCACTTCTGTTTGACCATTTTAATGATGATGGTGATGAGATTATTCGTTAAATTCTAAAAGATCATGAAAAAGAGAGAGAATTCTCATTTCATATTTTTAGTTTGTGAATACTTTATTATATTAATCTTTTTAGTAAATTATATCGATCATCTCTAATAAATTTTAAAATTACAACGATATTCTGACTTTTCAAAATACGATAAATTTCTCCCCTTTCCAATATGCTTAATCTCACTACACTTAGCAAAAATTGAGTAAATTCATTATTTTTTATGATGTGTCACCATTGCATCATCAAATTTTGCCAAGCGTCCTTCCGCATAGGTGAAAAGAGGGGAGAGTTTGTTGTATTTTGAAAAGTTAAGATGTTGATATAATTTCAAAAGTTACTAGGGAAAGTGGATGTGATTTACCCTTCTTTTTTTTTTTTAATTCAATGGTAAATTGGTCATAAAGGAGTTTGGAATCACAATTTTAAAGATCTGCTTCGCTGAGATGCTTTACTTCAAAAATAAAAGACTAGCATATCAAGAAAACATAAGAAGTGTACTTCCTTTTTTTTTTTTTTTAAATAAAAAACCCTAGCTCCCATCAATATGCTTCATCAGAGGGAAATTGCTAATACTTGTGAAATGTAAGAAAGCTGTCAAATGAGCTCGTTGCAAATTCAGCCACCTACTAAAACCATTCTGCAAAGTTAATTAAATATATATATATATATGGATATATTCAAAATTCAAATATATATATATATTCAAAATTCAGAGATTTAATAGCAGTTTTATGAAGTTTTGGGAGAGAAAACTACTTGTTTACCATTAAAATTAAACAAAAAATTACAAAAATAAAAATTGTATAAAAAAATTACCAAAAATACAAATTGTTAATTATGTTGCACTTGCCTAAAATTAGAAAGGGATGGTAGCAAGCCTTAAAAAGACATTTTTCAAGTCTAAAACGATATTAATCAGGCAAGTCCAAATTACTATGCTATAATACTCGAAAATCATTCCTCCAAAACATATAATAGTAAGAAAAATTCTTTTTAGATCAAAAGTTATACTTATTTAAGTGTAATTGAAAAAAAGGATCCAATTTATTATAGATTAAAACTATATTGCATTTATAAAATGTGATAATGGTCTAATATGAATATGTCGTATTTTGTAAATACGTTATAGTGCTTACATCACTCCAATTTTTTCAAATTGAACCAAGTCTATATTGTATTTTTTAAATTCGATAATCTGTTAATATTAGTATCGTATTTTTAAAATGTGAGATAAATTTGATAGTATTTTATTATTATCATATTTTTCAAATGTGAGATTCGTATTGTTATAGGTGTAATATTTTAAAAATGTGGTATAAGATTGGTAATTTTGTATTTTTTTTATACAATTTATAGTTGTGTAATTTCTTAAAAAAAATATTGGTAGGCATGTGTGTCACCTAAGTTTGGAAGGTTAATTTAATTTGTGTGTTTAGTCAACTTAGTAATTAAAAATATCTTGTGTTTGGTCAACTTAATAATTGAAAATATCTTTTGGATGAATAAATATGTCTAATTAACCAAGATCCCACCTTATTTAGCTCACATTAACTTTTTTTGGTTTTAATTCTTATTGGGGAACACAATCCTCGAACCGGTAAGATATCAGTTCCATTCCAAAGCCAATTATGAATGTCATCTATCGTGGGCCATCCATCTAGCTGTTCATGCATTCAGAAAACACATATTCCAACCGCCCAATCCCTATCTTACACTAAACTAGGTAAAAAAATAATAACAACAATCTTGACTATTGAAGAAAAAATAAAAAAGAAAAGGTCTTTTCACTATTATAAGAAATATGAGTTTAATCGAAAAAGGACGTTGATGTTCTTAGCCGCATTTTACATACTATAATTCGAATAATCAACCAAACCAGGTCAAATATTAATTTTATTATTTAAAATGAGCTCTTTTAACAAATCTTATTATTTGATTCGTAAAGATATTAAAACTGCATTACATAGTAAATCATATCGTTTTGAATTTGTTATACAAAATAAGCTTTCTATCTTTAGATATTCTATAACAATTACGATTTTCTATATTTAATAGATTGATAGAGGAAAGTATTTGTACCATACTAGTAAAATTATCATTATCCTTAAATAATGGAGGTGATGGAGCGATCAGTGGTGTCCTTGCTCTGAAAAAAATATTATTTTATATATTATGTCTTTCAGAATATATCAATTCATGATGCAAACGAAATTTGCTTCTTACCGATCAATTTGTTTTCAACAATGCAAGATCCACTTCTTTAGATAAATGCAGATGGAAAATATGTTTGGATTATTATCCAACAATTGCTATAATCTAATATTTACACTTCTTAAGAGGATGAAATTTTTTTCCCCTCACTAATCCCCTTCAATCTCTCTGCCAATCAAATGTTGCCACGTCAAAAAATTTGATATAAGCACCGTTATTATCCCCTTTTTATTCTCTATGGGACTTGTAAGATAGGAAAAAACTTTTCATCTCTAATGTATTGCTATAGTGATTTCAAGAATTTGCAATAATCAATAACTTTTAATAGTAAGTAATGGTTGGAGATGGTACGAGGATGTCATCTTACCGACAAAGGTTTTCGTATATGAAATCACTAATGGAATATCGGCGTAATGCTTTCTTTTCTTTAATTAAAAAAAAAAAAGGCACAAACAATTTTCTCGACTTTATATAACAATGTCTTAGTAGTTTACGACTATCGCTTTACTTACAACACCAACTACTCTAAATTAAGCTGTCAAAAAGGAATTGAGTTGGGTATTGTCAAAAAGGAAAACCTAAACGGAAGAGAGAGAGAGAAAAAAAAGAGGGGTGGGGAATTGGAGAAGGTGGTGCTTTAGGGTTTGATAGATGGATTGTCCACATCAGCTAACAATGTTAGGCTCCCCTAGTATTAAAAGCGAGTAAAAGTTTAATTAGATATTAAATTGATTAATTATATATTTAGTTAGTAAATTGAAAAAGTGATAAAGTTGAGATACTAATTATAAAATTAATCCTAAAAAAAAAAGATATATAATTAGATAATGTAAATAATATCGCTATTTCTAGATATAATTGATTGTAATGGTAGGTATTGATTGGATATTAATACTCATAATCCATATTAAATTAAGCTGCTCAATTAGCTAGATACGATTAAGATCTTGGTCATAAATTTATTCATTCTGGATTTAAATGGTATCAGAGGAATCTAAGCCGTTCGTTTTACTAAGAGGAGGCGGAAAAAGTAAATAACTTGGATGAGCTCACACAACGAGATTTTTCTCCATTAGGTTAGCCAAAAAAGTAAAGGGAGTAATATATTTTTTTTTTTTCTACTGCAGTCATGTCAGTAGATTATATTATTTTAAAACTAGTAGTACTTTCCTTTCATAATGAAATAAATCAGCTTCAGTTTTTCCTCCTTCTACGTAAACATAGTTGGAAAAAGGGAAAACAAAGCATTCTGTTGCTTTTTATATGTTTATGTATATAAACTATTTATAATATACCAAAAAAATTCCTTGAGATTTAAGAATATAATCAAGAGAAGCGTCACAAGTAGCCTTTGCCCTTTAATCTCCAAAATTATAGAAGAGGGGAAAAAATGCACTTAAAGAAATAAAGATTTCCCCATTCCTTTCTCTTTTGAACGTCTATATTCTTGCTTTTTCCAGTTTAAGATTCCCCATCACTCTATCTTACAAAGTAACGTATGCTGACTGGCGTCATATTTTAAATCTTTTTAGTCTAAATCCTAAAAGAGAAGGGAAAAAACAAAAGGAAAATTGAAACATAGGTTCTAAAAAGCTACTTAGGTATTTCTAATGGCTTATTTATTTAGTAGAAATAGAGAGAGAATATAATATTCTGAATACTTTCCATTATCTTGTTTATATAGAATTTGGTCTGAAACCTCTATAGAGAAAATGGTTATTAGCTTTTGAAAGATTGAACTTTAATGGGAATAAAATGTTCAAGTGATGGATAATTATGTTTTTATCAATAAGAAAAGTTAATTAACTTTTAGTCATTTTCAAAAAGATTAAATTAAAGCATATCCGTATATTTGAATATATTTTCAATCTAATACTATAATTAATAAAGTGAAATAGATATTGAAATAACTATTATCTATAAAAAAAATTATATAAAATAAATACTAAAATTTATGTTTTTAGTCTATTTTTGATAATAGTCATTATCAAGAAATAATTTTTTCCACTCTGGAAAGTAAAAGGGTCATGATACTTTTTTCTTTCTAATTTTCATCTTATATTGAGGGAAAAGTAGAAATTCAATCTTTTACATTTGCTATTTTTCTAGCTAAGTTTCTGACTTCTTTTTTTTTCTATTTGACTATAATAAAAATTTATAAAGATTTAAAAGGGGCAATAAAAAACTAAAAGCTTTTAGAGTTTGCCACTATCCATAATTGGCTAACATAAGGCTAGGACGTGGCTAACCATCATCTTTACGACCCTAGTAATTAGTGAAAACATAATAACACCGTCCCTATAAAGGTTAATCATACTTGAAGCTCTAAGGCATAGAATAGACTGGCCTAATGCCCTAATATTGACCCGTTACGCTTGGTCTAGGGGCCAGACCTGGCCAGTGTGACGACTTTTAAGACTCGTGAATGCCTGATGGATCATGTCGCCAGGAAATTGATGAAAAAAAAAAAGAAGAAATCAAACCTAATAAAAATTTAAACCCCTTCAACGTGAATTTAAAAAGAATTTTTCTCATTCACAATATTTAATTGAAAAAAGATCAAATTTTCCAAAAAGCCTACAATGATCCGATATATATATATATATATAAACTTTCAAAAAAAAAAAAAAGCTTTCTATTCTTTAATAGTTTGGAATCAATTTATTCTTTTAAGTGGGTTAAAACTACTTAATTCTTCTATTCAAAATGGTTAAGTTTAAAACAATGAAAATGGATAAAGTTTAAAACAAATAAAAATGGATAAATGAATAAAGAAAAGATCGCATCCAATGACTTCTATACCCATTGGACTTGCATTGAAACCATGCCTATTCCTTGATCCCATGACTCAAGACTCAACCGGTACACCTTAAGTTAGATACCACTTGCATGTGAACTTAGGCAAAAGGAGATTTGCAACTATAGCAAAGATGTCATCGAAGTAGACTCAGGAAGAGTATTTTACACTCAATCTTGACTTGTTAACCATAAATTCTTCCATAACCCATCCTAAATCCTAAATCCTATATGGATTTTACCTTATACTGCCCCATAGAGTTTTCTTAAACCTACCAACCAACAAACCAAATCTAACCATAGAAGTTCCATTATCCTACAAAAGTTGAAAACCATTATTTTATTTTGTCATTTTTATTTTAATAGAATGCAATTAGTATTTGTATACTAAATAGCTATATTAAAATGGATTATTAATTGAATGTGGAAATTATTAATCAAATGTATGATAGAAAGTATAAGGTCACCATCTTTGAGTATGGAACTCCAATTACTTTCAAAGATTAGTATGTTTAGAGAGCTAAACTCAACTTTAGGTCTTAGACACATTAATTAATTGGGTTTAACTCTTTTAGGTAAGGTGACGGGCTTGAAGAGTCTAGTCCAAATATTCGAGATGATTAAGGAAGATTTAGTATGATAGGCTTAAAGAGTCTAGTTCAAATCTAACCTTTTTTTTTTGTTTGTCTTACACTAAAATAATAAATTAAGCTTTTATTTAGACTTAAACTTATAAAAATAGCCCATTTGAGATTCATTAATAAAAGGCTTCAAACTTAACCATTAATCACTATCATGATCCGACGGATGAGATCAATTATCATTTCTTATAAATACCCCATTTACATTCTTATTTGGATAAGAGAAAAACCCTTATTAGCGCCGTTTAAACATCTTAAAAACTTTACTTCGATATTCATCAATTATGAACTATGAAGTTTGATGCCCTCCATCTATCACCATATATGTTAAAGTCTTACTAAGATTACCTACTCCTCCTCCCTATACTTCCCTCCTGATCATCTTACATGAGTCACTCGAGTTAATTCTTTAGTCACATATAACATAACTTTATACGTGGTACATACGTGACTTTTGCATATGCACTCATATCTCGACAATATGTAATACTCAAAAAGCCACCTTGACTTAATATCTTCATAATGCCAACGCTTTTACTGCTCTTCTTCTTTATCTTTTTCATTAAGGATGATAAATGATGCTACTAAATCAAATTATTTAAAATTTATTAAATTGTGATAGACTAGAGACAAGATAGAAAAGAATGGGGAGAGTAGGCAAGCGAGAAAAGAGAGCTCATGGTGAGCTCCTAAGTAAGAAACGGGTGTGACTTGTAAGAAACCAAAGATATGAGGAGAGCAATTAAGCTTTCTTTCGTCTTATATGTGTGGCTCATTTAGATTTCTTTTTTGCTTCACTTATGTTGGGACAATTCGTGAAGTTAGTTCGATTCACCTCAACAATTATGTTGATATTTGAATCAAAATCCTTTCTAGTTTCATTCGAAACACGTCTTTAAATATTTGAACTTACCTTTTCTTAATCGATAAGGGAAAAATGCAAAGTGTGTTTATGTAGCTATTGGTTAAAAAATATCAAAATATCATCTTTAATTATTATTTTTATTTAAGTATAGTAGACAGTAACATATAATATAGCCATTTAATATATCCATAAATATTATATTTATTTTCTTACTAGGTTCGGGTTTCTTTTTAATCTTTTTCTATGTCTCAAAACCCAACTCAAAACCTTATAAGGTTTTGAAATCCATTCCATAACTCATCTTAAAACCTACAAGGTTGGACCTATAGGGTAATTGTTAGGTTTGATAGGTTGGATACCTATAATGACTCGCCTAGTGGAATCACTAAATTGTAGGCTCTTTTTCCTTACCACAAAAAGTTAGTACATGGTAAGCTATCTCATGAACTTAGATAGCAAATATGTTAATTCTGTCCAATAATTTTTAATATCGTAACTAACATATGTCAACCTTGTTTTTCTTACCCTTTTTTATGAAGGCCTCAATCATTATGGATAGAGATTACTTCATCCTTCGCAGTTTTACCTTGTTAAAAATAGTGTAGGGGGATATAATCCAAACTTAAGGGACCGTAGATGTGGAATCCAACTAGAATAGTCATGTAAGTGTTGCATTAGTCTCATACTATATGTGACCTCGACGAAGTGATGAGTAGATGAATCGTATTGGGATAATTATGAAAGAGTGGTAAGAATAAACAATCTTGGATTCGCAAATGCATAAGAGCATATAAGGGAGCATAGAGTGCTGGCTATGTATTTGTTGAATGATTCATATCGTTGTTTGCCTAATTTTCTTATTTGATTCTTAAGAGTAATTTTTTTTTCTTTTTTAGCCAACGGAGATGAATTTCAATTAATAAGAGAATGATACATCGATCAAAACAAATTATATAAGAGGACTCATATATGAAGGGTTGTAAGTATAAAAACTGAATCGGATAGATCGGCACATCTCTTCAAAAGACAAATTTTTCCACTTAAAGAATAAAAAAATTTCTCTAAATAAACAAAACTCAACCCAATTGGTGAATACGAAAAATCCCACAGAAGGAATGACATAGGTCCATATAGGAGATGATTATAAAAAGAAAATGAAAATAACTAATACATAAAAAAAAATTCCTTATTCTAAAAACACTACGAATAAACCTATATCCCAATTGGTATGATCTCTTTAGATTCATTAGATCTATAAATGAACACTAATGGTAGTGGATTGTGATGAATTGGTGAAGGTGGAAATGAAAGAAAAAAGGTATATTTGAAAATTTATATTAACAAAAAGTGGAGAATTTTGGATATTGCAATTGGTAGCCTAACAGAAGGTTATGTGACTTTGGAAGATGGCCACTGGTACACTAAATCAAGATCTTATAATGAATAATAAGAAAAATTCAAATTTTAGGGTTTTTATTTAATGTTTATAGAAAAAAGATGTAGATAGCACTCTAAATGATACGACACATTGCTAGAATACGAACTACACCTAGTCAATTTGATAATATGCACAATTTTACTAGATGGTTTATGTAAGCCCTACAACTAATCATTCGAGGTTTCGATCAGTTAAAAGACTCGATTGAACCTAAATTAAAAAGTAAAGCTAGAAATATTAGTAAAAATGACCCCGTAAAATTGAATTTAAGAAAATAAATAATAAAATAAAAGACTATAAAAATTTTAAATTTTAAGTATATAACGCGTCATTTATCGAAAATGCATAAAATAAATTTCGATAATTGACGAATAGCTAGAGATAAATTATATGTATACTAAAAATTATAAAATGACCTAAATAATATTTATGAATACTTATTTGTACTATATATGAATTTACATGTACGTAAAAATACGCGTAATTACTTAAAATATGCGTAATGTGCTAAAATTATACTAAATAATTAAAGAAAATTCATAATGAATTAAGGAAAAATAAAAAAAAATC
This sequence comes from Lumnitzera racemosa, assembly GCA_024138005.1. Lineage (NCBI taxonomy): Eukaryota > Viridiplantae > Streptophyta > Magnoliopsida > Myrtales > Combretaceae > Lumnitzera > Lumnitzera racemosa. The sequence continues at coordinate 37,450,105 of JAMXBC010000006.1, read as the reverse complement.
AGGAAAAATCAAGAATGATCCAAATCAGGTCGTGGCAGGTCAGAATCTACAAAATAAAAATTAACCAATTAAAATTAGATAACACAAAAGCCAAAAATCAAGGAAATTGGGCAAAGTCATGTCTAATTAATGCACAATAATCACACTAAAGCTCTATAAATAGGAAGAAAAATTCAGAAGCTCATTTGGATAGATAGAAATCATAGAAAATTAGGGAGAGTCGAAAATTGAGAGAAAAACCAAAGAAAAAAAAAAAAGGAAAACTGTGTAGTTAGGGCTACAAAGGAGAACCCAGATTCGACCGGAAGCTGGGGGTGGACTGCCACCACCACCACATGGTGGTGGTAACGCCCAGGTGGGTCGACACACCCATGGCCACTGGTGGTGGCCGAAGCCACCCAGATCGGTGAGTCCGATTTCTAACTTGATTCTTGTGTAATTTTGTAAAAATAGTAAATATTCTTAGAAAATTATGAAACTTGTTATTATAGAATATTTTTGTATTTATTTTTTAGGAAAAATATTATTTTGATGAAAATATGTCTCGTGATATAGGGTCCTCAATAAATCGTGCAAAACCAAGTATGTTTCGGTTTAGAAATAAATGACCTTAGAGTGTAGTTTTGAATCCAAAATTTTTGTGTAGATTACTTAGATGATATAAAACAGTGCTATGAAGCCCATTTTTAAAAATTAATTTTCTAAATTTTTATATAATTTTTAGGTCCTAAAATGAGGCATAAAATGGGTAATTTAGGGTTAATTAAGTAATTAAATGATTAATTACTGATTTAGTGAATAATTAGATGTTTTAGGATGTTGAAATCTGATGGAGTATGATACTTATAGCATTTGGGGTGTTAGATGTAATTATTAGGTTAATTATGTAGTAAATGATTAATAAGGAAAAATAGTTAACTTTAAGTTAATTTTGTAAATTAGGGAAATTAGGAGTAAAATCTGATTTCGGATGAATTTAGATATTTTGAAATGATAATTGATGTTTAGGGATGGTAATTAAAGTGATAGAAATATTAGAAATACATTATGTACATAATAGGCAATAATGCATAATATGTAATTTTTGAAAATATAATAAATAAAAAATATTAGGATAAAAATTGATATTATATAAATAATAAAGATATATAATTAATCTGATAAGAAACTTGAATTTATGTAATTATATGAAAAATGTAAAAATTTCTCACATCAGGAATAAATTCGATACACTAATAAGGATATAAGTGTACCGGATGGAATAAAATACTGACTAGGGGTAATAATGATATTTAGGAGATCGGGAAGTAATGTGATTAATTTCACATTATGAGTTGAAACGAATTTCTAGGGTTGGAATATAAAACGTTACTTAGAAATCGAACTATAATCTAATTTAGAAATTGATGTGGAAACTGAACCTGAACCTAACCCCAAACCTAGAATAATTATAAAAGACTTAAGACCTAGATAATTAGACATATCAAACCCTAAATAAAACATAACAATAAGCATTATAGGAGAAAATGAACCTATAATCATTATATGAAAACTGAAACCACGTTTGTGTTATAGGGATGATCGGCGATGGCTTGAGCAAGTCGGACCTCAAGTGAGTGAGCGAGGAGTCGAGGTAAGTTAGGATTAATACAATGCTGTATTTTGGGAGGCTTAAGATTATGCTTAGTTATGCTTGTTAGATAGTTGGATGTGTGCATGTGCTTGATTATAGGTGATACTATGATTCTGTTTGTTGCTCTGGCATGTATTGTATGATTTGTATGAAATGATTGATCACCTTAAACTGAACTTAATCAAATATACGATCAGTAATCATAATCGGACATACATGGCAACCCGTTAGGAGAACTTAGGACTTTTCGGCCAAATACCGACTCCTTCGAAATGGATAGCACAGGATTGCAAAATGGTTCCTTCTTCATCCTTAGTCGAACTAAGTGACAGGAGAGGAGGTCACGACGAGGGTGAAGACAGTGGTTCAAAGGTAGTCGCGGGAGAAGCAAGGTCTCCATTACACAAGCCTGGGTTTGGTTGTTAGCTGTTGCATTAACAGCAACTCCTCAACCCGGATTAGAGTGGGCGCAATTTCTCTAATCTCACGATGGGCCGGACAACGTTGTGCAATGGCATTTGCTTGCACATGCATTGCACTTAATAAGTGATTGAAAACCTTGTTGTGTGTATAGTATAGTTTTAAGTCCTCCATCCTAACTTACTGAGTTGTGGTTGCTTACATCCCTATAGACGTCGTGTAGGTGCTGGCTAAGAAGCGGCAAACAACTACTCTGAAGCTAGCAATTGCTGGATCCTAGGGAGTGAGGAAAAACATTGGAGAATAAACACATATTTTTAAGGTCTAAGTTTTTATTTTAGAATTATTTTTCATTTTCGAATGGTTTAATAACTAGGAAATATACTATAGAGAAATATTGTAAACTTTAACTGCAATAACTGAATTATAACATATATATATAATTCCTCACTTTTATAGGTAAATGATTTATTTAAATTACAAACTGTTTACTTCAAAGCGGGTTAGTCGTGGACGCTTTATGTAGATCAGGCCTAAGATAGCGGTTGTAAGGCCAACTTCTATCTTAGGAAGGTTTACACGGCGGGGCTGTTACGATTCTACCGCTTCGGGGCGTGATAGTTTATTTGTCACAAATCGCAAAGATTTGTTAAGAACTAGGGTTTGTTGAAAAAACCTAAATAAAAGGAAGAATATAAATACATATATATAAGAAAATAACAAGTTTCCTAATAATTAAGGAAAACATGGCTAAAATATTAACAAACAACACCATGTATGTTACATTCTAATCCAACACACATCCATAGGTAAACATTGCATGCTATAACATTCTCACCTTCGCATATGCTTATGGACATTCTAGCCATCATACATACATCATAAACCACATACTATTTAAGGGCTAATGTCATGATTGGTATCTCAACATTATTGATTTTTTCAATTTACTACCTAAATTTTTAATTAATCAATTTAATACCTAGTTTAACTTTTAGTTGTCATATTTAGTACCTGACTTATTAGAGGCCTTTAGCCGTTAACCTAAGTGGACAAATAGATAAATGATAGCTTGACATGTGTTTTTAGTTGATACGTATGACTCCAGCTAGGACGAATCAAAATAAATTACCTACATGCTCATACAGTAACCAACAAGAAACTCTCAAGCCTCGAACCTATCCCACCATTTTTTATATCTCTCTACTTCCTTCTGCTTTTGTGTCCTCACTTAGCATTTCTTATTATATGGAAGGGAAGTTAAGAAAAAAAATTTTATGTGAGACAAATTGTAATGTAAGGGCTTTTCAAATTGCAAGTTTGCAGTTTTACTTATACAAGAGTTGATTTTCAACTCGATTTTTCTTTCTCCATTTGAGTTCTAAATCTCATAAAGTTACAATATCTTTAATTTATCCTGAGATTACTTATAGATTATATAAAAATTTTATCCAAAATATGCCAAAAGCACATTCGAAAATGGAACCGAAGATGACTCTTCACTATTACGAAAGTATAACCACATATATATATATATGCATATATATTTCAAATTTAAGTTGACATTTTAATTATCTCTAAGCATGTACTTTTGTTAAAGTCATTCAACACATATTCCAATATGTATTAAATTTCATTACATGTAATTTGTATAAAGATTTAATGATAAAAATCAAATCTTTAACATATATATTTTTCATGCATAACTTATATGAAAAAACAAGTGAAGTTTGATTTTTGGATTCGATTTTCTTACTACTTCATGAGATTTGGGGTCAAGAAAAAGAATATGTCTTGTAGTGTTCCACATCTATAATACAGTGGTGGTAATGGTTTATTGAGAGGTAAATAGAAGAGAGAGAAAAACCCACTGAATGTAACATGTCCAAGTAGCTCCATTGTTATCAAATCTAGATTTTGTTTAAGTTAAAATATCCAATTCAGGGAGCCTATTTTAGGAGTGTTTTTCAAGAGTAAGAGGGTATCTTTGCTGTAGTGGTAGTGAGAGATTCGAATATTGTTAGAGTAGAGCTTTGGAGTAGGGTTATATTTAGATTTAGTTATGTGTACAAAAAGATATATGTAGAAGAAAAGTGAGGTCTGCATAGAGTTATCTAATCTAAGAAGGAGGAAGAACAAGGCTTACCTACATGGTGGAAATGCAACATTTCTCTTCTGTATTTAAGAAATCTTGAAAAAACACCAAATAAGGCATTGAGATATGGTAAGAAAAGAGAGAGTAGATAGCTCAAGTTGCTGATTTTGTATGTTTTTCATGTAATACCAATTGTGACATTAACCGCACTATATAATACATGCCATGTCCATGTTTTGCTAAACACGCCATGTATTCTTCGAATACGCAAGATGTACTCCCAAAATCTTAACTAGAAAGTTACATTACTTGTAACATGGTCATGTCAAGTTGCATTTTGTGAAACTCCCATTAATTTGTAACTCTTATGATTCTTGAATTGAAAAACAAATTTGGCCATAAAAACCACTAGATGCACCTTGAACCCATCAAACATATGTCTTTCTTCCTTACTTGGCATGTTATTTATCACCCAAGTTACAAATTTTGTAATCTTTGTGTTTAGATTTAAGTCATAAGGCCTTAAATCGGCTACTTCTCTTTATCCCTCTTGAGGTGTTATAGATTTTCCCTTAAATCTTGTTGAGTTGAATCCTAAATCCTCATCCTCTAAAACATGAGGTGACAAATCAGATACATTAAAAGTAAATGAAACCCCATATCCATCATATAGTTCAATCTTATATGTATTATTGTCGATGCATTTAAGAATTTTAATTTCATGTTTGGTATGTGAGAATGGGCTTGAATGAAATTATGATTCCAAGTAGAAGTAGACGTAGTTGGATCTGGATTGGTTTTCCAAATCATAAAATACGGTTTGGTTTCTCGTAAATTTGAACCAAACCGTATGGTTAGGAGTGGGAAATTTTTGAAATTATAAAATTTCAGTTTAGATCAACTTGGTTTACAGATTAAACTGTATCCTTTAGTTTTAGAAAGTATATATGCATAACACATAATCTCATATGAGAAGTATTGACTTTATTTAATCATAATAAGCATTGATATCATTATAAAGGTTGATTAAGTTATTCATGTGACTAGAAAATTTTACATGTTTTTTAGTAGTTAATTTTATTTATAAAAACAACATATCGTATAAATTTTGAGTAAAACTATATATGTAATTTACACATTATGGTAATTAAAATTCCAATCCATATACATTTCAATAAACATAAATCAAAGTTTCTTTTAAGTGTTATATTCTAACAAAAGAAATTATGTATTTGCAAGTAAAATATTAATATGTTTTTTATAAAACAATTTGGTTCAGTTTTATGAATTAGTTTAATTTATCCTTTCAAACTAATAATAAATTTTCATTTTGGTTTTAGTTGGAAATTTTTTAAACAAAATTGTGAGAAAAACCATAATTTTTTATTTGGCATAGTTCAATTTGCAAATTAGTTTAATTTGGCCCTTTTTGGCTCACCCCTAATTCCAAATCTCATTCCCTTTTTAAATATTTGGATAAACTTTTAAAAGCTAAAATCACAATTTCTAGAAATTGTCAATTTCGACTTTAAGGAGGATTTTGATTTCGGCTTTAAATAATTGGAATCGCGAGACCACATATCATATATAGTGACATAAATACTCCTATATGCTTGATTTGGTTAAGAACTAAAAATTTTCATTATGTACAATATAATAAGGATGAAGAAAAATTGAAATGATTAAGAAATGGTGTGATTTTGAATTTTCTTTTCCAATATATGTTAAATGTGCTTCTTTATGTCTTCTACCTAAAAGATTCAATTATGCATGCGTCTTTGTAATATTCTCTCTATTTTTCTTTTTTTTTTTAAATTTATGCTTGGTAATATATAATTTTCACAAATTATTTGATCACATAATGCAATTGGACGTATGATTAATGTTTCTCTTGTTTATGAGACGTTTCCTTATTTATAATTTAAAATCAATATTAATTTTTCGAATTGTAATTTGGCAAAATAAAGCTCTCTTACGTAGTGTAAAATTTCAAACTTAAATTGAAATTTACTCAAAAAGAATTGTTCTATGTAGTATAAAAATTTTATATCTATTGTAATTTAAAAAAAAAAAGTTGTGTTACGTAATATAAAAATTCCAAATCTAAATACACATATAAACAAATACACACACATGCATACTAGCAAACTAAGGTATTTTTATCAAATATTGCTATACACATATTCCATTCCATTCCAAAAACGATACTACCAAACATAATATTGGAATGGAATAAACCTTAGTCATTCCATTCCAACCCATTTTATTTCAATGTATTCCCATATATCAAACGTAACATAAAAGAACCTTCTGCTCTAGGGACTAATTTTTGTGCTCATGCATTTAGAAAGTGCTCCTCCCTGAGATGCATCTACACTATATCACTTGGTTGGGAATTTATTAGTTTTCTTGCTCTATTGCCTTACTCTTACTACTTATTCACCTATTTGATCAAATGTTCAAATAGCTTTGCCTGGAGTCTCTAGATTTACGTAGCTTTGTGAAAACCTCCCAAACTCTTCTCTTTGGCTACAAATACTAAGATCATATCCATTAGAATATTGGGGTTGTATCTAGATGTTATCTAAAATGGAAATTCTCTTATAGAGTTGTGTACTGATATGTTGTATGAGAATTTAACTATTGGAAAACACAGACTCCAATCTTTTAAATTCCTGCCCACTGTAGCATTCAAAATAGTTGTTGAAGTTTTGTTCATTGCTTCAATCTATCCATCATTCTATAGATGACACAAAATACAAAACAGTAATTTAGTTCCAAATTGCTTTCGTAAAGTCTTTAAAAAGATACTGAGAAACTTAACATTTCTGTTTAAGATTGTGAGACTATACGATTAAGTGTCCTACATAGATTGTAGAAGGTTGTGATATTAGTTTATAATATCATGGTTGTAAACATTTTATCAACATAAACTTAAAACTTTTGAGCCAAATGGTTAAAATGGGCCCATTAGTGTTTGTTGATTTGTTTATTCACTGCTTTTAACCTAAGGCGTTATTAGAGTAAACCCCCTGCCAGTAAGTGGATGGTTCAAGTCTGACTCCAGTTTAGAGAAGAAGTTCGAAGAAGGTAGGAAACGTCACCAGAGTACGACTCATTGTATACTTTCAAGATGACTTATAGATAATGGGTGGCTCAAATTGTATATTGAAAATGGGGGAAGATCTAAGCCCAATTATAAGGTCTGGCATGTTGTGTCTTTAAGGGGGTAGAGGAGAGGGGGAGGGGGTGGGAGATTGTGAGACTCCACGGTTAAGATTGTGGGAGGTTGTAATACTAGTTTGTAAGTCCATAGTTGTGAACATCTTGTCAATGCAAGCTTGAAACTTTTAGGTCAAGTGATTGAAATGAGCTTATTAGTATTTGTTGGCTTAGCTATTTAATCCTTTTGGCTTGGGGTATTACAGAGATTACACTTTAAGTTACTCTATAGAGCTTCAAAATTTCCTGCAAAAATATGTTAGTAATATAAAGAGCATTGTTCGTTTTATGGCATGGAGCAAAATAGGGTAATTTTACTGATTCTATACACAACTACCATGATAAAATCTTCTCCCTTATTTATCCATAGTAACCACGACAAAATTTATGGATACATCCTACCATGGCTCAGAAGATATAGGGAATGGCATATAAAACCCATGAGACTCTCTCTTACTTTTAGCCTTTAAGCAAATAGATCACCTCTCTATTATCTTATGCACATCTAGCCTCATCCTTGACTAACATAATACTCCTTAGCAACTCTTTAGATTTCTTATCTCTAAAATGTTGAGTTAATCTACCACCATGAGCTTCTCTCACCAGTAGCTCTCTGATAGACCCCTTAGAAATACATAATTTACTAAGCTTAAATAATAATCCATCGATCCAATAATAATTATCAAATGCAATACCCCCAAAACATTTCTCTACTATGGGAGCAAAATAAGGATCGTGTACATATTGCTTGTCCATCAATAAAACCTAACAAATTAGATTGTATAGTAAAAATAAGGACATGCTTAGACCAAAGGGCATCCATAACTACATTTGTATTTGCCCTATTTATATTGATGATTCATAAACTCCTACAAAGGTTGATGAAAGCCTACCAAATAACAAGGAGGCTTTTTCAATGGTATCTTCTAGTTTAAAATAAAGATGTATCCAAACTTGAATCAAAGAAAAGAATAGGGTTCTCATAAACCTTTTATCTAAGAAGTTTGTTAAAAGGATGTATTTGCAGCTATCTAATAACATATTTAAGAATTCTTCCTCACATACTTGTGTTTTGCATGAAAATTCTTAATATTGAAATTCTAAATCATAACAAATCTAGACAAGAATTAATGTGCTTTAATTGTTGTCCAATAGCTTACTTACATTAGAAAATGAGTATGGAATAAGTAAATTTCTCTAGTGTTGTCCTCTAAATATACCCTTAAACTATTAATCATGTGCAAATAAACTTCTTCATACAACTAGCTTTCAAGGATGAAACAAATCACATATGAAGAACAAAACTCACACAAATAAATCCTTTTAGGTTTTTACATTTAAGGTTTGCAACAAGAAAAAATAAAAAGATATGAAGTTTTTTTTTAAAGGAATTATAAAAGAAAATATACGATCTAATCAATTCTTATTGGTAAGTCTGATAAGACACTATAATAAGAACCAATAGACTAAGAGAGATAGATCACCACAATTTAACAAATGAATTAATAAGAATGGAAGAATAAGTGAATAGTCTCTTAAGTTTTAGTATAATGTCTACATAAACTGATTACAATAGAAAAATGTTGAATATATATAAGCCCTCTAGAAACCTTAGGGTACTAATAGAATTGTTAATAACATAGGCTTAGATGTAATAGTCTAATAAAATAAACCTTAAACTATATTACTATAACTAATAAAATAATGTAGAAATATATAGTAGTCTAGAATACTGAAAAATAATAAATCTTCATGACAAAACACCATACATAAATCTTTTGTGGCCAAGTTTAGGAAATCAATCTTTATTATCATCTCTAAGATCAAGAAGATTTTCCTTTGAATCTTAAAAGTATATTCTCCAAGGTTTAAAATAAGACTACCAAACTCACAAATGATCATGTAAAGTTACCCAAGCAAGTTAGGCTTCCAAACTACATCTAATGCCTACTCTACAATTCCCTTCTAAAATAACAGTTCCTAAAGGGTCTCTCAGCATCAACTTTAGGAACCCTAACCTTCCTATAGATCATGGCTTCATTTGCTTACCTAGGTAAATAATCTTGCAAAAGCCCATAGAAATTCAATATCCCAAGATTCCCATATAGGCTCACATTACCATATAGAGGAACTCTCTTACACTCACATTATGTGTATTTAAATGCTACTATAACATAGATTACCACCAATATGGTTTTAGTAAACTCCAATGAACAACTTATATGGTCTAACATGCATGATAAAGTTATAGTACTCATTAGTTCCTTATAATCCTAGTGATGGATAAATTAGTCTAAATGGTATATGAAGAAATTGCAATTAGTTACCGACAATCTATGTTAGCTCTAAGAGTTAGCAACAAAGATAGCACATAAGGATTCATAAGATGCAAAACGAAATCTCCTCTTTTAACCTCACTTACTAAGAGAATGTAACTCTTTCTACTTTGTTTTTGTAGAAGGAAAAAAAATTTCTAAGCATGCTAAATTAACCTAATAAGGGGTGCAATAGTAGCAATGATTGTCGTAATAATGCTACTTGTCACATCATTATCACTATTAAACTCTACATTATTAATCTTATGTGCTACCTTATCCTTGTCTCCTAATGATTGTTTAACCTCGTACTATTACCATAGTTTGCTAATGTGAATATTTCGAAGGCATGTGCCTATACCCTTAGCACTTGAAACAACTAATGTGATTGCTCCTAACTCTAAGTTGTCAATAGTTGGAAGCACCGATACTAGAACTAAAATTAGCCTTTCCCTTATCAGCAGTATTAGTAACCCTAGTGGACCTAGTTGGTCTTATAGGAGTATCTGTAATTTCTAAGAGTTTTTATACCTTTGGTGCTCAATAGTAGTAGCTAATTGCATGGCCACATTTAAGTTACCAAACCTATAAAGTGCAACAACAAAAGCAAACTCATATTTTAGCCCATCTATAAAATTCTCCAGGCTCTGTTAGTTAACACCTGATCCTTAGTATATCAATTTCCATTATATACTCCTTAATATTCATGTTGCCTTGGTGGTGCCTTTGCATCCTCATGAATAATTGCTACCTAAGATGAGTAAGAATAAAATGTTGTCACATAAGTTCCTTCATATCTCTCTATGAAGTTGTCTCACTTATTCCTAGATCCCCTGTATGTCTCAACATATTCTTCTACCATAATTAGGCAGACATTACAAATTCAACAGTAGCTAGCTAAACTCTCTTAGGATCCTCATACTTGTAGCAAGAAAGGGACCTCTCAATATGATCCACCTAATCAAAGAAATCATTACGAGAGCTAGACTTGTTAATGACAGAATTTTTAGCTTTACATTTCTAACACCCTGTATATCCCTAAGCTCCCTTACATCATCTACATGATCTTCTTGAATAGCCTCATGATCTATATTTTCACCATGTGGCCCATCAAATGCTCTCTAAGCGCCTCACATGAATGCTTCCATTGCCTTTGTTATCATAATTACTAGATGTTCGCTCTTGTAAAAGAGCCCTTATACCCTTACAGTTTCCATTTGTTTCTAAGCAATGTCTCTCATCTTATCTTGTTGTTGTATCAAAAGAGTAATGTTATCTCTCAAACATCTACACAATAGATTGCTCCAATGTAGACTTAGTTTGTATAACCCTCCTGTGAGACCCTACAAGAATTGATTATCAACTTATAATTGCTTGATTTGAAATCGATACATAAAATTTAAGATGATTGTGTAAGTTGATCGATCAAGCTCAAATTTTATGACAAAACCAAGAATATTAGTGGAAGTGACCTTACAAGGTTGAATTTAAGAAAATAAAATAATTAAATATTACATTTATAAAATATATGCATTTTACCTATTATTTATTGGAAACGTGTAAAATGAGTATCAATAATCAACAAATTATTAGAGATAAATTATAAGTACCCTAAAAATCATAAAATAAATTAAATAATATTTAAGAGTATTTATTTGTATTATATATATTTACATGTATGTATAAATACCCAAAATTACATAAAATAGCTAATATATACTAAACAATACTAAATATAAATACAGTTAGAAAATGATGTTAATTACTGGAAGATGTTAGAAAATGGTGTGGCATGTTGGGATATGGTTCGATAAAAAGAAAAGTGGTAATAGGAACATGTAATTTAGAGAAGATTGTAGAATTAAGGACACTTGGCATGGGAAAAATTAACGACCAAACTTCACCACCCTTATAAATACAAAATTCCACTCCATAATTCAGTGTAGACATTTAACTTGTTAGGAAAAATAAAGAGAGGTTAGGAAGAGTGGAGAGAGAATTTTTAGAAATTTTGACAAAATATAGTGTAATTAGAGCTAAATCAAAGTGCGCCAACCAATTTGAGACTTAGGTGCAAACGACCACCACCACCTCATAGGGAATCCTACACCTGGGCTAGTCAATAAGCATTAGGTGGCTAGTGGTAGCTTGGGCTGCAATTTTCGATGCGTTCTCCAAATCTATCCGATTTTCTTTAAATTAGTAAAAATAGCAAATTATATCCAAAAATTTGTATTTTAGCATAATTTTGTATGTAGTTTTTGGGAAAAATATTGTTTTGTTTAAATTGAGTCTTGAAATATTTTACGCTTAACAAATCGTTAAAACTCGAGTCGATTTCGTTTTCGTTTTCGTTTTTAAAAACCCCATTGATCTTATTTTGGCTCCAAAATTTTTCTATGAAGCACTTATTATGTATATTTAATTACTACAAAAATTCTTTGATGAAAATTATTTTTCATATTTTTAGCTAATTCTTATGCCTTAGAAACCCTACCAAATGACTAATTTCTTAAATATATTTAGAGATTTTTCAAGAAATTTATTTAGATTTTGATTTGAGATGTGTTTTGATATCTTGAATTGTTAAATGATGTTGAGGGAAGATATTTGTAGTGTTTAGAGTGTTACATGTGGATATTATGAGCATAATATCAATAAATGTGTAATATGTGAAATATGGAGATAAATGTAGTAGGGTGTGACTATATAAATTAGGGTTATAATCGAGTTATGTAGGGCACACTTGAATTAGAAGCAAAATTAGAAGCTAGATTAGGAACATGATATATAGGATGAACTAAGGGGTTAACTAAAAACTAATAAGAGATTTAGTATACTTAAATATAGTTAATTGAATTTCACATAATAAGTTGGGGGGAGTTTTTAGGATTGATGTGTAAAACTGTAATCAGATGCCAAAGCTAATTTAAGAGCAAAATTAGAATTAGGGTGTCTATTAGTATACGAGGCAATTAATTAGAAGCTGAATTATATAACATTTTCACTCGAATTAAAGTTAAATAACACTGTAAAATGAGTTAGGAAGAATTTTTGTGATTTATGAACAAAACTAAAAAAAAAATCAAGAGCTAAATTAAAACTTGAATTAGAGGATGAATCATAGGCTAAATTAGAATTGAATCGGAAACTAAGGAAATACAAAACTAATTACAAAACTTAAAACCTAAATAATTAGATATAATAAAACCGTAAACTAAAGGTAATAATAAAAGTTACAAAATAAATCCTATATATGGTAGTTATATGAATACTAAAACAACTTTTATGACTATTGGTGAAGGCCGATTGTGAATTGCACCATAAGTGAGCAAACAGGACCTGTACCATAAGTGAGCAAACAGGACCTCCAGGTAAGTTTGAGATCAACATATAATTGTATTTTGGAGTATTGTTTCATGGTACTTGGAGACTTAAGATTATACTTGCTTGTGGTTATAGGTAGTTTGTTGTACACATGCTTGTATGTTGGTGTTTTTTAATTTAATTGTACACCATTGGCTTATTGTTCTAGTTTGCAACTGGTTGAATTGCTTGATATTGATTGATCACCTTAAGTTAGACTTAATGATATATGACTAATAAACTTAACTAGTCATGCATTGCAACTCATTAGGGGAATCATTTAAGATTTTTCGACCAAATACTAACTCCTTTAAAAGGAATATTACTGGAGTATAATTATCTCTTTTTCATTCTTAGTTGAACTAAGTGATAATAGAGGAGGTAATGGCAAAGGTAAAGGCAGTATGATGAGAATTGGGCTATTGGACCATTGACCCACAGCCGAACCTAAAGACTAAAGATATTAGCAAAGCAGATCCTCTTGTTCCAGTTGATACTTGCCGAGACCAAGTATCTCTTTGCTGAGCAACTCTACATGTAAAGCCGCATGACTTCCCATCTTTCAGAGATTGTGTACCGAATGCTAGAATACTAAGATACCTGCCAAACACGTACACCTGCTCACTTAAGCTCGAGCCAACCACTTATTCGGCGCCTCCCTTGCCAAAAAGCTGCGAGAAAGAGAGATCGGACTGATCCTTAACCACTTCTGCTCGGACAAGCAGCCTGACTATATATTTTTGTCCATATCCTCTAACGGCCTCACCAATGTATCACTGCTACATGTACAAAACCATGTATAAAACCATGTATAGAATTTATCAAACTAATCATTACTTTTCTTGAATATTAATTTTTACCCTTATACATTACTTTTTTAGGATAACATCCTTTTTGTCTTTTTCGTTTTAGGCTTGTTGCCCTAAATTCTCGAGTATAAATACCTTTATATTTGTAATTGTAAATAATAGACTTGAACATTAATACACTTAACATTTTGTCCCTCGTAAATATTACTCTGTTTACGTTCATTTCACTCTAATCCTAACCTTTAAGTAAGGTTAGGTGGCAAGTAATATCATCTAACGATCTCATACGTTATATTGAGTTATGACGTAAGTCCTCGAAAGTTCCATTGGTGCATCATATCAATTGGAGTTATTCATAGGTTTTTGCTTACTTTTCATTCATATTTATCCTTTCACACATTCCTTATCTCTTCCTTTTCAAGCTTTCGACAAGCTTAAACCCATTTAGCGACTAGCCTTATCTATTATTGGTTATGGTTTGTAACATAGTAATTCGAAGGTAGTCGCAAGAGTGACAGTATTTCCATTACACAAGCCTCGTAAGTTGTTGAATGTACCAATGCTTGATGTATAATTTTATGTCTGTGTCCTAACTTATTGAGTTATTGGTTACTCACATCCCTATAAATGATATTGCATATGCTACTTAGGAAGTGGCGTTATAACGACCCTAAAGCTAATGGTTACTAGATCCTAAGGAGTAAGGATATAAAACTAAAGATCAATTACATTTCCAAAGTTTTAGTTCTTATTTTACGAATCTTTTAATATCAAACTATGTATTACTTAAGTAAGTTGAGGTTATTAAATCAAGTAAACATTACTTGGAATATTTGAATCGTAGTATATGTTTTTCATACTTTCGTAGGTAAATAATGTATTTAATTTGTAAATTGTTTACTTCAAAGCGGATTCATTGTGGATGTCTTATATAAATGAGGTCTAAAATAGTAGTTATATGTTCAACTTCTATCCTAGAATTGTTTATATAGCAAGAATGTTATGACTCCACAACATCGCGGCATAATACCTCTTACTAGGGATAAACATGATCCAATTCAGTACGGTTTTCCCCCCTTACTAAACCGACCTTAATATAATGGGTTTTTTTTAAAAAAAAAAATCGAACCGAACCATACGGATCAATATGTAAAATTTTCAAACCTAATCAAAACTTGTTTAGTCTATTTCAATCCATGGTTCAAAGTGCTAATGTTAAATTTTCATTAAATATTTTTATATTCAATAATATATTTTCTTTCTATTAAATTTTCATACATTTTCAGTTAATTTCTCATGTATTTATCATGTGTAATAATGTTTCGTAAAAAATTGCATAAGATCTTAACAAACTTAACTTGATTGGATGAGGATAAGACATTCTACTCTAAGAACAACAATAAGAAGGAAAAAGTAAAGTTTTCAGTCCAAAAGTGATACGAAAATGATAAAAGAAATACACTAAAAATTGAAAAAGATATGAGAGATACGTAAAGAGCACCAAAATTAGATCATTGATTTAAAAACATATAAGAAAATGACAATTTAGAAAAGGAAAATTTCAAAACGTGAAATTTCAAATGGAACTTACTCAACCTAATCTTAATAACTAACTTAGAACATGACAAAGAAGAGTAACATATGAAAAATTTGATGAAATCCATAAAGATTGATGCAATTTTTTTTTTTTTTAAAAAAGTACAAAACAATTGCATGAAATTATTTTGCTTAACAAAAAGGTTCAATTCGATTCACTTCCTTAAACTAAACAACGAATTGAAGGGTTTGTAAAAAAACTAATTTTTCGGTTTGATTTGATTCTTGGTTTTTTACCAACCCATTTCCTACCATGCCCATTGTTCGCTGTATCTCTCATTTCTATTAATTCCATTCACTCAAGACATTCATCTATGTTATAATTTTTATAACTAGAATCAACACAATGCCTCTCTTGGCTCTACAATTGCAATAGTACTCATCCGTTAAGAAGCTTTTCTTCTTCTTCATGTTTTATTGCACAACAACACACAACACTTGTAGTACTATTGGACATACCATATTAGGTCACCGATCAATGGTGTTTACCTCCTTTTAGAATATACCTACATATGGTTACTAGCCAATCTCTAGTCAAAGTAGTAACCATACACCACTAACTGTACTTATGCAATAAACATGCACCGTACACTTCCTTCACTGACTCAACTATACACTTACTTTTCACACAAACTCAAGTAAGTACCATAAATATAATGCTATTGTGTAACAAAATCACCATACAAACACCATAGAGCATTATTTGCAAATCAACATGCCTCCGCAACATGCATATCCTTCTACAACCACTACATGCCCTTTGCAAAACCAATTAAGTGCCCATCAGAACCCATCCAATACCTAACATACAAACTAGAGCACCCCCTTATACGCTTTACTTCACAACTGGAGTGCTGTGCCCATTCTAACAACTCAAAGCATCTACGACAAATCTAACCTAGAGCCCTCACAAGACCAACCGAGTGCCTAACTTCTAAATCTGAGTGCTCACAAGTCACTCTGTAATCACCTCATGCACAGCTTCTAACGCGCTTAATGTTGTAGATTTAATAACCCCTAAGCCTCTCACCTTTTTTGTTTTTTCCTTTTTTATGTGAATACCGACCTACTTCAACAAAACTTAAGACAACCTAGGCTCTAGTAGTAATATGATATGACTAGTCTTTAAAATTAAAACTAATTATACACGAAGAACAAAACTCGTGCAAAAGAAAAAAAGTCTTTTGGGTTTTTACAGTTAAGGTTTGCAACAAGAAAAAATAAAAAAGATATAAATGTTTCTTTTAGACAAGATCATAAAAGAATTAACTATCTATTCAATTTTTATTGATAAGTTTTATTAGACACTACAATAAGAACTAATCGAATTAATGAGATAGTACAATTCAACAGATGAATTGATAAGATCGAATAAATAAGAGAATAGTCTCTTAAGATCTCAATATGATGTATGCGTAAATTGATTACAATGGTGATAATATTGAATGTACATAACCCCTTTAGAAACCGTGAGGTAATAATGGACCTACTAATAACATGGGCTAAATGTACAAATCCAATAAAATAAACCCCAAACTAAATTACTTGAAAATAATAAGACACAAAAATATATAATAGCTAAGAATATCGGATGTAGACACCTCATTTTTGCTTTTTTAAAGGATCATAATTCAGAAAATAATAAAAATTGAAAAATGATAAAAAAAACCGCAAATAAAAAAAAAAGAAAATTCTCGTAAAAAGAAAGAAAAAACGTATGAAGATTTTTTGTAAAAAAATAAATTTTTAGAAAATAAAATATTTTACGGTTAATGGATTTGGTCTAACCCATTTTGAGTAGCTTTATTTTAGATGGTCATATAACTTAAGTCTAATGTAATTGTATAAGATATTAAGGCACAAACCAATAACTTATAGTTTTGCATTCTATCTTAACATGGCATATAACTTGGAAATCTAAGGTTCAAATCTCATAAGATACATATGTACTTTTTTCTTTTTTTTGAACGACTGTTGGAAGCCACGTGTCATACCCAAACATATAGTGGTATCTTATGGGGCCACATGTGCTGACGTAGTGCCTATATGGTGTCATATCAGCATCATCTCTTTCTCCATTTTCCTGAGAAACAAATGGAAAAGAAAAGAAAAAATCCAACTTCTAGAATCTAAGATTAGGCATTGAATCTTGTCAAATCTTTATTTGGATTTAATTAATCGTGATTAACAGATAATTAAAACCGTTGAATCCTGTGATAATATTATTAAATTTTTTAGGATAAGGATTTGTGAAGATTCAAATCTAAAATAACCAACATCCATATTTGATTCGAGTTAAACCCAAGCAAATATGGAGATTTGATTTTAATTTTATAAAATCAATCTCGCAAGGGCATCAAAGAGGGGAGCTTCCCATCAATTCACTATCACCATGCGCAACAACACTATAAAATCAATCTCGCAAGGGCATCAAAGAGGGGAGCTTCCCATCAATTCACTATCAACATGCGCAACAACACGTCCACGTCATTGCTTCAATATTGCAGCAACACATCCATGTACAAACACCCCCCGACGAACCTCCTTCTCCTTCACTACTCGAACACCACTGCTGTAGTTGCAACAGCGCCCCTTAATCTTCAAACCGAACACTGATTACCCCATCCTCGCCCCTAATGACAACTCCATTGCCACGGTCAGCAAACCCCTCTCTTTCCTACCATCGACACAGCATCAATCCATAGCCGCAAACAACAACAACAGTCCTCTTCTTCCCTCGCACATATCCGTTGCAGCACCACTCGCCAACAGCAAGCCATGTTCCCAGCAACAAGCGCCACACCCACTCGACCAAACACCAAACCCACACGAATAGCAAACTACAACGATCACTCTACTAATGACCCCAACCGAACTAACCATCTCCACAACGTACCGCCCCAAATACATCAACAGTCGAACCCCTACGACACCACGTACACACGATAGAACCCCAACCCTCTCTCATCCTCATCAACCGCAACCACGACTGCATCAACCAACTTCTAGACTATCACATGCATACAGCAACGTAGCACTAATCAACAGTCACCCTCAGCCATCTAACCAATCGTTACCCTCATGCGAACAAGCACAATTGACTCCCCACAAGAGCAGTAGCCCACACACAACCCAAATCGTAACATCCATCGGTCAAACACAAACTATGACTGCTACACAATTGCAAAACACCACCAAACAACTACCGTGAGTTGTGGCATTAGTGTTAATCTCAATTTCATCAATTACTTTCTCACAAAATTCAAAACTCCCATTCAATTTGGTTCCTGGAACGCCATGCAAGTCATTGAATTGTTGCTGTTGTTCCATCTTGCTTGGCGACTCGACCCGCGACTCGCTGGAACCTGATCCGACCCGGTCCAAATCTAACTTAGGTTCAGCCTACGTCCAGTTTGAACAGGTATAATTTTTGCCTTGTTTCGGTTATTTCACTTTTTTTAAATTGTTTATTTAATGATTTGTTTAGTAGTTGTTTTATAATATATAAAAGAAAAAAAATATATCTTAGCTTAGGAGATTTTTTTTAGTATTAGCTCTTTATAATTTCTCATTTAGAAAAAAAAAAAATTTTTTACAAACAAAAAAAGTAATAACAAACCTTTTTCAAAACTAGGATATTTTATAGAATTTTCTATAAAATAAAAATACTCGATAATTAGAACACTTCTCAAATTTCTCATGAAATTAAATAGATTAAAATAGTAAATCCGGCAAATTTTCAAAATTAAAAATAACTAATATATGAAAGTTTTAAAGTAAACTATGAATGGCCAACGTAAAATTTGTAAAAACTTTAGTTTTCCATTTTTTATTAATTATAGCTCTGATTCCCTTTTTTTTTGTAAAATAAATATAATTTAATTTATTTACAGATGGGTTAATTTTTTTTTAAATATTACAAAGGGTTATTTTAAAAATTAAAGGATTAACAAGTTAGCCCCAAACTCAATAAATTTGGTTTCTTAAATTCTTTTTGAAAAAATTGATTAGTGGCTAAATTAAATCGATCTATCTAATTGGTTCTAATTTGACTACTTTTTTCGATTTTATCAAGTAGCTTCCTTTGATTGAAGGTTTAAACTAAATAAATATAAAATTTAGTTTAAATTAAATTAAAAAAAATTAAATTAAATTAAAAAACCGAAAGATCAAGCTTAACATTTCATGATAAAGCTCCCTGCACCTATTACTTATTAACTTTCAAAATAGATTTTATCTCTTTATAATTTTAACAAATATGCATATGTACCTAAATTATTTCTTAAACCCAAAATTGCCGCTAGAAAAATCACAGATAAGAACATGGGGGTTTTACCCTTAAATTTTGGATGAATATATGCATGTATGTATGTATATTCTGAAGTAACAGGAATGTAAAGGCACGTCTTGGGAAATTAAGAGGTCTACGTGGTATTTAAAATTGTACTAAAAATATGGGAAAACCTTGCCTCCGTGGCGACCACGTGATTACCGTCATCTTCTATGTTGAATTGTCATAGTCATGGGGATGCTAACGTATTGGCTGAGATGACACCATCAATTGCATATTTTATCAAGATGGAATCTTACTATCTTAGATATATTCATGCTTCATTTTTGTATGGTTATTTTCTTGTTTTTTTGGAACTTCGTGAATCAAAAGAAACAAGGGCAAATTATAAATAAAATCTTAAAACTATTGGTTAGTTGTGACTAATTTGTTAATTTTGTAAAGCATATCTTTATCTCATTATACTTAAAGATATGCACATAGTGACAAACTATTGTTAAGGACCGAAAGGCATCCTTATGTATACTCCTTTTAGCCACGTTTAAGGAGCTACAATACATACTTTAAAAACTATAGAAAGATAAAATTAAAATTTAATAGCTTTTTTTTTTCCAATACACTTTAGTTTAAATTATCTATTCACATCTAATCTAGAACATATAAAAGCATGTATTTAAGAGTAGACACGGTTTAGTTCAGTACAATTTGTTCCTCCGTTTACCAAACCAAACCTAATTTCAAATGTAATTTATTCAATTTAATTTTAATAATTGACATAAAATTATGATAAATAATAATAAGATATAAAAAAATTGATAAAAATTTAAGAAAGTTGATGGAAAAAAATATTAAAAGCATAAAATAATTACATAATTTTTTTTATTTAATTAAACAGTAAGTGTTTATACATGATCGAACCAAATTGTAAACCAAACGATTTAAAAAAAAAAAAAACGATATTACAATTCGGTTCACGATTTATGGTTTTTTTTTTTTCACAGCCCTAATTTCAATCAATCAACAATTTAATGAGGATAATAAGGCAGAAAAATAAAACATCCTTAATTTGATCATCATAGCTAGTAAATCTTTTATATTTGTGGAATGGTCCGCAATCTTAAATAAATGAAGTAAATATAGGAAAGTGGGAACGCCGATGGGCGATGTGATGATTAGACATATATATCATCTTTCGCTATCTTACAACTGCAAGTTACAAGTTCCACACCAAGTTGTATCCTAAAAGGATTTTTAAGGCCATTATCATTTATTAAATTTCTCCTCCTTGCTTACCTTTCATAGGAGGTATTTCTTAAACCATGGGGTCAATAAAATCCATTAAAAAACATAGATATAAACCTAATTAGTTTACCTAATAGTAATACGATGTTTGGTGTTTCCGGAGGGATGATAAACCATGTCAGCAGGTCATGTTCATATTTTTATTACATTGCAAATTTATGTAAGTAATAAAAAGTACATAAAATCAAATAGAGATTAAAAATAAAATTATGATATCATTGTATTTATTTGTATTATAATTATGTTCTCTTATTATATATCGTGTTTTCTCTTTATGGTTATGTTTTTAATTATGTTAATATTCATTTTATTGCGTCGTGGCAGCTCTAAATTCTGTCTTTAGTATACTGAGATACAACTATTTTTTATATACATTTGTATACACGTCGTTCAATTATTGACCATTGAATCCAATTGGTTATCACAAACGAATCAATCCTCTTGATAATTAGGCGCTTTCTATAGTAAACATCTGGATAGATGGTTATGT
This sequence comes from Lumnitzera racemosa, assembly GCA_024138005.1. Classification (NCBI taxonomy): domain Eukaryota; kingdom Viridiplantae; phylum Streptophyta; class Magnoliopsida; order Myrtales; family Combretaceae; genus Lumnitzera; species Lumnitzera racemosa. The sequence goes on along the minus strand of JAMXBC010000006.1, from coordinate 37,428,566 downwards.
GGAATGGAAAAAGAAATAGGCCCGTAAAACAGTTACCATCCCTTTGCCTCAATCTTGCAACAAGAAATAGGGTAAAATATTCCCCAAAGCAAATTCTGTTTCTTAAAATTGTAATTGATGAAGTCAACAACCATAAGGTGAAACTACTCTTGAATTACTTAAGTATTATTAGGTATTTACTTGATTTTGATGGGAAACAAATGAGTCAAGCTCAATTATTATTTGAGTAGCTTATCAATTAAGTTCAAGCTTTAAAATATTTAATTTCACTACTTTCTTGAATCTAATCAAACTAAGATCAAGCTTAAATGGTAATCAACTTTGAGTGAATATCAACATTGTTTTAATTAAAAGATTTTTTTTTTCTTTTTTTGATAAATCGATCTTAACTAGCTTAAAAGAGTTGAGCTTAAGCTTAATAAGAGCAATTTTGAGTTTTGAGTTTGAGCTCAAGCTTAAACTTAAAACTCTAAAGTCTCAAGTTTGAATTGAGTTTAAGCATTAAAATTTCATTACAACCTCTTTTTTAATCTTAACATCGTGTTTTCTTGATATGCTATACTTGATTTCTAAAGAAATTTACATGTTTACTATTATAATAAATAAATATTATACAAATAGCAATGATACCAAATTAATTAAATAAATATTATGGCAATATCGTATTTAGTAAACACGATTTTGGTTTTTTGTATGTCGCATATAATAAATTCAACGTAAGCCTATGCAAAGGAAAAGAAATTACAATGATTGCTTTTGTTAAGTTTCAAACCTATAGCATACACTATCGGCAAAAAAAAAAAAAAAAAAAAACTTATAACCAAAACAACCCTATAATACACCTTATCCACTAAACCATAGTATTATCCTTGTTTTGTTTTTTTAACATAAATAATAAATAACTTAATAAAATCACATTTATTGACAATACGAAAAACATGAAATCTTATTTAAAAGAGGCGAGATATGTGTTAATACAATTGTCACATTTTAAATATGCCATTTAGTTTTACGATTTAGGGTTTTTTTTTTCATTTAATTCATATTTATATAATTTGTTAAAAGATTGATACTAGATACATATTACTTCCTAATTTTCAAAGGTCATATAACCTCAATATTATTGTCTATATATATAATTATACATATATACACATAAATATGTAAATATATATATATATATATAGTTCACAATGTTTTATTGTTTTTCTGAATTGGACCCTAACCTTTTTTTCCCATTGGAGTCCTTAACTTTCTGAAAATTTTCTGTTCGAGTTCTTCCTTAATTCCATCTAAAATCCAATCAAAGTTTGACAAGTGTTGTCTCTTGATTGAATCACAATAATTAATTTAGCAAAATATTATTAAAAAAAAAAAGAAAGAAAAACCAGCAAAGAGGATTTACAGGCAACCACCTTGACTAATCCCACCCACGAGTACAATCTAAAGGTCAAGGTGAGAAAGCTGCCACATGGGAATGGTCGTGCCACCTGCTTATAACCTGCCACATTTTCTTTGGGTGCTAGCTTGGAAGAGTCGAGCAACCTTTCCCAAATAGTGGTAACCTCCCATTTAGGTTGCCCGCTATACTCTTTTTCTCAACTATGAAGGTTGAGAGATTTGAACCCTAATTATTTCGATCAGAAATCAATAATTAAGGCTTAGAAAAAAATTATAAACTATGGATTGAATCATAAATCGAATTGAATCGAACTGAAAAATCGATGCTTTTACGAACCATTTAGTTAATGGTTTAATTTAGTTATATATAAAAGATTTACAATTCGATTTAGGAAGGTGAATCAAATGGCATCATTTTGAATCGAACCAAGTAATTTAGTTAAATAAAAAAAAATTATGTAATTGTTTTGTACCCTTTTTATATTTTTTCTATGAATCTTCTTAGATTTCATCAAAATTTTCGTATGTTGTTATTCTTTATCTTAATTTTGTATTAATTATTAAAATTAAGTTAAGTGAATTTCAATTAAAATTTTATATTCATTGAAGATAAAAATATTTAGTAAAAATTTAACATAAACTATGTAAATTGTGGATCGAACCAAATTAAATCGATTTTAATTAGGTTTGAAAAATTTATAAATAAAAATATATGATTAGATTCGACTTAAAAAAATGAATTATTATATTAGGTTCGATTCGATAAAAGGAGGTAAATCATACCGAACCGAACCTTACCTCCTCCTATCAATAGCAATACTATTAAACTACAATAATTTTAGCAGTTCAATTATGTATGCTTGACAATAATATTTTATCCAATTAAGATGAACTAATGAAGACTCGAGATGTATCTAACTCTTAAAAAACTTTTTAAATGGAGTCAATTGAGAGATTAAGACAAAATATTTTTCACATAGGAACCAAGAGAAAGAGGTTTTAACTCAATTAGAATGGCAATCTAACTCTGGGGTACTAACTTTATCATTTTTCTTATAAATATATTATATGTTTTCTGCTGCTAAGTTTGCATCAAAGTTGTCAGGCATTAAGAGCTGTATATAGATTATTCTTATTCTTATTTTATTTTGTATTCCTACCAAAAATCTACGATCACAATTCACGAGGATAAGCTCGCGGAAAAGTAGATTACACAGAGAGCTTTTAGCAAGTGAAAATATTACTTTCAGCCACTTTTCGGAGGTTATTTCTTCCATGGCTCCATTAAAATTAATTTCTTTTTTTGAAAAAAAAAAAAAGTTGGTCAGTTAGATTGCACTCGCTTTTCGAAATTTGATCTAAATTATTCATCTCCATTGCATTATTAATCTTCATATTCAATATTATTGTAGATGAAATGCATATTTATAAAAATATATAAGTTTCTTATGAATCAATCCGTAGTGTTGGATATATGTTTTGGGACCAAACTCGGAAAGTGTGATACGGAAACCCGTGTTTTCTATTTTGTACAACCATATTGAGAACATAGAGAATCGAACATAGAAAATGTAGCACTCTAAAACTCTTTTTCATTTGAAAAGGAAAAAAAAAAAAAAGAAGGGAAAACCGTGTCTTCCTCATAAAGTAATTTCTATAGGATTTTTTTTTTTTCGAAATTTCTATTGAGTTAGGGTAACGCATTTCCTTCCATTTCTCTAATTTAAAAAATATATTTTAAGAAAATTTTCATAAATAAAGCCTAACATTTGATAACTTGAAAAGCATCTATAAGGATTTAAAAGAACGAAATCGGATTACCCCAATAATTCAATCATAATTGGTCATATGCTTGAGCTACTCAAATAGCTTAAGTAGTTGAATTCAAGATTTAATTTTTAATGCGTTTACAAACTTTATCTATTACAGATAGTTATATATATATTGACTTATTATACCAAATCCTACATGACTTGGGGTTTTGTCATATATAAATTTAACTAAAAGAATCATATTCCTTTTCATAAACAATTAAGACCAGATAAATTTAGTTGAGCCGAGTTTGAAGGAGGGATTCGTTCCGACTCTTTTACATTATGAATAAGTCAACGGGAGCCGATTCTTTTTAGGGAGCTTATAATCGTACTTGTGCTGCAAGGTCTCGGAGGACAACACTTGACTTAGGCTGAAGTTCAAGCAACAAAATGGAAAAAGCTTATCTGTAAGATGTGATATTTTTTTATCACCTACTCCATCATTGTTCCGACAAGACTGTGAACCATCTTGGATGGAGTGAAGAAAATTGTTAAGATGTAGGATGGAATATGCTTGCGGATGCTTTACCTTGGAAGGGCGACAATGAATGTTTGGTATCACGGTTATTCAACATGGATTTAATTTTAATCAAATAAGTGGTATTAATGGACCAAAAACTATGAAAATTTGAGATATGCTGCATGAAGATTTTCTTAATAATATTAATCGATACTCGTACTAATCACAACTTTGTGTTGATAGTAGATATAGACAAATCACATTTTATCAATCGAACAACTCCCATCACTGAAGTCAAATAAGAGGTTAAAAATGGCATACGATATAAAGGAATATGTTAACTTTTGCAAATTACATCGAGACCGTTTTGGTTACTGGGGGTTATTTCTTTATGGATGTGATTTTGGGGTTTTGTGGTTAGAAACATTTAAGAAAGTTAAAATGGATTGGCACAAAATGTATATGAAGTTCAAAAGTGAAGGTAAAAAGAGGTGTTGATATGTCGACAATCATCCCTAACTCGTACAGCTTTGTCGTTTCACTGTGTTCATAAAACTTTGTTTACGGAATGTTATAGGATTTTGTGGGTGAAAGAGGGGAGCTTAGTTGAAACAACGAGGATGAAGTATTAACTAATTTATAGTTGTTATTAGAATAATTTATTAAGAGCCATTGACCATACCTATTAAACAGGGATATAGCCTCCTTAATGTATGTACTATGTGCATGATTAGAAAGATGACATGGAAATATAAGAAGTAAAATATATAAACAAAAAGAAAATTGCTTACTTTAAAGTCACACTAGCATCGCCTTTTTCCTTTTCTTCATGCTTTATTTCATGGTATATCTATGTAGAGTTTACTTCTCACTTCTTTCTTATTTAAAGGCTTATCAAGTTAACCATCGCTCTTAAACAAGATCTTCAAATCCATCTTTTGAACAAGTTTGTCCATCTAAAAGGGTTATGCCTCTCTTTCTTGGCCATCGTTAGCTCGGCAATCTTCTACCTTAGGACATCAATGTCTTCACTCTTGTTTAGCACATTAGTCTTACTAGACCACTCATGGTGTGTCACTTTCTTTCTCAATTTGATCCTATAGCTCTTTTATGACATGGTATAACTGTCTTAGAGTTTCTCTTGAGATTCTTAGCCAACACTTGAAAGTGAATTCTTTCATTATTTTCACTCAATATTAATTAAACACTTTTCTGCATCTATGAGAGCATGACCAAATAGCGGAGAAATATCATCTTCTCTTATACTTATGACTACAAGGTCAATTGCGAAACTAAGATGTTTTAGTCCTATAATTGGTCATGTAAGATGCCTAAAGGTCTCAACCTTTCTATCTACTAATTGAAGGGTCATTATGTTTGTCTTAAGTCTTAATATACAAAGTTTCCTAACAATAGATAAGGATAAGAGTGTCATACTTACGCAAATTGCAAAGTGCCTTAGGGATCTAAATGTTAACTTAGTGTATAAGCATAAAAAAGTCTTCCTAGATCTTTGAGCTTAGAGGGTAATTCCCTTTAGATTCAAGGATCGATTATGTTTCTAGACACAAATATATCATCTTCCTCCAGATCATCATCTTTCTATGGCAAAATCTCCATAAGAATCCTATTATAAACGAAAACCTCAATAGGACTTTAATAAAGGAGGGTCTTCTCTAATTTACTTATTTTATATAGAATTTTAAGAATTCTATTCTTTCCTTTGATTATTTATGGAGTGTAGTAGAGGCATGTAATGTTTAGGTTTTGGCTCATGTCTCCTTCCTAACTCCTCTTGTTCATTTATTCATTAATTTTTCTTCATTCATTTCTTTTTCTAACAATTGTGAAATTTCATCACTATACCTTTCTTTCTTCTCAAAGTTCACTTCCTACACAAATTTTCATCAAAATATCTTGTAGTTTTATTACCTTCTTTTTCTTTCGTCAATCTCTCTTAAATCCATTAAATTTTTTCATCTATGATTTCATCTATACACTTGCTTTATCACTTAAATTCTCAAGATTTTGATCATGAATTTCCTCTTCATCGGCATAGAGTGCCTTATATTACTCTCATGTGTTTACTTTTGCTTGGCTAAGGAGTTTTTTCTTCTTCTTTTTTTTATGGCTTTTGGTTAAGTACATTCAACAATTAGTTAAACATGGATTTGAGACTGGTTCTATTATGTTCATTTGTATAACCTTCTTTGAGGATGTCTGTAAAGTAGGTTTTCCTTAATTTTAAGGTATATATTATGGTAGCATCCTTGATTGATATTTGTTATGGTTTAAATTAGTGAAAACTGCCTCACTTCCCCTAAGCTCAATTAAGGTGAATCCTCTACCTCAATATGTAAAAAAAATAGGTTATTAAGTGTTATACTAGAGTTGTTATGGCATTTGTGTTACGCTCTGAAGTCGCAGAGTTGCAACAGTCCCACCATGTAAACCATTCTATGATAGTAACTGGCCTCACAGTGCCTACCATAGACATGATCTACACAAGGCGTCGACGACTCCTCGCTTTGAAGTAAACAGTCCGATTAAAAGTTCAACTACAATTATAATAGATATTACAAATTTCTAATAAACATGCATAATTATATGTAAGTCCACAGAATATCCCAGGAAATTCTACATATTCACAACTGTTCACTAATTTACATAATAACTATCAATCTTTCATTCTTAACTATAAGGTCACTCTAGTTACACATTATACTAAGTAACTTGATCCTCACACCCCTGGCTTAAAATAGACTAACCTCTAGGTAATTGTAGGGTGGCATAATACTTAAAGTGTTCAAAAATTAGGACCTGCAAAAAGATCTATAAGGGTATAAGCAGCTACAGCTCAGTAAGTTGAATTGGAGACTCATGAATGCATACAAGTACAAACAGGATTAGCAAGTAATTATTTTCATGTAATGCAACAAAAGTGTCATCCACAACGTAGTCTGGTCCGTTGTGAAAGCAGAGAAATTTCACCCGCTCCAATCCGAGTTGAGGAGTTTCCATGTTATGCAGCAGCTCACAACTAAACCCAGGCTTGTGCAATAGAGACTTCGCTTCTCCTGCGACTATCTTCGAACCATTGACTTTACCCTCGCCGCGACCTCTTCTCCTATCACTTACTTCGACTAAGGATGAAAAAGGGGCCATTTTGCAATTCTGCGCTATCCCTTTCGAAGGGGTTAGTATTTGGTTGGAGAATCCTATGATCTCCTAACGGGTTGCAATGCATGACATTTTTGGTTATTAGAGTCGAATAAGATTAAATTTCATTTAAGGTGTTTAAATAATTTCACACCAATTCAATCAATCACAAAATCACTCACATTACAAATTCAACACGAATTAAGATACATTAAACATGTGTGTAAACTACTTACAATCACAACCATATACAAGCCTAAGTCTCCAAATATCATAAAACTAGTACTCTATTGCAATAAGTAATAACCCAACTTACTTGGAATTTCTCAATCGACCGATCACTTAGTAGCAAGCCGATTTGTCTCTGAGTGTCCTATAATACAAAGAGGTCTTTTTAGTACTTATACTTTAAGGATTCATATTCTAAGTTATAATTTAACTTTGTTTTCCATGTATACCTATTATATACTAATAATTCTTTCTACTCTATTTCGAGGTTCAGACCCTCAATTTGATTCTAATTTTGAGTCCTAAGTCCTAAATTTGCTCGAATCCTAATATGAACTTAATCACATTAAGCTCGCGTATTCAAATATCCTATTGAGTCTTAATTCAATATTCTAAATTATTCGATACGCGTTATTCCTAATTGGGGTATCGGATTTATCCTCGATGTGAGAAAATCTTACATTTTTATATAATTACCTAAAATTAAATCTTAATTCAGATTTAGTATTATTCTGATTTTTACTCTAATATTATCTAAATAATCCTAATTTTTTAAATTTATTAATTTTCAATTCCACATATTACTAATTTCTTACAATAACTACCTAATTTCCTAAATTAACTATACTTAATACTCCAAAGGCTAGGATTAGGGTTCTACATCAGAGATTAACATCCCTAAACATCTAACTAAATCAATAATTAGTATCTTAATCATCTAATTAACCCAAAATTACCTAATTTTTCCATCATTTTAGGGCTAAAAATTAACTTAAAAATTTTGAAAATTAATTTTAAAAAAATGGCTTCATAGCACTATTCTATATCACATAAGCATTCTACAAAAAAAAAAAAAAAATTGAGCTCTAAACAATACTCCTAAGCCTATTTATTTCTCGTTCTAATCATGCTCGGTTTTGCTTAATTTATTAAGAACCCTATATTTTTAGACGTAATTAAACTAAATCATTATTTTTCCCTAAATCTATATACAATAAAACCTCAAAATAACAAGTTTCATAATTTTCTGGGCAAAATAACTAATTTTACAAAATTATTTAAAATTGGGGCAATTATGGGACTTACCTGTTCGATGCTTTTTGGCTATCCAAATCTGGTCCAAGTGTGTCGGCCGGCCTAGACGGTGGGGCTGGAGCGGTGTAGTGGTGGTGGCTTGATCCTAGGTGGTGGTGAGGTATAGGTTTGGCTCACTAGCCGAATCTGCACAATTTCCTTTTCTTTTTTTTTTTCTAGATTTTCTCTCGAATTTTTGTAGTTTCCTATTTTTCTCTGATGCTAAATTGTCTAAAGGAGTTCTTTGAAATTTTTCCCTATTTATAGACATTTTAGGTAATTAATATGCATTAATTAGACATGACATTGCCCCATTTCCTTAATTTTTGGTTTTTATATTGCTTAATTCTAATTGTTTAATTTTTATTTTTCAGATTCTGACTTGCCACGATAATATATGCATTAATCCACACCCTTCTGATTTTTTTTCTGATTTTTCTTAATTAATTTAATAATTTTCTTTAATTATTTACTAAGTTTTTAGTCAATTTAAATAATTTCACATATTTTTATCTATACATAAATACACCTGGGATACATGTGAACATTCCTAATTATTATTTAGGTCATTTTATGATTTTTAGTATACATATAATCTATCTCTAGAAATTTATTAGGTATTAAATTACACTTTTCGCTTTTTTGATAATTAATAATTATTATACTTAAAATTTGCAAATTTTATAGTCTCCTATTTTATTACTTATTTTCTTAAATTCAAGTTTATGGAGTCATTTTTACTAATATTTTTCTCTATAGTTTATAATTCGGGTTTGATCGGATCCTTTAACCAATCACCCTAAACCTTGTGCTCTAAGTTCATTCCTACAATCTCTTGACTTAACTTTAGGGCTTACAATTTGCTTATTCAAAGACATAACAAGCCTTACAAGGGTATCCCCTAGCATTAATCATCTTTATGTAAGCAAGTTTACATCTACCATTCATTCTTCTAGGTTGTGTCTATCATTAGCCCAATGATAATTGTCTAAAGCTATCTCTTCTGATAAGTTATATGTTTTTTAAGTGTTTTTTCCCATTTGCACCACTAGCTCTATGATGTATGCACATATATTCTTAGATAAGTGCACAGAAGAGGTACCTAAGTTCCTATTTTATGTTCTTGAGGACATGTGTTAAACAAAGGACAAAACTTTCATCTCTTCTTTCCTCTAAGGAAACCCTAATGCACCATATCAACTCTATCAAGTCAAATTTTACTCCTTAGAATACCATTTTGCATATCTTCATCCACAAGTATCATGTAACATAACTTATTGTCCTTTCCCCCCGGATTACTTGCACTAATCCTTCAATTGTTGTTGGCTTAAGGTATGCTCTACAACCACTCACCAAAGCTTTTAACTCAAATATTGTCAACCCTCGAACTAGTACTTTCAAGCCATATAACTTCCACCCATTAGTAAGTCTTTCAAATCCTTAAATATGCCTTTGCATAAAGTCCTCTCATGCTTTTGCTTTCCTTTCACTTCTTGTTTATGATACATAGTTTGTAGCAAACTTTCTTAACTTACTAGAAAACTTTTCCATGCTCATGTTTTCTTCTTTACAACAATGTAGTTAAGAACTTGAAATGAAGAAAAGAAAGTAAATTCTCCATATGAATTGCCTCAAGGAGTGTGTTATTGAAATTTTATATGGTCCTTCAAGCATGTTAGTGGCTACAACTACTTAAAATTCAAAAAGTTTCAAGAAAAGGAAAAAGCCTTCTCTTATTGATTTTTACTAAATTGAACGCATGATATAATAATTATTTGTTATATCATGAAACTACCAAGATGCGATCACTCTATTGTATATTCCTACAATTAATAAGAATATGGAAGAATCTAAAGTCTTTTATTACTACTGGTGGTGGAAATAGGATTCTATGAAGATAGGTGAGTTGTAGTTGTAAATTTTAAATGAGATAAAGCCACAAAAATAAAAGATTCTTTAATAAAATTTTAATTTTCTATAGATAAATCGAAAAGAACTTCACAACTCTTGTTAAATGAAGAAATCTACACTTTTTGATCTTTAGACATCAATCTAGTATATACTTTCTCTAAAGGAGCAAGCATCTTGTTATTAGAGTGTCACAGTACCTTATGAATTCTTTCTTTTCCAATGGGGCAACTATTACTACAAAAAAGGGAAAAAAAATGACTTTTGTGGAAGAGCATCAATTTCATTTTTACACTCTTTATTTTATTCTAAACAAATTTATTTTTACTATATTTCCATTAGATTTCAATTGCATAGTTTAATTTAATATCTCTTTTTCTAAATAGCGAAAAGCTAAAAGTACTTACATTAATTTACAAAAAGAGAGAATTAGAAATAACAATAAGCCTAATAATAATAATAATAACATTGATTTAATAAAATAAATAAAGCAACGGTAGAAGAAAACTATGAGAATGCAACCGTTTTGAAATTATTCAACTATAGACTCTTGCCATTTAAAGCAATTTAATTTAAAAGGGGACATGAACCAAATTGTAAATTGCAATTTAGTTTTAGTTTGATCCTATAAACTACTCAAGAGGTTATATATTTCATTTGAGATTATAATCTATTTCCAAATTTTTAGAGAGGTAGGGGAGGGCAGGTGTTATGCCCCGAAGTCGCAAAGTCGCAACAGTCCCGCCATGTAAACCATTCTATAATAGTAACTGGCCTCACAGTGCCTACCATAGAGATAATCTACACAAGGCGTCGACGACTCCTCGCTTTGAAGTAAACAGTTCGAGTAATAATTATATAATTATACTACAATTATGATAATTATCACAAAGTTCTATAAAACATAGACAATTACAAATAAGTCCACAGAGCTTCCCAGGAAGTTTTACATAATGACTACAGTTTACTAATTTACAGAATAACTAAAAGTCTTCAACCTTTAACTACAAGGTCAGTCTAGTTACACATTTGCGAAATAACTTGATTCTCACACCCCTGGCTTCAAAAAGACTAACCTCTGGATAATTATAGGGCGGCATAGTACTTGAAGTGTTCACAAATCAGAACCTGCAAAAGGATCTATAAGGGTATGAGCAACTAAAGCCCAGTAAGTTGAATTGGAGACTCATGAATGTATACAAGCACAAACAGAGTTATCAAACAATTATTTTCATGCAATGCAACAATCAAGTGTCATCGCACAACGTAGTCCGGTCCGTTGTGAAATCAGAGAAATTTCACCCGCTCCAATCCGGGTTGAGGACTTCCATGTTATGCAGCAGCTCACAACCAAACCCAGGCTTGTGCAATGGAGACCTCGCTCCTCCAGCGACTACCTTCGAACCATTGACTCCATCCCCGCCGCGACCTCCTCTCTTGTCACTTAGTTCGATTGAGGATGAAGAAGGGACCGTTTTGCAATCCTGCGCTATCCCTTTCGAAGGGGTCGGTATTTGGTTGGAGAGTCCTATGATCCCTTAACGGGTTGCAATGCATGACATTTTCGGTTATTAGGGTCGACTGAGATTAAATGCCGGTTAGGGTGTTCAACAAGTTCATACCAATTCAATCAGTCACAAAGTCATTCACAGTACAAATTCCAGCACAAATTCAGATACATCAAGCACATGCGCAAACTATTTACAATCACAATCATATACAAGCCTAAGTCTCCGAGTACTACGAAACTAGTACTCTATTACAATAAACAATAACCCAACTTACTTGAATCTGCTCGATCGCTCGATCCTCTAGTTGCGAGCTGATTTGTTTCTGGGTGTCCTATAATACAAATAGGTTCTTTTAGTACGTATATTTTATGGATTATTATTCTAACTCATAATATAACTCATTTTCCTCATGTATACCTATAACGTAGTAATGATTCGTTGTGTTCTATTTCGGGGTTCGGCTCCTAAACTAGATTCTAGTTTTAATTCCTAAGTCGTAATTAAGCTCGAATCCCAATGTGATATTAATCACATTATGTTTAGGTATTCAAATATTCTATTAGGTCGTAATTTTGGTATTCTAACTATTCGGTACACGCTAACCCTAATTGAGGTATCGGATCTATTCCCGATGTGTAAAAATCTTACATTTTAAGATATTTAATTAAAATTAAATATTATTTCAGATTTATTATTTTTATGATTTCAATTATAATATTATCTAATAACCTTATTTTTTTTAGATTTATTAATTTACATTTTCACATATTACTAATTTATTATATTACTTACCTAATTGCCCTAATTAACCATACTTAGTATCTAAAGGCTAGGATTAAGGTTCCACTGTAGAGATTAACTTCCCTAAACCTCTAATTAAGATCCAAATCAGTAATTAACATCTTAATCACTTAATTAACCCTTAATCACCCAATTTTACCATCATTTTAGGGTTAAAAATTAACTTAAAAATTTCGAAAATTAATTTTAAAAAAATGGCTTCATAGCACTGTTATACATCAAATGAGCATCCTACAGAAAAATTTTGAACTCCAAACTACATCCCTAAGCCTATTTATTTTCCAGTTTACTAATGCTCGGTTTTGAACAATTTGTTAGGGACCCTATATTTCCAGATCTAATTAAACTAAACCAATATTTTTTCCTAAATATACATACAATAAAACCTCAGAATAACAAGTTTCATAATTTTCTGGACAAAATAAATAATTTTACAAAATTTTACAAAAATCGGGTGAATAAATGACTAACCGGTCCGAAGCTTTTGGGCCGTCCAAACTCGGTCCAATGTTGTCGGCCGATCCAGGCGGTGGGTCTACTGTAGGGTGGTGGTGGTGGTTCAGTCCCAGGTGGTTGTGGGTGGTGGTTTTAGTTCACCTTGCTAATCTGCACAGTTTTCTTTTTTTTTTTCTGGAATTTCTCTCGATTTTTGTTGTGTTTCGATTTTTCTCAGATCACAAACTAGCCAAATGACTTCTGAGATTTTTTTCCTTATTTATAGACAAATGTGGTAATTAATGTGCATTAATTTGATGGGATTTTTGCCCCATTTCCTTGATTTTAGGCTTTTAATTTGTCAAATTCTTATTGGTTAATTAATTTTTTTTTTCAGTCCACGACTTGACCTTGTTGCAGTTATCTTATCCTGATTTTTTCTGATTTTTTTATAATTAGTTTGTATTTTTCTTTAATTATTTACTTAGTTTTCGGCCTATTTTAGCAATTACGCGTATTTTTATCTACACGTAAATACATGTAGGGTACACGTGAACATTCCTAAATATTATTTTGGTCATTCTAAAATTTTTAGTACACCTATAATTTATCTCTAGTAATTTCTTAGTTATTTCATGACACTTTTCGCTTTTTCGGTAATTAGCAGTTATTATGCTTAAAATTTGAAAATTTTATAGTCTCCTATTTTACTACTTACTTTCTTAAATTTAAGTTTACAGGGACATTTTTACTAATATTCCTCTCAATAGTTTCTAATTTGAGTTTGATCGGATCCTTTAACCGATTGTCCTAAACCTTGAGTTCTAAGTTCAATCCTACGGTTACTTGGCTTGGCTTTAGGGCTTACAGTAGGAAGTATCCCCTCCTACCTCTCATTACCAAAAAAGGCATTAAGAATACAAGACTATTTATACTAAGTTTGAAGAGAAGTGAAGAATTAAAAAGAAAAGAAAGAGACATGTTTTTATTTGCGTAATAAATAAATAGGAAGTAAAGAAATGAGAGAGAAAGTTAATTATATATATTTTTAAACTTATTAAAGTATTAAAAAGTCCTTGAAACTTAAAATTGACTCTTCAATTTAAATGATATCTTAAAATATTAATTGATTTTCCTTGCTAATCTCTCTAAGTACAAAAAGAATGGCTTTTGTACTTTTTAACAAAAACTTTCCCCTATAAATCTATTCCAAACTAGGGTTTATCTAAAATACGGTGAGCAGATATAAAGTCCTATCCATATCCTATATTATAAGTACAATTTTTGAAACAATGAAATTAAAACATATCTCATAATACCTTAAATCTACCTCGAAGTTTATACCATGTAGAACCTATAGATATTTCTAGTACATTTTCATAACATTAAAATTTTAAGGTAAAATTTTCACAACTTGAATTGGTTAATATTTTCATAATATTCTATTCATTCAAACTATATAAAGGCATACCTTCTACTGAGTAGAATAATAGAAGAAACCTACCTTATAATCTTTAATACTATTGTGCAACCTTCACCCTATCCATGGAGTAGAATAATATAGTGTATAAATTAAAATTAGATTACTTGTTTATCCCTATTCTAAAAGAAAAGAAAGGAAATGTTCCTTTGAATTCCTTCCCTCCAAATCTTCCTCTATCTTGAGCAAAGTGTAATAGTCTATATGAGAAAGCACCATTAGACTCATAAGCCCTCATCACTCTTTGACTGCAATTCTTAATTTTCATGGACATCGAAAAGTCAAAAAGAGTAAGCCATCTTTAATTACTACCAATGGTGAAAGTAGGGTTTTATAAAGAGAGGTAAGATGTAAATTTTAGCTTTTTAGATAAGATAAAACTATAAAATAAACAATTATTTTAATAAAATTTAAAATTTACTAAAGGCAATTTAAAAAAATTTTCAACACCGATCCCAAAACACCATCCCTTTCCAAGAAATTTGGATAATATTACATTTATTAATGATATTTTAATACAGTAATCCATACTTTGAATCCTACGTCCATTTAATATATAATCCCTCTTATCATCCTATTAGTCCATGTAACTGTGCTTATAAAATCATATCTAAAGTTACAGCTAATAGGCTTCAACCCTTTATGAATTGTATCGCATCTCCTAATCAAAGTACATTCATTAAGGGTAGGCTTATTCAAGATGATGTGACCACTGCTCACGAAACATTTTACCATTAAAAATTGAAGAAATAAGGTCAATGTTATGAGTGTGCTATTAAACTAGATATGGCTAAAGCATATGATAGGGTTGATTAGCATTTTTTAAAGGCCTTAATGATTAAAATGAGTTTTAGTCATATTTGGGTGAATAGGATTATGAAGTGTATGAAAATTGTCTCTTATAATATGTAGGTGAATAGAAAGAGAATTCGAAAAACCGTTCCTTTTAGAGAGATAAGATAAAAAGACCCTATATCTCCTTACTTATTCATCATTGTAGCTGATTTTTTTTCTCATTTGATTTAAAAAGTGCAAATGAATGGTTTTATTAGTGGAATTCGAATTAAGGAATAGTGTCTTGAGTTAACACACCTATTCTTTGTAGATGATTCGTTGTTATTTCTAGA
Organism: Lumnitzera racemosa; assembly: GCA_024138005.1. NCBI lineage: Eukaryota > Viridiplantae > Streptophyta > Magnoliopsida > Myrtales > Combretaceae > Lumnitzera > Lumnitzera racemosa. Next base: position 37,413,168 of record JAMXBC010000006.1, on the reverse strand, counting down.
AGCAAGTAGTGTTGTGCCAGAGAATTTGAAGCAATTGCTTTATGCTTACAATTCTACACCTAGACAAAAGGTGAATTTCCAAAAGTCATATTTAATTTTTAGTAGTAACACTCCCGATGAGGTAAAATTCACTTGTAGTGATATTTTGGGAATTAATTTATCTTATTATCCAAGCAAATATTCAAGCCTCCCTACTAGATGGGGTAGGTCTAAATCTAAAGCCCTAGGCTTTGTGAAAGAGAGAATTAAATCTAAGCTACAAAGCTGGTCGAGTTTGCTGCTTTCATAAGGAGGAACAAAGGCCCTTATTAAAGCTATTGATTTTGCCATTCCAAATTACGCCATGAGTGTTTTAAATTTCCTAAAAAATAGTGTCAAGAAGTAACATCAATTATTGCTAAGTTCTTGTTAAGTGGTGACTCATATAATAAAAAAATTCATTGGAAGACCTGGAATGATATTTCTTTTCCCAAGAGCAAGGGTGGTCTTGGCTTTAGAAATTTGAAATCTTTCAATGATGCAAAGCTTGCTAAGTTGGCTTAGAGAATCGTTGAGAATCCTGATGCTCTATGGGTTAGGATTTTGAAGCGGATTTGTTTTTTTTTTGAGATTGGATTTTCTAAAATCAAGAATCGGTAGTAGAGCCTCATGGTGTTGGTAAAGTATTCAAAGAGGCAAGAAGTTAATTACAGCAAATTACTATTGGGGATTGGGAATGTAATAAAGTATTGGCATGGAGGGATCCTTGGGACTTGGGACCTCATCCTTTGAATGGTGTTGTTACGAGCAATGACGTGAAGGTGACTGAGTTGATCGTTAGGGACAATAAGAGCTATTAAATCTATAGCTTTACCTTGGCAACACCAAGAAGATAAAATAGTTAGGCCATATGAGAGATGACCGTTATACAATTAAATCAGGATACCACAGGAAATGGCTTCATCGCAATCAATAGGCCTTGCAATGGAGACTGAACGACGCTCAGCAAGATACCAAACTGTGGAAGCTCATTTGGTAGATAAAAGTTCCACCGAAAATCAAACATTTTATACGGAAACGTTGTCACAATGCTGTGGCTTTAAAACTAGATTTGTTTAAGAGGAACGCTTGCTGCAATTTATGTTCAGTAGATGAATCTGTTGAGCATATTCTGTTGAGTTGTTCGTGGAATAAAGGGGTTTGGTTCCAGTAGTTAGGAATCCGAATTGATTTGTTCAATATTGACAATTTCTCCTCTTGGCAGCGTCATTTGTTGTCAAATTTTCAGGGTATGAATATGGCAAAATTCTTTCTTTTATTATTATTATTATTATTATTATTATTATTATTATTTTGGCATGCTTGGAAGCACAGATGTGAATGTACTTTTGGAAATAAAAATCCTTCACACAAGATTTAATTATTAAAAGAATTAACGAACCCTTGAGTGAAGCGGTTGTTATGGTTGATTTTTTTTTTTTTTTTGCTATTGTGGATAGCACAGGTGATGCTAATGCAAGTAATTTCAATAGTAGTAGATGGATTTTCCCAGAACTGGATCGTATAAAATTAAATACTGATGCAATCGTAAATTCTTCTTCAAGGACAACAGGTTTAGGCATTTTTGCGCTGGACTCAAATGGCAAGTTGCTTGCTGCTGTAGCAATTCTGAAGAAGCTCACTAACGATGAGGAAACCGCAGAAGCTGAAGCCATCCGTGAAGGTTTGAGACTGGCAAGAAATGTAGGCTGGAGAAAGATTGAGGTGGAGTCGGATAGCTGGCTGGTTTGCAACGTGTTGTCAAAGAAATCCCCCTTGCCGTGGAAGTATAGCTTGTTAGTGGACGAAATTTCTCTTTTAAAAGTTTTTTTCTCTTTTTGTTCCTTTTCTTATATTAATCGAAAATGGAATGTGAGTGCGGATTAGGTTTTATTCCAAGCTAAACGCAAGGATTCTAACCTCCTCTATCCCTATCTCCTTTGTCTTATGTTCTTTTTTTAAATTACGGCTTTAGGCCTCCGAGTGTTGTTTCATAATTTTTTAATAACACTGCTTCTTCTTTTATATATATATATCTCTAGCATGGGATAGATCATCCTTTATTGTTCCCATATTAAAGTTTTTAAATTAACTATTTGTCAACTACCACATAATAATAATAATAATAATAATAATAATAATAATAATAATAATAATAATAATAATAACCAACTTGTGAAGAAAAGTCTCATAATTAATTTTCGACACTCTTTATTTTATTTAGACAAGCTCATTTTTACTTTATTTTAGCTAGATCAAACACAACTTAACATTTATAAGTGTAGTATTTTCTAAATAGGTGTATACCGTGTTTCATGTGTGGACAATGATAGAAGAAATCTAAAGAAAAAATTGGAAATTGATGAAAAATATATATTTGGCAAGTTTAACAAGCGATGTGAAAATCGATAGAAATAAATGTAATCGTTTTCATTCTGGAGCAAAAGAAATGGATGAAAAATTTAAGAAGCTATAGGAAATAAAATCTAATTATGTGCTTTGAAAGGTAATCTAAATTAATCATTTTCTTTTTCTTTTTCTTTACATTAACCAAATATGAAAAAAAAATTAAAATATCATCATCGGTTTTCATTTCCACTCTTTATACACAATTAAAGCGAAATTATATTATACGTTATTTTGTTTTCCCAAAATTCCTCTAGACTCAAAAGCTCCTCCTACCACCGTCCGACGACGATAATTAATTATCCATGTAAATATATTCCATTCCTCGGCGTAAACTAAATAATTAAACAATGACTGTAGAGATGATGATATATTTGCCATAACCAACTTGTACTTATTATTATTAAATATGGTCGTAAATATAATTGAATAAAAGTTGTTGAAGATCGGATGGGAATAAGCTGTCAATAACATATAGTGGTCCATGACCATGTCATCATCATAAGCTTTATCGAATCAGAAGTTTATTATATTATTTTAACGTATGGAAATGGAATGGAATTGCCAGTCAAAGAAGGTTTTAATAATGAATCTAAGATATTATTTATTATTTTCGTTTTCCTTTCATTTGTAAATGAAGATATCTAGGAAGTGGTCCCCCATGAAAGCTTTTAAGTCCTGGTTTCGGTGTCAAAATCATGGAAAAATATGTGGAGCTTTCCAAGTCCCTAACCAGTGGAAGATTTGGGTTTGATAGATGTGAAGGGTCCCACTGGTTTCATGGTCACTTATGTCCCAACGAAATCTGTTGACTTAGAGTGAGGAGAGAGAAAAAGCAGACTAACATTGGTCGCCTCATATAAATATTAATTTTTTAATAATATTTATATATATTAGATTTAAATATTTTAAATATACTCATCAGAATAATCCCTTTAAGCTAGAGTACATTTCATTAAGCCTTTTTTCTTTCTTTTTGTTTTTTTTTTTTGCTATTTAATGATATGGATATAAGTCTTTTTATAAAAATAATCACTTTTGATTTCTCTTCTTAATATAATAATGGTTAGCAGAAAGTGAGGGAAAGGAAAAAGTCAGTATGCTCTCCCCATACTTGTTTATTTTTTGGTAATTTGTTTCGCATAAAATAATTACTATATTTTATTTTTCAATAAAAATATATTCATAATCGTAACCGAAAGTTATATTGCTAGCCAATCATCAAAGTTGATAAGATAGTAAGAAAACACTCCATGATTGTCCTTTCTATTTTGCAGAAGTTTTTTTTTTTTTTTTCTAATTGAATTAGTACGATTTGTTTCTCTCTCTCTTTTTTTTTTAATATATAAAATTTCCTTTTCTTAATTGATAGTTTGAAAATATTTAATACAGTGAATTTTTTTTTTCCGTAATTGCTTATCCGAATTAATAAAATACATGAGAAATTAAAAGAGATGCACGTCTTTTTAAAAGTAAGGACAGGTTCTATTTTCTGGATTTATTACAAATCAAATCAGATCAAGGGATCATGTTCTTTGATCAACAATTGATGTTAATTTAGATTAAAAGATCTATGTTCAGCTCTATCTAAGGATCAATATAAAAACCACCGTTAACTATAAACCTAATACAAATCATAGAACTACAAGACAGTCAAAATCAGGCGTGATGACTTTTAGTGGGTGATTAAGTGAATTCAGTCAAAATCAGCTTGAAGAAACCAGGGTTTTCCTTATTTTTTTTACCAGATTTATCAAGTATTCATAATTAAAAAAAAAAAAAAAAAAAGGGAAGGGGGTGGGAAAGAAAGAAAGAATACCTAACTAAATTTATAAGAAAACTTACGATATACAATAACATCCGCTTTTTGTGCCTTGCTATTCAAATTCTAATACTAGGCCTAAAAAGAGAGACTTCAATAAATTATATTATGTATTTTAATAAGCGATAAATCAACATTAAAATAAAATTATAAACTCATTGTTATGAATCGCGGTGTTAATCCACTATTCCTGATAAGAATTGTCAGTGAATGCTTTTAAAATCCGAGTCTCCTCGACGGTATCTCTCCCTATCACTTGTCTATCGGTTGCTTAAAAAGCACCGATATTGCCAAAGCCAGCTCATACTATCATTGGATACATTTGTACTAAGACACAGTAAATCATGCTCTCCGGGCTATTATTTTATACCTTTAATACTATTCGGAGAAAATTTGCAAACAATTCCTAAGCTTTTAATTTGATATGAATACACTTTTAAACATGCAATTTGTATACTTTGACATGTTTAGTTTCTTATAAATAGATTAACAACTCCTTAAACTTGATATCGATTTGAATTTATTCATACTTATCATAATATATTTTAATATCACCAAAAGTCTTTTTTTTTTTTTATAAATGATTAAACGAATATTACATTATCAATTTACAGGAGTTCATCTAGGGTTTAAGTACAATTCATAAGTATATGGAGATGTATTTGTACCGAGATTAAAGTTTAGAAAGTAATTTAAAGTTTCATCAAATATTTATTATATAATTTCATGGATAATCATAACTAATAACACCTTTTCCTTTTTCTTTTTTTTTTTTCTTTTTTTCCATTTTGCAGTGTGGTATGTTTATTCTGATTTTCTAATTATTGAATATCGTACTGGCTTCTTATATATTCTATTTTAAAAGTTCCAAGAACAAGTTGATGGTCATACCCTGAAATTGAAGGAGATAAGTGAAATTCTGAACTAAGTTAGTGGTGCAAATACAAGTTTTATCACAGTAAATGGAACAAACGCACGGGAATTTGAACCATAATTCGGGTACTTCTTTTATGTAACACTAATGAATACAACCCATCATTTTCCCATTTTCCTTTTCTCAAGAAAAATTATCGACCATATTTTAAACACATCGAATTGTAATTACTCAAATTTCAAGAAACGGTTTAAGAAATTGTTGAGGAGAGGAATATTCATGGAGTAAAGGATATTATGCAAAAGCCTGATACGAAAAATGTCGAAGAAAAAGTTGTTAGGGAAGAGACGGATCAAAACATGGTGGAAAAGGAAAAAGGTGCAACAGATTCACTTCAAAAAGGGTCATCAAAACTCGACCAATTCAAAGTTACATTCACCAACGTTAACCAATCCGTACAGTAATTGCAACTAACACAACTTCTACCAGGGGAGAAAACACATCAGCTATGATTTCACAATTTGTTTTACGGACCGTGTTGATCGAGCGATAATGGTTTCCATCTGGCCATTGAAGTTTTTTATTCGCAGAATTTCATTCCTCCTCGACAACTTTTCTATGCAATTAATCAGATTGATGAGCTTTTAATTTTATTAAACAGGATTAATTAAGCTTCGTTTTTTTTTTTTTTTTCTGAGGGCAACTTTTTCATTTATGATCTTGGAGGTAAGATAGTCAAATTAGTAAATACTTACAATAGGGCTGGTTAGGAAATCAGTGATGATAAAAATATATATATATATATATATATATTATTAATGACTTCTTGTAAAAGCCGGAGCGTTATGATCTCATTGATAAATGACATTTAAAGAAGTTTCTTTGTAAAATCATCTTCTTCTCTTCTATTACTTCTACGTGTCCGTCCTTGACTCAAATAAAAGATAAATTTTATTCTCGTGTTTTGTTATGATAGGGCTACAAGGACGCTATTCCATTAGCCCCACCTTTCAGCTGAAACTATCTCCATTGTTGGATACGAAACTTTTCTCAATCTTTTTTCCCCTGGTCCAAGACTCGTTATGATAAAAACTTTCAAAAGACAAATATCATTGTCAATATCTTAGTAGATTGTGGTAAATAGTCCTTTCTAGAATATGTAAGAAATGGCGAAGGGCAAATATAGATACCAATGACCGTTCCAAAAAAAATCAACAGAAAATGAAGAAAATAATTTTCATTTCTAAATAGGGAAAAAAAAACTCTTCCATTTTCGTTGTTATTTTCCCTAGTTGTTAATCCCAATCGACAGTTGTAGATTCCCATCAGTTATGACTAAAAACCATTAATAAATATCTAACTTGCAGTTATAGTGGCAACATTTGGTGTAAAATTGTACATCTATGAAAAATATGAAACAAAATGGCTCAGAAATGTTTCTTCCCCAGATAAACATACTAAACAATGAGTATAAGTTGATAACCCTATCATATCCTACATACTATAATACCCTTTTCTAAAGGGTAGGTCTTGAATGATACTAAAAATCACATAATAAATTTCAAATACAATTTTTGGGAGGTAATTCCCATTGAGTATAGTACGAGTCTAGGATCTCTATACTCTGTATATATCATAAGACTTATTTTTTGAAGTATAATGGTTTAGGTTCTACAATACCTTGCACCTGCTATATAAAAATTATTAAATAATAATAATAAATGTAAGATAATGTTATACTTTTGCCTTATATATTCCAAATTTTAAAAAAGGAAAGATATATATAAACTATATGTCCTAAGTTCATTATATATAAGAAACTTTCCCCTTCTCTTATTTCAACTATACATTTCTATTTTCCACCTCTCTTATTCTATTTCTTTCCCATTACCAACCCATTTCTTATCTAACCCATTTCTTATCTCACTTCTATCCATTACTATCTTTTTGCTAGTACAAGAAAGCTATGTACACTAATTTCTCGTGAATATTCAAATTATATTCTTTGTTATTGTATTTTAATTCATTTCCCTCAGAAATCAAAACCTTAACCTTCATATATATGTTTCAATGTAAATTCCATTGTATTTTGCAAGTTTCACAAGGTATCTTGTATCTAGAAGCTTTACAAGGTACAAGTTCTAGGATGATTTTAGAAAATGACAAGATAGGTTCTGATTTCGAAATAGGGGAATTTGCACTACAAAATAAGGCACAAGTAATGTTATGGTTTGAGACTTTCCTTTAATGCAAATTGGACCGTGCAACACTTATTATTATGCCTTAACAATAGTAAGCAAGACTAACTTATACAACGATGGCCAACAAGACCTAAATCTATAAGCAACATGAAACAAGATAAAAAGACAACCTAAATAGAAGGGATACGTGCAAGAATCGTGAAAAGAAAGACAACCATAAATAAAAGAGATACATATAGGAATCATAAAAAGAAAAGGCATGCTTTTATTACAAGCATACATTTGTATGTACATGAGAGTTATGTATATATAACATAATGCATTTGGTTGTGATTAACCAAAATAGTAAGTAAGAACTTCAATTTAGAAGAATACTCGCAACCCCATAAAGAGTTTTACGAACATTTTTTAGCCTAACAAAAGTAGATATTAAAATTGTTGAAATGATACCATCCTTAAAGTAGAAACTTCCTAAAAATAATAAGACCCTAAGCTACAAGTATGAAAAGTCCACTCTATGTTGTAATAATGTACAAAAGGATGGGACTCTACTAATATAAGTGTTTTGCAAAAAATGAACCTTTACAAGCAACACCTTATACCTTATTCACCCCATACTTGAATAATTAATCATGTTTTCCTCAAAACAAGCTACCTATACTATCGCTCAAATGACATCTTGGATAAAGTCACAACATAAGATACAGTTCTAGCATCTATTTTGTTCATCCACCTCTTTGCCTCTATTCTTTGGGGGTTTGATTGAGCTTATGCAGCTACATCATGATAAGATTCACATAATCTTCCAATTCTTCTTAAATCCAGTCTTTCCTTCTTTGTTATTGCCAATGACTTAATGTATATAGCCATATTCTTTGAGTATTTCATTAATTTGTATTCATAGAAATGTGGAGCTTTGATGGTGCACACTCAAATATAACCCGTTAAATCATATACAAGATGCTGTCATTGGGATAAGACTTTACGTTGGCCATTGCTTTTGATTGGTCACTCTTTAGTAGGATAAGACAATGCAATGCCGTCCTCTAAGATCTTAATGCCATAGCCTTCTTGTACTAACTGGGTAAGCAACATCTCGTGATTATAGCTTAGCCTTCTTCATGGTAAATGAATTTATAAAATGCACTTTGAAACTTAGTGTGTTGCTAAAAGGCTTGTAGGACATATGAAATGGAGTATTATTGTTTATTGGTTACATTTCTTTAGTTCCACTTCCCTTCCATTTGTTTTTAGGAACAATAAGGTTAATCATATTATAGACCAAAACTTATGTACAAAGAAAGGGATTACATCACTTGTTGGAACGAAAAATTGAGCCTATAGCTCTATTCACATGTTAACCATCAATGGGGGAGCTATAAGCTCTATGACTCACACTAGTAAAGGATTGAGTGATTGAGTAGCCATAGGCTCCATTAGTATTCTTAGAAGCTTTTTTCTCGTTACACAAATTATAAGACAATTAATCGTTAATAATTAAACATAGACAGAAGGTACGAAGAACAAAAAATTCAACTTCATAAATGTTTTGCTTTTTGATCTAACTAGCTAAAGCATCCGTCAACGAATCAACTTCCATTGATGTGGCTTCAATTCTCCATACAAATGAGATACTTTTCCCCTACAAACCATTAAAACATTGTAATAAGGAAGCTTGTGTGTAATCATCTTGTAGCAAATAGAAAGTAGCTTTTAAATTAACCCAATTATCAACAAAAAGTAAATTATTTTCTATACAATATGAATGACCCTACTAAATAGTCCATAGTTTCATGGTTAGAATATCTAAACAATCAATCTTCCTGATAAAACTAAAAATCCATTTTCCAAGATGATCCCTTGAAACTTTTGCTATAGCTACTCTATTACTAGGACATAGAATTGATCCATCAGTATTTAGTTTAGTCTGACTAAGCTACGCTAGAGTCCAAAATATCTAATCCTTCCGTCATCTCCTTTTGTTATATGCCTTAAATTCACAAGCAATAGCTATTATATTACTAGGTAAGTTCTCTAAAGGAAAGTTTTGCCGATGGAGCTTATAGTTTGAAATTGTTTCTCACTCAAAGAATCCTCCATTGATTAGGTTTACCAATATTTAACAGTGGGAACAACATCCTTGCAATCTCTCAGAGCATGTTAGAGTGATTCATAAACATTTCACCACATCTAGGACAATTTCCATTAAGAGAGATGCCTTTATTCTTATGCTCAAATGTTGTAGGAAGAGATGAATGTTGTACTCTCCATAGAAATATTTTAACCTTAGGTAGAAAAATTGAATTTCAATCTACATCCTATCTATATCATTACACGAAGGTTGTAAAATCACTTTATATATATATCTCTAATTAAAGGATTGTTTCTCTTGTTATCGCTCATTACTTTTTGGTTAATAGCATATTTATCCAATAAGATTGGCCCCATCATTTCAAATAAGAGATCTAAGATGTTGAAACCGATTGTATCATTGTTCTACTCAATTCCAGACTTCTAGCAATCATAGATAAATATTCAGAGTCTATATTTAAGGGCCTCGAATGAAATCTCTAACAACTCTAGCTCTATTGCATACATCTAGCCAAAAGTTTGTTTACCTCCCATTACCAAGGATCACATAAGAAGATTCTTGAATCTAAGACCTACTTTTAAGTAAATCTTTAGCAATGAAGGATAAAGATTGAGTATTTTATACATGTTCCTACAAGAATTGCTTTTTTACTTTAGCTTGACTTGTTAAAGTGATCAAAACTTTCAATTTTTTCAACTAAAAAATGTTTAAAGAAGCAGTTCATATTTATTGTATCTAAATTTAGTAAACCAAGTCAACATGTTCCTTTTGTTTAAAGACTTTTTCCCAACTAAGCCAATGAATCTTTTTCTCATTCCAAGTTATTGTTCCATAAAAAATTATTTAGAACTTGTGTTAATTTCGAAAGGACCTTAGATGGAATTTTGTTTTTCTATTTGCATATAATAGGCAAGCAAGGCTTGTAAGGTGGATTTTGCTAAAACTAACGTACCTAGAAAGCTTAAGATCCCATCTTTCCATCCACTCAGCTTTTTTTTAGGCCTTTTAAATAATGAAATCTATACTAGTCTTAATCCTTTATCAAAAGGATATCCTAAATACATAATATAGGATGAGACCACTTTGTTTGTAAATTACCCTTTTTGTCCTTTCATGTATATATTATAACCTTAGTGGGGTGAGTATATAAATCCCCATTTATTGTATGCCAACATCAACACCTCATCATTGCACATTATCAATTTTCCTTGTTGAGCAACCTTAGTTTCCTCACACTCTCTTAACTCTTATCTATTCTCTTTAATAGAAAGTAATAGCAAGTGACCTTATAGTTCGAACTAGTGAGTCATATTCGGCAAATTGTTAACCAAGTAGGTTTAGTCGATGTATTATATTCAATTGGTAACTGATCAGATTTGCTAATCCTCTTTTGTTTTTGTTTTTTTTTTTTTTTTTGTTTCCTTCTCATTGTGGTGCTTTTTTTTTTCGTTTTCTTCTCATTGTGGTGCTTCTCCGCGTGTTTGACCCTATAGATGCATCATGTGTTGTTAGTACCAAAGAAGGATGACATGTGGAGGATGTCTGTAGATAGTTATGCAATTAACCAAATCACCACTAAGTATAGGTACCCTATACCTAAGCTTATTGACATGCTTGATGAATTACATAAATCGAGGGTATTCTTGAAGATTAACTGCAAGTTTGGATGTCATCATATCAAGATGAGGGAAGATAATGAGTGGAAGACCGCATTCAAAACCCGCATTAGATGGTACAAATGGCTAGTGATGCCATTCGGATTGTTGAAGGCGCTGAGCACATTCAAAAGGTTAATGAACCATGTGCTTCGAGAACTAATTGGGAAGTTTGTTGTTATATATTTTGATGATATTCATTGCTATAGTCCTGACATGGATATTCATTATGAGCATCTTTGAGCAGTTTTCTCAAAACTCTAAGCTGAAAAGCTTTATGCCAATTTGAAGAAGTGTGACTTATGCCGACTTGAAGTAATCTTCTTAGGATTTCTTGTAAATGGTAGTGGCATATAAATAGATGAGGAGAAGGTAAAGGCAATTACCAAATAGCTTGTGCCAACCTGTTCTGCTGACATGTGAAACTTCCACAGCCTAGCATCATTCTATCACCGTTTCATAAGAAATTTCAGTACCATTGTAGTTCCGCTTACTGAACTATCTACGAAGAATGTTGAATTCAAATAAGGGGAGAAAGAGCAAAGGAGAATTAACGAGGTGAAGATAAAGTTAACTACTACCCCTGTCTTAACTCTTCCAAGCTTTAACAAAGTATTTGAAGTAAAGTGATGCATCCGAATTGAGCATATGAGTCATGATTATGCAAGAGAGTCGAGCTATTGCCTACTTCAATGAAAAGCTCTAATGAGCCACCTCAATTATTCTGTATGGTTGTTAAGGTATTTAAAGAGCTAACCCAAGTTATCTAAAAGACTAGCTAAGTAGATTGAGTTTATAGAGGGATTATCATATGTCGTTGAGCATAAGAATAGCAAGAATAATGTAGTGGCTGACACAGTATCTCAATGACATTCCCTCTTGACTAAGTTACAAACTAGACTTCTTGGATTTTCTATGATCAAGAATCTATATGTACAAGATCCACATTTTGATCCAATCTATGGTCGGTGTGAAAATTATTGAGCTATTGATGATTATCACAAGGAGGACAAATACCTGTTCAAGAAGAGAAGGTTATGTATCCCAACCTGTTTGATGCGGGAATTACTCATACACGAGGCACATAGAGCAGGACTATCTGAACACTTCGACAGGCATTGAATACAAGAGGTATTAGCCTATAAATTCTTTTGGCCAAGATTGGTGAAAGATGTCCAAGTTGTATTAAAGAGGTGTATTACCTATAGGAGGGCTAAGAGTCGAGCCGAGCAAGGATAATATCTATCTTTGCCAATCCTAACCAAACTATGGTCTAAGATGAGCATAGACTTTGTGTTAGATTTGCTAAAGACGTCCCGAGGGAAAGACTCCATAATGGTGTACTTCATGCCCTATTCTCGAACTAACAATGCTTCAGTTATTTCTTTTCTTTTCTTACCTTGCAAGAAATCGTCAGGCTCTATGGATTACTCAAAACCATCATATCAGATCGGGATATAAAGTTCATGAGCTAATTTTCGAGAACATTATGGAAGCGAATGGGAACCAAGGTGTTGTTTAGCACGTCCTGTCATCCTCAAAAAACAAGTAGCCTTAGGCTATCAACATAACAATAAGGACTTTTCTTTGAGTCACTATTGGTCAGAACTTAACTGATTGAGATTTATGTTTACCCATAATCAAGTTTGCCTATAACATGACCGTGCATAGCATCACAAATATGTCACTATTTGAGGTTGCCTATGGTTTCAATCTTAAGCTTCCATTGGACCAGACACCCTTTCCGAGTCAATATAAAGATCAATTAGCTGTCGAGAGATTAAAGGCCATCAAGGCAATGCACTAAAAAGTTATAGAACATCTTACCCAAATTGTTTCAAAGCTCGAGAAACAAAGCCAAAGATGGAAGGTCAAAGAAATCCGACCAGGAGTTTTGGTTTGGATCCATCTAAGTAAGGATCGATTCCCAAGTTTAAGTAAGAGCAAGTTATCTTTAAGGGGCAATGGACCATTCAATGTGCTAAAAAAAAAAAAATCAATCCTAATGCATACAGAATTAAACTGCCAGAAGGGTATGGGGTCTCAGACTCCTTTAACATTGCCGACCTCCATCTCTATGTTCCCGAAGACAAGCAACAAAAAGCCGAGCCAAATTTGATCATAAATCTCAAATAATCCAGAGGGAATGATAAGGATCAATGACTGATCACTCAATCTCGTGCTTGGAGACTCACCGACTTAGGTTGTTGAGCTGTCCTAAGGGAGTTGAGTCTTGAAGAGTGACCCCTTCTCCATCCCAACTTACCGTATTGTTCCATGCCAACTTTCTTCTACCTCATCATAGGGTCCTTTAAGGCAATTGACCCATTGCCAATCCAAACACTTTATGTTGAACAAATGCAATAAAGAGTAATGAACCTATGTATGGCTGAGCTTATCCATGTCTAAGGCCAAGCTACCTAACTATTAAGCAATCAAATTGATGTTGAGCAGAAAAATGACCATTTATTAGACCAACCCTTTCTAAGCCCTGAACTGTTGAGCTACTACCTTGACCTATCCTGCTCAGATTAGCTCTTCTTGGCATCAACAACCATTTGGACTATTAGATTAAGAAGCAAACACATACCTCACATTCCGACATCCATACTGTCCTTGCGAAGGATATTCTTTTGTATACAATTATTGATCTACCCTTATAAATTACATACTTTTCCTTTTCTAGTAAGAATCTTTTTTGTAATTGTAACAAACTAGGACTTGCGCTAATTAGACTATATGAATATCCCTACAAGTGTAACAGTTGCATTAGTTAGTAATAATTAATTTCAAACATTTTCTTTGTAAGCTAAGTGCTTTGCTTACTCTAACTTACTTTTGTTAATCCCTTTAGCAAAGGTTATGGTGAGCAACTCTTATAACTTAGATTAATGCGTCACATCTAACAAGTTAGCTAGTCTATATGTGATTCAACGGTATGTCATATTTATGGAACTAGCGCTCGATTTTTGCTAAATCTTCGACTCCCATTTATCTTTCGAACCATGTCGCGATTTGGACCACCTTAGTTCATGTAATATTAGCTCGTCATGTGTACTCATTCTTGATGACTCGTACCACAATGGTGATGCAACCATGCAAGAAGTTGAATAAGTAAGTGGAACGGAAGACAATAACGAGGTAGAGCTTCAATTATGTTGGAGCTTCTAGACTTGATAGAGACATCAAAGTCAATTAGGATTAGGAATGGAAGATTAGGGTATGATATTTTATTTAAAGGTAAAAGAACGTAATTTTTTAGTTTGAATTAGAGTATTGTAGGAATTAAGATGAGGAAACGAAGTTGGAATTGTGATTAATAAGGTTAGATTCAAAATTGCTATGCAAAGTTTTTAAGTAATTAGAATTCTTAAGAATTGCTATTACCATGTGCAAAAAGCAAGTGAGCTAAAAACTGAATGAAAGCCACAAACATTAAATAGGGAACTAAGAGAGTGAGAGAGGAAAAAAGAAAGGAGTGTGCTAGAGAAGATAATTTACTGCTCAACTAGTTGATGGACTTGTAGATGTCTAATTGTATTTTTTATTTTTTAGTTTATTTAATTTGTAGAATTCATAAACTCAGTTAAAAATATAAGTTTTTACTTACATTGACATATTAACTCACTATTTTACTAGAGTCTACACAAAAACAAGTTTATAAATAAATTAATTCGAACGAGTCTCTTGAAATCATAAATCAATATAACGATGTTGATAAATATGTGATTTGAACGATTATGACTTAAGCTAAAAATAATTCTAATAAAAAATAAGAGGAAAGTCAAAGAATGAAAACGAAAAAATAAATAATGAAATATACTAAAAAGTTGTTATTTTTTAAATAATATGAATAAGCATTAAGAGTGATTGCAAATACATCCCTTATAACTTGGATAATATTGAGGGGCTTGAATAGGACAAAAAATAAAATAGAAAAAAGGTTGGCGAATTTAAATAGATAAACGGTTAAACATTAAAGAACCTTTTTGTGTTTTTTCCCCACTCTTTTGGGTACATGTACCATGTCATTGAGAAAACACACAACACACTAATTGGAAACTGTACGCGTATAATTTTTTATTATGTTGGAGTTATTCTGATAAAACGATCATTTATAGAAAATATTGCTAAATAAACCTAAGGTTGGTTTAATTTTCGATTTCTAAACTTTTAATTTTATCGTGTTCATCAATTTCTTGGGTTAATCTTGGTATGAACATATTAAAATGATTAAAGATCAAAATTTGTATTTTAAATTACTCAAGGCACTCCATCGTTACATATTAAATAATTAAAAAATTAAAATTAGGGCCTTGGATATAAATACCAACTTATAAATTTGCTAAGATGCAAATCTAAATGATAAAAATTTTATGTTTTTTCCAGCTTCCAGACCTTATAGTTATCATGTATGTCTGATACGTAACGGATGCTGAAAATTAAATCAGTCATTATACGGACAAATACATGCAAAATACCATATCCAATTTACCATTTAGTTGACTTTATGTAATTTCATTTATTAATCTCATTCAAATAAACCTTCTTGCAGTTTTTCAACTCCGGAGATAAGTTCTGCTGCACCGGAATTAACTAACATGACGAAACTTAGAAACCAAATATCAGCAACAAAAATTTCATTTTCAAAACTTATGCTCCAAGAAGGAAGTAATAAATGATAATAACTTGAAGCAACGGCCAGCATAATATCAGAAAATGTAAACTCAGGGGTTAAGGCAAAAAGTAACAGATCGATAGGATCTCGGTTGCTTAATTTGTTCTTGGCGTGGCCCATTCAACTCGAAGGATGAGATTGTCATAACCATACCCGTTGAGCTTGTTGATAGCCCTCTGCGCATCCTCCTTGTGGACAAAATTGACGAACCCAAAACCTCTGCTGAGACCGGTTTTCTGATCAATAGCAACATATACACGGCTGACCGGTCCAAAGGTACGAAACAATTCGAGCAAGTCGGGTTCCCTAGTGTCCTCTGACAAGTTAGTAACTCGGACTGAGTTCTCTTCGTTCCTGCGTCTCATTTCGGTTCCAGTGTTTCTCTCAGCACCTGCTCTCATGCTTGGAGGAACATAAGCACCCTTCGTTGTTGCCGACTCTGATGCAGGAGGCTTGTCAACAAAGGCTTCGGTTTGTGGTGCAAGATCCTTGTAGGGACATCTAGATGTCCAGTGATCACCTTTCTTCCCACAAGTTCTACACACCATGAGCACGGCACCACCTTTTCCAAGCTGAGCCAAGTTATCTCCAGCGACCTTAGTTTCTTCAGGTTTAGAGCCTGTTAGAAAATTCCACAGACCGCATTAATTTTCAAAAACACATTTATATATGATCATCCAAAGCACAAAGCATGAAATTTCAGGCATGTAGCTAACATGGTAAGCCAATCTAGTGATATATTCATTCCAATAACAGAATTTCAGAAATTCCCCAGACAACAAATCTCCACCTGGTTATTTCTATATAATAATTATAAAAAAATGCACAAAGTTCTTTAATGAACCATTCCAATGACTAGAGTGAACAAACTAGAGAAGCTCCAATGAAATTGAAGTCTTCTTTAACATAATATCTGTTTTTCAAGATGCAAGGCAGGGCAGGTTAGTCTCAAAACAGAATTTTTTTTCCCCTTGATTAACAGGGAAGCATAATAACAATTGAACCAGCAAACCACATAACTCCAGGCGCATGAACAATACGACGATATCCATGAATGGACTGACTGCGTCCAACTTGTGCTGTATAGGCTCAATATGAGTTTTTTTATGTGATTGAAGTTTGGAGCCTTAATCACTTAGCCAGCCCCTTTGGATAAATGGGGTGTTATTCATGAAAGAACAAGAACATCTAAGTCTCATCGCCATGCAAATTGTTTCCTTTTGGAATTTAAATGCCACTCCCTTCTATTTACTTTCTGGCTAATCCTTGATTAATAGTTTTCCTGATAAAAACTGACAACTGCATTTCCATTGTATTTACTCAAATGAATCTCCTCATTATAAGAGCTGTCCAGCAATTTACATAATTTAATATGCACTAACTGCCACATTGGCTTGATAACTGGTTTCCGTCAACATGGTAAAATTCAACATGAAGATAATGGAGTCCACTGTTCTCAAAGATATGCCCCAATAAATTTGCCAGCAGAATAAATTATAACCTGAAAGCAGAATTTGAACCACTTAGGGTGCTCTAGATAAGAGACACCTTGTAACGATGGTTTACACAATTAAAGGCCTATATATACACAAGAACACAAGCAACATAATCTAAATCACTGTAATAAAGAGAAAGGGGTTTCACTGAAGTACTTCAAAGCAAGCCTAAGGAATCACATCCCTATTATGCAAAAAAGAATGCTGACTGATTGAATCCAGTACTGGAGAATCTCCTACCAGTATCATTCAAACCTTAAATGATGGCTTTCTATACAGGATGAGATTCTCATAAATATTGCCTCAAGATGCCTGAGCTCATCGCAACCAACTATGGTAAACACAACATCCACCACACCAATCCATAGTCTGCTCACAAGAATGAGATTTATCTTCCCAATCTCTTTAAGTAGCAACATTGCCCACTTACATAGGCACGCTAGTTTAAATCCAATCTATCACACAATGATCAAATAATCAGATGGTCATGGTATCACATTTCCATGGTCAATTGTCAGAATGCATCCACTCTTTTGTTAATTTGGTAATACGTTGTATTATCAACTTAGGTCTTAAAGTCACCAAAAGAATACATTCCAAACCACTGGCCCTCGATCCCAAATAAAACTACCGTGCTCCAAGACGATCTCTTTTTAACTCGATAATAGTAAAATTACGCACATTAGTCAAAATATAAACGGTATTAGCTAGCAGGAACAATAAACACCACAATCCACATTCCCCAAACTCCCAATCTTAAAGCATCCTTAATCATGGCAAGCACAAGGTATACACAAATATGATAAACGTATTCTCAATAAAAATCGAGTCTTGACACCATCCTGCCAATTCAGTTTCATCTGTCCAGTCAAGAACAACATAGACAGAATCAATGATCCATAAATTCCTAACTCTAACAATTCTAACAATCTCATTCTACAGAGAACATAATCGAATCAATGATGGATGGATGGATAGATGGATGGATAGATAGATATAGAGAGACAGAAAGAGAGGAATGAACCAGGAGCCCTAGGACGCTCGAGCAAGATCTCTTCCGTAGAAACCATCGTAAGACGAGCACCAACATCCTCGTGAACCGCATCGCCGAACTTGGCCCAACTCCTCCTCTCCACCGCTCTTTTGCTCAGCCTCGCCTTCGCCAATTTCCTTACCCTAGTCGTGGTCGTGATCTTGACTTTGTTTCCATCGTCATTAAACTTGTACTCGATCACCTTTTTAATCCCGTTCTCATCTGGACCGATTACTTGCTTCGGCGGCAAAAGGAAGTCCAAGTCCTCGCCGTCGTCCTCCTCGAGCTCACCCCACCGGAGCTTGCTCTGCTTTGCCGGTGCGTCTGAGCCGTTTCCATGCAGAGCCATTGAGGAATGTTTCTGTATTGATGTCTCTAGGGTTTCAGCTGACACCCGAGCAGCAGAAGGCGGTTGTCTATATTTCGATTTGATAACTTTCTCTGTTTTTTTTTTTTTTTTTTAACCGAAAGGTCCCATTGGTTACTACTAGCGAAATAAATAAAGTCCCATTGGTTACTACTCAAACCCAATCCATTATCTTATAGGTCTTTCACATCAAAATTCTACAGAATTTTTACTCTACTACCTTTTGCCCTATTATGAAAGGTGTTTGATGAAATAAATAAATGAACAAATTCGAACCCACACAAAAGAAGGATCACAGCTTGATGTGGATGTAGCTATCAAGATATAATCACATGACGTGTACATTGGTATGAAGAAAAGAAACACGTACCTAAAGTCTGTCATCAAAATCCTTCACTAAAGTTATGGCGGAAAAAAAAAATACTACACTAATAAAAAAACTGAAAATTTTTCATGCTTATCATTAAAATAAATAAATATTATATAAATATCAATTACACCAAATTAATTATATAATTGCATGGATTTTTATACTAATATCTCATTTGTTACATATAACATATATTGACTTATATTAATGTCGTATGTATAAAAAAAACAAAAAGAAACTACTTCTATTAATTTACGGACCCACAATCTATAAAATCTTATCATGTATATTAACCACTAGATTAATATATTATTTATGTCACAAATTCAATACAAATAATAAATAAATTAATAAAATTACATCTATTAAATGTGATATTTTTATAGATACGATTTAGCCTCAAGATTTAGGTAATTTTTTTCATTTGCTTTATAACTGTATAATTTAAAAAAAAAATCGGTAAACACCTATTACACCTCAAAAAATTTATCAAAATACTACAATATCAAATCAAAAGTAGGGTTTCGTTTTAAAAATATTATACTTTATTAAATATTATTTTTATTTACTTATGTATAGGACTTTAAATATATACTAGCCGACAACATACACATAATGCATGTGCAAAAATATAAATAAAATATAGAATTGAATTCATTATATTCTGGACAAATGAATCAAACTATGCACACTCATGATTTTAAAAAAGGAAAAATCAATAGCTTTTCGATGAAATGCATCATGTTTTTTCACTCGAGCAGTACTATGCATAGTTAGTATTATAGCCCCAATTGTGGCTACTAATAAAATAAGACTAGAAACCCAAGAAAATGAACCCTGTGAAAAGTCCTTGTTGAAAAAAGAACAAAACAGTTTATTTCTACACTAAGTAACTATGATATAAATAGTTAGCTAAAAAATAAAAAATAATTAATCTTCCTTTAGAGTTAAGGGATTAATTTGGTAATTTTACGATAAAATTTCTTTGATCTGATTCACCAAATACCTAAATATATCCCATAAAAAAAATTATTCCGATACATTGTACATCCAATGCAAATGTAGTTACCAAGTACGAAATGTACGTTAATTTTTGGGTAATACCTTATTCAACGTATAGTGTATGAATCCAGAGGAAAATAAAATAAAATAAAAAAAACCTGGATTAAGGCTAGTAAAACGATAGCAACGTAGAGGAAGTATATACACATTTCATATACTAAATAAAAGCATCATATTTATTAAACAAGTATTGTTAATACAGAAAACTTTCAACAAAATGGTTATATACAGTATTTTAGTATTCATCGGCATATGGTTTGAAGACAATGTCACAGGTTGCAATGTTAAACTTGGAGTTGCGAGTTGTGATTTGAGTTCTATTACACAATGAGAAAAGAAAACAGAAAATTTCTCTCTACGTGCAATTCAAATCACGATGATTCAAAATTCAAAATAAACACAAATATATGTTCATACATACTAAGTCAAAGTAATACGGCATTAAAAAAAAAAAAAAAAAAAAACCTATGTATAATGTGGTAGATACTGTAACCATCACAAAACCAAAAAATTAGAATTACAAAGGAAAGCAAACACATCACGTTCATTAAACAAATATTGTAAAGCAGTTGTGATACGCTTAGAAGGTGGTGTCGGCCCCAAAGGAAAGCAAACACATCACATCACTTTGGATATACTATATCTGTAGTGTTCATGGGGATACGCTCCAAAAGCAATTGCGATGCCATGGAAGCTATTACTAGAGTTCCTCTTATGAAGCAAAAAAGCTTGAATTATAAAGGAAAACAAACATATCACATTCATTAAACAAATAATGTTAATATGGGGAATCTACATACGAAAATAGTGCACTCAATATATACTATAGAGTTCGTCTAGATGCAATTGGAATGCAATGTTTGTAGAATCAATGTTGGAGTTGGAGTTGGAGTTTGATAAAGAGTTTATGTTACAAAGCAGAGAGATTAGGAGAAGATTTGAATTCTCCCAACGTGCAATAAAAATCACAATGTTACAATGGCTTTATTTACAAGCACATAATTTTGCAAATGTGGATATACATATCAAAGAACATAGATTGATGGATTCCTTTTTTTTCTATTAGAGCAGAAAATACTAGTTATAGTTAATTGCAAATAATAGAATGACGAATCTTTTTTTTTTTTTTTTTTTTGAGTCAGAGAATGTCGAATGATATAGTAAATTATAGTAGTTAATGAGGTGTGATATGTAAGCAGTTAATGAGATGTGAGAAGTTTTTAGCAATTATGACAGTATGTGTGATCGTATGCAACCTATGATGCATTTTCCAAGAGGAGAAACGGTTTTGAGTAAAATACGGGTAATCATGTACAAGCCGTAATTCATTTTCCTAGAGGGGTGACGGTTTTTAGTAAACATGATTTAATTGGTCATAGCTTTAGAGAGTTGAATAGATGAGGATCAAGTATCACTTATTCACTTAATAATAATATAGAATAGATAATAATAGAATAGATGACGGCAATTGTCAAATAGTTATACATGGAAATAAATATATGTATGATTATATTCTGAAAAATTGAGTCAAATAGTCTCTTATTCCTTTAAAAATAATAATAATAATATATAATAATTGTTTATTTTTTATCGAGTTTGGGTTTTTCCATCAATTTTTTGTAATTTTCAAAACCCAATCCGAAATTTTATAAAACTTTAAAACCCTTTTTACAACTCATCTTAAAACTCTACAGGGTTAAACCCAATAAGTTATTATTTGTATTGGGTATTCTATAATAACTTGTTTGATATCATCCCTTTAATCGAGAAAAAATACAAAATATCTCCCATAGACTTTTATTTGAGCACAAATATACTTCTAAAATTTTAAATATCGTAAATCAACTACCTTAATGAATTGTGAAATAACCTTGAAAAGTTGCATTTTCATATTTATAATTTACTTTCAGCTTTCCACAATTAGTATCTACACTTTTATTTTGTGTGATTTGATGCTTGTTTTCTTAGTTTTGTTTTGCTATGGTGTCTCCATTTAATGGGAAAGTTAATTACCCTTATAGTTTTTCCTTTTGTGTATTTCAATATTTATACTTTCACTTTGGAGAAAAGGAAAAAAAATTTGCAAAAATAAAATAAAAATCCCAAAAATATGGTGTCTGAAAAAATAACCTCAAAAATATGGTGGTAAAAATGGGTTTACAAGAAGCGATTTTTTATTAAAAGTATCCAGCTTAAAATCGCCTCTTTCTGACCAGAAGCATGACATTCATGCATGCATACATACATTCATGCACGGTTTTGTCCATTCATGCGCGCGTCCAACTCATATCCTTAATTCCAGAGTTCTTATATGGTCAGGATCCATTCATGTGCGTCGTCCCATGCGCGCGTCTCCCATACTTCCGACTATTTCAATGTTTCATGCGCGCGTCCCATTTGTTGATCTGTTTTGTGGAAATCACCGCTCATCATGCTCCAACTAAAACCGCCGCTTTAAGAAATGATTTTAGTTTATTTTTATTTTTAATTTTTTTCTTTTCCCTTCACTTTAGTTTTGAAGTATTTATTATTTGATCAGAAATTAATTTGTAAAAGGAATAGTTTTAAATTTTTCTTAATTAATGAATTGTTTTAGAAATTAAAAGCAAATATTATTATGACGGTAACTTTTACACTGCATAACCTTTGTATATAAAGTCCAATTTTAACAAATTTCATGTCATTTAAAAGCTTGTAAATGTATTTTCATTTAAAAATAAGATCTAGTAAACAACATCTAACTATCAAACCAGATGGATTTACAATATTCTTAACTTGCAAACCAATTGTCATTTCACCTTGAAAATGCAAATATTTTTACATATCAAATAATACACTTCCACATCAAATAACTATTTGTGATGCCTTTATAATATTGATGTACTGATTTTTCAAATTTATAATCTTATAACTTGTAAACCGAATACTGTATAAGTATAAATTCATAGTTGTTAGAAAGTCTTATGTTATAAAACTATTTCAAAATTGTTAATTCGACTTAAAATCATACACTTAAAAATCATCTTGCCTTTGACCTTTTTTATTTTTCTATACTTTTGAAAATTGATATGATTTCAAGATTATAACCATTAAGGAACTTATAATCTTATAGTTTCACAAGCACATTAAACAATGTGAAAATATACAAACAATCAAAAGATTACAAAAGTTTTAGTAAAATTATAAGATAAAGAATATATTTACAAAATATAAAATCATTTAAAATAAAAAAATAAATTTATGAAAGTAAAAACGATAATATTCATCTAAAATTGTAAAACTTAGAAGATATGTACAACCCATATGCGCTATTACAAAAAATAAAAGAGAGAAGAAAAAAGATACAAATTACAAAAATAAAAGATAAATATAAGAAAAGATTTTAAAAGATTATAAAAATTTTTCTAACCATTTTCTCTCTTGTTTTTTCTCCCCTATAGCAATCTGTCAAAGTTAAAATAGTAAAATTACACATAAGATAATCAACCTTTTGGTTAAAGTTCAAATAAAAGATTGGTTAAAGTTCAAATAGAAGATTAAATTTTCAACTGGTTAAAATTAAAAATTAACATTCTACTATATGGTTCAAATAGAAGATCTTGTCATAAGACAAGTTACAACCCCATTAATTAGACCTCATAGCTTTTGGTGAAATAAAATATTGAAAGTACGTAAAATTTTGAAAGTATGAAGTAGTTTGTATAACAAGAGAAAGCGTCGAAACTCTTAAGTATCAATTTAAAATTTGAAACCACTATTTGATGCTTTATGTGATTGAGGGAATAATTTTGGCTTTGAAGTGATGAGTGTAAACCCCAAAACTAACAATCCCAGGTTTCGATCGGTTGAAAAACCCGATCGAGCCTAAATTATAAAGTAAAACTAGAAATATTAGTAAACTGATCCCGTAAGTTTGAATTTAAGAAAATAAGTAATTAAATAGGAAACTACAAAATTTTCAAATTTTAAGTATATAATTCATTATTTATCGAAAATGCGTAAAATGCATTCCGGTATTTAACGAATCGCTCGAGATAAATTATATGTATATTAAAAATCATAAAATAACCTAAATAATATTTAGAAATATTTATTTGTACTATATATGAATTTACATGTATGTATAAATATGCGTAATTACTTAAAATATGCGTAATGTGCTAAAATCATACTAAATAATTAAAGAAAATTCATAATTAATTAAGGAAAAATAAAAAAAATAAGGAATGATCCAGATATAGGTCGTGGAAGTTGGGAAAAATAAGAAAAAAATTGGCCAATTAAATTAAGACAACACAAAAGCCAAAAATTAAGGGTTAAGGCAATTGTCTTGTCCAATTTAATGCACAATAAATTCCCTAAAGCTCTATAAATAGGAAGAAAAATTCAGAAGCTCATTTGGACAGTTAGAAATCAGAGAAAATTAGGGAGAGGCGAAAATTGAGAGAAAAACTAAAGAAAAAAAAAAGGAAAACTATGCAGTTAGGGCCACAAAGGAGAACCTAGATCCGACGGGCAGCTGGAAGTGGACAGCCACCATGGTGGCAGCGCCCAGACCAGCCGACAAAGCTACGGTGGTCGGCGGTGACCGGAGATACCCAGATCGGTGAGTCCGATTTCCAGCCTGATTTTGTATACTTTTGTAAAAATAGTAAATATTATTATAAAATTATGAAACTTGTTATTCCGAGATTTTATTGTATTTAGATTTAGGAAAAAATAGTGATTTAGTTTAATCACGTCTGAAAATACAAGGTTCTTAACAAATTGAGCAAAACCGAGCATGATTAAAACGAGAAATAAATAGGCTTAGGATTGTAGTTTGGGGCTCAATTTTTTTTTGTAGAATGCTTATATGATATAGAACAGTGCTATGAAGCCATTTTCTTAAAATTAATTTTCAAAATTTTTAAATTAATTTTTAGCCCTAAAATGATGGAAAAATTAGGTAATTTTGGGTTAATTAGGTGATTAAGATACTAATTACTAATTTAGTTAGTAATTAGATGTTTAGGGATGTTAATCTCTGATGTGGAACCCTAATCCTAACCTTTGAAGTATTAAGTATGGTTAATTTAGGAAATTAGGTAGTTAATGTAAGAAATTAGTAATATGTGAAATTGAAAATTAATAAATCTAAAAAAATAGGGTTATTTAGATAATATTATAGTAGAAATCAGAAAAATAATAAATCTGAAATAGTATTTAATTTTAAGTAAATGTCTCAAAATGTAAGATTTTCTCACATCGGGAATAAATCCGATACCCCAATTAGGAATAACGTGTACCAAATAGTTTAGAATATGGAATTAAGACCCAATAGGATATTTGAATACTCGAACTTAATGTGATTAATCTCACATTAGGATTCAAGCATATTTAGGACTTAGAAATCGAATTAGAATCTAATTTAAAAATCGATGCGAAAACCGAACCCGAACTTAACCTCAAACCTAGAATAATTGTAAAAGACTTAATTAGGTATATTAAATCCTAAACAACACATAACAATAAGCGTTATAGGATAAAATTAACCTATAATAGTTATATGAAAAACTGAAACCACATTTGTATTATAGGGATGATCGGCGATAGCCTGAGCAAATCGGACCTCGAGTGAGCGAGCAAGGAGTCGAGGTAAGTTGGGATTAATACGATGATGTATTTTGGAGGCTTAAGATTATGCTTGGTTGTGCTTGTTAGATAGTTGGATGTGTGCATGTCCTTAATTATGGGTGAT
Organism: Lumnitzera racemosa; assembly: GCA_024138005.1. Taxonomy (NCBI): domain Eukaryota; kingdom Viridiplantae; phylum Streptophyta; class Magnoliopsida; order Myrtales; family Combretaceae; genus Lumnitzera; species Lumnitzera racemosa. The sequence goes on along the minus strand of JAMXBC010000006.1, from coordinate 37,387,354 downwards.
GCTATGGTTCTGTTTGTTGCTCTGGCATGTATTGTATGATTTGTATGAAATGATTGATCACTCTAAACTGGACTTAATCAAATATGCGACCAGTAATCATAATCGGACATGCATAGCAACCCGTTAGGGGAACTTAGGACTCTCCGGCCAAATACCGACCCCTTCGAAAGGGATAGCGCAATATTACAATTGGTTCCTTCTTTATCCTTAGCTGAACTAAGTGATAGGAGAGGAGGTCGTGGCGAGGGTGAAGTCAGTGGTTCGACGGTAGTCACGGGATGAGCGAGGTCTTCATTGCATAAGCCTAAGTTTGGTCGTGAGCTGTTACATTAATGGCAACTCCTTAACCCGGATTAGAGCAGGCGTAATTTCTCTAATCTCACGATGTGCCAGACAATGTCGTGCAATGACATTTGCTTGCATATGCATTGCACCTAATAAGTTTATTGAAAACCTTATTGCGTTTATGGTATAGTTTTAAGTCCTCCATCCTAACTTACTGAGTTGTGGTTGCTCACATCCCTATAGACGTCGTGCAGGTGCTGGCTAAAAAGCGGCAAACAACTACTCTGAAGCTAGCAACTGCTGGATCCTGGGGAGTAAGGCGTAATTTCTCTAATCTCACGATGGGCCAGACAATGTCGTGCGATGACATTTGCTTGCATATGCATTGCACCTAATAAGTTTATTGAAAACCTTATTGCGTTTATGGTATAGTTTTAAGTCCTCCATCCTAACTTACTGAGTTATGGTTGCTCACATCCCTATAGACGTCGTGCAGGTGCTGGCTAAAAAGCGGCAAACAACTACTCTGAAGCTAGCAACTGCTGGATCCTGGAGAGTAAGAAAAAACATTGAAGAATCAACACATATGTTATTACTTTTCATTTCTAATTAATGTAATAACTAAATTATAGTGATTATATATAACTTTTCTCACTTTCTTAGGTAAATGAATTATTTAAATTACAAACTGTTTACTTCAAAGCGGGTTAATCATGGACGTCTTGTGTAGATCAGGTCTAAGATAGCAGTTGTAAGGCCAACTTCTATCTTAGGATGGTTTACACGGAGGGGTTGTTATGACTCTGCCGCTTCGGGACGTGACAATGAGAACTTCTAAAATTATCAAAATTGTTCGGTTTGGGCATTAACATGTACAATTCTAAAGAGATAAAGATGCCATTTGTAGGTATGTTTTAATAAGAGAAAGGATATGATAATTTCTAGGGTTATTTGATTCTTTTTTTTCTTTTAGGTATATTAAAGTTATAACACCTCCAATAAGTTAAGTCCAAGAGAAATTAAATCTTTATCCATGCCACTAGGTCATGTTTCAATTAGATTTGATATTTCTTTCCATACCATTTTCTTCAATTCTTGACATGATTATAGGATTGAATTATGTTTTTAGTATTTTATTATCTTATTTAATACTTTGAATAAAGTATCAGCATGAAATTGGATTAAATTAGCAAAAAAGAAAATTTATCTCTCTCTTAACTTATTTCTATTGATGGAGGAAGAAGATGGAGCTTAAGGCTTCAAATTATATCAATCGAATTTATGTATATTGCAATTTTTTACTCCACCAAAAGCCTAATTTGCGTCAACCTATGAGCTAAACATGCAACTTTAGATCCAATTTAACAAGGTTAGAATGGTATTGTGACGAGATCCCCTATTTAAACAATAGAACGTAATTTTGATCTCTATGTTAATTGTTATTTGAACTTTAATCTAAACATTTCTCCTCTCATGTAAAATTTTCCCTTTGTAAAATATAAAAAGTATAAAAGATTTAAACCATTATCCCTAAAAATGAATGGTCTTCAACTATGTAGTATTTAGCCAAAGTAACAACTTTTCAGTAGCTCATAACCGAGCTTTCCAATGGTTATATAGATGGCCTGTACAATGCTCAATTTGCAAATTATAAGATCACAAAGTTATGCGAATTGGTATCTGGGTATTACCAAAAACATAACATAAGATTATAATATACAGGTACATTATTTGACAAGATAGAAAATTCATCTTACAAGAGCAAACGATACTTGATTTACATATTATGACCATTTTCAAATTTTATGTAATTTGTCCAATGCTAAAATACAAAAAAAAAAAAAATTATTTTCAAATAAAAATAGTTGTTAAGAGTATTTCAACAATATAAGATTTACTAAAATTAGACATCATTTGCAAAAATTAAACATGGTTAAAGTAGACATAATATTTTTTATTTTTTAAATAATATATCAATTAAGAACAATCAAAATTGAAATTTTGATAAATTGATCGATGAAATCATAATTCCTTAGAACATAGGAAATTATAACCTGTCACGTATCCATATAATTTACTGATAAGGATGCCACTAAGTGAGTTATTATAAGATTTCCGACTCGTTTGAACCATTAACAGCCCTATAGAGTTTTAAGGCAAGTTTTGAAATTAATTCTCAAACCCTATAGAGTTACGAGTCGAGTTTTGGAATTTATAAAAAAACTCACAAAAAACCTGAACTTGTTTTAAAATAATAATATATACATATACAAGAGCCCTTACTCTTATCCCTAAAGCCCATATCTTATGTCTACAATATAGAAAATCAGTACTTCATGAAGCATGAGTTATTAATATAGTAATATTTATAAATAATATAATAATAGCATATAAATAATAGAATAATATATTTTGTCTCTTTCCTTTCAAACAATCCTAAGCCGCATAATATTTATATGAATGTTGTTTTTATGTTTTACTTTTAAATTTGCAACAAGGATTTATACTAATGGCTTATCTGAAAATTAAATTTAAGGGGAAAATACATAAAACCCCTCTAAATTTTAACCTAAATATAGATTTTTCCTATAAATTTTCAAAGTGTGGTTTTTAATCCCTTAAACTTTCATAAATTAGCAAATAATCCCCATAACCCACTTAAACTCTGATTTTTGTATGTAAATACGCCTTAAACTTTGTTTTCGGTGTATAAACATCTCCCAAACTTTGATTTTGGTGTATATTCTCAACCTAAGGAGTTGTTTTCCAATCTATCAAACTTTAAGGATTAAAAACCATACTTTAAAAGTTTAAGGGAGCATTCCATACCTGAGTCTAAGTTTGGGGGGGGGGTGGGAGTTTATGCAATTTCCCCTAAATTTTACTATGATGTGATACATAGATACTTTGGCATGCTTATGTTCTTGAGCATCTTATTTTAAGAACAAAAGTGCTTATTTTTATTAAATGTATCTTTTTATAATTTTTTTTAGCATGAACAGGTTGGGTCAGGTTATAACCAAGTTTTCCAAAACCCTATAGGGACGGGTTATGGAAATAAGGTGAAAACCCTATAGGATATCCTATGGGATTTTGGAAAGTACTATAAAGTACTGGGTCGAGTTCAAGTTTTGCGAAACCCGTTTCGAACCCACCTCAATGGCATCCCTATCTACTAACACGTTAGGCATTTAAATTTACTTGCTAACATTATCTCGTGCTTCATTAATCACTAATCACTTGAATAACTCTAATGCAATATTTCAAAAATGTCTTAAACACATCCTCAATTCGCCAATAGTTACAAAAAGATCAAAGTTCTCACTTTCTTTATTTAAAGAAAACAAATTTAACATAAGTTGTTAACAATTGTCTCAAAATACTAGATAACAAATCTCAACATCTCATAACCTCAAAAACATGACAACATAATACTACCAAAGACACTAACTTGAGAAGTCCCAGGTAACTTCTCATAACCCAAGTAACAACAATGAAAATAAAAACAAATCCAATAATCCTTTTCAACAAGTCTCATAATCCTAACTAATTACGTTAAACCATCCCCAAAATCAAAGTAGTAATCATAAAAATTAGTTTTGTCACCATAATATCCATACTCACTGTAATACTCCTCATAGTCACAAAGACCTATGCCTGCATCTAAAAATAATAAAACCATAAGAGTGAGCAAAAGCTCAATATAGGATATGCATAAGCACACAACAAATGCATAACCACATACATCAGCTGTTTCAAATATCTAAATGCAATAATCACAAGTTATCATCTTTGATTAAGACCTTCAAGTAACACAGTTCTAGTGTCTCGAAATTTAGAGTAACTCACGACTCCGACCCACACACAATAGTTTTCCTAGTCTGTTGGGCTCAGCCAAGTACACTCGATACAAATTATTAAGGCTAGATATACATTAAGTTCATTTTAGTAATACTAGTCCTACCATAAACAAATAATATACAAACCCTATACCTAACCGTAGTGTTTCCTCATAAACTAAACTGAGTGCCTCACAACTTGTTCATATAAGAAATAAGACACTCACTTAGTTTTTAAGCTAAGTTAATGATTTTTTTCTAACACAACAACTCAAACGACTTATGTTCACTTAAGGCCACATAAGCAATCTAGGATAGCTAAGAAGTTAGTTGATTTATAAGATATTTCGAGTGACAATTCCTATTTGGAAAAGCTTGGGAAAAGGTTTAAGATAGGAAAACAACCTTTAAAAACCAAACAAAAAGAAAAAAATCAAAAAACATCGTTGCAAGAAATAGGGGTCATGGTGTTTGAATGCTCATTTAACTAGCGTCCAAATACCATGCTTGAAAAAAAAAACAAAGAAGAAGAAAGAAAAGCCCTTGGTGTTTGGTCACTCTAAGGGATGGTGTCCAGACACTAGCTGTAATCTACAGAATTCTGTAAATTGCAGTAACACGTTCATCCCTCAAAACTCCACCACTTTCCACTGTTTTCACATACGACCACTCCTAAAACAGCGACCCAACAACAAAGTAACTCCAAACCACTCAAAACACAAATCAAAACATTCTTACATCCAAAATCTCAACTTAACTATATCATTCAAATCACAACTCATTGGAACAACATCAACAAAGTACACAAATGAATTCTTACCTTTAGAGATTTGTTAATGGCGTGCTTACCACCGAAAACACATTGTAGGACACATGTAAGGCTACCTTAAACTTGTTTTTGATATACCTTACAGATCAAAACAAATTTCTAAGAGTTTTCACCAAAAATCCATTAAAATCGATCTAAACCACCTTACCTCAACTATCTAACACCTTTGCCTATATTTCATCGCCAATTATCCTCTTTAGAATGTTCGTCAAACCTTCATGAATTGTTTTTTTTTTTTTATTTCCCTAGCTAGAAAAACGAATTTTTACTATCCTTTATCCAATATTCAATAAGAAAGAGAGATCTATGTGACTTACTGACACCATGTTGTGATAGATCTTCATCAAATGTGCTAAAATCCCTTCTTAGTTAGTGACATGCATAAGAAACCTAACACAACACCAGGAGGCATGTGAGTTATGTTTGTGAAAAGGGTTTTTCAAACCCTAGTTATAACTTTTATATTAAAGCTCGTACCAATAATGCCCCTACTTGTTATTATAATACCGTTTAGGTCCTCAACATAAACCACTTTATTTCATTTAATTCTTTTTTATTTTATACCTTATATTTATATATATATATATATATTTTACTTTAACTCGGGTTTTATAGAAATGAAACTAAAATTCATTAAAAAAAAATAAAGTATAGATACTAGGACTCAATTAAAACTAAAGTATAAATACCAAAATATAATAAAATGTATTAGTCGTTAACTTTTTCATTAATGGAGCCACCAAATTGAAATCAAACTTAAAAAATAACAACTAAATAACACAAAATGAAAACTTAGACAATAAATTGCCAAAAGTGATGAGTACATGTACATTTTATGCCTTTATCCCTATATGTTTATATAACCGATCTATATAAATTCTCTCCACTATGCTTTTTAATATAAAACTATCTTAAATAACTACTCTATTTAAAAAATTAAATATTGTAACGTCCGACAACTTAGAATGCTACAATTTGTCTCATGTCCCTAATGTCTACGGACACATAAGATGTAATCTTTTACTAAAATATCCAAAAATACATGTTATAATCTTTAAATAATATTGAATTTATTCTCAACAAAAAGAATTAGAAATACTACTATCTAAGTAAATTTTGTAAGACTTTTAACAAGAATTTACTAAGAGTAATATGGAATTTTAATTATCTAATTCCAAGGCTTCTTCACTATTGCAATTCTAATCATCACTGCTTGACCCAGTAATCTTGTGAATATTTTCAAAGTTAACAAATTTCGTAATTCTTTCTTAAGTGTTTGCACCTGAAAAATAAATATGAAGTGAGTCGAAGCTGAGTATGAAATACACAAAGATATGTACATAAATAATCACATCATACACACACGAAACAAGTAGCAGATATGCAATAAACGCCAATTTATTATCTTTTATTTTCAACCTACATATATCACAATTTAGAGTCATATGTATCTAACTCTAAACTTAGAGTAACTCATGAGTCCGATCAAGCAAAATATATAAGTACCATATAGTATTGGTGTAGGTCCTCCTCAACACCTTAGAAACTAAAAAACGCCTTAAATCTATCTAGATAATTTCCAAGCATGACTCTACTCAAAACAGCATTGCACAAGGATCATCGAGATATCACCTCAAGATCATCGGTTCTTCTAGTCCCTTGGGCTCAACTAAGCACACACATTACACAAAATTAATGCTAAGTAATTAGTTAAGTCTGGTTATTAGAGGTGTGCAAGTGGCCTTCGACTAGCAGGTCGGTCCGTTTAACCCTTTTTTTAAATAGGTTTGGGCTGAGGATTGACATATTAAAAAAGGTGAGCCAAATAATTTAGGTTCATTAAATCTACGGGCCAAAGTGAATTGATTTTGGTTGGGCCTATTTAACATATTTATGCTTTTAGCCCATAGGTAAACCTGTTTAACCCGCTTTTTATGTAGGTTAAGGTTAAGGTTTTTTTTCCCTTTTAAAAAGCGGACCATATGAGCTCAACCCGTTTAATATGTAAGTTAAAGTGGGCAGGGTTAGGTTAACTCATTTAATTCACTTGCACTCCTCTACCAATTATAATAACTAAGCCTATTAACCACAAGTAGTAAACAAATATCTTGTACCTAAGTCCTATGAACAACTAGCAGTATTTACATCTGAAGTCCTTCCAAAATCCATACCTGATGTACAATGTAGAGTTAACAACTTTTAGAATCTATTTCCATATTTTCTTATCTTTACTAGATTCTTCTATTTATCTTTCTAAATTCTTGAGTCTATGTTTTAGTATAGCCTAAGGTTTTAGAACCATCTTAAACTCCTAAACAAGTTTATAATATGTTAGATTATGGTGTAAGAGAATAAAAAATAAGAAACGAGAGGAAAGTGAATGGTACTAGTTCTTACTTAAGGAGTACAATCGTAAACCTAGTCTTGCTCTTTCTACTTTGTAAAACCACATGTATACGACTTAGATCATGGCCATAAACCTTAGCTATGATTCTCTTAGCCACAACTTCTTCAACTTTACATGCTTAAGCTTCTTTTCGACACATCCATGAGGATCATGGTCAAACTCATGCCCGTGATCTTGGTCGTATTTCTCTTAAATCGCAAAATTTCACCCCAAAACACCACTTCTAGCATTATCCAAGAACGATTCTTGCTCCACATCCTCCAACACCCCTTAAACATCTCCATTAGTCAATCAAAATCCCTTTCTCACAATAAACAACTTCGTCGTTCAACAATTTACTAATATTCCATAACAATCCACTTATAACTACAAAATCAAAGGGGAAAGCGAGAGTTTGTGAATACTTACATGTTTCTTTGATTGACTAACACCAAATGCCCAAAAATCCACCCTTAACATTGCAAAGTGGAAATTCTACTTAAGGTTAAATACCCTCCTTTGGGAAAAAAAAAAAGAATTTCCATTGTATAAGATAGAGAACTTACCAAGATTTCTTATTGCTTTGCATTTTCTTTAATCTCTTGCGGTTTCTAGCACCTTTGAATCAAGAATCTGAATTTTGATCTGGAGTTTCCATAGAAGCTTAAGAGTTCTTTGATAATAGAGTTGACAGTAAGGAGAAAAGAAAGTAGTTAGGGGTAAGGTTTTCTTTAAATCTTAATGTAGTTTCTAACTTTTTGTTAGATTAAAATACCTTTATAGATTTCAATAAATTACTTACCAAACTAGCCCTTTAATGCCATAAATATTTTTCTTATTTCTCCCATTTTAATTTTAAAATTTTGGAATTTACTGATATAAGACACCAAACATCTCTTACGGACTTCAAAATTATAGATATTACTATGAATATAAATAAATACATTTTTTGTTGATTTTTTTTTGAAAAAAAAAAAAAAATAAAGCCCACACGATGTGTTTTCATTTTTGTAGCATGGGTTCTAAAGTCCCATAACTTGATGCATTAAGAGAAGTGCAATTAAGAACAAGTCAAATTATTTAAAAATAAAAATAAAACGTGGCAAATATTATTATAATTCTATGCGTCTCTTTTCTAGTGGTTACGCAGTGTGATAGTGTAAAAACTAGGTTGAGGAAAGGTCTTGTGCATGAGTAATGTCCGAAACATAAAAGTGTAGAGAGATTGTTTTGTAAAATGAGAATAATAAATAAATAAATTAGCAGCACCTAAACCACCGAAAGATATGCTTGGAATTTTTATATTATAGATATAATTAATTAAAAGTCATGTTGACAATTCTATAAAACTATCTAAATTAAGAGACATTCTAAATTTTTAAAATACCACGTTTACACCTCTTTGTATGTGTTAGTGACGAGATTTTTTTACTCCAACAAAGTATCAAATCAATCTTATTTATTAATTTATGTAATGTAATTGTAATTATATTTTGAAGTTGATTTATTATTTAAACCTGTATGAACCGATGGAATATCAATTTAGTCAAGAAAATCCGTAAAATGAATAAGAATCAGTCTAAACGATAATTACAAGTATATATGCAGGTAAAAGATCAATTTTGTATTGCATTACAAGAAAAAGTTTCCGGTCACCACATCGAAGAGGTGTAAATGCATTATTTTAAAGTACTATATTTAAATTATCAAATGGAGAAATAATGTACTTCATATTGAAATCTTATTTGTAAGACTTAAATACTGCCATGATTTTCGCATACAAGAGCAAAGTTAAACACTTGCGCCAGAAAAATGGCTGCAATAATTCTTAAACTTTCATGTTTTTATTATTATTTCTTTTAATATCAATAGGAAGGAAACATTAGCTCTTCTAGAAAATGGTTAAGGGAGACTAAACGAATAAACTTTTTACAATTTCCATTGTGTTGCGTATATATACATATATATATTTTTATATATTGAAATTTAATCATCAATCTATAGAAAAGAAGCTATAATTTATATGTCAAACCTGTTTTAAGTTTTGTTATCAACAAAATAGAGGGGAAAAATATTAAATAAGAAATTACAAGTATAATAAAAAGCAACACCATATAAACTTAAGCATTCTATGATTTTAGATAAGTTTGAGAGAATATTTCATTGGCAATACTACACAAAAAAGAAAAAATTTCTAGGTGATTAAGCAATCAGCAATTCAATAATACACATTTATATTTATAATATCAATTGAAAAATATGTGAATACATCAAGTCATAAAATTTTTATTATTTAGAAGTACTTATATGATAAGAGAGAATCATTTATATTATTTTGATATTATAATTATTATTTATGGTATACAACTAATAAATAAATAGCATCTTAGGAGAGTTTATTTAGTTAAGTATACTTTTCTAAAGAAAGAAATATAATGTTATTGGTTACTTACATAAATAAAAAGTTAAAAGAAAAGAATATTTCACCTTAGAACTTAAGTTAAAAAATTAAAACGACTTTTGTAGAATAGGATTCATGACCTAGCGTTTGCAAGGGTTTACATTCAAACTATTTAATTATGTCTTATATCTTGTAAATATTAGCTTTTCAAAATGTCCATAATGGACCTACTTTCTCCTTTTTTATTAATTTAACGATGTATATTTTTTTGGGCTTGTACCGAACCCTACGTCCTTTTGTCTAAGTTGCTCTTGCGTAAACCTTCATGAATATGTCTCTGAATTTTAAACCTTTTTAAACTATACAATATAATGGGATGCAATCAAGACGGGTTTTAACATGTTTTTTAAAATCCGAACGCCTTCTCTTTCTTAAAAGGGCCATCAAAACTCGTGAAAAACCTTATAAAGTTTTTTATTATAAACTTGTCATGCGGCACGATATGAAAATATAAAACTGGAGTATAACTAATATATTGCATTAGCAATAAAATGCTACACGAAAATAATTAATTGCATTTGATGATGATAAGTACTAAATTTATTGTAATGCTAGAATAAAACCATATATGAAAATACAGAATGCACTATAGTTTTCTTTCCTTTATGTTCTAGACCTATTGATTATGCAAAAAAAAAACTTGGATTTTCTTTCTTCACTTTTAGAGAAATGAAGGAATATTTTTTAGTTTAAAATCTCATTCCTTCGTTTATATTTTTGAATAATAAAAAAAAATTTTCAAGCCAATAATTAGTTATTTAATTTTGTCTATATCGTTTACTTATTATTTTCATCAAGTCGGGCTTTTTATTGATTTTTTTTAAATATTTCATAACCTGAGTTTAAATGCTATCAGTTTCAATTCAATTCCAAAACCCAATCCTAATAACTAAATAAAAAATTATTGTCAGTGTTTAAAACGGAAATTTCGACGGCCGCCGTTATATCCGATGAGGACTTACTTGAACTTGCAGGAAGTTTTAAATCTCGGATTAAGACCTCTCTTTATAATAATAATAATAATAATAATAATAATAATAAAATCCTTATGTGGCCAATCGGTTTAAGACTACGATGGGTCAAATTGTATGTTGCTAGAAAAACATGCATCCATGACATATGATGTACTTCAAAATTTAGAAAAACAAGATTTCTTAAAAGTAAATACAAAAATGATTTTGTAATTTAGTTAAATAAATTGATTATAAAACTTATTAGAACTCTCCATGATACATATCTTTTTTTAATTAGAAAATTTGATTATCATAAAAAAGAAAAACTGCTCCGCATTTCCAATTTTTTATACCCATTTGTCTATATCCGAGCATCTAAAAATATTATAAATTGTAATGAAGTGGAAACAAATAAATAAATAATAAATACTATTTACCTAATAATTTAGATGCAGATCATTCCATTAAGAACATGTGAGTTGCAGGTAGGGGACCAAGTGCGGTTAGGTCGAACAACGAAGAAGGGCATTTTCGTTGTTTTCGTGAAAGTGAAGGGGTGTTTGTTGGGAGAAAGTAGTTAGAAGTCCAAGATTCGTGGACGGAGATCGACATGGGATTCTCTCTCTTGCCGCAAAATCTTGGATTTGTGAATGAAAGATACATGTACGGACAAGTATAGAATCTTTCATGTTTGCCCCTCTCATGTACTCGAAATTCCATATCTGTCCTTTTAGTTATCGTCAACGGGATAGCCTGGAAAGGGCAATTTTGTTTTTGGCCGTAATTTGGGGTTGGGTGGAGGAGAGAAAGATTGAAATGGTAAACTTTTTTTCTTTTTTTTCTTTCAACTACTATTACTATCATATTATTATTATAACTTTAAAAAGAGAGAAAAATTTAAATATGATTCATTTTGTTAGAGGATTAATTTTTATATAATTAAGTTACAAAGCATTAACTAAAACAGTGGATTTTAAAGAAATTTTTTTCTCGATAGACTATATATTTTTTATCTATAAACAAATGAAAAAAAGGTAAAATTTCGTTCAATCATGTTAGCATTGTTTTATTTTGCCACCAATTTATTATAACATATATCTAGCTATCCTCCAATGAAACTTGCTAATTGAAGGGGATATGGATCCTTTTCGTTTATTTATTTTTTTAAATTTTTATGAATTTACAATTGAGATTATTTAAAATTTTTAAATATTATATGATATCATCATATTCTTTATAATTTTAATCGTTAGTTATATATAATAATATTTTAAGAGAATAAATTAAAATAAATAAATAAAAATTATCAATTTCCAATCAAAGATTTTATAGAATTTTAGGACAAGGATAGTTTAATTTAGGTCAAATATCTACATTGTCCATAGACTTCTTACGGTATAATTAAGCTAACATACTTTATAGAACTTAGCTTCACGATACAATGTCGCATCAATAGACATGACCAATGAGTAAAGGGGAAAAGCACAAGTAAAACCATGAAATCTTGTCCAATATACATTTAAAACTGTATGCAATTGATCTTTTTGTATCTTTTATACTCATTCAAATAATTTCATAAACTTTTTTTATTGTAACAAATTACAAGTTTTACCCATAACTTTTCTAATTAAACTTCAACCGAGTTTTGACTTCAACCGGGAAAGCTCTGACCAAGATTTTAGTCTCGTACTTTACAGAAACCAAACTCATATTTGATCGTTTTGTAACACTAATATAAAATTCACGACTTTTAAGCAACGTTGATTATTGAGTATGCAAAATATGAACAAGTGCATTGAATGTAAACAATTCTTTCTTCTGTTGAATAAAGGCGTTACATTAGTGATGAATAGAAGCAAAAAAACTTGGAAAAGTCATTCTCCATTGAATAGCTCCATTGAATAGTACCCCAAAGGAATATGCAGAAAGCATATATAAATCTTGGTACAAAAGATTATATAATTCCTTAAAGGAAATTACTCAAAATCCATTTTATCTCACAAATATAGTATAAAAAGTAGATACGACCTATGTAAATGAGTTTTAGCTTATAGGCTAACCTATTTAATTTATTTGAAAATGGGTCAAGATCAAGTTTTTTAACTCATTTAAAAAATAGATTGAATAACATAACTTGTTTACTTACTGGCAAAAGTAGGTTGATTTAGGTTGGCACATTTAATCCACTTACACCTTTAGTCCATAAGATGACTTATTTAACCCGTTTAAAAAATGAGTTTGTATCGAGTTTTTTAGGCCATTGCATTTTCTTCCCAAAAGTGGTGAAATATTTTGATGTTGTGATAAACTATTGAAGTAATTATTTGTAAGCAACCAAAAGAGTAAGTAAATTTTGATTTTCACTAGATGTTACTCACGTGAACACCTACACTAGATATAGTTGGATTTTTACCTTTTTCCATATTCATTCTATAGAAAAAAGTGTGTAAAGAGATGTAACCAACTAGAATTCATTAGAATTACAAGGTTGAGTATGCACGGTTCGAGCACTTTTAAGATAGGTAACTTTTTAAAAAACATATGGCACCAAGACAGAGCATGTCACGCCAAAGCAATTCCTATTGCTTTTTTACTTATAATATATGTAAAAACAATTAGTCAAATTGACTGGTATGAATTGGACTAAACTCATTTTCTTAGTCAATGATTGACGAAATATAATAAATTAAAAGTATTTGAGCTTCATATCTTAAATTAAATGATGAAATGGTTGGACTAGATCAATGATATAGTATTTTATGAGATTAGTTAGTTGAGATCCGATAGCATGTGCACTTTAATTATTACAAAATAGTACCAAAACAGTTCACTTGTTGGACCAAGAGGAGCTATGTGCTATGAAAGACAAAGTGCCACATTAAGGGGACACCTCTTGAACTTGTAGGATACCTCTAGAGGCCTCTTTACTTGTTATGTCCTAGACCTATTTGATAAAACTAATAAGGATATTGGTTCTATAAGTGGCGAAGAATGTGATATTTATCAAATATAAGGTGGTGGAACTTTAATCATCGATACTTATTTTTTTGTAATAGCCGAAAATTCATTAGAATTCCAAGATTAAACGTGCTCATTAGAGGCATACTGAGGATGATTGATTTTTTGGGAAGCAATTAACACTAAGAATAAAACCATAAGGTATATCACATCAAAGCAAATAATATCTCGATAAGTGAAGTTTCGATCTAATTGTTTCATAAGGTATAAGGACCATAATTTTAACATAAATATATGCATTTTCTATAGGTTATGTTAAATGATCTAATTTAGAGTCCTTAAATACCATATTAACATTATCCTTAAAATCTTTTATAAAAGTTTTCTAACATTTTTTTAAAGTTTTCATAGGTCCAATGATGACATTTTTACCAATAAAAAATTAACCAAAAGAAAAAAAAAAAAGAAAAGAAAAGAAAACACCTACTTTATAAGGAACCCATAAATTTTAGGGAACATAGTACATTCCTCATGTAATACCTTTTAAATATAAGGTGACAAAATTGTAATCATTGAGATACATTTTGATATTATAGCTTGGAGAACATCAGAACTTTAAAGTTAATTGTGTTCAAGCTAGATCAATCCTAAGATTGATAACCCCTTGGAAGTTGTTATACTAAAGGATAAAACCATACGACATACCATACTAAAGCGAACAATACTTTAATGAGGAGTTTTAATGCGTCGTTACAGGTGGTATCAGATTATTCTACTAGCTAAAAGGGTAGAGTCCCTACTTACTTATTGTCTTAAATCTATGTAATGAAACTAACAAAGATGTTGGTTTTATAAAAGGTTTGGATTTTAATACCTTTTAAATATAAGTAACAAAATTCTAATCATCGAGGTGCCGTTCGGTCTAATAGTTTAAAGAACGTCAAAACTTCTAAGTTAAACATGTTTAGGCTAAGTTAATCATAGGGTAGGTAATCTCCTAAGAAGCTACCATATAAAGAGACAAAACCATGTAGCATACTACGCTAAAATGGACAATATCTTGATGGAGGAATTCTAGTCAGGTTGTTATAGCTCAAGAAAGTCATAAAAAGTGCACTCGATATAGAGCATTATGTTGAGGTACCTACATTATTCATGGTCATAATTTCTTTGTTAAACCTATTATCCATCTTCTTTTATATATGACTCCCCATGCAACCCATTGTAGTAATAACAGATAACTATTCATATTTACTTTTACCCATCCTTCTAGTAGTTTCCTTCTCATTGTAATCAAAATCAAGTCTTTCACTTTTTATTTTTATTATTCAATGCCCATAATTCAACTGCATTCAGTCTTGCAAATTGCATCAATATCTATGTAAGTAAAGCTTTTATCAAACGTAATTAAGTTGTTATTTTACAAGATACTTAATATAGTGAAGGTAAACAGACATGCCTAACGCAACTTGTCTTAGTAGTGAGAAATCCTTGTCAATTTTCAGTTATAAGGCTATTTGCTTAACTTGAATCGAACTAAACCACATAAAACTACAAAATACCGTTTTTAATGTTTCGGTTCAATTTGAAAAAGGTCCAAACAGTTCATGGTTTGGTTTAAAAGGCTGAGTGGAACCAAACCAGTTAAATCGAAATCAAACTATTTCCATTAAAAAATAGAATGTGCACTTTTTTTAAATTTTAAATCCTATCAACATTTTAGATTAATCCTATTTGCTTGTTTCTTTTTTCCATTACTAATTTTATTATTAACCTTTGCAATATACTTATTTTTCTTTACCATTGTCTCTCATATCTAACTGATTGACATGTCTTCACTTCATTTAAAATGTAATATTATTGTGAAATAACATTATATGACTTTTATTTTTATATAGTATACCTTAATTTAGACATTAATATTGATTGAAACTTTCGATAACTATTAATAATATTAAAAATAAAATGGTGCTTTTAACAAGCATTTCGAGCCAAACCGAACTGAACCAAACCAAACTAAACTGCAATTAAAATTGTTCAGTTAAAAACCTTAAACTATTAAAACGGTTCAATTCATTATATGTTTAAATTGAATCATTTTAAATATGGTTTGGTTTACTTAAACGCCTAAACTAAACCATAAACCAAACTAAATTGAATCGTAAACACCCGTATTAAGTAGAATGGCTTTTTAGTCATGCTTGCTCAATTGTCAAATGGTAGTCATTTGCTTTTAGTAGTCTTTGTATCATTTCTTTGATTTTCCCTTTCCTTGTCCCATCTTATAGCCAAAAAGGATCTCAACTATGCATTTCTTAGTTTACTATATCTATGCTCCTAAATCTATTGTTCCACCTTTATTGGGCTTTTCCATTGTGAAGATGCTCTTACCCACTTCGATAGATTATTCTTCTTGATTTTCTTCATGTAATTTGCCTTTGAGGAGATTTTTCTATTGTAGCTTCTTATGATGCATTTCTTACGTAGTCTCAATTAAGGAAGCTTAATTTCTTTTCTTTAAATAATATTATGTTGGATTTTGTGTAAGGTAGAAGTGTAGCTTTAAGTTTATATTTTTTTAATAAATTCTATGATTTTACTTGAAAATCCAATCATAAGGATCTACGGAAAAGCATGATTTTTCACAAGAACATAGTTGTTAACATATTATCATAACCATATATAAGTAATTGCTTATGTAAATTTACAAGTTAGATTGTGATTACTTATTTGAGATTATAGCAATATGTGATTTTAATCATCTAGTAAGTAGGAATTGAATTAGTCTACCATCACCAAACCCACCATCACCACCAATAATACACATGCACAAAATTAAACCCAACTCATTTAAGTTGAATTCATCTAATATTAGCAAGATTAAGATTAGAACTCTAAAAATAGAAAATCTCTAACATTGCCTTAGATCTTTTGTTGGTAAAGTTCTTTGGCATCTTAGAGCACTATGGACCTAATCCGAGAGGTTTAGGTCATCAAGAAGGAGTTAAACAAGATAAATAGGGGGAGAGTCACTATGTCAGGGATTGTTTAGTGGAGCCACTCTAATACTCAAGTTAGTAAGAGGAAGAAAGAGTTTGAGCTCAATAAAGAGTGCGTATGTGTCAGGTTCTTTTTGTTTGTGGGCTTAAATAATAAGCTTACTTTTTAAGTATTTAAAGGAGGTTATTTATAGAATACGCCTCCATTTATGAGGCCTTAGGATTTGGAGGAGTTGCTATGATTTCCTAACATTGATGAATGAAATGATTATTTTTAGACCTTACAAATGTCTCATCGTTCCTACTATTGTACAACATTGTACGATTAAGCCATAGAAATTGGTATAGGATGAGCCACTAGTTCTCACATCCCATTAAATGTGATGTAAGTGATGTGTGGATACATACAGAGTGGCTCACCGTGGAGTCATGTCTTAGAAACTATGTGCTTACTTAGGGCTTGTTAACAGATTGGCTTGATAGTCAGGGTAACCTATGTTTTGTTGGTCTTGAGCTAAGACAAGTGGTGAAGCCAATCAATTAGGAAAAGGGTCGGCTGGGATGCTAATGTAGTAGCAACTTCGGGATTGGTTGGGGTCCTAGTTGTCCTAGCCTAGTTGTCAATTGGCCGTTAGGTGGTAGCCACTTGATTATGTGGGCTAGATCTATACATAGGCCTTGTTTGCCAAAGAGGTGGCCTTAGGTTAATTTGGTCTTAGACCTTGGGCTATTGAAACGTACCTAATAGCTAGTATCAACATGTAGAATTTTGCAAGATCTTCAAATCATGTCTATTGGTGAATTATTTTCATAACTCAACCCTAGTATTAGTTGCATGACCTTGACTATCAACTCTTATCTAAGGTGAATTAATGGATTGTACACACAAATGGCACACATGGATGGCATGCACATTCTCTTAATTTTAACCATCCATCAATCCTACTCATCGTTACCATGCTCGATCATATGCAGCTACATGCATGTGTTCTAATTTAATTAAACTGGGTTTTGATGAAAAACTTCCTCTTTGTCTCGCAAGGGCCTTTTTGCCTACACTATGGATGTGAGCTTTTCCTAGTCTTGTTTAATTTTCTATTTAATTAATTCAATCTCATTAATTAATTTCTCGGATACTAGGATCAGCTTAATCTTTTGATTAATTTTTCTTCAAAAATCACAATCATTTAATTTATTCAGAGCAGCATAATCAAATAATCAATTATGTCCGTCAATCACAATCATTCGATTCTAAATGTTCTGATTCAAATTCCCATTTACTCCGAATTCATGATTCATTCCCAAATGTCTTCTATGTCCCCTTTACAACGGCAATGCCATGATTAGATGCAAACTTTCAGAATGCCTAACCATAGTCGCCAAGCAACCTAAAAATTTAAAAACGATCTCCACGATCTAGATCAATCCTAAATTTACGCATACGATCATATTATTTGGCTTGATTACTTTGGTAAATTTACAAATAATTTCATCATTAATAATTCAATCCTTTTACTTAGTTTAGGTAAATAACGTAGACAGGTAAGTAATCTCTCAAAAAAAAGGAGAAAAGCTTCGTTGGTACTAACTTGATTTTTTGCATGTGTATCTTTGTTAAGTATAATAAGAATTTAATATCGTATTTGCGCATCATCAATTCATTCTCCGTTGAACTGGTGCGCTTTGGATGTGAAATCATAATATATATGATGTGTGGACTGCATACTTTGATGCTACTAAAACAGAAAAACTCTATAATATGTAATCCAACCAGTTATTAGATACGACTTGAAACACTTATAAACAGTAGTAAAAAGTCAAGACGAGATTCTTTCGTCTCACATTTTGAGAAAAAAAGATTATATTAATATAATACATAAATTGACGAATAATGTACTAATATTAATAAAAATTTAATACATAATAACAAAAAAACATATTTTTTAAAAAGTATATTTTTTTTTCCACATATTAAATTCTTATCGAGCCATGTCCAATAATCCACTAACTTGATTTTTTGCATGTGTATCTTTTGTAAACCCAATATTCCTCGGTTATTGAGCATGCCCTTGGATTTAACACGTGCTAAATTCTCGCGCCTAAATCACTTGAAGTACTAACTAGATTATCGACCATTCTAAGGTTTCGTAGCATTACCAAACTCTTACAAACAATCGACTAAACTGAAATACCGGTATTATGTGTTAATCTCAAAGGAATTGTTACAGATTAATGCCCGCATTAGTTCTTAATATATAACAAATATGCTTTTAATGATTATAGCCTTGTTGAAACCTTTTCTAGTGTATTGATACTGCATGCGTGCACCGTCATATGATTCGATAAGCTTTATATGATTTAGCTAATGGTTGACTGTTTTCCTAGACCGTTTATCTAAAGTTTTCGTTGTTTTCTCTATTGTCTTCGGATTACCGTTACTCCCTTTTTTCGCCATTAAAATAGTGTGATCATCAAGCATTCAATGAGAATTGCGAAATGGCAAAAATTGGGATTCCTGCTTTTTGATGAGATTTTAGTCGTGGGAAAAGGGAAAAAAAAAAAACTAAAAAATAAAAATAAAAAAATACAATACCTAGAAAAATTATCTTAAAAATACAGTATTTAAAGACAATTTCAATTTACATTGAAATCGCCTCCTTTACCCCTTCTTCCCCATTCTACATGTCCAATTTTTTCAATATTCCCTCTCTCTCTTCAACTATCCGAGAAAACCCTCCACCAAAATCAGTTATCTAGGTCTTTTTTTGACAAATCAATCATAGAATTGGAGTAGTTGCATCGTGTAGGCATGTATTTTGGGAAGTTTTTTAAAAACAGGGAGACAATCGGTGCATTATCATTACTTTCTCTCTCTAGACATAAAAATAGGAAAACGTATGATTTTTACTTGTTTTGATTCGTTTTAAGCGTATGTTTTTGAAAAATGGTGTTATGACTTGATGCATGATGTTACATTATTGGATACTGATAAATTATGGGATAAGTGTGTACGTTTGTATGCGATATGTTGTTTTAAATTTTACTACAAAAATATGATTTTTACCCGTTTTGATTTGTTTTAAGTATATGTTTTTTGAAGAAATAGTGTTATGACTTAACACATGATGATACATTATCGTATACTGGTAATTTTACAGTTGTTTTGATTCGTATTAAGTATGTAATATGTTATTTAAATATATATATATATTAATTATTGTAAATTATAATTCATATATAATGATGTTACTAAGAAATTAGTTGTAAATTATATCCATTAGCTTCCATAATAGTAGCTATGAAAAAAAAATTAGTAGTACAACAAATAATATAAATATTATTATTTACTAATATTTTATGTAATAAGACTCATTAGTTTTCATAATATTAGTTATGAAAAGAAATTGGTGTCTCCTAGCAGAAGGTGGTAGTTGTATACGCGTATGCTGAAATTTATATAAAAGATGTGGTAAATAGGTGTATAATGGATAATATGAGGTTGGTTTGTTATGTTGGTAGAAGTATTGTGAAAAAAGAGGATAAGGTGCGGTATGATAAGCGCTCGAAAACAGTAGTCGAAGTTCCATTTGAGGCTACGTATGACCAGGTAGTTGAAATGATATGTAATCGGCTTCAGGTTGACATGACAACATACTGGATCGAGCTAATTCATAGATGCCCCCTTGTAAGCAGGACCAGGGATATGTTCTATGCCATCCCCATCATCAATGATTACAATATCCAACAATTGATAGCTTCCTTAAGAGGACATGGTGGAGTTAGTGGTTCCACGGAAATATATATTGAAATTCATGAAGTGAATCCACCACCGATAGCCCCTGTTGCAATTGAGGAAGATGTCAAACGGCACAACAATGATATTGGATTGCCAGTTGAAATCGGGGCATTGGAATCCCGAGCGATCCCACCGAAGAACGTACCAAGCACCAATCATATGTCTAATAAACCTAATGTCTTGATCACTAACGAGTCAAATAGAGATACTGATGTAAAGAATGAACTGCCATTCGCCGACATTAATAAAGAATCCGATGATATAGATTATAATTTGGACGTTGGCTCGAGTGAATGTTGGTTACAGGAAGTAGAATAAGCACAAGGGTCATATGGATGGAATGATTGGAGGTATGGGTTATCAACATCTATGGACACAGTGAGGATGTCGAAACCTATGCCTTTCTACATGTTAAGTGTAAGGGATGGATTAGTGGTTGATGACAATATAAGTGGTAGTGAATGGAGTTTTAGCGATAAATTGAAGGTAGGCATACGGTTCGAGAATAAAAAACATCTATAGATAGCTGTCAGGCTACACCATGTTATGAACGATCATGACTTCATCGTAAATGATTCCGAACCAACATTATGGTCTATTAGATGCGTTGATTGGGAAAAAGGCTGTAGGTGGAGACTTCGACCTTACAAGAAGCAACATGCAGGATGTTTGTGATAACCAGGTTCGTGGGTCTACATACGTGCCTCAATTCCACAATTAGTTAGGATCACTCGAAATTAGACTCAAACACGCTATCCTACTTTCTGATTAAGGATGTTCAAAAGTCATCAAGCGTTAAGGTAAGATACTTGCAGGTGACTATTTGCAAGCAATACAGTTATATTGCTATATTAAGAGAATTAGGGAAGCGAAGCGCAAAGCGATTGAAAAAGTTGACATTAAGTTGGAAGAATCGTATGCAATGTTCCCACATTTACTAAATGTGATCTGAGAGGCTAATCCCGGTATTATGATAGAGTAGAGATGGAGAGACAGTGATACTACTAGGCATGTGTTCTTTGATAGAATCTTTTAGGCATTCGAATAGTATATTAAGGTGTTTATACATTGTAGGCCTCTAGTTATGATCGACGGAACATTTTTGTATGGGAAGTACAAGCATAAATTGCTGATTACGATAGAAGTTGATGGTCAAAATCACATAATTCCACTTGGTTTCGCCCTAGTTGATAAAGAATGTTTCGATAGATAGAGTTGGTTGATAACGTATGTGCTCACACATGTTATGAGACATCATACCGATATATGTTTGATTTTGGATCACCATGCTAGTATCCAATTTACAATATAAGGCGAGAATGCAATATGGCTAAGGGGTTAGCCTTAGCAGTGGTGTATTCAACACATTACTAGTAACTTCAACACTCGAGTTAAGAACAAAGACTACAAAGAGATGATAAAGAAAACCATGTACCAGTTGTAATCTTGGAAGTTTCACGCATATTATGATGAAGCCAAGACTATGAGCCCCCATATTAGAGCTTACTTTAGAAGCCTACATCCTAAAATGTAGATGCTGACGTATGACGATGGAGCTCGATTTGGTCATGGGATGAATAACATTGCAAAAAGTTATAACAATGCTTTGCATGATGTTAGAAACTTTCTTGTCGCGGCACTACTTAAGAGAACTTTCTACAATTGCAATGATTACTTCAATAAACATAGGATCAAGTTAGCGGAACAAATGGGCATTGGTAAAGTGTTAATCAAATTCGTGGAGAGAAATTTTAACAAGTGGTAAAGTGGCTAGTGGTTATCGGGTCGTGATTTTTTACTATAATGAGCAGATATTCAAAGTCATAACAGCGCCCAAACTAACGGCGCATAGGCAAAAAGGAGAGAACAACGACATGGTAGCCCTTTGGACCACACAGTGTACTTGCAACAAGTGGCAAACATATAAAATTTTATACTCACACGCTATAGATGTTATTGGAAAAATAAGCATGGACTATGTTGCACACATTGGGTATTGGTACACGATGTAAAACCAGCTACGTATATACACATATACCTTCATGCCATGTATCAAGAAGTTTAGTTGGTCATACCTTGATATTCTTGCGTAGCATCCCGTTACAACATTAGACAAGATTAGGAATCTAGGCAGGCCACAGGAGAAATGATTCCAGAATGAGATGAACATCTAAGAGGGATCGTTAACTTACACTTATGGACTATGCGGTGGGGATGGACATAATAGGAAAAGATGTGCGCAACAAGAAAGAAGAAAGACAACCAACGTCGAGTGGATCTACTGGTAATTCACTTATTGAATGTAAAAAAACTCGCGATAATATTGATTGATTATATATATGGTAATGTCTTTAAGAAGTAGTTATTTTTTCTAACTTTTTGTTTTTATCATGAGTTTTCTAGTAAGCTTACAAATTTTCTTTCCTCTTTTGTACTTATAGGAGCAGATGAATCCAGGATTGGCAGATAGGTCACTACTTCACTTGTAGCTATCCTATAGATCTGAGCTAGTGTGTAGTAGTTAAGTAAGGAATAGTAAATGAAAACCATATTTGCAATTTGTTCCATTTCTTATACTGATTATAATAATATTTCCTCTTCGTTGGTTATAAGAGAACTATTTGCTTAAGTGCTATAGACGTGAGGTGATATTTAGGCATTGGGATCGCCTAGAGATCTTGATAGGTCTACGTATAATCCTATATCTGGAGCAGTCGGGTTTCATTGGTGTGCGCCGGGTTTCCTTTATACAATTGGATTGGCACTTGATTACCGCTCTGGTTGAGTGATGGAGGGAGGAGACACATACGTTTCACTTCTACCCTAGCAAGATGACGATAACGCTATAGGATATATCTTTGCTCATAAGTCTATCAGTCGATGGCGATACAATTGTTAGAGTGATGACTTCTACTGGGTAGGCCAAGATATGTCATTGCCTATTAGGAATTCGCCCACCAACAAATGCTTTAAAGGGTATTAAATTGAATTTATCGTAGTTGAAAGATAACTTTACCGATTTGCCTTTTGATGCAACGGGGAGATAGTATAGCACTTCACAAGGGTACATATTATACAGTTAATCGGAGGTATGCTATTTTTAGATAAGTATAATAATGTCGTACACCTGCTGTTCCTCTCTCTCATATCGGACTTTGCTATGACCAAATGATATGCGTGGGGCGCAACTTACTTTGCGTGGCTATACCACTAGTTGTACCTGGCTTCTAGGGCTAACACAGGAGAGATTAATAGTCAATTAGTTATTTTACAGGTATAGGCATGGGAACATTTCCTACACATCACCCCCTTGTGTCGCCGAATTACGATAACTATTGATGGTTAACCACTTATAAGTCGATGAGAAGGGGTGGGTAGACTTTGATGTGACTGAGCTGGCCATGCATGTGGTTGGACAGTTTAGAGATGCATTCGATTTCCAGCATTCGGAGCAAGTGCGTATTTACCGAAACTATTCTCCTTATTCATTTAGTAACTGTTACTTTTCATCCTCATTATTGATTGTTAATTCAGGTTGTTTGCATTCCATACGACCACAATGATGTAGTCAGATTGCTAGCTTATTGTCAATATGGAAGTAACGTATGGCTCGCCCGTATACCACTAATATACTTTTACATTGTGGAGATGCACTATCCTAATCGTGTGGCTCTATACTTTGGCAAGATGTAGGAGATCTCAACCTACCTTGATACAGGATGTGCCTTACATGATATTGACTTGAAGGGAAGGATAGATATAAATTAGGCGACCCACCATGTAGCTTAGATAGTATAATGGGAGGATTATCGAAATTGGATAGCTTAAGTTCGACCACCGCCTATAGATATATCAACTGGTTTGGGGCTTCTTGGATGTATATGATACGTACAATTGCTTTTTCATCTACACTTTTATTTTCCAATTTATAAGCAGCTCAAACTTTTACGTTCGAAATGCAGGTAGACTTCATTCATAAAGTGTCGCACATATCATATGAGGACATATTATCTTAGCAAAATCGAGTAGATGACCTCAGCCAAGGGATTATTAGGGTCCATCTACTCGACCCAGCTCCATCTAATCCAAATGTCGATGAAAACGACTCCCCATCGAACGAGCTACAGAGAGGTAGGTGTCATAGGGCATATGGTTATCGTCGAGTTAGGGGCCAAGGACGTAAACATCCTAACATGGAGATTTACGACGATGCTTCTCCTCCATACTTCTTGTCGCCAGCATCTCTTAGACCACTTGGATTTGAGTTTCGTAGGCCATTCCTTAGGGAAAGCTCTAGTGATCTTATATATACACACCCCTATCGTCGGAGAGGCTTCCACTAGTTAGTTTCATACTCCCTTGATACCATTGAGGAGGTCGATTAGAGATACTCAGTACGACATGAGTGAGGGAGTTACGTAAATGTATCCTTTTCCGATCCCCATGCATGGATCGTTTTCGAGTGCTTACAGCAAAGACAGT
Organism: Lumnitzera racemosa; assembly: GCA_024138005.1. Lineage (NCBI taxonomy): Eukaryota > Viridiplantae > Streptophyta > Magnoliopsida > Myrtales > Combretaceae > Lumnitzera > Lumnitzera racemosa. The sequence goes on along the minus strand of JAMXBC010000006.1, from coordinate 37,362,366 downwards.
GGACAGATTACACAGCTTGATGCGATTCAAATGGTTCAGCTACAAGGCAACGCAGAACCTCATGATACTTGACCATTGCCTCGATACCAACGCCAACGTCATTAGCTTTGTATATTTCACTTCTAATTTATTTTTTTTTATTTTTGAAATACTATTTAGCTATTTCAACAGTTTATTTACATTTCGTTCAAAAGTTTCATTTCTTTATAATTTAAAGTTATTTATAAGTTTCAAGATCGATTCAAAACGCATATCTGTGTAGTATTGAACTTAGATATAACCGAACATCTTACAAATAAATAACCGAATATAATTTCACTTATTGACTGAGAAAAAATAACCATCTACTAAACATCACGTTTCAAATACCTTTTCAACTAAAAACCTACATGGTCTTTACTAAATATAAAGTAATGTAGTTTTCAACTGTAATCGTATATAGGTTTAACTAAATTCAAAGTAGAGAGATAGACGAAAATATAAAATGTTGATATATTGAAATAATTTGTAAAATTTGTACTTAACTTAAAAGCGATTTCACCTACGATATTTCTGAAATTATTTTTTCAGATATAGTATTTTTATTTTTATTTTTTCCTTTTTCCTTTCAATCTTTCTCTTTCCCTTATTTTTTCTTTCTTATATGTATAATTAAAATTTTAAAAATACGTTAAGTTATGATCCTGACGTCATTCATTAATTGGAATCTCCGAAATGGGTACCTGGAAAGCTATCATATGACATGACGGTCTCCGGTCCGAATCTCATTCGTCCGTATCATCATCTTCATTCTTTTCAATTTTATACACCGTCTTTGTCCTCTCTTCGTAACTTGGAAGTACGTGAAGAGAGAGAGAGTGGTGCTTTTCTTCCGGCGTTTTCGAGAAGGGTCACTCAATAATATTGTCCCCCCTCGGTCACCAGCATCTAGCAGAATTGTGTTTTTTAAGAAAAAAAAAAAAATGAAACATCTTTCTTATTTCTCGCGTGTCTTGCTTGTGTTGTGTTGCTCCCTTTACGACAAAATTCTGTGTTTATTAAATTATAGGATGAAAAGAAAAGTTCCCAACTAATCATTCCATATTGCCGTTTGATTTGGTATTTCAACTAATTAATGCCGGACCAGGTCCGCATGGAAAAAGTAACAACTAAACATTCACTTGTTAAACCATAATAAATGTTTTGAGATGCTTATATAGTTACTGATAAATTTTATATTTTACTTTTTATTAAATAGATAATCAATCCATGAATTTTATTCACAAATAAAGTCACTCGATTATGTAAACATGATTTTACAATGGTAGATTGAACTAGTTCAAAATCATTTCTATATAAATTCATTTATTAAATTGAATCTGTTGAATTTATTTTGTTACAATTAAGATTAGTAGAATCATGCATTTACAATGCATGTACTTGAAAATATGACATGTTTAATATGATAATAAGAGATATTGAGAAATAAAAGTTGTAATATAATAACATGATAAAATTTTAGCATATAGTAGAACAATAATAGGATGAAGGAGAATTGTTAGTGGTAAAATGCAAATGAATAAAAAGGTAAGGTTGAACGCTTAAATATTATGCATTTGCTAGAGATGTTTAAAGGGGTGTGGAATCTAAAAAAGATTATATTTAATTAATATTATAAAATATAATCCCCTTTTTACCAATACCATTAACATTATAGATATAGACTATATATATATATATTAAAATTAATCATCCAGTCATTTTTTTAACCGTACAATAATAAAAGATTATCGTTTCACAATTTGGAGCACTACATGTATACAATATTTACAGTCAAATTTTAAATTAATAACAAATGGATATTTTCTAAAATATCTTAAGGATGTACTACATATTTAATGATTCCAGCTAAGTGTTAAATAAAATATTAACAATCTTTTTTACTTGTCTTTTGCTATTTTGTTTGGTCTTGTCTTATTTACTTTTGTGGAATCAAAATTACTAAAAAATTATTTTAATACAAGCTTTGCCAGAAAATTATAATTGGTATTTGGGATAGCCAATATATTATCATGATTTTTAAGTTTTGAAATTTGATTAGAAAGATTCTTTAGGAAAAATTTAAAATAGTTCTCACATTACCTATTATTGTTTATAGGATTCTACCGGTAGATTATTGAGGGAATTAAGTTTTGCGCTTGGATAAATTGCCTGTAAAAGAGCACACAATAAATAGTGTCGGAGTATTATTCGGCGTGATAACTCTGATACTTAATTCAGTATATAATGTATAGATAAAATAAGGATGCAAGAATACAATAAATAAGTTAAGTGTGCAAAAAGTATAAGTAGTTTATCGTTGGGACGTTGGTTAGTATTTATAGAGGAAGGCTATCAAAAGTTAAGAGATCAGTAACATTATTTTACTACATTCGTACGTCTTAGGTAGTAGGAACATGCTGTCTAACATGGTATGGATTTATTGGATGGTAGATATTGACCTAGTCTTCAAACTTCATCCTCTGTCTTCTAGCCACTACTTAGCCATTGTGATTGAGCAAGTCGTCTGGTGAGCTTGGGCTAAGGTTGGCTAAGAGTACAGTAGAGCAAAATACTGGTAAGTTGAGTTAGGACATAAGCTCAGTTAGATTGGTATGAGCCTAATAGATTCAAATCTAAAATATCTTATCAATACTCAATAATAAGTATATATTATATTTTTTTTTCTTCCAACCATGCTATTAATAGAAAATAATAATAAAATTAAACTCCTAAAATTAATAATAAAAGAACCTACAAGTATCGAATTTGTATTTAAAAAACAATTACATAACCATTTTATTTTGAATTTATTGTGTCTTTTTACTGGCTAGCTAATGATTAGAATATTGATAATCGTATAATATATTATTTAACAAAAAATTAATACGATTGCTTCATTAGAATAAAGCTACCTTCGATCGGGCTGAAACGATTATGACACTAGTATCATTTATATTAATATTTATATAATATTAAAGCCGGAGAGAATTTGGTGCTTCATATCTATTTAATAATATCTCTATTCATATTCTCATAGTTTTTCATAGTATTCCATTAAGTATGGGACTTCGTTTACTATCCACGAAAAGAAAATAATAATACACACTTATTATTTACCCATTACCTTCATATACCAATGCAACGATCACCTCTTATTGCGTTTATTCATATTGAATTTTTAAAACAAACACCGCAAATACATAATCCCACTAGTAATTTTTTTTTTTGTTACATGCATCATAACTGCATGATCTTATTAGAGTAGGTAGACGTTGGTAAATTGATATAGATCGGTGGTAGTTTCTTTACAATCGCACAGAGACAAACAGTTTTTATTTGAAAGAAAATCATAAAGAAATTACTTGTATTTAAAAAAAAAAGGATCATTAAAAGTTACATTATTAATGCAGAGTATTCTAAAATTTTCTTTTAGCACACAGGGGGTAATTGGAGCCTGTCTATTGGATGGGCCTCTGAAGCCCATGATTCAGCCCATCTCACGTTATAAGTGAAAGCTGACTATACACATAGAGTGCACCTCGGACTAATCTGCAAAACTTAAAATCTCATCTACTTCTACATGCAAATTGCAATCACTGAACATAAACTAATTTTCTCTTCTTCAGAAAGGGTGCTATTAGACTAAGTTGCCATAAAATAATTTAAAAGTACATTCAATTTTTAATTACATTAATATGAAGTTACCAGTTATTTATATTTGATGTGTAAATATTAATAAAATATTAATATATATGGTAGGTATAAATTATAAATAGAAATTGATTTAAAAATTATCTATTTTATTACTATTCACATCAATATTTAATTGATATTTACATATCATGTATATGGCATATAATACTTAATAAATATTTTTTTCTAGTTAAATTACATATTTTTGCATTACTCTTAGATGCAACTTTCCTTAATATAAGATATATTGGCACGGGGATAAAAAATCGAATCATAGATAGGTTTCATCATTTCTATAAGCGAGGAATAAACATTGTAAATTACATATGTTTATGTATGCGATTATATCCACCAGCTTTTTCTATTTCAAGTCGCCATTCGCTTTGTTTACATGGTCATGGTCCTTAAAAATAACAACTCAATATTGTTCGACAGTACATCCTCCATGAGTGCGAAGGGGATGACTCTAAACGGGCAAATTTTCTTCATTCTTATTCTATAGTTTGGAAAAAGTACAAAGTAGTGAAAACAAGAAAGTGAAGAAAGAAAAGGTATTATCCGGAATGGAAGTGGCTGGAATTTAATAATTCTTTCTTAAGGGAAAATATAACATGGTTTTTTAGTAAAACAGCAAATATAGCCGACTAAATGTTAAGGCTGCTTGCGTCTTGCCGAAATACTTGTGAAATTTATCGCATTTTCCATGGGATAGCTGTGAGTTTTGTAGGCCTCAAGGTAAGGTGCTTAGCTCCATAATCTTTAGCTAATATTTTTCACTCTCTCAAAGTGACTTTTGCTAGAAAAGGACAAATGTCAACTAAGTAACATTTATAACTCTCAGAAATGGGAAAGAAAATTGCAATCAATACATTTGGTATATCTGTATTATTTAGAATAAAAGGAATAGTTAACACCCTTATAATGATAATCCAGCACATGAATGTTAATTTTCAATATATAGATTTGATTCTATTTTCCTTCTCTTATTAATTATAATAGGAGTTTGAGAACAAGAAAAAAAGGTGAGAAAGGATTTTTGATGTAATATATAGAATTATGGATTAACCCCTACCCTTAAAAGAAAAATGTTAATTATGGTTAACCATGTATGAAATCATAATTTAAAATTCGAATGTTTTAATGTGATTTCAAAATTCAGAAAGAAAACATTTCTTCCTATAATGAAAAAACTAAATAACAAATTTTTATTATACGATTATTTTATACCATAACCACTCTTTCTTATACCGTAAATGTGTCTACACACATAAATATATATATATATATATATATATTAAAGAGGATGATACCTATTGTTTCTTCACTCTCTTAAAAAAGTATTTTACGTAAAATTTAAAAAGTTAACTGCTATTTCTTTAATTATTTACAGTTTAATTCCCCAACTCCCTCAATTTTTAAAATACATAAACTATAGTGAACTTTTTTAATATTTTCAAAATAATTTATATCCAAGTCATGTATAATTATTTTATGACTTAGCTTTATAAATTATATTAGATTATCTATTTTGTACATGCCTTGACGATACATTTTCTATTAATATAATTTTAAAGAGAATAAGACCCTTTGGTATCACACTTCTCAAAGAATTATTATACATGGAATATGAAAAATCAATGTTGGCATAATTTAACTACATATTTTAGTAACTTCCTTTCTTAACTACAAAAACTTGACGGAAAACACTCATAATTAGGAAAAGGAATTAAACATTATGAAATTTTTTTTACAAAAATACGGCTCTTGTAAAAACATTTTTAGAAATATAGCACCTCAAAAACTAAATTTAGAGCTGCTAAGCTTTTGAGGTGCTATGAAAGAATCAGCTTTTTAAAAGCCCAATTTATACTAAAATAGACTTTTGAAAAGCTGATTTTTTCAAATTTAATGTAAGCCCTTAAAATCGCATTTAAGGCAACTGAACCTAGATTTAGGGTATTTAAGGAAAATTATCCGATTAAGCCTAAATTTCATGATTAAGATAGAAAAGTTAATCAAAGTGACTTAGTTAAGTTAGATTCCAAAAATAATAATTCAAAATTCTAATTTTACTTTTAGAAATGTAATTATTTAATATAAAGTAAAAATGATCAAAATCCTTAAAATTAAGCTTCAAATATGATAGAGACTTAAAGATAAGTTAATTAAGTTATAAAATGAAATAATATATAATATACTATATTAATATATACTTATTTTTATGAGTATACGTTATATATATAATAATTATATTCATAAATTAACCAGGAATTACATAATTATATGTAATATGAGATAAACTTATAAAAGTAAGTAAGAAAATGTATCTTAAAAATAAAAGATATACTAGAAACATGAATATATGCGTGTAATTACTCATTACGCATAATATATATATATATAGAATACATATACGTATATTAGTAAATATGCAAAATATTAACACAAGACATATATTATAAATAAAATCACCAAAAACCAACTAAAATTTATCCAAATTGTAAAAAAAAACTAGAAAAATGGGGAAATTAGCCATGGCATTTCCTCAAAAGCCTAATTAGTTGCATCAAAAGAGAAATGATCCAATTAAGCCACCTCCTACTTATACTTTATAAAATGACTAATTAAGAAAAAAAATACTCTGCTCCTACGAAAAAATCAACCAACCTAGATTTGCATAAATAGGACTCAAGGACATCCATTTACACATTTTAGAAGCCTAGGATGTTCAAAGAAAAAAAAATTAATAGAAAATAGAAAAAAATTAGAAAAAATAGGAAACCCATTGAGTTGCAATCAATCCTAACCCAATTGAGTGTTTGCTATGAAACCCCTCCACCACCACAAAACACCACTAACACATAAGCTGTCCAACAACACCCCCTCCACTGTTGGTTACTGGAGCACCAACGAATAGATTAGTCAAACTTCAGCTCTGTTTTCCACTAAATTTTAAAAATTATCAAATTCATCGAGAAAATTATGAAAAAAATTATATTTAAGTTATTTTAGATATGATTTAGTGTGATATTTTATTTTTTGTAAAATTTATAATATTTTATGTATTTACTTAAGAAAGTTACTATTCATCTAAATTTTGACTTTCAAAATAAATATATCAAATAGCTTCTAGCTTAAAATTTTTATATAGAATACACATGATGTATATATGATTGCTATGCAGCCATATTTTTAATTTAAGTTTTTTTAGTATTTAATGTAATTTTTAGCCCTAAAAATAACTAAAATTAGGGTGAAAATGTGAAATAAATAGATTTTTATGAAATTAATTAATGAAAATGATATATACTGACTTCCGATAATTTATAATCATGTTAAGATATATTGAAATTATTTTTTATAAAAATAATAATATTTGGTTAATTAAATGCAATTTAGGGGTAAAATTATAATTTCGAGTATATAAGCTCTAAATCAATAGCATGAGACCAAGTGATGAATGAAATCCTTATATTTTAAGGAGTTTATAGAAATTTTCAGAGAATTATTTGGTGATTCAAGCTATTTATTTTAAATTTACTTAATAAAATAGCTTAAATTACAAATTGGGGCTTGTTTTTAGTAATAATAGATTAAAATGTAATAAATATTAAAGTAAAAGCTATAGAGACACATGCTAGTCAAATTTAGTAAAAAAATAATTTTTTAAAATATATTTAATGATATTTTTACGATCAAGGTGCGATATATATATATATATATTAAGGTTAGATAATACTTATATTATTGAGTTATATTAGTAAATTATATAAAATATAGTTTAAGTATAAAAAATGAGTATAATACGATAATACTTATTATAGGCAAGTATAAGAATATTAAAAACTCAAATTACCTTTTAAAAGTCATCTTTTGAAATAAAACTTGTAATACTTATCGTTGGGTATAAATAAACTCAATGATACTACTTTTACTAAAATCGGATAATCTTAGGTGATATAACCTATATCTCTACAGTATTACGAGAATTTATGTACTACGATAACTTTACCTTAATTGAAACATAATTTAACTGATTAAAAATACGTTTCAATTATCGAAACGAAATATTATACGTGATAATATAACTGCATATATTATTGATATTTAATAACTTAATTTAACTTATATAATAAAACTATATTTCATTATATAAAAAAATAATAATATGCTTTAGATATATATATTTATATATACGACCGTTTAATGGAATATATTTCAATAAAATCTTAATGTTTCCGTAACTCTTTCTAAAACTAAATGGGTTTTGTGTAACTTACTTATCTAGACACTTACTGTGGAAGACTTACTTTTTCAATGCTCTATTCACCAAGAGATCATATATATATATAGAGGAGCTACACTAAATAATAGTTAGGAAATATATTTGAATTATTTTATAGAAAAATTGTCTATTATAAAAAGTACATGCCTAACAAGCCAAATAAAATATTTATGATAATATTCTAACCAAGTGATGGCATCAAACAAACATGCTAAGACTTCTGCTTCTTCTTCCCAATTTTCGGGATTATAATATTTAGACATTTATAGAACAAAACATATTATTAGTACCAATTACTATTGACTATTATAGTATAATACCATTCTAGAAATTCTATTGCATTGTCTAAATAATCATAAACATAAACATTAACAACAGATTTGACATAAACAGATATTATTGAGACCACCGCAGGCGGCAGAGTTAATGCTAATGGAGTTTTATGCAAAATATAAATATAAACCTCTAAAGGTGGCGGTAATACTAGCCGATTATGGGGTTTTGAACAAATAAATAAGTAATTAAACAAATCTCATGGAATTACACTCAAATTAATTGGAAATTCCCTATATGAGATATAACATAAGAAGAGAGATAATCAAAATTGAAATTTTATTGATTCAAAACAATTTGTACAAAATACAAGAGCGTATACAGGTCAAAGCAAATATTGAAAATATTTGAAAAGGATTTGAGGATATTGAAATATTGAGCGATAAATGTATTCTACCTCAAGTTTGAAGCAAACAATCTGCTTCAGGAAGGATGATATTTTATTGGAAGGGAATTGACCAAAGGAAGTAAGATCGGAAGTAGAAGAAGTATGTAAGAGAAGTGTGTATGTATGGAAGAGATAAGAGATAAGAGAAGAAGGGAGGATCTGTCAATGGAGAGGAGAAATGGAAGCAAGAGGATTTGAGAGAGAAATGAGAGAAAGGGTATCCAACCTTGTTTCAAATGGCAAAGGGGGCATGATTTTATAATTGGAAAATTGACTGATTATTGTAGTGAACAGTAGTATTATGGCCGATAATGTACTGTAGAAACAGTACAAAGGAGGAGACATAAACATTTTTATGTCAAGAAGTGATATTTGAGGTCATTGATGATGATATTGTGCACTATAGTACATGTGTAAAAATACTGTATACCTATTGTATTTTATAGTGTAAAATTACATTTGAAAGAAAACAAAATCACATTTATTGTTTAAGGATCACCTAAATCTATTCCATAGTAATCATCTTCATTTGAATTCCCGCTGTGATGAGATCTAGACTCTAATTCCGAACTTAAATTTGATCCTTGAGTTAATTCATTGATGATGACCAATGCTTGTTTTAGGATTTGTTTCGTTTGATCAGGAAAACTAGCACTTGCCAAAGAAGATGTTAAAAAACTCTTATTTTGGACTAATGGACTTGGACAATTAGTTGCAATGAGAGATGGAAAAGTTTTATTTGCAATCCACTTTAAGATTAAATCTTCTTCAAGTCTATTCTACATTTTAAAATTGTCCCACCATTTGACCTTATACATTCTAACTAAATTAGTTATATTTGAGGTTCGATTAGGTTTATAATCAAACCACCATCCCATAACCCATGATACTCCAATATGTATAAAATATAGCATTTTCTTTTGGAAATTTTTCTCATGTGACGTTAGATTATATTTTTTCATGAAAACATTGAAACCATTTCTGGCGTTTTCATGAACAATTTTTTGAACTGCTCCAAATTATTCCCACCAATGAACAAACCAGTTGGGAAGATTTTCAGTAGAACATTTATCAAAATATATTAACCAAGTATGTAATCTTTTTGTATTCATTTGATAGAAAACATTCTACCAAGCTTGTTTATAATCATAGTAATTATAACTGGCTCGATAACTTAGCTAAGGTAGAAAAGGTTCTATATTGAGTTTTATGGGGGTTATAGGATGAGTTCGCCATTCTTTTAAGCTAAAAACCTCTCAAATTTTAGCTGTAGAATAACTTATCATTTCTTCTTTTTCAAAATGTTTAAAAGTAATTGATCTAGTTTCAATTAAATTTTTTTCATAAAACTGAATTGGTTTACAAATATTATATGAGATATAGAAGAAATCTTTTGTAAAAATTTGTCCTGCAAATTCAAATGTGTCCTTTTCAAATACGTTTTTTTCAATAGAGAAAACATATCTGGAAATAGGTTTTAAAAGGAATTTGGACCTTTGAATTGCAGGTGCAATTGTGGTTGGTACTAAAGATGGTACCTCAGTTATTTAAATTTCTGATTTTTCCACTGAGTTTCTATTTGTTGAGAAATTCCAAGTAACATTAGGGTTTCATTTTTTGGTTGTAGTGCTATTGAAATTGCTTTTAGCAATTTTGGAGTGAGAACCATATTAACCAATTGGGAGAAATTTTTATTGGATTGTGTTTGGGTATTGGAAGATGATTGAATATTTGAAGAAATTGGTTTAGAAGTCCTAGAAGAAGGTTCCTCTTTTATTGTTAGTGGACTATTAGACTTACAAATATCAATCCATGATTTGATATTGGTCAATCCCTTGCTAAAGAATGAAGAAGAAGCTTCTTCTTTTTTTTTTTCCTTTTCCTTTTCCTTTATCCTTTTCTTTCTTACGAGCATCTCCCTGCAAGAATTCACCATTAAGGAAATCGGGGAGAGAATTGAAAAATCTATTAATATGCTCTATTTCAAAATTAAACACAAAAAGAATTGATTGTCACCTGGCAAAAATTTGTTTAGATGTAATATTCTAAACATCTTTTATTAAAACATTTTTGGTAGCTTTGCAATTAATACGCAAAACAAATTTTTGATTTACAAATCTCCTTAAAATTTAGAAACTATTAAAAGAATTGCTAAGATTTCTTTCTTTATTGTAGAATAATTTCGTTGACTATCATTCCAATTTTTTTACACATATTGAACAACGTATTCTTTATTATCTTATTTCTGTTTTAGTTTTCTTCCGAATCCTAAATCAGAAGTATCCGTTTCTACTGCTTTTGGCAGAAGAGGATCAATTATGTGTAAATATGGAATTTCATTAATTTTTTGTTTGATTATTTTCACAACATTTGTATGTTCACTTGACCATTAGGGTGGATTCTTTTTTATTCTTTGGTATAAAGGTTTGCAAATAATATTAAGATTGGGAATAAAATCTGCAACATAATTTAAACTTCCTAAAAATCTTTGAAGTTGAATTTTCTCCTTAATTTCATCAGGCAGTAGCAAATTCAATCGATCTTTGGATAGGAATTATTGTGTCATTATAAATATTGATGCCTAAAAACCTAATCTTAGTTTGAAAAAGACTAATCTTGGATGGAAATTTTTACTATATTAATGAAAATTTTTATATGCTTGAAATGTTAGTCTATATTAGATGAAAAGATTAAAACATCATCGATATATATTATTATTAAAATTGATAAAATCATTAAAGATTTCATTCATTATTTTTTGGAATTTAGAAGGGGTATTTTTCAATCTAAATGGCATTGCATTCTATTCGTATTGACCAAAAGGAATTGTGAAGGTAGTTTTGTATATGTCACTATCCTTAATCTGAATTTGCTAGAATCCAAACTTCATATCAAAATTTCAAAATATTTTAGCATAATGCAATCTACTGAGTAAATGTCTTTTTTTAGGTATTGGATATCTAATCCATTTTAGAGTAGCATTCAAAGGCTTGTAATTAATTACTAACCTTGGAACACCTCTTTCTATTTCTGCATTTTTATTCACATAAAAAGCAAAACAACTCCATAAAGATTTACTTTTTCTAATCAATTTTTTATTGAGTAGATCGTTTATTTCATTTCTGCGATGATTTAGAACTTCATTATTTATTTGTGAAGGTCTTGCCTTGGTTGAAATATTTTTCTCATTGAAATCATTTTCGTATGGTAAGTTCACAATGTATGACTTATGATTCCAAAATGCATTTAGAAGTGTTGAAAAAATTGAGATTTTTATTTTTGTTTCTAAATTTTTATTTTTATTTTCAGATTTTTATTATTGAGTTAAGTTTCAAATTATTTTAAATTCAAGATTATTTTTTAAATACATTAAATGGTTTTCTTTGTATCGAATCAAACAATTTAATTCAAAAATTGAATTAATTTTTAATTCGTTTATGTATTTGGTTTATGATTTTGTCATAAAATTGAATATAATTTTCCTTTTAAAATATTGTATTTCAATTCTATCTTTATTTACAGAAAATGGTTAGATTTGGTTTATGAAAGAAGTTTCTAAAATGATATTTTTATTCAAATTTTTTACTAGTATGAAAGAAGTTTTATATAAAGCATTATCTTTATTACTTTAGCATTAGACAATTTATAATTGATGCGTAATTTGCTACCAGATATAGAACTTAGAGATTAGGTAGTTTTCTCAAAATATTTTGTAGGAATCAATCCTTTTCTAATGCAATTTAAATCTGCACCAGTGTCAAATAATGCAATTATTTCCAAAACAAATTCATTATTAATCCTGATTGTAATATTAATTATCCATTTTCTTATTGTTACTTAAACAAGATGCATTAGATAATCATTATTATCAAATATTGGCAAAACATTTGAATCTTTGATATTTGAAGTTTCTCCATTGGTTATTTCAAGACTGTCTTCCTAAATTATTTTTTGTTTAAGTTCAAGAAAGCTCTATTGAAGCTTTATTTGTATTAATTTCAAGTCTTTTATTTCTTGTTTTTTAATATTAACTTCATTCTGCAAATCATTAATTGTTATTGATTTTTTCCACTTGCTTTTACCTCTTTTAAGGATCTCATTGAGATTATAAGGTAAATTTGGTGTAAGAGTTAACTTAGGTTTATTAACATTTTTTATGAAATTAAGTTTTTCATTATCATTTGATAATTGATCAATACTGCGAAGAATTTCTTCTTCTTTTTTTTGTTAGTACATTAATTTCATCATTTTCTTCAGATGATGATGTGGAATCCTTGTGATTGGCTGGAATTCTTGTGATTAGCTGGAATTCCATCATCACAATCATTTTCTGATGAAGAGGATTTATTATCACAAAAAATTTGCAAGATATTATTTATTATTTATTTACCAAGATTTAATTCATTAAGTTTACTATTAATTTTATAAAAATTTGCTGTATGACCAATTTTCTTACACTTATAATAACTTAAGTGTTTATAAGATTTTTTCTTGTATTTTTTATTTTCTGGTTTCTTCTCACTTTCAAAATTTTTAAAGAATTTTCTTTTAAAGTTTCTTCGAGATTTTTTGTGTGAACATTAAGGACATTTTGATGATCAATTAGAATATTTTTTATTCATCATTTTCTTATTAATAACAAAAGAGGGATTATATTAAGCATAGAAATCACCAAGACTTTGGTGTTTTAAGTGCTGTTAATGTTTCTAAATTTTTACTTTTATTTTTAGATTTTTATTATTGAGTTGAGTTTCAAAATTTTGTATCCATCCTTTTTTGGAATCGTTCATAATAGGTTTGGTATAACTCAACCAATTTATTAACCATCCAATGAATTAGAATAAACAATATATATATATATAAATATAATCTCTTAGTGAATAGAGCATTGAAAACATGAGTCTTCTACAGTAAGCATCTGGATAAGTAAGTTGGAATCGTAGCTTTACTGCTTTTTGAGATATTGGATTAAAGTATTTGGAAGCTTAAGAATACTTTGATTGTGGTCGTAAATTAGCTGTCTATACACATGCTATGTGTGTGGTTGATATTCTAATTGTACTAAGAGTTAAACTCGTTGGTGCACTGTTCTGCATGATTATTTCATTTTGTTTTGTTATGAACTTGTCTGGCCACCCTTAAATAGATTTAAGAGTGATTTGACTACTAACTCTACCAAACATGCACAACAATTGTTAGGGGAAAGATTAGGAGTGTCGAGATAAAAATCGACTCCCTTCAATGAGGATAGCCGAAATGATCTCTTTTTCATCCTTAGTAGAACAAAGTGATAGGCGAGGAGATCGTAGCAAAGGTAAAGGCTGTGGTTTAAAGGTAATTATGGGAGAAGAGTGTTCTCCATTGCACAAGCTTGGGTTTGGTCTGATTTTGACTTGTAGAAAAACTCCTTAACCTGAGTTAGAGCAGATGTAATTTCTCTAACCTCACAACGGACAAGATAATATCGTGCGATGTTTCAAGTGACAGATTACATTACATTTCATTATAATTAATAGCCTTATTTGTAATTTTATGGTACTCTTTTGACTTCGTCTTACTTATTAAGCTAGTTGTGCTCACATTCCCATGACTTTTTTGTAGTTGACAAGTGAAAGTCAAGATGTTTAGATATCATCACTCTTAAGTTAGTGTGCAGTTGCCTAGGAAAGTGAGGAACAAGAAATCCACTAAATCTAAGCTTTTGAATTTTCTTTTGAGTTTTGAGAAAACTAACTAGAAATTGCCTAAGATGCCCCCTAGTTTTCTATCTTGTTGTAAATGGACTTCAAGACCTATGGTTTTTGATAAACTCTTATTGTAAATTATAATTCTAAGTGTGGAACGTTTATGTAATACTGTTGTGTTATCAGACAACAAGTTATACAAAATAGGTATTTTGTAAAGCTATTGTAAACCTTACAAATTTAGCATTTTAGGTAACGAATCGGTTAAGTATTATAGGTAATTACCCTAACTCAATGGAGTTAATAAATTTAAAACTAATTAAAATTTTAAACTCGAATTTTAAAATTTTACCCAAAACCTAAATCGCATATAAAAGCCCTAAATTGTATGTACACACAAATACACGAAATCTAACTAAAATTTGACGAAAACCTTAAAATAGTAACTTTAAACTTATAAGATGAATAAATATAACTTAATAGTAATACAGTCACAATCATAATTATCGACTAAATCGCATAATTGTATATAAACCTAAAGAAAACGTGGAAATAACTCATAAACATTATAAATGTAACGGGTATCAATTAAATTAATAATTTTTCATAAAATCTCAAAATTAATTTATAAATACTAATTATATGATTTTATGTTTGGAAAAATTAAATACTTTTATTTTTATTTTCTTTTTCCTCCCCTTTTTCTTTCTTTTCCTTTCCCTTTTCCTATTTAATTGTACTTTGATTTTCCCTTATCTCTCTTTTGTCTTAACCATATAAATTGTGTCTTCTATTCATTTCAAACTGTTTGGAAATTTGAATGAAAGACACACAAAGTTCTCCATTTGTTTTGCTTCTCTTTCACAGTAAACAAACTTTGCATTTCCTCTCCATTTTTTTTTTTGAAATTTCAACAAGAAGAAAAAGAGGAAGAAGAAGACAAGATTTCTATGTACAAATATTATACAAGTACATATTTATATTTATTTTATACAGATATGTATTCTATAACATGTGTATGTATATTGAGTATTTTTTTTATTTACATGTATGTATGTATGGGACTATATATGTATTTTATACATAGTATCATTAATATATAGTATGTACATGTATGCATATATAATATATATATATATATACTATATATTTCCTTACTCAGGTATGTATGTATATGTATACATGACTATGGATATATATATATATATGTATATGTACATAGTATTTATTTTTATTATATGATGTATAAATACAAGTATACATATAAGACATATATATGTACTATGTATTTCTATATTTATGAATATAAGTATGTATTTAGTATTTTCTCAATGTATGTGTGTGTATGTATGTATATATATGTATGTAGGCATGGATATATATATATATATATGTATTATACTCAATACTTTATATTATACGGTATATAGAAGTATGTAAAAATAATAATATATATAATATGTATTTTCTTACTCATGTATTTCTGTACATATGTGTGTATTTGGCATTTATTTATTTATGTATATATATATGCGTGAATATGTATATGTATATATATATATATACTTAGTATTTTGATTATATGATATATATATGTATATGCATATAATAGGTATATGTAAACTCAATATTTTCAATTTATAAAAAAAATCTTTTGTATTCATATGTATAAAAGTGTGCTGGACGTGATGATTAGATATATATATATATATGTATATTATTATTTGTATTTCGTATTTTAGTATATATATATGTAATATAACTGTATATGTACCTATGTATAACAGTACAAATACGTGTATATTATACTCATACTTATAGTATATAATATATAATTAAGATTAAGATAATTTAATACATAAGTATATTATACGTATAAGTATACGTATATGAATAGAATCGTATATGTAGAAATACAAGTATATTTGAATAAGTATATACATAGTATATTATAATATTAACTTAATAAATAAAGTAATTTAATAATAATTAATTAGAAAAGTAATAAAGTAGAAAAAAATTTGAATTAATAAGTCTTAAACCTAAAAAAAATTAGCAAAAATGAATAATTATGTTAAAATAGACTTAAAATAAGAAAATTATAAGACATATGATTTAAATAATTATTAAATCATAATTATACTTAGAAAAGCTTAAAAATAATATTTTATAATTACTTAAGTCAAAATAACAAATTTCATAGTATTTTATGTTATAATTGAAACTGTGGATTACAACGTCCAAAACGAATCCCATTACAAGAAAGTACATCTGAAAGCGATCAAAATGGACTATAAGTTTATAAAAATTTGAACTAAATTAAAAAAGTTATACGCGATTGAAAATTTAAGATAAATTAAATGAAAAATTTAAGTGAAATTATATTTATATCATACTTAGGGTATAGTAGAAAACTAGACAAATAATGATAGATATTTAGTTAATTAAAGAATCTAGTTTTTCAAAATATTTATAAGCTTTCTTATTTTTTAGATATTCGATTATCGAGTCTTAGAATTCTCAAAGGCCGGGAAAGTGAGCATTAATCTAGATGAAGGAGTTCTTATGATCTACTATCTACTTGTCGTTTGTTATTTGAGTACTACTTATTGGTTAATACCGATTTTTTGGTTAAATGATTGATTGCTTTATGTGCTATCATCTGTGTGCTTACTTTTTTAAACTTGTAAATATAACTATTCGATTGAAATAATTAGTTATATCTATCACATGTCTATGATTCAATTGATATATTGATGGAGAGTGCTAACTTTACAAATTTTTGAGAAAGGTGTTTTTGAAAATCGTTTTTCTTCCAATCTTAAATATATTGTATATGATTTCTATGAAGGCTCATAGTGTTCGTGAATGATATTTCTATCATTAAAGCAAAGCTAGCATAGTATTTTTAATTGATTGCGAGAGAACTTACATATTTGTACCCATGGGGCCTGGATGTTTGTGGATAGTGAAATGGACTCGCTTTATGTACTTGGGGGCCTTTGATATGTTTGGTGGGCGGCTCTAGTTGGGGTCCACCTATATTGATTATTGATTTACGGACTAAGGTAATAGTTGAGTAACGTCTGTACCCCTAAGCAACCTTATGCGGTTAAGGTGAGGTGCTTCATACAAGTAAGTACGGAGGAAAAATCAACATGTAAGCGACGAAACTCTACATCTTCCATAGTTTCGGACTCCTATGGATGCATTGCTTGCATTTATCACACTTACAATAATTTCATACGTAGATAACTTGCATAAGTGCTAATAACGATTGATAACTTATTTGAAAGGTAGTAGTCAGGAACAAACTCACTAAGCCGTAGTTTACTCATTCTCCAATAGTTTTTTTTTGCAAATATCTTGTAAGTAGGGATTGGGATAAGCTTGAAAGTAAAGTATAAATTAGAGATAGGTTTGGCAATGTTAGGGTTGATTGAAAGGTGTATAGCGATATAAAAATAATTTATGTAAAGTATATTCATATTATAAGATTATGTAGTATTTCTTGTAAATTAGTAAGTTATTTTACCTTATCTTGGTATTTGGTAGAGGATACCGATTCTCTCCAGTTCTGATAGACTGTGACTTATCAGATTTCCATATTCACTTATATTTTATATCAAACTATTTAATTAAAATCGAAAAATTTAGTGTTTAATTATTTAGAGTCTTGTAATCTCTAACTTATAAGATAATTTTTATATCATGGGTGTACATATAATATGAAAATTTTAGACAATTCTACTAAGCTCCCCTTAGAGTCATGATAGCTATACCATAGGTTTGATCGTTCACAGGTATTAGAAAATGAATGCTTTAAGTTGATTAAATTATATACACCTTATGTGGACTATATCTACGATAATTAATGTGAGGTTAGCATATGGGGCATGTAGACATCCCATTTTTTCCCCCTTTTATTTTTTTTAGAATTTCTAAGATAGGGTAAAAGGTCCTAATTTAGGAGGAAAAAAAAAGAAATTTAGAAAAAATAAAAAAAATAGAAAAAAATGAAAAGTCACAAAAAATTGAAAAAAAAAAGATAATTTATGAAATATAGATAAATAATAATTTTAGATAGTATAGATTTTTTAATTTAAATCAAATTTAGAAGAAAGACATTAGGCTTGGGCTTGGGCTTAGGTTTAGATTTAAATCTAATCTAGGTAGACTTTGTCTATATGTACGATTTAATTGCACCTATAAATGAAACACAGGTCAATGACTTAACAAATAAGTACTTGAGCATTGTATTGGGTTAGACTGGAGGTCTTGAGTTCGGACCTCATTAAAGGCATAAAAATGCCTTTTGCTTTTGTTTTTTCCACACACAACGCATTGCCATATGTCCAAAGATCATTGGGCCACGTGTTTGGTCGTGACATGCGATACTTTATGATTAGCCTTGATAACACGCCTTTCCCTTCTTCTTCTCTTCTTTCCTTTTCTTTCCCTCCCTTTCTCACTAAAAAGTAAGATACAAACCACAAACATCCCCCCTCTCTCTATTAATCAAACCCATTGTATCGTAGCCAACCACACCACCTGCATAGCAACAATCACATCAATGCTAGCCACAACAACTTAATACTAATACATGAATGGAAAAATTCCCTTCATCACCAAGCAACCAACCTACCTTCACAACTAGTTCAAATCCGAAATTGAACCCTACATACGCGACCTTGTTGCGATTTGCAAAAGCCTGCAAACTACAGCGCGACACACAATAACCCTCCACATTCCAATTTCATTGCCACCTTAGCTTAACCCGATCGCCACTACCATATGTAACCTTTTGTCGCCATCTACTAAATACACAACATACACACATGCTAAACCATACACAAACCACGAACACACTGCGACCAAGTTGTCCACCACGTTTGATCCCTAACATCACCTCACTAATGGCCTACAGTGGTAGCAACAAGTCACCACTGCCGCAACTTTACCCTAGCCATCGTACCCTTGTGCCTTCACTCTTTCATATTCGACCCAATCATCCAAGCTCCCTCTCTCTCTCATTTGACCACTTTTGTACGCATACCCACTACATCCATCTGTAACCGCACTCAATTCGACCCCCACGGGCAATCTGCTACCACGACTCATTGTCCAAACACTAACCACCTCTAAAATAGCCGCTGTTGGCTACGATATTTTCCTTACACCCCCCAACCCTAATTGGAAACTCATGAAATCAACCTTCCCTGCTCATTTTGGTGGCTAAATCACTCTAGAACACAGCCTGCCGCCGTTGCTGTTGAAGAAGGTTTGAGACCCAACCCGGATCTGCCATTTGACCTACGTGTTGACCCGCTCCTACCCAGTGCCGAATTGAACTACTACCCAAGTCAAACCCACGTATTTTGGTTTAGCCTGCTTGTTTTGTTTTGTGTTTTGATTTTTTTTTTTATATTTAATTCTTATAATTATGTTGTAATTTATAACAAAAAAAGAGAGAAAAAACCAAAAAAGAAGAAATATAAAAAAAAAGAGTAAAAAGGAAAAGAAGAAAAGAAAAAAGAAAAAAAAAGAATAGTCTATTTTTATTTGTATTTTTTATTAAAGCATAATAAAAATAGATAAAATAAAATAAATAAATAATAAATATAAAAAATAATAAAAAAAACAAATAAATAGGTTAGTAAATAAACAAATCGCCTTATCACTTAGAAAAACCAATTTTCCAATAAAATAAAAAAATAAATCAACAATTTTCCAAATTAGGGCACTTTAAAATTTCCAAAAATAAAACCCTAATTAGGACTTTTAGAAATTTTCTTTAAATAAATTGAAATAGGTAAAAACGTAAATCCGATCTTTTCAAAAATTAAAATCAACCCATTCATTAAATTTTTTGTAAACGAACTACGGAAGTCTAATCCCGAATAATGGGTACGTAGGCACCCACATATATGGAGCGACTTAAAATAAGGGAATTTTTCTTTTTCCATTTTTTGTGAATAATTGATCGCTTTAATTTTAATAGAATTAAATTAAGTTGCATGTAGATAGATTTCAGGGTATATTTGAAAAGTAAAGTTAAATTCAAAAAGTTAAGAAGTGGTACCTATTTAGGATTTAATAGGATAGCCCCCGGATTTAGATCTTTGGATTTAAAAACCACTTTAAAAATTTGTTTTATCGATAAACCAGTAGCTAAGTCATAACCGATTCACTAAATTGGTTATAACTTAACTCTCTTTTCCAACTTTGATTGAGAGGTGACTCCAAACGTTTTCAAAGTTAAAAGGAATCGTTTTTTTTTTTAAACCCTAATCGAGGGTTAATATTATATGGGTAGGGTTTAATATTGATTTGTTTAAAAAAGACTAAGTTATGAAAACTAGGAAAAAATTAGGCTCGACAAGGTAAGTTATCAACAATTGGTCGGCATCATTTGTAGTCGTTTGCAGCTTCATTTAACCACGCATCGGGTTGAGTTGATCCATCGATGTCTTATTGTTGGAGTTAGCAAGGATTATTTTTATGCGGTAGCAATTAATGGTGATTATGATATTAAACAAATGTTAGCATTAAGCTAGGGGCATGGTGGGGTTAGTAGGTATGCTTAGTTGTATATTGAGGTCCATGAAGTTAATTTTGTTGTTGCTGCTATTGAGTACAATGTGCTATTGGAGAGTAATATTGAATGCCAGGTTGAAACTCAAGTATAGGTATCCTAATCCACCCTAACAACTTAAGAAGTGGATGGAGATCAAGGCCTTCTCGAACTTGATATTGTTCTTACGAGTGAAGGTAACAAGGAGACGGACATTGAAAACAATATAACATGTGAAGAAGTATCTAAGGACGAAGATGAAATGGATGTAGATGATGGTAATGGAAGAAGCAAGGATTAGCTTCAAACCTTAGATGAGCCATGTAGGTTCGGGACGAAGAATGATTGGCAAAGTGCATTCTTGACTAATGTCGATGCAGTCGGGAGTTCGAAATTATGCTATTCTATGCTTTAGTATGGACAATGGGTAAGTTCGAGTGATGACAGCATGAATGATTAGAGCTTTAGAGATGAATTCAAGGTTAGTATGTGATTTTCCAAAAAAGAGCACCTACAATATGCTATAAAAATGCGCCATGTAAGGAACTATCATGACTAAATGGTAGTAGAGTTAGAGAAGAAATTGTAGTTCATTAAATGTGTTGATAATGACAAGGGTTGTAGGTAGAGGCTTTGGGCATGCCATAAAAAGCAGGTTGATGCTTTGTGATTACTCAGTTTGTGGGTCCATACACATATGTTAACCTTACTATGAACTAAGATCATCTACAATTAGATTAGACTACCTTATCTTGATGTATTATTATAGAGATACAGGAATCTCCAAGTGTTAAGATAAAACATTTTCAAGCAACAATTTGTTAGTTGTTTAGATGCATTATACACCTTAAGAGAGTTTAAGAGGCCAAATGCAAGGCCATTGAACAAGTCTATGGGAAATGGAAGGAGTCTTATGAGGTGCTCCCCAAGATGTTGTATACCATGCAATAGGCTAATTTAAGTACAATGGTTGAGTGGAAATGGATAAAAAGTTACATTTTGGGCCACTTGTTTGTTCAATAGAGTGTTTTAGGCTTTTGGACCATGTGTAAAAGCGTTCCTCTATTGCAAGCGCTTTCATATACAATACTTGACCCCTCTCTGATACCTATACAGATGCCTTACCCTTCGAGCTCATTAGATTAGCTCTCAGATTACATAGCTAGATTATGATTAGTTGGTGTAACCTTAACCTAGTTCTCAAATGGATAAGTAGGATGAGATGTGTGCCTATAGGTACCACCAACGGAGACACCCTTAGATGGACATGCTGATATGTACATATTTGTTGTATTCGGACAAATATTGTATGTAAATGCACATATACTATGTTCAACTAGTGAAACTTTGAATACTTATTTATTTGGTTTTTCAATCATTATTTTGTTTTGTGTTTGTTGTTTGTATTTTGGTAAGGTAGAAATTTGGTTGTGTAATAAAAGTTTCATAGGCATTATGTAGTAAATTTTTGCGTAGACAAGTTTAGATATAAGGTCAAGATATATTATGTAGTAAATGTGTTAGTAGGTGTTTTAGCATATTTTTGGGTTGAATGTATTATGTAATACACTTGTATTCGGATTCATGGACAAAAAGTGAATTTGTACATGGTATTTCTACTAATATAAATGGCTTTTGAAATGTTGAACTTAACCATTTTAGTTAAATTCGACTTTTCAAAAGCTGAGCTTTTCTATAATATCAAATTCAACTTTTAAGAAGTTGATTTCACGATGAAATCGGCTTCCCCAAAGCTAATTTTCATGGCATCTGTAAGTTCGAATTTTTGAAAGTCGATGATATGTTTTTGCATATAATCAGCTTTCTAAAAGTTGAATTTAAGGATATTTAAATTTAATTTTCCAAAGCCTAAATTTATCTATTGTATTTTTTAGAATATTTTTTCAAGAGTTGTATATTTTGACTTTTTTTTTTTGCACTTTTTATTTCCTTTTCCCCTCATAGCTATTGGAAATTGTCATTCAGTTGTCAAAGAAAAATTATCAATGTTTGTAACCTTTATGAGGAAAAAAAAAACAATAGATTAGTTTATTATATGAAACATGGAGCAAATAAATATGTGATAAGTGTTATATATCTATTTTTGTTGACACCTATATGATAAGTGCATATTATACCAGTGTTATGTATCTATTTTTGTTAGTTTTATACATTTTTATTGGGCTAGAAGAATAGAAATTCATTAACTCAAAGTTGTTATAATATAATGAGAAACTATTAATCAAACCAAAAGATGGAAGTATACAGATCTAATTAACAATTATTGAGCTTGTTATTTTCTCGATTTTATAATTAGTCTTCTTTAAACTAATCAATATTAAACTTTACCCGTTTAATACTAACCCTTGACTAAGGTTAAAAAAAAAAACCGATTTTTTTTATTTTTGAAAATTTTTTGGAGCCGTTGGTCTATCAAAATCAGCAAAAGGAGTTAAATTATAACTAATTAGATGGATTGATTATAATTTAACTACTGATCTTTTTTAATAAAACAGTTTTGAAAACTAGAAAATCGAGTTTAACTTTTATAAAACCAATTTTATTGGTTAATGAGTTGAATAATTTAAACTTAAAATGGAAAAATAGGTTTTTTCGTTTTTTTACTAAAATGAGTAACTAAAAGAGGAAAAACTAAATTCTTCATTTTTACGTCATCTTAGAAGTACCTCCATGCCTACTGTTTGGAATCCTACATACCCACTATTCAGGATTCTACGTACGTAGTTCTTTTAAAAAATATTAGTAGGCTAGTTGCTTTTAATTTGAGAAAAACACTTGAGTTTATGTTTCTTAGCTTTTTATTTTATTTTGAAGATTTTCTAAAAGGGTCCTAATCGGTTTGTTTGTTTTGAAAAATAAACCTAAGTTTTGGAAAAGAGTTAGTTTATTTTTATTTATTCGGAAAACAGTTTTTCTAAGCGATAAAATGACTTTATTATTTGCTTATTCTTATTTTTTGTTTATTATATATATATTTTATTACAACGTAAAAGTAAAAATAAAACTAAACATTTCTCTTTTCTTTCTTTATTTTCTTTTTTTTTTGTTTTTAATCTTTTTTTTGTTTTTAATTACAATACAATTGGATTAAATAAATAACTAAATATATAAATAAATAACAAAAAAATAAAAAGAAATAAATACACAACTAAGATAATTAGCAAAAGAGGAGGTCGAACTTGGATGTAATTGGGCATGTAGGTCTGGGTTGGATTCATATTTTGAGTTAGACTCAAGTTGTTTGGCTTGACTACGTGCGCTGCACGTGCAAAGGTTAGGAGAGGAAGAAGGCATTCGCATGGTATTGATCCTGGTAGTTCTAGGGACCAAACTAATTGGGAAAAGCCACTTGGGGGGTTGCCCAAGCATTGCGGCCTAAGGTGGTGGTTGGTAATTCGGCAATGGTGAATGACGTATACAAATTCAGATCATAGGTGGTGATGCTACTGGGTTGATTGCTAAGTAGGCTGTGAAGGATGGTTGTTACGCCCCGAAGTCGCAAAGTCGCAACAGTCCCGCTGTGTAAACTATTCTATGATAGTAACTGGCCTCACAATGCCTACCATAGAGATAATCTACACAAGGCGTCGACGACTCCTCGCTTTGAAGTAAACAGTTTAATTAATAATTATACTACAATTATGGTAATTATCACAAAGTTCTATAAACATAGATAATTATAAATAAGTCCACAGAGCTTCCCAAGAAGTTTTACACAAACACGACAGTTCACTAGATTACATAATAACTATTAGTCTTTCCTTCCTAATTACATGGTCATTCTAGTCACATATTATATTAAGTAACTTGATCCTCACACCCCTGGCTTCAAACGGACTAACCTCTGGGTAATTGTAAGGCGGCATAGTACTTGAAGTGTTCACAAATCAGAACCTGCAAAAGGATCTATAAGGGTATGAGCAACTACAGGCCGGTAAGTTGAATTGGAGACTCATGAATGCATACAAGCACAAACAAGGTTATCAAACAATTATTTTCACGCAATGCAACAATCAAGTGTCATCGCACAACATAATCCGGTCCGTTGTGAAATCATAGAAATTTCACCCGCTCCAATCTGGGTTGAGGAGTTCCATGTTATGCAGCAGCTCATAACCAAACCCAGGCTTGTTAAATGGAGACCTCGCTCCTCCCGTGACTACCTTCGAACCATTGACTTCACCCCCGCCGCGACCTCCTCTCCTGTCACTTAGTTCGACTGAGGATGAAGAAGGGACCATTTTGCAATCCTGTGCTATCCCTTTCGAAGGGGTCGGTATTTGGTTGGAGAGTCCTATAATCCCCTAACGGGTTGCAATGCATGACATTTTCGGTTATTAGGGTCGACTAAGATTAAATGCCGGTTAGGGTGTTCAATAAGTTCATACCAATTCAATCAGTCACAAAATCATTCACAGTACAAATTCCAGCACGAATTTAGATACATCAAGCACATGCGCAAACTATTTACAATCACAATCATATACAAGCCTAAGTCTCCGAGTACTACAAAACTAGTACTCTATTACAATAAGCAATAACCCAACTTACTTGAATTTGCTCGATCGCTCGATCCTCTAGTTGCGAGCTGATTTGTTTCTGGGTATCCTATAATACAAATAGGTTCTTTTAGTAATTATATTTTATGGATTCTTATTCTAATTCATAATATAACTCATTTTTCTCATGTATACCTATAACGTATTAATGATTCGTTGTGTTCTATTTCGGGGTTCGGCTCCTAAATTAGATTCTAGTTTTAATTCCTAAGTCGTAATTAAGCTCGAATCCCAATGTGATATTAATCACATTATGCTCGGGTATTCAAATATCCTATTGGGTCGTAATTTTTGTATTCTAAACTATTTGGTACACGTTCACCCTAATTGAGGTATCGGATTTATTCCCGGTGTGTAAAAATCTTACATTTTGAGATATTTACTTAAAATTAAATGACATTTCAGATTTATTATTTTTTCTGATTTCTATTATAATATTATCTAAATAACCTTATTTTTTTAGATTTATTAATTTACATTTTCACATATTACTAATTTATTATATTACTTACCTAATTTCCTTAATTAACCATACTTAGTACCTAAAGGCTAGGATTAAGGTTCCACTGGAGAGATTAACTTCCATAAACCTCTAATTAAGATCCAAATCAGTAATTAACATCCTAATCACTTAATTAACCCTAAATCACCCAATTTTACCATCATTTTAGGGATAAAAATTAACTTAAAAATTTCAAAAATTAATTTTAAAAAAATGGCTTCATAGCATTGTTATACATCATATGAGCATCCTACAGAAAAATTTTGAACTCCAAACTACATCCCTAAGCCTATTTATTTTCCGGTTTACTAATGCTCGATTTTGAACAATTTGTTAGGGACCCTATATTTTTAGACATAATTAAACTAAATCAATATTTTTTCCTAAATCTAAATACAATAAAACCTCATAATAACAAGTTTCATAATTTTCTGGGCAAAATAAATAATTTTACAAAATTATACAAAAATCGGGTAAATAAATGACTAACCGGTTCGAAGCTTTTGGGCCGTCCAAACCCGGTCCAATGTTGTCGGCCGGTCCAGGCGGTGGGTCTAGTGTAAGGTGGTGGTGGTGGTTCGGTCCCAGGTGGTGGTGAGTGGTGGGTTTAGCTTACTTGCTTAATCTGCACGGTTTTTCTTTTTTCTTTTTTTTTTTGGATTTTCTCTCGATTTTTTGGTGTTTTGATTTTTCTCAGATCCTAATTTGACCAAAGGACTTCTGGAATTTTTTTCCCCTATTTATAGACAATTGTAGAATTTAATGTGCATTAATTTGATGGAATTTTGCCCCAATTTCATGATTTTTGGCTTTTTGTTTGTCACATTCTTATTGGTTATTTTTTTTCTTGCTGACCACGACCTGATCTTGTTGCGGCTTATCCCCTTCTGATTTTTTCTGACTTTTTTATAATTATTTTGTATTTTTCTTTAATTATTTGCTTAGTTTTAGGCTAATTTAGGTAATTACGCGTATTTTTATCTACACGTAAATACATGTGGGCTACACGTGAACATTCCTAAATATTATTTTGGTCATTCTAAAATTTTTAGTATACATATAATCTATCTCTAGTAATTTATTAGTTATTTCATCACACTTTTCGTATTTTCGATAATTAATACCTATTATGCTCAAAATTTGAAAATTTTATAGTCTCCTATTTTATTACTTATTTTCTTAAATTCAAGTTTACGGGGTCAGTTTTACTAATATTCCTCTCAATAGTTTATAATTTGGGTTTGATCAGATTCTTTAACCGATCGCCCTAAACCTTGAGTTCTAAGTTTAATCCTACGGTTACTTGGCTTGGCTTTTGGGCTTACAATGGTTAAGGTTCGGTCGATGGTGGTGTCACGAGTGAAGTATGTGTTAGCCGATTGTGAGGTTGGGGCATAGATAGTGGGTTACTCGTAGACGTGGGAGTGATGGTCATTGGGCATGTACGGTTGGGCTTCGGTCTGTGATACAAGTCATGCAAGGATGTAGGTTGATTAGCTGTTGCTACGCGTGTATGTTGAAAGAGGACCACATTGATGTTCTGGGAGGAGGACGGTGTTGTACATGTATTGAGGAAGGTGAATTGGAGCATAAGGGCTGCTGATTGGAGTGGGATGTTAGGTTCTGTGTGTTAGGTTTAGTTACAGTTGAAGGATTGGGTGTAGTGCTATTGTTGTGGTGGAGAAGATGAAGATGATGCATATGAGAGAGAGAGAGAGAGGTCGAGGATTAGTAGTGAAGTAGATGATGATTGGTTCAAGCACAGTTGTTTTCGGCGATTTTGATATGAAGTACGTAAAAGATTATCATGGAGATGGGTGAAATGGCGAGTGCGCAGTAGTTACTGGTCACTGGTGTCGTGGATTTGCTATCTGTGGGTTTAAGTGATGATGTCTAGGGTTTGTTGTGTTGTTTGGTTTTGATCTTAGAGGAAGGATGGTCATGTTGGGTTGTAGTGCTTGAAGGTGATCGGCGAGAGAGAGAGATAGAGTGAGTGAGTGAGTGAACTCGGATCCTTCTTTAAGAAAAAAAAGAAAAGAGAGAGAGTCCCCTAATAGAGAGTCCATAATACAAATTCAACTCCAAAATTTCAGCAATTAGGTTAAATCTCATTGATGAACTTTGACCTATAGTTAATTTTTTTTCAACTTTCTAAACTTATTTCAAACTTATACAATCATGAATGTGGATAAAATTTAGGTGAAATAAAAACTAGGCTATGCCTAGTTTTCAATTTCACCATTAGATTGGCGAAATTGTGTCATAAAGAAGCTTGTAATTGGTGTTGAAGTCGGTTGACCAGAAGGGAAAGTACGAAAATTCTGGGGAAAAAGAAGGAAAACAGAGGAAAGCAAGGGGAAGGGATGATGACATGGCACTGACGTAGACATTTTGTGCCTTTTGTGAGATTTGAACCCTTGATCTCCAAGCCAAACCTAAGTGCAAGTTTAAGCACTTTACCGTTAAGTCGTTGACTTATGCCTTATTTAAATTGTACATATGGATAAGTTCTGCTTGAGCTACATTTGAATCTAAGTCTAAGCCCAACACCCATCTCCTAATTATTATTATTTTTTTGACTTTCTAATTTTTCTTCTAATTTTCTTTTTTCTAAATTTTCTATTTTTTGTATTTTTTTTTCTAGAACTTTTATTTTTTTAGTAGTTTTTCTATATTTTTTTATTTTTTGTTTAAATTTTATATTTTTTAAATATTGTTTCTAAATTTCTTTTTTTTTTTACTTTTTTTCTAAATTAAGACAAAAAAAATACAGGGAAGCAAAAATGGAGTGTTTACAGTTGCCTCTCTTTGTAATGAAATTTGAGTAAAAGTTTGTCACAAAGATAAAAGAGACTTTTTTTGCCCCAATGGTGAAATTTATCCTAAGAAACTTTATAGCTAACTAGCTATCCTAGGTTTGATTTGTTGAGGATTTGGTGAATAGAGAAAGGAGAAAGTGAGAGGAGGTGCTCTAAGAGCTAATCGAGAGACAAAAGAAATTGAAAGAAGGTAGCGGCCCTATGGGTTGGTGAGAACCTTAAAAGAATATGAAAAACCCAGTTATTAAACCTTAAATATTGGAACCTGGTAGTACCGCATTGAGCTAACTGACCTAGGTAAGTGGACGAAGTGTTCTTAAAGAGATGTAAGCTAACTAATAAAGATAAAACTAGCGAAGCGCTCCTTGAGTTGGTTGAGATCCTAAAGAGATATTGAAAACTTGATTGTGTTCTCATGAGCTGACTAAGTAAGGTGAAATAGGCAAAGCGTTCCTTAAGCTGGCTAAGACCTTATCTTGAAAACTTGGTCATGCCCTTGTGAGTTGACTAACCAAGGTGAAATGGGCAAAGCACTCTTTGAGTTGGCTAAGACCCTAAAGAGATGTTGAAAACTTAGTTGTACCCCTATGAGATGACTAACCAAGATGAAATGAGTGAAGCGTTCCTTAAGTTGGCTAAGATCCTAAAGAGATGTTGAAAACTTAGTTATACCTAAGATGAAACAGGCGAAGTGCTCCTTAAGCTGGCTAAGATCCTAAAGAGATGTTGAAACTTTAGTCGTACCCTTGTGAGTTGACTAACTACGGTGAAATGAACGAAGCGCTTTTTGAGCTGGCTAAGACCTTAAAGAGATGTTGAAAAATTAGTCATACCATATGAGTTGACTAACTAAGATGAATTGAGCAAAGCATTTCTTAAAATGGTTAAGACCTTAAAGAGATGTTAAAAACTTGGTTGTGCCCCTCGTGAGATGACTAACCAAGGTGAAACAAGTGAAGCACTTTTTAAGCTAGCTAAGACCTTAAAGAAATGTTGAAAACTTGGTTATGCCCTTATGAGTTGACTAACTAAGGTAAAATGGGCAAAGTGCTTTTTGAGTTGGTTAAGACCATAAAGAGATGTTGAAAACTTGGTTGTATCCTTATGATTTGACTGATCAAGGCGGGAGCGTGTTTGAGAGATTAGCAACCCTTAATTAACTTAGAAGAAACCCCTTATGGACTTGCTAAAAGAAATCAGTGAAGAGAAGCACCTTATGGGCTTGCTAAAAGAAATCGATAAGTACCCTATGGGCTTGCTAAAAGAAATCAATGAAGAGAAACACTCTACAGGCTCGCTAAAAGAAAAAATGGTGAAAGGGAAGTGGCCAACAGGCTTGTTAGAAGGGAAATGGTGAAGAGAAGTGTCCTATAGGCTCGCTAAAATCTTAAGAAGGAGAGCTTAGAAGGGAAGCATCATATGGGCTTGCTGAAACCCTGAATAGAAGCAATGAATCAGGGTAATACTCTATAAGCTACTAAAAATATGAGTTAGGACAATGCCTTTAAGAGTTGGGACAGTGCCCTTAAGAGCTGACTAGAACCCTAAAAGAGGATTGAAGATAGGATAGTGCCTTAAGGGTTAGTTAGATCCTTAAAAATGAATTAAAAGAGGGGGTTAGCACTCTAAGAGTTAGCTGGATCCCTAAAAATGAATTAAAAGAAAGGATAGTGTTCTAAGAGTTGGCTAAAACCCTAAAAAGAAATATGGGACGGTGTCTTAAAGGTTAGCTAGAACCCTAACAAGAATGGAAGAGAAGAAAATACTTTAAGAGCCAGTTAGATCCCTAAAAGTGAATTAAAGAGAGGACAGTGCTTTAAGAGTTAGCTAAAACCTTAAAGATGAGATAGTGCTCTAAAAGCTGGCTATGACCCTAAAGAAGGATGAAAAATGAGATAACGCTATAAGAGCTGGCTAGAACCCTAAAAAGAATAAATTAAAGACGGGACAACACTCTAAGAGCTTGTTTAAACCTTAAATAAAATTGATGAAGGATTGAGGAAGTAAAGTAAGGAAAGTAACCAATTCTTCAAAAGAAAACTTCTTGGCTAAAAAAATATTTACAGACAAAGAATTTGGTGACTAAATAAGCATCAGGGATTAAGTCCCATAATGACTGTGATCAACTTAAAATGTGTGACCATATTGAAAAGGAAATAGATGACCTAAATTGAAGATTTGGCTAATCGAGCCAACATGCACTTGAAAATGGACAAAAAAAAAAACTTGCGACAAGCCTTTACTTTTTCTCTCTTCTCTCTCTTTTTTTTTTTTTGTCTTTTTTTTTTCTTGAAAGTTTGTCAATGGGTATAAATTCTTATTTAAGGAACAAATGTTATAACTACCCCTTTCCTTGGCAATCATGTAGGGTTTCTCAATGTCCTTAACCTTAGGGCTTTCTCATAGGGCCTTCCGATTTTAAACATTCCTTTCTTAAGGAAAAAGTAACTCATGATTAGTTTAGTCTAAGAAGGCCTCCTTGCATACTTTCGATCTAAATTACACTCTTGACTACAGTTCTAAAAATTACAATCCATTTTGTAAGTGACATACTTTAATCAATTTGTTAGGTTTTTTTCGGTTCAATATTAAGAATTTAGGCTTTTGGTCAAAGGGTTTCAAAAAGCACTAATGAAAAGGCTTATTTTGAAAGAAATACTTTTATTTATCTCGAGTATACAAGTCAAGAACTTTTAAGAAAAAAATAGAAGTATGCTTACCTCAGTTTCAAAAATAATTTTTATTAAGGATAAATTGTTTTTTAAGATCAGAAGAGCTTTTAATGAGTGTGGGAGGTATTGTGGATGGAAAGGTCTTGTGTTTGTGATTTAGGATGAGTATGTATGGTTTTATATTTTTAGGCTGGGCTTGTAGTTCAAAATCGGCATAAGGGCTTTATGTTTCTTAGGCATGTTTGGGCTTTAAATATGGGCCTTACATTTTTTAAGCTTCCTTTGGTTGGGGCCTTTCTCTTACATATAAGGCCAATTTTCAAACCTTTCTCCCCCCCTTTTTTTTTATTTTCTCTTATATTATTTTTTTTTGTTATCCTGTTCTTTTCTTGTTTATTACTTTACCCCATTATTTCTTGCCCTTCTTTCTTTCCTTTCTCCCCAAGAGTGATTGTCTCCACTATTAAGTTTTCGCTTCTTAAGTCATTCAAGGCCCTAAATCCATAAATTTCTAGTTTATGGGCTTAAGTGAGGTATGCATAAGTTTAAGGTGTTTGAAAAAGAATTGACTTTTCTTCATTTAAAAGAAAAATGACTTATCAAAAACAAAAATCATTTTTAAATTAACATTGTTTAAGCAAGCATAAACCAATTTTATCTTTATCTCCTAATCGATGACCTTAACCTCCGAATTGCCCTATTGTGGTGTAGTTCTTAATAAGGTTTAAATATGAAAATTCTCCAAATAAGTCTAACGAGGTTAGTAAAAGATAATTGTTTTTAGGATTTAAAAAATGAATGCCTAACCTCATTGTAATCTATGTATCAAATTCAAAGTTATTCTCTTTTAAGGAATGAGTTCAAAAGTGTTACCATTATGTCGTTCAACTCTCAAATTGTTTAAGAATTAGTGTGTAGGATATAGTTTACCTTTTTTTCATCCTAAAACTTTTTCAAAAGTGAGTTACCAATTTCTTAGGAAGGAATCTATATTTATGTGCCGAGGTTGAAGATTGGCTTTGCCCCTAGTTTTGCTACTTTTCACTTAGTTTGAGTTCGAGACTTGGGTTGTGTTTTGACTTGGTTTATGATTGGGCTTGGTTTTCTAAATGGACCAGGGGTTTTGGCTTAGTTTGGTTACCTTCATGGGCTGAGGATTATGTTTGGGTTAGTTGCCTTGATGTGCCTAGTAGCCAAGAGTTTGTGTTTAGATTGGCTACCTAAATGGGCCGTGGTTTGTATTCGTCGGATGCCTTAACAGGTTAAGTGTTTTGGCTAGTTACCTTAATGGGTCAAAGGGCATTAACTGGGTTGGAAGCCAAGTGTTTGGGCTTAGGTTGGCTCCTTCGTATTTGGGTCGAGCTTATAAGGTTTATAACCATTAGCAACTTTTTTTTTATTTCTTTGTTTCTTTTTTTGTTTTCTTTTTTTTAAGAGAGTGAAAAATAATGTTTTATTTTATAGAAACCAATAAAATACATGAGTCAATTATTTATATTTCCCAAAGGGAGAGAGGAGATTGGTTAGATGAGTCTTATTAAAGCATTTATTTACAAAGAAGGAGAATGAAGAACATTAAACTAAAAGAACAACTTTTATTATTTTGAAGAATTAGAGTACAGAAAACAAAGGAAGAAGGCCTAACACTTATTTTTGAAACTTGACATTTAATCTGTACTCTCTAGATATGGATTGGAAAAACCTTAAACTAAGTCTCACAAATGAGCCCTAAGGTCCTCTAGCATTTCATGAGTTTCCTTAATGACCTGTCCCAAAAAGGCCTTAAAGATTTGACTGAGAGCTTTAGAGCATTCAAGTTTCTCCTTTAGATAGGCAATTTCATCCTTTAGCTGTTGCTCATGAATTCTAAGGATGTTTGATAGCCTATTAGCTCTCTAATTATTTGCTTGGTTATTTGCCATTTTAGGCCCAAACATTTCATAGTTGAGAATCAGTTATTGATGAAATAAAAGAATGTACATGGAAATATGCAGATCTTAGGATCATTTAGGTTAATACATTACTCCTTAAGTTGTAACCTTACTATTATTTTCAAAAACTGATGGCATTAGAACTCTTGAAACATTGCTAAGGTCGCAATTTTTTAGTAGTGTATTAACTCAAGCTTCAAGCGGAGTATATACAATTAGGATGGATTCTAAAAGGTCCTTAAGCTTTATGACCTCACTTGTTTTTAAAAAACACTTTCATTGGTCACATCAAGTTTAAGTAGGGGTAGCCTAATCAACCCCAAGCAATGGTTACACCATAGCATTCAGAGCCTACACAATAACTACCTCCCCCCCATCTTAGGGTCCTAATACGGTTTAGGTTTGACTATTTCTACCATATAAATATGATACAAAAAGTAAAAAAGTTAATATAACTATATATAAATGAGCAGATAAATAAACAAACAAATAAATAAATAAATTACACTTATTGAGGTGATTTCAAATAATTAATTCTAAATTGGAAAGTTGGATGGCTAACTCTCTCGATGTCCCCAGAAGAGTCACCATCTTGTTCCGAGTTTTATAAATTATTCTTTTTAAACTGATCAATATTAAACCTTAATTATTTGTTTAAAGAAAACTTTTTTTTTTAAATTTGAAAACATTTCAAAGTCGCCACTCCACTAAAGTTGGGAAAATGGGTTAAATTATAACCAATTGAGATGATTAGTTATAATTTAGCTACTAATATTTTTTTTATAAAACCAATTTTATGAAACAACTTTGAGAACCAAAAGATTGAGTGCGGGAGTTAAACTTTTTAAATCCTTACAAATACCATTGACTTTCCGAATTTGGACTCAATCCCTTAAAATCACCTTTCAAAATTATCCTATAAAATGAAATTTAATTATTGGTTAATGAGTTGAATAGTTTAAACTTAAAATGGAAAAATAGGTTTTTTTTTTTTACTAAATTAAGTAATTAAAAGTAGAAAAACTAAATTCTTTATTTTTTATGTCGTCTCGAAAGTGCCTACGAACTTGCTATTTGGGATTAAATGTATATAGTTCTTTTCAAAAATATTAACGAGTTGGCTGCTTTTAATTTGAGAAAAACACTTAGGCTTACGTTTCTTAGCTTTTTATTTTA
Organism: Lumnitzera racemosa; assembly: GCA_024138005.1. Classification (NCBI taxonomy): domain Eukaryota; kingdom Viridiplantae; phylum Streptophyta; class Magnoliopsida; order Myrtales; family Combretaceae; genus Lumnitzera; species Lumnitzera racemosa. Next base: position 37,327,708 of record JAMXBC010000006.1, on the reverse strand, counting down.
TTTTTGGACATTTTCTAAAAGGGTACTAATGGGTTTGTTTGTTTTGGAAAATAAACCTAAGTTTTGGAAAAAAGTTGTTTTATTTTTATTTATTTGGAAAATGGTTTTTTTCTAAGTAATAAAATGAATTTATTATTTATTTATTCTTATTTTTTATTTATCATTATTTTTTTGTTTATTATATATATATATATTTTGATTACAATGTAAAAGTAAAAATAAAACTAAACTTTTCTCTTTTCTTTCTTTATTTTCTTTTTCTTCTTCATTTTTTGTTCTTTTGTCTTCCTTCTTTTTTCTTTTTCTTTTTTTTTTTTCTAATTACAATTACAATCGAATTAAATAAATAACTTAATAGATAAACAAAAAAAAAATAAAAATAAAAATAAACGCACAACCAACACAATTAGCAAAAGAGGAGGTTAAACTTGGATGCAATTAGGCGTGCAAGTCTACATCGGATTTAGATTTCGGGTCAGACTCTGATCGTCTAACCCGACCACATGCGTTGCACGTATGAGGGTTGGGAGAGGAAGAAGGCATCTATGCGGTCTTGATCCTGGTAGTTCTAAGGGCCAAATTGATAGGGAAAGGCCACTTTCATGGCTATTTTAGTGGAAATTGGGGGTTTGCCCAAGCACTACGGCTTAAGGTGGTGGTTGGTGCTTGGGCAGTGGTAAATGACGCTTGTAAATTCAGATCATGGGTGGTGATGCCACTGAGTTGATTCTGAGTAGGCTATGGAGGATGGTTGGGGTTCCGTCGATGATGGTGTCGTGAGTGAAGTGTGTATTGGTCGATTGTAAGGTTGGGGTATGGACAGTAGGTTGCTCAAGGATATGGGGGTGATGGTTACTGGGCGTGTTGAGTTGAGCTTTAGTCCGCAACACAAGTCATGTGAGGATGGGGGTAGATTGGCTACTGCTGTACGTGTATGTTGAAGGAGGACTACGTCGGTGTTTTAGGAAGAGGACGGCATTGTACGTATATCAAGGAAGGTGAATTGCAGTGTGGGGGGTTGCTAATCGGAGTGGGATGTTAGCTTTTATGTGTTGGGTTTAGTCATGGTTAAAGGATTGGGTGCGGCCCTGCTGTTGTGGTGGGGAGGATGGAGATGATGTGCGTGCGAGAGAGAGAGGTCGGGGATCAATAGCGAAGTAGACGGTGATTGGGTCAAGCACAGCTGTTGTCAACGGTTTTGATATGAAGTGCACAAGGGATTGTCGTGGCGATGGGGGAAATGGCAAGTGCATGATGGTCACTGGCCACTGGCGTCATGGATTTGTCATCCATGGGTTCGAGTGATGAAGTTTGGGGTTTGTTAGGTTGTTTGGTTTTGATCTGTGTGAAAGGATGGTCATATTAAGTTGTTGTGCTAGAAGGTGAATGACGAGAGGGAGAGATAGAGAGAGCAAGTGAGTGAACTCAAATCCTTCTTTAAGAAAAAAATGAGAGAGTCCCCTTGTAGAGAGTCCAAAAGATGGATTCACCTCCAAAATTTCAACAATTGGGTTAAATCTCATTAATGAACTTTGACCCGCAGTTAATTTTTTTTTTTTAAACTTTCTAAACCCATTTCAAATATTTATGATCATGAAAGTAGACAGGATTTTAGGTGAAATCAAAACTAAGCTGTATCTAGTTTGCAAGTGAAATTGCATCACAAAGAGGCTTATAATTGGTGTTGAAATTGGTTGACCGAAAGGAAAAGTGTGGAAATTTTGGGGAAAAAGAAGGAAAATAGGGGGAAGGGATGTTAACGTGGTGCCACAACATCTAGTGAGAAAGTGTCATGTGTCTTAAAAGACAAGTAGCTGATGACGTATTACGTAAATGGCTTGATACATGCCATACTACATGGCGATACATGCCATGCTACGTAGCAATATATGCCTGTGGGTGATGTGGTAATGTATTTTGTGAAGGAAAAAAACAAAAGGCATTTCATGCCTTTGGTGATATTCAAACCCCTAATCTCTAAGTCAAACCCAAGTGTAAGTTTAAGTATTTGTTAGCTTGTGCCTTATTCATATGTGCAATTAAATTGTACATATGGATAAGTTCTGCTCGGACTGAATTTGAATCTAAGTCTAAGCCCAACATCTATCTCCTAATTATTATTATTTTCTAACTTTCTAAATTTTTCTCAAAATTTCTATTTTTTGTACTTTTGTCTAAATTTTGTTTTTTTTTTTGGTATTTTTTCTATTATTTTATAGTTTTCTGAATTTTTATTTTTTACGCTTTTTGTCTAAATTTTATTTTATTTTATTGTACTTTTTTTTTTCTAAATTAGGACAAAAAAAAAAAGAATAGAAGAGGGTAAAAATAGGGTATCTATAATGATGAACACATTTCTTTAGTGGAATTAGGGTTGAAACGCCTTTCTATAAATAAATTTCTTTGGTGTAAAAGAAAAACGATCCCTTATTAAGTTTCTTGTGAGTGGAAAAGAAGAAGAATAAGGGTTAGGTGTGATGAGTAGCCAATAAAAGGTGGCCGATCCTAAGGTTTTTCTTTTTATTTTTTGGTATTGAGAGAGAGCTTTATTTTTTTTAAAAAAAAAAAAAAAGAGTTTTTTTGTGTCGGTATTTTCATTCTAGATGCTCTTAATGGAATTATATTTGTAAAACCCAAAATGGAAAATATAAAGTATAAAATAAAAGAAAAAGAAATAAATAAGCAATATTTTATGCTAAGGGCTTAAGTGGTATTATAAGCTTTATGTGAAGGCATTTCAGGTATGGAAAAAGTTCTACAAATCCTGGTATAAAAGCCCCATATAAGGTTTGGAAAACTCTTTTTCACAAAAATCTCTCATGTGCCACTTTGTGTGCTAGGGTTTCTACATACGTTTTGAACCAAGAGAGGAGATTAGCGCATTTGAACAAGATTTGCATAAAAAACAAGTTGAGATAATTCATAGGATCTTTCTCCAATTGATTTTTTTACCAAAATTTATTAAAAATTCATTTTTTTTGGCTAGGGTAGTGAGAAAACCGAATTTAACAAGGTCTATTAGGAGTTTTACAGTGAATCTTTGGTGTTGTGATAGAGATTAAGGTGGGAGATCTTAAGGTAAGGATGTTTAGATTGTTTTCTTTTTGAGTTCTTGGTCAATTTTCATAAGAAATTTGTTTTCTCTCATAAGATAGTTGGTAGAAGCATAGGTTTTTCGATTTTAAAGGTAAGAATTTAACACTATGTTATGTATGCATTGTTTATGAGAATGTTGATGTATTTTGCGAAGGTTATTTGAGTTTTAGAAGTAGAAATGTGTTTAAGGGTTGTTTGGAGTAGTATCGAGATGTGTTGTTAATGGTTTATGAATTGGGAGTGGTGGTTTTCGAGATTAGCGGAAGGAAGTGGAGATTCAGGGGACGAAACGTTGCTGTAGTTTGCAAAAATCTACAAATTGCAGCTTAACATCCAAACGCCATCCCCTTAATTTGTAGGCACCAAGGAGTTGATTACTCCTTGATCATGGTGTTTGGACGCCACATAGTGTAGCATTTGGATGCCATGACTCCTATTATATGTAGCAATGTTTCCTTCTGTTTTTAGTTGTTTCTCAAGAATTTTTTTTCCTTTCCTAATCCTTTTTAAAGCTTTTCTAGACATGAATCTTCACCCAAAACACTTTACAAACCAATCTATCATCGTAGTAATCTTAGGTTCTTTAAGTGATACAAGTTATAAGGGTATATGGGTTGAGTAGTTAAGTTTAAGGGCAATGTTAAATAAGTCTATAGATTAAGTAAAAGTGTTTTACTTTCATGTCAATAGGTTATGTGTAACTGTTTCAAAAGCCGAGCAATCCATTGGAATTAAGAAATGGTGTTATGTTATGCTATGTTAGTGTCTAACAAGTCGATGAAACCAAGTATGAGATCCTTACTTGTTTGTTGTGGTTGCTAGGCTAAATGATAAAATCGAATTAAATAATTATTCAACCTTAATTGTATTGTGTTGCTTGTGCTTAATTAGGCCCAAGGGATTAGGAGTATCAGACCTTAAGGTACAACCTCGATAATCCTTACGCGACGTTGTCTTGAGTGGAGTTTCACTTGGAAATGATCTAAGTAGATTTATATTGTTCCTTGGTTCTTAGGGTATTGGGGAGAACTCAACATCGATACTATATGGTATTGGTATATTATGTGTGCCAGAGTCGTAAGTACGTATATGTTGCTTATTAGATTAAAATAAAGATAATTAAATTGTTGGTTCTTGCATTTTGCATTCCATATTTGTATGTGATTGAGAATTGTATGTACACGTGCATATACTTATCATATTTTGTACTAAGCTTCTACTCATCCCATCTTTAATCTTTGGGTACACATACAAGTTTGGCAATTATGAGGATTGTTATTGTAACAATGATTATTGTCATAATGCAATAGATTGCTATGAATACAATTATGATGTTGGGAATGGCTCCATATGCTTTGATTAAGATTGTGGAATTGGCTGAATTTATTATCAGATTTTTAATTATTTATTTCTAAATTGTATTTTAGGTTAACTTAAGACTTCTCTTGCTGGAGTGCATAGTTTGTCGTTATCAGTTGGCTATAGCATGAAAAAAATTCTAGATCTTTATTATTTAGTTTTCTTATAACAGATTTTTCAGATGGCAAATTTTCATTCCTTTTCTATTAAATAAGATTATTTAAAGGTAGATCATTTAATAAAATGTCTAATAGATTATGGATGATGATAACATTCGTAAAAATTTATTAGAGTTATTTCAGGTTATTGATCGTTGATATCTATGTGAAGAAGTTAGTATATTGTTTTTAGATTTTGACGTGTCAATAAAAATTAAGAACACGTGATAGGTTGTAGCGTTCTAGATTTTAGAGTGTTACAATATTCTAAATAGATCACGATGGTGGATTTTGTGAACGAAAATGGCATGAAATTTTATTAGTTAAATTAATGAACCGACGGTTAAACAATAAAAATCGAAAGTGGGTGAAGGTTTTTGCAAACACTAAATGATGTTGCTTGCTCATTAAAACATCGAATGACATTTGCAGTAGTTATTGACTGGTGTGGGCCAAATTAGTATACGAAATACATTGAAACTAAAGAAGCTAGTCAGTCTAGTTTGATTGGGTACACACCGGCAAGCTTTTTCTAGTCAAAATCAAGTAAAATATGTCATCCTTAGAAAAGGAAGAAGTACATACATATATTATATTGGTAATATTAAACTTTAAAGGTGCGAATCATTATTGTAACCTAAAAGTCCGATGACCTTCAGGGTTGTTCTCCCAATTCTAATACATACATACATACATATATTATGTGCTTAATCTATTTTTTTATGCCCAATTGAATGGTAAATATGTGAGTGATAACCTTTTCGATCACTTAATCTAGAAATTTTAATTAGTATTAAATTAATATCTACTTTTTTGACCTTGTATATTATTATTAGTACTCTCCCACAATAATGTGGGATAATCACTAGCTACGTCATATTATCCCTCTTTATAGCTATCCTTCTTGTTAGTATTTTTATATATGTTCAAGACTACCCCAGGCAAGGAGCACTTTAGATTTGCTCTCGTATAGACTCAAGGGGTGCTATATGGTGTGACATTTTTCTATACGTGACACTTAGCTTCTCATACCAATTGGTGAACTACTATAATAATGTTTGTAAGAACCCAACTTGATAACACTAAATATTTACACCAACGGATAGCTAATAGGCCTTTTTTCTGCTTGCTCCTAAAATTCGAGTTAGAGTTGACTTGTTGTTACCTTCCAATTAATTTTGTAAATGTACATATCCATCGCAAATTGTCATAAAAATCTCAAAACTATTATCATTTATAATCCTTCTAGCGATTTTTTTGGATTCTAATAACAATTTATGCATTATTTGTATAAAAGTTATGGGTAGTTGAATTCCTTATTTAAGCCCATGTTTGCGATGAAAGAAAGAATGAGAAGAGGAAGAAAAATTGGAAGGAAAATAAGATTTTTAATGCACTTTTCATTGTTTGGAAAGTAAAGAAAAATTTGAAAAAACGATTTCGGAGGAAAAGTTTTCTACGGCTACCACCGATTTTTGTCTCTCTTCAAATTACTGAGAAAGAGGAGGGAGAGTTACAAAAGTTATTTTAATTCCAATTCTACCATTTCTTTGTTTTATCTCTTATTACTTTTTAGGAGTATATTAGTAAATTTTTTTATATTTCACTTTGTCCTTAGTAATGATTAAGGAAAAGGATAATAATATTATAAACCTTTTTAAAAAATCCCGAAAATAGGGTTCTCTAAAAAATGATCTCAAGAATATCATAGTTAAAATCGTCTTTTAAAAAGATAATCTCATATTGTACTGAAATCACATGTTAAAATGACGATTTTATTTCTGACAATAAAATTAACTTTCTAAATGTGATTTAATTTATAACATTACCTTTTGAAAAGAAGATTTCATTTTTGAATTGAAATGACATTTTCAAAAGGTGATTTCATTAGGCCTAAATTTAACAACGAGCTCCTTTCTCCTTCTCCTTCCTCATTTTGCACAAATGCTTTATCTCTCAAAAAAAAAAAAAAAAAATCCTCTTAGCCTACCATCTTTCTCTTCAGTCTCCATTTTAAATCAACTTTCTAGCAAATTGACAGTAGGTTAAAGGTCTAAACATGGTTGCTAACCTTTTGCAACTAATATTCGAAGAAATAAGTTTGAGTTTGGGCTATGCTTTCTATTTCTCTCTCTATACATGAGTTGTAAAAAAAAGTTTTTTCCTTTTTAACTTTTGTTCACTTGTGCCTATTTATAACATCAAAAAATATCTTTGTATCTATATGTAATATGCTACATTGTTATTCTTGTCAATTTTTTTTTTCGATTTTGTCTAATTAGAGTATTTTGTATATATATATATATATATATATACAAAATGTGCATTTTAGTTGAAACCGATGCACGTATACATATTTTCAATATTTTTCTTCCGAATTTTGGCAATATCAAGTGCCAATCGAACTGTTATATAAGCGTTATGATATTATGTGCCAATTCAACCCTTTGTACATGCATGTGTATGTAAATTACAATTCAATTGTTGTATTAAGTGTGATAACAATAAAAACATCTATATCCTCTTCGTATTTAGGATTGAGTTTATTGAAGATTTGCTTTTAAGGCATAGTATATACACGTGATGTTTCAATGTTATCATAGTAAATTTTATCAAGTTGATGTGATAGGAAGGGGTGGAAATGGATAATTTAATAGTGAATTTACTATACTGAAGGAAATATTGTAGAAGGAGAGAACGAGGTGTATTACAATAGACGCTTAACAATAGTAATTGGGGGTTACCTGTTGGTGCAACTTATGAGCAATTGTGAGTTTGATGAGTAATCGTCTTCGGGGTTGACATAATGACTTATTGGGTTAAGCCGATCCATAGGTTCCTTCTTGTAGGAGATAGTAGGGATTTATTTTGTGCTATGCCTATATTAGACAACTATGATATACAACAATTATTAGCATCCTTCCAAGGACAGGGTGGGATTAGTGATTTAGTAGAGATATATATTGAAATTTATGAAATCAACATCTTAATTATAATTGAGTATGATTTGGGAGGACATAAGAACAATATTGAGTTTCAAATTGAAACCCAAGTATATGAATCTCCACTGCTTCAAACCACTGAAGAGCCCAGTAGTAATTGCAACCCACGTTAAACTAAAATTTTGGTTATAAGCTAATCCAAATAGGGAGACAGATATTAAGAATAAATTAGCTTGTAAAGGTATTGCCTGGGATTCTAATGATGGTATTGGGGTTAGTGAATGTTGGCTTCAGACTATAAATGAAGCACATTGGTCGAGCGTGAACAATGATTGAAGACTTGGGTTCCCCACGGATGTGGCAACTTATATTAATAGAAGCACCCTTGACTTATATAAATAGAATATAGTGCAGGAGAAAAATAAAAATAAAAGACAGATAAACACATGCAAATGAAATTTTTACGCTCTCGTAGTTTTCTCTGAATTTTTTTTTTTTAATTTTTATAACAAGCAAAATCCATGACACTTCTAATGATTAAGTAATATATGCAAAAATCAAAAGTTTTGGACTTCTGAAATCTCCAATAAAGACTAAAGCTTCTCTTCCTCTCTCAGAATTTGTTACTGTAACTCGTGAATTCTATGCTTAATACGATCATGAATTAGATTTGAGCGCTATCAATTAGATTCTTGCAAAACTTTAAAGCACATGTGGCAATTTCGAATCAATTCAAAATCGCGAGTGAAAGTTATTTGATCTTTTACAATTGAATAAAAAAGTAATTATTAAAGCATGATTGATCAGATAGCCAAATGAAATATGGCGAAATGTAAATTACATAAAAATACAAAAGAGTAGGGTTAGAGAAAGTAAGCAGTGATATATAAAGGTTTCTCCTTTTGCAAATCAGTCTTTATCTTTCAGCACTACGTTGGGAAATCAATCAGTTCATGCTTAGCCATGTTTCATTATTCTAGTTATTATCATTAAAGTTTATAAGCTCCTCCTCTAGCTATCAATTCCCACATCCTACCTTATCTCACACCACTCTTCGAAATTGTATAGACCTATAAAATCTGCCTCATAATTCCTCTTAAACAAGACTCACGAACAAGTATAGAAACTCTCTATTGAAGATTTAAAAGATATATCCTCTATATATTCACTCAATTCTCTAAATAATAAAATAGACATTTGGCACTAAAAATTTAGCTTCCTAAATCTCTTTTTCATTTGTATTGTCTTGTTTGTCTCTTTTTCTACGTCCTTTCTTTATCTTCTCATTCATTCTTTATATAGCTTTGTCTTTAATCATTGAGTTGAGTTTGTAAAGGAAATAGCCATTGGATTGAAATCTTGAGTAAATGTATGATGGGAGATTTCCCTTCAGTTCATGAGTGCCTTATCTGTCAAATGTTTGGATTCATATATATATATATATATATATATATATATATCAGCTTTGACTTTCCTTAAGCATTTCCTTGAATCTTGGACTCACTTCCTATTGACTATTTTCTAGTGTATTTAATGCTTAAATTCTTATAGAATTAATTCATCTGATACGAATCCATATATTATTCAAATATATCCATTTCATGGTCCTAGGATTTCAATTCTTTGATTACTATATTTAACCTGCTTCTGGGTCTTTCATGTGCTTAAAAACTGTCTTTCAGCATCTAAATTTTTCTATAGCTTGCAATCTTCTTTTAAGCTTATGAATTTTTCTCATGCATTTATTTAGTCCTTCACTGAGTTTCTTATCTTTTGCTGCTTGTCCACTCTTGCTTCTTACTTCTTACTTCTTTTGATTGGTTACAACTTCTACTTCTAACTGTCTTGTGTATTTTACTTGGTTTTGTTTTTTTATTTCCTATTCATTTGCTTCTTGATGTTTTGCTTCCTTGATTTGTGTCTTTTTTATGTCAGCCTCTTTAATTTCGTTCATAGTTTTTGCTACTCCTTATCCTTCAGAAGTTCATCTTCTACTTTTACTTAAAGAGCGCATATCAACAAAACTCTTTTGGAAGGCTTAACATAATATTTCTTTTCTAGACATTTGAATTCTTTATTTTCTTCACTTTAGTTTATCAAAGATGTGCTTTTAATTTGCCGAATGTATGTATGACTAGATTAAGATTTAAAAGAATTTAAATCACGCAATAAACTAACATCGGATTATAGGTAAAGTATAGAAAATATAGACTATAATTGCATTAAAGTTTTGAACATTAATAGATTAATTAGTTTCTAATTGTATCTATTTGGATAATTCACACTTCAAAAGAAGGTGATTACTATGCTTAAGTTGATAATCTAACAAGTCATGAAATTAATTAATCATAATATGGTGTAACTGAATAGCATAACTATTAGTATGAAATATTAATATTCCAATTTGTTGGTTCATTGATTTAATCTTTTTGATGTTGATATGCTTAGATTTTACTAAGTTAGCGTACAATTAGATTTTATAAATTCATAAATTTCTATATGATCAAATACAAGTTAGATCAATATAACTGAGAGCTAGCACTAATTGCTATGGTTTGAGTAGGTCTTACTAATATAATTGTTAATTACACTACTTAATGCACCTACTAATATAATATACACTTTAGTTTTTTAAATAAAAGGCTTACGCTTATTAATAATGTGCTTCGCTGTAGAACATAAGTGTCTTTTTCCCTCAGCAATGAGTAGCTGACAAAGAGGCAAAATGCTTGTGAAAATGCTGTAGTCGTTTTAATGTCTATAAGTCGAAAGCTTGTGATTAAAGCACTAATAATGGAAACAAGAGCATAACCTTGGTTATTTCACCATTTAAGAGGTTGCATGGTTAACAAGAAGTTGTCAATTAATAGATTGTAGCACATAAGTGCACATTGTTAAGTGTTGACAGATGAGTGGTAAACAATCTTATTGAAGTGTTTTTTTTTTTTTTTTTTTTTTTTGACCTAAATAACACAAGATGGACAAGAGAACTTCACTTATGTGAATATTGTGATCATCAAGTGAAAGGTTTAATATCAAGTTTAGTAGATCAGAATAATCTAGAAGGGAATGAAATAAAATAGAATCAGTGTTGTATTGACAAATCGACTCCTATGTTTAAAAACGTCTATAAAATCGTTAATTTGAAATCTGTATTATGTTTAGTTATAGCAAATTTGGGATTGAGATGAATGTGTATATAGATATATTTGTAAAAAAATACGTTTAGTTCGTCGATACAATAAATATATGTTAATGAAACTAAACAAATTATTTGAGCAAATATCATTAATAAGGGTAGTGTAAGATTGTAATTTCGGCTTCTTAGAGGCAAAATTAAACTCTCCTTTAAATTCCAAATCATTGGTTGCGATTTCAGTTTTTAAAAACATTTTCAAACATGGAACACGTAATGGCTGAAATATGCCTTCAAGAGTTTTTCTTGATAAGTGTTCTTAAAACCATGATTGAGAACATGACCAAGATCGTAATATTTTAATGAGCTCTTAGAATTGTAGATAAGTTATGCGCATGACATCCCTAATTTCTTTAGGAAAAAACCAAATTCAATCTATTCAACTTCATAGGACTTCGAGTTTTGCAATTTATTCTCTCATTCAATATTGTTTATCATGAGCCACTATATTAGATTCCAATTAAACTGTGCAAGGGACAAGAATTATATACAGGGTTTATTTTGCAACCAAGATTATATTTTAATCACTAACTATATTACTTTCTTATATCAAGAGAAATTAATTGAGGATAGTAAGTTTCAAGAATATTTATCTTTCATGTGAAGTTTACTATAGGTAATACTTCTATTATCATCCAATGTGCATCTATATAGAATCATTAGGAAACAAAAAGCTCTTTTTCACACCATACATAAATCAATATTTGTAAGCACTCGCTCTCGTACTCCATTGGAGATATACATATATTAAGATGCTCTAAAAGAGAAAAGAAAGAGATCTTTTTTGGTTTAAGCAAGGTTCCTTTTCATTATCTCAAGACCGTTGTTACTATTGAAGATTACATTATATTTTGGCATGTTATTAGTTGGAACATGATAAATAAATCTTCAACAATCATATACGCAAAAGCATATCTTGGGAACAGGTGGTTGTGTATAGTCATCACATGCGCCTTCTCCGTTATACTTGTTTTTGCAATCTTCTCGACATTTGTCGTCTCCTTGACACTGCCAAGATATGTTACATTTCACTGCTTTTACTAATGGTGCACGTCCTTGGTCATTGAATGCAAGGAGACCAAGGATAAACAATAGGAATATGAACTTCGACATCTCTGCAAGCAAGCATACATAATTCAATTTGATACGCTAGCATAATATAGTTGACTAATCTATGCATTAATAAAGTTAAAACTGATTATATAAGCAAAAGAAAACATAGTCTACATCATAATTGAATGAAGTAACCTAAAAAACCTTATAAACAAGACCTAAATAAAGTTAGAATTTCAAGTAAGTCAGTTGGTAATCACAGCAATACTTTACAAGAAACTTGTAAAACTACTAATAAAATTAAATTAAAAAATTGCATTTGAAGTAGAGTCTAAGGGATTTCACCAGATTTTCTTGTTGTTGGAAAATATGTGTGGAGCCCGGTAAAGAATAATTTGAGTTGATGTAATAGGTGAGATATCTAATCAAATTTTGAAAAATAAAGCATAAGGTTTTTCTTTTATACTGTGATAAAGATAATCGATATTAAGAGATTGACAATTTATGAAAATTATTTCTGTTTTAGGTTGAATGCACAATTGATAAGTTCTCTTTAAGTCTATTTATTAAGATACACTTTTAAGACATGTTTTATATGCCAATTTTCTGGAAAATTTTCTATATATTATAATTATCCTTATTTTATAGAAGGACAACTAATAATCCTTTTTTATTCTTTTAAGGTGACAACTATGGCAATTTAAGGAGGGTTTTGTCCCATTTTCTTTGAGAGAATTACGTGATAAGGTATCAATATTTAGAAGTAAATTTAAAGAAGGGATTAATATTTTAAAAAATTAAAATAAAGGATCAATATTTTATTAGGTGGTTAAAATAAAATATTACCATTATAGCGGTGTCAACTTTGAGTGATGTGGTAGTTGTCTTGATGCGAGTAGTGACAAAAATAGACAAGGCTAATCATTGAATGGGTCAAAGCCGGCTGAAAGCCTAAAAAGATGATGGGGAAATGCACGAAAGAACAAAGCCAATGAAAAGAAAGTAAAACACATGAACAGTTTCGATGCATATGACACATTGCTGAGGACTTATGACACAACTTGATATAATGCATAAATTGGTTCAGCGAGGTTATTTATCACCTAGCCTTACTGGGTTAGGATAAAAGTGAGATAAATGTAAACAAAGTAATGTTTACAAGAGGAAAATGTCATGTGTATTAATGTTCAATCTGATTACGGCTACAAATATAAGGGATATTTATATCTAATAAGTTATGGCAATTTGCCTAAAAGGGAAATGACAAAAAAAGGTATTATCCTAAAAAAGTAATGTACAAGAATACAAAAAAATAAAAATGAATATTCAAGAAAAGTAATGATTAATGTGACATATTCTACAAGTGGTCATGCATCCGTAGCAGCAATATATTGGCAAAGTCGTTGGAGGACGCCGGTAAGAGAGTATGATCAGATTGTTGGTCCGAGCAGGGATAATTGAGGATTTATCTAGGGTTGCTGTCACGCCCCGAAGCGGCAGAGTCGTAACAGCCCCGCCGTGTAAACCATCCTAAGATAGAAGTTGGCCTTACAACCGTTATCTTAGACCTGATCTACATAGGCGCCCACGACTAACCCACTTTGAAGTAAACAGTTTGTAATTTAAATAATTCATTTACCTAAGAAAGTGAGAAAAGTTATATATAATCACTATAATTCAGTTATTACATTATTCAGAAATGAAAAGTAATAACATATGTGTTAATTCTTCAATATTTTTCCTCACTCCCCAGGATCCAGCAGTTGCTAGCTTCAGAGTAGTTGTTGCCACTTCTTAGCCAGCACCTGTACGACGTCTATAGGGATGTGAGCAACCACAGCTCAGTAAGTTAAGACGGAGGACTTAAAACTATACCATACACACAACAAGGTTTTCAATCACTTATTAGGTGCAATGCATGTGCAAGCAAATGCCATCGTACGACGTTGTCCGGCCCGTCGTGAGATTAGAGAAATTACGTCCGCTCTAATCCGGGTTGAGGAGTTGCCGTTAATGCAACAGCTCACGACCAAACCCAGGCTTGTGTAATGGAGACCTTGCTCCTCCCGCGACTACCTTCGAACCATTGTCTTCACCCTCACCGCGACCTCCTCTCCTGTTACTTAGTTCGACTGAGGATAAAGAAGGGACCATTTTGCAATCCTGCGCTATCCCTTTCGAAGGGGTAGGTATTTGGCCGGAGAGTCCTAAGTTCCCCTAACGGGTTGCCATGCATGTCCGATTATGATTACTGGTCATATATTTGATTAAGTCCAGTTTAGGATGATCAATCATTTCATGCAAATCATACAATACATGTTAGAGCAACAAACAGAATCATAGCATCACCCATAATCAAGCACATGCGCACATCCAACTATTTAACAAGCACAACCAAGCATAATCTTAAGCTTCCCAAAATACAGCATTGTATTAATCCCAACTTACCTCGACTCCTTGCTCGCTCACTCACTCAAGGTCCGATTTGCTCAGGTCATTACCGATCATCCCTATAACACAAACGTGGTTTCAGTTTTCATATAATGATTATAGGTTTATTTTATCTTATAACGCTTATTGTTAGGTTTTGTTTAGGGTTTAATATGCCTAATTATCTAGGTCTTAAGTCTTTTATAATTATTCTAGGTTTGGGGTTAGGTTCGGGTTCGGTTTCCACATCGATTTCTAAATTAGGTTCTAGTTCGATTTCTAAGTAATGTTTTATATTCCAACCCTAGAAATTCGTTTCAACTCATAATGTGAAATTAATCACATTACACCTGATCTCTTAAATATCATTATTACCCCTAGTCAGTATTTTGTTTCATCCGGTACACTTATATCCTTATTAGTGTACCAAATTTATTCCTGATGTGAGAAATTTTTACATTTTCCATATAATTACATAAATTCAAGTTTCTTATCATATTTATTATATATCCTTATTATTTATATAATATCAATTTTTATCCTAACATTTTCTATTTATTATATTTTCAAAAATTACATATTATGCATTATTGCCTATTATGTAAATAATGCATTTCTAATATTTCTATCACTTTAATTACCATCCCTAAACATCAATTATCATTTCAAAATATTTAAATTCATCATAAATCAGATTTTACTCCTAATTTCCCTAATTTACAAAATTAACTTAAAGTTAACTATTTTTCCTTATTAATCATTTGCTATATAATTAACCTAATAATTACATCTAACACCCTAAATGCTACATGTATCATACTCTATCAGATTTCAAAATCCTAAAACATATAATTATTCACTAAATCAGTAATTAATCATTTAATTACTTAATTAACCCTAAATTATCCATTTTATGCCTCATTTTAGGGCCTAAAAATTATCTAAAAATTTAGAAAATTAATTTTTGAAAACGGGATTCATAGCACTGTTCTATATCATCTAAGTAATCTACACAAAAATTTTGGGCTCGAAACTACACTCCTAAGGTCATTTATTTCTAAACCGAAACATGCTCGGTTTTACACGATTTCTTAAGGACCCTATATCATGAGATATATTTTCATCAAAATAATATTTTTCCTAAAAAATAAATATAAAAAAATTCTAGAATAACAAATTTCATAATTTTCTAATAATATTTACTATTTTTACAAAATTACACAAAATCGGGTTGGAAATTGAACTCACCGATTTGGGTGGCTGCGGCCACCGTCGGTGGCCATGGGTGTGTCGGCCCACCTATGCGTTGCCACCATCGTGTGGTAGTGGTAGTCGTTCACTCTCAGCTGCCCGTCGAGTTTGGGTTCTCCTTTGTGGCCCTAACTGTACAGTTTTCCTTTTCTTTTTTTTTTCTTGGTTTTTCTCTCAATTTTCAAGTCTCTCTATTTTTCTCAAATCCATTACTGTCAAAAGGAGTTCTCTGAATTTTTTTCCTATTTATAGACTTTTGGGGAATTTATTGTGCATTAAATTGGACAAGACAATTGCCTTATCCCTTAATTTTTGGCTTTTGTGTTGTCTTAATTTAATTGGGCGATTTTTTTATATTTTTTCCCAGCTGCCATGACCCAATTCTGGATCATTCCTTATTTTTCCTGATTTTTCTTTATTTTTCCTTAATTAATTATGAATTTTATTTAATTATTTAGTATTATTTTAGCACATTACGCGTATTTTAAGTAATTACGCGTATTTCTACATACATGTAAATTCATACCTAGTACAAATAAATATTCCTAAATATTATTTAGGTTATTTTATGATTTTTAGTATACATATAATTTATCTCTAGCGATTCGTTAATTATCGGAATGCATTTTACGCATTTTCGATAAATAACAAGTTATACACTTAAAATTTGAAAATTTTATATTCTTTTATTTTATTGCTTATTTTCTTAAATTCAAACTTACGGGATCATTTTACTAATATTTCTAGCTTTACTTTATAATTTAGGCTCGATCGGATCCTTCAACCGATCGAAACCTCGAATGGCTAATTTTGGGCCTTACAGTTGTTCTCTTGGCACCTCGTCAAGGGTGAAGCAGAGTAGTTAGTCGGCTTGGACGTAAGTGAGTACTCAAAAACGGTTTAGCTGTTATCTCGGCAATCTACAATTTGGTATACTTCAGAGAGATGGGCAGTCATTCGACTCGGTATACAGAGTAATTTGGTAAAGAGATACTCGGCTTCGGTAGGAGTTAGCTGGAGCAGAAGGAATCCTCCTTGCTAACCCTTCCAATCTTCGGGCTCAGTTGCGTAGCCTGATTCCTATCATTCCTTCTGGGTTGATTTGGATTTGGGATCAAACCAAATAGTCTCTTGTCAACTCTCCATCAGAGTGATATGGACTGAGGTTGGTAATGTTAAATGTGTTCGAAACCCGATAATCCTGGGGTAGCTTCAATTTATAGGTGTTATCATTGATCTTCTAGAGGATTCTGAAAGGTCCTTCAGCCCTTGGGAATAGTTTGTTTCTCTTCTTGCTCGGTAAGTACAGCCACACCAAGTCTCTTAACTGAAAATGTTTCGCCGTCCTACCCTTGTTCTTCTCTTTTGTAAGTCTAGCGGCTTGGTCAATAGATTGAGTGACTTTATTGTAGATGTGCTGAAGGGATTGTGCTCTAACTCTTGCGTTAAGGTTCTCTTGTGTGAGCACGAGTATAGGGGTGTGATCGGGGGGCAATTCGAGATTAAAACCATAGACCACTTCAAAAGGAGTTTACTTAGTGGTGTCATGCACTATTCGGTTGTAAGTGAATTCGACTACTAGCAAGCAGACATCCCAGTCAGCCAAGTTCTTGCCCACTGCAGCTTAGAGCAATAATCCTAAAGTGTGATTAATCATCTCTATTTGGCCATCAGTTTGGGGGTGACAAGAAATACTGAATAGTAGTTTAGTCCTCATCCGATGCTACAAGATCTTTTAGAAATGGCTTAAGAACTTCAGGTCACTGTTGGAGACTATACTCCTCGATGTGCCATGTAACTGTATAATCTCCTACAAGAAAAGAGAAGCAATAGGCTAAGTGTCGTTAGTCTTAGAACAGAGTACGGAGTATACCATCTTGCTGAACCTATTGACGAAAACCATTATAGAATCTTTGCCTCGAAAAGTTCATGGTAGTCCAAGAACAAAGTCCATGCTTAATTCAGTCTATGGCTTTGTTGGAATAAGCCAAGGCATTGTTTTTCCTTGTTCGATTCGGTACTTAGCCCTCTTGCATACGGCATAACTTTCAACAAATCAATGCACATCTCACCTCATTCTCGGCCAAAAGAATTTACCACTCAGCAATTCATATGTTCTTTTCTCCCCAAAATAACCGGATAGTCCTTCATTGTAGGCTTCTCTGATCAGCAGCTCCTAAAGTAAACAGGTTAGCACATACAATTTCCCTCCTCGGAAAAAGTATCCTTCTTCTATATGATACTCGTCTACTGTCCTTTCATCGACACAATATGCAAGTTTGGGCTTAAAGTGTGGATCCTTAAAATATTGTTCATTGATACTCACAAACCTAAACAATTTGGTCTACAGTTCATTCAGAAGTGCATGCTTTCTCGAAAGAGCATCTGTAACTATGTTGCTCTTTCCTTACTTGTATTTTATCATGAAATTGAATCCCTCAAGGAATTCAATCCATCCCGCCTGCTGCTTCGACAATTTTGTCTAACTTAGGAGGTACCTTAGGGAATCTTAATTAGTATAGATGATAAATTTTCTTGGCAGCACTTGCAATGCTCGGATCAGCGCCAAGAGTTCTTTTTCATATACAGAGTAATTTAGTTGAGGTCTTCTAAGCTTCTCACTATGATAGGCAATTGGTCGGCTTTCCTGCATTAGAACGTCGCCTATTCCAACGCCTGACGCGTCACATTTCAACTTAAATATTTTCTCGAAAGTCGGCATTCTTCTCTATTAGCTTAGTAAGCGGTGTGGCAAAGGTGCTGAAATTTCTGATGAATCTTCTATAGAATGAAGCCAATCTATAGAAACTTCTCATGTCGACATAAGTAGTACGAGTCAGCCACTCGACGATTGCTCGGATCTTCTCTTTATCCACTCGTAGGCCTCCCCCACTTACTACGTAACCCAAGAATACTACTTCCTCCTAGCAGAAGCAACACTTCTTGAGATTGCCGAATAATCTCTTAGCTCGGAGGATATTTAGTACAGCTTGGAGATGTTCGTAGTAACTCAGCATATCGGCACTATAGATTAGGATGTGATCAAAGTACACCACGACACACTTCTCTATCATATGTCTTCATACATGGTTTATCAGTCTCATAAAAGTGCTCGAGGCATTTGATAAGCCAAAGGGTATGACCATCCATTCATAAAGTCCATGTCGAGTTTTGAATGTTGTTTTCCACTCATCTCCTGGTCTTATTCAAATTTGATGGTAGCTAGATTTCAAATCAATTTTGCTAAAGATCTTAGCTCCACTCAATTCGTCCAGCATATCTTCTAACTTGGGGATTGGATACCTGTATTTGATTGTTATCTTATTTACAGTTTAGCTATCGACACACATCCGCTAGGTATTATCCTTTTTTGGCACTAGAAGCATCAACGCAGCATAAGGGTCGAGACTTTCCCTAACACACCCTTTCTCCAGTAACTCATTGACTTGGCGTTGGAGTTCAGAAGCCTGCTTAGGACTCATCAGATATGTGGGCTTATTAAGTAGTGCAACACCGAGTATTAAGTCAATGCAGTGTTCTATACCTCGAATTGGGTCAGCCATTTTCTCCACAGATTCAAAGCTCAAACTTTTCATGTAGGTGATTTAGCAAACACTTCCACAAACTAGAAAAAGTGACAGCTAACAAGCATAGCTATCAAATGAACACAGTAACTTGCTCTATTTCCTATACGTAAAATAGAGTATAAATAGAACTTAAAAAACAAACCACAACTCAAACAAAACTTCTACTCTGATACTAAGATGATGTGAACTATGGTCAAGAATAAATAAGGCCAATCATTGAATGCATTCAAACTTGCTAAAAGCTTGAAAAGGTGATGAAGAATTACACAAAAGAATAAAGCAAATGAAAAGTAAGCAAAACCTACAAACAGTTCCGATGGATATGACTCACCAATAGAACTTTTGAAGACTCATGACACAACTCGATATGATGCATGAATTAGCCCAATGAAGTTACTCGCCACCTAACCTTGTTTAAGGGTTAGGATAAGAGTGAGATAAATGTTAACAAAGTAGTGTTTACGAGAGAAAAATATCAAGTGTCTTAATGTTCAATTTGATTACGGTTACAAATACAAGAGATATTTATACCCAATAAGTTAGGGCAATTTACCTAAAAGGGAAAAGATAAAAAAGGGTATTACCCTAAAAAAATAATGTACAAGAATATAAAAAGGTAAAAGTGAATATTCAAGAAAAGTAATAATTAGTGTGACAAATTCTACATATGGTCCTGTACACATGGCGGTAATACATTGGAGAGGTCGTTGGAGGATGAGGGTAAGAGAATATGATCAGATTGCTGGTATGAGCAAGGAGTAACTAAGGATTAGTCTGAGATCGCTCTCTTGGCACCTTGGCAAGGGTGAGGTTGAGTAGTTGGTTGGCTTAGACATGAGTGAGTACTTAAGAACGGCTTGGCTATTAACTCAGTAATTTACAATTCGGTATATTTCAGAGATATGGGTAGTCATTCGGCTCGGCATAATTAGGCAAAGAGATACTCGGCTTTGGTAAGAATCAGTTGTAGCATGAAGATCCATCTTACTAGCCCTTCCAGTCCTCAAGTTCGACTACAGATTAAAAGCCCAGTAGCCTAATTCCAATCATATCTACCACAGGGCACACACATGAATCTAACACAGCACTTATATGGCATTTACATATATATTTAAATATCAATAAATAAAAAAATTCCAAAAAAATATAAAAATTATAAAAAAATAAAATAAAATAACTATTAACAAAACTTTATAATATAATTAAATCTTATATTTATATAAATATAATTATTTTTTCTAAATATAAATATAATTATTTTTTCTAAATATAAATATAATTATTTTTTCTAAATATAAATATAATTAATTTAAAAGAAAATAAAAAAATAAAAGAAAAATGCAAAAAAAAAAAGGGCCGGCGGTGGCCAGTGACCACCTTAGACAGGTCGTGTGATTTTCTCTTCTTTTTTTTTTTTTTTTTTCTCTTCTCCAATTAGGAAGAGAGGTGATGAATCGAATTCTGAGGAGGACCTTTCAGATGATGTCAACGAAACTCACAATCGTTGGGAGAAGTACAAAGGACAGGAAATAGAACATGCTCATAATACAAACATCAAGGAGAGAAGCTATGAATCGGATTCATGTGAGGACTTTTCAGATGATGTCAAGGAGACTCGCCATGGCAATTCTAGGAGAAACTTGAAGTATAACGCATTTATGATATGGATATGGAGGATAATTCTTGCTCTCATAATGGAAGGACTAGATTCCAACAAAGTACGAGATCTGATGCTAGCTATCTCAATAAAAATATTGATATAGATGATAAATGGAAACCGAAGGATGACGACTCTCGAGGCTGTCGGGATGTAGAGACTTGAAGGCAAACTGATATTCTGGTTTTTTCAAACCATACGCAAGGGAGTGCCAGAGGACTTCTGGAGGAACCTGGAAATATTTTTGCATTTATCTTTTAATTTCTTTGATTTTCTTTTAAATTAATTATATTTATATTTAGGAAACTTACTTTTATTTATATAAATATAATTTTTAATTATATTATAAAGTTTTTTTAATAATTATTTTATTTCTTTTTTATTTTTCGGATATATATATTTTACAATTTTAATTTTTTTTGGATTTTTTTTCTAGTTATTGGTATTTAAATATACCTATAAATGCCAAGTCACATCCACGTGTGGGTCATGTGGTAGATAATTACCCACATCACTCAAAGTTGACGCCATTATAATAGTAATATTTTATTTTAACCATTTAATAAAACGTTCATTCATTATTTTAATATTTTAATTTCTTGAACTGTTGATCCTTTTTTTAACTTACCTTAAAATGTTGATACTCTCCTACTAATTCTCCCCTCTTTTCTTTCTATCTTCATAAACTTCTCTCTCTTCTTCCTTTTTAATAACACTAGCAAATGCACACCCATGTTACACAAATTAAAATAAAATTTTCCTATGTAATGCTAAAAAAATACAAATAGGAAGGAAATAAGATATTTAGACAATGGTCATTATAATAATCTATTGATAAATCACTTAAAATTCATGCAAAAAAAAAGTCGTGTAAAAGATCTTCATAAACAACCATAAAATAACAAAGCATCAAAGTTCTTTATGAACATATGAAATGCAAATGAAATCGAATTTAAAGTTGTTGATTCAACGAGAGGATAAACACGTAGCCATTGATCTATATTCCTAGTGTGATTGTTAATGACTCTTTTTATGATGTGAAAAAATTGGGTATTTTAATACAATAATATAATATAGTGTAACGACATCTAGAGTTACTTAAAAAATATGTGCAATGAAAATAAATATAATAAAATCATTTAAGCTAAAGAGTGCAAGAACAAACACCGGTAATGTGTTTGCTTATAAAATAAAGGGAAAAGTACACATTCAATCCTCAATATTTACTCATTTTTCTATATGAGTCTTGAACCCCCTCTTTTTTTCTTTTTAAATTCTGTTTAAGTGGTCATTGTTTTTATTAATCTCAACAAAGAATTAAGAAATGGAGGTTAAATTGATTGTTGTAAAGTTGGATTCTTTTTGCAAAGTTAAACAAAACCCATTTTAATTATTCAATCACAACATTTATAGCAAAACTTCATGATTCTATACCAAAGATTGACTCATGAAAGCAATATAGGCAGTTGAGTAAATTGCATAAAATAAAAGAGTAAGGGATAAGAAGATTAGACAAGCGATTTTTAATTATTCCTCCTCATGAATCAATTTACTCTTTCAACCTAAGGCTAAGAATCCGGTCCTTCACACAAGCTTGTTCTACTATTTGAAAGAAATTAAGATGAGATGTACAAATTGTAACAAAAGCAATAAGGATCAAGTTTACATTACCTCACAACCCATATTTCGAGATTATGCAAGTTTACAAAATCTCCTCATTATTCTCTCAAATAGCACTCTCACTAATTTTCAAAGAGACTAATAACTTTATCGAAGATTACATTGAAATGAAGTTCCTGTCTCTTTAGCTCAATATCTTTATTAGACAATATTAAGAATATGCTTTAGCACACATTCTCTTTGGATGTATCAACTGTTATTTTTTTTTTATTTTATTGGTCCATCTTGTTGGTTTCTTTATATAGAAAGTTTGTGAGTTAAGCCTTCCTAATTCTCCATAAGCCTCATATGATAGTAGTTGTTGTGATGTTACTCTTCATGTACATCTCTTTTGTCCAATACTACTTTATTCCTTAAATTTATTACGGAATAACTATGAATAAAATAGTCATTTGACGTTTAGCTAAATGTATTATCCAAATATATTTAAGTTGCGGTGTTGAGCCTTCAAATATTTGTTCTCATTTTGAGTTTCCACTTCACTGTTATGCTTTTGATTCTGAAACTATGCTCTAAATCTAAAATTACATTTGATTTTGAACCCATGTTTTAATTGTAAAACTCTGTTTTCATCTTGAAATTGCATTCTGAAGTTTGATTCTAATTCTAAAGTCTGGTTTTGATTTCATGGTTTGATTTGCAGTTAGATTCTGATTATGAGTTATGATCTACAATTTGATTCTGATTCTAAACATTAATTTTGAAACAACCTCTAAATAGTTTCTGAAAGTGCTTAAAACAGCTTTCGAAATTACTTATTTCAACTCTATACGATTTTTTCCTTCAACTCAAGTTTATAGTATGTTTAATACTTTTCACTATAGACTTGATAAACTTGTTAGTAACTTTTAGTATAGTATTTTGTTATCATAAGATATTTTCGAAATACTCAACAATTTTCAAAACTTTACGAAAGTAGTGATTCTATTAAATCCATTTTTTTTTCTGCATCTTTGGTATGTTTTAGCTTCTAATTGGCCTTGGATAGTAGGTAATGTGTCTACGATTTCCACAAATTTTTTAGCCCATTTTTCTAACTTTTAATTATTTTTGTGTAACTTGTTATTATTTTTATTGTATTATATAATTAAACTTATTTAATATTAAATATATTTAATATAATCATTTTATTAAATTAATTATTGTAGATAAATTTAAAACTAATACTTGTCATAGATTGACAAATAATTTAATGGAAGTCCTACTATTATAAGATTTTAAAAATATTGAGGACTCAAATAAAAAATTAAGCAAACAATAAAGACTAAAATGTACTTTCCCCTAAAATAAATTAATACAGTAAAATGATTTAAGCTAATACTTAAAATGACCGCATATGATACAAGATATTGAGCAATTAAAAAACATTATTTAAAATACAAAAATAATCATGGAAAATCATTTATTTTAGGGGAAAGTACATTTTAGTCCTTACTGTAACTCACCTCCACATTTTAGTCATTAAGACCTTCCACAAGTCTCGAGCTTTGGAAATTTTAAGAAATTATGATAACAGTTCTAAAAAAAAAATTAAACATACCTATTAATTTATTTTTGCCCTTTCTATGAATTCATATCCTGTGACTCACCTCCACAAGCAAAAACTTAATGTTGGCTGCGACTATTTTGTTGTTTTAATACGTCATTTGTCCGTTACAAAACGTGGAGGAAAAAAAAATCCGATTTCACTTCAAAATATGTAACTAAACGGGTGTAGAATTAAAATATGTATTATAGAAAAACTTATGATATTTGATCATAAATCTTAGGGAGCATTTAGTTGTGCAATTATTGTAGGACTAGATTAGACAGGATAAAAAATTTTACCCTATATTTAATTTATAACTTTACTCAATAACTGAACAAAAAATTGGGCTACTATTGGATAAAAAGAACAAATTTTATTCTATTTACACTATAGCATAAAATCAAAATTTATTAGACAAAAATAAAAATATTTTGTATTCTAAGAAATATCCTTCTATATTATAATATTAAGTTAATTAATATTATTTTTATTAAATATTAAAAAAAATATTTATTTGATAATATATATGATTTTTTGATATAAATCTTGTGTTTAGTATTGTGTAAACCAAACATGATTATAAAACCCGAAAAAAATAAAAGAGAAAAATGAATAAAAAATATATAAAAGAAAAGAAAATAATTGTTATAGGCGAAGGACATAGTTGGTATTATGGACATTAAGTGAGGACAATCTAGGCTTAGGAAGTGTTCATAAACTTTAAGTATAAAAGCTACACTTACGATTTGAGGAGCCTTTTTTTTTTTTTTTGCGAAAACACTCACGTGCCTCCTTATTGTGCTAAGGTCCTATGCATGTTACTAATCAAAAAGGGTTCCTCGCACTTTAGAGGACAATCTGTCGCACTCGAGTGTTGGTAAGTCGCCTAGCCTTATTCGTTTATTATCTTTTTTTTTTTTTTAGCAAAAGGTGATGGAAATTCATTTTTTGGCAAGGGCAATGAAGGAAAACCAATTTAAGAGGCTCAATGGGAGTTCTGTAGCATATTCTTGATAGTACTTTCAAGGTAAGATTGTTTCCAACGATTTTCTGTAGGGTTTTTCTTTGAATTGTAAGCCCCACAACTAAACAATTCGAGGTTTCGATCGGTTGAATGATCCGATCGAGTCTAAATTTTAAAGTAAAGCTAGAAATATTAGTAAACCGATCCCGTAAGTTTGAATTTAAGAAAATAAGTAATAAAATAGGAGACTACAAAATTTTCAAATTTTAAGTATATAACTCGTTATTTATCGAAAATGCGTAAAAGGCATTCCTGTACTTAACGAATTGCTAGAGATAAATTATATTTATACGAAAAATTATAAAATAACCTAAATAATATTTAGGAATATTTATTTGTACTATATATGAATTTACATGTAAGTATCAATACGCGTAATTTCTTAAAATACGCGAAATGTGGTAAAATAATACAAAATACTTAAAGAAAATTCATAATTAAATAAGAAAAAATCAAGAAAAATCATAAAAAATCATGAATGATCCAGAATTGGGTCGTGGCAACTGGAAAAAAAAAAAAGAAAAAATTCGGCCAATTAGAATAAGCCAACATAAAAGCCAAAAATCAAGGGATAATGCAATTGTCTTGTCTCATTTAATACACAATAAATCCTCTAAAGCCCTATAAATAGCAGGAAAAATTCAAGAACTCATTTGGACAGTTAGAAATCAGAAAAAATTAGGGAGAGATGAAAATTGAGAGAAAAATTCTGTTTAAAAAAAATTAGAAAAACTGTGCAATTAGGGCTTTTAAAGGGAACCCACATCAAACAAGGAGCTAGGAGTGGACGGCCACCACCACCACACGGTGGTGGCAGCGCCCAGGCCTGACGACAAGGCCACAGCGGCCGGAGCCACCCAAATCGGTGAGTTCGATTTTCAGCCCGATTTTGTGTAATTTTGTAAAAATAGTAAATATTATTAGAAAATTATGAATTTTGTTATTCTAGGATATTTTTGTATGAAGTTTTTATAAAAAAATACTATTTTGACGAAAACATGCTCCGTAATATATGGTCCTTAAGAAATTATGCAAAACCGAGCACATTTCGGTTTAGAAATAAATGACCTTAGGAGTGTAGTTTGGAGCTCAATTTTTTTCTATAGGATACTCATGAGATATAGAACAGTGCTATGAAGCCATTTTTTTAAATTTAATTTTTTAAATTTTTAAGTTAATTTTTAGCTCTAAAATGATGGAAAAATTGGGTAATTTGGAGTTAATTAGGTGATTAGGATATTAATTATTGATTTAGATAGTAATTAGATGTTTAGGGATATTAATCTCTGATGTGGAAACCTGATCCTAGTGTATGGAGTGTTAAGTATAAGTAATGAAGGTGTTATGTGGTAAATGTAGAAAATTAGAAATATGTAGAATTAAAAATTAATAAATATGGAAAAATTAGGTTTAATTAGATAATAAAATAATGAAAATCAGAACATAACAAATCTGAAACAAAATTCAATTTTAGGTAATTATATGAAAAATGTAAAAATTTCTCACAACATGAGTAAATTCAGTACACTAATACGGATTTAAGTGTACCGGATGGAATAAAATGCTGATTAGGGGTAGCAATCGTATTTAGGAGATCGGGAAGTAATGTGATTAATTTCACATTATGGGTTGAAATGGATTTCTAGGATTGGAATCTAAAACATTACTTAGAAATCGAACTAAAAACCTAATTTAGAAATCGATGCGAAAACCAAACCTGAACCTAACCCCAAACCTAAAATAATTATAAAAGACTTAATACCTAGATAATTAGGTATATTTAACCTTAAACAAAACCTAACAATAAGCGTTATCGGATAAAATGAACTTATAATATTATATGAAATACTGAAACCACATCTGTGTTATAGGGATGATCGGCAATGGCCTGAGCAAATCGGACCTCGAGTGAGTAAGCGAGGAGTCGAGATAAGTTGGGATTAATACGATGCTGTATTTTGGAGGCTTAAGATTATGCTTGGTTGTGCTTGTTAGATAGAGAATATGTGCATGTGCTTGATTATGGGTGATGCTATGATTTTGTTTATTGCTCTGGCACATATTGTATGACTTGTATGAAAGAATTGATCACCCTAAACTGGACTTAATTAAATATCCGACCAGTAATCATAATCGGACATGCATGACAACCCGTTAGGGGAACTTAGGACTCTTTGGCCAAATACCGACACCTTCGAAAGGGATAGCGCAGGATTGTAAAATGGTCCCTTCTTCATCCTTAGTCAAACTAAGTGACAGGAGAGGAGGTCGCGGCGAGGGTGAAGACAGTGGTTCGAAGGTAGTCACGGGAGGAGTAAGGTCTCCATTACACAAGCCTGGGTTTGGTCGTGAGCTGTTGCATTAACGGCAACTCCTCAACCCGGATTAGAGCGGGCGTAATTTCTCTAATTTCACGACGGGCCGGACAACGTCGTGCGATGGCATTTGCTTGCACATGCATTACACCTAATAAGTGATTGAAAACCTTGTTGTGTGTATGATATAGTCTTAAGTCCCCCGTCCTAACTTACTGAGCTGTGGTTGCTCACATCCCTATAGACGTCGTGCAGGTGCTGGCTAAGAAGTGGCAACAACTACTCTGAAGCTAGCAACTGCTAGATCCTGGAGAATGAGGAAAAATATTGAAGAATAAACACATATTTTTAAGGTCTAAGTTTTTATTATTTTTCATTTCCGAATGATGTAATGATATAGAAAAATACTATAGAAAAATATTGTAAACTTTAACTACAATAACTGAATTATAACATATATATAATTCCTCACTTTTATAGGTAAATGATTTATTTAAATTACAAACTGTCAACTTCAAAGCAGGTTAGTTGTGGACGCCTTGTGTAGATCAGGTCTAAGATAGCGGTTGTAAGGCCAACTTCTATCTTAGGATGGTTTACACGGCGAAGCTGTTACGACTCTGCCGCTTCGGGGCGTGACATGAATCTCTTAAGATTTGCATTTTTCCACGTAGGGCAACTTGCAAAGCAACCATAGGGCAATCCTGCATGTTTCTTACAGTAGGTTATATGTGGTAGAAGCATGGTCTACAAATCTCTAAGGTAAGAATCCGATACCGTACCTTGTATGTATAGTTTATGTTATTTTGTGTTGTGAATGATAGTTTAGGGTGAGTTTTAGGTTTAGAAGATGTTGTCATTGCCGTCTTGAGAGTGTTGGAGTTGCCTTTTTGTCAGGTGGTCGTTTTGGGAGTTATGTTTAGTGAAAATGGTGAAAGAGATGTTGTGTGTAGGAGATGAAACACCGTTGCAATCTGCAAAATTCTACAAATTGCAGCTAGTATCTGAACGCCACGCCCCTTCGTATCCAGACACTAAGTGCAAATTTGCACCTTTCAACTATGGCGTTTAGATGCTAGTTACGTATAGCGACATTTCATCAAGTCCCAACTTGTGTTTTGGGTGTGTTCTTTTGTCCCTAAACCTTTCCCAATCAATCCTAAACATGTTTTGATATCCTAAAATTATCTTAAACTCGGCTTATCTCCTTAGAAATCCTAGGACCCTAAAGTGTTGAGTTACAGGGAAGTGTATGTTGTGTTTCAAAAATAAAAGTTGAGGTTAGGTAGGCTTAGAGATTGAGTAAGAGTGTTGTTTCTCTTAAGAACAGGTTATGAGGCACCTAGTGTGGATTTTGAACAAACGCTACAGTTAGGTACGGGGTTTTGTATGTTATTTATGGGTGTATAGGATTAGAAATGTTAAACAGACTTAAGTGGAAACTCGGCTTAGAAATGTTAAATGGACTTAAGTGGAAACTTAACTTAAATAAGTATGCTACTTATGCTTAACTAGGCCAAGGAACTGAGAGGACTAGACTTTAGAGTAGCACCTTGATGATTCTTACGTGATGGTATCCTGATTGGAGTCACACTTGGAAATAATGCGAGTAGATTTAAGTTGATCTTTGGTTCTTAGGGTGTTGGGGAGGACCCAACATTGATACCTATATGTATGATATATATTATGTGCTGAAGTTATGAGTTACCCCAAGTTTCAAGATGTTAAAATTATGCTACTTACCGGACATAAATAAAGATAATACATTGTGGTTGTTGCATTTCATTTAAATGTTTTAGATAACATGTGTGCGTGCTTATACATTACTGTATGATCATACGCTTATGTTTGATACCCTATACTAAGCTTTTGCTCACCTCCTAAGGTTTTATTGTTTTCAGATGCAAGTATAGGTCTTGGTGATTATGGGGACTACTTTGGTGATTATGGGGACTACTATAGTGATTTTGGGTACTATGGTAAGGATACAAAATTTCTATGACTATTACTTTGATTATGGATCTGTAGCTAGAATAGGGATATGAGTTTTGTTAAAAGGGTTATCAGACTTTATTTATGTCTTTTTTTTGTTGTTACTTAGGTCCTGAGAAGTCACCTAAGACTTCTCAAGTTGTGTCTTTGGCAATGGTATGTTGTCATGTTTTTGAGGTTATGTTATGAGATGTTGAGATTTGTTTTTTGGTATCTTGAGACCATTGTTAATGAACTAAGTTAAATCTTCTTCCTTTGAATACAATATAGAGAAGATTGGATCTCTTGTATTTATTGGTGGATTGAGGATGTTATAAGACATCCTTAAAAAAAAGTGTGTAGGAGTTATTACAGGTGACAAGTGATTAATGAAGCATAAGATGATGTTAACAAGTGATTTTAGATGCTTGACGTGTCAGTAGATCATAGGGACACATGGCGGGCTGTAATCTCCTAGGTTCTGGTGCGTTACAACTTTGGTGGTATCAGAGCCTTAGGTTTTAAATCTAAATCATAAACAGCCTAGGCTTGAACCTTAGTAGAAGTAAGTTGTGAATCAAAATGTTATAACTTGTTTATATTGATGGGATGAGTAGCATCTAAGGTTGTGTTGAGTTTTGTGCTTAAAGTAGTTCAATCTATTTATGTTCTTAGTAATCCTTTCCTTTCTCATGATTGTAGTGCATTTAAGTTATCTAACCCCTTCCTTTGAAATTAGCTTACATGACTTTGTTCGTATGTTTCCTCTTGTAGCATGCCTAGACGCGGTGTTACTTCTAGCTCATCTTCGCATCCTTAGGGCGACAAGGACATCAACCCAAATCGCATCCCCTTGCAAAACCAAAATCAGGCTGAGAGAGGTTTACTACCTCAAGGGCAAAGACCTCTACCACTAGCTTAGGGCCAAGAGTACACTTACCCTCTAGAGGGCATGCTTACTCTAAACACCCAACTTCAATACGACTTAGGATAGGGATCAAACATAGTGACTACTGCTTAAGTTCTGAACTACATGAATGCTATGATTGGGGCGCCGGTACAGCAGCAGTAGTAGATATAGAGGGATATGCAAGTAATTTTAGTAAATACTGAGATTTAGATGTAAGAGAGACAGGCTGTTATGGACGCTGGTATAGGTGGTTATACTAACGAAAATACTTTTGACTGGTTTGTGAAGATCACTTGTGACTTCTAGCTTAAGCCAAATGATCCAGTTAGAGCTAAGGAATGAATCATCGAGGTAGAGAAGTCCTTTACTATGGCAAAAGTACTAGATAACAAGAAAGTGACCTATGCAACCTTTTTTCTGAAAGGTCCAGCAGCCCAATAGAGGGAGAATGCTCCTAGGACTGATAGAAATGTAGTAGGTCCTATCACTTGGGAAGGATTCAAGCAACTATTCTTTGATAAGTTCTTCCCCAATAGCACTAGAGAACAGATGGAGCAAGCCTACTAGACACTACAGCAGGGTAATCACTCAATATTAGAATGTGAGGCAAAGCTAAACCACTTAGCCTGTTTCTTGCTAGAGCCAATCAGAAGAGATGAAAGGTCATACACCAGATGGTTCGTATTTAGGTTAGAGCTTGAGCTATAGGAGAGGATGGCAAGGCTTAGGGGTACTTATGTTGAGACAGTTGAACGAGTTAGAAGCGTGGAGTAAGGTATGAGAAGAAAGGAGGAGCAACTGGCTTGTAAGGAGAAGAAGGCCTTAGGTAAGAGGCATATGCTGAATTATGGATCACTGAAGTGATTTAAGAGACCTGTACCTGGCATCATGATTAGAGAGGGTATTAGACCACCTTTTGAATTGCTTAAGCTGATGATATGGCAAGCCCTAACACTAACCAGGCTACCTTTGCCAGTTCCAGTTAGGTGTACCTACTGCTACAGACTATATGATATTTCTGAATGCAAGTGGACTTTAAGTGCTTATTTCCTTTGTGGTAAGACGGGACACGTCAGAAAGGATTGCAAAGAGCCAACTTTGATGCACCAGGGTCTGATAACACTATATTTGGTAGCTAATTATGCATAAATTATATAGGTAAGCAAGTATAGACTAAGTAAGCTATAAGGCCTTACCCATACGTTACTTGTAGATACAAGTTTCCAAATATTTTAAATAGAACTTATCCTATAGCAACATGGAACCACCTTCGAACAATACTCGACAGAATTTTACATTGTACAATATACCTTGTAGAACTTGTAAATTTTTTTCTATCTTTTTTTATAATTTTCAACTTTGCACCCTTAGTCAGTAGAGCAATTAAATAGCAAAGACATGAGGGTTCTATTGCACAAAAAAAAAATGCAAGTTCTTCGAAATTAACAACAAATATTATCTCTTAAAATTTATTAATTTTAGATTTAAGGTTAGTATTTTAACATTAATAATTGTTTTTATTTTTAATTTTCTTGATAAAAGAAAATACAAGGTTCTTTTCATTCATTAATATATATCACATTGTTTAATAAATTTTTAAGGTAAGTATAAAGTATCCTGGAACCTATGCCCTATTTACTTAGATTATCGATTCCTAAGTAGGTACATGATATCAAAACCTTGCACTCAAAACCTATCATATGAGAGTCGGTTCGAGAAAATTGTTACCTGATAACTACCTTATAATCCTTGGTACCTATTGGAAACTTACCCAATTGAGTAAGATATAAGTAAGTACTTTATACGGCAAGATTACTCACTCATCTTAAATTATGTCAATATTTTGAAAATGTTAAATAATAATAGCTAAAATGAATTCCTAAAGAGTAAGAATGTGCTTATGAAGCTTTGTGAAAGTGGAAAAGCAAATCAAATTAATGTGACAGAAGCATTCTCCCCCAAGCTCTCGCTTCCTCTATGCCTTTTTTCTCTTATGCCTAAAGCAAGAGAATTAAACCTCTCGATGACTAAGATATTGCGGATTTTTATTCTTTTTGTCCCTCAATTCCTCTTCTTTTGAATGACTTTTCATCTTCTCTACCCCCTACGATACCTAATCCTTCTTCTCTTTTACAACAATCTTAAAAGGATAGAATTCTAATTAATATTCATAAGGCTTATGAACAACACTTTTTCTATAATACAACTTCCATAGATGCCAAGGAGTTAGTTGATGATGATATTGTTTTTGCTTCCCCCAATCATGGTGATTGTTCAGCTGAATCTAGAGTTAAAGAAATTCACTTTACTGCTGAAGAGAAGCAGCGTATGCAGCAAAATTGGAGGTTAATGTTAATTATTACAGCATATGGTCTCTCGGGCTACAAGTGTTTACTTTTAAAGCTTTAATATCTATGGTCTTTTACTTTGTTTGCTATGCTTAGCATTGGTAATGGATTAGATGTTGTCCTATTTTAAACCGATGAGGATATATCTCAGATAATTCGTGATGGCCTTCGGGTTGTTAACAATCATCTTCTTGCTATTAGACAGCGGGAACCTAATTTTAAGGCGTCTAAGGCTACTTTTGATTTTGTTGCAAGATGGGTGTTGATCAATAAATTATATCATGCCTCGAATAGATAGAGTCATAACAGTCCCGTCGTATAAACTAATCTAAAATAGAAACTAACCCTGCAATTGCTATTGTAGATATAGCTTACGTAAGACATACCTAACTTAATTAGCTTGAAGCATTTAGTTGGATACCTATTATATATAAAACCTGTAACTTCTCCAAAATACTTTTCCTCGTAAGACATGTAGTACATTTCTTGATATTAAAATAGTATTTACATGAGAGTACTTACACATGTGTAGGTCCCAAAAGTAACCAAGAAAGGAAGGAAGGGGGGTGTAAGGTGCGGGTGCAGGTTAGGCGACAGGTTATTTATAAAAATTTAAACTTTGTGCAAAACAATGTTAGAAACATCTACTTTGATTACTTAACTAAGATATGGTGTCAAATAATATATGAATAACAAATTAAAATATGAAATAAAGAAGAATACAGATGAGAAGATCAAGCTCAAGAATTATGGTGCTTTGGCTTTATTCTTATTGCATTCTTCCAACTGCAATACTAGGGACTTGTATTCCATACTGGTGTCATTCCATTATCCACTTTTCAATATTTCAATCAAGAGAGAAGCAAGTACAATTCTTTTGCTTCGTCTAACTAGGCTAGCCTTGCCTAATGATCTATAGAATAATGTAACTCTCTTCTAACATAAGCCTAACACTCAAAAATGGGATTTACAGAAGTATGAAGACTAAATACAATGATCCTCAAAATATAAACTCATAAATAAAATAGATAGTGGAAGTATAACAAATATTATTGTCTCTAATTTAACTTCTGATTGTGTCTCTAGATTTTCTAAAGATTGAAGTTTGTAGATAAAAGTTGCAAATTAGTGTTTTTTGAAAATTTGAATTGCCTTGTTTATATGTTCTTCTAGTGCAACTTCTCTTTGCCGATTTCTTAGAGAGTTTCTTGATAAGTCTTAAAAGATCTTGATCTAACTGTTGGAAGATATGTTCCTTGATTTATGGAAGTTAATTCTCCTTTCTTATTTGATTTAAATTTGAATGTTGGACTATAGCAACAATGTATGGCCAAGTCTTTCACATTTCTTTGTATAATTACTTGGCTTCGCAATTATAAACATTGATACTTCCTTAGAAGAAATCGAATTTCCTTTACTGATATGAGTTCCTAAACTAATCTTTAGTGTGAATAAATCTTGAATTTGAATTTCGGCCTTCTGATATTTTCTTATGAATGCTTAGTATGTGTATACCTTTAACTAGATTGATTTAATTGAATATGTAAGCCTTGAAAAGTCTTTTGTATCATATTGCTTTGAATTTGAATAAAAATCTATAGCAACCACCAAGATTCATCCTTATCTTCTATTTGTTGTACATGTCTAACTTAATCTTGAGCTTTGGATAAATCCGATTCTTCATTTCCACAAAATCCTTCAATTATCTTCATAAATTTGCATAAAATACGTCAAAAAATCCTGATTGATATCTTGTCAAAATATTTCCAACAAATCTATCTTGATGTGCTTGTCCAATCTAAGCTTTGTCTAAAAAATAATCAAATTATTCCTCCTTAATCCCTATGGATGTATGTCTAATTTAGTGGAACGTATTTGATATATTACCCAAATATATCCAATAACTAGAGTTGGGCCTTCAA
This sequence comes from Lumnitzera racemosa, assembly GCA_024138005.1. NCBI lineage: Eukaryota > Viridiplantae > Streptophyta > Magnoliopsida > Myrtales > Combretaceae > Lumnitzera > Lumnitzera racemosa. The sequence continues at coordinate 37,293,281 of JAMXBC010000006.1, read as the reverse complement.
ACTATTAAAAGTTCAATAAACCACTTAAACTATACTGTTCTGTAAATATCTGATTCTATCCAGTGTCTCTAAATTAGTTTATGATTTAGTCTCTAATTCTTGAAATCAGTTCTAAAGTAAAACTTAACATTGCTTAATAACCTGTATGCTTAATACACTTGTTAAACACCTTTTAACTCCTTTTTGTTATCATCAAAACAATGATGGGAGAAATCAACAACATAAGATACAGTTTTCAAATGAAGTTTACAAAAAGCATAAGTTCTTAATATTCATATATAGAGAAAAGTTAAAAACTAGCAGGTTGAGTAGGGAGACTTAGTTAGTTTTCACATAAGTATAAAAGACAAAAGAATCAACAAGTTCTAAATATCTTCAGATCTTTTCTCATTTACTAGCATGCCGAAAGCTAACCTAAGGATGGTTATATTGTTGCATCCTTAGTTTTTACTAGATACTTGCAAATGAGTCTATAGAGACGTGAACACAACTAGCTCAATAACTGGGATTGAGACAAAATAGTATAAAACAAGCACAAATAGGTTTACCAATTATTAATGAAATATAATGCAATCAACCAAATGCAATATTGCACAATGTTAATAGCTCCATTGTGAGGTTAGAGAAATTACATCTACTTTAACTAAAATTGACGAGTTTCAACGTAACTTAAATAAACTGTGCAATAGAGAAAAACCTCCTCTTGAGACTTTCTTCGAACTATTGCCCCCATCTTCGTTACATCCTCCTCTCTTGTCGCTTAGTTTAACTAAGGGCGAAGAAAAAACTATTTCATCTATCCTCATCAAAGGAGTCGATATTTGGTTTGATATCCCTAATTGTTTTTCCTAGTGGGTTGTGATGTATGTTAAGTTAGGTTAAAAGTAGGATTTTGGTTAGTTTCAATTAGTAATGATCAACCAATTTTCGAGGCCAGCCAAACAACACGAATTCATGCAGTATAGCACACTATGGAGTTTAACGCCTATTCTACAATTCACTATTACAATCACACACATAACATGCATACATACAACTAATTACAACAACGGACAGATGCACTCGCAAGCCTTTCAGTACTCTGATATAGTACCCTAACATGCTACGAAGCATTGATCCTAACTTACCTTGACGCTTGTCACTCGTTAGCCTTCCGTGTGGATTTCGTTTACTTTGATTTATCACTAAACATTTAACATAAAAAATTAGTTTCCATCGAGATCATGAAATGAGGCTTCATTTTAAGAAATGGTGTAATTTTCATTTAAGTCCAATTTATTTTTTTAAGACATTTACTAAACAAGTTTTATGTAGTGTAGGTTCTAACTTAGGTTCTAACCTTGTATTTATCATAGGTTTTTGTCTAGGAAGTCTTTGACCTAAGTTCTGACCTGAGAAATCCCAAGATTCTTAAATAGGTGACCTTCCAACCTATTCTCTAGCTTCTATTGTGATCAAGTGTTCTATGCCAAACTATCCTCTAACCAAGCTTTTAACTACCACTACATTTAAATATTAAGCTTCTTTAATCATATTACCTACTAACCAAGTCTCTAACCTTACTCCTACTTTTATATTCTCGTAATTTACTCATAAATCCAGCTTACCTTAGTTAGAAAATCACACCAAACTCACTTTTTCAACATCATAACATCCCAACTCCATAGTCTCTTATTCAATTCCATCTCCAATCTTCATATATTTAGAGTGTTTAAGTGAAGCCTTAAGAATAAATTTAAGAATCATAGAGTTTCAACCTTGAACTCCAATTTCAATACAAAATCATCATCTTAGGACTTGAAATTTTCTTGTTTTAGTTGTTGTACATTGGGGAAACTAAAATATAGCATAGTTGCACAAAATCAAATTAAGCCTTCTTAAGAAAAACTTACACTAACACAATGTTCAAGTAAAAATCAAAATTTACCAAAATCCAACTTCAAAAATTTGAAAAATTGATTACATGGAGTGAAAGTGTATTCTTTTAGGAGTTTATGCAAAAAAGTCTAGATCATAACTACAACATTTGAATTTTTGAAAGTGTAATAAAAAATCGATTGATGAGGCATTTTTCTTAAGGACCATATACATGTACTTAAAATTTTGAAGATTTGATTTGACATTTCAATTCCTCATGCAAAAATACATAGGAAAACCAAGTTTCATAATTTTTTTAAGTTGTTTATTATTTTTTGTTAAATTTTGATAAAAATGGGAAAAATCAATCACTCATTGAAAACCATTTCTTCGACCAATATTAGTCATCTCAAGTTTGTTTACCTACCAAAGCGTGGTGCTTCCCTTCAAGTGGTGGTAGTGATATACTTCTAGCAACTCTCTACGTATGCGAACTCCAAAATACCTAAAATTACATTATTTTTCCTTAAGAACTTTTCCAAACCCTTTCTCTACCCCTACAAAGCTTTCTAGATTTTTTTAAATTTCCTAATGGGTTAAAATGAGCCTAGGTGAAAATTTCTAGTTGAAATATTGAGTGTAAGGTGGCTTGAAGAATTTTTAACCCTCACAAGTGTCAAAATCGACTTTATTAGGTGTCAATTTTTCTTCTATTACTTGATTATCTCATTATAGAATTATTTCCCAACGTTAACACACATATTCCACATTTCTCTTTGCTGCCCCCTAATTTTTTTTATAATTATTTAATATTTTCCTATTAATTTTAGTATATTTAGCCAATATATAATACTCCATGGTTAAATGTTCTACATGAATTGTAGAAAGTTGTGACACTAATTTATAAGACCATGATGATGAATACTTTATCAATACATAATTGCAACTTTTGAGCTAAGTAGTTAAAATAGGCCTATTAGTGTTTACTTGCTTGGCTTATTCATTGCTTTTGACCTAGAATATTACAAATGGTATCAAAGTTGAACCCCTATTAGTAGTTGGATGATTTAGGTCTAACTTCACTTAAGAGAAGAGGTGTGAGAAGAGGGATGAGGGTTACCAAGGTGTGATTCTTGGCATGCTTCTAAGGTGACTTGTAGGTAAAGGGTTGCTCGAATCATACATCATGTAAGGAAGGGACGTTTGGGCCTAATTGTAAGGTCTTGTAACGAAGATGTCGCTTTTTTGAAGGGAGAAGATTATGATATTCTATGGTTAAGTGTCTCACGTGAATTATGGAAGGTTGTGGTATTAATTTATACGGTTATAGTGGTAAATACCTTATCAACACATGGTTACAACTTTTAGGCCAAGTGATTGAAATAGGCTTATTAGTATTTGTTGACTTGGTTTATTCACTACTTGTGGCTCAGGGCATTACATAATATTTGAGTATTTTAAGTAATTATGGGTTTATGTTTATATACAACAATTATACGTGATGTACATATATGACTTTTACATATTATTTCATGTCATTCTATTATTTATTTTTCATATAATTTATCTCTAGGAGTTTGTTAATTATTGAAACTTATTTCGTTTTGACACATATAAAATAATATATTAAAACTAACAATTTTAGTCATATTTTATTATTTTGTTATATTTTTAAGATACAAACCCACAAGGTCTTGTTGACTAATATTCCTAACTTACTCGTAAGTTTCCAGCTAAATTAGGCTATGTTCTCAAACGTCCTAAATTGATCACTCAGAATCTAGTTGTGAAAGCAAAAGGCTTACAAATTGCCTCTTGAAAATTACAACTACTCTAGGAAAGATTGGGGAAACCATTGGCCCTTTGCTTCGTTATGATGCTTTCACTTTCAATACTGAACGAGGTAGATATACTCGATTATGTGTTCAGCTTAGTTTTAATGCCCCTCTACTTCATACAATTAAGGTCGGTAACAAGGCATATCGACTTCAATGTGAGGGAATTAAATCGCTATGTTATCATTGTGGCTGTCTTGGTCATGTAACTGCTAATTGCTCAAAGCTTACAGCTAATTGGGGGTCTGAATTTGATCATAATCAGCATTTGAAATCCACCGTATCTGCTATGAATAATGTGGATCGTCATTCTGGGGTTTCTTCTCTTTCAACTTCTGAATATGGTGATTGGATTTTAGTACAAAGGCAACGCATTGGACGATCTCTGAAAATTTCTTCTTATGTAGCCCGCAATGATGTATCTACTCAACCTTTAGTAAGGCCCAATGATACTCCTTTATCGTCACTAACGGAAATGCCTGCCAATACTTCTCCAATTACATCATAACCAGGCCAGATGGTAACTTCATCCCAAGCAGTGTCATAAGAAAATGGATTAGGCGTGCCACAGCTAATGTTGCACCTGCTAATTCAGACAATTTGTCTAGTACTCACCATTAAACTAATCATGAAGCTAATGGACCTAGTGAGGCCCCTAATGAAGTAAGGGATCAGTAATCTTGTATGAAGGCTCCCATGCAGGATTTTGTTTTTTGCAAATCTCCTATAAATGTTGCTTTGTAGCGATGCCGAGTCACTCTAATTAAAAAACTTGCCAAGCAACTGAAGAAAAATGGAAGCAAAAGTGATTATGACTTTCCATGTCCAAATGCTTCACCCAGAAATGGACCTTCCATGGGTGGATCCTCGGTATTGCTTATTCTACATGGAGTGTCAACATCACTAGGACAAAGTATTGGTGGAACTAGACGACTTGAGATACATAGAGGATGCCCTATTACTGAAAACTCAAGTGTCGTCGATTTGTGTTCTCACATCGGTAGAGAAGGGTTCAACCCTCCTGACTAGGTCCTACTTAGTGATTTGGATGCAGAAAGAATATCTTGTCATGATCTCTATCCAAGTGTTACAAACCATGTATCACCCCTTTCAGTTAATGAACATTTGGGAGTGTACTCTAGAAGCTGCGATCGAATAAATTTATAGAATTGAGGGCCTCCATCCTCCTCAAACCATAGTTCCCATTTCCTATCAACCAGAAGAGTAAGTTCCAACATCTCTTTTCTTTCAGATCTGGGGGAATAATTGGTTATGTGGGACAGCTAGCGAACTCTAACCAAATTTGCTCTGGAAGTTAAATGCACTTCATACATGGAAGAGGAGTCTATATGGTATAAAGTACATGCTTTGTAGATGGCAGACCAATGACCAGCACTGGACATAACACACGCATCATGGCGTGGAATGTAATTGGGTTAAACTCTCCTGGGAAACAGACGGAGGTCTTGAAGGTCACGCAAGAGTATATGCCAGACATGATTGTCCTTAAGGATATAAAATGGACGCCCATGCTGCTCATTTGTTTGCGCACAACAATTCATGGTAGCAGCTAGATGGTTTTTTATGCTCTATTGCACTAGGCCAAATTGGGGAGCTGATTATGTTATGGAACATTGATGTTCTAGATGTTGAACTTCTTTAGCAAACAAGGCAGGAGATGCATGTAATTGTCCATGTTTGTTTCCTTAACCATTCCTAGTATTTTTCTGCAATTTATGCATTCCTTGACTTACGATTCTTGCCTATCTTATGCAGTAGTATGGAAGATTTTGCTAGTATTATAAATAATTGCCCTTGGTGTATGATGGGGGATTTTGATGATATTTTATATCCACATGAAAGCTACGGTGGTGATCCTTTTCCTAAGGCTAGGGCATTTCATACAGTCAATGCATGAATGTAACCGAACTTCGGGACTTAGACTTTGTTAGTCCTAAATTTACATCAAATAATAGGTACTATTTAGTTCAATATTGTATAGATCAAGCATGAGCTAATTTACGGTGAAGGGAGCTTTACATGGAAGTTCCTAAATGGCCATTCGATTTGTAAAACCCAAGTACAAGAAAAAAATAAAAAGTTAATAATAAAAAGTTAATAATAAAAAGAAAATATTAAAATAAGGTTTTTATACTTTAAGGGTATATTCGGTATTGGTATCTTTTGACAAGGGCAATTTGGACATATGTTTTTTGACCAAACCCTAGATATATATAGAGCCATCTAACACTAATAGAAACCCTTTTCACTCCTTTTCCTTGATGTCAACTCCATAGCTTAAGGTTTTGTGCAAATCTTTGAGCAAGGAAGTGAAAACGATAAGTGTTAGGGAGATCGAATCTAGAGAAGTTAAGGTAAGGCTAAGGAATGCCTTTTTTATTGTGAAAATTTTGTGGATTCTCATTAGAATTTCGTTTTTCCACATAAGGCAGTAACCAAAATAAGATTGGGGTGATTATTTAGGAGTTCATTGCCATATATTCGGCGATACCATTAAGTTTAAGGCAGAGCACTCAAAGTAAGGTTGTAAACAACCTCTTTATTCAAAGGCTTTAAACAAAATCACTCCAAATTTATTTTTCTCCTTAGGGTGGTGGATTAAACAAATTTCAAATTGTGTTTTGAAAGTCTCCACGACATGTTCTCAGTGGTGGACGCAATATTAACAGATCCTTACAGGCAAGGATTTGATCTTACATCTTGTATCTGTCATTTCTTCAAGTAGTGAATTGAATGGCTAAGTTGGGTTGAGATTTTGGTTAGAGACATGCTTGATTTGTATGTTTAAGTGGCAAGGAGATATATTTTTTATGGAATGACGATTTAGGATTGGTGGTTTTGAAAATAGGGAACAATGGATTGTATGTGAAGGTTGAATGCGTTGCTGCAATCTATAGAATTTTGCAAATTGCAACAAGCATTCAAATGCCACCCTTTATAGTGTTAAGATGCTAGGGGCTTGACATGCTCTTTTGGAGCATGAAGTGTGGATGCTAGATGAACTAGCATCCGGATGCCCTGACCCTTGTTTCTTGTAGCAGTATTCCTTTGAGTTTTCCAAGGCTTTTTTCACAGATGTTTTCCTCTCCTAAACCCCTTCCTAAACTTTTGTAATTAGGAACCATCACTTGAAACATAGTATAAGTTAAACTAACTTCTTAGCGACCCTAGGTTCCATTTAAATTTCTTAAGAAAACATGAGTTGGTTGAGTTGTTGTGTTAGAGAATATTGTTAGTTTGGTTTTGAATCTAAGTAAGTGTAGTGTTTCTCATATGAACAGGTTGTGAGGCATTTGATTTAGTTTCTAAGCAAACGTTACAATCGAGTACGGGGTTGTATGTTATTTGTGTATGTAGGACCAGTATTGCAAAATGGACTCAATAAAAACTTGGCTTAAATAAGTGTGCTGTTTATGCTTAGTTGGGTCTAAGGGATTGGGAGGACTAAACCTTAAGGTGACATCTTGATGATCCTTATGCGACGGTATTCTAATTAAAGTTTCGTATGGAAATGATTCAAGTAGATCTAGGGTGTTCTGTGATTACTAAGGTATTAGGGAGGATCTAACATTGATGCTTATATTTATTATATATTTATGTGTAGGAGTTATGAGTTACTCTAAGTTTCAGGAAATCGGAACTATGTTGCTTGATGGACCTAAGTAAGATAATAAACGGTGGTTACTGCATATAGATATCGAATTAGCTAATGTATGTGGTTGTGCATATAACGTGTGTTCATGTGCTTATGGTTGCACCTTATATTGAGCTTTGCTTACCCTCTAGGTTTTCATGTTTTTAGATGCAGGCACAAGTTTGGGTGATTACGACGAGTATTACAGTGATTATGGGTGATGAAGCTGATTTTTATAACTATTATTACGATTTTGGAGAAGGTTTGGCAAAGTTTGTTAGGGTTATGAAACTTATTGGATAAGTTATAAAACTTGTTTTATTTTCATTATTTATTGTTACTTAGGTACAGAGAAGTCACTTAAGACTTCTCAAGTCCATGTTTAATGGCCATATTTAGTTTTCAAGAATTGAAGTTATGAGATATTGAGTTTTGTTATTTAGTATTTTGAGACAAATGTAATTGAATTATGATGAATTTCTTTCCTTTGAATAAAAGAATGTTAGGATATGATTTTGTTGTATTTATCAGTGAATTGTAGATGTAATTAAGACATCCCTAAAATGTTGCATATGATTTAATATAGGTGATAAGTGATTATTAAAGTATGTAAGGATATGAATAGGTAGATTTTAGATGCTTGACGTGTCGATAGATTATATGGATACGTAGCATGCTGTAATTTCCCAGGTTCTAAGGTGTTACATGATCATAACTCAATTCTTTTACAAACTTATCCTTGTTACATCAAATAAAAAATGAAACATTTCATTTTCAACCCATATGGTTCTTGCATGCCACGTACCTTCCTCTTATTCATAAAATTTGGCAAGAGAATAATTATGATGCCTTCAAAGCTAAGGCTAAAATTCTAAATGAATTTAAAGTGTAGAATAGGCGTATCTTTGGTTTGTTGAATAAAAAGATCTATTCTTAAGCAGCTTAAGTCTCTTAAATGGCACATAGCTTACCATCTTACTACTGCTGACCTTCATAAGGAAATCGTTTTAAAACGAGAGTTATAGGAGTTATTATATAGGGAGGAATTATTATAGAAAATGAAAGTTAGGACTAATTGGTTGTAAGAGGGGGAGTGTAATACTAGATATCTTGCTAGGCATTCTAAAAATAGAAACTTGGCTCTTTAAGATAACATAGGCAATTGGGTACATAGAGATGAGGATATTTACTCACTTGATCTGCAATTTTACCAAAATCTATTTCTTACTCAAAAGTCCCACTATCTTAAAGAGAGTTTTTTGCCCCAAGAATTTATGTTTGGTTTAACAAGGGAGCCCTATTCTATCTTATGTAATGATTTGACGCATGCTGAAATTTTTTAGATCCTTCATTCCTTAGGGTCTTAGAAAGCCTTGGGGATAATGGCTTACATGCCTATTTTTACAAGAAATGCTGGCATGTTATTGGCTCATTTGTAATTCAGCTTATTCACAGTTCTTCAGTCATTGTGATATTCTAGAACCCCTCAATTGCACCCAGCTTTGTTTAATCCTTAAGCAAAAAAATGGTAGTCACATTAAACAATTTAGATCGATTAGTCTTTACAAAACGCTTTATAAGTTGATCACAAAATTTTTGGTGTAAAGATTAAGGCCTTTCACGGATAGTTTAGTGCATCCTTATTAAGCTTGTTTTGTTCTTGGGCGAAAAGCTTCTTATAATATTCTACTACTCAATAAAATCTTGTATTCTTGTAATCAAAAGAAGGTTTTCTAGGGGTAGATGATTATTTAGCTAGAAATTGAAAAAGTTTTTTATAGCCTTGAATGGGATTTCATATATTGAACGTTGATGATGCGAATCTACGAATCCACAGCAAACTTGAACCACAAATGGGTGTATGACCTTCAAGTAGGGATAAGGAATAGGAAGTAGAATGGGGTTTGACTGTGAATGTGTATGGATATTACGTACCAAGACTCAAACACAATCAAGGATTAAGCTTGAAATAGGGTCCGATACGACTCACAAACATTAAATGTCACTCGGGTTTCAAATGAAAATTTAAATGCAACTCATTAACTTGCTTAAATGAAGTGTTCACCATAATTTTAAGTTTAAGATTGATAAGAACATAAGAAAGATTAAAGAGTTAATCAACACTCAACAATCCAAAATGCAAACTCGAAGAGCTTCAAGAATATCCTTCTTAAAGAGGAATGTTCAAGTGTGATCTCTGTCCATATATTCTATTCCATAATGTCTTTGGCTAATTACAAAAGTTTTTATTTATAGCAAATTCTAAAACCCTAGTGACAAAAATTATAACTAATATACAAGACCTTTAAACCCTAAAGAATGACCCATAATTGAAATAAGGAAAATATTTACAAGGTATATAAAACTATGCATTTAACAAAATGGTTGGCATGCAATCATCTAAGTTGTTTGTGGGATCAGACCCGGGCAAGGGCCATTTGGCAGTTGGATGTTCGAACTGAGGTGAGATGTTTAGAAGTCTTATTGTACTTGGCTAAACTCCTAATGAGGTCAGCCTATAGTTGTTGTACTTGTGGATTGCTTAGTACTAGCTTTCCTATGCTATGCCGAGTTGTTATTTGGCCTTGAAGCCTCATTCATTTGGTCTCTCGTCTTCTCGACAGTCGACAAACTTGATGTCAAATGGTTTCTCTTCCTCCCTTCAACCTTCGGGTATTAGTTTGGCCTCAGCAAGAGTAGGTCAACTTTGGTTTTGTATAAGTCGACCTCGGGTTAGGACGAGTTGGCTTCAACTTCTAGTAGGTCGACCTTAGATACTGATAAGTTGGTCTCGGCCTAAGGATCATTGTAGATTGATTCCTATCAGTTAAATTTTCAAATTAATCATTTCTTGTATTACGACTTCATATGTTGAGGTTTTGGTTAATGGTCATCTTATGCCTCTTTTTACACTTCATCAAAGGATTTGCCTAGGTGATGCTTTTCCCCATATATCTTTATTTTGGATATCGAGATGTTAAGTTGGTTGATTGAGAAAGAAGTTCATTTAAAAAAATGGATACCTTTTAGAATTAGGGGCACAAATCTTGGAATCTTCCATTAAATGTTTGCTGATGATATTACTTTAGTTGCTCAAGCATCTGTAGAGAATGCTATTATAATATGGGATTTATTAGAATTTTTTGGGTAATGTCAAGTCTAAGAGTCAACCAAGAGAAATCTTTAATACTCTTTTCTTGAAATATCTCATTTGAGATTGAACAGAAAGTTGCAGCTATTTTAAATTATCAAATTGCTTACACTTTTGGAAAAGATTTAAGCTCTTCACTTGATAATGGAACAAGCTAACGTACTCTCAAATTAATTTCGTTGTCGAAAAAGCCTAAGCCAAACTAGGGGGTGGAAATCCAAGCACTTGAGTATAGCTAGAATGATTATCTTGGCGCAATCTGTCTTATAAGCTTTGCCTACTTACTATATATAAGTAGCCAAGCCCCATCAAAAGATTATTGATAAGTTGTCTTTGATAACTCGAAGTTATATTTGGAACAAAGCTAGTGATGATTAGAAAATGCATTGGATTTCCTGGGGTTCAGATTGTTCATCCAAAAAGCTAAGGAGGCTTGGGGCCTTGCATTTAGGTTGTCAGAATGATGCTTATTCACTAAAGAGATACTGGGAGTTCAATAATCAAAAAGTGTTAGAGGGTTCTTTGTTAAAGGCTAAATATTATAAACACTTTTATGTAACTAGATCTAACCACCTAACTAGTTATGTACCTACATGTTTATGTCTCAGCATGCTATAGTTAATATGGGAGATCGCAAGGATATAAGTTTTTGGTTTGATAAATGCCTAGGAAATTTTGTTATTAGGTAGTTAATTTATATCCCTTTGCCTTTGAATGTTGACTTATTACTTATTTGGGATTATTGGTGATTTTCCTCTCTTAAGAGGATGGTTTGTTGGGTTTTGATTTGTCTTATTTGCTTATATGCATAGTGGGCCACTTGTGCTTTAGGATACTTTAGTTGCATTAAGGCTTTTCTTCCTTCTACTAGTTATGAACCAAGTCTAGCAAATATTTACAATTTTCTTTTATTTGAAAAGTTAAGGAACAACTTTAACTTATGATGGATTTAGCATTCCTATTTTTCACCAAAAATTAAATTATTTTTGTCGAGATTATCTTTTAATGGTCTTTCTATAGTAGTTAATATGTAAAGTCGTAGCATTGTTACTAATGCCTCATGTCCTCATAGTAGATCCATAGATGAAGATATCCAACATGCATTCTTGACATGTCGTGCCATTTGTAGTTTGTTAGAGTCTTGGATGAAAGTATCTTACACAAATCCTATTGTATAAGGAAGTATTCATCTTTGGCTTAAAATGAATTTGGTGTTTACAAAAAAGGATTTCTTTAATGGTTTTCCTCCTCCTGCTTTTTCTTTTGCTGTAGTGCTCTAAAAAATTTGGGAATTTTGCAATCGAAAACTTTTTCATCACAAGCCTTTTTCCTTTCTATCGATCTCTATTATACATCTTACAGTCCATGAGCAGTGGAGTTATGCGCAATAGAAGAGGAAACTCTAAATTTTAGACACTGTTAATTTATATTATCCAAAGCTTCCGAAAGGTTGGGTTGTTTTGCATATGGATGGATCCGTGTTGCTTGATGGTTGTGCTTCTATTAGTGGAGTCTTACAATGGATTTGTGCATAAATTGATATAGTAGCAGTTGAATTGTAGGGAGTATATTGGTGGATTTCTTTTAGCTTGCATAAGAATATTGATAAGCTTTTCATTTGTATTGATTCAAATTTTACCGCTTTGTTGCTTTTGCATACTTATAGTACATAGTTGAGGTACTCTAATATTATTGCTACATGCAAGGAAAAAATTTGTTGCATCAAGGAGATGGAAATTAAACTAGTTCCCTGTGAATTAAACTTAGTTGTTGACTAATTAGCTACAAAAGTGTAGGAAATAGATGAAGATGAGCTCTTTTTGGATGCTTTAACTATTGTGTCCGGTCTTTTCTCTAAAGATGGTATAAATGTAAGGATTGCTCATGAGATGCAAGCTCAAATTTTCTGTCAGCATAGTGACCTCACTTATAAGAACTAAGATCCTACTTATTGTTTAGCTTTGGCACTTTTTGCAAATTTTATTTTTGTAAGAAAAATATATGTACACCTACCATTTGAATTTTTCTTTTATATTCATATATTTATATAATTAATGGACCATTTGCAACGTATGGACTTGTAAAAAAGTGCAAGCTACTTACATTCATTTATAAATACTACAGAGACTTGAGTTGTGGGTTTTATAATATGGCATGTTCTTTATCCTTTTTTTTTTTACCCATTCCATGTAGGTTTTATTATAGACAATTTTTTAGGTTAAGGGGAGGACTCTTATGGGTCTCCCCATGCTTAGCCCATTCTTGCATCCATCTCCATTAAAACCAAAAGGTAAAAGAGCATATATTTTATATATGTGTTTTCTTTTTCTAATTACAACACAATAAACAAACATAATCATTGTTTTATATTAACAATAGACTTTAGAAACAAATGAAAAAAAAAATGACAAAATTAAGCAAGATTGAGTTACAAATCAACAACGTTAATAGTTAGAGAATTTCAATCAAACCTATATTACTTCTCCTTCATTTACTACCCAATAGAGGAGATTCTCCTGATCAATGCTTTCACTATTTCTTATCTAACCTATAAATTAAACTTATTTTAAAAGTAGTGTCAAACTTGTGGTTCTCCATCTTATATCAATACATAAGTACTTTTAGAAAATTTCTAAAAGAAATTATAAAATGCAAAAAATAATAATTAAACCAAATCCAATGATTCTTTGTCGAACTATAAATCACTAGCCTTAGTTTTTCTATATAAACAAAAAAACAAAGAAAATTAGACAAAATTTGATATATCATAACAACATAAAGTTACCTTATCCATTACCCTTGTAATCTCAAACTTAAGTTGAAGGGAAAAGTTTTTGTTAGGTTTTTCTATGGTTTCTCACCATCTATGAGAACAAATGTTGCTAAATGTGATTGATAACCTTATCATTTTCTCCTATGAAAAGCTAAGGAATAAGAATTAAAAAAAGACACTAATTTTACTGTATCAAAAAAACAAAAAAGGATAGTAAGAGATGACCTAAGAAAGAAAGAAGACTAGGCTGAGTTTGGTAAGGGAACATGTACAATATGCTAATGTTGCACTTGTTTATTTGATAGCAAGTTTTATTTTTCAAGTTTATTTTATTTTGGTTGTTAAGAAAGACGTAAAGACAAAAGAATTTTGAATTTTTGGAGTTTTGAGTTTTTAATAGTTGGAAAAAAAAAAAGAAAAAGATGGTATGATAAACTATGAGAACTGAGGAGTATAAGTAGTGACATGATATGATAATTTGAAAATTGGAGTTTATTAATACCTAATGTGATGGGTTTAATATGGTGGCTAATCCTTCAATTGGAGATGTGCAAGTAAAAAGCTTATTAATACCATGTGTAGTGTTAATGGTGCCATATGTCTTGTCACAATTTAACATGATAATTATGTCAATATTGCTACTAAGGCTATGGCGAATAAAATGAAGTTAATAACTATAGTACATCCATAACCTTATTACATTTGATGGATGGAAAGTGGAGAATTGACTTATTACTAAGTACGTTAAGATACCAATTTCATTTCCAAGTAAATATTCAAGTGAGATTTTGTTTAATGTAATACCTACTACTATATCTCATACAATGCTGGAAATCCCTAGGCATGTGAATGACAAGTAACATATGATGAGTCCTATCTTGTTTATTCTCTTGTGAAGGATCATAAAAGGGCTAGGCTATTACCTATAAGTTTGAAAGAAGTTAGGATTGCAAGCTTACAAATGAATCCTCTTAAAAAGGAGTTTGTTAAGGTAATAGAAGATGAAAAAGATGAGTAGCAATCTCCTATATATAGTTGTTCAAGGATAAGCTTCTATTGATGCTGGTAAGAACAATAAACTTTTAGATGTTTCAGATGTTGTGAGCAAGAACAAAGAGGAAAAAGTAAAGCTTGAATTGGAGAATGATGAAGAGACTAAGGTTGTGGAAAATGCAATTGAAAATAAATATGACAAGTTGATTAAGAAAGAAGAAGTTGAAGTAATTTACAGACGTAAGAATCTGCATATGAAGTTGTGATTAGAGTTGCTACTCATTCTAAAGCTGTAACACACCAGAACTCGAGATGTCATAGCCTGCCACATGTTCTTATGGTCTATTGATACGTTAGACATCTTAAATTTCAACTTGTATATGATACCCTAAAATCTCTATTACAACTGCCAATAACAATCACACCCTCCATATAAAATTTTCAAGGATAATTCTTGAAAATCATATCCATTAACAATAAAAAAGATTCAATCACTAACTTACTTGTTAAGAAATCAACAAGGTTTTATTAAAATTGACAATCCACGTAAAACAAAGAGTCATTAATACTCTCTTAACATGAATTTAACAATAACAAAATCTTTTAGACTAAGCCTACTAGGCAAAGTCTCAGGTGATTTCCCAATAATAACCCCTATAATAAATTTATGTTCTCAATCCTCAAAAATTCAACATGATCCACTTCCTTCATCAAAATAATAATCATGAAATCCTACCGCATTCTCATAATAATCTTGATCCTCATTATAATAGTCCTCATACTTTTCACATTTTGTGCTTATAAATGAATAAAAAAAAAAAAGATATTCCTAACGGATGAGCAAAGCTAAGTATAAGATATACATGCACATGAACAAGCAAGTAACATATTTATACATACGTTTCCATCAACTGAATGCAACAATAACAGGTTTTTATCTTTTATTTAGTTTAGTATCCAACATAGTTCTTACATCCTAAAACTTAGAGTAACTCATGTTTTCAACAAGCAATATATAATACCATATAAATATTGGTGTTAGGTCCTTCCTAAGACCCAAGAAACCAAGAATCCACCTAAATTTACCCAGATCATTTCTATGTGAAACTCTAACTTAGGACATCATCATGCATAAATCATTAGGATGCCATCTTAAGGTTACTGATCCTCTTGGTACCTCAAGTCTAACTAAGCATACGCAACATTCGATTTATTATAGCTGAACATTAATTGAGTTCATTTAAAATCTTCTAGCCTTCAAGCATAAGCATCACACAATATCCTGTACCTGAATCTCTTGATCCTACATAATTTGCATACACTAAACTCCTAATACCTGATCACAAATGTGAATATCAACTTAGAAATTCTCTTTAATATATCATGATTCGATACTTAAAATTTACTTATGATTATTTAGTTGTTCACTTCCATTAGCGTCTACTCTCTTAAGCCCCTTCACACACTCGTATTACGCCTCAACACTTTTGCACTAAGCTATTCATACAACATACAGTATGTAACTACGCAACACATACATTTCACATTGTGTGTGTCAACACATGGCTACAACACACACACATACGCAATACACCATGCGTTGCAACAGCTAACACTCACATACAAAACACATGCCGTGTGTCAACACATGGCCACACATGCATATACTTACCTACTTGTACTCACATTTTGTTTAAACACAATACATATACGCCGTCAACACTACATACATCATGTGTAACATGATATACGACTCACATACACCTCACCACACGCCATGTAATCGCTCTCACGTATCTATGGCTAACGAACCCTACTTTCCCCATAGCTAAACATCTTCAACACTCATCATTGATCTCACCCCCCCTTAACCAACCATACAATTACACATATTGATAAATCTCAACTCCAAATCCATTCATTTCGACTTCCAATAATCCAATACCATCCATTTTAACTTCCAATAATCCAATAAGAATTTTCTATCCTTACTCGTAATTAAAAACATCAATGTAACTATAGAGACACATCGGATACACAACTTACTTGATTGTTGTAACAACCTTTAGACGCTCGAAAACAACACTTCACTTATAACTAAAAATCATCCAGTGAAACCCTTATCAATCATACGAAATTAAACCTCAACGTTCAACAATACTTACAGTAAAGGCTTGGGATTTTACTCTACCTTCGAATTTCAAACGTCATTGTTTAGAGAATAGAATCTTAACTTGTTTCTTACCAAGCTGTGGAGGGGAAAAAGGAATCTTAGTCCAATAATTGATTAGACTTGTTGTGAAATCTCAAATCTAAGACTTACCTTTGATCTTTCTCCTTCAATCTTACAAATTGGTTTCTTATTCTTGATCAAAGTTGTGCAAGAAAACTATTCAAAAGAGAGGTCATACGTGTAAGAGGAAGGGAAAAAGTAGAAGCCACCCTTGACTTTTGGCTTATAATAGAATCCTTAGGATGCCAAATCCTTGACCCTTGTCTATCATTGTTATTATTTTACTCTCTTTCTTATTGGATAGTTAATATCAATATTTCATAAGTATACTTGATGTTATTGAGTTTGCGAAGTCACAACAAGTTCATATTTCTCTTATAGTGAATCCAAATAGTGAGAGAAAGCTATTATAGGAGCATTACATTCATCAGGTTCTCATGGATTTAGTTGATAGAGTACATGATGAATAAAAGGATATCCAGGTATTGATTGCATTATGGCTTAACTATTGCAAGGTTATAATGGTTTTTTTCCCCCTACAGATTTACTAATTAAGATTCGAAGGTGAATCATCTTTAAGCCAAAGGAGATGACAAGAATTGGTGTCCCTAGTTCAAACAAATTATTTATAAGATTTATTATTTTTTAGCATTTTAGAATATTAGGGTTTTTATATTATTTTATTAGGCTTTACATTATTTTATTTATTTATTTATTTTGCAATTTAGTCCTTATCATTAGTAGTGATTACCTAATTATCTTAGGGTTGTTAGAGTATATTATAATTACTTGTTAACAAACATTATTCATTAGTTAGTGAATGAGAGATTTTACAAAATCCTAAAGAAGCTATTGTTTTCTTTTCTCATGAACTTATTAATTTTTTAAGAATTGTAGCATTTAAATCTTTCTTGTTTGATTTAATTCATGACGTCTTTGACTTATTGAATTGAACCAAACAAAACCCTTTTCTAGTTGTGGTATCAATTTGGCTTATCAAGTAAGACAAAAAAAAAATCTTAGTTCAATTAGTTTAATTGAACTGATGCTACAGTTAAACTAATTGTTCATATCTTGTTTATATTTTAGTGTTCATTAAGCCAAATGACCTAAAAATTTTCAATTTCAAAACCATAAACATCAATCCATTTCAAAATTCATATAAGTAGATTTATTATGGGATTTAATTGTATCACTTTCATAATAACATATCAACTTACCTAGCCTGTTCACGAGCATAGTCATAGATCGACTCGTTAACTAAATAATCAAACCTATTCGTGAGCTCATTCACGAATTTAGACAAAAGTTTGAATTTGTCTTATTTAAATAAACTATCTTTATTTTTAAGTTAAGTTTAACTCATTTATAAATTAGGTTTAAAGAGCAAGAGTTTATGAGCAGTTCAATTTATTTGTGATGCTAATTTTCTTGTTTCGCTTATAAGAAGTTTCTTTTTGAATAAAAAATAAACTCTTCTTTCTAAAATGCCAAGTTATTTTCCATATTAATCACCATATGCCTTTTAACTCTGACAAAATGGTTTCCACTTCACTTACATTTTTATCAGCCTATAAATTTCAAATATCGAAGGTCTTTAAGAGATAGAAGAAATAAAAGGACTTCCCAAGAAATCTTACTGCACGTACTTGACACATATTAAGCACCTTTCCGTGGAGGATAAAATGCAGTTCTTAAGCATTCGATATTAGTAAACAACTTGTACTTGGTACGTTTATTTATGTATTTAAACTTGTATTGGCCAGATCCATAAAAGTTAATCTAAAAAATTAAGGATAATATAAAGCGACTTTAAAGAAAAGAGTCCAATATAATATGTACGAATGAGATGAGTAAAATAACAAAAACTTTTAAAATGATAAAAATTAGATAAAAATGGTGCCATTATGATCTATAACTAATATTCTTCCTTTTGCAAGTGCAACTCATTATTATATCCACTGTAATATACTAGAACTAATTTATTTATAGAGGGCTAAAATTTTCAACAAATTTCTAAAATGTGCAACCAAAATATATGATTTTCTTCTTCCTAAAACATTTTCCTAACATGTTTTCATTTGCATACCACTTTCAAAGCTAAGCGGGAAAAACACTCTCTCTCTAACCTGGATCTCTCCCACTGTACCGCCTTGGTGTCTTATTCTTCAAATTTGAGCCTCACATGTTGCAAAGTTAATCCTTAATTTACTTAAGTTCTTCAACTTTCTGTTATGCAATCCAAATGTACGGCAGCTGTTTGAAGTTCGAAACTCCTATATCTGATGCCGTTTCCAAAATCCGCTTCGCTTCACACTCCAACAATCTCCTTATCGCTTCTTGGGACTCGGTGAGTTTCAATTCCACAAACCCTAACTAACTAATCAACTAAACTTTCTAGGGCTGTCTTGTTTTCTTTTTTCAATTCAATTTTTAATTTTAGTTATTTCTTGCTTTTTTCTTTAAGTATCTGAGATTGTACGATGTGGATAGTTCGGCGCTCAGATTAGAAGCTCCGTCCGAAGCTGCACTCCTCAGCTGCTGTTTTCAGGAGGATTCGATTGCATTTAGCGCGGGCCATGATGGTGTAATTAGAAGGTAATTAGTGATATATAAAGTTGAATTGATGATGCATTCGTTTCATAGGAGACGTTTTTGAAACTCACTTAACATTTATTATAGCCGTTTTGGTAATAGGTGTCCCAGGCACACATAGAGAATTATATAAGGAGAAGTTTTATTTGCCCGTTTTATATAAATTTCAAAAGCTTCCTTTAGATGGTTCTAAGTGCCTGAGCACTCGTTAATGGAACCGCAACATTAATAGCATTTTCAGTCGGTAGTTCTGGGTAACAACGTAATAGTAGTTTTAGGAATAGTGGGTGGAAGGCGAAGATGGTAGATTTGCCCCAACAATGATGCTAATTTTAGTGGAAATTTTAACGGAAAATGTTTATATTTTTTTTAAAAAAATATTTTTTATAGCCATGTACTACCAGAATATACTAGGTATGCCACTCTTTTGATTGAGGGAGCTATACTTGAATATATAAAATTCTGGATTATAACTATCCTTAAAAAGTGATGGAAAACAATCTCTGCGGAGTAAAACATATCCTCATTGTTCTTTGCTTCATTGAATGTGAAAGTTGGTAGGTTGTTGAGGATTGTGAACAATTCGACACAAAGCCTAGATGCCATAGCATTTTTAAGTAATAAATATAATGCCTGTTGCCTGCAACAAATGTATAAGCTTAAACGTTTGGTGCTGACCTTGACAAGCATTCAGGAAGTGCCATAATTAGGACATGATGCAAGAATAGCTGCATCGAGTGCAATGGAGTAATGATTGCTCTTATTGCCCTCAAAAGTCACATTAGCATATCTTCTTGGGTGAAGAAATGAAACAAGGGATTATTGGGGTTAAATGGTTGCATTGGTAAATAGTAGGCCTTTCACCGAATAATTTTAACAAGTAAGAAAGTGAATGAGGGCTAAAATAGTTGCAACAGTTTACTGTAATCTCAACCAACCACTAAACTCTACTAGCAAATATATAATCATTCTTGTGTATGCATGAGACCCTATAATTAAGTGTTTTACATGGATTGTGGAAGATTATAATACTAATTTATAAGCTTATAGTTGTGAATATTTTATCGATACAAATTTAAAATTTTTAGATTAAGTGGGTGAAATGGTCTTATAAGTGTTTAGTGGTTTGATTATTCACAACTTTTGGTTTGAGATGTCACAAATGATATCAGAATGGACACTAGTAAGTGGACGATTTGGGTCTGGCTTCAGTTTAGAATAAAGGTTTGAAAAAGGTAGGGAGTATTATTACGGTATTTCTTTGTATGATTTCAAAATAATCTATAACTAACGAGTGATCCGAATCATACACCAAAAAAGGAAAAGATTTGGATCCAAAATTATAAGATTTTGTAACAAGAACGTCACGTGTTTAAGTAAAGGAGATTGCGAGACTCTATGGTTAAGCGTTTCATATGGATTGTAGGGGGTTATAATACTAATTTATAAAATTATAGATATAAACATCTTATTAATACAAGTTTGAAACTTTTGAGCTAAGTAGTAGAAATGGACTTGTTAGCGTTTATTGGCTTGATTATTTATTACTTTTAGCTTTGAGCATTATAAAACAGTAAGCGTTGCTCCTCATACGTAGCTCGTTCTTATCATTGGTATGCTTAGAATGCTTTGTAAGATATAAATGCTCATGTATCTGCAGCCATTGAGAATATTATGATTAGGCTTTTTTATGAGTTATGACTAATATTATTATCATTCAGATGTTATGGAAGGGCATGTAGATTGTATATGTGAATATTTGGAAGAAAATCTTTTGTAGGTATGATTTGCATTCTGGTACTCCAGACACTATTGGGACTCATAATGATATAGTAAGCTGCATTGATTACTCCAACCAAACAGGTATGGCATAGTATCTATTGAGCTGCTTCTATTTTGGAATTGATTCAGGTATGATAATTCTGAATTTTGGACCATTAAGTAGGAGATTATAAAATCAATTTGTCAAGGCAACATTTCTATGCCTAAAACTGCAACTGCATGTTGCACCAACATTCTACAAGCATATTACTAGAGATTTGTTCATGAGATTCAGTACTTTGTGGAGTTTTCTCTACCCTTTTACATAGTATCATGCTCCACAGTGCGAGACATCTCCACTGAATTTTTTGGGGGAGGACATAGAGAAAAGCTTGCCTTGGTTCCTTAATCGCCAATTTAAGCACTGGAGATGCTGTCTGTCCTTGCTCTCCATTATCAATGTGCAGAGTAGAAGAAGGAATTGGTAGGGAGTTTCTACATTATATTAGACGTGTTACAGGGACATGTTACAAATTGTGGCATGACATGGTCAACCTTTTCTACACCTTCTTTTTGGGTGCCTTTGTTCTTTGAACCATATGCAATATATAACCAAATTACATTTTCTTCTGGATCCTATGAATTACCTTGCTCATGTTGATATATCCAGGGAAATCATCTGAAGTATGACTCTAGCAGATACTCTTTCCTCTCTCTCTCTCTCTCTCTCTTTTTGCTTTTCTATATTCGACTTCTGCCATCTCTATATAAACCAGGTTGGACATTTTTCTGATGTAAGATGATCTATAGAAGTTATCCTGTAGTGAGCATAACTGTAGTTTTGTACGGATGATCGAGCACCTTACTGATGTATATATAGACAAAATAATGTGCCATAGATTAAATGCAAAACATGGACTGGCTTGGCATGTAGCATCACAGAAGCCAGAAGGAATATGTATGAGAACTGTGATTATAAAAAAAAGATTAGAGCCATAGGTTTTTCTCACCTCTTTGAAACAATTTAGTAATATTAGAGTGTGGATACTTTTCAGAGTATGTATACATGAAATTTGAAATGATACATGTCCAAGATGGTAACCTGTAATATGTGTATCTGTCAAATTGTCATCTTGCTGGATTATCACTATAGATTGTGCATCCCAAATGCAGATCTCGTGTGCTCTTTGCCCATAATTATTTGATGTGTTTTGTACAATGGATATCTCACAGGCTGTGGTTTTCTTAACATGTATTGTATCCTTTGGGCTGCAAAAGGTGGAAGCTTTGCCACTTTTATACACATTCTCCACCATTCCACCTTGTTACTTCAGGTTATCCAGCTCACTTCGTGATATGCAGGTTTATTGATCAGTGCTGGTTTTGACAAAAGGTTCATATCCTGGGACACACGTCTAGAAATGGGTATCACTGGGTCCAAAACTTTAAATGAAGAAGTTGAATCAATATCTCTCCGTGGTTTTAGTCTAATGGTAGCAGCTGGAAGATCAGTTTATGAGTACGACCTACGTAACCAAGATAGAGCTGTTCAATCACAAGAATCACTTGTAAATGCTCGCATAAGATGCATATGCTCATCGATTTGTTTCAAAGGTATGATTGACAATGTTATAAAGCTTATTAGAGCTTATTGCTATATATCTTCTGCATGTTCTTCTAGATATAGTGTTATTCCTTCATATTTTAAAAGCTCAGTATGTTTGTTTTACATCTTTGCATGCAGGATTTGCAGTTGGATTGGTGGATGGTCGGGTGTCTGTTGAAATTTCATCCTCTCATTTAGATAGTAAAAGGTCAGATCCTATTGAAGTTGCAGCATCACCTGAATTGAAAGGCTCAGGAGGTTCATAGTTCAGTTTCATCATTTAGTCGACTTTTTCATGCATGTCAACCACTAGAGCAGAGACCAATGTTCAGGCAGCTTTGAACTCATGGATATCTGTACAAAAATGTATTGCATGGTGCAGATTTTTTTGCTCTTTCATATTTTGATCATACTTGTTAGCACCATGATTAAAATTGGCAGTCTGAGTCATGCATTTCACTTTAGGAATTTTTGAAAATTTTTGTGATGTGATTATTGACATTTGGCATGCCTGACAGTGATTGTGCTATAGACTAGTGCATATTAACATAATACTTAAATCTGCTGAGTTTTGTTTTCTTCATGTAAGAATCTGCTAAAATTTCTTTATCGTTTTCTTATTCTGCAGTATTAATCATGTAATTCAGACAACAGAAGCAAGTTTCTTTTCTTCTCTCCTTCTCCTGCTCCTTCTCCTTCTTACTCTTCTTTTTCTTTTTTTCCGATAGATAACCAAGTATGCTACTTATGTCTGGAATAGAATGTTTCACCTTAAATATAAATGTTACTGTTTCTCAAATGGAATGTTATCTTTTGCAGATATACCTTTCGATGTCATCCAAAGGCAAAGGATGGAGGAAGTCACCTGGTATCAGTAAATGACCTTGTATTTAGTCCACTGTATGTTTTGTTTTTCTGTAGGTAAACATAAAAATCTGTGTTGAACCACAGTTAACTGTTACTGTATTTTTCTAAAATCAGCTCCTTCAGTTCTTTTGTCACTGGTGATGACGAGGGATATATATCTGTCTGGGATGCTCAAAAGAGGAGAAGGCTGTATGAGGTACAATCGATTTGAATAATTCAGATGCTGCAGTTAAAATGTCTTCTTGTGGGCATAGTACTACGAAGTAGGACACATGCTTTCAGGTGAAATTGTGGTTGTATCTGTCTGAGCATTTGAGAAAGATAAATGCACTAAAAGTTCCTCTTTTTAGCTGAATTGCTGGCTATCCCCGGGAGCCAGAGCACAGGAGGCTGCCTCCTTAGATTCAAAAGATTTTTAAAAGTTACTTTTAATGGATCTGGAAGCCTTCAAAATGATATACCTATTAATTTACTTTTGCTTTTCCCTTTTTTCTTATATATAACGTTTGCAAGTAACTGCACCTCAGATGGAATCATGGGTGACCAGTTCGTATCCTAATTTACAGCTCTCCTGTCAGTAATATCCTTCATCAACTAGTATGAAACAATCCCTTAGTTTAATGTCACTTGATTTCAGTTGCCTCGATTTCCTAATGCTGTGGCTTCTTTGTCATATAACCATGACGGACATCTTTTGGCAATTGCCTCCAGCTACACATATCAGGAAGCTAATGAACTGTAAGTCATCAGCATTCTCTTGAGCTTTAATTGTAAATTAAATCAAATGACTAGTGCTTGATAAGGAAGAAACATGTTTTATTGAAATTTTGCTGCAATGCTGTCAGAAACATTTCCTTTTGTTTAGAAAGAAATCTCATTTTATCTGATGCAACATCATCAAATACGACTAGGAGAAAATGGTTCGATAGCAAAACAAGACCGGTGAGAAAAACATTTCTTCCATGTAAATTAATATTCTTGCTGCATGTTTCATGATAGCTCAATATTCTTTTCATAGACACAAACTTAATAAAACAGGGGAAATATTTGTTGTAGTCTGGCTTCTGCTCTTCCCCTTCTAATGGAAGTTTGTTGCCGTGCAAACTGGTTGAAATATCAGAAAGCCACTTGCATTTATCGCCCTATCATGGAACTCCTTCTAAAAATCTGAACTCCAGTAGTTTTCCTCAAATAGGGAGGTAACAATTTTTTCACTGAGAAACTTAATCTTACCAAACCATTTTATATATAAATACAAGATATATTAGGTTTCTTGTGTTCTTGATTCCAGAGCTACATCAGTCTTCCTAGCTTTCAATCTCTTAGGCTAAATGAGAGTTGGCAGAGTCTTTAGTTATTTCACTTCAATTTCATGAGGAAATGGAAAAGAAAAGTAGCTATAAAGGAGTTATGATATAAAAAATGTCTTGGCTTATTTGCTGCACCATTTGCTCTAACAGGGAGGAACCCCCTCAAATATTTATCCACAAGATAAATGAAGATTTGCCTGATTCATCCTCTTCTGCTGGTTCTTCCAAAACATAACCAGCTATGCCATGAAGGTAATTGCTGCCTGTATGCTTTGACTTTTGATGGTTCAAAATTTTTAACCACTTTAAAATTGCTGGAAGGCTGGTAAGGCTCTGATTATAAATTTGGACCATCTGTGCTGTTTTCAATTTACCGGGACAGAACCTGTAACATACATTTCGTATATGTAATTAAATTAACAAATATTTGCCATGATTCTGAAACTTCTGTGCTAGTTACTTGCCAACAATTTTTTTGTAAATATTTCTTTTAAATAATTAATAGGTCTGCCCAAGTAGGGATGGGATTTGATGCATTGTATACAAATAGAACCTCCTCTGGTATAGGATCTGAAGAAGTCACTCTGGGAAGAAAATGAAGGAGGCAGCCAAACAAAAATTCAAGTGGAATTGCAGTGCGGTAGATTCTCAGTTGGAGTTGAAAGCCCGCTACTCATGGATGTCCCAAACTGCTTCATATCTTGGACCGAGAAGGGATGGTTTCAGATCTGACGTAGGGTGCCGTTTTCTAATTTATTCAACTGGCTTTCCTACGCAAGTAGGAAAATTTAAACTGTTAACACTAACCCCCTGTCTCTATTCAACTGTATGGATATAAAACTTAAATATTAGAGATATTGATTTAAGCAGAGGTCAGTGCTCAATATAGAACTCATATGATATAAAGTAAACCATATAATCCTCTACATTTTTTCACTAAATTTGATGTTGGTTTTCATCATTAAGTTTCTAGGAAAAGATAAATTTTTCTGTAAAAAAATAATCGATAGCACAAACTAGTCTTCACTAAAGTATAAAATATAAAATTCTGTATTGAATCTACAAGATTAAACTTTCAGACAATTTAGGTGTAAACATGTATTAAAGCTAAAGTTCCTAAGGCGAAAACAATTATTACTTGTTTGGTAGTGTTTAATCTCAATTAAGGCGAACAAAAGAATCAAGACTCACGTCTGAACTAGAAGTTAAAGTGCATGATAGGCTACTTGACATCCTTGTGGAGGCTGGGCTTCATGGGCTAGTTTAGAACTCCATATCATGGACTATTTGCATTTGTCTGTACTCATTGTAGTATATTTATAATTCTATACAATGGGTAGTTCTTTAACCAACTTTCTCATCAACAGACACGTTAATGGTTCCAAGATTTTTCGATTGTTGGTACACTAACTGCAGGTGTATATCTCTGTGTTAATTAATACGTTGTACTCTATAAAGTATAGGTAGTATTTGGTCGGTAGAACTAGACGGAATAATATTATAAATCACACATTCAAGGGGAGAGATTAACTCAAAAAACTATCAGGAGAATTTCTTAAATTTAAGTATTATATTTAGCCGATATTATTTTTTCATGTGTTAGTCTACTCTTAACTATATATTCTGAATAGTTTTTACTCAGAATAACTTATATTTTATTTTATTAGGTAGTCTTTTCCTAAGTAACTCCTTTTTCAAGTTGTCTCTTTTGTGGGTTTGACTTCTCAAGGGAACATCAAATGTTATAACTTAAGTTTAAGGAGAGAGCTTAATTTAAAAGATTAGTTTTATAAGTAGGAAAATCCTTTAGATTTGAGTGCTACTCTAGTCAATATTATTTTTTTGTATCGAATTATAACATATGAGGTGAATAGATAACACATTAGAAGAAGTACATGACAATGCAATCCTATTTTATGCAGTATTAGATACAAATTCTTATGGTTGAAAAATTATAAAAAACGTAAAAAAATTAATTATTTTATAATATAAATTATAAGAAAGTTCAATAATTATGATTTAGAAATTTGGTGTGAGGTTATTTTTGTAATTTTAAAAGATATATTTATTTTGTAATTTTAAAGTAAATTTTTGTATAATCAAATATATAATACAAATTTTTGAGCTTTTGTCCAATACCATAGCCAATTATGCCAAGCAAATAGGAGGCAAAATGCTTTATTTAGCTTAAATATTATAAAATTATAGCAACCAAACGATATCGTAGTTTAAGCTACCAATTTATTGATAGTATATTTATTTAAATATCATCAATAGATTAACTCTAAATTCTTCTATTTTTGATCATGCACACGATGGATAAAAGTCTAGATTTCCATATAAATTAGATCCAAGTTTACTGCTTTGTGCATCTCGGATATATATATATATATATATATATATATTTGGTTAGTAATATAGTTGTATTAACTTAAAACAAAAGAGGAGACTTAACCTTAATACAATAGCTAAAAGAGCTTGGAGCAATTGGTCCTTGCATAATATTAGAAAACTAATCACAAACATCATAAAAGGATATTACAAATGGAGTTTTCTTCTCCTTGTCATAACTAAACTAAAAACATCTTGTTTTAATAGAGATAGACAAAAGACAGGAGGCGTGAAAAAAAGTTCCATTATCAACTTCTTGTCTTTACATCTAGTAAGCTAAAGAGTCAACTACTTAGTTAAACTCTCGAGAGACAGCTTCAATTGTCCATTGCTCCATTTGTGAGAGCTTTTCCCTATAAGCATGTAAAACATTGCGATAGGTAAGTTTATAATTGGAGCTTTGTTGGGGGTAAGAATGCAACAGTGGTTGAATCCATGCATATTTTGACTCTTAACAGACTTACATTAATACAATAAGATGACGCCCCTATAAATTGCCTGTAGTTTAGCTAAAACAATATCTAATTGATCAAGTTTTCTTGCTAAACCATAAATCCATTTGCTATTTTGATCACGAACTATAGCTGCTATAGTAGCTTGCTTAGTAGAAGAAAAATAAGATCCATTAGCATTTAATTGAATCCATCCTTGTGGAGGTGGAGTCCAAATAAGGTTGATAGTTTTAGTAGAAACTTTAGATTTTCTTTTCTTTAAGAAAGCCTAATGTTCATGTGCATAAAATTTGATGTTGTAAATGAGATTGGTGATAGAGGATGCATGGTTGTGCAAAATAAAATTCCTATCTATCCAAAATTTCCAAAGCATGATCCCAAAAATAAATTGAATTGGTGGATTTGATTGCAAGATCTTTTTTTTTTCTTTCTTTATTGGATAGCTTCTTCTAATCTAGATGATGAAATCATGGTAGATGCTATTTAGTGTTAAGGAATTGGATGGCCATTTTGTTACAATATCATGAATGGCAGAACATTCAATGAGACTATACTATGGTTGGTAAGGAAGAGTGCATGACCCTCCGTAAGAATAGTTTGACTTGGGAAGAGTCTCTTTTTGCTCTGAGTGTCTTTTCTAGTAAGAGCATGATAAATATTTTTGAAAGATGGGTGGATGGGATACTGAACATCGAAAACAATGCTCAACAAGATTAATTAGCCTCTTACAAGCATTTCAACTTGCAATAAGAAAGATTAAAAAAGAAAACAAATTTAAGAATCAACTTAGAACAACATGCAATCAAAAATAAACCACGCAGGACATGTTGCCCTTTCCCTATGTTTCCATGTGGTCTAAAGACCTATAAATTAATTAATTATATATATATATTATATAAAAAAAACTTGTGGTCCTTTCCTACGTGCTATGAACGAAGTACTTATCTCAATTTGTAATCACAATTGAGTTATCTCAGAATATCCGACATTGCCAGCCAGCTTGTCACGAAGCAGTACGAAACCCCGACAACTTCAGCTGGTTAATAAATTCACATCACTCTTATTTGAAAAACCGCCCACTTCTTCAGGTCTCAATAATTGAAGAGCTTCACTAGATATAAAGTACATGTGATAATCTATTAATAATCATGATAAAAAGAAAAAAAACAATGTAATGTATATGATAAAGTATATACTTTCTCTCTACATATATAAATTATCCCACATGTTCTTATATTACATTAAATATTACCCTTTTCTCTAATTACCCAAGATCGGCAGCCATGTAACGGAACGAGCAGACCCAAATATCACCTAATTGTGTTAGGGTTGGACATACAACTTATAAGAAAAAAAATACATGCAATCCTCATATGCATTAACTAAAAATGTTTCCTTTTTTCCTTTTTTATGATTTATAAAAGAGCTATGTATGTGTGGCGTTATTAATATACCATTTCTTGTGCTACAAGCATAGCCGAAGAGGCAAATGTTACAACCAAGGATGAAAGAGCCACGAAAGTACCAGGAAAGATTATATACATAAATAACGTATTCACAACTTAAAAATAAATCTTACTGAAAATCCAATGTACTTTTACACTTTTTTTGGTAGTATTGTATATAGTCTTATGTAGTGCATTTATATCTACCAACTTTTTGTACCTTTTGGTAGCATTGTATACTTTTAGGTAGTGTATACTTTTTTTGTACACTTTAGTACCAATATATTTTCTCATAGGGTTACAAAAAAAGTGAACCTGTTTTTGTTAAGACTTATTGGCTACTTAACTATGCATAGAGATCATCAGATTATGGAAGAACTTCAACAGTGCTCTTGTAATAAAATGTGCACCCTTTGAATATGAGGATGAACAGGACACACTTTCAAAATCAACATAAATTAGGTCTATTGATGCATATCGATCACAATTCAAAATTATTTCCAAATAGAGTTGTAGGGTTACCTGAAGGATATCCATTGGGTTGCTTATGTCTGATCTAAAAGCTATGACACGATGTAAAGAATAAATGGTTATTTATGCTCGTTCTCCAATGCAAGCCATTTGACTCCCTGAAATGGACGAGGGAAAATTTTTTGAATAATACACTTCTTTTTGTCTATCTTATTCCACTTCTTTTCCTACTAACTCATCCCCACTTGAATTTCTATGCTACAATGTCATGCTGCTTAAAAATGCATTTAACCACCGTTGAGGGATCATAACAATCTACCGAGTCCAACAATAAGAATAGATTCTCTTCTTTCATGTGAACGACTCCGTCTTGTATTGAAAGCGCTAATACTTAGAAATCACCAACAACAA
The DNA here is from genome assembly GCA_024138005.1 of Lumnitzera racemosa. Taxonomy (NCBI): domain Eukaryota; kingdom Viridiplantae; phylum Streptophyta; class Magnoliopsida; order Myrtales; family Combretaceae; genus Lumnitzera; species Lumnitzera racemosa. The sequence goes on along the minus strand of JAMXBC010000006.1, from coordinate 37,263,475 downwards.
ATACCTTGACCGATGGAAGAAGGTCAAGAGTTTCTTTAATCTTTTTAGTCAACAAGAATTGACTCCTCGTTTGGTATTCATTGGAAAAGATCATAACACTTGTTTATTGGCACCCCGAAAACATAGGAATTGTGAAGAGTAAAAGGACTTATCGCTACTACTATTAAGACCAGGGCTAATTGTGTGGATTATTCCTTAAACATTTATAGGGCTAGGTCCGGAAGTCTTTGCTCTCAATCTCTTTGTGCTAGAGCTAACAACTGGGGATGGCATAGCAATAGTAGCTCCTAATCTTTTTTTTTTTTCTATCCATTTCAACTACTTGAAGTAATTAACCAAAGAAACATAGTTATAGGCTTATGAGTATTATTTTAAGGTAAATGTTAATTTAGCGGTGATGGATATCAAATAACTTGTCTCAATCAATAGTATGCTATTTAGGAAGCATTTCTTTTTTTGGCAAAATAGTAACTTCGAAAATCACTTTTGGGTTACTCTTATTGTTATGAAAGTTTATTCACGTTGTTTAGAAAATAGGCTTTTGTATACATGGGTTGGATCAAATTAGGTGTAAATTCTCTCTTTGTTGTGCATGAGATGGTTTCTAGTGATAATTTAATTATAATATTTAAGTCTCTATATAACTTTCAATTCAGCTAATGGTAATTAAAGTCACTTTTCTTTCTTCTTATTTGAAATATATCCTATAGCCTATCAAATAAAGTCGAACCGTAGTTATTTCATGTTATGAGGTACGTAGGCATACAATCATCGGCATGTCATATCTAATAGATTGTTTGATGTCCAAGTTGCATGTGAAGAAGGAAGGACATGTAGTATATTGCCGAAGCAAATGACAATATAATTTATTCTGGCCATTTTTCAAAGCAGATATCCTGGCCAATATAAAAGATTGGATGGTAGACTCTAGTCCTATCGTGGCATATCTGCGCTGACAAAAATGATTTTTAACTCCTGCTCACCAATAATGGACGGAGAAGTAAAGGACTATCTCGGAAACTCCATAACTGTCCGTGCTTTTTTGGAAAGGTAAGGTTCTCCTCAATCTCGTAATACGGCAAAATTTTATCGCATATGCTGCATGTTGCTAATTGAACGATTGTACAGAGGTGTGTAATTGTATTTCATTGTAAAGCAGCGTATAATACATGAGTATATATATAACATCGACATAATCCTACAGTGAAAAGACTATTTTACTCTTATATGCAATCAAATATACATGGGTCAATATCACGATTTACAACTTAATTTTACCACTTTTCCAATTATATACTTCAAGTTTTAACTTATCTAATTATACATCAAAAGCTTAGTTGTCACGATCTGTATTTAATTAATTATAATTTATATCGTTAGTTCATTCGGCATAACTAATTAGTAGGATAGCTGCCTACAGTCTTAAAGGGCTTACCCGAATTCTCATAAGTAACTGTCGGCCATTTCTTGTAAAACTTTGAATTACGACCCACTTAAAAAATGCATATTACACAACCTACTATAAACCATTTATAGCCGTCTATAATCCTATAGGGTTTACATGAATTACTTAAGGCCATGAGCAAGCATCCTTTTGGTAGATCAAATTGACTGGATTAATGGTATGAATTAAAATTAACTAAGGTGTAGACCATGATAATTAACTTTTCGATTGGGTATATAATTAAATAAATTAAAAATTTATATATATAATACAAAAAAACAAGAAGAAAAAATTAAAATGTAAACTGCAATGTTATCCCAATATACATTAATACTCTATATCATTATTTGGGAAAGTAGGGGTCAATGAGTAATTCGAATTCGATAAAGTGGTGACCATAAAGAATTATGTGCTTATGGGTAAGAGTTATTATAGCCAAGGTCTCTCTATACTCAATCTTCTTGAAGTTACGACTGGAAACGCTAGCGCTTCTCTTGCTTAATTGATTGACTCCATGTACTTAGGGTGTGTTAGATTAGGGTACGTAAGCATATGATATACCATAAAAGAGATATCATCTTCGGAGTATTCTATAGCGTTAATTACAATTGTACCAATAAATGTCAAGCATGCACAAAAGTTGAACTAATTAATAGAACCCTGGAAAAATCAAACTTTTGAATATGATACACACATTCTCGTGAGACTTGGTAAAATCATGACTAAAAAGTGGTGAAAAAAGTATTGTGAGACATTTGTAGATCACTATTCAAGATACACAAAAATATTATTAAGAAACAGCAAAGATGCTTTTAATGCTTCATCACATTTTTAGTTAATATGAAAAAGGAGTAAAAAGTGTATTAATATATGCAATTTTTCTCTACTTTTTCTAAAGGTGCTTAAATGAAACTATTTAGGTTAAACATCAAATTCTTATCTATAACTTTTTTTTCTTTTAGTTCTACACTTTAGAAGCTTGATTTTGCCAAATAATTATATCATTTGAACTTTAGCTTATCAACTTCACATCTAAAATTTTAATTTGCTAAATGGTATTCTTAATCGAACTTTTTCTTATCAAATTGGATGTTTTAATAAGACGGCATGACAAACAATCATTGATTAAAGAGTACCAGTTAGAAATAAGAAAGTAAAATGAAGAAGTTAAAGTTTAATTGAGTATGGCATTTAATAACTTGAAATTTCAAACCTTGAAATTTCAAACATAAAACTTAGAAAGGACGTAGTTATTGGCAAGAACTTATTGAATCCATCGTTGAGCTCATTAATAAATTAAAAATTGCACCTACTACTCGACCTAGAGCTTTAAGCATTGTACAAAGACATGCTAAGGATCGACTCATCAAATTTCCATTGAAATAGGAATATTCAAAATTCGGGTAATAATTTTAACATTATCCTTACTATTAGTAAGATTGTTGAGTGGTTATTTTGGAAATAGTTTATTCATCAATAAAATTAAAAAGAACATAAAGAAATTAGCATGAACCCTGCCAAAGCATGCTACTCAAAGAAAGGGGAATAATTACATTAATATAGACGTTTATTTTAGCAGATTTTTTATTTCAAGCCTGTCTCTACCTATAACATGCACACACCTAACATAATCTATTCATTTCTTATCCAAATGCTTGCATATTATTGATACGGAAATGTTCGAGAGAGGAAGTCTAGGCAAGCAAATGTTTATCCATTTACATTACCTATGAGGTACATCTAAGCCCACATGCAAAAGGTACGTCGCCTATGCAAATAGATAATGGATATTATACCATTTGATGCATATAAGTGACACACATTTTTTAGTGAAGCAAATAGGAGACAAATGTTACATTGAAGAGTGGTCTAATTCGCATCTAAATCCAAATCAATTGCACAATAAGGTTAGTTCACAACTCAATTGAACATTTTACCTTACTTTCCTCGTTTATATGCATCACCAAATTAAATACATGTGGTCATTCATTTACCTTTTCTTTGTATTTACCATTGAATGATGGATATGACACATCATTCATAGTGAATTTGTTTTCATAATTTAAAGGCTATTTGTCGTCATGCTAATGCATTTTTAGAAGATCAATCATCATGGTAGCATTAATTTTAAAGCCGTCTAAGAGAGTTGTTTAGTATCACTATTAGGACTATTGTTTATGGGTAAATTACAATAACATTTCCTAGAATCTAACGAAAACTATCAAGCATCCTAAATTTCTAATTCCACATCTAAATTCTTGAAAATAGTTGATATTATAAAATTTCTCCTCTATGGTATCAAGTTAGTTCTTTGTATCAATACACAATGATAATTGTTTTCTGAGTTTGATTAATTACTAACCAATCGATTTGATATTTCTAATGTTTTTATGAGCCAAATTAAATAACGAATCATTCTCAACAAATAATTACAATCATCTATTGATATAAAATATTGGCGTGATAATATAAAGAATGCGAAATTTGACGAAATTAAAACTTTTTCAACGTAGTATTTGAAACATTTAGGATAACATTGTAATTTATATAGACTTCAAGGTGTATCATCGTGATTTTCTTGATATTTTAAAGAGTTCTGCGTGGACAATATCTTAAAAATGGAAAAGAGAAGATATAAAGATATATGACATAAGGGTGAGGACTCCCATATTTGAAAGCAAAAAATTAAATGCTAGCTTAGGCCAAGGAGTGCTATCGTAGAATAACGTGTTACATCCGACGTCATGTATGGGCATTTCGGCACCACTTGACGTACGACAGGATGACACCGACAATTTTTTTAAAATTTATAGGAGAGAGAAAGCCTTGCAATAAATTAGAGATGGCCTCATATCGTGATACATGCAATAAATTAACAATATTTTGTGGTACATTATTTATCGTGAAGAGCCACGGTTTTGTTTTCTTCATAGGGCTTCGATTGTGGCCACCAGTCCCCGAATCACCATTCTCCATGTGGATTGCTTCCATTGGAGGACATTTTCCATATCTACGTTCGCCTAAACCTGATGATAGGGTGAGCAGCCATCAACCCCACACCAAAACCAAATCCAATTGAATTTTGGGATTATATATTTGGTATTTGACTTAAAAATTTTGAAATAAAAATATCTGGTTATGTTTTAATTCGGTATAGTTGAATGTGTACAAAATAGGTAAAATGGTTTTATTTACATCCTTCTTTATAAATATAGATTTTCAAATTTGAAAATTAAAACCTAACTTATAATGGGAAACTTATTTTTTATAAAATCTATAAAATACATGATACTTTGTGGAACCTATAAATATTTTCACTATATTTTTATAATACTAAAATTATGAGATAAATTTTCAATAACCCCTATTTGTCAATGTTTCCATTATTAAATTATTTTATTACTAAGATTAGTTTTAATCACTCATTTTAAATATATTTTTTGAATTATTAATATATTATTTATGGAATGATTATTTGATCATAGCATTTAATCAATATGATTGTAATTGAGATTTTAATATATATGGTTCATGATAAGGGAGCTAGTCACTTTGATGCCTAATGGGTTCTTACTCTCATTTAACAAGGAATAATTTGTTGTACAATTTTTAATATAGCAAAAACTTAATATTAAATAGAGGGTACTTTTTCCTTTTACTCTCTTCACAACTCTATTTATAAAACTGGTATTGTTAAACCTAACTTAAATGATAGACTAATTTTTTTATATTACATAAAATATATCTTTTAATTAAGAAAAAAACCTTGAGGATTTTGGATTTTAAGTTTTGATTATTAGTTTATTGATAAAGATGTGATTAAAAGATTGAATCTTATTCAGTAAATATAAGTTAACTAGTCTCTATATTGGAGAAAATTCATAGTAGATATGCTTTTGTCTCATGAATTGCTAATAGATCTTTTTTTTTTTTGGGCTTTTTATGATAATGCTAGTAGAAATACGTTACTGTAATGTTAGCTAATTTAAACCATTAATTTAGTAAAATATAATTTACACCATCCATCTTATTAAAATAGGCTAACTTGTTATTTGAATAACATGTTAGATTATTTTGCTATAGGTAACCTCCTATAGAAGGTAACCTATCAAGTTTTTACGATAGGTTATCTTGGCTAACATTAGCGTTATCAGAGAAAAATCTATTTTTTTTTTCCTCATTGGCCATGTGATTATGTTTATTTCTAAATGATTTGTTTAACAACTTCACTCGTGATTCTATGGTCATGTTTACTATTTTATTTTCCTATAATATTATTTTTTAATTTTTGTTGAGTCAAAATTTTGGATATCTATTAATGCAGGTTAATCTATTGTGTTAAGAAATAGGTATATGTTAATGTAGGAGAAAGGTTTCAATAATACTAATATACCATGTAAATTGATAATTAGCGTGTAAATACAAATAAAAATTGGACTTATGAAAACATAAATGATACTTTTACAAAAAGCACATTACTTCATTATTACATGTTAAATTTTTATTAGTGCTTATATATCACTTATCGATCCTTGTAGCTTGTTAATACCATTAATGAGAATTTAGGCTTTTGGTTAAATGATTTTAAGAGGGATTAATGAGAAGGCTTGATTTGAAAGATTTACTTATTCAAACCAGACGTACAAGTTAAGAACCTTTAGGAAGAAACTAAAAACATGCTTATCTCAATTTCAAAAATAACTTTTATTTAGGATAAATTATTCCTTATGATCTGAAGAACTTAAGTATGGGTGGTATTGTGCGTGGGCAAGCCTTATGTTTGTGATTAAGAAAGGGTAAAGTAGCTTTGTATTTATGATTTGGGATAGATATGTAAGCTTTATGTTTTTAGGCTAGGCATGAGATCCAGGGTCCTACATCTTCTAGGCCTTCTTTGGTTGGGGTTCTTCTCTTATATATAAGCTCAATTTTCAAGTCTTTCTCTCTTTTTTTTTTTCACTTGTCTTCTTCTTTTCTCTTTTTTCCTTATTTATTGCTTTGTCTCATTATTTCTTGCTCTTCTCTCTTTCCTTTGGCCCAAAAAGTGATTATCTCTATTGCTGAGTCTTTGTTTATGAGAGATTCAAAGCCCTAAATCCATGAATTCCAAGTATATAGGCTTAAGTAAGGATTGTGTAGGATTGAGGTGTTTAAAAAGGAATAGGATCTTCTTCATTTCAAAGAAAAATAACTTATCAGAAATAAAATTCATCTTTAAATTAATGTTACTAAAGTAAGCACAAACCAATTTCATCTTTCTCTCTTAATTAATGACCCTAACCTCTGAATTGCCCCGTTATGGGATGGTTCTTAATAGGGTTTAAATTTGAAAATACTCTAAGTTGGTCCAACGGGGTTAACAAAGGATAATTGTGTTTGAGATTTGAAAATGATTACCTAACTTCGCTTTAATCTACGTATCAAATTCAAAATAGATCTCCTTTAAAGAATGAGTGTAAAGTATCCTCACCACTATGTTACTTAACTCTCAAAGTGTTTAAGGTTAGTGTATGGGATGTAGTTTGTCTTTTTTCATCCTAAATTTTTTAAAAGCGAGTTACCAATTTTGTAGGGAGGAATCTATAATTATTTACCCCGGCGTAAAAGTTGACAATTACCCCCCACCCCAAATTTCATAAAATATGCTCCAACGTGGAACGATACTCTTCATTTGATCATGTTTTGACTTGGTTCATGGCTAAGGTTGGCTTTCTTAATGGACTAGAGGTTTTGACTTAATTCAACTACTTTGATGATCCGAGGTTTATGTTTGGTCTAGCTACCCTGATGAACTAAGTGGTTTCATTTCGGTTGGCTATCTTAATGGGCCGAGAGACTTGTGTTTGGGTTGGCTGCTTCAATGGACCAAGGGCTTTGGTTTGTTAGTATCCCATAAAAATTTGTAACCATTAGCAACTTTCTTTTTTTCTTCATTTTTTTCATTTTTTTTAGAGAAAAAGATAGGGCTTTATTTTATAGAAACCAGGAAACCTGATTATAAATAAGGATAGTGATTTTAAGGTTTTATTTATAAGTCTTATGGAATTTATTTACATTTCCATGAGTGAAAGAGAACAATGGTTAGATGAATGCTATTAAAGGACTATTTATAAAAGGGGAAGACTAAAGAATGAAGAATGATGCACTAAAGGGAACTTTTATTATCTTGAAAAATTAGAATACAGAAAAACAAAGATAAAGAGCCTAACATTATTCTCGATTTTTATTTAATGAAACTTGACATATATTCTAGACCCTTTAACTATAAACTACCCTAAACTAAGTCTCGTAGACAAGCTCTAAGGTCTTCCAACATTTCGTTGGTTTTCTCAATGACTTGTCTAAGAAAGGCTTTTAAGGCCTAGTTGTGAGCTCCAAAGCATTTTAGCTTCTCTTTTAAATAAGCAGTCTCAACTTCTAATAGTTACTCGTGAATCTTAGGAAGGTCCTGTAACCTATCAATTATCTCATTGTTTACTTAGTCACCTGCCATTATTTGTAGGCCAAAACAATTCATGGGTAATGTCACGCTTCGAAGCGGCAGAGTCGTAACAGTCCCGCCATATAAATCATTCTAAGATAGAAGTTGGCTTTACAACCGCTATCTTAAACCTGATCTACACAAGGCGTCCATGACTAACCCGCTTTGAAGTAAACAGTTTGTAATTTAAATAAATCATTTCCCTAAGAAAATGAGAAAATTTATATATATACACTATAATTCGGTAATTACATTAATCAAAAATAAAAAATTCCAAATAAAACAAAACTTAGACCTTAAGAATATATGTTCGTTCTTCAAATATTTTTCCTCACTCCTCAGGATCTAGCAGTTGCTAGCTTCAGAGTAGTTGTTTACCGTTTCTTAGCCAGCACCTGCACGACGTCTATAGGGTGAGCAACCACAGCTTAGTAAGTTAGGATGAAGAACTTAAAACTATACCATAAACACAACAAGGTTATCAACTAACTTATTAAGTGTAATGCATGTTTAAGCAAATGTCATCGTACGACGTTGGCCGGCCTGTCATGAGATTAGAGAAATTGCGCCCAATCTAATCCGGGTTGAGGAGTTGCCATTAGTGCAACAGCTCACGACTAAACGCAGGCTTGTACTATAGAGACATGGCTCCTCCCGCGACTACCTTCAAACCATTAACTTCACCCTCGCTGCGACCTCCTCTCCTATCACTTAGTTCGACTAAGGATGAAGAAGTGACCATTTTGCAATATTATGCTATCCCTTTCAAAGGGGTCGGTATTTAGCCGGAGAGTTCTAAGTTCCTCTAATGGGTTGCCATGTAGATCCGATTATGATTATAGGTCGTATATTTGATTAGGTCCAGTTTAGGGTGATCAATTATTTCATACAAATTAGACAATACAAGCTAGAACAACATATAGAATCATAGCATTACTCATAATCAAGCACATGCACACAACCAACTATCTAACAAGCACAACCAAGCATAATCTCAAGTCTCCAAAATACAACAACGTATTAATCCCAACTTACCTCGACTCCTCGCTCATTTATTCGAGGTCCAACTCGCTCAGGTCATCGCCGATCATCCCCATAACACAAACGTGGTTTCAGTTTTTCATATAACTGTTATAGGTTTGTTTTATCCTATAACACTTATTGTTATGTTTTGTTTAGGGTTTAATATACCTAATTATCTAGGTCTTAAGTCTTTTATAAGTATCCTAGGTTTAGGGTTTGATTCGGGTTCGGTTTCCGTATCGATTTCTAAATTAGATTCTAGTTCAATTTCTACGTATTGTTTTATACTCGAACCCTATAAATTTGTTTCAACTCATAATTTGAAATTAATCACATTACTTCCTGATCTCTTAAACACCATCATTATCTCTAATTAGTATTTTATTCCACTCGGTACACTCAAATCCTTATTAGTGTACCAAATTTACTCCTGATATGAGAAATTTTTATATTTTTACTCTAATTGCATAAATTCAAGTTTCCTATCAGATTTATTGTACATTTTTATTATTATCATAATATCAATTTTTATTATAATATTTTCTATTTATTATATTTCTAATAATTGTGTATTATGTACTATTACTTATTATGTACATAATACACATTTAATATTTCTATTACTCTAATTACCATCTCCTAACATCAATTATCATTTCAAAATGTCTAAATTCATCCTAAATTAGATTTTACACCTAATTACCCTAATTTACAAAATTAACTTAAAATTTATTATTTTTTCCGTATTACTCATTTACTACATAATTAACCTAATAATTACATCTAACACCCTAAATACTTCAAGTATCATACTTCATCAGATTTTAACATCCTAAAACATATAATTATTCACTAAATTAATAATTAACCATTTAATTACTTAATTAGCCCTAAATTACCCATTTTATGCCTCATTTTAAGGCCTAAAAATTATTTAAAAATTTATAAAATTAATTTTTGAAAACGGGCTTCATAGCACTGTTTTATATCATCTAATTAATCCATACAAAAGTTTTGGGTTCAAAACTACACTCCTAAGGTCATTTATTTCTAAACCGAAACATGGTCGGTTTTGTATAATTTCTTAAAGACCATATATCAGGGACATATTTTCATCAAAATAATATTTTTCATAAAAACTACATACAAAAATATTTCAAAATAACAAGTTTCATAATTTTCTAATAATATTTACTATTTTTACAAAATTACACAAAATCGAACTCACCGATCCAAGTATTTCACGGCCACCGCCGGCCGCCGTGGCCTTGTTGGCCGATCTGGGTGCTGCCACTACCGTGTAGTGATGGTGGCCATCCACTCTTAACTGCTTGTCGGGTCTTGGTTCTCCTTTGTGGCCCTAACTGTACAATTTTCCTTTTCTTTTTTTTCTCTAATTTTTCCCTTAAATTTTCGAGTCTCTCTATTTTTCTCAAATCCCTAATTGTCCAAAGGAGTTCTCTGAATTTTTTTTCTAGTTATAGACGTTTATGGAAATTATTGTGTATTAATTTGATTAGACAATTGCCTTATCTTCTTTTAATTTGACTTTTGTGTTGTTCTAATTTAATTGGCTAATTTTTTTCTTATTTTTTCCAGATGTCACGACCTACATCTGGATCATTCCTCATTTTTTTTTATTTTTCTTTATTTTTCCTTAATTGATTATGAATTTTCTTTAATTATTTTAGCACATTACGAGTATTTTAAGTAATTACGCGTATTTCTACATACATGTAAATTCATATATAGTACAAATAAATATTCTTAAATATTATTTAGCTTATTTTATGATTTTTAGTATATATATAATTTATCTCTAGCGATTCGTTAATTATCGGAATACATTTTAAGTATTTTCGATAAATAACGAGTTATATACTTAAAATTTGAAATTTTTATATTCTTTTATTTTATTTCTTATTTTCTTAAAGTCAAACTTACGAGATCATTTTACTAATATTTCTAGCTTTACTTTATAATCTAGACTCGATCGGATCTTTCAATAGATCAAAATCTCGAATTGCTAGTTTTGAGATTTACAGGCAAGACTCAAAAAGAATGCACGTGGAAGCATATAGATGTTAGAATCATTTGGGTTAATTCATTATTCCTTAAGTTGCAACCCTATTATTTGATTCGGTGTTTATAAAAGAATAGGTACAAAAATTGATCACATTTCTAAGACACTCAAACATTAGTAGGGTTGCAACTTCTAGGAGTAGTGTATTAACTCATGGTTTAAATATATGTGATTTAGATGAATTTTAAAGGTCTTTAAGCTATGTGACCTTATACGTTTTCAAGAAAACGATTCATTGGTCACATCGAAACTTAAGTGGGCTAGCTTAATCAGCCCCAAGCAATGGTTACCTCACAACACCCAAAACCTATATAATGGCTTCCTAACCTAAAGTCTTAAGATGACTTGTATCTGACGTATCTATCCTGCATCCTTGATGCAATTATTCCCCCTTATACCCAAGTATGATGTATGCAACAAGTGAATATAGCAATTTAAAACAAAATATATTTACATGAAATAAATTATAACAATAAATAAATAATATCGGTATTCTGAAAGGCAAATTTAATTTTGGAAAGTTTTTGAGTGACTAGCTCTCTTAATGTCTTCAATAAAGTCATCAAGTTGTTAAGCCTAAATTTTTCTAATTTTTATTATTTTTCTTAACCTGATTAATATTAAACCTTAACCTATTTAATACCAGCTCTCGAGTAAAAGTTAAGAAAAATTTGGTTTTTGTATTTTGAAAAGTGTTTAGAATCGCAACTTAACTGGAGTTGAGAAAAAAAGTTTAGTTATAATTAATTGGATGAATTAATTATAATTTAGCTACTAGTTTTTCAATAAAACCAATTTTTGAAAAGGTTTTGAAACTATAGATTTTGGATCTGAGCATTACCCTATTAAACTCTCATTAGGTACTACTTTTATCTATTTGAAATTAAGTTTATTTTTCAATAATACCCTTAAAAAAATAATATCTATCAACATGCAAATAAATTTAAGTCTACAAAAAGGATAAGTTGAACAACTATTTACAAAAAGTAGAAAAATAAAGTTTTTGGCATTTTAAGTCTCCTTATAGTTTTTTACGAATGCCTATGTACCTACTATTCGGGATCAGATTTTCATAGTTCATTTAGAAAATTTTAGTATATTAGTTCCTTTTGATTTTTGAAAACTGGCTAAGTTTACATTTTAATTTATTTGTTTTAGCTTTAAGAAAATTTCTAAGAAATAGAATTCCTAATTTAAGGTTATGGTTTTTGGAAAAGTCTGACGGATCCTAAAATTGGAAAGGGTTTATTCATTTTTTATAATTTCGGAAAAAGGTTTCTCTAAGTTATGAAATTTATTTATTACATATTTTTTATTTATTTAATTTTTTTATCTTTTGTTTTGATCAAAGAAAGAAAAATAAATAAAATAATAAAATAAAGCTAAGCTTGCCTTTGTTTCTCCTTTTATTTTTTCCTTTTCAAATTATAGATTATTAGTATAATAGGAAATAAACAAAAATACATTACAATGTAAAATAATAAAGGGCTTAACTAAAGGAGCAAAAGGAGAGAAGGAGGTTTAGGTTTGGAGTAAGTTATTGGATCAAATTCAAATCTTTCAATCGGATCATGTGCACGTCACATGATTGCATAAGGAAGAAGAAGGTTACCCAATGAGCGGTGGAAGGGATGATCTAAACTGTTCTGTTGGCTAATTTAAGCGGGTAAAGTCATTCTTATGTGATTTAGATTGGGGAATATGGGTGTAGGCAAAGTGCCTCGTCACTTAGTAGTGGTTTGAGGAGGTTAGAGAAGGAGTGGCCGACAATGGAGGTGGTTCACGATCATATGGAATGAAGCTCCACTTCTTCGAACTAATTAGTTTATTAAAAAATGATAATCTTTATATAAGGTTTTGCAAAGACTAATTGGCCTAAAATCCTTTATTTTGTTAGCTCTCATCATCTTTAGTATCAAGACAATTAAAGTTTAGTTGAGTTCAAGTGGGAAGCTTCTCTCTTCTAACTTGATCTTTAGTATTCAACATATTGTTTTCTCCACAAGATCCCAATAGTTCTTATAAAAGATCACATGATATCCATCAATACTAATTCGAAGCATATAATAGATATAATTATCAAGTTTTTCCCTTTGATATATAGAAATTTTCTACAATCCCCTCTTTAATTTTTAAGGAACCAGTACTATCATCCATTTTATACTTAATTTATATTCCTTAAATCTGAATAATTAAATTAATTGTAAATTTAATAGTTTAAATTTTTAAAAATGTAAATAAATCATGTGATAGAAGGCTAAATAGATTCCATCAAAACTGACTATGGGATTGTAGAAGCTCATATATAATAAAAAAAAAAAGTCAAATATATTGCTATTAATAAAACAAAATCTGCCTCAACGAAGAAATGCGACCCTCTTTCTATTGGTAGGTAATGAGAAAACCTATAGTTTTATGACCACATCGCCACGTGCATCACTCCAAATGGGCGCGCTGCACATCGTGTGAAATATATTAATAATAATCTCCTCAAACACATAAAAATAATGGCTGCTCATTCGCAACAACTCTCCACAGAGAAGCACAAGCACGCTTCTTGACCTTCCTCCCTTCCTTGGAAGTCCACCACTCTTAAAACAAAAGACAATTAATTTCCACTACATAACATAATTTATAAATACATGTCTTAAAAGTCGTCGGGGACATTAATGTCAATTCTCCACACCCAACTTGCCTCTAATCCTCCAATTAGAGCTTATCATGTAAGTTTTCATCACAAAACAAATCAGAAATACTTCCTTCATACGTATCCTAATACACTAATTAAGACAATATACATAAAAGTCTATACTTATTTCATCTATATTTTATCCAAATTTAATATATATATATATATATATATATATGAATACATTCAATTACTCATATTTAACATATAATACATAACAATACCAAAATGATATGAAACTAATGTCTTTTTTTTCTTTTTTTCTATTATCATATTATAAATTTAAAAGAAAGTTAAATTTAACTCAACCGCTAGGAGAATAATATTTATAGTATTAATTTATAGGTCGAGAAATTTTGTTGTATTAATTTAACGAGGTTGTGTAATGGAATTGGAGATCCTAATAAAGAATCAAAAAAGAGCAGAAGAAAGTCCGACACAAAACGGAGAACTCTTTTTGGGTATGTCTATGTACGATGTTATGAAAGAAGTCCAAGATATGGGAATACTATTTTGCTTCTTCTTTTAGCTTCTTTTAGCCTCTTCCCAAAGTCCAAAAACACAAACTCAAACGAGAAAACACAAACCAAACACAACAAACACGAGGCACTTTAGTTTCAACTTTTGTTCTTATGCTCTGAAAAAATATCCTAGTACATGAAAAGCAGCAGTAGTACCGCATCAGAATCCAATGGCTGAAAATGAACGTCCATCGCCGCCAACAAAATCAACGGCCCCTCCTGCGCGCCCAAGTATCACCCTCCCGCCACGCTCGTCCGTTGAGGCACTGTTCACGACGGCTGCGGGACCTGGACCTGGGCCTATCGGATCGTCGTTTTCTGGATTGGGCTTGGGATTCAGTCCTGGGCCCATGACTTTGGTCTCCAACCTCTTCTCCGACTCCGATGACTGCAAGTCCTTCTCTCAGCTCCTCGCCGGCGCCATGTCTTCCCCGGCTGCCGGTGATTCCTCCAAGCATCACCGCCCCGAGGGTTGGACTCCCCCGGGGATGTTCGCTGTCCCGCCAGGGTTGAGTCCAGGTGCTTTGCTTGATTCCCCGGCATTTTTCCCTTCTCGACCGGTGAGTGCACAAATTTTTATATGTTTTATATTTCCACGAATGAGTTTATGCATTAAATATTTTCTTTACCAATTGCAATGCATAACTCTCTCTATTGAAAATAAAATTTGTATTTTAGTTGACAATATTTAGTTATAAAAAATAATTTATTTTAAATTACAAAAAAAAAAAATTACGGTTCTGAATTGATTTTTCAATTTTAATGCGATTTTTGGTAACATGAGATGATGGAGTTTTGGTTGTCTATTCGATCAAAGTCAAGTGGAGAAGCATTGTAGGAATGGTCGAACAGTGTCTTATATTTTTATTTAAAAATAAAAATTTGTTTTATAGTTGACAAATTTTTTTTTTTTTTTAATAGAGAATATAGTTTCTATGAAACGGATCCACATAAACTTTTTTCTTCCCGATCTGCATTTCTCAAGTTGCAAATGGGAAGATGTTTGATGAGTCTGGTTAAAGGAAATGGAAATAATTGCCTTCTATTGCTACGTTGACTATTAAATGGAAATTGCTCCTTTATTAGTGTTAATGCCCACTCAAAAAATAACATGTATAGAAGCATATAATACAATTGTACTTTTAGATTTACTAACATCTTAATCATCTTTTATTGCCCATTTTATCTCATTTTAATTTGCACGTCCTAATTACCCTATACGATAATAGTGATAAGAGAAATGAAGAATTGTCGTGTAACTCATTGTCAGATTTGGTTTGAAACAACAGCTACATATGTTTATTGCATGATTATATGAATCTTAATTTACCCAACATATATGATAATTTGATATATCAAGTGTAATTAAATCATGGAATCACTTCACGTTTATTTATTTGTCTATTTTCCACACGCAGTACAAAAGTCAAAATATTTCATTCTACTAGTTTAACCTGGGGCTCGTGTGGCTTTTGCCGTCACATGAAACCTTTTTTTTTTTGCCATACATCGTATGAAACTAATTAAAAACTTAAAAATGCTTATTAATGAAAACGACAAGTTTATATAACGGATTATTACATGATATATATATATATATATATGTTTATAAGTTATTGTAAATATGAGTTAAAATGCTATTATTTGATTATATGAAAGTGTAATATATTGCAATTTGAGATAGTTTTTTCATCAAATGATGTACAATTGAAGAAGAATCATAAATTATAATCTTTCAAAATATAGGAATATTACATTAATGAAATATGATGAAAAATTATATTTAACAAGGAGTTGTATTATTTTACTTAAAGTTTTACAATTTACATAAAAGCTTAAATTAAACTTCGGGCTGCATATAGAAGATTTCTAACCGCTTCACTGTATTGACTTTTATAATTATCTCAAATTCATACAATAATCGATTGGACAGTCCTGTTAATAAGATCTTAGGTTTTTTCTTTTTCCTTCTTCTTTTCAAAAGATATGTCTTTTTGGACGAGTCATAAAATTTTTTAAATGGTTGCAACATCTCTATAAATCCCTGGAAAATAATATAACTCCTTGTACTCATGATATTTCACATATATTTTAAATTATAAATGATGCATCATCCATCATACCATGGAAAACCATGTTATATTTTTTACATGATCAAATAATAGTTTATATTAATAACAATTTATACAAATATATTGTTAATATATCGAATGTTATGATATTTTAAGTGTATCTTATTATTGTTTCCTAAACCAAATGTCCACATTTAGCGAGGAAATTATTGTACGTTTGATGTCCAAAGGCAAACATCCAACTATGGTTCAAATGTAAATTTCTTACAGTCAAGAGTAGGCTGCCATATACATGCCATGCCATGCCATGAAGGTTAGGCAGCAACCTTCCATGTCGTTCCCATCTGCTGCCTGTGCTGCATTCTCATTTTGCCAGCCAGTCTAAAGCAAATTTATCTTATATAAGGAGATATATCTACAATTTATCCTAAATTTAAGTAAGAGAAACTTTTATTTTACATACCTAAATTTTCATTCTTTGATATTTTATACATTTGTGCATATTGTGTATTTATATTTTATTTCTATCTAGTAACATTAATAAGTCGCCAATCCTAAAAACGGACCATGTAATGTTACGCATCAATCAGTTGATTGATGCTCAATAATTATTTAATAAAATAATATTATTTAAATATATTTAATAAAATAAAATAAAAAATGATTGAAATATTACTAAAAATATTTATTAAATGAGAAAGGATGGTGGGGAAAAAAGGAAAAGAAAAAATCTAAGTGTCAATTCTGACTACTCCAATATAAAGAGTTGATGGATGGTGACCCACTTATCACTAAGGTTTTTTATTTTTTTACTTTTTCTAGCAAAACAAAAGTTTGAGTATCGAATATATCTTTAAAACAATAGGCCATTTATGTAGGTATTTATAAATTATCCACTCATATGATCCTTATCGGCAATGAGACTGGAATCTTACTCTTTTTTTTTTTTTTTTTAACGGATTAGCTTTTAGGCATACATTTTCATGAACAGCTTTTTGATTCAAAAGTTGGAAACAAAGAATCGACAAATTCATGTGTTGCTCGTACCTGTAGGGACCTTTCGGAATGACACACCAGCAAGTCATTGGGCAAATCAGTGCTCGGGCTCAGAACACACAAAATGAATATACATCCTCCTCTTCAGCACCTGGTTCATCATCACCGGCAAAGCGTCCATCCTTTAGAACGAATGCAGCCACATACCAGCAGCCATCATCTCTAGCAGAAAGCAGAGAAGCAATGAGAGAATTCTCCAAATTCCATCTGGCTGACCAGAGAGCTCATACTTCTTCCTACATCATCGACCGGCCTGCAGATGATGGTTACAATTGGAGGAAATACGGTCAGAAACAGGTTAAAGGAAGTGAGTTTCCTAGGAGTTACTATAAATGCACGCATCCAAGTTGCCCCGTCAAGAAAAAGGTCGAACGCTCTCTGGATGGCCAGATAACGGAAATAATATACAAAGGACAACATGATCATCAACCTCCTCAAAATAATAGACGCAGAAAGGATGATGGATTGGCTTCTCTTAGTCAGGGCGATGAGGTGAATAGATTTAGAGAAGGTGTACATCCTAATTTGATGTCAAAGGATCAGGAATATAGCCAAGCTACAGGTGGTCATTTATCTGAGACAAGCGATAGCGACAATGCTGAAACTGGAGTTGATGAAGGAAAAGAGGACGAACCTGAGGCAAAGAAACAGTAATGGATATATTTCGATGAAATTATTCTTGTGCTTAAAAGAGATTTTTTTTTTTTTTTTTGCTCAATTATGTGATAGAAAATTTTTCTTTTCATTGCCCAGACGTACTCTACAGTCAGGATCTTCTCACAGTACTATGGCAGAACCTAAAGTAATTGTGCAGACAAACAGTGAAGTTGATCTTTTGGATGATGGTTATAGGTGGCGTAAGTATGGTCAGAAAGTTGTCAAAGGAAATCCTTATCCAAGGTAATTTGCTCTCTCGATTGTTTTCAGTAGCACATGCTATGATTACCCCTGCATAGTGATTCGGAAATATACATAAAAGGTATCCTAGCACAACATCTATTTGTTCATTAGACCTATTGTCAGAAAGATATGCTGTCTGTTTGTGCTCTTGAATCGTTGGAAGCTAAGAGAATAGCTAAAATTAGCATCTTTCTTCATTCTTGAAAGAACATCTCTCAGCAAATGTCGTTTTGTGCAACAAACAGAACTTTAATCTTGCCACTCTAGCTGTTGCTGAGTAGATTAGTGCACATGTTTTGTGCTTTTCAAATTACATGTGAATTATTAGTGTTTGGCATTTCAAACGCTTATATAATCCTTTATAAATTCTGAAGGAGTTATTACAAGTGCACAACCCCCGGTTGCAACGTCCGTAAACATGTTGAGAGGGCATCGTCTGACCCTAAGGCTGTCATAACAGCATATGAAGGAAAACACAATCATGATGTACCGGCTGCTAAAACCAGCAGCCACAGTGTCGCTAGCAATATCGCCTCGCAACTAAGGCAGCAAAATGTAGCACCTCAGAAGCATGATTTGATTAACAAAGATCTTGGAAGCAACAGTCAGCAGCCAATGGCTCGTCTCCGCTTAAAAGAAGAACGAATGACATAACTTTGCTGGTTGAATAGAACCTGAGGAGTCTTGGCAGGTAGAAATTCGACTATTCGTGACGAATCAAATGATAAAAAGTGATCTATCTTTTGTTTATGGTTTTTAACTTTGAGGATGTAGGTTTGGTCGTGACACATCTTCCTATTGCAAATCAAAATCAAAAGAGTGAAAGTAGAAATAAATATTTAGAGATTGAAGCCATTTTTCAGAAAATTTGCATGGCCTGAGTGGCCTGACTGATTGTCTTGTGTATGTGGTAGACTGATAGGATTAGCTTCTTGTATTCAAATTCTTCTTACAATGCATTCTTTTGTACATGGAAACATAAGTCGTTTGACAGATGATTGTTTGATTTCTTGTTGCATTTGACATGCTATGATTGATTTTTCACACATGGTAATAAAACAGGGATTCTTCTTTGCCGCCAGATTGATTTTTTTCACCACCAGGTTGCCATTTTATTAATGTGGGTTTCTTATAACCATATATGAGATTGATTAGTACTAACATAACAAGAATAAACGAGTGATGAATAATTACTAATGATACTTCAACATATGGTAATGTAGGAGCGTTTTTCGATTCTAACACTATTTATTATTTTTATTTTACTTTTGATTCTTTTGGTTTGCAATGTTATAACATCCCGTTTTTGGTTTGTAATGGTCGGTCTCACCGTTATAGGTATATATATTGAAGGGATGAGTTGCATTTCTGGTCAGTAAATTGCTATTTAGGCATTGTTTGTTGCTGGAAAAATATTTCTTAAAAACGTGTAGAATTTTTTTGTTTGTTGGCTATCAAACTTCTTTTAAGTGAAAATTTTTTTCCCTTACATTTTCCTACTGAAAGGAGAAAACCACGCGTTTTTTTTTTTTTTTTCAAAATGGAAAGTCCTTTTCGACGTCATTTGTTAACTGTGAATATTTTTCGTTAAAAATATTTTTTTTCTAAAATTTACATATTTTTAATAAAAGAATTTTATGCTTTTGATTGTATTTGTAAAAATTATTGAAAAATACTTATTTAGTTTATGATTTATGAATTTTATTTATGATAATGTGATCACATCTAGATAAATTTTTATCGTATGTTGTCATAAATACATTATGCCATAGCTTTTATGCAAAAATAAAAGTATGAAATAATGAGTAGTTTTTAACTATCTGTATATACTTTAAAAAAAAAATAAAAATAAAAATTGCCCATCCTTATCTAAATACATTCTTTAAACAGAATAAGGCTTATTCTTGATTCTCCAAATCAGCAACAAAATGTTGATAACAGAAAATCGTTCTTTAGCTTAGGTTGTCCGAATGGTTTATGAATTCTGATTTTTGGCAATATTGATGTCCTCAAGTTTAAAGATTCACTTATTATCTCAAGAATTAATGTAATTGTAAATGACAGGATTTTATGGATCTTCTTTTCAAAACTAATTTTTGCTTACAAAAATGCGGGCTTACAACCAAGGAGCATAGAAAGTCAATAAGTCACGTGAATAGGATGATGAATAGGCCAAATTGAGAATCAATCCGTACTCCCATTTTTATATGAAGTAATTTTTATATCCTATTATAATGTATAATTCATTCTATTTTTTCTAATATCATATTATACTATATACATATCTTATATAATATGTAATTATATATCGTTATATTACATAATATATACATATATATACACATTCATATTACATAATATATTTATAATAAATCTTTGTTTCTTAATATTGTGAATGATTTATAGTAGTATGATTTTGTATTTTTGTAAGGTTTCTATAAGGAGTTTTTTTCTTTTAATTTATTATATATATTTTTTCTTAATATTATGGAAACTTTAATGTAGTGGTAACTTGCAAGTGCATTAACATTCATGCGGCTTCAATGCCAAAGATAATAGTTCAATAACAGACAAATAAAATAACAGTTTTGAAATCCTTTAAACAAATTATTTACGTAGTGCATGTTCAAGAAAAATAAAATAAAATTGCGTTGAGCTATACTTTCTCTCAATTACTTGTTACCTGATATGTATGAGATTTTCTTCTCAGATCAAATTTGTATATATCAAAGTACAACATCATAAAGCGAAATCCAGAACATGTTTTCTCCGTAAGCAAGGAGTAAAAAAAAGTTACACGTGCATAAGTTTAGCATATCTGATTCAAAAGTATAATTAGAGTTGTAAATAAGTCGAATTATTCACGAGTTGGTCGAACTTAACGTACTTTAAACTTGATTAAGCTTGAATTCAATTAGTAAATAAGCTGAATTCGAATTCAAGATAAAACTTATATATCTAAAAAAGCTAAACTTAAGTTTTAACTTAGAATTATGGGTCAACTTATTTAGATTTATGAGTAAGTTTACGAACTTTATATATTTTCCATATTATTAAGCTTGAATTTGACTCACTTTAGGCTTGATTTAGTTCAAACTTGATTAATAAATAAGTTAAACTCAAACTCAAGGTAAAGCTCGTTTACCTAAATGAGCTTAGCTTAAGCCTTAATTTACAGGCTTGATAAGAGATTAGCTTAAGCTTAAACTCAAGTTCAATAATTTTAAATGAACTAAGTCCAATCATTTAAAAGTTCGGCTGAGCTTGGCTCGACTCATTTATAAATTCAAGCTTAATAAAATTAAATAAGTAAGATGATGATTAAAGTAAAGTTAGAAGCGATACTCCCACTTTTATATTATATTAGCAGACATTATTTCCATACTAGTAGCTATGGTACTAAAAAAAAATAAAATAAAATGACTAATTTGTTATGACTTCCAATGCTCCACTTCTTCAAATAACTCCAGGTACCCTACTTGAATATCTTCTCTATACCTCACGTCTTCAAATAACAATTTTATAACTTTCATAATATTTTTCTTTTTATCAATTATATTACTGAGACACTATTACTAAATCGCGGTCAAAAAAGCACATTGACTTTGAATATTATAGATATAAAAGTATAGTAGTTATTATCATGTATTGTCTAGCCTTTGCTTGATGGAGTCGATTAGAGTCATTAGATATCCTCAGCCTCTTCTTCCCAACCGCTAGCCACTATAACCACACTGGAGTCCACCACCACCAGCAGAAACTCTCTCTCTCTCCCACCATCATCACATCAATCCACCAACCCAGTAAGTTGACCTAACACCAACACACCAAAACCCTGGAGTACTAAAACGATGATTAAAATGCTTTATAATGCGGATTAGATCTCGGTCGAGGGAATTATAGCCCACAAAAGTATGGAATTGGATGGGCTTCGAGAGCGGCGGCGCCCACACGATTCACGGGTTACAAATTCACGATCACGCGCATCCCGGTCACGGGTCCATCTATTGACACTCTGTAGATAAGGAGTCGAATGCAAAGTCATGAAATAAAACAAAGAATTGGGTGTGTGCATGCGATATGAAATATTTTGTCGTACAAGTTATTGCTAAAGGACAATCCATAGCTTGTGACAAAATAACATTCAAACCTTTGCAAGTATGTACAATGTATTATGACATTATTAAGCACAAAAAGTAAGTACATAGTACTTTCAAAGTTTAAAATGATATCTGCTGTCATTAATTTGTCTAACTTAAAAGAGCAAAATCGATGGAATGCAGTATCGGAAAAAATTTTGCAATATCAAAAAACTTGTCTTTGAGTGACTAGTCAGAAAACTCGTCTCCTGTGGTTGAATATAAGTAGGGACATTTATTAGCATCTATTTGAGATTAAAATACGTAAACTTTTATAGAATTCAAAATTTATGATGGTATTAAACATCATAAGGTAGAAGTAGATTCTTTGTTTAAATTACTAAAACATTCTCTTAAATATATCATGTTTTACAGATTCTTGATTCCTTCATATCATGTATTACACATAGTAAAATTCCCCCATCAAATTATTTTAAAATGAAGAGCATTCTAATACATTTTCTCTTTTTATCTTTTAAATTTTGAATATGTTATTATTGAGGATTTAATTCTTTTTGGCATGTTTCAATGGGGGTATACTCACCATGGAGCCATGCAAATTTTAGAAGTCTAGTAATATAGAGGGACGAGAAGAGGCATAGTTGTTTTCGCTATAGGTAAGAGAAACATTTGACTTCGATCTCTTTTTCTTTCCAGATTCGTTCTTCTTTTTTATTTATTTATTTATTTTTTTTTTCGGTAAAGAGGTTTTTAACTTTTACATATATAGTTGCTTAAGAGAATTACGAGAGTCAAGCAAGAGGTTTAGGATAAATCGTGGAGTATTTGTGGAGATCCATAGAGAAGATAAATTTTAACTTTTGGTTGAAATTAAATCATAATGGAGTACAATCTAATATGTGATCGATTGTTTGATAAAAGAGATTATCACCGTGGTGCGAGTTTGGAAATGGTGCCTAACACTTGAAATCCAAGGTTTTGTAATTGATAAAGAGGTAAGAAGTTGTCACAACAACAAACCGTTTTAGTATATAATTTAAGAGGTTCTAATTTCAGGATTAGTACTAGAATGAGTTTTAATATCCGATGCATCGTTGATAACATGCGGCAGTCTTCTGCGGCTTTGCAATAGCAATTTAACCGAAATAGTTTTGAATTTAGTCTTTGTGAAATTAAATCTAGTTGATTTATTTGTATTATTGGAAATAGAAATTGTGAAGTAGGATTCACCATTTAGTTCCGCAATTTTAAAATGTGTAGATTTGTAAATTTGAATGAATTTGGGTTCTAATAGCATACCAAGTTTAGAACTTTGATTGCTTTTACTATATTATTAATTACTCCATACAATGGATAATTTGTGAGCTTGACTAAAGGACTCATCAGTTTTTCTAATAAAGTTGCTAAGGGGGTTTGAGATTGGTAAAGGATCCATAAAATTTCAGGAACTTGAAAGGGAAAAGAAAAGGACAAAGAAGTTCATGGAATTTTGGAGTTGTCATTAATTTGTAACATTTTAGTTTCTTTTGTAGGGGATTAAGAAAAAGGAACGTGTTGTCGTATGATTTGTTAAAGAAGAAAGAGTTTGGTTGTAAATTTTGTTATAATGGGTTGTTCCTATGGTGAAAGTAAGATATTGTTAAGTGCCGTGGATAGCTTTTATTAAAAATGTTTTGGTGATTTTTTTTTTTATGATCCTTCAAGTTGCGAATTTCATAAGCATTGATATTGGATTATGAAAAGCAATTGTAGATGATTTTCACATCTAAGTTTCCGGTTATAAATTGATGATGATTTAACTAGATAACAAAGTTTAGTTACTATTGAACGAATAGGTTGAATTTTCTATTCATTAATTGGGCCTAAATATATATATATATATATATATGAATGAAAGGTCAATGTTAGATATAGTTAATATGATAGTGTTTTGTTGTAAGAATTAAATCAAACAAACAAATAAGAACAATAAAAGTATAAAAAGTATGTGACATCACAACCTATTGTATAATATTTAGTTTGCACAGTATTAAACATAAGTTTTTATTATGTTCCTTATTTGATATAATAAGTGTTCTACTTATTATTGTACTTTAATATTTATATCCTCAATATTGTTTGATATATATTCAATTATATTTTTATATCATTAAAAATTAATTGAAAGTATGATTTAAATGAATTTTGAAAGTATGATTTAAATGAATTGTAAGAAGGTATTTTTGATATTTTAAAAAATTTATATTTTTGTGCAATGAAGTTGAGTTTTGTATCGTATTTCAAATATAATAAATTTTAGACATTTTGTTTGGTCATTGACACCATTTTTTTTAATCTAGTAATCAAGTTAAAATTATAAACTAAATATTAGACAAAAAATCTTATCCAACCTAATCCATAAATTTTATGCAACTAAAAGATACCTATATTATATAAGATGTTTCGATACTAGAAAAAGCTGAGATATAATTAGTTATTTATTTATTTTTACAAATAACTTATAAAATACTATAATCAATTAATTCAATTACGTTGTTAGGTGAAACTTATTTTACTAAAAGGTTAGATAAAATTAAGACATTACGGTCAGCCTTAAACATATTTTATAAGTGAGTTGATATTAGATATAGATAAATTTGTAAGTAAATGTAATAGAAAAGTTACAAAAACTTGGCGTTGACTTAATAATTATTAAATTTGAAGCCGATTTCAACATATTAAA
Source organism: Lumnitzera racemosa (assembly GCA_024138005.1). NCBI lineage: Eukaryota > Viridiplantae > Streptophyta > Magnoliopsida > Myrtales > Combretaceae > Lumnitzera > Lumnitzera racemosa. The sequence continues at coordinate 37,238,384 of JAMXBC010000006.1, read as the reverse complement.
TGACCATTTAAATTTGACTCATATTTTACCCCATTAATTCTAACACAATAGCTATCATTAATAACCAATATAAGCTTAAGGGTAACGACATAATGACTATAAATACTAATTGTTAGTGGTGGTAACAACAACAATAAAAACTGTTGAGTTTGCTAGTCACCTACAAGACAGAATATGATTAGTATGATACTAGAATATAATATATTTTAATACAGTCACTTCGATATTTAAGTCAGCATAATTATTAAAGACTAATAAACCCTAAGTAAGAAAGAGAATGAGCAAAAAGCCCTTCTACCTAGGGATTTCATCTCCTATTTATAAGAGATAAAGCTAAGGGATTCTTTAGAGTAGGGTTAGCCTACATCTTGGGTTAACCTATTTCGGCTTAGGGTCCTACATTAAAAAATGGTCATCGTCAATTGCCACCCTCCACCCACCTATAAGTATTGTTGTTGATCTACTTAAGTATCTGGAATAGTCCTTTAATTCAGGTAAATAATTTTTTCTTCCTCCTATTAGAGAACCTCTCTTTACTTAAGTGAAACCATATTGATTGTCAAGTTGAAATTGCTTGGCCTTCTTTCCTTCTCTTTTCTCCTTAAACGTTCTATTAGCTTAATCAATGTGCTAAGCAACTTTCTGGTAGATTTGTTGAAAGGACTGAACTTTGGTTCTTATCCAGGTCTTCTTGGTCGGGTGATGGCATTAGGGTATGATCAAGGGGTAGTTTGAGATTGAAGCTATAGGTGAACTTAAATGGTGCATGTCTACTACGAGTAGGTATATAACCTAATCAATTAGGTTCTTCTTTACTGCAGCTCGGAGCAGCAAACCTTAGAAGCGATTAATGACCTATGTTTGACCATCAATTTGGCAATGGTAAGAAGAGTTGATACTACACTCATCCTACGCCAAAGAGTTTTCTAAAAATGGCTTAAGAATTTTGGATCTTAATCTGATACCACACCCATTGGTACCCTATGCAAGCAAACAATTTTTTGAAAAAACAAAGAAGTAATAGTCAAAGTATCGTTAGTTTTGGTATAGGGCACGAAGTTTGCCGTCTTCCTAAACCTGTCTACAATGACCATCACAAAGTCTTTGCGTCAAGTAGTTCAAGGTAGTCTGAAAACAAAATCCATGCTTAAATCAGCTTATGGTCTTATCAAGATAGGTAAAGTCATAACTCTTTCCTGCTTAACTCTGTTCTTTACTCTCTTGCAAATTGTACAACTCTCTACAACATGATGCATATTATGTCCCATTTTAGGCTAAAAGAACCTTGCATATAGCAATTCATACGTCATTTTCTCTCTAAAATGTTTAGAAAGTCTACTAAAGTGGGCTTCTCACACTAGTAACTCTCTTAAAGAATAGGTCGACACACACAGCTTGCTTCTTTTGAACAAATATCTGTCCTCTACATGATAGTCCTCTACATGATAGTCATCTACTATCCTTCCTTTCTCACATCGTCTAAATATGGGACTAAAATGGGGGTCTTAAGAATATTGCTCTTTTATGCTTGCAAATCCAAAAAGTTGAGTCTGGAGTTCGATAAAAAGAACATATCTTCTTAACAGGGCATCGACAACTACATTGGTCTTCCCTTGCTATACTTAATCACAAAACTGAATCTTTCTAGGAACTCAACTTGTCGAACTTACCTCTTTAATAGCTTAGCTGACTTTGAAGATACCTTAAGGACTCATGATTAGTATAAATGACAAACTTTCAGCAAGAGGTAATGCTGCCACACTTAAAGAGCTTAAATTAATGCAAGGAGTTCTTTGTCATATACAGAGTAATTCGATTGGGATCCTCTCAACTTCTCACTATGTTATGCAACAAGTCGACCTTCTTGCATTAGTACAACTCTTATTCCGACTCCTATTGCATAATATTCAAGCTCAAACACCTTTTTAAAGTTAGGTAGAACTAAAACTGAGATAGATGTTAATCCTTCTTTCACCTTAGCAAAATTTCTTTCCCCTTTCTCTCCCCATTTGAACTCTACATTCTTTGTTGTTCGCTCAATGAAAGGTGCGGCAATGGTACTGAAAATTTTAATGAAGTGGCAATAAAAAGAAGCTAGTCCATGGAAGCTTCTCACCTTAGCACATGTAGTTAGGGTCGACCATTTGACAATAGCTCATATCTTCTTATCATTGACTTGTAAGCCTCCTTTACTCGCTACATATCCAAGGAAGATCCTTTCTTCCTAGCAGAAACAACACTTTTTCAAATTCCCAAAGAGCCTTTCAACTTGAAAATTGTCATAATGGCTAGATAAGTTGGCACTATACACAAGGATATCATTAAAGTAAACTACAACAATTTTTTTTATCAGATTTCTCAAAACATGATTCATCAATCTCATGAAAGTGCTAGGGTTGTTTGATAATCCAAAAGGCATCACCATCCAGTTCATCTAACATATCATTTGGCACCATTTAGTTCATCTAGCATATCATTTAACCTTGGAACGGGGTACATGTACTTGATCATAATCTTGTTAACAGCTCTAATATCTACATACATATGCTAAGTACCATCTTTCTTTAGCATAAGTAATGCAGGTACAGCATAAGGACTAAGATTCTCTCGTACTTATCCTTTTTCTAATAACTCATTAACTTGTCTCTAGAGCTCGGTAGCTTATTCGAGGTTCATTCGATAAGAGGCTTGTTTGTCAAAGCAGCATCAGGTATTAGGTCAATACAGTGCTCAATACCTTGAAGAGAGAGTAGTCCTTCTGGCAATTGTTCGGAGAACAAGTCAACATACTCATCTAATAGTACTAAAACTTCTTTAGGTAGCACAGCTTGCTCCTTTAATGTTAATAGTTTTCTAATCAGTAAAAATGTTGGCACATCAAATTAAATGGCCTCTTGGAACTCGAATCGACTCAATACTAATGTCTTCTTAGATCCTTGAGCTAACTTAGCTTGTAACTTGCTCACTTAACTTAGGGTCATGGGGTTTAAGGTAATCTTTTTCCTATCCTTCTCAAATGTGTACATATTCTTTGAACCATCATGAATGACCCTTTAGTTAAATGACTAAGGTCAGCCCAACAACATATGAGATATGTACATAAACAGCACATCACAGAGAATTTCAACAAAGTAGTTTCCAATCGAGATTAGTAAATATACTTACTGAGTGATATGTAATGTTCCTTTCTCATTTAGCCAATAAAGCTTATATGGTCTTAGATGTGACAAGGTTGGTAACTTAAGCTTCTAGACCAAGTCAGCAAATGCTATATTAATATAACTTCCACTATTTACTATTAGCATACATACTTACCTGTTCACCTTGCGGATGATGTGAAACAAATTCTCTTGTTGCTCCTCCTCGACAGATGGTTCAATGCTCAGGGTTCGCCGAACGACTAAAGTTAGCTTATCTAGGTCGTCAACATATACATTTTCTTCCATAAGTCCTTCACTATCCTCTTTAGCTTCCTCTTTCAATTCTACCTTTCCTTCAAGCTCTTCGTTAGTGCTATCTACTACAAGGGTAGGGACTTCACCTTTGATAACCATGGTATGTTGGTTGGGCCACTAGTGGCCATGTGACCAAAACCCTAATACTTAAATCACTTGATCTAGCTCGTCTTTTGTCCTAATCCTTAACCTCTCTCATAGGTCCTCTTTGGTACATCCTGGTTAGTATAGCTCTTATGCCCGGACATGACTTCGGTTCTCCTTCCAGGTTCGGTGCTATATTGAGCTTAGTTACCAACATAGGCTAGCCGACTACTTTGAGCAGGTCAGGTTGATTGAGAGTGGATCAACCCATTCCTCCTCTATCTCTCTACACGCTAGGCTATCTTGATATCCTCATCCAAAGTGACAAAATGTTGCAGCTCCACTACATCTCAAATCTCTACTCTCAACCCAATAAAAAATCTAGAAACTTTTTAGGCCAACTTCACAACAAATCATGAGCATTTGAAATTCTCGCATGTATTCATCAATAGTTTAGTTTCCTTACCTTAGCTCTTAAAGCTAAGCAAAGGTATCGTACAAATAGGTATTTAGCACAAATCAAGCTCTAAAAACTCTTTTCATCCCAAGCTAAGTGCTAACCTCTCTATACCCATCTCACCTCCTCATGGTTTTGAAGTTTCTCCACCACATCATGGTATAACCTAGGAATTCTACAACAGTAGTTCTTACCTTCTTGCGGTTCTCATATTAATTGTAGTCAAAGATTCACTCCACTTTCTCCTCCAAATCAAGGTAGTCATTAGCGTCTCCAAAACCATTAAAGCTTAGAATATGAAGCTTCACGTGGTTAGCAGCTTGGGGTACACATGCCATCTCTTTTACTTCATTGTATGCTTCATCATTCTCCTCTTCCATTCCTCCCAAATCCATTATCCTTCACACATTGCATCCTACTTTACCACCTCAAACTTACCTAGCTGAAAGTTATCCTCACATAGGTCAGGCCTTCGTGGGTCACCTCTAACTTCATGAACATCTTGGGGAATATTCTGATTATTGTTAACAATCAGGAGATCAACGCATGAATTGCTTGCATTGGCTCCACTATGATATTAATGACTTCATTGATCTGTTCATCAAAGCTTTTAGGGATATTTTGTCAACCATGATGAATACTCCACTATCATTGTCTCCAATATACCAATGTTAACACTAGAATCAGTCATTCTTACTCGACTTCATACTCTCAACAACAGATAATACTTGTATTTTCTAGAAAATAACACACACTTGCAGTCTTTAACTTACTAATACACTAACTTCATAGAAAAAGATACAGCTACTACTTGTTTTGTTTTCCGCAGCTTAAAATAGAGTATAATAAAGTGCTACATAATAGTTACTACAGAAGCAAACAACTACTTCTAACACTCACTCAAATGCTTACAGCTAGTTTGAATACAACTTTAACAGCTATCTCAGTACTTAATACACTTCTAAAACTAATGATAACCAACGTAACATGATACAATAGTGACTTACTTAAGTAAACCTCCACTCTAATACCAAGATGATACGTTGTACCAAGGAAGGATAAGGTTAGTTGTATTTAGATGTATGCAAATTGATTAAACGAGCCAACCTAGCCTAGCCAACTTTTTAAACGGGCTAAAAAAACCTTGACCTTAACTCAGTTGAAAAGCGAATTAAACGAGTTGACCTATGAGTTAAAGGCATAAACGTGTTAAATAGGTCAACCTACGGATTAAACTGGCTTGACTCATTTGGCTTGCTTTTTAAATAGGCAAAAAAACCATGGCCTAATCCTATTTAAAAAACTAAGTTAAACGGGTAAGCTTGTGGACCAAAACCTACATGTACACCTTTAGTTGTATCTAAGGGGATAGGTCCGAATTTACAGAAAGGTAAAAAATGAGGATAGAATGTGCATAAATAAGTAAAACCCATGAACAACTCTTAGGATATGACACATCAAGGAAACATTAAGGACTCACTAACCAACTCAATATGACGTAAGAGCTAATTTAGTGAGGGTATTCATCACCTAACTTTGCTTAAAAGTTAGGATAAGAGTAAGTTAAGTAAGTAAACGAGAAAATGCTCACAAGCAAGAGTAATGTAGTATATTCAATAGAATTGTCAAGATGATTCTTACGGCTACATCTTACAAGGATATCTATACCAAAAAAATCTACGGTAACCTACTAAATATGGAAAAAGCAAAAAGTGTAATGTCCAAAATAAGTAAAATATAAGGAATATTAAAGGATATAAATGAAAAATCAAGAAAACATTTTATTTGTACAACAGAACAGATTCCATCACGTAGACGGTCAGATACGTGGCTAACAGCTAAAGGTAAGCTTCTAACAGAAATAGACAAAGGAGTATAGTCAATCCAGTTGTTCCTAAGCTAAGCTATAGGCTCTTCTGAGGTGAATTTAGCTTGGATATGCTCTGGATAGCTTGAAGGTAAGTTGCTTGAGCTGGTGGATGGGTAAGACATTCTATTAGTTGAGCACTCATTGAGTTGGCATTATGGGATGATTATTAGGCATCGAAAGGTTCGACTCAGAAATGGCAACAGGCTGGTAAGTTAGAGTAGCTTGGAATTTTCCTATGTAGGTTGGTAAAGGACAATGGGCCTAACTAAGTTCTCAAGACCTTAGGGTAAAGCTTAAGTCAAGGGGCCAGTAGTTCAATTCCTATCAACAATGATTAAGGAGTAATAAACCTTAAGTAAGAAAAAGAAGGAATAAAAAGTTCTTTAGAGCAAGCTTGGCCAGATCTTAGACCATTCCAAAAAATTGCCATCTACAAATACTAAGAGTAATAAATAAAGTAACAATTTAATCATACATACTAATAAGAACTATTAATTCAATAATTAGTCATATAGTTAACTGAACCAATGACTTCCCAAGCTGAGCTAACTACAGGTTCAAATATATTACAATCCTTACACCTAAATACCTAATCCCCTTGTGGAGATTCCGAATATTACTGAAAGAGGATAACAACTTAACTATAAATATTAATAATGATTAATTCAACTATAAATATTAATAGTAATTATTATGGTAATAAATCAACTATAAATACTAATAATGATTATTATAATAACAAGTGTTATCAAAGTTGATTTGACTTGGTTACCTCAACCAACTTAACCGTGAACCAGTCAATAAGCCAGTATGGTTGTACTCCGATTGTAGTTAACTTGGTGACACATTATTAGATCGAACGATTAAGTTGGGTTCTAACAAGGAAAGTCCAAGTTAGGTGATTCGAACGTAGTCATGCAGTGCTTAAAAATAATGGAATAGAGAAAACATATAGGCTAAAATCTCTTTAGCAATCGAAGAATCACATAACCTAAGCTTTGAATAGATCAATAAATATGTATAGTAAAACCCATCTAACTCTATAGTAGACATGTGGATTCCTTTTATACCTACGAGCTTCTCTAACATATTTACAAGTTACCTATCTCGTAAATAATTGTTGTAACAATGAGGAACCATATAGATAACCAAATGTTAGTCACATATGGTTTTAAAGATGTTAGAGAAAAATTAAACCTATAAAAGGATTCCTCATTATGAAATAATTAGCTATTTTGCTTCCCTAATAAATATGTTTTTTAGATTATCCTTACATTGTAATTTTACTATTGATTTGGTGTTACCTACATTTGTTAGTAGATTTCCCAAAGTTTTTCATCTAGTATAGATAAGAATTGTATTGGGATTATAAAATGTAAAAAATAAGTTAGCCATTGGATCGCACCTTTACTTCTTCATACAATGCCTTAAAATTAGGATCTAATTCTTTTCTCTTTTTTTCCCTTGCAAGTATAAATGAGCATGATTTACTTAATTGGTTACAAGATATATTACTATTAATGTTGACTAATTTGTGTTTTCTTATAGTTTTAGATATAAGATACAATATAAAAATTATTTAGATAATCAATAATATATAATTATATGTATATGTGGATGATAGTGGCCTCGGCTCGATCCCTTAATCCATAACCCTTAACTTTTTTCGAGTTAAAAAACCGATTAGTTCTAACAACATTAATAGTTACAACTCTACTATAAATACTTACATTAATTAATAAAGTAACAACTTAACTATAAATACTAATACTAATAAATAAAATAACAACTTAACTATATATATCAATAATAATAAATACAATAACAACTCAACTATAAATAACAGTAGTAATAAATAAAATAAAGTCTTAACTATAAATACTCATAATAATAATAATAATAATAATAATAATAATAATAATAATAATAATAATAATAATAATAATAATAATAATAATAATAATAATAATAATAAAGTAATGAATATACTACAAATACTAAGAGTAATAGATGAGGTAATATCTTAATACTAAAGACTAATAATAATAAATGAAGCAACAATTTAATTACAAATACTAATAATAAATAAAGTTAAAAACTTAAAGATAAAATAATAATGATGATGAATAGATAAATAATTATGTAATAGTAATAAATTATAAGTAAATAATCCGTATATATAAGTATAAACATAGGCAATAAATGAAAGAAGTAAGTAGGAGAAATGATGTTAGTTATTTTGGTAAGCAAATCTTGGTAGGTAAGTAATATTTCCCTTAAGTTCCAAATTATAAAAATTGATTTATGACCGTAGAATTAGTCTAAAGGTAGGACAACTAAGTTTGAATAGTAATGTTAATATTATGTCTAATACTTAGGTAAGTGAAAATTATTTTTCAATTAGTAGCTTAGAGTTGACTAAGTACAAGTACGTAGTTATTATGTGCTTGGTAGATAGTAAATAGATTAACCTGAAAAAAAAAAAAACAATTGAACTAAACTATGGCATTTATATTATGTCTTATATTGATAGGATTTGTTTAGTAAGTACTGACTTTCATGTCACTAGGTTGCTAACCTAAGTGAATTTATGCAATAGGTTAGCGGATTAAGACAAAACCATAAGCAAGTCATACTTGTGAAATCACTTGTGAGTGGACTATTATACTAATGATCGCCCAAACCTTGAGGATAATGCAATCGTTGGTATCGGTTTCTTACTCTCTCTCTCTTTATAATAATAATATATTATGTGTAAGTGTCCTAAGTCACTTTAAGTTTAAGGTTAGTCATGAATGACTTCAAACTATGTTGTTTGAATGGCTAAGACAAAAGATAATAAACTACTGATTATTGCATTAATTTAAGATTATGTGTTGGAATTTACATATGTATGTTCATATGAATGTGCTTATGTGACTGCATATTAACTTTTAGCTCACTCCTTTAAGGGGGCCTTATTTTTTATGTTGCCAACACCAATCTTTATAAATATTTGGGATAGTATATATCTTTTTGGAATGGGATTAGCGATAGTATAAATGTAGATCTTGAATACTGCAATGATGACTAAAGTTATTATTATTAAAATGAGTTTATGAGATGAATTGAGATCTAGAGATATTTATTCTCTCTTTTAAGACAATTTTAAAGACCTTTGGTTTGGTTTCTCAATAAGTTGTCTATGAGATGTGGAATTTTAATCCTTTCATAATTTCTCATTCGATGGCATTTATTCAATTAAATGACTTATTTAGTGAAAGTACCCTTTTATGAGAATAAATTAGTTTATACATTTTTTATATTCTCAAATCATTAACAACTTTTTACCAAAATTGAATCAAGGTTTGGGCTCAAATGGGTTTTAAGAACTAATTTGATCTTCATGAAAGATGTTTGATGATGAGTATAGTGTTTATGGTAATTAAGCCATAACTTATGGTAAAGTTAGTAATTAATATTAAAATTATAGTATAACTTATATTTGGAATAATAATAATAATAATAATCATTATCAATGAATAGGATTTCCCCTTAAGACCAAACTAAACCAAAGCCAATTCACAATAGATTGAAGTAGTCCATCTCAAATTGGTTTATTTAAAAACCGTTTTCCAACATAATTTGATTAAATAGGTAATAAAACGATTTAATTAAACAATGTTATGGTCGAACCCCTTAAAATTGGACTAGATCCAAACCGATATCTTCTTTTATTTGGTTTACTATACATTACATTGGTTCAACTAATTTAGTTAAGACATTAGTTAATAAATAACAAATAAAAAGAGTTTTATTTAAATTGACTAACAAGCCAGTTAATATCAGTGGGCGAATTTAGTTCTATATTTAAATAGTCCCACTAATTTAACAGGTTATACTTAGAAAATAAGCTAAATAGCCCACTAGCCCTAGATTATGGACTTAATTATAAAAAAACAACTTGGTAATAATTAATTAACGCTTTAATCTCATAATAACTAAGTAATAATACTTATTTCTATTTGCGTATAACTTAACAAGATAAACAGTGTTTGATAATGGGCTTCAATTCACTTTTGTAGGGAGTTTGGGTACAAAAGCCTTATACGTTGCTTATGCTTGCACCTAAAGTCAAAGTCAATTAATATGTAAGCTTAGTTGATAAATAAGCATGTGATTCATTGGTTTGTCGATTGATTTAGAAGTTAATAGCATTAGACTGGGTCCATGAGTTACAGATATGAATGTTAGGAGAATATAGTAGTTAAACGCTTAAGCTATCGAAGGTAGTTCGACGGGTAATCGATAGGAGGAAACTGGGTTGGATAATAATTGATGAAAATTGAGAGATGTTGTATTGGATATAGCATAAGGTTACAGTATCTAGTAGACTATATGATACATATGGACTATGATCATTGGTAGTTGTATTACAGTGGTGAATTTTGTACAAGATTACATAGATTAGAGTAGCAGTGGGTAACTAGATATGCTTATCAACCTTTGATGCTTGTTGCGATGAGATTAGAGCCTCATGTTTCCTTACATTATCTAAAGTCATAAGTACTTTTGTAATGATTGTTTATACTTTAATTTGAAGCTAAAAAAACCTTGTTACATTAGAATTAAGAAAGTATATGGTTTGTCATTGTGTATGTATGTGGCAATTGTGTACTAAGTTTTAGTAGGTTACTCTTCTTTTCTTTTTTAGGTGTTGATGTGTTTGCTATTGTTATGTGAACTGAGTTTAGCTTCAACATTCCCTTTATAGATTGGATATCTCTAATCAAGAAGTTTTTTTTTTTTTTTTAGCAATAGCTTGTATTGTACATGTAAAGTAAAGACTTCTTTTCATTATAAAAGACTTATAAATTTCAAATAAACCAAAGACATTTTGAGTTTATTAAACGTTTGTAGATTTCTAAAATCATTTTCAATATAATAAGTGTTTTTCCAAAAACTAATGAACAATTTTAAGAAGTAAAATTGATTTGGAAACTTACTAACTTTATAATAAGAGTAAATGTACTCTACTCAAGTAGAATGCATGGTAGGTTACCATTGCCCTTTAAATTTTTGGGTATAACATCATTATAGCACATAATGGAGACATTAACCCAACTTATAATAACACAAACATCTTCTACAACTTCACAAGTGATATTAACTAACTTTGTGATAATGGTCTTGGTTTTTCTCTTTCCACTTTTTCTTAAATAAATTTTTTTCATTCGTTTTTATTTTTCTCAATTTTTCTCTTGATTGCCCTCAAAATTTATCTTTTTTTTTTTAACTTCTTTCCAACTCCCTTTATATCTTTACTTTCTCTTTTTTTAAATTTAACTTACTCAAAGTATAAAAAATAATGCCCTATAGCGATAATCACAATAGAGAACTATAATTTTTTAGGTACCAATCAGATTATTGAACAGTAGATGGATTAAATGTGTTGAAATATCCTTTTTTATATAAAAAAACAATTCATTGTTCGTATATTCATCTTATATAAGAGATTCAATATTGTAAAACTCTGATTTTTAACCAAGTACTATGAACTCAAAAAAGTAGTATCCTTATTAAACGTAAGACTTATAAGGTATAGCTTAAGGATTAAGGGAACAAATTTATTAAGGATGGCTCGAGAAACGAGTATCGTATAACAAGAGCCTAAGTTGCTCAAAACCGATACAATTTAGGGCTTTTCGAAAATGTTTTTTAAATTGAGTTAAACTCTAGTATAAGTAATAAAAGTTAAAAGAAGAGTCTTAATAAGATTTATTTTGCAAAATAAAACTTACAAAATATTTAATTTAATCAAATATAATTTTATTGGTATTGTCTGTTATATATTGGAAACTTAAAAATTGAGCTCAAGATAATATGCTATTTTAGAGTCAATTTATTAGGAATAGGGTTACATAGTTATGGTTCATTTAATTTACATTAACATCTAATTATAATTAATTTCAAATTTACAAATCCAGACAAATACAAATAGGAATAACTATATAACTATAGAAATTGTTCCATATGAATCAAAATAAAATTACTATTAATATAAGTAAGATAAGAATAGAATATAGGATATTAAAATTTCATGAAGAAAACTTCATGTAAATAGTCAAGAACCATTTGAATCACTACACTACTTGATTCAAAATGTTCTTGTAAAGACAAAACCTATTTGATTCTAATTCCAATTCATTTTTACTTAAGTGAAACTTAAGAGAAAAAAAGATTTCAATGAACAAAAAAAAATGAAATTCCTTTTTTCTATTATTCATGAAAACTATCGATAAAAATAACTAGATATAATAGCTTCAACCTTGTCAACTAATAGTGAGAGAACAAAATCTGGATAAATACTAATACCTATTATTGATAGAAGGAGAGAGATTGAAACAAATAACTCTCTCAGACCAAAATAATAATAAAAAAAAAAAGATAGTTTGGACCATTAAATAGCTTATATCCATAGAACATTTGGCGTAACATAGATAATGAATAAATAGGAGTTAACTTAGAGATAAATTATTTGACTTATAAAAATAATATATTGGAGTAAAATAATACATAGAGTGATTATATTATCATTAAATATACATGATGCGTATATATAATAACATCAAATATTAAATAAAAGTAAATTGTGCACTAAATCAATAAAATAATCACATAATTATACACTTAACATGTGGGATTCTCCAGCACTTAGCGATGGCAAAGATTTAAATCACTAAGAAACAACGATTTGAGCTATCAATTGCAAAACCATGTAGGATTAGTGAGTAATACAAATAATAGTCTAAGAAAATGACGCTCAAAAAAGGAAAAAAATAAATAAAATGCCCTATCGACCAAATGGCTATAAAAAAGGATCCTGGACTTAAGTTTACTCATTTGGGCCACAAGATTAGGAAGAATACTCTCAAAACACACAATTCATATTAAATTAGAAAATTAGAAAAAATAAGGAGAAATTTTGGTTCAAGGCCAAAGTATAGGGGTTTTATAACCAAATGGCAACTTGACATTGTGGTAGCTTGGTGGTTAAGGTCTGACGCTAAGAGGATTTTGGTTGACTATACCTTTTTGGTCGATAGTGGTTAGAGCTCTAATAATAAGGTGATGTTATTTTTAGTTCTCAAATTAGTTTGTTTTACTAAAAATATCAAACGTCCATCAAAATTTATTGAAACTAGATATTCTTGGGTGTTTTTATGTGAAGAATCATAATATCAACCCAAATGTTTGAAATTAGAAGCGCTTATATGAGTTCCTTAATAAATAGCCTTGTTTTAACGAATTTTGAACTAATTTTTATAAATAGTAAATGATATTGCTTTGAACTAATTTTTGGTGTATATATTCCTCTTATGTTATATTTAATTTACATAATTTTTTTTTTGACAAACTATACACATAGAATTTATTAAATTTATTTTACGCAATCTGCCTTATTTTTTATATTGAGGATATAATGAGTTTTAATTAAAATTCTTAACAAATTTGATTTATAGTGATTTCTAGCGCTTAGCTATGATTAAATAGTTATTTAGTTTAGATCTTGTAACTTTATTTGATTATTTAAGCTAAAATCAAATATTTTCGAAAATATATGTAATGGCCATCTTTAAGCTTTGCAACAATCAAATATTCAATTATATATTTTTATGAGTTTACAATATTTTTTTCAGGAGATTAATTGGTTGTGCTTGCTAATTATTATGTAATTTCTCATTATATACCTATATATTGGTTATTATGATAAATAGGGGAATTTGTGTTAACCACACTATTATAACATGAGTATAAGATGACTTTAATTTTAGGATATATTTCTTTTCTGATCTTAACTTAATGGTTGATAAGGAGTAGGAATTTTATAAGTAATATAGTAACTTGAGTAAATTAGAGGAAATATCAAAGAAAGAATAAGAGGGAATGTCAAGTTGCTTTGTGTAAGTTAGGTTTAATGAGTAAGTCTGAAGATGCTATTGAGACTTTTAATTAGTAGGGATTGAGGATATGCATTAGATAGTATTCGTTTAGGAACTTCAGAATTAATCAGATTCAACAAATAGTTTAAAAGATAAATAAGAAGCTAAATCAAAGGAAGTCCAAAATGAACACTTTCCTAAAGAGTAACCCCAAGTCTTCGACCTTAAGTATAATTAAGCTACTATTACTTGTTAAGTTAGAATATGTATAACCTATAGTTGACTTTGGTACTACATATTTTTATTAGGTGAAATAGTTAAAGAAGAATCCCATGATGAGGTGTAACACTGGAATTATTGGCAAGTTCACATAAGTGGATGTCTATGTGTTTTGAGTAGATTATATATATTCATATGACTCTCTAACTAAATGGGTTATAGTAGATTTGATTGATGTTATGTGCAAGTGTGATGCGTTGGTTCTTGATCTCTTAGATATGTATTGTCGAATGGAATATGATAAGTTACATGCTGCTTAATGAGTTATATGATGTTTCTTTTTGTATAACTGTTATTGACTGAAACATGTTGTGGTATTTAGACTTAGTTATTATGAGAATGTTATTGGATGATAATATGACATTTGTTGGGATTTTCATTAACTTGGGATAGAGCTATGTACTAACACTATCTCTTAAGGTGTTCACTTAAGTAAACCTAATACTAAGGTTTTTAGATGAGAAAGAAATAAGAAGTCAAACTAAATGCTAGGTGAAACTAAAAGATGCTTGTTAAGTAATTAGGATGTTTTACTTGATATTTTTTAACACTTTATTTGTTACATTCATGGCATTATACGAAAATTCGAATCAGGTGTTACTTAAAAAGCTATGTTTATTTAGTAAAGGCTTGTTTATAAAGTTTGATTTCTAAAGCATTTAGATCAATTACATTTGCTCGAGCAAGCTAATCACTCCTTGTAATCTAATGAGTAACGCTAGATTTTGGGAGTCCTACTCCTAAGCAACTCCTTTTACCTATAGGTTCTTGGATTTTGTATCCAGATACCTATGTTGAAATTGATCAATTAGATGAGTGCTAAGCTAGATTGGGCAAGGATATTAGTATTGATGTATATTACTTACATTAACATGACATTCATTATTTACATTGATTGCTTAGCTAAGATACAAGATAACATAATTAGACTAACTACTTGCCGATATGTCTGTAATGTTAGCTATTCTTGTTATTATATATTTATCCACTCTCACTCAACTTATAATAAGTTGAGAAGATAAGATTTTTTTATTTTCAAGTTAAGGATGAGTTAAACAGGGTATCATATTGTAGAGGAAAAGAGACTTTGGAATGCTAGTAAGAGATGGATTTCTTGGAAGAAGCCATTAGCTGCAAGATATCATTTATGTTCTTGGAAGCAGTTCTTCAAGGAATACTATAGTTTTACATTACAAAGTATTTGTTTAGTATTTGTAGTAATGATGTGTATACTTATAAAGGAATCATATATTGTATAGGAATGTATAGCTGTGGTACTCTAGGTGTAGCTCACAATTGTATGGGTTATTGTTGCTGTCATTAGGCTTGTCGAGCTTCAATTTTGCGATTTCTTATTTTAATTTTGTTTCCTTTAACTTGATTTAAACTAAACATATGCCTATTTAATTAAAACCTTCGACTAAATTTAAAAAAAAAGAACTCAATTTCTTTATTTTGAAAAATTTTAGAGTTGGCACCCAGTAAAATTGGGAAAGGTGACTAAACTAGAATCGATTAAGTAGACCGATTCTAATTTAGTCATTAATCTACGTTTTGAAAACTTTTTAAAAAGAATTCAAGAAACTAGATCTCTTAAATTCGGAGGCTACCCTATTAAACCCTTACAGGTACCATTATTGATTTTCCGAAATTAGATTTACATTTTTAAATTACCCCTTTTTTTAAAAAATAAAGCTCAAAACTAGTAAACAAATTAAATTATATTATTTTTTTAAAAAAAGAAATTTAAGCTATAATTTACAAAAAATGGAAAATTAAAGTTTTTACAAATTTTACATCACCCAAAGATACCTATGTATCCACTAGTTGGGATTAGACAGTCGTAGTTCATTCTGAAAAAATTTTAATGTGTTGGTACATTTTATAAAAACAACAACAACTAAGTTCACGTTTTTTAATTCATTTATTGATTTAAAGAAGATTAAAAAAGGCTCCTATCCTGAATTCCTATTTTTTCGAAAACTCCAGAAAAAGGGTTGGTTAAACTTTTTATTTTAAAAAAATTCTAGATGATAAAAATTTCCTAAAGGCCTTAAAAAAAATAGAAAACTAATTAGCATAACACAAAAGAAAGAATTGGACTTGCAAATAGATTGAGGGCGCGGGTTGGATCTCGAATCCAGGTCGTGTCCTCCATCCTTCTTCAACAATAGTCCAAACCTAACGTTAAATAGGTCCTTCTGAGCACTGAATTTAGCGAGAAATCACAATTCTATGTGATTTATATTAATAAAACTTCATTTAGCGACAATGTTTTAATGTGAATTGATGATTCAATGGTGATTGGAGTGTAGACTGCAGCGACAGCCAGTGTTTAAGGTTGTGTGAGTGGCATATGTGGGGCTGATCTTGTGCGTAAGTGTTTTAAGAGTAGGTTTATGAAATTGCTGGGTGATCGCTATGTGTGTTATTGGCTATTACAAGAGAAGTCGGGGTTAGAGTCAAATGAGCATGGAGAAGTAATGGTAGTAGATGGGTCACTAAGTGGGGATAATGGGTACTTGGAGTTGTTGTGAAGTGGTTAAGGCGATCGCGTGTGGTTACGAATGGAATAGCTGCAGTCATTTAGGGTTGGTTGAAAGATAGGATGGGTTGGTGTAGATACCTCATTTTTTTCGTTTTATTTTAGTATTTTTATTATTTTCATTTAAAAAAAAGTATCAAGTCATAAAGTGTCAAGTCAAGTCTAGTTAAGTCAAATCGTATCAAGTTAAGTTGAGTTGAATCGTTTGGGATTAAATCGGATAATGGTGAGCGATCAATTTAATAAATTTTAAGTCATTAAAGGATTAGGCTTTTTTGAAATATTTTTAATTTAGTATGGTATAAAGTGACTTTTTTTATCTAAGTTATTTTGGGCTAAAATAGACTTAGGATTTATTAAGTGGATTTTAGGCTAAATCAAGTTAAATTGAGTATGGCCCAGAAAAATAGAAAGCTTGAATTAAAATAAAATTTCTAGAAACTAAGTCGAATCTCTAAAGAATCTAAAACGTATTTTCTATATCTAAAATTCGTTATCGTATCTAGGGTTTGTTGAGATATAATATATATGTAAGAGATAAAAAAGATTCAATTGTAAGTATTATAAATAGGAATTTGAAGATGAACTTTAAAAAGTTTTTTACAATCCTCAATACATAATACATTTACCACATAATCATTCCACATCACTGTATTCACTCTCTCACATTTACAATCAGATTTATGACCTTTACTAACATACGCTTGCTCACATTAGCTCCATCGACCACTCATAATCTCACACACATCCTCACCTGATGATAGCACACATTGTAGCACAATCAGCTCATTATCCTTCAATCACTTGTACAATTCCACTTGCAGTTTCACACACACACACAGTTTAAATAGCAAACTCAATTTCACTATACTGTACGCTAACGTCAAATTATACGTTACGCATAAGCCAATTCAACCCGTGTCCCCTAATCCAGTAGATGGGTTTTGTCCTTTTTGTTTCTTTTATTTTATTTTGGTTTAGTTTTTCTTAGTTCTTTCATTAAACTGTTAATGGCTTATACTATTTTTTTTTTCTTTTTCTTGCAGGTCTTTATATTAATTCTCATAGAATAATATTTTATACAAAATTTGCATATTTATCGAGAATTACTTTTTTAGCATATTGCATTTTTTTTTTACAAAAATTGCATCTTTAAAGTTATCATATTTTTAGAAAATTCGCATATTTTAGAAAAATAGCATTTTTTAATAGATAAAATTGCACTTTTTTAGAAAAATTGAATGTTTTAGATACAATAGCATGTTTTGTATGTTTGAGATAAAATTTGCATATTCTATATCTAGGTTGCACATCTTAAAAAGTTAGGATATGATTATATAGTTTCCATTGGATTTACATATTTCTAATTAGGCCTGTTAAGAATTTTTAGCAAAAGCTGAATTTTCTTATTTAGTTAGTTTTTGGATTTTTAATTGGCGTCTTTTCTATCGTTAAAGGTCTTTTTCATGGTTTAGGCTTTTTTTTCCATAATTTAGTTATCTTTTCTATGGTTAGGCACATTTTCTACGATTTTAACAACTTTTCTACGTATTTTTTCCATAGTTTAGGCTTTTTTTTCGTGATTAGGCATATTGTCAGTAGTAATTGTATTTTTTTTTTTGTAAAATAGTATGTTTTCTATGATAATTGTAGATTAGCATAATTTCATAAAAGTTACATCTTTTATTTATTTATCTATTTATTTTTTCTCATTTAGGTGCTTTAGGATTTTTTTAAAGTTTTGTCACATAGTAGTTTTCCTAAAAAATAAAAAATACTAACTTGGAGTCATTTTAAAAATTAATTCATTAGTTTTTTTTTAATTGGGAAAAAAATTAAGTTTTTTAGGATTTTTCTTAATAAAAATAAATTGGTTAAAAAAATATAAACCTAGCTCAATTTTCAAATTCAAAAGGAATCAACCCACTAAATTTTTCTAAGAAAAAGAACTATATTAATTTGATCCTGACTAGCGGGTACATAAATACCTTTGAGGCAACAGTATAAAAAATAAAAAAATATTCTCTTTTTTCTTGAAATTCGTAATAAAAATCATAAAAATTCATTTTATTTATATTATGTATATCTTTACATATCTTAGTATTTTTTAGAAAAATATAAAAATAAAGCCTATCAATTATTTTTTTTTAATTTTTACGTAATTACTTAGTTTTAATAGGTTTGACCTCGAACATAGCTTTTTTGGTTATTTAAAATATATAGATTAGTGGCCAAGGAAAAGCCTAATTTTATTTTTTACCAATTTAACTAATTAATGAATTTAATTTTTTAGAATATATTTTTCAAAACATTTTTTTAAGAAAAATATTTACTTAATTCTATATCGAGTAATTTTTATTAAGTTAAGAAAAACCGAAGTAAGGCTTGACAGTTGGTAATGAGGCTACTTTAGCATCGCAGCGGTTAAGGAAGACTGCGTTAAGAGCAAGAGAGAAGAGTGATTGAGTGAACGGGGTACGAGTGATGACTGTGCTTATGTTTTGATTAGGTGAGTTTATTGTTCGTGAATGAAGGATCTTTTTTTGCTATTGTGTTCAATCCCTATTTCTAAAACTTACACTTGAATCTTGTAAATCATTTTGGATCATTTTAAATCCTTTAGACAAGATTCAATCTAAATTTAAACCTTTTGTAAATCTTCTCATCATTGGATTTAATAATATCATCATTAGATATGTGATTTTCACCTATTATTTAGCCATGATTTTATTAAATCTACTTAAAAACAGTAAAGATTTGATGAAATTTATAGTCAAATTCAGATCCTATACACTCAATTGATTTTCCCTCTCTTTTTGTTAGCTTATCGGAAAAAGGATTCACAATGGTTTTTAAGGAAAAGGAAGAAGAAGAAAAAGAAAGAAAAAGAAAAAAAGGCACATGTATACCTGGTGAGATTCAAACCTAAAATCTCCAAGTTATATGCCATTTTAAGTTAGAGTGTGGAACTATCAGGCCATTAGCCTATGCCTTAACATCTAGTACAATTAAATTGTACTTGAACTATGTGATCCTTTAAAATAAAGTTACTTAAAGTAAGTTAAACTAAATCTATTAACCCTAAATATTTTATTTTTTAAAAATCTATTTTCTTAAAAAATCTTTATCCTTTTTTTTTCTTTTTCTGAGGATGTCTATTTTTTTTTGTGTTTTTTTAAAATCATTTTTCAATTTTTGTTATTTTTTGAATTAGGATCCTTTAAAAACAAAAATTAAAATTATGAGGGAGCAAAAATGAGGTGTCTACGAGACCGAATAAGAGAGATTTGAAATTTAAATATTTTATTAAATGAAAGAGCATATTAGATATAGGTCTTATCATATTTATAACTCAGCGATGACATAATGAATCGTCTTCAAGTATTAAAAAAATTTTGAGAAGAAGTTTCAAGGAGACGCCTAGAAGGTGGTGCGTTACAAATATTAAAAATTAAGATCAACTTCTCAATTTTATGAACATTAACATATTGTTAACTTGTTTAAGGGAGATATACAAAATTACTAATGTAAATTGTTTAAAGGAGTTAAGGCCACTGTAACTCAATAGTATCATTATTAGTCTTCTACTGGGATTAATTAGGATTAAAATCTCTCACCTTTTAAGTTATAACATAGTTGACAAAAAAAAAAAAAACTATTTATGTGAAGTCTACTATGAGAAAAAATTAATAATGGGATTCGGAGGCTCTCTTTGAAGTAAAACTAGAGCAAGAGATTGGACATGCAAAATTTTTAGGATGATTTATGAGATGGCGAATAGATTACGAAGATGGAGGTATATTTAAAGATTGGATGTACCAAAAGTATGTTTTTTTTTAATCTTTTTATTTATTTATTTATTTATTTATGAAAGATGAGATTAAAATTGTATTCTCTTTATATCCATCCATTTGGCTGGCTCTACATGTTCATACTATCGTAAAACTAGATCCTCACCTTTCTAAGATTAGGTCCGATAATCCTATCATCTGATTTCTCATACTTAGAGTTTTTAGTAAAGTGACTTATAGTTTCCTATAATCAAAATACCAATCATTTTGCCATTCATTTGTCAAAATCACCTGATGCTGCCTCCCTCTCAGTTCAGCCATACAATCAAAAACTTTGTAGATTGGCCTAAAAAGTAATTACAAGCACATATCTATATAAAACATTGATTAAGTGTTATATTAGAGAATACATTTTCCATCTCACTTCCGAAAAGTATAAGCAGAGTATTTAAAAAATCCTACATACTTTTGTAATTTTGATGGTCAATGGAGATGTTATTTAATTTATCTAAGTTTTAGACTTTTTACCATAAAAAATCTATAATATTGAAGTTCTAGACACTTGTTGTCTTTGGTGCTCTTACAATTCTTTTTCTATTAAATCTGATGATTGACATGAAAATTTTTGTGCATCTCACAGAGCCATTTTCCCTACTCTTCATTTTTCTTTTTTCAAACAGAGTCTTCCTATTCAATAAATTGTTTAGAATTTAAATAACGTCTATCGTATCTATTTTTCAGTTTAAATAATTTCATCTATTAAATAGCTATAATATTAAAGTCAATGGCCCCATTTTTTTATTTTTTTAACAAAAACCCCCAAATACCACAAAGACGTAATATTTAAAAACCATTCACTATTCTAGATAAACCCTTGTATATTTTTAAGCACATACATTGGCAATACATAATCCGCTAATAATTCTATATGTGTATGTAGTGAGATTTTTTAAATGAATGGGTCCCGCTTTATAAATCGGTTCATATAACAAATGTTGACGGTAAATGGGTTGTATAAAATTAATTACTTCACCGTGAACCATGGTATGGTACAATATTTTTAATACAAACATTCATCAAGTCCAATGCCTGACAGGAAAATGCCAAATGCATATTACCAATCTTCTCCATAACCTAACCCTAGAAAACCCTCCACAACATTGCTATTTACTGGATTGTGCTGCACTCCCAACTCCATGTTTGGCCCTTTCTAAATGTTAAGACTTAAGTCCCTCTCTCTCTGCAATTTGTTTCTTACAGGAAGAGTGTCCACATTGTGACAGATAATAAACACACGGTATACGTACACGGTGCAAGGTTTTTAGGTCTTTTTAACTTATGAATCGTACAGAAAATATTGTATAATATAACGAAGATATGGTATTAGAAGAACTTAGAAAAATACAAGGCTGCAATCTGTACCCATTTCTTTTCTTGAAACGATGATGTTAGCCTTATTGGACTAGACCTTTTGACTTTTTCTTACAGAGCATTTGAATTTGTTGATGAGCCAGACCTTAATCTTAACTCAATCGGCGTAAATAAATTGAATAGATTGAAAAGTATAACTTGATCTCAAACTTATTTAGAAAATTCAAAATTTAAATTTGAGCTCAATTTGAAATTTTTACCCGATTTGATTAATCCTGTTTATACTCGTTCATTAGAAAAGTTATGATGAAATTTAGGTTTGATAAAATTTAATATTTTACTCAAAACTTGTAAGAGCATGACTAATCTTACAATTGAATATTCAGGAAAACTCCAATCCCTTATTGAGTGGTTTGGTCGATTTAGTGTATTTTACGTGTCTTTACTCTCTGTCACTTCCTAGTCTCCATCATCTTAATATTCAACCTGCATTCCTATTCTTTTCTTTTCTTTTCTTTCTTTCTTTCTTTCTTTTTTTTTTTTTTTTTAAATCACATGCATTTTTGTGGTCCTAGATGTATAATTATTACTGAAAGAAAGACACCTTGGTGCTTGTTACGATACATCTATATTATTGTTAAGTCGCTTCTAATTAAAATTCTATAACGAGTTACACCGATGTAATGCTCAAAATGCTTGTGAAGTCGTTTTCTGTCTCTAATTATCATCCACTCCTCTATAATACTTCCAGATTCATATGATGAGAAGTTAAATCCATTGAACTTTCATAATTGCTAGTTCCTTAGTATTTTTCAGTCAGTGGGTGTTAAACGAGTTAAAAGCAAAACTATTCCTAGAGATTGGGAGACTTTACTTATTCTACTTCGGGTACGAATTTTAACTTAACTTAACCATTTAAGTTTAGGGATAACGATATCTCAAGCATAGCACAGGACAATGGACCCTAAAACTTCGTCTTCTTGTAGGCATTAACCACCCCCACTTCCGTAAGTGAGCAGGGCCGTATTTAATGCAGTAGCTATTCTCAAGTAGCTACCAAAGACGTTCGCTTGGAAAGGAGCGGAAATCCCTTTGTTATTATAAACATTACTAATTTACCATTTTGTACAACCTATACAAAATGGTAAATGTACAACCAAAGATTTTTCCTTTTAATGTGCGTAACACACTTATAAAATCCTAAACATGACACCCAGAAGGCACATCGTGAAGTGATATTGAAAGAACAAAAATGTAGTCATTATAATAATACTTCCAGAAATTATCAAAATTATAGAGATTTTCCGAATTCTTAAACTATCTTGTTAATACAAGTGGATATAATCTTTTCCTTTTGTCGGAGATAACATATTTATACCCTTAAAAATATGATGAGATCCTAAACTTTGTCTCTTAATATAATATTGAATGGTTTGACATTTCAACAATTGACATGGATCAAGCATTGATGATGAATTATAAAAAAAAAAAAAAAATCAGTAAGATTTATATTGACACAAAAATTGACTTAATATTGTATTTGAAGAAAAATTATATATTTATTAATATCTTTTAAGGGATGGGCAAATCAATTATTTTTTTTTAAATTTATCTACGTAATTTTGACATTTTTATTAAAAAAAATTTATGATGCAAGATTATGTGTTCTTTAATCAACGGTCATAAAAAGCTCCTATACTATTTAACTTATATATATATATATATATATATCAATGTGATAAATGCAAGTGTAACAAGCTATTAGTTAAAAAGATGACAAAAGACAGTAAATTGGAGTTGTTTTATTTACGTGTTTGGAAACAGCTAATCCAATTTAATTGTATAAAGGTAGTAATCCATGTAAAAACAGAGTAGCTTAAAACCAGTATTTGGGGATAATTATAAATTCACCTTTTAAACTATGGGTAAAATACAAATAAATATCTAAATTTAAAGTGTAGCTTTATCTTTTCATAATTTTCAAAAATATTTAAGTGAATCCAAACTGCCGTTAAAATCTAAAAGTTTATAAGAAAATAAAACAACAGTTTAATTAATTAAAAGGGTCTGTCTATTTGCCTTAGCAAGTAAAATGTCCAAATTCTTTTGTTTTCCTTAATTTTTAATTGGAAAAAGCATGCTGCCTAAGTAATGATAGGAAGTTATGAAAGATCAAAAAGCAGAAAAAATTTCCTTTCCCCACCGAAGAGAAGAGTGGGGCAATGTGCTCCATCCTCCATCAAGTATCTCCTCAGAGTGCCACTCATTCATTCCTTCCCATTAAAGAATGGTACTCAATTTAAAATACAGTTAACATGAGTGACCATTAGTCTCATACGTATATGTAGTTGGATGGTAATTGAAAGAAGATAAAATGATTCCATGGAAATGGAAATAGTTGCAAAAGGGTACAAGAAGCATTGATTATGGCTTTTAAAGCTGAATCGCTGGCAGTTCAAGAAAGGGTAAAACCAGACAATTCACTATTTTTTTTTCATCATATTGTTGCTATTCCCTGTAGGCAGTGGCATGGCATGGATCAAGTACATCACATGCCAAATATAGGTTTCCTTCGCCTTATACATTTTCCCTATCAAATTTCATTTTGCACTCTTATTTTAATCTTTTTTATCACTTTGAGCAGTTGTGTTTTATCAATATCCATCATTATTAATTTGATAATATGTATCGGTTTCCAATTAGATAATATTATAATTGATTAATAACATAATAAAAATAAAAAATCATGAAGAAAAAGAAAAGTATCATCCGTTACCTCTTAAATAAAGATTAATCTCTAAGGCCATGGTTGCATGATGAATAGTAGTCGTCCATCAATCAACCGCTACAATACAAACCTAATGGCTCAAAATTTAGAAAGAAAAATAACTAGAATAAACCATTTATATTGCAAGTTGCTTGTGCAACTCTAACTCTTTTTCGTTCTAAAATTTAGGATGGAAGCACCACCCTAATAGAAGTTGCACAACCCACATTGCAACTATACCCTCAACCGCCCCAATAATGTTTATCAAATTAGTATTACATAACGGAAATGGAGAGACATGAATTATAGCTTTACAAAATTACTCTTATATTACTTTATCAAAGATTACTCTTAAGGGAGTTTTAGCAATTTTATCTTGATTTTATTCCTCGGGGCAGATAGTCTCTCCTCTCTATATTTGATATAGGATTAGCAACAAAGTAGAATTGACCTTCACGATCAACTTGAAAATTGAAGAAAATCTCTCCAATTTTGAGAATACAAACGTTAATTCGATGTGAAGAAATCTCTGCTCATTATCTAAATTGCCAAATACCAAATTTTCTCTCGTCTCCTCCCATTTTCACTGATTCATCCAAACAAATCCTACGGAAAACCTTGTCCGAGCAATTTAATATAAAAATACATAAACTTATCCAGTTAAAAATAAATAAATAAATAAAAGCAATACTTCAATTAAAAATTACAAGTATGAAAAGAGTGAAAAGGAAGGTGGTAATGTAATTATAGGCACGAAAAGCACACCAGTAGTCCAGTATTCGGCAGCAGTAGAACTGTAGACAATACTCTCTCTCTCTCTGTCTCTCTCTCTCTCTCTCTCTCTTTCTCTCTCTTCATTGTGTTGTCGGGAACTGTATATTCACAGACCCATATGTGATTTGTCCAGGTGAAAAAAAAAAAAAAAAGTAAGCTTGAGAGTTGAGAGGAAAAGGAGGAGGAAATTAAAAAAAAAAACACAAACCCATTATCTAATAACCACGCCTTGTGAGCCATGATTGAACATAATAGACAAAGTTTCTTCCTTTTCTTTTCTCTACCTGTCATTTCCCTAACGCCTATCTTCCTTTGATCTCTCTTATTTTTTTCTAAGCCTACCAAACCACGTCTAGAACCATATCTCATTAGACCCTTTGAAATTTTTTTTAAACAAATGGGCAATGCAAGTAGGCCTTGTTTGGCAGTGATATGGAATCACTGTTTTCTTTCTATTCCCTGAAGACGAGGGAAAGAAATTTGATGAAATATTAATCAATATATATTTATTTGACTAGGAAGAGATAGTAAGAAACTTGTGATATTTAAATTACATTTTCTCTTCTTTGAGGGAGGAGAGGAAAAAAAAATTAAAAAAAAAGTGAAAAATGAGAAAGCATGGATGGCAACTTCCTTATCATCCACTTCAGGTAATATTTTTTGGTTAATTTTTGGTTTTTCCATCTTTTTGAGGATTTTTGAAAATACCCATTTGATTTTTGTACATTATAATGCTTAAAGTTTGAGTCTTTGTCTCTATAACTTGAAGGTGGTGGCAGTGGCTGTGTTTTTGGCTTTGGGGTTTGCTTTCTATGTGTTCTTTGCTCCTTTTGTTGGAAAGAAGATTTTGCAGTACATTGTAATGGGGATTTACACTCCGCTTGTAAGTGCAGCTTCATATCTGTTTAGTGATCTTCCTTGTGTATATTTTTATTTTTGGCGGGTGAAGGATTTAGATCTGTACTTGTTTCTTATTTTCTCTATCTGTTTTGGTTTTTAAATTTTGGATTTTTGTGTTTGGTTTGTTGTATGGTATTTGATCCTTTGTTCTTTGGGTCATTTTCATTTTCTATTTTTTGCAATTTTCTTTTTCTATATACTATTTGATAAATCTTTTCATCATAGTGCTGGGATAATTTGTGCCACTGATTGTGATTACTAATTTGAAATTTGTCCATTTAGAAACATCAGAATCGTATGTCGATTTTCTGAGAAAAAGGTTAAAACTTTGTACTCATTTCTTTATTTTTTCTTGGTAATTGTGGAGGTAACTTATCTACATTGTGTTTCTTTCTTTCGCCAGGATGCTATACTATAAGTTATAGATGGGTTGTATCTTTTGAATGGATTAACACTAATTTTCTTATAATCTGACCCTTTAAAAGAGTTGCAATTTCAGGGTAATCAAATCTTTGGTGCAAATAGTTTTCTTATTTAAATTTTTGGGCCCTGTAACTACCTCAAAAATTATGGGTCATATAGAATACTCTTTCTACTGAAAATTGGCACTATAGGTAGAACGAGAGGTACAGGGTGATGCAATTGATACTCTGAGAATTTCATAGATAATGAGGAACTTAACTTAGGACAAGTTCTTTTTCATGCCAACTATGCAATAGTTCTTCTTGGTTTACTTGATCTAACACTCTCTAGATCCTGCACAGCACAAATCTTCCTTCTGGCAAAACTACTCTCTCCCTGGGATTTCAATGAAATGGAAATCTACATAGGAATACTGCTTAATGCATAATAATTGTGATCCATTTACTAAGCTTTTGGATGATTTAGTATAAGTTCTCTTATAACCCTTTCTACAGGTGTAACTTCCGTCAAACTTTTTCTTTGGAGTAGTTATTGGTAGTGGTGCTTGTATAAGTTTAATGCATAGACACTTACCACAAAAGAACTTTATGCATATATTCACTCCATGAAGTTAAAATGGCATTGAAGCTAATAGCTATGATCGACTATAAGTTCCAAGAAAATGTCGCCCACGGAAATCTCAAGCAATAATCCATTACTCTTAGTCCAAAAGGGTTCAGAACCATTTGTTATGCTTGATATCTAGGTGTGATTATTTATATGAAATAGCTACAAATTTCGACTGCAAATGCAGCTAGAAGTGTATGATTTGCTGACTGTACTCCCCAATGGTATATTCTGCTTCTATCATTGCAATAAGAAATTCATCCGACTGTTGTCATTGAACAGTGTCTATTTTACTTTCAGATTGTGTGTTGTTTCAGCCTCTACATCTGGTGTGCGGCAGCTGATCCTGCAGATCCAGGTGTCTTCAAGTCCAAGAAATACCTCAAGGTTCCAGAATGTGCAAAGCATCTTCGACCAAAAGATTCTAAACTAGGTGGAGATTCAGCTTCATCTATCCAAGATGCAAATACTGCTGCACTTGGAAGCAAGAATTCCGATAAAGATGTAGGCATAGAAGCCAATAATTCCACTAATGAAATGGCTGAGGAAAATGCATCATCTAAAAATTCCTCGTGTTTTAAATGGGCTCTGGCTCCTTGTGCTCTTATTTGCAACTGTTGTAGTTCAGGTGAAGGATCGTCTGAGCAGCAAGGCAGTGAAGATGGCATGTTCTACTGCAGCTTATGCGAAGTTGAGGTTAGTGAAAGCTCTAAAATATTTTCATGCTTTAACTGCTTCTATTTGGAAATGATCACATAATCACAGCAATTGTGTGGTGCTATTAACAGCAGGTGGTTTTGGGCTTTGAAAATTGACCTAGGCATTCAAATAATCTGTTTCTTGCAGGTTTACAAGTACAGCAAGCATTGTAGGGTATGCGATAAATGTGTTGACCGATTTGATCACCATTGCAGGGTGAGGAGGCTTGTGCTTTAAGCTTAATTTATGTCATTTCATTCTCACTCATTCCTTTTGTTTTATATTGCAGTGGCTTAACAATTGTATAGGTAGAAAGAACTATCGCCAATTTTTTACCCTCATGGTTTCTGCACTTCTCCTGGTAAGTGTGGAAAACCCTTCTTTTTGCATCCTTGTGCCAAGTATATAGTAGAGGTGTAAACGAACCAAATCCAGTCAAACCAAATTGAGCTCAATGCATATTTATCCCTAATTCCAGCTCAATTGGCCTTACTAACTTGTCGATGTGCATAGCTTGAAGCTCGATAAGCTACACTCAAGTTGAGTAGCTTGCAATAGGGTTTGCTTACTTCATATATCAGCCTAACATAGAACCAAGTTTAGGTCCTTAAAAAATCTGTCTGTTGCACTTCTCATAATCCAATCAGCATGTTGAAGCAGTAATTTGTTCTAGCATACATGACTCTAGCTGAGCCATAAACTGCTTGTGCAGTCACAAAGGTGCTTCGTATTTCGTGTATCTTATACAAACTTGAGTTTGAGATGATGTCACCCTATGGCATCTGTACCGTGACCTCTATTTTTAAACTCCATGATTAGCATTGCGGGCAGTAAAGTGTTAACCCTCTATTTTTGTCTTTTAGTTTATATTACCATTGACAAATAAATAGTTCCTTTTTGCATCTTGGGTTTGAGATTGCAGCTTATTTTTCAATGGTCAACCGGAATCCTTGTGCTCATTTGCTGTTTCATTGAGAAAAAGCGGTTTTCAGTGGATGTTGTCTCTAAGTTAGGAAGCAGCTTCACTATGGTGCCTTTTGTGATTGTAGTGGTAAGAAGATTTGCATCTTTTCTTCTTCCTTTTTCTCCTTTAGTCAAGTCTCCAGTTTAGCATGCCAATTAAAAACATTTTTCAATTGAATTAGTAATCTCTTAAAGACTATTACACAATTTCTAATACTAGCATATCCTTCTTCAGGCAGTGTGCACGTTTCTGGCAATGCTTGCTACTCTCCCTTTGGCTCAACTCTTTTTCTTCCACATACTTCTCATTAAGAAGGTAACCTAATGTTTCCATAAATTATTATCTATGCATTCGGCATCTATATTAAGCTGAGCTTTCCTTTTATTAAAATAAATAATGATAATAATCATATTAGCTGCGGGAGTGAGAAAAAATGTGTTGGTCAGATGCTTTACATCTGTCCTTTTTCCTTGCTGTGGAATGACAAACTGATCAGCAAAAAGACTCAAGCCTAGTTTTCAGTTGTGTTATATAATATAGTGCACTAGCTTTCAGGGTCAATTTGTCATTTATATCTTCTCATCTTAATTGGGTTTCAGTTTTTGTTTCATGAGTTAATGAGTTATTCTATCTGCCAACTATTTTAGCGTTTTGACTTGGAACTTTCATGGATGCCTCAGGGAATCAGCACATATGATTACATCATAGCTCTGAGAGAGCAGGAGCAAGAACAACAAGGAGTTGGAGGTCGTCAAAGTGCACAAATGTCTCCTGTTAGCTCACTAACTGGCTTGAGTAGTGCGAGCTCCTTCACAACTTTCCACAGAGGTGCCTGGTGTACTCCTCCAAGACTATTTCTTGAGGACCAGGTAGTTTGAATTCCTCTGCTTAAACTCCGTACCAGATAATTCTTAAGATCCTCATCACCTCTTTATCCTAGTAATAACCTATCATTCAGATTAAAGGCTTGGACAAATTAACTTACTCGTTATATAATCTCAAGTAAGGTCTATCATCATTCTAACAGGCATCATTACTATAGAGACTGCTGTGGTGACTGTTTCCTCAAGTAGACTTTCTCGAGTTTCCCTTTGCTTTAGAATTTATGGCCGGTGGGATATATACAAATGGCCACCAGGAATTTTATTGAATGAACTATCTTTGATCTCTTGACTTTTCTCTTTCTCGACAGTTTGATGTTGTTCCCCCAGACACTGGATCTGTTAGTTCCTTGGGCAAAAGGACAGTAGCAGAAGAACCAATAAGAAAAAAGAATCCTGGAGCAGTGAAAATTAGTCCATGGACCCTAGCTCGATTAAATGCCGAAGAGGTTTCAAGAGCTGCTGCAGAGGCTAGGAAAAGATCGAAGATCCTGCAACCCGTGGCAAAACGAGAAGCCTCATTTCACATGGAAAGTGACAAAAGCTTTGCTAGCAGCAGTCGCAGGATGATTCCTAGGCCCGACAACAACAGAAGGCGAGCTAGTAAGCGAGTGAGACTCCCAACTGATTTGACCATGGGCCCTCTGGCTAATCTTACATCAAAAGCTGCGGACAAAAGCTTCTCTGGGACATCAAACAATTTAGCACCTCTCCAACTAGAGGCTCGGAGTGCATTCCAAACAAGCCGAGCAATGTCCAGTTCTGCTGAAGTTGTTGGTTCCTCTCCTGAAAGCAGCTTAGACTCTCCCGATGTTCACCCCTTCCGAGTCTCTTCCTCAGGACCTGAAGAAGCTAGGCGGCTTACTGGTCTGTCTACAACCAGTGGAGCTGCACAGAGAGGGATTCCACTATCAAGGTCGGCAAGTGATGGTTATGAAGCATCAGGTGGAGAAGACAGCGATAGGGTGTCATCAAGGATTGCTCAAAGGTCGACAAATTGGAGTAATCTTCTTTTTGGGTTCGATCAGGATGAGAGAGTCGCTAGATTGAAAGCATCATCCTCGGCCAGCCTGGTTGACCATAGGAAGATTTGACATTTTGAAAGTATAGTTCTTTCTGATTTCCTCAAGGATGGAATACTCCCTATTCTTTCATTTGTGGGTCAAGTTGTTCAGGCCTCTCGATTCCCGATTATTAACATTACAGCCTCATGCCTGTGATATTTACCGTTTCAGAGTTGACAAAGCTGTAAAGAAGTTGACCGTTGTATTTCTCTGAGCCAGAACAACGTTTGCTCTTTGCATCTATTACTAACTATTGATCAATGAACTTCTCTTCGGGATTGATGGGATGTTGAAGTGCTGCTTTATCTGTTTCCTTTTTCTCTTTGGATTCGATTGGCTTGAAACTGCTGTCTCCTCCGAGCATCCAGCAAGATTTTAAGGTAGTTAACTTCGTATCTTCTTTCTTTTGCCGCTTACGCCAACATCATCTTAATGTAACATGATGTATCCAGCTTGTGGATGTACACTCTTTTGGTACTGAGGCCTGGCTGTCGATGGGCAAATAATCCCACATCCTTGCATTACTGGCTTAAAAGGAAAAGGTCTTGAATACCATTATGTGGTTTTGAATTGAATGTGATGTATAATGTGGTTTCGAATTGAATGTGATGTAGCTTTTAGTTTCCTATGCTGCTAGAATGCATTTTGACGAGAATCTGAGGTTCATCACAAGTAGCCGGAACGGTGATGACCAACTTTGTGGAGGCAGAGTTGGATCAACGGATGATGAAACCCCAATGAGTTCCACAACTTGAATAGGATGGCAGCCTGGGGATCGGCCCTCCATTTTCAGCTCTACTCGAAGAAATGGCATAGCTTTAGACAATCAAATCGACTACGCTTATGCCGGTTGTCTTAACATCAAATGAACCCCACTTGTCGTTACAATAGTACTAAAATGTCTGGCACATTTATCTTTGAGACACCCTCTCTTGTGGAGATCATCAGAAAACCATGTAGCAGGCACGCTATGAGACTGCCCGGTTATGAAGAGAGCTTGGGGGAAGAAATTCAATATGGAGACCAGGAACTAGGCAAAATTCTGCGTCATTTAATTTCTTGAAGTTCATTGTCTACGGCAATATATATGGCTACACAATTTTATCGGATCAGCAATTACGACATCCGTTAGTCCCATGATACGGCTAATCATTCTGCTGCCAATCATAAAAGTGGAACAATCACTTCTCTGCTCCCTTTCTCGCTCCCAGTCCACTTATCACACAACGAATATTTATCTATTGGCACAACCGACTATTATCGACATGTCTGTGCATTCATCATCAGCCAAAATTTAAGGCAGCAAAGCAGAGTTTTTCTGACCAGAAACGACTAATCATAATTCATCAGAAGATTTTTCTTCCATCCTTCATTCCAGTTAGTTATTTTAATCAACCAACAACCATTTGCTGGTAACCTGACAGTAACCATGATGCTCGATACAAAACCTCCGTATTACTGCTGATGTTTTGACAGTCGACACTAATTCACCTGTTTCTTGGCCATCTTCATGAATGGTGAGAAGATGAGAATAAGGTATCTTCCTATTAAGGACATCCAATAAATTGGGAGAACAAAGAAGACTTGCATGAAGTGGGTGCAAGAGTGATTGAAGAAAAATTTATTCTTTTACATATATATACACCCAGAACAGACGAGATGGAGGTCAATGATGGATTCTCCTCAGAAATCAATGTTCAAACGGCAACTGAGCTAGCCACTAAGCCCTTTTGCGCTTCAACTGAATCTCTTTAAACAACAAAAGCTTCATAGTGTTCTCTCATATTCCTGAGTTGCAAATAAATATGCGTTGCATCATACAAACTGCCCAATAATTGCTTGCAGTCATTATAATTCTAAACAGCAAAAGCTTCATAGTGTACTCTCATTCCTGAGTTGCAAATAAATATGCGTTGCATCATACAAACTGCCCAATAATTGTTTGCAGTCATTATAATCGAGTTCATTATATACAGATAGATCTGATTTTACCATCATATGGATGGCACTAGTGTAAATAACTTAAGCAACATGAAGCTATCAATGATCAGAACACCGTGAGACAACCATGCTTGATCAACTGGAGTCCTAAAGAGACATATGCCCTCCTCAGCAAGCCATATTAGCTTCCAATATTTTTGTAAGCACTGATCATTTTGTGCAATTGTACAAAATCAGATATGAATAAATTAAACAATTCCAACTCTAAATATATGAATGTGCATCTTTATACAGACAAGATGTGAGAAGGGTTGATTTTGACCCCTGAGATTGATATCATAGACCAAACATTAAATGAATGGATGTTTGATACATCTATGGATCTTTTAAGCTTAGGTGCACTTCAATATAAACATTCACAAGTTGTACAATGTTTACGCCTTTTATTTATATACAGGCAGTATGTTTTGATCAAATGAAATTCAACCAGCTACAGAATAGACAAGAGAACAACACGAACTACACATCTACTCCAAATGGAAAAAAGAAACCGTAAATCTAGTGTATCTTTTTCCGATGTGATCTCAAATGGAAACTAACCTGTAATATAAACAACAGAAACAGCATGGTCCATTATGTTGACAACTCTTCATTGTTAAAGCGTATACAACAATTTTCAAGTGTACACCACCGAAACAAGATGAGGAACTTTCTGGTCATCGAAGGGCAAGCTGACATATTCCCTTGCAAACTCCTCTGCAATTTCGATTGCTAACTCCCCGTGAAGTGCTTTACAATACATATACAACACTACGTTTGCCGCCAAACTAAGAAGCATTAACAAGGTAAGCAGACTTGACAAAGCCACAATTTGCAACACAAGGCCCCAATCCTTCCACCCAATACCACCAGCACCAACACCATTCAAACACAACTGCGAACTACCCCGTAACAAGAGCCCCGAAAGCACCCCGAAAAACAACAACAAACTCAAAGACACACCTCTCATTCCTTTGACTAAATAACCACTTCTTCTAATTGGATAAACACCCCATCCTGATTCAGCCACAACAATCACACCTACCAAGATCCACTCCACTTGAATATACATCAAAACCAACACCAAAACAACTGTTAACAAACCGAAAAACACAATAAAATAGGGGGAACCAAAGTCAATTTCTTTATCAGTTACAAGATGTATTGCGCTAACAATTAAATAAGCAAAAAGCCCAAATACACCAACAATTAGAGCAACAATAGCTTGAACACATAAAACAGTAACCAACATAGGAAAGAAATAAGTAAAAACCGATCGTATAGCTGCGATGAGCTTCACGGGTCTGCCATAGAATCCATGGATGACACTGAAGGTGATGGAGCAAGATGCAAAGAGAGAGAGAAGAGAAAGGAAGATAGAATAACAGATTGTGAAAAAAAGGGCGTTCAAAGATAGCGTCTTTTCGTGCTCGGGCGATGATCTCAGGATGGTTTGGGCTGTGTTAGGGTTTGTGGAGTTGGAGAATAGGGTTTGAAGAGTTGGGTATACGGTGAGAGAGAAGGAAAGAGGAAGCAGGAAGAGGACAGAGAGGGCTAGGAAATGGCGAGAGTGTGCGTTGATTATGCGACGTGATTCGGAGAGGATTGTCCGCAAGTTTACGGAGGGCTGTGTTGGGTTGGCCATCATGGATGAGGGTGAGAATGAAAGGGAAAAGCAGAGAAGACCGTTCTGGAGCAAGTTTCAAGGTTGTTGAAGGAAACTTGGAATTTGTCCTTTCGTATATCAATGAGGAAGGACAGTTTTCTTTCTTTTCCTTTTTTTTTTTTTTAATGTATAATGAGCTTATTTCGGGTAACCTTGAAAAATCGCTTTACAGATACGGACCTTGCCAATGACCCAAAACTAAAAGGACCTTTTACGAAGTTTTATACCATTACGAATTTTTTTTTGGAATAACATTAAGAAAAAAGGTTTTATATAAAAGATATTATTAATATGATACAAGGAAGACACATGCTTTGTTATTTTATAAAACTGAAAGTGCATGTAAATGCTTAAACTGAAGTTGCATGCATACCTTCAGTTATTTTAAACTATTGAAAATATATTTAGTTATAAAAACTAAATAAAACTAAAGGTACACTTATTGCATACAATCCGTAAGACTAGATTTCATTTTCACCAATACCAAATATTGAAATATGTAAAACAAAGAGAAAATTAGAGCAAATCTAAAGTTGAAGTTTATGTCCAATTTTTTACGTTAGTGTACGTTTGAAATAGGTAATAATTTATAACTTGCATTCGCGATTTTTTTGTAATCTTAGTAATAATCTACATTATGTGCTTTTTTTTAGAAGAAAAATTGTTACTGAATTACATATATATAGTTATAAATTATTGATATTTCATGAAAATTTATTATATTTTATCTATATTAAGGCATTTTTTATGTTTTGGTAGATAAGTTATATGAATATGGGTATGGAAAATTTTGCAATGTAGATTGAAATTGTTATATATATTTTGGCATTTGTAATGCGTTGGGTTGAATTAATGAGTTAAAGTTAGGTAGTATGCAACATAGCTTAACGAGATGACTTTGTGCATTTTGTTAAGTTGTCCTCGATGTATAAATAAAGTTTTTAATGTCATCTAAATATTTGATTCATCGTAGCATTACTAGGGTGAAAATGATGGATTACGGGAAAAGTTATTATGTATGCAAACGGAAATATTGTGATGAGTAACTGAGAGCCGGAGTATGACGGGGAGTTTGTTGAGAAGTTGAAGATTAAAAAGGATTCAAACTTCTCTCATTTCATTCAAAGAATTTGTAGATGCACTAGAGTTAACTTGAGTGGTGTTAAATTGGTGTATAAGCATCCCTTTTTCCATGATACTAGAGTTGTCTATAAGTTGATGGCCATTAAAGACGATAGGGATGTAAAGAATTTCATTGAGATTGCCGAATCTCTTGGGAAACGGAGTATTCAGGAAGTGTACATAAGGTAAATCGAGGAATCGAGTGCTTCAGCCGAGCATGAAATACATAAGCCAAACAATCTGACCCTTCTAGATCTTAATATGCATTCAACAATGACCAGGGTAAAGCAAACAAATGTAGATCTGTTAAATGAATCGTATATAGATTTCTCTGAGTATGAGCATGTGAATGTCATAGAAGAGCATCTTGACGAAGTATTGGGTCCTATTATCGAACACGAAGAGTCTTATGATCCGTATATGGAGAGAATGCATATGGACATAAATGTCGATGATGATAGGCAGAATGAGGCAGATGGGGATGGTGATGACGATGATGTTAGACTCGAAGATGACTATGCTGAAAATTTGGGAGAACCCCAGGTGAGACCATATATTGTTGGGAGTAGTGTGTCGGTTCGACCATTTTGTGGAGATGGCCCAAGTAAGCCCCAGTGTCGCACTGGTGAAGTATTATCCAACAGTCAGTCGGGACTTTTTGCAAATAAATGAACCGGTAGATAGGCTTATAAGAGATCCTATCCTATTTTACAACAGCCAGTACGATGGTAGCAGCTATGTAACATTTGAGAGAAATGTTAATGAAATGTGCAGTAACATTAGTAATTTTGATGACTTGAGTGTCAAAATGTGTTTCAACACGAAGAAGGATTTCATAGATGTAGTGAAATCGTTCTACATAAGGACCTACTATGATTTCCATGTGGAGATATCAAAACTAAGTGTATACATAGTCTATCATAATAAGAAAGAAGAAAGAAGAAAGAAGAAAGAAGAGGGGTGCAAGTGGAGGTTATGGGGTTATTTGAAGAAAGTAGAGGGTATTTTCAAAATCATAATTCTAGAGGATCCGTACACTTGTGTGAACCCGATGATGAATTGGGATCATCCTCAGATCAACAACAACATAATGGCGAAGCTATTCATCAATACTGTATGGAAGAGAATGTATCGGCGAATGAAGGCGTACAATAGCCACCCCATGTGGACTACGGGGGGAAGTAAGGACCACCTGCGAATGAGGATGTACCGACTCCTTATGCACCACCTATGGGTAGAGCCAAAGTTCGATGAGGTAGGGCTTGGAAGGGGCGTCGTTGGGTAGACTTCGATGAAGATATCCCACTAAATGGGTATCATTCCATTGACCTCGAGTAGATCAATGGGGGATACAACGCATATCTCCGGTCAGGAGTTGCCTCCACCTTGAGAGCCAAATCCAGCTTTAGGGCTGAATTTAGCTTTTACATGACTCTTGAGTTCCAGCATCATCTTGACATTGCAACTCTATTACTACCTCAAAAGCGATGTTTTACCCCCACATAGCCTTCCATGGGTGAAGGCATTACTCAATTGCATCTGGCCCCTCTAGTTGATCAAGTTCCTCTTAGGGCACTTGATATGGACAATCCACCACCTCAACCTACGCAATCACAGGACAAACAAGGGTGTTCACTTCTTTCCCATGTTTTAAGGACCTTCATACAACATAAGCCATAGTAGATATGTTTTGCCTATTTTTCCTTTTTTAACCATTGTATTAACATTAACATTGACTTATGATTAATTTTGTATATATACTGATTATTTGAAATACAATTTAATTTTCATCACGAATCGTAGTTCATGGCATTCTTTATTTATCCCAGCATTATAATTTTTAATTATTTTTTATTATAACCGATTCATATAGTCAATGGATGATCATTCCATACGCCAATTTTTTTTCCCACTTGCTATCTTTGTTAAGGCGTTTCATTGACTGTTATTTTATGCCATCAACTTCTATAGCAAACTTTTCATTCAATTTATAGGGTATAGATGAAAGTATATGTTTTAATTGTGTGGGATTGGGAGAAATTACTAGGTTGAATAACAATTTATTTTTTATTACAAATTATCTTTATTTACCAAACTAAAGGCACGTGTATTAGATGTGCCTCCAGTGTAAAATTTCAAAGTTGAAGGCACATCTAGTACACGCACCTTCAATTCAAATTCAAAATTCATAGTACACTGAAGGTACATGTATTAGATGCACCTTTAGTGTAAAAAATAACCAAAACTGAATGCTTTGCATGCGCTTTCACTATACCATATTGATAATATTTTCCATGAGAAGCCCCTCTCCATAATATTTTTCAGAAAAGGATCTGTATTCACATAAAACTCTCTTTTAAGGATGCAGGATTCACGACTCATCAATTTAGACATGTCACAATATCAATATTAACGAATCTGAGCTGAATTTAGAGGTGAGTAGGTGATGTAAATAACCCTTATGCTTGTTATGAATCAGTGATGCATATAACTTCGGTGTGCCTTTTATCCTACACAAGAGATAATCCATATCTTATTTCACTTAATTCTACTTTTAGGGGGGATAAACCTGTAACCTGTTTATACATTAGCCAAAGAATAGAGTTGTTATGATCTAAGCAGATTATTCTAATACTGGATTTGGGAGATATCTTTGAGTCTATGCCATCACATTCAATTTTTACCCATTCTTTCAGTAGCTTTTTACTAGAAAAGCTTAAGGCGTTTCTTCTCCACTTGAGCTTTTCTCTTTTGTAGAAAATCTGTCATTCATTTGCTTCCTATCGGATTTGTGCAATGCAACCTTGATCAGATGAAGGCTCCCTAAAAATGATGTTATTATGTTGCTACAAAATGCCTTTTAGACCCGCAAAGATGATTACATGTCTTGGTGGATTAATTCTTTTCTAATCAGTCTTTAGGTGCTTACAGTTTGCTTTAAGCCAATTTCTCAAATCTTCAAAGCTTAAAGGATTAGCAAGTACTGAAATGCCTAAAGCCACTTACATTCTCCTATTCTAATTACAATTCAACAATACATGCTGGATGGTTTCCTCTTCTCGTGTACAGATGAGGCATAAGTACTAAAAAGGAAGACCTCTCTTTTGCATATTATCACTTATAGCTAATCCATTATATAGGATTCTCCATACAAAGAACTTTTGTGTTAGGGTACATGAAGAGTTTACAAACCCACTTCCATGATTTGGTGTTTTCATGGGATTGATGTTCTTTATGCATCTGTAGGTAAGCCGACTTCGTGATGAGTTCACCATCTACCTAGTATGGCCATCTTTCAATGTCAATGTCCACATCATTGTTATTAAGCAACAAAGAGGCCAGAAGACTGTGGATTTGGTCATCCAAAGGATAGCCAATGACATCCTCCTTCCAACTAAGGTTATTATCCTATACTTAACATAATTGAAGATTTCTATCATACTTATGCAATGGTCCGGAAAGCTACTCTTCAATGAACTTATCACCTGTCCAAATGTCACTCTAGAATCTTGCTAATTTCCCATTCTTTACTTTAACATGCATTCTTTTCTCTAGTTACTCTAAGCCTTTTCTCTATTCTGAATAGAAAGCTGCACCTTTCCTTTTCCAACCATTACATTGCTATAGCCTATATTTCTAAGTCATAAGGGAACTCCATAGTAGATTTTTTCCTTTTAGTTGCTAGGATAAGTTTACAAAATTGCTTTATTTCTTTTATGGATGTCCATCAAGCCGATTCATCCTGCTTCTCTTAGCTGTTTTAGTTCGTTCCAGTTGATCCAATGCATCTTTTTCTAGTCTTGAGTATTGCCTTAGATAAAATCATGATGAATTCTCTCAATTTTCCTAGTTAAACTCTTTGACATAGGGACAACTTGGGAATATTAGTTTATTATCCCCTCTAAAGTTGATGTAGCTAATAGAGTTTGGTTAGCTATGCTAAGAAGATTTGATTTCCACCTAGTTAATTTTCTTTTCAACTTTTCCAAAATGAAGGATAGGTCATTATTTGTTAGCTTACCACCCTTTCGTACAAGAATGCCTAAGTGCTTACTAGAGTTAGTGGAAGTCCTTCCTAGTCGAAAGGCTCAATCCCGGTTCGATCGATGTAGCGACCCTAGGAGGGGCCTAGTAGTATTATCTAAAATTTCCATATCACGTGTGCACCCATGATAAGAAAATCGCCTTGGAAGTCAGAGATTGCAAGACTCTAAATAGTTATTTGCTAGAGTTTTCAATCTTAGTTCATTGGCTCATTATATAATATAAATAATTATGGATATCCATTTTTCCACAGTTCCTCAGAACTGCGTAGAATCGGTATCCCCTACCAAAATAGTGAAATAAGATAGACAATTCTAGAAAATTCTAAACTTACTAAAGATACTAAACTTAATTGAGACATTAGTCGTTTTTTAGAGCATTCCAAATTAACTACACAAGCTTTTCATCATACTGATTCAATGGTAGCACTCTGCACTCGATTCCTATCCCATTCCCAACTATCGATTAACCTGCAAGGAAAAGAACTGTTGGGGTGTAAGCTTACGCTTAGTGAGATAATTACCCTCATCAATACCGCATGACAGAAATTTATTAAATGTACAAGTATATGAATGCATGAACAATCAGTATGCCAAACAACGCATGCAGTGACCTAGGAACTACATACGACTCAGAATTACGCCCCCTAAAGTCAGGGTTTGAAGATAATTAACCGACCCAAATCGAAATCCGGGTTCTAGACCTTGGGTTTTATTTCATTTGCACTACCGTGCTCATGTCAAAACAAAAATCTCTCTCTCTCTCTTTATATATGTATACTTCCTTTACCAAAATCAAATCATATCTTTTAAAATCCCAAGTCTAGTGGTGTGGTGGCCTCCGCAATCCACAAACACACACCCTAAGCAGAAGCCACAAGACTCGGCCCCTCGTCGACAGTTGGCGTCTCCCAGCGCCTAGTAAGCCTATCAGCTTAGGTCAGAGACTCAATATATATGATGGTATAGCTAGTGCCCAATCCTGCAGGAAACTCGTATTCCCGTGAGTCTCCTCTCATCTTCTACGTGAAGCGGCAGTCGGTGTTATCCGTATGCAATATGGGGAATGCATGATTCATTTTGAGTTCTTAATCATATAAGTGATTAACTTGATTTTTAGAGTGACTAAACAATTTCATTCCATACAATTCACATATATATATGCATTACAAACAATTCCCATTATTATATATAATTAAAAAAAAGTCATCGCATTCATCCATAAATTCAAACACATGCATCTCCCATATCCCACAAGCATCCAAATTTATATATATAGTTTAGGTGCATCTATTCTACAAGCACAATCAAGTAAAGAGTCATTGGGAGTTTACTCACTCTGCCATGTGAGTCAATCAAAGTAATCCGGAGGCAAGTCGTCTTCGTAAACAGTGTCCTCTGGTCATTGAAATAATTTTTATAAGGAATTGAAACAAACTTAAGAAACTAAGTAAAGTTTCCTCAAGTTATATTCTTGATTAGTTTTCGTAATTTTTCCCAGTTTTTACCTAAAGTTCAATCGCGTATAACTTTTTCGTTTTAAATCCGATTTTTATGATCTTATAGTCAATCTTCATCGTTTTCGAGTGTACTTTAACGTGATAAGGTTAGATTTTCAAAATGAGGTATACAATTTTGTCCATGGGTCAGAACAATAGCGTTCCTCATGTGTTGGAGTGTTTTTTTGCCTTATTTGGTAAATGGGTTTTTAATAACTTAAGAAATTCTTTGGGCTTGGTCTTAAGATTTTATCCTAAGCTTAAAATACTCCTTGAGATCAGATTTACAATTTTGATTTATATTCCTAAGGCTAACAACCATTTCATGGGCCTTTTAGTGGGCTTAAGTTGTCAAATGGGCTTATTTTTGGTCCAAGCTAAAGTTAGTGACTTTGGTGGGCTTATGGGGCCTTATGTGGATTTCTTGTGGGCTTCAAAACAACCTCTCTTGATACTTTAAGGTGCTGGTCAGAATTTCATTGAAGGCCCATCTTATAGTTCTTTTAGGCTCGTTTTGAGAGTTTTAGGCTTGGTTTTGAGTTTTAGGCTTTGTATGCTTATCATACTTGCTTTGGTTAATCTTTTCACTTTGTTCATTCACTTTTATCATATTTTTAGGCATCTTTCCCCCACATTCCAGATCTGTTCATGATGGTTCCAAGGGGTCCTTACTTGGTTTTTCAGCTTGTTTCATCATTTCCTTAAGTTTAGGTGGTAGATTATGCACTTAAACTACTTGTATCCAAATCTTAACTTAAGTTTTCTTCCATACAAAGAAATAAAAGATCTTGTACTTAATATAACCTCTATATCATAGCTCATGTCATAAAAAGTTGGTTTCTTCATAAAACTTCATGTGATGGATTTTTCCTTAACTTAAGTCTAGATTTGAGTATGTTTAACTTAACGGAAATAAAATCAACATTCAAATGACCTTTGAACCCTTATGTCCAGCATGTTCATCTCCCATTCAAGTTCTTGTTTCAAGATTTTCTCAACTTAAAATCTTCCATTTAAAGTATTGAACAAGTGTCTTTACAAAATGCCAACTTTATATGCTTATGCTTCAACTTCATGTAAAGGTTTCATGAGTTTGTTTTTTAAAATGGTCTTTGTTATTATCACAACTTAAATCATACTTATATCTTCAAGAAA
The DNA here is from genome assembly GCA_024138005.1 of Lumnitzera racemosa. Lineage (NCBI taxonomy): Eukaryota > Viridiplantae > Streptophyta > Magnoliopsida > Myrtales > Combretaceae > Lumnitzera > Lumnitzera racemosa. The sequence goes on along the minus strand of JAMXBC010000006.1, from coordinate 37,196,067 downwards.
TCAAATTCTCTTAACATAAATACTAACCCACTAATCACAAGAAATACTTACTCGTCCTTAAAGCAAATTATGGTGGTTGTGTATAAAGGTTCTACTTAAGCTCTTAACTTAACTTCCTCTTTTGCAACTTTTGGAACCCGAATCTTTTGGTCTTTTGGAATGGGGTTTATGGAAGGTTCTAATGGTTCTAAAAGATCTTAGATGGTGAAAGAAAATGACACAAGAATAAGAAGATAAATTGTCGTGAGTATGGAAGCAAAAACGGTGGCGGCAATGTTGGGAATTTGTGGAGTTTGATTTCTTCTTTTGATTTGTGTTTAAAGTGAGAGAAAAGGAAGTGAAAATGGGAGTGGAAGAGGGAGAGAGTGGAAGATTTTGAATGAGGAAAGAAGTATGTGCAAGAAGCTTTAATTGATTATCTTGTAGCTTACACAAAAGTCAACAATTGCAACTATTGATGATGTAAGTATTAAGGGGTGAATAGTGATGTGTAAGAGAAAGTGATTGATGGTTGAAAGACAAGAGCATGGCCCCCCTTTCTCTCCTTTTTAGATCTGCCATTTAAAGTCCTTTTAGGCCATGGAATGGTCTTGTCTCATTTATTAAAGTTAAGCTTATGAAATCTTGTGAAAAATTGTCCATATGTAGTATAAATGAAGAGGTGATAAGGAAATTGTTTTATCACTAGATTTTGATAAGTTATCAATTGATAAATGATTCCAACTCTCAATTGATAAGTTATCTAAGGTGTTTGGTCCGTCTACTTATTTATGTATAAGGCTTATACATGAAGATAAGGGCATAGCCTTATAGGAAATTGTCTTTAGGTTTTCATCTCACATTGTTTTGTAATTTATGATTTGATTTTTATAAAATTGTGAAATTTTCTAAAGTTGAATGATATTATTCAAATTAAATTATTTATTAATCACTTAGGGTTAAAATTCCTTAATGGTTTTAAGGTTTAGGGTTTTAAGTAACTTTAGAGATTGTAGTTCTTCAAACTTGGGTATTATCGACAATTGGCTTTTGAATTGTAAAAATTTAATTCGTTTCTAAATATAAACTTAAGTTTTTGGTTTAATTGATCTTTGGGAACGTTCGGAAGGTACTCTTAATCAAGTCTTAGGCCCACTAAAAGTAGGGTTTACAATCGACATATTCCAAATATCAAGGAGATACGCTCCTTCTTTGCTACAAGTGTATTGCATGAGAAGAGAATACAAAGTTTGGAGTAGTTCATATGTTGTCCCGAGAGATCACTAAATCCATTCATAACTTCCATCATGGTTTTTACATTAGCTTTTATTGCCTCCCCTAGAAGTAACAAATCGTTTACAAAAAATATATGTGATAGAGCCAAACTCACACCTCTAATCTTCAAAGGTTTCCATTATTTTGTTGCCACCATTGTATGTATGATTTTGCTCAAAATTTCCATCCTTAGGATGAAGAGATATGGGGATAGGGGGTCCCTTAACCTTAGACTACAGCTTGCTGCAAAAGGTTCCATCATTGACCTATTTAGAACAAGTCTATATTGAACTGAAGCTAAGCACGATCCCACTAACTTTATCTAAGATTGGGGGAAAATTAAAGTTCTTAAGGCAAATTAGATGTAATCCCATTCCATGCTATCATAAGCTTTTTCTAGGTTGATCTTTACAACTATCCACTTTTTCCTTCCCCTTTTTTTACTAATCGAGTGTAGAACTACTTGGAAGAGGATAACATTATCTTTTATTGATCTTCTAGGGATAAAACGAGATTGCCTTAGGTTGAAAATTTCTTTTAAGAGAGGCCATAGACGATTAACAAGGCACTTGCTTACCACCTTATAGATAGTAGCACAAAAGCTTATTGGGTGAAACCCTTGCACTTTACTTGCCCTAACAACTTTTGGAATTAAAACCAAAAGAGTTTGGTTTAGTTGTTCAAGTATGGTTCCTAATAGAAGGATATCACTTATGAGTGAGCAAACTTTAGTCTCCACAATTTCCCAACATTGCTTATAAAACTCTGCATGGAGGCCATCAATACTTAAGTATTTGTGATTGCTAATATACCAAAGCGCCTTCTTAATTTTAGCATTTGTCTAATGTTGTTGTAATAGCTCTTTCTCCTCCTCTAGAAGGGATCTTTGGCTACTCTTGCATTGATAAGAATCTTTCCATATAAATAATCACTCTGTTGTATAAAGATTGTTGAAAAAAATTCATAACCAACTTTTGGATTCCTACTTCATCTTCAACCTAGCTGCCTACTAAATCGTAAAGGCCATTAACCCAAAACTTAGACCTCATGCTAGAACACTAGCATAGAAGTATCTAGTGTTTCTTTCTCTATTAATAATCTAATGTGCTCTAGCTTTCGTTGCCCAAAGTTTCTCCTTCTGCTTGAGAACCCTTAAAAGCTCATCTTGTAGTATCCTTTCTTTATCGATTAGCCTTTAGGATAGTCTATCAAATAATTGAAGATGAACCTTTTCTATCACTTTGATTAGCTTACACTTCCGCACTTGTAGAATTCCAAAAACCTCCTTATGCCAAGTTTTTAAAACTTCAATAAATTGTGGAAGATCTTGTAAGTAGTTGGAATCTGAAACACCCTAGACACTTGCCATCAGAGGCTTAAATCTTAAGTACTATAACCACATGGGTTGGAAATGAAATGGTCTATTATGTGTTGGACCCCCTTAAAACTTCGAATTTGTATTTGATAGAATAGGTGAGTAGTTAGACTGGTTGGATGGAATGTGGAAGAGTTTAGCTTTTGGGAAAGCTTTCCTCCAATTGTAGTTTGCCTAAGTATGGTCAAGTTGTGTTTGAATAAGCTTAAATAGATTTTTCGCTCACCAAAGCCAAGTGAATCGTAGTCTAATGAAGCCTAAGTCATCCATACCACAACTGTTCATGCAATTTTGATACTCCTATGCTTTACTTTGATTAACTGCTGTCACGCCCCGAAGCGGCAGAGTCGTAATAGCCCCGCCGTGTAAACCACCCTAAGATAGAAGTTGACCTTACAATCGCTATCTTAGACCTGATCTACACAAGGCGTCAACGACTAACCCGCTTTGAAGTAAACAGTTTGTAATTTAAATAAATCATTCCTTTAAGAAAGTGAGGAAATATATATATTCACTATAATTTAGTGATTACAATTATCGTTTGCAAGGTTTCTCCGAAATATATTTCCTAGTTATTACATTATTAAAAAAAATGAGAAGTTCAAAAGTAAAAGCTTAAACCTTAAAAATATATGTTCGTTCTTCAATATTTTTCCTCACTCCCCAGGATCTAGCAGTTGCTAGCTTCAGAGTAGTTCTGGCCGCTTCTTAGCCAGCACCTGCACGATGTCTATAGGGATGTGAGCAACCACAGTTCAGTAAGTTAGGATGGAGGACTTAAAACTATACTATACACACAACAAGGTTTTCAATCACTTATTAATTGCAATGCATGTGCAAGCAAATGTCATTGCACGACGTTGTCCGGCCCGTCGTGAGATTAGAGAAATTGCGCCCGCTCTAATCTGGGTTGAGGAGTTGCCGTTAATGCAACAGCTCACGACTAAATCCAGGCTTGTGTAATGGAGACCTTGCTCCTCTCGCGACTACGTTCGAACCACTGTCTTCACCCTCGCCGCGATCTCCTCTCCTGTCACTTAGTTCGACTGAGGATAAAGAAGGGACCATTTTGCAATCCTGTGCTATCCCTTTCGAAGGGGTCGGTATTTGGCCGGAGAGTCCTAAGTTCCCCTAACGGGTGGCCGTGCATGTCCGATTATGATTACTGGTCATATATTTGATTATGTCCAGTTTAGGGTGATCAATCATCTCATGCAAATCATAAAATACATGCTAGAGCAACAACAGAATCATAGCATCACCCATAATCAAGCACATGCGCACATCTAACTATCTAACAAGCACAACCAAGCATAATCTCAACCCTCCCAAAATACAACATTGTATTAATCCTAACTTACCTCGACTCCTCACTCATTCACTCGAGGTCCAATTTGATCAGGCCATCGCCGATCATCCCTATAACACAAACGTGGTTTTAGCTTTTCATATAACTATTATAGATTCATTTTATCCTATAACACTTATTGTTACGTTTTGTTTAGGGTTTAATATGCCTAATTATCTAGGTCTTACGTCTTTTACAATTATTTAGGTTTGGGGTTAGGTTCGGGTTCGGTTTTCGCATCGATTTCTAAATTAGGTTCTAGTTCGATTTCTAAATAGTGGTTTATACTCTAACCCTAGAAATTCGTTTCAACCTATAATGTGAAATTAATCACATTATTTCCCAATCTCCAAAATACCATCATTACCCCTAGTCAGTATTTTATTTCACTCGGTACACTTATATCCTTATTAGTGTACCGAATTCACTCCTAATGTGAGAAATTTTTTATATTTTTCATATAATTACATAAATTCAAATTTCCTATCAGATTTATTGTACATTTTTATTATTATCACAATATCAATTTTTATTATAATATTTTCCATTTATTATATTTCCAATAATTACCTATAATGTATTATTACCTTTTATGTATATATTACACTTTTAATATTTATATCACTCTAATTATCATCTCTAAACATCAATTATCATTTCAAAATGTCTAAATTCATCCTAAAACATATTTTACTCCTAATTACCTTAATTTACAAAATTAACTTAAAATGTACTATTTTTCTATATTACTTATTTACTACATAATTAACTTAATAATTACATCTAACACCCTAAATGCTACAAGTATCATTCTCCATCAGATTTCAACATCCCTAAACATCTACTTATTCACTAAGTCAGTAATTAATAATTTAATTACTTAATTAACCTTAAATTACCCATTTTATGCCTCATTTTAATGCCTAAAAATTATCTAAAAATTTAGAAAATTAATTTTTGAAAAAGGGCTTCATAGCATTGTTCTATATCACATGAGCATCGTACAAAAAAAAATTGAGCTCCAAACTACACTCTTAAGGTCATTTATTTCTAAACCGAAATGTGCTCGGTTTTACGTGATTTCTTAAGGACCCTATATTACGAGACATGTTTTCATCAAAATAATATTTTTCCTACAAACTACATACAAAAATATCTTAGAATAACAAAATTCATAATTTTCTAATGATATTTACTATTTTTACAAAATTACACAAAATCGGGTTGGAAATCGGACTCACCGATATGGGTGGCTCTGGCCACCGCCGGCCCACGTGGACTTGTCGTCCGGCCTGGGCGTTGCAACCATCGTGTGTGGTGGTGGCCGTTCACTCCCAGTCTGGTGGGGGTTCCAGTTAAAGGCCCTAATTGCACAATTTTTTCTAAACCGAATTTTTCTCTCAATTTTTGTCTCTCTCTAATTTTCTCTGATTTGTATCTAGCCAAATGAGTTCCTGGATTTTTCCTGCTATTTATAGGCATTTGCTGTAATTAATATGTATTAATTTGACAAGACTTTGCCCATTTCCCTTAATTTTTGGCTTTTAGGTTGTTAAATTTTTATTGGCTAATTTTTCTTTTGCAGCTTTGGACTTGCCACGACCTAATTTTGATTAATCTTATCCTCTTCTGATTTTTTTCTGATTTTTTCATAATTATTTTATAATTTTCTTTAATTATTTACTTAGTTTTTGACCAATTTAGGTAATTTCGCGTATTTTTATCTACACGTAAATACATGTAGAGTATACGTGAACATTCCTAATTATTATTTTGGTCATTCTAAAATTTTTTAGTATACATATAATCTATCTCTACTAATTTATTAGTTATTAGATTACACTTTTCGCATTTTCAGTAATTAGTACTTATTATGCTTAAAATTTGAAAATTTTATAGTCTCCTATTTTATTACTTATTTTCTTAAATTCAAGTTTACGGGGTCAGTTTTACTAATATTTCTCTCGTTAGTTTATAATTTGGGGTTTGATCGGATTCCTTAACCGATCGTCCAAAACTTAAGTTATAAGTTTAATCCTACGGTCAATTGGCTTAGTTTTAGGGCTTACAATTGCTCTTACAACTGCTATAACCCCTACCCACCCTTCTCTCTAACCCCAATTCTCTTCCTTAGACAAAATATCATTGAAATCACTAATGAGAGCCTAAGCTCCTAAATTTGTCCTATCTAATCTTATAACTCTTCCCACAGTAAGCACCTAATATCTTTAGAGGGGTGCACATAAATAGCAGAAATAAACCAAGAGAAAGTACAATTATGTACTCGAATTTCCATAAGGACCAATTGATGTGAAGTGTGAGGTGAGTAGATTGCCATATCCTTAGCATTCCAAAGGACCAAGATTCCCCTACTGAAACTCTTCGCTTCAACACAAATCATGCGGTTGTAGCTAAGGAAATCTTTTAATTCTATTGAGGCTTGTCTGCCCATTGTTGTTTCAATGATAATAAGAACTTGTGGGTCATATTGGTTCTTCATTTAATGGATAGCCCTTCTCCTATAGTCATGATTTGTGCCTCTCACATTCTATGCTAGCATTCAGAATGGTAGCATTTGTATGTTTGAGGATAAGGAGTTAGTATATTTCAAAGAAACCATCGATGTAGTCATCTTATACCGGTAGTTGGTTGTATAAGTCTGTTGGAAATACTCAAGGGTCATCCTCTATTGGCATGGACGAAACAGTGTTTGGAACACTCTTTCTACAACTCCCACGGTGTGAGGAGAACAGATCTCTCTCTTTCCTCTATCAGCGACATGATAAAGGGAGTCCTTTAAATATCTATTGGAGTTACCACTTGTAAATATAGCCTATCCACTAAAAGCTTGCACGTCCATTCCATGGCTTTTAGAATATCACCCCTCAGTAGGTCTTGCTTAAACATGGGCATTTTTACTACCTCTACATACTGGTTTGTGACTTTGATCAATCTATATCCTTGTATGTTTTCGCAAATGAATGATTGGTCAGAATAGATTCTTTGGAGCTTGATTTTTTTTCCATGTGGTTGGGTAGAGGATGATCTTTGGAAGCTCAACTAAGACCAGCCTTAAAGACCCATTTGTTTGAATCTCTCAAATTTGTGAGTTTGAATGAATTCCTGGTTTATCCAAATTGATATGTAGGAGTTGCAGCATTATTTCCACTTCCAGCATGTTTACCATTTTGCCTTGTAATCTTTTTGACAGTAATCATTGAGTTCCTTTTTCTTTCTTCTTTCATAGATGTTCTTTAAGAATTTTGAAAAACACCTTTTCCTTTTTAAATGACGTTTCTTGAGGTAGTTACAGTTTGCAAACTGCTATTGGGTATATTTAAATCCTTGGAAGATAATACTTCTCGATTATTATTCACTTCAACTTCCAACTATTGCAACTCTTCATTGGGTGAGATGTTTTCATTAACCAAGAAAGGGTTATTCCCTTTCCCTTTATAGGCTTGTTTGTTATTATGACGTACGAGTTTGACTTCCATATTTATAGGAGCTATTTTTTTGTATTATACTTTTATCCATGGTCTTTACTACTCATTAGTATTTGAATTTTTTGAACCTCTTGGCCAGAAGATTTATTATCTTCCTCGGTTAATGGGTATTTATCCACCATCTACCGTTTTTGAGCTTCAATGTAACTATCCTCGTTTAATAAAGAATTTTGTTCCATCCTCCCTTCATTACTATCCTCCTTTTCCGAAACGCTATCCTTTGGATAGCCATAATCTCTCTCATTGTCTTTTCAGAGGTGATAGTGGGGTCTTTATGAGCCTATGATTGTTTTCCTCGAGATGGAATTGCCATTTATTATGGCTAAGGCAACCTAAAACTTCACATAATTTTGGTAAACTCTTATACCGTATTTGATAGTGTTTACCATTAAGAACTAATGTGTGCTTCAACAGAGCATTCATATCTAAAGAACTTGTTTTTTTTTTTTTTGGGCATATATTCCTAGACATTTACAATTATTTGTTTTTCTAATAAAGGACTCTATTTAACATTGAAGTTATATTTGGAAAGCAATCTTTGGGCATCGAAAAAACAATGCAACTGGAATTTACTATTTGAAACAAGTGCAAAGTTAAAATTTATAAGTATCATAGTATATACATGCTCTGCAAGTTTTATAAAATATAAGTTCTAAGGTGGTTCCGAAATACTACAAAGTAGGTTTCATTTATAAAAATTTGGGAACTTTTATCTATAGGTGAAGGTTTGGATGGTATCTTATACATCTTGTATCTACTTACACTTAGCTAATGTAAATAAACCAACTCTGTTAAAATATATTTATAAATATATCTAGGATTAAGTTTAATATCCAAAGTCATTTGCAAACACATTTAGTGAAGAAATTTTGGTAAATGTGTTCTTAACTTATTTAAGATTGTTAAGGTCATTATAGTTTAGTGACATGGATATTAATTCTCTTATTAGAACATATTAAGCTCGAATTCCCCCTCCCTTAATATTGTAATACAATAGTTAGCCAAGGCTCGCTTAAGATTAGGTTCATTGATAAGCATGTATGTTAGTCATCCATTACCATTCAGACATCGATCTTGTGATTTGAGGAATGCAAGTAGGTTAAATGGATTGAATTCATTTGACTCACTTTTTAAAAGGAAAAAAAAAACACTCAGTTTTATTCGTTTAAAAAATGAGTTAAACGAGCCGACCCAAATAGCCTACTTTAGCCTAGAGATTAAATGGGTAGGCTTCATTTGGCTGGTTTTTTAAATGAATAAAAAAACCTAGGTCCAAACCCTTTAAAAAGCAGGTTAAACAGGTCAATCTGCGGACCAAAGCCTAATTACATACCTGTACTTGCGAGTTAATGTTCTTTTCTTTCTCACAATTATTCTTTTTACTTTTGTTTTAATTTTGATAAGAGTTACATTTTGATTTTGAATATTCTAAAATAATATATTATATAATATATAAATGAAGCACTTCCAAGCTCTCTCTCTCTCTCTCTTAATTAAATTTTTTGTTTGTATTTAGACTCATTAACAAGACATATCATGTTCAAACCTCAAATTATATATTAATAGAACCACTTGTAGCTATTAATAATAACTAGATTTGATTTATGTATTGGTTCTTAATTTAGTTTAGCATGACATAAAGAGCATTAACCTCACATAGCAACTATGCCATAAAATTTCATTGAAGTCAATCATGGAGCTCCTAAAGTTTGAATTAATGATTAAACTTTAACCCATTATATATTGATTAGATTTGTACATATATTAACTAAAAATGAGCAAAGGTACAATTTTAGTTCTCAATGTTTCATTGCTTTTTTAGTTAAGTGTTAAATCCTTTTTTTTTCCGTATTTAAGTTCTTAATATTGCCAAACATTTACAAAGTTGAACTTTTGCTAACATGGTTAATTTTTTTATCCTTACTAAACATACAGTAGTTTTGATTCGTTCAAATAATTATTTTAAATGAATAATATAATAAAATAGATTAAAAAAAAAGAAAAAGAAGGAAAAGTTGCACAAATATTACAAAAAAGATTCAGCCATCTCTTATCCCTCGAGGTAGCTAGATTAAAGGCTACAATCTCGATGGGTCACAATGTACATCAAAAGCGGGCTGTTTAACCTGCCCATGGCGATGAGTAACCACTTACCACCCTATGAGGGTCATACCAATGTCCTAAGCTGTTAGATGGTAACTTATCACCACTGATGGGTTGAACAATCAATTCACTTTTATATATAAGTCATATGAACCACTTACTGTTTAGGGAGTATTATAGCTATCCCGAAGTTAATAGGTGGCTAGTGACTTCTTATGGTATTTGCGTAACTCCTCTCAGGTATTCATCATTTATCTCGTGGCCTTGAGGTGGTCAAAATACTTTTTCTTTATTCTTTTTTTATTTTTGCAGCCTTTTTCTTTTCTTTTCTCTTTTCCCTTTATTAATTTTTTTTTATTATTTTAGCGAACTAGTACAAATACATAATTATATTACTTAATGAAATTACTTACTAATAGAATAGTTAACAACAGTAAAAAAGTCAAACTTTGTAAATTTTGTTAAATGTGAAGGATTAAAAGGAAAGAAAGAAGGGGTCAAAGACTCAAATAAAAAAAGTGGTCAAACGTTTAAAAATTAAAAATGTACTTTTCCACTAAAAATAAAAGGCTATTCTTGCAAGCAATTTATATATTTTTGATATAGTTTTCATTATATACGTTACACAAATTGAGAATTATTAGAAATAAATATTTCTAATATATACTTAAAGCTATATTATAAATTTGTTTTAGAATTTTTTAATTGATAAATGGTTCAACCTACGATGCTTTCTAAAAGGTTGAGTTATAAGTTTTAATTTTCAAGCAAGATTAATAAGCTTTCCATGTTATGGGATGAAGTTATAGACATTGATGTATTTAGACTTTAGACAAGATGATACAACAAAATGTTCCTCTATTTGACATCATGAGCTGAGGTCTACTTACCCAACTATGTCAATTTTGGATACATGTACCCTTTTATTAAGATATGCTAATTGTTAGCTCTAAATGTCATTTTTTTTTTCCAAAATGAATATGTGAATTGCAGGTCACTAGGAAAGGGTAGAGGTGTACAAGTAGGCTTTAATCCACGGACCGATTCGTTTAATCCGCTTTTAAAATCGGTTAAGTTTTTTTACTCGTTTAAAAATGAGTCAAATAAGCTCACCCTGTTTAACTCGTAAGCTAAAATGAACCGGTTTAAACTAGCTGACTTGACCTATTTATACCTTTTACTTACGAGCTAGCTTGTTTAACCCACTCTTTAAATGGATTAGGGTTCAAATTTTTTGGCTCGTTTAAAAAGCTAGCCAAATAAGCTCGACTTATTTAATTCACAGACCAAAATGAGTCAGATCCAATTAGTCTGTTTAACTCACTTACACAACTTTAGGAAAGAGTTAAAAAAAAAAAAACACTTAGAAATGAGTATCTCTAGCTAGAAATTACCAATATACCTGGAAGATAGGTTATAATAAATAGAGTTTCTCTATATATAACTCCATTAACCAAAGAATCAAATTATGGTTAGATCACAACTTCCAGAAGATTCATCATGATATGCATCTACGATAAGGAACAACCATAATATCGTGGCACATGATCATCCATTAAAGCCACCTAAATAAGGGATAATTTCGTTTGAAAATTCTATAAAAAGGTTCTCCTTGTAAATATACATGTTTTTTCTTATGGTTATCTACTAACCAAAACCGATTTATAAAATGCTTCTGTGGTGGACATTTGCATCTTAATATTGTCATTGAGGAAACTCTTAAGTTATGTTTGCATGCACATATTAAGAGATAATTTTTTTTTTTTTTTGCCAGACAAATATTAAGAGATAATTGAAATTTTTTTATTAAAATAGGATTTTTTCTTCTTAAACAAAAATCATTATTTTGATAATATTATGTTTACGTTTGTTAAGCGATTCGAGACCGGGAAAATCTTTTTGTAGATTGCCGTCATAGTACGGGTGTGTTTTTTTTCGCATCGTTATGCTTTTTCAAACCCAAAAAGTCATCACTGGCCGACCGACTTTTGTTTTAGACTAATTCCGGTCCTCTACTTCTAGAACCTATGAATATATAGATAGAAGCCCATATAATCGGAGAAACTATTGGTGGCTTGATCTGAGGGGTAAATAAAATAATTACGTCTACAGCGGGATTGCATAATTAATATCTACAATTTTTAATTTCAGCTGGAAGTCAAATAATTTGAAAAACTTCTTGACATTACTACTACTGGGATATTATTTGCTTTTGGTATAATTTATCAAACTCTTTTCTTGTTTGCTGGGGTGCCAGTGTTCGCCACCTCAAATAAAGTCAAATTATATAGGGTATAAATGACAAATTTGGTGAAATTTGAAAATGTTTTAGTGAAATCTGTCACATTATCCATATATAAAATATGCAATCGTCAAGAAAATATGAACCATGAAACATCCCCAAATCTTAGAATAGTATAAATATATATAAATATATGCATATGCATAAATGATCTACATATAAAAAATAAATTTGATTCATAAGGGATAGCTATAATTATTAGACAATAAAATTGGGACTAATCATAAATCCATCCCTAACATTATAAATAGAATTTTAGGTACTATCTTATAACTTGCTCTAGTAAGGGACCGCTTGTTATAAATGGAGAGAGAAGCAATCACCTTAAAGTCATGCAAATTACCTCTTAGAATTTCAAAGCTTTTTTTTTTTTACAAAGTCACATTTCCATTTCATAAAACAAAGAATAACTGAACCAAAGCCTAAACTAGAGAAAACCTATGAATTTATGCAAAAATTAAAGCAAAACCATAAACAAAAACTCTAATGTGTGTCTCATCTAAAAATCAAATGACGATTTTATAAACTAGTCACCACTGTTTGAGATAATTTCACAATTCAACAAATTTTTAGGGAAAGTCATTTCATGCAATTTTAGAAAAAATAAATGAATAAACTAGGAATAAAAAAACAAGAAAGAACTTTAGTTTCAAACTATTGATGAAGATTTGTAAATTTTAATCTAATGATTATAACATCTTTAATTAAGAGAATTCATAATTAAGAAGACCCAGTTTTTTCCCTAAAACCGAGTTTGATATGACATCAAAAATCACAAATCTCAATCATTTAAAGCTCTAAAACTTGTAAAAAAAAAAAAAAAATAAGACCTTAAAATTAGGCTACTCTTAAGTAAAAAGTATATGATGCAAAATTCTATTGGTTAGAGCAAAGGTGGGGGGAATAGCTATTTGACTACCAGTTTTTAGTGTTGGACCAAGGCCTCTCCCACATGACTGGCTCAAGTGGACATTCAATTGCCTCTTTGACCATTTGACTACCACTCTTATTTTTCGATTGCAAATCTTCCTATTTGATCGTTGCTGGCTTTAATTGACTAACACTGGTTTTATTTGATGTTTGAAACTTATTCTTCACCTTACATCATAGTTAATCATGTTTAAAGCACCCAAAATAAAGTAAAAATAATTTAGTAAATTTTTTAAATTTTATTTTAACTTTTTCAACAAATTATGAATTTTTAGTAAATCTATAAGAAAATATTACAACGGATTAATTTTAGCAAACAAATGCGGTTTTGTGAAACTTTTAATTTGCATACTTCATTGTCTATATAGGATTATAAAAAATGAATCAATTGTTATTTGACATATAATTAGTTGTTATGTAGTTTGTACTTGATGCTAAGCTACTAAGGTTAAGAACCAACTTTAATAAGTAGGTCATGGTTTAGGTATTTATCGCTAGTTGAAGGGTCAAATATTCGTAATGAAACAGTTGATACTTATGTGCCAATACTAGCTTAATAGTAGATAAGTAGGTCATCAAAATGAAGGAACTGTGGTTGATGTAATGGGAAATCTAGAATGAAATTGTTAACGGGTCACGGATGTAGTATAAATGCAATTATGGAAGGAGATAATAGACTAAATTATATTGATGGATGATATGTGCAATAGGTCTTTTATGAGATGATTTCATTGCTAATTCTAGACTCATAAACTCTTAATTTCATAAGCTTATAAATTCTTGATTTTGTCCTAATACATTGAGATTGGTTGTCTATATTGTTGCCTAACTTAAATAATTATTACGAGATAAGTATCATGTCTCCATGAGTAAGAAAATTTTGATGATGTAGTTTTGTTTTTCTGAAGGAGGGAGGAGATTGAATGAAATAAACAAAAAATTTACTTAAAGTTAAGGGTAATATGGTAATTCTTCTCTTGACCTCTTTCTATATAAAGATTGCAAATTGTGGGTCTTTTGTACAAAATCCTTTAGAATACTAAAAATATCTCTCTCACATGCTCTCTCCTTTGCCCTCCTACCACAACCCCCAACCCTGCCCTCCCCTCCCCCCTCCATCTTACCTCCTTTCCTCTTTTTGTTACTACGATATTTGTTTAATAGATTTATAAGGAAAAAAATATTGCTTTCCCATCATAAACAAATATCCATTAGTAAGTGTAATTGTTTAAGGAGATCAAGGAAAGAAAACTTTGAGTATAGTAGATAGGGGATTTTATCAACTCTTAGCGTTTATATAAAGGTAGGAAAATCATAATCTCAATAAAAAATTGGAAATAATGGAGTTAAGTTTGTTTATAACATGTTTCAACTATTTGATTAAGGAAAGTAAAAAAAGGGAGGTGATAATGTCAAGGAAAGTTGGAAATAATGATTTAAGGAACTTTAACACCTTTTTTTTTTGTGAGGTAAGCAATCTAAGTCCTAATGGCTATGAGAAATTACAATTAATGACACCTATAAGATTACAATTGTACAATTGAAGATATAAAACTATAAAGTTACAAAATTTAATCATGATTATTAATAGGTTCATGAATTCAATAAAACATTTAAGGGAATCTAAAGTTGAGTTGAATCATGAAAAGAAATTACAAAAGAAATTTAGGTTGGAAGTTCGATGCAGGATAACTTAGGTCAAGTTTCAAAAGAGTTGGCAAAATTAGAGAACAAGTAAAAGTGCTCGAATGAATTTAGACTCACATAGTTACATAGGTAATTTGGTTAACTATATTATGAATTAGGTTAACTGAGTTGGGAAAAATAGTCCGTCAACTATATGAGTGATTAAGTTGATCAAATGGGGTATGAAGAGGAAATTAGTTAACTAACTTGTAAACTAGGTCGACCCAATTACTTTTGCAAGAGACCTGGTTGACTTATATTAGGCGTAGTTGACTAGGTAGAGTGAAATTTGTACCTTAAACATAAGAATAAGATTTGTTAGTATGAATCATATGGTGATTGATTAAGTAATGTATAATATAGGATTTGTATCAAAATTCAAGGAGACTTAGGTTAGTAAATAGTCATCTAAGTATATGAGATAATTTTGATTTTTGGGTATGTGTGTAAGATTAGAGTAATGACCTAATAACTATTTGACTATTAGACATTATTAAGATTGGTATGCATTCCCTAAGTGCAATTATCAAATTAGATGTTTACTATCTATAGTGGGATGGACATTTATGATGAAGTGGCTAGTAGTTTTAAGCCTAGACTAATACATGAGTTTAAGTTGTCATTGATATGGTTTATTGCTATGATACAAATTGGGTATTCTAGAAAGAAGCTGTAAATAAGTCGCATTAGTAGAATGAAACACTAATGTGGACATTTTAATATTAGAATAATTGCTTAATAGTCGATATTAGTGATAAAAACAGTATGAGACAACTAATTAGAATATTGGAGACATGATACATCCGTCACATTTATATTTGGTTTTGGTGTTAGGATTGCATGACACATACATATATATACATATTATATATATATATGTGTGTGTGTGTGTGTGCGTGTTTATTGTTAGAATCTAAGTACTCTAAATCTTTGAATGCTAAGGTATGTGTTTGTTGCCTCTAACTTAAATAACAATTTAATTTGTATTATGGTTGTTGCATTTAGTATATTATATAGGAATGCATATAGTATGTCCTGTGAATGTAAATGTTACATAGTGTCTCTAAAATGGGTTCCTGCTTAACTTTTTTAGTAGAATATGCATTTTTTGGTAAAGGTTAGTAATCATCACCATGACGTTTAATATAGGAGTAAGAACTAAGCCAATGCACTAAATGGATTTGGGCTATAGGTTGATTTGATTTAGATTTAGGTTGTTTATTACTTCCTTAGATATTCTATACTTTGGAATATAAGAGTTGTTATAAACAAAGGATTTATTATAAAATCAAGATGCTATGTTACTCTATATTTGAAGAGATATGGAAACAAGAGTTTATAAGAGATAGATTTAGTAGCACATTTTAAATCATGTATGTTCCTGCTAAGTATGGGATTATATAGTAGACTGATCATGTCATGTGTTTTGGGGAATAACAAATATCCTATCTTTAATTTCCTCAATTGAATCAACATAATTTAAAAAATCCTCCACATATTACTTATGACTTGAATAAAGAAGAGATTCTTACATATTAGAAGCTACAGATTCTGGTCTTTTACAATATAATTCATTCTTCCTTTATGCATTTGATTAAATTTAATATAAGAAATTTACACTGAATTGTAAGTCATAAAGGAAAAGTTCATTCTATGTGAGAGGAAGAGTATTAAAGGTAAGAGAACATCTTATAGATAGTGATATGAGAAGAGTAGGAAAGAGAGTTTTCTTTTAGCTAAAACATAATCTATACAAGAAACATGACCAATAAAAGGTTGGTGGACGGGATCCACAAATCTACAAGAAATAACATAGATCAGAGAGAGGAGAGTTTAAGAACTCAAAAGTTGCAACATGTTCTACAACCGCTTCAAATAACAAGCTAGTTGGTATAGACATTAGTTTCTAAAAAAAAAATAGAAAAAAAATGAATAACGACAAGAAAAAGAATTCTTAGTAGCTTAATATTCTCAACTATTACATGAACACAAACTAGTTTTTTAAAGAAGATTGTGTCAAAACTGATTTTCCATCAGTCTCTATAATTACTTGATTCCAGCTGCCTCTAGTAACCCCCCTAATTAACGGTAGCACATAAAACTAGTACCCCCTATCACTAAACCTATAGCTCCATTACAATTTATCTTTTTGATGTCATTGTTAGGTAAACGCAATCTTATTACACTCTTTTGTTTGTAATCTGTAGTATGATTTTGTGACTTAACCTTATTGCAAAATTCTTTTATTTCCTCAAAGATGGAAAAACCTTCCTTAGATTAGGTAAAGAGTTATTGAATACGCAATCATTCCTATGCTTCCAATAATGCTATAACATAATTGCAAATTGTGAGGAATAAGTCTTGAAGATCAAGTACCGATGGCCTACTACTCCTCATCAGAATTTAAATTAAAAATCAATCATATAAGTGTTAATCTCATCCATTCAAAGTTGGTAACATGTAAACTAGCTTGATCATACCTAATTACAATGAATGGGAAAGTGTCCTTCTAATTCATCATAATGATAATTGAAGCAAGAAGGATTTGATATGAGAGTCTTCAAAAATCAATTGAACTAGTACCTTACATGTTTGTATATAACCTCTAGTGTTCATGTTTTTATTTTAAAATGTATTTGACTCTAAATTAAATATCTAAATGTTCTTATCTATATCATAGGAGCAAGATGCACTATCTATTTTATCTATTTGAAGCTAATTTTCTATTAAAATTGGATAGCATGATAAACCAAGAGTGTTCCACTCCTTTCATTAAGCTAAAGTACTCAACAGAGCTCTAAAAACTATAAGAATGCTTAGTATGGCCTATAACTCCACTTCTATTAATAAGTGATGGCTTAGTTATAAGTTCTAATATGAAGTTTAATGAATAATTGCAACAATGAATTTAAGAATTGTTTGGCTATTTATAGGATGAAGAGTTAGACTGAAAGTGGTGATCTACGATAGCTAAGGATTTGACTAAAGATAGAGCATTTTCCTTTCTCAACTTCTTATATAAAATCTCATTGGAAATCAACTCTTTCCCTTTTTGAATGCTTTGTCATTCTCAATAGATTCTGTCTCCCTTTTTAGAATTCAAAAAAATCATCTTTAGGAAAATATATACTTATAAGAAATTTAACTTATAAAGAGAATTTATATTATTTTCAATCCTCCATGCCAACTTTCCTAATAGAAGGTGTAATGATCTCTAAAGCCAAGACCTTTAACATGCTTTGATCTAGATAAGACCCTTCCATGTTTCTAATGAATTATTGTCTCTTCTTAAGTCCCTACAACAAAAAATAGCAATGAAGTTTCATACCTCCCCTCAGCACATTTTTGCTAAATTTAAAATATACATGATAAGTTGGGATTGTATAGGTAATGATTTTAATCGTTATGTTTTTCCCTATAGTTATAGAAGATTTCCTTTCAAACCTTGAAGTTCTATAGTAATTTTATTTTTTTATAGCTTCTAAATCCTTGTAATAGATCTCCTCTTAGCGAGATAGGAGGCATAAATACTTTGGTTTATCTTGAGTATTGATTTTGAGAGCGAGACAGTAGTTGATAGGAATTAGACTACTGAGCCTTTAACCTACAGCTAAGTTCGAGAACTAGAAGGACTAATAAGGCAAATCCTCTTACTCTAGCTAACCCTCTCTAAGACCGAGTTGCTTCTTACTGCTAACCAACTTCCCATGCTGTATCGAGTGACTTCACATCTTTTGGAAATTATGTGCTGACTTGAAGAATACTCTGCTTACAACCTGACCCTTCACATGTGCTTGCTCGATTATGGCCGAGTCGACCACCTACTTAGTAACATTGAAGCCGAGAGATCTCGTACGAATCCTTTAGCTACTCTTTTTCAGATGAATCTACATCTGCCTAGTATCCTTGCTCGGCCACCCATCTTAACCATATTGATTTGTCTATATCTTTTAAGGGAATCATTAATACATTGCTACTACGTACCTAAGCCCCACTTGGAGAGTCTATTGTACTTAACCATTGCTTTTCTTAGAATATTCGTTTTACCCTTTGTATTCCTTATACATTACTTATTTAGGACAATACCCTTTTTATTTTTTCTATTTTTAGGCAAGTTTCCCTAATTTCTTTGGTACAAATACTCATTATACATGTAGCCGCATAATCTAATCATCATTAATACATTGAATATTTTCCTTTGTAAATATTGCTCTTGTCAGCTTGTTTTCTCTTTCTTCACTCTTATTCTAACCCTTGAGCAAAACTAGGTGGTAAGTAACCTTACTGGACCAACTCGTGCATCACATTGAGTTGTGTCGTGAGTCTTCAGAAGTTTTATCAGTGAGTTTTCAAAAGTTCTATTAGTGTGTCATATCCTTTAGAGCTGTTCATAGGTTTGCTTATTTCCTTCCTTTGTCTATTCTTTCATATGCTTCTCATCACTCTTTTCAAGCTTTTGGTAAGCTTGGACCCATCCTTGCAACTAGCTTTGTTTACTTTTGGCCTCGGTCCATATTATCTTGGTATCAAAGTGGAGGTTTCGTTTGAGTAAGCTGTGTTTGTTATTTGTGACGTAGTGCTTCTTACAGCAGTATGTCGAAGTTGCATAGAGGTTTTGTAGAAGTGTTTTAGTAAGTAAAAGAGTGGAAGTAGTTGTTTTCATGTTTACCCTATTTTTCCTTTTTTTCAAGCATCTGAAAACAAAGCAAGTTCTGCATTAGTAGTTTATTCATCAGTATTGTTACTATGCTACGACTTAGCTGATTGTTAGTACAAAGAGTATACTATGTTGTTAGATTTAGAGAAATAATATCAGTTGTAACTCAGACTTGAAGATTGGAATCGAATTTGCTAAGGAAAACGATAGACCTGAGTGTAAATGCTGGTGTTGGGGATGACAATAGTGGTGTTGTCCATAATAGCTAACAATCCTAAGACAACCTTAGGAGTACGGATGAAAAACTTAATGAGGTGGCCAATCTCTTAGTTGATTTAACTAGAGCTGTTCATACATTGGCCTACTGATCTATTGAGGTAGTGCACAACACCCCACAAGCTACTCAACCTATTAGAGGTTAGAATCCTACTCGATAAGTTTAAGGTGGAAGAGTAAGTGGACAGGTGAGAAGAAGAATTGGCTAGGGAGATCTAGGTGATGATGAAGAGGAAGAGTACGAAGAAGAAGAGCGAGCTAGAGCACAACGAGTTGTTGACCATATGAAGCTTCAGATTCTAAGCTTCGATGGGTCTAGAAGTGTAAATGATTATTTAGATTGGGAGGAAAAAGTAGAGCGTATTTTTTATTGTTAGATATATCTCATACATTTTAATGATAATAAAAGGGTTAAAAGTTAATGAATATTTAAGAGTGCAGGCTTACAGAAGGACTTTCAAAAAATTTCATTTCACAAAATTAAGTCACATTCAGAAGCTTATTCAGAAGTTTTGAATTGATTGAGAAAAGATAAGTCTGGAAAATCTTTATAAAATATTGTAGAAGCTTTTATAAGAATAATTGGTACAGCATTTTAGAAGTTTATTTAGAAACTTCGAAAACAATAGGTTGATACTCTTCAAAAGCTTGTTTAGAAAGTAAGTTTGGAAGTATGACGTTGAAATTAGTTTTAAATCAGATTCGAATCAATCAAGCTCTAACTCCACTAAATTGGGTGTATTAGAAAAATACACTTAATCCTGTTTC
The DNA here is from genome assembly GCA_024138005.1 of Lumnitzera racemosa. Taxonomy (NCBI): domain Eukaryota; kingdom Viridiplantae; phylum Streptophyta; class Magnoliopsida; order Myrtales; family Combretaceae; genus Lumnitzera; species Lumnitzera racemosa. The sequence goes on along the minus strand of JAMXBC010000006.1, from coordinate 37,175,862 downwards.
ACTCAAGATGAATTAAGATCCATAGAGATTATCTTTAAGCAATTTAATTTTTGAAAAATCAAGATAAATAGAAATATGCATAAGGACAAAGTTGAGTCAGATTTTGTGGAAATTTAAAATGAACTTTATCTAGAAATATTTGATAAGAATTATCTCTTCGTTAAGTTTAAGAAATCTATCTAGTGGTTATGATTTTAAGTATATCTAATCTGAACAAATCAAAGAGAATAGATTTTTGAATTTCAAATTACCAAGATCTTCTCTCGAAAATATCCAAGAATTATCCTTTGCATTTTAATGGTTGGATAATTATGGAAGTGAAGATAATCTTCAGATTTTTAGCCATTGGAAAAACTCAATATAAAAGGAAGAAGGATTCAAAACGTCGATGTACAACTTTAAAGAAATATTATCGTTGCACAAAAAAATTCTTGATCAATTTTTACTTTTTGAAAAGTTTCAAAAAGTCTTTCAAATACATTTTTAGAAAGGTACACCGAATCGAAGTTTTACAATAAGCATTATTTCTTTCAAGTGCAAAATTATTTGAGACTTGTAATCTCTATACTTTATTATAGAGAAAAGATAGTTTGTAGTCTGTAGATTTGTATTAGCTTAGATTGTAGAGAGGCTAGATAGGTAGAGCAAAGTGTTGAAAAGTTATTATGATGAATGCTTGTAATTTGTTTGCGATTTGATTTAGTGCATCAAGTAGAACGACACCGGTGAAGTAGATTGGGTCTCCAGCAGTGGAGCTGAAAGAGAGCAATAGGCAAAAGGTCAAAGCTTTATAAAATCTCTACTTGATTTTCTCCTTCTTTACACTCTTTTAATTTTGCTTATAATTGGTTGTACATTGAATTACTAAATTATCACTATACACCATTATAAGTTGTTAAGAGGGGTAACTTGATATTTAATGAAAAAGTTTTCAAAAAATTTAAGATGTCAATTCACCCCCCCCCCCCCCCCTCCCCCTCTTGATATCTTATATAGGACCAACATTTATTATTATCAATATAAAGATTACGAGAAAGTAAGAAATGTTGTTGTTAAGTTCTCAAAATATGCCACTATGTGGGGGAAGAACTTTTAGGTCATGAGAAGACAAGAGGGATTCTAAGAGATTAATACTTAGCCTAAGATGAAGAAAATACTCAAAAATAGATTTGTGTTGGATACCTATTTACAAGATACTTTTGCTCAGCTTCAAGGGCTGAGATAAGAAGGTCGAACCGTTGATAAATATGTTCAAAAATTCTAAATGCTTATGATTCATTGTGAAGTAGAGGAACCAGAGGTGCGAATAGTCTTTAGGTTCCTTACTGGGTTGAGAAGTGATATCTGAGACATTTTTGAACTTGAGCAATTTACTGGTAGCCCTAAAGTCATAGAGTCGCAATAGTCCCGCTGTGTAAACCATTCTATGATAGTAACTAGCCTTATAGTACCTACCATAGACATGATCTACACAAGGCGTCGACGATTCCTCACTTTGAAGTAAACAGTTCAATTAAGTGTTTAACTAAAGTTATAGTAATTATCAAGAATTTTTAGGTCAACATACATAATTACATGTACATTCCACAGAACTTCCCAGGAAATTCTATATTAATATAACAGTCCACTAATTTACATAACAACTATCAATCTTACATTCTTAAGCTTTTAAGGAGACTCTAGCTATACATCCACTACTAAGCGAATTGATCCTCATACCCCAAGCTTCAAAAGAACTAATCTCTGGATAGTTGTAGGGTGGCATAACACTCGAAGTATTTAGAAATCAGGACTTGCAAAAGGATCCATACTGGTATGAGCAACTACAACTTAGTAAATTGAATCGGAGACTCATGAATGTATACAAACACAAACAAGATTATCAAGCAATTATTTTCATGCAATGCAATAAGCAAGTGTCATCACACAACGTAGTCTGGTCCATTGCGAAATCAGAGAAATTTCACCCGCTTTAATCCGGGTTGAGGAGTTTTCATGTTATGCAACAGCTTACAACCAAATCCAGGTTTGTGCAATAGAGACTCTGCTCCTTCTAAGACTATCCTTCGAACCAATGCCCTCATCCTCACCACGACCTCCTCTCCTATCAATTAGTTTGGTTAAGGATGAGGAAAAAACTAATTTGCTATCTAGCGTTATCTTTATCGAAGGTTTCGATATTTGGTTGGAGAATTCTAATGATCCCTTAAAAGATTGTAGTGCATGACAATTTAGGGCATTAGAGTCGATTAAAATTAAATTCCATTTAGAGTGTTCAGATAATTTTACACCAATCCAGTCATAATACACAATTAATCATAACATAAATTTCAACACGAAATCAGATACTCAAACACATGCATAAAGTACTTATAATCACAATCATACACATTACTAAGTCTCAGAGTATCATAAAATAGTATTCCAATACAATAAGTAATAACTCAACTTACTTGGAATTCTCAGTCGCCTAATCACTTAATTGTAAGTTGGTTTGTCTCCGGGTATCCTATAATACAAATACGTCTTTTTAGTATTTATACTTTGATGATTCATATTCTAAGTTATAATTTAGCTCATTTCTTCATGTATGCCTATAATTTACTAATGATTCATTCTACCTTATTTTAGGGTTCAGTTTCTAAATTAGATTCTAGTTTTGATTCTACATTATCTTTGACTACGAGGAATCCTAAATATGCTCGAATCCTAATGTGAAATTAATCACATTAAGCTCGAGTATTCTAATATCACATTGGGTCTTAATTTAGTATTTTATACTATTCGGTACACTCTAATCCTAATTGGAGTACTAGATTTACTCTCGATATGAGAAAATCTTACATTTTTTATACAATTACTTAAAATTAAATTTTGTTTCAGATTTATTATGTATAAATTTTTATTATTATATTATCTAAATAAATCTAATTTTTTATATTTATTAAATTTCCAATTCTACATATTCCTATTTTCCTACAATTACTACATAATTCCTATATTATTTACACTTAACACTTTAAAGATTAAGATTAGGTTTCCACATCAGAGATTAACATTCTTAAATATTTAATTACAATCTGTTACGCCCCGAACAAGAAGAGTCATAACAGTCCCGCCGTGTAAACTAATCTAAGATAGAAGCTGACCTCACAGCTGCTATCGTAGACGCAGTTTACACAAGGCGTACAACTCAACCAGCTTAAAACGTCTGTTCTGTCATCTGTTAATATCCAAACCTGTGGTAGAGCTTATACAAAATACTTGTTCTATACAATTTGCTGTTTAGTACCACAACAGTAATTATACAAACATTTCACATTCAAGGTTAAAGTTTACAATCAGAGTTTATTAAAAACCACAGGTTTACGATTTATATACAATAAGTTAGAAAACTAGTGGGCTCCCAGGGAATTCCAATTTAGTTTTCTTCAAAACTTAAAGATAAGGCAAAAGCTCAGGTTCAGTTAAATTCCTCGATCCTCACTTTCCCACACAGCAGCACATTAACCTGAGAACGATGGTACCTGAACATCTTTGCCTTCACTCAGCACCTGCAAAAGAGTCTGTAGGGGTGTGAGCACAACTAGCTCAGTAAGTGGGGCGGAGTCAAAAGAGTACTTTACAGCCACAAATAAGGTTAATAATTATGATGAAATGCAATGCAATCACTCAAATGAAAACATTGCACAGTGTTAACCGGTTCACTGTGAGGTTAGAGAAATTTCATCCGCTCCAACCCGGATTAAGGAGTTTCATCGCTACTCAAGTCAGACCAAACCCGGGCTTGTGCAATGGGGAACACCCCCCCTCCGATGACCGCCTTCGAACCACGGCCCCTAACCTTGCCGCGACCTTTTCGCCTATCACTTAGTTCGACTAAGGGTGGGGAAAGGACCATTTCAGCTATCCTCATCGAAGGAAGTCGGTATTTGGCCTAACACTCTTATTCGTTTCCCCTAACGGGTGATTATGCATGACCAATTACACTTTAGTTGAGTAACCGTTAGTGTTAATCAGGGGGTGACCAACAAGTTCACACAATACGGAATCCATGCAAATATGCAGAACAGCACACCAAGGAGTTGAACTCCTGTCACAACAAAGTATCATTCACACACATAGCATGCGCATAATCATCTAACTACAAACACAACCATAAGTACTCTTGGGTCTCCGGATACTTTTAAATAGTATCCAAACAGCGGCGAAGCTACCATCCCAACTTACTTGTTTAGATGTTCACTCTTGCTGACTTGAATTGTCAACCGTCTTTGGAAGGTCCTAATTACACAAAATGTCCAAATTTAGTTTTCGTAATAATTATGAAAACATTAGGGTTTAATCTATAATGGTTATATAGATATTATTTTTATAATATACAATCATGTTATTACTATATATTGAATTAAATTATTAATAATTATAATAAAAATTTCTATTAATCCCATCTGATCAGCAATCCTTTATATAGCTTTTGGTTAATTCATTTTAGCTTATTAATATTACAATTATACCCCAACTTGTAATTTAAGCTATTTTACTTGATAAATTCGTAATAAATAGTTTGGGTTACCAAATAATTCCCAGAAAATTTCTATGGACTTTTAAAAATATAGAGAATTTAGTTATCACGTGGTTTCAAGTTTCCGACCTATTGCCTATATTTTCATATTGACGATTTTACCCCTAAATTTGATAAATTATCCAATTATAATTCTTTTAATATCCAATTAATTTCAATCTTACTCATTACTATTAATATTCATAATAGATCAGTACATATCCATTTCATCAATTAATTTCATAATTTCCTATTAAATTTATACTTTCAGCTATTTTCGAGCTAATTTCAGGCCTAAAAATTCAATAAATATATAAATTATTCAAATCAAAATTCGGGCTACGTAGCAATTACCTATATATCATATACATCCTACACAAAAATTTTCAGCTAGAAACAACATCATATAGTACATTTATTTCATAAATATATATTCGGATGAACAGTAGATTTCTTAATAAAGTATATTAAATATTACGAATTTTGCAAAAATAAAAATATCACATGACAGCATGTCTAAAATAACCTAAGTGTAATTTTTTTCATAATCTTCTGAGCGGATTTACTATTTTTTAAAAATTATTGAAAAACAGAGCAAGAATTTGACCTTGCTGTTCTTGGGTGCTCCGGTGGCCGTGGGGTGGTGGGTGGTTGTCGGACGGCTGGCGCAGTGGGTGGAACGTGTGGGGTTGGCTGGGTTTCACAACAGATCTAGTCTAGGTTAGGGTTCTACACTTTTACGCAATTTTCCCTGTTTTTTTCTAAATTTCTTTTTATTTTCCACGATTTTTTCTAATTTTTCTTTCTAATTATTTCTTATTCCAAATTGCTAAAACTCTCATATCTGATGGTGTTGGCTTTTTATAGTGCCTCAAAGTCGGTTAAAGTATTTTTTCTTTAATTAATTCATATTTTCTTTTCTAATTTCTTTTTTTTTTATGCATGAGGTGTCCAAATGTGATAACTTTACTTTTTGAATCAGCAAATGCAAGTTCCCTTCTCCTACCACGCCTCCTTCCAGCAATCTCCAATGTTATTTAATTAATTTTCCTTTTTCTTTTATTAAATAATTACTTAAATATAGATATTATATGTTAAAATTAATTATTTAATTAATATACAAGGTTATACCCTATGTAAATAACATGTGAAATATATAACTTTACTCATATAATTAAGTTTCTAGCGTATCTTTTATTTTTAGGATACATTCTAAGGTTAATTTCATGAATTCAACACAATATATATACAATTACTAAATTTTAAGTTAATTTATGAGTATAATTATTATTTATACCGGGTATACTAAAAAATTACGTGTATTTTTTTATAGTAAATTATCCTACATTATCTCATTTATAGCTCAATTAACTTATCTCTAAGTTCTCGTTGCAATCTAAGTTCAATTTTAGGAGTTCTGAACATTTTAGGGGTTTAGTAAATATTCCAATTTCTAAGGGAAAAATTGGGATTTCGGGTCATTATTACAAAAATCTAACTTCACTGTAATATCTCGATTAACTTTTTCATTCTAGTCACAAAGTTTGGGCTCAATTGAATAGGTTACCCTAAAAGCCCTAAATCTGAGCTCAGTTGTCCTAAACTCAATTTTGGGAGCTTACACCATCTAAATCAGTAATTGATCACTTAATCACCTAATTGACCCAAAATTACTCAATTTTCCCCTCATTTTAAGGCTAAAAAATTACTTAAAAATTTTGAAAATTAAATTAAAAAAAAGCTTCATAGCACTGTTCAATATCACTTAAGCATCCTACAGAAAAAATTTGAGCTCTAAATTACACTTTTAAACCTATTTATTTCTAGTTCTAATCATATTTGGTTTTACTTAATTTCTTAAAAACCTTATATTTTCAGACGCGATTAAACTACAAAATCGGAGTAGATGTAAGACTCACCTGATCTGATGGTTATTAGGCTTCCAACACCGGTTCAGGTATGTCGACTGGTCCAGGCAGTGATTCTAGAGTAGGGTGGTGGTGGTGGTGTGTGGGTTCGATTTACTAACCCCTTCTGTACAGATTTGCTTAATCATTTCCTAAACCCTAATTTTCTTCTCTAAATTTCGGTACTCTCAATTTTTTCTAACTTCTAACTGTCCAAATGAGTTCTGTAATTTTTCTTGTTATTTATGGAGCTTTGTAGTAATTATTATGCATTTAATTGGACAAGAAATTGCTCAAATTTTTTAATTTTACTTTTTGTGTTGCTTGTTTTTTATTGGTTAATTTTTCTTCTTCACTTCCTGACCTACCACGATCAAATCCAAGTCATTCCCTATTCCTCTAATTTTTTTTAATTTTTTTTAATTATTTAATATTTTCTTTAATTATTTAATAAGTTTCTAGTTAATTTAAGTAATTTCACGTATTTTTATCTACACGTAAATATATGTTGGGTACATGTGAACATTCCTAATTATTATTTAGGTCATTTTATGATTTTTAGTATACATATAATCTATCTTAGTAATTTATTAGTTATTAGATTACACTTTTTATATTTTTAATAATTAACAAGTATGATACTTAAAATTCGAGAATTTTATAGTCTCTTATTTTATTAATTATTTTTTTAAATTCAAGTTTACGGAGTTATTTTTACTAATACTTCTATTTATAGTTTATAATTTAGGTTTGATTAGATCTTTTAGCCGATCATCCCAAACTTTGTGTACTAAGTTCAATTCTACGATTACTTGGCTTAACTTTGTTTTTTCTTAATTATTTAATATTTTCTTTAATTATTTAATAAGTTTCTAGTTAATTTAAGTAATTTCGCATATTTTTATCTACACGTAAATACATGTTGGGTACATGTGAACATTCCTAATTATTATTTAGGTCATTCTATGATTTTTAGTATACATATAATCTATCTTAGTAATTTATTAGTTATTAGATTACACTTTTCATATTTTTAATAATTAACAAGTATGATACTTAAAATTCGAGAATTTTATAGTCTCTTATTTTATTACTTATTTTCTTAAATTTAAGTTTACGGGGTTATTTTTACTAATATTTCTATTCATAGTTTATAATTTAGGTTTGATTAGATCTTTTAGCCAATCATCCTAAACTTTGTGTATTAAGTTTAATTCTACGATTGCTTGGCTTAATTTTAAGGTTTACATTTACTACAATGGATGGGGTTATTTGGATAGCCCAACGAGTAGAGAAGCATAGAAGAAACAAAATGCCGACCCGACCTCCAGTTAGCTGAATTGGTCATCCAAGCTGACTTGGTTAGGGAAGTTACTAAGCTTAGTCAAGTATCGAACTAACCAAGAAGGTAAATGTTCGAGCCAAATAGAAGGGCCGACCTGACAGTGACTTATCGACCCGAACATATGAGAAAGGATAGGGATCTGAAAGGAAAACCAACTAGATCAAGTACTTCAAGTGTTAAAGGTTTGGACATATGGTTGTTTAGTGTCCAAACTGAAGAACTATGATTATTAAGTGAGATGCCCTAGAGGTTAAAGATGATAGCACGGACGAAGAGCTTGAGGAGAGATAAATGAAAGATGAGGCTGGTGTAGATGCTGACTTAATCGAGGAGGATGTGTTCGCGGAGGACATAAAGAACTTAATTCTAGTTGTTCAGCGTGCCATGAGTTTGAAGCCTCAAATGAGGAGTAGAGAGAAATTTTGTTCCATTTCATGTGCAAAGTAAATGATCGGTTGTGTTCACTCACTTTAGATAGTGGTAGCTGTACTAATGTGACATCTGCCGACCTGATCAAGAAGTTGAAGTTGCTGACTATAGTACATAAAAAGCCATACAAGTTACATTAGCTAAACAAGAGAGGGGTACTACATGCTACTTAGCAAGTATTATTGCTGATTTCTATTGGGAATTATTTCGATGAGATCCTTTGTAATGTACTATCCATATGCGCTTTACACATGCTAGTTAGTTGACCTTGGCTTTATGATCAAAAAGTTATTCACGATGGATACAGGAACACATATGTGCTTGAGAAAGATGGGAGGAAGATTATATTGAATCCTATGATACCGAGTTAAGTTAGCAATTTGCAAGCAAAACTTACTTGAGGATTTAAGAAGGATTTAATATTGAGTAAAGCTGAGCTTCGAGAAGTTGTAAAGGCTGATATGCCAACTTTTATGTTGGTCAGGAGGCTACTAGAGTTAAAAGAATGGAATGAACTACCCATTGAGGTGCACTTCGATGACATCCTAGTATATAATGTCAATATGTCGAGTCACTATGAGCATCTTTGCGCCGTATTAGATGTGCTCCAAACCAAGAGATTATTCGACAACCTAAAGAAGTGTTGCTTCTACCAGGAGGAAGTGATTTTTCTAGGTTATATAGTAGAAGGAGGAGACTTGCAAGTAGATGTTAAGAAGATCCAAGCAATTGCTGAGTGGTCGACTTCGACCACCTGTGTCGAGGTAAGAAGTTTGTATGGACTGGTATCCTTTTATAGAAGGTTTATCAGGAATTTCAGTACCATAGCCATACCCTTGACCAAGCTGACAAATAAGAACATTGAATTTAAATGGGGAAAAAAAGAGGAAAGAAGTTTTGCGGAAGTAAAGGAAATATTGACTTCTGCATTAGTATTAGCTTTACTTGACTTTGAGAAGATATTTGAGTTGGAATGTGACACATCAAGCATTGGTATAAGCGCTATCTTAATATAAGAAAGATGACCAATTGCTTACCATAGTGAGAAGCTCAAAGGACCTCAGTTGAATTGCTCCATATACGACAAAGAACTCTTAGCTCTTATCTAAGCACTCTAAGTGTGGCAACATTACCTATTGTCGAGAGAGTTTGTCATCTATATAGACCATGAGTCTCTAAAGCATCTCCAAAATCAAACCAAATTGTCGAATTGGTAAGTAAGGTAGATTAAATTCTTTAAGGGATTCAATTTTACGATCAAGTATAAACAAGGGAAGAGCAATGTAGTTGCAAATGCTCTTTCAAGAATACATGTGGTCTTAGTTAAACTACAGACCAGGTTATTTGGGTATGCAAGTATCAAAGAGCAATATTCTAAGGAGCTACACTTCGGACCTATACTTGGGCATTGTACCAATAGAAGAACAATGGACGGATATCATGTGAAAGATGGATATTTATTCCAAAGTGGAAAGTTATGTATATCAACCTATTCACTAAGAGAGTTACTTATTAGAGAAGCCCATTATGGAGGGCTCTTTGGACATTTTAGCGAGATAAGAACATATGAGCTATTGAGTGAATGATTCTTTTGGTCGAGAATAAGACGAGACATGCACTGAGTTGTTGAAGGCTATGCCATGTGCAAGAGGGCCAAATGTCGAGCTGAGTAATGGAAACCAATGCCTTTGCTTGTCTCAACTAGACCTTAGATTGAGTTAAGTATGGACTTTATCCTTAAATTACCAAGAATAACTTGAGGCAAAGATTATGTAATGGTCGTTGTGAATAGATTTAGTAAAATGGCACACTTTGTGCCTTGCTCCAAGACTAACGATGCTTTGGTTATTGCTTCTCTCTTTTTGTAGGAAATTGTTTGGTTACACAACGTCCTGAAAAGCGTAGTCTTAGACAGAAATCCAAAGTTCTTGAGTCATTTCTAGAGAACTCTGTAACAACGGATGATGACTAAACTACTATACAATACTTCTTGTCACCCCCAGAATGATGGCCAAATAGAGGCTATCGATCATACTTTGGGATTATTGCTTTGAGTTGTAGTGGGTAAGAACTTGACCGATTGGGGCATTTACTTGCCGGTGGTAGAATTTACTTATAACCGTTAGTACATGATACCACCAAGCAGACTCCCTTCGAAGTTGTCTATGGCTTTAATCTCGAGTTATCCCTTGATCACACCCTTGTGGCTATATTCGAGTAAGAAGACCTTAATGCAAGAGCTCTAGGATAGTCCTTATAGTACATCTTCAATAAGGTTACTTGCAAATCAACCAAGATGCTAAGAAAATGCGAGAAAAGGCTAAGGGGAGGAAATCAACAGAGTTTCAGCTTGGAGATCTAATGTAGTTACACTTAAGCAAGGAGAAAGAACAAGTTGTTCGTCCAAGTTAAAGGCCCCTTCAAAATCCTCCAGAAAGTCTACGAATATGATTACAAATTGGAATTACCTAAAGATTATGAGGTCATTGAAACTTTCAACATTGCCCACCTCAATCCTTATCATCTTGAAGGGACCTTAAATGAGGACCAATTGTATTTGATCTTAAATCCAAATCAAGTAGAAGGGAATGATGGAAATCAAATTATTGGGCCTTTAACCGGTAGCCAAGCCCGAGGACTAGAAGGACTAATGATGCGAATCCTTTTATTCCAATCAACCCCTGTTGAGGTTAAGTTGCTCCTTACTGTCGACTAACTTCCCATGCTATGCCAAGTGACTTTACATCTTTCAGAAATTATGTGCTGACTTGTTGAATACTTTACTTACAGCCTTACCCTTCACATACCCCTGCCCAATTGTGGTTGAGTCGACCACTTGCTCAATAACATTGAAGCTGAGAGATCCTGTATGAGTCCTTAGTTACTCCTTCTCGGAAGAATCTACATCTGCCCAGCACCCCTGCTCGGCCACTCATCTTAACTGTATTGATTTGTTTGCATTTTCTAAGGGCATCGCCAATACATTGCTTCTACGTATTGAGGCCCTGTTTGGATTCCTGGAATATTCGTTTTTACCCTTTGTATTCCTTATACATTACTTCTTTAATATAATAACCTTTTTGTTTTTTGTTTTTTTTTCATTTTTAGGAAAGTTTTCCTAATTTCTTAAGTATAAATACCCATTGTACATGTAACCGCATAATTTAATCATCATTAATGCACTGAATATTTTCCTTTGTGAACATTGCTCTGGTTAGCTTGTTTGCTCTTTCTTCACCTTATCCTAACCTTTAAGAAAGGCTAGGTGGTGAGCAATCTCATCGAATCAACTCGTGCATGATATTGAGCTGTGTTATGAGTCCTTAAGAATTCTACTAGTGCGTTATATTCTTTGGAGTTGTTTGTGGGTTTGCTTATTTTCTTCCTTTTTCTGTTTTCTCATGCACTTCTCATCACTCTTTTCAAGCTTTCGACAAACTTGGACCTATCGCTATGACCAGCCTTATCTACTCTTGGCTTTGGTCTACATCAATAATTAGGTTTAACTTTCTCAAATTAGTATATCTATTGAAATGCAAAGGGAATTTTTGCAAATTTAGAAGTATCCATGAATTAGCAAGACAATCATCTAAAATTTGATTTAAGCTTAAGATTTTGTTTTGTAGATCTCAAGAAAAACAAAGCATCAATGGTGAAATTAAAGAGGAGTAAGGACAAAACTATTCCTTTCTACTTTAATTCCTTTAAAAGATCGTAAGCTTTAGCTTTTAGATCATTTTGACAAAAAATTAACTACTAAAAGAAATAGACAAGAGGAGATAGGATCTTGTTATAGCTTCACATAGGAAAGTAACATGGACTAAGTATTGTACTTAAGTCTTAGGGGTTTGCCCACCTATCAAGTTAGTCTTTTGGATTGGGCTCTCCTCTTAGGCTTAGGTTATAACATTTGGTGCTCTCGTTAAGGGGGCCAATACTATAGAAGTGACGACTTGAAAAAGAAACAACTTGAGAGAGTGCTAGTTAGAAAAGGAGTGACTTGGAAGAGGGTTACTTGATAAAGTAGAACGTAAGCCACCTAGAGTGAAATCTACCTAGAGTGGGAACTACATAGAGTGGGCAATTCAGAGTTGGCCAACATGAGGTTGGCTTTTAAAAGGAGGTGCTAATGTTACAATCCTACGTGGAAAAGTAACATAGACTAAGTGTTGTACTTAAGTCTTAGAGGTTTTCTTACCTATCCAGCTAGTTTTTTGAGTTAGGCTATCCCTTCAGGCTTGGGTCATAACGGATCTCTTCGTATAATTCCTTTAGTAAGTTGAAAATGCCCTATTCCTTTTCCATTTTGCTAATATATTATAAGAGACCAAGGTAATATAATTCATAATCTAACTAATTTAGGCCTATTTTAGTTGTACTTGCTTTGAGGAAGGACCATAACACTCCATCACATGTTGTTGTCACAACAAAGCACAAAAATCTTTTTTTTTTCTCCCTCCCCTTTTCTTTTGATTTTTAGAAGGGAAAATATCTCACATGTCATGAAGAATTACCTTAGATAAGTCAATGTGGGATAAAGGTACCTCAAAGACGAGTAACAATGGAGTCTAAAATAGGTTATAGCCTATTAGAAGGGACTTTAGAAGTAATTTATTAGCAAAATTATATAAACAAATGAGGTGGAATTGAAGTACTTTGAAAATTCCTGATTTATCATTGTGGTTTTTACTTTCCTCTTATCACTCATCTCTTCCATATAACTTATCCCATTCAAATCCAATTAACATCTAAGGATATTGCATTTCATATTTTATTTATTACTCTTTCTTTATTAGTTTTTTTTTTCTTTTCTATTATATGATCTTTCTCTATAGAATGGAAAAAAAAATTCTAGAATCCACCCTCATACTTAAGATTGCTAAAACTGTTTTAACTTAGTTGTATGAATATTGATTTTTTAATAAAATAAATCAGGTTTAAATCTTTCAATGTTGTAATATAGTGGAAAAAAAAGAGAGAGTCAAGATTAGTAAGAGCAAGAGTTTGGATTTTCCTTTGTGGAGCATGATTCTATGGGGCAACATGCAAAACAGCAATCGAACAATTGTTCATATTTATTGGAAATTCAAATTTGTCATTCTCCTGAAAATTTAATCTACAATCTATTGATCACTGGGTTCGAAATGTGAAATATGACTTCTAAGGAAATTTCTTCCAATTGTTTACATTTCTTCAACCTCAATGACGACTCTGCCAATTTTCCTACTAATATCTCTTGAATAATTTGTCGATAAGGTGTTTTTTGGCAAAATTTGAAGCTAGTAATTGGAGGATGCAAACTCCATGTCAAAATGAAAGGCAAACCCATTATTGACCGAGTCTCTTGATCCAATACTCCTTCTCAACAAGCTTTATACTTAAACATGGCCAAAATTATTGTAAAGATAAGAAATTTCCACCTTTTCGATTCTTTCCTAGATTCTGCTCATAATTGCTGATGTTGGAACAAGCTCTTCAGAAATCACTTCGCCCACCAAGTGATGCTCAAACACATAGGCTCTGGTTTCAAATCTTTGTCACATTGATGTTGAATTGGTTTCGTGATATCAAGGTTGTAAAGCGACCTACATACAAGAGATATAAGGATTTTGATAAAAGAGGAAAAATGAATGAGAAAGGACACAAGGAACCAAAGAATAGAATATCAAAGACCAGAGGACAAAAGCTACTAAGTGATGCCATGTAAATTTGAGAACTTTAATTTAAGGGCATTACCGTAATTCTATTAAGCATTATATTATCACATAAATATATATAATTATTTATAAAGAATATGCATCTTTAATTATTATCTTAAAATAAAGAGATAATCATTTAAATTGAGGAGGGGAAAGGCAGCTAATTCAAGTTCAAATGGAAAAAAAAAGGAGGTAGTGTTTGATTGTTAAAATTAAAATGAATAAACAAAATTGGACAATATAAGTATAAAAATTATATGACAGTACAATATTATTGTATATGTTTCGTTTACACTGTATTAATTATATATTTTTATGATTTTTTTATTTGGTATATACAAATACTATATTCAATATTATATTTTGATTTTATATCTTTAATATTATCTAATATTTATTTAATTAATTTTTATATTATTTAAAAAGTATAAATTTTAAGTATTGTCTAATACTTATAAATTCAATATTTTCTGATATTGATTTAATTACATTTGCATGTTTAATGCATGTATTTTTATCAAATGAACGTATTTAAGATATAACAAAATTTAAGTATTTTAATTTTTTTTTGTCAAAAATAAAAACTAAGCTTAAAGGACAAACAAAACATTACATAAAAATTTTTGACCAATCAATCCGATAAATATTACACAACCAAAAAATAGATAGCCATGTGCCTAGTTTCAACTTCTAAATCTAGTAAGCCACTTAAAAGTAGAACAAGTCACTGGTCCACGAAGGCGTGCAACTTCCCTAAGAAAGGACATTGGCGACAGCAATCAGTATCAGTCGTTTAACTCGTACCCAACTCTCGGTAGTGAATTGGAAAGGCATCCTCGGATCGGGTCTTGAAGGGTTTTAAGGTATTTGAATTGATACCATCTCTCCATTTCTCTCTCTGCTCTTTGTTACTACTTACTACTATCTTGGGTTATCATCAACTACTTGGCTACTTGAAACCAGAGACAGTATCCTCGAACTAATACTTAAAAAAAAAAAAAAATGATAAAAAGAATTTAGGGATTGGAATTACTGTTGCAGAGTCGACAAACCCAAATTCACATTTCTCCGCAGGCTTTTGAGATTGATTATCTGTCTGTCTTTCGGTTTTTGTAAGTTCACTTCATGTGTTTGTCAAAATGTCTGTGAGGAAATTTACATGGGCCTGTTTGTTACGTTTGTTTCTTGTTCGTGTCTGATCTTCGTGCTTCCATTTTATTCTTTTGATATCTTTCTTGACTAAAGAGTTTTAAACTGGTGCCGAAATGATACCAAAACACAAGCGCAACCTGCCCCCCCCTTTTTGGTTTGCAGTACAATGTTCGTTAAAAGCAATGCGTATAGTTGTCAAGTAACACATAGTAAGTTCTTTAATCTGTAGGGTATTATAAAGCATTAAAGTAATATCGTGTAGTTCTATTCCTTCTGAATTTTCCTCTCTTAGCTTTAGTGCTTAGGTTTCTTTATGTGTTGCATATTTTGAATGTTATATTCAGTATCTGCAGCCAAATGTTATATTGTATAGGTTGGCAGCGAATCCATTTGATTGTCAATATTTGATCGCACTCCATCTCAAAGTAGATTCAGCTTTTGTCATTTGCATATTGAACATGTTTGCATAAGTCCTGTGTCAAGTGATAATTGGTTCAAGCTAATAAACATTCCAGCTTATGATTTCATCATCTCTATGGAGCTTTTTGTGATGGTGTTAATAGTCTGATATTTTTCTGCTCCTTCCTGCAGCATCTCCCTTTTTGAGTGATATTACACAGATGGGAAGCTACGGTCAACTCCAACAGAAGATACAACGACTTGAGGCATTCATCGATAAGCGTCTCAAACCAGATCTTGCACATGCTGTTGCTGAAAGGTATATCTTTTTCTACAAGTGCTTTTGTCTTTCACTTAACAAATTTAAGGATTAGGATGCAATCACAATTGAGATGGCCAGAACCCACGTAAAATGATAAATGCAATCTTCAAATGGGCTTTTCATATGTCAATACTATGTGTTTCTCTATAGGCTTCTAATGTGCAATGGGATGTAAAGATTCATGGGACTTAGAGCTTAAGTTTTTTGTGAGACTTAAGGGTTGCTTGGCTTTGATATTGTGAGGATTCTCCAAGGAAATTTTTGTAGAAGTTTTTATTTTTCTCTTTTTAGGTTTTCATTTTTCAAATTGAAATTATGAAAATGTGGAAAATATGTTTGGTTCTCTTCATTAACTCCCTTCTAATGTTCTAGAGAAAAGATGGAGGGTTATGACACAGAAGAAATGGAGGAAGGAGAATAGAAGGAATAAAAGTTTTCATTTCCTCTTTTTAGTTTTTTGTTTTTCAAATTGAAATAATGAAAATGTGGAAAATACGTTTGGTTTTCTTTGTTACCTCCCTTCTAATGTTCTAGAGAAAGGATGGAGGGTTATGATGCAGAAGAAATGGAGGAAGGAGAGGAGAATAGACAGAAGTGTATTGCTTTAAATTACAAAATTGCCATTGAAAGAGTTTAACCTGTTTTAAAAAATGCCATAAAGAGCTTAATACATTAGTAAAGATGCCATTAAATGAGTTCAACTTGTTTACTAAAGTGTGATTGCCTTTTAATTTGAAGATAGAAAACAGTGTTGTTTTATCTCTGTTTAATTTTTTTACTGTCCACTAACACCTTTCCCCCCCCCCCCCCCCCCCCCCCCCCCCCTTTTCCCTTTCTTTCCTTTATTGCTTTTAACTTGGGTGAAATCTCTTGTCCTTCTTGTCTTGCTCGAGCAATTTTATGTATATGCTGATCCCCTTATTTGATGTCCAGCCGATAAAAATCTTCAAAAGCCTTAGTTTGTGCTTCACTTACTGTGTTGTTGGCTTCTTTCTTATCAAGTGATTTATCATTTTAATTCACTTGATGTCATACTTGGACAACGGATGCATTCCTTTTACCCTGTTAATAATTATGTATGTGGTTCATTCATTTGCAGGGACAAGGTTTTCGAACAGAAGAAGATTTTGTATCCTACAATGCTAGTAAAGGATTTTCAGATGTTCTTTCAAAATAATCTTAAGTACTTGATTCTTTGTATCATATATCTCTCAAATCATATGCCATGTCTTATTGACTTATACTTGTTGCTTCGAAGTTCATTAGCATCGCTATACTGCGAGGCCCTTTACTTCTCCTTCCTTTTCTCACCTCTCTCTTTAATCTCTTTGAAACCTTGATTCTTATCAACTTGTAGCTCAGATTTGAGAAGGAACATAGAAAACTTGGAGAAAAATAGTGTAACGAGTCTAAGAACAATGGTCAATATAGGGTCTGAGGTTTACATGCAAGCAGAGGTGTAAGTCTCCTTTCTCTCTCTCTCACATGTGTTTTCATCTAATTTACTGCTGAATAGATGATACCAACTTCCACATGTATTAAAGCTTAGATTGAATTTTGCATTAATTTATATGGTGTTATGTTCTTGTATACTGAGTTGTTATCCCGTAAAGGTTATAATGAGAATAATGAAAGATTACGGATGTGCTTACTTTTTGGTGTTATTTTTTATCTTTGGATGTTTTTAAGTGCAACAAAGTTCAGTCTTCATGTACAGGTCAGACACACGACGCATATTTGTCGATGTTGGACTAGGATTTCATGTGGAGTTTACATGGTCCGAAGCGCTGAGGTTCATATCTCTACGGGAGGAAAAACTTGACAGGTCATCATGTACTTTGTTTTATATGCATTAATTTGGTCATACAATCACAACAGAAAGCTTCTTACTGTTCTGGATAATGCCTTTTCTTTCATTAATCCAGCTTAATAGTTTAATTGTTTGAATAACTCATGCTTGTATGTTTTCTGATTTTGCAGGCAAATAGAAGAGTGGACTAAATTAGTTGCATCAATTAAAGCAAATATTAAACTGGTATGGTTTCTGCGGTTCTGACATCTTTATGGTTTAAATGCTGCTTCCGTTTCGTTCCAATCCAACTGTGAGTTTGGTCACACATTTGTTTGCTGAGTGAGATAGTTCACTTCATCTCCAAGATAAATTTTTCCTTAGTATCTCGATTGTAAAGCATATATGATATGTTGCATTGTACATCTATTTTATGGTGCCATATCAAGATCCTACTCTCCCTCTATTCCCTTCTTTTCAAGAAGAAAAGAAACATGCTTTTTAAAAATATTATTGACATGATGCTCATGGATTCCTTTTTCTAGGCAAAATTTAGTGCCTCCCTAATATTGGAGCGGAGTCAATTTTGAAAAACCTTAAAAAAAATACAAGTAAAATGGGATCGTTGCAATTATAAATCCCTACAGTGTCTTGTTGAAACCTGGTTTCTTATTTTCATTGTTTGATATAAAATCGAAATGTGGAGGTTGCTTACGAATAAGGCTTGGGAAAGGTCTTTGTAAGCTATCTTATAGTTTGATAACTACCGATTTAATATCTTCTTCATGCTTCATAGGAATGATGTTGTAAATCAAGTGTAAATTACAAAAATATCTTCTCAATTTAGGATATGGTATGACTAATTTCTGTATAAAGAAATTGATACTTGATAGTTCAATTTATATAATGATTCAATCATCATTTACTTTTTTATTGGATTGGGATTGAAAGTGAATTTCCCTCTTTGAATGGGTCATGGTGGACTTGTTGTCTATGTATTTAATCAATTGCAATAATCAAATATCATTTACCCTCAAATAAAGAAAAGGTTTACAGAGTATTAGTATCTTAGTAAACATTTTTAGAGATGATAGTTCTGAAGATATGATTGTTGCCTTAAAATCCAACACAACAGTTTAGAGATTGTTTTTGTGCCCATGTTTAACTAGCACCTTATTATAAGAATAATGCCCCTTTGCCCCTTATAAAGTTCTGTGAGATTGCCTGCATGCATGATCAGGGCATGTCTGTATTCATCAAGTGCACACTTTATTGTGGGTATGTAGGGAGACTGTTCACCCTATATTTCAGGATCCATTTTGAGGAAACAAGTTCTCTGGACAATTTGGATAAAACCTCAAACATACCTAGGAGGGCTGAGTGAATAACCTTTTGTAAATGTACTGTGTGGGTTCACTAACTTAAGAAATAGCTAGCTAATTCCCGTGTCAAAAAATTGTTGGTTTCTTTGCAAAGGGTCAATTTAATTGAAGGATACAGTGCAAAAGGGATCATATAGCAGGCAACTTATAGCGAGCTTCATGGAAATGGATCCTCTCTATTTCCTTTCTTCAATTTCCGTAAATTTACCTTTTGACTGCCATGTGTGTATCAATGATTGAGATGATAAGAAAAAATATAATCTCGCAATAATTTTATGAGGTAATTCAAGAATTTAGGTAATTTCAACTATTGATTTGGAAATTGAGAAGACAATGAAGAGGATGCAAATCCGAGTTAAATGCTTTGTTGTCATTATCCTTCTGGCCCATGGATGAAGGACTTGATGGATGGGACTATATGCAGGTATGTGAAGGACTTGGGGAGTTGCAAAAGCTTCCTGCAGAGCGGACAAAACCAGAGCGCATTTTCTAGTGCAATAGAGGAAAATGGGTCTTGTGATCGTGTCCTGTGTGAATAACCTGAATGAGAGATAAGAAGAAAGGTGAAAGCAGAGACGGTGCAGAGAGCAATTTTAAATGAACAAGCAGATGAATCGTTCTGCTTCAAAATTCTTGATAGTTCTTTGAAACTTCGTTCCTTTACTGTGTACATTCCTTCTAGGTTAGAGCTATATAGTCTAATGTAAGAGTTCTTCATGTGGGTATGCGGGTGGAGTACATATAACATTTGCAAGACTTATTTTAATGGATCTCAATTCGAATCCGGGTTCCTATATCAATTCTCATCCTGCAGTTTTTTAACTACTCAGCATCTTACCCTTGGTCGGACTAGATAATTGTGTTGTTTATATTACTTAATGTCCGTTGCATTGATAATTACAGCGTCGTCGGTAATCTGTAGTTCTCATGGATCTGTGAGTTAATGCTCAGTGGAAAGCTATAAATTCATAGGGCATTTCATCAAGTTTTGATGGCTTATCTAAGCACTTACAAACATTTATGCATACATTTTATTACAAAGCACGAGAATTGTCTGATCCTTATGTACTTTTAAATCTAATTCCAAAATCCAGTGTAGTTAGTATTGGAAAATGTCCATCATAAATATCCACGAAGATGTGCCTTAATTGCTTGGCTTGAGAGTTAAGAATATTCAGGCTCAAATCCCACCAAAAGCAAGATAAGTAGAGATTGATCTTTTAACTAGTCATGGGCAGTTTATTTATACTCTCCTCTGTCGGTAATTGAAATGGGGGTAAAATGGAAAAAAAAAAAAAGAAAAAAAGGAAAATTACAAAAATAGATTTGGTAACATGGGATACCCGAAAGGGCCGATCCCACTGAGGTTGATGGTTGTTAGAAGTCTCTAATCTTGGTTGATTTTATTGTTTTCCGAGAATGATTGCAAAGGTTTCAAGCAAGTATACTAATTTCAAGCAAGGAGACTAACAAAGCATATCTAAGAAAAGTTATTTGTTTATCGAAAGCTTAAAGCAGAAAAGAAAATTTATGACATTTCTTAGGAAGGGTTCATGTCTTGACGCCTAAACTCGGGTCATCTGCGTTAAGGTAAGGTAAGTGGATTTTAAAGGGAGCTAAACTCAAGCTTTATTACTTTGAGTGGGTTCCATTCTCTAAAAGGTAATTTGACGCAAATTAAAATGGTAATTATATCAAGGCTCTATTTAAGCTTGACTAATATTTAAGTTTAGTTTGAACATGATTAAGCTCACAAATTAGTTAGTCTATACATTATGAAGCTTGCTTAAACTTGAGTTTATGAACTACTTTGAATATCTCAAGCTTAATTTGGTAAATTAGTTGAGTAGTTCAAGTTAGTATAAATAAATTTTTTTGAGTATTTATTAACATCTTCCTTTATTGCTACGTACTATCATTTGATGGTAGGCTATTACCATCTCCTACAAAATACCGTTTACCGCTATAAGCTACTAATATCTATAACCCTTGAGACTATGTCTTTAATATTTGATTATTCACAAAGTTTTTTGCAAAATGTACACAACATTAGGTCGTATATAGACACTTCATGTTGTGTTATGCTGCTCGAGTATTGTCTCAGTAAATTGATCTTTAGTTCGAAATTTGTTGCTTAATTAGATTTATTTAATTGCAGGATCCTAAACTTTAGAATTGATTGCTTTCCGATTATTAAATCTGTGTGGCGATTCTGTAATGTACCTATAATGTATATACCTTAAAAAATAACCGATTAAAAAAGTACTACTAATTATCCTATGTGCGTGTATATGTATATATATATATATGTATATGTATGTGTGTGTCTATATATGTGTGTATATATATAATAGTTAACTTCCTCTCTTGATACATTGAGTTAAAATTAAATTGGAAGTGAGCGGATGATATTTAGGAAGTTGATGGGTTTATTTTAAAAGGTACTTTGCCAAAGTATTCTCTTTCAAATATCACATGTTTATATTATAATTATGGCTTTTCGATGAAATGAACAACCAAATCAAAACAAAAGGATTAAAAAAAAATTAAAAAAAGGAGACTTTCAACATTAACATTATAGACAAACACGCCAATTATTCATATATAATAATTGTTAGTAAAGAGAGATTGGCTTTCTCTTTTTTCTTTTCTTTTTTTTTTTTTTTAAATTCAAGATAGATCAATGCTTTTGTTTATTTGCTGAATTTTATGATAAAAAGTAAAGATCTTAGTTTGGAATTGTATGAGATGGATTGAAAGAAATTTCTGGTGCTTTAATAATTGTCTTGTTTACATGAGATTAGACCTGAGTAAGAACCGGTTCCGAATTATGAATTAGCCCGAAACTAATCAAAGTGAGTCTTAAACCGGCTCGGCTTGAAAGTGGGTGGGTCGAATCGCTTTGACAAACCGCCAAGTTTTAAGAGCTCAGGTGGTTCAAGAGAGTAGAATCATTTCGATAGGTTAGTTTAATTAGTTCACCTCCTTAAAATAAAAAAAGAGAAAGAGAGAGAGAGAAAAAAAAGAGAGACCACTAAGTCGGGAAAAAATAATTTGATAAATTTAATTGTATCTTAAAGTTATTTTATTCATAGTGGTGAAGAACAATTTTTTTTTTGAATAATGTCATTAAAATAATAATGGATGACTAATCATAAGTAAATTATATGTTAAAAATAGATAGAAAATTCAATTTTTGTTAATATAAGTTTTTTTTATAAAACTTATCAAATATTAAGGATTTGAATATGAGAAAGAAATAAAATTTGAGGAAAAAAATAAAAAGTTGGAATCACATTAAATCGAAAATTAATAAAAAAGTAGAAGTTATTAATGGATTAGTATATTTAAAAAAAAATAATATTATTAGAAATTATTAATATATTAAAAAATTAAATATTAAAAAAAAATTCAAGAGTTTCGAACTAATTCTTGAATCGCCAGATTTAATAAACTAGCTCATAGACCGATTACGATACACTATATCATCGATTTTTAAATCTGACGGTTCAGAATGGGTTCAGCCAGTGCACAGGACCACAAGATGCAACCTCGCTTGTTGTAATACAAGGGAATAGGGACCAGTGAATAATTCGTGAGTATTAGCTTCATCGGCCGACAAGAGGAATCTTACTGCCTCTTTCTGAAAATTGGAGCCTTTTATTCTCTCATCAGTCATCTTCCAAGTCTATGTTCCTCTCCAGCTTAATTAAAATTTCGGTATTCACCGGAAACTTCTAAATTTCTAAAAATATGATCTTACCATTTCGTAATTTTTAAATATACACCCATATATATGTCTCATACACCACTTGAAGTCTTAAAATCGTTGACATTTATGATCATTTTAGTAATGCTTTTGGAGTTTAGTAAAACTTTGATCCTATTTTTACTTCTTTTAAAAGTTATCACCCTTCAACTGAGATGGGTTTTCATGGATGAATTTATAATTATTTTTCTCATTGGGTGATAGAAGTTTTGCATGTAACTATCTATCTAATAATTGCTATCTCCTAAAAATAGAAAAATTGTATGATATTGTAGTAAGCTATGAAATCCTTTTGAGAATACCTATATTATTGATCACTTGGGAATATTTATTATCAAGGAATAGGTATTACGTGAAATGATTATTATCGATAATATGGATTTTAGCATTTACGTCATATGAAATATAATTATTACGGAGGAAAATAGCTTTTTCAATGTTTGGTTCATAGAAATGCTACAGTTTATAGGAGTAGAAGTACTAAAATGCCCTTGTTTCACTTAATAGGCTTATTTATTCTACTAATTATATTTAAACAATATGGTTTTTAATATAATCATTAATTAAATAGATAATTAGTATAAATAATCAACAATATGATTGATTAGTTATTATTATATTGATAACATATATTATTATTAGTGATTAATTAACCGATAAAAAAAATGTAAAAACCTTAACTCCCTCTCAGCATGCAATTGCCTCATGGATTCCATCGAAAGCTAGCATGATCAACACTCTGTTTTGATTGAGTAATTAATAGGTAGATAAGGTCTGTGGTCTAGCTATGGCTAAAATATGTAGAAATGAAGAGAAAGGTATAGAAATTTGTGAAAATTGAAGGAAATGGGTGGAAGTTTTATCTAGAGGCGTTTTCCTTTCTTTTCAAATTTTGAGGAAAATCAAAGAAAATAGGCAGAAAGTTCAGGAAATCGTTATAATAACATTGTAGTGAGAGAAAAATAAAAGAATGAAATCTGTAGAAGGTAATTTAGTTGAGTTAATTTTGTTTTCTTTTTTCTTCATTTACTCATATTATCTGATAGGTGAAAAGAAAATATTTGCATGAATTTCCCTTCATTTTCACTCGATATCCAAATAAGTATAAAAATTACGTTTTCTTTCTTTTTCTTTCCTTCTTTCTTTTTTTTTTTTTTCACTCTTCCCTAGATTTCCTTCATTCCCCCCTGTTATAGGAGTTCCAAATATAGTGTAAATGTCGCCATGTCAATAGAAGTATGCTATTGTGGTAACTGGTATTGCCTTGTTGATTCTGCCGGAAATAGTGAAAGTTATATTTAGGGAATAAAGTAAAGGCGAAGGAAATGTCTGAAAATTTTTTCCCCTTCGTCACGGTCGGCAAATTTTAGATATTTTTAGTTTCGATGTCCCAATTTTTCGAAAAGATATAATTCAGTGACTCTGTCGCCAGTCATTACAAATAATGACAATAAATTACTCACATTTTTTTTTCCTTTTTATTTTGGTACACAATTTTTGGCATTGATACTTAACTTTTTAGAGTGAAAAAGTTTTAAAATGAGGAAAAAATAGTATTGTAGTAAGAAAGAAATAAAGAAAAATGAATACAAAAAGCAATAGAATGTAAGAAATAATAAGTAGGCTAGTAAAAATTTTTAGCAACCTTAGAACATTGTAGAGGCTTGAACCTGATGGTTTTAGGTCTATTATATTCACCATAAAGTCTTTCAACCCTTGGTTTAATGGTAGATCTACCAATTTATGGTTGATCACAACCACAGGCTTGTACCAAAAATTTCTATACCAGAGACCCCACCAAGAAGGTGGTGAAATCACTTGCAAGATGGAAAATTGGGTTATACAGTACCAAAGGGTATATTGGTATGACTATTTCAATACTTAAGTTAAGAAGGGTGATGTAGAAGAGTAAATACGTGAAAAGTATACTAGTAAGTAAAGAGTGTTGAAGGTCCTTTATTAGGAGGCCTCTCCTCCTATTTATAAGGGATGAGGCCATGTTATTTTCGACATGTAGATCATGATCTCGAGCATCTCTTGATTTTGTGGTTATGGTTAACGATGGTTGTTGACTTACCTAATTTGTCAAGCTGTTTACATGAAACTTAAGTTGGAACTCTTGGATTGGACTTAGTTATCTTGGGCTTAAAGGCTTGGGAACTGAGAGCTTAGTGGCCCTTCATTTTTGCTAGGTCAATCTTTGGGTTAATGATTTAAGCCATGTTGACAGGGCTCTTTCTTGGCCTTAGTTCCATTAAGGACATCCAAACGATGGGGAGCTTAGCTCAAGACAAGAGATCAAATTGGACCTTGAGAACTTGATCTAAGCTCTAAGGAGGTCGATTTGGGCTTGGAGGCTTGCGTTCAAAATAGCCTATCAATATTTGCTTCCTACTCTCATTGCTAATGCGTTGACAAGAAGAATAGATACATAAATTGTTTCCAAGGCTCAAAGCTAAGTTGTTGTACGCTTGAGACAAGTTAGGGCTTTAAAGGTGAGCTTTTTGTTGGTGCTTCAACCTTGTTCGTAACTTAGCGAATTAGACCTATGAGTTAGGTGGAGTGATGGGGTAAGTGGGATGTTTGAGTTGGACTCTGGTACTTAAAAGATGATGGGTTGTAAGAGATGTTAAGGAGTTATATTGAGCTGGCAGACTAGGGATGAAGACAAGTAAGTGATTTACCAGCTACATTAGGTCTTGGTTGAGTTGCAAGAAGGTGAATTCTTGGAGTTGATAAGATAGAGCACTTTGATCTTATTGGGTGGCACTTAGTTTAATATGATAATGGCTTCACAAGGAAGCTTTGATTTGATTTCTTTCTGGTGCATAAATCTTAGCTCATTTATTATCGAAGACAATTGTTAGCTTATTATTGAACGTATCTACGTATAATAGTTATGTAAGGTGATTTGAGCTATTAAATCCTCATACAAGGCACATGGTAACATTGGAAGGAGAGAAAGTTGTGACTTTGCCTTTCCCATAAGCGCCTTTTCATTTTTCAATGACACCTCTTATAAATAGTTGAAATCCTAGTTTATTCTCTCTTCTTTTCCTTTCACATTCTTGATTTCTTGCTTCTTCAAGCTCAAGCTCTTAAACTTCCCTTTTAAAACTCATTCAAAACTCCAATAAGTTTCTTTTTTGACTTCGCAAGTTATTGACAAGTATAGAGACTTTCTCTTCAACTTCTTTAAGGATGGTGAGCAACGATTATACTAAGCACATAGAGAGGGTTGCTTCCCCTAGCAACAACGACAGTTGTATCTTTTGGCGTAATGGCATCAATAAATAGAAGTTTAGCAACTTAATTAAGATGATTGATAGACTAGCCAACTTCCATAGGATGTTTATCTTGACAATAGCAAAGACGACTAATCGGTATAGCTATTGTACAATTAAGTTGTTAATTGTAATATACTAAATAGAGTATACAACACCATTATCCATGAGGAGATTGGGAATGTGTTGACATTGTATTCTACCCCCCTTCCTTAGGTTTGGTCATTGATGGAACCTTAGAAAGATGATTGAGTAGCTTTAATCCATAGATGGAACTTTTATTTGTATTACAAACACTTCGAATTTAGGCTTTGGGTTCCATTCCCTAACTTTAAAAATCGTTCTTCAACTATCACCAATTAATCTTGAGTCAACTTGTACCCCATGCATGTTGCTTCTTGGTAGCATTCAAGGTCTAAAGCGAGTGGTTTATCCTAAGAGCAACACCTCAGCTTGTTATGTAATTCTATGAGGTGAAAAATCTCTTAAGATGGCTAATATTACTTAATGAGTAGACCAAAGAGGAAGCTGATGGAGGGGTTGGAGTCCTTCGAATACGATTGGGAGAATAAGTTCCTGATGGTTAGGTCGAATAGTAACCTTGATTTTTAGACCAGCTGGGTTGAGTTGGTAAGGACCTCGGTCATTAAAAGACTACAACATGATGATCATAAAGTAACTCAACATCTGTTCTCTCAGTGCAAGAATAGGTCAAGTCGGCCTTAAGACGTTGAGACAGTAGTCTAATGGTACCTAAAAGGGAACTTAATAACTTTGGATAACTTGAGTAGTAAGGATGAAGGAGGTAATGATTGCCACCTTCACTATGTTGAGGCAAGCTTACTACAGAACTGATATTCAATTAGTCTAGCTAGGGGGATGTAATTGATAGGAACCAAGTTATAAGACCCTTGACTCGAGCCTGAGGACTCAAGAGCTTAGTGAGGTACATTGTTCTTTCCTAACCCACACTTGAAGAATTCGAGTTACTTTTATTTGTCAATCTATTGCCACTTTCAAGCTGAGCTCTCCTATGCTTGTTAATTGACTCTAAATGCCAACATAAGGAGCGCTCAATTGATAACTCGGCTTACTCATCCACCAGCTCGTTCGAATTTGTTTCAAGCTGCCTAAAACATGTTCGAGCTGAATTCACCTTCAAAGAATCTAGAGCTCAACTCAACTCAGCATCAACTAACTTCACCATACTATATTGTTTGTTTTTGCCCAAAGCTTGCCAATATATGCTAGCCACATGTCTGGACTTATCATGTGATGGAATCTGTTGCACAAGTCACTTATTTTTCCAATTTCCCTTTTGTATCCTTTTACGTTTCTTGTACTTTACCGTTTTTGGATAGTACCCTTTTTATCTTTTCCACTTTTAGCAAGAATGACCTAGATTTTTTAGTATAAATATCCTTGTAATATGTAGTCACATCATCATCATCTCGACGATATCAAATATACTAAGTTTTCTTCTCGTGAGCATTTCTTTCTTTCTTGCTTGCTTACTTTTATCCTAACTTTTAAGTAAGGCTAAGTGGTGAGTGATCTCATTGAGCTAACTCGTATGTCATATTGTGCTTGGGTTGTGAGTTAATGGAGTTCCTTGGTGTGTCATATCTTTGGATTCGTTTGTGTTTTTTGCTTGTTTTCATGCATTCCATCTTGATTTCGAGTTTTCTACAAACTTGAACCCATCCCCTAGATAAGATTGACCTTGTTTATCCTTACCATAGCGTATTAGAATTCCCTTAGAAGTCGTGCTTGCCATAGTCTCTTGTAAGTATATTTGTCTTTAATATGTTGTTAACTTGTGTCTTCTACTTTGCATAAATGGAGCTCAAGAAAGCTAACACATCTACCCACCTCACTGACTAAAAGGAAAGGAAGGCCAAGAAGGTGATCGTAGGGGAAAAAGAAGGCTCCATCTTAGAAGCTTATAGAGAAGTTCTTCATCATCAAGGATGATAAGGAGGAGCGGTCGATAAAAAATCTTAACTTTAGAACCAAATTGAATTATAGAAATACGAAATAATAAAGAAAAACATATTTCAACTTTCTAGTTATTTCACTTTGTTTGTATACACACATACACATACATACATACATATTCACTTTGCTTACCAAAATTTGGCTTTATCATAAAATTATCATACTTGTTAAACCCACTTGTGGCTTTTGCAATTGCAATGAAAAAAATAGCCAATTATCATCCTTTCAAAATCTAATTATAGCTAGTCTCGATTAAAATCAAAAACTAAATCGAGCATAAATGGTACCCAAACTAGGGCTGGTAATTTGAGAACCAACTCGTGAACTCAAACGTGACATGACATGATTATGAAAGGGTTTGGGTCAATAAAAAACAACACAAATAACAAACGGGTTAAACTTGAGCACGACACATTTTAATTTGTCTTTGTGTTCGGGTTTGGATCCTAAATTCTTTTTTAAACCCGTTTATTAAATAGGTCTCTTAAACTACTCATAGGTCTAGCCCACGAACCCGTTTATTATTAATAATTATACAATATTTACATTTTATTTTATTTTATTCTTATTTTGCTTCACTAACCACCTACAATAATTTTAAATTTTTATGTTGGAGGGCCTCTACTACTCTCTTTGGTTTTTATTCTTCCACTTCCCATTGGCAAATCTCACAAAACTTATTCTTTCATCTTATTCTAGGTCAATTTCTAAGTACTTTCTTTACTAACGTCGGCCTTCACGAGTTGCATTGCCTTCTTTGTCCATCTTGGTAAGTTACAATATATAGCTAAGTAAATGATTAGAAATTATATTGTTTGAGCATGTTATCTACAAAAACTTTTGGTAAGTTATAAACATAGCTCAATAAATATTTATGGGACATATATATATATATATAATGAAATTATATAGAGCAAATTTAGGAGGGTTTAAATTAATTATAGTGACCGGGTGTTCATTTATCCCAAAAAGAGAAAAAGAAGAAAAAAGGATAAAAAAAAAGAAAAGAAAATAAAAAATACTAGAATGGTTTCACAATGTTTCCACAAAACACTCTTATTAAATCTATAAGTATTTCATAAATTTATTTTTAAGTTTTGAATCAATAACACGAAATACAATAATTAAATGAATCAGATTACAGATTTAAATTTTTAAATATAATTAATAAATAAATTATATCACATATTGAGGTTTTTTAGATAAAAGCTCATTTAAATATAAATACGAAATATAACATGATAATATGAATTATTAATTTTATCCAATGCTGTGCGCTAAACAGCAAGGTGACTTCGGATACTTTCTTGAAAAAGATTGATTTTGAAAGTCTTTTTTTCCCTCCATCATGTGTCACTTCGTGTATTTTTTATATTGGGTTTTATAGATTGAGTATAAAAGGTGGGAAAGCTTTTTCTTCTAGTTAATCCTTATAAAATTATACATAGACATTGGTCGTGCCCGTGCATGCGGTGGATTCTGTACGAAGGTTGGTGATCTACATGGGTGAAGAAGGGTAAAGAGACAAAAGGAGAAATGGAACATCAGACTTGAGTAGTCTTTACTTCAAATCCCGTCTTGTCTTGGCTTTTGCATTGTCCTTTCAACGTCTCACTGTCTCGACACATACTATCTCAGCAGTACTAGCATTAGCATTTGGATCTGGCTGTCTGTGCCAGTGCTTTCGTTACGTATATGAGCTGGTATGGACCCTTTCTCAGTTCTCGAACTTATCTACACGGATGAAGTATAAAAAAATATGTGAATAGCACTCATCATTGGGTTGATCATATTCTTTCAAACTCAGATTTAATTTAACTCGATTAAGAGACAAGTCGGCAACACCCAGTTCATCTACATCAATGGTGACCATTGAAATGTGACTAACTTTGCCGCTCCAACAATTAGTTTTCTAAGTCAATATACGTAATCTTCTATATATTTTTTTGGAGCATGTACTAATTTATTAAAAAAATTAATCTAAATCCAAGAAAAAATAAAAAAATAAATTATAAAAGACTTCTAACTTTTACATTTTAAGAAAATGGATAATTTTATTAATTTATAAATAAATATAAATTATATTTTAATATTTTTATTAACCTCAAGTCCACCTTCTTGGTAGGACCAATGACTCCTCCTCGTTTGCAGGCCAATATTCTTGTCTGGGTATAAGAACATTGGTGAATAGTATTTAAGGGTTAAAAAAAACAAAAGAAAAAAAGAAAAAGGGAAAAAGTGCATGCAATATCATTCAAAGCTTTATGGAATTCAAATATCATTGCAACAATTTCATTAGGTTACGTTACAACAAGGAATGCTTCTTAATTGGATCGGTAATTTGACACAAAGCTATTCACTGGACATAATTCAGTATGATTATAATTGGATTTGTGTTGGAAAAATCAGTATGATAAACGGTCGGATTTATTTATAAACGTTTAATATCTAGACTTGTTTAGAAATCTACCAACTGATTTAACGTTAGGAATGTCAAATATTTTTGTAAGTCTTAAGCCTAAGTTAAAACTTAATTCCAGTAGAGATCCAGCGTAATTAATGATTGTGTGTCGTCTTTTATTTTTTTCTTGATTTATACTTTTAGAAAAGTTATTTCATAGAGGAAATTTAGAAGCTTTGATGGTTTCCTTATAATAGGATGTTACTTCTACTTATAGAATTTCATGATCTTATTTGACATGATAACCGATTTTCTTGTCTTCTGAGTTTCATTTATAATCTCTTATCCGTGCATTCCATTTTTAAATATCTTATATCTTCAATATTCGTTCCAGAAGGTACATCTTCCCATCGTAAGCTTACACCGCAAGGTCTGTCTCTCTCTTTGCTTCTTCTTCTTTTTTTTTTTTAATTTTATTTTGTTTTCCTTCTCTAAACTTTAGTGCTTGGGTCAAGTGGGCATTTGGTACAACTGTTATCCTTTAATGATATGGAAACACTCGTAAGAACGTGAATAGAAAATAAACTATCCCCGCTAATCCTGTCAGCATCGTTTCTTTGATATCTACATTAACACTGTTTTTCAATATAGGTTGTTTTAGAGTCTCTCTTAAAAAGCTAATAGAGGATTTGGTGAATTAGGATATTGATGCTAATATCCAATTAGGCAATTCATTGCAATAATGTGATGTTGCAAGTGGATGTATTATTTTATTATGTTTCATTAGACTTTACTGGGTTATGACAATTGTGTAATTTTAATTTGTTATAATTACAAATTTAAGTAATTTGTTTGTAGAAACTTTAATTTTATGAAGAGATTCCTTTCTTTGTAATTATTGGAATAGAGACTTGATAATTATGTTACCATTTTTACACATCTTTTAATCAATAAAAAGGTTCAACATCAAATTATCGATGTTGATCAAGAAAAAGCATATATAGGATAATCATTTTTTTAAAATAGATTTTATTTCATTTTATTTTAGTTGGCTAGATATGATCTTATAATTATCTTCTATTTGATTAGACTTAGTTTTTCTTTTTTAGGATTTAGTTAATTGATATCTTAATTCTAGGATAGCAAAATCTTTTAGTTTACTTTTTTGTTATTGGCTTTATTTTGTTGAATATGGAGTCTTATTTTAGTCTATAAATAGGTAATAGGATATTTAAAGCTTGAAAATTATTTTTTATGAGACATTAGTCTGATACTTTTTCTTTATGATAATGGTATGATTCCATTAAATACTTCTTGTAAGTGTGATTCTTTCAACAACTTGTTGGTGCAAGGCCTTTAAGAAATGAATTATGGTGTGATGCCATAACCACAAATTCAGTTTGGTAACATGAGACTAATAGATATATCATATTTTTAGGTTTATCATTCATTATAATAAAAAATGTATTTATTTTATTTTTATATCATACTTGGCATGTGGGAATAGTGTAAAATGGAATTGACTAGAATGAAAGACTAGATTGATTAATTATTTCTTTTGTATAGAAATGTTTATAGAATAGAATGTAATAGTATGCACATATAGTAATATTTGTCTAAAATGTATTTTGTTATTAGATATTATAATTAAATTAAAAGCTAAATAATTAATTTTCAATTAATAATAATTTGGATGAAATTGAATTGTTATCCTACATTTAAACGTAAGATGAAAGAAAAGTGTTTGAAAGGCTGAATTTTTAGCAAGAATTTTTAACAAGTCATCTAGAATGATGTGGACATGTTTTGTTTCTTATCTGGTGTCGTATAAATGACAATACAATTGAATTCATGCCATTTTTAATCCAAATTGTTGGCACGATGATAACCTCTTGAGATTAAATACCCTTTTAAAATCAGAATTTGGAATCCAGAGTCGCAATCTTGTTCATTCTCACACGTACTAAACATGAGATTGGTGATTTCTTAACATTCTTAGCATATTTATTGTTTAGATTTTTTATTTTTAGTTAATTCTTGTGTAATTTTTATATCTTTATAATTTTAGTACTTCCGCTATCATTATACGAATTGTTTGAACATAAACCCATTTAATCTACATATAACATTATACATTTACACAAATTGTCATTTTTAACATTAACAATAGTTGGGCATAATAGAGATCGCCAACCAAATGTGGTGGTCAGAACATTATAGAAAATGTTAGTAGCATGTGGAAAACTTGACGTGTTTTTAAGTTTTCATTTGATGAAGTTGACCTAAATCACGGTTCCTCTTCCTCTACCCAGTCCCAACCACAAAATCAAAACTTTGACATGTTTTCAAGCATGATAAAGGCACTTTAATTCTAAGACCAAAATCAATTCGAGATGTTGTATTTTTTTTTTTTCTTTTTCAAGAATGATTGGATTCCTTTTTTTTATAAAAAAAAAAGGAAGGCTATTTTCCTTTTTTATTATTATTTTTAGAATAAAGTACACTTTTAGTACTCAATGTTTTATCACTTTTCTATTTGAATTCTTAAATATAAATAAATAATATAATTAAACATAACTAAATCAATAAAAATACTTGAAAAGGTTCAGATAAAAAATTAAAAATTCACCCGAATGGATTTGTTATAAATATGAACTTTTGGGTTGGCCATTTTGTTCATTTTCTCATATAAAATTTTACGTTTTGATCTATTCATCTCTCTCTATCTTTTCTCTCTTTCCCCCACCCACCACCCAGATTCTTGAGTCTACATTTATTTTTATTTTGATACGAAAATTTCATATTCAAATATTTAATTCCTTTAAATCAAGCCTTTATCGGTGTTATTCTTAGCCAAGTTGTCTTTTCTTGGTTTAATTTCCTTTGTTCTTAATCTTTTATTATCTGTATATTGTTTTTTCTTTGCAATGGAGTGTATGAAGCTTCATATCCTTCACCTTTGTTTTTTTGTCTGGGATACTAGCAAGAATTTATAAGTTACGTGTTCTTAAATTTTGAAATAACAACTTACCCCATAACATTTTGAAATCACCCTAAAACTTATATCTTTTAGAACCTACAAGGTATATAATACCTTGTGGAACATGTAAATCTTGTATTTCTTTTTATAAAATTTAAGTTTATGTTATGTTAGGAAAAAAAGTTTATATATGATATTATAAGTTTTTTATATGAAAAACCTATAATATTTATAGCAAAATTTGTGAAGTTAAAAAAAGAAGAAGAAGCAATTTTTCCTACATTTATTATTCTGTGTATGATCTTACCATTTAATAAATGAGAAACAATAAGAGAAAAAAAAAGGAAAACCTAAAGTTTGAAGAAGAAAATGGGGAAAAACAAGAGAAAGGATGGAAAATAAGAAGTAAAAAGGTAACATAGGTTTAACTGTTTAGGGTTATTAACTTATGATTTTGTGCTCTTTTTCTTTCTTTCTAACAAAACTTTTATTAGCTGAAAAATATACTATTATCATTTATAATTAATACTATTTAATAATTATCTTACAGGGTTGATATAAGATACCATGAAACTTGTACAATTTATACATTAAAGTACAAGTTTTAGGATGGATACAAGATATGAAGACATAATACATGTATCTCATCCTGTAGGAGTAGATTCCATAAAATCAGTGCTCAATACCTATACTATGATCCTTAATACCACTACAAACCTATTTAATTGAACAGGATACAAGTAAATACTCTATATAATAGGGTTATGATTACCTACTTGCCCCCTAGATATAAGGGTGTTTATCTTAATAAGGTTATTAAAAACGCGATTCACCTAGATTTGAAACATGTAAAATATGTGAAATCATATGTAATTGTATTCAAATGGTATTACAATTTCATAGAATCGTAAGTAAACTCTCTTAGTTCACAATTTAGGTTTGTCATTTCTTATCATAGTGAGGCTTGTGATTCTCTTCTTCCTATAGTATGATCTTAATTTCTCTTCTCTATATTTCTTCCTTTCTATATTCATTTGAGTTTTTTCTATTATGAAGGTAATTTCTTGACTTTTTGGGTTTATTTTTATAGAATTGTAAGTTTACATTATATAGATGAGATATGATTACAAATCACTGACCACTCGAATAGTCAAAAGCAAGGAAAGAAGAAATAAGAAGCTAGTTAGTTTCATGTAGAAGCTAGCCCTAGAACGATTAAAAGAATCCATGGTTAGAATCGAAAGAAGACAAAAGGTCTAGCTTCTAATTCTCAATTCTGATTTTTAGGTTGAATATTGATTAACTTTGGTAGGCCATAACTTTTTGCATATGAAGAGTTACGGAGCTTATAATATGTTCAAAAAAACATATTTGAGTTTACTTTGGCTATAGGCAAACTGGTTTGGTATTTGGTGATATTCCAAAAGTTGAATTCACTTATTTTGGCAAGATATGGGGACTTAGAAGTTTTAATGTTATCTTAGGAAATTATATCTTCATTTATTTTCATTCTTGATTTATTAGGATTCATATTTTATTCAATTTCCTTGTTCATTCTAGATTGTTAGATACTAAATACCCTATAAACTAGTTGTATTCATCATCTTTTACTTTAATACAAAGTTTATTTTCCATGTATTGTATGTTTATCATGCCTTATGTTGCATCAATTGGTATTAGAGAAACTATGGCCACTAATGACAATGACAATGGTTCTAATGATAGTGTTCCAGAGGTTTGGGTCCCAATTTAAGGTATGAAACCAAACTTGCATTGCAATGCTTGGAGCAATGTTTAGAGTAGTAGATAGATTGCAAATTCTAGCATTTTGAGAAACGACTTAAGAAGATGTAGATCGTCTTGATGGTTTAGAAATTGATAAGCATGACAATAAAAGGCCAGGGGTAGACATGACTTTTAGTAACCTTATCAACTAGTTTACTCTTATGTTTGAACATTGTGACAATTATAATGGTGATGATTTAGAAGATACAGATGATTGTGAATTGCCCAGATATGGTCATTGACAACCTTATCAAGGTAATAGAAGGAGAGATGTTTATGTGGTGAGAATAGAGATTTAAGGGGAATAAAAATGTTTTTAGATTAGATTGTAGAGATTAATATGGTCTTTGATTATTTAGAGATTCCACCAAATAAGATAGTTTGATTGGTGGCATATAGATTGAGAGATGTAAACCCTGTAAAGTTATGGTTTGAACTCTAAATTAGACCAGAGTGCTCTAAATAACTTCATAGATCGATGAGGCTGAGTAAGTTAAAATTTAATTAAATAAAAAACTAGAATATAATACAATTGAGAAAAAGCCTAAAATTTTTTTATCGAAACTTTAATAATGTAAAAAAACCTTAAACCTTATGTACGTATAAATACAAGAGATTGAACTCGAACTTGACAAAAATCTTAAAACCATAAATCTAGATTTATAAAATGTATAAATTTACTTTAAAAGTAATAAAACCCTAATTGAATATGATTATCAATGAATACGTATAATTGCGTAAAATCGTTAATGAATGAATAGAGATAACTCTAACAAATTTATAAACGTAAAGAGTAACAAGTTAATTAACAAAATTTATAAAATTATGAATATTATTTTGTAATTATTGATAATTCTATAATTATACATTTAGAAAAGTCAACTTGATAATTTTTAAAATTTTCCTTTTTTCCTTCTTATTTTTTTTTCTTTTTCCTTTTTCTTCCTTGTCTTTTTCTTTCTTCTACGTTTTCTTTTCCTGGATTTAGTTTCGGTTGCCGCTTGTTGTTTCTTTCTTCCATAGATGCTCATAAATGAGATAAAACAAAAGCAATAGATAAGATAATAGTCAAAGCAGTTAATTATACACCTTATCTTCTTTTTCTTTCTCTTTTACTTATTTTTTCTTTTTGGCTGGCTGCATCATCCTTATTGACTTCACTTGCTTCATTTTTTAATCTAACTCAAAATAATACACATACACCTCCCTTACTCCACCAAAACTTCTCCTTCTTCTTTCCCTTTCATTTTCCTAAAACTTCTACACATAAACCACTATCCTTCAATTACATATCTTATTACCTTCATAACAACGACAAGAAGATCAAGGATGTTATTTGATTCCAAGAAGATAAAGTATAATCAAGTAATATATTAAGTGTATTTAGTTATTTTCTTTTTAAATATTAGCTTTGTGTATTTTTTTTATACATGTATTCCATAGAATTTTATGTACATTAGGAGTGTGTAATAGAGTTTACATATATTTCTTATCTTTGTTATAAAGTTACTTGTACATGTATTGAAAGATACGTGAAGTTAGTACTTTTTTATGTATATGTGTTTACATATGTCTATAACTATTTAGGTATACAATTATATATACATATATGTTATTACTAGTTGTATAAACATATGGTATATAGAAATATATGTATATATATGCATATATAGTATGTATGTTTATTTATTTTCATTATCTTTATATATACATACACATGTATATGTGTCCAACTATATATATATATATATGTATAGTGTACATACATACATATAGTATATAGTATATTTAAGTTTATATTGTGAATTTACATATGTATAAATAAGATAAGATAACAAAAGTATACTAGTGTATGTATAAGTATAAAAATATATATACTCGTAGTATAGTATAAGTACAAGTATATGTATAAGTTTAATTAATACACGTATAAGTGTAATAAATTATGAAATGTCTAAATAAAATAATAAAGGTACATATGTATAAGTATATACGTCGGGCCATGAGTTTAAAAAAAGGAAAATGGGATTTATTTATAAAATTTAGTAAATTATAATAATAGATATATATATATATAAATATTAATAATATTACAAAATTGAAAAAATTGTGAAAATTGATAAAATGACACGTGGATCAATGAGAAACTTCCACATCAACACCCCAATTAATAAAATTAATTTCCCCAATAACAATAATAATAAAATAATAGTAATTAATTAAATAGAAAAGTATAAATGTAATAAGAAGGTTTAAATGTGAATTTAACCATAAAATGGTGAAGTAATTAAATAATTATGAAATAAACTTAAAAATAAGAAGATTCCAAAAATATAAAATTTAGATATTTATTAAATCATAAATCCATAAAAGAAAAGCATAAAATAATAATTAAAAAATATTTAAGTCAAAATAATAAAATTCGTAATATTTTAGAACATAACAAAAACTACAGATTACAACATCTGAAGCGGACCTTACTATATCAAAGTAAGTTCGAAAACGATAAAAATCAAAGTTAGAATGAAAAAGTCATACACGATTAACGAAAAAGGTAAAACTGGAGATTTTATATGAATAGATAACTAGTTTAGGTAATTAGTACTAAATATATGAATAGTTTAGTTATTTTACTTAAATACTTATTACATTTTGTATTCCCTAAATGTTAAATGATCATAATACAGACATTGACCTACTCGTAGATTATGACGATCTGGGATTATTGTTATACCTAAGTGAGTATTCCCGATGCTTCCATATTTGTTTATGTTTATAGTTAATAAATTTTTAACTTATTGATAAATGACTTGATGTTTAGGTTCGGGGCATGCATATAATTATTTATGTATATTGAGTGAAAATACTTTAATTTATGGAACTAATTGGTTGTTCCATTATAGAAATCCACAGTAAAGTGATTATTTGTGATATTGATTGATTACATGAAAAAGGGACTTATGTATATTTAGCTTTATCAAATTAAATTCAGTCATGCATAATCATGCATTACATTTTATTAATTTTGGTTGACACATCACACGAAGGTAGTGAGAGGCCATACGGGGGTTGATTATACAATTATGATTAAAGTGTTTAGTACGATACACTTGTATAACATGACCTTACCTTAGCTCGCAGAATTACTAGGCGTTGAAGGCGCCAATTGCTTAGGTAAAGGTTGAGTCTAGAGGCCTCCGTTTACGGATGAGTGTAGACTACAAGAGCCCACTTATGATGATACTTGGAACTTAGATTTTAAAATTGAAAATGGACATACCATTTTATTTTTTATTATGAAACACAGATTTTCGTAATTATATAAGTTCGGATATGATACCTAGATATGATTTGTATCGTGTATATTCTAAGCTTAATTTCAGAAGGCATTAAATCGGAATTACATACAGTACTTGGTTAACTGTATATAATTGTATGATACTCTGCTTGTTTATGCATTCGTATGCTTGTAAATTAATTGTTAAATATCTTGCTTGTTGTATGGTTAAGCGATAGTTCACTAACCTTTCTAGCTTATATCCTTATAAATTGCTTTTACAAGATGATTTCTTTGTAACTCCTGGTCAAGGCATGTTCGGGGTCAGTAGGAAGCTTTTGGGTTTGTGTGAGTTTAAGCAGAGAGTTGAGAGAGTTTATTATAGTAGACTCTCATTTAAAGACTTATTATATGATATTTCATGTTATCTAATATATCTGTTAGCATATACAGTAGTACATTAAGGACTTAGTGTATTTGTTAATATGTATTGTAGTTATATTATGAAACTTATGTTAATATAACTATGTTGTAATATTTTTTACTCTTGCATAACTCTTGAGTAATTAGTTGCAGTAGTATCCTTATATGTCGTATGAATGGTTGTCAATTATAAGGATAAATAATCTATAATCATTTGTACGATATATGACGCTTACCATGATTAGGCCACTCCTCGGGTTGTGACAAGAGGAGCTTTTACATAATTGGAATGAATTCAATATAAGAGAGAGTGAGAAGGAAAAGGTCCTTAGAAACATGGTATAGGATGAAATATTTGTTGATGAGGCAATTCTTACTCCTAGATTATGAGCAAATCTTATTCCAAAAATGTCTATGTTGTTAGCAGAAGAATAGACCTATGCATAAATAAATAGTAGAATTTCATAATGTTGGTAGAGAGAAACAACACTCGTGAATTAGAAGGGTAACAAGTTACTAGGTTTTTGGAAAGATTAAGACCAACCTCGAGGATAGAATTGGGGTTCAAGTCATCAGAACCTTGTCAGAAGCTAAAAAACATGGCCTTAAAGGTAGAATTCATGCAATAAGAGCATAGCAAAAAGGGTTATGATAATTGCAAAGCTATTAGGCCTCATGAGAGAACCAAGCCAATTCTAGAGGCAACCTCTAGAGGTAGCAATAGCATAAGTACACCAGAAGAAAAGGAAACAATAAAGCAGCAAATGTCATAAGCTAAAGGAAAAGAGGATAGAAAGGATAAAAGTCCTTATGGTAAGCTAGCTATAAATAAGTGCTTCAAATGCAATCAACCAAGACATAATTCAAACAAGCAACCTTTGGGAAAATAGTGAATATCATCGAGAACGAAGAAGAAGACAAGAAAATATGTTGTGACCTAGATGGAGATGAATAGAAGGAGTATAATAAAGGTCAGACCTATATCCATAGGAGCTTGATGTTGTCTCCTAAGGAAGAAGATTATACACAATGCCATTAACTATTTAGTACTAGATAAACCATAAATGATAAGGTGTTTGGTGTTACCATCGACAACAAAATTTGTCAGAACATTATTGGTCAAGATGTTGTAGAGAAGTTAAAGCTACCTCTAGAAAAGCATCTAAGCCCTTTATACTCTAGGGTAAATTAAAGCAATATTAGGAAAGATATAAGTGAAAGAAAGATGTGAAGTACCATTCTCAATTTGCAAATACCA
Source organism: Lumnitzera racemosa (assembly GCA_024138005.1). Lineage (NCBI taxonomy): Eukaryota > Viridiplantae > Streptophyta > Magnoliopsida > Myrtales > Combretaceae > Lumnitzera > Lumnitzera racemosa. The sequence goes on along the minus strand of JAMXBC010000006.1, from coordinate 37,135,699 downwards.
TAATGGAGTTTATTGTGAAGTTGTTGATATCAATGTTTGATATATATTATTTAGTAGGCTATGGCTAATCTTGATGCTTGGCATTTAAGGAGCAATGTGTATAAGTTAGAAAAGAAAGGTGTGATACTATGTTTCCTCTAAAGGTTAAATAAGAAGTTCCTGAGAAGAGTAACCTCTTTGCCATTATTCATGAGTTTGGTTTAGAAATTAAAGAGATAAGAGAGGTCCATGCAATACTAGTGAAACATGTGATGACGAATGTGGTTAAATTGCAAGTAGAGGAGTACCTAGAAGCAATGCATTAAATTGCAAGTAGAGGAGCACTTAGAATCAGTGCATCTTTTATTGCATGAATTTAGAGAATTAATGTCAGAAGAGATTCCAAATGTATTGCCTCCTATCAGAGACATACAACATCAAATTGATCTCATTCTTAGGGCAAGATTTACCAAACCTAGGACATTATAGGATGATTTTAAAGGAAAGTAAGATTTTGAAGAAGAAGGTAAAAACTGCTTTAAATGGGTCTTACATAGGAAAGCATGAGTTAATATGTTGTTCCTACACTTTTAACTCCAAAGAAATATGGAAGTTAGAGGATGTGTATTGATAGTAAGGCTATCAACAGAACTATAATGGGATATAAATTTCCTATTCCAAGATTGGATGACATGTTGGATTGTTTACATAGTGCTACATAGTTTTCTAAGATCGATTTGAAGAATGGATACCATCAAATTCGAATTCAACTTGAAGATAAGTGGCGAATGACATTTAACATAAAGGAAAAGTTGTATGAATCATTAGTAATGCCAATTAGGTTATCCAATGCCCTTAATACCTTTATAAGATTGATGAATTGGGTACTAAAACCATTCATTGGCAAATTTATGGTTGTCTATTTTGATGATATCCTAACTAATGATTGCTTAAAATGCAAGCATTTGATGCACTTGAGACAAGTTCTGACAATTCTAAAACAGAAAAGTTACACATAAATCTTGAGAAATATAATTTCATGACCAAAAACTACTATTCTTAGGATTTGTTGTATAGGAAGAAGGCATACATGTTAATGATATTAAGGTCAAAGTTATCAAGGATGGGGCCACATCAATGAATTTTTTGAACTACAAAGTTTTTATGAGTGGCTACATTTTATAAGTGATTTATAAGAAATTTTCGTACAAGTGCAACACCAACGATGGAGTGCTTAAAGAAAGGAAAGTCTCTTTAGGAAGAAGAGGGAGCAAATAGCTTTACAATCTTGAAGTAGAAGCTATGTACAACACTAGTTTTAAGCTTACCATATTCCAACAAGTTGTTCGAAGTTGATTGTGATTCAAGTAAAGTAAGAGTCAAACAATTTTAAGAGAAGAGTCCAGTAGCATTTTTTTAGTGAAAAATCGAGTGATTCAAGGCAGAAGTTGAGTACCTAAGATGAGGAATTTTACTAAGTGGTGTGTGCTCTTAAGACTTGGGAACACTATTTAATAGACAAAGAGTTTGTGTTACATTATGACCATGAAAACCTAAAGTATATGAGCAATTAGAAGTGGCTTAGTAACACCATGTATGCAAGGTGTTGTCAATTTGTAGAAGTTTTCTTTTAGATTAAAGCATAAGTCTATTGTTTAAAATCGAGTTGCTAATGCTTTGAGTAAAAGAGCTCCTTTATTGCTCATTTTAAGCAATGAAACCATTGGCTTCAATCAACTTAATGGAAATATATGAGTAAGATGAGGATTTTGCTAATATTTGGAGCAAAGCCTCCCAAAACCAACCTTCTAATGGATATTATATATATGATGGATTTCTGATGCATGAGAATTAGTTGTGCTTACCTAGACCTTCATTTTGAAGAGCAAGTGATTAAAAAATTTCATGGTAAAGAATTAATAGGTCACTTGGGAAGAGATAAGACACTTGCTGTGGTGAAAGAAAGATTTTGTTGGGCACATTTAAGAAAAGATGTGTACAAATTTATTGAAAGATGTCTTGTACGTCAAAAGGCTAAGGGACAGTTCAAGAATATTGGATTGTACATGCCTTTACTTGTACTTGAAAATATTTGAAAAGACTTGTCAATATATTTTGTGTTAGGTTTATTGATAACTCAAAGAGGAGTTGATTCCGTACTTATGGTGGTTGAAAGGTGCTCAAAGATGACTCATTTTATTCCCTATAGAAAACTTTTGATGTAGTTAGAATTGCCATATTGTTCTTTAAAAAAAAAATTGTTTGTTTATATAGGATTCTAAAATCTATCTCTTCTGATCATGTTACAAAATTTGTAAGTTACTTATGTAAGACTCTAGAGGATGTTTGATTCTTCCCTAAATTGTAGTAGCATTTCTCACCGATAAGCTAATGGGCAAATAAAAGCTGTTAATAGAATTTTGGGAAATTTGATCTATTGCATTTGCAAAAATAAGTCGAGACAATCGGATGTTACACTAGCATTACCGCAATTTGCATATAACAATGCTATTCATAGTGCCACTGGAAGATCATCATTTTCCATTATTTATACAACGGTTCCTTGGCATACACTTGACTTGATTAAGTTACCTAAGGGTGAGGGTAAGAACATTCAAGCTAAGAATATGGCTGAACAAATTGTTGAAGTACATAAGGAAGTGAAGCAAAAACTTGAATTAATAAATCGAAGATACTAAGCAACTGCTACTAAACGTAAAAGACTTAAGACATTTAATGAGCAAATTAAGTTATCGTGTATCTTTTGAAGGAGAGGATTCCATTAGCTGCTCGCAAATTGCAATAGAAGAAGTATGGTCCTTATAAGGTAATTCGGAAGATACATGACAATGCTTATGCCATTGATCTTCCTAACAACATGAATATTTTCAAGACCTTTAATCTTGTAGATTTCTCTTTATAACATGATTCTTCGATGTTTGAGTTTTCCTTAAGTGGAGGGCATTAATGCGATAAGATAGAATTACAAATCATCGAGCACTTGGATCTTTAGAACCAGTGAAGGAAGAAATTAGAAGCTATTCAATTTTGTCCAAAAGCGAGCCCCAGAATAATCACAAGTATAATCGGTCAAAATCGGAAGAAGCTAGAAGCTTTAGCTTCTAATTCTCAATTACGATTTTTAATTATGATTCTTGAGTTGAACATTAGTCAATTTTGGGAGACTATAACTTTTTACATATGGAGAGTTACACAGACTCATAATGTGCTAAAAAGGACTAATTCAAGTCTACTTTAGCTTTGCCATTGGGTAATACTTCAAAGGTTAAATTTGCTTATTTTGGCAAGATATGAGGACTTAAAAGTTTTAGTGTTATTCTAGAAAAGTATATCTTTGTTTACTTTCATTCTTAATTTGTTAGAATTCACATTTTATTTGGTTTCCTTAGTTGTTCTAGGTTATTATGTTATAGATACCCTATGAACAAGATTATTGACAATATTAGGTTATTATCTCATATTCTTATATTATATTTTTTTCATATAAAATGATTTTTAATATAATATATTAGCTTATGAGCCTATTCATGAGCTTATGCATGAGTCTCAAGCTTTCGAGCTAAGTCTCAAGCCTAATATGCATTCGAGTTTGATTCATTTATATTAATGAGACTCATTTTGAGTTTAAGTTTAGTTTATTTATGAATTAAGCTCAAGTTAAATCGAGCTGCAACAAATAGCTCAATTCATTTATAGCTATATATAGAAAGAGAGATATTGAGTCAATATTTATACTTACTAATTTTATGGACAAAATTAGTTCTTACTAAAGATTTGAAATTTTTTGGTCGCTAGAATATTGATTTAGTTTGACGGCTTACACAATATTAGTATTTATTATCTTTATTAAATGAATTTAGTATACATATTATAAAAATATATTTTCCTAAATGAGAGAATGTGGTTTAATTAGTAAATAAAAGCGAAATGTTATAATTTTAGAAAATTTTCAATCCGAACTATAGAATTTGATTTAAAATTATAAAATCCTAAGTTGCATTCTTATTGGCGTGATTCAGATGAAAGATCAAATTGAACCGAATTGCACATCCTGTTCTCATACAGAGTATGTGTTAATGTTTATTTTATACATGCTTCCCGCTGGGGTATTATCTTTCTATAAACTGTTCATCGAGTGTGGCAACAACCGGTGTGTGGGATAGTAGGAAAGAGGAGAGAGTGATGAACAAAATAAGAGACACTGTTGGACGGGGAGAATGAAGAGACAAAAGGAAAGGTTAAGTCGAAAGTCAGAACGAGAGTGGGCCTATTCCTTTTCCTTGGAATCCCATCTTTTTTTTTTTTTATTTTGTTCCTTTCTCTCTCTCTCTCTCTCTCTCTCTCTCTCTCTCTCTATCTCTCTGTGTCTAAGACTGTCGCTGGACACTGCCGCTCGCTGCCCCCACTGCTTCAACTGAGCTGGTGTGTGGACCATTCTAACATGCACTCCTCCTGAGTCCTCATAATACCATCTTCGTTCATTGTACCTTTTTCCCTGCATAATTTACACACTACCATACAACCTTTTGTCTCTGTGGGAAATCTCTGCTTCTCTTCTTACTCCATGCCATGCATGCAGATTGCAGAGTATTACGCGGTGATTAATATATACGGAACAGATACTATCGTCCAGTATTTATTATAAACCTTCTGCAACCGCAGTTACTCTAATATGGATCCATCATGTCCATTCTTACGAAAAAGCATCAGTATCACTTTTTAATGTTTAAAAGTAAAATTTTCACGCCCTGTGAGGAGGTGGATTACACGAAAAAACAAATATATGAAAAAAAAAAAAAGTAATGCATAAATGTTTCTTTATTTGATTTTTTTTTTTTTTAACAGGTGCCTACCACCCTTTTAACCTTTTCTGGCAAATATACAAATTGTTAACATCTGAGTTGAACGATTGAGAAAATTCATTAGCTTCTTGTTAGTTTGGTGATTAACTAATTTTTTAGCTGAACTGCTATAGACGGTATTAGAGGGGACGAGGAGAAGAACCAGCACATTTGTAAGGTGATACGATGAGGACGTTGTATTGTTTATTCAACTGCTTTTAAGTTAAGGCACTGAAGACGAAATACCAACTGGATGGTCATACTACTAACAATAGGCATACGGCATACCATAAAAGAAACATATGCTTTTGAGCTCCAACACATGTGCGACCTTTTGATTAAGCAATAAATGTAGCTCATCATATATGTGACTCTTTTGATTAAGCAACAAATGTTGTCTAGCTAGCTTCGGCTTCATCCTCTCCACCATTAGTATCGCCACGACGTAAAATGAAAAGGCAATAACACTGAGTATATTTGAAAAGCCATATCAGCTGTACGGTTGTTCCAGACTCCTCTCCATCAATTATTTTGATGGAAATACTAACCTAGGCGAAAATTGATGTAGAAAATAAAAGTTTCTCTCAAATCCCACGTACTGGACATGCTTTTTTCATGATTTAGTTTCTTGCTCTCCGGCATTGCTTCCGACGTAGAAAAAGTTTCTAACAATTTCACACATTGAAACAAAAGATGCAATAGATGGAAGTGACTGATATACCGCATAAACTTCGTAGACATTGCAAACAATACAAAACTAAACTTCATTACGAAATTAATTATATACAGCCTCTCGATTAGCTTAGCTTCTTCAACATATAACAAAAATATTCTAATTTGATCCATATTCTAGAATTTGTAATAGCACTGCCCAATAACAAGCTATCTAGTCAAGCTCGATCAGCAGTAGAACATCAGTTTCCTAACATTTTCACTAAGTTTTGGCAGTGGTGTTGCTTTTGGAGGACCAGCCCGAGATACTTGAGAGGAGCTTCTCACGTGAGCACTAGATTCTGATCGATCAAGATAAAGCCTGCCTCTATAGGCAGCGAGATGAGCGTAGTATGCTGGGGGTACCAGAGAAATCGGCTTGGTGCACCTAACAAAGGTGTAGCAGAGATTGTAAACCAGCTTCTGTAGTTCATCGGAAGTGAACTTGTTTTCATCCACCAGAACATGATAATGTGTTGGTCTGCTGGTTCCCTTGATTCCCCAATGACTGCAGAGATAGAAATCAAATTCCTTCGGATGAGTGATCACGGTGTCAACAACCGTTCCTGGAGGAATGTTATCGTTGGAAAATTGGTGTTGAATAGAAGATACATCAGACTCATCGGGAAATAGCCTCGTATGATGCCTTTTTTGGACGACAGCAAAGGTGATGGCAGGTTTATAATTAGGAAACCTCGAACAAGCACCCTTAATGGCTTGCAGTTCTTCTTTCAGGACCTTATAGAACTGAGTTTCGCTTATCCCATCTCTAAAGAAAATTATTCTCTCGGGTAGCTTTTTAACATCCTGCCGAAAATCATCTAGTAATTCAGCAACCATTTCCCCAAGGTCTTCGATTATTTCCTGTCTATGAGTTTGGGACCTCATTCTTGAGACGTACTTGTTAGCTGCTGGCCAGTTCATGCTGCCAACCACAGCAGCTACGGATGGACTAAAGTCATCAAGCGGATGAGGATGAGTTACATCAGCACCCATAAAGATAACCGGCTGATCATAATGAAGGAGCCGTGGAATTTGAGAAGGTAGGGAATTATAAAGGGCAACTGTGCAGCCTCCCACTTTGGCATTGATCTTAAGGGCTAGATTTGCTAGAAAATGTGAACTCAATTTTCCTAGATTGGAGTATAAGCAGCACTGGCTCACAACGCCTATTGTTGTCTCAGCTATTCGCTTCAAATCAGCATAACCCTTGTGCTTTCTCTCCATTATACACAAAAGCAGCTGAAGATCGCCAGATGCTGCTTTCTTGATGTTCCTCAGCTTAGATTCCAAAGCGGCAACATTGCTAAGCACTTGGTTTGGTTCGAATTGGTAATTAATGACCGGGTTCTTGCTGAAAAAGATGCCAAGGTGTTCACATCTTTGAGAGAGTTGGGTTATGAATTTGGGGATGTTAGACCTGTGATCAGGACTACAACCAAAGCTTATTAGTGCCCATTTTTCTATCCTACTTCCTTCAAATACATGGCTATCAAGTAGGTTCCAGTTTCGGTCTTGACGAGATGGAACTAAATCCCTTATATGACCATGATCACCTAGCTTCAGTTTTGGAGGTTGGAGAATTCTTCCACTTAATCTCGTCATCTCTCTTGAAACATGAAGATTGAATTCCTTCTCCTGGTTGCCACTGCATCAAAAGAGAATGTGATAGTTCAATAAGTCAATAAATTCGAAACTCAACAAAACCTCAACAAAAAGAATTTAAGAGCAATGCACTAACAAGGTAAGGTTAATGCTCCCCTTATCTATATTTTCATTTTCTAATATATTTGGGGATGATCTGTTTTTTATATCAAAAGAATAAAAATAACTTATGAGATAGAGCTCAATATCTAAGCAACTCTTTTTCTTAGCTACCTTGTTGGCCCAACTGGTCCACGAATGACCCCATCAATTATCGTTTTTCTTCCCCTTGGCCTTTGGCATCCCATCTTTAGGATTTTTGCAGTCTGATCATCTGAAAGCTTCCCAAGAAACTTCTGCCCTTCACATATCATACAAAGTTCCATTGGAAGATAACATGGTCTACTCCTACTAACCTGCAAGCACGGCAAATTCCTAAACTGGACTTCATAATTATAGTGATCCTTGAAGTAAGTCACCAGCCTCAGATTTTTCCCATCCCTATCCGGAAAACAAAGATCATCGGTTGTATCCTCGGTCAAGCTATAGACCTTGTATCTCTGAACAGTTTCCCTATGGCAAACAAAGATTCTGATATTCATCAATGTCTTTTCAACTTGTTTCCTCTCTTCACGATTCAAACACCTCATTTTCCTCTGAGAAAGGTCTCGAAGAAACTCAAGACGTTTCTCCAAATAGGAAATTACTCCAATGCTCTCATGGAAAGCAGTAACCGAGAAATCCACATTAAGTGCCAGACCTTGTTGCGTTGGCCTTAGACTTTGGAAGAACCCTCTCATTCCAACAGCTCCACCCCCAATTTCTTTACTTCCGCCTGTCACACTCGAATACATTGATCTGCCAACAGATATACAGTTCTCACTTGGGCTCTCCCGTAGTATGACATCCAAAGCGTGCAGATAATCCTGAGGAAGTGGAATCCAATCACCTTCCTCCTTGTTTAGGTAGCTGCTTAAATTCTTACCATCAAGTTTTGAGACTAGCTTCATATTAATTCGAAACAGTTTAAGCTTTTGTTGCTCATATTCTCGATCACCCAATTCTTCAAGAACCGATACTGGCTTCCTTGACTGTATAGGCAAGCTAACAAAGAAGTCAAGCCTATCCTGCTGAAGCTCTAATGGGCTATATAAATTCTTCCGAGCATCAAAAGCCGGATGAGCACCCGAAAATGCTTCAGTATTTTCTTCTACAAGTTTACGCTTGATCATCCGCGCAATCTCTCTAGGAGGATTTGGTGTAATCTCGACATTGTAATGGAAAATTTGCTGTGCTGGGTCAAACCGGACTCGGAAATGATTGGCAAGAAGTGAGATTACTGCCCCCCCTACACCACCAGAATCGGGTCTTCTTGCAATAGTTATTGCTTGTGCTGGGATTCCACAAGGCTTACTTCGATTTTCTGTCTTATATTGCATAGGACTATGCCTCTGAAGATGCTGTGAAGCTATTTATGCACATGAAACATACAAATCAGTCCTTATCCTTTTACTTTTTCGTTTTTCCACTTTAGTGACCTTACATATCTTAGCTACTATGTCCAAATAGTGATTTTAAATAGCCAAATATCAACTCGATATACAAAACACGAAACTCTATACTTGAAACTAAACCAAGACTTCGGATTAACTTTTTCCAGAAAGGAACTTGTATCATTCCTCATACTTGTATAGCTTCTTAGTCCTTATCTTGAAACTAGTAAACAAAACAATGAAAAACGTTTCTACAGCTTACTTTCATCTTTATTTAATATCATTAGCCATACATAACCTACGAACCCTTCAAAATAATATAAAAACTGCAGCATCTCAAGGTAAACAGTAAAAAGGGGAAAAAAATGAAACTTCAAAATAAACTAAAGGGAAAGAAGCAAAGAAGAGAAGCAATATCTTCACCTGGTAAATTTGTGACATTTGGTGAAGGAGTTGCAAGAAGAGGCTTAGTGAGTTTGCATGAAGGTTTTTTCACATGGGTTTTTGATTTAAAATATGGGCTTTGGTTTATTCCTGGTGTTAAAGCTAGTTGAAGAGGTATAGGAGGAGGCAGAGGAAGTAAAGCAGGGTGGTGGTTCTTGTTGCTGTTGTTTTGACTTTGATGAAACTGGTTCATTTTGGGATGACTTCCGCTATCAGAAGTTTTTGGGTTGCTATTGCATTTTCTATTTGCATTTGAGTCCTCAGTTTCTTCCATGTCTGTGTGGGGGAGAGAAACAGAAAGTGTGTATGAGTGAGTGGGAGTATGTGTTTACGTTTAGGTCTTAGCTGTTTTTCGTTGTAGTTGTGACTTGGTGTTTGAGTTCTGAGCCAAAAGGTATATGTATATGTATATGTATATATATAGGCATAAGGGTTGGTGTGGAGTTCAGGCCTGTTTTGCCTCCTGGAGATTTGGCTTTAGTGAAGCAGCTTTTATTGATGAGGGCATCTCTATATTGTCCATTTGGAGATGATTCTTTTGATAAGTTTGAATATACTGTGTATGGAACGGCTTGTGACCATATATTTAATAAATGTCATAACATATCAAAGCTTAAAAGTTAACCTTTTGCTCTCATTCATATAATACTTGCTTCATGTTAGATAACCTTTTGGTCTCTAATCAACATGAATCGCTTAAAAAAAAAAAAGAAACCAAGAAAAGAGAAGAAAACAATAATTTAATTTTAAGACTAAATTAGGAAACCCTAAGCCAATTTTTTTTTTTTATATATATATATAAGTGAGATATATCACACCATCAAATAATCAATTTTTGAAGAGAGAGTAGGATGCTATATGGATGGAATCGAGCCCAAGGAGTTAATAATTGAGTGAACATGGATTATTTTAATTTTAATCCACTACATGTTATATTTTGTTTCTTTTTACTATATATTGAATCTGGAGAATGTGTCAACAATAGAAGCATCTGTGCAAAGTGAATAAACTATTATGATATTGTATTAAAAAAGAAAAGTGAAATTTGTAATACAATAGCTAATAGATCCTTATATATGCCCTACAACCTCTCTAACTAACTAACTTTTGATAAAAAAAAAAAAAAAAAACTAACTAGCTGAATTACTAACTAAACGTATTACTACTAAAAGTGATTTGCTGCACAACATGTACATAGAACAAATAGAATAATTCCTACATCCCCTCCCCTCCCTACCCTTCCCCACTCGTCGATGGCTATATGCTTGTTGTGCCCATAAAGATATGGATTATTGGCGATCAACTGAGCAGACTTGTTATTGCTACATAAAGAAGCAGGAAAAGAAACATCTACCTTTAAATCATGTAAAATGTAAGAAACTTACATCAATTCACGAGTAGTTGCAGCTAAACCCTAATATTTAGCTTCAACAGTGGAGGCAACAATTGTATTTTGTTTCTTTGATTTCCATGAAATAAGTAAGTTTTCAACCAAGATACAGTAACCAATTATGGACTTCCTGTCAATAGGACAAGAGCCTCAATCTAAATCAGAGTAGCCCAAAGATGTAAAGAGCTAGAAGAAGAATAAAAGAGCCCATGACAAGAAGTTCCTTTCAAGTAGCGAAGGAGATGGAAGAGAGCTTATAAGTGAGGAGTGCAAGGTAAGGATAGAGACTAACTGAGACGATGTGTAGCAAATGCAATGTCAGGACACGTAAGCATGAGATAAAGAAGATGTCCAACCAACCATCGATATTGTGTAGGTTTTGATAAGGGTGTGCCATCTAAATTATTCAAACGAAGACCAGTAGGGAAAGGAGTAGATGTTGGTCGAGCAACTATCATGCTAACATCATTTAACACATCTAAGATAAACTTGTATTGTACAACTAAAATACCTTGCTGAGATTTGCAAATTTGAAGTCCAAGGAAAAAATTTGCCTCTCTTAGATCTTTAACAGTAAACTTAAAATCAAGTTGTTATTTTAGCATATTTATTCTAGTAACATTAGTACCAATTAACAGTAAATCATCAACATATAGTAAAGTCTCAACAAACCCATCATTATCATCCTTAGTGAACAAAGAATAATCACTCTTTGATTAAGCAAATCCATGCTTCACAAGAAAATGAGATATCTCCAAATTTTATTGTTGTAAGGCTTGTTTAAGCCTATAAAGTGACTTTTGAAGTTTACAAACTTGCCCATCTTTCACTTTAGAATATCCATTTGGTGGTAACATGAAAATTTCTTCATTAATATGCCTATGAAGGAAAGCATTATTAATGTCAATTTGGAAGAGAAGCCAACCATGAGCACTAGCTATTGCTAAAAAGATACGAAGGGATCCTAACTTAGCAACAAGGGAGAAAGTATCATGATAATCTTCCCCTTCCTTTGGTGTATACCCCTTAGCAACTAGTCGAGCCTTATACCGTTCAATAGATCCATCAACTTTGTACTTGACTTTATAAACTCACTTGCAGCCAATTGCTTTCTTGCCTTAAAGCAAATGAGTGGGTATCTAAGTGTCATTCTTTTCTATGGCATCCAATTCAGATTGTATAGCATCTCTCCATTCCTTATGTTTAAAACCATCAAAATAAGAATGAGGTTCATGAATTATTAAAACATTGGCCAAAGAATGAACAAAGTCAAAAGGAAAGTGTGAAAAAGAGTCAGAGGAATAAAATGGATAAGTTAGCTATGTGTGTAGGGTATGAACATCATTTGCATAAAATGAAGCTTTGGTTGTGATTGTATATACATAATTATTAAGCCAATAAGGTATATATCGTGGTCTACTAGACCTGTGCATCATTGAATGACTTGAAGGAAGTGACTCAATTGACAAATTTGATGTAAGAGTTTATGATGAAGAAGCATAAGTGGAATTTGGAGTAGTAGGACTCTGAAGGTCAGAATAGTCGAGAAAAATTGGTTTAGGATCAATGAGATGCGAAGCAATACAAGCAGGGGAAAGTGAAGTATGTTTAAAAGGAAAAACATCCTCTTTAAAAACAACATCTTTGCTATAAAGAATCTGGAGATTTTCCATGTTAAATACTTTATAGCCCTTTTGCCCTTGACTACATCCTAAAAAAATACATTTTAAACCCCGTGATTCAAGTTTGTCTCTTGTGGGTAATGACTTAGCAAAAAAACAGAGGCAACCAACTGTTTTGAGATGAGTATAATCAAGGCTTCGATTAAACAAAACTTCATATGGACTTTGCTAATTAAGTAAGGAGGTAGGCATTTGATTGATGAGATAAGTGGATGTGAGGACACTTTCACTTGAAAATTCCTTAGGTAAATTGGTTTGTATTTCTAAGGCTCATGTGGTGTTAAGTAAATGACGGTGTTTTTGCTCAACTCTCCCATTTTGTTGAGTACATGTCATGGTTCTTTGATGTAAGATACCAAGTGTTGCAAACTGTGATAAAAAACAAACAAGACCAGTTGCTGAATAGGTTTAAGTTTATCAAAAGTTTGAAAAGGAAATGATAAGGAATGTACGAAAGGACAAATGTAAATGATAAGTAATCAAAAACCCACGAATAGCCCCAATAGATATGATACACCAATGGAACTTCTAAGTACTCATAGCATAATTCGATATAACGTACGAATTGGTTCGATGAGGTTACTCATCACCTAGCCTTACTCAAGGATTAAGACAAGAGTAACGCCAAAAGTAAACAGGTAGTGTTTATGTAGAGAATGAAATACTTAAGTTTATTAATCATAATAAATCTATTTGCAGCTACAAATATAAGGATATTTATACCCATAAGTTAGGGCAACTTGCCCAAAAAAGGAAAAGATAAAAATGACAAAGACAAAAAGGGTATTTCCTAAAAAAGTAACGTATTGTAATTTACAAGATACAAATAGGGTAAATATGAATATTCAAGGAAAACAATTATTGGTGTAACGAATTATACACATGATTCTGTACACATGGCAATGTTATATTGGTCATATCTTTGGAAAATGCAGACAAAAAGTACAGTCGGCTGACTTGTCTGAGCAAGGGTGGCTTAATCAGTCCGAAGTCTCTCTCTTGGCATCTTAGCAAAAGCTATGCATAAGTGAGAATGAGGATTGGTTGTTATCTCGGCCTTCTGTTTCTAGGCAGACTATCTATGAGAAATAGGCAGTCGTTCAACTTAGCATGTAGATTTAGTTGACAAGGAGATACTCAACCTTAGAATGAGTTAGCTGGAGTAGGAGGATTCATCTTGCTAGCCCTTCTAATCTTCGAGCTTGGCTACAGGTCAATGATCCAATAGCCTGATTCCCATCACTAAATCTATCAAACAAGGACTTAGAAGCATTTGACATGAATTCCATTTCATTATTAGACCAAATGTGTTTAAGAGTGATATTGAAATGGTTTTTGATTTAAGAAAAGAATTTGGCAAGGATTATAGGAACTTGTAATTTATAAGCAATTGTATAAGTCCACGTACATTTGGTAAAATCATCTAAAATGGTCAAGAAATAATTCGCACCTGTAATAGAAGCTACTTTATATGGTCCCATATATCAACATGCAAGAGAAGGAAAGCAAAAGGAGAATGGTATGTGCTATTAGTAAAAGGCAAACAATGAATCTTGGCTTGTTGACAAATTTCACAAAATAAATTATCTAAAGAAATGGATTTGAACATGTTTAGATGCTTCAATTTTGAAACTGAGCTATGACTAAGCTTGGCATGCAACAAATGGACAGAATCTTCCTTATTACAAATTTTGCAAGCATTAGCATCTAAAGAAATCCTAGATTGACTCAACACAAGCTTGACTTCAAATTGACAACTAGAAACATGACGTACATATAGTTTAAAGAAAGTATGCGTAGTAGCTATTGTGGTTTTAGTCTTTGGGTCTCGAAAAGTACATAAGAAAGGATCAATAGTAGTGACAAGATTTTGATTCTTTAAAAGCTTACTCCTTAATAGAAGATTCCGAGTAAAATCAGGTATTAGAAAAACTTGATGAAGAGTCACGTTAGTCTGCAAATGTACTTAGCCAATAGTCCAAACTAGTTTAACTTGGCCATCTGGTAATTTCACTAGAATAGGTATTGGTAGTATTTGTATTTGAGTGAGAAGAAAATGGGGTCATGTGGTTAGTAGCCCCTGTATCAATAACCCATGAATGCATATTCTTATTTAGAGCATTAAAACTATAGGAATGAGAAAAAAAAAAGTATTTTCAAAATAAGTTGAGTCAACCTTAGAAGTAGTTGCATTAGTCTCATTTGTCTTTATCTTCATCATCCTATATACTTCCTGGCAAAGACTTTGGATCATCCGTTGATCATGAGAGATAAACTCGAAGAACTCCTTGCTAAAAAATTATCATCTACGGAAACATCAAAAGGACTATCGACAAGACATTGGCTCTTATGAACAAATGAAGCCGAAGTGATCTTTTTGTTGTTTTTAAGCCTAGATACTCATTTCCCTTTGAACCAGTCTGGGTGCCCAATTATTTGGAAGCAAGTGTCTATACTATGGCCCTCTTATTGACAATGTTTACAAATCTACTAATTAATGCCACTTCGAAATCTTCTTCTATCTTCAACCATTTTTCCTAACTAAGACTCCTTAACAAAATAAAAAACTGAGTTATCCACTTCTATAATCATAGTAATTTGTTTTTGTTTCTCAATTTGTTATACTGTGTAGAACGCCTTGTTGACACTTAGAAGTAGAGCCATGGTAAGAATTTGATTACGAACATTTTTGTAATTCTCATTCAGCCCCATTAGGAATTGAATCAATTTATGTTGCAATTCATATTCAAGGAGTCTCTCTTTAAGTTCACGTGCAATATAGCAATCTACTACAAATACACGATGGATAGGCATTTAATTCATCTCAACATCTCTTCATCTCATGAAAATACACTACTAGAGTCATATTATGCAACCTAAGATTACAAATCTCATGCCGAAGTTGAAAAATCAATGAATTATTAACCTGACCAAATTGTTCAACTATCTATTTCCATAATTCTGACACTAATTTAGCATAAAGGAAAGTTTGTGAAAGACTTGAATTCATAGGATTTAGAACCCAGCATTGCACCATATAATCGCATCCTATCCATTTGATAAGATCAGGCGAAGTTTTGCTAAGCTTAACAATAGTGCCATCAATAAATCCGATTTTTTGTTTAGTTCCTCAGGCCATTCTTATTGATTGACTACATTCGACAAAATTTTTGCCATTAAAGATTATGTTTCCTAAATTCATGCTAGGATTATTTGAACTAGATA
Source organism: Lumnitzera racemosa (assembly GCA_024138005.1). Classification (NCBI taxonomy): domain Eukaryota; kingdom Viridiplantae; phylum Streptophyta; class Magnoliopsida; order Myrtales; family Combretaceae; genus Lumnitzera; species Lumnitzera racemosa. The sequence continues at coordinate 37,120,269 of JAMXBC010000006.1, read as the reverse complement.
AGCAATAAGGATCAAAAGTAACAATCTGACCTTAATTTAGTGGATTCACTATTGCTTCAATCTGCTAAAGCTAAGGATTTTATTAGAAAACTTATAGATTACTAATGAAATAATTGGATCTTAAATCCCTGACATTCTGATAACATGTCAAATTAGGAGAATGTATCAACAATGGAAGCATCTGTGTAAAGAGAATGCATTGTTTTGATATTGTATTCGAAAAGAAAAGTAAAATATGTAATACAAGAGTTAATACGTCCTTATTTTTGCCCTATAACCTCTCCAACTAACTAACTAACTTTTGATAACAAACTAACTAGTTGAACTACTAACGAAACGTACTATTACTAAAAATGATATGCTGCACAACATGTACATAGGATAAATAGAATAACTTCTTCACTATCAATTGAGGGATGCAATGCAAATGATCAATTGAGTATTTACAATTACAATCGGCCACTTCATGTTCTTCAACAATTACCAACGATGTTATTGTAATTGGATAGCTTAACATTCATACTGTCATTCGGAATTCATGAATTATCAATTGTACTATCAATTCAATAAGTGGATTGACAATGAATGCTAAATGATGTAATTGTGGTCATATGGTTAACAATTGATGAATAACATAAAATGGTGGGTTATATTTGCAAATACTTTGTTGACCGCTTGTGTTACATCCTTTGGTTGATAGCAAAAAGAAACAAAACATGACTTATGTTCGATTATAATTGAAACAATCAAAACTAATCTAATTATGACTCTTTGGATTCGATTTTGTGCACTAATAAGACAATATCGAAGATAAGTACATTATTCAAGAGTTTTTTAAATTTTAATCAATAGCAATTTGCAGAATATAGAACGTTTAAAGAGAAGTTAGCATTTTTTGCATTGAGTAAAACATTGGTAGAATCTAAACTCTGTGATCAATTTTCAAGCCAAATTAGATTGACTACAAGGAAAAAGAATGAGATAATTGACAAAATATTGCCTAAAAAAAAAAAAAACTAAAACAAAGTAACGTTAAGGAATGCAATCTAGTCTTGCATGAACTAAAGTTTAAGCCGTCTTAAGAATGCAAGTAGCAATGGAATTAGGGTTCTAATGTAATATTAGTACAAATATCAACAAAAAAAAAATCATTAAACTACATCTTATTATATTGTATTACGAAATCTGAATAAAAGGATATGAAGAACTAAAATTGTTAGTCTTAAAAGATAAAAGAAAATGGAGTGAACTTACAATCCAATCATAAAAACCAAGATAATCTAACAGGAGTTAGGTTTTCTAAAGGATAATCTAATCTAATCGAGAAAATAGTGGCAATACCTCGTATGATAGAATAAGAAATCCCTTACAAGTTATTTTATAATTGGGGGCAATTAAATCCCAAAATGATAATGGGCTAGAAACAATAGTATCATAAACTTTAAGGTGATAAATTGCTACCCTTTTAGTTTGTAGATTTCTAGTGATTGTTATCTAGTAAGTAAAGTAAAGCATAAAGCCTCAACCTATCTTAGACCTACTCAACAAAACCTACCGGCTCATTTCAAATGAGGGAATTAGAACCTTTCCATTTAAGGTCGGCTTTAAGTTAAGTGCTTAAACCCATCGATTCTCTTAGTATCAATTCATTGATCTTGAATCTATGGAATGGTCTAAAATATTCTCTCTCTTTTTTTTTTCTTTTAATTTAAGAATGAAACTAAAAGAAAAACTTTAAGCCCGAAGATATGATCAGTTTTTAGCCTATTTTCTACAAAAGATGAAAATGATTTGCATTTATTAGTATAGAGTTATACTCAAAATGACTTATAATATTAATGGTACAGGCCTAAAGCCTAAAAAAGAAATTTGAAAGATAAAAATTGATTTTAGTACGTATAAACTAAAACTAAACATATTTTTTAAAGTATGATTGTCTCTTATATTATCAATAGCAACATTTCAAATATTGTGAATGAGAAATAATTTTTCCTTATTTCATATGGAATAACTTAATTTTCAATATTATTCATTTCTTTATTCTTTTAATTTTTTTTTATCGTTATTTTTTTTAACCATTTTTCACAAACCGTCACGCACGCAATGGGTCCACTGGCAATTCGCGAACCGTCGACAAGGGGTGGGTAATCGTGCCAGTTTACGAATCTCAACCCGAACCATACTTAGGATTTCAAGTAAGCTTGTATTGATGTGTTAAGACGAACGAAATTGTTTACGATTGATTTCGAAACCTGGTGAGAAATCAAAATGAAATTGTTTTACCGTCTGTCTTTCCTAGATGCAGGGTAATATATGAGGGTAACAGATTAACTATCCGGAATCAAGATAATAGCTAGATTATTATTTCAATTTGAATCCTTTCTACTAAGCGTTCTTTATGCATTTGATGAGAACCTGTGAGCATTAACACTTTTCAATATATTATTCTTTCTCGCGAAACTTTAATGGTTTAAAACTTGTACATTTTTATGTCAAGATAAATGTTTGGAGGCCTCTTATTAATTTTGGAAGCAAAATGCTTTCACTAATGGTATAACGCTGTTGGGCGCACCACCGCCCGTTTCTTTTTATCCTTTTCTATTTTTAATGTTGGACCTTGTCTTTTGTGCTGGAAATTCTGAGGGAAAAATATTGTGTTTGTTAAATGACAATTTAAGTCAACAGAGTAGGGGCTGAGAGGACAGGAGCCTGTTGCCACTAGGAAAATCTTAATGAGCCGATAGTGATTGGAATGGCAACATCATTTAGGTTTGTAGGCTAGGAAGGCTATTCTCATGGTATTGGCATTTATTTGGTCTGCGTCGATATCGGTATGTTTTGGAATATATTTTACGGTATGGGTTTTATTATATTAAACGTTAAAAAAAAGGTGAGTTTTCATTCTAAAATTTTGAGAAAGTATTTTCTAGATTTTGAATTCTAGGACAACGTATTAATTATCACTAGATGCTGGAAACTGTGAACTTAGTCACCGGTGTACTATAAATTCTCAATATACAAGGGTAATGGATTAGCTATTCATAATCAAGATAACAGGTCCAGCTCAAATTACTACAATATATATTTATTTATATATATATATATATTATTTTGAATTTCCATGTCTTACACTCCTCACTTTTAACTAAGAACTAATTAGTATAACCCAACATTTTGGCATAAAACAAAGAATTTTACGCTAATTAAAATAAAGTTTTCTATTTATAAAAAACTACAACCCACCTACACTACCATATTAGCCAAGCGAGGAAAAAAAAAAAATAGACACAAAAGTTAGCCTCATACTGTTAAGGAAGAAAAACTTTTTTTTTTGACAAAAGATTAGATGTACCAAACTAAACCAATACTAAAGATTTATATATTTCCTATGTTATTGATATCAGCATTTTAAATATTGTGAGTGGAATATAGTTTTTCATAATTCACATAGAAATCGTTTACCTTTCACTATAATTTAATTTAATACTTATATTTTAGATATTGATATTTTCAATTTTTAATATTTTCTTTATTTACCATGAACCAATGGGTCCATAGGTCCTTACAAATTCAATTCTTGAACCTAGCAATATGGTTTTGAATAGTGTTAAGGGTTCAAGCCTATTCATGCCTATGTTTATGCAATCCTAAATTGTATAATATTATTAATATATATAATTTGATACGGTAAAGATACTAACAATTCAACCATATTAGAAAATTTAGGGAATACTCGAGCAAAAGTTAAGTCTATCTCAAATCCTTAAGGAATTGTATGACTGTACAAAATTTATAGGATTAGATTAGACAAAAAAATTATTCAATGTTTAGTTTGCAACTTGAATTTATTTACTGGACAAAAAAAAAAGATTTTAAGATTAAACAAAATATATGAAATTTGTTATATCTAAAATACAGTACAAAACTTAACTTTATTGGACAAAAAAAATAAGTTTTTTTAAGTTTCAAAAATACCCTCTTGAAATCCACTCTATTGATAGGACTTTTTGGCCCAAGTTCTATTAGCCTAGGGTTAAGTACTTCAACATCCTTACATCCTCCCAAACACTTCTTTAGATTGATACCTTACCCCCTTTTAACGATACAATAGCTCGACTTAGACCTAAATGGTGCTAGATGATCGGCCTACCCATTAATAGTATGGCCTGCTTAAAGGCCCTTCGAGCACTCCTTCAACCCTAACTAACCGAGGACCTTAAGAACCTTAGTCAATGTCCTTAAGGTGCTCAACTCCTCAGGACTTAAGACCCAAGGACTCCATCATCTTGTGGCTACTAGATCTAAGATTCCATGGACCCATATCGACCATAGGCCCGTACATACACTAGGTGCTCACATTGTGACCTAAAGACATGATGCCAAGCTTGCTCTACTCATTCTTTTTCTCTCTCTTCATTAAATGCTATGTGACAACTTGCTGTACAACTTAGACGCCTAACCACCCTGGCTACGACAGTTGCTCGTATTAATGTGATAAGCACTCTTCCCCAAAGTCATCATAACAGAAAGGTGCTATCCTTTCTTATACTAAACATGTCTCCTTGAACCAACCATGTACGATCCAATCCTGATCCAACATGTGTTCTAGGAAGGTAAGCTTTATGCCATATAAATAAGGCATGAACCTATAGGTACAAAGAATTCACATCCCAAGCACTTAATACACACTTAAAACACTCTCAAAACTTTCCTTTTTTTCCCTTCTTATTATCAAAAGACTCTTATTAGCAATGCTAGAGGATACTTTCTTATAGGTTTATTATCGCCTATGACTATTGGGCTACTAAAAGTTCACTTTAGTGATATTTACTATCACCACACTCAAATCGTTCTTTTTAATTAATTTATAATATAAGAATATATTTAAATATATATTAGACAATATTAAAGGTATAAATGTCAAAATATAATATATTTATACCAAATAAGGAACATCATAAAAGTTTGCATTTAACTATACAAACCAAATAATATATAACAAGTTTACACTTCCTGAACTTCTTATATTTGTACTGTTCAATTCTCTTTATTCAATCTAATTATTACAACAAGTCTCAGTATTGTAATTTATTTTTATTGTATTTTGTTTTTTTTTTTCTTTTGTTGGAATTTATCATATTGATATTTGTTGTAGTTAACATTAAAGCAGGAGTAATATACATTTTCAATATCATAGTTTTGAATATAGATGACTAATAATTTCTTGAACTTATAAAAAGATAAAAAAATCATTCACGAGATCTACATGGTACTCTAAAACTTGTAAATTTTACGAAGTATAAATTTTAGAATGGTTTTAAAATGTAATATAATAGGTTTTGGTTATAAATTTTGGTACGGAACCTATAAACGGCAAAGAAAAAAGAGAACAAACCACAAATAAGACCATATCAAACCATAAATATAGTTTTTTATTTCTAATATGGTTTAAAAATTCCCTAAATGAACTAAAACAAAAAATTGCAGTTGGTCTAATAAAGTAAACCTAATAGAGTAAACCAAACTAAACTGAAAAAAAAAAAAGAAAACCAAAATGAACTATTTTAAGAAATAAAGTCATACTTTACTTATGATTACAAAATTCTTTTATTATGACATAGACTTTTAAAAAATTTTAGGTTTATGTGATGAAATTGTGTATGTATTTAACTTTTATAACCATAAGTTATTACAATACGTCTACATCATATGCTAGATTTTTTAAATAAATTAGTTATCAAGATACTTTTAAAATCTCTTAATCGTATAAAAGGTAACTTCATTAACTTCTTATATGGTAATGCACTAGTGATGTAAGATTACATGCATGTGATGTACATAACTTTGCTTATATAACAAACGACAGATCAACTTGTAAACCAAATAGGATTAAATTAAAGTTTTATACTTTTAAAAATGTTCCTAACATGAATCGTGTAGTTAGATATTTAATGGTTTTGAGAAAAACCTAAATCAAACTAGACCTATCACCCCTAATATAGGGAATGGATTCTTTTTTCACCCATTCTAGACCTACTTACTCTATCGATTACAAAATTTAAAATTTAGGTACCAAATTTTAGATTTTTTTTTTCATTTGTGATTTTTTTGTGAAAAACATTTTTTGAACTTTTTGTCAATATATCTTAATCATTAAAGCATTCAAACTATCAAATATTATCACAATAATTTAATAGATTATTTAATGGTTTTTAGTGGTAACTAATGATAAGAGGCAAATTTTACAATTACAATGTGGTTGGCAACAGTGGTTAACATTACTAAAAATATCAATAGAAAATTTGTTCTTATAAGACCGTTACTTACTGTAACAAAACACTAATAGATAACCTTTTGAGAGTAACATGATGATATATGATAATTATAAAACTGTAATTATAATAAATAACGAATAAAGAATGGAAAAACATTGTGAAACAAACATAACTTTAAAGTTATATTTAACTAGATATAGAAATTTAAAAAATTGATAACTACTATGATAGGCCCTTTTGCACAGTTGAACTACTTAGGCCTTGTTTGTCCTATCTCAAACAAGGGCTAAACTATTTAAGCTCACCTAAGCTTCTTTGCTGACCTAGACTCCCCTTAGCTCAGTCATTTAGCACCCAAAATTAAGGCCATGTTGCAAAAAAGTCACACCAAGCTCCATAAGGTAATCGAGTTCCAGTATTCTTTGATTGGTTAGCTTAAGACATGAGCCTACCAGAATAAGAAGTAGTTACTAGAATGGAAGCTAGCTATCTCCATCCCACTCTTGAAATATGCAAAACTTCCTTTAGTAGAAAGATCTCCTTTCCTAAATCATTGTGATATACTCCTTAAGTGAAGATCTACCTTCTACATATAGAAGGTCTACTTGTACATGACAAGTGATCTCCTTTCTGCATTTTGTCTAAACCACATCCATTATAAATAGGGGATGAGGTCAACGAGTAGATTTATCTCTCCTACACACTCTTGGCTATTTTGCTTTTGCACTCTTACCTCCATTCTTTAAGTTCTAACTTAAGCATCAAAGTGTTATTGCAAGACAAGCTTGTAACAACTTACTCAGAACTCCTTATTAAGGTATTGTTCACTTTGGTATGAAACACCACATAATTTTGTTCCCTAGTGTAATAGCCTTTCGGGTAGTCACCTATCCTAGGATTGACTTAGCCTAAGCATGCTTAACTTCGGAGTTTCAATATGCTCTGAGTCGCTACACCAAAAAACACCTTGATGATTTAGAATTTCATCATCTAATATGTAAGAGGTATTACAGTCTATACCCCCCCCCCCCCCCCTCCCTCTCTCCTTCTCTACAAAGGAGTTCGTTCTCAAAACTTAACTATGAGTTAAAATACATATATTCCTAACTTTATTCCAAGAAAGAATAATTGATAACAATGTTACAAACCTTATGTAAACAATTCAGGGTAGTGGTATGTTGACTCCACAAGACTTTTACATATTCAATGTCTCGATTCCTCAATCTTTGAACCTTGGTATCCAAAATGCGAACAGAATGCTCTACATATGTAAGATTTTCTTTTAATTCCACTAGAGGTACATCTAATATCATTGTAGGATCACCTACAATACCTTGGAGTACGTTGGAACTCTAAAGTTAAGTATGCTTGGGTTGGAGTAATCCTAGGATGGATGACCTCCTAAGAAGCTGTTGTACCGGTAGACAAAATCATGTGGCATTCCACACCAAAGTGAACAATACCTCAATAGAAGGAGTTCCGGTAGGGTTGTTACAAGTGGTATCAAAGCACTTTACCAATTATAAGGGCAAGTCCCTACTTATTAGTGGTCTTGAACTTGTATACCAAAACTAAAGAAGACGTCAGTTCTATATGGAGGGTAAATAGGGTAAGTCCTTGCTTGGTAATGGTCTTGAACTTGTATAACGAAACAAATGAGGATGCCAGTTCTATAAGGAGGGTAGATTGTAATACCCCTTACATGTTAGGTAATGAAATTCTAAATCATTATAGTACCTTTTGGTATAGTAGCTCCAAATACATTAGAACTTTGAAGTTAAGCGTGTTCGGGTTGAAGCAATCCTAGGATAGGTGACCTCTTAAGGAGCTACTATACCAAGGGACAAAACCGTGCGATGTTCCACGCTAAAGTGAACGATACCTTGATGGGAAGAGTTCTGATCAGGTTAGTGCAAACCCTTAATCAATTTTGTTTTTGCAACCTATCTTGAGATTTCATAAGGCTTTCTTGGCCCAAAACTCTACTAATAGAAACCTAGAGATGATAACCATCATTCCTCTATATTACTACCACCATAATATCACAATCATTCCACCATCACCTTTGCCCCTATTATTGTTGCTACTAATTTCTTTACTACTAGCATCACTACCACCATTACTAATACCTTACTACCATCGTTACCATCATTGCAACTAAACGCATTACCAATGCCACTATATAACCATTACTATTATAAATGGTTTAACAATAATAGCATAGTCTAATAATGGTAAAGGCATAAGAAGGTGGTTGGTAATGGTGTATAGTAGTTAGTAGTAATAATGATGGGATAGAGGTAATGATATAATGGTGGTTGTACAAGGTTGTGGTGATATTGGTAAGGGGCTAGTGGCAATACTTTCACCAAATAAGAGCACATTGGCATGTTTGCTATATGCCCAACTCAATAGCGTAAGGTAATAACATAAAATAAATAATAGAGTAGTTGTTTCCTTTAATATGGATTTATGAAAACTAAACAAAGGAATATATATCAGTTGACCATTCAAATAATAGTTATTCCTAAAGAATATTTATTATGCCCCATCTTCTCTATTCTTAAAAATAAATGCATCATTAGGGAATTCCTTATAACACCCTCCTAAAAGGGTTAGATGTTGGAGTGAGTTGGTTCTTTAGGATTGGGCTTTATAGAAGTTCATTAAATTGGAATCACACAGATTGTAAATGAGATAAGGTTTGAAGTCATTCTTATGCTATGCACCACTCCACTATGTTGTATACCCCCAATCTCTCCACACCCACCCCATCCCCTTTTTAATGAAGGTTTAGGTCTCAATATTCAATTTTTAAGAGAGAGAGAGAGATTACATGTACATTAAATAAATGTAAAAGGATGCACTTTGCAATTAACACATATAAATGATATTAGCTATAGAAAAATCACTCAAAGAACATTGTCTCTATGTGTTCTTTAATTATAATCTTCATATAAGGTTGGTTTGGTGCCAAAGCATGGTTCTTATACCCAAAGAACTGACTTTCACAATATTTTGTCACTAATTTTTCCATCTTTGACAATTTCACTTTATCAAGCAAAAAAGTTGTTAATTAATGTATAACTAAAAATTACTTAATATTTTCTCACTTAAGTGGAGAAACATACAATTTCTTCATTTACTCGGAGAAATACATTTGCATGGAAGCATTGTTCTCATTATAAGGAAATAATATACCAAAAATGGACAAGGTAATATTATTAAGCTTATCTATATCATTAAGCTAAATTTAAATTTTAGATTCATACCCTTCAAAACTTGAATTTTATTCATTAAATTCCTTCATTTATCATTTGAACTGGATACATATTTCTATCTTATAAAACAATTAAAGGTTCATTAAAGTAATTAAGTGCACAACAAGTATTCCCTTGAAAACCTCCTTTTTTTTTTTAGTCAAAATGTTACTTGACTTTTTAATTTTTCCTCTGCAAATTTCATTCTTGACATTACCATAATTGCTAATTAATTTTCATTGTAGTTGCTAAATTGAATTATCTATTCTATTTTGGAGATAATAACTTTCAACATTCAATCGTTGTAATTGGGGTGATCTTCAATTTTCATCAAGACAAAACACAATCATTTTTATGCATAACTGGAATTTATGTAATTAAATTTTCTTTTTAATTCACCTTTCTTAATAGAATCTTAGACAAAACTATCCTTAATATTTTAAGGGGAAAGGAAAAAAATTGCAATAAAAAAAAAAACCCAAAATTTTCGTTTCTAGAAAAATATTTTAAAAAAATATGGCACTTGGATTCAAGCAAAATAACCTCTTCATGAGGTGATTTTAAGCCTGGTCAAGATTGCCTAGCTCCGTCCAACACCTACCTAACACATCTAAATCACCCCATTTTACAACAAAATCTCTAGATACCCCAACTACAACAAAGTTTTTAAGCAACTAAATTTCATAGTCACAGCTGATCCCTTACAAGATGTTCAAAACATGCTGCATGATTATTCAAACTTAACAATACTTGTAAAATGAAATATCATAAAAATTCTATACTTCATGAATATCAACATTAGTAACAGCTACATTAGAGCAAACAATGGATCAAAAGTTAGAAAATGACAATTAAGTAATAGGAAAGTTCCATTACTCCTTTCAAGTATAAATAAAGTGTTCACAAAATAAGTGTCAATTACAATAAAAAATATCAAATAACTAAAACTAGTGACAATCTAATGTTATTTGCGTTGTCGGTGTATATATGCATGAGTATCCCTGGTGTTTATATTAGGCTGGGGCTAGACCATCTAGTTTGCATACAGCTATGTGATCTGTACCCCATCTTCAGTAATGTGCTAGAGTATGACGCATGCATAAAGACTGGAGTAGGCACCACTTGCGTGAGTCCCTAACTTATATCTTCATCACGATCTCTAGCTGGCCTCCTAAATGGAGTAAGACGAGTATGGATTTGACTATTGGATCTCTCTCCGATGAAATGTATTTGAAACATCTGACTGCTAGAGCTCTATCTGGCAAAGGGTGCTTGAAACTAAAATGTAAGCATTAGAGGAGATGTTGCATGTGACTGGTGGTCAAGAAAAGGATCGTCTCCAATGCTAAACTTAGCCCGTATGCGTCCTTGCCCTTACCTCGGTGCCTTCCTTACCCTCGATGGCACCCTCCATGCTACGGCTTACATGGCAAAGAGTCTTCATGTTCGATATCTAGTCTCAACCCAAGTGCATTATTTAAGTGGATACCCCTAAGTTGCTGAATGACGACATCTACCCTCAGCTGCTTTGCCATGATTTCCTTATATGACTTTTGAGGTAACCGATGTATAAAATTTGTCGGTATGTCACAAATAACAGTGTGGTAAGCATATAAAGTCATAACTAAAGAAGATAAAGCTGAATGCATACCATGTATACCTAGGAGGCTCTTGATTGGCTGTTATATCGATGAGTGACCTACTGGTACCAAGTAAGATAATCTAGAGGTACATCGAGCGGTGGTAGTATAACAACTATCCTGTTACGTTGATCCACTTACTTCTCTAATTAAGTTGCATGAGTGGTGGCCTAATTCGTTTTTGTCCAACTTAGTAAGTTAGCATCATGCAGTGCTTGGGAGAAATCTATATAGTCAAGAATCCCCTGGACCCTACCGCTGTTGTGCTACACAATTCAAGAAGTATAACTCTACGATGTAGAAATAGAGTGACGGTATTCATGCCATTCAGATATTTCTCTTAGCTTAACAAGAAGCAGGGAGTCTAGCCATGTTGTCGTGGGAGTAGGGGATTCATAGAACCTGCAAAATTAACAATTTTGAATATGTAGCCATATAACCTAGAAAAAGCTAAAAAGACTTAAGTTCGTAGGTATGTACCAGCTCTAGACGTTCGTGGTCAAATGCATCCCTATATTAGCTGACAACATGTGTGAGAAGTTAGGTAACATTGAATTCATTCACTGCCGCTGTGATTCTATGATATAAAGAGGCTATGTGTGGGAAGTGTTCTCATGGTTACACCCATAATACAATAAGTGGTCCACTAATCTCACTCTCATCCATCCATTATGTAAGGTACAACTAGTGATAGAGCTACGCTATGCATGCAATACCCCAAGTATATCATTTGACTGCACTAAGATCAAAGAGGAAGAGGAGGAACATCATATGCATCCAGTTATTTGATTTGTTAGCGAATAACATCCCTCCAATTAGCTACATAATATGAGCTTGGGTGTATTGCTGGACGGTAATACCATCTATATCTTCTGGCAAGTCACCTAAATTGTCCTTTACTAGAAAAACTTCATTCGAGCCCGATGAATAGGACTTGGAAGGGAGTAAATACTTAGCAACTGCAAGCAAATATCAAACGAGCCCATCTATGAGCCGCTTGTCATAGCTTGACCATCAATTGGGAGACTAATGAGCATCAAGACATCATAAAGTGTAACCGTCATCTCCCTCATATGGAAGTGGAATACATGCGTCTCCTCTCTCAATGCTCTACTAAGGCAATAATCAAATATCAATCTGGTTGTACGAATGGTGCCTACTTTGCACCGAGAAAACCAACTTTATTAAAGTAAAGAGCCATTAGTGAATCATTGGTATCTTCTATCCATCTCGGTATCTAAATATCACTTCTTGTTTACGACATCTGAGCCAGTAATTCTCCTACAAGTTATAATGAAAGGAAACAAATGTTACTTCAAATATTAGAAATCAAGCTGCAATTGTGTAGCAACTTATGAGTCCTCACCCGACTACCTTATATTAGCTTAAACCTGTAGGATGGTTGCAACTAAATAAATGACCTATTGACCGATCTTAGATCTATCTGCACATACATTTTTACAATGAAAAAAGTAAGGGGCAATTCAGTAAAAGACAACTGAGAAGTATAAATAGCATGTAAGCAAATAAATAAATTGTAAACAAGAGATGATTATTAACAAGTTATTCGCAAAAACTATAAAGTGTACCAGTAGATCTACTAGATGTAGATTGGTGGCTCCATTGAGGACATCTTCTTCGATTATGTTCCTTCTGCTGCATAGTTTACAACCGTACAGTAAAGGCCCTTTCTAAATATCTATCTAAATCTAGAACCATTTTTCTTAAGGCCTCCTATGTTTCTTAACCCTATCTACAATTTTAACTTAGTACTACATAGGAATGTCAAGGACGACCAATTGGCCTTGTTGCTACAAGGCATGAAAAAACATGCGTACACCATGGCTGATTTTGCTACAAGTATCAATGATGAGATAAAGGCAAGCAAAGTGCATGTACTTTTAGCTTTTTAGAGTTTAGTGTCTATACTTTTATTTTTTATGATTTAGCGCTTCTTTTTTTTGTTTTTTTTTAGTTTGGTTTTAATTTAATATCTCCTTTAACGACAAAGTTAACGTTTGATATAATTTTTTGTATTTTAGTTTCTATACTTTAGTTATTATCACATTTTAGTGTTTGTACTTTAATTTGATTTTTTTTTAGTATTTGTTCACTTTTTAATTTATTTAAAATAATTTTTTTATTTTACTTAATTAATATATCATTTCAAAATTAAAAATTTGTTTATATATAATAATTTTAATCGTATATGATTTTTACATGTGATGTTTCTTTTAGAAAATCTTAAATGTTAAAGTCTTAAGATCTATTTTTGTTTGAAAATAAGGCCTATTATTTGTTGGGTATACCATTCAAGTGAAATTTTGAAATAGTCTTATTAATTAAGTCTCGTTGACCTTATAATATGAATTTTCTAACTTATCAAATAAAATATTTTTATATAATAATATTTTGTTGTATATCTAGTAATGTCTTGATACTAATTTTTATAATTTTATAATCTCATAATTTACAAATGAAACATCAAACAACTGTAATTATATAGTAATTAAAAAGCTTAAATTTTGTGCTATCTAAAAGTTGTTATTTTTAACTCAAAATCATAAGTGTACTTATTGAAGTCTTTACATTTTCTATGCATGTATTGTAATTAACCTTACTTTTATGAATTTATTTATTTTTATTTTAATTGGCCTTTATATAATGTAGACCTATTTTTATTGTATAATTTTACTAAAAGTTTCATAATGTTATATTATTTATGAATTTTCATACCCCCTAATGTGATCATGAAATTATAAGATTATGTTCCTTAAAATTTTGTAATGGCTATAATATTAAAATCATATTGAAAGTTTTCTCAAGGAGAATGACATTTTTTAAGTGTATAATTTAAGGCAAACTAATCATCAAGGGCTATAAAAATTTATAAATAATATATTATTACAAAATTTTTGGTAAAATTATATAATAAAAACATGTTTACAACATTACCCAATAAAATATGTCTATAACATATAAAGGTCATTTAAAATAAAAATAAATACATTTATAAAAGTAATGTCAATTATAATGTATGGAAATTGTAAAGATTTAGACAAGTATACTTATAATTTTGAGTCAAAAATTATAATTTTTAAGTAACACATAATTTAAGCTTTCCAATTATTAGTTGTATAATGTTTGATTTGTATATTATGAGATTATAAAATTATAAAAATCAAATTAGGATATTACTAAATATGCAACAAAATATTATTATATGAGTATAATATTTGGTAAGTAAAAAAATTCATGTTGTAAGGTCAAATGGAACTTGATTTATAAGTTATGACTACTTTAAAATTTTACTTGATTTGTATACAAAAAAAAAAAAACAATCTTATTTTCAAATAAAAGTAGATTTTAAGACTTTAAAATTATAAGATTTTGTAAAATTAAACATCACTTATAAAAAATAAAAATCATGCACAATTGAAATGATTAGACATAAACAAATTGTTTTAATTTTGAAAATGTTATATTAATTAAGCAAAATAAAAAATTTATTTTAAATAAGTTAACAAGTGATCAAAGACTAACATGCATCAAAATTAAAATGCAAACCTAAAATGTAATAATAACTAATGTATAGACACTAAATTGAAATTAAAGTAAAATAAGAAGCATTAAATCATAAAAAATAAAAGTTTAGATACTAAACTGTCAAAAGTTAAAAACACAAGCACTTTATTGCCTTTATCCCTAGCAATGACCAATATGTGATGCATAATTCATACTTATTTTCCTAAAAACTACTATTACATGAGGGCATGGAATCTTGTACGTCTATCACTTATTACAAGTGCACCAGTGAGTTCTAAGCACAATAATGTGACTAGTTTCTTACTTTTGCATATGTACTATAGGGCATAGTGCAATTATAACCTTGAATATTTGCTCATTATAGTTGAAAATGACAATACAGTGGCCACTTGCTACTTTGCGCCACCTGTCAAACTTTCTCTCAACATATTCAGGCAGCACCTTACCCATGCCCATTTGATTTGCTATCTCAATCCTATTCATTGAAGTAATCATCATAGTTATAAAAGGTTTTCTTCACTAATGCCACAACAAGTAGGTTCCTGGCGTCCCTCAATGCACTATTGTGACTCTCGGCAACATTTGTGATCTTAGGACCAAAACAAGTTCCATCGTCATAAGCAAGGGTTCACATCCTTAGATGCAACTCTCTGAACTATGTCCTAATGTGAGGGTTCATCGTCTTAGCCTTATTGTAGTATGCTTGAAATTTGCAAAGTTGTAACTAGTACGTTGCTTTTTGCATTAGTTCTTTGCATTTCTTGTTCTTAGCTTAAGAGTTGATGTTATTAGCGACCTATCAAATATACCATTGCCAAGGCCAACCATTTGGTCACACTGCATTCTATCCTTCAACTACGGCCCATATTCTAGTGTGACGGTTTGATATCAAACATATGTTTGTATAGTCATTTATCACATACATGAGACTACACTTCAAGAACCAACCCAATTGTCCTGATATTCCTGGTCAACTAAAGCAAATCCTAATGGGATAATATGATTTTCACCATTAACTCCAATCGCTATAAGAACCTTATACTTATATTTCCCATGCAGAATTGTGCCATTAATGGAAGTCACGAGCTTGAAAACAAAAAAAAATAGTTAGTTCAACCATTTAGATGAGACACAAACAACTACTTGATTGGTACCACAATGATGGGCAGTGATGTCGTACCTACAATGTACAAAGGCTTCGATACATAGCTTGAATGCCTATAACACTCTATTAAAGAACACGTGATCAGCGGTATCGGTGTCTCGATATTTCTACTCAACCATAGTACTCAGATTGGCCTCTTACATAGCATATAATAGATGCGGAAGTATCGCATATGATTCCTACCATTTTCCATAAATCTATTTAATTGCTTTGCACTTGGCTTCATGGATTCTTTTTATGGGTACGGTATATCTATACTGCTTGCAAATGATTGCTTAAAGATGTTTAATACTCAATGATTCATGTACTTCCTTAATAATAAAGCGAGATAGGGTAGTTACATTCAACTGACAGTAGTCCTCACTAACAATAGGATTCAAGTACATATGTAGGCTTACAAACCTGGCTATTGCAAAACACCCAGCATGCTCTTTCCTACAATGCTCATAGCCTCCATTTGCAACTCTTTTCCCAATTATCACATCTAATTGACTAGATAGTCAAGTCGAACTCCTTCACTACAAAGTCGTGATGGTTCAAAACATGATGTACTTCACAGCGATTTATAAATGTTCTTTCTTCTAAAGGTGCATGCCCAACTTAAATTTATCACTAAAACTCCATTCATCCTCATTTGTACTATCCTTGGATCGTACAAGTACATCACCAACACTTGTCGTATAAAATGACACAGGTTCCAAACATTTAACCAAATCTACATCTACGGTTAACCCATGTCTCCAATCATTTCTCTTACTCGACCCTTGAGCTTTATTTATATCCTAAAGGCACGCTTCGCTAGTAGCAATACCATTATTTGAATCAATTTCATTTGAGTCTTAGGCAATATCCTCGTAAGCCAATTCATTTTCCACATCTATATCCTTATTTGATTTGCTTGTCACCAATATGTTAACTTGCCGGGGCATGCAACTGCTAATGGGTATGTCACTAAGTAGAACTAATAGAGATTCAAACGTTACTTGTGTTTCAACCTAAACCTTAACATTTATCATCATGTCCTCCAAAATCATACTCAATTGTTTGGGGGATGTTAATTTTATGAATTTCAACATATATTTCTACAGAACTGTTAACTTCACTACATCCTTAAAAGGCTACCAATAGCTGCTAGATGTTGTAGTCATCATTATAGGCTTTACACAGAATAAGTCCCTACTTCCTCCTACAAATAGACATTTGTGAATCAACTCCAATTAGTGAGTTATCATATCAATCCGAAGATAATTACATATCAAGTCCACTAACCGATCATAACTTGCTTCAATTGAAACCTTGACTGTTATTATGGGGCACCTATCATAGTACACCTTATCTTCCCTTTCAATAATATTTCCTCCAGTATAGTAAACCACTCTCACATTATCCATTCCCACCTTACTTGTCATAACAACTCCATAAAATTCACAAGGTAAAAAAGAAAAAAAAACAACTATTCTATTTTAAAGTAAAATAGAGCCATTGATGAACTAATTATTAACACTTAAAACATATGAATCACATTCAACATAATCTATAAATTTCTAAGTACATATACTTAATCGTACATTCTTTACAAAATTTATTTAATCTCATTACCTTTTTACTAAATTATACAAAATTTATAGAAAACATAATCATGAGCAATTATTGAATTATCCAAATTAAACTTTCTAAACACTTATCACACTAAGACACTTCAATTGAACACTTACACAATATAATATACCTACTAATATAATCAACAATTTCATGAATGTCGTATCATATATGTATATAAGATGCTATTTTTAACAATTGCATATAAGAATCAGTCAACAACAATTAGAAAAAAGATACCTTTTTCCTTTTCACATGTAGAGAGAGAAAGTATGAGATACGTGGTATCTCTTGCTATTTCTATGAAATTGGAGATGGAAAATGATGTATGTGTTGCGAAGATCTCAAATTTGAAGTTGATTTGAGAAAAAAATGGATCAAAATTACTTCATTTGGGGTGTGCACATGGAGGGATCCATAACTGAGAGGGAGAGAGAGGGTTTTTTCTGATGAAGTTTGGAAATAAAGGAGAAGACATGTGTAGCTGTCTTATTGCCCTTGTCTAAATCACCTCTTGAAGAGGGGATATTGGTTAAGTACCATAAATCTAGGAATATTTTCCTAGATACACTATTTTTGGATTTTTTTCCTTTTCCCATATTTTAAAAGTATCAAAAAGCCAAAAATGTAAATGATGAAATTCAAAATAAAAAAAAAAAACAAAGAAGATACTTTTATTGAAAAACCTGTGTTTCAATTATCCACAAATTATATTTTTAGTTTCTTAACCTTTCAATTTTTTTCTACAAAAGTTTATTCTTGGTATTGCCATAATTGCTAATTAGCTTTCATTTTTATAGATTAGTAGTCGCTAAATGGAGTTATGTGTTTCATTTAATATATGTACTTTGTATTGATTTTATAAGTGATTTTATAAGCAAAAGACTAATGACAACATCTTAAGTAGCATAAATTTAGCGCATTGGTGTTTTTTATTACATACTTTCCAAATTGTTTAGGTTAATTCTTTTATTACTTTTCAATAATCATCATTTTTGTATATAATTTGATTCAATTATTAATATGTTATAATTTCTATTAAACCGTTTTACTTGTGTGCACATTGGCTAATACCAAATAATTAGAAGATAAAACAATAAAATAACTAAAATAAGGAAGTTATTGCAATGTAGTAATGTCAATATTTTTTTCATACATTATAAAAATTTTTAAGTAGTCATGAACTTATATTATAGTTACCATTAACATCCCGTATTATTGCACAACACTTGCATGATATTGAAGAAATCCTTATCTCATCTTTCCCAAGATCCTATACTTTTGAAATAGGCAATTGGAATAAGGTAGAATGTGGAGGCCAATAGTCACATAAAGATGACAATGAAGATTAATTTAATGTTATCTTGATTTTAATATGAATACAAAAAGTAAATTTCTTGAAATTATGAATTAACATTTGCAAAATATTTATAGTTGAATACATATAACAATCAGTAGTACCAACTTTCTTAAATAAGTTAGATGTAAGTATTCACCATATCCATCGTTCACACATTTTCTCCTATCACAAAATTTGCCTTGCACCTAGCATTTTTCTCTAGTGATATGGATGTTGAAAAAGTGTTTAACCTACAGTACACTATAAAGTTGGAGACAATATATAAGTCATAATTAGAGATAAAATATCCATAAATCTTGTAAGAAAAATTGTATAGCATACGTGGCGTGTATATGTTTGTACAATGTAGAAGAATTATAATTAGAGATGCAATTTATAGGCATGAGTTCAAGAAAGTGTTTGGTGTAGAGCATATTATGGAGTTGGAGAAAATATATAGAAGATGTGATTAGAGATGAAATATTCATAAATCTTGTAAGAAAGATTGTATAGCATAGTCTACACGCATCTGTTTATAAGGTGTAAAAGAACAATAATTAGAGGTGCAATTTACAGGCATGAGTTCATGAATTTATTATACCAACATGAATGTGCAATGAGGTAGTGCATTATTTTCATTGAAGGCTATGGCATTGCAGCATAAACTTGCAAATTGCAGGCTTGATCATAAGCCCTTGAAAAAAGGAGGAAAAAAAAAGAAAGAAAGAAAGAAAGAAAAACCTTATTCATAAACTTGGGTCCACAAGATCAATAGGTTGACCCCATACCCATGGGTCCGGTTGAATCCGATTTTCAAACACAACATGGCGGTTAGGGTTGAGGCACGAGTCACAATTGACCGTATTAGACAAGTGTAGGATATATAGTAAAATCTTGTTCATACCATAACATAAACCCAGCGATGGATGTCCATCTTTTGACAAGGAGCCATAGAGGGAAGTGGAAGAAGAATCTTTTATTCCCCTATTACTCCCTTTTTATGTTCATGTGGTCCTCCGAACAACATATAATCAAATAGATTTGCCTCATGACTTAAATCACTAGTAATTACCTAAATAAACAAATAATTAGCAAAGGCGGACCCGTCTTTTGACCTAAATTTCTTACTCTACAAAACATGCACTCCTTCCCAATTTTAAATTACATAGCCACAACATTTCCCGATAGCCAGGCATCTTTCTCTTTCTGTGCTTGACTTAGACTTAATCTACAATTACTTTTAGCCTTCCTTTGCCTCATCTTTACTCAACATGATTGGGATGGAAGGTGGGTCTTAACATTTATTTTTCTTGGGTGGTGAGGGTGTGGAAAAACATTGTTCGGATTTGGTAATGGGACAATATGATTAATTATGATGGTGGAGCCACAATGTACTCAACTCCAAGGATTTGGATTAGGTCCTAGTTCTTGTCTAATGAGAATTTCAATGCATAGGACAAATTCCTTGGATGTGTCTGTTTAATGTCTTACTTTACTACTTTCTTTACTACAACAACACATGGTCCGAATTCATTGCTTCAGATTTTTTATTTTGTTTTTTTTTTTTGGCCTGTAATTGCTTCAGACTTTACTATTAGAGAAAATACCGGTCAAAACCACCGTTTCTGCCATCCAACGATATTGATTGAGATTTACTAGTAAAAGCTTCAAACACTAAATATGCTTAATATATTAACCATATATATTTATAAATTGTTGTGAATATAGGATGAGTACTATTTATTTAATTACGTGACAGCTAATACCTTAAATTTTCATTTTTCTTTTTTCAACAAATCAATTGAAGCTACCAGAGAATTCCAAAATAATAATAATAATAATAATAATAATAAATATCATGTTTAGAATCTAAACGTAACATATTTATGTGATTAATTACCTGAAATTAAAAAAAAATGAATTTATTTTTTACAAACTTTTAAAAGTCATTTTAAATACCTAGAATAGATAGTTATGTAAAACATCTTATTTTTGCTCTCTTATAGTCTTAGAATTTTTTTTTTTAGCTTAGGGAAAAAGAGACTTAATTCAAAAATACAAAAAATGAAAATTAAGAAAAAATACAAAAAAAATTTAAAAATTGAGAAAATACAAAATAAAATCAGAAAAATAAATTTTTTTAATTAATAGAAAAATAAAAGCCTCAATTTAATCTTAGAGAGAGTCATTTTGAAAACAAAGTATATCTAAGCAATTTAATGGTTTTGAGTTATATTTGAAAGTATTACTTTTCTTCAAATTTTAAATTTTTGGATCTTGCTAGGGCTTGATTTAATTTTTGAATTGAGATCCATAGAAAAGTTAATTATGCTTGAATAAAACTAATTTGTTCTAGACAAATTTTTAGAGTCGGCCATGGAGGATTTAATTTTGGCCCATAACTAGGTTCAGTGCATTTTATTTATTTATTTTCATTTTTTCTTCTTTCAAAAATAAAAAGAAAAGAGAGGGAGCGAGAAAAAAAAAAAAAAAAAAAAGGGTCTCGGTGTCGGATCAGGTACCAGGCCTGGTCACGAAAAGAAAGTGCCGGCGCCACCATTCCTCCGTCCTTTATTTTCCGGATTCCCAGCTCTTTCTTTTCCTAGCTAGGGATTGCATGTTCAAGAAGATTTTTAGTGTGTTTTCTACATGATTCCACCCAAATTCATCGTGGAATCGTGTGATAGACACAGCAAACTACAAATTGAGCCACAATTTTGATCCAAATTCATCCATATAATTCCTCAATTCGAGCCTAAAAATCAAGAGAATGCATTTTTGGAGAAGGAGCATTAATGGCAGAAATCCACCATCAACGGGCTTTCCAACTCGTGCAAGCTCGAAACACTATAAATAAGCTTCCCAATCCCTTTCCAAGCATCAGCTTCCATCCCCATTGCCTCTCTTACTCACTCTCGAGTTTTCTCTCTCTATCAATTCCTCCTCACTCTCTCTCTAAAAATACTCCATTCACCTCCATCTTTGAGTCAAGCTACTGACTTAGTAGCTTCGCCACAGCAAGAGCTTACGAACACCCCTCATCTCGCCATCCGCCGTGACATCAAGCGCCACTTCAATCCCAAACCTCAAGCTCTACTGTGGCTACCACCACGCTACCACGAACCACTGAACCCCTTACCCGAAACCACCCATTATACTATACTGCTAGTCTACTTAGATCTCCATCCAACGCCCCTTGGCTCCCAATAACCACTACAACGAGCTGCTCAACCTCTTTCTCACTCTAACCCCAATCACCTAAATCATAGCAGCACCTAAACTGCCACCACTCGCCGTTGCGGTAGTGCCAAACTGAGTTTCATCAATAATTTTCGCATGAAGGTCCACTTACCCACTTGAATCGTCCGCTGAAAAACACGTAAGCCAGGTCCCATGGACATTGCTCCTTCTTCAACTCCTAAGCTTGCGACCCGATTCTTCCCCCGACTCCGACCCAAACTGGTATCCAAACCTGACCATTTTGCCTCACGCTCCAACCCGGAATCCGACCCACACTAAGGTTCCGGATAAGCCCTGTTTGATTTTTCCTTTTTCATGTTTTTTTCTCTTTCCTTATCCTTTTTCCATATTCTATTATATGATGGAAAAATTAAAAAAAAAAAAGAATAGAAGAATAAAAAAAGAGCAAAAAAAGAAAAGAAACAAAAAAAAGAAAAAGAACAATAATACATATATCTATTTCTCCCTTTAAATTATTACCTTCTTTTCGAAAAAAATTACATTTCTTTAATAAATAAATAATAGGCAAATTAACAAATGACAACGAAAAGGCATTCTTGCTGCTTAGGAAAAAAATATTACTTTCAAAAATAAAAATTAATAAAACCTTTTGCAAAGATAGGATTTATTTAGAGTTTTTTTCAAAAATAAAAATTTGAAAAATTAGGACCCCTTTTGGGTTTTCTTAAAATTAGATAAAAGATAAAAATGTAAACTCAATTTTCTTTTCTAGAATAAAGTCAACACTCTAAAGTTTTTGGAAAAAGAAAAGAACTATGAAAGTTTGATTCTGAGTAATTGGTATATAGGCCCATATACAATTACAAAATGACTTCAAAAATGAAAAAAAAATATTTTCTCCCCTTTACACATAATTAGTTTTTTTATTTATTCTTTTTGTAAATAAACATAATTTGTTGCTTTCTTTACTTATAAAGTAGAAATCGTTATTTCAAATTATAATGGTATATTGAAAAATAAATTTAAATTTAAAATGTTAAAGCAGTGTCCACTAGAGTTTAATAGGATAGCTTTTAAATCTAAGTATCTTTACTTTTTAAAAATCAGTTTTTTTATAAAATTGATTTTCTCATGAATTAGCGGCTATTTTAGAATTAATTCACCTAATTAAGCCTAACCTACCCCTTTCCCAATTCTGATGGGATGGTGACTCTAAAAATTTTTCAAAATTAAAAGAATCAGATTTTCCTTAATTCTTAGTTGATCGTTTATATCGAATGGGTATAGGGTTTGATATAAATTGAATTAAAAAAAATAAATGAAAACAAAAAAAAAATCCAAGCTCGACAAATTAATTGTAAATTAGAAAAAGTTTAAGTAATTAATTGTAAAAATGACAAAGTTCAAGTTGTTAATTACAAAAATGATTAAAGTTTAGATATCAAATTGATATTTTCAAACTTTAGATAGTTAATAGAAAAATGAGTGAAGTCTAGTCACTAAATATGATATTTTTTTAAAAAAAAAAGTAGAGAGAATTTCGACAATAAGCAAAACACGCTATTGTTTTATTGTTCATGGTGAAGTTGTAAATCAACCGACTTACTCATGAACTACTCGAACTTAGCTTACTTTAGACTTAACTTGCTCTAGATTGATTAGTAAATAAGTTAAGCTTGAGCTTAAAATAAAATTCATTTAATTAATGAATTAAGCATGCACTCCAAATTTGGGCTCATAAGCAGGTTCGATTATTTTGTCAATAAGCTAGCCTACAAGCAAACTCATAAGCATACCCATTAATAGGCTTGTGAGCCTACATTATATTAATGTAATGGTTTCTATTTTTAGTTATATTAATTATATTTTAATGTTTTTATTTTATTTTAGAGTGTATTTTTTTTCAATTCATATATTTTTAATCTTATAATTTTAGTAATTTTATACCTATGTATCATTACGTAATAGCTTTACACTTTATAATTTATGTGTTCAATAGTGCATAAATCGAAGTTCCATATAATACACACATATGATAAATGCGTAAACAAGAGTCATCGAACATGGTTAATTATGAAATGCCAAAAAATGCATTTTGATTAGTATATTTTATTTTATGATTTCACGTGAGAGAAACAACCATAATTGGCTAATTTATAATGATTTTACATTATTAGGTCAGTCGTAATGTACTTCTATATGATATGTTAGCTCACAGGTACAGTCTCCATTAATGGAAATGTGAGGATGTAACTATAATATTAGTATAAATTTAAGCTCGGGCTTATTTAAGCTCATTAATCTAAATGAGTTTGAGTTCAGACTTGTTTATATATATAAACTCAAGCTAATTAGGCTTGTATAGATATACAAGCTTGAGCTTGAGTTTGTTTACAGGCTCGTTTAAATATATGAGCTTGAGTTCGTCTACTTAAATGAGTTGAGCTTAGTAAACGAGCTTGAGCTCGAGCTCGAGCTTCAAGTCTTTAATTTTAAGGTTGGTAAAAACTTGACTCAGCTCATGCTTAATAATTTTTAAATAGCTAACCTTGAACCTTTAAAAGCATAACCCTATGTCACTCCTTAAACTAGAAAGTCATAATAGTTTCGCTATGTAAATCAATTTATACTAGAAGTTAGCCACCTTAACTACTAATGTAGGTATAGCCTATACAAGGTGTTCGCCACTTCATTGCTTAGAAGTGTCCTTTTCAATACTTAATCAAAATTAACCTGTGGTGTAACTTTTCAAAATAACGATTGAAAATAGTTGTATAACTTAAATGTTCGAAGAAAAATCAAGTTTTATAAATCATATAAAAAATGAACCTTGAACTTTATAAGAATTTTAAGAACTATGTTGTTATGAAAAGATAATGCGTATTGAAAATTTACTAAAATTCATAAGCTTACAGAGCATGGAATAAATTTCATTAGCTAAAAACTAAGAGTTACTCTAAGAGATCTTATTAGTTTTCCTAGAGATTAGTAAAATCAGTCTATTAAGTAGAAATCTAGTCTTGTAATCTTGAATATCACTCCTCGACCCCTTTCTCTATTTTTTTAGAATTTAAATCTACTGGGAAATCTACAAAATAGTTATAGGGGAATGAGTGATAACTTGCTCAATAAGTGGGATAGAGACAATAGTTTATATCTAACACAAAATAACTAAGGTTTTCAAGTAGGTTTAATTAGATGCAATATATACTCAAGCAAATGTCATTGCATGACGTTGACTGGTCATTGTAAGATTAAAGAAATTGCGCTTACTCTAATCTGGGTTTTAAAGAGTTTAATGTCGTGCACTCGCAAATTATAGCCAAATCGGGACTTTGCAATAAAGAACACCCTTTGGTCAAGATTACTTTCGGATCACAGACCCCAACCTTGTCGCGATCTCCTTTCCTATCAGTTAGTTTAACTCAAGGTGGAGAGAGGACAATTTCTGCTATCTTTAACGAAGGGTTCATGTTTAGCTTGAGAATCTTAGTTGTTTCCCCTAGTAGGTTACGATGTAGGTTTGGTTAGTAGTTAAGCCAAGTTTGTATTATATTACTTTTAGGGTGATTAACTAATTTCAAACAGTTTAGAGCAGGTAATATCATAAAGCAATCAACATATAAGTCCAGCACTCAAAATAGCACAATAATATTCAAGCAGACACGCTGCATGCTCATAGGCAACTAACTTACAACTACAAATAAGATATATGCTAAGGTCTCTAAGTATGCTTAAGCAATACTGATCTCACTTACCTAGATACTGATACTTATTCTCCCTATGCTTCACTCAGGTCTTTCTTCATTAATCCTAAATTTAATATGACATCTTCAGTTTCCATCCAATATATAATATATATGTTTATTGTGAACATTTAAATATGTTTTGAATTGTATTAGGTGAGTTTTCTAAAATATTTATTAGATATTAATTAAGTAGGATACATTTTGACTAAGGTTCTAACTTAACAGAAGTTGTAGCCAAGTAGTTTCTAACTAAAGTTCTGACTTCAATAAATTTTTAGAAGTTATAGGCAGGTGACTTTCTGATCTACTCTCCGACTCTTAATAATCCAATATTTAGTACCAACCATTTTCTAACTTCCACTTGCTCTTACATTTAGCATCTTCCATCATACTATTTTCTGATTGAGCTTCTAATTAAGGTTCTAACCTAACTTTATGATATAAGCTACTATTCGGTGGCTTTTGACTCATGTCCTAACTTTGATAAAGATATAAAATTCATATTTAAATCACTTGTTGATGTATTGTCGATCTCCTTGTGTGATTGATAATATTTAATACCATATTACCTCTTGACTCAATTTCTAATGGAGTTTCTAACCTTCAATCCAAAATTAGATTCTTATTTAAGAAGCTCTCGACTTACAACTTGTCTCTAGAAATAAGATAAAGTCCAAATATAAGCTACTTTTAGTCTATATCTAATTTTCCTCGTATATGCAACATATTCACACAAGATCACATTTTGACTTACTTTTTGATATAATTTATGACCTTGTTACTATTGGTACATCTAACTATATTATATATATAATTCATTTTATCCTAAGTTCTAGAGTCTTAATAAATTTGCATATGCAGAAAACAACAATTTAGTATCACCATCATGTATATATTTTTCCCTTGCGCCTTCTACTTAATACAAACTTGTCGAAACTTTTCCAATTAAGCTCCTAAACCCCCAAATATCCACTTAAAATTGAAAATCAACATCTTAAAACTGTTATTCACTCACTTCTAATTGCTGCATGTTGGCCAATATAGATTGGAGCATAATTTTATAAAAATCCAACATAGCTTTTTTAGAGAAATCCACTTTTAGTACGTTATTTTGTGAAAAAAAAAAAATTCCCCAAAATTCAACCACTAAAATTTGAAAATATATTCACATAGCATTAAAGTATAACATCTTAAAAGTATAACCATAAGTTTCAAGTCAAAACTAAATGAATTGATCTTTCAAAAACTTGATTGAAAATTGTTGTACATGACGTTTTTCTTAAGGATCTCAGATCTATACTAAAAATTTTGAAAATCTGATTGAAGATTTGAATTCTTTATATAAAAATATTTTAGGAAAACCAAATTTCAAAGTTTTTTGTGATCATTTACTATTTTTCCTAAATTTTTATTAAAAACAAGGAAATTGAGCACTTATCGAAAACGTGAAGCTTCAACCATTATTAAGAGAAGGGGGTTTGTCGACTAGCCTAGACGCTAGTCACTCCTTCAGGCAACGGTTTAGTTTCACTTCCAGTTGGTGATTTCCTTCAAGAATTCTTCAAAGCCAATTTTGCACCTATTTTGTTAGAAATTTTTCTTATCCTTATTTCTCCTTCAATTTCCCACTCACGAATTTTCCTAGAACTCCAACGAACTAAATTTTGCAATGGTGATCAGTTGGTGATTTTTGAGGTTGTGGTTCATTTTGATTTTCTTTCCCATCTAACACTTAGAGTTTGGCATAATAAGGTGTCAATTGACTATGAACCTCATCATTTTGGAATCCTACAACTGGCTCTAAGCTTTACCATGCCTAGAATAATGTTTCTAAGTGTCTTGAGGATTTTTTTTTTATAATTTTTCTATATTTTTCTTTATTTATTTGGTGATATTCTCGTATTTTTAGGTATTTTCAACAATTATGGGTATATATTTATATAATAATTATAACTAATGTGTATACATATCTTTTATATATTATTTTATGTACAACATTAATTATATTAGTTTTATAATTTATTTTTAAGTGTTTGTTTGTGAAACCTAATTCGTACATTACCAATAATATAATAATATAATAATTTGTTACTATTTTAGCTATATTGTTAATATTTTATTATATTATCAAATTTTGAGCTTATAAAAACTCTTCCACTAATATTACGAAACCTCTCGTAAGTTTCTAACCTAATTAAGTTATTTTTTCGAATGTCTTAAATTGACTATTGAATTTCATCGCGCTAATATGGGTCTCTCACCCTATTCATAGGGTTAGAAATGGTATGGGTTGAAGAAGTTTACTTGAGGTGAATGGTGATGAAGCTTTAAGGAAAAGCAAAGGATAGACAATTATATTTAAGATGTATTTTAATTTATATAAAAAAGAGTAAATATCATATTTAGTATTGAAAATTTAATTAATTTTGTAATTAATTACTTAAAATTTAAAAGTGTCAATTTACTATTTATAAACTTTTTGAGGTCACTTATAATACCTAAATTAGATAAATTTTTGTAAAATTGGGTAAAACTTAAATATCAAATGTAATATCTACTAAAAAAAAATGATGTGGCAAGTGATATGCTTTTCCTAAAATTAAAAAAAAGAAGTTTCATTTGCTAAATTTACCTAGTGCTTTAATTTCATTTTAATAAGAAAAGACACATGTCACATATCTATTGACCTAAAATAACAACTCATTAGTATCATGTAATAGAATTAATTGAGGTTCTAACTTTGACAAGACAAAGCTCAATTTGTAGTGAAATTGATACTTAAAAAATTTTAATTACTAATTGCAAACTTACATAACGTTTATATGCCAAATATACTGTTAATCTTGTAAAAGATTTAGATAGACTCAATGTATTATACGCTTTCACATACGCCACCACACATATACAAGAAAATCAAAATATGTAACACATTCTATTTTATATAGTCATACTGTTGTATCATAAATATGAAAAAATGCATCGTCTCAACCTAAATTATTTCCTCCTTTTATATAGGCGTTACTTTAGGAAGTTAAAATTATCTGATGCGATTGGCGAGATTTGTTTTTTTGCCCAACTACATGTATGATCACAATTTGATGGATGAGGATTTAAATATGATCCATCTTATTAAGAGATATGATACTATTAGATTATAATAATTTTAATTTTAATCATTTAAATATATAGTTGGGAATTTGGGCTTTGATCAAATTGCAATCGTAACATTTGGATTTGCATTGTTCTTCTTCTTTTTGTTTTTTTTTTATCCTCATTTTGTTTGTCATTTTAATATCGTTTCGATATTTATTAAATAGAAATGAGTGAGTATGGGATAAATAAAATAAAAATCATAGGTATAGATATAGTTGGCAATTCATGGCAATGGGTCATATGTCATGTGTAAATCTAAAAGAATTGTGTTTCAAAACAACAAACTTATAATACTACTCATTTATTAACTATATTCAAAAACTTAAATCCATAAATCGATGTATTTAATAAGCATGTCTAGAGTTTCAACTCAATCCGTTTACTAACTAGGAGAAGTCTCTACTTAAAATATATGATATGAATATTATCTTCGATTTACTTCATACTTATAAATCAAATTATTCTGAAACATATTTAAAATGTACGGACGAGTTTGATAGAAAAACTACAGCTTAAGAATCCAGGAATCGACTGATGGTTTAAACGTAATGCAACTAATTCAAAAAAGATAAAAAAATTTATAGCATAATTGTTGTGTGCCTAAGCATAAATCGGTTATTTATGGAGGGAAGACCTATCAGCAGGATGGACGAATGGATTCGGTCCATTATTTCGAATGGACGCCACTCAAGGTCAGAGATGGCAGAAACTATGGCAAGAACTGCTGTCACTTTACGGAGGATTTGGTGTCACCGTAATTCCTGTTTATTTGAAAGTGGCAACCCCAACCCAGCTGCTGTAGTGCATCTCATTGAACGGGAACCATGCAGGAGAGTCCAAATTATAATAGAATCAGCTGCTGTACGTGCAGAACAGCTATCACGGTTTGCAAATGATGATGTAAGGGAAGAAGTTAGCATATAGAAGAAAAAGAAAAGTGTTAAGATTATTACTCTTACAAAATTGAAGTCAATACAAACAAGAACAATAATTAGAGAAAGAACAATTGCAACTAGTGAGAGATGCTGCAGTGGTAGCTAGATATGTATGTATGTATATATAGACAGAGGGAGAGACTACCTACTATCTTTTGACCTCTTCTCCAATATTCAACAAGAGAGGGTACCTTACTATCTTCTATCCTCTTCTCTAGTGTTTGATTTGTACACTTTCTCTACCCCTTCCATTCTCTAGACTCTTTTACTCTTAAGAAAATCTAGAGATAACAACTATCATATTTGGGCCTAACTCAACCAATGTAACCACTATTTTCACTATCCCGATTGCCATAATAAGAGGATGTGTTGATTTATATACTAAAGATTGCATCCATTCCTCCATCAAAGAGTAAGAGTCACAATAGAGTCATATTTTCATATCTAATCTTTTTTTTTTTTCAATTCTTTTTTTTTTTTTTTCGTTTTGTTCATCGTCCCAATTTCAGATCATTCCCTACTAGATTCTAGGGTTCCATCCCGCGATTATGTGGGAGTTTTTTCTAGATCAATGTTACCCATTTTTTCCTGGACATATATAAGTTTTCATACTGAACTTTTGGATCCCCATTTCTTTTGATGTATTATATCAATATGTAATATTAGTATTTCAATATTCTTTATGAATGAAATTCAGTTCTCTTAAAAAAAGAAGAAGAGGAAACTAACAGAGTATAAAATTAAAGTATTAATATTAAAAATTTTAATCTTAAAAGAGTATGCAAATTAAACCGAAGCATACATGTAAGACTTGCTTATTAAATAGGTTAATAAATGGATTTATGTGTTGAATTGAACCTAGCTACCTTTATAAATGGGTTTAAATCAATCGAACCTATATATTTGCTACATCAAGTTTTGCTAATATAGATCTATTTATAATCATGTCATATCGTGTACAAATTGATGCATGAAGTCTTAAATTAGCAGCGTGAAGTACAAGTTCAAAAAATAGGATCTATATAGAATTTGTACTAGTAAAATCAATAAGTTCTAAGACAAATTGTGGAACCTATGAATTGTTTAATTAAAATATTGTTAGCCATCCATGTAGAAAGTAATGACATTGAAATTATAATTTAATAATGTGTTTAAAAGTAATCATAACAAATATAAATTTAATGAATTAAAAAACAAAAGTAATAACAAAATACAACAAATATAAGCCATGATACTGACATAATTGAATATTTGAAATAGCTTTAACTGTCTAATCAAGTTCAAATGGATTATAAGTTGTCTAAAAACATTGTTTGATTTCCGTTATATTTACCAAATTAAATGATAGATATTCGCAATATTGTACATGTTAACTTTGTGGAACCTTGCATATGTTTGAAAAATTACTAAGTAACCTTGAACTTTGAGACCAATAATACGCAAAATACAGGTATCGAGTAGATTTCGAGTTGGATAAAGGTTGGCACCTTGGACTCCGTTTTTCTCTCATAATGTTCAACACCCATCTTGAAACTGTGTTTGACTATGCAGGATACCATAGGTTTTTTATTTTTTTTTTTATCTCTCATAATGCTCACACTTACTTTTTAGCATTATTTTGAAAGTAGGCGTTGGAATAACAAATCTATATGTATATATATATATATAAACATATACATAACAGAATAATATAAATATGATAAAAAAAAAAAAGCAGAAAAAAACGAACCTGTAACTTTCTTTGCTTTTCTTTCAACATATTCATTGATATGTTGACTGAGAGTAAAAGATCGAAAGTGCTAATCTACTTATCTACTGCCAGTGTTTTTGCGTCGAGAACTTGTCTTTATCCTGATAAGGATGAATTTCGCAATTTTCCTCAAAGAAGGAAGATGTTTCTTGACCTGATTTTTCTATGGATGTGATGGGGTTTTTTGGCATAATGTACTATGAGTGGGGTTCTCGTCTTATTCCAATAAGTAAAATCAGTTCATCAGTCTAATAAGTTACCTCCATGATCTCCCATGTGACACATTCTCCGGATGTTGATAGTCCATTTGTATTCAGTTTATCAACAAAGCAATATAAAGCCTCGAGCTTTATCTTTGATCGCTTGTAGATAAGGTGGCACGAAAGCCACTTTGAAAGATTTTCCAATATAGGAGTTCCTATGTATACCAACCGAACCACGAATCAAATTTTATTTGACCCATTGAACTGTAAATTACGGTCTTTCGAATTATGACTGCGTTCAATATCCAAATCGTTGAAAGCAGTCTGGGGAACCTGGAGCAAACCGAATAGAATTGCTAATTGGAAAAAAAAAAATTGTTCTAAGTTGTGGGCGTTTCGTTTCACCTTCTATATTCAATCTCTCTCTCATCTCCTTCTAGGGTTTGTTGCTCATAGAAAATTTAGGAGCGGTACCGATTGCATTTTGGCCCTTTGCCTTGCCCCAACTCAGACTACAATAACATGATATCTTGATTTTGAACTTCTCTATCAACCAATAAAAACCAACCTGAAATCATATTTTTCCAGATCTAGGTTCTGTTTTTGAACTTTTTTAGTTTTTTTTTTTTTTTTTTTTTTTGTCTATCATATCAATATGGAACCTTTCCTGCCTAGAGTGGTGGATTTCACTGCACAAATTTATTTTAGGTCAATGTGACCCATCTTTATTTAAAAAATGTATTCATTTTTTGGTATGAATCTTTACATCATCATTTCTTTTAATTTATATCACCGGTAGCATTTGCGTACGTATTCCAATGAATGAAATTTAGTTCTATGGTTAAAAAAAAAAAGAATTTCACCTTCTATATTATTAATTTTTATTAAAAATTTCAATCTACTTTATTTATATCAAATCTAAATTACCCCAACCCCAAAGTCTTAGCATTTATACTTCTTGGCATACAATCATATAACAAATCAGTGAAAAGTATTTGCATTTTATTTTATAATAAAATATGATTTAAAAAAAGCAATTTAAATATGAATACATATTAAAATATAACCATAAAAGAACTGGTAAAATAAAAAATAAAAGATAAAAAAGGTAAACAAGTGTGGTCCAAATCAAACTGGGTTGTTTTAAAGAAAAATTTTCTATTTCCTAAATTTTTCAAAGGAGTTTGCTTCGAAAGGGAGTGATGAATCGAATCATATCTTTTACTACCCTAACTCTTAGGTTTTTAAGATATATAGTAAATTTTCAAGTATAAAATAGAAGATAGGATATATTTAAATTGTTGAATATTTATATAATAGTTATATTTTGCTAAAATCGTCTTTCGATACTTATTAATATCAATGTTATTAGATTTGTGACTCAGAAATGAGAATGGGTTAAAGGTCAAAAGGGTTAAAGCAGCTGCTAGGGTTAAATTAGATCAAAATAGAGTCAATAAAAATATTACAATATAATTCATATTCATTCATAAAGTAATAAAGTTATCTATATTCTTAAAATTGAAAGTTAAAGAGTTTTTACAATTTACTTTTTGTTAATCTTAAATCTACATATGTTTTCTTAGTAAATTACACTTTCTCTAAAAGAAAGAAAAACAAAATGGTATATTTCAACTAAAAAAAACCCAATTGGACCCTATGGGAATCGAGTTGGCCTAAAGCAATAAATTGAGTTGAATTAAGTCAAACTAGATTCACTATCAATGGGTATAAAAGTGGTAACTCAAAGTGGTTTCATGGTGGGTCATGTCGAACCGAGTTGAATTGAGTGAGTCAACTCAAGTCTTATAACGCTAATTAAAACATGCTACAAAAAATGTACTTAATATAATATTGCATACGTAGCACACCAAAGATAGATAATGGATTAGATCACTCTATAATAACCACCATAGTAATTATAACAAATATATAAATTAAATTATGGAAACTAATTAGGTCATTGAGCTTAAGCAATAATTAAAAGGAAAAATGTGAATAATTTCATAAACCTTGACATTAACATGTGTTATCTTAAGATTCTAGCTAATAGAAAGCAATGGCTGCCAAAAAATGCTAGACCAGTTGAATGGGGGTGGGCTCCGCATGCCTAAGGTCTAATTACAAAATAGACAAGAGTAAGAGTATAGCGATGGTTATCTGGTAAAGCCACTTAATGGTTAAGTTAGTGAAATTTATAAGAAAGTATGCAATTGGACGAAAGAGAGAGTAAAGAGTGAGAGAAATGGGCATCAAGAGATATAACTTACCTGTTAAAGGTGAGAGATTGAGTGTTTGTACATTTAACCGCTTGAGCCCCTGTCAACTCAAGGCACACGACCCTAAATTTTGGGGCTTGGGTTAAGAAGATCATCTATGACGGGAATGATTGTTTTTGGATGCTACGTCTATCTTTTCTTCATAAATGTTCGATGATGCCATATACTTAATAGCCATATGAGCTTTTTAAGAGGTGAACAGTCAAAGGCCATGTTGCATTTAATGCAATATGAGGATTGTGTGACCAAGCTTCGAGGTGTTCTTTCTAAAGCCCAAACATGGGTTTATTACTACCTAAGAGAGATTACCAGGGGTCTTTCGAAGGCTAACCTATAGGTTGCTATTTAGATTGCATAAGGCTTTACTCGGCTAGGTTTCTTCAACTTCTTAAACCTATAAGAATTAAGATAAGAGAGTGTTGTTGCTTGTTATTAGGCTTAATGTGGTCAGACCAATCCTTATTAGGGGTCATGTCTATGGGTTAGGCACCTTAGGCTTAAGGTAGCTGGCCTTAGTTTATTGTAGCTAATGGTCTTTAGATCTAAGATGCTTGGCCTTAGGCCCAAGGAGGTTAACCATGTCCAAGAACTACCATCAACAACATGGATATACCATTAAAATTTTAAATATCATAAATGAACCCCTTGAACTTTATAAATAGGCAAATAATTCCAAAGATTGCAAGTATCCCCCAATCTTTGACCTTGGTGTGGAAATACCTAATTGATAAATAATGAATTTAGTTTGCAAAATCTTGTTTCCTTATTCATTTTCTAAACTTTAGAATTTCAATTACTTAAAAAGGAAATTACAAAATTTTGAGCTATGATGTTTTTTTTTTATCTTTATATGTTAATGCTAGTCAATGGATACATACCAACTTATGATTAATTCTCAATAAACTAATTTAACAAAATAATCTTATTAATTTCTAATTAATTATAACAAAACCATAAATTAATTGTATAAAATAAAAGATAAAAAAATAGCAGAAATCCATTAAAAAATCAAAAGGCATAGAAATCCTAGTTGCAAGATGATTGTCACCAATAGAGGATATACATACAACATCAATATGAATGTTACTCTAGAAAAAATGACCTACAATATCAATCATCAAATTTATCATCACATGAATATACATAAATATCAAAAGATATATACTTTGATGTGATCTTTTTAAAGTTCCATTAGTGTAACTTGTAATTGGATTTTGAACAATGAGAATACCTATAATGCCCTAGAACTTAAAGTGCTATAGCTCACCATATATCCCTATCATCTACTAATACGTTAAGTGTACACAAATACTAAAACCTCCCACGTACATGTATTAATCTCTAAATAGTTTCAATTCAATCTCTTCATAAATCAGAACAACTACTATCTAAGTAAATTTCATAAAGCCCTAAACAAGAGCTTATTATTTACAAACAAATTTCATCTGTCCTAATTCAAAGTCAATCTCACAAGAGAATTTTAGCCGCTACTCCCTAACTTGGCAATCTCAATGATTGAATCTAAAACCATCAAACCTTATAAATTCTACTCAAGTACTTATATTGAAAAGTTAATATGAGGTGAGTCAAAACGTAGTATGGAATACATCAAACACATACGCATGATATACACTACTAACAAATCACATGAATAACCACAATAACTAATGCAATAAATGCCATTATTATCTCGATTATTAGTCAACAACCAATACATTCTTCAAGTCTCAAGACTTGGGGTAACTCACGGCCTCTAAATAAGTAATATATATCATATATAATAGTATTGGTGTGGGTCCTACTTATTATCCAAGTATCCCTTCCTAGATTTAGCTAGATCATCTTAGTATGGAACCTCTATCAAGTGAGTCGTACACAATTACTAGGTGTCTCACCAACCCTCTTGGGCCCTCTTAAGGAGAGGTTGAAGCGAAATAAACATTAGTAGCATACGGTTAATAAGTCTAAGTTTAAATTAATCCCGATAAAACAACTATTCTAAATAAGCACAACAAATAAACACGTATCCTGTACTTGAATCGGTAGAACAACTTATACCGTCACTTGTGACTAAGTCAAGATCATGTTCAAGATCAATGTCCGGTGTACAATAATAAACATAACATTTTAGAAACTACTTTCTAAAATGTCCTTTTGTGTCTTAACTCAATTTCCATAAATCTCACGTGACTTTTGACTTCAAATTGCTATTATTTATGTTTTTAGGACAAATATAGGATCCTAAGATGATTACATTGGTTTGAATTATGATTTGGAACGCTAGAAAGCAAGTAAAGGAGGAATGATGGATGGAACAAGTACATGAGCAAGAATTATGGCCATGAACTTTGGCCATAGTTCTTGTTTTTGTACAATAAAAAGATCATGGGTAAAGATCATGGCCATAGACCTTGGTCATGATCCTCTTGTCCTAAATTTTTCTCTTCTACTTCATGCACAACTCAACATAATCCTTTAGAAAGAATACATTCACAATCAAAACAATACTTCTTTGCTATGCTCCCTACTGCCCTTAAACAGCATTTTCCTCCTTTAATCACCACTCCAAACCACCTAAATAATACCAATTACGGCCCTGGCAAACCACTCAACCTCTATGCATCTAGTCACTGCCCCTTAAACACCAAGATCGGCCAAATCACCAAATCAAATCATTTGAACAATTAATCCTAATCTATTCTATTTACATAAGATTATGACTAACAAAGAACTTTATATCAAAAGGCACTTATGCGTTTCTGCGTTGTAACAATACCAAAGAATTGATTTCACTTCTTTACCATGCTACAAATCATAGATTCCATCAAATTTAACACTCTTTTCATGGAAAAACACATATTGCAACATCTACTAAGGTCAACATACCTTGTAATTGCTTTTTCATAGCAAATTGACCATTTTCTCACAATTTCCAACACCCAGGGTTGAAGGATCTAAAATTTAAAGCTTCTAAAGTCAAGACAGCGAAAAGGCTTTTACTAGTTTAAGAAAGGGTTAAATAGGGTAAGGGTTATTAGGGCTAAGAAAGGTTTTCTAATCCTTCACTCACTAAAATATCCTTTTAGGCATTAGTCAATTACATGTCATATCAGTCCCCATCAATACCTTATTTTATATTCACTTTTTATTGTTTATTTTTTTTTTTAAATTTTGGGTTTTGCAACTTTACCCCCCTTAACAGAACTTTCATTCTTGAAAGTTCGCTCATGGATCTTGAACAACTCTAAGAACTCTTCATTTCTCTTACTACTCTTATAATCATCAACTCTTTATACTTCTTTCATTGAGTTCAACTGCAATACTAGTCATTACCTACTTCTCTTCCTTTTTTGGTTAAGCCCACGTATCTATCTTCTTTCATCTAGTTAGTATAACTCTTTTTTTTTTTTTATGTGTTACCAAATTGAATTTTAACCTTATGCACAAAGTTACTCAAGTCCTTTCAACTTCATTTGAAGTTTCTTTTATCTATCTCATAACACTCATTTATGGTTCCTTAGTTTGTCAACTGATTATTACTTTGTCATTATCCACTTCTCGTCCTTTTTGAGTTAAGCCTCCAAATCTATTTTCTTTCATTTAGTTAGCAAAACTCTTTTTTTTTTTTTCTATCTGTTACCAAATTGAATTTTAACCTAATCTACAAAGTTTTTCTATCTCATAATGCTCCTTTACGATTCCTTAGTGTTAATCCCGTATAAGATATCA
The DNA here is from genome assembly GCA_024138005.1 of Lumnitzera racemosa. Taxonomy (NCBI): domain Eukaryota; kingdom Viridiplantae; phylum Streptophyta; class Magnoliopsida; order Myrtales; family Combretaceae; genus Lumnitzera; species Lumnitzera racemosa. The sequence goes on along the minus strand of JAMXBC010000006.1, from coordinate 37,082,446 downwards.
AAAAGGGGAGGGGGAGGTGAATTGATATCTTTAAACTTTTGAAAACTTTTCATTATAAGAAAAACGAAATTACCCCTCTTAACAACTTATAATGGTGAACAGTGATAATTTAATAATTCAATGTACAATAATTAATAAATCAAATTAAAAGAGTATAAGGAAGGAGAAAATCAAGCAGAGATTTTATAAAGCTTCAGCCTTCTGCCTACACCCCTCTTTTAACTCCACTGTTGGGGACTCGGTCTACTTCACTAGTATCGTTCCACTTGATTCACTTAAACAAATCACAAATAGATTACAAACATTTATAACAATGATTTTACAATACTTTGCTCTGCCTATCTAGCCTCTCAACAATTTAGGCTAATACAGATCTACCGAGTACAAACTATCTTTTCTCTACAATAAAGTATAGAGATTACAAGTAAGAACAAAAATATAAGTCTTGAACAATTTTGCACTTAAAAGAAATAACACTTGTTATAGAACTTTGATTCGGTGCATCTCCTTGAAGAAGTACTTGAAAAACTTTCTAAAGCTTTTCAGAAAGTAAAAATTGATCAAGAAATTTTTATGCAGCGATAATAATTCTTCAGAGTTATTAATGACGTTTTGAATCCTTTCTCTTTTTTTGAAATCTTCCAATGGCTAATTTGATGAAGATTATCTTTATTTTCATGTTTATCCAATTGTTGATTATTAAAGATAATTCCTTAGATATTTTGAGAAGATCTCGATAATTTGAAATTCAAAAATAGCTCTCCTGATCTTGCTTCAATCAGATAACCTTCAACCGGATTTACCTCTGATTTGAAATTAAAAAGATCTGCTTTTGTTAGCAACTTTCGAATAAGCTTCATATTCAAAATTTTGAAATTCCGCAAAATCCAAATCAACTTTATTCTTATCTATTCTTGTGCATAACTTAATTTATCTAAATATATTTTCGCTTAAAATAAATTCTCATGGATCTTAATTCCATTTTGAGTGAAACAGGATTAAATGTATTTTCCTAATATACTCGATCTAGTGGAGCTAAGCCTTAAATAATTCGAATATGACTTGAAGCTATTTTCAACGCCATACTTCCAGACTTACTTTCTGATCAACCTTTTGAAAAATATCAGCTTTTTGTTTCTGAAGTTTTTGAATAAGCTTTTGACGTGTTGTCCTGATTCTTCTTATATTTGTTTCTGAAGTTTTTGAATAAGCTTTTGAAGTGTTGTCTTGATTCTTCTTATAAAAGCTTCTAAAATACTTTCCGAAATATTTTCAGACTAATCTCTTTTTCGGTCAATTCAAACCTTCTAAATAAGTTTCCAAATGCACTCTAATTTGTACTTTTAAATTTTCTAAAGAACTTTCTAAATACTTGCACACTTATTAATTCATTAGTGTTTTTCTCTTTTTGTTATCATTAAAATCCATAAGAGATATATAACACTTAGTTTGTCGACTGATTATTACTTCTATCATGTTGACTTTCTAGCTCTCTTAATTAATGTGTAGCTCTACCTCTAGTCTCTATATCATTTAAGTACTCCTTTTGTACTCCCTTGTTTATTTCACATCTCGTTTATTTGTAACTTGATCATATAACTATCAAATCTTACCTTAACAACCCAACATCTGTACATTATCTTGCACACGTACAACGTCAATCTCCCCACTGTTATATTTGTATATTGTAACTCAATTGTGGAACCCTCTTTTATAAAGTCATCTCCCATATCAACCATTAAATTCTATTAATTCAAAAACATTAAGTAACATTTAGGAGGCTACCTTCCAATCCTTACAAAGCCTTGAACAACACTATAGTTCTTAAGTAAAAATATATACTTCCACAGTCTATTCCTACTTTACTCACCAACTATCATCCATTGTTTAACTTTAAGAGTTCTCTTGTCTCCTCACTTTTCTGCTATTATTGTGCTTCACTCATCAACCACTTTCATCTTTCGCTTGTCTTCAGCTCATTAATAAAATGTAAGATGAGGTCTTACTGCTACTGTTATTATTATTATTCTTACACATACACTTTTAATCGATTACACTATATTAATCTAGTTATTACTTTTGTAGATTATATTATAGTCACTTCATTTATTATCTTCACTTTGATGTCTTTTAAGTTTTATCACATATTCTAAATCCTATAGGTTTCTTGAATTTTGTTATATTTCATTATTATTGTTGTTGTTTATAGTTATTTATTTATTATGGTTACTTATTATTTACTTTCGTTACAGTTTTTTATATGCTATTGATCTACTTATTATTTATAATTGAAATATCTTGTTACATTCATACTAAGCTTTAATGTTTAGTTATCATCATATATCTTTTCTTATTTTAGTTCTTTAAATTTTGTATTGTTGAGGAGTTTCCACACTATATATCTCAGTACTCATACACGTAGATATGGGATCAATAAGTAACATACATGACCAACTTAACCAAGAGAAAACTAACAACTTGACCTGGCCTACATAATTGGACATGAAATGATACACCAATACGGTTGGCAAAACCGACAAACTGGACATGGCCCTAACTTGTGTGTATATGTGCCAATGCATATAAGAACACTAAATTATATTTTAATCTTTTAGCTGATTAATTACTATTATCATTAGTCTTGAATCTGTATCTATATTGATATTTTAGTGTTATTGCCAACTATAGGTAATTTAGTAAAGAAGTTTCTCATTTTGCAGTTAGTATTTATGGTTCTCAAGTTTAAGTTTTATTATACATTTTGTACAAGCCAGAAAGTGTCTTGGTTGACTTGATGTGTTTTGATCTATTATTTGAGCCTATTAAATCTTTTGGATTCACTAAAGGATCATGCGCTCTTATTTTATACTAGCTATGGATTTTTAGTTCTTTATGGCGGTTAGAGTATAAATTTGGATAGTATTGTTGAATCATAGTTATGGATGTGCTTATAATTATATGTAAATACCATATCATTAAGCTGTTCCTCTATCCTTGTTATGAATTAAGTCTTTTATGCCTAATTCCGTACTAAGTATTTTACATGAATTACTGAGCATATTAAGAGGACTAGCTACACTAATATTTACTTCATCTTCATCATACCAATCCAACTCTTCTCCTAATATACACCTAGATAAGCTATAAAATGATACAAAAAGATTAAGAGGGGAACAATAAAGAGAGATAGGTATTCAAAGGAAAATGGATATGACGCATAAAATGTAGTTTGAAACTATATGGGAAGTGGACATAAGATAGGGCAATACGAGTGATAAGGAAAGAAAACTAGAACAACTCACTATTCTCACAAATCTAAACTTATCCCTTCAAATACCTATACTTTTCATATCTCACTGTCTTAATGATTTAATACTTAGTAGTCTAATGGTCTTTTAACCTAGGCTCTGATATTAACTGTAATGTCTCGAAACCTAAAGCGTTATAGCTCACTATGTGTCCCTATCATCTATTGACATGTCAAGCGAACACAAACACTAAAACCTCTTAAATATATGTATTAATCTCCAAATAGTCTCAATTTAATCACCTCATAGATCAGAACAACTACTATCTAAGTAAATTTCATAAAGCTTTGAACAAGAGCTTATCATTTATAAACGAACTTCATTTGTCCTAACTCAAAGTCATTCTCACAATAGAATTCTAGCTGCTACCCCCCCCCCCCCCCCCCCCCCCCCCCCCCCCAACCTAGTAGTCTCAACGATCGAATCCAAAATTATCAAACCTCGTAACTTTTACTTAAGTACCTATAGCTGAAACATTAATACGAGGTCAGTTGAAACTTAGCACGGAATATAACAAACACATATGTAAGATATATACCATCAATAAGTTACATACATAACCATGATAACCAACAAAACAAAAGCCATTATTATCTTGATTATTAGTCAACAACCAACACAATCTTGCTATTCCAAGACTTGGGGTAACTCATGATTCCTAGACAAACAATATATATATATATGATACATAATAGTATTAGTATAGGTCTTACCTATCACCTAAGTAACCTTCTTAGATCTAGTTGAGTCATCTTAGTATAGAACCCCCCCAACCAAAATCAAACGAGTTATGTACGATCACGAGGTGCCTCACTAACCCTCTTAGACCTTACCAAGGGGAGGTCGAAGTGAAACAAACACAAGAGCATACAATTGATAAGTTCGGGTTTAAATTAATTCCGGTTAAATAGCTATTCTAAATAGGCACAACAAGTAAACACATATCCTATACCTAAATCGACAGAACAACTAATATCGTTACTTATACCTAAGCCAAGAATATGTCTAAGATTAACACCTGGTAATCAATAATAAAGATAACATTTAGAATTTACTTTCTAAAATGTTCTTTAGTGTCCTAACTCAATTTCCTTAAATCCTACTTGAGTCTTAACTTCAAATTGTTGTTATCTATGTTTTTAGGACAAATTTAGGATCCTAAGATGATCTAGATTGGTTTAATTTATGATTTGGCAGGTTAGAGTACATAGTTAAGAGTCACGATTGTGAGCTTTGGCTATTGTTCTTATTTTTATACAGCAGAAAGACTACAAACAAGGACTCCGACTATAGACCTTAGCCGTGATCCTCTCATCCTAAATTTTTCTCTTCTCCTTCATGCACAACTCAAGAAAATCCTCTAGGAAGAATATAGTCATGACCATAATCGTGGTTCTTGGCCGTATTCCCTTCAAACAGTGTTTTTCACCTTTAATCACCACTCTAAACCATCCAAATAACACTAATCACAACCCCAGCAAACCACCTAACCTCTACACATCTAGTTACAACCCTTCAAATACCAAGATTAGCTAAATCACCAAATCGAATAATTGAACAATCAATCATAAGGGTTTATTTATAAAGAAATACTTAAAGGAAGTGCTTAAACCTGCCACATCTGCATTCCACTTATCAGTCTTTATAAACAATTCTCCACTTGATAAAGGAATACTTAATGAAAGTTACTTATTGATTTTTTTTATTGTTTTACAAGTTCCATATTATTATTACCTTTCAAATAATAAATAAAATACATTTAAGATAAATATTAAATGATGTAAAAATTTTTTATTAATATTTCATATTGTAATTATTATTACATGAAAATAAAATAATTGAAGCTTTGTAAACTTAGTAAATCCTTTATTTTGGAAAATTTCCAACCTGAATGGTGCAAGTGCAACTGATATAGCATTCTCCTCTTTTATTTCAATTAAAGTATTTATATATATATATATATATATGCCACATTTAGCAGGCTTGAAAAGCCTGCAATGTTGTCAAGAAGTATTAGTACCCTACAAGACATTGTGGAGCTTATAAGCACCGACCGAGGCTTTCATCTTATAAGGGCCAACAGGGTGCTTGGCATGAGAATATGTGCTAAGTACCATTTATAAATTTACTCAAATATATTCTATTTACATGAGATTATGACTAACAAAGAACTTCATATCAAAGGGTACTTACGTGTTTACTCGCTATAATGACACCAAAGAATCGATTTCACTCCTTTGTCATGTTGCAAATCATAAATTCCATCAAATTTAACACTTTTTTTTTTCCATTGAAAAATGCATATTACAATATCTACTAGGGCCAATATGCCTTGTAATCACGTTTTCGTAATAAGTCAACTCTTTTCTTGTGATTTCTAATACCTAACGTGTAAGGATCTGAAGACCTTCTATAGTAAAGATGGTGAAAACACTCATTTTAGTTTAAACAAGGATTTAATTAGGGTTAGGGTTATTAGAGTTAAGAAGGGATTTTAATCTTTTCTTGACTAAAATGTCCCGTAGACATTAGTCAATCACATACCATATTAGTTTTCAAAAAAACCTTATTTTATTTATTTTATTTTCCCTTTATTTATTTATTTATATTTTTTTAATTCCAGGTTTTACAGTACCCATTTTCGTGTAAACTACTATCGAAGCACTTGAACAAAAGCAATACATTGCCAAAATAAAGCAAAACTGGTTAGAAAGGAGAGAGAGAGAGAGAAGAAAAGGCTGTTTGATGAGATTGTTAACAATAACGTATAGACCTAACTGCATGAGGTTTACAGGAATTGCAAAAGTAAGTGGAGGTTTGAATGGAGCTTTAAGCTTCATAATAAAGAGCACTTCGAACCCTTCATGACGGCACGTCTGCGTCTCCGTCTGTCCATGGTGTCCGCGCAGAAAGTGAGCTAGGGCAATGGAGGAGGAAGAAGAAGAGGAAGGAGGAGAAGGCCAATTTCCATATTCTACTTTTTTAACCTCTGCTATTTTTTCTATGATTTATTTATTATTTCTATTATTTAAATTAATTATATTTATTTGATAGTAAATTAATGTAGACCAATTATTATACGCTTATAGGTGTCTCTTAATTAATATTAACATAGATATAACACATTATGTGTTTGTCAAAAGTAGAAACAAAGTTTGTAAAAAGGCGAAAATACAAGTTATGCTTTTGTAACTTTCCCTTACTCAAAAATATTGCGCGCAAATAAAATTACATTTTATTAGTGAGTGAATGCTTGTAGATTTAAATGATTTATATAAACTGTTTAGATGCGATAATCATTTGGTGCTTCTTAAACTTTGATGACATAAATATAATAAAAGAAAGTAAAGAGGTAAAAAACGTTTTTCGCCAATTTTTCTTAGGATGACTTCAATTCCGTTTACATCAACAAAATTTTTTTATATATATTCTTCCGTCGCCTCTCTTAAGGAGCAAATAGTGAATTTTGGTGAAATCGAAAATTGTCAATTGGATTCCTATTAGACTATGACTCACTATGCTACAATATTATGATGTAGCAAATGGATGAATTAAATTATTATGATTCTTTAGTCTCTACTTCAGCTATAATTTTTGTCTCACTGTAATTTGTTATATTTAATGACATATTTGATTAGTCTTGTAAAGATAGAATAAAGAACTATTTCTCACTTAGAGATCTATTCATGAGTTTGGTGGCAGAATAGCTATTCTATTGAATTGCTATTACTATAAAATGAAGGATTGCAATCCTATTACAAGCAATTGAATAACCATTCTTTAATTTTTTTTTCTACCACGTTTTAAATCTATTCGTGAGACCTCAAAATAAATATAAGAAATAGTTATTACTTTTCTATTTCATTTATGATTTTTTTTTAATTCTATTCCTATGTTATTCCATTTTCTAAATCAAATGTGCCAGAGTTTTACCAATTTGTTTTTTTTTTTTTAGACTTTAGCTTAACAAAGAAATTTATTTGTTCCTGTGTGTGTATGTATATATATAGACTTGATAATTGCATTAGAATTTAGTTAAGATAATTTAATAAAGAAATATGTTCAACCGAGACTCCAAATATACTTTTTAAATAGGTCAGGTTACTGCATTCATAAACAATTAGTGAGTAGGTCATGTTACAAATTGAGATATTTAGACAAAAGTCCATTCGAATATTGACTCAACATTCATCCCATTAGCACAAATTACTAGCCATTCTGTCCTTTAGTTTCCTCAGCATAATCATGTTCATCTGATATGGTATTTTAGTATGTGAAGCTCGTCGTTTCGTGATTTTCCTCTAGATCTTCATAAGTAAGATTCTTTGACTAGGATGACACTGGAATAATATAAATGAACATTAAAGGTAACATGGTATTTACTTTTTCCTTTTATCTGTCTTAAGCTATTGAATGAGACTTTAATTAGGTGGAACCTGGATACTCTGTTTTTGGAAGATCCAGACTAAAAATGACTGGTGGTTTTAAAAATTGCTAAAGCAAAGTGAAAGATAACGTTACTAGGCAACAAAATGATTCACTAGAAGACTAGAGTTCATGCTATGAGATTTTCGTTCACACTTAGATTGAAATCCTGAAATCAATTTGATCGTGAGATAAACTACATGGACAATAATATTTATAAGATAATATGAAATAGTATTTAGAGGGCATGTATATACATTCAGTATAATTAATAAATAAGCTTGTAGTTTCGTGTTTAGGTCTCGAGAAGTTAGATTTAGGGTATTTGTGAAAATAACTCAATTGAATTAGAAATTTACGTGTAAGCTAAAAATATTAATTAAAGAAACACTATAAACCAATCTCAATAATATAGTAAAATGATCAAAACATGACTAAAATAGCTAATTTTAATGTCCTATTCTATAATTATCACAAACACAGGAAGCAGGAATTCATAGTTTAACTCTTAGAGATAAATTGCAAGACATATGCGTACATAAAATATAATTGTAAGACCTAGGAATTAGGATTTTAATGTCCAAATTTAGTGGCATTCATAAAAGTTGTTCATTCAAGTCAGAAATTTGAAGCAAGACCATAAAAATTTGGTGAGGCGGCTCTATAGATAAGGATTGCACAATTGGAATAATAGAATATTAATATATGACAAAAGGGTTAAATATATCGATGTTACCAATTATTTATTAAAACAATGAAATTTGAGTTGTTCCAGAAATTAACGGGATCTTAGCGTTATAATATATATTGTATATAGATAAGAGTAAAAATAAAAAGCAGTATCCAATGAATGTGATAACTAGTTACAGATAATAGATAAACAGTTTATGTAAACACGTAATTGGTAAAACACACTTGAAATACCATAATTTGTAATTTAGATTAATCCATAGTCTACATCATCATTAACTCATTGTCTGGATGTGGCGAGAAGTTAGCTACCAAATTACACTAATTTCAGTGGACAATTTGACACCTAAGGATATGGAGCTTTGAGGATAAAACACGTCGACTTTTAGGCTAACTGCTGCACAAACACATGGATTTCACCGAAATTTTCATTTACTTTAACCAAAAATAATGCTCTACTAGTTATGAGGAATATATATACCATAGGAAAAGAAATATTATTAGGGAGAAGGGAAAAAAAAAAAAAAAAGACCAAAGAAAGAAAGGGAATCCACTTGACGTCTCTCCAATTTATAACCATCAACTCGCTACGGCCAAAGTTTATCCGAAGGTGTGCTAGTGAGGAAGTCTTGGTGGTGCTAATGAAAGATCGAAGATGTAAAAATTGCAAACCAAATTCAACAATTCTTATATTCAAGGTTAGTGCTATTTTACCTCTATTTTAGTGTAAAGCTCGCATTAAATTATCTAATCACGTATGCTAGCTATTATGCAAATGATATATGAAGTGGCTGAAATTGTAATTAGGGGTTTATTTGTGTTATTAACAATATTCTTCTTGTTGATTACAACGTAACCTGCTAATAATAACCAGCTACTGGTTAGATCCGTAGTGTAAGGAAAACATACAATATTTATGATATTTATAACCTAATGTGTGATATATCTGGATTTTAGATGGGGTAGATGCACATATTCTAGTTTCTATATTAAATGCTTATTTATTGTACTTACTGTGGGGATATGATATGAAGAGGATGTTTTTTACTATTAGGCTGGAATGCATATTAGTAAATGGTCTTTCCTAAATTTGAAATCGAGTCGCATTCCATATCTTCATATTTCTGAGTTCATCGGTATAAATATAACCTTATAGAATATAATATAACAAATATTATTATAATGTATATAAAGAATATCGACTTATCACGGCTACTCCAAAACTAAAATGTAAGTTTAAGAAAGAATCTGCATCGTTATACAATCCAAACTTTATATTAAAACTAATATCTACTATAGTGCATCAAAAGTTATTTGAGGTATTGCTTCCGTAATATAAACTACATCATATATATAATATAGAACCTTAGTGTGTGCATGTGTGTAAATATATACGTTAATTCCTCTCTGTGGTATAACCTAAAATAGGTAAGCTTATATTATAAATTGGAAAGCTTGTTTATAAAGTATATTTGTATAGTTTAAAACCCATTTGTTATGTTATATTATATATATATATATATATATGTACGCGCGCGCGTGTATGCACGTAAATCCTATGTATAAACTTATATCTATCTTTATATTAAAAATTTAAAGAATAAAGATAACTTATCAACATCTACTCTTTACTAAATATGACAAACATATGCCTGTGTGAAATATTATATATATATATATTTATGTACATGTAACTTTTCTATAGTATATATATTTTTTAAATACCAATATTCCCATTTACAATAAATATGTATCTGTTATTGAATAACATTAACATTCGGTGATAATGATATAGTTGCTAGATTAAATTAATTCAATAGATTGTAACAGTTTCATAGCTATGTTGACTCTAAAGCTTGGTTTTGTATATAGGAAATCAATACGAAGGAAACTATAAAGAAGCAGTTAATTTAGGTAAACATAATTATAAGTAAGTGGGAACAATACTTTACAGCATTTTAAAGTATTATTTTAGAATATTTGGAGGCTTTGATATGTTCTTGGCTTGTGATTGTAAATTAGTTCTCTATGTGTATACAGGGCATGTACTTAAATAATAGTCTGCTACTATAAGAATTTAGCTCCATATGATGATGTTTTGTGATTATTGCTTCTATTGGTTTGTTTGAAATTCTTTTATCACTCCGAAAACGATCTTACATAAACTTGACCTAACGTCCAACTTGACATCCATTACAACCTACTAGGGATAACGATTGGAATTCTCAAACCAAACATAGACCTCCTTCAATAAGGATAGTTAAAATAGTTCTTTTCTTATCTTAATCGAATTAAGTAATAAGAAAGGAGGTTGTGGTAAGGTCAGGAGCCATGGTTCAAAAGTGGTTACGGGAGGAGAATGTTCTCTATTGTACAAGTCTTGATTTGTTCTGATTCGTAAGTGCATGGCATCAATCTCCTCAACCTGGATTAAAACCGGTACAATTTTTCTAATCTCACGACGAACTAAATAAAGTTGCACAATGACATTTGCTTATACATGCATGCATTGTATCTGACTAATTTGGTTGAAAACCCTTTTTGTAATGTGTTGAATGTAAATTTCTATCTTCGTCTTACTTATTGAGCAAGTTGTGTTTCATTCCCTTATAGTTTGTTTTGTAGATTCAAAATGATACTATAAGTATTGTACCTAAAACCAAAATTTTAGCAAACTGGGCTGAGGAGTGAGAATTAAGAAGAATTCGGCTGAACTTTTACTCTTATTATTGACCCTTTTTTTTAACTGTTAAGAAAATTACTTGAGTCTTTAGGGGCTTACTAGTTTTCGACATTTTGATCTATATACTTAATAACATGTTCTTGTGGGTTTTATGAGTACTATTTGAAAAGTCAAACTATGATTTTGTTCATTAGTTATTTCCAAAAATTATTCTATAGGTTTATATTAAGTAGGTGTCAAACAGGATGCTTTAAAGCAATAGAGTCGAGTATCCTAAGTATGAACTAGGTCTACAATAGTAGTTGTAAGGTCAATTTTTATTTTAGGATGATTCACAGAGCGGGAATGTTATGACTTCACCTCTTTAAGGTGTAATAGTGAATACTATTATTATTACAAGAAAGACCAATAGACTCATTTGTTTGAATTGATTTGTTAGGAAGATGAGATTGATTAAGTTAAACTCAATGATTATAGTTTAATTCCTTATTTCTCATTGTTATGGGATTATTTTGTTTCATCAGGATAATTTATTGAAGTGTATATCAATATTAGTTAAGAAAGGGATAAGGAAGAGAAATGAAGAATAGAGATGTGTGAGAAATGTTGACCGAATTAATTAATTATTGAAAGTTACAAAGTATTGTTTATATACAATTCATTGCTATCCAACTATATGCTAACTCATTAAAGTAACTAACCAACTAATCTGTTTAACTAATCTATCTTAACTAATATAAATAATTATACATATCTAGGCCATAAATATTCTTTATACCCAGCTTGAACATAAATTCAGAAATGAAGAATGTGAAAGTGATTTTGTAAAACAGTCAACAAGTTATTTGGAGGACATGATTAGTAGTAATGTAATGAGTCCTTGCTGCAAATTTTTGTTGTACCATATGATAATCAAGTTCGATATGTTTAGTTGGAAAACAGGATTTTTAACAATGTAAATGGCAAATTGATTGTGACAACATAATAGAGCTAAAGCAATTGTTATTAGACTAAGATTGTGAAGAAGATAGAAAAGCCATTGAATTGTGGTTACCAAAGCACGATATTCGGCCTCTAAAGATGAGCGAGATACTGTGGTTTGCGTTCTAGATACCTAAGAAATTAAAAATTATCTTAGAAAGATGCAAAAGCTAGTAATAGACTTGTAAGAATCAGAATAAGCAGCTCAATCAGAGTCACAAAAAGCCTTAAGTTTGAAATCAGTAACTAATGAGAGAAAAAGACCTTATCTAAGAGATGATTTGAGATAACAAAGAATATGATGAGCAACCTCTAAATGTAACATAGTAGGAGAATCAAGAAATTGAGATAATTATTGAACAATAAAAGTAATGTCAAGACGAGTGCTTATAAGATATAAAAGTCGTCCAATCAAACGTCTATAATCTAATGAGTTTGGTAACATGAAAGAACGATCTCGCTTGACCAACTGTATACCAGGTAATAAGGGTATGTGGAATGGTTTAGCATTTAAAAAACCAGTATCCTCAAGTAAATAGAGACAATATTTTTTTTACATTGATTTATACCAAAAGATGTGCAAATCACTTCCAAACCAAGAAAATACATAGCTCGCCTAAATCCTAATTTTGAAAATAGTATGCAAGCGCTATTTAATATGAGAAATTAAATCCATAGTTACTCACAAGAATAACATCATCAACATATAATAATAAAACTGTGAAACATTCATCATTAGTTTCAAAGAAAAATCATGATATGCTTACAACTAAGTAAAACCATATTGTAAAAGAGAATTAAAGAGTTTGGCATACCACTAATAACTAATCACTTTGAAACTATACAAAGACTTACAAAGACGACAAACTTTATATGAAGTAGTTGATTGAAAACCTTTAAGAATGGACATACACACTTCTTCATGGAGATGTTCGTGTAAAAATGCATTATTGATATCCAATTGGTGTAAAGACCATTGCTTAGCAGCTGTAAAAGCAAAAAGTAATCATACTGTTCCCATCTTTACAATTAGAGTAAATGTATCAAGATAATCTAGACCAAGTTGTTAAATATAGCCTTTAGTAACTAACCCTACTTTATACCAATCAATGGATCCATCACATTTATATTTAATTTTATACACCCATTTGTATCCAATAAGTGTTTTATCGGGTGGAAGATCAATAATATCCTCAGTTTTGTTAGCTTCTAGAGTAGAAATTTCGGCTACCATTGTATCACGCTATTCTTATTGTTTAATTGCTTCATTATGTGAACAAGGCTCCTTAATTTTTTCAATAGTAACAGCAAAACTACTATGGCTGGATGGAAGATAAGAATAAGAAAAAACATTTGCTAAAGTATGAGGACTGTTATGAGGCTTAACAACACAATCATAATTGTGTAGATAAGCAGGCAACTTGCAAATGTGAGATGACTTACAAGGATACCGTTCTGTATTGTGAATAAAATCATATGTGACTTAAACAAAATCAGCATTTATGGATGAATTTGATGAAGGAACAAAACTAGAAACATCCTTAGGAATATCATATGTGACTTGTGAAGGAATAGGATAAATAATGTCTGCATCAATGGAATCACTAATCATAGATTTATAAGGAAAAATAGATTCATAAAATATAACATCTTTGGAGAGAAATATTTGATGTTTCTATAGATCAAATAACTTGAAACCTTTGACTTTTAGAATATGTTCAAGAAAAACGCATTGAATCGCAAGAGAATAAAATTTGGTTTTAATCCTATCATGTGTAGAAGCATAACATAGGCATCTAAAGACTTGTAAGTGATCATATTTGGATTGATTTTGGAATAAAAGCTAATATGAAGTAAGATTATTGAGAATAGATAGAGGTGTCCTATTAATGACAAATATTGCATGTAAAATATATTCCTCGTAAAATCTCATAGGCAATCCATCTTGAATCGTTAAAGCTTGGGTAACAATACTATTTGTTGGGGAGTTTTAACATAAGATTTTTAATGTACAATATATTGTGCTCCATAAAATTAAGGCATGAGAAATTCTTAACCATTATCTGTCAAAATCGTTTTAACCTTCATACTAAACTATGTTCAAACAATGCTTACAAAATTAATTAACAAATCTCTTGCTTCTAATTTATATTGCATAAAAAATACCCCTGTTGCTCGACTAAAATCATCCACAATTGTTAAAAAATAATATTGATTGTTAATAGTTGCTTTTTTTATTAGATCCCATATATCAACATGGGTCAATTCAAAAATTGATGAAACACAAGAAGCATTGGATGGAAAAGATAGCCACTTTTGTTTAGCATAGTGAAAAACTTTACAATGATTCACTTCATTATCACAACAATATTGGAATCAATGTTTGACAAAAACTTCATTTTATCATATGGCACGACCCATTCGACAATGTCATATATGATTTATTCTATCTGCCTTTATATTGGAGTTACAACTTTGAAAAACTTTATTAGGAATCATCATAGAATTTGCAAAAGATATCCTTTTATTCACTGACTTCAGCTAATATAACCCATCTACCATTCTAACACATCTAATTAATGTCCATGTCTACAAATCCTAAATAATGCATTTTGTTCAAGTAAAAACAATACAACAATCAATTGAAGTTATTAACTTGCTTGCAAAAAGTAGATTGAAAGAAAAATATAGCACATATAAGACCTTTTGTAAAACTAGCTTAGGACTTAATTGAACAATCCCAATATGAGTGACTTATACTTGAGCATTATTTGGAAGTTGTACAAAAACATTATTGACTGCTTTATACAATGAAAAATAAGTGAAAGAACAAGATTTATAATCACTTGCTCTAGTATCTAAGATCCATGTGTTCCTTTAATCTTTAGTTGAAAAACTAAAAGAAAATGTGTATCTCATTTACCTTCTTCCTCTTCTACAAAATTCATAGTCAACATATTTGTTTGTGCTTCATGAATATCATTTCTAAGCAGAGATTCAATCAATTGCATTAGTTTGTTGTATTCGTCTCTTGTGAAAGGAAATTGATTTGTGTTATTATTCCAATCTTGTTCAATTTGTTCCAATCCATCTAATGTATTACATTCACTTTATTAACTCTCCTTTCTGATTCTTGTTTTATAATCTTGAAGTTTAGAAGGATACCCGTGTTTCTTGTAACAACAATCGACTATATGACAAAGAATTCCATAATAAGAACAAAGTGGTTTCTTATTGTTTGAATTACAAGATTTCTTATTTGCATTGTTATATAGCTAATATGAAGATTTAGTTGCCAAAGCAATAGACCTAGTAAGATCTTGAGAAATAGTTGAACTCAATTGCCTTTCTTATTGAATTACCAATGAAAAAACTTGTTTATAGTGGGAAGAGGATCCATTAGAAGGATTTGAATCTTTAAAGTATTAAAATTGTTATTTAAGCCTTTTATAAAATGAATTACTTTATCATTCTCATAGTAACTCTTCATGATAGTAATTGCTCTACAAATTCTTCCATTTTCGCAATTTGGATGAGGTTGCTTATAACTCGGATTTTAAACATATTTCATAGGATGATTTTATAGTATTTCCCTTACATTTTTGGTTTTCTTTAAAGAAATTGATACTTAATTGAGTAAAATGTTGATTTCAGGGTTTAAACATGTTCTAGGCTCGAAAACGAAGAAAAGGAATCAAGTTTCATCAATTCCGAGTTCAAACGAAGAAGTTATGAATTTTTGAATTTTGCAGAAAATTTGCCTAAGTGCAGAAAGTTACACGACCTGGGGACACGGTCGTGTCCCAGGTCATATCGGGTGACGAAAACAAAATCTTTTTGATACACTATAAAAAGACATATTAGGGTTTCAAAAGAAAGAAAGAGAGACATTACAGAAAAAGAGAGACATTAGAGAAACAGAGAGACACGAGAGAAGAGAAAGAGACTTAAGGAACAACATCAAGAAAGAGGCGGAACAACATCAAGAAAGAGGGAAACAACATCAACTTCAAGATTAGAGAGATTGTTCATCAATCAAAAGGGGTTTCCATGTTTTATTTTATATTATTGATGAAACTCCTTTTTAGATTCATTATGATAGCTTAGAATTCGAGTATTTAGGATTATGGAACCTAGGGTTTCATGTGATTCTTGGATTGATTTAGAATTCTCAATAAAGTTTCTATCTTTACTTGATTCAATTATGTCGTTAATTATTGATTGATATTTCTAGAATATCAATATATGATATTATGCATGTTGATTGAGAAATTACATGTATAATTAAATCTTTACATAATTGAAGAGAATTACATGTATACTTAGAGATAAGATACATGTTTCTTCCGGAAAGTTAATTATTTGTATGGGAATTCATTATACATTAATGCAATTCTAAATTATATTACTAAGTGAAGAGATTCCGATGAATAATTTAGGATTAGGGTTAATATGCTTGAGAAAGGTATTAACTTTAGCTGTGAATCCCTCCGGTCAAGAATAATAGAAACCGAATTGAATATATTTTAAGCGATCACATGATTAACTCTAGGGAAAATAATTCCTAAATACGTTATTACTTTCTTGAAGTCGTTCTTGATTTTATCGCTTTTTCAATTGCTTAATCAAGTCTTATAAATAAGTTAGCTTGTTAATTTTAGTATTTTTAATTAATTCAAACTTTCATAATTTTCTGATTAAATAATAAAGTTAGGGTTAATATTAGTACTTGAAGTCTCTGAGGGATCGACTCGGACTCACATCCGTTATATTAAAACTGATAGGTACACTTGCCTCATATCAGTTGCAGAATACTCGATTTATCCCACAAAATCTTTAATTGAGTGAAGTAATCAGTAACTAAGAGTTTACCTTGTTTAAAGTTGTATATTTCTTCTTAGAGTTATAAAATTAGAAGAGAATCAGATTGCGAAAACCAATTTTGCAAGTCCTTTTGTACTTCATGTGTCGTATCTATCCATATAATGCTTTGAGTAATTGATTTTGTAAGAGAATGTATAATCTATGAATAAACCATAATGTTGCATCTTCCCTATGCTGAGAATAAAGAATCATCCTTTTCTAGTTGTAAGATATTTCTATCTACGAATTTAAGTTTGTTCTTCGACAATAATGCCATTTTCATGGCTTAGCTCCAAGAATGATAGTTCATTCTATTTAATCTTGATGATAATAATGTAAGAGAAGGATTTTCATTTAGGTGCAAATAGTAAGGGCTTAATGAAGTTTCTTCTTCTTTAGTCATTTTCAAAGCTCTGATAACGTATCAATATTAGTTGAGAAAGGGATGAAGAAGAGAAATGAAGAATAGAGGTGTATGAGAAATGTTGACTAAATAAATTAATTATCGAAAGTTATAGAGCATTGTTTATATACAATTCACTGGTATCTAATTGGACGCTAACTAATTAAACTAACCAACTAATCTATTTAAATAATCTATTTTAACTAATTTAAATAATTATATGTATTAGTGTAGGTTAATGTTGGACTTATTAAGGAGGCTGATTATATATTTTTATTTGTGGGCATTCAATAATTTATTGGAAATATTAGATAGCTATAATACTAACGTGTCAATAGAGAATTAGAGATACGAAGCAGATTGTAATGTCCTAGGTGTAGGGTATTACCCCATATCCAGTTGAATCTACTTGAACGAATGGTCTTTTCTAGTGGTTCATTTTAATTGAACTAACGTAGACTAAGCAAGCTAAGGTGGGTCTGACTACATTAGTTTTCAAGAGACATGCTTCTTGAATCTGGATCCTCTAAGGTAGCCATCTTAGCTATTCCTATTCTTAAGATATAGGTATGTATAATTAATAATTAATATTATAAGAAAAAAGATGACTTAATGATGACATTACATAATATTTTAAAAACAAAAACAATCTCAACCATTAATTTTGTAATTTACTTAAAATATTTTAAATGATCTATTCTTATGCTTATTTCATGGCTTTCTAAGGAGTAATATCCCAGGCCATTATTAATTGTAAAAAGCTAAAAAAATGACTTTGGGTGATTGTTATGTAAAAATTATATGGATAAAACTATAGTTAGAAAATCTTAACTTTTAACAAGATTCATACAAATGCTATAACATTGTTGTAATTACTTTGAGTAAAAACCTTATACATCATAGTAAAACTGAACACTTTAAGATGGAACATTAGTTTATTTGTAATCATGTAAATAACAAAGATATATGTTAAGAATATGTTAATACATAATTTCAATTAGCAAATACATTCACTAAAACACTTGATCATGATAGATATGAGTTTATTTAAAATGAATTTGTTTCACTTATTCTTATAAAAGTTATGATAAAGAATTTGCAAGACTTTTATCATGTTTTTGTGAGATAAATTGTTTTATAGAAGTTAAGAAATTCCACCACACTTCTACATATCATATTAGCAAACTATTTACCCCACTTATGTCTGTAAGATCTCTACAATACGCCTTCAATTTCTAAGAATGGTGATGTTGTTTTCAAGATTGATAATTAGATTTGGAAATTAACATCTTCCACCCATATTTAATTTGATTGAAAAGCTATATCTATCTAAAAAGAAAATGGATAATATTAGTTACCTATTTGATAGTGTTTATCTAAATTCATAAATGGGAAAACTTTTCTCTATTATTCTTTTACCATAATTCAATTTTTGTTTTATTTTTATCTCTCTTTTCTAAAGGCCAAACCCTAAGAAGCTACTTTATGTACAACTTAAAATTTTAGAAATTGACTACTCTATGGTTAACGCAATTAACTCAATAGGTAAAGACATAAACCAAAGGAATCAAAAAAATATAAAGATGTTGACTTAAAGATTCTAAACTCAAAGAAATTGAACGATATGAGAAATATTTCTAAGAGAAGAGTATTGTAAAGGCAATATCTTATGTCAAGCCTCTAAGTTTTATGGCTATGACAATTTGCTATATATCTTACTTAGGTAGAGTACCTAAGAATACAATTAACTAAGTAAATTCTAATCAAATTTAGGATTCTAAAATTGTTTATTAATTTTGAAAAAAAAAAAGGAGTTTCCATAAAGACTTTCTCAAAACCACATATGATCAGTTAAGAAAAGTCTAAGGCTTACTAGCCCAAAAAATAAGTCAATAGTTGATCAACATAACAAAGTTTCAAAATAGTCCGCAAATGACCAATCTAACATTTAATATGCCACCAGTATAAGCCTTTATGGGGAAAGGTACTCATTGTCAGCTATGTTGCTCTCATAAGCCTAAAATTCCTCATCGGACCCATAACCTATCATGCTATAGGTGTAATCGTTAAGAGGGTCGTTCATCCTTAAAAAAATCAAGGAAAGAATGAATTACAAAAGTCTAGTACAATAGTAACACAATCACATGTGATATGACATATTAGGCCTAAGTCTAATGCATCAAATTATTTCATTTAGTAATTATTTAAATATTGTAAACAAGTAGCACGGGAGTACTTGTAACTCCTAAACATAACAGTATACCTAGGGTTTAATGCTACCACAATAGTATAGGGGTTGATAGGAGTAGCCGACCTTTATGCCTAAACCAAAAAAACCAAAAAGTAGCCTTGTCTAAATGTCACTGCTATTATGTGGTCCTTGTTAATCACAATCCATTTATACTGTATCATCTACCGAGTCTTACACTCCTAGAAAACTCTTAGTATAACTTCACTCTACCTATAGTGCCCATATTCAAGGTGATTCTTATCATCGGCTACATACTTAGCCATTCTTCAATGGTATAGTTGCCTAACTACTATAGCCCATATGAACTGAGGGTATCGTTTGTTGACTGGAGATGATTAAATATAAATAACACATATTAACTAGATTGAGTTCGCATATTAGGCTCATTTATTAAGTTTTCATCTTAACATGCAACACATAAGTCAATGCATACCTGGAAAGTGAATGTTCGCAAAGTGAACATTAAGTCCCAAACTGAAAGTGAGTATCTAAGATTTATGTGATTAGAAAGAAATTATAAGTTTGTAAATTGATTTTAACTTTAATTCATTTTTAAGTATTAGTTGCATTTTTATTGTACTTAGCTCATTATTTGGTATAAGGTTTCTTAATAACTATGGGCCTAAAAAAGTAAAGTGCTTACTTAGCCTTTGTCTACGTTAGGCCACTAATTAAATTAGGGTTTACTTCAAGTTAACTATAAATTGAAATCATTATTAATATTAAGAAAAAAGTACAAAAAAGTTGGTCTTTTTTTCTATTTCAGTTCTTAATGTTTTGAAATTTTTATTTAAGTCTTTAGCGTTTAGAAAAGTTTGTGAACTAGTCCTTTTAATTAATGACATTAAATTATCATTGGAAAAGGTACAAAAAAGTCCTCAAAGTTTGTCTCTTTTTTAATTTCAATCCTTATCTTTCTATTCTTTTCCATTTCAATCCTTAACATTTTTTATTTTTATTAAATAAGTTCTTCCATTACTTTCATTAAATAAGACAAGTGAAAACATGTGATTGGGTAATTATAAAATAAATAAAATATTAAAAAACTAAAGTTAATAGGAAATTCCAAAAATAAAAGAAAAAACTAGAAAAATAAGAAAAATTAAAAACAAAAAAGGTTCTAAAGTGGGTGGCGACCCACTTTACCCCAAAGTCAAAATTCAATGGTAGGAGTAGCCCAAATAAATTCTTTTTATTCTTCTTATCTTTCTAGTTTTCCTTTTTATTTTATAATATTTTTTTTATTTTGTTTATTTAATAATTACATGTAGACTAATCATAGCTATTACGTATGCTTATGAACGAAAGTAATGAAATGACTCATTTGACAAAAATTGAAAATGTTGGGTACTAAAACAGAAAAAATAAAAGTATAAAGATTGAAATAGAAAAAGAGACTAACATTGAGAACTTTTTTGTACTTTTACTTTGCTAATGATAATTTAATGTCATTAATTAAAAGGATTAGTTTTCTAATTTTTGCAAACTTTAAGGACTCAAATGAAAATTTTGAAACTTTAAGTATTGAAATAGAAAGAGGTGTAAATATTAAGGATTTTTTCGTACTTCTCTCTAATATTAACTTAGATAATTAAATAGTATCCTTCTACTAATCACAATTCAATTAATCAATTAGGGCTAAGCCTATTATGTCTTGGCTCATTTATAAGGTTATTTTTTTTACTTTACTATAAGTCTAAGACTTTAAGCCTTACATTTTATGAGGGCCTATAAAGGGTTTAGGGCCCATAAAGGAAAATGGGGCCAACTAAATTTAAAATTGAGCCTACAAAGTAAATTGTGATTTACACAATTAATTAATCAAGTTTAATTGAGGTAACTTAAGTTATAGCTAACACTTAGGTCAATTTTGCAATCCATGTAGACCAATGGACTTAAACTATTAACAAAGTCTAAGAGTCTTGTAATTTTAACTTAAGCTCATATGGATATTAGGCCTAAGAGAGAAAATAGGCGTAATTATACTGGATTGAGTCGAGCCCACTAAGATATTTAGATAATTAATTCAATTAGGTTTTGTTAAACCTAATTATTTGATTAATTTACCTATTAATTGAGTTAAACTAATCTAAGATTTAATTAACAGTTTTATGCAATTTACGAGAATCAATTATGGGCTTAAGGTTAATCGGTTCTATATAGATTTTTTAGTCATGGACTAGTCTAGATCTATGTTGATCTAATCAATAGAATAACCCATCTAATAATTATATTTATTATTTAGTTTTTTTATCTTATTTATTCCATTTTATTTCCAAGTGTCAATATATATTTTAATAATAAACAACTTCTTAGCTCGTGGAATCAAAATGGATGAAACAACATTTTTCACTGACTTTAATTTGAAACTTAAAATCAAATTTAGTGTTTATGCGTTGGAAATTTGAAGAAGATGATAATCATTTTGAATTCTGCATCCAAAAATCTATTTGAATCCAACCATGACCAAAATCATATGAATGGACATGTTTTCTATGAAAATTGGTGGTCAAAATAGATCAAATAGGAATTTTCTTGAAGAAAAATTTGAATGTTTAATAAGAGCACTCAATAACATCTTGAAGACTATCCATTTCTAAATGCCACAACTCATTAACTAAAATTCTAATCATAAGAATGATATAACTGCCACATACAATTCATAAAGCTTATCAATCCATTAACCATACAAAATCACACATGATATACACTCATGAAAAATCATTAATAAAGTTAAAATTTTTTACACTATAAACTATACAAACTCACTTGCACATCCAAACCTCAAGAGGACAACTTTTTATAATTAAAATAACATAAAATCATCTTATAACCTAAATATCATCATTTAACCTGAAATCAACATTTTTATTATCAAGGACGATATTTAATACAAGAATCTAACGTGATATTATGCATGAACATGCTGAAATTTTTTGAAGTCAACATTTAAATGTCCATTAAATATTCCAAGACACCATTTGTGCACATATTACCATATTATCAACATATATGCGTCATATAACTCTTAAATCATCATCTAATCCATAAAATCATTACATAATTCATTTTTCAAACATATTACCAAATTCAAAACACAAATCAACAAAATTGAACAAGGAGATTCAAAAGGAGGTGGCTGTATACATTGAAGGTTAGTTAATTTAACTTAGCTTGTCCCAAAATTGACTTTTAACATATTAATCCTTATCTAAGATCTTCACTAACATGATTAGCATCTTAATATAACATCAAAGTATCAAAATACACCATAAGACACTCTTAAATCACAATTTGGAAAGGAGTCATCACACATCGTATTACAAATTTCAAGTCTCCACTTAAATGTAACAAACATCACCTAACCTTCATGTTAATCCTACTAAAGCATCTTAAATCACAAGATACTAAAAAAAAAAAGACTCCTAATGATATATTAATAGCACCACTCGTTGAACTATAAATGCTTACTTTATTTTATGAAATCACTATTTACTACACTAAAGCACATATTCTATACTTAAGCTTACAAACCACGAAAAATTGACCGTTTGATTAAGGAAAAAGTGTCTTACATTGAGAAAGAGTTAAGTGCTAACTTGGTTACTCCAAATGGCACCTCTAAAATGTCCTAAAGAAAGCAAGTTTTCAATCAAATCTTAAGACCTCAAGCAAAAGACACCCATTAGTAACTAATCCTAAAAACTAATAGCCCATTTACTTCAAGGTAATAGATAAGGAATTTAACTTTCTATTACCTTGTTTACATGAAAAATGGGTAAGGAAGTTTAATTCCCAATACTTCTCTACTTTCATTCCATTAGAATAGTTGTTGTCTAAGAAAATATGGAAACTTTTATTCCCTCCATAAAGTTCAAATAATGCGACCACTATACCTTAATTAATACTATAATTAGATAACTTTTGGTTATTTTCCAAAATGACCAAGGAAAAATAATACTTTTAATCGTATTTTTTACTTAATACTATAATTAATAAGGTGAAGTAAACATTAAAATAAGTACTCCCTACTAACAAAAGTTTAAATGAAGTAAACACCAAAATAAAAACTTCTAACCAATTCTTAGTAATGGTTACTCTTAAGCTTAAGGCTACAAATAAGATGAGCTTCTAAAGGCTCAGGCTTAGCTCATTTAAAAATTATTGAGCTTGAGTTTGAGCTCGATCTTATAAATTGAGGTTCAAGCCATGCTTAAGCTCGGCTCATTTAAATAAATGAGTTTTGTCTTAAGCTCGAGCTCAAGCTTGGTTCGTTTATTAATTGAACTTGAGCTTACTCTTAAGCTTACGTATACAAAGTAAAGAAATTAATGAATAAGGAATAAGGAATAGATTATATATTTTATATTATTCTATAAAATATTAGATATTACCTTTTGGATTTTATTAATATATATACATAACATATATAACATTTGTAATATATATAAAGCTCACAAGCCTTCTCACGAGCCTAAGCTAGAGCTTAAGCTCAGCTTGGAGCTCGGCTTGTTTACTAATTAAGATTGAGCCAAGCCGAGCTAAGCTCAAGCAGCTCATAAGTAGCTTACCTCATTTGCAGCCCTACTCAAGGCATAACTTAAACCTCTCAAATCTAAAGAGAACAAATAGTAAATTTGAAAAACCAACTTAAACTTCTTAAATCAAAAGAGAACAAATAGTAAATTTGAAAAACCAACTTAAACTTCTTAAATCAAAAGAGAACTTACCCTTTGCTTAGAGGACCTCACACTAACTTGGTAAGATTTGGAACTCTTAACTTTCTTCTCTTATTCTTAACATAAAACATGGTAAAGAAGATAGATTAGTAAGTTTTCTCAGGCTGAACTAAGAACTAAGCTAAGACTAACTAAGGTTTTTAAAGGGGCTTTAGGCTTTAACCTTAAAAGAGTGGTTTAAGGTGTCAAAACGATATTAGAAACTGTTACAACTAATAGTATACACATTTTATAATGGTTTGGTGCACAAATCCTTAAGCTAATACATGGAGGACAATTGACACATGACATCTCGTATAATTTCCCAACTTTAGTTAAAAAATAGGGTTTTAGGTATCCTTACCAAATTAGACATTAGAAGCAAATATGTTTGGAGGGAGATTTTAAAGATAGGGGAAAAATCTTTTAGCTACCAAATTAATAAGTTAATAGCTAAATATATATGTAGCTACCAAATCTTATCATTGGTAGTTAAAAGACTATAACAAAAAATATCTTAAGAAGAATAAATTTTAGTTACCGAAATAAAGTGGCCTTTAAAAGATAATCTTTAATCACTAATTTTATTTTTGGTAGCTAAATATTGAATTTTTTGCTTTTAGCAGCTAATTAAATAAAAATCTTTTTTTTTTTGTCCTTTAGAAGAAGATATCACTTATTAAATCAAATAAAATCCCTATTTTGTTTCATCATATCTTTCCTTACCTTTGAATATACATTATTCTGTTCCCTCTCACTCTCTAGTTCTCTTAGGGCTTCAATCCCCACTACATTGGTGCTCTGTTTCCTTATGTTTCAAGCTAAGTAAAATAATGTATTCTCAATTTTCTTATTTATCGTGTAAAATCATCAAAGTATTTTAAATTGATTTTAGAGTTTAAAAATTAAGTTTTTTATTTTGATTATTTATTATCATACATCTTGCTTAATTAATAAGTCCTTGATATATTCATTTAGTGGAAGCGATTTTGCTACCAAATATCATTATTTTCTACTACTTTCATCATACTATTAGCTATTTGGTAGCTAATAACATGATGTTTAGCTACTAACTAAAATTAGTAGTTTATATTCCTTAGCAACTTCTCAATACCAGTTACAAATTGGTAGCTAATACTTTTAATAATTCATTTTTAACATTTTGTTACCAATTATAGTGGTAGTTAATTGTCAAATTTATTGTAGTGGGTGTAGTACATTTTATTCATTTTGAAAAATTAACCCCTAAAACTTGAAATTTCCTTTCTAAAAAACTTTAAAAACTGCCTTTATGACTTAATCACTTTATTGATTAACTTGGCTTATTTCATATTGTATTTTCATTCCTTGTATCAACACTTTCTATGGTAGCCACCTTTACATTGGAGCAAAGTGAATAGAAAAAGTTTTACACTTTAGAGGAGCAAGCTTATCTAAAAGTGGTAAGCAGTGTTTATATCAAAATTGTTGTTGAAGAAAAACCAAAGTTGGTTTTTAGTCTTGGAGAAAAGCAATAAAATTTCACCACTTAAGATATTATACAAACTGCTATATTTCATATGGTAGAAAATCCTATATATACTAATGATGGAGAAGTTGCTTATAAACATTTCATGAAAGATTTGGTGTTGTTTAATGGAACTTACACGATGTATGTACTTTTAAGATCTTAATGTTAACTTTTCTTTTGTAATTTTGAATAACATGTTTAATGTGTCCACAAAAGTTAGAATTTTATCATATACAATTCTTTGTCACACCCTAAGGATGGGAAAATCTCACCAATTATTAATATCTCAGCATGAGTGTGCAAAAGCTTAGGAACTCGCTAAAATTTATAAATATTACTACTACTACTAAATCCTCTTAATCGGAATCATCACAGAGTTAGAATAATTAACAATAGCTTATAAAGAGCCAAACTTTAATGAATATATTACTTTAGGGAAATTCAACTATTTTGGAAAGAAAAAACTAGGAAAAACGTTTCATGATTATCATTAAATGAGTTATCAGGGAAAAAAAAAAAGACCATATAAAATGAAAGTAAGTTTATCATTAATAACCATCTAAAGGTCAATCTTCATTTAATTACCATAGTAGTCAAAGCTGCTATCATGAACCAATTGACATAAAACAAATCATACCCAAGATCATTTTAAGATCCCAAATCATCAATAGCACCTATATCTCAATAACATGACATAAGGTAAGCTAAAGTTTAATTAACAGTTCCCCACCACCCCTTATACCTACACTACCCCCCAGCCATACGAGTACATATGTAAATGCTATGGAATAATTTCACATACAACTTAATACTAATACACATATAGCTCTTTATTATTTTGTTTTAAGCATATCAAATAGCACAACTTTGACTTCTTATGACCTAGAGTAACTCATCTTCCTAACACCTAATTTACCTTAGAATGGCTAATGCCTAAAACTAGAACTAATAACTAAATACTATGACTACCAACTGCATATTAACTGTAACTAGTGAGGTCACTCCCATCATCCGAAAATCAACACAATGTATAACCTTAAAGTTATCTTTGTTATTAGCCATTAGCACCATCCATCCACTACAATCACTATGTAAGGCATTCCATATCACTAGTATGACCCAATTACTATTTCCTTTCTATAACCTAACTTGTGTTACAACAACCAACTTCTTAATGAACCACCTATCACTTGTAGTGGAATCAATGCTTGAACTGCACATCACATCACCTTAAATCATTACCCTATGAGGATGTTACTAGTACCAATCCTTCACCCACTACTTCCAACATCTCAATACCTATGGTTTTGGCACAACCATAAATAGCACTTGGCTTAATCTTTCAATAGTTTCAGGTTCTTCAATAGACTAGCCTATATACACAAGCAACAAGCAGAGTACTTATGTACTAAGATGTATTCAACTGTTTAGAATACTTAATTCCAAGAAACTAAACATATCATAACCAATTAAAATATTATTTGTACTAAAATATTATATATTGTAGATATATGATTCAATTCCCACTTAGCAGACCATTAGAACTTAAAGCTATTAATCGAAGTTTCATTTTAGCCTACCCAACCGATCTATATGTATATAAGGTTGATTTGTCACATGATGGAAAGGGGCATTGATTAACAAAGGAGGGCAGTTAACCATTACTAAAGGAAAATGGAAGTCAACTAACAGGTTGGATATGATCGATAGGTTGCTTGTAAGATCGACTTGTTTATCTAAAAATAATTAGTTGATTGCAAATTAGGCATGGTTTACTGTGCATCTAACATTACTTTACCTCTTATATGAGAAGAACCTAAACATTTACGATAACAAAACTTTTTACTTGAAATTCATAAACCCATTAGAAGAATCAACATTTCACATGAAAGTACTCTTATTAATCATAAATCATTAACATTGCTTTCATTTGTGGATTAATTAATTACCAAAATCAAATTAGAAAAACTTCTTTAGTTCATGAATTATTGCTTGATCAATCAAAACCTGGATTCTAATATATTAATCCTAGATGAAGCCATTCAACATAAGGTAAGAACAAGATGCTACACTGAAATTTGTATTTGTCACAAACAAACCTTAAACAGTGAGACAATTAATCTAGATTTAACTCTTTCACTTGATTTAACATTTCCTTTAAATAACTAATTGGTTTTAACTAAAACTCATTAATTATCCTCAACTTAAATCAAAACCAGTACTTACCAAAACCACATACTCATCCATTGATGTGCCTTACAAAACACTACCCTTGGATCAACAACACCATTTATTAGAAGTCATTTAAGGGAATTTGAAGAGTGAAAACCAAAGGGAAGGAAATATTACCTTAAACATATGTGAATGTGAAACCCTAGAGGAAAGAGAGAAAGCGGTGAAGATAAATAGAAAAGAGAGGTGGAAAGTGTCCTTTTGTTTTTGTTTTTGTTTTTTCTTTTGATAACTTATGAGAAGGAAAAGAGAGATAAGGTTTATTTTAAAGGGTGTGGTTTGGATTTAACCTTGTTTTTGTACAAGACAAAAGGGTTAGGTTAAACTTATTTCAAAAGAGGTTAGAGAAGGGAAATTACAGAGATGTCGTTATGTTTAATTTATTTCTTAGGGCATTTTATCCTCCTTAAAAAAAAAAAATCCCATCCTTGAAATTTATATAGGGTTTTAAACAATTTTGGATATTTATTCTACATCTCCTCTTCAAGCTCTTACATGGCCTCGCTTTCTGAATGGTTACTCTACTAAATCTTTATATGCTTAATAACTCATCCTCTTAAGATTTGCTCCTTTGTATCCATTATCACGAGGGATACTTTAGTCTAATCACATTAGGTTGAACATTTAATAGATCTAAAGTAACTACATGTTTCCAATCTTATATAAACTTCTCTAATAAAGTATGGCAAATAGCATATATTCTAGCTAACCTTAGAGGTAATGCCCATCTATAAGTTATATAACCCAGTAGTTTAAGGATTTAGAAGGGCTTTATATAATTAAGGCCCAACTTTTTTTTCAACTTTATATTCTTTAGTGGTTGAAATATTAAGTAACACATGATCTCTTTTGAACTTTAAGGGATGTTTGCTTCTTATCAATATAACAACTCTAGTATTTCTAAGTAGCAAGTATATTTTGCTAAATGACCTATATTTTAGTGATTGCATTTTACATCAACTTAAGTAAAGTATGTCTCTCTCTTAGCCCATCTTGATTTATATGTAATTTACACTTCTTACCTTATAAGGCCTTATAAGGCCTCATAAGGCATCATCTGAATAATCATCTAGTAACTATTATTGTATATGAACTCTACAAAAGGTAGGTATTCATCTTAATTTCCTTTGAAATATAGAGCATAAGCCTACAACATATCTTTAAGCATTTATATTATCTTCTTTAACTGTCCATTTATTTGCGTGTGGAATGTAGAAGTGATATGAACTGCAAATTTGTGCCTAAAGCATTATGCAGTCTCTTTGTTAAACCCTCTAATAAACTAACTCTCTTTATCAAACGTAATGGTTAAAAGCCATGCAACCTCATCATATCCTTCATGTATAGATATACTAACTTTTTTAGGGATCATCTAGTCTTTTATCTATAAAGTGGGTTACCTTGATTAATCTATTCATTGTCACCTAAATTAATTTATATCTTAAAACCGTCTTTGGAAGTATGGTTACAAAATTCATAGTGATATGCTTCCATTTTTACTCTAGGATTGATAAAGACCTCATTAACTAATCTTAAGTGCTTAAATCCAATTTGCAAACAAGTATTGGGAAGAAAGGGAAAAGTATAGTCTGTCCCATTTTAAGAACTAAAGGAAGTAGTTTCTAATTAAGGAAAAATGATACATTTTAAATATTTAAATAATTCTTAAGAGAAAATTATGAGAATGCTCTTAAAGATAAATTATTTTATTTAAGGCATTTCATTATCCTAAATAGAACTTTCATCCTTAAAAACTACTTAAATATATGCTATGTTTTTATTAGAATTAGAAGATACTCTTGCATAGGAAACACGAATTGCTTAATCCTTGGCTTTCTATCTTCTACTTGCCTTAGCTTTTGCTATTATTCATGGAGAAACATAGGACTTCACAATTATATCATCATAGGAATCTATAATCAACAAATGAATGATATAAATTAAGAAAAGTCAATGATAAACGTATTCCATAATAGTTTTTGTTGATAAACACATTTGTAAAGATAGTAAGTGAAAAATAAACACACATGAATTGATAAAATTAATCCAACTTTATGTTGGATGTTGTGATTTTGTGAAAATAAGATCGACCATTTCTCCTTCCTTCCTTGCATATTCATAAAAATGTAATTAAGAGTTTGACTTAAAGAAAATGCAATGGTCATAGGAGTGAAAATTTGAAAAAATATCGAAAAAAGAAATGAAAAATATGGAGAAGAAGCATTGAGAAATGTATTACTTGGAATTGTGATTTTGAATTATTAATAGGAGTTGATACCAACGGCAATTGAAACATTTTACTAATGGCAAATGCAAATGGAACAATAAATTAATGATTCAAATTTTAAATTGTTAAGGGAAAGTAAAACATAATATTGATTGAACATGTAATGACACAATATTTAAGAAGTAAAAGAAAGAACATGAATGGGTAAAATAGAGGAATTTACATATTTACCATTAAAATAGATAAATATTATAGAAATACTATACTAAATTAATTATATAAATACCATAGTAAAATTGCATTTAATGGTTTTGTATTAATGTCATATTTATTATATAGAATATACATTTACGGTACATTAATATCGTATGTAATAAATGCAACATAAGCTTACATAAAATAAAAGTGCAATAGTATTTCCTTTAACAAATGCAACATAAGAATAAATGAAATAAAAATGCAATAATGCTTCATCTAAGTATCAAATCCATAACCTGATAAATCCTAACATGCACTTTAACTACTAAACTATACTATTATCCTTATCATGTATTCAATACAAATAATAAATAAGGTTAATAAATCGCTTCTATTAAATGCGACTTAGCGATGTTACCTAATTAATTAAATTGTATCTTATAAATACAATTTTTTGGTAAATAATAATGTCGTATCTTATAGATACAATTTATTATTGGTGTTTATATAGTTAGTTTTATGTAATTCGTATTCATGTAATTTTTTTTTAGACATGTATTACACTCGGATAAAATATTTACACATAGTAGGTAAAGTATGTAGTATGAGATTTCTGAATATATGACAAAACACTATTACACATGTAATCTAATAAGTTCATCTAATGTGCAATTAGAAGTGCAAAAAATGTCATTGACTCAAATTATTACAAACAAAGGAAATATCAAAAATTTAACTAAAATAGTAAACAAAAGCATAAACAAAAGAAGAAAAAAAAGAAGTGAATGACAAGTTGGATGTTTGGGGAACTAGTAAAAGTGCTACTGAAGTTAAAACAAGATCAAAATGGAATATCAGAAGCACTATTAGAGTACCAAAGCATTATGAGGAATCAAAAGCTTTAGAAAATTAAGAGTAAATCGAAAGTAGAATCAAGTTTACAATTATGAGATGATTTAAAGTTAGAATAAAGCAAAATCCATGTGTATACAAAGTTAAAGAGTAAATATTGAGAATTAAAGATATTTGGATATGTAGAAGGTTGAAATTTTATTATATTAGGGTAAACTTATTATTTATTTTACTTGACTCATTGGGCTAGGTGACATGGTCTAGAGAGTCCTATATATATTTAGGGATAAAGTCAATACGAGTATCTAAACTTTTATATTTTTTCATTTTAGTATCTAAACTTCAAATTTGTCCATTTTAGTATCCCAACATTTTAAATGAAACAAATTGGTATATCTATTATAATGACCATTATTATAAAATGGTAGAATAACAATACATGTACGCTAACTTTCATTTTATTTTCATTTCAGCGCTTAAACTCTATTTTTTATTTAATTTTGGTACTTCGACTTTTTAAAGTAAAACAAATAAATATTTTTTACAACGGTCATTATAATAAAGATGCAAATTTGTCTCATTTAAAAAGTTAAGGAACTAAAACGAACAAGTTTAAAATTTAGATACTAAAATGAAAAAAAAAAATGAAAGGTCAGAT
Source organism: Lumnitzera racemosa (assembly GCA_024138005.1). Classification (NCBI taxonomy): domain Eukaryota; kingdom Viridiplantae; phylum Streptophyta; class Magnoliopsida; order Myrtales; family Combretaceae; genus Lumnitzera; species Lumnitzera racemosa. The sequence goes on along the minus strand of JAMXBC010000006.1, from coordinate 37,050,447 downwards.
ACTTTTAGTGATTTTATCCCTCTATATTTAGGATGATTCAAGGAGATTTAGTTTAATAGGCTCAGGATAGGAATAATTGGACTGGTCTATTCGCCTCCAACCTTTCCAAGGTAGGTTCATGCATTATGAGGAAAGCTATTAGCCTTTGACTCCTGCAAACTCATTTTAGATAATTATGGAATGAGTAAAACTCCATCTCATCTGTTAATCACCAAGACAATCCAATGGATGTCGTGAAGCCCAAGAGTCTATAAATACTCAACCATTCCTCCTTATTTGACACAACTCTAGAGATAAGAGAAACAATGTTCTACTGTGAAACCTCTACTCTCTAAGATCAAATAGCATTTAAGCAAAAGAACGATATAAGTTGCTCAAGAGCTGTAAGGTTGATGTCTTAGGTTCCTAGGCTCCCTTGCTTGTTACTTATGCATCGAAACTCTGAGATTGGTTATTCCTCCTCTTTACCATTCTTTCTTCAATCATCTTGTAAGTTTCATCTCTACATCACTACTCTAAGGCCATACGTAATGCGATACTCGCATAACTTGAATGTGACCGCTTCAGTCAAAACCCCTCATCTATATTTTGGCAACCCCATTGGGAACGGAGAGTGATATTACAGCTGTGCCACCTCCTGGGAAGAGAATGATTGTTACGAATGAAGCTATCTCTCAAGAGTAAGAAACCTATGTCAAACAAGTTAAGCAAGACTCGCCTTCACCACCTTAAGACACTATGGAGGTAATGTGAGCTATGTAAGAGGTAACAAAGGCCTTAATCATTTCATAGCTATGTTTGCTCCCCTCATGGCATAGTTGGTTGCCTTTACTGCTACACAACATGGAGTAACTTCATCAAAATGTACTATTGTTGTACAAATAAGCGCTACCCCCTTTACTCAACTAACTTACCATCCTACTGATAACTCTAATTTTAAACATATTTCATAGGGTAATTTTATAGTATTTTCCGCATATTTTTTGTTTTCTTTAAAGAAATTGATACTTAATTGAGTAAAATGTTGATTTCAGGGTTTAGACGCGTTCTAGGCTCGAAAACGAAGAAAAGGAATCAAGTTTCACTCAATTCCGAGTTCAAACGAAGAAGTTATGAATTTTTGAAGTTGTGCAGAAAATTTACCTAGTGTAGAAAGTTACACGACTTGGGGACACGGTCATGTCCTAGGCCGTGTCGGGTGACAAAAACAAAATCTTTTTGATACACTATAAAAAGACATATTAGGGTTTCAAAAGACATGAGAGAGATTACAGAAACGGAAAGACACAAGAGACAAGAAGAGACACAAGAGAAGAGAAATAGACTTAAGGAACAACATCAAGAAAGAGGCGGAACAACATCAACTTCAAGATTAGAGAGATTGTTCATCAATAAGAGGGGTTTCCATGTTTTATTTTATATTATTGATAAAACTCGTTCTTAGATTCATTATGATAGCTTAGAATTTGAGTATTTAGGATTATGGAACCTAGGGTTTCATGTGATTCTTGGATTGATATAGAATTCTCAATAAAGTTTCTATCTTTACTTGATTCAATTATGTCGTTAATTATTGATTGATATTTCTAGAGTATCAATATATGATATTATGCATGTTGATTGAGAAATTGCATGTGTAATTAGATCTTTACATAATTGGAGAGGATTACATGTATACTTAGAGATAAGATACATGTTTCTTCCGAAAAGTTAATTATTTGTATGGGAATTCATTATACATTAATGCAATTTTAAATTATATTACTAAGTGAAGAGATTCCGGTAAATAATTTAGGATTAGGGTTAATATGCTTGAGAAAGGTATTAACTTTAGCTGTGAATCCCTCCGGTCAAGAATAATAGAAATCGAATTGAATATACTTTAAGTGATCACATGATTAACTCTAGGGGAAATAATTCCTAAATACGTTATTACTTTCTTGAAGTCGTTCTTGATTTTATCGTTTTTTCAATTGCTTAATTAAGTCTTATAATTAAGTTAGTTTGTTAATATTAGTATTTTTTAATTAATTCAAACTTTCATAATTTTCCGGTTAGATAATAAAGCTAAGGTTAATATTAGTACTCGAAATCTTTGAGGGATTGACTCGGACTCACATCTGCTATATTAAAACTGATAGGTGCACTTGCCTGATATCACCTACTATTGAAGAAGATATACCCTAAGGAAGGCATAAGTAAACCCCCCTACTTCAGGTTATAGCTAGACAAAATCCAGTATCTAAAATAAATAATGTAAGAGTTCAAATCAGTAGCTCTTCATCTTCCTAAGTTCCTTCGCATTGCTTGATAGATCCACATCAAGAGAATAATAACCATGATAATTCAACTCAAAGAGGTCCTCTGAAAGTCACACAGTAGATGTAGACAATGTAGGAGACCACAAGGCTTATGAATTAGCTCTTTGCAGTGTTTCTAATTCATGTTAGAGTTAGCTGCTATTACTATCATACAATGGGATGCGAGTTACCTGAGGTGCTGCTCCCTTCTGTTTAAATAGGAAATCTTCTTACTATTAAACACATCTCTCAAGGAAGAAGTGAGTAAACTCTACTTCTATCCCATTAATTGAACTTGTGATGTCTTCTCCAAGAACTCCCTTTAATATAAGGGAAGACCTGTATATGTACTTGAAAGAAGAACAATCTAAGTCATATATGGAGTGTTGAATCTAAAGCTCTTACATCTTTAATTATTTTTTCATGAAAGGCCTTACTTAAAGACTTTAAGACCAAGAAGCCTTCTTCGCATCGAGTAGTCCTTAAGCCTAAGCACCTTGGCACCTCAGTTTCCATACCTTAAGCCCAAGCAATGCCCTGGTATCTTGGCTTCTATACCTCAAGCCCAAGCAATGCCATGGCATATTTCCATGATTCAAGCCTCTAGGTAACACCCTAGCACATTAGCTTCTACGTCTTAAGTCTAAGTAATGCCCTAGTACATTAACATCTAGACCTTAAGACCAAATAATGCTATGACAACTCAACTTTCAAGTTTTAAGCCCAAGTATGCTCTTGGTATATAGCTATAATGCTCTAAGCCTAAGTATGATACCCTAATAGGTAACTTACATCACTTCTGCTTTAAAGGGTGGGATGCCTTCAATTAATTTCACCATAAGGTGATATTTTTTAAGTTGAGCAACACTTAACCAAACATCATTGTTGACTCATAAGAGCATAAACTCCCAGGCGCACGATGAGAAGATGAGCTTATATAATGCAAATTGGTAAGACCATTGCCTCTTAGGCACATTACAAGTTGTTATAGCCAAGTAAGACAATTCTAAGTAGCCGAGTAGTAGGAAATACTCACTCAACTAATGAAAGAAAATTCTTGATCTTAGGTAATGAATGCCACTATCACTTACATTACATTATAAGTGAGAGCTTTTGCTCCATTACGTAAGATGACTCTATAAGCTCCTTAGATCATGAGAATCTAAGTACACTTATATTCATAATAACCCTTTAGATGGCTATTTAGATTGTAGAGGCTAAGCAGCTCTAAATGCTACAATCTTAATGACTAACAAGAATGCCAATCATAACGACTTCCATCGTTATTGCTAAGTGAAGGTGATGCCTACAATCTCCTTTCATGTGCTTTGACAATCTTTAGAGGGAACTTTGTGCTTAAATGACTTATGCTACCAAGAGGCCCTCTAGTGGCACCATGAAAGGAGATGGTGTAACATATTTGTCAAAGCACAAAGTTCCCTCTAATGAAGGAACAATCGCTTGAGTTGCTACCTTATCTTAGCAAGACATGTTAGCAACCGGTAGAGAAGGGATATCAACATGTATAGCGTATTACTCATCTCCATATGCATTTTAGCAAGCAGCGTACTGGCATACTACTAATCTTACACCCCTTTCTCCAACTAGTACATTAATGACAAGACAAAGTAATATCATGGGATTCCATTCATTTTTTCAATGCCATCACTGTCATCCTCTAAATAGATTGGGGATTCCTTATAATCCAAGTCAAGATTACCGGTTTAGTTTCAAGAGGCTTTCAGGTAGCCCTCTATGTCAAAAAAGGAGAGTAAGCTCCTCGAAATGCATCACAGAAAGTGTTGTAGAGTTGTATAAACTATCATAGTGTTCACTAGCTTCTTCCATACATAAAGGATATGATCCTTGCTATATCATAGCTAGAGTGTGAAAGGTATAAGCTCTTACCTGCAAGAACAAAAGAAAATACATAAGTTACTAAATATACGGCTTGTACATATATATATGTGTACACAAGTGACTAATGAAGATACTCATGCTAATAACCAAAGCTTAAGACTTAGGTCCTACCTCCTCTTCAATCTTTGAAAGAATATGTAAGCTAACAGGAGAAAGAAGGCTTCTTCTTCTTTATATGAGCTACTCTCAGCACCCAACAAAATGTTTGAAAGTCATGCCCCTTATCATAAACCAAAGCAATAGTAATGCTGGTCTAACCAGACTTTCGCAACTTCAAAAGCCTGACAACGTCTTCCAATGCTCGAGTTACTCCCTCTACAAAGTAATAAACATATGGGTTCGAGTAATCCATTAAAAGATGATGGTTTGGCATAGTTCCCGCTCATGTGTGGGAACTGTTGTCAAGTAGAAGTAATGATGACATGAAGGATCCTAAGCCCTCCATACTTCCATATCATTCATAGCGATGGCATAAAAGATCTTAACCTTCTTCAATAGAACTACATGCTTAGATTTTGTGGTAGTATACTCCACTTAATAGCTTCATCCCAATGGCAACAACTTCGTAAGAAAAACAAATTGAGTATGTAAGAGAGGTAACTCTCCCCTTTCATTATTAGAATAAAAAAGTCTTCTTCAATGGTGAAATGAGTGTCTACTCGAAGTTTTTTGCAAACAAAGCTCTCAATGTATAGCTCCATTGGGCCCTATTGTGCATATGGCTCGTTATGCACAAGTTATGCTACTCCCGGAGCTTATAGTGCTCGAAGCTTGCTTACTTGGTGCCTACAATACTTAAGGCATACTGAGTCTTCTTTGATGGTGATCCTAGAGTCCCCTCAAGTCTCATTACAGGAAGGGTTTACTGCATGTGAGCCCTACCATGCTTAAGGTTTAGTGGTGCTTGCTACATTTAAAGCCTATTGAACAAGATGCTCACTATGTAGGCTTACTATTCTTGAGGCTTTCTCGTCCAAAGCTTCTCTATGTAGAGCCTATTGCGCTTAAGGCTTGCTCGCTCAAGGCCTTTTGCACTTAAAGCTTGTTAGGACTTGCTACGCTTAAAGCTTGCTTGGTAAAAGGTGGTTCTCTACTAAGGAACTACTTAGCCTACTTTGACTCTAAAGTAAATACTGAGATTGATTGGGGTTCTTACTGATTATAAGATTATGCTCACAAGAATAAGAGAGGAGGTTAGTAAGACAAGACATAAATGGTATTTGAAAAAAAAAAAATCAATTAAATTTCACAAGTTTGAGGATTTTAAGTTGATAAGTGTCAATATACATGCATATCAAAGAGGAATCAAACTAGGAAAGCAAAGGGAAGAGATAATAAAAGTGCAATAAGTGTAAAGAAGAGCAATTGATGAAGTACAATAATAGTGTAATAAAGAAACACCATGGAAGAAAAATACAATTGCTTTTAGTATGGTAGTATTATCTCTTGTGGAGAGAATTTGTCATTCACATTAACCATAAGTCTCTAAAGTATCTCTCAAGCTAAACGAAGTTGTCTAAGTGGCATGCGAGATGGGTTAAATTCCTTGAAGGATTCAATTTTGTAATAAAATATAAACAAGGAAAGAGTAATGTAATTACCGATGCTTTTTCGAGAAGACATGCACTCCTAAGTGAATTGTAGACTAAATTATTTGGGTTTGCAAGCATCAAAGAGCAATACTCTTAGGATCTACATTTTGGACTTGTGTTTACATGATGTGATGATGGAAGAATAGTGAACGAGTACCATGTAGAAGATGGTTACTTGTTTTTAGGGGAGAAATTATGCATGCTGACTTGTTTAGTATGAGACCTACTGATCAGGGAAGCCTATAGTGGAGGACTATTTGAACATTTTAGAGAGAAAAGGACATGAATTACTAAGTGGTCGATTCTTTTGGCCTATGATTAGGCAAGATGTGCATTAAGTTGTTGAAAGTTGTGCCATGTACAAAAGGGCTAAGCACTGGACCGAAAAAGGGAAAGCAATGCCTTTGCCTATTCTGACAAAATAATGGACTGAGTTGAGCATGAAATTTGTCCTCGAATTACCATGAATTGCTCAAAGCAAAGATTCTGTAATGATTATCGTTGATTAATTTAGCAAAATGGTGCACTTTGTACCTTGCACCAAAACTAACGATGTCTCGGCTATTGCTTCTCTTTTCTTAGAGTAGATTGTATGGTTATACAGAATGTCAAGAAGTGTAGTCTTCAACAAAGACCGGAAGTTCTTGGGCCATTTTTGGAGGACCTTATGGTGACAGATGGGAACCATACTATCGTTTTGTACTTCCTGTCACCTTTAAACTAAAGGCCAGATAGAGATGGTTAATTGTACTTTAGGATCATTACTTCGAGCTACAATGGGCAAGAACTTAGTCAATTAGGACATTTGCTAGCCAGTGGTCAAATTGGCTTACAACCGAACAATGCATGACACTACCAAGTAAACTCCCTTTAAGGTCATCTATGGTTTTAATCTTGAGCCGCCCCTTGATCACGCCCCTGTATTTGTACGTATGTAAGAAGGCTCAAACGTAATAGCTAAAGCACAATCCCTTTAGTACATCTATGATAAAGTCACTTGAGAAATTGACTAAGCTGTTAGAAGAATGTGAGGGAGGGCTAAGGGTAGTATAGCTAAACAATTCCAGCAAGGAGACTTGGTATGGCTATACCTCAGCAAAGAATAGTTTTCAAGCAAATGGAGGAACAAATTATCTACAAGAGTTGAAGGATCTTTCATAATCCTTTAGAAGATTAGTGATAACACCTACAGATTGGAGCTACCTAAAGACTATGGGATTTTTAACACCTTTAACATTGTTAACCTCAGTTCATATCACCCTAATGGAAAGCTAATCAAAGACCATTTGAATTTGATCTCAAATCCAAATCAACCCAAAAGGAATGATAGAAATCAGGCTACTGGGCCTTTAACCCACAGCCGAGCCTGAAGATTGGAAGGCCTGGTAAGGTGGATTCTTCTTCTTCAGCCGACTCCTACCGAAGCCAAGTACTTCTTTACCAAGTCACTCTTTATGTCGAGCCAAATGACTGTTCGTCTCTCTAAAGTATGCCGAGTTGTAGATTACTCACTCGTACTCGAGTCGACTAATAACTCGGCATCTTCTTTACTGAGAAGTCGAAAGAAAGAGATTGGACTGATCCTTAACCACCCTTGCTTGGACTAGTAACTAGACTATAAACTTTTGTTTACATTCTCCAACAGCCTCGCCAATGTATCACCGTCACTTATACAGGACCATGTGTGGAATCTACCACACTAATCATTACTTTTCTTGAATATTTATTTTTAGTTTTATACATTACTTCTTTAAGATAATACCCTTTTTGTCTTTTTCATTTTTAGGCATGTTGCCCTAAATTCTCAAGTATAAATATCCCTTGTACTTATAGTTATAAATCAAATTGAATATTAATATATTGGACATTTGTCTCTCATAAACACTGCTCTATTTACATCAATTTCCCTCTTATCCTAACCTTTAAGTAAGGTTAGATGACGAGTAACCTCACCGTACCATCTTGTATGTCATATTGAGTTATGCCATGAGTCTTCGGAATTCCATTGATTCGTCATATTCATTGGAACTATTCGTGAGTTTTTGTTTACTTTTTATTCACATTTATTCTTTTCATACATTTCTCATCATTTTCCTTTTCAAGCTTTCGACAAACTTGAACCCATCTAGCCTCGTCTGTTCTTGGTCATGGTCCATGACATTTAAGATTCCCTCCTTCAACGTTAACACTACTTATCCTTAAGTTAGAGTGTAGAGCCTTCCTTGAGGATGAGTTACTTCAAACATCATGGTTAGAATGGTGTTGGAACATACCTAGCTGCTTGGAATTCTCTGTTGAAGAGCCAGTTCGACAATCACTCTGAACATTGTATTTTGGATCGGAAAAATCCATGTTGTTGTGTTTGAGTTTAAGGTTGGAAGATGGGATGCTGGGTGAAGGAGTTGAATATTGAAGCAAAGCTGATATCTTGCTTCCATTTTCTCTTGCCAATTGTTTAATCGATCTTTTCCTTTGTTGGATATTCTTATTTTTTTGGTTTAAATTCCTTACCATCCAAACAGTCATTAGTTACAGTTTATGCTATCATTCTGGCAACCCTTCAAGATTCCCTATATATTTTCTTTCATTTCACCATGTATTGATATTATTTGCCCGTTAATAGGACTCTTTAAAGATAAATTACTTTTCATTTTCTCCCTTAAAAAGGGATTAACTTTTGCATTTACCATTTCCTCTCTTATTATTCCGTCCTTTTGTTTACCTTGCATAGATGCCCTTATTTAATTTGCTAACCACACCCCCGACCCTACCTCCCCCTTTCACTCAAAGATATACTATTGCTTGGTAGAGTCTTCTCAGTTTCATTCGCTTTGGGAGTCTTTTGAACTTCCGCACTTTCCATCATTTTGTTGGATGTCTCCTTGCCTGCAAAATTTTCTGTTGCTTTGTCTCTCTTTTCTACTTTTTCAATATTTAAATCTTCCTTAGATTCCTTCTTAAATTGACATACAACTCTATTATGACCAACATACCCACAATTAGTACATAAATCGGGAAGACCCTCATACTGCACTATATAGGGAATACGTTCAATGATTATTGTATGTAAAAGAGGAATGTTAACATTTCCTCGGAGACATATTCACACGAACTTACCCTTTTCCATCCCGATGGTATAAGTATCATAATGTAACACTAGTCCAATTGTCTTCGCAAACTTCCATATTGCTAACGGAGAGTAATATTCCATCGGTAGTTCTTGGATGCGTACCCAAACTACAATAGATTCCAATTTCACCATGGATGCATGAAAGTTAGGAACCCATTTCTTAATTGCCAAAAAACATCCATCGATGAACCATGCTCCATGTTGAATAACCCAATTGAGATCTTCCATCCTACCAAAAGATGCAAGGAAGAACCCCTCTCTTGCATGAACCAATTTAAAGACAGCAACCCCTTTCCAAAGAGCCTTTAATCTATTTTCCATGTCTTTGAAACCAATGTTCATACCCATTACTTTCAAAATTAGAGTATATTTCCTTGGTGCACAAATGATGAACTTTTTTTCTTTCGTAAAAGACACTACATGAGTTCCCTTACCTATACTTTGCTCCGGTGTAATATTTATCGTTTGTTCATCATCATCATCTGTTATTTCCACCATCTTATTTGATGTACTGGAGTCTCCAAAGAAACACTTTGCATATGCACCAAGAACATTTGTTAACACAGAGTCCTTATAAGATTTTTTTATTTTTTTTTGACAAAAAACACTCAGAAGTTTCATATTGTTGAGAATCTTCTTGAGACAACTGGTCTACAAGTCTTTTCTTTTTCCTTCAGACTCGATCATATGCATCTCCCGAATTCACATCACCAGAAATTCCTGTTTTTTTATTCTTATCTGTTCATCTCCCTAATAGTACAAATGTTGTTGTACGAAAATGTTGGTCATAGAAAAACTACTTTTTTATGTTTTCTACTAGCGTATATAATTACAAGTGAAATGATTATCAAGACTAGCAAGAGTAGGCTTACAAGTATTTAAAAAGGTATTAAAAAATTATAAAATTAATAGTTATATATGTATTTTCATTGTTTATAGCAATTTTATGCTACAAAATTATACAAAAATAATAAAACTTCCGTGATTTTTTTTTTTCAAAATTCAAATTTTGAAGAAGTTATTACATAGTTATCGAATGCAATAACTACTTCTCTTTTAGAAATGAAGGAGTTAATTTAATAAATCTAAATGTTAGACCAAAACTCCTTTTTCTCTTATTTGGTTGGTGTAATTGAATAAGGTTAGATTAGAATTCCTACGATTAGGCTTAAATGACTATATTAATGGAATGGAATTGCTATTTTTTTATTTGGTTGGCGTAACGTTTTTGAAGAAAGACCATTGCATAGCTGATAAAAGTAATAAAATGTCTACACATACAACTCATGATAAATTTATTTTCTTTCATAATAAACAAATAGGATGATTTTGTAGTGTACACACATAGATAGAATTAGATCCTAATAGAAATATATTTTTAACGTATAGGCATATATATAGAGTAATTTTTTTTGTTATTTAGCATAAAGAGCTATAAATAACCCTTTTATCATTTAGATGCTATCCATTAAAATAGTTCACATAATAGTATTATAAATCTCCAATATATGTGAACATAATTTGTTTTTTTTTTTTTTTTTTTTTAAGATGTAGGAATGAAATATAGAAGTTTCACTGGTTGAAATCAAAGAGTAAGATTATCGCTCGAGAAAGTAGACATAATAACTATGCATAATTGAGTAGAATTTGTATAAATTGAAAAAAAAAAAAATAAAGTTGGAATTGCTATTGCTAAAGGTGGAAATCAAAAGAGTGTACGACTTGAAAGGTACAATTTTTTTCTATTTCTCAAAAGGATAAAGTCATGAAAGGTACAATTTTTTTCTATTTCTCAAAAGGATAAAGTCATGAATTCTTATGACATATTTTACATAATAGGATTTCTTTATTTTATGGCATTTAAATGTAATCAAATATAGGAATCTGCATCTTCTAAGGAATAAGGATCAAATAAAATTACAATTCCACCAACCAAAACACTACTAAATAATATATGTAGATTTAAATATAGATCCACTGTATGTGCACTTTGTCTATATGTCCTAATCTTTTTGGAAAGATTTAAACATTATAATAAAACGGAACGTGGGATAATAGAGTGAATAATCATGTTTTTCCTTTTAGTAATGCTAGCAATGATGAACCTGTGTTGATGGTATAAAATAATTCTAATATTTTATTGGATGACGGTTATTTGAGATGATGTTTTTATCACGGGATAGACAAAGTAATATAAAGATAAATATTCTATTATTTTATTTTATGATGTTTTTGTAAGATTATTTTATTAGTAATACTGTAAAAAATATCCTTTTCAATATAGTTGATTAGATTATTAATTATTCAATACTATACACTTATTTTTCTTTTTTTGTTGTATTAACTGTGAAAAAAATGTTAATCGATCAAATAATGTGACTGCTAATAAGTATTAATACTTTAAGTAATAAGATTTATACTTGATGCGTTTGTATTGACAATGTAATTATGTAGCTCCTAACAAGTAAATAGGGTTTAATGAGAATTGGTTTAATTAACCTTTAATTTTTAGAAATTAAATTTGAATTTATTAGTTCGTTTGGGAGAAAAAGAGAATGAGAAGATTTAATAATTAAAAAATCAATAAATGATAAAAGATGTGCTGAACGACTAAACTATGTTTAATCTAATAGCAAAGTTTACTTTATAAACTATATATAACATGTGTATCCTTTTATAATAATCGATTTTTTCTTGAACTTAGGGGCTAGGGTTCCTTCTGACCTCTCCTATATCTGTTCGTAATTATTCTGCCGAGTAACATTATAATATTATAGGAGAATAGGTTTTTCTTTTTCTTTTTTTTTTCCCAACTAATGTATTACAACTTTGTGAGAGAACAGTTTAAACATAAATAACTTTAAAAATAATACTATATTTTATAATTTCATGCATGAATTCCTTTTAAAAGAAAGCTATAATACATAGAAGTAAAGGTGAATAGGTAATTTTATTGTACAGCCTATTCATCAAAAACTCTATTCTATTAGGTAAGTTGTAAGTAGGTAATAAAGGTTACATGGTTTATTTTGAATAGTAGTTTGTTGAAACTTATTTTTACATATTAGGGTACGAGTATGAAGTTAAAGTATCATATCCTATTTTAGAACTTATACTCTAAGGTATATAGAGTATAAGTTTTATGGTACTTTATATCTACTTTGTAATAATAATTAAATAATATTAATAAATAAAAAATTAATTTTATTTCTTTTTTTATCTTACTTTTAAAGAAAATAATGATAAAACCCCAACTCAACCTTAAGACTGTATAGCTTGTTTTTACTATCTAGTCCCTATCTCTTTTTCTTCTTTCTTTTTTTCTTTTTTTCTTAAACCTCTCTTCTTTTACTATTTGTTTTTTTCTTTTTGGCATTTTCATTCCTTTTTTACTAACTCTTAGTTTAGTATGATTTTAAAAATATTGCAATTTTTAACTTATCATTCAATATATTATATTGAAATTACAAGTACATGTTTTTTGTATTCTGCATATAATAATTTTATGATTTGATAAAAATTTTATTTTGATGATTTAAAAAAAAAAGAACAAAGGAAATTTAAGCATGACCAAACTAGTAGTTTCAACATTTCTAATTGTAAAAATATCATTTATTTTGCCTATCAAAGTTTTATAATGTATCAACTCAAACTGCATTGCATCATATATAAATTATTATCGACAAGTCTACTGATAATGTAATTATAATTTTAATATTGATTATGCATCTAATACAAAGTTTTGAATGAAGATAAAAAAAAAAAAAATTTACAGGTTTCACAAGGTACCCTATAGAATCCATAAGGTATAATCATGTGATAGGTTTTAGATACAAAACTTTGAAAACCTATAGGGTATGATATAGGTAATGTCTTATACCCTACCCACCACATATCGTTTCCTTAAAGGTGTAAATAAAATAAGCCAGTTCACAAATTACTCCAAGTTCGACTCGAATTTTATATGAATTTGATTCGATAATAGTCAACTTAAGCTCAAGTTACTCGAGCAGTAAATTAAGTTGAATTCGAGCTTTAAAATACAAAGTTCGTAGGCTTGCGGCTTAATCAAGCACGGTACAATTTTTAATTTATTTAAATATAGGTAAATTTGATACCGACGTTGGCAATTTGGAACTTGAACATGATGAACCTAGATACAACACAACATGATTTCAATAGGACAGTGTATGGAAAATTTTAACTTGAGACCCAAACTAATCAAGACCCGTTTAAATACGGTTAAATTTGTATCTAGGTTTGGGTCAAGATTCCAAATTTGGATACGAGACACACTATATATTCTTCCATATTTATATTTTATAGCATAAATCATTTCTGTCTAAGTTAGATATTTGAATTAAATACATGTGATGTTTTTAGTTATATCTTCTTAGTATGTTGTAATTTAACTAGGTAAAAAATTGCGAACTTATTTATAGATTCTTAAATGTTTCCCTTAAAAATCTAAGAAATAATGTGATATATTTGAAAATCAAAGTAATATAAATATGCATTTAATCCATACTTCCAATTAATTTATTAATGTTATGTAACTTAGATTTTCGGATTTTCTATAGTTAATAAAATTTTGGTTTACTAAAAACTTATGTTTGAGATGTAACTTTTTATTAAGTACGAAAATATTGTGTCATTTGTCTTTGTAAAATTTAAATATTATAATTGTTATTTTTCTATTGTATTTACATGTATTTTACATATTTACTTATAACTTTTTAATCTATAAACGATATTAAATTTAAGATAAACGAGATACGATATGATAGTATAAATTGTAAGTCCTAAGATAAACAATTTCAATATGGACATGAGACATGCTAGGTTACGGGTTTAAGTTTTCATACACAATTAATAAACAGGTCGAGTCACAGGTTTAGGTTTTCAAACACGAACCCATTTAGATATGAAAATGAGACATCATATGATTGACACGAATTGCTAGCCTTATATAATATTGTTGGGGAAAATTTATAATATGTATTTTCAAGTTAAGTTTAAGTTTAAAATTTAATGTTCGGTCGAATTCGAGTCGAGCTCGAGCTTCAAGTTTTCTAGTCAAGCTTGAACCTAATACTATTTGATTAGACTCAATTCGATTACACCCTTACAAGTACCCCTAACTCAATATTGTTAGATTTGAGTTGACTTGTTTAGTCCAACTCGATTTGACTTGATCTTTCTATAAAATAGGTCCAAGTTGCCTTGTTGATCCTTATCGACAATAATTTTAGTTCGATCTAATTGACTTTATCAGCCTAGTTCGATTTCTATAAAAACTTATTAAATTTTTTTAGATTAAAATATATTATTTTTGTTTTATACTTTCCAAAAAATACACCAATTTGCTAAAAAAAGTAAATAAAAAGAACAAATTATAAAAAGTTTTAGGTAATTTTATTATTTTATAAATAAATATAAATTATATTATATTCATTCGTCTCCAAGTGACCCTTTTGACATTTAACTCATTATTATATCCGGATTAACTTTTCGGTCCGGGTTTAATTAGGCTGCATCGAGAACCGGCCTCAGACGGGACCCGGTAGCATGACGATTGATCTAATGAAATAAATGACTTTTAAAATGAGACAAAAGAAAGGAAAAAGACCATAAAATCAGTAATATCGGGGTCAAAATAGCGAATTAAAAACTTAGATGGGGTTCATTTTTTGTATTATTTTCCCTCTTTCACGAACTCCCAATTTCTCTTGTATCCACACTCTCTCTCTATCTCTCTCTCTCTCTCTCTCTCTCTTTCTCTCTCTTCCTGAGATGTCCCGTTGAACCATTCGATCCTCTTCTTCTTCTTCTTCTCTCTCTCAGGTGCGTCCATTTATGCAATTCACACTTTTTGATCTCCTTTAATTCTCTTATCTTCATGTTTCGATCATGTGGATGCGATTTAATTTGGCTTTTAATGCTTGAAGATTGCAATTTCAATCGTACATGATTATGAATTGAGCCCTAATTTTGTTACCTTTGTTTGTTTTTAGGCTTGGTTTTAGTGAGAGAAATGGAGGATTGGTTGTTAAATTTGATTCTTTGCTGTTGAATTTGGGTTAATTTTATGCAGTTGCTAGTGCACATTACTGTGATTGCTTATGTCATTTACATGTTCAATGTGATCACGCGAAATGAGTTTCTATTTAAGCAGGCAGTATCAAGTTTAGCTGCTGTAATAATTTATTGAAAGCAGAAGAAACCTTTTTTTAAGTTATTTATTAGTTAATGGTGTGGATTGTGTTTTTTCTGAGGGCAAATATTATTCATATATAACAGTGATTGGAAAGAATACGCACCTTGATCTTATCCTGTGTTATCTGTTATTGTTGTTGCATTACAATAAATTGTCGCAGTTCTTATTTGGTTTATTATAGAGTGTAATTGCCCATCACAGAAAACCATGTATGAATGTAGAAAGGTAAAATGGAGTATCATTATTATGCATCTAGCATGCTATTCGAGTGTACATGAAGTGGTACACTATTGGGCTAGGGAAATTCTGTCTGTTATTTGTGCATTTAGATTTAGTGACTGCATAGCTCTAGTGCACACACTAATGTTTCAATTGTTAGTCACCAGGCTTTAGAATTGGCAAATGTTGTAGCTTTTCCTGAATCGCTCATATGAGCTCTTAAAAGTTAAAATCAACCCAAAAGAAAAGCTGGTCTTGTTAAAATTTTAATGTCAACTTTTTATTGTAGTCTTAACAGAAGATGGCAACAAAGAGATGACATTTTCTTTTCCTCAGAAACACAAGCTCATTACAGGAAAATCTTTTACAAATAGATTCTGGAAAGCAAGGAAAGCGACATTTTTTAAAATTAAAACATTCGTTCTCTCTTTTTATTTTTTATTGAAGAATCTCCGCAAGGATCTCAGTGACATTCTTCATCTCCTTCCCTTTATCGTGCCTCTATGGGTTGTTGATTGCACTTCACATTGTGTGAATACATCATTTCTCTCTTAATTTGTGGCTTATTGATATTGTTAACCTCAGTAATGGCAGGTATCAAAAGCTGGTTGGATCAGACCTTGAAGTTGAATTTTACATTGCTGATATGGTGGCATTGATACATAGATTTAGTCATTGCATCCTCATAACTTTGATGCCGTGTTTATCATCTTGGCAGATGAAGTATAGGATATTGAGAACTTCTCTGCAGCTTTTTAAATGTTCTGGAAGTATTCATTACCCTGTTTCTGATCCTATTGGTAGATTGTAATTTCACCAGGTCCTGAACATTTATTCCTGGCTGTTTTCGAGTTTAATGAATAACCTGATTATACATCAAGAACAGTCTGAAGCATGGGGCATCTAAAGATGCCATCTGAATTTGAGGCAACTGTGGAAGGACCTGAGTATATTGAGTTTGCCCATCCCAACAAAGCAACATTACAATGCATGATAAATTTGGAAGTAGCTGCTGTCCTAGCAGTTATGAGAAGAAATGTTCGATGGAGTGGTTATTATATGATTGCTGATGATCATGATGAGCACCATTTGGTTCATTCTCTGAAGGCATTGCGGAAACGGATCTTTTCCTGGAAGCAACCATGGTCAGCCATTGATCCTGCAGAGTATCTCCAGCCTTTTCTGGATATTGTTAAATCAGATGAAACTGGTGCACCTATCACTGGTGTTGCATTGTCCTCTGTTTATAGAATATTGACTCTTGATGTGATTGATCAGAAAACCGTGAATGCTGAAAACGCTATGCATTTGGTAGTTGATGCTGTGACCAGTTGCCGATTTGAAGTGACTGATCCTGCATCTGAAGAAGTGGTGCTTATGAAAATACTTCAGGTTCTTCTAGCATGTATGAAATGCAAAGCCTCTGTTGTTTTAAGCAATGAGCATGTCTGGACAATAGTGAACACTTGTTTCCGCATAGTTCATCAAGCCACTACTAAAGGCGAGTTGTTGCAACGGATTGCACGAAACACCCTGCATGAACTTGTCAGGTGCATCTTCTCACATGTTCCAGATGTTTCCAACAGGGATCATGCAGTAAATGGGGCAGGCAATACCGATATACATGAGGTATGTTGTTTGTATCTGTTTGCAACCTGTCCCAGTGGGGGGATGTCTTGGAAAACTCAAGTAAGAGCAACTGTACATATATATATTTATATGTGTATATATGTATGTAGCAGGAAAAGGAGGAATTATTGTAGCTACTGATGGTTTTGCTGTAAGACCAATTTCCTACCCTGTACTTTTTAAAGTCTGTTCATGAAGAAATTATCCAACCACGTGACCCCTCAAACCCACCACCCCCTCCCTCCCTCTCTGCGTCTGCTGGTTTGGATCTGAAGATGCACACATTAATTTCCAGTTCTCTTTACACACACTCAACTTCCACCTTAAACTATCTCTTCTAATGCCACATGCTTAAACAGTTGGTTCCTTAGCTTTTGTGGTCATAGTGGTTGACATTGCATTTTGTTCTGCATATGCAACCTGATAAAATGTGCTCACGTAGGATCTCAATTAATTGTGTACATATGAGTTTACAAGCCTGCAAGACTCATCGACAAAGAAGAAGCCCTCAGAGAAAAGCAAGTTACACAGCTGAATTGAAATGATGCTACTGGAATTACAAATCCCTAGGCTTTAAACCTCTGTTTTTCTTTTTTTTTTCGGGGCCAAACGTAGGTTTCAAACTTAATGGATAAATTAGGTTGCATATCTGTCTGAAAGGTCATCTATAGATATCCATAAAAAAATTCCTAGGATGCAATCCTCAATTCAATATCTTAAAATCAATTTTACCGCCAAACTTCATTAAAAGTCACATGTTCATAAAATGACTTGAAAACCTAGTGGTCCTAGCCAATTTATAATGAGGGAGCAACCACTTGAATAAGCAAAATAAATCTTATTAATCTAAATAGAGTGTCTATCTTCCCACAACCTTTTGGAGTGCTTTGTTGTTTTCCATTATGGACCTAAAAAAAAACCTTGTGTTTACAGATATTTTCAAATTTAAATGTTACAAGAATATGTAAGGATCATTGTTGAAGTATTATCTGCAGATGGCTGATAATTCTTTTTTAATCCAGATATGCTGTTGCCTATAAGAATTGCACTTTTATTTATTGGATAATTTGCCTTATAATATTTAGGTGTTCTTATTATGCCACTGCAAGAAACAAGATTCTTACATTTCCTTCAAAAATTATCTAAACTATTTCTGCTAACACAAATGGACCAGCTTATTCTCTTTTGTTAACAAAATTTAATCATACAATTTATAGCATTCAGTATAGGCGAAAAACAATAAGTGGTGAGCTGTTGGAATTGGGAGAAGTGGTGGACTACTGATAGGCTAGTTATTTTTGTATGTTGATATGCATTTACATTTGTTGAGAACATACCTGAAAGTACTTCTTTCTGTATCTTTTTAGGTGGGTAAGATCAATTCTGAATCTGCAAGTGGGGAGAATCAATCAGACATTGAGACTAATGGTAAAAGCCATTATGATCAATTGTCTTCCAGTAGTTCTATTTCCAACATGTCTGTTATTTCAGTGACTGACAGAAAGGATGAAGACATTATCAAGTCTGGGAATGTATTTAGCTTGGATCTCCCGAAGGAGCCATATGGAATTCCTTGCATGGTGGAGTTATTTCACTTATTGTGCTCTTTACTAAATGTTATTGAACACAGGGAAATGGGTCCTAGAGCTAATTCTATAGCATTTGACGAGGATATGCCTCTTTTCGTGTTGGGCTTGATCAATTCAACTGTTGAATTGGCTGGTCCATTGTTACATCACCACCCCAGATTACTGAATTTGGTCCAGGATGAACTTTTCCAAAATCTGATACAGTTGGGCTTGTCAATGAGTCCTCTCATTATTTCGACAGTTTGTAGTGTTGCTCAGAATCTGTATCACCATATACGAACTGAAATCAAGCTCCAGCTGGAGGCTTTTTTTTCCTGTGTGGTGTTGAGGCTTGCTCGAAGCAGATATGGCTCTACCTACCAGCAGCAAGAAGTAATTATGGAGGCTCTTGTTGATTTTTGTAGGCAGAAGACCTTTATGAAAGAAATATATGTGAACATGGATTGTGATATAACTTGTAACAATGTGTTTGAAGACATTGTTAGTCTGTTGTGTGAGAATGCAGTTCCAGAGGATAATCCTTTGATGTCAATGAATGTCCTTGCTCTGGATGGTCTGCTTGCTATCGTTAAAGCAATATCAGAGAGGCTCAGCGGAACTTCCATCGTAGAACAAGGTCCATTGAATCTTGAGGAGTCTACCCCTTTTTGGATAATCAATTGTCAAGATTATGCTGATCCTAATTATTGGGTTCCATTTGTCCGACGGAGGAAGCAGATAAAGCAAAGGTTGATGATTGGAGCCAATCGATTTAATTCCCATCCAAAGAAAGGGCTGGAATTCCTTCAAGAAGAGAAACTTTTGACTGACAAGCTTGACCCTTTAAGTGTTGCTTGCTTTTTTAGGTATACTCATGGTTTAGATAAGAATGTCATTGGGGATTTTTTGGGAAATCATGACGAGTTTTCCATTCAAATCCTTCATGAATTCGCTCGGACCTTTGATTTTCGGGATATGAATGTTGATACTGCTCTTCGTCTTTTCTTGGAAACTTTTCGTCTGCCTGGGGAATCACAAAAAATCCAAAGAATACTTGAGGCATTTTCTGATAGATTCTACGAGCAATCTCCACATATATTTGTGAACAAGGACGCCACACTGCTGTTATCGTATTCTTTAATCCTGCTGAACACGGATCTGCATAATGTACAGGTGAAGAAGAAGATGACGGAGCAGGATTTCATTCGTAACAATAGGTCTATCAATGGAGGCAATGACCTACCTCGAGAATACTTGTCTGAGCTCTACCACTCAATTTGTAAGGATGAAATCCGTACAACCCCAGAGCAGGGTGCTGGCTTTGCAGAAATGACCACGAGCCGTTGGATTAGTTTACTCAACGGATCAAAGAGTGTTACTCCTTATGTTGTAGCTGGTTCTACAGCATACCTTGATCGTGACATCTTTTCCATGATTGCAGAGAAAATAGTCACTGTTTTATCTGCGATTTTTGCTCAAGCTGAACAGGAGGACTTGTACCAGACATGCATAGATGGATTTTTAGATGTTGCAAAAATCTCGTCCTGCTATCATCTTGATAACGTTTTGGATGATGTGATTGTTTCTCTTGGGAAATTTGCAAGTCTCTTGGATCTTTCTTCTTTTGAGGAGCCTATACTGAGCGATGATACAAAAGCAAAGATGGCAACTGTGACAATTTTTACCGTTGCAAATCAGTATGGTGATTGCATTCGGACCGGTTGGAGAAACATTCTTGGTTGCATCCTGAAGTTGCATAGGCTTGGGATTCTTCCAGCTCACGTGGTTAATCATGCAGCTAATGAGTTGGACCATTCTACCGAAACTTTGAGTCAGAAACCTAGCTTGAGTTCTTCGTTGAGGACCCAAACTTCATCCATGAGCAGTTCAAAGAGATCCACCAGTTTCATCAGTCGGTTCAGTCAGTTATTATTACTTGACACTGAAGAGCCAGTCCCCCAGAAAACTGAACAAGAGATAGCTGCCCATCAGCTGGCTCTTCAGACAATTCAAACATGCCATATTGATAACATTTTCACTGAGAGCAAATTCCTGCAAGCAGAATCTCTACAAAGTTTGACTCAGGCACTCATCTGGGCTGCTGGAAGAGCTCAGACAGGGAATGGTTCACCTGAGGATGAGGATACTGCAGTGCTCTGCCTGGATTTGCTGATCGCACTTGCCTTGAACAACCGAGACCGAATATTGCTCATCTGGCAGAGTATATACGAACACATAGCTGGCATAGTTCGGGCAGTTGTAATGCCTTGTTCTTTGGCAGAGAAGGCGGTTTTTGGACTTATCCGCATCTGCCAACGACTTTTTCCCTATAAAGAAAACCTGGCTGATGAACTTTTGAGATCTTTGCAACTTCTTTTGAGGCTTGATGCTCGTGTGGCAGATGCATACTGTGAGCAAATTACTCAAGAAATCAGCCGCCTTATAAAAGCAAATGCTACTCACATCAGATCACATGCAGGGTGGCGCACAATAGTATCCCTTCTTGCAATCACAGCTCATCACCCTGAGGCTTCTGAAGCAGGATTTGATGCATTACTTTTCATCATGTCTAGAGGGGCACACTTGTTGCCTGTGAATTTTCTTCTATGTGTTGATGCATCAAGGCAATTTGCCGAGTCTCGTGTTGGACAGGCAGAACGATCTCTGCTGGCAGTTGACCTTATGGAAGGATCTGTTGATTGCTTAGTAAAATGGAGTCTTGAAGCAAAGAAATCAATGAGTGAGTCTGATGCTGCAAAGTTTTGTGAAGATATAGGGGAAATGTGGCTAAGGCTTGCGCAAGGATTGAGAAAAGTTTGCTTGGACCAAAGGGAAGATATCCGAAACCATGCTATTATTTCATTGCAAAAGTGCTTGACTGTAGTAGATGGCATCCATGTTCCACATGCTTTATGGTCACAGTGTTTTGATTCTGCTATTTTCGTGATGCTTGATGATTTAATAGACATTACTCAAGGAGATTCCCAGAAGAGTTATAGAAACATAGAAGGCACACTTATTCTTGCCATGAAGCTTCTATCTAAAGTTTTCTTACAGTTGCTTTATGACCTCTCACACCTTACAACTTTCCCTAACATATGGTTGGCTGTTCTTGGTCAAATGGAGAAGTGCATGAAGGTGAAAGTACGGGGCAAGAAAGCTGAAAAGCTTCAGCTATTGGTGCCTGAACTCCTTAGAAACATATTGCTGGTAATGAAGACCAGGGGAGTTCTTGTGAAAACAAATGTTGCTGGTGGAGATAGCCTATGGGAAATGACATTGTTACATGTGAATAAGATTGCACCATTTTTGCAATCTGAAGTATTCCTTGATCAAGATTGTGAGCACACAGAGCAGAGTGAAACAGTGAGAGAGCCTTTGGCTAGTGATGCAGATACTGTAGTCCAAAAGAGTCAGTGGCCACTAAATACGCAGTTGGGGCAGGTTGGTACTGTCTGATTTAGTTGTCGGGACAAATTATGAGTATTCAACCAGGATTTCTCATCAAGGAATATATCACCATACCTGCAATTCATGAATGTCTGCAGAAGAGGACAACCATATGCTGAATCTTGGTTCCACTTTCTGCAAGAGTTGATAAAAATAACAATTTGGTTGTCCTCATTCTTATGTCTTGCCCACATCATCAAGTCTACCTTGCTCAATACTCTTCTCAGGCTCTCTCCTTGATTGCAGATTGAAGTGGATTATTGGCATCTTTCTTATTGGGGATCTCTGGAGGGGGAAATTCGCTCCTGTCAATAATGTAACTATGTATCTATACAGTTTTGTTGATAAAGCAGGAATAGCAATTGGTCAGCATCCTTGGTTTTTGCTCGTTATTACTCCACATTTCCTTTATAGGTTATATTTTATTTTTATATTTTTCCAATTGTGGTTATGCTTTAGCTCGACAGCGCTCAAAATTCATTGGTGTGTGTTAGTCAGCTCTAGAAACACTATCAATGGTTTTTGTACCATGAGACAGATTTGGGAAACTACAGTATACTTTGGAGATGTGAAAATGGTTTGATCAAGTTGGAATATGTACTCGTTATTCATCAGTGATCACTAGGACCATGAGATGATTGCTATATTCAAGAATCTAATTGAATTTATATCATTTGGTATTAAACATATGGTCTAAGAACATTGAACAGCCCAACACTACACCCTCCTGCAAAGGATGGCAAACAATATCAGTTTTTTGATTTGGACAGAGAAATCGATCTTTTTTTTTTTTTTTTTTTTTTTTTGTTAATTGTTGAGCGCCAGAAATGATTTTAGTTGCATTTCTTGTAACTACGGTTAATTAGCCAAGGCTGCATGCAAAAGAAATAGTGGAACAAGCAACTGTTCTTGGCACTGTTTCTACATTGTAGTTTCTATTTAGTTCTTGTTTTGCTGGATACTTTGACAGCTTTCAAAGCCTGGAGAGTTTTCTGCAATCTTTTGACTGTGGAAGATTTGAATTCCATGTGTTGCTCTCTTCTAACCAGTATATTAAAAGGGAGATGTGGGTATGAGAGGAAGTTGCTTTGTTCATCCATGAGTCAACTTCAGTGTTGGTGCCCGTCCATACAGAATGACGATTTAGTAAATAGTGCTACTGATCTTGCCAAAATGACATCTCGAGGAGAGCCTTGAGCAGCTTGGTCAGTTATTTTCTCTATTTTATAATTTTTTCCTTTTTTTTTTGT
Source organism: Lumnitzera racemosa (assembly GCA_024138005.1). NCBI lineage: Eukaryota > Viridiplantae > Streptophyta > Magnoliopsida > Myrtales > Combretaceae > Lumnitzera > Lumnitzera racemosa. The sequence goes on along the minus strand of JAMXBC010000006.1, from coordinate 37,027,172 downwards.
TTATATATTAACAGTGTTACTTTCCTTTTGACATGATATTCTTGGCTGGCCTCCAATCCGGTAAGGTGGTTGCTTCCTGCACCCTCCTAGGATGCCTGCAATCCCACCTACTTGCTTGCTTATACGTTCAGGGGTTTAAGCCTCCTCCTTATATTCCTAGGGTTGGTTGTATGTCAACTATCTTTGCTTTCAAGTCCAGTCGAAGTAGGAAGCAACTCTTTTTTTCGCAGCATGACACATGTTTTGCCCGCTTCTCTTGCAGTGCAAACGGTTTCAGAGATAAAAGCCGAGCACAAACTTGTGATTATACTAGTTTATGGGATATCATTTCTTCCTCCCCCACCTCCTTCCTTGCCTTGGTATATAGCATGTCTTCTCCTCTTTCCCTCTTTTTTCTCAACAAATTAGGAAGATGGATTTGCCGACCTAAAGTTGGAAGTAAAACCATTGTTCTTACTGCATGTCGGGAGTCGATGTCTCATCTAATTGCATTTCAATCTGGAGGATATTGGGTTCTAAGAGAGAGAGAAAATGCTCTAACTTCTTTCTAGAACTTCTAACCTAGGAGACCTTTTCTCTTCTGTTAAATCTCAAAATGCTTGTCATCTTTCTAATCTTTTCCCTGCACCATCTTGATTACAAGTTTTATTCGGTTCTCAATTTGTTGTTTTCATTGCGTTCATCTACGGTGGTTTCCAGTTTGAGCTTCTCTTGCTTCTTGGATGTTTAGTTACTACCCTTGCTTCAACCCTTGTCCTCAAAACCTTTCCTGGATACATTAGAGAGAGCCGCCACCCCCCACATCCCTCAAGCTTGTAAAACCTTCCTTAGCCTCCGAGCTTCGAGAAGCTCCATCCTTTTTCCTAACAATCGCTTACTCGTTGTAATTGGTGAGAACGGGTCTGAAGGGGGGGCCTCAAAGTTTGTTTAGCAGAAAAGCTTGTAAAAGTTGATGTGATGAATCCCTTCAAGAAGATGAAGACATCTTTCCCTCTTAGTGCTAATGTGCTCCCTAAGGTCGAAGAGGTTACGAATGCTGCTGCTTCTTTTGATGAGGATCTGAAGTGAAGTAGTGATTCTTCTCCAGGCTATGACCAAAGTTGCAGGGGTTGCTCAGAAAAAAACACTCACATGTTAGGCATCCCAAAATCTCGCTTACCACCATTTATGCGTAAGTAGTTTCTCCTTCTATACCTTCTCCTCCGAAGGCTAAGGTTGGCCATTGTCGTGTACTTTTTCACCATCATGCATGGGAGATAGAATTTGTGTTGCATCCCCAAAATCTGTGTCACAAGTGGATGAGCGCATTTGGTGCAGCAATGCTAGTGGGATATTTTCTTGGTTGCAACGTTCCCTTCCTCTTTATCTAGAAAATTGCTTGCTCTCTTTAAGAAGGGAAGGCCTCACTCAAGTCTAGACAAATTTGTATGCCTTCAATTTCTTAAGTTAGTTAATGAGCTCTCTCTTCTCAACGATTGATGCTAACCTTGGCACTTTGCTCACTAGTACCTTATGTTGGAAAGATGGAGGATATGGAAACAGTGTCTAACTCAGGAATGTAATCGAGTCGAAGTGAAATTAATATAATTTTGAGCTCGAACTTAAACTTAAAAACTTGAAACCCAAGTTTGATTGAACTCTAAATTTTGAGCTTAAGCTCAATTTGAAGATATATATGAAAAATTTGACTCAATTAATTCGATTAAGTTAAAATTTTTTATAATCTTTCTCTAAATAAACTTTAGACTCACTTATATTTAAAAAAATAAAAATACATTAAAATTATATCAAATTCGATTAAGCTCGCAAACTTAATTAGCTTAGTATCTTAAGGTTCAAGCTCGACTGGATTTGTAACTTAAGTAACTCGGACTCAACTTGAATAGTTTGAAATTGAGTGATCGAATTTGAATAAAACTCAAACTGAATTTGAGCTAGTTTAGTAATTGACTTAGTTCATTTACACTCCCATCCAATTGAAGACAACGCTTTTACGGGTTTAGCTAAAGGATCTTCATGGAATATCTCCATAGAGATAATATAAGTTGCACAACTAATATTGTTAAGAGGCCTCCTCAAGTTGATATGGTATTAGCTTCAAATTAGCGTATATAATATGTAAGAGCCTTACTTGAGATGGATGCTTATGCAACCTTCCCTAAGAAATTTGGTATGGTATGTAAAAAGGGTTCGATGATGATAGTTTTTGTGGTATATTAGTGGATGCCTCCCCATGGCATGAACCATTTAGACCTAAAGGTCTTATTGAGGAAATAAGTGTTAGCAATATGGAGAAGTTTGGTGGTAAGATCGAGTGTGCTAAAGCCCTAAAGGTGTTGCCATTGTAGAAAGCAGTGTGAAGGTTGCTAAAAAAGCTATAATGCCTGCAATTTTTGGTAAGGATGAAGCTAAGTTTATGTTTGATGATTCTATTAGCTCTATTTATTCTTTTTTTACTTTGTTGAACCTCAAGTACATCCTCTACTCAATCAAAAACCTTACCTTAAGATTGTAGAGCCTTAGGTGAGTATTTGTGTGGTAGTTTCTGAGATCCATGCTCCTCTGTGATCTCGATGTCTTAGAAACTCGGTTGCTAAGTTTTGAACATATACTTTAGAGGAAAAAAATGAGGAAGATTCCTTATGGGAGTGTTGTATGGAGAAACAAGTGGCAAAAAAAAAAAAAAAAGGGAAGACCTAAGGTTGGTGCAAGCTCTAGCTCCTTATTTTTTTCTTCTTGTTTTCAATCCCTTTTCCTTTATCAATAACCATATTAGCTTCTTAAAATATTGTTAGACATAGTAATACACCAAAAGGCAAGGCATCAAGAGACTTCTGTCTTGAAAATAAAATCTTTTCGTGGGAATATTAGAGTAGAAGGTAAAGGCCTTAAATGTTGCCTTTAGTTAAGAGAGAATTTTACCTTGATATCTTGAGACTCATCTAAGTTGTTGCACTTAGGTAGCTTGAAACCTTAACCTTTAAAATATACAATAAGTTGTGCTTTGTTCAAATAAGATTATTCAACATTGTTATCACCTGATCAACGAGGAAAAGGTTCTTGGGATTTCCTATGTTTATGAAGTCAATTAAGAAGACAATTAAAAGTCCTTGGAGTGACCTATTAAGAATAAAACAACCCCTTAATGGCCTTTGACTGATTTTAAGAGATTTTGATGAATGTAAATGTGTTAAGGAAAAATAAAGGGAAATGGGATGATATCAAGGGGCATGGATAGATTCAATGAGTTTTGTTTTGTTGCTAAAATGGATGATGCATGCTTTTGTGGCTTTCTTGATACTAGAACAAATAAATGTTCATCTAATCCCATTTTACAACCCCTTGATTGTACCTTGATTAGTGGCAATTGCACATTGGATTGCCTGGCGTCTAATGTGGCGTCTAATGTTTAACTAAGAACACCAAGCACTTCAATTCATTACCCTTTTATAGCATATCCCACAATTTGGCTACTTCCTTGAGAATCTTGCTGTTTGGGTATGCTAATTTTTGCATAAACCTTCCTAGCTTCAGTGATATTGTCGGAGTGTGAAGGAATAAACCATCTTTCCACGACAGAAGTTTAGGGAAACCTAGTCAAAACTAGGAGATAGAAGCTAATCGGAACTATAGGTCCACATAATTGAATCTAAGGTTAAGGTACGATTAAAAGTGAAGTCAGGAGGAATATATGGTTAAAGGAAGAAGCAAATTGCTTAGTAGAATTGTTGCATAATTTTGTAGAACACAAAGACCTGGAGTATTCGTAAAAGGTCTTGAACATTTGTAGCCAGGAACAAACCCTTGTTCAGGATTTGAGGAAGAGGTCCAAAGTTTCTAAACAACATCCAGAGTGTTGTATGTTGAGAATAATTTCATAATTTTCTGTAGCTAAAATTTGAAAGTATTGCAACGAGTTTTAGACGCTTTATTACTCATTTAACTAGATAATTGTTTACTTGCTTATATTTTATTTTATGACTTTTTTACCTTCTTAGTTATTTTAGGCTTAGGTTTATTAAGATTATGCCACCAAATAGATTTTAGTAAGGTAGTCAGTATTTTATGATTTGTATTATTCGGTTCATTGAGAATACATAACGGGCCTTTCTTGATATGAATATTTTTGTGAGATGAATTTCTTGTAAAATATTCTATGAATCAATTCGTAATTGATTGTGGTTAATAATTGTCTCATCAATCTCTCACAAGATTATAATCAATGACATAGGTTAATTTTTGGAAATTGTGAGCTACTACGATCCTTAGATTTTAATAAAAAAAAAATCTAGATTCAATATTAGCGAGCAATAAATATCAAATTTGTTCATATCCTTAAAAACATAGAAACCATAAACCCATAAAATTCATTCTTTTGTTCTTACAAACCCACAAAACATTAAAAAGAGACAATCTTTTTATTTGTTGCACAATAAAGGATGTGCATTTATTCTTTATTGCCAGGATTGAGGCACATCATATTTTAATATTAGAGTTGTGATGCAACGCACTTCGTTTGGTAAGTGTCAGATTTCATCAATCTCATCATCGAATATTTGAAATTGTAGCCATGTGAATTTTGACGTGGGGTTGCATAGGGATTGGAGAATTATTTGGATTAGGGTTTGGTTGTTCTTGGCTTTTGTCATGAATTATGAGTTAGGGTTTGCAATTGTGACTTGTCGTTTGATTTCGATATGCCCATATTAACTCTGAAAAACGTCATGGCAAACATAATGCGTAACTTTATGGCAATGCAAAACGCCTTACGATAAAATTTTAGAGCACAAATGAAAACTCTTTCTAAAAATATTTGAAAAGAGAAGCTAGTAATGAAAGGAAAAAGGATTGATAATTTGGGTGATCATTGTGTTAATAGGATACTCCAAAGGGAATAATAATAACAGTAGTAAGAGTGATTCTAGAGGTGGTTGCAGTTCCACGGGAGGTGGTTATTGAGGTTGATGCAAAAATAATGGTATTATGGAATCTCCAATAGAATTAGCTATATGAATAAGTAGATACTCCACAGGCTATCATTGATGAGAATGGAAATTTAGAGGTATTAAAGGTTGAATAAGAGATAATTGAGCATGAGCCTACAGATATGAAAATTGAACAGTTGGATATTAATGAGAAGATTGCAAACTCATAAGTACAAGATTCACTAGGTATTGAACTGACTATGTGAAGGAAGACTAACCAATTGTTTTTAGCAATAATGAGTCACCTATTGAAGCAATTTTAGTTTTATATCTACAATTTAGACATCAAATGGACTAAGTTTGCAATACTATACCATTATAGAAGCTTTGCAATTAATAGGTTCACATGAGCTTGGTTGATAGGGTGCATGATGATGGGAGGAGATATGGTTGTGCTTAGAGGCTACCATTCACTTTTATTGGTGTTATGTATTTGCATTTAAGTTTTCTAAGTTTATATTTGATTTAGGAGGATTACTCCAAGATATGGGATGAATCTTCTTCAAAGGGAGAAGGAATGAAGGGAATGTAGGTCTTCATAATCGAATCCAAGGTCCCAAGATGATTATAAGTGATGCAAGGAGGAAATATGGTCAAAGAAAGAAGCAAATTGCTTATTAGAAGTTGCTATAAAATTTTGTAGAACAAAAAGGTTTAAAGCATCCACAAGAAATTTGGAGCATCTATAGCTGAGAAGAACTTCCATAAGCTTTTAATTGATTATATTTAATATAGTGATTTTTCTTGAAATTTTGGTTTATTTTAAGAAAATGATATTTAATTGAGTAAAATCTTGATTTCTAGGTCTTGGAATGTCATTCGGAAGAAAACAAGAAAATAAAAATAAGTTTTACTAAATTTGAAGTTAAATTGAAGAAGTTGTGAAGTTTGGAAGTGATATGAGCAGCGTCATGACCGTATTAGTTTCAAGAAAGATTTTTTTGAGCAAAAAAGAGCAGTTCAAAGTCTGTGACACAACTTGGAAGACATGATCATGCCATAAGTCATGTTAGTAGCAGATTTAAGAAGATTTCGTAAGATTTGAGAAGATTCGCAAAGATTTAATGAATCTTTAAGGACACGATCATATCACTAGTTCATGTCGGTTACAGCCAACGGAAAAATCTATACATTGTGAACCTCATAGTTTCACATAATTATTTCGAGTTAGTAATTTAAGGCGTATGTGAAAGTTAACTGATTAGGATAATACTTCATGTGTGAGTCCTAGAAGGTAGATAATAACATGTTGTGAGTCTAAAATATGGGAATATAATAAAATAATATTATTATAGCTAAAAATAGATAATTTTGCTATTTTATACTATATTGTAACTTACCTGGTGTAAATATATAAATCAGGTAATAAAAAATAATTAAACGTTAAATATAAATTATTTGAATATAAAAATTATAAAGTCACCTAAAATAACATATCAATATAGTACAAGTACTTCAAGTATAATTATTATATATATTTGTACAAAAAAAACTTAAAATACTCTAAAATAAGTATGATTAACCAGTTAATTATAAGAAAAATCATAAAAAGGCTAAAAAATAACAAAATAGTTGGAATCATCTTGATATAGGCGTGGAAACATCAAGGATAGGTGTGGATTCAAGAAAAATTAGCATCAATACACCAAGCATTTGGGAGATTAGGAGTATTTAAGCCCAAAATCAGGTGAGAGAAATCATTTTGAACCCTACAAACTTTGGAATCATCACCAATTTCTCTCCAAAACATAAAAAAGGGAAAAACACGGAAGGAAAATTTTAGGAAAAATGAACAATCGGCACTATGCGAACTGAGCAAGAATTTAGAGTACGGGTCTAGGCCATTTCTAAAGGAAAACCACCACCACTGGTAGATAAAGGTGGCATTGCCCAAGGTTGCTGACAAGGTGGTGGTGGTTGGATGGTAGTTTTCTAGTGAGTTAAGATTTTGGTCTAATTTTACTAAATTTTGTAAAACTAATAAATTAATTCCAAAAATTATAAAAAAATTTATTTTGAAGTATTTTTGTATTTAATTTTAGGGAAAATATTATACTGTAAAAATTTTAAGTAGATTTATCACCTCCTTGAGAAATTACGTGAAACCAATCAATTTTTGAAGTTATTTTAAATAACCTTAATGTTTTTGTTTTGAAACCAAATTTTTGTTAAAGCCTTTCTATACTGCATGTATGAATCCTAAGAAAATTTTTTTTGCCAAAAATATTTTCCATGATTTTTCATAATTATTAAGCCTCTAAATTGATAGAAAATGCTATTTTCTGACATTTTGTGTAATTAAATCTAAAGAAACCTATTTCTACTAGTTCTAGAGCTTATTGGTGTTATATATTAATAGGGAGAGTGATATGGAGTTGATTAGATTGAACGGAATTTAAGATATACGTAAATCATTAATTGTGGACTACATGCATTAAGGTGAAAATATGAGGTTTTGGGGAGTTTGAGTGATGTGGTCATCATAGGTCTGATGAACCTATTATATGATTACAAGTTATCATACTTGTAATATGAAAAGACATACTACAGTGAGTCACTTGGAGCTAACATGCAAATTAATTCTATTCAAAGGGTTCTTTAGATGGTTGATCTGGTAAAAGAATAACTTAAATTTTTAGTTCAAATATTTGACCAAAAGGTTGGTTGGTGCATGGATCTTGATTATGACCATGTGAGAGTCCTGATTAAAACCATGTTTGGTAAAAGAAGTATGGTTGTGATGATTTTAGAGATATGTTTAGAAGATTCGTGCATGAAAAGACGTTGACTCTAAATATGTTAGAGCCTTGTCTAAAAAGTTGTTTGGCAAAAGAAGGATGATTGTATTGAATTTAGAGACTTAACTAGAGGGTTAGCTGATTTAAAAGGCTTGGATGAAATCACTTTACAGACATCTTCAAAGAGTCAATTTGTAAAGAGGGGACCTATTCTCTAGTTTAGAGAGTTGATCAGAAAGTTGGATAGTAAGAGAGACTTAACTATATCCCCATCATAAACTTGTTTAAGAAATATTTGGTAAGGGAAATGTGGTCATAATGGCTTCATAACTTGATTTGAGGATTGGTTAGTATGAAATGCTTAATGGAAATGACTTCAAAGTCTTCTTCAAAGAGTTGTTTAAAGTAAGCAACAAGTTAGAACTCAATACAAAGCTTATACCACTCGTTAGAGATAAGTCACACCAACGCCTAAATTATTAAAATAAACCCATTTAACTTTTTATTTAATAATAGGAAAGTAACTATATTGAATATGTAGGAAACACATGAAGTGGATAAGATCAACCATCAACAACATCTAGCATGATATGTCCAAGTAAGTGGGGTCAGTACTTCATCATACTTTGAAGTACTATTTAAGGATACTTAGAGGCCTTAGTATAAGTCTTGGTTATGATTGTAAGTTAGTTGCTTGTACGTATACCACGTATATGCTTGAATAATGTTTTTCTATTTAGAGTGCTAGACTTTTGCATTTAATTATTTTATGATATTACTTGCTTTGGATTGTTTGAAATTGCCAGATCATCTCAAAAGAAATGTCACACAAACTTGACTTAACTACTAATCAAACTTACATCACAATTCACTAGGGAAAATGATTAAGATTCTCGAGCCAAACACAGACTCTTCGATGAAGATAGTAGAAATGGTCTTTTCTCCACTCTTAGTTGAACTAAGTGACAAAAGAAGAGATTGTTGCAAGGTTGAGGATTGTAGTTTGAAGGTAATCTCGGACGGAGCGTGTTTCTCCATTGCACAAGCCTCAATTTGGTTTCGATCCATGAAGTGCATGACGTCAAATTCCTTAAAACCTGGATTAGAGTAGGTGTAATTTCTCTTATCTCACAATGACTAATCAATGTCGTGCGATAACATTTGCTTGAACATGCATTACATCTAATTAACCTTGCTTGAAAAACCCGGTTACTTGATACTAGATATGTGATATTATCTTCGTTCTACTTACTGAATAAGTTATCGCTCATTTTCTTATAGTTATTTTACAAGTTTCATGTAAATACACTAGTTTTACTCTAAGTTCCAAAAGTGTAGATAAGGAGGTCAGGGAGTGAGATTCAAGACCAATTGACTAGAATCCTATTTTGTTTATTAACTTTACTAACCTTTTGGAGAACTAATAGGGTCTTTTTAAGTAACTCACTAATTTTCAATTATTGTTATCAATACTATGTTCTATAAACCTGTAGACTTTTATAAATCCTTATTATGTCTTTTTCTAAAGTTATTTATAAAACGTGTTTTCTTCTTAAGCTTTTTTACTATAGATTCTCTTTCAATAGTTATTTTAAAAAGTTGCGCCATAGATTAATACTAAACGAATATTAAATTAGATAACTTAAAGCTGTGGAGTGGTAAAGGCCTGGTGTAAATCATATCTATGTTAGTGACTAAAATGGTTAACTTTTAACTTAGGTTAGTTTACGTAGTGGGGCTGTTACAACTCTTTGATTTGGGGTGTAACAGTTCAAGGTGGTATTAGTGCATAATTAAAATGAATTAGAACACTTCGGAACATTGAGAGTTGGGGAAATTAAGTGGGACGTAAAAAACTTAGATTAATAAGGTTATATGTAAGTTATATATATATATATATATGTGTGTGTGTGTAAGATTGTATATATTGTAAAGAAATAATGAGTAGTAAGTAATGATAATCTAACTTATGTTGTACTTATTTTCAAATTTTGAATCATTAACTTATTAATGCTTAGAGACAATAATAGATGGTGAAAAGCTTATGGATTGTAAAGTTTAATTGTAAAAATTATTTTGAGATGGAACAATTAAGTATTGTTCTATGTTTCTAATAAGATTATATGATATGCATATATGTATTGAGAAAATCATCTTGCAAACACTTGAATGATTGGAAGCATTATAAAATAATTAAAGATTTATATTTGTATTGTTATTTAGAGAAAGAATACTTGTTGAGATTGGAGGTTATGTTGCATTAGTATTAACAATGTAATTTTCAATGATTGCAGAGTTGAAAAAGGAGTTATTAAAGAAGCTATAACTAGGAGATATTAAAAGTATTCTACATTTTTGAAAAACTTTCTCATTATATCGTTGTGTGATGCCTTATAAACTTTTATTTGGAGAATATTAGTATAGAAAAACTACTTTAATAAATCTGGGATACCTAGTTGAATTATAAGAAAACCCTTATAATACTCTAAGAATATAAAGGCAACCAACTAGAAATTAAATGAAGGTTCTGGAGAAGCTTCTGAAAATTACTTTAGATGTTGCAATGACTAAAGAAATGAAATAGATAGGTATACAAGCTTAGAAATGTAAAATAGAGGATAAAGTAGAACCATAGGTAGAGATCATTTCTAGAAATTAAGTTAGCCAGTTATTTGGGAATTAAAAAGGGGTAAATTATAAATAGGAACTTAATGATGGAACTATTGAGGATGATAGGGATATGTAGTAAGTTATAACGTTCTAGATTTCAAAAGAGATAGTATTAAGTTTTGATGTCGACTCAAAAAAGTGAGATACATATAAACAAGAATAGAATTGATTTTCCTTGGATAATATAATGATTTTTAAAGAGTTGAGTAACTGGTGAATTTAATAGTTAGTGGGATTTTGCTTTAGTTCTCAATGATTAACTTCTTTTCAACAAAATCATGGATTTGGAACACCTGATCACTCTTCACATGTAGTGGCTACTCCTTTTATAATGGACTCTTGTTGTTTGGTAAGCTTTGTCTTGATTGAAATGTTTTAACTCTTTTAGTAGTTTAGATGTGATTTATCTATATAAGCTAATTATAGTAGCAACTGAAAATAGAGAATCTGGAAGGCAAATATGTGATCTTTTGGTAAATATATATGTAGAAGTTATCCACTTGGTTTTCATTTGTGCGAAGAATTAATTTTGATATGATATCTCTTAGGTATGAAATTAAGACCTGACATAAATTTATGAAGTAAAGTTTAGATTTTGATGTATTTCAATTCTCTAGCTAATTTAGTTATGATTCTATAATTGATTAATTAAGGATGTAGTTAGAAATTAATATCCAAGAAGAGGATATGTACTCTTTCATATGTACGGAAGCTTATATGTTCATCCTTGTTAAATGAAAGTTGATGATAACATAATTTTTCTTAGGTGTTGAGGTAAGTTCCGAAGTTTACTTTTCTAAGGTAAGTTCGTATTCCAATATGTATTTGTGAAATTATAAGCTACAGCTTGAAGTATATGATTTCAAATTAAGTTAAAAGTATTTTAAGGTGAATATACAAAAATTTGCATTAGTAGGATAAGCAAGAGAGAAAAAAAAAATTTGAAGGACAATTAAGTAAGAAGCGTATGACTCCAAATAATATTAAATGTGCTAGAAATTGTATTTATGGAGATTGGCTCAAGTAGATAAATCACATAATAATGGGATTTAAAACAGAAATTTGATAAGAGATCTTTTGCTTCTAATTATTAATTAGAAAATATGATGACATTCTAGGAATAAAAATACTACTACGATACAGGAATGAATACAAATAATCTAATATTGATTTGTATTTGATTTCTAATAAGTAGAGATTTAAACATTATAGGGAATACTTCATGGTATTTTGATAGGAGTCAAGCTATTGGGCTTTTGACCTGCAGCCGAGCCTAAGGACTAGAAGACTTGGCAAGGCGGATTCTTTTGCTCCGGCTGACTTCTATTGAAATCGAGTACTTCTTTGTTGGGTCACTCTATATGCCAAGCTGAATGATTACCCATCTTTCCGAAGTGTATCGAGCTGAATATTACTAAGAGAGCAGTCAAACCTTTTACGATTACTCACTTATGCCTGAGCTGACCAATGACTCAATATCTCCCTTGCCAAGAAGCCAAGAGAAAGACTTATCCTTAGCTACCCCTGCTTGGACAAGCAACCTGATTGTACACTTTTGTTCACATCCTTTAATAACCTCGCCAATCTATCATTGCCACGTATGTAGGACTACGTGTAAAATCTATCACAGTAATCATTACTTTTCTTAAATATTTATTTTTACCCTTTTGTATTCTTGTACTTCACTTCTTTAGAGTAATACCCTTTTTTGTCTTTTCCTTTTTAGACATGTTGCCCTAAACTTTTGGGTATAAATATCTTTTGTACTTGTAGCTGTAAACTAGATTGAACATTAATACACTTGACATTTGTCTCTTGTAAACATTATTTATTTACATTCATTTCACTTTTATCCTAATCCTTAAGCAAGGCTAGGTAACGAGTAACCTCACTGGATCATCTCGTGTATCATATTGAGTTATGATGTAAGTCTTCAAAAGTTCCATTGGTGTGTCATATCCATTAAAGTTATTCGTGGGTTTTTGCTTACTTTTTATTCGTATTTTTCCTTTTACATATTCTCCATCATTTCCTTTTCAAGCTTTCAGCAAGTTTAGACCCATTTAGCGACCGCCCTTGTTTGTTCTTGGTTACGGTCCACATCAGTATTTGGATAAATACGGGATATGTTTAAGACAAATGATTTGTGGATACACAAAATCTTAATGGAAGACTTATTGTCAAGACCTATATGACATGCAGTTGACAAAGAATAGCTCTTTCTATAGGTAGTTCAAAGACTTGAAGTCTATGCTAAGTGTCAAAATGGAATGTATGAATCATTCTACTTAGGTAACATTCTGATTAACATTGCTTGTATAGGAGAACAAACTTATGACAAGGTATTATATATTAGGAAAAAGTAGAACAATATTTATACATATATATAGTAGAACTTTTATGATAATAGCAAAGCAAGAGATTCTCGCTCAAAGAAGTTAACTAAGACTAAATTATATACTTAATTGTAGGTTATGTGCGATTAAGTATAAGACAAGCAAACAATTGCAAAAGTGAGGTATTTGGTTAACGAAGTGGTAAGATACCTGAAGAGATAATGGGAGACTGTAAAATTATTTTTAAGTGCTCTTATGCATTAGGATTTATCACGAGTCAATTTCTACCATTATCGTAAGATGATAGACCCAAATGGATGACAATTAAGGTAGATATCTATATGATTGAAGATGTTGTTACAACACTGGCTGATTGGAATGTCTTAGATTGGAGTGTAATGAAAAGAAAATTAGGAGCTTAGATTTTAAGGAATATTAAACCTTTTGAATTTGTTTAGATGAATTGATACTTTCAAGATGAAGACAGGAAACTCCTTTAACTAAGGATTAAAAAGCCTAACTCAAGTTGACTTAGAAGTATTTAGAATTTCTAGGTACTAAAGAGGATATATAAACCTTTAAGCTAAAGATAAGAGTTGTATTCTAAAAGGACTTAAGAACACCAAGATTTAAACATATAAGAAGAAATCTGAAAAGAGCACATCCAAGATAATTTGGAAAAGGATGATAAAATATGAAGTATGAACCCCTTACTTAGAATGAAAGATCAAATTTGCCTAGTAGAAGCATGATTGAGTAGGTTGAAAGTTCTTTATTATATAGTATTGTTCATTGTAACAGGTCAATAAAAATAAAGGTTTAGGGTATGATGGATCACAAAGCTTAGACATTGGTACAATTTTAAGGACTAGAAGTACGAGTAAAGCGAAGACCTAAGGCATGACTAGGATTGGAATCAAGATGGTTTAGAAAAGTGGATGAACTATAGCAAGAAGCAACAAAAATGAAAGTAACTTATATTAGGGATGGATACATTAAAAAAATTTTAAGAGACTTAATAATAAACTTAAGTAGAGAATAAAAAGGGGAATTCTTAGGAAATTGTGAGAGTTATACTTTGAAAGCAATATGATGAGGAATTTAGTAAATATATAAAATAAAGATCAAGAAGGAGATTAATGGAGCCATACTCAAAAGAGATGAAAACTAATGATGATAAAGAATGTTACCACAAGAAAATGTGTGAGAAGATGTTTAAAATGAACTAAAATGATTCATAGAAATAAAAAGAGTAATACTTCGGTATAGCAAGATAAGATAGTGAAATAAACAATGAAGTTATATACTTTGTGGTTGATCACGAAAGTAAGTATGAGACTAAATGGATATTACTAGATTAAAATATGATTATTAAACAGCAGTACTCTCGAATATAATCTTAGTACATATAAATATGCAAGAAGAGGATGACAAAATTTATGAGCTCTTATGTTTCCATTGTCAGATCTGTTAAAAGTCATTTATCTTATTCCTTGAATTCTTTATTTTGAGTTGATTCAAACATATTGTGTCAGTCATAAAACTCATTAAAATCTTAGTAGTTCCAAATTGTGTCAGTTTTAAGTCAAATTCATATGTCAAGTCAGTGTTATCTCCCTTTAAGTATGTTGCAAAAAGATTGAGATTTTCCAAACTCAACTTTATGATGATATGTATGGGTTAAAGGAGTGCTTAACCTTAAATTACAGAAGTAATAGAAATTATGAGGTAACATTTGACTAACATGGTAATGTTAAAAGATCAATAGACTTAACTAAGAATTCAGGATAGGAGGTAACCCATCAACATAAGGATAATCAAATTTAGAAAGTTAATGAGTAAAATATAAAATAATGATGGAAGATAAGATATGCATGAGTGGCAAAGATTGGGTTGCAAGACTGTAAGAAGTGAGATTCTATTTAGATTGAGGATCAAAAGATGGTCTGAAGTTATTATATTTAAAAACCATAGATGTAAAAGACTTAGAACTCAAATTCAAAAAGTAATTGAAATCAGGAACCAAGTGAATATACTACTTTAGAACCTATTGCAAAAGATATAAGTAAATAGGAAATAAGCACGAAATGAAGAGAAACTCTATAGACTTATTGACGTAGAGGTGATCTATATAGTAATAGATGGATCTATAGTATTTACGTACTTATATGAGGACAGTGAATAGTACATAGACAATAGGAATCAGTGATATATAGTAAAAATTTAAAGATATTTGGTAGGAAAGATTGAATGTGATATGTAAACCTACTTTGCCCAAGAGTTTAGAAGGATACCATAAAATGTGCTATATGGTGATAGTATATAAGCTCAGGAAGAATTCAAACGTAGTATTAGGGATAAACCAATGGGCCTATGATGGAATTATATACTAAAGGAATCATTTATGCAAATATAGGATAAACAAAACTTCAAAAATCAAGAACTCGAAATGTAAAATATGTGAAAGTACAATAAAGAGAATAGCCTCAAGTTGAATTGATTGATAAGAAAGCTGATAGACTTACAACAGGATAATAAGATGGAAGAGCAACTTATTTATATATTTGATAGATAGATTTAGAGACTACAAGATTAAGATATAGTTAATCTAAAGATTAAATTAATGATACATTTTTAGTCATAATTAATGATATGTAGATGAATATCGAAGTATTTAGATGTAAAGTAGATAAGGTAAATAATTGAAGTTTTGAAGACAAAACATTTTTGAAGGAGGGTAGAAATATGAGCTGCGTAATTTCACGTAGTTATTCCGAGATAATAATTTTTGGCGTATGTAAAAGTTAACCGATTAGAGTAATACTTCACGTGTGAATCCTATAAGTTAAATGATAACATGGCGTGAGTTTAAAATACGGGAGTATAATAAAATAATATTATTATAGCTAAAAATAGATAATTTTACTAAATTATATTATATTGTAATTTACCTTATGCAAATATGTAAATTAAGTAACGGAAAAAAATCAAATATTAGAGATAAATTATTTGGATACAAAAATTATAAAGTAACCTAAAATAACATATAAATATAGTACGGATACTTTCGGTATAATTATTATATATATTTATACACTCGAAAAATGCTTAAAATGCCTTAAACTAAGTACAATTAACCAATTAATTATAAGAAAAATCATAAAAATTGAAAAAAAAAATAACAATATAGTTGGAATCATGTTGATATAGGTGTAGACACATCAAGGGCAGGTGTGGATTCAAGAAATTAGCATCAAGACACCTAGCATTTGAGAGATTAAGTGCATTTAAGCCTAAAATCAAGTGAAAGAAATCATTTTGAACCTTACAAACTTTGGAATCATCACCAATCTCTCTCAAAAACATTAAAAAGTTCTTAACAAAGCTAAGGAAAATCTGGGAAAGGGAAAAACATGAAAGGAAAATTGTGGGAAAAATCAAGAATTGGTACTGCACGAACCGAGCAAGAATCTAGAGCATGGATCTAGGTCATTTCTAGAAAAGAACCATCACCACTAAGAGACAGAGGTGGCAGCACCTAAGGCTATCGACAAGTTGCTGGTAGCCAGATGATGGTTTTCTAGTGAGTTAAGATTATGGTCTGTTTTTACTAAATTTTGTAAAATAATAAATTAATTCCAAAACTTATGAAAAAATTTATCTTGAAGTATTTTTTTTTATGTACTTTTAGGGAAAAATATTAGATTGTAAAAAATTTTAAGTGGATTTATCACTTCCTTAAAAAATTACACGAAATTGATTAATTTTTGAAGTTATTTTAAATAACCCTAGTGTTGTTGTTTTGAAACTTGTTTTCTTTTTTTTTTTTTTAGCTTTCCTATATTGTATATATGAATCCTATAAAAAAATTTTAGCTAAAAATATTTTTTATGATTTTTTGTAATTATTAACCTCTAAATTTGATAAAAAAAATACTACTTTTGGACATTATGTGTAATTAAATCTAAAGAAACCTATTTGTATTAGTTCAGGAGCTTATTGGTGTTATATATAATTAGGGAGGGTAATCTAGAATTGATTGAATTGAATGAAATTTGAGATATATCTAAATCATTAATTGTAGACTACATGTATTAAGGTGAAAATATGAGAATTTGGAGAGTTTGAGTGATGTGGTGATCATGGGTTTGGAGAACTTGTTGTATGATTATGAGTTATCATGCTTGTAATCTTAAAAGAGATACAAGAGCAAGTCACTTGGAGTGAACATGAAAATTAATTATAATCAGAGAGTTTTTCAATGGTTGATCTAGTAAAAGAATAACTTAAATTCTTATTTCAAATACTTAACCGAAAGGTTAGTTGTTGTAAGGATCTTAATTATGATCATGTCTAAGTCTTGATTAGGACAATGTTTGGAAAAAGAAGTGTGGTTGTGATGATTTTAGAAATATGTTCAGAAGATTTGCATACAAAGGACTATGACTCTAAATATGTTAAAACCTTGTTTAAAGAGTTGTTTAGCAAAAGAAGGATGATTGTATTGATTTTAGAAGCCCAACTAGAGGGTTGGCTAATTTAGAAGGCTTGGATAAAATCACTTTAGAGACATCTTTAGACTGTTGGTCTATAAACAGGGGACCTGATATCCAATTCAAAGAGTTGATCAAAAAGTTGGATGATAAGAGAGACTTATTCATATCCCAATCACAGACTTGTTTGGGAAGTATTTGGTAACGGAAATGTAGTTAGAATGGCTTCAAAACTTGATTCAATGATTTGTTAGTATGAAATGCTTAATGAAAATGACTTTAAAGTCTTGTTCAGAGAGTTGGTTAGAGTAAGGGTATAATTGGAATAATCTCAAAGACTTGGCTAGACAATTTTGAGATCAAAACTTGGTATTAGACAAGTTTTCATAACCTTGTTCAGAAACTTCAGCAACAAGTTATAATTCATACAAAGCTAACATCGCTCACTAGAGATAAGTCATACCAACAATTAAATTATTAAAATGAACTCATTTAACTTTATATTTAATAAAATTAAAGTAACTATATTGAATATGTAGGGAACAATTGAAGTGGACATGATTAACCATCAGTACTGTCGAGTGTGACATGTCCAGGTAAGTAGGATTAGTGCTTTGCTGCACTTTGATGTATTATTTAGGGATACTTAGAGACCTTAGTATATGTCTTAGTTATGATTGTAAGCTAGTTTCCTGTATGTATGCAACATATGTGCTTGAATAATGTTTTGCTATTTGGAGTGCTAGACTTTTATATTTGATTGTTTGATGATATTACTTTCTTTAGATTGTTTGAAATTGCTTGATCACCCCAAAAGCAATCTCACATAAACTTAACTCAACTACTAAGCAGACTTGCATCACAACTTACTAGCTGAAACGATTAGGATTCTCGAGCTAAACACTGACCCTTCGTTGAAGATAATAGAAATAGTCCTTTCTTCACTCTTAGTTAAGCTAAGTAACAGGAGAGGAGGCTACGGCAAGGTTAAGGACCGTATCTTGAATGTAGTTTTGGGTAGAGCATGTTTCTCCATTGCATAAACCCCAATTTGGTTCTGATCCGCGAAGTGCGAGGTGTCAAACTCTTCAAAACTCGGATTAGAGCTAGCGTAATTTCTTTAATCTTAATATGACCGATCAATGTTGTACGATAGCATTTGCTTGAATATGTATTGCTTCTAATTAACCTTACTTGAAAAACTTAGCTGCTTAATGTTAAATATGTGCTATTGTCTCCGTTGTACTTATTGAGCAAGTTGTCGCTCATTTCCCTATAGTTATTTTGCAAAAGTTTCTAGTAAGTACACCAATTTTACTCCAAGTTACAAAAGTGTAGATAACGGGGTTAAGGAGTGAGATTTAAGACCAATTGACTAGATTCCTATTTTGTTTATTTACTTTATTAACCTTTTGGAGAACTAATAGGGCCTCTTCAAGTGACTTAATTTTCAGTTATTGTTATCGGTATTATGTTCTATAAACTTGTGGACTCTTATAAATCCTTATTATGCCATTTTTCTAAAATTATCTATAAAACTTGTTTTTTTCTCAATCTTTTATACCACAATTCTCTTTTAATGGTTATTTTAGAAAGTTGCACCGTAGATTATTACCAAATAAGTATTAAATTGAATTATTTAAAGTTGTGAAGTGGTAAAGGCCTGGTGTAAACCATACTTATGTTAGCAGTTAAAGTAGCTAACTTCTAATCTAGGATAGTTTACACGGTGAAACTATTATGATTCCTTAGTTTGGGGCGTAACACATACAATATGAAAAGGATCCTTAGGTGATTTTTGATAGACTTTTCATACGGCCTTTAGAGAGACTCAAAGGATAGAAACACAAAAGAAAGCAACATACTTCAGAATTTAAGATTCAATAGATTTTAATAATTTTCATGGCTTTTCTTTTCATGTTTTCCCTAGATCTTATTCAACATTGTTCCTTTACCATGATTAACATGTAGATTTCTTATATCTAGGTTTTGTGAAACCTAGAATTACTATATGACACTTAGTTTTATTAGATGTAATAAAGATCTTTATTTTCTTTGGTTTAATTATATGTTCTTGATTGCTTTAGATTGATATTTCCTAGGGTATTCATCTAAAATTCAATATTGTGTAAGAAAATCGAGATATTGCTTATATAATTAGATATAGGCATAATCGATGAAGATTATTACAAGTTTAGAGTTAAATTGCAAAGTCTTTTTGGATCTTTACTGTTATCTTTAAGAGAAATCGTTATTTTTAATGCTATCTTTGGTTTTGCTATTGAAAAGAGATTCTAATAAGTAATTTAAAGGTTAGGGTTAATAGATGATAGGAATCAACCCCTCATACCCATTACCTGAATCTGAATTAGAGGACTACAAGGACTTATCTGGTACATACTAGCCTGAGCACCCTTCAAGGGCGAAGATCCTATCACTAACTTAGGATTACTTCATCTAACCTAACTTAAGTGGCAAGCTTTAACTATAATCAAGGAAATTCTTGAATTGACAAGAACCGGACTTCCTTTTATGTTGAGCTATTCAGTTACCTTAGCTTAAGAGACCTCTAATAACACCTAGTGTTTGAGCTCCGACTTGATTTGGATCAAGTCAACCT
Organism: Lumnitzera racemosa; assembly: GCA_024138005.1. Classification (NCBI taxonomy): domain Eukaryota; kingdom Viridiplantae; phylum Streptophyta; class Magnoliopsida; order Myrtales; family Combretaceae; genus Lumnitzera; species Lumnitzera racemosa. The sequence continues at coordinate 37,007,330 of JAMXBC010000006.1, read as the reverse complement.
AATCTTCTATTCTTTTTTTAGACCCCTTCGAACTAACCTCAACTAGTCCCAAACCATCAAAGATCTTACAACTACAAGAATAGCCAAACTTATACACATTCAACTTGCTAACCACTATTTGACATGTGTCTACTAATACGACATTCCAGAAGGATTCTTTTTCCATTTCTTACAACCATTATTTCTTTGTTTTTCTTGATTTCTTTTCTTTCTTGTTTTTGTTTATTTCTTTGGTGTAATATTGAACTAATTTCACGTTTCCTTTTGTGCAGTGCATGGCTAAAAGTTATTCATGACACTTGATTGAAATTGATTGCAAGATTGAGAGGATGACTTTAAGGACTTTGAGACAGCTAACAGTGAAGGAAACAATGGAGGTGATTAATTAAGGGTTTCCTTTGAGAATTAAAGACGAGGCTAAATTGAACGAGGGTGAAGTGAAAGAGCAAGTGGATGATCAAGAATCTAATCATGAGAGTATACCCCATGATGACATGGCCAACAACAGTGACGATAATAGAACGATATTAGACTTCTCTTTACCATCTTTGATTATAACCCAATCTAGCTTACATAGGCTTGCTGTTATAGCCTACAACTTTGAAATCAAGTTGAACATCATACAAATGGTGCAACGGTTTGTGCAATTCGACGGCTTAAAAGATGAGGACCCCAATTCACATATTTCTAACTTTTTGGAAAAATGTAATGCCTTTGAAATTAATAGGGTAACTAACGGTGCCATCCAGTTATGTCTATTTCCATTTTCCTTGCACAGCCAAGCTAAGTAGTGGTTGAATTCCTTGGGAAGGAATTCAATCACAACCTAGAACGAGTTAGCTAAAAAATTATTGGAAAAGTATTTTTCGCCTACAAAAACTGCAAAACTCAAAGCTAACATTTCAACATTTGCCCAATTAGAGGGTAAGACCCATTTGACACTTAGGAGCACTTCAAGGACCTGCTAAGGTAGTGTCCACATCACAGCTTCCCCCTTTGAATGCAAATTCAAGCCTTCTACAACAGTCTCAACCCTTCCATAAGGCAAATGATTGACATAGTAACTAGGGGTACACTTAATACAAAGATACCTAAGTAAGTTCAAAACTTAATTAAAGGATGGCCATAAACAACTACAAGTGGGAAAAGCCCAAAGGAAGGCAGAGTCTTCGGTGTGTTTGAGCTCAATGCAGTTCATTCTTTAGTCACTAAGGTGGAATTGTTGAGTAAAATGATCAACTCACTTTTAGTTGGTTCACAACAACCTTAGTTTAGCCTAAATAGTTTTTGCTAAGAAGGATTAATGAACAAATGGAGTAAGCTGATTTTCTGGGGAAATCTTTGAGACCTCACTATAATCACTATTGTAACACCTACAATCCCTATTGTAACACCTACAATCTAGGGCGGAGAGATCACCCTAATTTTCCTTAGAGAAATCAAAATCAAAATTAAGGTCGGTAGTGGTAAGTAAAGAACTAACCTTAATAAAGATTAAACTTATCTCCACTTGGGTTTCAGCAACCTATAGCTCTCCCATTAGTGCCAGAAAAGAAGTTGGAGAGTTTCTTAAAAAAAATATATCCAAACAAATGAGGCAAGAATGCAATAGATAGAAACGTCTCTAAGGAGTCAAGAAGCTTCCATTCATAACTTGGAAAATCAGTTTGGATAACTTGCAAGAATGTTGAATGAATAGCAACAAGGGTCTTTGCTTGGGAGCACTAAAACAAACCCTAGGGAACATGTCGATGTAGTGACCTTGAGAAGTGAAAGAGAGATGCAAGTTGAAAAGAGGAATAGTGGGGAAGTAGCTAAGAAAGAAATGGAGATTGTCGAGCCAATTTTTCGATTTCTTCTATTTAAAATTAATTTCCCCATTCCCCGATTAATACTAAACTCTAACCCATTTAATATTAATCCTCGACTAAAGAAATTGAGAAATTTCGGTTTTTTATTGAAAATAATTTTTGGAGTCGCCACCCGACCGAAGTCGGGAAAAAAAAACCATAACCAATTGGGTGGATTAATTACGATTTGGCTATCGGTCTTTGACTTCAATTTGAATGAAAAATCAAAGTGTTTCGAGTTCGTGGGCTAACCTATTAAACCTTGACGGGTACCACTATCTATTTACCGAAATTAGGATTATTCTTCTAATTATAATATTTAAAAAATAAATAAAAAAATCAAAAGAAAAAAGAACCTAAGTTTCTACATATTTTATCGTCTCCCCGAAGGTACTTACGTACCCGTTAGCCGAGATCAAACGATCGTAGTTCTTTCCGAAAATTTTAATGTGTTGGTTCTTTTTAGAAAAAAAAAAAATTGGTTGAATTTACATTTTTATTAACCATTTCATTTTTATTAAGAAAAACCCTTAGAAGCCTAATTTTTATTTCTAATTATAAAAAAAAAAACCTAAAAACCTAATTTTTGAAAAGTCCCAAATTAAGATTTTTATTTTAAAAACAACTAAGTGATAATTTTTTTTTTATTTTCAAGAAAAACCTTAAAGATTTTATGAAATATGCAATGTTCTACATGATCAAACTTTTATATAGAAAAGATGCTTAAAACATTAAAAAGAAAAAAGATTTCCTAATCATAGAAAAGATACCTTAATAATAGAAAAGATACCTAAATCATAGAAAATATATCTAAACCATAGAAAATATATCTAAATTATGAAAAAAATGTTTAAACCATAGAAAAAAAAATCTAAATGATTAAAAAGACGTCTAAATCATAGAAAAGAAACTTAAACAATGGAAATGATATATAAATTATAGAACAAAAGCCTAAATTATGGAAAAAATGTCTAACCATAGACAAAATGTCTAAACCATAAAAAAAGATGTTCAAACCATAGAAAAAAAAAACCTAAACTATGAAAAAAGATATCTAAATTATGAAAAAGATATATAAACTATGGAAAACAAGCCTAAACTATAGAAATGATGTCTCGCCGTGAAAAAGAAGTCAATTAAAGATTTTTTTTTATTTTATGAACATCAAAATGATTTTTTTATCTAGAAAACCGTAATATGTCTATTGCAATTTTTCTAAATTAATACAATATGCAAAGAACGAGATTTCGTAAAATATGAGATTTTATAAAAATGTTATTTTGAAAATATGAAATCTAAAAAAAATAAGAAAAAAAAACTAAAATTTAACTTAACACATGTTTACTAGACAGTAATATTATAACTAATTACTAGCAATTAAATACGTGATAAAAATAAAAAAAAAGTCTTAAAAATAACTGCGCATATACTAAGTGAGATAAAAATAAATAAATAATACAAGTTATAGATAATAATTAAAAAAAAAAAAACTATTATGTACCTGCAAGGCAAAACACGCAAAGCTAATAAAAGGAAACAAATTGGATCCCCAGTCCTATCGTGCGCACAACTATAGAATTGGTCCGAGGAGTGAGTTCGAGCATGTTTTTAACAAATGTGTAATTGTTCTTTCTGGCCTATACCATCCAACCCTTATTTATAAAACTCGAAAACAAATCTTTTGAATCGAATCTAAATTGATAAAGATTCAAAATAAATTCGAATCTTATAAATCTTGATTTTTATTAAATTTAACGTCATCGTATCAAATTTTTTTTTTTGACAGCTATTTAGTCAAGATTCCATCAAATTAATTTTTTCGATTTTTTTTTTCTTTTTTCTTTTTTTTTTCCCAACAATTTTCTATTTTATTTTATTTTTCTTGTCTTTTTTTTATCATTTTCAATTTTTTAAATTATTTTCTCAATTACGACCCTTTTTATAAAAATAAAAATTAAGACTATAGAAGGACAAAAATTAGGTGTCTACAAAAGTCAAGGGTAAGGAAAGTGTAGGCCACTAAGATTAAAAGAGAGTATGGAGCCACCAAAAGTGAAGGAGTACAAGCTGCTCATCTTGTATCTACAGCATATTAAACAAGATTGCACATATTAGAATAAACAGTTCGGTAGATTCCTTAATCTTTTTAAACAATTACACATAAACTTACCTCTTATTGATGCTTTATTATAGATGATAAAGTATGCAAAGTTCTTGAAAGATCTTTGTCGAACAAGAGGAAGTTGGAGGATCTTTCAATTGTCACTTAAACGAGGAACGATCGACACTTCTTTAGAAAAAGCTACCAAAGAAATTAGAAGATCTAGGAAGTTTTACTCTTCCAAGTATACTTGGAAATTTGTTAGTAGATAACGCTTTTGCAGACTTAGGAGCTAGTATTAATTTGATGTCATATAAATTGTTCAAAAAGTTAAAGTTAAGAGAACTTAAACTAATACATATGTGCCTTCAATTAGTTGATAGGTCTATTACATACCCTAGAGGTATAATAGAGGATGTTTTGGTACAAGTCAGTAAGTTCATTTTTCCTACAGGTTTTGTTAACCTTGATATAGATGAGGATCTTAAGGTATCATTAATTTTAGATAAACCCTTCCTAGCTACTATTAGGACTATGTTTGATGTCAGTGAGCATAAGCTCATCTTAAGGATCGGAGATGAAATTATTTTTCAAATTTTAGATGTAATAAACAAGTCCCTTGATCCAAAGGGCACGAGCTATAATGCTAATGCTACTAGTGTTGTCGCTATTGAATGCATGCAGGAAACACTTGCCAAAGAACCCTCCACTCATTACTTGGAAAAGAGAGATGAAAAGATGGTGAAAACCCCCAATCAATTTAAAATTGTAGCCCATTTAGGAGCTAATGAATCCATTGTGGTAAAGAGGGGGTTTGAACCATTTTGTAGACCAAAGGAAGAAAAGGTAAAGCTTTCCAAGGAGAAGCCACAGGTATTGGAATGTAAACAAGCAAGAGATTGTTGGGAACATGCTTGTGATAGTAGGGAGCTCAAAGCTATTGGCAATCACTCCATCCAAGCAGAAGGTAGATACAAAGAAAAAACTTGAGCAACATGAGTTTGATGAGTAGCATGATAAGGAGAAAGCCAATGGAAGTCACGTGCCTAAAAAAGGAAATTTGTAAGGTCAATTGCCAAGAGGTAAATCTATCCTTGGCGGACAGTTTGAAAGAGAGGTAAGGAAAGAGATCGATCTCCACTCTGATGAAGGTAAGTAAGCCGATGCATTACCTTAAGCTGTTGACATTAAACATAGTACTCTTGGAAGGCAACTCAAGTACACAATTTCTTTTAGTAATTTTTTATTTTTTGTATTTATTTAAGTACTTTCTTTAGCTCTATTTTCTTTGATTAAAAATAAAAAAAGGCCGTATACAATAGGCTACATGGGCAAAGGACATGGTCATGTCTTTACCCGTGTCGGTTATAGGGTGGTTACCTAAGTGTAACCTTCAATGATTTATAGAAACTGGGAGACATGGTCATGTCTCCTAGCCATGTCGATAGCAACCGTGAAAAATCAAGCAACACACAATATGTTATATAACTTAGGAGACACGATTGTGTCTCTTAGTGATAGGAATCAACCCCTTGAATCGATCACAAGAAGCCAAACTAAAGGACTTTAAGGGCTCACACAGAAAATACTAGCTCTAAGCCATAACTAAGACGGGGAATCCTATCTTGATCCAACCACCTGCCAACCTGTCTCTTGGATCCTCACGTATATCCAACATGCCCTACCTAACAACGAAGTGCTAATCCAGAAGACAACCTAGAACTAGCTGAGCCGAGCTACTAACCTGAGCTATTGGCATTTGACTTTAAGACAACTGACCTTTTTCTAAGATGATTGGCCTCCGACCTGATCCAGATCAAGTCGCCCCCCTGACTGTAACACATTCCTGCTTTTGCCTACGTTATATCATACCCTAGCTATCCAACCACCAAGCGACACATGTCTCCTGACACAACGTTCTAGAATGATTCTTTCTTTTTTGTATTGAATATTTTTTGTCCTTTTTACTCCTTTTTAGTATGAATCATGTAACCTAATTGTAAAATACCCTTTTTATCTTTTCATACATATAGAATAACCCTATTGGGTAAGTATATAAACCCTTACTTTCCTTGTATGCATATTCACATCCTTTTCAATACAGAAATTACTCATTTAAGTAATCTTAGTGTTCTCGTAATCTTCTAACTCTTATCTATTCTCTTTAGTAAGGAAATGTGGCAAGTGACCCTTCAGTTCAGACTGATGTGTCATATTCGGTGAATTGCAAGTCAAGTAGGATCTAGTGGTGAGTTATATCTATTCAATAGCTGCCTGGGTTTGGTAGTTTCTTTTATGTTTTTTTTTTCGATTCGTTTTTTGTGGTGCTTCTCTGTGTGTACGACCCCGGAGTCGCATCAACTAGTCATGTTGAGTTTGTAAGCTTTGTACTTTTGTCATTAGGTATGGAGTAGGTAATTTAGAGCGATGATGAAACTAATTCGATTGAGTTAGAAATTTATGAGTGAGTTTGAGACATTAGTCATTGAGAATCTATGGATTTGGATGTTAAAAATATAATAAAATAATAACAATATAATTAAAATAGTATAATTTTACTAAACTACTTCATATTTAACATAACCACGTAAAATAGGCTTTGATGGCTCATAAATATATAAAGATAAATTATATATATAATAAAATATTATATGACATAAAAATAATATATAAAATACATGTGTATACCTGCGTACAATTACTAAGCATGATGATATACTTGCAATTATTTAAAATACTTGATTTAATATAAATTAAGCTAAAAATTAGCTATGGAAAATACTAAAAATTAATAAAAAATTGTTGGGGCAGCTAGAGAAGTTTCTTTTAGGTGTGTAAAGGTTAGGATAGCTATTAGTTTGTAGAATAAGGTAATTGACACATATAGGATAAGGTATATAAGGGAAAATATACAAGAAGAGAGAGAACGAAAGTCATTTGATAATCCAAATAGCTATGTAAAATCTAGTAAAATTCTCCAAGAGCTTCTACATGTAAACAAGGATTTTGAAAAAATATGGTTAGACTTAGAAGGTTAAAGAAGAAAAATCTAGAAAAAAAAAATACAAAATCGAAGTACGGTATTAGGTTATAGAAGGTATGTGGGCCTAGGCTCCTACTAAGGACCAACTACTGCCACCACTAAAAGCAGCAACTGGCGCTAAGGTTGGCCGACAAACATGGAGGAGCAAGTGGTGGCCAGAGCTCCTACTTCTAGTGAGGTTCAATTTTATGCCAAAATTCCTTAAATTATTAAAAATATAAAATTTACCTAGAAAAATTTATCCCTACATATTTTCATGTGTAGATTTTAGGAAAAATATTATTTTGTAAATTTAGTAATTATATTATACGTCCTTAAGAAATCGATAAAACCAAGCTATTTTTTATATTGAATTAAATTATCTAAATAATATAGTTTTGACCCCCAAATTTTTCTATAAACTTTCCTATACTTATATTAAAATACTATGAAAATATTTTTTACAAAACTATTTTCTGTAATTTTTATGAATCTTTTAGCCCTAAATTATGGTTAAAATGGTGTTTTTGATAAAAATTAGTGTATTTTTCATAAGGACCTCACTTAGATTTTGAATTTGAGTGATTAATGGATTATTTATTGTACACTAAAGCTGTTGAATTAGGTTTTGTAGGAAGGAGTATGGAAAATCAATAATGTGTCCTTAAAATGTATAGTTGAGTGGTGTGTAAACTTGAGGAAGTGGTAGATGATGATGTATTACATGAGGAATTTGAGAACTAATGAAGTTGAGTGTTGGTTGCAATGTTACTTTGATTATTCCTAACTGGAGTTAGAAGAAAATGAATAAATCAATTGACTATAAGGATATTGAATGAAGGCAGAGGATAACTCAAAGGGTTTTGTTGAATGAATCACTTATTAAGTATCTATTCAAAAGCTAAATTGGAGGAATTTTCATAAGGTGGATTGTAAGGGGAGATTCAGAGCCTATGTCAAATGGTGAACTCTTAAGAAATTTGAAGTTGGCTAAGCTCATAAGATAGTTTAAACGATGCCTTATTAAGAGATTCAAAAGCAAAGTAACTTAGAAGTTGCCTCCGAGGGTAATTCGTGAGAAATCTTGAATAATCATCAAACTTGAAGGTTGATTCAAAAGTTGGTTTCATTATGAACTCTCACTCTAGTAAAGCTCAGGGAGTGACTTAGAGGCTTCTTAGCATAAAAGCTTTATGGATGATTTCACTTAGAACTTAGCTCAAAGGATACCGAAGCTATAACTCATTGTCGAAATGACTTTAACTTCCTATACTTGTGCCAACATAACTTATAAATTAAGTTACAAATCAACCTAATTTCTAGGGAGATGAGCAAATAAATTGTCTTCTATGTCTTATATAGTTACTAAAATAATTAATTGACTAAATATATATGGAATTCTAGAAGAGGGGATAAGTAAACAACCAAATTAATGAGCAAACAAATTCCAGGTAAGTGGAATCAATGCTTTATAGCATTTTAAGGTATTATTTTAAAATATTTAGATACTTAGGTATGTATTAGCTTGTAATTGTAGTTAATTGTTTATGCGTGGGTATCTTTAGTTGTTAGGATTACAAAGAGATTTTCTTAAGAAAACAACTATATTATGCATGCTCACCAAGTGTTTAATGAAATTCCTCAATGAGATATAGTGCTTTTTCTTCTATACTTAGTTATGAATTGTGGTATATTTCTTTGTCCTAAGTGTGGGGAAGCTTTTGGGTACCAAAATATTGACTTAAGACTGTTTCCTTTTGGATAAGAACATGGCCCCTAGTGCTAAACTTCCAAACAAGAGGAAGGATAAATTTATTGTGTCAACTTCCTCCTTACAATTGCTGCAATCTCCTCAACCATTGGTAGCTATTGAACCCCCAATCCACTTAATGTTACAGTTTCGAGATGAAACTACAAGAAAGAGGTTTCAAACATGTACATTTGGTGAAACTCTTTACTTGGATTAAGGAGTAATTGAACATTTGAATCTAATGGAGCAAGTGAGGGCAATGGTCTACGTTAAACCATGGGAGAAGTTTTTGACACTTCAATCTTAGGTTTGGCAAGAACTTACCCTTGAGTTCTTGTGCACTTCGTAATTAGAGAAGCCTTCTAGAGATTTTTAACTTACCGTATTACTATCACTGAGTTCAAAGTCTATATGTGAAGTGAATGAAATAAACGAAGTGAACTAAACCCCTTTAATGAAAATATATACTAGGGGAGTGATTAAAAGATGAATGGATGTAACATGTGTTTACTCTAAATTATGGTACTTAGCCAGATTGAAGAGAAGGTTATATGCATTTTAGCTAAGTGAACTAAAATTTTTATGACTTTTTCTTAACCGGCGAGATGTTAAATCTAATTTTCAAAATGAGAATCCTTAATTAAATGATTCACGTAAAATTTAATTTACATATATTAGTTTATAAACTCTAGTATTTATGTCTTTCAAGCATTGTAAAAATATTGAGTTTAAGGAAAGAAGTTGAGAATTTTGAGTAAAAATTTGCAAGTTGATCATTTGAATTGTTTTTCGGGTTAAGTATTAATTTTTGGCTGGTCTCTTAAGTAGTGATAATTTTAAGTAAGCATTTCTTATCCTAATTTTTCTTTGATCTATTTGCTTGAGAACAAGCAAATTTTTAAGTGTGGGGAAATTTGATAAGTTCTTAATTGGTTATATTTAATATAGTGATTTTTCCTTAAAATTTTGGTTTATTTTAAGAAAATGATACTTAATTGAGTAAGATCTTGATTTTGAAGTTTTGGAATGTTCTTTAGAAGAAAATAAGAAAACAAAAATAAGTTTCACTCAATTCAAAGTTAAATTGAAGAAGTTATAAAGTTTGGAAGTAACATGAGTAGTGACATGTTTGTGTTAGTTTCGAGGAACATTTTTTTGAGCAAAGAAGAACAGTTCACAATTTGTGATTCAACTTGGGAGACAAACCGTGCCATAAGTTGTGTCAATAGCAAATTTAAGAAGATTTGAGAAGATTCACAAAGATTTAATGAATCTTCAGGGATACGACTAGTGACACGTGTCACTAGGTCATGTCCATTGCAATGAAGGGAGAAATCCGTATGCAAGATAAAGGTTATCGTTGGGGGATTTTTGACAGACTTTTCATACAACCTTTAGAAAGACTTACAGGGAAGAAATGCAAAAGAAAGCAATACGTACCAGAATTCAAGATTCAAGAGATTTTAATTGTTTTCATGACTTTTCTTTTCATGTTTTTCCCTAGATCTTATTCAAGATTATTCTTTTACCATGATTAGCATATAGATTTCTTGTATCTAGGTTTTGTGGAACCTAAAATTACTATGTGGTGGTGAGTTTTATTAGATCTAATAAAGATCTTTATTTTCTTTGGTTCAATTATGTATTCTTGATTGCTTAAGATTGATATTTCTTAGAGTGTTTATCTAAAATATGATATTTGTGCAAGAAAATTGAGAGATTGCTTGTATGATTAGATTTAGGCAAAAATGATGAAGATTATTGTAAGTTTAGAGATAAATTTTGAAGTCTTCTAGATCTTTATTGCTATCTTTAAGAGAATCCGTTGTTTTTAATGCGATCTTTGATTATACTATTGAGAAAATATTCTAATAACTGACATAAAAATTAAAATTAATAGACTTGAGAAAGTTATTAATTTAAGTAGAGAATTCTCTCAATCAAAGAAATCAGAGATCGAGTTAGATTATTTTTAGTAAAAGTTGCATGTGTAATTCGAGGAGATGCAAAACGTAAATACATCATTGAATCTTGAGTTAATTTTCCAATTTAGTCACTTTTCTTGTTAATTTCCTTAGTTAAGTCTTAATTAATTATTAGACTAATCATTAGTATAAATTTAGATTAATTTTTTCTAGTTTCTTGAATTTGAATTTACCGGTTAGATAATAAAGAAATGGTTAGTATTAATAACCATAGTCCTCGTAGTAACAATATCCATTTTTTAAAGAACTACACTATTATCAGTAGGTACACTTGTCTTATACCAAACTCCCTGTTCAACGTTTGATAAAAAGATCTAGAGCTTCCAAACATGGTATGGAGTATTGCATGCTATCACAACAAGCGCCAGACCCTTTATTATTAGTGCAACTACACTTTAGTTTCCTTACTTATGCTTTATTTTCATGTCTTATTTTCCATTTTATGAAATTTTTGGACTTTTATTCATTTTAGTCTTAGATATACCATGATTATTTCATTTAGTTTAGGTATACAAGGTACTAGGTACTCAATATTTAAAGGCTATCGTGAATTGTATCATTCAAATCATTCAGGATACATTATGAAATAGATTTCCTGTAAAATTATTCTCTATACTTGTTGATCAGTTTGTCATTAATTGTGGCTAACAATTATTCCTATCAATCACCTACAAGCTTAGAGCAAATGAGATAAATTAATTCTCCAAAATTATAAATTATTGATCCTTAGATTTAAATCAAAACCCAGTTTAGCTTTGATATAAGTGAGTAATCTAATATCGAATCTATTCATATCTATTATTTTTTAGTTTCAGAATTATAAAATCCATAAAATCTTTGTTTTCTCTATATAAAAACCATGAAATTCATTCTTTTATTTATATATACCCATAAACACCAAAAACAAACAATCTTTTCATTTCTAATACAATTTAGGATGAGGGGACATTGGTAACTCTTTTGAAGGAGTTCGTTATTTAGTTCTTACAAAGCCTACTTTATGAATTTAGAGAAGATGCCCTCATCTTACCTAGATTTTCTAAGCTGCTAACAAGGCAGATGTAGAGTGCAGTTAGAATTTGCTAGTTAAGCCTGTGATTAGCCTTAAAGTTGAGGAGATAATGTGGTCTTCTAACTTGTGATAAAGGCATGAAGATATAATGCAAATTTCAGAGATGCTTGGGAAATAGTTAGTGTTGATGTATGTTTAGCTATCAAATATTCATTTTGTAAAGGTCAATTTCATCTCTTACTTTAGTGCTTACTTATGGAGCCTATGGTTGATATTCCTTCCTTATTTGATTTTCGACCTATTGTTTATCGCAATACCTTTTATAAATGAATTTCAAAGATTCTAGTTTTTCCTTTATTTTATTGGAAAAGTGATGTGCCTAAGAGTTGAGTTGATCACTAGGACTTATCGTATGAAGTATTCATAGTAGTTCCTTTACAGTATCGAAGAATGAAGGAATGGAAAAGTTGACAAACATAGTAGTTTTCATGAAGCTGCTCTTAGGATATGATACACCAACAGATACAACACAACTTAGTATTTTGCCTGATATGACTCATAAGATAATACTAAAGTCTATTCGCCACTAATCTTAAGCTACTTGGCAGGATTAAATAAGAGTATAAGAGAAAATGTACTCGAAGAAGGGTATTTCATAAGAATAAGAATATTCATTAACTTGTAAAGTGAATAAATTGATTATGGTTATAGTAGAAAGGACTATTTATAGTAAATCCTTTAAGGTAATAATTCAATAATGGAAAATTACATAAAAGACAATGTAAGAAAAAGATTCCTAGTATGGTTGAAAAAGGGTAAATACGATAAAGGAAAAAAAGGAATATAGTACAAGTATCAGAATCATAAGGGACAGGTGGCAGCTTATCAATGGTTTCATACTCTGGAATCTTAGGGCGTTGTGATTGAGCTGAGCTTAATTGTGCTTAAAGCGACTAAGGTGATTGGATGAGACTGCAGTTTGGTAAGTTAGAAGAGTAGAGCTCAATGTACATGGACCTCGAACTTGGCACTCGACAGTTTGGCCTCAAAACTTAGCAAGTCAGTGACTAGGCAAGTGTCTAAGCATAGTAAAGTATGTTTGAGCTGAGACCTTAGGGAGTTCTTCCACATCTCTTCCATGTATTAGAGGTCGTCTTTAGTAGGTTGACAGGAGAGGATCCTTCTAGTGATGGATTGGAGGCCTCAAAGGCGAGCACGAGTAAGGGGTCTGGAGGTTAGCAATCCATCAGTTCCTTAAGCTTGTTAAAAATTTGCCCTCAAATTTGGGTCTTCTTTTTCTTCTTATTTTGGCACGAAGGGCATTAGATCGGTGATGTTGAAAGTGGGAGACACTCTGTATCCTTTAGGTAGTTTTAGATCATAGGCATCGTCATTTATACGTCATAGAATCTTGAAAGGGCCATCTGACCTAGGAGATAACTTGTTTGTCCTATTTCTTAGCAATCACTCCTTACTGAGGTAGATCCAAACAAGATCTCTTAGGTTGTAAATAACTTACCTCCTTCCTTGATTTCCTTATTCTCTCTATCAAGCTACTATCTTAGCTAATTGTCAATAACCTTTTGATGTAGTTTCTAAAACTCCTCAGTACACTACAAGCCTGATTAGCTTTCTCCTTGAGAGGTCAAGATGATAATCATGCCCAAGGACAAGTTTAGGTTTAGTCTATAGATGACCTCAAAAGGTATCCTTCCTATCGAGCTATGAGGAGAGTGGTTGTAAGTGAACTCGATCATGGGTAGGCAGATATCCCAATCATGTAGATTCTTCCCAATAGTAGCTCGAAAGAGGTTGCCTACGATTTTATTTACAACTTCCATCTAGCCATCTATTTATGGATAGTAAGAAGTATTGAACATAAGCTTAATGCTGAGCTTCTTCTATAGTGTTTGCCAAAAGAAGCTCGTGAACTTCAAATTATGATTAGATGCAATACTCCTTAGAACTCCATGCAGCCACATGATCTCCTATAAAAAGAGGTTAGCAACAAATAAAGCATCATTGGTTTTGTAGCAAGGCATAGAGTAGCTCGGCATGGAGTAGCTCATTTTGCTGAACCAATCGATGACCGCCATAATAGAATCATGTTTCTAAGGAGTTTAAGGTAGGCCGAGCATGAAATCTATGCTTAGATCGATCAATGACCGCTTAGATATGGTAGAGGTGTATATTCTCCATATGGCTCCTTTATCCTTTTGGCTTGCTTGCACACCTAGCATTGCTCATGAATTTTACACACATCTTTCATCATCTCAGGCCAATTGAAGAGTTATTTCAACAACTCAATATTTCTCTTCTTGCCAAAATGGCTGGCCAAGCCTCCAGCATAGGCTTCTTAACCAAGTAATTCTTTAGTAGAACCACTCAATATACAAACTTACCTTCCCTTCATTAGAAATCCTTGGCTTAGATAGAACCCAGCCACTATTCCTTGGATGTTACACTTGGCCACTACGGGTCTAAAGTATGGATTATGTTCATATTGATTAGGTAGGATACCAAACCCAAGTATCCTAGCTTATAATGTTGTGATAAGGATATGCTGACGAGAAAGTGCATTAGCTATAGCGTTTATACTTCCCTTCTTGTATTCGATGACATAGATAAAGGTTTCCAGGTACTCAACCCACTTGGCATGGTGTCAGGAGAGTTTTTGTTGTCCTTAGAGATGCTTGAGAGATTCATAATCTATATAGATAATGAACTCTTTTGATAATAGGTAGTATTGCTAGTTCTGAAGTGATCGGACAAGGGCATAAAATTCCTTGTCCTATGCCGAATAGTTTAATATGGAACCTCTAAGGTTCTCATTGAAATATACAATCGGCCGGCGCTATTGCATGAGAACAGCTCTAATGCCAACTTCGAATGTGTCACATTCTAGCTCAAAAACTTTGTTAAAGTTAGGTAGTACTAACATTAGGCTTGGACTTAACTTATTCAAAACTCTTCTGAGCTTTCTCAAACCATTTGAATTCAGAGTTCTTCCCAGTCAGTTCGATCAAGGGGGTAGCTATGGAACTAAAGTTCTAATTGAATCTTTGATAAAATGAAGCTAGACCATGGAAACTCCTTTCTTCAATAGTACCGGTTGACATCGGCCATTCAAGAATAGATTGGGTCTTTTCATCATCAACTTTAATTCCTCCTCCAAAGACAACATATCTGATGAATACTACCTCGCTTTGACAGAACATACATTTCTTCAAATTGCTGAATAATTGCTTGATATAAAGTATATCAAATATAGATCTTGAGTGCACGACATGAGAAATGTGGTCGGCACTATATATCAAAATATCATCAAAGTAAAAAACAACACATTTACCAATCAATGATCTCAAAACATGATTCATGACCCGCATAAAGGTGCTCAACACATTTGTAAGCGCAAATGACATCACCATCCACTCAAATAGACCGTTCTTTGTTCTAAACACAGTTTTCCACTTATCTCCAAGTCTCATTCGGATTTGGTGGTAGCCACTCTTCAAGTCAATCTTTAAAAATACTCACGCACTATGCAACTCATCGAGCATATCATCTAATCATGGGATCAAATATCGGTATTTGACAGTGATTTTATTGAATGCTCAGCTATCAATGCATATTCTTCATGACCCATCCTTCTTCAGCACTAAGACAACTATCGCAGCACAGTAGCTTATGCTTTCTCAAACATATCCATACTTAATCAACTCATCAACTTATTTCTTTAGCTCAACTACTTGCTTAGGATTTAGTCTATAGGTAAGTCAATTAGGTAGAGTGGCTCCAAGCTGAAGGTTAATGCAATGCTCTATACCTCCAACAAAGCATAAACCTTTTGGCAACTCAGTAGGAAACAAGTTAGCACACTCTTAAAGCAATGTCTGCACCTCGACAGGTAATGCTTTCACTTTTGTTAACTCTAGTAGCCTTCTAACCAATAAGAATATCCATTTTTTTATCTTAACATCTTTGGAAAATTAGGCTCAAAAAATCACTAAGGACTTCCTCTATAGCGATCTGGTAATCTTCTATTGCAACTCCTGAACTTCTTTGGGGCTCATTAGGATTAGTATAACCTTCTTCCCATCCTTTTGGAATATATAAATGTTCCTATACCCATCATGGAGTATCTTCAAATCAAATAGCCAAGGTCGGCTAAGTAGAAAGTGACATGAGTTAGATGTTGCACAATACCTCGTCTTTGTATTTATCACCAACAGTGATTAACACTTTGACTTGCTCTGCAACAACTACACCTCCCTTCTCATTTATCTAGTGAATCTTGTACAGCTTAGGGTAATTATAGGTCAACAACTTCAAAGCCTTCACTATTCCTTATGTTATGAAATTGGTACAACTCCCTTTATTGATGTTAAAAGCATATAGTTTATCATTCACTCATCAATTTATATGGGAAAAGGTTCTCTCTTTGTTCATTCTCATCAAAGGTAAAGGTACTAAGAGATCTTCGTACATCCATATAATAGTCTCCCATTTCAGGTTGGGTCACAGTGTCTGAATCTTCTTGAAACTCTTCTAATAGTTGGTCGACTCCCACTTCTTCTTCCTTCCCTTCACTAGCACTCGCTACTTTAAATTAAGGCTTGTCTCCCTTGATAGTCATGATACATCGATTCAAGCATTGACTAGCCGCATATCCAAAACCAAGGCACTTGAAACACTTGATTTCTCGGTCTTCCATCTTAAGCTCTAACCTTGGTCCTTCTTATCCTCAGGCTCCTTAGCCTTAGTCTTTCCTTGGCCATCATCAAGTCTACTTGGCATTTGACCTCGGTGGTCCACCTCAGAACTGTACTAAGCTCGATCATATCCAGGTCAGCTTGGCATACTAGTTTTGCTCGGCAAGCCAGGTTAGTTGCTCGATGCTCGATTGATTCGATGTCGCCTTTACCTTTCGATCCTTTATACTACTTGAATGGTTTCATCTAGATTTCCAAGCCTTTATACTTCCATTATATTACCAATTTCAAATTTTAGTCTAGAAATGAATCGTGCTATTGTCCGCACCTCGACAACATTGCGTTAGATCATTAGTAGCTGGAACTCTTAGACATACCTATCTACTAATTGGCTACCTTGTCTAAGTTCTTAAAAACGTTGAAAAGTATCTTGCTCATAATGCTATGGAACAAATTTACTCCTCATAACTCTCTTCATCTCATTCCAAGTTTGGATTTCATGTCAGGTATGTTGACGTACATTTTACAGTTTCTTCCATTACATTGCTATATATTCAGAAAATTCTAAAGCAGCTACTCGAATATGTACCAAGTCCTTGTAGTCATAGAAATCAAATATCTTTTTAATTTTCTCCTCTCAGTTCAGGTAGTCATCAATACTACCAGATCCATTAAAGCTTGGAATCTACACTTTGAGATACTTGGTTCCTCTAGGGGTACGGAGTTCTCGCTCTACGAATCCTCCATATTGTTCTTTTTCTTCAACTTCATCTAACTCAACTCTCCTCCTTACAAACCTCTCAGCATGTCAAGGTAAAGCTAGGTTCACATTAACAGCCTTTGATGCTCTAGGTTCAACTACTTGTCTTCTCAACCTATCTCTTATATATTGGCCTTATTCATCAACTCTCTCTTATGGCCTAATCTCTATTGCCCTTTGTACAAAGATAGCCAAGTTAGCCATAATAGCAGTAAAGTCTTACAATTGTTTATCAGTAGTTCGCGAGATCTGTTGGCTAACACGACCGTGACCATGGGCATCACTTTAGGCATCATTAATCTCCTCTTGAACACTGAGATTCAACATTCTCAATACAAAACTTCAGAAAGTCCATTACTCAATAGAAGATTACATAACTTTCAAAATAAGATATTGTACAATGACTGAAGAATTTTCTTTGTTTTTCCACCTAAAAAACAGAGTACAGTAGAACACATACTATGACAAGAACTAATATAATACTAAGCTTTCGATCGTAATCTCAGGTTCTGATACCAAGATTATATGATATGCCTAGGAGCTGAGTTGATCATTAAGGCTAACTGTATGAAGTATTAACAGTAGGTCCTTCCATAAAGCTACTCGTAGGATATGATGCACCAACAAACACAACACGACTTAGTATTTTGCTTTATATAACTCACAAGCTAATACTAAATTCCACTCACCACTAATCTTGAGTTATTTGGTAAGATTAGATAATAAGGTAAGATAAAATATACTAAGAGAAGGGTATTTCGCAAGAATAAGAATAAGAATATTTATTAACTTGTAAGGTAAGTAAGATGATTGTAGCTATAGTAGAAAGGACTGTTTATACAAAGCCCTTTAGGATAATAATTCAATAATGGAAAATTACATAAAAGACCATGTAAGAAAGAGATTCCTAATATGTTTGAAAAAGGGTAAATAAGACAAAGGATAAAAAGGAATATAATATAAATATTAGCAAAGTAGAGGACAGGTGGCAGCCTATTAATGGGTTCATATTCTAGAACCTTAGGGTATTGTAATTGAGTTGAGCTGAACTGTACTTGGAGTGGTCGAGGTGATCGAATGAGATTGCAGTTCGGTAGGTTGGAAGAGTAAAGCTTAGTGTACATAGACCTCGGACTCAATACTCGATAGGTCAACCTCAATACTTAGCAAGTCGATCTTAGCACTTGGTAGGTCAACGACTAAGCAAGTGTCCGAGTAAAGCAGAGTGTGTTTGAGCTAGGACATAGGGAATTCTTCCATAGCTCTTTCATGTACTAAAACTCGTCCTCAGTAGGCTAATAGGAGAGGATCCTTCTGGTGAGGGATTGAAGGCCTCAAAGGCGGGTGTGAGTAAATAATCCAAAGGTCAGCAATCCATCAAAGGGATAAAATAACTTTTATTAACAAAAGATGCATAATAGATAATATTTGGTTGCTTAAGAATTATTGAATGGATATCATAGGGATTTGAATAGTTCCTAGATGCTTCTACAAAAATAGATGTTATTAAAGCTTATTATGATAGTACCAACCATTTAAGGCTCTAAAATTGCCCTTCGATTCATCAATTAGGTGATAAAATATGTTCCGACACTAAAATTCTCTTTCCATTTGAATAAGGAGCTCATTAGCTCCTTCATTAGCTCTCATGGCCCTTGCTAAGGGGATCCAATCACTCGTTACTTATTTATTCTAGTTATAGAGGTTTTTTCGTACTCAATGCATGAGATAAGCATAAATAACCTTTTCAATATCATCGGAAGTGCAAAAATGAGAAATAAATCATCTATGTTTTGCTAATAATTTATTGTTTTTTGCAAGGGAGATGTCAACTTTATCTCTCTCATCAAGAGGGGTATCTTTAAATTTCATAAGCTTTATGGCTTAACAGCCAACCCTTCATAGAGTTAACGCTCTTATTTAGGGTAAGAATTGTAACAAAGTGATCTATCTTAAGATTATTGAGGTTTTGAGTATCCTCTCTACTTGTAATAAGAAAATTGTCCTTAGTACTAGTTATTGGCATATTTACGTCAAGAATCAATTATTGGACAAGTAAGTATCTCTCTTATGCTAATAAGATTAAACTCACAAGAAGTAAGCTATTCTTGCTACAAGTGTATTGGTATTCGATTTTATACTCCTTAAGAGGATATTTAAGGAGTTAACAAATAAAATCATACTTTTTTTTTAATGGAATGACAAACGATGAAGTGGCTTGGGATGATGTGTGCAAGCCCAATAAAAGGGGGTTTCGTCATTCACAACCTTGACCTATGGAACAAAGTTGTACAATTAAAACAAATTTAACATCTTCGCTTGGATTTCTAAAGCTCGCTTTAGCCCATAAGGGTTGGATCCGAAGGGCTTAAAGGTCTAGATTTGTGAAGTATTAAAGTGCAAGGGCAAGCCTCTTGGTCATGGTGTAAAATACAACCGGACACTTGGTGCGCTCTTTGTTAAAGTGGGAGGTCATACATGGAAAGGGTATATCTTTGTAATATGTTGAATACCATCCTATGCTCCTTTGATCAATTAGATCTCATAGCATAATATTTACAATTTGGGATAGCCTACAACGACAAGATCATACTCAATTATAAGTGAAAATGAATGAAAATGGCCATAAAGCCAACTTTGGTAGGAAAGTAGAAGTGATGTGGGAGGCAACAATTTAGCTTTGGAAGTAATGTAAAGGGACATGTTGGTGCAGAAGCTAAAGTCACAATGGAGCTTTCTATTAAAGAAGTTTACTCGGTGTTCAAATCACATCATAGTCCTACTACTTAGACTAAGGTTGCTTAGTTGAAAGGTAACATGCCCAGGCATGCCCTTATAATGTGGGTAGTAATTGATAAGTTCTTATTTGCATATATTTTATATGGTGATTTTTAATTATTTTCCCTTAAAATTTGAGTTTATTTTTAGATAATGATACTTAATTAAATAAAATCTGGACTTTTAGGTTTAAGAATGATCTACATAAGAAAACGACAAGATAGAAACAAGTTTCACTTAATTCGGAGCTAAAATGAGCAAGTTATGAAGGTTTAGAGATTGTTGGAATCGAACAACATGACTACATCATTTTTAGGAGAATTTGGAGCCAATTTTAAAATATCACAGCTAATGGCACGACTAAAGGACACAACTATGTCCTTAGTCGTATCATTCCTAGTTTTGAAAAAAAAAAAAAAAAAGAAGAAGAAGAAGAAGAAGAAGAAAACACAAAGTAATGCAGTGAGTTACATAACCAGAAGGTACGATCAAGTCCCTAGTCATGTGTTTTGCAGCAACCAGTATTTTTTATAACATCTATATAAAGCTCCTTTAGGGTTTTCACAAGAGAACTTTTGGACAGCTTTTGAAGAGTTTTTCAAGTCAAGAGTATTTAAGAGAGCAAGACACAAACAAGACTTCAAGATTTAATCTTTATTTGATTTTATGATTCTTTCTTCTATTTTTCTCTATTCTTTGATTTTAGGTTATTACTTTATGATGTATAGAAAGTAAATCTTTAGCATTTAGATCCTATGGAACGTAGATCTACTCATGTGAATTAATTCTTTATTTTTTTCTTAATTCAACTATGTATGCTTAATGATTTAAATTATTATTTCCATGGACAATAATCTATAATTTAATATTTTATAAGAAAATCGAGAAATTTTTTATAAGATTAGATTTAGGTATAGTTGATAAAGATTATTACAAGAGTAGGGATAATTTGCAAAATCTTTCTGGAATTTTGAATTATAGTGTAGAGAATTTATTATACAATAGTGCAATCTTAAGTTATGCTATGGAAAAGATATTCTAATAGGTAATTTCAAAATTAGGGTTAATTGGTTTGAGAAAATGATTAACTTTAATAGAGAATTTTCGTAATTAAAAAATATTAAAGAATAAATTAGATTGTTTTTTAAGGAAATCACATGTTAGATCTAAGGAAAATAAAGATATAAATACTGTTTGTGAATTTTGAAGTAATTTATAATTTTATTGTTTTCTTGCTTTAGTTGTTAAACAATTCTTACTTAATGATAATTTATTAATTGTTGCAATTTAATTTAAGTTTTTTAAGTTTCTTGAACTCAAATTTATAGGTTAAATAATAGAGGTCTAGTGAGTATTAGTAATCAAAGTTCTCGAAAAATTGATACTTAGATTTAATCTGTTTATTACAAATTTGATAAATGTGCTTGCTTAACATCAATAACATAAGAGAAGCTATATTCCATGGACAAATTGGCATGTTGGGGAGTGTTTTCATAGGATTCGTGGTTTCTCGTGGAACAAGGAGGAAGAAACACATTTCTGAAGTCTGATTATGTGATGGAGATTTGGAGGAAAACTCAAGACTACCATCAGACATCAGTCGTCTTCATCTACTTTATTTGCAGCCTCTTTCATGGTAGATTTCTTATCCTTTCTTGAGTCTATACCAGATGAAAATCTCAGGAGATCTCTATCAATGGTAGTCTATTATATCAGATTTCTTATCCTTTGATTTGATTTTTAGTCTGTTATTGAGCATTTACCATGCTTTATAAGGTGAGTAGTGCTCTTTCTTATTATTTTTAATCAAATACAAAAATATCTGACATTACATTTAAAAAAAATCAAAAGAAAAGGTCTCCAAAGGTAACACGAAAAGAGGGCTACTTCCTATTTATAAGCTATATATATGCTTGAAGATCGATTGGAGGTGGCTTTCACATATATACGCATATAGAGTTGTTATACATGGGTTGAGGCTTTATTTTGAAAATACACAATGAACTTATTAAAACCTCCACCAGTTTTGCTCATTTCAATTATTGTATGATAAGTCAAAGAAAGGCAGAATAATAAGCAATTTCCAATAAGTTCGACAAGTTTTCGTAGCAAGAACTGGGCCTTGGCCTGTATGGCAATTTCACACACACACACACATGTATATATATCTGCAATTATCTTATGTTGATTTCCTATTTTATTATAACATACAAGTTGTTTCTTGCGAGCGTGTTTGTGGCCGGGGTAGATTCAAAACTTTAATGAACTAAATTGCTCTTAACCGTTTACGTCAATGAAATTGAGTTTTCAACCAAAAATTGATAAATTAATAGTTTTTGTGAAGTTTTTAACCCAACATTGATGTCTAAATTAAAGAATATTATATAAAAAGTAAAACTATAAGACATTAGATGATGATGAAGTTGCATCTTAAGTGATACCAATGGTGGCAAGTCTGTTTAAGAGATGAAAGATAATGATAAAGGAAAATAAGTATATTGTGAAGGTTGAGAGTAAGATGAGAGGCCATAAGAAAAGAAAAAGGCAAACAAAATTACATGAAATGATGTTAGAGTTTAAAAATAAAAATTATGGCTTATTAATAATCTTTTAATAAGAAGTCTTTCGATTAGGGTTTAAGCACTTCAGTTTAATTCAGTGCTTAAAACCAAATTGTAAACCATTTGAACTATCTTCAAACCAAACCATCAATCGAACCAAAATATAAAAGAATCATATTTTATCTTTGAACCAAACCTTGAACCGAACCAAAATATAAAAGAACTATATTTTATGGTTCAATTTGATTTGGTTTGATTCTTGTTTTAGTTTTGTTTGATATGATGAAAAACGTTAATTTCTTATGTGTTTGTTAGCAGTGGTTGTAGAGTTTAGGCTAAGATTTTCTAACACTTCAAAGATGTTATTTTTTCCTTACACAACTTTGTAGTTCTCACATATCAATTTATCCATTTATATAATGGATTTACAGGTTTAAGGTTAAAATTTGTGTTACTATATTATATCTCATTTTTGTATTTAAACAGGGATATGTATAGAAAATGTTAATCCATGGTATCATCATTTATTAATCATATATGAAAACCTAAACTCATAACTAACCCATTAATAAGCGTACCTTATATTTGAGCTAGACCCATTTATTGACTAAAAATCTACAAATAAATTTATAAAATACTTATAAGTTCAAAGGGAAAAGGGTGATAATAATATTTAAATTTTATAAAGACAAATGATATAGAATCTTGATACTTAATATATAATTACAATCGAGACATAAGTCCTAATGAAGTAAAGTCTTACGAAATATAAGAAATCCAAAAATTTAAGTTATATAAGTGGTGTTTGGTTATATAATTTTTGTGATACTAGATAAGAAAAAAAAAATTTGTTCCATATTTAGTTTGCAACTTTACTTAGTAACTAGATAAAAATTAGACTGATGGATTAGACAAAAAGCTTAAATTTTATCCTATCTATACCATAGTATGAAAATAAAATTTACTAGATAAAAAAAATATTTTACATTCGAAAAAATACACCTTTATGTTATAATATTAAATCAATTAATATTATTTTTATTAAATATTATAAAAGTTATTTATATTATAATATAAATAATTAATTTTTTAATATAAATTTTATATCCAATATTGTGCAAACCAAATATGATATAATATACTTATACTGTCTAATCCTCTTTATACTTATTATGTTCAAATCTCTTTATTTAGTTGGTCTTTATAACTAAACGCTATCATACTACTACTAAATAAAGTAAAATCAGGGTTTAAATAAATATTATTACTAGTATTGACTTTTAAATTCATTACATTGTTTGTTAAATCTCTGAAGGAAACTATTGAAGAATCTATACATGAGTCTATAACTTTTTTCCAACTTAAATTACGATATAGTAAGAAAAATATATAGTTTGGAGCAGTAAATTATAAAACTTTTAATTAAGATCTCTAACTTGAAAAGAGAGATATGTACAACAAAAAATAAATATAAAAAATATATATAACATGTTTGGTGTCCAAGTTTATGTATTTGCATTTGGAAGCTAAACACAAACTTAGATATAAATATAGATGAGTATGAATAGATTTGACTTATTTATATCTTGTATCGATTTTGTCGATATAGGACCCATTTTCTAGTGAATTGGATCTCAAATTACCAGCTGTATAGAGCTACACTCTATAAAGTATTTTCACTTTTTGTCTCTTCTCTTCGTGTATATACTACATCATGATTTCATAATCGAAATTAGAGATCTGATCAGTAGCGACTACTTTCAGTGCTGCCATGAAACTATTAGATACATCTTTAGAAAAAGAGTCAAAGAATCCAAAATTTAGGATTAAAGACATAATTGGTAAAATTGCAAATTGAAATAACAATATATATATATATATATATATATATATACTGTTTGCTACTTTTGCGTAACGAATAGAAGAAAACTATAGAGTTTTAAATTGACCTTAACGTTAATCAAGATCAAATGTGTGTCTATACATACATAAACACACGCATATATATATATATATATATATATAAATAACCATAATCATGATAGAGTTTTACATTAACCTTAACGTTAATCAAGATCAAATGTGTGTCTATACATGCATGCATACATACATACATAAATAAATATATATATATATATATAACATTTTAAATATCAAATCATCGCTATAAAAATATATAATTCAAACAACCAATGAATCAAAGACACAAAACTAAGTTAAAAGAGATGTTGACATTGATGGTGATGAAAATTTTCAATTTAAAAGGATTCCCGAAACATAGGTGAATTCATCTAACGCATGATTTCGGAGCTGGAGTTTTATGTTCCCGCGATGTTCTTGAATTATGCTTCGAACCCTAGAATTGGAGTTAGAGGTTCGATTCTTGGGCGGCCTGCAATAGATTGACATCCCCAACCTGGACGGCTAAAAACTACAGCACAAACTTGATTAAAACAAAAATCAAACGAGAAACTGGAAAGATAATCTGAGAACAGGTCCATAAATCGAACCGATAAGATTGGTTTTTGCTGGTTCTTATTTCTTCCTGCAGTCCTGTACCGTGCTCAACCATCCCATATATCAAAATCTATTATTCTCTGACAAGGTTCTCTGACAAGGTACGAGTAGAGGTGTAAATGAAATGAGCCAATTCGCAAGTTACTCAAATTCGATTCGTCCACGATTAAATCGAGTTCAAGTTACTCAAATTCAAATTCGATTCGTCCACGATTAAATCGAGTTCAAGTTACTCAAATTCGATTCGTCCACGATTAAATCGAGTTCAAGTTCGAATTCGAACTACTCAAATAACTTATTAAATCGAGCTCAAGTTCGAATTCGAACTACTCAAATAACTTATTAAATCGAGCTCAAGCTTTATGATATTCGACTCCATAAACTCGTGAACCCAAATGAACTCTAATTGAATTCAAATATTAGTCAAGTTCTAGTCAAAGTCGAGTTTAAATATTATATTATTTCAATCAAATTTACGACATTTATTAAGATTATTAAATCTAAACGAGCTTAATCAAGACAAGTTTCGAACCAAGCTTAATCAAGACAAGTTTCGAACCAAGCTCGAGCTTTATAAGTTAAAGCTCGATAGAGTTTGAATTTCGAGTTTTTCTATTTGAGTTTAGTTTGAGTTCAACATTATATCGTTTTGACTTAACTCGTTTACAACCTTAGAGATGAGAAGGAAAAAAAAAAATGAAGGGGCTTTAACTTTTATTAGGGGCATTAACTAAACTGAAGTAAACCATAAAAGCTTCAATTCTGTTCATAGATCGGCATCTTGGACTGGACCGCTGTTAACCAAATGAAAATCACATTGCCAGATGAAATTATACATACATATATATAAAAGCATAACCTCTAGCCAAAAAACGCATTGCCCAAATACCAAAAGTTCTAACCATTTTAGATTTCAATTCTACTTTCTATCTCTTTGTAACATTTAACCAACAAACATCTCGTTATGTATTTTACAAAAAAGAAGGAGAATGCATTTGCTCCTAAGTTCTAGATAAGTTTCTTTTTCTCAAAAAAGGTCTTTAAGTGCCACACTTGCAACCCGGCCACGGATAAGCAAACGAAGAGTGATAGGTAACTCAACCATCCCATCTTCTCAAGAGTTGATTTGTTCAGTTCCTGCATTTCTTCTTCTCTGAAAGCAGGTCATTGCATGATATCAGCATTGAAATGGAAAGGAGCGCGATGTAACAGAAACTCATCATCTATAGGATAATAAATAATGTTACGCTTTCTTACCTCTCACGAAGATAGAACATCTCGTCGTGAATAGATCCAATGACATCTTGCAACTTCTTCAGCTCTAGATCCATAGCCTGCAAAATGAACACAGACGTACATACAGATGCAGAACAGCATAGTATCATAATATTGAAAATTTTGAAATGTTCAAAACAGGTGACATCTTGAAATGTTCATCATATTGTTTATACTTCTCTTATGAAAATGAATGACAACCCTAAGTGTTAGCTAGTGATATGAGATCATAACTTGTATTCAAGAAAACCCAAAAGCTAAACCTAGAAAGCCAAAACAAAGAGAAACTTCTAGGCCCTTTCGTTCATGCTGACTTCGATCTGGAGGAAATAATATTTGGTTTATCGTTTTAATTACCATTTTTGCTCAAAGTTCTGAACAACAGGAGGAGAAAATAAATGTATTGCAACAGCACTGAGTAGCTCTAAATATCTCTGTACTGTTGCAGTATGTATGAAAATCTAACATTGAAGTCCAAATAATGCCAAAAAACTCCCCTCACCAATTACCTCTGTGGACATTGTTGTCTCTGACCTCAAAATAGACACTCAAAAGGTAAGACTTTGAGAAATAGACATTCTTAGTTTCAGCTCCACCAAAACATGGTAAGGTTAAATTGGGACAAAGTTCAAAAGGCATTGATAAGATAATGAGTAGGTCGGGGAAGAGTCAAAAGGGCTTCCATTATCACAACCTGCCGAATACATTTGATTGGGAAATATATCCAGTCTTTGCAGGAGAAACATGAGGTTACAACTTCCAAAAATGTTTCTACAAATACTAACCATGCAAGGTACTAAACCAGGTTGATACCAATGGAGAACCTCTGGAAACCATATTCTGGAGAGATTGAGTCTAATTTTGTCGTTTGTATTCGAACAGAAAAATGCCTGCTGTCTGAACACTGCTTCTCAATTTGGACTTAACATGCCAGAGCTCTTTTGGGAGGATTTAACGGAAGAAATGACACCTTAATGATTAAAATCAACTGCTGACAGTGTGTTTGTCAACCATATCAGTACAGGCACTACTCTATCATATGCTTGACCAACCAACCTTCCTTAATAAGCCTAGAGGACCAACCACATCAAACATAGCACCCTAAATGCAAGAAAAAATTATGCCAAAACCGATACGTACTAATAGCATCCTCTTCAATAGAGAAGATAAGAAAGCGACGCAAAATATGAAAATGCACGAGAAGTACTCACATCAACTTGGCCTTTCTTAGCAACATTAGACCAATCCTTGGCAGCAATTCCTGTCTTCCACTCAAATTCTGCGGTCAGGGTGGCTTGTGGACTGTGATCAGGTACAAAAAAACATGCCATGTAATCTCCACTCTCCGCAGCTGTGAATGCAAATTGACCCGATTCCACATGATCAGCATAGTGATAATTATTCCCGTATGCAGAAGTAACCTATAAAACCGTTCATTGCATTATACAACCCAAGTCTCATCACATAAAACAAAAGCTCAAATCAAAAATACCCAAAACAAAATCCTACAAAACGTACATAAAGACCCATCAAGACATGGACATAAAAGAACCCTTTTGATTCATTTTGATTATATTCCATCAAATATTACTCAAAAACTGAGTTGTCAATTTCGATCTCTATATATAGCATGACAGGTACTCAAACTGGCAGAGACAAGAACTAAAATGAACGGGACGGGACATGTCCAACACTTGTACAACACAACAACAATACTCAAGCCGTACTCCCATAGATGGAATCATCCATACGGATCCTATTTTGACATTGCATTGCATTGATAAACAATATCAATCGAGTAGTGGCTTAAAATCCCAACGTCACCCGGGAATTCTGCAGTTGTCTATGCAAATGGAGAAACAATCTCAGTCCTACCTCCATCATTTTTGTTGATGGCACGCCAAATTATCCGTAACGCTTTCTATCTTATTATATCTCGTATCACGCACGTATGGATGCACAGGGAGAAAATAAATTAATTATTTCAAGATAAAATATATAAGCACACACATATATAAACACCGATTATAAGAAATAATCCGTTAGACCTACCTATAACAAAACAATATACTTCCAGTAGTATCAACGAGATCATTAATTTCTACGAATTCCAACCACCCAAATCACATCAAACTCAAAATCCAAATACAAAACATACCAAATAATTCCAATCAAACCATGCCCCTGCATAAAGGCACGCAATCGGTCCAAAAACTATGATACGAAGAAAAAACAACGAAGCTTTTTATTGGGTAATGAAATCCTTGGACATACCCTGACGGTAACTTTATTAGACTCTGGCATGGGGTGACCTTCATTAGAATTCACGATGAAGTACTTGCCCACTGACATTGAATTGCTTCTTATGTCTTCTGATATGCATTTCGTGTGTCCCGACTGCAGCTCAAACCGGACTGACTCCGATCCACAAAGCATACAACCTAAAAGCACTGTAAATAGACTGTACAGCCGTAATCGGGTCATTGGTTTAGCAGTTCAGCGATCCAAAAGAGAGTTGACTGGGTTGAGTTTAGGAGTAAACTCGTTCGGGGATGTTACTGTTGTTTTCTCAGAGGCTAGGAGTTGGGAGCTAGGACATTGCGACGTATTGTAATAAATTTGTGGGGAAGATATGACACGTCGTCAAGACAGAAAGTGACTGTCGAGAGTTGTGACATGGCATCAGATTATTGGTTGATGCACGTCATATCTGAGCACTAAAATTGTCAAAAGTCAAAAACATTTTGTGTTTATATTGAATGGAAATAATATATCTTTTTTCTTTTCAAAAGGATAGAATTTTCCGGTTCTGGTATATTTACTTTTCAACCATTTTTCTTTTAAAAAAACTGTCAGCAATTCTTGCTATTAATCACGGTAGAAAAAAGTTAAATTCTGAACCTGAATTTCAAGTAATTTTCCAATTAAACATAAAAAATTTTTAAGTGTCAATTCGGTGCTAATTGAAACTTTTATGTAAGGTATAACTTCAGAATTTCATTATTTAAAATTTGTACAATATGGATGATGGGTTTGTATAAAGTAGAATAATACGAAAGTTTTTAGATATGCAAACATAAAAGACATGTATGGTAAACTATAGGACAATAAAGGTAGGAATAATAGCATTATGTTACTTTGTAAATCTTTTTTTTTTCTTTGATTACGTTTCTTGTTACAATATAATGGAAAGATTTGAATCTAATTTATTTTATTTTATTTCGTTATGTTATAATGATTTTGACTTACTTAGTTGATTTTAAATAAGAGATCATGAACTAATGGAATCATTTAACTAAAACAATTTAGGAGGCCTAAAAGTCCATATCCTAAACCCATTCCAATTTAATTATTTAGCCTCTAAATAACAAAGTATGTTTAACTTATAAAATTGAACTAATCAATTAACTATTTGTAAAATAAAAATAAAACAATTCCATAAAATAAAACAAAATTCTATTTGATCTAACTTATCATGCAAAATAAACTTTAGTAAATCTAAGTTTAAGCTTGTATCAGGAAAAGTGAGTAAATCAAGGCAATTAGCCTTATTTATTTTTTTAGTTTCAATTTTAAATATCTAATCATTCACCTAAAAGAAAATTTAAATATCTAATCACTTCTTGTTGTCTTAGGTCATATTGGTCCTAACGACTCTACTACCAATTTAGTACCAAAAGAATATTAGGATCGACTATAATGGACAAGTGAATTACTCTCTATCATTATTATACTTAATTATGCTTGTAATATAATGCACCCATATTTGAATGTTGATTGTTTACTTGAAATTTGATTATGCATCATGGTGTTACATGTATGTATTTAGTACATTAACCTAACTAATTTAAGGCATCTTATTGTCAAATGATGTTATGAATCTATAATCGAATTGTTATGCTATATACAGATGAAGAGAGTTATGTGAGTGTTAGGGATACTTGCTAATCATCTTAGTCAATGAACTTAATAATTATACTAGATGATGTAATTAATAGGACATATATTTCATAAAAGTATATAATAAAAATTGTTAAGATTATGCAACTGTATGTAAAAGCCATGAGGTGGTTTACATATGACGGTGTTATCTTACTTCAACCTTTAGAAACTAAATGATCATGGAAAGTACCATTCTTTGATTGGAGTATGGTATAGGAATCCATTGCTTAGGGCTATGGTTGGCTATGCTGCTTATTTAAGAGAGGAACCTCACTAAGTAGTGGTCACTTAAACCTTTATAGCTTCTTTGTTTTGCAAGGTCCATTTATTGTAACAACCCAGCCAGAACTCCTCCATGTTGAAGTATTGTCTGCTTTGGTATAGAATATTGTACGGTTTTATCCCCTAGTATAACAACTTCCTAAGAGGTTATTTATCTTGGCATTACTTCAATTCGAGCATGCTTAACTTTGGAGTTTTAACGTACTCTAAGCCGAGACAACAAAAGGTGACTCAATAGTTAAAGTTTAGTCACCTGGCATATGAGAGGTATTGCAATCAATACAACACCCCCCCCCCCTCCCCCCTATAGAATTAACGTTTTCGTTAATTCCGTTACATAGATTCAAGACCATCACCAAGTAAGGCTCTAGCCTTCAAGCTAGTGGATTGCTCTAATACTACCTATAATGACTTGGTCGAAACTCCTCTTATTGAGGTATTGTCCGCTTTAGTGTAGAATGCCACATGTTTTTGTCCCTTAGTGCAGCAACTTCCTAACAAGTTACTCATCCAAATAGGAATCGACCTCTAACCTCCCCAAAACCCTCATAAACCCTAGTCGAGGCCAACCTGCCCCACTTAAGGCCAAGTTGATACCAGAAAGCCAAGAAAGGAAAGAAAGATAGTTCAACAACAGCTTGGTCGACTGCCAAGAAGACCAGGGACTAAACAGCCAACGTCTCGAGTCCAAAGACCAACTCGGTATAGTACTAGGAATCTAGTACCAAACAATCCATGAGTTCAGCAACTGTTGGTTGACCTTATTAGGAGCTCTGCCAAGTACCATAAGACTTCAAGGAATTTAAGTCTAACTCGGTTAGCCAATTGCTGACATGATCTTGCTTGAATACCCTATAACAACTCAGACACCTTGCACACTAACCTTCCTATTAAATACACTGTTTAGCATAGTTTTGTGATAGGAATCTAGCTATTGGCCCTTTGACTCGCAACCAAACCCGAGGACTGGAAGGCTTGATGAGACGAATTCTTCTACTCCACCTGACTCCTATCGATATCAAGTACTTCCTTGCCAAGTCACTCTTTAAGCCGTATTGAATGACTACCAATCTTTTACTGATAAAATGCTGAAAAACGAATGGCCAAGACAACATCCAATTCTCCCTCATGCTTGACCACATACTTATTCAACATCACTCTTACCGCTATCTCGAAAGAGAGAGACCCCAAACTACATAAGCCGTCCCTGGTCGAACAAGCTAGTTGAACGTACTATTTTGCCCGCATCTTCTAATGACCTCACAAATATAGTATCCTCACGTGCACAAGACCACGTGTAAAATCCGCCCCACTAATTATTGCTCTTGTGAATATTCATTTTTACTCTTTTATATTGTTGTACACTACTACTTTAGAGAAATGCTCATTTTGCCTTTTCCTCTTTTAAGCAAATTGCCTCAAATTCTTAGGCATGAATACCCTTTGTATTTGTAAGCCGCAAATAGATAAATTACAATTAATACACTTAAGTATTTTTCCTTCCTGGTGTAAACGCTCTGTTGTTTTATGCTTGGTATCACTCTTATCCTTTTCCTTAAGTAAGGTTAAATAGCTAGTAATTTCACTAATCCAATTCATACATCATATCGAATTATGTTGTAAGTTCTTGAAAGTTCCATTGGTGCATCATATCCTTTAGAGCTGTTTATAGCCTTTGCTTAATTTTTATTTGTCACTGTTCTTTTGTGCATTTTCCTCATTACTCCTTTCGAGCTTTCTGCAAGCTCGAACCTATCTAGTGATCGACCTCATCTATCCTTAATCACGGTTTGCAATAATTCTATATACTTGTAAAAATTTTCCTTAACTTTAGTTATGAGCCTACTTTAGAGTTTAAGGCCTTATATATTATTTATAGTTTTGTTACTAGGATTTTAGAAGTTACTATAAATAGCAATTATTATAATAAGTAGCCAACATAATTGAACATTTTGAAGTAAGAATATACTTGATATCTTTGTGAGTTGTTTAAGCTTGTGTCTTGAATTATTGAGTGTCGTTTTACCCTTTAATCTTTCTTGTGTTCTTATCAATCTCCTTCTTGAGATTGTGGTGAACCTTTCATTTAAGTGAGTTAGTAAGTCATATATAACTCCCATTTGAAACTCGAGTGTTAATTTGGTGTTTGTAAGTTGTATTGAACCCTATTTTGAGCTCATCTGCTTGATTGTGTTTATGTTTTGGTGCATACTATCCATATACATTTACATTCAAAACCATTCCACTTATTAATTCTTCATTCCCATTGAACTTCGATTACCCATTTATATCTCTTGTCTGCTACATACTTTGATTCATATCATCTTAATATCAAAGCTTTGGGGAAACATACAAGTTAGTATTCTTCAAATTTTGATTCGTAAGTTCTTACTCTTATGTGAACTGCTGTTTAAGTTGTGTTTTACTATACTATACGTAATAGTGTTAATGGTACTTGAGCTCTCGAAGTATACCTTGTCGAGTGGTGATAGTTTTTTAGTTGCTATCAACTGTATTTTGGTTAGTAGTGGTGATTTTAGCTGTTGTTTCTGGTTGTAATTTGTCCTTAGTAGTGTTATGGTAACTGAAGTAGTATTTGGAGGTTATGGGTAGCTTCAAAGAGCGAAGTTATGTTGGTTTTAGTTGAGTGTTCTTAGTGTTTGTTGAAATTCCTTAACAAAGTTATTGTCCAAATTAACAATGTCAGAAGATAGTGTGAATATTGGTGGTAATAGTCTTCGTAGTAACGTAAGGAGACATATTAATGACATAGAGTATCAAATTAAAAATCTCATTGAGTCAATTTAGGAGCTTATTGGATTAGTGAGAGGCCATTATCATGTTAGTTGAGGTAAAAGATGAGAACGAGCATCGACCAATGGAAGTAACTTTAATAAGCCTATTAATGATGAACGATAGCTCAGAAGAGCTACTGAGCCAAAGAGAAGCAATGATGGGAATAATGATTCCAAGGTGAACCAAGGATCCCAAAGAAGAGAGCTAGAGCCAAGAAGGGATTTAGCCGAGCAAAACTCTTATAGAAGTGGTCAATTTAAAGTGAATCGACTAGATTGGAATGATAGGGATGAGCCCTAAACATGTAGCTGAGGACTTAACAATATCAAGCTTAAGCTACCAACCTTCAGTGGTAGTAGCTAACCTAAATAGTTTCTTGACTAAGTTCTTCGAGTAGAGAAGTTATTTAAGTGCTGTAAGTGCGATGATTGGACAAAAGTTAAGTTAGCCTCATTATCCTTTGTTGAATATGCAAGTCTTTGGTGGAACAAGTTGATTGCTAAGCATGATGCCAAAGGAGATGAGCCAATTAGAACTCAAAGGCTTATGAAACATTTGATGAACCAGCGATTTGTGTCGACTTACTTCAAGTAAGAAATGGTCCATGCTTTCTAGTACTTGAAGTAAGGTTGAAACACTGTTGAAGAGTATTTTCAAGAGTTTGAGACCGTAATAACCAAATGTGAGATTACCGAGCCTTAGGATCATATTATTGCTAGGTTCCTGAGTAGACTTCGAGATGACACTACTGACGAGGCCGAGCTACAATCGTTCAACTCATTAGACAAGTTGATCAATTTAGCATTAAGGGTGGAGAGACAAAGGAGAAGAAAGCACCAAAGTGTCATGCCACAAAATAGCAGAGTTGTAACAACCCCGCTATGTAAACCATTTTAAGATAAAAACTTACATTACAGTTGCTATCTTAGACTTGATTTACACAAGGCATCCACAACTAATCCGTTTTAAAATAAGCAATTCATAAATTAAACGTGTTAATTATCTATAAAAATATAAAATATTACTTACTAAGATTTAAATCATCTGAGTAATGTTTTTTAAGATTTAGGAACCTAATCTTACTTTACTTAAGAAATACATAAATTGATATTAAGAGATATAAAGTTAAGACTCAAACTCCAAGAATGTAACCGATTTGTTGTTTTATATCCTCACTCTCTAGGATCAAGCAGTTGCTAGCTTCAAGGTAATTATAAATTGCTTCCTAGCTAGCTCCTATAGCAACATCTATAGGGATGTGGGCAACCAACTACTTAGTAAGTTAGGACAAAAACTTAAAACTATACACCAAATACAAACAAAGTTATCAATCAAAATGCCATCACACAACATTATCTAGTCCATCGTGAGATTAGAAAAATTATACCCCGCTCTAATCTAAGTTGAGGAGTTTAGCGCACATTTCAATAGCTCACAACTAAACCTAGGCTTATTTAACGAAGACATTGTTTCTCCTGTGATTACCTTTGAACCATTGGCTTCATCCTTATCATGATCTTCTTTCTTATCATTTAGTTCGACTAAAGATGAAAAAGAGATCAATTATATTACACAACACTATCTCTTTCAAAAGGGTCGAAATTTAACCAGAAAACTCTAAACGTTTCCCCTAATAAGTTGCTATCAAGTCATATATTTAGTTAGGTCTAATTTAAGGTGTTCAATCATTTCACACAAATCATATGAATTTCAATATAGAACATCAAACTAGGATGATACCATCAATCTTAGAAATACGTACATACGAGCATAAGCACAATTAATTATCCAACAAACACAATCAAGTATAATCTTAAGCCTCTGAGTACTATAAAACAATACTCCAAAATACAATAACATAATAATCCTAACTTACTTAGACTTTCTGCTTCCTCACACAAGGTACGACTCGCATAAGGTATCATTGATGATCCCTATAATACAAGTGTTGTTTTAGTACTCATATAACTATCTTATATAAGCTTTATTTTGTAATTCTTTATGTTATTTTTAGTTTATGGTTTTATTATACCTAATTATTCATATTTTTAAATCTTTTACAATTATTTTTAATTTAGGTTAAGTTTTGATTTAGTTTCCGAATTGATTTTTAAATTAAGTTCTAATTCAGGTTTTTATTACAGTTTAATACATGAATCCTAAGAACTCATTTCAAACCATTATGTGAAATTAATCATATTACACTAGTAGTCTAGCTCGTACGATATACCTAAATTCCTAATTTAACCACTGAATTAACTCTTAATATGAGAAAAATTTATATTTTTCATATAATTATCTAAATTTTACATTTCATATCCGATTCTTATCATACTCCTAATATTATAATACCATAAATTTTTACCTAATATTTTCTACCCATTTAATTTCGATATACACATATTATGTATTATTACATATTATAAACTTATATCATCTATCTAATACTTCTAACATTACATATATTATCTTTCACCACCAATCTTATATCAAAATGTATAATTATTCTCTAAATTAGAATTTATATCTAATTAATCCCCAAATCACAAAATTAGCTTGATTATATCATTTTACCCATTATTCGTCACATGATACACATAATACATACTTTTGACACTCCAAATACTACCAATATCATACTACATCATAAATTAACATTCTAAAATACCTAATTTCATACTAAATCAAAATTTTCACCAAATTAATATTAAATTATAAAATTAAGCCCAAATATTACCTTTTATGCATGATTTTATGGCCTAAAAATAAAGTAAAAATTTGGAAAATTAAATTTAAGAAAAAATCTTCATAGTAATATAATATATATCATAAATAGCTTATACAAAAATTTTAAAATCAAAACTACATCATTAATGTCATTTAAATCTAAATCGAAAATTAGCTCAAGTTTAATCATTTCTTAAAAGAAATATATCCCAAGCTCTAGTTTTATCAAATTAACATTTTACCCTAAATCTTCATACAAAAATATTCTATATCACCAAATTTCATAATTTTCAAACTTAATTTACTATTTTTACTAATTTATTAAAAATTGGAATAAACTAGAACACTTATCAGAAATCGACCTTACCGCCACCTTCAGCCACCTAGGGTGTGTCAGCCCACCTAGGTATGGGGTTCACTAAGTGGTGGTTGATTTGATTCCTTTCCACGTGGTCGTCAAGTTTAGGTTCTTTTCTAATGCCATAATTACATACTATTTTGCTTAATTTTTCTAAAATTAGTTTTTCTTCTCTCCTCTCCTCTTCCTAATTTTTTTTTATACTAAACTAACCAAATGAATTGTAGATGGTTATCTTTTTATTTATAGAGTTGGTTAGATATGTTATGAATTAAATTATGCCATTTATCTCTTCTTCTTTTTACTTTCTATTTGGTTTTAATATTATTGGTTATTATTTTCTCCTTAATTTCCAGCATACTATGCCTCATTTATGGACATTTCCATACTTTTCTTGATTTTTCCTTAATTTTTATGAATTTTATTTAATTAATTACCATTATTTTAACATATTTCAGATATTTTAAATAATTCTGTGTATTTTTACCTACAGGTAAATACATATATAGTACAAATAAATACTCATAAATATTATTTATATTATTTTATAATTTTTAGTATGTATATAATTTATCTCTTGCAATTTGTTAGTTATTGGAACTTGTTTTACTCATTTTCAATAAATAACAAGTAATATACATATAACTTAATATTATAATATTTAATTATTTATTTTTCTAAATTCAAACTCATAGGATCACTTTTACTAATATTTTTAACTTCATTGTAAAATTTAAACTCAAGTAGACAACTTATTCGATCTTCCTAAATTTTACGGATCGAATCTCGAATACTTGATTGTGGGGCTTACACAGAGGTTAACCAGCTGACCTCAACATGGAAGCCTTGAGCTTAAGAGGTATGAGGAGAAGAAAAATCTCAAGAAGAAGATAGAAAAAAGGAGAGTCCAGTTAACCTAACTAGGCTGAGACAAAGAAAGTGGAGAAGAAGAGAGTGGTCAGCATAAAGGCCTAAGAAGTTAAATGTATCAAGCACTTAGGATATGGACATATTGTCTCGCAATATCCAAACAAGAAGGTCATGATTTTGAAAGGCAAAGGATTGAACACTCAAATAGAGGGTCAGAGTGACAAGAGCTCAAAAAGTGACATGGAAGAGTTGAATGTCTATCTAGATATGGACGTTCTCTTAGCTAAGACGAGCCAACCTAAAAGAAGATCCAAGTCGAAGGGAGAACTTATTTTAGATCCAATGTTTAGTGAATGGAAAGACCTGTTCCCTGGTTGTCAATGGAGGTAGTTGTACTAACATCATTTTCACTGAACTAATTACAAAGATAAAATTTCCGATTCACTCACATCCTTAACCTTAAGGATTGAAGTAGTTTAATGTTAAGGATATGGTCTATGTACATAAGAGAGCTCGAATGGTATTTAAGGTAGGAAAATATGAAGATAAGCTTGACTTTGATGTAGTTCTTATGTATACAACAAATATAATTCTTAGTTGACCTTGGGAGTGTGACCAAAGGGTGATCCATGATGGCTTCTTCAACACTTACACAATTTGGAAAGATGGGACGAGTTATTGCTTGAACCCCATGAGTGTTAAGGAGATTCAAAGCAGCTTGTACCCATGACGAAAAGAAAAGGGAAGAGGAGCCTGTTCGGCATCCAAGCCCATGCTTATTACCTAAAGTTGAGGATAAGTTCTTTTCAACCCCACGGTGATGATAGGAATCGACCTTTAACCTCCCCAAAACACTCGTAGACCTCTTCTTGACTAAGGCTAACCTTCCATATCTAAGACTGAGCTGATACTAGAAGGCCGAGAAAGGAAAGAAAGATAGTTTGGCAATAGCTCAATCTGCTATCAAGAAGACCAAGGACTAGATTGTCGAGGTCCTAAGTTGAAAGACTAGCTTGGCCCGACATGAAGAATCTAATATTGAGCAATCCACAAGTTTAGCCACTGTGGACCAACCTCACTAGGAGCTCAACTAAGCACCATAAGACTTCAAGGAATTCAACTCCAACTTAAATAACCAACTGCAGACCTGATCTTACTCGGACTTGACATATCCCAGAACAACTTTGATACCTTATATGCTAACCTCCTTGTTAAACGTACCATTTAGCACAATTTTGTATGCTTATAAATATTTTCCTTACCTTTAGTTGTAAGCCTACTTTAGGGTTTAAGACCTTATATATTACTTACAGTTTTGCTACTAGAGTTTTAGGACTTACTATAAATAGTAACTATTGTAATTAGCAACCAACAAAGTTGAATATTTTGAAGTAAGAATATATTGATATATTCATAAGCTTTTTAAGCTTGTGTCTCTGATTATGGAGTGATGTTTTACTCTTTAATCTTTCTTATGTTCTTATCAGTCTTTTTCTGGAGATTGTGGTGAACGTCTCATTTGAGCAAGTTAGGAAGTTAGATCTAATTCTCATTTGAAACTCGAATGTTGATTTAGTATTCGTGAGTTATAACTAATCCTATTTTGAGCTCATCTTCCTAGTTGTGTTTATGTTCTAGCGTGTAATATCTATATACGTTCACATTCAAAACCTCATTCCACTTAATAATTGCTCATTCCTATTGGACTTTGAATACCCATTCATAGCTCGTGTCTGCTATGTACTTTGATTCGTATCATATCTTAGGATTACTCTAGCCGAAGCACACTTAACTTCGAAGTTTTGATATACTCTGAGCCACTACACCAAAAGGTGACTCAATATTTAGAATTTATTCACTTGGCATATAAGGGGTACTCCATATGTAGTGATAAGGTTATGATTTAGAAGGCAGCATGTAACAATCATAGATCTCTCTTCATTTAGGATTGGTAACTTTATTAAGATTTATGGGGATTTACTACCATATAGACAGTTAACCTTAATGAGAACACTTTAATAGTACTTGTCACTACTGTTTGTCTGTATAACCATATTATTATTATTATTATTATTATTATTATTATTATTATTATTATTATTTTCGAAATTATGAGAATTCTTGCTAGGAATAAGGATTCTTAAGTAGAATCAAGGAGTCCCTACATATTAGGGGATCCTACCGAATTGTAATTCTAAGGGAAAAAAAAAACGAAATAAATAGTGTAATGAGGAACCATTTTCCCTAAATGAACGAGACGTAAATATTAACATTACTATCTCCTTAACCAATACTAGATAGTAGATAAAGGTAAACATACTTTTAGTAATACATTCTATTGAGAAGGGGAAGGAAAAAACAAATACAAAAATGCAACATTTTGGAAGATTATCCCAAAAATACAGTCCACCCCTTCTTCTTCCCCATTCTACATGCCCAATTCCTTCAGTAATCTCTCTCTCTCTCTCTCCAACTATTCAAGAAAACCTTACACCAAAATCAGCTATATAGGTCTTTTTTTAACAAATTAATCATAAAATCGAAGTAGTTGTGTGGTGAAGGTCTATATTATGGGAAATATTTTGGAAATAAAGAGATAATCGATTCACTATCATTACTTTCTCTCTCTAGACATCAAAATAGGAAAAGGCATGATTTTTACTCGTTTTGATTTGTTTTAAGCATATGTTTTATGAAGAAATAGTGTTATGGCTTGATGCATGATGGTACATTGTTGGATATTGATAAAATACAGGATAAGTGTGTACATTTATATGTGATATATTATTTTAAACTTCACTATGAAAAGGTATGATTTTTACTGGTTTTGATTTATTTTAAGTATATGTTTTTCGAAGAAATGACATGATGGTACATTGTTGTACACTGGTAATTTTATAGTTATTTTGATTTGTGTTAAGTATGTAATATGTTATTTTCTAAAAAAAAAAATAAGTAATTATTGTAAATTATAATGCATAATAATGATGTTACTGAGAAATTAGTTGTAAATTATACTCATTAGTTTCGATAATATTAGCAATGAAAAAAGAATTAGTAGTACAACAAATAATATAGATATTATTATTTACTAATATTTTATGCAATAAGATTCATTGGCTTTCATAATATTAGCTATGAAAAGAAATTAGTATCTACTAACATAAGGTACTAGTTGTATACGTGCATACTGAAGTATATGCAGTTGATGTGGTAAATAGGTGTATAATGGATAATATGAGGTTAGTTTGTTGTGTTGGTGGAAATATTATGGAAGGAGAGGATGGGGTACGGAATGACAAGTGCTCGAGAACAAGAGTCGAAGTTCCATTTGAAGCCACATATGACTAAGTAGTTGGAATGATATGTAATTGGCTTCGGGTTGACATACCAACACACCGAATTGAGCTGATTCATAGATACCCCCTCGTAAGCGGGACTAAGGAAATGTTATGTGCCATCCTTGTCAACATTAATTACAATGTCCAACGATTGATGGCTTCCTCAGTAAGGTATGGTAGAGTTAACAGTTCCGTAGAAATATATATTGAAATTCATGAAGGGAACCCACCACCGATAGCCCCTATCGCAATTAAGGACGATGTTGGATGGCACAATGATGATATTGGACTACAAGTTGAAACCAAGGTGTTCGAAGCCTGAGTGGTCCCACTAAGGAACGTACCAAGCACTAGTTACATGTCTAGTGAACCTAATGTCTTGATTGCTAGTAAGTTAAATAGAGATACTAATGTAAAGAATGAATTGGCATTCACCAACATTGATGAAGATTCTGATTATACAAATTGTAATGCGGATGTTGGCTCGAGTGAATGTTAGTTGCAGGAAGTGGAAGAACCACAAAGGTTACATGGACAGAACGATTGGAGGCATGGGTTATTAACATCTATAGTCGGATGTCGGAACCTATACCTTTCTACACATCAAGTGTAGGGCTGACATGGCTATATCGCCAATTGTAAGGCGATACATGTGGGGAGAAACTTTCTTGGTGTGGCTGTACTGCCAATTGTACCTAGCTTTTAAGGTTAACGTAAGACAGATTAATGGTCTATTGGTTATTCTGCAAGTGTGGGTATGGAAGCATTTCCCACACATCGCCCCCTTGCATCGCTAGATCACAACAACTGTCGATAGTCAACCACTTATGAGCTAATGGGGAGCAGACTTTGACGTAACTGAGCTACCCATATGGTCGGATGGTACAAAGATGCATTTGATCGCCATTGTCTAGAGCAAGTGCGTATTTACCAAAACTATTCTCTTTATTCATTTACAAACTATTACTTTTTTCATCCTCATTGTTGATCATCAATTCAGGTTGTTTTCATTCATTCCAACCATGATAATGTTGCCAAATTGCCAGCTTATTGTCGGTATATGATAGGGATCAAGGATGGATCATACGCTTTCAGCCCGAGGACTCTCTTAGATGATTTGCTGAGTTATTTGAGGTGAGTTAAACATTGAGGAGTAGTGTTTATCCCAGTCCAAACTACTAAGCTACTTTGCTCTCTACACCCTCCAGGAAGTTGCCGAAGTGATCAACCAATACGCGAAGTCAACCCCTCCAAAGTAATCTAGTCCAAGCACCAAAACAAGAAAACGGCAATCCTTATAGTGTCGAGGCCAAGCTGATAATTGTCAAGAGCCAACCATCCGAAGATGACCCAATTGTGAGCCGTCCTCAAGCCAACCCCAGTCCAGCCCTAGCAATCAGTATGTCGAACCGCCGATGCTGAACAGACCTAATTAGAAGCCCACCCTTGCTCGACTTACAGTATTGTCAGGATCGCAGATTGAGTAAAACGCGAGTGCGCTATACTTTCTAACATCTATACTATCCTTTCTAACAGAGGACGTTCTTTGTGTACGACTTTATACTTTCCTTGTAAATTATTCTCCTTTTTTTTGCTTAGTAATTAATTATCCATTTTTGTATTTTTTGTAACTTAGGACTTACCCTAATAGGATATTATAAATACTTACATAGTATAATAGCCACAATAACATACACAAAAGAATACACTAAATTTGTAACTCTCTCTTGAGCTAAGTATCCCCTTGCTTACTCTTGAGCTACTCTTATATAGCTTATTCGAGTATGGACTAGTAGCAAGTGACCTTTGACAGTACTTATACGTTATATCAAGTGTAACCTGAGGTCGTATGAGGCATTGGTGCGTCATATCTATTGTTGGTGTACGAGAATCCCTACTCATCCCTCGACTATCATTTACATTTCGAGCCATCTTGCCACTTGGACCCACCTCCTTTGGTTACACATGATATTGGGTCCATATATTCATCCATGAATCCGTATCATCTTAGTGTCAGAGCTTGGCTACATTTGAAGCTGGATTCTGCTATTGTGTGCTTTAAGTGGTTTTTCACTACTCTCATAAGATAGAGGTTCTATTGTTCACATTGAAGATTAGTAGCTGAGAAGCGCCCTATACTCTATTTTCTTCTGTTCTTGATATGCAAAATAGAGTGTGGTTAACTGTTCATTTGATTGTCATTGTGAAGTAATCATCAATGTCAAACTTAAGTGTTCAAGAAACTTTGGGAAACCAACAAAATGGTACTCAACATAGCCAAGGGCAAGAAGGAAGCTTCACACCTCAACCAATAGATAATTGATTGGATAGTCTTACCAATTTGGTAACTAGTATGGTGATGTTATATAAGAAGATAGGTAACGAGGTAAAAATAGCCCCATTGGAGAATGTAAGTAGCAATAGCGAGGCAATAGTCAATTTGGCCAAGTTAATACTCCAACTCGACCACCCCGAGTTGAAGGAATTGGTAAAGATGGTAGATGAAGGCTAGCACTTAAAGAGATTGAGGAGGAAGCAGAAGGAGATGACGAGGCAAAGGACTATTACAAGCTTGAGAAAAGAAATACATAAGCCCCCTAAAGTTGAAGGATTGAGGATGCGTATGACAAGTTTTTCTAGAAGTGATTATGTCAAGGACTACCTAAATTAAGTAGTAAGATTGAAAAACAGTTTGAATGCCACAAAGTACTCGATAATGTAAAAATTAGACGTGCTATATTGGAGTTCATTGGTTAGACCACCTTATGGTGGAATAACTTGCAAGCTACCAGAAGAACGGAAGGAGAACGAGAGATTAAGAGTTGGGATGAAATGAAGAGAGTTATGTAAAGAAGGTTTATGCTGAGTTATTATCTGCAAGATGCCTTCAAATGATTGCAAGAATTGAGACAAGAAGGATCAAGTGTGGAAGCTTACGTTAAAGGATTCCAAACGTTAATGATCCACTGTGAAGTCCTTGAGCCAAAGGACCAAACTATATCTCAATTCATTGATGGGTTAAAGTATGAGATTGGGGATGTCTTGGAAACCCTAAACGTTAGAACGCTTGATGACATAATCCA
The DNA here is from genome assembly GCA_024138005.1 of Lumnitzera racemosa. NCBI lineage: Eukaryota > Viridiplantae > Streptophyta > Magnoliopsida > Myrtales > Combretaceae > Lumnitzera > Lumnitzera racemosa. The sequence continues at coordinate 36,963,608 of JAMXBC010000006.1, read as the reverse complement.
AGCTACCTAGAGGATAGAAAGGCACTGCATAGGAAGATTCTAACCCCTTGTTAGCCGACCAGGCAGTAGCCAAACTGTTCCAAGCAAACTAATGCAAACGAAACCAAGTAAGGTTATTGAAACCTAACCCATTCTAACTACCCAAGCTGAAGAGAAGAAACTCTTGAGGAAGTTTGAGAAGAGCTAGAGTTTAAGGAAGAAGATGAGTGAAATCAAGTGTTTTAAATGCTAAGGATTTGGACACATAGCTTCTTAGTGTCCAAATAGGTGAACAATGGTGATCTGAGGTAAGGTGTGGACTGTTACGCCCCTAAGCGGTAGAGTCGTAACAGCCCCGCCATGTAAACCACCCTAAGATAGAAGTTGGCCTTACAACCGCTATCTTAGACCTGATCTACACAAGGCGTCAACGACTAACCCGCTTTGAAGTAAACAGTTTGTAATTTCAATAAATCATTCATCTAAGAAAGTGGGGAAATATATATATTCACTATAATTTGGTGATTACAATTATCGTTTGCAATGTTTCTTCGAAATATATTTCCTAGTTATTACATTATTAAAAAAAAAATGAGAAGTTCTAAAGTAAAAGCTTAAACCTTAAAAATATATGTTCGTTCTTCAATATTTTTCCTCACTCCCCAGGATCCAGCAGTTGCTAGCTTCAGAGTAGTTGTGGCCGCTTCTTAGCCAGCACCTACACGATGTCTATAGGGATGTGAGCAATCACAGCTCAGTAAATTAGGACGGAGGACTTAAAACTATACCATATACACAATAAGGTTGTCAATCACTTATTAGGCGCAATGCATGTGCAAGCAAATGCCATCGCACGACGTTGTCCGGCCAGTCGTGAGATTAGAGAAATTGCACCTGCTCTAATCCAGGTTAAGGAGTTGCCGTTAATGCAACAGCTCATGACCAAACCCAGGCTTGTATAATGGAGACCTTACTCCTCCTGCGATTACCTTCGAACCACTGTTTTCACCCTCGCCGCGACCTCCTCTCCTGTTACTTAGTTCGACTGAGGATGAAGAAGGGACCATTTTGCAATCCTACGCTATCCCTTCCGAAGGGGTCAGTATTTGGTCAGAGAGTCCTAAGTTCTCCTAACGGGTTGCCATGCATGTCCGATTATGATTACTGGTCGGATATTTGATTAAGTCCAGTTGAGGGTGATCAATCCTTTCATACAAATCATATAATATGTGCCAGAGCAACAAACAGAATCATAGCATCACCCATAATCAAACACATGCACACATTCAACTATCTAACAAGCACAACCAAGCATAATCTTAAGCCTCCAAAATACAGCATCTTATTAATCCTAACTTACCTCGACTCCTCGCTCACTCACTCGAGATCCGATTTGCTCAGGCCATCGCTGATCATCCCTATAACACGAACGTGGTTTCAGTATTTCATATGATATTATAAGTTCATATTATCCTACAACGCTTATTGTTAGGTTTTGTTTAAGGTTTAATATGCCTAATTATCTAGGTATTAAGTCTTTTATAATTATTTTAGGTTTGGGTTTAGGTTCGGGTTCCGCATCGATTTCTAAATTAGATTCCAGTTCGATTTCTATGTACTGTTTTATACCCGAACCCTAGAAATTTGTTTCAACTCATAATGTGAAATTAACCACATTATTTCCAGATACCCTAAATATGATCACTACCCCTAGTTAGCATTTTATTCCATCCGGTACACTTAAATCCGTATTAATGTACCGAATTTACTCATGTTGTGAGAAATTTTTACATTTTTCATATAATTAAGTAATTTTACGTATTTTTACCTATACATAAAAACATATATGGTATAAATAAATACTCATAAATGTTATTTAAATTATTTTATGATTTTTAATATATATATAATTTATGTCTATCAATTCATTAATTATCAAGACTCGTTTTATGCATTTTCGATAAATAATGAATAATATACTTATAATTTAATATTATATTAATGAATTATTTTATTACTTATTTTCCTAAATCTAAACTCACGAGATCATTTTTACTAATATTTGTAACTTTATTGTAAAATTTGAGCTCAATTAGACCTTAAACTTTATGTACTGAATCCTGAATACATACCCCTTGTTAGTGTAAAAGGTTCTGACATTGTACCATTGAGTAGGATGTCAAGAGTAGTTGTAGAAATACAAAAACTGATCATGTTGATCTAGTGTTGTGGAAAATTTAGGGCCATGAGAGAGAAATGTATGAAGGACCATTCAATTTTGTTAAAGGGTTTTTCTAAATCTATTTTGATAAACATCCAGCCATGCTTCCCTTTCTTCCTATTGGCATGATATAAAAGCTCATTGAGAATTAGTATGTTGTCACTTAGCTTTCATTGTGGGATGAAGGCACTCTAGCTTAGATGAATCAGCTCCCTTTAAATAAGTTTAAGCTTATTAGTAAGTATTTTAGTGATAATTTTTTAGGTTATTTACTCAAACTAATAGGCCTATACTTTGAGATCCTACTAGCTTCTTTTTTCTTAGGGATAAGGACCAATAAAGTTTGATTGAGATCTAAGTCAACATTTTATGTATTGAAAAGCTTAGTATACTATATGAATTAAAGATTGTTTGGTGATGTCTAAAATAATTTTGTAAAATTTTGCATGAATTCCATCTTTACTTGGTGATTTCTAATCCCTTATTGAGCTCAAACTTCTTTTATTTCTAGGTCTATTATAAGTTGCTCTAGGTTGTGTTTTCTACTTTTAGTAAAACCTCCATGAAGCTCCAAAGGAATAGGGTTACAAATAGGAGTTAAAGTAAAACTAGTAGAGAATAGATTGTTGAAACATGTAGACACATGTGATTTTAGAGATTACTACTTAGGTATCCAATTACCACATGTATCTTGCAAGTAAAGGATGTGATTCTTACTTCCCCTTTTAAGGATTGACATATGATAAAATATGTTGTTCCTATCACCATCTTTCAACCAAAGAGCTCTAGGTTTCATTTTCTAGAGTAAAGCTTCTTATTCTAGAGTCATGGCTAATTATGTTCATAATTCCTTTTATAAGCTAACCAACACACTATTAAGGTGCTTGTCTAGCATTCTTTCAATACCATTCAACTTAGATTGCATCTTTTTTCTTTTTCTTCTCAAAAATATGGCCGAAAACATGCTTGTTCCAATCTAAGTCTAAGTTTTGAAATTTAGAGATTGCAACTAATAGGTTGTTTTCATTCCTTTCCCATACTCTAGTTACTACATCTTTAAAACTAGGATTTGATAGTTATATTAGTTGAAAGCAAAAGGGCTTAGATTGAGAATAAGTAAGGGGTTGAATTGATGTTTTTAATAAAATTGGACAATGATTTGAGATGCTTTAGGTAAATGGAACAAATTTGAATAAGGAAAAGTTTCCATCCACTTTAGATTTCCCTAAGCACGATTAATTTATGTTTGTATTAGGAAGTTGATGTCCCTAAGGTTAGACCATGTGTACTTAGGACCTATGAATCTCAAATCTATTAGTCCAAAATTAGACATGCATTCATCATAGATTCGTGCTCGTGTTTCATTTAGTCCACCCTCCTTTTCTCATTCAAAGCAATGATTTCATTAAAGTCTCCCAATATATACCAGGGTTGGTCATTAATTTGGTTAGCTAAAGTACATAACGTATCCCAATGTTTAAGCCTAATGTCAAACTTATAATATGCGTAGACAATAGTGAAATAAAAGTGAGAATTTGTGTTTTTGACCTAGATAAAGGAGTGTATCTCCTGTTTAGAGTTTTAGATGATAGTAACATCCATCACATTTGAGTTCCAAAGCATCATGATTCCTCCTTGCTATCCTTCTACATCTAGACACACAAAACCATTATAAGTTAATTGATGGTAGAGGGCTTATGAGGTAGGTTCATCCAACTTTGTTTCTAAAATAATCGTAATATCCAGATCATACATATTGATTGCATCCTGCAATGCTTATAACTTGCTTGATGAGCTTACTCCCCTTATGTTTAAAGCAAGAATCTTTGTTGAACTATCATTTGGAATTAGTCTATGTTTAGGTTAAGGAGTGTAGCCATAAGCCTGTTGATCACATCTAATTAGAGCTATCAAGTCTTAAAATTTTATAAATTTATATTCTATCCTTAACTTGGTTCAACAAACAAATATACCTATCGTTTGTTAACATGGATAGGTATAGGGTTGTCTGTACTGGGAACGAATATAAGCACTAGTACTAATTAATCTTCCTATTATTTAATAAGCTAATTTATCAAATGATTAAGTATTAAAATATCTAATTTATTAATTAAACTACATTAATCTACAAACAACTTTCATATAACAAAATGACTATAAAAACAATTAACAATACCAATTTGAACATGCAAACTTACTCCACTACATAACATGATATCACTAATAAATTTTTATCCTAATGTTTGTTTTCTATAGGGATTTATTAGTTTGTAAACATTCTTCTCAAAAGTACTTACTCTTAACGCCAATTGTGTCCATTAGAATTTCTTCTAAATTAACGGCTAATTAAAATCACATTAACATCATGATAACTTATCAATTTCCCTAAGGATGCAACTACTTTCCTAATAATATATCTACTATCAAGAGTTAGTGTTCTAACAAATTAGATCTATTCAATAAAATTATCTCTTGACATATTTTATCGAAATCTATCCTAAAAATGAATCTTTACAACACACGAACAATGAATTCTCACCATCTCCTTTGAGTAATTTCAGGAAAGTACGGTACAATAATAAGGAAATGTATTGGAAAATGTGAAAGTATGATGGGTACAACTTAGATGAATAGATGTGTTTGTGGTTAAACCTCTAGAAGAAAAGGTCTAAGATGTCTAATACAATGAATATGATGTTACATGTTATCTTATGATGTCATATGTCTAAAAATTGCAGGTGTATATATATTCTTCTTATCAAAATGTCCGAAAATACACCTTTTCAAGACACCCCCTGATGTTTAAACTCGTTAAATGCACCCATTTGTATAAAAAAGTTAAAGAGGAACGGTTATGTTCACTTTCATCATGCCTGTAATTCAGATTGTGATTGTCCTGTTGCAAACATTCCATCTCCTCGTGCTCATGCTAGACGAAGTGATCACCCTTCTAATGTGCTATCACAGATGTAACTAACAAGGGGGATAACAACTTGACCCTTGGTTACGCCTGTGATGGAGGGAGTGACAGGCGCTAGGCATTCAAATCTTTTTTAATTATGCTTGTAATAAAATGCATGTTGATCTTCCTTCAGAATTATTCCTTCATCACAAGCGTGATTACTTCAAATCTACTTATTCTCTTGAATAAATAACATTTCCTTACTCTTAAATCATATGAAATCGATATATTACATAATTAAGTATCAAGAACTTGAGAAATAAATACATTATGACCAATTTATTAATAAATAAGCCTATAAAGTATAGAGTAATTTATGCATACCACCTGTAATAGAGGGTACTAAAATTGCGGCCATTATTGGCTAGCATGTTGATATCTAAGGTTGTTTGACATGGGGAATGGTTGGTCATAATGAGATCTTGTGTCTCACCGCAATTCTAAAACAACTACTTATGTATTTTGTTGTATTGGAGTAAGTAAGTAGCTAGATATGAGGGAATGGAAGCAAGAGTTATGGACTAGCTTGGATGATGGTTTGGCAAGTATACTCCCACTCGATAGTAAATTCTATTGGGATGCAGAAGGAGCTCTAAATTGTTGTAAGAATTATCAAATGGAATTCCTTGATAGTGCACACTCTCAATCCTACACGATTTACTAGCATTAATCCTTGCTCGTGTATTACAGTTAAGGCTATTGAGGGGACTTGATGAACATGCAATTGCATATTCTCTATTGCTGTGATCTTGATGAGTGTTGCCACTATCCTCATTAAGGTGTTCTCATAAGGTATGAAGAATAGCTTACACTTTGGGGTTAGCCATGGCACATTGAAGTTTGGGTATAGAATTATGACGTTGAATATGACTAAGGTGTTTTTATCCATGGTAAACATTTATGGCTACTATTTTGACTTGAGTGAGTTTGTTTGGTAGTTTATGTGCAATTGAGGGTGTTGGATTATTGACTTGAGTGTTGGATTTATATGGTACTAGGGTATATTATCAAGCAAACTTGGTTGATCACTCATGTTGGATTTGACATGGGTAAATAAATTCTTCTGCAGAAGATCTTGCTCCATAGGATTGGATAACTAGCTATCGTTGAGCCTTCCTTCACTATATTAGAAGGGCTCCGTCTTAATGTAGAGGAGCTATTTGATCTTCTCTTATCTTTTGTATTTGATAAGACTTCTTTTCCTTTCCTTGTATCTATGCTATTTTTAGTGTTTTTTGAATTTTCATTCTTCTTCTACTCTACTAAGATCCATTTACCATAATTGGTATCTTCATCAGCTGTAAATCTATGATTGCCACTATCTTTTTTGGAACGTTACTTCGATCAAGGGTCTTATCTCCAACAATTGGCAAGTTGTAGTCTTGATTTGTATCAAATGGAGGTTGGCTTGCCATAAATGTTGATGGATTTGCTCGATTTGTTTCTTATTCCATATTTGTCATAAATGTTGTAGTAGATGCTTGATTTTAGTCCTGCTCTTTATTTAATGCGGGATTTATTTCCTTTTCCAGTATCAAGCTTGCATTACTATTCTTTTACCAATTATCTATATAGCTTGGTTCTGTTTGGTTGTGATAGGTTACTATAAGGATTTTCATTTGACTTTAGTAGTTAGATATATATATATATATTTCTTTTATGGATAATATCACAGTTAACATTTCAATTTTATCATTTTTATAATTATATATCTAAAGTATCAACTTATCTAATAATACACTCAATTGAAGATTTAGTTGTTATGATTTACACCTCAATTAACTTCAATTGATACCGATAGCCAAATTAACATGAACTATCAAAGAAATGACTACCTATAGCCTTAGTGTGTTCACATAACTTCCGTAGTGTTATAGATGACTATAGATAGTTGATAATAAGTTACTTGATACATATTTTTAAAATAAGTCATGATTCATAATTTTGTATACGGTAATCAGTCGCCATTTATGAAAGGTTGAGTAAGTCCTCTAAAGTTATAAGCAATCATTACATTAGCTAATCTTATTGAATGAACTAATAATATGAATTAAAATTAATTGATGTGTAAACTATGATAATTAAATCTTCAATTACGTATATAATTAAATAAATTAAAATTTTAAGTATATAATTATAAAAAGTAATAAAATTAAAGTATAAATCATTGACCGATATTATATATATATATATATATGGAGATCTCGTACATCCGGTCTTCCTTCCCAAATCTTTGATTTGTCAACGCAGGTTCCAGACCTAATGACTCGTGTGAAGGCTGTCGGTTTCAACATTGTCCTTTTTTTTTGGTGAAGGAAAAAAAAACCCTCTAAAAATAAGGCTCCACGATCCTCATAAGTTCAGGTGAATTTCAATAAGGGAGAAAAATATTGCCACTATATTATCATAGAAAAGACAATGTTACTAAAGTAACAATGTAAATTGAAAACGTTTCCAAATTCAATTACTACAAAGGTATTTTTTCTTATATACTATCTACACGTTCGCATCGTGCAGGCTGCAATTCCACTCCTATATGGACGATGTTTATGAAATTAATGCTTCCAATCTCAATAGTTGATTATAAATTATTTCATTCTCATTCACTAGTTCGCATAATGATCTTCGTTGCAGATGCACTACTAACTCCCAACATTAATCCTTACCTAAAATTAAAAAAAAAAAAAGAAAAAGAAAAAGAAAAAGGAAGAAGAAAAAAAGTGAAGAGACTGATCAACTTGCAATGATGTTCGCATTTATAATAAAAGAGATTGGATATAATATATATTAAAAATAGAAATTACTATAAAACTTATTGCCTTTTTTCTATTTTCATATTCTCACTTGTTGAAATTTGTATTCTTACCTATACTAGAGGATGCGATGTATAAGAAAATTAAAAATTTATGTAATTAAAAAAAAAAAATCACTAGTTTACTAGAATCCGCCTTCAACTTTTTAAGAGAGAAAATGTATCAAAAGTAATTTTTTTTTGTCTTTAATCTTATAGAAGATTATATGGGATTTTTTCTAGTATAGTCGAGCACGCATGTCAAAGATTATGATTTTAATTTCCAATGCATTTATACATTTTCAGCCAATATATAATTTCAAAAGTTTTTGGTTCAATAAATGTCTTTTTACACAATGATGGCACCTTAAAAACTATTGCAATATTTGCATAAATTTAATGCAAACAGTAGAACTATTATAGCTTTAGCTCCTATATTTTGAAGCATTATAACTTTCTTTAAAGAACACATCATTTCAAAGAAAATCATCCAATATCATATAAAACTGTACTATATCATATTTTAGGGAAATTGCAAATGCTCTGTACTTTCATCTTAGTGTGGATGTTATTTATAAACTATTTTGAGAATTGGGCTCCCAAGACCCATTTCAACTTTTATGGACCGTGGGCTAACTTAATGGAGTCCAACCCGACTTGTTTCTTGTGATCTCCAACTTGAATACGTTCTCCACTTTGTCTTTTGTTCTACTCTTAGCTCAAGAGTCATGTTTGGAGCATTGTTCCTCATTCGTAGCAATCACGACCAAGACCCCTAAGGGCTAGAGACCTACTTGTGAAGTTCAGACAAGGACTAAAAGAACCGTTTTTAAAAATTTCAAGTCTTACTTAATCTAAGGAAATACACTTTCTTATTTGGACAAGACTCGAATATATCTACTTTTTGGATATATCTCTATTCCCATCAATACAAGCAGGAGCTCACTCTTGCAATAGATTCTCTCACTCTTAACTTCTTGCCTTCTTTGCTTTTATCTTGTAGATTTACTGATATAAGTATCAAAGTAATCAAGTCAGTCAACTCTCAACATCTCTTAGGTGTTCTTTTTTATAGGCTTGGGGTTTAGAGATCTAAGACCCATCATCATTCTCTATCGAAAAAAATAATAAGATAGTAGATATACTCTTTAATTTTCAAATACTATAAATAATTTTACTAAATTTTGATAAATTATTAAAATAAAGAACATTAACTTTTTCAATTAACCAAAAACTCAATGAGATCAAAGTTTTAGGTGTTAAAGTATGTTTTGATAATTTTGAAAAGAGTGTTTTCACTCCAAAATTAAAGTTTAAAAGAATTATTTATAACTGTTGAAGTTATTTGCCAATTTGTCATATTTTAGATAAATTATTTGCAATAATGGAAATTTAAGGATATATCTGAATTGAGGTCAAATTTATAGGTGTTATTTGTATTTTTCCAAGTATATTTATATAATTAAGTAATACTATCTACCATATATCAATTATTTATTGATACATATTGTTAATATGTAATAAATTTATTGTTTTAATGAATAAATATATTATAAACCAATGCCCCAATATAAGGCATGGTTTTACCAAGTTTATATTATAGCAGGATTAGGAAACTCAACCATGCGAATGTATCAACGGTTATCCTCGGACCTTCCATCAAAATTATCACAATTCATTTGCATTTTAGCGCTCTCACAAGGCAGACAACATCAGCAATGGCACTCCTCGTTTAATAATTGCAGCGGGGGCATCACCGCGGTTACGGTCACCACGACTATGACCTCATGCCTCATGCGCATTGGCTTTTCAAAATTGCTTTGCGTCAAAGGAACGTTTTGAATTTTGTACGATCGCGTTATGCTTCAACGGACGAAAACATAATAAAAACATAATAATGTAAAAAACATGATTCTCGAGTCTACATGAGATCATCGTGGACAGTTCTTATCTTTTCAATTCGCCTACTAGGAAAGAAATATATATATATACACTCACACTACAACTTTACTTTTTTATAATCAACTAGTTAATCCATGTATTATAGTATAAATAATTTCAAAAAGTTTATGGGTAGTAAATCAATACTTTTATATTTTAGATAGTTAATTATAAGAATTAGTAATATTTAATTATCAAATATGACATTTCAAAATCAAATTGAAGAAATTTATCTTTTCTAAATGCTCTCTCCTCTCTAAGGTTTTTAGGGGCTTGTCCTTCACTCGTAAAAAAATATATAAATATATTTATATATAGATGCATATATATATATATGTGTATGAGATATATATTTCCAATAATTTTCCCCTTTTTCTTAAATATTAAACATATATTATAAACTAGAATATGTATAACAAAACTTATATAGTTCTATTATCAAAATTCGATCAAGTTTAAACTAATCAATTAGATCATCTGCATTTGTACCATTGTACCTAATAAATCTATAAGGAATGATTACATACAATGAGACAAATATAGATAATTCAAATAACTCATATAAAATATAAAAGACTTGCTAAAATCATTGTAATTTGCTATTATAAATACCGATCTTCTAATGGGATGAAGGAAGTTTAATTCCTCCTTCCCTAGACTTTGCTATGATATGGCTAATAAAAAATATGGAAATCTAGAATACTTAATTAAATTTTTATTATGAATACAAATAACTTGAAATGACTCACTTAAAATATAAAAGATTTGATTAAATTCCGACAAAAAAACATATATGATTTCCATAGTACTTATTTCTTATAAATATCTTCTGACAACAAAGATTGAAATAAAATGAAATGATAAGAGTTAATGAAATTTAATGTATTTATCATAGTTCTTATCATGCCCAAAATCTAAAGATGTAAGCAATCTCTCACTTACTCATACAGCAATATGGATATGTAAGGATTCGTAACAATTAATAATTCAAATTTTACAAATTTTTATCACAATCTTATGCTTATAATTCTATTTCCAATAATTTATAACTTTAAAACTTTAAAGTTATTGAGGTATTGATCGCGTGAACTAAATCGCAAACTCTGAAACCCGACTATATTATTTAAACTTCTCTTGTACCGTAATAGTGTATTCCTATAGAGAGATGAGCTAAAAACTCATTACATAATAACTCAAAAAAAACATATATATATGTCATGTAAACATTATCATACACACATAACCTATATTGATGTAATAAGCAACAATTTAGTAATCAATAATTGGATTAGCACAACCAATTCAACCTTAGGCATCCTTAGATTTCCAGTTACTCTTGACTTTATCAAACAATATATATGATATGTAATTTACGACAAAATCATAATAGAAACATCAATTATGTCGTTGCATTAGCTATTACAATATCAGTCCATGATAGACATTCATAATGACATCTCATAACACCAGAATGACGGGTCTCTAGTTTCGTCTCGATACACTATTCCAATTTACAATGCCATTAATGCCAGTAACTCGTTGAGGTCATTCGTGACCAACTACTAGTTTACTGAAATGTGATGCTACTCAAAAGCCAGTCAACTCTCATCAATCACTGAGCAGTTCATTCGAATCATCAGCCTCTCAGGGTCTTTGCACCATTAACCCATGCACAAGCGACAAACACATTTACAACTTCGTTTTTCATCGAATTCATTTTGTTATTATAGTTTAATAAGCATAAGCAACAACCAAGTATTCGCGTCAAGTGCTTGACTTCCATGCAACTGGAAACAGCCGATCAATTTCAAGTATTATTAAAACCTAATACAGTACACATATACAACTCATCACTTAATGGTACTTAAATAAAAACTAAAACCATAACTTAGAGCGAGTTTTGATTAACTTCTTGGCAACTGATAAGAAAGCTCAAATAAGTGATTCGCTCCTATGCCATGGTTTTGCAATCACCCAAAAGAAGTCAGCTGATTGGCCTTGTAAATTATTTTTTTTTCCCTTCCATAAGTGGAATCGAATCGTTGTTCCTCCATTGTGAACCAAAAACGATAAAAAAAAACTACTTAAAATTGGAATAATTGATTCTCATAAATTGCAACTATAGCTTATAAAGTTGCATTTAAACTACAATGTCTTATGTAAAAAATAGTGAAAACTAAACTAACAAAAACTAGTAAGCCCATTTTAACTACTTAACTCAAAAGTTACAATTTTGTATTAACAAAGCATTCCCCACTATAGTCTTATAAACTAATATTACAATTTTTCACATTTTATACGGAACACTCAACCATAGGGTATCGCAATCTCCCCCATTAAATAAGTGATGTTTTCATCATAAAATCTTATAATTGAACTCAAATTTTCTCTCTTTTTTAGTGTATGATTTGGACCTCCTGAAAGCATACTGATCTCTTCTCTAAATTGAAGTTAAACCCGAGTTGTCCATCTATTGGTAAGGAATCAGTTCAAATACCGTTTATAACGTCTTAAGACAAAAGTAATAAATAACTAAATTAACAAACACCAAAAGTCATATTTTAACCATTTAATCTAAAAGTTATAATCTTATATTGTAAGATATTTATTACTAGGCCTTATAAATTAATATCATAATCTCTTACATTCCATGTGAAACACTTAATCATCAGATTTCATATAAACATAAAAGTAGAAATCAAACCTAAAATAGCAATTAGATAAGAAGTCAATTCAAACATGTCACAAGAGGAATTTTATCCGATACTAAACTTATTTTATAAACTAAACATGGTATAATATTCATCTTGTAATATCCTACTTCGTGACATATAGAATAAAAGGCACTAATTACACTATACCTTATCTTATAAGTACCTTTTTTTAAATTTAGGAGTTGAAATTTTCCTTATTGCATGTAATATAACTTTAAAACCTATACCCTATGGAACCTATATGATAGATGATATCCTTTGAAACTATAAAATCTTTTAATAGCATACTTAATCAAATGTGTAATTTTTTTGCCATACTACTATCCATGTATTTTTTTATAATGTACAACTTTTTTGGGTAATTTGTCTAATAACTGTCAATTTTTCCATATACTTGTAACTATTACATTCAACAATTTATTATAGAATACTATCACAAAAATCCAATATATCATAAGGTATTGGTCCACTATTTCAAAACTGTAATAGAACCTTGTGAAAAGTAATTATATAAATACTAAATATGACTACTATTTAAACAAACAAGTAGCTTTCTAAGTTTAAGCTAGTTCAATAGTTCTTAATTCAATGGGACTAAAGTTTTAAATTTCAGAGGGATTACTCGATGAGTCGTTGAGCCCTTAGTTTAGGACTCTAGATCTTTATAAGATAATTATTTATACCCTATTTTACTATTGAATTAAATAATTAAAAGATATCAGGATTAGATATTTCATAAAAGTAAAAAAAAAAAAAATTAAAGTTAACTTCTTACCTTTTAGATTTTTACTTTTATATATTTGATATTTTTAAAATTTTCCTGCTTAAATTTTTTTTATGAGGGCAAAATAAAAGGGATCGAAAATCACTTTTTTAAAAAATTTGGAGCTTAACTATTCCAGTGATAAAAAGTCAAGTATACATGATAAAATAAAAGAGGATGCAGTTATAATTTAGCTTTTATTTTAAAATTGGTGCGACTCCCTTTTTTTTTTTTATCCTCCATTAATTGTCGTTAAGCCCTAAGGATTTATGTATCAGGTATGTGACCGGATCTGCTGTTGAGCGTGCTTATAATTCGTGTCTTTTGTTTTCCTCTTTTTATTTTTCAAGCCTAAATCTTCGGATGAAAAATTTTTAAACATTATGATTCAACCCAGTGACCTTCATTATCCGTTAGCGGGAGGTGCAATATGGTTGATCTATCCAAACGGAATTAAAATGAACTGAATGGTATATCACAATTCGAATTTTTCAAAATCTCAAATTTAGCCATTCAATTAATAATTTTTTTTTCTATAAAAACGATGTCGTTTAGTTTCATCTACGGTTTCAACTACAAGTTGGTCATGATGTCTAAGTACCTTCATGGTTTTATTGAAAATTTGCGTCTAAATTGTCACAAGTTAACTCAACAAACCTCATCAAGGTGAAGGGGAATTTCGTAAAAAGTTCAAAGCCATCATTCGAGTATCAAATTCAGAGACACAAAGGGAAGCTGGGTTATTGAAATAAAAGCTAAGTGCACCTTCAAATCATCAAACAAGAAGGCAAGTTCCACAAATGATCCAGAATTCTATCTTCTAAAGGACAGGTCAACAATTGCTTTACCACCAAGCCTACCTATCGTGATACTTATTGAGTGGCATTGTGCTCCCTTAACCTTATTTGAGCTTTCCTAGTCAGAAAAACGTGTTTATTTCATGCATTACCACTTTTTCCCAGAATTCTTTTGAATGATTATGCCACCATAATTCAGGAATTTAGTTTTATGTCGTACAAAGTCGGAGAAAAGTTATTATCTTTGAAATTCATTGTAAATGAAATTATACCGTCCTAAGAAAAGATCGTGTTTATAATGCATCTATAACAATTATTATTGTTATTACTACATATTTTTTTCTTAATGTAACAAATATTGCTCTGGTTATTATTATATGTTGATTGTTTAAAATACCCATTTGTATTACCATGGCTTGGTCACCGTTAGGTTTCGAGATATTTCGAATCTCAAATCTTTTAGAGCTACGACATTGATAATGTTGGGTATTTGTACAATGATGCGTAAATGAATGTTAAGATTTTGAATTTAAACAAATAATATTACATGTTCTAAATGAGGTAGTTGCTATTATTTTAGAGGGATATGTTTCAAAAATATTATAGAACTGGTTTTGTTCAGTCTAAATGGTTCGATTTAGTTATAGTATTTTAACCCAACTGCCAACATCATCACATTGCAACAAAAAAAAAAAAAAAAAACTACACTAGAGGTGTTGCCTTGGTTCTTTTACCGATAGAATTTTTAGGTCTCTTGAGGTTCTATAGGCAATGCTTGGGAGGCATGCTCAATCGTGGGGGTATCTTGTAAGACAAGAAAAAGGTTAGTTGATACATTAAGGTTGTCTAATATGGTTATTCCGATGTCTAAATTAGAACTTTTGAGATAATAAAGTTTAATAGCGAATTATTAAGAGTGCGTATGTGGGATGTAATGAGAGGATTAGCTTCCAAAATCTTAGAGAAAGAGGGTATTTAGTGTTACTTGTAAATGAATTGGGGGGAAGTATTTATAGAATGCTTACTTGTACCTTTTCCATATACCGACGTATGGTTTTAGGAAGACTTCTTAACATTGGTTAGAGGAATGATTATTTTTGGAACTTGCACCCGTTTTGTTCGTAGTATTGTAGAGTAGTGTCATACACTTAAGCCATGTTGGTTGGGATGGAGTAAGTAATTAGTATCACATCGTATTTAATGTGATATGAATGTTATACAATCAACTGGAGTACCTAACTTAGAAGCTACTCCCTTAGAAATCATGGAGTTAGGCTTAACACATCGCCTCCTTTGATCTTATGTTAACGTATAGACTAAGGTAAGTGAAAAGACCGTCAAGTTTGAGTTATAATTGATTGGAGTGAACATGTAGACTTCAGTTGCTCCATGTATGGATGTGAAATGGTCGATTGACAATCAACGCCTTAGAGATGTTGTTCGAGACTTATGATAAGAGTGGTTCTCGGCTATTGCAATCTTAGGTTATAAGCTATTAGGCTTTGTCCAATAGTTAGTATCAACAAGAGATTTGTTTTGGTTTGGTTTGCTTTGTTTTTTGTCCATTGGCTTAGAGTACTTGAAAAATATAAAATAACCATCTAATAAAAATTATTCAAATTCTCAATATTAGGAAAGGCCCCTTCCTTTTCTTTTTGCTGTGAAAAATATTTCCTCCTTAAATAACTAAACTTTACATAAGAAATTTTAAATTTTAAATTATAACTTATGCCTAAATATCACATAATCAAAAACATTTTCTTTCAAGAGTAAGATTTGTTTTTAATAATTTTATGTATTACAATAAAATTCCCCATTCTTAAATGATATACCTAAGATGCACACCAATTAGGTACCTAAAAAATAAGGGAACAAGAGATGAACTCTAGAAAGAAGAAAAATAGAAAAATTAAACCAAAGAGAATAACTTTTAAGGATATGTTTAAATAAAGAGTTAACTTTCAACAAGAAATCATCCTTAAGTAAAGTGATTAAAATAGGAAATTCCACTATCCCACCATCATAACATCATTAATATGTTGACATGGTACATTATTTGGTACATTGCATTAAGGTGGCGTTAATAATTAAATAAAAAATTAATTACAAATAAAAAAGAAAAATATCCCCAAAAGTAAATAAAAGTATAATACATTAAAGAAACTAAAAATTAAAAAAAGAAAGAAAGAAAAGCAATAGAAAATAAATAAAATTGTGTAAAAATAAAAATATCTAAAAAAGTAAACAGAAAATGAAAAAAAAAAGGGCTCTAGCCACATTAAAGCTAAGGGGTAGCCACCAACAATATGTAGGATTTCTCATGACCCCTACTAATGATTGTCGATTACATCCTAATCTTGGGATAGTTGAATTGACCATAGGTTTAATAATGGGTTGTGACCTACAATCCACATTTTTAATGGGTCATTGACCCATTGCCACTATAAAAGAATTGCATAACTTAAGTGGTGGGTAACTATCTATCACCTTTTTTTTTGTTTTTTATTTATTTTTTTTCCAAAGAAAAGCATTCACCATTAGCAATGGGTCTCGCAACCCATCATTGAGCCTATAATTGCTTTGATCACCCAAAGGTTGAGTAATGGTTAGAGCAATTTTTATTTTTTCATTTTTCAATATTTTTATAATAATTTTTCATCTTTTAATAATTATTGATATTATTTTCATTTTATTTTTAGATATTTTCATCTTTTACAATTTTATTCATTTTACATTATTTTCCTTGTTTTGTTTGATTTTTCTTTTTTAATGTATTTATAATTTTGTTTACTTTTTTATTTATAGTTAAATATCCATGTTAGCACCATATCAACCTTACATCAACGATACGTATCAAATAATGTCCCACGTCAACTCATTTTAATGATAGTATAAAGGCGAGGTGATGAAATTTCTTGTTTAGATCACTTTACATAATGTTGGTCTACTATTTTAATTGATTGAAATCTGATCCCCTATTTAAACTTATTTTTCAATATCGATCCTTTTCGATGTAATTTTCTTGAAAAAGAATATATATATATATATATATATAGCGTATGTATGTATGTATATGTAAAGAGATGAGATGGATAGTTATTTAAAGATTATTTTAATAATATTAAATTGGGAAAAGTATAATTTGTTTTTTGAGTAATCAACACTATACTACTTTTCTATTTGAGCAATAATTTGTTTTATTTAACTCCTCATTATTTGTAAAAGAAAACTTTTTTAATAGCGTTAATTTTTCCATTAACAAATATGTAGCATGTTGAAAAGCATCTAGGTTTTCCTCTAAAGCAAGGAGAAAAAGCAAATGATTCACAACTAAATATTATTATCGAGAAAGTGTAAAAGAAGTTGTTTAAACAGAAAGCAAGACATCTTAGTATGAGTGGAATAGCTATACTCGTAAAATTAGTTTTAGAATTTCTTCCAACATATCATATGTAAGTAATGAAGTTACCTGCAAACTTCTGCACAAGCTTACCCAAATCACTTGTAATTTTTTATATAATGGAATTAATGATACATAAAAGATATAATGGATCGGATGGAAAAAAAAAATCTTACCAAAAGAGATTAGTGGTTTAGGCTTTATTAATCCGTCAAAGCACAAGGCCTGTCAAATAAAAAGATGGTAAGAATTTAAAACTAGACATGTCTTTGGTCTAAACTAGTCAAGGCAAAGCATAAAAGAGTGAAACTTGACAAAAATATTCTAAGGCATAACCATGCTTCAACCCTAAAGAGGGATCTTTATGGTAGGCATTAATGGCATAAGAAAGATGGAATAGCTCTACTAAGGGATGGTTAGACTACAAAATTTTGGTGGTATAAATGGGTTGATAGCTTCATTGTTACGCAAATAATACAAGGTCCTATCCATTTACATACATTAAATCTAAAAGTTCACAAATGCAAGAAAGGGCTACTCTCTTAGGATGAAGAGAAAATTGGCTTTTAAATTTCTGATGTAATAGTAGCTTTTGCAGGATTTATTGCACTTTTAGACGAAGAGGATTAGGGAAGTTTATTCATGAATTCTCAAATGCTAATTTCACTAGCTGATAGTTACAATCAATTGGTGAACAATAATGATAAGAATGTTTTGAATTGGAAATGGATTTGACATCCAAATTTTGCTTAATTTACTATGGAGAATATGGCACAATAGTTTGCTAATAGCAAGAAACTTACAAAAGAGGAAAATTTTTCCAAATGCCTCATGTCCTAGATGTAGAGATCCTGAAAAAACCTTATGGCATGTACTTAGAGATTATCTAAAGCTTAATAATATAGGAAAACTTTAGCAAACAAAAGAATTCTTATACTTCTCAAATGAATAGAGATTTTGTAGTTTGGATAAAGTATAATTGTCATATTAGCAAAAAGGAAGCTATGGATACTAGGGCTAGGGTCCTAAAGCGTTCCTATTTAGCTTCATGTTGTGGTATATATAGTTAATGCAAAACCAATCATCGTTTCAACCAGACCCATGAACATTAATCTTCAAGAAGTTTAGTCATGAATATTGGGCACTCAAACAAAAGGGAAAAAAAAAAAAAGTGTTATGAGCTTAGAACTAAAGAGTTTGCCTCATGTCATATTTAAGAACTTTGGGTGTGCTTATATATTGATGGTTCAGTAAATACATTCAAAGATCAAGCTTCCGCTGGAGGTGTTATTTGAAATCCCGAAGGAAACCGGATCTTTGGTTGCTCTTATAAATTGGGCAATATTGACATCGTTGCAGCTAAATCATTGGCAATTTACTAGGGTTTATCTTGTTTGCTGCTGCTCTGTTATCTTCAAATCAAGATTCTAAAATAAAATACTCTCGTGTATTAAATGCCTACAAGGAAAGAATCTCGCACTTGTATCAACAGACAACTAAAACTATCGTGCGGGGGGAAAAAAAAAAAAAACAATTACAAATTGGTTAGCTCATTATGTCTAAAACAAATTTGTTTTTTACAAGTTTTATGAAGAAGTTCGTGGAAAACTTATAAATATTTTGATAAATGATATACTTGGGTGTAAATCGTACAGGATGGAGTAGAGTAGCAATGCCGACTCCATCTTCAAACTCATGTTTAGGGTAGTGTCATGCTCCATTAGTTAAGTCTAATTAATATAAATGCAGTTCCCACGTTAACATTGATATTCCATTTTATTAATATATAGATCTATAGATAAAGGATAAGATTATCCTATCGTGATAAATCACTAGACTGAATCGTAGCTACCTCGGAAAAAAAATTTTAAGAAAGAATTCATCATTGCTATTGCCGTACCATGATTTTTCAGAAATAAAGTACTAAATTAAAATGAAAAGAAAAAGAATGACAAAATGAACAACTGTTACGAAATTCTTTACCATTTAAAACGTTATCATGGTATCTTTATTCTTGGATATGGATTTAGAAAATAAAAATTTCAGGTCGATAGATGTCTTACTAAAATAATAAAATAATAATTTGTCTGATTATATTATAAGTGAAATGGATTTTTTTATTTATTTGTTAAAATTTTATTTTATTTACTTTTTTAAGATATTATTACATATAATTAATAATTGATATTATGAAAAAAATGATAACATCGTGATTGTATTAAAAGATATTTTAAAAATTTAAATAATTTTAATTATTAATTTATAAATTATAAAAAAATAAGAGAATAAGAAATAAATCTTACGATAAATACAAAGTCATGGTAGTAACAGCTGGGACAAAAAATATATTATTATAATAGTAGGCCTCGTATTTTATTTTAAGATCAACTTAAACATGAAGTCAACAGGAGCACGGAGCACGGTGTTGATAAAAAATGACGAACATAATACAAATAAATATAGATAATATTTTTAGTAGGGATAGGAAAACAAGACAAGAATGAAATTGGTATTTATAACCTTATCATTATATGAGACTGAGTTAGTTAATTATTAATTAAACCGTATAGATTGAGCAGCAACATTAACGAGCTTAAACATATATATATATATATATGTATGTATAGGAATTATTATATTATATATATCAAAAGTGAGCTTAAACTATAGATGTGTAGGAATTATTGTCGATATTATTCGAATCCGTCGGAATCGGGAGAAAGAGGATTAAAAAAGCTTTTTATTTTCATCTCTTCTGTAAATAAGCATTATTAAGCATGGATTGAATATTTCCAACCCATCCAGCCATCAAACACGCACACAAACACAAACCATTGTTCTTTTATTTGTTTTTTTTTTTTTTCTCATTAATTTTCAGTTGATTTTAACATAATAAATAAAAAAACATTGGAGCGGTTTCTACACTGCTTTCTTATTTCACTTTCTTTTGATTTGATCTGCATCTTTTAGTTGTATTTCTGTTATACCCATATTGCGTGTTTGGTTAAAGCTTTCATCTTTTTCACCAGATTCAATTTCTACCGAAAACCCAGGTGGCAGAAAGTGCATTACGAGATTTCCTCACAATTTGTTAATGGGAGTGTGTTTTTTCTGGGTAAAATCCAATTGGGTACTTTTAGGATGGAGCAAAAAGTGAACTTTTTACAGAAAGTGGGGTGGTGTAGCGTTGTCGTTTGATTCAGGATCAGGGTTCTTTGGTAATGTGAGTGTGCTGATCCAATTGTGAACATCTGTGATTGAGCAAAAGCGAGCTTTTTCAGGTTTTTAAGAATAACCAGAAGAAAAAAGTGTATCACAAGATCGATTTGATTCTGAGTGTTTGTAATTGGGGAATGCGGGTTTGTTTGTTTGAGGTTTTGTCGAAGAGGTATCTGTAAGATTGAGCAGAAAGTGATTTTTTCTTTCGATGAAGCGGCAATGAGGTGTAGAATTCATTTAAATGGAGGGTATCGTACATGTGAGGTGTGATAAGTTACAGGCTCCTGTGATTCCTAGGACTAGGTTGAAATTGTGGTTCATATGGGTGTGTTCAAGCATTTTGCTATGGACTTGTTTGGTTCAGCTTTTCACTGTGGGGGAGTTATGGCGCCCACATTTCTTCAGCAGAATATCCAACCGTATACCTCGGGTTAATCCTTTGCCGCTTGTGATTGAAGAGAATGTTCAATCGGCACCTCCTCTACTCCCTGCAAGTGAGTACTTTTATCGCATCTTCGAGTGAAAGTTGAAGTTTCGATGTTGGAGGAGATCCAACTGATGTAGATTGAGTTTATTGCTTCAATATGTTCTTTCCATTTTCGGTTGATATTACATGCTACAACTTAGATCCTATTAGAATATGTGTTTTTTCTGTTTAATTGTGAGTGCTTAAAATGTTTCAATTGGCAAAATTGTCAGCTGCAGCTTTTGTCTATCCATGTTCTTCTAATTTACTGGAGATATTATTTGTGATCCCCAAAGTCCGTTCATGCAAGTCTTCCAACTGCTCCATCGAATGGAAGCGGCCAACTCTACAATTTTTTTCTTTTAGTAGTATCACTGTTTCTGGTGATGTTTATTATTGGTCTAACTTTTTGTGAAACTTGGAACAGTAAGGCCTTTGTGAAACTTGTAGACAAGGAGATCATTTATTGCTTTTAGGAAAAGGAATCTGTTGTCATGTTGGTGAGTTTATGTCTGTTTATGAAAATGGCTAAGCATTAAGCACTGATTTTTAGCTGCCCTGAAATACTGAGGAGAAATTTCAAGGGACAGCCTCTTCATGCAGTTCTTCAGTTCTCTGTTTATATTACTTTCCTACTTCCAAACTTTCTTGTATAGACTTTTGCTTCCTACCTTTTCGTGTTTTTGTGCATTGGAAAGTTAAAACCCAATGCTGAAATGTAAAGGAAATTTTGTAAATTTTTAAAGTTCCCATTAGCTTCAGACAGGTACATTGGTAATATCCCATATAACTGTGATCTCTTTGAAACATATCTGTAATTTGTGAAGTTCATTGATTTTGATTTAGCTGAATATGTTATATGGTGTTTTCTCTTGGATATAGGATTGCCAATATGTTATTTTGCCAAAGCTAAATATACAGTTTTACTATTGTACTAGTTCCTTTGTAATAGACAGCAGGTTAAACTGGTTTTATCATTGCAGTTCCTGAATCTTGTATCCTGATTCCTAAATGTGAATATCTTAAATATATCTAGATTTTGGAGGTTCCAACTTTGTTATCTATGACTGAAATGCTCAATTGAAATGTTTTTTGGCTTAGGTAGCATACTGCTGTGGTGATGACAGGGATCAAGATTACTCAAAGAATGATTGGGTCTATATGTTTATTTTCATTGTTGCTTTCCTATTGATTTTCCTTCATCCTTGAGATCATTGTCGAAAAATTGAATATCCATCATTTGCTTTGCTCTGCCTTATTGACTACTTGGAACTTAATGTCCCTTTTCTTTTTTCTTCTTTTGGTAATTATATATTTTGTTGTAAAGAGGGTAAGATCTCAAATTCCCTAAGTCAGATGTCTTTGGTTCTTTTACATAGATTGCCATTCCGGTGATCCATCTGTACTTGGGCCTGGGTTTTGGATACTATCAAGGGGTGATTAATGGCAATATTTTTGGTGATAACATTTTTTCTTTATTTAGCTTCTGGCCATTCTGTGGTGAAATTAAGGTTTAGGGTTTATGGGCTCATTGAGAGAGAACTCTTCAATCTCTTGACCATAAGAAATGGATAGTCGTTTCTAGCATACCTCTTGTTGCTGATAATTTTATGAAGCTTATTCTTAAAATATGAAAGGTTAGCCCATAATAATGAAAGTAGCATAAATGAAAATTTTCCCATAATATAAAGAGCAACATAAATAAACCCAGCCCATTCCATATTTGTATTGAAATATTTCCTGATGAATGAGTTTGCAACATTACTCCCCTCCTAGATTACATGCTTGTCCCCAAGCTTGGAGGCTGGGATATGATTACCTAATTCCTGAATTATTGATGCTTCATTGCCAAGATACTCATCCTCAATTTCTAACGATTAAACAACTTCTTGCATTGATGCTCATGCATGATGAATTGAAGCAGAGAACCTTGGCATACTGCTCCATTGTTGTTGCCGCACTCAAATGTTGGATAAAAGGAGTTGTTTTAAGTTCTCTATATGTACCAATAACACACCTTCCCCCTTTGTTGTCTGACTACTCCCATTGTACTTCCTTAGAGCTCCTTGTACATCACCTTAAATACAATAACTATGTTTCACCCACCAAATGAAAAGAATCTGCCCTGACCTAATTAGTCCTTGACATTCCCTGGTTATCAAACAATTGGTCACACCTGCTCAACCATCTAGTCCAGTGTACCTAGGATACATGACCAAGTTGTGTCATCCCTCAACCCACGCTGCTCATTGATGAAACTTCTTGGCACCACCCATTTTGTCCCCATTAGCTCTTCCTTAGATCATGCATGTCTACGCATGCAATTGGTTGGAGAGCCTGGGTTTTGTGCACCTCCATGCAAGTTGGTGGTGTGGGTTGATAAGGGCTTCGGTCAAAGGGGGAAAAAGTCCACCTCCACTGGTCGCACTAGCATTGCCTCCAACCAGAGCTCTGTCAGTGTGAGAGAGCTCCTGCAACGTGCTGCCTTCACTTGCAGGTTGGTCCTGTCCAGGTCGTCTAAGAAAGTCTCTCAGTCTTCTTTATTTCTCTATGTGCCTTATTGATTTTCCATTCATATTTTTGTCTCCCTCTCTCACATTTTGAATTTCTAGCATGAAGGTTGATAAATGCTTACTCGATTTCATAAAATCACCCACAACTGGTGGCTTTGATACTGATTGTTGTGGGCCCAGGTGTGGATCTAATCAAGGTTCGATTAATGGCAAAATTTTTGCCGCTAACATCTTTGCCTTTGTTTGGCATCTGGCCTTTCTTAAAAGAACTAAGGTAGAATTAGGTTCTTTATGGAAAATATGTTTGAGGGCTTATTTAGAGAGAACCCTTTGATCTCTTGACAAGAAAAAGACAATGTCTTCCAGATTCTCTTATAAGTGATTTAATAGGTACTTGAACAAGCTTCTTCTTATTTAGTAAATGAAAGGTCCATCCATAATGAAGATAGCAACATATATGAAAACAGCCCCATAATATAAACAGCAACGTGAATAAATCCAGCGCATTACGTAATCCTATGGGAATATATCCCAATGAATGGGTCTATGACAATTACTATATTTTAGTTTGCTTTGAATTCCCTGATTATTACCTTAGAGCTGGAGCATATATTGTACATGTAAAAATGACTGAGTAAATTGACTTGAAAGCTTTTTTTTTTACCCCCAGTATTGTTATCCTTCAGGAAGTTAGTTCTAGGCTAATCTCCCTTTTCTCCTCTTCATAATCTTAACGTAATTATTAACTCTTGGAACTTGCAGGGAACTACAGCAGCAATGGCTTTCTTAAAGTGTCATGCAATGGGGGTTTAAATCAAATGCGAGCTGCAGTACACCTCTTGCTTTATCTTTTCTTCTTCCTTTTTTTTTTAATAAATAAAACTATATCCAGATCCTAATTTGCTTCAATCCAGATCTGTGACATGGTGACTATTGCAAGGCTTTTGAACCTCACTTTGGTTGTTCCAGAGTTAGATAAGACTTCTTTCTGGGCTGATCCAAGGTATACTCAGTGTCTTAAAGAACTTGCAGCTGCTCCTTTGGTTGGTTAAATATCTCTAACACACACAATTTGTGCAGTAATTTTGAGGACATCTTCAATGTGAGACACTTTATTGATTCACTAAGAGATGAAATTCGCATCATAAGAAGGCTGCCAAAGAGGTTCGGCCGGAAATATGGTTACCAACCTTTGGAGATGCCTCCTGTTAGCTGGTCAAATGAGAAGTACTATTTGGAACAGGTTCATATGTTGTGAACACTATTTAGCCACATGCATGGTGAAATGACAAAAGTGAAGTGTTAGAATACAAAAGTAAAACACTACTACGTCTATGAAGCTTAAACTTTTAGGTTCATTAATCATTCATGGATATAAATTTAACGAAGTATTG
Organism: Lumnitzera racemosa; assembly: GCA_024138005.1. Lineage (NCBI taxonomy): Eukaryota > Viridiplantae > Streptophyta > Magnoliopsida > Myrtales > Combretaceae > Lumnitzera > Lumnitzera racemosa. Next base: position 36,938,448 of record JAMXBC010000006.1, on the reverse strand, counting down.
GAGTAGATGGTCAAGATTTCAAATCCTTGCTTTGTCATTTATACCAACCTCTAATTATTTTCATGCGGTGGTCTTGAGTAATGTCATTTCACATGTGCAAAGGGGAGTCTTGATATACAAAAACAATAATACCACCATATCTACGAGTTTCAGTTTTTAAATCAATTCCTTGCAGATATAAATGTTCTTCAAATGTGTTTAGAATGTCTCTAATTAGGAAATGATGGAAATGGGGGCACTGGAAAGAGTTCAGGCAGTTAGGACTTACAAAGAACCCAATTAATGAGGATTTATTTCTTCAATCGATATTCTTTTCCTTAGAACAGGAACAGATTGACTTGTTCATGTTTCTTTTTTCTATCTATTCATGCTCCATCATAGAACCCAAATCTACCTATTATTTAGAAGTAATAGGATTGATCAAATCTATAGATGATTCTGTTGACAAGTGATTTCTAATAATTAATTGGGTAGGAATCATTTAGTCTGAAAATTCACAATCTGAAGCTACGACTGAAATGATGTGTTTTCTTTAACTTGTCAGTCAAATAGTAATTGATAGGCTAAAAAGAATGAAGGGTTGTCTGGGTTGGGTTGCTCCTTCTGTGCATTTAACTTTGGTTGAAAGGAATCTTTAGCTTTATTTTGTATATTTTTTCTTCGCACCATTTGACTTGGCTAGTCATCAATGTATGCTTAAGACAAATATGTGCATTCCATGAAATCTCATACTTGGGAAATGGTAGGCAACAGGCATGGTGAATTTGTAGGCAAAGTCATTACTATTAGCATTTAATCAGGTAGCGCTCCTCTTCAGGCATCTTTTGCCTTCTGCCTTGTTTTTCTTTTGAAACCGTGTAATATTTCAAAGTACATTGTCGTTCAGTATTCATATCAAATTTAAAAATCATATTCAAGCAATCCAGACCTTTTGGAGAATACTGAATCTGAGATTTGAACCAATTTGAATGAATTAAATGAAGTTAGATTCCAGCTACTACATGAATTTGTTGATGCAATGCTGCCAAGGTAGGATGGAATGAAATGGCAGCATGTGTACTAGGGTGAGAGAGAGTAAAGAAAATTTTTAATGCATTAGAAAATGCTCTGTGACAAGAGCTATCACTGTTTGTTTATGGGGAATTTGTGCATGGGGTGGATAGGTAGTGCTTTGTGATTGTCTATGAAACCATTTGGGCATATGGCAGTGGGAATGATAATACATGTAATGGACCATCAAGAATTAGCACAATGAGCTTAAATTTCCCGTCCCTCCTCTTATCTATGAATTCCTGTTGTGATCATCACATTTTTTGCTTGTCTTTTGTTTTTTTTTTTTTCAAATGCAGATTCTACCAATTTTCAGCAAGCATAAAGTGTTACATTTCAACAGAACAGATACGAGGTTGGCAAACAATGGGATTCCACTTGAACTTCAGAAACTCAGATGCCGTGTAAATTTTCAGGCACTAAAATTTACTCCTCAAATTGAGGCATTGGGACACAAATTGATTCGACTTATACAGTCAAAGGGGCCTCTTGTGGCTTTGCATCTTAGGTATGAGATGGATATGTTGGCTTTCTCTGGATGTACCCAAGGATGTACAGCGGAAGAAGCTGAGCAGCTGAAACAAATGAGGTTTGTTCAATTCTTTGCAGGTTCTATTTTCTTCATAACTCTCATAACCTTCTGGAACTTCTCCTATAACTTGCAAATACAAGGGAAGTTTTTCTTTTGCCATGAAATTTTGTTCTTTCTTTATTACACATCCATATAAGAAAGTCAACTAATGGGCAGCTCCTGTCAAAAGATATATGACATGGAAAAGACACTGCAAATGAGGAGCAAAAGCCTCCTGAATTTCCCAAATCTTAGAGATCTGTTGCTAGGTGACACAATTGGAGATGATGTCTGGCTCCGTGCTTCCTGCAAAGCGTGTGCAACCTAGTGTCTTTTTTGTGTTTCTTTGAACTTATTGACTCTAGAGAAGTCCTGGACGATGCTCTAATCAATTGGAGGACATCTGCTAGTAGGCGATTGATGCAAATACTATTTAATTTTCTCGGGAACATTGTTTCATTATTAAAGAGCCCAACCTTTGAAGCTACTTTGTGTTTGAATTTTACTGCCATAAAGCAAGTAACTAAGAGGTTGAGGCTTTCTAGTGTTGGAGAGTTTTGGGCAGACTGCATCTTGCAAGGCTTAAGCTGAACTATCAAAATCTAAAAGAAGAGTGAGCCATACAGTTTTACCATTTCTTTCTTCTTTCATGTACAAGTACAATGCTTGATGACTTAAAAAAAAAAAAAACATCAAATTCCATCTTGTTATACCAGGTCAATTTTACATGAGCTCTTTCTTGAATTGATCTAATGTAATTCTTGACTCAGGTATGCCTTTCCATGGTGGAGAGAGAAAGAAATAGTGTCCGATGAGAGGAGATCACAAGGCTTGTGTCCTTTGACTCCAGAGGAGACAGCATTGGTATTGCAAGCATTAGGATTTGATAAAAAGACACAAATTTACATTGCATCTGGTGAGATTTACGGCAATGAACGGAGACTTGCATCTCTCAGGGCAGCATTTCCTCACATTGTGAGTTTACTTTTCATCAAACAGTTACTGTGTCAACTTGGAGTTTTGCAACTGGCAGCTTCTGTTACTAGCTACTTGTTCATGAAACAGGATAATTATTGTGAAATATTATACTATGATCAACCATTCTAAATTTTTTTTCTGGGTATTGGTTTGGCATTAAGATTGTATTGAAACCAACCTCATGGCATGTATGACTTCATATAGACTGTGATTTGAATGGAATTAATTAAGTAGGAATCAATGATCTCGGGGTTCTAAATTCACGATATTCCATTTTGATCTCAGATGAAAATTTTTGAAGGGGATCACGCCCAACTCTTTAGAAGCTTGGTGTTATACTTGAATGCATGGTTTTACATTTGCATTTCAACAGCTGGCAAAGAGCTTTACTAACTGTTTTGGTTTTTTAACTTAACTTAAGGATGCATGGTGCCTATGAATTGATATTTCCAAGCTGTTTTGGTTTTCTTAACTTACCTTAAGGATGCATGGTGCCCGTGAATTGATATTTCCAAGGGGTTGTTGGATTTTCTTCTACACTGTGATGCTAAATAATTAATGTCAATGTTGGACCATTTTCCACACTGTTTTATGTGTGAAAAAATTGAATTGTGACTGAGACCAAGAAAGTGGGACCTACGTTTACGTTTTATGCAAGAGAGGAGAATCAAGAAAAAATGTAAAAGGAAGTGCTGATTTGGAATTATCATATACACGGTTGTTCTAAAGCTCTTCGGTGTATTTGAAATGTATTTCTTATATTTGTAAGCACAAATACTTATTTGTTAGTGGAAGAGTGGCCTTAATTCATGTCTTGGGCCATGAATTTTCTTAGATCAATTATGGCCATCATCTCCACGCAAGGCCTTCTTCCTATTAATGCCTACTTGTTAATAACACGGTTGTATCCCTTTAAACCTTTTGACATAATTTTTCTTCTAGGTCAAGAAGGAAATGCTGCTAGATGCAAAAGAATTGCAGCAATTTCATAATCATTCCTCACAAATGGCAGCCCTTGATTTTATGGTTTCAGTGGCCAGCAACACATTTATTCCTACCTATGATGGGAACATGGCAAAGCTTGTGGAAGGCCATCGCAGGTAGGTGTCCTGGTTCTAAACTTAACAGTGTCTTTGATCTCTCTTGCAACTTGGATGAGCATATCAAACCTTAGAAAGACTTTAAACACCCTTCTATTTCTTCTGCAGACATCTTGGGTTCAAGAAGACCATTTTATTGGACCGTAAAAAACTCGTTGAATTGCTTGACTTGCATCAGAATGGTACACTAGCCTGGAATGAATTTGAGGTAGCTGTGCGCAAGGCTCATGAGAAGAGGATGGGACAACCGACTCTCCGTAGAGTCATTGTAGATAAGCCGAAGGATGAAGACTATTTTTACGCAAATCCTCATGAATGCCTTTGCAAGCAACCCAACTGTGACGATTTGTTAGGCTCAAGTTCTACTAACTCCAGTAACGTATGATGGCTGTATGAATGATGTGTAGTTGCCCATTTTATTGGTCTGGGTGACCACAAAATATACACGGAAGATACACCTTAGTGCTCGGGAAGAGTCAACAGGAAAGAACCTTAGGGGCTCCAGTTGGGCAGAGTATTGTCAATTTTTTTTTTTTGGTTGTCTGTAAGTTTAAATTGTATCATTCCTCTTAAAGTCTACCGTGATGTTACAAATTTTCGCAATCAAGCATACGGATTTTGCTCATGCTCCTATTTTTATTGGCAAAATCTATGAAATTCAGGGTAATTACATCGAGAAGAAAAGCAGCTCAAAGAACATTTCTCTCGGGTAAGGTGAGAAATATATTACTTTTTCAAAATGTACAAAGGATATGTACAATGAAAGCACTCAAAAATACTAATAAAATCAAACAAAGTATTTCAAAAGGACTACCTAGTTTGATTGTATTGCCATAGAATCACTAAAGTGCTCTAAAAAACAAGTATTACAAAGTACAAGATAGAACTGATTTATCTAATCGATATAACAAAACAAAGGTGACGGTAGTGGTGTCATGTTCTTTGTGGAAGAGCAGATTCTCCTCTATGACAGCATTTTGTAGCTGATGAGGTAGGCAGAGGATATAGATGTGTGGATGTTTCCGGAACGATTATTGGTCGTTAACACATGCTTGAAAGCTAGAATCTTCATGTAAAGTAAGTCTGGAACGGTGGCAGACGGTAAGGACAAATTATGCAGCAAAATTCATGGGAGGAGTTGCAGCAAACAACTACTTCACAATAGTGAAGATGATCTGCTGTTTTGGCATCTGTTATCTGCAGGCAAATTCACATTTAGTACAGTCCAGGAAACTTGTAGATAAGGAAAAGACAAACAAAAATGCTTGGATGGTTATGGAAAAAGATGGCTTCCACCGCAACACCTACTTAATCATGGAGATGCATTTTGTTGTAGTCTCCAGGGTCCAGACATTGTCATGTGGAAATCTTGTCCAAGAAATATTATGCTTGATATTCTCCGGGATCAGTTTACAGACTCCAGAAGTTTACTAAAATGGGTATCTGCTATAATTTTCAATGGGAAAACAACATGTTTGTTTACTATTTATGCGTTTTATTCTCTAGTTATCATGACCACTATAAATTGTGAATTTATAAAGAGAGGAAGAAAATGGATTCGGCATTGGCCTATTGATCGGCTTGGTCAGTGTCCATTTCTCCACTTATTCCATACTATATTGCTCAAGACAAGAATTTGCCAGATTTGTTGAAGTTTGAGTTGGTTGGTCAGCTTCATCCCAGGCCAGGATGTCTGGCTGGCTGGCTGGCGCTGTGGAGACTATCGGGGTTGATGAGAAGAGGACATTTACTGAGTTGATGGTCGTTTTGATTCATCTGTAGAAGATGCAACTCTGAAATTTGTCCTTGAAGATCCAAAAATTCATGATCGCAATCAATTATCAAATGTGTGTGGATGTAGATACTGATTCAAGATTGATCTACACTTGGTTGACTACTTTAATTTGACCAAAATGGAACCTGTTCAATTTCGACAGCAATTATGAGGCTCCTGAAGATGAATTTGAACATTTCAGACACCTATAGAATAGAAAACTATTTGGCAGATCATTTGGCTAACTAAGCAAGATTCAGACATGCAGATTTAATTTGTGCAAAGATTACACAAATTTTTTTATCAGCATTATTTTCTTCTCTTCGTGCAATTTGTAGAGGTATAATTAATACGGATAAAAATGCTGTTCTGGATGTGAGAATGCAATTATAACTTATATATACTTCTAATGATTTCTAATTATTGAAGTATTTGTTTTTACCATCCACTTGGACTTTTGCTTCGAGGCTGAAAAAAAAAAACCATCATGTCCTTAAGCATGCCACATTTCAAGCCGAAGATGATAATATATTTTTTACCTGGTAGTTAGGAGAATGCAATTTGTATTGAAAACTAAAAAGTTATGCTCAATGATTTAAGCATGAAGTGTAGGAGGAACGTAATGCCGTTTTCAGTTTCCCAGTCTTGGTTTTGTTTCATTACAGAGCGGAGAGATAAAGCCCGTGTATAAGTGAGGTTCCCTTCAAAGAATAGACACAATACAGCTTCCACAGAACATTTCTCCTGCAAGTAAATAAACACCAAATGCCAGACCATTTAGTACAGCAATATAAACCGGTATGAAATTACTCTCCACAAAGTAATCAGGCACTCTTGAGAGATGTTAGATTTCTATCACTTCAGAAATCTAAGAATAAAGCAAAATATCCCGTGTGTTGCCTTCTGATTTACACTCTTCAGCCTCCGGTAAAATGAAAGACATAGCAATTGATAGAATCTAAATGGAAGCTAACGAATCCTTCTGCGGCTGACAATGAACTTCATCACCCTCACCAACCAAACCAAGCTCCTTAAACCTCCTATCATGGTAGTATTCCAACTCATCCAATCCCGATTCTCTATCCTCAAAATTTTTCTTGATTTTCTGTAACACCCTCTTTTCCCCTGCTCTAACCCTTACTGCGATCATGCGTTTACAATCCAAATTTCCACCTTCTATAAGCCTCTCATCCTGCAATTTGCTTTTGTCATTAGCACAGGTGTGCAGGAACCAAATGCTATGACGGGATTATTGCTATATGGTATATTGAACTAGAAAAAGATCTGCAGTGACTAGTGTCAAGAACAGAATTAAGAGATGGAAAGCAGAACACAGACAATAATTAATTTGGCTATCTCAGCATGCTAAAATTTACAGATCCAGCTTAGCTGCTGCACTAGGAGATTGTTTCTCAGGATGTGTAAGATCAGAAAATTAAGGTGCTATTTCAGCAAGTTTAGAGAGAAATAATTCTACCTCTTCAATGCTGGTGTGGTAGCCAGAAAGAGCAGAGTTGCAGAAGTCTGTAACCATCCTGCACAAAAGCTCCTCATGAGAACGGGTTATGGGATGTTCAAGTGCACCCCAAATAGAATCTCTGAATGTCCTTTCTAGGAGAAAAGCGTCTGTTTCCTGAAGTGCTATCAGCCGTAAATATGGTAGCATTTGGGATGGGAAAGTGCAGTCCATAAAGACGTTAAAATATCCAGTGCTCTCCAAATCATTTGACTTTGCAATTTCCAGCTTGTCCTTAAAAAAGGGGTCTTTCTCAGATATACTGAACTCAAGGGTATATGAATCGCGATCTGTACTTGATTCTACAAAACCATAATGTAAAGCTAGATCGGCATTACTCTTTCTTAACCCATACTGAATGAAAACCTGTCGAAAGATTTTTACAGGTCACATACAATGCACAACATACCATTACTTAAGCTTGGGTCTAAAACTAGCAACTGGATGAGTTTACCTGCTCACCCTCCTTGACTGGGAGTGTGGACTTTAAACAAAACAGGAGATCCCAAGAGAAAAGACCCGCTGGTCCATCGATCTCCTCTGCATTATCTTCAACCGAGACAATGTCGCTATGGTTTATCTGACACAAAAAATGAACTCCTAAGCCACTGAAAGCAAATGCTCTATCATCAAAACAACTTTTGGCACGCATTGACTCATTACTCAGTGACCTTCTCCTGTTTATCTCAGTGACATGCACATGCTTATGTGCACACTATTCACTAAACGACCAGTAGCTACCATATGGGGGCATTAACCTTTGGTATTGATCCAAGCCAAAACTGGATAAATTCAACCAAGGGCAGTAAATGTGTATTTGACATTACACTATATATCTCATGTTTGAATTCATAGCGCTGACAGAAGATATTTGACAACAGGAAAGAAGTGATCTTTACCAAATCAATGAGAGGGATCATAGCAAGTTGACCACTTGTACGTGAAAATGCCCTAGACCGGAGCATTCCAAATGCCCAAAGGAAGCCATCAAATGTTAATGAAGAGGGAAAAAGATGTGGGTAATGAGAAATTATCTCCTCTTCTACTTTTCGAAATTCATCCTGTACATGCCTCTTCATTTCCACTGTCATCCTTAGTAGAAGGGTTCCTGCATTAGTTTATCAGAAAAAGATGGATGTCAACAACAGAGATACAATTTTACACCTTTCCTTGTTAATTTAAAAGTATCAATAAGACCTCATACAAATAGTTGTTCCTTTAACAAAGATATACAATGATTGCAAGGAAAGAATACATAACTCAGTAGGTGAGCATTTGCCTTTTGGACATAACAGGAGCGTGGTATGAATCAAGAAGGAAAGTTAATGCAAGCTGCAGAAGTCCATGGGAGTGAAATTATGGCATGTCCTCATTTTAAGGAGTTTGAGGGTGTCCATCCAGATCTCCAACCAAAGCAAATTGATTTGAACTTAACAATATGATTCTAATTGCCACTATGAAGAGAATAGATATAATAACAATCAAAATGCAGTACTAGTTCTTCTATTGGTAATGTAATTCCAATAAAAATTCAGCACAAAGGTTCTACAAAGTTTTTGGGCAAGGAAGGTTCTACAATTTAGACATGAAGAAAACACATCTTCTTAGCATATGAAGAAAAGATCTTCAAGAACACTAACCCATTTTCTGACCCAAAAAAAAAAAAGAAAGAAAGAAAAATTCTAACCTAATTATCATTACAAGAATCATGAAGAGTTTATCCATTCCAAATTTAAGGTCAACAACAGCTGACGCCATTATTCACATCTCAATTCAGCATGATAATCACTAGAGATTAAATGGTGCCAATCTAGAAGCATAAGCAAGGATGAAAAAATTCTACACAAACAATTTTTTTTTTTCTTTTTTCATTTTTTTTTTTTGAGTGACATTCATTCAAGTTAAAGTTTCTAACTACATGTTTCAAGAACCAGCCGGCCCTGATTGAGTACTTACTAGTGCATAAGCTACCAACATATCTTGCATTTGTAGATGTACATAAGAAGCCTAGTTTACACTCAATTCTTTTTTCATCTCCCATATCTGAGTTGAAAATCAAGCTAAAGTTGAATGTAGTTTCAGTTCTATGGACAACAATTGCAATCCACGTAGAGCACAAAGCACTGAAATTAACTAACATTTGATGAATAACTAATTAACTTATTAACTGACTAAATAACAAGTAACTAATTAACTAACTGTGCCAAACCACTAGATTTCATAATAATTCGACGAAACTTGTGTGACCACATATACCAACCCGATCCAGTTCCACCAATCACATGCTACCACGTATATGTATAACGTAGACTGCACTACATGCTTTTTAAATATCACAGTACGAGATTGGATGGAAGACGGATGGGGACACTAGATGTGGACAGGGAAGTGTGGTTCAGTTTAATGTACTAACCTTTTATTTCTTGGAGCTCCTCTTCTGACCTGCATTGGAACCATCGAAAACACCACCAATCAACCCCATAAATTACTTAGATAAAACCCCAAAATCATCTAAGCCTACTGAAAGCGAAACCGAAGGGAAGTTAACCCACCAAAACAAAGTAGAATCGCTAATCTGGGGGAGGGTATCAATGTAAAAACTCCAAGAGGAAGAACTACCTCTAAGCTTTTCTCTGATCAAGAAAAGAGCCACCGATACCCAAGGCTTGAGGTTAGTACAAACATACCCGATTTCAGAGGAGGCGACATTGTCCGGGTTAACCCACAAGCGGCGTGGGACCCGGAGAATAATTTCACCATCCGAGATGTCTCTGGTGGCAACGAGGCCGAGGCCTTCGGGTACGTAGGCTGGTTTGACAGGGGTGGTGGAGGAAATGATGCCTTCCTCCCGGAGCCATTGCCAGAAGGTGATAACGGAAGGAGGTAAGGGGCGGTCGGAGGGGGAGGACGAAGGGGAGAGAGAGAAGTTGAGAGGGAGAAAAGGGCGGTGGCGTTTGGGAAGAGACGGAGAGAGAAATGGTAGAGGAGAAGAAGAAGTTGGGGAGAGTGAGAGTGAGAGTGAGATGGGAGGGAACATCTTGAGGATGTGCGTGTTTCTCTTTTGGGGGGGGGGGGGGGGAGTTTGGATAACGTGCCCTTACTAGATTTGCAGGGTTAGTGGCCAACGGTTTAACGAACGGGGGAACGAAGGAAAGGTTTTTAAAGAAAAGGAAAAGGGAAAAAGGTTTAATGCCACTGTCTAAACTTTGGCTAAAATAATTGTATTTTGAAAATATCAATATCGATTGAATTATATTAGTAATTTAAAATTTAGACATAATAGATCTGGACACGATATAACATGATTTCAATAGATTAATAGATATCAAAGTGAGAATAACCTATTCTCTTTTTGCTTAGTTTTTATCTATTAGTCATTGAGGCAAACCGATTGTTTTTTTGAATCTTTGATTTATTTGGAATGTAGATAGTGAAAGAGGTTAATTAAGAGTCAATAGTGTCATTTTTTTTTAAAGATAAGCATCTTACTTTAGAATTTCAGGTATTTTTTCATATCAGAAATCAAATCCTACGATGACATAGTAAAAAAGACTAATTGGGAGATATAGTGTCATTCTTTATAAAGATATTTTTTTTTTTCTTTGAATGATTTTCTTTTAAGTTAGTTCAATTCTTAAAAAGTTTGTGTGTTAAATTGCAAATATTTTTATCATTATGTCTTGAAAGTAGGATATGTGCTCTACTGTAGAATTTAGGTGGTGAATTTGCTAAATTTCTTAAAGGAGATAAGTGCGTCATCTATTTGGAAATATTGATTGAATCTCATTGTGGTTGCATGGTCTTTCAAAGAAAATCCAATTTGAGTTATTTGTGAATTACTTAAAATGAATTATCTCACTGTCAAGCATTGCTCAAAGATGAGAAGGCACTCGTTGTTGTTTGGCTTGTGGTACTGAGATCTCTTTTGATGTCAATTGTTGAGGAAATGTTATGGAGTTTCTTTTTTCTTTCTTTCTTTTTTTTTTTTCCTTTTTTGGTCGTTATAAGTGAAAGATTTTTCAAGGATTTATGATTGATGTAGCTTGCTTCTTGGATAATGTTGCTCATGTATTTGAGGAGGTTCGGTAGTTTTTCTTTTTTTCTCTCGTTTGAGAGTTAAAAGACTAGTAATTGAAAAATTTGATAAAATCTTTATAATGCTATTATAGCTCTCAAATACAAAGAAAGCATCATATTCCAATTCGAGGGATATATTGCCCAAATCTCTATGTCGATCCTGAAGTACTATAGGATTAGCCCGATTGTCATAACTTTGGGCTTTCAAGTTTTCATTAAGATTTATGATGTAAAATATGTTGCTGCATGCATTCATCCTTAGGCTGTTGCATCTTTCAATCTTAAAATCTTTTTTCCTTGTGGATAATCTATTTGATTCTGGTTATCGCACATTTTTTGGAGGGCCAATCAACGATTTATCACCATGACATGTGGCAGAAATTAAATTGCTACTATCTAAGAGGTAGGCAAGCAAATTACTTGTGGTCAAACTATTTTTTTATACACCCTACAGCGGGTGCATTTCTTTTCTCTACTTTTACCAAAACCCCATCCTCAAATGAATACTAAATTTAATATCACGGAATACAAAAATAAATTAAAAAGACAATTGAATTATTTTTACTTGTGGTCCCACTATCGGATCGGATTGTCATATTTTTTGGGGGCCAAATAAGCGATTTATCATCAATGTGAGGAAAATTAAATTACTGCTATTAAAGGGGGCAAGCGAATTACTTGTGGTCCAATTTTTTTTATTTTTTAATACACCATATATAGCATATAGCAGGTGCATTTCATTTCCTTACTTTTACCGAAAACCTAACCTTAAATGAATACTAAAATCAATATCATGGCATAAAAAAAACCATTAAATCCTTTTTACTTATTGTTCAACTACTTGCTTGGGTTGTCACACTTTTTAGAGGCCACATCATCGACTTATCACCGAACGGCTTAAAATGTGAAGGAAATTAAATTATTGTTATTTAAGGGGAAGCAAATTACTTATTGTTCAACTATTTTTTTATACATTGTAATGTTGTTGCGTTTCCTTTCCTTGGTTTTACCAAAAACTAACCACAAATGAATACTAAAATCAATATCATGGTAAAACAATATAAAAATAAATTAAATGGTCTATCAAATCCTTTTTACTTGTGCTCCTATCATTTGACCAAGTTGTCACACTTTTTGGAGGCCAAATCAGCAATTTATCACTAAACGACTTGACATGTGAGGGAAATTAAATTATTGCTATTTAAAGGGTTGGCAAATTTGTTGTTGTCCAATTATCCTTTTATAGACCATAGAGTAGGTGTGTTTTCTTTCCCTACTTTTACCAAAAACCCAATCTTAAATTAATACTAAAATCAATATCACGGAAAAATAAATTAAAGAGTCCATTAAATCGTTTTTACTCGTGATCTAACTATTTGACTAGGTTGTCACACTTTTTAGAGAGGCCAAATTATCGATTCAACATCAAATGGCATGAGATGTAAGGGAAATTAAATTACTATTATTCAATGAGTAGGCAAATTACTTATAGTCCAACTATCTTTTTATATGCAACAAATTGGATGCATTTCCTTTTCCTACTTTTACCAAAACCAACCTTAAACTAAGGCTAAAATAAATATGGTGTCCTGAAGTGGCAAAATTATAATAATTTCACCGTGCAAATTACTCTAAGATAAAAACTGATCTTACAGTCGCTATGTTAAACTTGATTTATAAAAAATGTCTATAACTAACCTATTTTGAAGTAAATGGTTCACAAATTAAACCAGTTATTTACCTAAAAAAACATGAAATATATATATATGGACTTCAATATTCCAAGTAATGTTACATGATTTAATACCTAACATTTCTTAAATAATACATAAGCTAATAATATAAGATACAAAAATCAGGATTTAAAACCTTAAAAATGCAACTGATCATTAGTTTTATTTCCTCGTTCTCTAGGATCTAACAGTTGCTAGCTATAGGATAGTTATGTAGCTACTTCCTTACTAGTACCTATAACAATATTTATAGAGATATAACCAATCGACCACTTAGTAAATTAGGACAAAGACTTAAAACTATACATCAAGTACAAATAAGATTATCAACCAATTATTTTAATACAATGCAAAAAAACAAATACCATCGCACGACATTATCCAGTTCGTCGTGAGATTAGAGAAATTATACCCTCTCTAATCCGGGTTAAGGAGTTTAGATGTACATATCAAAAACTCACGACCAAACCTAGGTTTATGTAATGGAAACACCGCTCTTCTTACGACTACCTTTGAACCACTGACTTTACTCTTATTACGACCTCTTTACCTATCATTTAATTTGACTAAGGATAAAGAAGGGATTAATTATGTTATTTAATGCTATCCTTTTCGAAAGGGGTAGGTATTTCGCTGAAGAACCCCAAACGTCTCCCCTATTGGGTTGAAATTCTTATCCAATTAATTTTATAAGTCATATATTATTAATTCTAGTTAATGTGATCGGTCCATATCAGACAAAACAAAACAATTGCAAACTAGTACTATAAGCCATTAATATACAGTATATTCAAGAATACACACACAGAGGCATGCTCACATTCAAACTATCTACAGGCACAAATAAGTAAAATCTTAAGCCCCAAGGTACTCAGAAACAGTACTCTGAAATATAGTGACATATTAATCCTAAACTTACCTGAGCTTTTTGTTTGCTCACTTAAGGTGTGACTTACATAGGCTATCATCAATAATCCCTATCATAAAAATGCTATTTTATGTTCCACATAACTACTATATACAGATTTTATTATGTAATTTAGACTACTATCTTTAATTTAGGGTCTTTCTTCATTTATTATTTAGGTCTAAGTCTATTACAATTATCCTTATTTTGAGCTATGTTTTGTTTCAACTTCTAATTCAATTTCTAATCCAACTTCTAATTATAGTTTTATTCACAAGCCTTAAATCATCCATTAATCCATCCTCTGAGTTTATTCAATCACATTATAGATATAAGAGTTTCTAAATTATACACTAATTCTATTCATATTCACCCTATACACCTAACCTCGAATTGATCTTTTGATTTGGCTTTTGGTTTCATTTTACACTTAAGTTTCAAGAATGTCTTCTAACCTATTTCACAGGGTTTAATTATCTTTAATTCAAATGAATATAATGTCTGATTAATTTCTATTTAAGTTCCCAGTTTGCTAGTTCTTCCCTTGGTCTTGACTTAGTTTTTGAATTAGTTTCTAATTTAGCTTCTGATTACGACAACCTTAGGAATTCCTTTTGAACTAATATGTAAAATTCATTTAACCATATTTAGGTATCCTAAATCTTCTATTTAGCTCCTAACTAATATTCTAGTTGGTACAATATACTATATTCTTAATTTAACTACTGAATTTTCTCTCAATGTGAAAAAAAATTTACATTTTTCATATAATTACCTAAATTCACATTCCAAATTAGATTTATATCATATTCATAATATTATAATACTATTAATTTTTACTTAATATTTTCTACCTTTTTAATTCCTATATACACATATTATATACTTATGTCAACTATCTAACACTTCTAACAGTACATTTAATATCTTTCACTACCAAATAACATGTTAAGATATCTAATTATATCTTAAATAAGAATTTATTCCTAAATAATCTCTAAATCACAAGATTAGTTTAACTATATCCTTTTTACATATTATTCAGTTACACATATTTACTACATAATACTGACCCCCTAAATACCACAAATATCTTACTACATCAGCAAACAACATCCCATGATACCTAATTACATACTAAATCAATATTTATACAAAATTAACCACAAATCATAAAATTAACTTAAAATATATCCCTTTTTTCTATAATTTTAAGGCCTAAAAATTAGGTAAATATAAATATTAAATAGTCTACAAAAAAAAATTAAAGTAAAAAATACATCATTAAAGTTATTTAAATCAATATCGAAAACTTATTCAAGTTTAAGGATTTATTAAGTACTGTATATATATAAGGATCTAATTTTACCAATCTAACATTTTTTTCCTAAATTTTACGTACAAAAATGCCTCAGAATGCTAAATTTGATAATTTTCTAGATATATTTAATATTTTTAACAAATTAAACAAAATCGAAAGGGAGAATAGAACTCACTGTTTGATCAACTTCCAACAACTATTGGTGGCTTGACCTATGTCAACAGCCCTAAGATGTGGTGGTGGCCATCCCACTTTAGGTGGTTGTCAAATATGGATTCACCTTACAAGCCCTAATTGCATACTATTTTTCCTAATTTTTAAAAATTAATTCTCTTTTCTTTTTTCTCTTTCTGGTCTCTCTCTAATTTTCCTGAACGCCTAACATGTCAAAATGATTTTCAGAAGGCTGTCTTTTAATTTATAGTATTGTTTAGATAGGGTTAGTGAATTATTTGTTGTCAAATGTCCCTTATCTCTTCTCTTTTTACTTTCTATTTATTCCAATTTGATTAGTTAATTTTCCAACTTTCATTCTCAACCTTTCATGCCATATTTCTAGACTTTTCTTTATTTTTCCATAATTTTCCTGATTTTTTATGATTTTTTATTAATTTTCCTTAATTAATTAGTATCATTTTTTAGTATTCTAGATAATTTAAGTAATTTCACACATTTTTACTTACACGTAAATATATATATGGTACAAATAAATACTCTTAAATATTATTTAAATTATTTTATGATTTTTAGTATACATATAATTTATCTTTATTGATTCGTTAATTATTAAAAATTATTTTACGCATTTCCGATAAATAATGGATAATATACATATAATTTAATATTATTCATTTTCCTAAATTCAAACTCACGAAATTACTTTTACTAATATTCATATCTTTGTCGTAAAATTTGGACACAATTGAACAACTTATTTGATTCCTCTAAATTTTATGTTCTAAATCCCAAACACTTGGTTACAAGCCTTACATTTCTACTCCCTACAAATAGTTTTGTCCTTGAAACTACTGTATATCTATGTATTACTCAATTAATAAAAAATGATAACTTATATTCTTTTACTTCCCTAAAAATGAGAAGAGCTACGAGTAATGTTTCATTTTTACTACTTTTGGTTCTCAAGTGACTTCCAAATCTAAACCTCCGTCCCATTGTACTATTACATATTTCATATCTTGATTTCCTTAACTTCTGAAGCTAGTTATCTAATATTTTAAGAGTTACTTTCTAAAATTAATTAATATCCCATTATAGTCTCTTTAGTTTCTAGAAAATTTAATGTTTTAACTTAGCTCTATTTTCAAATATTATGCCAAATAAATCAAGTTTTCTTTATTTAGTATTACTATTATAAAAACTTCTACGACTAACTTCATAAGCCCTTATTTCTAAGATTGATATAATAATATTACTTATTTTAGGTCATTTGCAACCTTACAAAATAACCTTATGGTTTAAGTCTTTTATCGATAAATCTTCTTAAATTAGATGGATGCCTATACTACCTATAAGTTTCTTGATTTTGTGGGTCTAAATTAATTAAAACCCTCATTGAATTTTTAGTTTAAACATATTCCACTTTTCATTAACTTTCTTTCTAACTCACCTTAATTTTCATACAAGTTTCAAAATATATTAATTTTATTATATAATCTTAAGGTCTTAATCGAGGCTAAACTTCAACTATCTATTTTACATTCTTCTTTTTCTATATTTAAATAAATTTACTTATGGCTTTTGGATATAACTCTTGATCATTTCCTAATCTAATTATAGAAATTTTGACTACTACTTATGTTACCACTATGATAAAGATTAATGTTCATATTTATTTCTAAGAATAATTTGAAATCAATAATTTTAATTCTAGGTGTTTATATGGCCATAGGTTATAGGCTTTGTCTTTGTTCATTTATATACTATGTTGTTTCAAATGTTAAATTTGATTGTTCAAATCATATTACGATTGCATTAGTTGTTTGATTTTTTAGAAGAAGCACTTTAATCTTGGTCGTATAAGTATAAGTATGTCAATTCTATTATATAGTTGTTAGTATTAGTTCAAGTTGTAAGGAAATTTTAAGACGTGATGTTTGTTTACTTAAGCTTGGTTTGTAATACTTATTATTGGTTAATTTATCCTTTATCCTTATATGTCATATATTTAAGTGTTATTTGTTACTTATTTAGTTCCATAGTTCCTTACACTTCATATATCTTAGCACAATTATACTAGTAGAAATGAGTAGCAAATCTTGACCTTCCATTGACTCGGACCCAATCATGATAATTAACACATTTGACTCGACTTGACTCAACACATTTGACTCGACTCAACTCAACTTAACTTGATATAATAAGACTGAACATGACTTGAAGTTGATAGGGTCTAACACTCTAACAAAAACCATACAATTTGCCATTCCTTCCTAATCGGATATTCATGCTAATACACATGAAGGTTATTATTTTGATAACTTTTTTATTGTGTCTGATTATAATTATTCATTATTCTATTGTTGGAGTCTTTATTTCTTTATTAATTCAAATTCATATTTATTATAGTACTCTCATTTTCACATTTATTGCCCATTATTGAGGATTGAGGGGGAAAGTTTTATTTCATTTGAAATGTTTTTATGTTATCATTGTAGTTGTGGTCACGGTATTTTAGTATTCATGTTGACATTGTTTTCCTTAAATTCGATGGTCAAGACGGATTTATGGCATTTTGATTTTCAAGATTAAGTTTTATCCTTAAATTTGGGGTCATTATTTGATTACATCATTCAAGGATATTTAGGGATTTAATTAGGAATTCATTGGGCAAAGTTTGGCTCCTGTGAGTAGGTTTGTAAACAGTGGAGGTGATGAAGGATTATTTTGCAAGGTTAAGAGGAAGAGAATGATGATAGGTAGTTGACTTGTCTTTAATTTATTTGTAACTAGATTCATGTGATATAAAGGATAAGGAGGGATATTCTTTAAGGTTCATTTTATATATTAAAAGGATAGGGGTAGATAGATGAGTTAGTTTCAAGTAGTTTGCTATCTTTTACATCCTAAATCTTGATTATGTTTTACAATTAAAATTATCAATTATAATCGACTTAGCGTACACACACATAATTCATAGGTTTAAATGAGGTAAAGTATGGATCTACCTCTATTAAAACTTTCATAATAAATAGTTCAATATATCCAATCATGATATGAAGAATAAACGAATTGTCAAGCGTATAGGATTTACTACTTGTGCAAAGTCTAACTAAAGGGAAAGAAAAGATACAAGTTCTAATATGAGGTATATATGATAAATACTTATTATTTCTTATACATGTTAGGTCTTTTATCAATTTCAAATTTCATAAATAGTAATACAAAATATAATATATCACATACGAGTCATACACGTTATAGTTCGAAATTATTCTAAAATACATAATCTTATTCATGTTTAAATTACATTGATTTTTAATAGTTGTATCTAAATTCCTAGCTATATAATATATATATATATATATATATAAGCAGGCATCAATCTTAATTATATCCAAATTCTTAACCATAAACACCTATATAAGTAAGGGATCTCTTCAATTTAGAATTTATGATGTACCTTATAGACATTGGAAATCTAAACATGGTTGAAGTTAATTATATTAGATTAACAAAAGAGTTTTCTTCTTAACTGGAAGCTACTAGGCATGTGCAATTTTATGGAAAGTGTTTAGACAAGTTCTTAAAGTTTAATATAAGTACGTACTAGAACTACCAATTTTTCTAATTATCTAAGTGAATGGCGACTCTCACCAACTCTATTGGTTTGCTTGATCTAACATCAAACTTAGCCCAATTCTTCGCTTTCGGTTCTAAGCTCTGCTTATCAATCGCTACACTTGATTACATGCGTGTCTAAACTTTTATTCTCTATCTCATTTAAAATATGATTCATGTTTTGCGTAGGTCTTGTCTAGGTCTACTTCCCATCCAATCTATTTAAGGATCTCATTATATTTTTAATTATCTTATTTTTATCTCACTCTTATACCTATACTCAATAACAACGTCCTACTTAGTGATATGTTCTTAGAACTACCAAGAATAAGAAATCTATTATCTTTTGCCTTCTAATTCCAACCTTCTACATTCATTTCTATAGTTCCTACTCCATTGGGTTTTACTACTTAATTATCTTCTACTAGAGCTTCTATAAGGTCATTACCATGTTTTATCTCACTTTCTATAGAAGCTTCTATAATATCTAAAAATAACCTTCGCCAACTCTCTACCCCAAGTTCTATAAGTTCATCTATACATGTTTATAGTCTTTTACTTAAGATTATATGAGAGCTTCTATCGCTAGGTACTATAATATTCTCTACTTCCATTTAAATCTTCTAAATATAACTAAATAGTTATAAGTTCATTTCCATAGTCTTGTAAGTTGGCATAAAGGATAGTTAATAAGATTTTATTATCATACTCTTTTACTTATATCTATAAGATATACATACACCTGAAGTCTATGTCTTTTAACTACCCATTTACCATCCACTTATTAATATCCACTCTCAATGTGCTCTTACAATGTCTACTTCTTTTAATTGTAATACTTCAAAGCTAATTCACTAGAACTATGCTCTAATATTAACTTGTAACTGTCATATCTCGAAGCAATAGAGTTGTAATAGTCCCGCTATGTAAACAATTCTAAGATGGAAGCTAATCTTACAATTATTATTTTAAACCCGATTGACATAAAGCGTCCATAACTAACTCGTTTTAAAGTAAACGGTTTACAAATTAAGCAAGTTATTTATCTAAGAAAGTATGAAAAATATATCTATAGATTTTGATATTCTAAGTAATGTTACATGATTTAATACCTAACCTTACTTAAGTAATACATATGTTAATAATATAAGATACAAAAATCATGATTTAAAACCTTAAAAATGATCATTAGTTTTATTTCCATAATCCTTAAGACTAGCAATTGCTAGCTTCAAGGTAGTTATATGGCCGCTTTCTAGCTAACACCTGCAGCAACATTTATAGAGATGTGAGTAATCAACTACTCAGTAAATTGAAATAGAGACTTAAAACGATACATCAAATACAAACAAAGTTATTAACTAGTTATTTTAATGCAATGCAACAAACGAATACTATTGCGCAACGTTATTCGTTCTGTCCTGAAATTAGAGAAATTGCATCCACTCTAATCTAGGTTGAGGAGTTTAGGTGCATATATCAATGGCTTACAACCAATTCTATGCTTATGCAATGGAGATACCGCTCTTTTCGTAACTACCTTCAAACCATTGACTTCACCCTTACCGCGAGTTTCTCGCTTATCATTTAATTCGACTAAGAATGAAAAAGAGACCAATTACGCTATCCAGTGCTATCCTTTTTTAAAGTGTTGGTATTTAGCTGAAGAACCCTAAACATCTCCCCTAATTTGTTAAATGCTTATTTGATTAATTTTATAAGCCGTATATTATTAATTCCAATTAAGGTAATCAGTCTATATCACACAATACAAAACAATTGCAAACTAGTACAATAAGCCATTAATATATAGTACATTCAAGAACATGCGCGCATAGGCATACACATATTCAAATTATCTACAGGTACAAATAAGTAAGAGTACTCCGAAATATAGTAACATATTAATCCCAAACTTACTTGAAATTTTCTCTTACTCAATTAAGGCGCAACTCACACAAACTATCGTCAATAATCCTTATAATACAAATATTGTTTTAAGTTCCACATAACTACTATATATAGATTTTATTCTATAACTTAGATTACTATCTTTAGTTTAGGGTTTTTCTTCATTTAGTTATTTAGGTCTAAGTCTCTTACAATTATCCTTATTTTGAGCTCAGTTTTGTTTCAACTTCTAATTCAATTTTATAGTTTTATTCACAAGCCTTGAACCAGCCATTAATCCATCCTCTAAGTTTATTCAATTACATTATAAGTATAAGAGTTTCTAAATTATACACTAATTCTATTCCTATTCACTCTATACACCTAACTTTGAATCAATCTTCTGATTTAGCTCCTAGTTTCTCATAAATGTCTTCTAACCTATTTCATAGGATTTAACTATCTTTAATTCGAATGAATATAGTGTCTGATTCATTTCTATTTAACTTCCCGGTTTGCTAGTTCTTCCCTTGGTCTTGACTTAGTTTCTAATCCAGTTTCTGATTACAGTCTTCATATGTAAACCTTAAGAATTCCTTTCGAACTAATATGAAAAATTCATCCAACTATATTTGGGTATCCTAAATCTCCTATTTAACTCTTAACCAATATTCTAATCAGTACGATACATTATATTCCCAATTTAACTATCGAATTTCCTCTTGATGTAAGAAAAATTTATATTTTTCATATAATTACCAAAATTCACATTCCAAAGTAGATTTATATCATATTCCTAATATTATAATACTAATAATTTTTATCTAACATTTTCCACCTATTTAATTCCTATATATACATATTATACATTTATGTCACCTCTCTAATACTTCTAACACTACATACATCATTTGTCACTACCAAATAACATGTTAAGATGTCTAATTATATCTTAAATAAAAATTTATACGTAAATAATCTCTAAATCACAAGATTAGTTTAACTATATCCTTTTTACCTATTATTCAATTACACATATCTACTACATAATACTGACATCTAACCCTCCAAATATCACAAATATCATTTTATGTTAGCAAACAACATCCCATGATATCTTACATACTGAATTAATATTTATACAAAATTAACCTTTAATTATAAAATTAACTTAAAATATATACTTTTTTCTATAATTTTAAGGCCTAAAAATTATGTAAAATTTTATAAAAATTAATTTTTGAAGAATCTCTTCATAGTAATATTATTAACACTCTAGATAGTTTATACAAAAATTTTGAAGTCAAAACTATATCATTAAGGTCATTTAAATTAGTATCGAAAATCGATATAGGCTTAGGGATTTCTTAAGTACTGTATATCTAGAGACCTAATGTTACCAATCTAACATTTTTCTCTAAATCTACATATAATAATACTTCAAAATACCAAATTTTATAATTTTCTAAATATATTTGATATTTTTAACAAATTAAATAAAATTGAAAAGGATAATAAAACTCATTGTTTGATCGAGATCTAGCCACTAATGGAGCTCCACCTATGTCGCCAGCCCTAGGTGATGGGGGTGCTATTGGGTAGTGGTGACTATTCTTGCCCTAGGCGTTAGGGGTACCATCAAGTGGTGATAGCTATCCTTCTTCAGTTGGTTGTCGAATATAGGTCCACCTTATAAGCCCTAATTACACACTATTTTTCTTATTTTTTAAATTAATTCTCTCTTCTCTTTTTGGTCTTTCTCTAATTTTCTTGAACTCCCAATGTATCAAAATGATTTTTAGATGGCTGTCTTTTAATTTATAATGTTGTTTAGATAGGGTTAGTAAATTATTTGTTGCCAAATGTCTCTTATCTCTTCTCTTTTTGCTTTTTATTTGTTTTAATTTGATTGGTTAATTTTCCAACTTTCATTCCCAGCCTTCCATGCCATATTTCTAGAATTTTCTTCATTTTTCCATAATTTTTTTTATTTTTTGGAATTTTTATGAATTTTCCTTAATTGATTAGTATTTTTTGTGTATTCTAGATAATTTGAGTAATTTCGCATATTTTTTTTACACGTAAATACATACATAGTACAAATAAATATTCTTAAATATTATTTAAGTTATTTTATGATTTTTAGTGCACATATAATTTATTTATATCAATTCGTTAATTATTAAAAATCATTTTACATGTTTTTGATAAATAATGGATAATATACATATAATTTAATATTATAATTTTTAATTATTTATTTTTCTAAATTTAAACTTACATAATTACTTTTACTAATATTTATTTCTTTATCAGAAAATTTGAACTCGATCGGATAATTTACTCGATTGATCTAAATTTTACGTACAAAACTGCAAACACCTAATTTCGAGACTTACAATCATTATCATGGCTAAATCATATAAATAAATTAATGAGACCATTAAATCATTTTTCACTAGTGGTCCACCACCAAATTGCCACACCTTTTTTGTGGCTAAACCGATGATTTATCACCAAATGGCTTGACATGCGAGGGAAATTAAATCATGGCAATCCAACAGGGTAAGCAAATTACTTGTGGTCCAACTAATTCTTTGTATATCGAGAAACAGGTGTGTTTCCATTCCCTACTTTTATCAAAAACCCAACCTTAATACTAAAATCAATATCATGGCAAAATAATATAAAAATAAATTGAAGTAACCATTAAATCCTTTTTACTTGTGGTCTAACCATTTGAATCCATTGGAGGGCAAATCAACGATTTATCAATAGACTACTTCATATGTGAGGGAAATTAAATTACTACTATCTAATGGGTAGGCAAATTACCTGTGGTCCAACCTTTATATATATATAGTAAAGTGGGTGTGTTTCTTTTCCTTACTTTTATAAAAAAAACTCAACCTCAATTGAATATAAAATCAATATTGTGGCAAAACGATATAAAAATAAATTAAAGAGGCCATTATGTTCTTTTTACTTGTGGTCCCACTATTTGACTAGGTTGTCACAATTTTTGGAGGTAAAACCAGCAGATTTCTTATCAAAAAAAGCTTGATATGTGAGGGAAATTAAATTATTGCTATCTAAGGAGCAGGCAAATTACTTGTTGTTCGGCTTTTTCTTTTTATACACTGTAAGACAGGTGTGTTTCTTTTCTCTACTTTAACCAAAAATCTAATCACAAATGAATATTGAAATCAATATCATGTCATAACAATAGAAAAATAAAAATTAAGGGGTCCAACTATTTAACCTAGTCGTCACACTATTTGGAGACAAAATCAGCTATTTTTCACCAAATGGCTTGAGGTGGGAGGGAAATTAAATTGCTGTTGTCTAGTGGTAGACAAATTATAGTGCAATTTTCGTGTGCTTTCGTTTTCTTCAGAGGATACTGTGCAGTCGGTTTGTCATCTTGTCTTGGGTCGCCCATTTGATTTGGATAAGTCGAGTAACGGATTGATTTTTTAATAGAAGATGACAAAGGAACAAATGTAAGATGAATTGAATAAAACCGGCTTGCAATAATTCATGGTTAGACAAGTAAAACATAAAACTTGGTTCTTTTGAATTGATAACGAAGCTTAAACGATATCTTGCTTGCTAAAAGTGAATGCAATAAATCGGACCAACTCATAATTCGGTTTGAAGACATGACTTTTTGTCTATTTAGATTGGATCAAATTGAATAGTCTTTTACGTTTTATTCGATTCCCACTATAAACCAAACTTGATTCAACGCTCTACACACCCGACGTATTCTCTCCTTGTTGTTTTTCTTTCCCAAATAGACATGTTCTCTAATAATTCAAACTGGAGCAATGTTAGCTGAAACCACATTATATTGATAAAAAATTACAGAAGCTAGTGGAAATTAAATATTTGAAAAGTTTAAAAGTTAGTAACAATAGATGGAAACGGAGAAAAAGAGTCATAAAATTTGTAATTTTGAACCCAAGTATTTTTACCTAAAAGGTGGAGAGAAATGATATAAATGTGTGAAAGTTAATTTAAAATTGTTGAATCAAAATGCCCATGGAAAGGAAGTTCAAAGAAAAAGCAAGGGATAATCATGTCTATGGGTAGTCATGTTTCCTTGCATTTCCTTATTAATCTAAATGAACATTAGAAACTCTATTCTCGTCTGTATTTATCTAGGTTTCCTTACATTTCCTTATATATATCCAAACGAAAATTAATAACTATATTTTCTTTCATAAGCACACATTCCCATCATTTTCCATTTTTCATAAATTGCCAAGCACACTGTACATGTCTCGTTAATTAGTTTTTTCTACTTCAATCAAACAGATTTTAAATTAAATCCCATTAACCTGAAGTTTATATTTATATCTTTGAACCAAAACATTCTATTAGCCTCTACACCATATAATCTAAAGTTTTGAGAAATTGCAATACTAGAAAATTATGAGTAAGTTATAAGAATAATTGATTTAATGACTTTTTTTTAAACCATATTTTGTTATGAAACTAATAGAGAAAATTACTTATATACAACCTATTGTTTCTCAGTTCGTGTCGATAGTCGATTAAAGTCTACACATACTAGGCTTGCCAAACAATACACAGTGAGAAGACGCCGAAGATTATCCGGCGTAACCATTTTGATACTTAAGTCAGCAATGAGCTTTTGATAGAATGGAATAGAATACTTGATGCATAGGTTTAGAATGTAGAGTTTGTAGAGAGAGTTATTATAGGGTAGATACCTGGTATTTATTGTGCAGTGAAGCCGGCTGTTAGAGATCAATTAGTGCGAGAGATCTTCTCTTGCAAATGTGGAAGAGTGGAGCTATCATGGCCGACGTGTCCCTAATATTTACTATGTGTCCGTTTTATCCTTATTTTATAGTTTATGATTGTTATAGTACTTTATGGGCCTGAGGCCTACAGAGGCGAGCCTAAGGTGGCAAGACTTAGCCGATCTCGTCGAGTCTAAGAGATCCTTACCCAAAATACCCTATCAATACTTATCCTCTCGCAGTCTCATTGCTGAGGAAGAGGCAAGGAGAAAGAATGCATGGGCCACTCAGGCTTGATCGATCTGACTCTAAGAAGTTCAATTCGATGCCACGATGTCAATGTGATGAGGTAGATCCGAGGTGATGATGTCCGAGGTAGGAAGTCGTTCAAAGCATTAGGTCGCTAGTCCAAAAACGTCCAAAGCTAGGTAAGCAGGGGTAATCAACAGTTGTTATGAAGCGGAGTAACAAAGACCCAAGTGATGCTTAGGTTAGGATGTCAGAGTAAGACACCCTAGCAACTCACTAAGTAACGGAATCATGTCTTAGCCATGTCAACCAGATAAGAGTTGAATAGGCTGTCACGCCTCGAAGCGGTAGAGTCATAACAGCTCCGCCGTGTAAACCATCCTAAGATAGAAGTTGGCTTTACAACCGCTATCTTAGACCTGATCTACACAAGGCGTCCACGACTAACCCACTTTGAAGTAAACAGTTTGTAATTTAAATAGATCATTCACCTAAGAAAGTGAGAAAATTTATATATATATATATATATATATATATACACTTTAATTCAGTTATTAAATTATTTAAAAATGAAAAATAATTCTAAAATAAAAACTTAGACCTTAAGAATATATGTTTGTTCTTCAAATATTTTTCCTCACTCCTCAGGATCCAGTAGTTGCTAGCTTTAAAGTAGTTGTTGCCGCTTTTTAGCCAGCACCTACACGACGTGTATAGGGATGTGAGCAACCACAGCTCAGTAAGTTAGGACGGAGGGCTTAAAACTATACCATTCACACAACAAGGTTTTCAATCACTTATTAGGTGCAATGCATGTACAAGCAAATGCCATCGCACGACGTTGTTCGGCCCGTCGTGAGATTAGAGAAATTACGCCCGCTCTAATCCGGGTTGAGGAGTTACCATTAATGCAACAGCTCGCGACCAAACCCAGGCTTGTGTAATGGAGACCTTGCTCCTCCCGCGACTACCTTTGAACCACTGTCTTCACCCTCGTCGCGACCTCCTCTACTGTCACTTAGTTCGACTGAGGATAAAGAAGAGACCATTTTGCAATCCTGCGCTATCCCTTTCGAAGGGGTCGGTATTTGGTCGGAGAGTCCTAAGTTCCCCTAACGGGTTGCCATGCATGTCCGATTATGATTACCGATCATATGTTTGATTAAGTCCAATTTAGGGTGATCAATCATTTCATGCAAATCATACAATACATGCTAGAGCAACAAACAGAATCATAGCATCACCCATAATCAAGCACATGCATACATCCAACTAGCTAATAAGCACATGCACACATCCAACTATCTAAATACAACATTGTATTAATCCCAACTTACCTCGACTCCTTGCTCACTCACTCGAGGTCTAATTTGCTCAGGCCATCGCCGATCATCTCTATAACATAAACGTGGTTTCAGTTTTCATATAATGATTATAGGTTCATTTTATCCTATAACGCTTATTGTTAGGTTTTGTTTAGGGTTTAATATGCCTAATTATCTAGGTATTAAGTCTTTTACAATTATTCTAGGTTTGGGGTTAGGTTCAGGTTCGATTTTCGCATCGATTTCTAAATTAGGTTTTTAGTTCGATTTTTAAGTAATGTTTTAGATTCCAACCCTAGAAATCCGTTTCAACCCATAATGTGAAATTAATCACATTACTTCTCGATCTCCTAAATACCATCATTACCCCTAATCAGTATTTATTTTACCCGGTACACTTAAATCTATATTAGTGTACCGAATTTACTCCTGATGTGAGAAATTTTTACATTTTTCATATAATTACATAAATTCAAGTTTCTTATCAGATTTATTATATATCTTATTATTTATATAATATCAATTTTTATCCTAATATTTTCTATTTATTATATTTTCAAAAATTACATATTATGCATTATTGCCTATTATGTATATAATGCACTTCTAATATGTCGATCACTTTAATTACAATTCCTAAACATCAATTATCATTTCAAAATGTCTAAACTCATCTTAAATCAGATTTTACTTCTAATTTCCCTAATTTACAAAATTAACTTAAAGTTAACTATTTTTTCTTATTAATCAGTTACTGCATAATTAACCTAATAATTACATCTAACACCCTAAATGCTACAAGTATCATACTCCATCAGATTTCAACATCCTAAAACATATAATTATTCACTAAATCAGTAACTAATTATTTAATTACTTAATTAACCCTAAATTACCCATTTTATGCCTTATTTTAGGGCCTAAAAATTATCTAAAAATTTAGAAAATTAATTTTTGAAAACGGGCTCCATAGCACTATTCTATATCATTTAAGTAATCTACACAAAAATTTTGGGCTTAAAACTACACTCCTAAAGTCATTTATTTCTAAACCGAAATATGCTTGGTTTTACACAATTTCTTAATGATCCTATATCAGGAGACATATTTTCATCAAAATAATATTTTTTTCTAAAAACTACATACAAAAATATTCCAGAATAACAAAATTCATAATTTTCTAATAATATTTACTATTTTTACAAAATTACACAAAATTGGGTTGGAAATCAAACTCACCGATTTGGATGGTTCCGGCCACCGTCGGTGGCTATGGGCGTATCGGCCCACCTGGGCGTTGCCACCACCGTATGGTGGTGGTGGCCGTTTACCCCCAACTGCCAGTCGGATCTAGGTTCTCTTTGAAAGCCCTAATTGCATAGTTTTTTTAAATTTTTTTCTAAACCTAATTTTTCTCTCAATTTTCGCCTCTCTTTGATTTTCTCTGATTTGTATCTGTCTAAATGAGCTTCTTAATTTTTCTTGCTATTTATAGATGATTTTTGTAATTATTATGTATTAATTTGACAAGACTTTGCCCATTATCCTTGATTTTTGCCTTTTATGTTGTCTAATTTTTATTGGTTGATTTTTATTTTACATATCCTGACATGCTACGACCTGATTTGGATCATTCTTGATTTTTCTTTATTTTTTCTTAATTAATTATGAATTTTCTTTAATTATTTAGTATAATTTTAGCACATTACGCGTATTTTAAGTAATTACGCGTATTTCTACATACATGTAAATTCATATATAGTAAAAATAAGTATTCATAAATATTATTTAGGTCATTTTATAATTTTTAGTACACATATAATTTATCTCTAGCGATTCGTCAATTATCGAAATGCATTTTACGCATTTTCGATAAATGACGCGTTATATACTTAAAATTTAAAAATTTTGTAGTCTCCTATTTTACTACTTATTTTCTTAAATTCAAACTTCCGAGATCAGTTTACTAATATTTCTAACTTTACTTTATAATTTAGGCTCGATCGGGTTTTTCAACCGATCGAAACCTCGGATTGCTTAGTTGTGGGGCTTACATAGGCCTTGAAGAAACTTCTTATGGAAGGAATTTTTCAAAATGCGACTTTTGCTCACTTATATTCCATGCATTAAATGCAATATGATAGATGTCAAGCTATAGTAAGTTAGTGTGCAGCTACATGATTTCTGTCTTTTAAAATTGACCATCCGATTAAGGTGCTTTCCATGTGTCTGCTGTGCAACATTTCAAATGATTCATGCTTGTACAGATCCCCGCAATTGCCTGTACAACTTCCTAGGTAGTTTACCTATAAATGGGGGTATCATAGAAAGAGAGCGCTTTTCTACAATATTCTTGCTTAATCATTGCGATTTTTGCTTCACACTCGAATTCTTAAACCTTCTTTAGAAGTTTCAATTTTTCTTTCAAGAATCACCATCATGTTTACCAATAGAGGTGAGGCTAGCTCTTCTTCCCTGCAACTTACCTCCAGTTCAGACTCTATAAGGAATGGTCCTCCTCGAGCACAGGAAGGCGAAGTATTGTCATTAGCACAACTCGACCAGCTTATGAGGATAGTCGTGGGAACGTTGATAAGGACAGAATCATCAATGCCATCCCCAGAGGTGTTTACACAGATATTCCCTTACCCCTCGTAGAGGATTTATTCGACGCTTTTAGTATGGACAAGGGCCTGATGACCGTATAAGTAAAAGTATAACCAGGTCATTAGCAACTTCCATGTGGGGGCGATTCTTAGGTGGCATATTAAGTTGTCACATAGGGACGAACAAGTGACCTTGTTATCGGGGGAGGTGCTTCGCAATTTTTTAGAAGTGCCTGGAGTTTGGGCAATGTCTCCCCCCCCCCCAAAGTCATTTTGAGAGGGATTTTTTCAATTACCACTACTACAACCCGTCATAGGTCCCTCTCAATGGGTGGAGGGTGTTGAAGGCATTCCAAGCGTTCTGTGAATACTTGGTGATAAGGGTTACTTTCGAGTTCTTCTACCACTTCTATATGTGGAAGAACGTTGGAGGGTGGTTTTACCTCCAACCATGCTTGGGAAAGAAGTTGTTCTATGACCTTGTCAACTTAGTTAAAGGTTAGTAGGATGAATACGTGGTGGTAGAGCTACCCAAAGAGGCCAACTTCTAGACCTGATAGACCAAAATCGTCCGTAATGGAGGAGAGAAGAGGTTCGGGCTGAACAATGCTAAGGCCGTCTAAGAGATCAACGCTGTAGAGACCGTAGAAAGGTATTTTCGGTTCCTAATCTCTGAGCTCTTCCCCAACATGAAGAAGGCTGTGACAGAAAAGTGGGTTGAAGGTACTGGTTCATTCCTATGCACCTGTTTGTTGTGCTAGTGTCTAGGTACTTCATCTGATGCCTGTAGGATAGTAGGACTTACTTGGTCGTACTGGTCACAATAGTGTCTTGCAAATGGTAATGATAATGGTAGTTTCTTTTAATTTATCTTTGTTTTCTTTTTCTAACCTTCAGATCAGTCTTCATACAAGCAAGAGTTTGGCCTCGAGGATGTTTCGTCCATCTATAGACGACCTGATGAACCAGCACTAAGCGCAATCCAAGGTGGCCCAGCCAATAAGGAAGCCAGTAAGACTGAAGCCGGGGCTTGGTAAGACTAGCAAGGCGCGGCCAAATTCTATGCCATAAGGGATTCCCTTTGTCATCTAGGAAGAGTTGATAGACGTAGAGCCTTTGAGCATAGCTTTACTCGCTCCTACCGTCCATTTGTTTGAGCCCATCATCATGGGCGATGAAGGTGTCGATGTGGAGGGATCCAATGTGTAGGTGCTTTCTCCTTCGAGGGTAGTAGAGCGAAAGACTGGGAAAGGTGGCCGCCCTACTTGTAGCTACAAACGAGAAGCGTAAGGCTCCTGAGGTACTTGGGGAGCCAAGTCCAAGGGCAAAGAAGCAAAAGCCTCGAGCGTAGAGACCTTTAGCTAAGGGGAAAGTAGAATGAGTGGCCTTTGGTTCATCCCTACCAGAGCATAAATCACATGGGGGGTGGCTTTTTGGACATTCTCAACAACTTCTAAAAGATGGGGCTAAGGCTAGACTTATTCCTAGAAGCGCCATACACTTCTTAAGATGATGTACTGAAGAAGAGGGCCTCCAAGTCAGAAAAGAAGAAAGCCCGGGGGAAGATCCTAAGGTTGAAGTGAGAGGTCTGTATAGGCGATCTAACACTGCGGCACCAAAGCCTCAACTATCAAGCTTCGATGGGGTCTTACACCTTTGGCAATTGGGCTATCCTGGAGAGGATCTCCCAAGAGGGTAGGGGCAACCCCATACAGACTGCGGGCCACTTGAGTACGCTGATGCGGTAAGTAGGTCTTCTTCACTATTATGGTGTTGTATTATGGTTTCATGTGCTAACTTGTGGGTTTCATTTTCATCTTGTAGTACTACGGCTAAGTGCTCCTTGAACTGAGTAAGCCTCATGCCACTCAAAAAGAGATAATAAGGTTGCAGGAGGAGTTATATGAGCAGAAGAAGTGCTTACTAGAGGCGAAGACTTCTAGTAAGAGGTACTTGACAAAATTCACTCAAGCTAACAAGCGCTTGTGCTACTTTATTGTGTAGGTGAAGGGGCTTCAGGTTAGGCTCAAGTATGTTGAGCAGGAGAGGGGTAAAGTCGAGAGAGTGGCCCAGAAGGTCACGAAGTTGAAGGCTTAGCTAGAGAATGAGTAGAAGACAAGGGCTTGTCTCTCTCAGAAGTTGGATAAGGAGGGCTAAGCCAAGGCCCGACTTGAAAGGGAGAATGCTGAATTGAAGGCTTGCGTGGCTAAGCTGCAAACTAACTTAGCAATGAAGGCAACTAAGTGTGAGGGCACTAGGGCCACCTCATTGGAGCTGGCCAATTTGAGAGTTTATTTGGAGTGGCAAGTCAAGGAGCTGCAGGACAAAGTTTCAAAGATGGAAGAGATCATCTCCAAGATGAAGAGTGGGGAGGTCCTCAACGATGCTGCCACTAAGAAGGTGGTTGCCAATTATCGAAAGATGAGGAGTGGCTAAAAGAGTTAGAGTACCTATCCACTGACTCCGCCCATTACATTTGGAGGGAAGTTCTCTCCCATTATCCGAACTTGGACTTAAGCTTCCTAGACTTTTTAGATTCCCTAACATTTATTGAGAAGAGGGAAGCCTTGATACGAGAGAAGGAGTTTACTCAGGCGGTTGACAATGATGCAAGCAAGGCAAGGCAAGGCACTCCTATATTCGCCTCCACCTCAGTAATCCAACAGGAAGTTACTCCAAAAACTATACTTAGGGGAGATCCATTCGCAGGGGATCCTTTTGCCACTCCTAGTTCACATCCCTCGGGCCCTACTTCAACTCAAGGCTAACCGTCCAAAGTGCTTACGGATTAGTGCTCTAAACAAATAGACACTTTAGATTTTTCAAAATTACTAAAGTTAGCTGATCCTAGGCGGTAGCAGGGTTTTCCTTTTGTTTGTTCTTTTTTTTTTTTACTTAATTTAATTAGGGTCGAGATGCTGGCCTTCGTTTTGTAACTAAACATCTATGGAAGAAATAAATTAATGTTTTTCAAATGTAGTTCGCTATTCTCTGTTTCTGTAAATTTTGCTGACCTTTAGTCAAGATTTTGTTGGAGGAGTTCCTTTACATAGAGGGAGTTTGCCTTTGCCAAGGTTATCCTATGAGGGTTAGGTCAGTAGCATTCTAACCTTCTCGGTTCATGGGAGCCTCTGTACAAAGAATGTTTCCCCTTACCGAAGTTCCCCTAAGGGGGGTTAAGTTGGTAGCATTCCAACTTACCTAGTTCATGGGAGTTACTCTATACAAGGAGTGTTTCACTTTGCCGAGGTTACCTTAGGGGGTTAGGTCAGTAGCGTTTCGACCTGCTCAGTTTGTAGGAGTTCCTCTGTGCAAAAGGTGTTTCCTCTTACTGAGGTTACCCTAAAGGGGTCAGGTCAGTGGCATTCCAACCTGCCTGAGTAACTATTCATGTGCCTTTTTGAAAGGTTGGTAAGGTAACAGAGACAAAGGGAGAGAGAGAGAAGTATGCAACCAATTGAGAACTTTTTATTTCGACACAATTGGAAAGAAAATTGTACATGATTAAATTTTAATCAAAGTAGAGACGTAGATTATCAATGTTCCATGTGCGCGGGATAAGCTCACCATCCAATCTTTCTAACCTGTATGCTCCATTACCTAGTCTCTCCTTGAATTTACCAGGTCTTCCCAATTGGGGGCCAGCTTGCTTTGCCCTTCTTGCAAACTAGTGGCCTCTAATTTTTGGCACACAAGGTCACCGATGTTGATATGCAGTAACTTGAGCAACATCAAGGTCTCTGATTCCTTGATAGTGTCAATACTTGCTTGCAACAATGAGTCATTCAGGGTGACGTCAAAACTTCAAGTCTAGATTTTGGAGAGCTTAAGTTCAATAAGGAGGACTACTTCTGACCCAAAATCCAAACAGAAGGGGGTTTTGCCTGTTAAAGTGCGGTATATAGTCATGTACCTCCACAAGATATTAGGTAACTCGTCAACCCAAGCGCTGTGAGATCTGTTAATACGCTTCTTTGGGCTATCTAAAATGACCCGATTTGTCTCCTCCACTTGTTTGTTTGATTAGGGATGGGCAACCGAGGCGAAGTACGAAGTGATGTAATGCTTGGAGTAAAACTCCTTGAACTTGGGGTTGTTGAATTGCCAGCCGTTGTTTGGGATCAATGCATGGGGAACTCCAAACTAAGAGAGAATGTTGTTTCTAACAAAGGACTTTACACTCCTCTCCGTGATTCTGGCCATGGCTTTGTCCTCCACCCACTTCGTGAAGTAGTTATTGGCAACAATTATGAACTGCCATCCTCTTAATGCTTTCAGGAAGGCACTGAGGATATCGATGCCCCTTTGTATGAACAAACATGGGCTAGTTAGGGGTTGGAGGGCGATACTGGGTACGTAATTAATTGGGGGCGTACTTCTGGTACTGCAGGCACTCCTAGGCTACGACCTTTGCATCTTATCTCATGGTAAGCTAGTAATATCTGAGTCGTAGCACTCGAAGATATAAGGCTTAGGACTGAATATGATTTTTGCACATTTTGGCATGTAGCTCCTCCATGACGCGTAGCCCTTCCCCTTCTCGAAGACACCGAAGCAAGGGGAAGCTAACTCTCCTACAATATAGGACGTCGTCTATCAGCGTATAATTGGTAACATAGTATCAAAGCTTCTTCAACTCCCTCTTATCCTCCGGTAACATACCCTCCTCTAAGTAGCTTTGAATGGAATCCATCCAGCTCGGCTCAAGTGCCGCCACGGTCAATTCCAAAATTTCAGCTGAGCTTGGAGCTATGCTTTTTTGCGGTAAGTACTCTATAAAGATCTTGCTATCCTTCATCTCAAGCTTCCACATGAAAGTAGAGGCCAGCTTGGATGGCCAGTTTGCTGCAGAATTTTCTAGTCGAAGGATCTTCATGATGTCCTAGGAAGGGAACTCTGCTAGGAAGCTCTTCACTTTCTCAAGATACCTTGCCATAGTGTCATCTTTAGCTTTATATTCGCTTTGGACCTACTGGACGACTAGCATGGAGTCCGAGAAGATTAGCAACTGGTTCACGTCAATCTCCTTAGCTAATTTGAGATCGGCGATGAGTGCCATATTCAGATTCGTTGTTACTAGAATCGAATCCGAACTTGAGGGCGTAACAGATGGTGACCTGATGCAAGTCGGTTAAAACTAAGCTTATGCCTCCATCCCTCGAGGTGGAGGAGCCATCCACATGGAGGGTTTACACCGGTTTGTTACTGCCCGGTAATGCTTCATCCTCTCTTGTGTACTCTACCATGAAGTTGGCTAGCACTTATGTCTTATAAGTCATTCGTAGTTGGTACTTGATTCCGTACGCGCTCAGCTCCATCGCGTACTTCATCATCTATCTTGACGCGTCAGGCTTCTACAGCATGGTGTGCAGTGGTTGATCTATAAACACGATCACTTAATGCGCTCAGAAGTAGGGCCTCAGTCATTAGACAGTGATGACAACGGCCAATGTGAATTTTTCTACTCAGGTATACCTGACCTCAGGCCCATAAAGTATGTGACTGACGTAATACACTAGCCTGTGTTCTCTTCCCTTTGCTTCAACTAGTACAGAAGAGAGTGCCTGGTTACTTATGACTAGGTACAAGAACAGTTCCTCCCCTAGGACAGGCTCGAAGAGGACCAGTGGTGGGCAAGGAAGTCTTGAAGCTGTTGAAAAGTGGTGGCACACTCTAGAGTCCATTGAAAACCCTTAGGATTTTTGAGAATTTTGAAGAACTCGATGCATTGGTGAGCACTCTTCGAAATGAATCTGCTCAGGATAGCCACCATACCAGTGAGCTTTTGTACGTCTCGGACTAAATTTGGAGGCTTCATTCCCTTGATGGTCGTGATCTTCTTAGGGTTGGCCTCAATACCTCTCTAGGTAACTAGAAATCAGAGGAACTTGCCAAATCCAACGCTGAAGACGTACTTCTGGGGGTTCAACTTCATGCCGTTGTACGTATTTAGTTGAAGGCTTCCTAAAGATCCTTGACATGATCGACTGGCTTCTGGCTCTTGATAATCATGTCATCAATGTATACCTCCACATTGCGCCCGAACTTAGGCTTGAACAATTTTGTCACCATTTGCTAGTATGTGGACTCAATGTTTTTCAATTCGAATGGCATCACAGTGTAGCATTATGTACCATAGTTTGTGATAAAGGAGGTATGGACTTCATCCTTCGGGTCCATTTTGATCTTGTTGTATCCTGAGAAGGCATCCATAAAGCTTAGTAAGGCGTATCCTGACGTAAAATCGACAAGCTAGTTGATTCTAGGGAGGGGAAAACAATCTTTAGGGTAGGCTTTGTTGAGGCCGATATAATTGATACACATGCACCACTTCCTATTTTTCTTCTTAACTAATATACATTCACCAGCCACATTGAGTATTTTTCCTCTCTCACAAAGCCGGCTTTAAGCAGCTTCCGCACTTCCTCATCGATTGCGACCTGCCATTTTGAGGCAAAATGACTCTTTTGTTGTTTAATAGGATATGCTATAGTGTTGATGTTGAGGCTGTGGGTCACCAAGTTGGGGGAGATTCTGAGCATGTTCAACGCTGACCAGGCGAACCTATCCAAATTTGCTTACAGGAGAGCAATGATTTCGTCCTTCACTTGAGCTAAGGTATCAATCCCGACTTTCATAGTTTGGTTAGGAGAGGCACTGACCTGGACATCTTGCATTTTTTCTCCAAGCTCACCCCTCGCAACTGACCTCTCCTACATGTTTGTTTCTAAGGTGAAAATATCATTGCCTTTAACCACCCTGACATATAGCTCTCGTAAGAGATTCTGATCACACCAGCATACTCCTACCTTGGTGGGCATCAGGAATTTGGCCTTCAAATGTAAGGAGGATGTGATTATCCCAAATGCGTTTAAGCTTGGTTTTCCCAAGAACGCATTATAAGGTGAAGGACAATCGATCACAACGAACTCCACGAGGGTTGTCATCACTAAGTTCTATGTCCAGCGTGATGATGCCCTTGGCTCAAACCTTACTACAGTTAAAGCCAATCAAATTATGGTAGTACAGCTTCATCTTTACTGGTAGCTTCTTCCCTATCCTATCATATATGTAGAAGAAGAGTATATCGGTAGAGCTACTAGTGTCCACCATAATCTTCAGAACCTCAAATTTTAAGATCCTTACCCCAATCACTAGGGCATCTTAGTGGGGAGTGTCGACCCCTTTAAGGTTGGAGTGGGAGAAGGACATGAAAGTGTCTAACTTCTATCTCTTCTCCTTTACTACCAGTACCTTTGATTGGGCATTAACTGAGCTGTTAGTACTCAGTCGGCTCCTAAGGTGTAGCCTCCCATAATTATATTTATGACACCATTAAGGGCACGATCATTGCAACGGTCATTTTTCTTCTCTGTTTAGGCATCTTTGGTCTGTCGCCTCCAAGGTGCCCTATCAGTATCATTGTCTAAACGGTTGTCGTTCCTCCGATGGGCCACATATTCATTAAAGAAGCATACTAAATGGCATATTTGATGGCATTCTTCAACTAGAAGAACTCTTCAGTTGTATGGCTGTAGTTATCATGGAACTGATAGTATTTTTCAAAGTTCAGACAACTAGGGTTTCCTCACATTTTTTGCAGCCTCTACAGTAAGTTTTGGTGCTTCACTTTGGAATAGATTTAGGCTATGAGTTTATTTAGAGGCGTATACTGGCTGTAAATGGGAGGGGGGAGAGGGTCGCACTCTGCTTGATGCTTCTTCTTCCTAAAGCTCTCCCCTTCTGTCCTGCTCGGCATCCTTTCACCGAGGCAATCTTTTACAGACAATTTGTCCTTGCCTTACTTTCTGCCTAACCTTTCTTGGTCGGCGTCGCGCCTGGTGTAAATGTTATCTTCCTAGTCAATGTACTTTTAGGCTTTGTTCTAGAATTCAGCCAGGATCTTTGGCTTACTCTTTGCAAGCGATCGGAAGAAACTTCCCTAGGGTTTGATGTCAAGCTATGTAACATGGACAGCAACCCCCTCTTCCAACTGAGGGATCTCAACCATGGCGTTATTGAACCAGGTTACGTAGTTGCGCAGGGGCTTACCTTTACCCTGCCTTACCAGGTGTAAGGACAATGTATCCTTAGATAGGGGCTTACTAGCCTTGAAATGGAGGCTAAACTTTTTGGTTAACTCATTCAAGGAGCTAATCAAGTTGTTGGGGAGGTGGTTAAACCACATCCGTGCTGCCTTCCTTAGCGTGCCTGGAAAAGCTTTGCACAGTATGGCATCCCTATGACTATGAAGGTTCATAAGGGTGCGAAAGTAGAGGAGATGGTCGTCGGGGTTGCCTATACCATCATACTGGTCCAAGGACGGAAGTTTGCTGTTGGGTGGGGGGAGCCAACACTTTGTCTTGGATACCGCTAGTGAAGGGGTCTTGTTGCTAACAACTAGCCCAGTATCGCCAGCAAGCTTACTCTCTTACTACTTGGAAAGCTGCCTTACCATTGCATAGAGCTCGTTCAGGTTGGCATTGTCCGTTGGGTAAGCTCTTCGTGCGGTTGAATAAACCTGAACTCCTTGCAAGTTAACTTCCTGCTCATTGCTAGCCAAAACTCGATCGCAGGTTGCCACAAACCTTGCTAGCTGCTGGCGCAACAACGGATCATGTTATTGATCCCTTCTATTCTGCTATTACTGCTGGATGTTGTCTTGCCCAATGCAGGCATCTGAAGATTCGGGATGGTGAGTTTGTATACTGCAATGCTCCGCCTCGTCTAAGCAAGCGCGAAGATCCCTGTTTTGCTCAGCATACTGCTCAACCAAATGCTCCATATGTTCCAGGTGTTCTTTCAGTATAGTTCCTGGGAAGGGCTAATTGCCCCCAAGTTGGTTGTTCACCAACTGTTGATTTCCTTGCTCTTCATACTGAGATATGATGTAGAAAGACTTGATGTGGGTTATATGTTTTGTGTGTTTAGGATTTTAGGTGTAAGAATTCTATTTCCTGTAGATGGTGCCAAATGTCATTTCTCAATTCTTGTTGATAGTTAATTAAGGTTTGTACATACTGGGCCTGCATAACAATGTATAGTGAGGAGACGTTGGGGTGTTGTATAGTGTAGCCACTTTGATACTTAAGTCAACAATGGGTTTTTAATGGAATAGAATACTTGATGTGTAGGCTTAGAATGTAGAGTTTGTAGAGAGAGTTACCATTGGTAGATGCTTAGTATTTATAATGAAGTGGAGCCGGTTGTTGGAGATAAGTTGGTGAGCCGCAAATGTAAGAGAGTGGAGCTGTCGTACTCGATGTGTCTCTAATATTTAGGATGTGGTTGTTTTATCCTTATCTTATAGTTTATAACCATTACAGTACTTTATGAGCCTAGGCCACTAGAGCTTAGGCTACTAAGGTACAGGCCCGAGGCCTATAGAAGCGAGCTTAAGGTAGCAAGATTTGGCGGATCTGATCGAGTTTGAGAGGTCTCTACCTAAACTACCTTGTCAACACAACCAAAATAAAAAAAAATAAAAAAATTACCAAAATACAAATTGTATGAAAGTAATAATCAAAATAACAACCCTAGATGCAACATAAGCAAATACAAGTGTATTGCATCTTAAAGATACGATATTATTATATTGGCATTTATTTTTTTTATAATAGCAACTTAAATATATATATATATTTTACTCTTGTTACCGTATTTGTATATGTGATATGAAGCAAAAACATATACATATCATTAGTAGCAATCAGTAAAAATTACAATAGTTTTTTAGACTAATTAAATACAAAATCAACTATCCTATATCTATTTACGTTTTCTTATATATATATATATATATTACTTCCTTTAGCTTGAGATGTATTTGTTAATTCTTGTACATCCATTGAAATTTCCCGAGGCTCGATCTATAATATCTAAATAAAGTAATTAGTGATAAAAAAATTATACAAATTAGAATTTTTTTTATTATAAGTACAAATTTTATTAATTAATAATTACCTATGCAACTACTTCTCCTATATTTAATTATGCTAGACGTGTTGGTTTGATAGAGGTAAGCAAGGTGATAATAGATGATGATGATACAGTCATTTTTTGTGTCAACAATATGATCCATTGGAGCCTATGTCGATGGAGCTACTATTAGAGGATTAACCATCGAAGAATCAATAGGAGAAGCATCAGTAATAGGTGGATTTGCTATAAGAGGATCATTTATAAGAGGATCAACAGCAAGAGTGCTAGTAGATGGATCTACAACATCATCAATCAGAGCTTATATATCTACATCTACTAGAGGACTCAAAGATTTATCTTGTAATTGTGGCTACTGATCTCGAATTTGACCTCATCCTCGGCTACATCCTTATCTTCTCTCTCCAATATGCTAGCCCTCAGGCTGCTATTCCTGTTAAGCTAAATCACCTAGCTTAATACCTCCATATCTCTCCAATGTATGTCTACCTGTAGCAACTAAGGCATAGATGTCCTATATATTTATGCTCCTCTCTATTTGCATGAATAGATTAGACTATATTTTTACAATGTGATTGTGTTAGTTTACATTAATATAAGGGGAAATTGCACAAAACTCCCTTAAACTTTGACTCAGGTGCAGATCGCTCCCTTAAACTTTCAAAGTATGGTTTTTGATATCTAAACTTTCATAAATTGGCAAACAACCCTCTAGGTTGAGAATAACACCTTAAACTTTGATTTTGGTGTGTAAATACCACCTAAACTATGTGTTGTCTAAAGAGTATTTATATACCAAAATTAAAGTTTATGGAATGTTTATATACCGAAATCAAAGTTTAAGAAATGTTTACATATCAAAATTAAAGTTTAAGGAGGTTATAGAGATTATTTGCCAATCTATAAGAGTTTAAGAGGCGAAAAATCATAGTTTGAAAGTTTAGGGGGAAAATCCATATTTGAGTCAAAGTTTAGGAGGGTTTTATACATTTTCCCCTTAATATGATATGGAATTTTACTTATATTTAATTGTTCAAAATAAAAAACTTACCAATGCAGCCGAAAGTGCTCCAAGTCAACTAATGTATCTTCGTATCACTCTAGAGTACCAGTTGAAGTAATTAGTAAAGACCATACTAAGTAAGATATCATCGTGTACAATCTAAACCAATCTTTGCCTCTTATCCTATTATTGGGTGATATATCTTGCATTCTTTTTGGCTTAATCTTCTTTTGACTTTTCTCACAAATCCATCTTATGTACATTGTTTAGATCCGTATTATAGTTTTTTTAGATTCATTGTACTTCCCTAAACTACCTCATCACTCTCTTTGATTGATACATCTCCAGGATGTGGAAGTAAATCATAAAGATGCAGGCCAGCCATATGTCTCTCCCTTCTTGGCATATCTTAGGTAGTACATCTAATATCTCTAGGATATAAGGCATCTAGAAAATCTACAAAAGATAAATTTATTTCAATGTATAAGTTGTAAAAAAACAATTTGAATAGTACAACTAATAATTGATTCACACCTGTTTAGGAGTTTGGCGGTCCAAAGCCTCGAATTTCTAAGATAAGACATGAGTTGGAGTCTGTCTAATATCAAACATGTTATACTACTAGTATATTAGTAGGCCAGGACAAGCTGTACATGTATGTGTCCTCTATGGCACCAAATGAGAGAATTTGTGCCATTCCCATACCTAAATTAGTACTGTTACGCTACCCATCTCTATTGCCTCGTCCTCTGCAATTTCGCATAAGTATCTATACAACTACGCAAAGTAAGCTAATCCTCAGCTATATCTACGTGCAACTTGTAAATTCTCTAATAATGGTAAGAACATTAGGTATACATAACTAAATGATGTGTCCAACAATAAGATACATCCATTCAAATGTAAAATATAGATCCTCGTGTGGCGTTGGATCGTTTTGTCGTCCGCATCTACTAATGGATACTTCAACAGAAGACTCTTAAGCTAGGACATCTTGACACTTTACCCAACTATCTAATTTGCATCCAGTCTTACTCCTAATAGGCGCTTACATAAACCCAATTAGTCCTATATCGTGGTGCTTGTCACTAGCTGCCCATTTATGGGCAAATCTAGCTATACGAATACATCCTGAAGTATCAATCCTACCTCCCTATGAATCATATTGAATATATGACTTTGGTCGCCATCTTCTTGTAATGTTATGATTAACTCTTAGTCCAACTATATAAATGGTAAGTGCATTACTCCATGGAATCTAACCTACTCTAAGTAAGTTTCTGTCCTCTCATTGTATACATCTCTCATTTTTGAGGATTTTTTAATAATGGCTCTTTTGATGGCATTTAATTAGGTTATTCTCCGGTAAAATCTAATTATATTAAATTTTACTAAATCATATAATTTAATTGAATAGTCAATAGTTTTATGCTTTTTACCTCCCCTCTCCATATAGCCTTGGATTTGTATATATCTTATCATGTCGGTACACTGACCTATCTACTAGTTCCAAATCCATCTACATAAGAAAAAAAAAAGGAAGGGGGGGGAGGGGAGTAAATATATGTTAGATTTTTTGTAATTTAAGTTAAATATATCAAATTAATTATAAAGTAGAACATCATATATAATACCATGACAAACATGTTACAAGTTTTATTAACCTTATTCTGGGCATGTTCTTATATTGTACCCCTATTTTCTACACCTTTTACAACAGTTTTTTTTTTTTTTCTCTTTCAGATTCATTTCATTGTGGTATTTACTTAATCTCAGTCTTCCTTCTTTTCTGGCTTCTTCATACAGTAGATGTATTTTTAGTATTCTTTATGGATCTATTTATGTACGCCTATCTACTAGAGGCTAAAAGGCAGTTTGATAACAAACGACTTGATTTTCCTAGTGATAACATCTCTCAATCTTATGTGAAAGATCTATCTTTAAATGAGCCATGACTAATAATTCATGTGAGCAATGTATCTTGTACATTTACTACTTATTATAACTATATCTGTTATTATTTATGTTAACTCTATGATAATGGCCACCTTTCCTTCAATATTTACTCATGTATATTCTCGTCTGCACTTTAAATATTCCCATTTTCATGTTAAATGTTTTTACTTGATGGCAAGTAGCTAACCCTCTCCATTTTTCTATCTTTTTAAGAACCTATTTGAGGTAAGTTTTTCCTTTAGGTATAGCATTAACTATTTTATCGTGCCTTTCTTAGAAGTATCCCACATAGTTATAGAAGATTTTCAAGACTAATACTGATATAGGCAATGGCCTTGTACCTTTCAATATTGCATTGTAGCTTTTACTGAGATTTATTGTCATTTGACCGTATTTGAATCTCCTATCATGTGATTATGTCCATAGCTCTCTACGAATATCCACAAAATAATATGGAGCAGCTACGTTTCTTTTCCTTATCTCCTCATGTAGAATTCAAATTTGCTTTCCTATGCTTAGAACGCTGCTACAGTTACTAGCTTCTTCAAATAGTGATCTTTGTATTTTGTGTTGAAGTTGTTGGCAATATGTCTTATATATACTCTCCATTTTGCATATAGGGGTTGTCATCCAATACTTTTGTCTTTCATTGCTTTTGCTATACTCTTATGTTGGTCTAATATGACACATATGGTGAGATCATTATCACGCGATCTATAGGGGCACATGAAAGAATGTAGAACATGAGACTATTTTATGATAATAAATTGGGAGAGAATTACAACGGAAAGGATTAACATTTAGAGATAAGTTTAAATAGAAAATCAACGTATTAAAATGTTTAAATAAGGAATTAATGTTTCATAAAGTAATTTAAATAACGGATAAACATTTCAAAAGATTCAAATATGGAATCAACGTTTCACAAAATAGTTCAAATAATTTTATAAATTAACTATTATAAATTCCTCATTTGAACTACTTTGTGAAACGTTGATCCCTTATTTGAAATTTTAGAAACGTTAATCTCTTATTTAAATCATTTTTAAATATTAATCCCTTATTTAAGCTTATTCCTAAACGTCGATCATCTCCATCGTAATTTTCCCTAATAAATTGGTAATTAAGTATAGACTATATTTTCAGTTAGATAGTTTGCTGCTATGAATTTATCTTAAGGTAGTGAATATTATGTATAAAATCTAATTTGTATATCCTAGGACTAGAGATGGTAGTTTTCCTTCCCCATCTTGCGCTAGGATTTTGCAATATTTGACATGACACCATAACATGAGATTAAACCGACCCGATTAAGAAACGACTACCAATACAAAATATAAAACTGGCACAATAAACTATACAAAAGATATGATTATTGATACGAATAAATTAAATCATGATGTTAACAAATAATTTGTAATCGTTAATAATCTCCCAATGTGTCAGTATAAATTGCCACCATCTTGTATCTCTTGATGAGCTTATTTAAGCTGCCGTCAATGTACTCGAAAGACTTATTTCAATATTATACGCCTTCCACATTCATTAATAAAAAAGAAACCCATTACCTTTCTACGCAGTATTGAGCTTTGGGACAAAGCTGGAAAAGAATTAGAAAGAGAAAGAGTTATGCTGCGTTTTGTAACAACATAAAGCCAGGATCTGATTCTCGGCATTTGGGATGTGTTCTGTCTAAAAGAACATCAAGATTGAACTGAAATTTTTTTAATATATACAGAACTCAACTTCAAAAGAAAATGGATCCATCGGTGATTGAATTTGATTTTCAGTTCTCTTTTTCCATGTTCCTTCTAACTACACACATAAATGCCATTATAGGCCCTACAAAATAAACCGTACCTAAAGCAAATATAAATCTCATGGAAGAAAAACAGCAATGGCACATTATAAATCTGACACCATGTTACATAGGATACCCGCACAGAATTTTTAGGAAAGCATACTGAAGGATCTTCTCACTTGTTCACTGTCTTCCTATGCTCTCATATCCAAGGTATCGTTGTAACAGAGTCGAAATCCCTGTGTCTATGATCTGACCACTGAGGCCTTCTATAACCACGAGCACGGGAGTCATGAGTGGAGTTGTTATTATGTTTCACTTCTCCCAGAATATGATTTCACCTTGATCCCCAACAAGACCAAGATCTTTAAGCCTTCTTTCTTGATAA
This sequence comes from Lumnitzera racemosa, assembly GCA_024138005.1. Taxonomy (NCBI): domain Eukaryota; kingdom Viridiplantae; phylum Streptophyta; class Magnoliopsida; order Myrtales; family Combretaceae; genus Lumnitzera; species Lumnitzera racemosa. The sequence continues at coordinate 36,893,694 of JAMXBC010000006.1, read as the reverse complement.
TACTCCAACACATCCAATTCCATTTCCCTATCCTTGAAGATATTATCTATCTGCTGCAGGACCCTCTTCTCACCTTCTCTAACACCAACAGCTATTTCAAGCCTTGGATCAAGATTTCCTTCTTCCTTGAGTTTTTCATCCTGCAGAGGAATATTATCGCCCCTTTCTTTTAGTTTTCAAAGGACATTTAAAGGCACTCATTATATTATTCGAGAGAAATATAAGCCAAGCTCACAGGAAACAGTTGATCCTAATCTATGAGATGCACGAATAACAAAATCTATAATTAAAAGATTCATGAGTAGAGGATATCACCTCTTCAATAGTGGTGTGATAACCAGAAAGAGCAGATTTGCAGGCATCTCTTACTACTCGGCATATAAGCTCCTCATTTGGGCGGCTTACAGGCACCTGAAGATGGTCCCAAATTGTGTTCCTAAAAAGAGACTCCAAGAGGAAAACATCTGGTCCTCCTAATGCTACTAACCGCAAGTATGGAACCATTGCTGGTGGAAGAGTACTCCCCAAGACAATGTCAAAGTAACTAGTCACTCCCAGACCATTTGATTCAGCAATGTCTAACTTGTCCCCGAAGAATGGATCCGACTCAGATATTTCTAAAGTTAATGTGAAGGAATTGCGCTTGGCAGTGGGCTCTACGAACCCATAATCTAAAGCTAGCTCAGCATTGCTCTTGTTTAAATCATACTGGATGTAGACCTGTTTAAGAAGCATTTGAGGGTTAACTAATTTCTAATGATACAGTTCATTTGCATAAGCCATACAAGCATTTGAAGAACAAGATCTGGCTGCGAGCCAACACATGGAATACAAGAAATGTAGCAACATTTTCAAGGATTGTTTTGTCCATCTTTCCCAGTCAATTCACAAATAGACAACTTTATATGTGGATTTTGGATAAATACTTCATTAAGGATACCACCAAAGAAAGTTACTAATGATGAAAGAATGGGAGATTTGTAAGTTGAGGTAATATACCTGTTCACCTGCTTTGACAGAAACAGGACTTCTGAGAGAAAATAAGAGATCCCTAGAAAATAAGCCAGCTCCTTTGATCTCATATGCATAATCTTCTGTAGTAATGCTAGAGCTGTGGTTGATCTGATGGGATTGTCAGACAAGCAAGAAGTTCAATTCGAACTAAAGGTGAGGTCATCACCCATATAGAAGAAACAAGGGTCAAGCAAGCCGTATCCAGAGATAGAGCATATTAACATGCCTCAAAAAGGGAAACGCACAGATAATGAAATCATTCAACAATCTTTGAATTTGAAAATGAGTCCAGGGTTCATCACAAACCATTTTAACAAGCATATTTCATCACCATCTCTTCATCTGTTATTATTAATTGACATAACTTCAATAAAATGGACTGATTTCATCAGGGAATGCTTTCTCTTGCAGAGTATAAATATTCACTGTATTCTGTAAGTCATTCATTTCCTAATAGCTGTAGTGATCTATGGAATCATCAGTAGCAATATCTTTTTTCAAGTAGTTCCACTATGACTTCCAATTACTTATACCAACTCAACCTTACTGGCCTCCATATAATACTTCAACTACACATGCAAAATTTCAGCTCAACTCATGAACAGACCAGATGGATCATGATTGAAGTGTCAAAGTTAAGCTACCATGATATTGATTTTTCCTTCTTGGTGTAGCCTTATCATGGGAACAAAAACTCTGCAGAAAATAGTCTTACCAAGTCTGCAAGAGGAATCAAAACTAGATTCTGCCCACGTAGCCGTGAAAATGCCCTCGACCTTAGAATTCCAAATGCCCAAAAGAAGTCATCCAATGTCATTGGAGATGGAAAAAGATTCTTGTGAGCAAGTATAACCTCTTGCTCAACTTTTTGGAATTCACTTTCAACATATTCTTTCACGCCAAGAGTTGTACTTAATAGTTGGGTACCTGAAACCATATCTCAATTAAATCCCACAGAAAAGTAAATCAGAATTTTGCTATGCATGAAAAGGCATCTTCTAAGCAGGGATTATATCCATAGCTCACTGAGTTAAAATGGAAGAACTGTGCAGTATGTGACTCTTAACTGAAATGCATCCAACAACCCAATAGCTTTTATGACAGTAGGATAGATTGCCTACTTAGTTACCTATCCCTATCACTAGTCCATACATGTATGTATCAAATTTTAAGTTCACCATCTATATTTCCATACCAGGACCACTTGAGAGAATACTATCAACCAGACTATGATATCAACAGTCATTTTTAGACATCCAACATATCCTACTTTCATTATGATATCAACCAGATTACTTTAGAAGGAAATCACAGAAGGAATCCAGTCAAATGGGCCGTCTTTTACTACAGGACTGTTTACTTCATATTGGCAGAAAGTGGCAGTTCTTGGTCAAATTAAGCAGGGTACTACACACCAAATTGTAAAAATAAAAATTACAAACAGCATTGTTGCACTGGCATGTCTCTACATGATCTAAATTCTTGCATACGGATGAGTTATGTTGTAGCTTCTACAGTAGCCGCTTATCTAAACTAATCAAAATAAATATAAAAACAAACCAATACATGATACTTTGCAAAGCATTTGGTGCAGGGAAAAAAAAAAAGTCCGAATAGACAATAGTGAAATAAACACGGTGCAGCTATCTAAATTAACATGTCATCACAATATAATATTTAAAGTTTGCACATTCGTAAAATAATGGTAGCGCTGCTGCAAATGTTCTTATTAAGTACACCAGACATTAACTAACTCAAAAAGTCCTGTTGTCGTGTTTAAGCCCTCAGAGAGAAAGTTTTGTGTTCCCTATTGAAGTACTCATCACTACTCCCTAGTATTTAACACGATCACACTTTTGCTTCTTTTTCTTCATACATGGCAGCATATAGTTGGATGGGATACAGATGGGAGACTATTTGGAAAGCAGCACTTTGTTTTGTCCCTCAAAGTCTACTACATTTAATAATAATGGAGATGTTCAACCATGTCGTTGATATAGTTGTTGAGTTGAATTGCAAAGTTACAAGCTTGACAAAATAGAGCAGAAAAGCACTTGCATTACTAGTTACTACTATACTAAATTAATGATCCAGAACAAGAAGATCATGAGAAGGAAACTTTACAAACCTTGGATCTCAGCAAGCTCCTTTTCTGACCTGCACTGGAACCACAAAAATACAAGCACAGGTTATTATAAAACACTTGGAAACCAGTAACGAACAAGAAACCTAATATTAGATTCAGTTCAGTTCACCGACCAATTAATAGTAGAATCAGTAGACTCAGGCAAAACATCAATATAGAACTTCCACATGGACTCTTCCTTCTTCTTCTTCTCTCTTATCAAAAACAAAGCCACACCAATCCAAGGTTTCAACCCACTACACACACTCCCTATCTCCGAAGCGGCTACCAAGTCAGGGTTTATCCAAAACTTCTTGGGTATTTCCAAAACGACCTCGTTTCGACCAATGTCTCGTTGCGCGATGAGTCCGAGGCCTTCTGGGACTAGACCAGGCTTCGCGGGTGTCTTTACAGACACAACGCCTTCGCTGCGGAGCCATTCCCAGAAGGTCTCGACGGCAGGTGGTGCGGAGGGTGAGGCGGAAGCTTGAGGGTGATGGAGAGAGATTGGTTTGAAGGGATAAGACCACGGTCTGGTGTGGAAGGGGGTTGACTGGGAGAGGAAGATGGAGGAGAGAGAAAGCAGTGCTGGCATTGGCATTGCCATCGGATGGTGGTGAATAGAGATAAGGAGCACCGTGGCAAGTGTGATGATGATTATATATCTTTTGGTTGGATAGTACTAAAATTCTCACAATTATTCCTGATTTATCTTTTTAAAATATTATTACGGATTAAAATAATTCTAAATAATAATTCAAATAGAATTCAGATAATTCGAACCATTAAAGGAAATTAAGAAAATAAAAAAAGGAGGAGATTAAAATGATTCTAAATAGTAATTCAAAGACCGGGTTTTCTTTTAATTGGCCAAAAGAAATAGTTTACCTACAAAATAATATAGCCTCAAAGTATTTTATGAATCCAAACACCTTGCAAAATGCAATTTTTTATTATGCAGTTTAAGTTAACCCCTTCAATCATTTGAAGCAATCCAGTTTGATTTGATATTCCATATAATGGAGCTACTTTCGATCACTAAATTAAATTGCTTAAAAATAATGGAAAAAAATTATGTCATGTAAAAGAGTCTCCACTCTCCATTATACCTTCAATATCATTAATTTTTGTTTTAATTAACATATTATACTTCATTATCATAGAAGTGTTTTCGCCTTAAAACATTTATATATGTATAGATATTTGCTAAATGGGTAAAAAGGTTTCTTTATAGTAAAGTATGATTAGGACTCAAGATAATATTATTCAAACACAATCATAAAAGTTATGATAAAATGAGAGAACTTAAAAGAAAATAAATATATTTGCAACTAAAATCAATTGGTTAAGACCTTTGAATCGCTTTAAGAAGTTTTTTTTTTTTTCAAAAAGAAGTTGCAAACTAATGGAATAGTTCTATTTGACCTTTAAAGTTGACCATCATAGCTCTTATTCTTATTTTAGCCTCCCCACCCAAAAGAAACTAATCTAATTTAAAAAGTTCTCATACTTAGAGGTGGTAAAGGAAACTCAAGAAAGATTGGAGATAACAATTAGAGATTTTGTTCATATGGAAACATTGCACTTAAAAATGCATTTGATGTTAAATCGTTTGAGCTATTAAATTAATTAAGATAGAATTTGTGCTTAATAACCAAAAAGAAGAAAATCCCATAAAACTCTAAAGAGAGCAAAGAATGATAATAGCTTGAACCTTGACTTAAAGTGCTAAAATTCATTTTTTTTTCTTTTTGTACAATTAAGGATCAAATTTGATTAGAAATGCATTTTGGGGTTAAGAAAGTTTTAAGTAGATTTTTTCTTGGAAATTCTATTTATTGAGTCACCGGTTAGAAAAAACACCTCTCTCTCTTTAGTTTTGAGAGAGAGATTTTCCTATCGTTTTTGGAGAGTTTGTTTTCATACCATTTGGGTGAGTAAAAAACATTTCTTTCTCTTTCTTTCATTTCTTTCATCACTTTTGTATGCTTTTTCCGAAATTTGCAATATCATTTTATCAAATAATTGCATAGTTCTTCTTTGACTATAAGCTCATCACTATTTCCTTGTGACATCGATTCCTCATTTCTTTTCCTCGTGTTTTTACATTCATAAAGGAAAATCAAACCAATAGATATAGTCGTCTAGCTTTCTAAAAAAAAATAGTTACTAAATAAAAAAGAACAAGAATTTTTCAAAACATCTTTTCCATTATTAACGTAGAAGGTACTTTCGATTGAGTCGTACTAATCTTTCTCATTACTATATAGCTCTTCTCTTAAATCTTAAGCAGCAGTTTTTTGGCTCACTTACCGAGTTTGTCTTTAAGACTATGCATAGGCTGATTTTTCTGCTTTTGTCTTGTAGATGGCTTCCTCTTCTAAGTCTGATACTCTAAATAACCAAACTCTTGATGAAGTAATCCTAGATAACATATTTAAATCTATAGATAATGAGGAAGATAAGGTGAAAGGGACTCTTATAGTTGTAAGAATTATAGCCGATATATCCTTGAGTAAATTCGTTGTAATCAACCTTTTAAACAAGACATAGAAAGGTTATGGTGTAAGGTCAATTTCTATTCTACGATCTAACCTATACATACTGATGTGCAAAATCAATTTGATGTAGATAGATTAACGAGTGAGACTCCCAAGTTTGTTGTGGGACACTGAATTGTAAAGAAATGTTGGAATAATAGATGGAATTTAGAGGAGATCCCTCTAAATCAAATTGTTTATTAGATTTAGATTCATGAACTGAGACTTATAAATTTAACCCTTAATAGTGCTAGTCAATAGGGAAGTGAATTGGGGAAGTTTTGGAAGTTGAGCCACTTATTTCACCCTTAGGGGAGAGGGCAGCATTTTTAGGGGTGCGGATGAAACTTTCAATTAAAGAACCCTTGAAAGTGAGTGTTTAAGTAAATACTAAAAGGGATGGGGGGGATATAAAGTGTTTCTAAAATATGGGAAGTTAAAAGACTAATGTTTTCATTGTGGAAGATTGGAGCATACGAGCAAGAATTGTGGGTTTGAAAAATCTTTGGATGATAGTATGGGTCTAAGTCCTAAAGCTGTAGCAGTGAAAGCTTAAAGTACCTAAGAACAGCCAAATTAGAAGAGAGAGTCAAAGAATTCAAGCCATTCACAACCCAAAACTTCTTTTCAGCCCTAACCCAAGTGTCAGAAGAGCATACATCTTACACATTATCCAACAAACACCCTTAAAGAACCTAGCCCAATCACTCCAAAGGATCCTCCTCAATGTTTTGCCCAAACACAAAGTGTGAGACCAATTTCTATAAGGAAAATGTTAATCTAAACACAGTATTTGAAATTTCTCCTACTTCATCCATTTGCTAAACACATAAAGAAGACCTCGTCCTAAAAATAACTCTTCTAGATAGCCCACCAAATAATAAGTCCCTAATGCTTAGTAAACTAACTATACCCGTCTTGCTTAAAGTCCTAATTGGATGGGGAGAACTCTATTATAGATTTGGAAATCAATTTGTCATTTGTTGGTGAAGCATTAAGGCTTCATGAATCACTTTTTGGATCTTCGATGGGTACCATTGTGTTGACACATGTTTTAAGTATATTGTGCTTGAAAAGATCTTGTGATTTTGAGGCAAACAAGCCTATAAAAAATTGAAAATAACGGATGCTTTAGTAAGCTTTAATGGAGATATAGTTGAAAATAAACGAGAGCAATGTGGAAAAAGTTGTAAAAAAAATGAGAAAAGGGGGAGGAAAAATAAAAGAAATGTAAAAAACAAAAGAGTGCAACAAAAAAAAAAAAAAACACGTATGAAGAATAAAAGGGGTAGTCATGTTAAAAAATTAGTCATTGTCATATGTGAAGAAGTAGAGGAATGGTTTAATTTTTCGGTGATTAGTAGTGATTTCATGGGTGGCGTTAGCTAGTCTGAAACAGCTACATGGGGGCTATAATCTTTCTAAGCTGGAATTATCAAGGGATTGGACCTTCCAATACAATTCATCATTTAAATGGCCTTATAAATAAGTTTAGTTCTTCTATTATCTTTTTAATGAAAACAAAAAAATGATAGAAAAAACTAGAAATGGTGTGAAACAAGCCATCTATAAAGGATCTTTTCATGTTAATAAGCATGGAATGGCAGGAGGTTTAGCATTGTGAAATAACAATGTTGATATTGAAATTTTAAATGAGGATGATTAGTTTGTTGACAACTATATCAAGTGGCAAAATGGGGAAGTTTTTGGTAAGACAACTAGAGCACATTCTTCAACAGAGTTTAGTCTTAAGCAAAGGTTATGGAATAAGGTAAGAGTTTTTGCGACAAAGACTACATTTCCATGGCTTTGTATTAGGGATTTTAATGCCCTTCCTTTAAGCATGATATGATTCTCATATTGGTGCAATTAGATTTGATAATCAATTTAGAGTGTTTGAAAAAGTGACTTGATTAATCTAAAAGCTTATGAGGGGCTTTGTGATATTAGTCAAGGAATTATCATAGGATTGAAATTTAAAAATATAATAAAATATTTTTAAAATAGCAAAATCGTATAAATTTACTATATTTTTATTATCGATAATGCATGAATTGAGTCTCGAAAGATAACGAACACTTAGAAATAAATTATAGGAGTAATATAATTAATATTGTACATAAAATCATATATAAAAGACATGTATATACATTAGATATATTTATTATATAAATATATACTCGTAATTATTGAAAATACCCGAAATTAGGTGAAATCTACTAAATAATTAACAAAAAATTGGGAAAATTGTTAAAAAATTATAAAATAATCAGGGAAACCCTCCTTTTGCCATGGCAAACCTTAGTGACGTTTGGAGAAATAAAAAATTTGGAATCCTCTTGTATGGAAACCTAAAACCAAAGTTCTCCACATATTGAATGAGGATGGAAAAATCAAAATAATACCAAAGTGAGTTATAAAAATATATCATTAGCTTCCTAAAAAAAATTTAGGTAGCTGTGAATTGAGGAAAAATTCTAAAGTGAGGAAATAGAGAGAGAAAATATGAAAATAAGAACTTGGAGAAATAGTACACAGATTATAGGATATTCGAGTTCTTAGAGAAGATGACCACTTAGAGGCGAGGCAAGATCACCACTTAAAGGAAAAGCCACCATCTAAGCTAGTAGACAAGCCTCCTCTCCCTCACAGTGGTCGAAGCAGTTGGTAACCGGTAAGTTGTTGATTTCTCCAATTTTATCAAAAAATTGAGAAAAATAGCAAACTCCAAAAATTTTGAAATTTGGTTTCTTTATGTATTTTTGCATGAGTAATTCAAATATTCAATCAGATTTTCAAAATTTTGAGTGTAGATATGGGATTTTTAAGAAAAAAATCTCGAGCAACAATTTTCGATTGGGTTTTTGAAAAATCAAATCCATGTAGTTTCAACTTGAAATTTTATCGACATATTCCTAAGATGTTAAATTATGATATTGAGTGGTTAGATTTCTAAAATTAAGTTGTCGGATTTTTGAGAAATTTTCATTTTTATGTAAATAGTGCACTAGATAGGGTATTTTATTAAAAGAGATGAATGAAATTTTCTAAAATTATGGTATATCCTAAATTTCCCCCACAAACAAGAGCTAAAAATAGTATAATATGAATTTGGGAAGGATAATATATAAGTAAAAGTGAGTATTTGTTTATTTAAGGTTAAATTTTTCGAGTATTTAATATACTTGTAAACTAATGGATAGTATGACGGAGAAAGGAAGTGGATGATTGAAGTTTAAGTTGATACTTACTGCTTATACAAGGTAAGTGGAGTATATGTAAGGTCATTGGATGCATTAGTAGCAGTAAGGTCAAAAAGTGTGTCATAAAGTAAGTCAAAATATGATTTGGTGTCAATATGTTAAATACACTAAGAAAATGGAATTTGTACCAAAAAAGTGACTTATATTTGAACTCTATCCTATTTCTTAAGATAAGCTGTAAGTTAGGAACTTCCTAAATAAAAATCTAACTTTAGACTAAGGGTTAGAAACTTCGCTAGAAACTAAGTCAAAATGATGTTTGGTATTAGATATCCTTAACTATACCCGGAGTTCAACAATAGATCAGCTTGTAATTTGTATATGGATTTCACACCTTTACTAGAGTCAAAGCATGAGTCGGAAGTCACTTAGACAATAGCTTATACAACAAGATTAGGTCAGAATCTCAGTCAAAAAGTAGCTTAATGAAAGATGCGAAATATAAGAGCAATTGAAAGTTTGAAAATAGTTGGTACTGAATATTGTATTGTTGAGAGTCAGTGAATAGATAAGAAAATCACTTGGTTATATTTTCTAAGAATTTATTAAAATTGGAACCTTGATCAGAAACTATTGGGAAACAATTTATATTAGGTCAAAACCTTGGTCAAAAGGTATCCTATTTTCTAATATTTAATAAATACCTTAGAAAAACTTACCAACATAATTGGAAATATACTTAAATGTCCTCAATGAACATGATATGAGGCAAGTGCACCTATCAGTTTTAATATAGCGGATGTGAGTCCGAGTCGATCCCTCAGAGATTTTGAGTACTAATATTAACTTTAGCTTTATTATTTAATCGAAAAATTGTGAAAGTTTGAATTAATTAAAAATATTGAAATTAACAACTAAACTACTTATGAGACTTAATTACGCAAATTAGAAAGTAATAAATTACGAACGATTTCAAGTATGCAATAATGTATTTAGGAATTATTTCCCTTAGTGTTTAACATGTAACCTTTTTTAAAATATATCCAATTCAATTTCTATTATTCTTGACAGGAGGGATTTACAATTAAAGCTAGTATCTTTCTCAAGCATATTAACCCTAATCCTAAATTATTTACCGGAATCTCTTCACTGAGTAATATAATTTAGAATTGCATTAGCGTGTAATGAATTTCCATGCAAACAATCAACTTTTCGGAAGAAACATGTATCTTATCTCTAAGTATACATGTAATTCTCTTCAATTATGCCTAGATCTAATTACACATGCAATTTCTCAATTAACATGCATAATATCATATATTGACACTCTAGAATTATCAATCCATAATTAACGACATAATTGAATCAAGAAAAGGTAGAAACTTTATTGAAATTATAATTCAATCCAAGGGTTACATGAAACCCTAGGTTCCATAATCCTAAATACTCTAATTCTAAGCTATCATAACGAATCTAAAAACGAGTTTCATCAAAAACGTAAATAAAGTATAAAAACCCCTCTTGATTTGATGAACAATCTCTCTATTCTTGAAATCGATATCGTTCTTGCTTCTTGATTAATGTTCTTCTCCAATCTCCTCTCATCTCTTGTGTCTCTTGTTTCTGTAATGTCTCTTCTTTCATTTGAAACCCTAATATGTCTTTTTATAGTGTATCAAAAAGATTCTGTTTTCGTCACTATACATGGCCCGGGACAAGACCGTGTCCCCAGGTCGTGTAACTTTCTGCACTTAGGCAAATTTTCTGTACAACTTCAAAAATTCATAACTTCTTCGTTTGAACTCGGAATTGAGTAAAACTTGATTCCTTTTCTTCGTTTTCGAGCCTAGAACGCGTTTAAACCCTGAAATCAGCATTTTACTCAATTAAGTATCAATTTCTTTAAAGAAAACAAAAAATGTGCGGAAAATACTATAAAATCACCCTATGAAATATGTTTAAAATTAGAGTTATCAGAACACATATATTATATATTGAACATAAACTAAAAATATAATTTTAAAATTTAAGGATAATAAAGAAAGATGAGACAAGACAAGAATGATGCATGAGGAGAATGAGTATCAGTATCTAAGTAAGTAGGATCGGTGTTTCATTGTACATTGAAGTATTGTTTGAGAATACTTGGAGACCTTAGTATATGCTTTGTTTGTGGTTGTAAGTTACTTATTGTGCAAATACAACGTATGTACTTGAATACGGAGGTGATATTTGAGTATTGAATTGATGTGTTAATTGCTTTATAGTGTTATATGCTTTAGACTATTTGAATTTGCTTGATCACCCAAAAAGTAATCTAATACAAACTCAGCTTAACCACTAATCGGACTTACATTGCAACCTACTAGGGGTAATGACTAGGAATATGGGCCAAACACGGACGCTTTCGTTGATGATAACACAAATGGTCCTCTCTCCACCCTAAGTCGAACCAATTGACAGAAGAGGGGGTTGCAGCTAGGTTAGGGTCGGTGGTTCAAAGGTAGTCTCAAGCGGAGCGTGTTTTCCATTGTAGAAGCCCTAGTTTAGTGACAAAATTTGCGAGTGCGCTACGTTAAACTCCTTGAAATCTGGCTTAGACCAGGCGCAATTGCTTGATCATGTATTGCATATGCTTGATCATGCATTTCATCTAATTAAATTGCTTAAAAAACTTAGTTGCTTATCGTTAGATGTGTGTTACTGTCTCCATCTTACTTACTAAGCAAGTTGTCGTTCATTTCCCTATATTTGTTTTGTAGGTTTCCTGATAAACTCACTAGTAATACTCTAAGTTTCAAAAGGTTAGAGATCGAGGTCGAGGAGTGAGATTCAAGATTACCCAACTAGATTTCTATTCAGTTTTTTAACTGTATTAACTTCTAAGAAAACTATTAGGGTCTCCTTAGGTGACCCCTAGTTTTCAGTCAATGAAATTTATTCCATGTTTTACAAGCCTGTAGATTTTAGTAAAATTTTAATAAATACTATATCTTTTCGTAACAATGTAGTTTTTAGAATTTTTATTAAATACAAGGTTTTAACTTTCATACAACTTTTAACTTGATTTTTACTCAAAATTTAAGTTATAAAAATTATTTTTCAGAATCTATTTTTAAGAGTTACACCATAGGTCGATTCCTATTAGGTACTGAATTGGGCGTTTCCAAGCAGTGGAGTAGTAAATGCCTTGTATAGACTATACCTACATTAGTGGTTGTAGCTACTTTAGCAACTAACATGGCTAGCTTCTAGTATTGATTAGTTTACATAGTAAGACTATTATAACTCTCTGGTTTAAGGTGTAACACATGAGAAGGAAGGAGGCAGAATAGATTGGTCAAAGGTTTTCGACTTATGATTGAGGATACTAATCTTTAAGATATAAGTTTTCTTGAGCCTATCTTTACTTAGTCTAATAAAAGAAAGGATAATACTTTGATTAGAAAGAGAATTAACAAGGGCTTAGCATCAATTGAATGGATTGAGCATTACCTAAGATACCGCATTAAACATGTACAAACTGATGTTTCTGATCATGTTATGTTGATTGTGGACATTGATGTAAATGACAAGATAAGTAAAAAGTACTTTAAGTTTGAGAATATGTGGTTAACATCAAAAGATTGTAAAGTGATGGTAGAAGATGAATGTAATAGTATTAAAGCTCATGCATCACAATGGGATAATGTATTAAGGAGGTTGGAAGCATATAAGAGGTCATTGATAACTTGGAGTAAGGTTACATTTCCAAATAATCAAAAGGAGATTGATAGAGTTTTAAAAGATTTGGCCATTTTACAAGGGAATCCTAAGGGTTTAGATAAGGTGGAAGAGGAAAGATTGTTTAGAAAGTTCAATACCTTATGGTAAAATGAAGAAAAATAGTGGCACTAAAGGGCAAGATCTAATTGGTTAAATTTTGGAGATCAAAATACGTCCTTTTTTCATCAAACTATAATGGGTAGAAGAGGTCAAAACAAAGTAATGAAATTAAAGAGGGAGTATGGTAGTTGGATGGAGGATGAAGATGAAATTTTTGGAGAGCTCAAGTCAAATTTTCAAAATCTATTCACTACTTCTGATAGAGTAGCAAATGTTAATTATCTGGATCAAAAATAGTGTTGGTGTTAATATAAACAAAAGTCTATATGCTATTGTACAAGAGGAGGAAGTGAAGTGTGTTGTTTTCCAATTAAAGGGACTTAAAGCCCTTGACCTAGATGGATTTTCAAGGGTATTTTATCAAAAGTTTTGGGCTATCACTGAAGTATCGATCATAGGAGCTATAAAGGCATTTTTTGAAACACATACATTTCCTTCTATCTTAAATAACACTGATTTGGTTTTATTTCCAAGGCCTAACTCTTAAGATGTATTTCAATTTAGACTAATTAATCTACGCAATTTTCTTTATAAAATAATCTAAAAAATTATGGTCAATCATCTAAAACCTTTCCTTGGTGAGCTTATTTCACAAGAATAAACTACTTTTATTTTGAGAAGAATGATACATGACACCATTTTGGTAGCACGTGAAGCTTTTCATTTCTTAAAGAGAGAGAGAGAGGGAGAGAGAGGAAAGGACTATTTTGTACTTTAAAAGTAGACATGAGTAAAAATTACGATAGAATTGAGTGGCTATTCCTTAGGAATGTACTTCTAAAATACAATTTTGATAGGAAATGGGTTGATTAGGTAATTAGATGTGTTTCTACGACTTATTTTAATCTTGTGATTAATGGAAAGACAGTGTGTAATGTCAAACTTAGTAAGGGCTTGAGATAAGGGAATCCCTTATCACTATACTCGTTCATACTAGTTATTGATGTTTTATCTAGAGGTATAAAGAGTTATGTATCTAATGGGTGAATACAAGGGTTGTTTATTAAAAATACTTGTCCTATATTATCTCACCTCTTTTTTGCAGATGATTCCTTAATCTTCTTACATGCAAAGGAGAAAGTGGCTATTTGTAGTTTGCTTATTAACTCTTATAATAGAGCTTTTAGATAGGTGATAAATCTAAACAAATCAAGATTTTTTTTTTTTTCCAGCAACAATGCTTCGATTGAAGATAAGATAAGGGTAGGAAGGTTGCTGGGTATAAAGGTGATAGACAATCCTAGCCTGTATCTAGGTCTTCCTACTCTATGGGGAAGATTTAAATGAGAAGCCTTAAGTTTTGTCAAAGAAAAAATTATGAAGAAATTGAATAGGTGGAAACAAAGACTGCTAAGTGAAGTAGGAAGAGAGGTATTAATTAAATCTGTGGTTCAAGCAATCCCAACCTATTCGATGTCTTGTTTTTCCTATCTAAAGAAATAGTGTAATTAAGTAAACTCTTTTATTGCGAAATTTGGTAGGGGTGGAGAAAAGGGGAAGGGTGTAGTCACTTAGTCAGTTGGGAGAAAGTAGCTTCTACTAAGGAAGAAGGTAGGATAGGTTTCAAAGATCTACATTCTTATAACCTAATGTTATTGACCACATTGGCATAGAGGATTGAAAATGAACCAAATGCCCTATGGGTTAAAGTTATCAAAGGCATTTACTTTCCTTTTACAATTTTAGGAAGGTAATAAAGGGAGAAAAGGCTTCTTAGGGTTGGAGTAGCGTCTTAGAATGGAAGAAAATCTTATTTGAAGGGGCTTTATGGAAGGTTGCAAATGGGGAGAGGATTGAAGTATGGAAAGATAACCAAGTTCCCTTGATAGAGTGTTAAAAACCAACACTAAGAGAAGGGAGCCCTTTGAATATGAAAGTTGCTGAACTTATTGATCAAGAAAGGCATTGGTGGGGCATGAACAAAATTCGATAAGTGCTAAATGAGGAAGAAGAAGTGTATATTAGCAACATTCTAGTTTCTAATAAGGGGAACAATTCCATAGCGTAGCCTTTTTCAAGGAATGGCATATGCTTTACAAAGTCAACATACCATTAAATCAAAGGTAAGAACTTGAAACCAAATTAGGAACTATCTTTGAGCTTAAGAGTAGTATTGAAAAATCAGTGAAAATGCATATGGAAAATTGAAGTCTTACCTAAAATTCAACACTTCATATGGAGGGCTTTATCTAATATAGTCCCAACCATGGATCGCCTTTTCAAACATAGAGCATCTGAGTCATCGTATTGTCCTTTTTGCTATGAAGTGGAAACATAGAGCATCTCCTCTTTGGCTATGAGCCCATAAATGGGTAGAAGTGGTCTAGTTTGGAGTAATCAACCTAATGGTGTAAGAATGGTACAACGATGTCTTTCATGAATGGTTTGATGAACGGACCTTATATCGTCTACTATCACTACATGAGTGGCAAAAATTAGAAAAAAAAAAAGATAGTTATTGTTGCATAGCAGATCTTGAAGATGAGATGTGAAGTGGTATATGATAGAGTAGAGGTGAACCTGTAAGCAATTGTTTATAGGGTAAGAAGCTCTTTAGATAAAGGAAGAAGAGGTATGGAAGAGGATGGTCAAGCTAAGATAAGGAAACCGAGATTTGAAGTTAAGATGAGGCTAAGCGATGGAGAGTTGAAGATAAATGTGGATACGTCATGGGTTTCTAGATCTAATAGTGCGGTTGTCATAAGAGTTGTATGAGATAGTAAAGGACAGGTGGTGTTTGGTTTTGCTAGTTATGTTTTGTCTTATTCCATTGAAGTAGTAGAGGTGCATGCGTTAATCCAAGTAGTTAAGTTGGCTAAGGATAAAGGGTAGACTGGGGTTTTGTTTAAGTCTAATACCCCCCTCATACCCTCCCCCCCAAATTACTTAATAGAGCCCCATTACGAAATTTACTTCAAATCTTGGCCCATAATAGCTATTATTGTTGAATCCATATTACATGAAATTTTTCTTTAAGGCAATCGAGATAAGGTAGAAAAAAATATAGGTTTTCAATTTTTTTCCCGAACCTGCCCCTAAGAAACTTTGAAAATTCCTATCATTTGCCCTCATTCATACAAACCTTACAAAATTGAAAACCTATCAAACATTTTTGAGAAACCTTAATATCTACCCTCCTTGTTCATCTTTTAGCAACTAACACCTCCATCTATTGCTCCTTTTCACTGAAAAGCTCATAGAGGTTCTTTATTCTATTATCATTGCTCATTTTCTTATTATTTCTTCTGATGGAGACCCATCTGCTTATGAGTTATTTCCCTATAGCGCCATAGTCGATCATTGTATGCAGATATTATTTATTTGATCCATTAATTACCGTTGTTTTAGGAAGTATAATTACCATGGTATACTCTTCGTAACGTTATTTGTGTAAGTATTTTAGCAAATCAATTGAACCCCTTTCTCATCTATCTTATGAAGGTGCTAGTCAATTTCAAATTTGAAAATTTGCACACACTTCATTAGTGTTATCCTATCTCTCTATATGTCTTGGTGTATTTCTAGTAGTTAACTTTATTGTAGTCATCTTGCCTACATGTACATGCAACTCATATGTAAGTGATGAAAGGAAGGCATTTATGGTTGCTCATGTAGCAGTTTTTCCATCTTGCTATTATTGATCATCTTGTAGTTTCAAGAAATTAATTAGTTTAATCTTTTTCCCCTTTCCATGTAAGACAATTTTTGTTACAACTTGTAAGATTAAAATATTCATACATATGTTGTACATTTGTTTTGTAATGTTAGATATCATATCTCATATGTACAAGTTATGTATAGTGAGGTTTTCATCTTCTTTGTTGATGTGTGATTATAGCTTATAATTATTAGATCGATGGTTAGTTAAGTAGATTTTAAATATGAGAGATATTCTAATTTTTTTAATGTGAATGATATTCTTTTTATTTCTTTCATATATGTACAAAGAAGTTATTGGGATGCTTTCAAATTTGAGAGATATCATACCCAAGATGTTGTTTTCAAGGAAGTTCACACATTATTGAAGATACTTTTCGTTAATATGTAGAGCATATTCATTTTTAAGAAATTGTGCAATAAAGCCATAGTAGTGCGAGAAGAGATCTCATAAACAGAGTACTACTATTGTATGGTTTTTCAATTTGTTTACTTATGTACATTTATGTATAATCAACACTCGTCAATCACCATAAATGATATTATTATTTCTATATCTTAGCTAAAGGATACAAGTAATGGGGAATGCTTCTAGTATAAGAAGAAAGGGTTAAATTTAGAATCATTTCCCTACAGTGCACGACCACCTTATTATTCATTATTATATGCAACAAACGTTTCCACGTGTATATATATATATATATATATATAATATGTTTTCTATCTCATGCATAAGCTACCAACTTAAATTTATCAACAAACATAAAACGAGGAGTATTATAACTGCATGATGCCATAATTTTGACATTAAATTGGTTTTAAGTTTTTAATTGCATCTTTTCTCATTAAGAAGGACAAAACATGCGATGGATGATGTCTTCGAGTAAATCTAATAATCCACTTAACTTTCTCAATTGTATCGTCATGTAGAAGGGAGGATAAGAAGAAAAAGAAAACTAAAAATAAAGGAAAAAATATATTATATAAGCAAATAACTTCAAATTTATTCATTTAATTACCATATAAACCTTGATTGCATGTTCTACATCTTTATAGTTTCCATTTTTCAAGGATCTTCTATTTCTTTGCACATAGCATAAGCAACTTGTTCAAGAAATGAAACATTAGAATGAGAAGTTGGAAAATCCTAATCTTAAAATGTTTGTAATAATCCTACACATGGTGCTTGGTGGTAAGGATGTAATCATGACATTGCGAAATGATGAACCATAGTCCAATTGGAGACAGAAGCTAGCCACCCAAATGTTTGCTAATTGGAGTGCAACTAGACAAGTGCAAAATTGATATTGTAACTTGACCATATGTTGTAAGACACATATAATAAGTATAATTCAAATGGCTCTCCTTGCAACTTGTTTACTGAATGTTAGACATCATTTATTGTGTTTTCTTATGACTTAGATAATGAGATTTCCTTTCTTTCTTTTGAGTTGATCTTTCATTATGTTTTGAATGATGACTTCATTCAAATGGGTCTCCTAAGATTTGTTGTTGTCCAAAGCAACTGCTACATGGAGGAGGTCTGGTCCTCACAAATAATGGATGGTAACGTAGGCAAGCCAACGAAAAGGAAATGGAAATTTAACGAGGATAGTACTCTGGTGCAATGTGTGGTTGAACTACATTATAAGGGTATATACAATGTGGACACTAAGTTTTGCAATGGCTATCTTAAGGAGCAAAAGAAAACGATAGAAGAGAAGATACCAAATTATGGGCTAAAGGGGAAACCAAATATGGAGTCCCACATTAGGATTCTAAAAAGAGATTAGAGTGTAGTATATGACATGGTATATGGTAAATACACAAGCAACTTTGGATGGGATCTTACTACAAACATGGTGAATGTAGAAAAAAGCGTATGGGAGTCCTAGATAAGTGTATGTGTTCTACCTCTCTTAGCCTAGAATGCTTCATTTATATCATGAATGAAATTTCAAACATTGTTTTGATTTGATCTTTGTAGAGCCATTAGGATGCTACTCTATGGATGAACAAAAACTTCCCATTCCTCTGTAAGTTATCAAAAGTGTACACAAAGGATCGTGCCATTGTTAAGGATGCCCAAACCGTCGAGGATGTACTGGAAGAGTTAGAGCAAGAGCAAGCCTTAGTATAAGACATTGAAGAATAGGTATTGAGCAAAAAGGAAGTGGAAGACACCTTTGTTCACTAGAGTGTCACTCGATCGAAGGAAAAAGGAAGAGAAACCCGATTAGTGATGAAGTGGTATCTGAGCTAACCTCTACATATAGAGAAGTTCAATCTCAAATGTAGGAGATCGAGAATAACTTAGATACAACTTTAGAGAAGTTGACCATTGATAAGACAAGGATGGACATACATGAGCTAACAAAGTTCTTGCTAAGTATTGAAGGCCTTCCTTAAGCAAAGATGTATCAAGCATTAGCTAAGATATCCAGGAGTCCTGAAAATGTGGCTATGCTTCATGATCTCCCCCTGTAGCAATGTCTACCTTTTTGTGCAAGTGCTATAACAAGAGTTATGACTTGTGCTTCATCACAATCGGTTGTTGTTTATATTGTTTAATGAATGTAGAGGGTGGTTCATATGTATCATGGTTACTCCTTATAATTTTAGGTACTAGATTTAGTGTAGTTTTCTGCAAACTATGCAGAAAGTTATGTTTTTTGGATGAGTAGATACATTGAGATGCTAAAGTTTACTATTTTCTAGTCTTCAATATTTTGTTTATGTGGCTAGTGTTTGTTGGCTAAACATCAATTAAAACAAAAGCCTTGGATCTTAACAATGCACCATTTTTGTAATCTGATGTTACTCAAAGAAATGTTTTTTAAATGGTTGTCATCTGTTCTCCATTGTTTTGTTATTTATGTCTCCTAACTTCATATGGGAGTTCACATAGAGGTCGCTCAAATGCAATAGCTTAAGGCATGCAAACTGTTATGTATGATTAAGTGTGTAAATAAATATGTCATTAGTGCATCCAACACTAACTGCATGGTATTTAAAATGTTTCGTAGAAACATGTTTGCAAATGTTACTGAGGTTGAAGTTTTGGACACATATGACGTAGATAATGCATTTGTTGGTGGGCTGCTTCATTACTTAGCATATAATATGAACATGTATAAGGTGTTGTTAAACTTTCCAAAGGGCAAAGTCCCTAGTATAGCTAGTCTATATTGTGCTTAGTAGTTACTGAGTGATTAATTTATTGGTTTCCATAGTTACAGAAACAACTATTAGCATTGCTAGTGTACTTTTCCTTTTGCTGTGGATGAGTTTGCTAGCTGCCTTGGCTGAAAACTGCTAGATGAAGCTAGTACCATACCAATAATATCCTTGATGTAACTAGCAACACAAGTTGATGATAATGAGAAACATATATATGTTTAAAATTTTGGCTTAGCCAATATGAAATGGTAACATACTTGAAAGGGGAAAAGAAGATATGGCCATGGCATAGTGAAATCTTATAATTATTAAAAAGGGTAAAAAGTAAAAAATAAAAGAATGCTAAATTACGATTATCAAAATAAAAATGCAATGTAATATAGAAATATGTTCTTATCAATTGATTTCAAGCGTATATATTGCTTAAATATTAAATTAAAGGTATATTAATTTCACAACTATGATATAAGAAAACTAGCCAAGTGCAATGACTGTTTATGAGCAAGGAATCTGACAACGTTTTCTTTTGATTATCTACATCAACCTATATAAAAGCAAATCATATTCAAGATTGTACATAACCTTTAACTTCCTTTTTAGTACATGCATTAGCTTATATAACATTTTCTTTCCCTTCTTTTCTTTCTATATGAGATATTTAAGATATAAAAGGTAGGTGAATGATTTTGGAATACCCTCATAAATTGTTCCCAACAGAATTATTTGCAGGATGCTCATTGCTATAAGCTAAAATTATAAAAGGGGGGAAATACAACAAAATGAAACAAAGATAGTATTAAGAAAAAGCTTCTCATTACAACAATAGGTACAACATATATTCCCAATTTGGTCCTTTACAAAGTGGGAAATAAACATCTTATTTTTCTCCAATAACCATGATTGCTAATAGTAATATCTTTCTACTTTATATTTGTTGATTCTACCATATACAATATAATATATGAACATTACAATGATAAGCACTGACAACAGATACGAAACTCGTTGAAAGATCATTTCCCTGCATTTGATCTAATCTCAACTACAGTATTGACCCTTGAACATGCATCATGCTTTCTGCTAGTATCTTTTTATCATTCTTTCTTTAATAATGCTTCATTCTTTCTCTAACAAGACATGATATAAGATCACCTCCAAAAAAATCTCTTATAGCACCAAGACTTCATATTCATACATCTCTTTCTATACCAATGAAATATGTACTTGAATAGTAATTGGGGGGAAAAATGAAGCTAGAAATAATGTTTTCCCTATTCCTATATATGTAATATAAACATATGATACAAGAGAATTGAAGCAATCTGTACAACTAATTAGGTGGCAAAGTAAATATGGATAAAGGAAAGATTATACCTTACTTTACATGTGAAGTGTTGTTTATATTTCCTATCTGGCCTCTATTAGCTTATGTATTTAGAAACCACACATACACACGCACACTAAAAATTATGAGAGGGCCATACAATGGAGAGATTGGGGTTTATGACTATTGGAGATTGTGTTCTTAATTTTGAATTAGGGTTTCGGGTTTATGACTATTGGAGATTGTGTTCTTAATTTTGAATTAGGGTTTCAAGTTTAGAGATGATTTTCTCAATATGGGTTGGGATTCATATGACATTTTCAATTTGGGTTACAGTAGAAAAGTGTTGTTTTGTTTTTAGTCTCTTTAATAATTAGGTATTTTTAGGTTTTGATTACATATTTAAGTTTTATTCATTTATCAATTCCAATAAACTAAACAAAGTAATCTCAATTTAATTATATCCAAATAAATAATGTAATAAGTATTTTAGGCTTATTATAGCTTTATTATATTCTATAGTAATACCAATTGCATTCCACTTTATTTAATTTAGTGAAGTAACTGGATAGTTTCATGTACTAAAAGGGAGATGTATCTACTAAATTGGTGGTTAAATCTCCTATCTTGCCTTTTGAAGCTTATCCATAATGATTGTATCAAATCTCTATATACCCAGTTTGATGATGGATAATTATCAATGAATAAAATCTTGATTGGAAAAAAAAGAAGAAGTCACTAATTGTGTTATGAATTAAAAGAATGTTATGATCTTGATTTAAAGTACGTGATGATATATAATCATGAAAGATTAAAATCGGTTAGAGGTCATGGAATGATAAACGTTGTGGTTGAAGGTTGAATTGTAAAGATTTTGGTTTGCAAAAGCCTTTTTGGTCGGCCAAAGTTAAAATTAAACTGATTAAACCAAGTGCAAGTGCTTAAGTTAGGTGATTTCAAAAAACTCAATCTGCCAAAGTTTAAATACATTCAACCGAACTCAACCTAAGGTTCAATTTTGGAAGTAATCCGATAAATATAGAAATATCTATCTATCTATATCTATCAACAAGGATACTAGAGTTGATATTAAACTGTGGTGTATTAGTCAAACCGTTGCAACTACAACATATTTTAGGACGTAGCATAATATTACTATTATAAGGTTCTAGGTTTTTTCATCATCCATCTTTATATAGAAAATTTCATGACATTGATTTAAATAAGAAAAATACATGAAACAATTAACATTATTTTCATTTTCAAAGTTTACTCAACCTATCTATATATATTATATATATATATATATATATACTTACTTACTTACTTAACATCCCATTTATTTCACTAAACAAAATAAAAAGATAATAGAATTGAGATTTAGATGAAAAATGCCCAATTAAATTGTTTAGTTGAAAAAAAAAAAAGAAAAAAAGGACAGCAATGAGTAAATCCATAATATTTTATCCTTTTTCTCTCGCTCACCTCACTGTTTTTTTAATTCAACTTTAGATTCAGTGACCGCAAATAAAGCACGACGCTACATGATGACTTCTATGAGCACCAGATCTTTTCACGCACAAACCTACTGTTCCCACACAACACAACCCCACTGTTTAACACCATTGTTTAACTCTGACAAGCACAGATCCAGTAACCACAGACAACCCTACTCGGGCGAGCACAGATCTGTTCACCTTACTTTCTTTCTCTCAATTAACCGCTACTGTCACACACTTGACCAATCCAGAAGCATCAAGCACCAAATCTCAATACCTTACATTGAACTCGAGCATCGTCGGCTACCACTGTCTAGCACCAGATCTAAACGCCGTTAAACTAGATCTGAACACCACGTCTAATTGTGCCCTTCTGTCACAAGCAACCCTGTTTGGTGGTGGAGTAGACTGGTTGGTGACGGAAGTGGTGCGGTGGCTATGTTGGTGTTAGTGCGATGTCTATGTTGGTAATAATGGCGGTGGGGTGGCTGTGTTGGTGACGGTGGTGGTGCAGTGGCTGTGTTGGTGCATGGTGTGGATTGCCATGTTGGATGAGATCATTTTGGAGCAAAATGAGAAATCATCCGAGGAATTGGAATCCTTAGGTTGAATCAAGGAATTGCAATTGCTTGATTTCGGATAGGAGGAATTCTTATCAAATTGCGATTCTGAAGTAAAAACAGCATAAAGGAATGATTATTCTATTTTCCTTAAACAAACAAGGCTAAGTGTCCGTTTACAATCCATTAGGGAGGACCGTCAAATTGGCCTACGGTAATTGACATACTCAAATTGAATATTTTACCATAATCTTGCCATCAAAACCATCTTGAAGGGCTCATATTGGGCTCTCTCTCTACCAGCAATCCCGCTCCAAAGAATTAATTAAACTTTGATTTGATGTTTAAGCTCATCTACCACCTGATATTTGATGTCTAACACCATTTATGGATCACCTCTAGATACACATACATGCCTTAAGAGAAAAAAGGTTTAAAAAGGCTTTTATCCATCTTTCTAATATTATTTTGGCAATTTTTTTTAAATAAATACATATATATTTCTTATACAAAATTAAATACTCAATAAGTTTCAATAAAATTGAATTTATATGTCCATTACTATATTCATTTTTATAAAAGTATCAATTTAATTCTTCTTTCCAACATATGAAATGTGTTTTTAAAGATTTTTTTTCTTAGTACGTTAATTTTTACTTCCCAATTCTTGTATCTTAATCACCATATCCACTATGAATATGAAACAAAAACAAATAGAATAATTTTTGGAACATTAGGTCTCAAAAATGCAAAACAAATATATAATAGATACAAATAAGATAGAGAGGAAAAAAAAACAAAGTAAAAAAGAATCTAGATATAAATTTCAAAAAAGTGGAAAAAGTTTCTTATTTTCCATCTTTTCATTAGTGCATCACTTGTTAATAAATATGATTTAGTACGATCTCTTTGTTCTTTGTTTAGGTGAGATCTTGTTAGTTCTAATACACCAAGAATACATTGATATGTAGACATTGACTTGCAATATTCTTTAGGCATTAATTTCTTCTTCTTTTAATTTTTCTCCCCTCTGCCAAGAAATTATAACAATTTCATAGTGGTCATCATAACTGGACTCCTATCAGAAACACAGAAAATTAAATCAGCTTCCCTAAAAGAATTTAATGCAGATGAGCGACTGATATGTCAATCAAGTAAACACAACACATACATGGTTGCTAGCATCAGCTTACTTAGCAATTACAGAAACTACTCTGCTTGACGGGCGAGTTGCCGTAATCTTCACCATTTCATCTAAGTCTTGAATATATGTCAGTGATTTAATTTACCTAAACTGAAGTTAACCATAGAATTTTAAGTCCAAAAATTTTTATATTTTGAAAATATCACCTTCCACTACAATTCCAATTAGCGTATTTTAAAATATAAAAGCTGTTGAACAGAATAGAATCAAGCGTCTGATATAAAAAGCAGAATTTTCCTCTCTGTGAAAGCTAAAGCTAAGAACATCTGTTGCCAATACAGAGAAACAAAAGAAAGCTAAGGTCATGATCATCTCTTTCCGCTAAGATATGATATGTTGACAGAAGGGCTCCTTCAATTAACAGAAAAAGGAAGAGGGAAAAAGAAAAGAAAAGGCAAAGACAGTGGCTCTTTTATGCTGCTAATCCACTTGCTGAATTTCTTATTTGCACCCATGAACAGGAGATTCTTCTGAAATATCACTATGTAGTAGTGAAAGCATGAAAAAGTATGCTTTCACATCCAACGATTAGAAAAAGAAAAAAAAGAAAGACAAGAAGAACCTTAAGATGTAGCACCCAACAATACCAAAGACACTTGGTCAATAAGCAAGAATTTATTTCTTACAAGAGAAATTGAAAACCACGACACCATACAACACAGCACGCAAGTAATTCAAGAAACAGGATTTACAGTAACATTCTCATAAGTTTACTGGTATGTTGGAGCTAGAATAATCAATTACATATTTAGCAAGGGTCTGTGCTTCCATCAACAGCACTTTCTTTCCCCTACGAAATTACTGGTGGAAAGAAAACCACCAGCATTGAGATTACTGAACATTGGCAGAGAGATATAAGTCCTTGAGTTTCAGTACAGTTGCTGTTTAAAACAAAGAAACAACCTAGTTCCCGAGTTCCTTGGAGCACACCATTAAGCCGATAACTTCCCTTTTCGTGAACATATTCAATCAATGGACAAGATGTAGCAAAGGACCAAGAAGGCTTGACAAGTGTATCTATTTCCCTTTCTCAAGAGACAATAAGTGGATGAAACAAATTGACATAGAAAAGTAAAATTAAAGGGACAATAATGTCTTCCTTTCTGAGCTTGGCGATTAAGTATCACCTTTTTCTGCTAATAATTGGGATCCCATCAGAATTATCCTGAACTTTTGGCCATAAATTCACTAATTATTTCACCTTTTAGTTAAGTTTTGGGAAATCTAGTCCCATTTCTCCATGTCCCATCCTACGTTCCCAAGGATGTCTAGAGGAGAGTTCCGGAAAAGAAAGGTGTAAGAGATAGATATGTAAAGACAAAGGCAAGGACAACTAAGATTTTATTCAAGAGTTCCCAATAAAAGTAGGCTTACATCATGATTAGATACAACCCCTTATCTTTTCACACTGGTCATGGATATACTCACCAAAGATATTCAAAAGGCATCTATTGTTTGCTGGTAACACTGTTTTGGTCGATAAGACATGAGGAGGAGTTAACATTAGGCTTGAATTTCAGCATGAAACTTTAAAGAGGAAAGGATTTATAATAACTATGGCAAAAATAGAGCACACGGTGTTCAAGTTTAGTGACTGGAGGAGGACCAGGATGCCTCTTGAAAGTATGGGAATATATCTCTAAGTTCTAATTACTTGAGATCAATACTCCAAGGATGAGGCATAGACGAAGATATTACACATAATTCAAGCATGGTGGAGATAGTGGAGATGTACATCAAGTATCCTATGAGGTTTTAAGGTCACGTAAAACTTGAAAGTAAATTCAAATTAACAGATATAAGACCAGCGATGCTTTATGGATGTAAATGTTGGGTGGTAAATTATGGAGATGAGCAGAAGATGAGAGTTGTAGAGATGAGAATGCTGAGACGGATATATAGTCATACAAGAATAAATAAAACAAAAAATGACACCATTTGAGAAAAAATTAGTATCGATAGATGATATAATTAAGGAAGTACGATTGAGATGGTTTAGCTATATACAAAGATGTGATTTAAAGGCATCTGTTGGATGTTATGATACCTAGAGGCAACTAACATGAATCAAGGTGGGGAAGACCAAATAAGATGTGAAAAGATGTAATAAAAAGCGATATAAGATTTTTAAGGATTAATAGTCTATGATAGAGTGAAATAGTGAAACACAATCCTTATAGCAGACCCTTCCATTTTATGCACAAAATCTCTCTTAATAATTCCAGCACTTTAACTAAAACAGCTGCACTAAAGCATTCAAAACAAAAGGAAAAACAGATCCAAATACCAAAAATATGAATGTAATGTAAGCAATGACAACTCAAAGGCTTCATGGTCTCACTGGGTCAATAGCAAGAATATACATATATTCTAGAGAAACAAAAGACAAACGGTCAACATATACACAAGCATACATCAAGAAGTTTAGGAATAAAGATTGCTCATCTTCTTTCCAAGTTGTTATTAATATATATTTTGATATATTCCCATGTATATATGTGTATAGGGTTATTTTAGTCCTATGCATCTCTAATGTAACATGACGGTTTCTAGTATGCTATGTATAATATTGTAATCACACATTGTAACATCATTCTCAATTATCGATCAACATATTTCATATCATACAGTTGTCACATTTATTCATAAAAGGCTTTTCCAACTGCATCCATCGAAAAATAAAGTTGTTCTTATAGGTTATTCAAGAGATCAACTTTGTAAACCAAAAAATGACTTGCGAAAACCATCACATGAACTTTATAATTTGCTTTCTGGATTGGCATAAAAAACACATCCACTCAAGGTATATACCATTAATAAAACTGAAAAATTCTAGATATATTACCTCCAAAGAAAAGTCTTGCCTACAGAAAGCTAATCCCCATATATGGGCACATTTGTTTTGAGGAAAAAGTTTTCTGCACTTTTCTCTGTATTTGCTTTAATCAATGCTAAAAAGATTCCAGGTATTACCATAATAATCTCAAAAGGTTGCATCAAGTTATAATTTTTAGCGGGAAACAGTTGTCAAAGGCCATTACATAGTAGATGACAAAAGAGGAAATCCTTTTCTTCATTTCCATTAACATTTTTTGCCGTTGTTAACCACTACCACTAATCATCAGCTGCTGTCATTGCCTACCACTTCACTTGATACACTACACTAACACTAGTAACCACAGCCTCTTAATATTCATATGATAATATTTGACAATTGAATTCTAAAGGTTTGATTTTAAAAGATGGTGAGAGAAGTCCAGAAGACATTTTCTATGAAACAAAACACATCCTAACCCCAAGCGTGGGCTGACTATCAAGCAGCATTAACCACCTTCTTATAAACACAGAATAAATTTCCACTATGCAATCCGATGCACATCACAGACAGCAACTCTACACATAGGACCAAATCTTGACAAACTTCGAGACAACAGAGTCACCTGACTATTGCAAACCCTTGAACATTTAAAAAATCAGATACAGTACATAATGAGCTACAGTAAATAACTTGTAGAAAAGACATTAGTACAGGAGCTACATCAACATTGAAACCCAGTTTAGCATGTGTTCAAGCACTTGACACAGTGAGTAATCACAAATGACCACATGACGTGGTATCCTTTTAAAAGTCATCTTTGAATAGGCAACAATCAAGAAACAAATCGATTAATAGCACAATCTCAGACAACTCTCCAATGGAATTACTATTTCATCTGTGCATTTTCTACGGTACTGTTATGCAAAGCAAACAAATTTATCAGAAGAAGTTTTGAATTTTCCACAATGCAATCCAAAAAGTGAGATTAATTAATTCATCCATCCCTTTTCCATGAGACTATTATGCAAAGCAAGCAAATTCATTGGGAAGGAGAAACAATGGAATTTGGTAACTGAGATTATCTAATTCACCTATCTATTCTCCATGACAACATGATGCACACTGGCAAATTCATCAAAAAATTTAATCTTTCATTACTGAATCCATTATGCATGCAAGTGATTTCATCAGGAAAGATTGAACCTCCCACAATGGAATGCAATAAGTGAGATTATCTTATTGTCTATAAATAGAAATGTTAAGGAATCTGATAAGTGAGATTTCTCTCCATTTCCCATGATAATATTATGCAAGCAAGAAAACTCGTATGAAAAATATTGAATCTTGTCAAATAAGATTTTGGTGAGTGTTTTACACAAACCCAAACTAAAACCACCATTCGAATATCGATCACCTATTAACTTTATGGGCAATATTCACTATTAACTTATTCCCAAGAAAAACGTCTTTTAAGTTATTCTCAAGTCCCTCAACTTTCCAATATAACTTCCACTTCCTCGGATTGTAGAAACACCATAGTCAAAATTAACCTCTTCCAGATAAAAAAATTAAACAAAAAAAGTCAAGAATATCATAGACAACATCTGCCATCACTTATCATGGGTCGGTTCTGCAGTGTCACTCAATCCATTCTTCTCCGTTTCCCTCATTCCCTCACCCGCTTCTTTCTCCAACTCTCTTACTGCCTCCTCTTCTGCAACCTTCTCGGCTCGTAAAATTGGCTCATAGTAATCAGAATGTGCTTCCATACACTTCTTCAATGCCGCAGTCACATTGAAGCACTTCTCTACAATATCTTCCTTATTTTTCTCCGCTTCTTCAATACACTTTTCCCAATCAATGAAGGAATCTTTGCACGAACCCCCTTTCATGAAGAGACAAAACCCACACTCTCCTTCTTCTTCTTCTTCATCCTCTTGTTCTCGTACTCTGTCTTCGTGTTTGGGAAGTTTCGACTCTTCATACTCTTCTTTCTCTTGATTTTGCTGTAAATGATCAGAGTTCATTTGAGAATCTGTACCATCTGAAGTAGAATCGGAAGGTTTAATGGACATTGTGGAAGGATTTGAAAAAATTAGGGTTTGTGAGTCTATGCAAATTAGGTTTTGGGTCAATGGGAAGAAGTGAAGAAGGCAGCTTCCTAGGTTGCTTCTTAAACCTCCATAAAACCTCCTTAAAAAAAAATGCATTCTTTTTTTCCTTTGTTGGTTTTGTTTTATTTCTGAAGGTCATGTTTGACTTTGCAATGTTTTTTACCCGCTTTTCTCTTTATACAGCTATTATTTTTTTCCAAGGCAACAAAAGGGAAAAAAAAATTACACAAATTATTCCTTGATTTTAGAATATATAAATACTAAAAGTTTAAATAATTGAATTAAACCATTCAATTTTATGATATTTTAAAAATAAATCCATTATTATGAAATGATTCTTTTTTTCCATCCAAAATCACAACTTTATTAACAAATACAAAATTAAAGTGATTAAATAAACTCTCAAATGAAATAATTATCTTGTGTATCTATTTTCCTTGATCTTATATTTGAATCGACACAACAAAATCAATTATGTTAGGCTTAACTAATTTATTTATCCATTTTCCATGAAAATATTACCAATGACAAGCAAATTCCTATAAAAAATAAGAAATTAATTAAAATACAATTAAACTTTAAAATCTAGATTTTTGAAATAACTTCTAAACTTCCTGTAGTGATTTAGATAAAAATTGATATAATTTATTTTCTTTGTCAAAATCAAATCATTCTTGAGCTTAGAAAACAAAAATTATATATTTTACTAAATTTCTCTACGTGTCATTTAAAGAAACTCAATTTCACGTTTCCTCTCTTTTCGTCCACCAAAGTTAAAAATAAATAAACACAAAGAGAATCCCTCAACATATATTCCTATAGTTTTCATTGTTTACCGCCTATATTTGATGAATTTATTTGAATCACTCCGAAAAGCCGAAGGAGTTATTTTATCAATTTAAATTTTAGAGGTAAACTCTACTTCCATCAAAGTTTCAAGACTAATTTCAGCATATTTCAAAAACGCAGTAAATTATTTTCTTTTAGTTAATAATATATATGTATAAGTTTTTGCACCTTTCACGATACTTGTGGTTTTTTTTTTTTTTTTCAGTTACACAATTGGCATAGCTATGTCACATTTTTCGGGCATATAATTTTAATTTTTGAACTTTATTTTCACTTTGATATCCGCATTTTTTTTAGTTATATAAAGGTTGATAAAATCAAAATTTTCATTAAATTTACCACATTTCCATATTTTCTTTTAGTACCTTTTTGTCCTAACTATGGAGTAAAGCTTCAATAATGCTATTAAGGTAATGTAACTAAAAATAAATAAATAAATAAATAAAGCTAGCTAAGTGAGAAATTGCTAAAACTCAAGTAATGTAACTTAGAGAAAGAAAAAGATATATAAAGTCAAAAGTGCAAAAAACTCGCATATATTCTTTATCATTAACCATTTCTTTATCCATCTTAATTTTCTAGGATTAAAAAGATCTTGTTTCTATTTTTGTTTTTTCTTGGATAAAATACAGCAACATCCTAGAAAACCATCAAAATTAAAAAAATATTATGAAATATTATAATACTACAAGTATATTTACATCTCTTTAAAGGTTTTGAAATCATAAAAATTTTCCCTTTATGTAATAGTAAGCTTACTTTTAAATTATATTTATTAGATTCGACCATAAAAAATATAATTAGTTTAATGGTTCAAAAGTAATAAATATAAAATCAAAAGTAAGATGGAGGATTAACAGATTGGTTTAAAAAAAAAAAATCACAAGTCTTGCATATCATATAGGTACTATTTTAGGCTCATGCTCATCTACTACCTTTTTGACTTATGTTAATTAATAAAATACCAAATTAATGGAGAAGAACCTAAAATCGGATGACAAATAGGTCTAGAAATATAACTACTAAGTGTATATTAATGCTAAAGTCCGGCTTTCTAACTCCTTGGAGAAAGTTTATGATGTTGCTATATTTTATGGGCGTAAATTAGGAGGTTTCGATAGCTTTATAAGAGGTCTCTTTATGATTTACCATTTCACATTTCTGCTTTCCTTTTACCTTACGAGTCCCTTTTTTTTTTTAATCCAAATGCTTTTGACTCGTTCTTTCATTTTACCCGTCAAGTCTCAGAAACAAATTTACCCGTCTCCTACCACCACACCAACTCACGTATTCTTAAATGAAAACGTTTTTCCGGTGAAAAGTATTCTTAAATGAAATCGACGGACTACACCTTCTCATGAAGCTTATACGTGAAGGTTCCAAATTTTACAATTGCGAGAATATAGGAAATTATATTCTTCGATAGGCACCAAAAAAACAACAATTTGTAATGAAAGAAAAGACCTATGTATCGTTTTCACCGTTTTATAATCGAGAGACAAGACACCTTCAAGTTTATAGCATTGAATCTGGCTGCTAATGTTACTATTTTGCAGTCTTCCAGTATGCATGCGGCAATGCATAATGTCGAGAATTTCATATTTCATCTCATTCATGTGTCGGTGTTTGTATTTGAAAAGTCCTAGATTCCCCTGCCCTCGCTATTACTTCTATTGCCTTTCCCCTTTGATGATGGTGCTTTGCTTTACTGGGTCAGCCAAAGCTAGACGTCGCTATTCATATGCTTCAGCAGGTAGATTCAAAGCCAACTTTCAGCAACTCAATCTTATATCTAAATAGATGTTTTGCTGAAGTTGGCAGTTTATGTCCCTTGGAGATAGTTACTGCCTTCCACATTCCATTCCACGAGCAAATATCCATATCAAACATTCATATCAGACACAGAAAAGAAAAGGTGGCATATTCTTTCTATTCCAAGAACTACAAAGTTTTACCCATCCAATGTCAACATTTATGCATACATTAGGTAAATTGCATGGCACTTCCAAAACCAGATGACATAGAATCTAGTTCAGCACACATGTCTATGGAGAACCCTTTGCCACTCACTGTAGATAACAGAGAGCAAATTCACAATTTGAACTGTCAATTCTTCCTCCCCTCACACAGGATAATATGGTATCCATGCCTGCATCATTATTTCAAAGAAGTTTCACTATAAGGAAAACATTGTAAAATCTATTATAGTATAACAAATAGAAAGTCAAATTGAGACCTACTTCTAATGGTAAGAGCTATGTATACTCTAAAAATGACAAAGTTGAACAACAGACAAATTTGTCATGAGATTTCCTTAAATATCAAACAAATGATGCCACTCTTGCCACAAGCTATCCTACATATTGCCCTTTTCTGTTCAGTTATCATTTCCAATAGCAATATAGCCAAAACTTCTAACCAGTAACATTAAGAGTTAAAAAGAATTGTTTTCTAGCTTAAAGTTGTGCACAAGTTAAAAGAAGAGAAAGTTTTGAGAAGTATTTGTGGATCTACATCATCACTAGTTTCTACTTTCTACTTAGATGATTATAGTTGTATACTGATTGTAATCATCAGGCAGTATATCTCATGTAGGCTTCACAATGAAAAGACCATAATGGGAGATACTTACGTTGATTTGAAGGGAGCACTCGTGGCTCCAATAGTTGTGCTGAATGCAACATCTTGAAAGGGACCTGCCATCTTTCCCCGTGGGAACCACCCTAGATCCCCACCTTTTTTTCCTGATGGGCACTCTGAATATTCCGCAGCTAACTGAAAATTTCAGCCCAAAAAATTAATTAGGAAATAAGATCTAAATTGTAATAAAATTTGTAATTAGAAGATGCCAACTACCTACTTCTTGTGATCCAAGAATATACATATGCAAGGCATGTGGAAAGGCCAGTCCAAAGAGCACAATCATATAATTACCCAATAGGGGGGAATACAACCCTAAGAGTATCACAAGGAGTGCTAAATTTAGACCTAGGTAAAACTCTGGCATTTTCTCATAATTCATCTTCTATTGAATGATGAAAAGGTAAGGACTTGATCCAAGAGATTGACAAATTTTAGTTAGGGAGCAAGGATCATATAAACTATGAGATGAGTCAATACCCTTCCTGAATGCCTAAGAAACATATAAGCAAAATGGAGGAGGCAGCTTACTCTGTTTGATCTTCATGCTAAAGAGATATTGGCTTCACATTTTCCTCATATTTTTGTCCAAAATTTAGCTGCAACTGGGATTTGACCTTTCCATTGAGAGTAATAATTTCAATAGTAGACTGTAAAATTAGGTGTACATGTCTTCTATTGCTTAATATGCTCTTAACCCAATTCAAAGTTCATCCTCAAAAGACTAATTACAACTTAAAGTAAAGCCATGGCTGCAGTGGGGAAAAAAATATTTGGTAAACTTTATATATTCTTTTGAAAAGCAGACGAAAGGACTACACTTCACATTGAGATGACTACAGGGGCAGATAAGATCTTGACATAGAGGTTGCAAGTTCGCTCAACCTTTTTTATAGCCATAGAATAAGCCTAGGAAGTAGGAACCCAGGTGGCTACTGATGAATTATGACATAATGCAAGGACCATTATTACAATTTGATAGAAACCTTAAGGGAATAAAAGAGAAATCAAATGGAATTTTATTAATTTTGTGACTGAAATCAATTACAAACCCTAATAATCTCTCAAGAATAGAGCCACGAGCTAAAAGCTCACAAACACACACGAGCAAGATGCTCACTAACAAACTAACTCTCGAGACTAGAAAAATATTTGGATAATTCCTCTCTAACTCACTCCCACTCTATTTATAGTAAGGACTAGCTAGCTAATAAGCCACATCAGCACATATACTACAGCACACAGCACACAAGTACACTTCAACACATCACACATGTAATAGCATGTCACACATATACTAGAGTTATATCAACTATTATACTAGAGTCACATCAATTCTACCCCTCTTAAGAACTGTCCTTGGCCTCAAGGAAAGGAGACGAACTCAAGAAGAAACATCAACCAATGCCTTTGCTAGTGGGATGTGATTGTTGATGCAGCAAATCAATTCCGTCATCCCACTGCCACACACAACCCAAACCATTTTGATTCTCTTCTAAATCCATCACTCTCAAAGCCTTGTTTGAACACTTGTGAGTGGGTAAGTAGGGTTGATGGCACTTAAAGCAGAACCTTTTAGCCAACTGATCATGAAGCTCCGTGTTTGTCATTTGCTTTTGGCCATGCAAACTGCTAAAGCAAGCTTGTTTGGGCTGGTCATGAGTCATCACAACTTGAGAAACACCAGCAGCATTAGAAGAGTCCCCTTTCAATTGGCCTTGGCCTTGAATGGTTGAATGGACAGTAGAGATCTCTATAGGATTAGAAATATCAGCAAGAGAATGCACTGGTACAGAAGATGAATGATGAAATTGTTGCACCAGCTTACTCAAAGACGAACGTTGAAAAGAATTGTGAGAGAAAGCTTTAGTTTTGCTGCTATCTCCCTGCACATCAAATTGACCAGCCACAAAATGAGGAGATTGTACCAAGAAAATGCCACAACTGAACTCCCATTCAATCTTCAATACTAACTCCATTGCCACTCTAAATAGGATTGAAAGCATCCATTCCAACTTGAATCTCATCACGTAAACCACCTAAAAATTATCTAACAGTTGCAATTTCGACATTCATGGAGCTTGAGACACCAAAAATTCAAATTCTGCTATATATTTGTTAACAGAGGCAAGTTTACGGAGTTGAGAAAGACATTGGTATGGAGTAGTCATTGAAAGCCCACCAAAATGACACATAATCTCCTCTTTCATGTCAGGTTAAGAATTTGCTATTGTAGAAACTTTAGCCAATGGGCAACTTGGCTGTGCATACAAAGGGGAGCCGACTCAACTTTGCGTGCCTCACTGGTGTGATTCACCACAACACAATGTTCAACCATGGCGATCCATAAGCTGGATTAGTTCCATCGAAGAGAGGAATGTCCGTGTGAGAAGCTATCCACTTCGTAATTTTGTTGATCTCCAATCCGAAAATCAATCACCGGAGGAATGTTAGAAGGTGATTTGAACCCAAAAGTCACGCCACCACTAGAATTTTAACCATGAAGAGCATGAGAGTGATTGCCAATCTGAATTTTTCCTTTAGCAACGTTTTTTGCACAGACTTCAATGAACTATGAATGGATGCAACATCACCTTATAAGGCTGCTACTTGGCTTGATAAATCCTTCTGGTCATGATCCATAGTAGCAACGTGGAGTTTGACTTCGCTGAAATTTTGCAGCATCTCCAACATTGATTTCTCCAATTCTTCAACTTGAGAGTCCAAGTCATGGTTGTGGAAGTCAAACACAAGAAATCCTCAATCCATCAAAGTAGTGGAACTATCTTAGATGACAATGAACAAACTGCAGAATACAATGCAATTTCTGTCGAAGAGAAATCAGATGGAATTTTATTAATTTTGTGATTGAAGTCAATTACAAACCCTAATAATCTCTCTAGAAGAGAGCCGTGAGCTAAAAGCTCACAAACACACACAATTAAGATGCTCACTCACAAACTAACTCTCAAGACTAACAAATATCTGTATACTTCCTCTCAAACTAAGTCCCACTCTATAAAAAAAATATCTGGATACTTCTCTCTAACTAAGTCCCACTCTATTTATATTAATGACTAGTTAGCTAATATGCCACATCAGCACATGTACTACAGCACACAAGTACACTTTGACACGTCACACATATACTAGAGTTAATATCAATTATTATACTAGTCATATCACAATCTAGTGAAATGAAATAGATAAGCTAAAGAACCAAGAGGAAATTAACCCCAGAGCTTCAGCTCCAAATCTCTCAAAGAATCTGGAATGTAAAATGAGTCTAAATGCGCCCAACTTCAGAGACTCCCTCCTATTTATAGCATCTATCAATCTGCCAGCTGTCTAACTAACTCATGCTTGATAGGGCTATGCCAGATCAGGATAGACTTCCATTTCAATTCTGCTACATCAACATATATTTTAATAGCCTACACTACACTTCTACTGCTCTACTAGCAATACAAATACTACACCATACTACACATGCGAATGCTACAATAAACCAAACACAGCCCTCTTCTTTATTTTTTCAGTGTAAACTTGAGTGATGCCATGTTGGAGTGTATCAACCTTCTTTCTGTTGTTGATCAGCAAAAACTTATCTTCCTAACTACTGTGAAGAAGAGACTATTAAAAAGGTGTACTTTCATTCCTCGTCATCACTCAACAACTGTTTATGATGCTTCTGTAGGTTTTTTGTTTCACAGCCACAAAGAGAGAGAGAATAAAGAATGAGCAATGTGCATTGTACTTTTCTCTCATCACAGAAGACAAATCTGAAGCTTCGTGAAAGGAGTAAGTTGCTGAATTGGATTACAATGGTACCATTGACAAATTCGAGAGAAAATTAATCAATGCCTTCTGACATATCCAGGTCAAACTTACTTTGGCAAATTCAGCTGGAGGAACCTTATCCCCGTTGCTCAACCAGCCATCTTGCAGTTTCTTGTATGCTTCATTAATTTTGCCCTGCTTCTCACATAATATGTGCCTTGCTGCAACAAGATTGCATAAAGAGGATGTCAAAATCAACTGTCCAAGTTAAATGTATCAAGAAAGATAACAGCAGATAAGATACACCTGTCATTTAAAGTACAGCAGTATTCTTAAGCAGGAATATACATAAAAGCATTAATTCAATACAAGTCTTCAAGATAATATTTGCACAGTTCCAGTAAATGCATTCATCTTATAACGTTGTCAGAATAGTACAAATTCAATCACTTATGTTCAACAAAAATTCTTTAAAAAGGGAACTACAGATCCAGGTACAAGTTGTTCCTAACATCTATATATATCATAAAGAATGCCAGCTTTACAAGAAGCATCACTAAAGCATTGATTATTAGAAAAACTCTGATAAACAAGAGCTGTTATACATCTGGAAAAAGAAAGACCTTTCACATAAGTGCAAGTTCCAAGTCCATCTTTTCCAGACTTCCCTTTTCCTTTTGAACCAGCATCATCACTTCCACCCCCTGACTGTTTTCCTTTTCCCTTACTGGAATCCTTTGGTTTGGAATCCTTACCCATTTAATTAAACCTAAATAAAATCAAGCATACAGCTTTTATAGTACATCATCTAAGATATCAACTACACAACATAAAAAGACATAAAACGCAATTGCAAATAATCTCCTTATGTTTACTTCATCTGCAGTAATCCCCTCATCTTTGAAATTGAGCTTCTTTAAAAAATGAGCTTTTTGACCCTATTTTATTATTTTGCCATTGGATAAAATAACAAAGAATACTTCAAATTAAAAAATGCATAAAATCAATGGCAAAATAGACATATAGGAGCTCAAATGCAATTTTTCTAAAAATTTGGTTGTGTAAATGAACAATTTCAAAAATAAGAGCTAAGTACACATAAAGCAAGCATAAGTGGGTCTATTTGTAATTTACCCAAGCATAAAAGCAAGCCTCAATTTCATGATAAGCTCTTAGCAACAAACTGAGCACTAAGATGAAAACGTTGTCTTTCAAAGTTCCAACTCTAAAAACCATACAATCATGTTTAGATGTCTGTAAATAGTTCCACATAAGATTATTCTAACATATCCAGCATTTAAGCATGTGTACCCTTATAAAGGGCTCACCTGATGCACAAAGCACTCTGCTACTAGTGCCGGGTAAGGAGAAGAAGATGCATATATTTGCAGCTACACCTTTACAATAGGCTGTTGCAGCACCTTAAACATGGGGCCTACATGTCACTAAAGGAGCAACTAACAGTTGCAGCAAGGCTTACCCTTACATGTATTATCATGTCCTACTTCATATCAAATTCAAGTCAAAATCATATAAAATCTAATAGACAAATAAAATAATTAGTTTTTACTGCAATCATGTTTATACATGCCATGATCATTTTTGCTGTTTTGTGTCATGTATCATATCCTGCTGGTTTCGTGCTCGATTGCTATATTCATGTTCTCATTATGCCGTGTTCATGATCATGTTACAATGCCACGTTGGAAGGCTGAAAATTGTTATACTGATTCCAAGGTGACAAAGCCTGGATAGAGACAGTAAAATCAGAAAACAAACTCCATTCTACTAATTCTAATATATCCATATTTTTATAGAGACATCCACAACCGACGAAAGGACTATGCCGTAAACATCAAATTGCAACTCGGTTTCAGATTGGAGTCAGCAGAAACACTGAAACTAGGGTTTGGAAGTTTAAACATCATTTCTCATAATCAATTGAAATAAAACCCAATTGCAGATAAACCCTATCAAATTGGGTCAAATTCATGCCAATCTGGTGATTGAATTTAAACTACGCCTGAACTTTCAAATCAATAATTTATATTTACAAGATAATCACAACGACATATATACAGTCATATTCATAGAAATCATAAAAATGTACAAGAAGTATGTAAGATTGGAATAAAATCCTTACCGATTTATGAGCGAGAAAAGAATGAAGAGCACGAAAAGTAATCAACCCGAGCTGCTCTGTGTACGGAAATGGATGATTTTTCTGGGAACAGGGATGAGAACAGTGTCAAAAATCGGCGAAGCTGAATGGACGATAATGCCCTTAGATAGCGTTTGATTCTACATTTTGGATAGATAAAAAGAACAGCACTCGATAATTATCGGGAAGATTATTCGGTATAAGATTATCGTACCATTTCTGTTGTGAGTACAGTATTAAATATAAAATTTATATTAATTTAATATTATAATAAAAAGATATATTTTTTATTTTTATTTAATAAATTTTATTTTTATATTATGATTTGGATGACATAAAATTTAGATATTTTATCTAGTTCATTAGTCTAATTTTTATTTAATAAACAAACAAATTTACAAAATACACATAAGATAAAATTTTTTATCCAATATAGTACCACGAAAATTGTATAACCAAACACTATCTTAAGAATATTTTTCTCAACATTTCATAGTTTATTAAATTTTTTTTTACCTTTGATTCCCCATTCCTAATTATATATATATATATATATATTATTAAAGCAGATTTGCCCTTAAATAATCGTCCCTTTAAATATTACTAGTTAACTCTTTAATTAAAATTTTATAGCAAAAAAACCAATATTAAAAATAACTCATAAAACTATATTTGTTTTATACAAAAGATAAAATTGTCATATCAACCTACTCTTTTCCATTAATCCTCACAATTTGAAAACCTACTTTCTTTACTATCTCCAAACACAACCTAATGCTTATCCCATGATCTCTCTCCTTAATGCTTTCTTTTTGTTTTCTCTTCTACCTTATTTTACGTGATTACATTGTATGACCAAAATTCAGATTATGATTATATATTATTAAAATGAATGGCTTTTAAGTAATCGCCTCTTTAAACATTACCATTTAACTCTTCGATTAAAATTTTATAATAAAAAAACTAACATTAGAAATAACTTATTAAAACTATAATTATTTTATATAAAAGATAAAATTAGCATATCAACACGTTCTCTCCCATTAATTTCTCAAAATCCTAAAATCCACTTTCTTTACTATCTCCCAACATAACATGATGAATCTCTCTCCTTAATGCTCTCTTTCTGTTTTCTCTCTCACAGTGCATTACATTGTTAAAATTCAAATTATGATAAAATATAATCATGATGATGATGATTGATGTCTACTCGCATTGATGGATTTCTATCCGTAATCTTGATTTACTCATAAGTAAAAAACTAAAGTGTTTAAAGTGAGTCTAGATAAGAAAAAAAAAAAGAATAAATCTATATTTATATTATTTAACAAAAATTATGATTTAAGTAAACAACACACTTGTGCTGTAGGTATAAAACAATTACATACAAAATTTATAACATTAAATGGATATTTTTTTTTTTGTATTATCTTACTTCTTTTGTATTTTTAATTTAAAAAAAAATACACTCATGCAACTTATCATTATTCATTTGGTATCTTAAGCAATTTAATTTTATTAAAAATTTTAAATATTACAAATATATGAATGTACACTTTTACTTATGTTTTAGAGAATTCTAAATTTGAATCTAAAATTTCTACATTCAATTATAAAATGATTTATCCATATACATGTTTAACTTCTCGCAAATATTAGAGATATTCACACCCATATTATTAACAAATAAAGATTTACTGGGAAAATTAACAAAGAGAGATGGGAAGTGAAATTGAGGACTATATAGTAATTTATCCATCCATATCCACGTTTAATTTTCCATAGATATTAGAGTTATCCATCCATGTCATTAATTAAGAAAGATTTACGAGAAAAACTAATAGAGAGAGATGGAAAGTGAAATTGAGGAAAATTCTAATTTTATCGATATATAAAACATTTAATAAGTTATTTAATTGTTTTTTTTTTGTTAATAATTTTCAATTGAAGGTTTAAATAGTCATTTTAAAAGGAGCGGTTATCTAAACCTCTTTTGCTTTACTCATGTAGATAGATATATACATAAATATATATACACATAATTTGATAGAACAAATTTCTATAATTATGTATTGATTCTTTATTTAGATACATACTTATGATTATTAGTGGAGATATATTCAAAACAAGGAATGGAAAAACAAATATTCATCCCTAAAAAAGGATCTATACATAAATTTATAAGCAAATATCACTTTTGGTTTGGCATTTTATATAGTTGTGGTTTCAATTTTCAAGATTTTGCATTTATTTTTTTTATCTCTATCTATTTATTTATGATTAGTTAATAATAATTAATTTAATAAAATAATAATATTAAATATATTTGGTTAAATAATATAACAAAAATTACCAAAAAAAAATTATTGGAAAACATGAACCTTACCTAAAACTAAAGAATGGTTACCTACAATCAAAGTAGTTGTACGACACCTTTAATACGGTGTTGGCTGCATAAGGCCATGGGGCACCTTGCAAAGGTTGAAATTTGTGATAGGTCATAATTTACCACCTTATTAGGGTAGAACGATTACTAAGGTGGTGACAAGTGGTTTTTTTTTTTTTTAACAAATGCTCCATTAAATGGTTAAAATAAAGCGATCATCAAAGTGAAAGAAATTTTTATTCAATTACGTTGTCATAGGCAATCATCTTTGCATTTAGGCCATAAGTAATATAAGTTACTTGAAATTCTATTCTTTTTAATTCACAACTACTTTTGACTGAAAGAATTAATTGGAAATGCATGAGCTCTAGGCTCTTAGCGTGAAACGA
The DNA here is from genome assembly GCA_024138005.1 of Lumnitzera racemosa. Taxonomy (NCBI): domain Eukaryota; kingdom Viridiplantae; phylum Streptophyta; class Magnoliopsida; order Myrtales; family Combretaceae; genus Lumnitzera; species Lumnitzera racemosa. The sequence goes on along the minus strand of JAMXBC010000006.1, from coordinate 36,852,366 downwards.
AAAACTTATATAGGGTATAAAAAGAGATTATTAGAAGGGAATATAGGTAAAATTTAATACAAATGGCTTCCTTAGATCTTTAATAAGAGAAAAGCAATAAAATGAGGTGTTATCGTAGATAAAAGAGGAACTTGAATTGCAAGCTTTGTAAGGAAGTTAGGAAATGTTGATATTTTAATGATAGAAATTTAGGTCATGTACAAGGGCTTAAAATTGTTTGAATGTAAGGGTTGAGAAAGTGAAAATTAACATAAAATCATTATTGGTTGTAAAATTATTACATCAACCAAATATTTCAAGATCAAGTATACTAACGTTATTTATTCTTGAGCAAAAATTAGCAACTTGAAGACAAAAGAATTGAGTATACTATTAGGAAAAAGGAAATCAAGTGGCAAGAATAAAACTTTTCTTATAATTTTTTTTTTTTAACTATGAATGTATTAAATACTACATATAAAGACATAAGCTTATTTTCTAATACAACGAGAGAAAAAATCCCATGACTAATGGATAGATCAACTTCAACGTACATGAATAAATCTTTTGCTCTATAGATTTATCTCATGACCCCTCTTCTCCTACATAAGAGAAATGATTCAATAAGTATTGTTACGCTCGAAATCATAGAGTCACAATAATTCTGCTATGAAACTAACTTATAACAGGAATCGACCTCACAATGCCTATCATAGATACTATTTACACAAGGTATCGACGACTCCTCGATTTGAAGTAAACAGTTCATTTAAGAATTTAGCTAAATTTTATAGTAAGGACTAAAACCTTAAGTCAATATATATAATTACATGCACATTACCGTAAAATTTCTAGGAAATTCTACATCATAACATAACAATTAACTAATTTACATATCATATATCAATTTTTCATCCTAAAGATATTAATAAGACCTAAAATAAAACTTGATCATAGACTGGTTGATTCTTACTCTTTAAAGCTTCAAAAGAGAATTAATCTCTGGATAGCTATAATGTGGCATAATAATCAAAAGTCAAGACTTACAAAAGAATCTATACGGGTATGAGTAATTATAGTTCAGTAAGTTGAATTGAAGACTTATGAATGTATATATATATATATATATATAAGCACAATCAAGGTTATCAAGCAATTATTCTCATGAAATGCAACAAATAAGTATCATCACACAATGTTGTTCGATTCGTTGTAAAATTAAAGTAATTTCACCTGCTCTAATCTAAGTTGAGGAGTTTTCATGTTATGCAATAGCTCACAATCAAACCTAGGTTTATGTAATGGAGATACTGCTCTTCCTAAGATTATCTTTTGAACTAATGCCTTCATCCTCACTGTAACTTCCTTTCATATTACTTAGTTCGGTTAAGGATGAAGAAAAGACCGATTTGTTATCTAATACTATCTTTTTCGAAGGTGTCGGTTTTTAATTGGATAATTCTAACGATCCTCTAAAGGATTGCAATGCATGACAATTCAGGATATTATGGTCGATTATGATTAGATTCAATTTAGAGTGTTTAGATAATTTCACACCAAGTCAATTATAATAGTCATCAATCATAACACAGATTCCAGCATGAAGTCAGATACGCAAGCACATGTATAAAACTACTTATAATCACAATCATACATAATCTTAAGTCTCCGAATACACTAAAATAGTACTCCAAATACGATAAAGTAATAAACCTAGCTTACTTGAAATTCTTGATCGCTTAGTCACTTAATTGGTTGTAGATTGACTTGTTTTCTTATATCTTATAATATAAATACACTTTTTTAGTACTTATACTTAAACGATACATATTCTAGGTTATGGTTTAACTCAATTCTCTTTATGTACTTATTATTTATTAACGATTCATCTTACATTAGTTTGGGGTTCAATTCTCAAATCTAATTCCAGTTTAGGTTCTAAATTGGCTCTAATTATGAGTAAGTCCTAAAATACGTTTCGAACCCTAATGTAAAATTAATTACATTAAACTTGAGTATCCTAATATCATACTAGATCTTAATTTGATATCTTAACCCACTTGGTACACTCTAATCTTGATTAGCGTATCGAATTTACTCTCGATGTGAGAAAATTTTACATTTTTTGTATAATTACCTAAAATTAGTTTTTGTACCAAATTTAAGATGTACTAATATTATTATTATATTATCCAATTTAACCTATTATTTCATATTTATTAAAATTCTAATTTAACATATTACTAAATTACTCATATTTACTACACAATTCCTATATTAATTACAATTAATGTTCCAAATGTTAGGATTATGTTACCCCACCAGAATTTAACATCCTCAAATATCTAATTACCCTCTAAATTAGTAATTAATAATTTAATTACTTAATCAATCCAAAATTACTTAATTTTTCTCATCATTTTAGGGCTAAAAATTTAGTTAAAATTTTTGAAAATTAATTTTAGAAAAATGGCCTCATAGCATTGTTATACATTACCTTAGTAGTTTATAGAAAAATTTTGAGTTCTAAACTACACTCCTAAGTCTATTTATTTCTAATTCTAAACATGCTCAGTTTTGTTTAATTTCTTAAGAACGTTATATTTACAGACATGGTTAAACTTAATTACTATTTCCCCCTAAATATATATATAATAAAACATTAGAATAACAAATTTCAAAATTTTCTAGGTAGAATTGATAATTTTAAGAAATTTTACAAAATCGGATGAGATTTAAAACTTACCTGGTTCTCGAGCTTTCGGCCACCAACAGCGGTTTAAGGTGTGTCGACTCATCCAGGAGCTCAGTTTGGAGTAGGGTGGTGTTGGTAGTGATCCGTGGGTTTGACCTAATTACTTAAATTGCACAGTTTTGACAAATTTTTTTCTAAATCGTAATTTTCTTTTTGTTTTTTACCCTTACTAATTTTCTAAGGTTTTAAACTAAACAAATTAGCTTTTGAAAATTTCTTGTTATTTATAGGGCTATAAAGTAAACTCAATGCATTAATTAGACAAGACTAGTTTATTCTCTTCCATCTTTTTTGCCTTTTTTGTTGCTTTGATTTAATTAGTTAATTTTTTTTTTTACTTTCCCTAGCTCCCATGACTTGATTTGGATCATTCCTTATCTCCCTGATTTTTTTTATAATTTTCTTCAATTATTTAACAATTTTCTAGCAAATTTTGGGCAATTTAGGTAATTTCGCATATTTCTACTGACACGTAAATACAAGTGGAGTACAAGTAAATATTTCTAAATATTATTTAGGTAATCTTATAATTTTTAGTATACATATAATTTATCTCTAACAATTTATTAGTTATCGGAATGTATTTTACGCATTTTCAATAAATAACAAGTAATATATTTAAAATTTGAAATTTTTATATTCTTTTATTTTATTACTTATTTTCTTAAATTCAAACTTAGAGGTCACTTTTACTAATATTTTTAGCTTTAATTTATAATTTAGGTTTGATTGGATCCTTTAGCTGATTGCCCTAAACTTTGTATATTAAGCTTAATCCTACGGTTACAATGTTTATATTTGAGGCTTATAAGTATTACATGCTGTAAAATCTATGGTTACTAACTAGGTTCAGTAGCCGATTTAGGGCATTCAGGATAGTAACCCAATTATGCTAGAAACTCACAGAAAGCTTCGTAATATTGGTTAAGGAGTTCTTGTAGGATTCGAAATTTGAAAATATAAGAAAATATTAATAATAGAGTTAAAATAGTAGAAATTTATTATATTATTATTATATTATCGGTAATACGCAAATTATGTCTTTGAAATTAACAAACAGTTAAAGATAAATTCTATAAGTAATATAATTAATATTGTATATAAAAGAGATATTTATACGTCGGGTATAATTGTTATGTTAGTATATGTACTCATAATTGCCAAAAATACTTGAAAATATGCAAATATTACTAAATAAATTAATGAAAGCATGGAAAAAATTTTGTAAAAAATTATGCTGCACTTGGAAAACACCTCTTACATCGTTGTAAGGTTTAGAGCCAATTGTGGGATTGTAAAATGTTGAGATTCCTAAGTAATGACACCAAAACCAAAGGAAAAGCATAGTTTATTAGGAAAAACAATTCCAAAACCTATATTAACCAAGCCATAAAAATCCCATGCACTTGCTTAATGAAAGTTTGGCCATTTTGGAGCTTAAGAAAATTCTGGGAAAGGAGAACAAGAGAGGAAAAGTTAAGGTAGAAAAATTTGGAAAATTTTAGTACAAAATAAGGGATATTCAAGTGCCAAAGGAAATTGACCACCTGGAAGTGAAACTAGATGGCAACTCGAAGGAGTGGCCCGTGGTAAGAGCTACCGACAAACCCTCTTCCCTTCATGGTGGTCGGGCCTAGGATTTTTAGTGAGTCACTAATTTTCTTCAAGTATGTCAAAATTAGGGGAAAAATGGCAAACGATTACCAAAAATTTTGAAATTTGGTTTCCCTTCGTATTTTTGTATAAGGAATTCAAATATTTAATCAAATTTTAAAAATTTTGAGTGTAGATATGGACTCCTTAAGAAAAATGTCCTATACACTAATTTTTAATCAGATTTTTGAAAACCTAATTACCGTGATTTCGATCTGAAATTTTGTGGTATTACTCTTAAGATGTTGAATTTTGATGTCATATGGTTAGTTTGTTAAAATTGAATGGTCGAACTTTAGTGAAAATTCCAATTTTGTGTAATTAGTAAGCTGGATAGGTTATTTTGCTAAAGAGCTTGATCTAAACTTCATAAAATTAAGATATAACCTATATCTACCTACATGCAGTAACTGGAAGTGATTAATTATAAGTGTAGGAATGATGATTTTTGGTGAAAATGGACAATTATTAGTTTCTGGTCAATTCTTCAAATTTTATGACATTAGGGATTAGTGGAAAATATAGGGAGAATGGGAATAAATGGTTATGGTACTTCGTGATATTTACGGTATATGTATGGCTTGGACTTTTGGAAATACAAGATAAGTAAAGTATATGGGAAGTAGTTAGGTATACTAGTAGCAATAGAGTTAGAAACTATATCAGAAAGTAAGTCAGAATGTAACATGGTATTGAATATGTTGAATACACTAAAATTGGATATGGTTTAGAAAGTGGCTTACCTTTAGAATTTACATTATTTCCAGAGAAAAATTGAAAGTAAGAAATTTCATAAATAAGAATCTAATTAGGGTAGTGGGTTAAAAATTGGGTCAGAATATAGCCTGGTGTTTAATATTCTTGATTACACCAAGAGGTCGATAATAGGTCAGTGGGTGATTGGTCTATGAATTCTATGTCTTTATTAGAGTTAGAACATGAGCCAGAAACCACTCGAACAATAGCCAATACCACAAGGCTGAATCAGAAACTTAATCAAAAAATAGTTCGATGGAAGATGTAAAATGTAGGAGTAATTGGAAGTTTGAAGATGGTTAGTATTGAATATTGGATCATTGGGAGTTGGAGAGTAAATCAGAAAATCACCTGATTATGTCTCCTAAGAATTTATTGAAGTCAGAATTTGTGTTAGAAATTATTAGGAAGCAACTTGTATCAGGCCAGAACCTTGGTTAGAATATATCCTACTTAACTAATACTTAATAAACACCTTAGAAAACTTACCTAACACAATTGAAAACATACTTAAATGTTTACGATGAACACATATGTTATATATTGGATGGCAACTAAAGATGCCAAATTAAATTTTAGAGATAATAAAGAAAAGTAAGAAGGATGCATTGGGAGAACAAGCATCAGTATCTAAGTAAGTTAAATCAGTGTTTACCACATTTTGAAGTATTGTTTAAGGATACTTAAAGGCTTTAGTATATGTCTTACTTAGTGATTATATGATAGTTGTTTGAATGTATGTGATATATATGCTTGAATATGGTTGTTATATTTGGAGTGTTGGACTTTATATATTGATTGCATTATGATATTGCTTGTTTTATACTGTCTAAAATTGTGATAACCTAAAAAACAATATAACTCAAACCTGGCTAAACTTCTAACCGGACATACATTGCAAGCCACTGGGGGAAATGATTAGGATTCTCAAGCCAAATATAGACCCTTTGATGAGAATAGTTGAAATAGTCCTATCCCTATCCTTAGTTGAACTAAGTGATAGGAAAGGATGTTGCAGCAAAGTTAGGGATAGTGTTTTGAAGTGAAGTCTTGGGAGGAGCATATTCTCCATTGCACAAGCCTCGATTTGGTTCTGATTTATGAAGCGTGAGACATCAAACTCTTTAACCTAAATTAGAGTAGACATAATTTCTCTGATCTCATGACAGACCGGATAATGTTATGCGATAACACTTGTTTGTACATGCATAGTATTTAACTAAACTTGTTTGAAAATCCTAGTTGCTCTGTATTAGATATATGTTATTATCTCTGTCCTACTTACTAAGTAAGTTATCGTTCATTTCCTTATAATTGTTTTGTACATTCCCTAATAGATTCACTAGTACTACTTCAAATTCTAGAAGATTAGAGAACGGGATCGGAGAGTGAGATTCAAGACTAGCTAATAGGATTTTTACTTAGTTTATCAACCGTATTAACCTTTAAGAAAACTAATAAGGTCTCCTTGGATGATCTCTAGTTTTCAGCTAATGAGATTTATTTCATGCTTTGTAAGCAGTGGATTTTAGTAGGCATTTTATCTTTTCATAACAGCATAGCTCTTCGAATTTTTATTTCATTCAAGGTTTCATCCTTTATATGAATTATAAAACTTGGTTTTCCTCAGACATATAAGCTATAAAAATTATTTTCACTAACTATTTTAAAAAGGTACACCACATATTTATTTCTATTAAATAGTAAATTGAGCGCTTCTAAGTAGTGGAGTAGTAAACGCCTTGTGTAGGCTATGCTTATGTTAACAGCTAAGGTGATTAGCTTCTAGTGAAGTTTTGTTTACATAATGGGGATGTTACAATTCCTTGGTTTGGAGCATAACATATGCCATGTATAATATACATATGGTATGTAAATATTAATAAGGTATTACTATATCTAACAAGTGCAAAGTATGAGTAATAATTAATTTGGAAACTACCCATGCAATTGTTATATATGTCAATATTTGATTGATATTTACACATCACGTATACATAACACATGATATATAATACCCATTAAATCTTTTCTCCTCGTTTAAACCATCACCTACTTTCAATCAAAGTTGACCATTTTCCTTTGATAAAAAAAGAAAAAGAAAAGTGACTAAAGCTGATTGAAGATTAAAAGCAAAATTTTTGCATAGATTTCTCTTCCCCGTCATAAGAAACTCTAAATGATGTTGTGCTTAATGTTTTTGATAGAGTTGATCTAGTAAAAAAGAAAAGTTATAAGGATACAGTTCTCAATAACCTGGAGTTGAATTATGCTCAAGCTTTTGATCTTAAAGATCTAGATGAAGCTGAAGAGATAGAGGATAACTACAAAGATGATGAATCTCTAAAGGAAGTTTCAAATGATGGGGTTAGGTTCAGGTTTCCATGATATTTCTTTTCAAAACCTTAAGGATTTGAGTCTAATCATTAGAGATGGCCCTTGGTTCATAAATGACCATTTCCTAATAATTAGAAGATGGGAACCAAACTTTAGACCCTCCACATTTGCTTTTAGTTCAATAGTAGTATAGGTAAGGATCTAGAAGCTTTCTTTAGAGTTTTATCATTTGGAAGCATTAAAACAAATAAGGAAGGCAACAGAGTTAGTCTTAAGAGTTGATAATTTTACTTATAATGTTAAAAGAGGCAAATTTGCGAGGCTCTATGTCTACGTTCAAGTGAACTTTCATGAGCCATTCCTCCACTCAATCAAAATTGATAATATGGTTTTTAAATTATAATATAAGGGTATTAGGTCATTTTGTCAAATTTGTGGTCGTATTGGCCATACTTCAAAAGGAAGTCTAAGTAAGATTGAGGATGAAAAGATTATATACATAAATTGGGCGTTGAATCAAACATTACCTCCCCAAGAAACCCTTAAGTTTTACTTAGGCCACCTTAACAATAGTTAGTAAATGATCAAGGCACAAGCTCAAGTAAAAATAAGAATTAGCAAAAGTAAACCTAAGAAATCTCTAAGTCCAACTCAATTCGTAATATAAGCCTTACTAGGTAAACTTTGATTTAAGACCTTAGGCTATAGGAACAACGTAGCCTATATGGAGAGTAGATGTTGGTATCAAATAAGAAAAAAGAAAAATTAAAAAATGAACAATGGAATAAATAATAACCCTTTCACCATTTAAAGGTCTAACACATCAAATTACATCTCAATTAGTTAATTAACTAGAATGTCTGGAAATATTACTAGAGGAAATCTTTCAGGAAGCTCCAAAAATACATAAACGAAGTAGGGAGCTGAAAGTCCTTATAATAACATGTCATTAATTGCAACAAAAAATGACTCTTCCAAACTTAGAAATTCCTAATTGATGGCAAGCATTGATGACTCTATTAATGAAAAAACTAACAGTAATTAGGAATTAAATGCCCAATTTAACAGCTCTCCCCATTTCACCTTTCAAGCTCCTTCCTTAAATATGTCAACTTTGGTTACACAAAGGAAGATGGTTATAATCTATAAACACTTATCTAGAAACTAACCATACAATACATCAAAGAACAATACTAACCTTTGCAATAAAAGTGTTATAACTACGCTCAGACGTTCTAAATTTGGATAGGAGCCAAAATAATGTTCCTGATAGATTGGGATACCACTATAGATAGAGTTGTAGTAGAATTGGAGGATGAAAGGAAGCTTGTGAGTCAAAGGTGAACCCAAACCTTGTCCCCGTAGTGATGGCCCAAGTCATATATCTAAATGGGGAAGTTCTCTTAACAAACTCAGGGTTAACAATAGTAATAAGGAAAAATCTTCTTAGTCCAAATGAATGTCCTACATCAAGCCTTACGTTCTCATGAAGCGTTAGCAAAGAACCCTACACGCCTTTATTCAAAATCTCATGAGGATAAATAGTTTGGACCTTCCACATCATCCAATTCCAATTACAATGGTGCTAAAGAAACTCTCTCCTTAGCAACTGATTTTTCATAACCTAAAACGAACATTAGCAATCTTAGACATGGAGAACAATCCTAACAAGTTCTATATAGAAGTTAAAGGAACTAAGAGAGCAGCTGGAGAATTAATGTGGTATAGGCTACTAACATTCATAATGGTAGAAGGTCGACTCCTATCTTTTATTAGGAAAACTAAAATTCTGGCTTAGAATGTAAGGGGGATGAATACCCCGAGGAAGAAAGAAGATGTCATGGAATTGCTTGATAATTATACGCTTGATCTTACCATATTAATGGAAACAAAACTTGATTCCCTAATTGCTTACATTTTTTATCATAGACGTAAATTTGATGGTTTTATAGTGGAGGAAGCAAAAGGCCAGAGTAGAGGCATACTTCTTTTATGGAATTCAACTATTTTTGATATTGACATTATGGGTCAAATGATACTAACTTTCCACATACTATGCAAGGTTAGAAAAACTTCTATTTTTTTGGAACTTATTTGTTGTTTATGGCTTTCCTAATCAAATGAGAAACTTAAACTTTGGCAAATAACATGTTGTAGCAAATAACAACCCTTGGTGTGTTTTGGAGGATTTCAATGACATTATATCACCAAATGAACAATTGGGAGGTGGTTCTTTTCTAAGAAACCATGCTTTCAATTACATGCAATGGATGAATGATTGTGACTTTTCTAATGTGTGATTTGAAGGCCTAAAATACACTTGATCAAACAATTAGAACTTGTACTCTCTAATACAAAAGAGATTACATAGAGCACGGTGTAATGTTTCTTGGTGGAATATATATCCTAAAAGTAAAATCTATCATCTTAGGAAATGGCTATCAAATCATAATGCTATTTTGTTGAATACAACCCTTATAAGGCCTCCAATTTCAAGAATAAAATCTTTAGGTTTCAATCTATGTGGTTATGCCATAGTGGGTGTTTACCTTTGATCTAAAGCATCTGGAGATCAAATGGTCAAAACTATCTAAGAGTAATAGCAGAAATTCCAAAAAGATTTAGGATATAGAACAAAGTAGCATCTAGAACTATCTTAAAAAAAAAAAAAAAATCCTTCTTACTCTTAAAGTTGAATGAAACATAACATTAACTCTCTCTTTTTCCAATTGCACAACTTATTGAAATTGAAAAGATTTTAAAACAAGAGCTAGAATGTATTTTAGACAGAGTAGACAGTTTATGGAAACGAAAGCTAGGAAAAATTGGATGAAATGAGAGAGGAATACTAAATTCTATCACATAGCAATCTTAACTAAAAGTTCAAAAAATAGGATTTTAGGACTACAGGATGATTGGGGACATTGGTTTTATGATCAATACCATATCAAGCATATGATTAATTCCTACTTCATGAATCTATTCTCTTCAATCAAAACCGGTGATGTGGAACCATAGTCGAGAATAGTTAAGGTCGGTCATTGGGGTAGGTTTGAGCTTGTAAAAAGCTCGAAAAAGGTGATGAAAAGGTGCTAAAAATAATAGGAAAAGTATAACACAAGCAAACCTACGAATAGCTTCACAGGATATGACACATCAATGGAACTTCCAATGACTCACGGTACAATTCGATATGATGCACAAGATGGTTCCGAAAAACTACACTAGGAACTCAAGAGGGGGGTTGAATTGAGTTTAATGCCCAAATTTTAATTTTATACCAATTTCTTGATTTAAGCAATTAAATGAATGCCATATTGAAACAATAAAGCAATAATGAGTACAATCAAGATAGTGATAAAACTATAATAAGTGCGGAAATTAAAAGAGATAAGGATAGAGAAAATTAAGCCTGGATTTAACGTGCAGTTTGGACTGCCATCTACTCTCCACAGACACACAATGCTTCGAATCGAGGACTTCACACTACTTTATTAATTTCTTAATCCAAACTCTAAGAGCTATACATACACAAACTTGATTATACAAGTTTCACACTCATAACTAACCTAATCTTGATTTTAAAAGATTCTCAATCATAATAACTCTCAAAACAAACTCAATCTTAAGTATAATGTACTTTCTCAAAGTTTTTGCAAGTATAAATCACTTTGCACTATACTAGGATTTTATAAACGATTTAGCAAATTAAGTACATAAGACAAAGGGTAAGTGAACAAAAGAAATAATTGCAGATTTCTAGCTCCATTTCTTAACCTTCAACTACCCAATAATTTGTATTTATAACCTCTTAAGAAAATCTAACCGTTGGTCCACTTCTCTCTTCATTTAATGCTTAGTAACAGCTCTTTTTTTTTTTTTTTTTTTATGGACTAACCAGACGGTTTAAGTTAGACCAGTTTAATAATCCATTCAAATAGGGTCACCATTAGGACAATCTTCAAGTCACTAGTCACATGATCCAACATAGCTCACTGAGTCGCAGCAACCAGTCGGATGGTCTAAGGACAACTAGCCGTATAGTCCATCACTTACCACTGCTCTACAGCAACTAGCTGGACAGTCCAGGGACAACCAGCCATACAATCCATCACCTACCAATGATTTGTAGCAACTAGCCGGACGGTTCATACTAGAATAGTTGAACAACACATACTAAGATGCAACAAACAATTCTTTTCCCTTTTACTTCTTTCAAGAATTTCAAACTCAATCTAATCAAGTTATATTACAAAGATATCATACAAAACATAGTATATAAAGATAATTTAAGTCCTTTATCAAATTAACCATGTTTTTATAAGCTTTGCAAAGAGATTCATAATCAATGATTAATTTAACATAATTTGCATGGTTTTGTTCTCATCAAAATCATACACAAGAACCTATTGGTTCAATAATCTCTCTCTTTTTTATGAGGACAAAACTTTACAAGACAAACTCTCCCTAAATAGGATACTCGCCCTCAAATTAACACTCACCCTCAATGAGGCACTAGTTATAAAAGATTTCCTTTGAGGATGTTTATGGGAGAGTCAATATGAAAGCAAGTTGAAAGTGTTTAATCTTCATTTTAGAAGATAGCCAATTCAACTTCATGTTTTAATTTGACACTTATTAACCAACCAATCTCTTTAATTTTATGATCTCACCTTCATTAAACTTAGATAAAAAAATAGTTAAGTGACTTGAATTCTTCTCCCCCTTTGGCCTCATAAAAAGATGAGATTCCAGATGGTAAAGAGGAAGAGTAAAGCAAGTAAAAAATCCGGCATAACATCAGCTTAGTTCTTAGGGTATAATTCAATGGCTAATATAACCAAGCAATATAATGTACAATCATTTTAAGATAGCAACCAATTTCTCATTGTAACAAGATATTCCATACATCTAAGGAGCCAAAGTTCATAAGAAATATCATAAACACATAGAAGTATTCTAACAAAAGGTCGGTAGCCAAAATTCAAAGTCAGTACACAATCAAAGAGAGATAACTAAAGACAATCTTAAAGACTAATAGACAACATATACAAGCCATATAACAGAACAAAGGATGGTTGGAGTTAAAGTCCATATACAAATAGAAAACATTTTGGTATACCAATTTTGTAGTAACCGTTCATATGGTATGATTAAATTGTCTACATGGTTGCATATAGATTGCACTGGCTACTTGAAATATCTACTTTCCTTATTAACTCTTTACAACATTTGAACAAATCTTATCCCAATAGATTATATAAGCTTAGATGAAGCTTTTTTAACAATTAAAGCATTGCATTTTAAGCTAGATTAAAATAAGATGTTCTAAATATCTAGCTTTACTTAGTTTTTAGAGGTTTAAGGGTGCCAAAAACACATCAATCCATAATGAAGTAAATCTAATAATTTAAACACAACTTTTAAGTTAAAATAAGCATGTAAGAGCCTTCATTCAACTTGGAATTCATAAAATGAGAAGGATGTGCATAAAAGAACTTCGACAAGTAAATATGAAATCAATTGTATACAAAACATATCAAAGGATGAAATTTATACAAGAAGCCTAGTGAGCATGTTCTTAAGACCTAATATTATGTTATAAGCCGTTTGATTTAAAGGGAAAGACATTTTATCCAAAAATCATTACTTAAGATCATAAAAAACAACTACTTAGAGTACACATTGAGTTTAATGACAAATATGTACACTAAGTTATGTTCATGACAAGCTGGCATTTTAAGTAAGTTTCAATAATATTTATAGGCATAAAGATAGCATGATTAAGACATATAGCATGCAAATGAATAAAATGATTATGTAACTTCCCAACCATCAATAAGAACCTAATTTGGGTCTAAGGAAGTCAAATTCACACAAAAACAAAAATAAGCCAAATTAATCACTCAATCATAATTTATGGACAAAATTAATTATACTAGAACTAAATTTGAGCATGGAAATTGAGGCATGTAAAATTGTGTGCATATGATCCTAAACATACATAAATAACTTCAAATGTACACAAAATATATGATATTTGCAATTATCCATTCTAAGTAAGATTTAAATGTGTATTATAACATGGTGAGAGTATATACATGGCTTGGAAAGCAATTAATAGCAAAAACGTTAGGTGAGTTCCCAAATGCTCATGAAAGCTCAAATATGGTTAAGGAGATGTCAAATTCATATAGTTTCATAAATATATCAAATTAACCATTTAAGCAAGAGATATTAGCACATTTCAAACACTCATGAATACACATTTGACATGAAGACTAAGATATGACAAAGGTGTGCTTGTGAAAGCCTAATGAGCATAGAGAGTTTTAAGTACACAAAAAATATGTTAGTTATTCTGTAGAGACTATTTGAATGAGTTTCTTAAATCAAATACCATATTAAAGGCATTCCAAATTTTCTTTAAGCATTCTTCATTTAAGTTTTTTGAGTTGCTTCGACTTGAAATTCCTACAAAAATGTATAATTGCTTCTTTAGTACCCATGTAAGTTTCGGTCCTTTATGGTTAGTAGCAATAATATATTCTTATCCTTTTAGAACCCAAACCATCTTGCCTTTATGATTTGAATTGGCATTGCGAAGTATTGCACACGTATGTGCAATATGGCCATATCTATCACAATAGTTACAAGTCTTAGTTTTTTCTTTTACAAAGTAACTTTTGTTAGACTTGTAAATATATTTCTTATTATAGCCAATTCTGGTTTTGTTTAATCTTTGCTTTTCAGAGCCAAGGAGCTTATTCAAATTCTTTTCTCCATTCACAAACTTAGTTATAGTTTGTTTTGAGTCATCTAGGCTAGACTTCAAGATAGCATTTTCAATTTGAAGCTCTCATAGCCTATCTACTATAGTATTTTCACTTTTCATACTCTCAACTATTGCTTCAAGAGAATTACACTTCTTTTTTAATCGATCATTTTCCCTAGTTAAATCCTGATTCTTAAGATTCAATTCTTTATTATTTCTACTTAATTTATCAATTTCTAATCTTAAATACTCATTGTCTTCCTCTAAACTTTCTTTGGTATCATTAACTTTATTGTATTCATTTCAAAACACATCAAAATCTCTTTCTATTTCAATCATCATTAGTTTCATCATCTTATTTTTCTTTTAAACCTTAATAAATTCCTTAAGCAACTTGTCATATATATTTTTGATCTCATCAAATGTAAAGTCATTTCAAGTAGAGCATACCTCATTGTCCATTGCCATAAAGCATATGTCTCCCTTTGAGTCACTTGAATCGCTATCACTCTAAGTTGCCATCATAGCCATTTTCCTTGCTCCTTTCTTGGCTTTCTTAATATTTGGGCAATATTGCTGAATGTAACTCGGTTTTTTACAATTATAGCACTTGATTATTTCCTTCTTCTCCTTTCTTGATCGAGATATGTTTTCATCCTTGTCTTTTGCTAATTTCTTATTAAACTTCATGAACTTTTTGAAATTTCTTGTGATCGTGGCTACATCATCATTGTCCCCACTTTCATCACTACTTAAGCTCTTCTTGGTTGCCTTCAAAGCAATTGTTTTATTTTTAGACTCTTCTCCTTGCCTCTTAATCATCTCATGAGTCTTAAGAGTTTCGAGAAGTTGCTCCTTTAACATTGTGTTAAGATCATAAGCATCCTCAATTGCGGTTCTCTTAGCTTCCTAATCCTTCGGTCAAGACCTAAGGATTTTGGAATTGATTTGAAGATTAGTAAATGATTTACCAAGAACATTTAAATGATTGATTATGTTAATGAACCTATTATGCATCTCATCAATTGTTTTGTTGGGAACCATCTTAAAATTTTCAAATTGGCTACAAAGTAAGCTTATCTTTGTATCCTTAACACGACTAGTTCCTTCATATGTGCTTTTTAATTCTTCCCAAATTTCTCTAACACTCTTACATGTACAAACTGTATTAAAGTCATGTTCATTGATGGCACAATGCAAGATATTCATAACTATTTCATTTAAATCAAGTAATTTTCAATCATTTTCAGTATAATTCCTTTTTTCCTTACCTTCTATCTTAAATGGTCTTTTATCAACTACTTACCGTAACAAATCTATTTTATGCTTTTAAGAATATGATTATCTCACATTTCTAATAAGGATAATTATTCCCAATTAATAGTAGTGGTCTATTTAGAGCTTGCCCTTCCATGAAGCTTAATATGTTTAATACCATGATCTTTACTTTAAATGCGATTAAGAATAAATTTAAAGACCTCTCTTTGATTCCAAATAAAAAACTACATTAGGAACTCAAGAGGGAGGGGTGAATTGAGTTCAATGCCTAAATTTTAATTTTATATCAATTTCTTAATTTAAGCAACTAAATGAATGTAATATTGAAACAATAAAGCAACAATGAGTATAATCAATATAGTCATAAAACAATAATAAGTGTGGAAATTAAAAGAAATATGAATAGAGAAAGTTAAACTTGGATTTAACGTGAAGTTTGGATCGTCACCTACTCTCCACAGACACATAATGCCTTTTATACGAATCCCATAGATGAACACATGGAACTCAGTATCACACGAAAACCAATAGATGGGTTAGGGCCATGAGATGGTTCGAAAAATAAACGGAAGTTGATGGTTTATGTAAGCTCCCAAAATTGAGTTTAGGACAACCGAGCTCAGATTTAGGGCTTTTAGGGTAACTTATCCAATTGAGCCCAAACTTTGTGACTAGAATGAAAAAGTTAGTCGAGATATTATAGTGAAGTTAGATTTTAGTAATAATGACCCGAAATCCCAATTTTGCCCTTAGAAATTGGAATATTTACTAGAGCCCTAAAATGTTCAGAACTCCTAAAATTGAACTTAGGTTGCAACGAGAACTTAGAGATAAGTTAATTGAGCTATAAAATGAGATAATGTAGTATAATTTACTATAAAAAAATATACGTAATTTTTGAGTATACCCGGTACAAATAATAATTATACTCGTAAATTAACTTAAAATTGAGTAATTGTATATATATTGTGTTGAATTCATGAAATTAACCTTAGAATGTATCCTAAAAATAAAAGATATGCTAGAAACTTAATTATATGAGTAAATTTATATATTTTACATGTTATTTACATAGGGTATAACCTTATATATTAATTAAATAATTAATTTTAACATATAATATCTATATTTAAGTAATTATTTAATAAAAGAAAAAGAAAAATTAATTAAATAACATTGAGATTGCTGGAAGGAGGCGTGGCAGGAGAAGAGACATTTGCATTGCTGATTCAAAAAGCAAAGTTATTACATTAGGACACCACATGCTTAGCTAAAATAGGAAAAAGCAAAAGAAAAAAATAAAGAAAAATCATAGGCGGTGAAAGAACTCTATAAAAATTATCCTAGTAGCAGAATGACAATGTTTAGCAATTTGGAACCAAAAACAACAGAAAGAAAAATCAAGAAAAAATCGTAGAAAATAAAAAAAGAAGAAGAGAAAAACAGAACAATTACCGAGCAAGGTTAGTTCTTAGGGTTTCCTTTGATCTGCTGTTACGCCACTCCACCACCAAGGATTACCCCCAGCGTCTAGGCGTTCCGACAACTACCCACCAGCCCACGGCCACCGGAGCACCCAAGAATAGCAGGTCAAATTCTTGCTCTGTTTTTCAATAATTTTTAAAAATTAGTAAATCTGCCCAAAAAATTATGAAAAAAATTTTACTTAGGTTATTTTAAACATGCTTTCATGTGATATTTTTATTTTTGAAAAATTCATAATATTTAATATACTTTATTAAGAAATCTACTGTTCATCCGAATATATATTTAAAATAAATGTACTATATGATGTTGTTTCTAGCTGAAAATTTTTGTGTAGGATGTATATGATATATAGGTAATTGATACGTAGCCCGAATTTTGATTTGAATAATTCAAATATTTATTGAATTTTTAGGCCTGAAATTAGCTCGAAAATAGGCTGAAATTATAAATTTAATGGGAAATTATGAAATTAATTGTTGAAATGGATATGTACTGATCTATTATGAATAGTAATAGTAATGAGTCAGATTGAAATTAATTGGATGCTAAAAGAATTATAATTGGATAATTTATCAAATTTAGGGGTAAAATCGTCAATATGAAAATATAGGCAATAGATCGGAAACTTGAAACCAAGTGATAACTGAATTCTCTATATTTTTAGAAGTCCATAGAAATTTTCGGGGAATTATTTGGTAACCTGAACTATTTATTACAAATTTATCAAGTAAAATAGCTTAAATTACAAGTTGGGGTATAATTGTAATATTAATAGGCTAAAATGAATTAACCAAAAGCTATATAAAGGATTGCTGATCAGATGGGATTAATGGAAATTTTTATTATAATTATTAATAATTTAATTCAATATATAGTAATAACATGACTGTATATTATGAAAATAATATACATACATATATAACCATTATAGATTAAACCCTAATGTTTTCGTAATTATTACGAAAACTAAATTTGGACCTTTTGTGTAATTAGGACCTTTCAGAGACCGTTGACAATTCAAGTCAGCAAGAGCGAACATCTAAACAAGTAAGTTGGGATGGTAGCTTTGCCGCTGTCTGGGTACTATTTAAAAGTATCCGGAGACCCAAGAGTACTTCTGGTTGTGTTTGTAGTTAGATGATTATGCGCATGCTATGTGTGTGAATGATACTCTGTTGTGACAGGAGTTCAACTCCTTGGTGTGCTGTTTTGCATATTTGCATGGATTCTGTATTGTGTAAACTTGTTGGTCACCCCCTGATTAACACTAACGGTTATTCGACTAAAGTGTAATTGGTCATGCATAATCACCCGTTAGGGGAAACGAATAAGAGTGTTAGGCCAAATACCGACTTCCTTCGATGAGGATAGCTAAAATGGTCCTTTCCCCACTCTTAGTTGAACTAAGTGATAAGCGAGGAGCTCGCGGCAAGGTTGGGGGCCGTGGTTCGAAGGCGGTCATGGGAGAGGGGTGTTCCCCATTGCACAAGCCCGGGTTTGGTCTGACTTGAGTCGCGATGAAACTCCTTAATCCGGGTTGGAGCGGATGAAATTTCTCTAACCTCACAGTGGACCGGTTAACACTGTGCGATGTTATCATTTGAGTGATTGCATTGCATTTCATCATAATTATTAACCTTATTTGTGACTGTAAAGTACTCTTCTGGCTCGCCCCACTTACTGAGCTAGTTGTACTCACACCCCTACAGACCCTTTTGTAGGTGCTAAGTGAAGGCAAAGATGTTCAGGTACCACCATTCTCAGGTTAGTGTGCTGCTATGTGGGAAAGTGAGGATCGAGGAATTTAACTAAACTTGAGCTTTTGTCTTGTCTTTAAGTTTTGAAGAAAACTAAATGGGAATTCCCTGGGAGCCCACTAGTTTTCTAACTTATTGTATATAAATCGTAAACCTATGGTTTTTAATAAACTCTAATTGTAAACTTTACCCTTGGATGTGAAATGTTTGTATAATTACTGTTGTGGTACTAAACAGCAGATTGTATAGAACAAGTATTTTGTATAAGCTCTACCACGGGTTTGGATATTAACAGATCACAGAATAGACGTTTCAAGCTGGTTGAGTTGTACGCCTTGTCTAAACTGCGTCTACGATAGCAGTTGTGAGGTCAGCTTCTATCTTAGATTAGTTTACACGGCGGGACTGTTATGACTCTTCTTGTTCGAGGCGGGACAGTTTTGCAATCCGCACACTAACTCTATGGATATGATGCACCGTAGAACCATAAATGGACCTAAGCTAATACCCGATATGATGCATGAACACTAGGCTTAGGGCTGCTCGTCACAATCCTTGCTAAAGGGATTGATAAGAGCTGGTAGAGAAGAGCTTTCCAAGAAAAAAAACTTAAGGGTTTTTTTTTTTTCATTAATGTTAAAGTCTGTGTATGGTAGCATTATTTACTAGGATAGTCTATAGGTTTGTTAAGTGGAGGAACCACTAGCTCGAACAGTCTGGAGGTTCGTTGCTAGGTTGAGAGGAGACATTTGAGACATTGTGGAGCTTCAACGATTCGATATAATGGATGAAGCCGTTAAGATTGCTTAGTAAGTAGAGATGCAAAGAAGGAGCTAAGTACCGGCTAGGATACCCACTAGCCGACCCAGATAGGCAAGTCACTGAGCTTAGTCGAGCTTAGAGCCGAACAGAAAGGTTGGTGTAAGAACTGAGCAAAAAGGCTGAATAGATGGTGAATTGCTAACCCGAACTTATGAGAAGGAGCAGAGGTTTGGTTGAAAGACGAGCCAGATCAAGTGCTTTAAGTGTCAAGGGTTCAGACATATGGCTGTTCAGTACCCGAATTGACAACGATGGTCATCAAGGGAGAATCTCGAAATTAGAAGTAGATAACACTGATGAAGAACTCGAAGAAGGGGAGGTCTCTACTGAGAAAGAAAATGCTGAGAAAGAGTTGATTAAGGAGGACGTGTTTGTTGAGGATTTGGATAAGTTACTCATAGTTGTCTAATGCACTATGAACATGAAACCCTCTCGAGAAGAAAAGTAGAGAGAGAATTTGTTTCATACAACTTGCAAAGTGAATGATCAAGTATGTGCCCTCACGTGGATAGTGAAAGCTGCACCAATGTGGCTTTAGCCGACCTTATTTCAAAACTGAAATTGCCAACTATTACGCATCCGAAGCTGTATAAGTTGCACTAGTTGAGTGAAAAAGGAGCATTACATGTTACTCGGCAAATACTGTTGTCGATTACTAGAAGGAACTATTTTGATCAGATTCTCTGCGACATACTGCCGATGTATACTTCCCACGTGTTGCTAGGTAAACCGTTGTTGTTTGATAGGAGAGTTATACATAACGGCCACAGGAACACGTATATGTTTGAGAAGGATGATTGGAAGATCATGTTGAATCCAATGATGCCGAGAGAAGTTAATAAGTTATAGACGAAACTTGCTCACGGATCGGAGAAGGCTTTGATGATGAGCAAAGTCGAGCTCCGAGAGGCCATCAATGCTAATGAGCCGACCTTCTTGTTGGTCAGGCGACTATTGGAAATGAAGGAGTGGGGTGAATTACCCTAGGAGATCATGGAGTTGTTAAATAAGTATGCTGACCCGTTCTCAGAATAGTTACTTAAGGGGTTGTCCCCAATTTGAGGCATAGAGCACTGCATTGACTTAGTACTTGACGCTGCACTTCCTAATAAGCCAGCTTATCGGATGAATCCCAAGTAGGCTTTTGAACTCCAACCTTAAGTCAATGAGTTGCTGGAAAGAGGTTATGTAAGAGAGAGTCTCAGCCCTTGTGCTGTGCCTGCACTTCTAGTGCCGAAGAAGGATGGAACCTAGCGAATATGTGTAGATTGCCGAGTTGTGAACAAGATTACGATCAAATATAGGTACCGATCCCAAGGCTAGAAGATACGTTGAATAAATAAGTAGAGCTAAGATTTTTAGTAAGATTGATCTTAAATTTATCTACCATTAAATCCGTATGAAGCTAGGCAATGAGTGGAAAATTGTGTTCAAGACTCGACATGGACTTTACGAGTGGATGTTCATGCCCTTTGGCTTATCGAATGCCCCGAACACTTTCATGAGATTAATGAACCATGTGCTGAGACATCTCATAGGAAAGTATGTTGTGGTATATTTGATGACATCTTAGTTTACAATACAGACATGTCGAGTTACTATGAACATGTCAAAGCAGTCTTGGATATCCTTCGTGTCGAGAGATTATTTAGCAATCTAAAGAAATATTGCTTTTGCTAAGAGGAAGTGGTATTCTTAGGCTATGTAGTTAGTGAAAGAGGCTTGTAAGTCAATGATGAAAAGATCCGAGCATTGCCGAGTGGCTAACTCCTATGACTTATACCAACATAAGAAGTTTCTATGAACTGGCTTTGTTTTACAGAAGGTTCATCAGGAATTTTAGTACTTCCCCCACACCACTTACCAAGTTAACAAAGAAGAATACCGACTTTTGATGGGGAGAAAGGGAAGAGAGGATTTTTATCAAGATAAAAGAGAGATTAACCTCTATCCCGGTATTAGTGCTATCTGACTTCGATAAAATTTTTGAGCTGAAATGTGATGCGTTAGGCATTGGAATAGGCCGACTAATTACCTTCCACAGTGAGAAGCTTTAAGGACCCTAGAACTTTTGGCACTGATTTGAGCATTAAAAGTATGGCAACATTATTTACTGCGTCGAAAGAATTTGTCATATACACTAACAATGAATCGCTGGGGTACCTTCGAAGTCAAACTAAGTTGTTGAAGTGACAAGTGAGATGGGTTAAATTCTTAGAAGGATTCAATTTTATAATAAAATACAAGCAAGGAAAAAGCAACGTAGTTGCAGATGCTCTTTCGAGAAGGCAAATGCTTCTAACCGAATTGCAAACCAAGTTGTTTGGGTTTGCAAGTATCAAAGAACAGTATTTTGGAGATCCACAATCTGGACCCATAATCTTGTAATGCATTGGTGGAAGAACAGTGGACGAGTACCATGTGGAGAATGGCTACTTGTTTCGAAGTGGGAAATTGTGCGTGCTGACTTGTTTCCTATGGAAATTACTAATTAGGAAAGCTTACAGTGGAGGACTCTCCAGACATTTTAGAGAAAGAAGGACTTGTGAACTATTGAATGGCCGATTCTTTTAGCTGAGAATGAAGAGAGATGTGTACCGAGTTGTTGAAAGTTGTGCCATGTGCAAGAAGGCCAAGTGTCGAGCCGAGCAAGGGAGAGCAATGGCCCTACCAGTTCCAATGAGAATATAGACTGAATTAAGCAGGGACTTTGTCTTCAAACTACCGTAAACTGCTTGAGGTAAAGATTCTGTAATGGTTATTGTGGACAGGTTCAATAAGATGGCATACTTGGTACCCTGTACCAAGACTAATGACACTTCGGCAATTGCTTCTCTTTTCTTGCAGGAGATTATGTGGATACACGGTGTACCCGAAAGTGTAGTCTCCGATAGAGACCCAAAGTTTTTGAGCCATTTCTGGAGAACCTTCTAGCGTTGGCTTGGGACCAAATTGCTCTTCAGCATCTCTTGTTACCCTCAAATTGACGGCCAAACAGAGATGGTTAATCGCACTTTAGGATCACTGCTTCGAGCTGTAGTGGGTAAGAACTTGGTTGATTGGGACATTTGCTTGCAAGTGGTCGAGTTTGCCTATAATCGAATAGTACATGACACCACTAAATAGACTCCCTTCGAGGTGGTCTATGAATTCAACCTTGAGTTACCCCTCGACCATACGCCTGCACCAGTACCTATGCAAGAAGACCTTGATGCTTCGGCTAGAGCACAATCCCTTTAGCATATATATGATAAGGTCACTTAATATATTGACCAAGTTGTTAGGAGAATATGAGAGAAGACCAAGGGTAGGGTGGCTAAGTAATTCCAGTTAGGAGACTTAGTATGGCTACACTTCAGTAAGGAACGGTTCCCGGGCAAGAGGAATAATAAGTTATTTGTGGGGGCAGAGGGACCCTTTAGACTCCTCTAGAAGATCAATAACAATGCTTGCAGGTTGGAACTACTAGAGGATTATGGGGTTTCTAACATCTTCAATATTGCCGACCTTAGTCCCTATTACCCTAATAGAGAACTGACCGAAGACTATCCAGATTTGATCCCAAATCCAAATCAACCCGGAATGAATAATGGAAATCGAACTACTAGCCCTTTGACCCGTAGCTAAACTCGAGGACTGGAAGACTTGACTAGACGAATTCTTCTACTCTAGCCAACTCCTATTGAGGTCGAACACTTCCTTGCCGAGTCATTCCTTAAGTCGTGCCAAATGAATGCCAGTTTGTCGTACATATAATGCTAAGGAATTGATGGTTGAGATAATAGCCCATCCTCATTCTCGCTCATGCCTAGCTAATTACTTACTCGGCTTCACACCTACCGAGATGCCTAGAGAGAGAGTTCGGATTGACTAAGTTACCTTTACTTGGATAAGCAAACTGTCTGTAGTTCTTTGTTTACATTCTCTAATGGCATCACTAATGTAGTATCTCCACGTGTATAGTATCATGTACAAAATCTGTTGCACCAATGGTTATTTTCTTTGTATATTCATTTTTACCCTTTTGTATCTTGTACATTACTTCATTAAGAAATACCCTTTTTGTCTTTTCCCTTTTGGGCAGGTTGCCCTAACTTATGGGTATAAATGCCCTTGTAATTATAATAGATAGACATCATAACATTAATATATACTTTTGAACATTCTTTCTTCCTTGCATAAACACTTTATTTATATACTCTTGGCAATTACTCTTATCCTTTACCTTAAGCAAGGTTAGGTGGCGAGTAACCTCACCGGACCAATTCGTGCATTATATCAAATTGTGTCATGAGTTCTCGAAAGTTTCATTGGCTCGTCATATCTTCTGAAGCTGTTCATAGGTTTTGCTTGCTTTTCATTAGTCGTTCATTTCTTTCGCGCACTTTCCTCATTACTCCCTTTCAAGCTTTTTGCAACCTCAGACCCATCCAGCAACCGGTCTTATTTGTTCTTAGTTACAGTTCACAACAACCTCTAATTAAGGACTTCACACCACTTTATTAATTTCTTAATCCAAGCTCCAAAAGCTACATATACTCAAACTTGATTATATAAGTTTTATACTTACAACTTACCCAATTTTAATTTTACAAGATTCTCAATTACAATAACTCTCAAAACAAACTTAATCACAAGTATAGTGCACTCTCTCAAAGTTTTTGCAAGTATAAATCACTTTACACTATACTAGGGTTTTTCAAATGACATAGCAAATAAAGTATATAAGACAAAGGGCAAGTGAACAAAAGAAATAATTGTAGATTTTTAGCTCTATTTCTTATCCTTCAACTACCCAACAATTTATATTTATAGCTCTTAAGAAAATCTAACCATTAGTCCACTTCTCTCTTCATTTAATGCTTTGTAATAGCTCTTTTCTATGGGGACCAGCCAAATGGTCCAAGTAGGACCGGTCGGATAGTCCATTTAAATAAGGTCACCATTAAGACAGTCTTCAGGTCACTAGTCGCATGGTCCAACATAGCTTACTAACCTGCAGTAACTAGCCAGACGATTTAGGGACAACCAGTTATACAGTCCATCACATGTCACTAATTTGCAGTAACTAGCCGGACGGTTCACACCAGAATAGCTGAATAACACGCACTAAGATACAACAAACAGTTCTGTTCCCTTTTACTTCTTTCAAGCATTTCAAACTCAATCTAATCAACTTATATTACAAAAATATCATGCAAAACATAGCGTTATAAAGGTAATTTAAGTCCTTTATCAAATTAATTATGTTTTTATAAGCTTTGCAAAGAGGTTCATAATCAATGATTAATTTAACATAACATGTATGGTATTGTTCTCATCAAAATCATACATAAGAACTTATTGGTTTAACAAGTCTGGTAAGGTTACTTGTCACTTAGCCTTACTTAAGAGTTACAATAAAAGTGAAATAAGCAAACAAGCTAATGAGAGCAATGTTCACAAAGAAGTATATTGATGATGATGATGATGATTGTGGATACATATATAGTGGGTATTTATAACTAAAAAAATAGGGCAACCTACCTAAAAATGGAAAAGACTAAAAGGATATTATCTAAAAGAAGTAATGTAAAATGAATAATAAGGGTATAATTGTAAATACAACAAAATGAGCATCTTATACGGAGGATTCTATCACATGGTTGCTCAGATACGTGGTTTATTGTGGGTAGATGGCTTTCTAGTAGAAAAAACAATTTTGTACCATCAGCTTAGTTTCTGTCAAGCCAAAGTGCTAACAAGGGGTAGTAGGTCAATAGTGTTAAGCCTAGTAGATAATTATTCTAAGGCGAATTCGCCTTGGACACTTTCAATATGGCTCGGATTTAGGTCAGCTAAGCTGATGATCGGATGAGCTGAGTTGATGTTTAACTATAGTTTAGGTAGGCAGCTAAAGATGAATGATGAATGCGAGAGGGTTTTGTTCAATTGGGGCAGTAGGTTGGTAGATTGCAGTAGCTTGAATTCCTCGGTGATAGGCCTTAAGGAAAGAATTCGCCTGACCATGCTTTCCAGCCCTCAGGCTGGAGTGCTAGTCAAAGGACTAGTGGTTTGATTCTTATTAACTGGTATCTCCCTTAGGAGCTTTATGCCCTTTAAATGTCAATTAGGCCTAAGCAATGATCAAATCACTTCTTTAGGACAACCATTAGAGAAGCAGGAAATTAAATAAGCTTTGAACTCTATTGGTTCTTAGAAAGCTCTAGGGAAGGATGGTCTTCATGCGTTTCTTTTTAAAACCTGCTAGAGCTTTTTGGGGGCTTCCATTGAAAATCTAATATAAAAATATTTACCTCAAGGCAGATACCATCTATTTTGAATCAAACTCTCCTTTGCCTAATTCTTAAGGATGGGCATATAAATCACATAAAAAATTGTAGAGATATTGGCCTCTACAATACCTTATATAAATCGATTTAAAAAATTTTAGTAAATAGGCTAAGAACTCATTTGGATTCAATCATCCATCCAGCTTAAGCTAGTTTCATTCCTAGTAGGAAAGCTGTAGATAATGTTATATTAATGAATGAAGTTTTGCATACTTGTTAGAAGAAAATAGGAGAAAAAGGTTGGATGATCATCAAGCTTAATTTAGAGAAAGCCTTTGATTGTTTAGAATTGGATTTTATCTACTAGGTACTTACTAGCTTGCATTTTCCTTCATGATGAATTCAATTAATCATGGGTTGTATTACTTCTACTACTTATGAGGTCATCATTAATGGCTACACTTTATAGCCTTTTATTTAAGTAGAGTAATTAGATAAGGGGACCCCTGTTACCTTATCTTTTTATTCTCTATATTGAACTCCTTAGTAGAATTATTAAGAAAAAGGTTTTTGAAGGTATTTGGAACCTCTTTCATATAAGAGGAACAAACTTCTACTTATTGCACCTTGCTTTTGCATATGATATATTCCTATATGCTTGAGTAGATGAACATGTAACACTGTCCTTGAAACTTTTTCCTTCTTTCAAACTCTATTAGGATTGCAAGTCAATAAGAGAAAGTTTGAGGTTTTCTTCTACCAAAATGTTAAATAGGATAAAAGATCTTGTTTAGCTTCTCTCTTAGGTATTAAACAAATTTCTTCTTTTGGTAAATAACTTAGATTTCTATTGACAAATGGGCTAAAATCTAAGAGTCAAGACTTCAACTTTGTTATTGAAAAAGCACAAAAAAAGCTTAGTGGTTGGAAAGTAAAATCCTTTAGCATGACTAGAAGGATTATATTAGCAAAATCAACATTGCAACCACTTCCAACTTATTATATGCAAATGTGTAAACTTCTAAAAAATGTGATTCACAAGCTGACCTAAGTTTTAAACAATTTTATTTGGAAAAGAAATAATGAAAATAAGAAAGTACATTAGTGGCTTAGGAAATGAAGAAGATTTGGCTAAACTTAAGAAGGAGGGTTAATTGAGTTTTAAGGGCAAATTTCATCTCTTTTCGATATTAAGTACTAAATTTAAAAATGAGTATAATCAAAATAATGATAAAATAATAATAAATGTGGAAATTAAAAGAGATAGAAGAGATTAAGCTTAGATATAACGTAGAGTTCAAACTACTCCTTAATCTCTACAAACATACAATACCTCTAACCGAGGACTTCACATCACTTTATTGATTTCTCAATCTAAGCCTTAACAATAATACGAATATAAACATGATTACACAAGTTTCACACTTACAATGCTTACCACAAATCACAATCTCAACTCACAATATAAAACTCAATCTTAAGGATTATTGGTATGGTGCTTTTAACTTTCAATACTTTGCAACTAATTGCTCATAAGCACTACACTTCAAATCTCTCTAAATATTAACAAATTAGGGTATAAGAGAAAATAGGAATAATAGGCAATAATAGGCAATAAGAGTACAAAAGAATGTTAGAATATTACAGCAAAAGATCAGCACTCTCTTATCCTTGGTTGGGTTGTTAAACATTTATATAACCCCATTTAATTCTTCCCATTATTGTGCATTAAATACTCTAACGACTAGTTGAAACAAGCTTACTAGCATGATAGTATCACATTCTTACTGTATTAGCATGAACACCAGCAAGTCCATTGGTATGTTGGTACCTTGATCAGAAGTCGTTCTATCTTCTTATCTAGGTTACTTCATCATCAAGCTGGTAGTGTTCTGGAGCTGTTAAGCCGATAAGCCAAATTCACTTGTTTCCATCTTTTAAACACAACAAAGAACATTTACAATATATAATTCAACTTCAATTATGCTTATACATCTTTTAAATCTAAATATCTTGTAAAGTTAATTGATGTTTATAATATTTTTGCAAGATGATGATTGTTTTTCAATTAACTTAATATAGGCAAATAATAAGATATTTAACTATACACTTTTTGTTTTGTTCTTGTTAAAATCACCACATTTAATTACACACTTGTTGTTTTGTTCTCATTAAAATCAAATAATGAACCATAGGTTCAACAATTTCTCCCTTTTTGATGAGGACAAAACCCTTATATTTTATATGCTCCCCTTAAATCAAGTATTCAATTTCAAAAAATTTGCAAACATGTGAAAACAGTGGAATACTTGATATTAAGAGTAATAGAATGTTAGGGAATCAAAATTTATTTCCAATATAGAACTTAAAGTTAGCAATATTATCAAACTCCTCATAATTTTTTTTTTATCAAACTTATGACTCTCTAAGTGACTTAGATTCTTCTCCCTCTTTGGCCTTATAAAAAGGATGAGTATATCCAGACGGTGAAAAGGAAGAACTGGCTAAGTTAAAATTTTGGTATAGTCTCGACTTAAACCTTAAGACATGCCCCATGCAAAATTGAAATTAAAGAAGCTAAAAACCATGCCAAATAAGATCTCTATAATGAATTTATCAAAATTAACCTATACCACACCAAATATTAAAAAATATAAGATAACTATGAGGGGTGTACGAACTCCATGAGATACATAAACCATAAATAATAGACAACATAGACAAGCAACACAAGTAACACATAGGCCATAAGGATAGATGTCCTAGCATCTCACAAGAAAAAGAGATTACTACATAAGCAATAAAGGCCAAGACAAGCTAATAGAAAGTAATAACAGTACTGGCCAATGGCTAAGTTAATAACAAAAGATAAACATAATGAAGAACATATACAAAATAGATTAAAAGTTGGCTATTCATGCAGCTAGTGGATCATCCTCATTAGCTAGAAGCCGATGAGGAGAAGTAGAACAAGTACTTGTTGAAGGTGCCAAACCACCCATAGTTTATGGAACCATTTTAGCAAGCACTTAATGAGTTAAGGTTAGAAAGTAAGATGAATGGGAAGAGTGGAAGAGGAAGAAAGTTTGGATTTTGAGTAATTGGAGTGGTAGATCGAAGATTAGGAATGGCTGTTCTAGGGTTTATGAGAGAGTGAAGAGGATGATTTGAGAATAGAAGTGAAGAGAGAGAAAGGTTAAATGGTTTTGAAAGAGGATTGCCTAAAATTTGGTGTACCGGCATGACGATAAGGGATGGCACTGTCATGACTGTAACTTAAACAGAAATGAGTCTAAGTACTTATTTAGAAGAGTATATTGTCATGCTAGGAAGGTGGAATGCCATCATGTTGGTATTCTGTAATTTTGTAGAAACTTGGGTTTTGTCTGCTTCATTGTTTAAGTTGCCAAGTTAAGTTTATTTTTAATGATTTAATGAGTATTTTAACACTTCAAGTAATTTTATTTGAGTTCATTAAGGTTTGAAAAACTTAAGTTTGAACTAAATACTTAAGATTTAATCAAATCAAATCCTAAGAGCTATGTAGTTCATGACTAAGTGAAAGCGTACATGTATGAGTAAGTTATGTGCATAGGTATTAAGTCTATATATACTAACACTTCAAGCAAATTTCAAACACATGTTTAAGCAAGTTTCAATATTATATTTAAGCATGTTGGAAGGAAAATATCACAATAAGGATTCAGAAGCCCTAAAATCACTACTTGAAATCATCAAAATTAACTATTGAATACAAATTGAGCTTAACGATGCACATATACACTAAATCAAGTTCATGATAATTTAGCAATCTAAACAAGTTTCAATAGTGCCTATAGATAGAAGAATGGTATGATTAAGACATATAGCATGTAAATGGATAAAATGATCATATGTCTTCTCAAACAATAATAAGAGCCTAATTTAGGTTTAGGAGAGTTAAATTTGCCCAAAATAAAAAAAATAAGCCAAATTAATTACTTAACCACAATCTATAAATGGAGTTGAACACGCGTAAACTAGTTTTTTGGCACAGCATGACATAATTGTGCACATATGATCTTAAATATATATGAGTGACTTTCAATGTACACAAAATGCATGATATTTACAGTTTAACCTTTCAAGCTAGTTTTAAATGCATATTATGATATGATGAGAGTTTAAACATGGCTTGTAAAGCTAGAATCGTAAAAACACTAGTTAGGCCTCTAAATGCTTATGTGAGCTCAAATGTGGTTGAGGATAGGCCAACTATGTATAGTTTCATAATCAAATCAAGCCAACCATTCAAGCATGAAAAATTAGCATTTTTAAACATGTGGGAACTTATAGTTGTCATTGAAATTGATAAATAGAAAAAATGTGCACAAGGAAGCCTAAGCAAACAAAGAGAACTTCAAGTGCACACAAAATATGTTAGTTATTGTATAGAGATTATTTGAATGAGTTTCTTCAATCAAATACCATGTTGAAGGCATTTTGAATTTTCTTTGAGCATTCTCTATTTGAGTTTCTTGAGCTACTCTCACTTAAAGTTCCTACAAAACATGTTACTACTTTGGTACCCATGTGAGTTTGTGTCAGTTGTGGTTAGTATAAATGATATATCCTTATCCTTTTGGAACCCAAACCATTTTACCTTTATGATTCAAATTGGTATTACAATGTAGTGCACACTTATATGCAATATGATCATATCTGTCGTAGTAGTTATAAGCCTTGGTTGTTGCTTTTACAAAGTAACTCTTGCAAGACTTATAAATATTTTCTCTACTATAGCTAATTTTAGTTTTGTCTAATCCTTGCCTTTGAGAGCTAAGGAGTCTATCTAAATTTTTTTCTTAATTTACGAACTTAGCTATAGTTTTTTTTTAATCATCTAGACTACACTTTAAGATGGAGTTTTCAATTTGAAGCTTTCCTAATCTATCAACTATATCATCCTTACTTTTCATGCTTTTAACTTTTATTTCAAGAGAATTACACTTTTTTTTTTCAATTGATCATTTTCCTTAGTTAACTCCTCATTCTTAAGATTCAATTGTTCATTATTTTTATTTAATTTATCAACTTCTAATTTTAAGTACTCATGGTCTTCCTCTAAACTTTCTTTGGCATTATTCACTTTATTATATTCATTTCTAAACACATGAAATTCACTTCCTATTTCAATCATCATTTGCTTCATCATCTTATTTTTCTTTTGAATCTCAATAAATTTCTTAAGTAACTCATCATATGTATTTTTGAGCTCATCAAATGAAGAATCATTTGAAGTAGAACATACTTCATTATTCATTGCCATAAAGCACATTTCTCTCTTCAAGTTACTTGAATTGTTATCACTTCGAGTCACCATCATAGCTTTTTCCCTTGATCCTTTCTTGACTTTCTTAAGAATCAAGCAATATTGTTGAATGTCACTTGGTTTTTGGCAATTATAACACTTGATTGCTTCCTTCTTCTTCTTCTTTGACCAATATATATTTTCATCTTTGTTTTTTGCTAATTTCCTATTGAACTTTATGAATTTCTTAAAATTTCTCGTAATTGTAGCCAAATCATCATTGTCCTCGCTTTCATCACTACTTGAGCTCTCCTTTGTTGCCTTTAAAGCAGTTGTTTTCTTCTTATATTCTTTTCCTTATTTCTTAACCATCTCATGAGTTTTAAGAGTTCCAAGAAATTCCTCGTTTGGCATTGTTTTAAAATCATGAACTTCCTCAATCGTGGTTCTCTTGGCTTCTCAATCCTTTGGTAAAGATTGAAGGATTTTGGAATTGATCTTAAGGTTAGTAAAGGACTTACTAAGGATACTTAAATGATTGATAATGTTAATGAACCTATTATGCATTTCATCAATTGTTTCATTAGAATCCACCTTGAAATTTTTAAATTGGCCACAAAGTAAGCTTATTTTTGTGTTCCTTACACGGTTAATTCCTTCATATATACTTTTTAATTTTTCCCAAATTTCCTTAACACTCTTGCATGTACAAACTTTATGAAAGTCATTTTCATTAGTGACACAATGCAAAATATTCATAGCTATTTCATTTAAATTTAACAACTTTCAATTATTATCGGTATAATTATTTTCTTCCTTATCTTCTATCTTGAATGGCCCTTTCTCTACTACTTGCCACAACAATTTATTTTATATTTTTAAGAATATAGTCATCCTACATTTCCAATATGAATAGTTACTGCCAGTTAGAAGATAAGGCCGCTTGTCCTTTTAGAAAGCGTAATGTGTTCAATGCCATGATCTTTACTTTAAATACGGTTAAGCAATAGATTTAGAGACTAGCTTTGATACCTATTGAAGAACACTCGGCTAAACTCAAGAGGGGGATAGGGGGTTAACTGAGTTTTACGAACAAATTTTAGCTCTTTTCGATATTAAGCACTCAATGGGTATGATTAAGATAATGATAAAATAATAATAAATGTGGAAATTAAAAAAATAGAGATAGAGAAGATCAAGCTTGGATATAACGTGAAGTTGCGACTGCTTCCTATTCTTTATGGGCACATAGTGCCTCCAACCAAGGACTTTACACTACTTTATTGATTTCTCAATCCAAGCTTCAATGGCTATACAAACATAAATTTCATTACATAAGTTTCGCACTTATAACTCTTAACATAAATCACAATCTCAACTTACAACATAAAACTCAATCTCAAGGATTATTAGTGTAGTGCTTTTAACTTTCAATACTTTGCAACTAATAGCTCACAAGTACTACACTTCAAATCTCTCCAAATATTAGCAAATTAGGGTATAACAGATAATGAGAATAATAAACAATAAGAGTACAAAATAATGTTGGAATATTGTAGTAAAAGATCGGCTCTCTTTTGTCCTTGGTTTAGTTGTTGAACATTTATATTATCTTATTCATTTCCTCCCATTATTGTTATTGTGCATTAAATGCTTTAATGGCTACTTAAAATAGGTTTACCAGCATGACAGTATTACATTCTTACTATCATGACGGTAAGCAAGATAACTGCTGCCATAAACACTGATAAGTTCACTGACATGTCAGTACCTTGATCAGAAGCTATTCCATCTTTTTATCATGGCCACTTCACTGTTAAGCTGGTAACTCTTTGGAGCCGTCAAGTTGATGGGCCAAATTCACCTATTTTCATCTTTTAAACACAACAAAGAACATTCATAACATATAATTCAACTTCAATGATGCTTGTATATCTTTCAAATCTAAATATTTTATAGAGTTAATTGATGTTTATAATATTTTTGCAAGATGTCAATTGTTTTTCAATTAACTTAATATAAAAACTAATAACATGTTTAACTGTACCCTTTTTGTTTTGTTCTCATTAAAATCAACATGTTTAATTATAAACTTTTTGTTTTTTTCTCATCAAAATCAAATTATAAAACTTAGGTTCAGTAGGAGACAATTGCCAAACCAAAGAAGGCTAGAGGGTTAGGGCTCCTAAATTTGCAACATAGGAACTCAGCTTCCTTATTCAAAAGATATTTTGAATTGAAAACAAGGAAAGTCCTATAGATTAGTCTTATTGGGAAGTATAAAAAGCTTTTCAATAAAGCTCCTGTCACTACATAAAGCACATCCTCTCTTTCCTTTGTTACTAAAGAATTGATAAATTGTAAGGATGCTCTACAAGGATCAAACCTAGTGATTGTAGGAAATGATAGGAAAACTAAATTTTAGGAAGATTACTAGAGCAAAATTAGGCCATTAAGAGCTTTTATCGATGGTCCGTTACCTCAGTGAGCAGATTCCTTAACAGTTTCCAGCTAGTGGATTTCAAAATTGCATTGGGATGAAAATGAAATTAACTTTCCAATCTCCTAAATGCTATCAATGCACATAGGCCCTCTTTTATTAGACATGTATGCTCAAGACCAAAGAATTTTAGTTACAACAATTTGAGTATTGCCATCTTTAGCTAACATTTACTATACTATTGTACCAAAGGAATCAGCAAAAAATAAAGATTTCTCTTGGTCTTGGATCTGGAACTCCCCTTTTCCTCTAAAAGTGAAAGTATTTCTTTGGATAATTTTACACTCTTCTTTACCTACTAGTGCAGAATTAAAAAGAAGAAATATTATTCTTTTTGGAAATTGTCTAAGTTGTGTGAAATTGATAAAACTTTGCAATATGCCCTCAAAGTTTGCCCTATCATTTGAGACTTAATTAAGCTTT
Organism: Lumnitzera racemosa; assembly: GCA_024138005.1. Classification (NCBI taxonomy): domain Eukaryota; kingdom Viridiplantae; phylum Streptophyta; class Magnoliopsida; order Myrtales; family Combretaceae; genus Lumnitzera; species Lumnitzera racemosa. The sequence continues at coordinate 36,818,281 of JAMXBC010000006.1, read as the reverse complement.
AGCAAACTGATCTTAAGCATAAAACGAGGCAGATGCAAATTTCAACACATGGGTTCAAAGAAATTCCTTAATAAAAAAATAAGACCTAAAGAATATAACCCCTTCTTATTAGTTTATCTTTGGTATCATGTTGTGGAGACTCCTAATATGATAGGAACTCTCTTTTACATAATCTCTCGCCTTTGACATAAAATCTTAGTCACTCTATTAGTGCAATTGCACATGAACATTGCGCTTATTTAAAATGAAGTAGGGAATAATATCTTCATGAGAAATTGAACCTTTATTGGCAACCCCCTCAGTTGCATTTCTTTCGACTCAATATTGATGGTTCAGTTTTAACTAATCGTGGTCAAGTAACCATTGGTGGAGTTATTAGAGATCACAATGGTAAATGGGTTTATGGTTTTGTAAGGAAAATTGGTCATCTTAATATCCCTATAGCTAATTTGTGGGTAATATATTAGGGTTTATCTTTTTGTAGTAAAGTAAATCTTCTCTATGTTACAATCTACACAAATTCTGCTACAGTTGCTACTTTATAACAGTAACAACAAAATCATATCCTATATTATCATAATGTTATTTGTGCTTGTAGGGGAAAGCTCTCTCGTATTAAACAATAGAAGATTGAGACCATTCTTAGAGAACTAAACCAAGTACTAGATGCTCTAGCACGTTGGTTGCAAAATCAGGATGTTACTGTAGGAAGCTTTGTTTTGCCCCTTGTCTTTTGTCTCTCTTTTTTGAAGCATGATATTTCTGGTAATGGAATGTATAAGGAGAGGAAAACTCCTATAATTAAACCTAGCCTAGTTTCTTCTATTTGTTTGCATGTCGAAGAGAATGATCTTGGGGCTATTAACTCAAATGTTATTTGTACTAGAGGTTAATCCCCCCACTTTTTGCTCTTGGTTGTGAATATCTTATTTTCCACCCAAAAAAGAAGAGAGAAAAACTCCTATGACCAATACCTATAGAGGTAATATACCCTCATTTGCATGTACTTATGCAGTTAATGTGCTATTTCTTTTAATATTATATATATCTTCTGATTCCATAAAAATAAAAAAAGATTTATAGCACCTTTAATTAGGCATAAATGTGAAATTAAATAGTTATTCCTCTCCAATAAACTCATACTTGCATTTGATTGGTAGAATGACTATTTTAATGATTGCTATTATCACAAAATGAGAAAAATTTGTTTAATAGGACCAAATAAATTACTATTTTTTAATTTTTTAAAATTATATATCCACTTTTTATTAATGAGATTTCAAACGAATGATAAAATATTATTTTTCTTTTTTATTTCTTAAAAATGATAATTTTATTACTAATTTAATTCATTTTGCAAACTAAATATGTCATTATTATTGTCAAACATAGTAATGAAACCTTATGTGGTTTTATAATTACATGTTAGAAACAAATCAAATGAGGACATCAAGTTAGCATTTATTAGTAGAATTGGGAGTATTAGGAGAATTGAACAAATATAGGAAAACTAAGACAATTTAACTCTCTCGTATTGGGTTTGGTATATGCAATATCAGATATGGATTTTTGTAGTTGAAAAAATTAAAAATAATATTTAAAGAAGATAATTATTCGTGTTACAAGTTTGTAAGTGGAGTTGTAGTTGATGATCGATCACATGCTATGCGTATAATGATCGATCTTAAAGATTACTTAATCCAATGATGTGTATGGATGTAAAGGGGAGAGATATGTGGGAGAAAGAATAAGTGAACTTGATCACTCATATATGTGCATATGATAGAAGATTGAATTCTATGTTTTGGGATATTCTTGATTCATCCTCCTTTAAGCAACATATTTGATCTTTTGTGGATAAGCTTCAATAAAGCTTTGGAGTTTATCCCAAGTTAGTTGGAGCTTTTTTAATGTCTCAAATGAGGAGGCACCTCTTATTTATGGATTTAGATGGCTAGTCTCGACTGTTAGATTACTCTAAGGTGAATGGTTAAGATCTAGTACTACTGGCATCAATTAGGTCGCCTTAGATAATCCAATGGCTAAGATTCTGTCCCCCTTCTTTATATGGACCATGAGCTTAAACCTTAGGTTTAGTACAAGTGTGAGGCCCAGTAACCTGTAATAACAGGATGGATGCCCATATGAAATAAAACAAGCTTATAACTCTTATTTTAGTCTAAATAGCTTCTTTTAAGGTCGAACAAAGTTCAAACAAGCTTAGAAATACTTCTTCCAAAGTCAATCAAGTAAGTTTAAGAGCAGAATAATCGATTCAATAATCCTTATTCTACTTATTTTGAATCTACCAAGTTGTATCTCCTTAAAAGATCCTAGATTAGGCCCGATTTCTTAGTTGTCACTAGTCTATTGAAATTGTCCACAATGCCAATTATCGAAATAACCTTTTACAATTTTTAGAATTTCAATAGACTAGTAACAACTAGGAAATTGGGCCTAATCTAGGATCGAAATAACCTTTTACAATTTTTAGAATTTCAAATATATATTATTCTGTATTGTGGAATAGATTTTTGTATTATAAAATATATGGTATAAATTTTTTAGTTTTAGTTCAATACCTTATGACATTTTTATCCAGTGATTTCGACTAACATGCAAACCAAATAATGGACAAAAGATTTATCCAATGTTATACCATAAAAATGTAATAACTAAATGATGCTCATATTTCGATCTAATAATAATCAACTCTCCACTTCCAATTGGAATATTATCTTTCAAGAGTATAAGGTTATAAAAGTTTTTCTTAAATAGGCTAAGCTACTACGGATTGATAATGTATAATTTATCTAAGGAAAATTCTATGGTTCTGTCCACTTTTTTAATAGGGTTAATTCGATTTATGACTTGATTATTAAATATCTTATTATATTAATTTTGATTATCATTTGGACGTTAAGATTATGGGTTGAACGGTCCATCAACAAAACCATAAAAGTTTCCTTCAGCCAAGCACTATATATATACAACAAAAATTTTTAGATACTGTATTAATGACATCTCTTTCTCTGTCTCATATTTTTTTGATATTGTAGTATCTCTTCATGCGTCGCACAGTGCATTGTATAATCAAATGCAAACCATCTCATTGAATGTATATCAAATGGACTAGACAATCTTGGTCAAAAAAAAAAAAAAACTAGACAATTAATGCATGTGAAACTCAGCACTACCCCGTCAGGATCCAATACCTCTTCAACATAAATAATCTCTCGTGAGCCCCTGTTCCAACAAAATGATTTTTCCAATAATTGGTCCCTCATAGGCCATGAATTTATCACACGTCTTGCCCATTTAATAATTCAAAATAAATTTTTCTATTTTTCCGCTTGATTCTTCTAAACTTCGTGCTTTAATAATGTTTTTTTTCCTCATAGGAGGCAGTATATGGTATAACTGTAAGTTATTATTAGGTCCATCGATGAAATGCATACGGTTGTCGAATTGATTTGTTTATTATTAATTTTCTTTTGTATTCTTTAGTTCTCTTTAATTAATAATAGTCTACATAACGTCCCAGATAAAGAAGGCTATAGGTTGTTACGTATACCAATATTTAGTGATACGTTAGTTAGACATAAATAGTTATCTAAAACCTCTAAATAAATACATATATCTCTAATTAATCTCCTAAATTTTAACTCTCCAAATAAAATCAAGACAACAACTAAATAAATTTCTTAAAACATAAATAATTCCTAACTAGCCTAGGTTAGGGATCTTTTTCATAATGGGAATCTTAATCGTCGCTCCTCTATCTTGGTAGCCTAAGTGCTCTTCAACACAGTTAATTTTGTAACATTATATTAGGCTCTTGCATTTGAAAAATGATAAGGAATGAGCTAAAGCATATTATCAAAAACCATAACCATATATGTATGCCATACATCACACACACAATATCACATGAATTGATGCAACAAAAATATCAATAAATCCATTTAGCTATCTTTTATTAGCCAACAAACAATACAACTTAGGATTATTTGTAACTAATGCCAAGCTTAGAGTAATTCATGACTCCACTTCATAGTTCCTAGGTTCAAACATTAATGTTGTTGGCCCAATCTAAATAAGAACTACGACACTAGCATTATGGGCCTTTAAACACCATCTAACCTAATTGGTGCAAGAACACTAGTATTATGACTACCAGACACCAACTTATCTACCTTAGATAAATTCTAGGAGTGACTCTATTAAGGATAATGTCACTTAAGGATCATCAAGGTCTCGCCTTAGGAACACTACTAATATGACCTCTTGAACCTAACCAAATACAAACAATAAGGAATATTTTTTTTCAAATATTTATTAGTTCAATTTAGTTACAACTATGCTACACAAGCACAAACAACAAATAAGAGCAACATGTACCTAGATTAGCGACGTAAGGTTCAACTAAACCAAATACTGGCTCAATACGTATGCTTAATTTACAACATAAAATATAGCCTATTTTTAGTAATCTATTTTTCAAATTGCAATTTCGTAATCTTAAGTTCAACTAATCCTTCCACAAACTTACTTTAGATGATATAAATTAGAGTATATTTTAGAAGTCCTTAATAATTCTTTTGTTTACTTAGGTAATTTAGATCTAGTATTTTATTAATTTAATAATAGCTAAGAAAGGAAAAGGAAAAATAAAAGAAATGGAAAACAGAAAGGAAACATGCCTAGAATTGGGAATAGCATGGCCATGCTCTTAGCTTAGTATAGTTATTAGTAAACTGTGCACTTGGTTGTGTTGCTTAACATGGCTATCAGCATGTATACTTTAGCTATGCTGCATACGATGAACAACCCTCTCATCTCCTTCAATTCATCCTTTGTCCAACCCTTTTGATCTCACATTTAACCCATCAATGCTCATAAACCCCCCCTTCTCACCAATCCTTATACCTTAATCTATGGAAACACATGGGTGTGTTTTTCTTAAACATGAACCAATAATAATTAGGATTAAAGCTCATACCTTGAATAGAAAACCTTGTGATTCTTAAGGCATATGCTTGGTTAATCAATCAAACTACAACAAAAAGATATATCTAAGATTAATATAACGTTTGTTGATTCTCACTTATCATGAATAGTATCACTTATTGATTTAGGATACTCTTAAGTCTAATCCCTATCACCTTCTCCTTATCATGCCAATTTGCACAACCAACGATTTTCAATACATTTTTCGACGACCTTAAGACCAAATTACTATTATTAGGGTTAATTCACCAAAATCTTTTGTTAGAAATGTGGATCTGACCTTATCCTTCCTTGATTCTCACTAAAAGGGATTTAGTTATTCTATATCAGTTTTGCTTTATGTGAAAGAAGATGTGACATTCTTTTTTAGTAGTGTAAAAGTGAGCTAGGTTTTTCTCAACCCTTTGTATACCTATCTTGACTAGTTACCAAAATGCCCTTTCTCTTGTATCCTTAGTACCTTTTTAATGATGCGACTTATGTTCTTTCCTTTATTATTTTATTTTATGAGGTCAATTGATTAAAAAAGCATTCATCTCTTTATTTGAGGAGAGTTTAATTATATAGATATATGTCTTAATTATCTTTTCTTTTGCATGTGCATATTAATTTTAATTGCAAAAAAATGGGTTATTTTTATTGCCATATACAAAATTCCCCAATTAATATATCTTTCTTTGTTATTATAAGTACATTGCTACTACTTTAGTGGACCACACTATAAGTGATTATAATAGTTTCACTCTATTTTAACAAATCTGAGAATATGTTGCTGCTATTGCTCATTTTTTCTCCTTTTGTACGGATTTTAACTCTAGACATGCTAGAAAATTTTCCTTTCCTGAATCATCTACGATATATATAGTTAAGTTCACTAATTTTTTTTATGTTTAAGATTTTATTACATTTTTGTAATTAATTTTTGCACAACCAGCATGGGTGCAAGTTTATTAATGATTTGAAAAAAATTATAAAGTAGCAATATAATGACTTTTGAGTTATTATTAGCATAGATGCCCAAGGTACATATTTCGCTATATCCTTTTCTCTTTCCTATTCATACTCCAATAATTTAGAATTTGTATCTACATAATATACGTGCATATATTCACATCTTCAACTCAATATTTGTTGTTGGCGAATTTTTTCTGGCTTTCCTTTTCCTTGGTAAAATGTATAAATATGCATAAATAGATAGTGATGAAAAATAAGTCATTATTTATTAAAAGAAAAATTACACGATATGAGTTTACAAAAGTACTAAAATACATATAATGTTATTACAATTTACCTTAGGCTTTTCTATTGTAAATTTTAAAAGGTTCTCTAATGTATAAACTATTGTGACAATAATAAAAATTTTTTTGCAGCAGGTACTGAAATGAAATTACTAATACAAATAGCTACTGCAATAATTACTCATAAATTGATACTAATTTACAGTCTTGATTGCACTAGTACTAACACTAAAATTTGTTTTATTAATATTTATTTTAAGCAAAAGAAGTTCTAATGTACCACATAAAATTACCAAATTAAGAACTTCCTAAGAGAAAAATTAAATTATGATGAAATCATGCATAAGCATAATCTAATTTTAGAAACTTTTGTTTGCATTTATAATTTAATAACTTGAAAATAACAACATTCTTGTTCTAGAAAGTGAGAAACTAAAGTTACAACTTTTTATTATATGATTAATTTATGTTTTCAGGTATCCTTATTGCAAGTATGTCATTGCTAACATCTTTTTGGGAAAATGGAAGTTTTGATGTAGCATTAAAATTTATTAAAGTAACTCCTTTACCTAACACTCTGTTCCGGATGAGGAAAATAGAGAAGAAAAGAACAGGAAGGGAAGAAAGTTACGAGGAAAACATTAAATTCTATGCCATGTTTAAATGCTGGAACACTAGTGAGGGGAAGCAAATATGATGCAACAATTATTCCTTTCTTCATAATTATTCCATCTTACTGTTTCTTCCTAATTCTCCCTCTCATGCCAAATAAGGTGTGAAATTCATAATCTGAATTTTGGAAAAGAAAAAAAAAAATTCTTTTTATGTAATTTTGCAACTTCAAATTTTATTAAGAATAAAAGTAAATATTTATGATTCAACCATATAAATATTCTGCAGTGCATCCCTCAAGTTTTATACCTCTCAGCATGATAGATCCTGTATATTAAAATGGGCACCTTAATAAATAATTTCCTCGTTCCACGGGTGCAACAATAATGCACCCCGACTTTCCATTTTTTTATCTGTTCAAAACGCACAGATTCGTTTGGCACGCTTACGATGGACTTCCGGTAACCACATCACTATATTATAATTATAATTATTGTTTTGTTATTAGTTAGATTATGGAAAAAGCCCATCACGATCATTACACAGCACACATAAATATATATATATATATATATGTATGTATGTATGTATATACACACCGGCACACTACAAAGAACATTCCACTAAAAATATTTTCTAAATGCTAAAATATACTGGAACAATATAATTATTTATTAGAAAATGATACACTATATAAGAATTGGATTGTTGGTGCTTCTTACATTTAGCCTTTAAATAATAGCTAGTCAGTAGGCGTATACAGATAGATGTCACCTATTATTATTGTCTAATGCATTCCAAACCTCAATTAACAAAGTTATTCGAGTTGCTGTTGTTTTATGAAGGAACTATACTCAGAATCATCCACTAGTGTGATCAAATTGCAAATATAATTTATACTATTGTTAAAGTTTGGATAGATACCATAAACCCTTAAAATGTGATTTCAATTTCTCAAAAATCTTGAAAATGTGCATCTATTCTCAAATTAGTTGTTAAAGCACACACATTATTACTATTTATAGTCCTTTTTAATGAAAGTATCGAGAATCTAGCAATAGTATAAGAGTTAGCTATATATTTTCAAAAGTTATATATTTTCAAAAGTTATAGAGAGAGCAAACTATAATCTAGGATTTAGAAGACAATTTGTATGTTACCAATAATTTAAGAAGTGTATTACAACCATTCTTATTAATTATCTAGCACAACCTGTGCTTATTCTTTTTCTCCATTCTCCTTCGTATTATCTTTTTTTTTTCCCCCTCTTTACCACTAAAAGTATCTGTATTTTCTTACTTACTAAAATAATTACATTTTAAGAAACTGCATCTTTTTACGGATACATTCCCACTTATGCATTGTCCCTTGGGTGGTAGAGTCCGCATACATATGAGAAGGTAACTTCGTTATACAATGTATCTACCCGTATCTTATTATATGAGATAGGTTATGAGTAAGTATCTAAGGTTATATGATAGGCTCTTGATAGCAATTTTCAGGAGCTCACTCTTACATGGTAGAGTACAGATATGATGTCTCGATATACTATATTCGCTTTGAAACTCGTACTTTAAAGTATATGAGGTATAGGTTCTAGGGTATTTTACACTCACTTTATAATGTATGTTAAAGAATATAATATATATTAATTATTAAAAAAGAACTTCATATTTTTTAAATCAATCAAACTAAAAGAATAAAAACAACATTATATTCATATTAAAAAAGAAGGTCCAAACCTCATACATACTCTAACCCTGAAGCTAATAATTAAGATCTAAAAATAATAACTTTAAAATTCAATAGGAAATATTTATGATTAGTTCTAGATAACTTTCATCTTTTTTTCTTTTGTGCATGTACCCTCATGCATTTTTCATTTAATTATTTTCTTAATAAAGAGTACTATTTGACATTTGAGTTTCGTGTAACATTTGAAAAGAATCTTTTGACATGAAAAGAAAAAATATAACAAGAATTAGCTGTAGAGAAAAAACTTGAAGTTAAAATTTAAGGAAAAATAAAAAAGATTTACAAGTTATACAAAATACCATGTATTTTATAAGTTTTATATGGTATAAATTTTAGGGTGGTTTTAAGGCGTAATAGGGTAAGTTCCAATTTGTCGCTCATTTAATTAGTATGTTATGTGTTCAATTCAAACCCATTTATTAATTAGAAACTTGTCAATGAATTTATAAGTTATAAAAACAAATGAAAAAGGACAATCATAAAACTAACTGAGATAAATCATGAATAATGTTATTTAGCACTTACTTTTTGAACTAAAAGCCAATCTCATTTGCATATGTGATAATCTTTCTCTTCTGAAATTTTTCAAAACTCCTGAATTGTGAACTGAAACCACATCTCCCTATCTTAAATATATAACATCATAAAAACACTATGGCTAAGAAAATATATCGTTTGGAGAGAAAAATAAAACTAGTACAAAATATTATTAACTCATGATTTGTTGATTTCTTGTGTTTAAAGCTTTATATGTGGTGAAAAACATTTTCACTTAACTATCTAAATAAAGAATAGATGATAAAAAATTAACCATCATATTTGTACAATGTACTTTTTGTTGATAGGTTATTTTGGAATGTGTGCCTCTAAGATATGTACTGATCTATTTAGGACATAGGTTAAGCTACTTAATACGGTGTACAATCTATTGGAAGTCATGACAGACCTATTCTAAACCTTTGATGAGCTCTCCCCAACTATCTAAATTATCTATAGCTTGAACCTTGTACTCTAGATATTGGAGCACCTCCATAAGATGTATTTTTGGGCCTCCAACAAGTTGATAAATCTATTCTGAGTGCTCAACTAAGGACAAAAGCTTACTTGTAAAGAAGATAACCTCCTAAAATGGAAAGCCAGTTGTCTCCTTCCTATCTTGGATTTTTTGGGATTCGATATTTATGAGAGATACACTTTCGTATTACACCTGGATATATGTTCATCCATTTTCCATATTTATTTGGGCAACCTTTTACTATAAATACTAGGTATTTCTTGTCAGTAAGGAACATCTATACACAATTTATCGCTATCTTGCTATTACTCTACTCCATTCGTCTTCAGTAACATCTAACTTGTGTATTAGAGTTACCGTGTTGAACAACCCCTCGACTGTTATAATCATGGTGACTTGTTTTGCAGGCTCATTATGTATTCTTAAAGTTCATCCTATCTAAACCTTTATCGACATAATCTTTAAGAAAAACTCTACTAACATGAACCACTACCAACACTTTTGATTGAGAATTTGAGATTTGTAACTATTAAAAAGAGATTTGCACCACCAAATAAGAGAAGAAGAAATAGATAACTATGACTTGTATTTGTGCAGAAAGGAAAGGAAAGGAAAGTTAAAAACTTAAAATCTTGGTCGAAATTAGTAACAAATTGTAGAAATGAAAAATAAAATAAAAACATAAATGATATAACAGAAGCTTTAACAAATAGGTTTGTAAATGGGTTTAAGTATTGTACACAAATTTAAATGGGTTGTGTCCTAGTCTAACCCATTTATTATTGGTATCAATTTTTATCAAAATATACCGATTTATAATCATATCATGTAATATAGGAGTTTGTAAATTGCTAGCCCTAACTCGTCCCTAGCCTACACTAGATAAATGAAATTATTAGGGGTTCTTGTTTTCCTATTTATCAAAAATTAAATAAAAAAATATCAATTTTACATACTATTTAGCTTCTTCTTCTTTTTTTTTTTTTTTTTTTTCAATGATATGCCTTAATTGGACCACTTTACTTTCTTTCGATTGCTAGTCAAATAAAATAAGTTGAAAGTGTTGTTTCAGTTATTATCTTATCGTTGCATCGAAAGTTGGACAGAGTATACCGATACCGACGTCAATTTTTTCACGTTGAAATCTTGTTGAGTTGTTTATAAAACCACAATTTGCGTCATTTGAATGGTACAATTTTTAAGGTTTAGGTTTCGATACGCATCGGGCAAGTCGGCCTGCACCTCTCTGTCAAACTTACGCAGGAATTACTATATGTAATTAATGAAAAAGATTCATTTAGGACTCTCATGCATCCATTTAAAATGACGAAAGGTGAACACTGTAAAACAAAAGAATAGCGAGCGCATTTGTTGAAAAATTTATTATTCTTTATTTTTCCAAAATTCCATATGATCTTAGTTTGTACTAATTCTTCGTACCTGTAAACCTTGCTCTCTTTTTTGAAATCCTTTCGCCTTAAACTCAGTTAAACGCAAATAAATTCTTCAAACATTTCAACTGTTTTTGAAAAATATACAAATATCTCGAAACCGTCGTTAGAATCTTAGAAGTTCCAAGAATTTAGTGATGATTTAGTATATATATTTATATATATAAGAAGGTGAAGCTGTACTTTAAAAATGAATAAATCTATTTCCATCTAACGAATAGTTTAGGAATTTATTTAAAATTTTTTATCATAACACAAGATGGGAATAACTATTTAGAACCATAAGTAACTGAATGGCTTATTGTTGATACTTAAATGCTTTCATCTTCATTCGAGAGTTCAAAAAATTAACTTAGTTGAAGACGATGTATTGTTATATGCGTGAATGCCTGTCATCGACTTTCACATGCAATATATAATCACTTATATAATTAATATTGAATTTGTATCAAAAAATCTAGTAGTTGATTTGGAAGAAAGTCATATGTATTTATATGGTGCATCTTGGCAACGAGTGTCACTAAACAGTAATTAAATAAAAAGCTATCCTAAAACATTATCATATTTCTATGATAACCATATACTTTATACAAAAATACAACTACATGAAAAAAAACAAAGATCTTTTTGGAACATGTGCTTCTAAGTTAGTCTTTTAGATCTTCCATTATAATCAACAACTTATAATATATAAGATAACATTATAGCGTAAGACCATATATAAAAACCCACGCTCTGCCTTGTTAAAATGAATTTCAGTAAAAATCACTAATATAGCATATATTTAAGCTTACTTGTACTTTTCTGGGTGTCTTTTATTTAACCTGTGTTAATCCCACTTGAAATTAACTGTGTGTTAATTTTAAATATTTGATCAGCATATACAGGTGACTAAAAACTCAAAAATAGACCTAAAACCATTATTTCATGAAAGTTAAAGCTATGATAACAACTTAAAAATATGTGGTTCTTACGGCATGTCACATCCTTAATGCTTGGAAGGTTGATCTTTTGTGTTTGCTTTAGGTTTTCTTTCATTTATTTGTGTAATACGCGATTAAAGTCATTGAAATGTTAATACACTTTCTCGGACGATAATACTATTTGTTACTTAAGTGACATTTAAAAAAAAAGAAGAAGAAAATAGATATGAAAGTCACAAAACCGCTAAAATACAAGTTATAAGGCTGCTTCTTCTAGATTTTCCGTTTAAAAGTAAGTTAAATAACTGTTGTACATTTAATTTTATTTTATTGTACTAAAATAATATTCCTTTTTTGGTGAATAACTTCAAATCGATAAGGGAAAAAAAAAAACATCGTCTTCATGCAGCCACTTTCCCCGGTCAAGACCCATGGTCTAACGTCAAAACATTATTACAACTATCCATAATGCCTTAACTACTAAAACATAAACATCACTTGAAACTTAGATCCCAAAAAACTAGATCTTTAGTTCTTTTTAATCTGCTTTCTGGAAGCTGATCCACTACCAGATTTTCATCTCTTAGAATTTTACGAAAAGAAATATGATTAAACTCCTTGGTAAGTTCCTGACAACGTTCAAAACATAAGGACAATTATCAACATGGAATTGATCCTTAAAAATCCAATCCGATGTTGATTCAGAACAAGTTTCCACTATAATTTCCTCAAGCTGTTTCGCTTTTGCAAATTTCAAACTGTGAGCAATCGCCTCCGGCACAGCCTCTAGGGGTGACGTGCCTGCAATTTTCCTGCTAAAACCTCCAATGGTAGCTCCTTTGCTATTCCTACAAATACTTTTAATACTTGTACCTCTGCCATCTTCTGTCACAACTCCACCACAGTTGACCTTTACACATTCAACCATCGGTTTTTCCCACTTAGCATGAAATAAGTTCCTCCGCTTGTTCAAGTTTTTCATCCTGCTTGTCATCCACTACTCATTGGTTTCAGCTCTTTGTCTTCACTTCTAGTCAACGTCATTCTGATTCAACCTGAAGATAATTCTTTTTCTTTCTCTCCAATACCACATGAACAAGAAGTGTACAACCTAGGACGCTTCTATACTTCTTTAATCAGCCTCTTATATTTTGCATTAGTTTTTATCCATCTCATGAAATTTTCCTTACTTAGGATTCCATTATGCATGTCGGAAAGCCCTCTTTTAATCCGGTATTCTTTTATTCTCTCGCACTTCATTAAGATATCGTGCACTCTTTCCTCTTCCTTCCCACAAAAGACACACTTTGCATCTACTACTATCCCTCTCTTTATCAGATTATGTAAAACCCCGCAAAACCTTTACAAGAAAATTATTTTTAAAGTAAGGGCATAAAAATAATTAAGTTTAATGAGTAAGGGCAGTTTTGGAAAAAAAAAAAAAAGATGGTGAAAACACTAATGTAAACCCTACTTATAAATAGGCAACAAATTAAAGAGTCAAACTCTCTTTCTCTATTTTTATAGAACCCTCTCGTTGAGAGTGTTAGAGTCTTCGTTAGCAGTGGTTTTGCAAGAGGAATTTCCCAGATGGAAAAGGTAAGTCATCTAGTGTATTCAGGTTCTAAATCTAACTAGTAAAGGATTTGTATTTAAACCCTGTCTCTGACAGTGTTAGAGGCTTCCTTAGCGGTGGTATTAGAAGAAGAACTTTCCATATAGCTTTTCTATCAATAGTGTATTCAGTTTCTGAACCTAATTGGTAAAAGATTTGTAATTAAAGGTTTCATGGGAGAAGTGAGGTGGAAGTTCCATTGGTGATTGATAGCAGAATGGTGATATCAAAGGAAAGACACACTTGAGAAAGGTGAGTTTCAATCCCACTATCAATGGAATATCGTTGCAAGTTTACTAATTGTAAGGGATCTTTATTTTAAGGTTTTCTTTGTTTGTAGTGGATCAAGTTGCTATTAAGGGTATTACTATTCAAGGCTAAAGGATCAATCAAGTTATGACTCAAATTCATATTGTTATGGTTGTTATTTTGTAAGTCTTATTGATTTGGGAAAACACCCTTGAATAAATTTTGTTGTTAACGTTTGATAATCAAAGAGGGGACGGCAATGGAATTGGTGGTGTCAAGACTAATATGGTGAAATGGAGTAGGATCGGCTTAGTTGAAGTTTTGTTAAAGGAAAAAAGAAAACAAAGAGACAAGGACTAAATGGAGTATACAATTATGGATGGAGGCAGCGGATCGAACCACCAATGACCAATATGGACAATTAGCCCAATATGAGTCAATTAGTATGTTGGATATTGGTTTTTAGGATACCTATGGATATCATGATATATACACTATGATGTTGGGGCTTATTGTCGGATTGCTATTACTCTATCCCACCTAAAATAAGATAACCATCCTAGCCTCTGAATGTTGTTTAATTTGTTTCTATGTATCTTTGCGTGCATATGTGTGTGTATGATTAAATATATAGGTTATACGTACGCACGAGGGGCCCCGGGAAAAGTTAATTTCCTATGATTTTTTAAGAGTAGAAAAATAAATGTTACATGCCTATTTTAAATAGCAAATCATGATAAAATTTAACAGTGTAATAAAGTGGTTAGGTGTTTGTTTTTGTAAATATGAGGTGTGTTTCAAATTTCATAAGTGTTATTGTACTTTTCAAGATGCATTTATTATTTAAGTAACATTTTTTTTTTTACATTTCAAACTTTATTTCATAATAACTAATAATATTAAATTCATTTATTATAAAATTATATTTAAGGGGAAAATGCAAGTGAAGTCCCCAAACTTTAGTTTTAGTGCAAATACATCCTTAAACTTTTAGATGTTACAAATATATTTTGGAACTTATATAAATTAGTAAATAATCTCTAGAGGTTACAAATAACATTTTTTAAATTTTGACTTAAGTATATAAATACTTTTTAAAATTTATTGAAAGAATATTTTAACATTTTCTAAACTTTGAGTTTGGTATGTATTTTTAACTAAGAACCTATATATCCTTTATGTTACTAATTTATCAATGTCTAAGAGGTGATTTATAACATATGAAAGTTTAAGAACTAAATCCATACCTCGTTTAAAGTTCATGGTTACTTGCAATCTAATTTTTATTTCACTAAATGAATTCCCACAAATTGCTATTTTCTATTAGTTGTACACTATAAATAATAATAATTACATTTTTCACTATAATTGTTCCACTCTTATTACATAAATGTAATAAAAAATACCAATTAGTAAATTGTTTAGTAACATTTTCTTTTTCAATTAATGCATGTAGATTATTAAATGATCGATTGGTAATAACTTATATTCAAAATGATATTTTTTATAGTTGCTAATAAAATAATTTTGCAAAATTATTATAAAAAAAAAATCATGGAATGCTTTTATTTATGTCAATATGCTCTTTTTACTCTACTTATGTCAAAATTTTTGACAAAACTACCAATTTCCTTTTTCTCCTATTTTTTAAATATATTTTTGCTGAAAATAAAACTTACATAAATTTTATATATTAATTTCATTTTCTTTTAACAAATTTATACTTGGATTTCAATTCATGTATATGTAATAATGAAAAAACAAAAAAGTTTAATATTTTAACTTCTTGTGAAGTGCACCAAATACTTCTTATTTCCTAAAAGAAATTTTTATTGGATTTAGTTGTAGAAAATGAGCAGTTATACTTACTAATAAAAATTCTTTTACATATATAGTAATAAGCAAATAATTATAATTGAATGATTTTAAGATTAACTCAATTAAGATAAATTGCGAGCCCTCATTAAATGATTTTGCCCCCATCCCTATCTACGCATGTAGTTTGATACATGTATATCCATGTGGCAATGTGTTTTAAGGATAATTTACCTTTTAGGATTTCAGTTTTTAGATATCCATGGATTTGATGGCATCAACTGTGCTGTGACAGCTTAGGATAAAACATTTGCATTGGTGGGTAGTGTGAGTAACATGATGCAATAGTGTATAATATGATAAACACAAAATAAGTGGGGAAGAAAATTAACAAATAATAATCCTAAAATAAATATGGAAAGTGAGTAAAATATGAAATATAATAAATCGGAAGTGAAAATAAACTAAGATATACTTTTCTAAAATAACTCTATATCTTTGATAACCCATATCTTGTCAAAACATGTAACTTTGGCTTCTAAAAAATTATCAAATAGTAAAACCATTAGCTCTAAACCATTGTAAACTCATATTAGTCTTTATTAGCACATTATAAACTCTATAACTCTCTATATGTGAAAAATTATGATCTTTTAAAATTGAATATCAATATCAAAACCGAAGTTTAGAACTCATAGTTTCTAATCAACTTTTGATGTCTTTGGCTAGAATGCTTCTGCCAAATCTGAGTGCTCCATATATTGTAAGCTTATCTTGCTAGTGTCATGATAGTAGTTCTATTCATGATTGTAGCCTCTAATATGACTTAGTTGTAGATTATATGTAATCAAAAGGCCTACAGTGATTTTCATTACTTGAAAAAATTTTAATGGTTATGTTTAGTTTTAAACAATCTCCTTTGTTGATATGCTGAATAATCATGGATCTTATGAGACCATACGAGTTTTAAGGTATATAAAGATTTTATTTATATTTGTTAATTTTAGTAAATAGGACTGTAGAATCTTATATGTTCATTTCATGTATAAAAGCTACGATGAAGTAATTGCATTATGATAATCTCGAGGCATGACAGTTTAAGACTATCCGTTTATAGCAATTTATAGAGCTTGAAAGTGCTTAAAGCCTTCAAGATAAAACAACATGGACTGATTAGATATGACTGACTACAACTTACAACCTCGCACATTTTTGAAGAACACTATGTCGTCACATGTTTGGTCTTGCAATATCTACAGTTGGTTTGATGTTATTTCGGGTCTGGCGCGAACAAGATGCAATTGAGTTTGGGACATAACTAAAAATCAACTACAATTTACGACTTCGTTCATAAACTCTGTCTGAAGCAAATCACTTCAAACGAATTGGGGGTCCTCACCAGATCACTAGACGGTTTATTTAGTTTGGTTCATAAAACAAAGAGAAATACTGTATTTTTTTCTTCCTCATATCTATTTTGGCTTTGTTTTGGGCAGCCTACCTGCCTTCTTTGTTTTTGTATTAAACCCTTTCTATGTTTATAATATTGCCTATTTTATCGGGAAAAAAGAATAGTTTAAACATTAAAGTTGATCATAATAAAATAAAACAAGCAAGTCTATTCAAACAAAAAAAAAATAAAAAATAAAAAAGGAAAAAATCAGGGGTATATAAAGTGGAACGGAAATTTCTTAATACAAATTAGAATACGTTATAAAAAGAATTTTTTTAAACGATGCGGTTCATTTTAAAGCCATTCAATACAGTTCGTAATGCTAAATCAACTTACTTTAAACCATGTAAAGGTTGAAAAGAATCGTATTTTACGATTTAAATCGGATTGATTTGATGGAAACTACAACAAGTGTATCAAACTCTGGAAATGAAAAAATATATATATGTATATATAATATTAGAATGTATATGTATACATAATTTATTGATCTTTCAACAGAGATTAGAAGCAGAACTAACAGACAAACAAGGACGTTACTGGGGGCGAGACAGAAAGGCTTCTGCAAGTGGTTCGCCTGTGATTTATTATCTTCAACCACGGTTATATATGTTATTTATTTTTGCGGCGATATAAGTCTTGTTCACTGGCTGTACTATTACGGGCTTAGCAAAGTCTAGAGGGGAAAGAACCGAGAAAAGAGCCGTGATGCAGGAAGGCCATGAATATTATTTAAAGTGGAATAAAGAAAGGAAGTGGGGGCAAAAAAAAAAAAAAAAAAATCTTGTTATTTTTGAAGTTGAATTAAGAAAAAAAGAAGAGAAAATCTGTGCCAATATGTACAATTTTTTTTTATTTGATTACAACAATGGAGATTTGAACCTATATCATCCCTATAGAAGAACAACTATCATACTAACTCGACTATAAGTTCTTCATATTTAACTATAATATTGTTTCACACCGTTATATGATCCTTAACGGCTAGCAGTTCATGGCTATAATTAATTTTGCTTTGACGCTTTCACTAGTAACTACCAATCTACTGACATATTATTATTGCATCATATAAATTATAATATAAATGGTAGGCAAATGTAGACTAAGATGGCTTGGGAAGAAAATGTTGACTTTTTACCAAAACGAAGTGGATAGAGCTTTTATCGATTGTTACCCTTTTTTTTTTTGTAATTTAAAACCAATTGACTTGTCAGCTTTTGCTGGATTTTTTTGCTTGATCACTAAGTTAGTATTTTGAGAGAGAGAGAGAGAGAGAGAGTTAAAACATGTATAGGATGCAACTAAATAGGTTGTAATTGGGTTTTGACTTGTCTGACCCTATAAAAATCCTATAGAGAATTTTTTGATAGGATTTTGAAAAATATTTAAAATCCTTATAAGGTTTTAAGATAGATTTTGAGTTTTTTTAAAGAACTCTTTAGGAAACTTGCTATTCGGTAATAAATAACTTAACTATTATATATTATAAAAAATAAAAACCCTAGGTAAAAAAATTAGCATGTTCTTAGATTTTGTGCTTTGGATCAATTATGGATACGATGTCATTATGTTTAGTTATAATAAATATAATATAATAAAGTTAAAAGTAGATCCTTTTGGCTTCACACTATTGTAGAAATATTGCTATATTTTGATATGCAAGTATCAAATTTGTTTTGCATGTAAAGCCAATTCTTTTATTTATGATTTGTTTATTTATTTATTTATATTTTTTTAATCAGTTGGAAAGTATTTCGCCCCTTCATTATAGGGTAAAATTATGTAGATGATAATTGTAAGGATATTCATATTATAATATATGTCATTCTTTCGTTCACATAGTGTAATTTTTTTTTTCTAGGCAAGAAATTAATGGGATTTGATCAAGTAATAGTTTTAAATATTTTCTTTACTTGTAACTAAAATGAAGGGCATGTTGTTTGTTAAAATAAATTCTAGATAATTTTTAGTTCAACATTCTATTGCTGATTTATAATGATACTTTACATCCATAGATTTTCAGTGTTTTGTTTTTCTTAATTTTTACATCACCAATTTAATGTGCAATTAATTTTACATAATTTATCATTAAAGAAAAAAAAATGAGGAAAACGACTTTGAGTTTTAGGACTAGGTTTTCTAATGAGTTTATCAAGTAGGTTTTGAGTAGCATCCTTATTGCTCTAAAGGGTTTTGAGATACCTTATAGGTAACGGGATGGACACTAAAATTGCTAAACTAGTCCCAAACCTGATTCAGTTGCATCTCTACTCATGTGCATATAGCAATCATATTTGAATTTTTTAAAGAATTGCTTTCATTTTTGTTAGAATGACCACAAATGATATAACTATGTAGAATTTAGCCATATTAAATTCGGTACATTTTTTAGGATAAAAATCTTTTTTTTTTCTTTTTATTTTATTTGAAAAGCGTTACTTGACAAGGACTGAATTGGATATATTGAAAAAAGAGTACTGACCAATGTACTGATAAATTTATATTAAGATGGATGCTAATTGATGTGGTCTAATAGAAATATAATAACATGTTATCACTCTTTAAATTTAATTTGTTCTTTCATTCTATTGGCTCTACATGAAAAAAGAGAATTCGATTTTGTTGGCATACCGAATTAGGAAAAAGTGATTGCTGACCCAATTGCTATATAGGTATTGCATCAAACCTATTCCTCTAAGGAAAATGCACATTAATGGTAACTAGAAGCATCATGCAATGCAAGTTGATTTACTAATAATGTACATCTCTCAATCATATTTTCTTAACCCGCGATTATTGTCAACTCCGGAAGAAAAAAAAAAAAAAGTAAAAACACATAATGCTTGTCCTCATCCATGATTATGATATTGATGGTTTTTTTTTTTTTTTTTTGTTCTTTCCTTTCCCTAATGGACAAAAGAAACAAACAGCTCATTGGGTCTATAGTTTAACGTTTGGCGTACGCATTTAATGTTAATTTGAAAGATTCAAACATTACATGGAGCAAAAGTTCACAAATCTTTATGATATAACTAAACTTCTTTGAGGCTGACTAAAATTGAAGAACAGCTGTTGACTGAAAGATGGAAAGCGAAGCGTTGCTTTAGGTGCTCACGTTGCCCGTTGACGATGTTTAGGCATTGAGCAATCCGATGTTCCAATAAAAGTTGGCAGGGAGTAGTTCTCTGCACCCGATGTACCAGTGCAGAACGCAGTCGCTACTTAATAACCGTTAGATTTACATAATATACCGAGGAGATGAATAGACCTATCTGGATTATATTACACCTGGTGCATCACGTACCTTATCTGGGTGTGGAAGGCTAAAAACTCATGGAGAATATTGACAATTACGTTTCGATTTATCATATAGTTCAATGTATTGGTTAATTTTTCTTTTTTTTTTTAATTTTAAAAAAGTTACTGCTTAAAATTATTAAACACTTCATGAAAAGAGTAATTATATAAAATTTATTTATTTATTTTTCAATCTTTATAACGAATGGTTTAAGGTATTCATTGGTTTTCTGCGTAATTGGGGCACGATCGAAAGATAGATATTGGACGGAGAAGAGAGGTTGTAGTAGTTTTTTTATTGCTCCACTTGCATATTCTTTCACCTATTTAGTTAGAAGACTATTAGATAAATGTAGATCGTTATTTAAATAAAACTCGGGGAAAGAAATCCTCCGAATAGTACAGCAGGGATTGTATATATTTGAAGTTCTTTTATAAGCTGACTTCTAGATACATGAACATTATTTTACTCTTATTATTATTATTACAATTTTTATTATTATTGGGCGAGGCGAGCGCGAAGATGAGTTAAAAAGAGTGCATTTATGCTCGTTTAAGGAATTCAAAAGGAGAGAAAATTTCAATTATTACTTCTTATAAAGATCACACTTGAATTATTATGGTCCTGTAAGAATTCACAAGGTGAGAAAACTTCCACTATCCTATTCCTCATAAACATCATCCACGTTTAACTATCCAAACTAATGGTTTAGCTACTAGCAGACCATTATGTATCGACCATTTTACTCCTCAAAAAGCCAAAGAAGGCTCATAATAACGTGTGACCCGCAGTACAACACAAAAACATTGGTGCAGATTGTGCAAGCTGCCCTTAAAAATACTGTAATTAGCTTGTAGGAATACTAAAACAACGTGATGGAAAATGCATATTAAAAGGGGAGAAAGAAAAAATTAAATGACAAGTCAATAAAAAAAAAAAAATGGTTACCTTTCAATCCAGGCTGTTGAACCACATGCAACACAATGTGTAGGGTATATTACCTCACGTTTGTACTATATGAGCATATACCATATACACGACTAAGCCTTAACTAGGGCTCAAGTTTTTGGTATTGTTGCTTCCCTTTCATTCGTAAAGACATGGTGCACATGGGTTCGAATTGTAGCAACAAAGTCATGACCAATTCTTTATAAGAAAAAAAAATAATAATAATAAAAGATAAGGCTATTATTGTTCTCTACACCACAAATGAAAATTTTAGTATAAAATGCGCATCTTATTTAGAATTTATTGCCATACTTTTTCAGTATTTTTATTTGTTGTCTTAGCATATTGTTATGTATTTTATTATTATGTGATACTTATTAATTAAAAATTATGACAAATTACTAGCATATTGCTTAAACTATTTGTTAGGTGCAATGGACTTACAAACATTGAAAAGGCATTATAGGACGTAACTCAAATCCATTACATAGTACTAATTGATTATCCTTAGGTTTGGTCTATAACAATTCAGCTCGTAATGAGCATTATTATTGGTAGGCTCTTTATACTATGCTATCAATATCTCTGCTCTAAATTCCACAGGCAATACAAATTTTGAAAAGGAAAGCCACTAGCAACCAGTACATCCTCTGAAAACGTACTGAAAGTGGGTACAACTCTTGATAGGATATAATCTGCAAGTGTACGGCCACGTATAAATAATGAAGGAAATTTTTCCAGTCTATTATTGCATGTATAAAGGTCAGAAAGTCATTCATTTCGAGATAAAGATATTCATTCTTGGATGGTTATAAGTGGGGTAAGAATAAATAAAAATTTTACTAGACAGTTAATCATGATTATCAACTACTATTTGTTGTTAATGATAGCTGCTTTTTGTATATTATATATTTTTTCCTCACACGAATAGTTACCTACCAAATATTATATTTATTTCTATCTATTATCGAGCATTTCCTATGTTATATTACTGCTTATATCTCTAAGCAAATGGTAAATATAGCCTCATACTTTGAATAATATACCTTTAGTTTCTTCATTTTTAAAATCGAGAATTGAGACCCTCGAATATGTAAATATAAATACATGCTTTTAGACCCCGACTTGACCATTTTTCCCTTGATAAATATAATAGTAAAAGAAATTAAGCACAAACAAAAGTCGACAAACTTTAAAAAAATAAAAAAAATAAATTCTTCATTTTCCCCTAAGTTTGTGTAATAATATATAGAGGTGTAGGAGCATGTTTTGTAGATATAGAAATATAAATTCTCAATTTAAAGATTTCATGGTGTTTTAGCATTAATGATTGATCATGTGTAACGTGTGTGTAGGTTGATCTTAGAGAAATCTTGATTAATGATACATGTAGGGATGATTTTGGAGAGAGGCATGGGGAGATAATAGATAAGCCTAAATTCTTAGATTATATGTATGATAATAAATAGAATATAATATGTTTAAAGAGTTCCTCATATGTTCTTAATGATTTTTTATGTTTTTCTATGGATTAATTCCGCTAGAATAACAATGTTTATGTAGTACTTTGAATATAACAAATAAGGAGGAAAAAACTCTTATATTTCGATTTTGGTTCTTGATCTATACCTTTAAATGAAGTTGAGATTTAATGAAAGCCATTAGATCAACTCATGGTAATTGATGATCTAGATTAAAGCCTCAAACTTTTATATAATTCATGGCTTTGCACTTTGGTTTGAACCTAATTTCTTTTAACTTCAAAAGATTTACCGTGTTTCTTATGAAATAAGTCCACAGGTTTATCTAAACCTTTTCTAGGCCTATTAAAGCCAAATGAGACTTAAACGGACTTAGAATGATCTTTTTTGAATTTATTTTTTATGTTCAAGACAATTAAGTAAGATAAAGAGCAAAAAAAACTCATTTAATGATTTCTGTTTTGATTATATTATAATAAATCTTTTCAAAACATTTGTAATTATACAATTTTTTTTAAGCCTTAATATTAACACACTATTTGTTCATAGAATTCACATTAAATTGAGTTAAAAGATTAATTATCAAAACAATTCTCTAGGAGGATTCCTTTTCTACTCAAGTTTGGTGACCAAAAGAAAAGAAACAACATGCCATATGGCCAAAATGAATGAATGATACATGTATTTTCTTTTTTTTTTTTTAAAGGTTCAGAAGGCCTCCGTCGTCCGTCCGTCCGTCCTTCCTCTGAGCTCCACGAAAGGCGGAACGTGGGTGTGGGCCCTTCTCTGTGTATTACCACACTGACAATGCATGGGCATGGGCATGGGCATGGGCATGTCACAAATAGCCAACCATGCAGAGCCGGTAATAAATATATATACATTTGTGTTTATATATTATATATATATATATATATATATATATAATCTTATGAAGCGATTGTTATCTCTTGCAGCCAGCGATAACAATAGGGCAAGATATGGGGAAAAAAAGGAAAATCTTCAGTCTGTGTCTGTCTACACTTCAAATATTGGACAAGTCGACCTAGAACCTTCTAGAAGAATCATTCAACCTATATATATTGTCATCCTTTCTTTCTGGCTATTTTGACTCGAAAATAATACATTCCAGGAAGAGGGTGTCTGCCATAGACTTGTGGCTAACTAGACCAACATACCTAGTAGCTACATAAAATGAATAACTTTTCTGTGCATAATGGTCTTTCAGTTTGATAATAATCCAAAAAAAAAAAAAATAAAAAAAGAAAAAATTGCAAAGTCATTTCTGTTCTCCATTTTTCTATGGTAGTTTATCGGCTATCAAATGCGACCTTTTAATTCTATTATTAGTTACTATCAAAAACCACCAGTCGACATAACAAGAATGTCCGGAAAATGTTTACTTTGAAGTATAAACCGAATTTTTTTGTTTTATATTTACTGTATTAATTGCAACGTGGATAGATTACAGTATATATCAATCATCGACTTAGCGTCGAAGCCGAGGCATGTAAGAGAGAAGCAAAGACGCTTATAAAAGATTAGAATATGAAAATACATTATTAAGAAAGATGGAATATTTTACACATAGATCGCGTGGCGGATAAGGCATGGTTATTTCACATTATCTCATGTAATTTCAGTCCATAGAAATTGGAAAGTAATCACATTATAAAAAATAAAAATAAAAATAAGAAGGAACCCAAAACCATAGAAGAATGGTATTCAGGTACGACTAACCGGAACAACAATAGGAGCATCAGTCTATCGATATTTCTCATCTTGATGAGGTCTTTAACTTGTTCTTCCATGAACATGAAAGTTAGGTGTGTTCCACTCTATCCCAAAATCAAAGTCAAGAAGTAAACTTGGATAGTTCTCCAGCGAAACCCACGTTATGACATAGGGAACACATCGTCCCTTTTACTTTTGTGAGAGAGAGAGAGAGAGAGAGATACAAACTTTCAAGATAAATTATTAGGAGTAATTATAACAGGCAGGACTTATGTATGTCTATTCTTTTCAGTAGTGCAAATAGAGAATCGATAGTACAAATAAATATATTTTAAGAACAAATGTTGGCTTTCAAATTCAAATAGATGATAAACGTATGATGCATATAAAGGAAACGATATTTGCTTACAAGTGCAAATAGATGTATGCTTATACGATTATATGCGAAATTCAAAACATCCTTAGTATATGCTACAATGTATTGAGTAAAATTTATCATTACATTGTATCTGGAAGCAAATAAACGCCCCCTCAATCACTATTATCTGTTAATTAATTGTCAAAACAACTTATGCAAGATTTGACCGAATTTTTCCCCGCCGACCATTCAAAACCGAGTATTGACAGCATACAGGGAGTGACAAACATTATGGGGCTAGTTTTCATTTATCTTTTACCAGTAAACAATAGGCATTAGTGGCCAATTCCAAAGAATGCGCATGAAGAAATAAGTCACCAATAAATCCTTGTAGAAGACAATATACCTTATGCTATGGTTTTATTTATTAAAAAAAAATTATTACCGTTTGATTAATGTTTGTTGTATAAAGCAATATTTATAGTTGGCCTTTTTTCCTGTTTTTACCTTTTTCATATATTTTCTTTCAATGGGTTTTCATATAATTATTACAGAAAAATTACTATATCTAAAGTTCCATTACCACATCAAATTTAAAAAAAAAAAAGGTTATCCACTATATTCTATAAAGTAAAAATGCAACTTCAAGAAGAATTTTAGAAGCACAATTTTTAAGAAAAATGACTCTTATAAAGACTTCTTTATTACTGTATTGACAAAAAGTTATTACGAAAATAAAAGTAAACTATCAAGAAAAATTACATAAGTTCCATTAAAGTATAAGTATAGTGAGTATGAAACTTGTTAGAATTTGGAGTCTGCATAAATATCTGTATGGGTGGGTAGGCGTTCTAGCAAGTGAATGATCCGACGCCATAATATTGATTTTAATTCCATGATTTAGGACCCACTTTAAAACCTATAATATTATCCTAAATGCAAAGGAATAACATATACTTCATACCAAATATAACGAAAATTTAACCATGTCTTTCTAACTCTTAACCATGACTTTATCCCATATTTGAATAGACGTCTAAATATATGAAAGCTTAAAAATCTAATTCTACCATATATTCCGACTCAAGTTGGTATTGTAATTTAAATTTATTATAATTTTATTCCTATGCTTTTTGAAAGTTTCAAAGATTCTTTTATAAGTTTCAAATCTACAATGAGCATTACTCAATTTTTAATTAAGAATTATTGTAAGGTAGTGCATTAGATCTATTGGGCACCACGAAATTTATAGAAAAAATATATTGTAACATAGTTATCAAAAACTAAATAGTGATAAATTAATCCATTTTAATTATCATGTCTCGAAGTGATAGAGTCGTAGCAATCTTGTTATGTAAATCATCTTAAGATAAAAATTGATCTTACAATTATTATTGTAAACCTGATTTACACAAAGCGTCTAAAACTAACTTATTTCGAAGCAAATAATTCGTAAAAAATAATAATAATAATAATAAGATTTTGCCTACAGAAACCTTGAAACATATAGCAAAATCTAGATGCTTTATATTGCTTATAAAATTTAGTAACCTAGTGATTTAATATGTACATATTTTGGTACTAAAATATTAAAAGACAAGGATCTAAACTTCGGAAGGTCATCTGTTCTCTAGTTTATATTCTCACTCTCTAGGATTTAACAATCTCTAACTTCAGAGTAGTTACGGTAAGGCTTCCTAATCAATACCAACAAAAACATCTATTGAAACGTGAGCAACTAACCACTCAGTAATTTGACATGGAGACATAAGATTTTACATCAAGCATAAATAGAGTTATCGGCTAGTTATTTAAATGTGATGTAACAAATAAATATCATTGTACGACATTATTCACTTAGTTGTAAGATTAAAGAAATTACACTCGCTCTAATCTGAGTTAATGATTTTAGTGCACATTTAACAGCTCAAAACTAAACCCAAACTCGTGTTTTTGAGACACTACTTTTCCTGCAACTACCTTCAAATTACTGCCTTCATCGTTGTCCCGATCTCCTTCTTATCACTTAATTTGACTTAAAGTGAAAAAGAGATCATTATACTTAAGCATAATCTATTTTCAAGGGGTTGTTATTTGATTGGAGAATCTTAAACTTCCCTTAATGGGTTGTAATGTATGTCCAGTTTAGTTTAAGGTGATTAATTAATACATGCAATTCAAACAATTGCAATCTAGAGTAACAAGCTAAAATCTTACAACTAAGCTTTGAAATACGCACACACAAGCATGCATATAATCAAGTTACGTAACAAATACAATTAAGTATAATCTTAAGTCTTTAAATATTATAAAACAGTACTTTAAAATATAATTATATATTGATCTCAACTTATTTGGACTTTCTACTTACTCACATAAGGTGTAACTTGCAACAAGCCTTCCTTATTAGTTCCTATAATATAAATGTTATTTTAGTACTCACATTACTACTATATATATGTATATATATAGGTTTTATTTTGTAACTTAGATAATTATCTTTAGTTTAGAGTTTTGTTATACTTAATTATTCATGTTTTAAGTCTTTTGCAATTAGTCTCGTATTTCACTAGTTTTTGATTTAGCTCCTCATTGTGGTTTAACTTATAAGCCTAAAAAATACCATCTAACCTATCCCATGAAGTCTGACTATTCATAACTTAGATACATATAATCCTTGATTTAGTTTCAGATCAACTTCTTTGTTGGCTACTTTTGCTTAGTCTCTAAATCAACATATGAATTAGGTTATAATTCAACTCCTAATTACATTTTATTCATAAGTCGCAAAAGTGCCTTCTAACATATTCAAGAAGTTTAATTAACTTTAACTCAAGTGAATGTAGTTTTTGATCTAGATTCTGATCAATTCCCTAATGCTCTATCTCTAACCTTGTTTTTGAGTTTGCTTCTAAATGAGTTTCTGATTTGAAGATACTCCATATTTTTAGAATGTTTTATATTTTTAGTATAAACATTCATAAGTTTAGTTCATAATCAGATTCAAAATTGATTTGAATCAACTCTATTTAACTCCCTCATTTGAATACTTCACATATTATATATACATATACCCCAAATCTATAATATTTAAATCAAATGCTCCTAACACCACAAACTCATCTCTCAACATTATGCAATACTATGAAACATCAGAATTCACTCCATATCAAAATCTAAGTCAATTATTTGAATAATTATGAAATATATGTTGATAAATAGCCATTTAAAAAGAATTCTAGGGCCTAAAATTTCAAATAAAAATATGAAAAATAGTTTTCATGAAAAACTTTTTATATCAATCTATTATACATGATATATGTCTTATAGAAAAATTTTGGAATCAAAATAACATCAATAGGGTTTTTGAAAATGATAGCAAAATTGGTTTGGTTTTTGTGATTTGTTAAAGACAATATATTTCAAAACTTAATTTTAACAAAATAATATTTTTCTTAGAATCCATATATAAAAATATGTTAGAATATAATTTTTCATAATTTTTAAACAAAATTTTCTATTTTTTATTAATTTAAAGAATATCGAATAGTTTTGGAGACTCACTAGAATCTTACTTTCCCACCATTGCCAACCACCTTATCATTGTCGACCGGTCATGGCGTTGCCCTTGTCGTTTAGTAGTGGCTACCTTTACTTTTGCAGGTCATGGTTTAGTGGTTGCACTCTCATGTAGCCTTAAATTACCCTATTTTTCTATAATTTTTCTTATTTCCTCTCTAACTTTCCAAACACTTGCGTTATTTTTCTTGTATGCTGGGTGTTTAATTGAGCTAAAGGAGTGGGTTTTCGAATTCATAGAGAAGGGATAAAAGTCGGTTACTAATTTTCTAGTAACAACTATTCTTAAGTTTGTATTAAAAACATATTACTTGGCTTACTTTTTATCTTAACCTTGCCAAATCACTCCCTGCTTGTTGTTACGCCTCAAAAAAAGCATCACCAATTGCCACATTACTTTTATTTTTTATAATTATTTTAGTATATTTTGACATATATTTGGTATTTTAGGAAAATTTGGGTATTTATGTATGCACGTAAATACATATCTAGTATAAATAAATAATCATAATATTATTTATATTATTTTATGATTTTTAACTTATATATAATTTATCTCTAGCGACTCATTAATTATTGATACTTGTCTTATGTATTTTTGATAAATAACGGTAAAATATATTTATTTTGTAAATATAATATTTTACTATCTTATCATTTTATTTTCTTAAACTCAAACTTATAAGTTTATTTTTACTAATATTTTTAACTTTGTTGTAAAATTCAGGTTCTATCAAACAATTTATACAATTGCTCTAAATTTTATGAATCGGTTTCAAATCGACTAATTTGAGTTAATAGCATATTTTTGTAGGGTCTTACACTAATGATCACCATCTTTAGTAGTATTTAGAGAGACAAAGTTTTATCAACATAGACAAGTTGTTAAAAACAAGTAATTTTTTCTTCAAAAAATTTTTCTTTTTTAACAAAAAATACAATTGGAACATGTTAAAATCTCCTAGCCTTTGTTCAGCTTCTCCTAAAAGGATATCTTTTCGTTATACAAACGACCTTCTTTTAATAAAGTATTTAACACGATCTAAAAGTGAGCATTTTCATTGATCCACACGTATTTATCATTAGCCATTTATTCATACCTTTAGTTTCAATACTGCACATTAATGTCCACTCGAGCTTACTATAACTATTTAACCTGTCTTAATTAAAACAGTTTCTGAATGTTTGCTACTGCGTTTCTATCAAAACCCAACGACATTTACCTAGATTTCTTCGCAGTAATTAGGAATAAAATTATAAGAAAAAAGTATAGTAAAATCTGATAAAAAAATAACACTTCATTACAATCATTGCTTATCAATTGAGAAAAATTTTAATAATACTAATATGTTACATAAATAAATAAATATTATACAACTACTAATAAAATATTTCAACAAATAAAAACATATTAATACTATTAAATCTTTTTTTTTTCTATCAATTACATTACAATGACTCCGGTCTACATCCAATTTGTAATATAAGTAACATTACCTCATCTTCTATTGGAAGAGGATTCATTCAGATTGTACTATCATGTGTAATACTTCATGGTAAAAAATCTAATAAAAATTATAGTATTTCACTCATCATGTTAGAATAACTACTACAGTTGGTTATAAGTATTCCCAGATGTCAAATTTTTATTTATGTATACATGTTTTGTAGAACGTTTTTGTTGCCAACATCTTATGGCACTAGACAAGATGAAATCCTTAATCCTTTATTTGGTTTAGTTGGAAGAGTGACTCAAGTTATTCAACGACAGAGGCCTCAACGTACTCGACAAAATTTAAAAAAATTTGTACCATAAAGCTAATTTTACAAAAATTTATTTCACAAAACATAATAAACATATCTTCAAAAATTCATGTCCCATACTATATTTATGAACATACTATAAGGGAGTTGTTTGTACTATTTTCCTTATATTATCATGTTTTGCTGACTAAATGCTAGCCGTTTCCCTTATAAATATCTAACCATCAAAATAACTAAGTCATGATGAAATATTAGTTCCAAAGTAAACACTATATCTGAAGAAATTAAAAGAAAAAAGTTTAAAGTATGTAAGAATATATATATATATATATTTTGGGCAAAAAAGTACGTAGGAATAATAAGAGTTAAATAATGACTACAATGTCTTTAAATAAATATCGAATAAGTGTCTAAACCTATTGTTGATAGGGCCCTTTAGGCAGAGACTCCTTAGACCCGACCAAATCCACTAAACCTTGCCACCCTAGGCTTACCTTCATAGGCCTTGGCCTTAGACTTGAACGGCTCAAGCCCATGAAGTACTGTAACAACTATAATCTATGAGATAGGGATAAAATGGCCATGTCTTAAATACTAGGAATATGTTAGGCATGACAGCTCCATTCCCCTATACTTTCGGGAGAAGATCTTTCCCCTTAATTAATCTCTAACCGCAGGCTCTATTTCTCTATAAATATTAGATCATTGCTTAACGGTAATTCTCTCTAAAAAAATTTACATTCTAAGCCTGCGTATCACGTATTTTGCTTTATCAAAAGTTCATTATTAACTTAAGCATCGGAGGGGTCACGCCAAAAAACCTTCCGACGTCTCCTCACTATGCATTGTTTTATAAGCCCAGTACATGTAGACCTTAATCGACTATCGATAAGAACTGAGAAATGACATTTGGCGTTGCTTGAGAGATGATGTAGAAAGGCTTGATTTGGGTTATGTGGTTGGTGCATTTAAGATTTCAGGTGTAGGAATTCCGTTTCATCATGTATAGTTTTTCTTTTAATTGTATCAAAATAAAAGTTTTCAATTGATTGCATACTTCTTTATCTCTCCATTTGTTTCTGCACATGAATAGTTACCTGGGTAGGTCGGAACGCTACTGACTTGACCCCTTTAAAGTAATTTCGGCAAGGGGAAACCGTTCTTGCATTGAGGAACTCTCCAACAGGGTAAGGTGGAATACCACCAAGTTAACCCCTTTAGGATAACCTCAGTAAAAGGAAACACACCTTGTACATAGGAACTTCTATAAACTGAGCAGGTCGAAATGTTATTGACTTGACCCCCTCAAGGTAAGCTCGGTAAAGGGAAACACCTCTTGCATAGAGGAACTCCAACAAACCGGGCAAGTCTGAATACCATTAACCTGATTCCCTTAGGGTAATCTCGATGAAGGGAACTCCCATGAACCGGACAGGTCGGAATGCCACCGACCTGACCCCCATAGGGTAACTTCAGTGAGGGGAACCACCCCTTGTATTGAGGAACTCCTACGAACCGGACAGGTCAGAACGCTATTGGCTTGACCTTCCGATACCTGTCCCCCATAGGGTAACCTCGGTAAGGGTAAATACCCTCTGTATAGAGAAACTCCCCTAATAAAACCTTGACTAAGGGTTAACAAAATTTAAAGACAAATAGAGAATATCAAAGGATGTTAAAAAAAAAATTCATTATTTGTTCCATGGATGTTTAGTTACAGAGTAAAGGTCGGCATTCCGACCCTAATTACATTAAGTTAAAAAAAAAAAGAGAACCTTACTACCGCTTAGATTTAGCTAACTCTGGTAACTCTAAAAAATCTAAAGCGTCTATTTGTTTAGAGCATTGATCTGTAGGCACTTCAGACGGTAGGCCTTGAGTTGGAGCGGGGCATGAGGGATGTAAACTAGAAGCGGTAAAAGGATTCCCCCACAAATGGATCTCCCTTAAGGATAGTTTCTGGGGTGGCTTCCTGCTGGGCTACTAGGGCAAAGGTGGATGTAGAAGTGCCCTGCCTTGCCTTAGTTGCCCTAAAACCAAGCCAAGTAACCATAGGTTTGAGTTTAAAACTCAAGGTTTAAGACGATCGGCTAAAGGGTCCGATCAAAACCAAATTATAAACTATTTAGCAAAATACCAGTAAAAATGACCCTGTAAACTTAAATTTAAGAAAGTAAGTAGTAAAATAGGAGACTATAAAATTTTCAAATTTTAAGCATAATAACTTCTAATTATCGAAAAGGCAAGAAGTGTAATATAATAACTAATAAATTAGTAGAGATAGATTATATGTATACTAAAATTTTTAGAATGACCAAAATAATATTTAGGAATGTTCACGTGTACCCTACATGTATTTACGTGTAGATAAAAATACACGTAATTGCTAAAATAGGCCGAAAACTAAGTAAATAATTAAAGAAAAATACAAAAAAATTATTAAAAAATCAGGATAAGATAACTGCAACAAGGTCAGGTCGTGGACTGAAAAAAAAAATTAACCAATAAGAATATGACAAACTAAAAGCCTAAAATCAAGGAAATGGGGCAAAAATCCCATCAAATTAATGTACATTAATTACTACATTTGTCTATAAATAAGGAAAAAATTCTCAGAAGTCATTTGGCTAGTTTGTGATCTGAGAAAAATCGAAACACAACAAAAATCGAGAGAAATTCCAGAAAAAAAAACTGTGCAGATTAGCAAGGTGAACTAGAACCACCACCCACCACCACTTGGGACCCAACCACCACTACCACCCTACACTAGACCCACCGCCTGGACCGGCCGACAGCCTTGGACCGGGTTTGGACGGCCAAAAAGCTTCGAACCGGTTAGTCATTTATTTACCCCGATTTTTGTATAATTTTGTAAAATTAGTTATTTTGTCCAGAAAATTATGAAACTTGTTATTTTGAGGTTTTATTGTATGTATATTTAGGGAAAAATATTGGTTTAGTTTAATTAGATCTGGAAATATAGGGTCCCTAACAAATTATTCAAAACCGAGCATTAGTAAACCGGAAAATAAATAGGCTTAGGGATGTAGTTTGGAGTTCAAAATTTTTCTGTAGGATGTTCATTTGATGTATAACAGTGCTATGAAGCCATTTTTGTAAAATTAATTTTCGAAATTTTTAAGTTAATTTTTAGCCTTAAAATGATGGTAAAATTGGGTGATTAAGGGTTAATTAAGTGATTAGGATGTCAATTACTGACTTGAATCTTAATCAGAGGTTTAAGGAAGTTAATCTCTGAAGTGGAACCTTAATTCTATCCTTTAGGTACTAAGTATGGTTAATTAGGGAAATTAGGTAAGTAATATAACAAATTAGTAATATGTGAAAATGTAAATTAATAAATTTAAAAAAATAAAGTTATTTAGATAATATTATAATTGAAATCAGAAAAATAATAAATCTGAAATAATATTTAATTTTAAGTAAATACTTAAAATGTAAGATTTTTACACATCGGGAATAAATTCGATACCTCAATTAGAGTTAGCGTGTACCGAATAGTTAGAATACCAAAATTACGACCCAATAGAATATTTGAATACCCAAACATAATGTGATTAATGTCACATTGGGATTCGAGCCTAATTACGACTTAGGAATTAAAACTAGAATCTAGTTTAAGAACCGAACCCCGAAATAAAATACAACGAATTATTAATACGTTGTAGGTATACATGAGGAAAATGAGTTACATTATAAATTAGAATAAGAATCCATAAAATATAAGTACTAAAAGAACCTATTTTTATTATAGGATACTCAAGAACAAATCAACTCGCAACTAGAGGATCGAGCGATTGAGCAAATTCAAGTAAGTTGGGTTATTGCTTATTGTAATAGAGTACTAGTTTCATAGTACTCGGAGACTTAGGCTTGTATATGATTGTGATTGTAAATAGTTTGCGCATGTGCTTGATGTATCTGAATTCGTGCTGGAATTTGTACTGTGAATGACTTTGTGACTGATTGAATTGGTATGAACTTGTTGAACACCCTAACCGGCATTTAATCTCAATCGACCCTAATAACCGAAAATGTCATGCATTGCAACCTGTTAGGGGATCATAGGACTCTCCAACCAAATACCGACCCCTTTGACAGGGATAACGTAGGATTGCAAAACGGTCCCTTCTTCATCCTCAGTCGAACTAAGTGACAGGAGAGGAGGTCGCGGCGGGGATGGAGTCAATGGTTCGAAGGTAGTCGCGGGAGGAGCGAGGTCTCCATTGCACAAGCCTGGGTTTGGTTGTGAGCTGCTACATAACATGGAACTCCTCAACCCGGATTAGAGCGGGTGAAATTTCTCTGATTTCACAACGGACCGGACTACGTTGTGCGATGACACTTGATTATTGCATTGCATGAAAGTAATTGTTTGATAACTCTGTTTGTGCTTGTATGCATTCATGAGTCTCCAATTCAACTTACTGGGCTTTAGTTGCTCATACCCTTATAGATCCTTTTGCAGGTTCTGATTTGTGAACACTTCAAGTACTATGCCGCCCCATAATTATCCAGAGGTTAGTCTTTTTGAAGCCAGGGGTGTGAGAATCAAGTTATTTCGCAAATGTGTAACTAGACTAACCTTGTAGTTAAAGGTTGAAGACTGTTAGTTATTCTGTAAATTAGTAAACTGTAGTTATTATGTAAAACTTCCTGGGAAGCTCTGTGGACTTATTTATAATTATCTATGTTTTATAGAACTTTGTGATAATTATCATAATTGTAGTATAATTATTACTCGAACTGTTTACTTCAAAACGAGGAGTCGTCGACGCCTTGTGTAGATTATCTTTATGGTAGGCACTGTGAGGCCAGTTACTATCATAGAATGGTTTACACGGCGGGACTGTTGCGACTTCGGGGCGTAACATTAGTAGCTTGGGGGGAGGGGGTGGGTGGTGCTTGCATCATTGTTAGCCGTCTGAGCAGACTCTTTAGGGCTTCCCTCTTCTCAATAAACGTCAAGGACCCAAAAAGTCCAGGAAGCTTAAGTCTAGGTTCGAATAATGGGAGAGAACTTCCATTCGAGTGTAGTAAATAGCGTTAGTGTACAAGTCCTTGAGCTCTTTTAGCCACTCCTCGGTCTTCTGGTAGTTGGCAACTATCTTTTTAGCAGTAGCATCGCTGGGGACCTCCTCAATCTTCATCTTGGAGATGATCTCTTCCATCTTCGAAACTTCGTCTTATAGCTCTCCGGCCTACCACTCTAAATCTACTCTCAAACTAACCAGCTCCAGCGAGGTGGCCGTAGCACCCTTGTACTCAGATGCCTTCATTGCTAGGTCGGTTTGTAGTTTGGTTATGTAAGCCTTCAGCTTAGCGTTTTCCCTTTTGACTCGAGCCTTAGCTTCGCCCTCCTTGTCTAGCTTCTAAGAGAGACGAGCCTTTGTATTCTGCTCATTCTCCAGCCAAGCCTTCAGGTTGTTGACCTTTTAGGTTGCCTTTTCGGCCCTATCCCTCTCTCGTTCTGTATCTTTGAACCTTGCCCGAAGCCTCGCCACTTATACAATAGAGTAGCACAGGCACTTGTTAGCTTGAGCAATTTTTCTCAAGTACCTCTTACTAGAAGTCTTAGCCTCTAGTAGGTACTTCTTTTACTGATGTAACTTCTCTTATAACCTTATTATCACTTTTTAAGCTACGTGAGACTTGCTCACTCAAGGAGCACTTGGCCGTGGTATTGCAAGATGAAAATGGAACCCATAAGTTAGTACAACATTAAAATACAACACCATAATAGTAAGGAAGACTTACCTGCCGTATCAGCGTACTTAAGTGGCCCGTGGTCTGTATGGGGTTGCCCTCACCCTCTTGGGTGATCCTCTCCAGGATAACCTAATCACTAAGGGTGTAAGACCCCATCGAAGCCTGATGGTTGAGGATCTGGTGCTGTAGTATCAAATCATCGGCACGGACCTCTCACCTTAACCTTAGGATCTTTCCCCAAGCCTTCTTCATCTCCGACTTGAGGGCTCTCCTCTTTAGTGCTTCATCTCGAGAAATGTATAGTGTTTCTTGGAATGAGTCCAACCCTAACCCTATCTTCCTAAAATTGTTGATGACGTCCAAAAACTCGTCCCCCATATCACCGATGCTTTGGTAAGGATGAGCCAAGGGCTACTCATTCCACTTCCTTCTGGTTGAAGGATCCTTTGCTAAGGACCTTTGCTTCTTTGTCTCTAGACTTGGCTCCTTGGACTTCTCCGAGGCCTTACACTTCTAGCCTGTAACTGGAAATAGGGTAACCCTTTCCATAGCTTCTTCTTCCATTGCCCTTGGAAGAGACAACACTTACACGTTGGGCGCCTTTGCTTCGGTGACTTCATAGCCTACGATGATAGGCTTAGATGATTGGATGAGGGTAGGAGTGGGTAGAGCTATGCCTAAAGGCCCTATGTCTACAGGCTCATTACGAATTTCAAGGGGAATCTCTTGTAACATAGACTTTAGCTGTACCATGCTAGTCATACTTGGCTCCAACTTCAATCTTATTGCTTTCCCTATTGGCTAGGCTGCCTTGGATCGCGCTTAGCACCGGTTCATCAGTTCGTCCGTAGATGGACGGGACATCCTCGGGACCAAATTTTTTCCTACAAAAATGCTGATCTAAAGTTAGAAAAAGAAAATAAGGACAAATGAAAAGAAACTACTACTACATTTGCAAAACATTTTCGTGACTAGTACGACTAAGGAGGTCCTCTCATCCTACAGGCGTTGGACAAAGCACCTTGACACTAGCACAACAAATAGGTGCGTAGGAATGAACCGGTACCTTTAATCTACTTCTTCGCCCTAGCCTTCTTCATGCTAGGGAAGAGCTCAAAGATCGGGCATCGGAAATACCTCTCTACAGTCCTTGCAGCATTGATGTCTTGGCTACCTCTCATGTCAATAAAGGCTAAGATCTCCTAGATGGCTTCGGTGTCACTCAGATTGAGCCTCTTCTCACCTCCAGTACGGATTATTCAGGTCTATTAGTCTAATAGTTAATTTCTTCGGGTAAATCAACCACTACATATTTGTCTTGCCAACCTTTAACCAAGTCAACAAGGTCGTAAAACAACTTCTTTCCCAAGCGCAACTAAAGGTAAGGTTACCCCCCCCCCCCCCCCCCCCCCCAAACGCTCTTCCACATGTAGAAGTGACAGAATGTCGCGCCTCAAAGCGGCAGAGTTGTAACATCCCCGTCGTGTAAACTATTCTAAGATAGAAGTTGGCCTTACAACCGCTATCCTAGACCTGATCTACACAAGGCGTCTATGATTAACTCACTTTAAAGTAAACAGTTTGTAATTTAAATAAATCATTTACTTAAGAAAGTGAGAAAATATATATATACATTGAAATTTAGTTATTATAGTTAACGTTTACAATAATTCACCGTAATATATTTCTTAGTTATTACATTATTCAAAAATGAAAAATTCTAAAATAAAAGCTTAGACTTTAAAAATATATGTTTATTTTTCAAATGTTTTTCCTCACTCCCCAAGATCCAGTAGTTGCTAGCTTCAAAGTAGTTGGATACCGCTTTTTAGCCAGCATCTGCACGACGTCTATAGGGATGTGAGCAACTACAACTTAGTAAGTTAGGATGGAGGACTTAAAACTATACTATAAACATAACAAGGGTATCAATCAACTTATTAGGTACAATGCATGTTCAAGCAAATGCCATCGTACGACGTTGTCCAGTTCGTTGTGAGATTAGAAAAATTGTGCTTGCTCTAATCCGGGTTGAGGAGTTATCGTTAATACAATAGCTCACAATCAAACCTAGACTTATGTAATGGAGCATCACTCCTCCCGCAACTACCTTCGAACCATTGACTTTACCTTCGCCGCGACCTCCTCTCTTGTCACTTAGTTTGACTACTGATGAAGAAGGGACCATTATGCAATCCTGCACTATCCCTTTCGAAGGGGTCGGTATTTGGCTGGAGAATCCTAGGTTTCCCCTAATAGGTTGCCATGTAGGTCCAATTATGATTATAGGTCGTATATTTGATTAGGTCCAATTTAGGGTGATTAATCATTTTACACAAATCATACAATTCAAGCCAGAACAATAAACGAAATCATAGCATCACTCATAATCAAACATATGCACACAATCAACTA
This sequence comes from Lumnitzera racemosa, assembly GCA_024138005.1. NCBI lineage: Eukaryota > Viridiplantae > Streptophyta > Magnoliopsida > Myrtales > Combretaceae > Lumnitzera > Lumnitzera racemosa. The sequence continues at coordinate 36,779,838 of JAMXBC010000006.1, read as the reverse complement.
TCTAACAAGCACAACCAAGCATAATCTTAAGTCTCCAAAATACAGCAACGTATTAATCCCAACTTGCTTGGACTCTTCGCTCACTCACTCGAGGTTCAACTTGTTCAGGCTATCGCTGATTATCTCTATAACACAAACGTGGTTTCCATTTTTCATATAACTATTATAAGTTGATTTTATCCTATAACGCTTATTGTTATGTTTTGTTTAGGGTTTAATATATCCAGTTATCTAGGTTCTCAAATCTTTTACAATTATTCTAGGTTTGGAGTTAGGTTCGGGTTCAGTTTCCGTATCAATTTCTAAATTAGGTTCTATTTTGATTTCTAAGTACTGTTTTATACCTGAACTCTAGAAACTTGTTTTAACTCATAATGTGAAATTAATCACCTTACTTACAGATATCCTAAATATCATAACTACCCCTAGTCATTATTTTATTATATCCAGTACACTTAAATCCTTAATAGTATACCGAATTTACTCTTAATATAAGAAATTTTTACATTTTTACATTTTTCATATAATTACATAAATTTAAGTTTTCTATCGGATTTATATATCCCTATATTTATATAATATTAATTTTCATCCCAATATTTTTTATTTATTATATTTCTAATAATTACATATTATGTATTATTACCTATTATGTATATAATACACATATAATATTTCTAACACTCTAATTACCATCTCCCAACATCAATTATTGTTTCATAATGTATAAATTCATCCTAAATCAGATTTTACACTTAATTACCTTAAATTACCAAATTAACTTGAAATGTACTATTTTTCCCTATTATTTATTTATTACATAATTAGCTTAATAATTATATCTAACACCTTAAATGCTATAAGTATCATACTTCATCAGATTTCAACATCCTGAAACATATAAATATTCACTAAATCAATAATTAACTATTTAATTACTTAATTAACCCTAAATTACCCATTTTATGCTTAATTTTAAGGCCTAAAAATTATCTAAAAATTTTGAAAATTAATTTTTGAAAACGGGCTTTATAGCACTATTTTATATCATCTAATTAGTCTACACAAAAATTTTAGGCTTAAAACTACACTTTTAAGATCATTTATTTCTAAATCGAAACATGCTCGGTTTTGTATGATTTCTTAAAAACCATGTATCACGAGAACATATTTCCATCAAAATAATATTTTTTCCTAAAAACTACATATAAAATATTTTAGAATAACAAAATTCATAATTTTCTAATAATATTTACGATTTTTACAAAATTACACAAAATCGGGCTGAAAATCGAACTCACCGATTTGGGTAACTCTAGCCACCGTCGATGGCCATGGGTGTGTTGGCCCACCTGGGCGTTGCCACCACCATGTGGTGGTGGCGGCCATCTACTCTCAGCTGCTCGTCGGGTCTAAGTTCTCCTTACATATCTTAATTGCATAGATTTTTGCTAAATTTTTGTGAAACTCTAATTTTCTCTCAATTTCGCCTCTCTCTATTTTTCTAAACTACTTGACATCCAAAATTAGCTTTTGAAAAATTTGGAGTATTTATATAACTTTAGGGAAATTACTGTGCATTAATTTAATTAGACAATTGCCGTATTTTCTTTCAATTTGACTTTTGTGTTGTTCTAATTTAATTGGCTAATTTTTTTTATTATTTTCCTTAGTTTTCATGGCCCAATTCTGGATCATTCCTTATTTTTTTTATTTTTCCTTAATTAATTATGAATTTTCTTTAATTATTTAGTATTATTTTAGCATATTACGCGTATTTTAAGTAATTACGTGTATTTCTACCTACATGTAAATTCATATATAGTACAATTAAATATTCCTAAATATTATTTAGGTCATTTTATGATTTTTAGTATACATATAATTTATCTCTAGCGATTCGTTAATTATCGGAATGCATTTTACGTATTTTCGATAAATAACGAGTTATATACTTAAAATTTGAAATTTTTATATTCTTTTATTTTATTGCTTATTTTCTTAAATTTGAACTTATGGGATTATTATTACTAATATTTCTGGTTTTACTTATAATTTAGGCTCGATTGGATTTTTCAACCAATCGAAACCTTAAGTGATTGGTTATGGGGTATATACAGAAGAGCTCGGGAGTAGCTCTTATCACCAGGTACTCATAGAGCACTTATAATGCCTTCAACACCCTTTACCCATTAGGAGGGACTTGCAACGGGTTGCAGTGGTGGTAATTGAAAAATTCTTTCTCAAAATGACTTGGAGGGAAGCGTTGCCTAAAATCCAGGCGCTTCTCAAAAACGATGAAGCACCTCCCTGATAGTAGGGCCACCCGTTTGTCCTTACTCAATAGCTAAATTTTCCACCCAAGAATTTCCCCTACAAGAAAGTTGCTAATGACCCAGCTGGGGGCAAATTGCCTACTTCTATTCATACAACCTTTAGGCTTCTTGCCCGTACCAGGAGCATCGAATAAATCCTTCGTGGAAAGCAAGGGAACATTCGCATATTCGTCCTTAAGGATGGCATTGATGATTTTGGTCTTGTCTAGTGCTTTTACGATCATCCATGTAGGTTAGTCGAGTTGTACTAGTGACGAGATCTTGTCCTCCTGTACCTGAGGAGAACCACTCCTTGTAGAGTCGGAATTAGAAGTAAGCAGCAGCAAAGAGGAGCTAGCTTCACTTCTGTTGGTTGACATGATTATGATTCTTGAAGATGGAAGAAAGACTCAAAACTTTTGAAAAAGGTTTGAAGTTTGGAATACGAATGCATAAATTGTAACAATCGAGCGAAAAGATTACAGAAAAGTAGTTTCTCTTTGCAATCCTCCTATTTATAAGAAAATTGTCTAGGAAGCCATACAGGCGGTTATGGGGATATGTATAAACACGAATTCCCTGGAATGCTGCATAGTAGATACGTGGAAAGCATCTTGATCGGATGACCACTTTTAAAAAGGCAGAAAGCAAGTAGTTACATGCTAGTCTACTCTAACACAAAACTTGTCATGTCCCATTTAATGTACGGAATACAAGCGAGTAAAAGTTGTATTTTGAAAAAGTCCCTTCAATAGGAAGTTTCTTCAAGGCCTATTTGATCTACACCTGGTTGGCATTATGAAGACATGGCGCATCTACATCTGCTTAGTCCTTGTCAGGCTTTGTTCAAATACATCGATCTGTAATATTGGAGCACCTTAGCACCCTTGTTCGCTTAGTCTTTAACACTTTTGGACTGGCGGACCATTGCTTAGGACGAGTCACCACCTTGGACCATCCATCACTTTGGATTTATAATCTCATCACATTAGCATTAGATCAAATTTCCTGGAGTCAGATTGATCACGCTTAAGTGGTCCTTACATTCCTTCTCCTTACCTCTTCTTCAGCAATAAGACTGCGGAGGGTAAGTGTTAATAGGGCCCTTTAGGCAGGGACTCTTTAAGCCTAACCAAACCCGCCAAGCCTTGCTACCCTAAGCCTACCTCCATAGGTCTTTGTCCTAGACCTGAACGGCCCAAGCTCATAAAGCACTGTAATAGCCATAATCTATGAGATAAGAATAAAACAGTTACGTCTTGAATATTAGAGATACATCAGGTATGACAGTTCTACTCTCCTATACTTTTAATAAAAGATCTCTCCCCTTAACTGTTCTCCAATTGCCAGCTTTACTCTACTATAAATACTAGATTATTGCCCAAAAATAGCTCTTTTTAAAAAACTCTGTATTCTAAACTTACGTATTATATATTTTATTTTATCAAAAACTCATTGCTAACTTAAGTATTGGAGTGGTCATGTTGGACAATCGCCCAGTATTCCCTTACTGTGCATTATTTTACAAACTCAATACATGCAGACCTTAATCGATTACTAGTAAGAACTAAGAAACAATACCTATTATCCTTTTATATTAGCATTTAAAGACAACAATTTAATTTCCTAGTTTTTGAAGTATATAATGTGCATATATGTGTGTATATATACATGGATATATAAGCTTTCCAGTAAATACGGATGGTGTCAACATATGAAAAGGATGGCGTAGCAAACCAAAAGAGAGATGTATGATGAATATTTTTATTGTATATAAGTCTTCACTTTCTAAGTTTTGTGATGAACGCACTTTCGAAAGCATTCGAGTGTTGTAAGCATTAAAATATTTAGTTATTTGTTTTCTAATATTATATTACAATTCTGAAGAATAAAGATCAGTATTGATACGTCTGAATTATAATAACTTTATCTATAATATTTATTTCATCTTAAGTTGGGACAAAAATCTTATAATGATGTTGATAGAGAAAACGTAAATCGGCAAACACAAGCAAATAAGCACTGAGCTATTTTAATAGAAGGCAGTCTCGACCTCGACTAAAGAATAATTAAGAATATACGTGTTATCTACATATTATAGATGTATGTATGTATGTATGTTACGAGGGAGAGCTATAGTCAGCCCATTTTGCAAATGGGGCAAATAATCAAAAACTTGATGCTTCTCGAACTCCGTTCTCTGGTCTTCCTTCGTTTGACGGGTAGAAGAGACCCAATTACATTCCTACGGGCCCGCCTTAGTCACTGGAAGAATAGTAGATATGGAAAGATTTGAAAAAAAGAAAAGAAAAGAAAATGACAAATATGCATTGACGACCAATATGTCAGGGTAAAATAAAATAAAAAAATTATTAGAGTTATTATAATTTAGTAGTATTTAGTCTTCTTAAAGAATGAATCAGATGTGAATTCTATATCTTTCAAATTGTAACATATTGGAAAAAAAAATACAAATAAATAAAATAACAAGCACCTTTTTTTTATCATATTAATACTCTTAATCATATAAAATACCTGGCCAAAAAAATTAATAATAATAATCATTTAAAATTCGCCGGACATAAACAATAAAATCAAAAGTTTTCGATTTTCTCATACAATGAGAAGACTAAACCAGCTGCAATAATGGGTTTTCATTAGGAATGAGTAATTTTCTACATGATAGAAAACACAAATACAAGCATAAGAGGATTACGAATATACCGGACATGAAACTATATGTTAAACAATATAAAGAATGTGATTGAACATGAATAAGTATGATTATTATGTGTGTAATCACTTTTTATCTCGATGAAACTTTATATATTTTTGGTAATAATATGAATGTGACATATATTGGGATATGAACCCATCATTTGCAATCCCTAGATTAGCTATCCCATCTAAATGTCCCATAGGTGCTGAATTCTCAAGCCTAAAATACAAAGTGGACTTTCAGATTGGAAGGGTTGGGGGTTAGAAGAGTAACTTCACTTGTTCTTCTGAGCTGCCAGCAAATTAGGAGGAAGATGAAATACGAAACACCTTTGGTTATAAATACTGAAACGCATGAGAGGTTGACAAACCAATAGCACTCAGAATAACAAAAGCCCCTCTGCTCCACGGGGAACTCCCACATAAATGTGGGATAGTTAAATAGATATCTAATTTCCTATTGCTGTAGTATTTTGATCCAGCTGCTCCTCTCTATTGTTAGTCCTGCCATGGACGCAGCAGCGGCAGCAGCAACCGCAAGGATCGAAACCGCTAACATTGTCGTGTCATCTTCCAGCAGTAGAAGAATGGTGGCAAACACTGTAAATTCAACTCAACCAACCTGGCCTTGTGCCGCCAGGATGGAAAAGATTCAGACCCGTCACTCTTGTAGCATGTCTTTCTCGCCTGCTATCTTTAGCCACCGGAAAAAAGGTCCACATCTCAACCTTAGAGCTAGTGTTTTTAACCCTGTTCGTTGCTCCATGAAACCAGGGATTGACAGCAACAATGCAACTAACAAGAACCCCGCCACTGGTCTGGGTTCTAAGTCAACAACGGAACATATTGCAACTTCACCACCCAATTCAGCCCCTTCATCGACGTATTCCAGGGGATTGATGCTGGATTTGGGCCCTCGTGATTCCTGGGATGGCATAGAAATCGGCTCCCCGGTCGTTAAAAGGTTCATTGGTGACAATGAAGAGCGATGGTACATGTGGTACCACGGTCGGAGCGACGAGGAAAGAAGTGCTGATTCCATCGGGCTCGCTGTTTCGAGCAATGGAATTCATTGGGCGAGGGGAGCAAACTGTGTTAGATCATGTTCGGATGCAGGAGTTGTGATGAACTGCAGAAAAAATTGGTGGGCTTTCGACACCGACAGCATTAGGCCATCCGAGATGGTACTAATGTCTAGTCCTATGTATAGTGCTGTCTATTGGCTCTACTATACAGGATACAGCTCCGAAGAAGTCGAATTTTCAGGCGTGGCGAACATCGCTCTAAGGAATCCTGAGCGATTTTACGATCTCGATGGTAAAGACCAGTCGACTGTCAAAATCCAGAAGTCGCTACCCGGCTTAGCGTGCAGTCAAGACGGCAGGCATTGGGCCAGGATTGAAGGAGATCTCCACAGTGGAGCTTTGCTTGATGTTGGTTCTAAGGAGGAGTGGGATTCCCTGTTCATCGCTGCACCACACGTCGTAATGCATGGAAACGATGACCTCAGGATGTACTACTATTCATTCGATAAGGAAAAAGGGCATTTCGCAATTGGGCTTGCAAGATCAAGAGATGGAATCAGATGGGTGAAGTATGGTAAGATACTGGGATCGGCGTCCTGCGGATCTTTCGATGAGCTAGGGGTGAAGAATCCATGTGTAGTCCGAAACAAGGAGGGGAATTACCTGATGGCATACGAGGGTGTGGCTGCGAAAGGAAAGAGGAGCATTGGGGTGGCGGTATCTGAAGACGGGCTGAAGAATTGGGAGAGAATTCAAGAAAGCGCATTGTTGCAGCCGTCAGAGGAAGATGGATGGGATGATCTGGGAGTTGGTTCGCCATCTCTGGTTGCAATGGATGGTGGGGCAAATGAGTGGCGATTGTATTATGGGGGTTTTGGGAAAGGAGGAAGGACAGGGATTGGAATGGCGGTCTCTGACGGTGGTAGTGTTAGAACATTCAGAAGATGGTCAGGTGTTTGCTTGTAAACCAGTATGTACATATTATTTTTATGATCCACAAGTTCCATGGAAGGTAAAAATTTACTAGTAACAATAATAAAGAACACTCATTTGTTACTGATGATGATCATAATTCATAACAGTCAAATATAAATTATTGCAGTGACTTTGCAAGCTTACTACAATAAAAAGTAAAACAAATTACTGTTCCCAAGAAAGTAAAAGATAATTGCATTAAAGCGGGGTAATTAAAAAAACAGATACATCGGTTTTCATGTTTTTGAATTTTCGTAATTGTAGTTTTCTTTTTCTTTTTTTCATTTTATTTTTTAACTTCATATTTTGCATACATATAACATTTATTTTCTTGTTATATAATCTGAGTTTTTTCCTTTCTCCTTCAATTTACATATACGGTTTATTTTTATTTTTCAACTATATAAAGACAAATTAAGTAAATCAAAATTCTATAAAACTTCTTGGTTTTTATATTTTCTTTTAAACTTTTTTTTTTGTTTTCTTAAACAGAATTAAGATTATACAGAGAAAGAAAAAAAAAATGATGATATTGGTAATTCAGGCCATGTAATGAAAAGAAAAATGCAAAAACTAAAGTTATATGATGCTAAAAGAAGCAAACGGGTTTATGAGTAGAAAAAATGTAAAAACTTAAAAGTATTTTTTTTTTCTTAATTTAAGAACAATAAAGAACATATATATATATATATATATCTATAAACAATAATACAACAGAGTTGGATGATCAGTGCGAAGTTAATAATTCATTAAAATGTGAAAGAACGGTCGAGAGGGGCCTGTAAATAAGGCTAAAAATGGAATAGAAAATAGCGACTTGGAAAACTACACTACACTAGATGTGCCATCCATCAGCTTCCACATGCTTAACTGTCCCCAACGGTCAAGACCGTGGTGTAGAAGCACATGCCATTTTCCCGTTCAAAAACCTCTCGCTAGACAGCGAAAAATATTAATAGATTAATAATAATGATATTTAAATACATATAAGTAATAATAGATCCATATTTTTATATAGTAAAATTTCATTGATATTTATCTTACTCATTAAAACACTTAATGTATTAGTAATAGCATTAAAGTTTTTTAGATAACCTGGTAGGTCTAAATATATCTATTTCTCTCAACATACTTCATTTAGTTTGTGATATCTGAGGGTTTATTTAAATAATGCATCAAACTTTTATATCTATCACAAATGTAATACTTGGAATCTTAATAAAATGTTGAAATGAAATCTTCGACGTCACAAGCTGAACCAAAGATGCTTACCTCTTTATTTCATTCGAAAATGTGGAAAACGTCAAGAAGTGAACTGATGAAGAGGGCAATAAATTTTGGCACTATGTTTTCCTAGGTGTAGTACCTCACTTTTCACATGATTCCCTCTCATAAAGTGTCTCTCCCATTCAACTAAGAAGACTATATTGAATATTACACAGCAGTTTATACAAATATAGACAAGTAATAATGAAAATTTGCATTTAGGCAAAAGATAGGTAATATTTTTTCTTTTTATTATATATAACAAGAAAAAATCATTGATATTGATACACTAGATGTTTTGATGAGTAAATAGACAAATACTGATAATATTTAGACCCGTATTAATGATATTAAGTTCATATTATTTTTGTTTATAATGTTAAGAAAAAATATTTTGAAAAATAAGGGTATTTTGGTCTAAAACCCTAATTCCCTTAAGCAGCCATCCTTTTTAAAACCCTAACCTTTACTAAATATAGGCTAACCCTTATCCTTTATGTAGAAAATTATAAGGTAACCCCTAAACTAAACCCTAAGAGAAAGATCTAGTAAGTTATAAGATAAGCCTTGAAGGATTAACTAAATTAATTTTGTTTTGGGTCATCTAGTATCCTAAAATCTTTTGTTTCTTATTAATCCCATATCATTCTTAAAAGCTTTCAACTAGAAGTTTCTAAATCCTTACTAAGAGCATGTAAAGCGAGAGATTAAGGTAAGGATTAAGTTAGTTTTCTTCATTATAGCTCATTTTAGCTAAAACCCCTCATTTTAGATGGTGTTTGAGCTAAGTTTCTCACAAATTAAAGGCTTAAACAAGTGTTTAATGATGTGTTCAGGTTGTTCCCAACTTTGTTCTTAAGCATTTCAAGTGTTTGAATTGTTGGAATAAGTTCTTCATTTTTTCTTTACTCTTTCTAGTTTGAAATGATTATGAGTTTGGTGTTGAATTTGGTATTTTGAGATGTTGTGAAGCTATTTTTTTATATGCGTTTGGAGTTTGATGGTCATGGATGTTGGCTTAAGGCTTAATCAAAGTGTTTTTTGGTGTTGGGTTAGCTTTTGAGTTGATTAGGGTTAAATTTTGAGCTGTTTTACAAAAAGAAAAGAAGGTCACACTATATTGCAAGTGCGTTAGCCTATCGGTTCAACAAGGAATCGTCCTGCTTGCATTGGGGAATGTCTCTTGTAGAGATGTTGTAATCGACCTGCTAGTTGTATGTTGCTATGATGGCAACTTCTTGGAATTGGCATAAAGGTTCCTTCATGGATCAGTCAACCGGCTCTACTGTAAGGGAGTTCGGTCTTTTGTCCCTTCATGTTATTTTGTTGAGTTTCGTTTGGATTTTGACTTCCACCTTATTTTGCAACTTCTAAAACATCTTTTATGAAGTTTAATACCCTCATTTATCAAAATTTCAAACAAGTTTACCTTAGATTCCATAGAAGAAGAATTGTTTGAAAAAATGAAATGTTCTTGGATCGATACATTTTGAAAGTGAGTCTCTCTAAATGAAGCTAAGAATTTTAATTGTCAATGTGTTTATTGAATCTTTCCAAATTTAAGAAATAAAAGTTCAAAACTTTGATTGAAGGAAAAGATTCTTGGTTTATTTCAAGTTCATTATTGACCCTTATGGAATTAGATTTAACAAGTGGATATAACAAGTGTTTTGGGTTTGAAAGTTTTAGACTCTAAGTTGTAAAGTAATCTAATTTTTCAAATCTTACCAATTTCTTAAGTGATTCCTTAGAAGTTGATGATAGAACTTGCAATCTTTTAAAAGTGAGCATAAGTTATCTTTGGCTTATGACTTGATGAGATTAAGTTAATCATGTTGAGGAGTTGATTGTTGTTGGCTGAGGAGTTTAAGCTCTTGGTTTAGGATGAGATAGGTAGTTAGAGCTATTGAAATAGTGATCTTGAGAAGAGGAAGTGAAGTTGATTGAGGAATGATAATGAGGATGAGTAAGAGGGTTAGGAATTTTATAATATACTCTTGGTTAGTTATGACATTTATCTAAGACTAGTCTATTGATCTTGTTATTAGGTTCTCCTGCTCAAGTTATTTCTTTTACTCTATTAAGTTGTAAGTTAGTCTCATCTAATTGTCTATGTACGTAGTACATGCTTATTGCTTGTACTTGTTAAGAAAGCGAAAAAAGAATCGGACTAATCTATATTCAACCTAAATTCTTGTTTACTGGTTGTGCTTGTCATGACCCTTAAGGGTTGTCACGCCCCCGAAGCATTAGAGGTATAACAATCTTGCTGTATAAATTACCTTAAGATAGAAGTTGATTTTATAGCTGTTATCATAGACTTGATTTACACAGGGCATCTATGATTAATTCGCTTTGAAGTAAACAGTTTGCTAGAAAATAATAAGATTTTGTTTGAGGATGTCTTGAGACATACAATAAAATCTAGGTATTCAAATATTATTTATAAGTTTAATAACCCAGTGATTTAATATGTATATAGTTTGGTACTAGAATATTAAAGAACAAGAATTGAAAATTTGGAAGTTTAATTGTTCTCCAGTTTATATTCTTACTCTCTAAGATCCAAGAGTCGCTAACTTAATGGTAATTATAGCATTGCTTTCTAGTTAGCACCTGCAAAAATATCTATAGAGATGTAAGCAACTAATCCCTTAATAAGTTAAGATAGAGACATAAGACTATATATCAAGCATAGATAAGGTTATCAAGCAGTTATTTAAATGCAATGCAACAAATAAATGCTATCGTACGGTGCTGTCTAGTCCTTTATGAGATTAGAGAAATTTTACCTACTCTAATCTAAGTTAAGGAGTTTCAACATACGTACAATAGCTCTTAACCAAACCGAGATTTGTGCAATGGAGACATTGTTTCTTCCTTTGCTACCTTCAACCAATCACCTTTACCTTGGTCGTGACTTCTTCTCCTATTACTTAGTTTGACTAAGGGTAAAGAAGGGACTATTATGCTTCAGCGCTATCCCTTTTGAAAATGTTGGTGTTTGGTTGGAGAATCCTAAGTATCCTCTAGTGGGTTGCAATGCATGTTAAATTAAGATTACTAGTCGTATATCATTAAGTACAGCTTAAGGTTATAAATCAATGTCATGTAATACAAATAATTGCAAACCAAATTAGTAGGCTAGTAGTATATAATTAAGTTTAAAAACATGCACATACAGGTATATGCACAATCAAACTATCTACATGTATAACAAGTGTAATCTTAAGCCTCTAAAAACTATAAAAAGTACTTTGAAATACAGTTAGGTGTTGATCGCAAACTTATTTAGACTTTCTACTTACATACTTAAGGTGTAACTTGAAATAGGCTTTTATCAATAGTCCCTATAATATAGATATTATTTAAGTATTCATATAACTACTATATATAGATTTTATTCTGTAACTCATATTATTATCTTTAGTTTAGGGTTTTACTATACCTAGCTATTCAGTTTTTAAGTTTCATATTATTAGTTTTGTATTTCACTAGTTTTTGATTTAGTCTTTAATTTAGTTTCTAATTTAGTTCTTGACTACCGTTTAACTTATAAGACGTAGAAATACCATCTAAATTGTTTCGTGAAGTTTGACTAGTAACAACTTAAGTGTACAGTCCTTGATTTAATTATGGATTAACTTTTTTGTTTACTACTTCTGCTTAGTCTCCGAATCAACCTTTGAATTAGTATCTAATTTTGCTTCTAATTACACTTTACTCATAAGTTTTTGAAATGCCTTTAGACTTGTTCTATAGAGTTTAGCCAACTACAACTTAGGTAAATATAGTCTAGTTTCTGATCAACTCCTTAACGTGACACTATACATCATATCTCTAATTTAATTTCTGAATTAACTTTTGATCCGAACATGTTCTATATTTTAACATAATTCCCCATAATTCTATTCAAGATCATAATGCAATTACACTATATAGTCCATCATCATTATGAGCCTTTGAAATCGCGTTTAGGAGAATCAAATCTAAATTTAGCGCCTTCGAGGAAAAGTTATTTGATTGATTGAACTCAAATTTTATTATTAAGATAGAAAAGTTAGTCAAAATGACCTAGTGAAGTTAAATTTCGAAAATAATGATCCAAAATTTCAATTTTACTCTTAGAAGTGTGATTACTTAATATAATATAAAAATGATCGAAACCTTTAAAATTGAGCTTATAATGCGACGGGGACTTAGAGATAAGTTAATTAAGCGATAAAATGAAATAATATAGTACAATATATTATATGAGTATATACGTATTTTTATGAGTATACTCGATATATATAATAATTATACTTGTAAATTAACCCAAAATTACATAATTATATATATTATGTGATGAATTCATAAAAATAAATAAGAAATATATCTTAAAAATAAAAGATATGTTAGAAACAAAATTATATGAGTATGAATACACTTTACACGTAATATATACATAGGATATATACTCGCATATTAATAAAACTTACTAAATATCCTATAAACTACATAAAACAATCCTAATTATTCTAAAAATCCATTAGAGCTTATCCAATTTGCATGGAAAAATAAAAAACCAGGCATAGCACATCCCAACAATAACTGCATGATGAATCAAGGCCTCTTTTATTTCAAAGAGGACACCTCCACCTTAGAAATTAGGAAGAAAAAAAGACAAGAAAAAAAAAAGAAAAAATTTACTTTAGCCGACCTAAGTGCTATAAAAACAAAAATCTAGGGGAGTTATAGAAAGTTTTAGAGAATTAGGAGAAAATTAACAAAAAAATAGTAAAAACAGGGGAACTATTGGGTTAAGTTGGAACCCAAACCAATTGAGTGTCTGTTATGGAACCTGATTGATCACCACTAGTTTACCTATCACCCAACTCCACCGACAAACACCTACCGGCCACTGGCTGCTGTAGCTCTAGCGATAAGTGGGTTAAACTCTTACCCTAGTTTTTAGCTAATTTATAAAAATATTAAATACACTTGGAAAATTATGAAAAAATTTGTATTTATGTTATTTTAGATAGGCTATCATGTGATATTTTTATTTTTGTAAAATTTAAAATATTTTATACACTTGCTTAAGAAAGTCACCATTTATCTAAATTTTGACTTTCAAAATAAATATATCAAATAATGTAGTTTTTATTTTGAAATTTTTGTATAGAATATACATAATATATATTTAATTTTTATGTAGCCAAATTTTTAATTTAAGTATTGTTAGTAATTAATGTAATTTTTAGCCCTAAAAAAAGCTAGAATTAGGATGAAAATATGAAATAAATGGGTTTTTATGAAATTAATTGATGGAAATGACATATAACGACTTCTGGTAATTTCTAACGATATTAGATATATTGGAAATAATTTTGTATAAAAAGAATAGTATTTGGATAATTAAATGCAATTTAAGGGTAAAATTGTAATTTTAAGTATATACATGATCATCCGATAACATTAAACCAAATGATGACTAAATTTCCCATATCTTTAAGGGTTTATAAAAAATTTCAAGAAATCATTTGGTGACCCGAGCTTTTTATTATGAATTTATGTAATAAAATAACTTAAATTACAAAATAGGACTTTTTTTTGTAACAATAGGCTAAAATGTGATAAATAATGGAATAAAAACTAAATATATATATGCTGGTTAAATTTGATAAAAAAATAAATTTTAATACATTTAATATTAATTTTATGATCAAGATATGTTTTATATATATATATATATATTAGGGTTAGATAATACTTGTATTATTGAGTTATATTGGTAAATTACATAAAATGCATAAAATATGGTTTAAATACATAAAATAGGTATAATGTGATAATATTTATTATAAGCACGTATAGGCATATCAGAAACTTAAGATACTCTTTAGAAGTCGTCTCTTAAAAAAGAACCTGTAATACGTGTTGTTGGGTATGTACAAACCTAATGACATTAGTTTTACCAAAATTAGACAATCTTAGGTAATATAACCTATATCTCCATAATATTATGAGAATTTGCATACTACGATAACCTTACCATAATTGAAACGTGATTTAACTAATTAAAAGTATGTTTCGATACGATTAAAACGATATATTATACGTAAGAGTATAACTACATATATTATTAATATTTAATAACTTAACTTAACTTATATGATAAAACTATATTTTATTATATAAGGAAAATAATAATATACTTTAGATATATATGTTTATATATATAATTGTTGATAGTTAGTTTTCATTTAACTTACACTCATTCTTTCGTCAGCCGAGAAGCCGGATAATCGAATCTCTTAGCATTCGTACTCTGTAGAAGACACTTGACACTTATGCTGAGTAGAAGAAATGCTCCTGGTTTGAATTTAAATCTATAGCACGAACATTTATCATAAGCATGGTTTTATTTTACAGTTGCTTGTTATCCCTACATATTAGGGGAGATGTCAAGTCAAGAGCCCTCCACATGTCTTAACAGTTACCTCGACAACTGCCTTAGACACAACAACCATTTATAAATACTAGAAAGAAACTCTGTAAAAGCTCTCAAACACTTCTTATTCTTATACTTACTATACTAAATCACCATTCTAACTTAGGCATTGGAGTGGCTGTACCGATCTAGCTCCTATACCAAATATTTTATTTTCTTTTGCAGGACTATTTCCTAACCTAATGTTTTCTTAATTCTTATAAAAACTAAATCTGAGTTTTATATATATATAGGATCTCTCAGTAATCAAAGCATTAAAGACATGAGTCTTCCATGGTGAGTATTTGGATAGGTAAGTTGGGATCATAGCTTTACAGTTTGTTAGGATATTATATTAAAGTATCTGGAAGCTTGAGAGTACTTTGTTTGTGATTGTAAATAATTGTTTGTGCGTATGCCATGTGTGTGATTGGTATTCTATTATGATAGGAGTTGAACTCCTTAGCATGCTATTTTGCATGATTGCATCATTTTTTATTGTGTAAACTTATTTGATCACCCTTAAATGTAACTAATAGTGATTTGACCATTAACGAAATTGGACATGCATAACACCCGTTAGAGAGACGATGAGGAGTATCGGACTAAATACCGACCCCCTATAATGAAGATAATTAAAATGGTCATTTCCTTATCTTTAATCAAACTAAGTGATAAACGAGGAGGTCGCGGCAAGGGTAGAGGTCCTAGTTTGAAGGTAGTCATCGGAGGAGGGTGTTCTCCATTGTATGAGCTTAGGTTTGGTTTGATTTATATCGCGATAAAACTCTTCAATTTAAGTTGGAGGGGATGTAATTTTTTTAACCTCACAATTTACTGGATAACATTGTACGATGTTTTAAGTGATTGATTGTATTGCATTTCATCATAATTAATAATCATGCTTGTAATTGTTTTGTACTCTTCTGACTCCGTCCTACTTACTATGTTAGTTATGCTAACATCCCTATAGACTTTTTTATAGGTGACGAGTGAAAGTTAAGATATCCAGATATCATCACCCCAAGTTAATGTGCTATTGGTTGGGAAAGTAAGGAAAGGAATAATCTATTGAATTTGGTTTTTTGATTGTTTTTTTGAGTTTTGAGAAAACCAATTGGGAATTCTTTAGGACGCCCACTAGTTTCTTATCTTATTGTAAATAGACTTCAAGACTTGTGACTTTTGGTACACTTTGATTGTAAATTATAACTCTAGATGTGAAATATTTATATAAGTATTATTGTGTTATGAGACAACAGGTTATATAGAACAAGTATTTTGTAAAACTATACTACAGGTTTGATCATTTATAGGTATCAAAATAAATGCTTTAAGCTAGTTGAGTCCTGTATACCTTGTATGGACTATATCTACGATAGCAGTTGTGAAGTTAGCTTTTATTTTAGGTTAGTTTATATAGTAGAACTGTTACGACTTCTCTTGTTTGGGGTGTGACAATCACTCTAGTTTGAATCAACTATACTTAATTCCATTTTAAGTACTTTACATATATTATCAGTATTAACCCAAGCTTTCAATATTCAAATCCAATACTTCAAACACTACATATTTCATCTCTAAACATCATTCAACATTACATTGTGCTAGAATATCACCCAAGTCAAATTTCATATCAATTTTCTTCAAAATCATTGTTTTTATTTTAATAAATAGCTTTTTAATAGGATTTTAAGGTAGGAAAAATTAGACAAAAATACGAAACATAATTTTCGCAAAAAACATTTTATAGTAATTCAATATATGTAATAGGTATTTCATAGAAAAATTTTGGAGTTGAAAAAATATCAATAGGGTTTTTGAAAACAAAAGCAAAATCATCTTGAATTTAGCAATTTATTAAGAACATTATATTTTCAAACTTAATTTCATCAAAATAATTTTTTTCTAGAATTTACGTACAAAATTATGTGAAAATGCAATTTTTCACAATTTTTGGATTTAATTTGTTATTTTTAATAATTTATTGAAAATCAAATCAAATTAAGACACTCATTAGAAACTGTCATTGTAACTGCCCCCACCCACCACCTATTTGTTAGCTAGAAAGGACATCCACCTTTAGGCACCACCTTTGGTTCACTTCTAGGTCTTAGTTTGGTATGGGTTCCCTTGCTTAGCTTTAGTTATACCATATTTTAGTATAATTTCTAATATTTCACTCTCAACTCTTTGATCTCTCTTTATTTTTCCTAGTAGACTAAGTGACTAAATTGAACTAAGGTAGGGTGATTTGAATTTATAAGGGGTGGTAAGGATCAATTAATGAATTTCTTAAAGCTAAGTGTCCTTATTTGACCACTTTTTGACCATCCATGTATCCTAATCTTGCTTTTCTTTTGTCCTAATCATGTTATTCAGATTGCCATGCCACATTCCAACTTCTTCTAGCATAACACATCATTTTTTAATTAATTTTTCTATATTTATTTAGTATTATTTAGTATATATTAGGCATTTTAAGTAATTTCAAATATTCATGACACGTGATCGCATATATAATACAAATAAATGCTTGTAAATATTATTTAAGTTATTTTATGATTTTTAGTATGCATATATTTTATTTCTAACGATTTGTTAATTATCAAAACTCATTTTACACGTTTCCAATAAATAACGAGTAATATACATATAATCTACTAATATAATATTTAATTGTTTTATTTCCTTAAATCCAAACATGCGGAGCTATTTCTACTAATATTTCTTGCTATTGCATTTTAGTTCTTTCCTTGGAGAATTTTATATATTCTTAGATGTGTGATTTGTTTTAAATTTGCTGAATTATTTTTTAATTGAGTTTTTGACTAATCCTCTAATCTGACTTCTAAATTGATTCTTTATTTACCTTTCAAATTTTCTATCCCATTTTCCCTTATATTCTATAGTTGGCATCAATCATATCTTAACTCTTCCATTGCAGTCTTTCAATTACGTTATACTATTCATCTCATGACTTAACTTTATAACCATTCAAATACTCCTGCTAATTTATCCTTCTACTCATAATGTTTATGCTGTTGCCATAGTTTTTCATTTGTTTCTTCATAAAGCTTAGCATAAGGTCAACAAAAGTAAAATTGCCAAATGTTGACTTTTCTTCATCTCGGATTCAAATGAGATGGTTGATCATTTGAATTAAATCAACTCGATTCGACTTGACTCAATAAGAACAAATGTGATTCTGGGGCTATAAACTCATTAAAAGAAGAGGTATTGACAAGAATTCGATGCTTGACAAGACTTGACATGAAATGATACACTTTGACAGTTAATATGATAAGGATTCAACAAATGAGAAATTTGATTGTCTCAGATTTTCCATTGCTTTATTAAACTATCTATTGCAATTGCTCATATGAAGTGCATTGTTGCCTCATATTTTCCTCGTACATCTGGTCACATAAGTGGATCTTTTTTTTTGGTAGTGATTATTAGTTATCTTCACTTGGTCATTGTTTTAACATTTTTATAGCCATAATATTCCTTTTCAAATATAACTCATTCTGGATAGAAATCTTTTCCATTATACTTTTAAAAATAAAGGATTTAAAAAGGTTTTGCAAATAATGATTCCCCTTAATTACTTACTTGCTAGTGTAAAAGTATTAGCAAATAACTGTTGATAACAAGGGTATAAAGTATGCATAAATATACAAGAGAGAGGGAAAAGAAGATCAGGTGAATCGAATTATAGTGTTTCAGTCTTGTGCCTATTATACTATTTCATCTCTAGTGTTGAGAACCCAGTATTCTGTACTGGAGTTGTTTCATTATTTACTTCAATCAAACAAATCAACTTGAGAGATTACAATCAATTCCCCTACTTTGATTCCTAAGCATAACCTTGGCTAAACTTAGATCTATAGAGATATAATTGTAATTCTCAAATAATAAGCACAGGAAATGAAAACAAGAAATATTGTAAGAATGGTGTAATCATTTAATCGATCTTTTGATCTTGTTGAACTTAAGAAAATTTTCAAAAATCATCATTACAGCATTTGTATATCTTTTTCTTTTCTATTCTGTGCTATTCTTTGGGATCCCATGCCTTTATGTATTCATTCCTTCCAACGACTAGTTGAGGAATATTTGGAAGGCTATTTAATGTTTTGAATTAATTCTTGATCTTTCCTTGATTTCTTGAAGCAATCATTTGCGGGAATATCTTTGCTGCCTCATTTGAGCTTCCTTGTTTTTGTTAAGAAATGTTCGTTGTTTTTTTTTCTCCTTTGAGTGTATAAATGGGCTTTGACCTCTTTTTGATATAATCTTTCCTTTCACAATAATTTGACTGTGCTATGATGGAAGGAATGTATTCTTGGTAGATTTTGAAATTTAAATTGATAAACATTCCAAACTTCTAGCCATGGTGTTTAATGCTTACTAGTTGATCCTTTTCCTGGAAATAAATATGTTTTTTTCTTTCTACAAAAGATCCTTTGATTTAAAGAGTAATGAATGTTGGCATCTTCTTGTTCCTTGTTCTTAATCTATTAAGATTTAATTTTGGAATTGAATACCATTTGACCAACTTAAGATATAATGATTTGAATCCCACAAGAAGCCTCTAGAAAAGATAACCGTTGCTGCTATATAGAAAATAATCTATGACATAATTATAATTTTGACCAAAATGTATGTAGTCTTGATTTTCTTCCATATATTTAGCTCATAAATTCTTTGAATGATTTGGAACATGTGTTTCCTTAATAAAATATTCTAGATTTGATCAAAATATAGTTTAAATAGAAATGTCAAGTTGCATTTTGAAGTAACTAGACGTCTCTTCCAAGAATGTATCATATCATCTTATTATACCTTTCCATAATATAATATCTAATCAAATCATCTTATTTTAGAATATCTCCAATAAGTTGTGCACCATATCTTTATCTAATTTCCATGCATCTTTATATTGGTTTAGACTTTGAACAATAGGAGGATAGGCTTAATCTTGTCTTTAATTAATTTCTATTGGTCTAGATTGAAAAATTGAAATTACCTTTCAAGTATCCCTTTGGGCTTTAAAGGCTCGTGGATATGGGCTTCTTTGAAAAGGGCATGTGTAAGAGAGGATCTAATCATTTTCTATAAAAAAGGATGAAAAGAAAATTACATAAGCACTTTCCTATGGGAAATACATTGATATTCTAAAGAAAAGAAAACAACTATAGGGAAAAGATTAAGAAACTTCACAGTTATATATTTTTATTCTTTTAGTCTTGGCATATTGAGTCAATTTGTTGATTTTGGGAAAAGAGTTTGTGAATGCAATTAGAGTAGGTTCTAAAAAGGTTCTTAAGCTTTGTGACCTCACTTGTTAAAAAATACTTTTATTGGTTAATCAAGCTTAAGTGAGGTGGCCTAATCAACTTTGAACAGTGATTACATGACAGCACCTAAAGCTTACACAATGGCTCTTCTCATAGGGTCTTAAGACAGCTTGATTCTAACAACATTTACCATGCATCTTTGATGCAACAAATGATCCCCCTATATCCTAATGCATGTGGTATGCAAAATAAATATGATAATAGTATAAATATGAAGTTAATAATAGATGAACATAAGCTGAGAGTGAATTCTAGAAAAAATACAGAGAAAGAAACTTCAGGTTTTGTCATTTTTTCTTTTTTTTTTTTTTTCTTTATTATAACAATGTTGCCTTGTTAGTTATTTGTTGACTTTAAAGAATGTATATAAGCAGGGTGGGTTCTAGTAATCCTTAAACTCGGTGACCTCATACGTTTCTAAAAAACGGTTCCTTAGTCACATCAAAGTTTAAGTGGGGTAGCATAATAGGGCTCGAACGGTGGTTGCCTCGCTATGCTCGGAACTTACATAATGGCTCCCTGTCCTAAGGTTTTAAGACAGTTTGAGTTTGACTGTATCTATTATACATTCATGATACATAAAATAAATTCACCCTACCCCACCCCCCTTCCCCCTCACACTAAATAGTTAGATAAATAAAACTAAACCTGTAAAAAACGTTAGTATAATTTTGGTACAAATAATAAATAACGAATGAGTAAATAAATTGCACTGAAGGTCATTTTTAGAGATGGTCCCTAGTAGAGTCACCAAGTTGTTGAGCTTGGGTTTCTCCTCTTAGTTTTTATATAAATTAGTCTTTTTCAAACTAACCAATATTAAATTCTACTCATATAATATTGACCCTTGATTATGATTTAAAGAAAACCGTTTTTTTTTTAATTTAAAATTTGTTTAGAGTCATCACCTGACTATAATCGGGAAAAGGAATCAAATCATAACCAATGGTAAATTAGTTATAATTTAGATACCGCTCTTTTGACAAAACTCTATTTTGAAAATGGATTTAAAACTAGAGATTTGGATCCGGGAGTTAGGATTTTTAAACCTTTATGGATACTATTAACTTTCCAACTTTAATTTTAACCTTAAAAATCACCTTTCGATTCTATAAAAATAGAACTTAATTTTGGTTAACCTAAACCAAAAAGGATAAATATGTTTTTTATTTTTCACTATCGCCTTGTAGGTGATTATATACTTGTTATTCGGAATCAAACGTACGTAGTTCTTTTTATAAAACTTTAGTGGGTTGATTGATTTTAGTTTCGAGAAAAGGTCAGGTTTATGTTTTTACTTGTTTTAAGTTTATTTTAGGAAATTATTCTAAAAGGTCCTAAATCAGAGTTTATTTTTATTTATTTATTTATTTGAAATTCAATCTTTCTAAGTGTCAAAACGATTTTTTATTCACTAATTTATTTATATATTTTTATTATACTATTTTATTTATTACTTATTCTATTTTATCTATTTCTATATAAATAAATAAATAAAAGCTAGACTACTTTTTTTTTCTTTTTTCTTCCTTTTGTTTCTTTTTGTCTTTCTTTTTCCCTTTTCTCTATTTTTTTTTTGTTTATATTTACATTTATGATGAAATAGATAACTAAATAAATAAATAAATAAAAATAATAATTAAAAAAATAACAAGGCTAACAATGTAAATAATAACAACTAAATAAAAAATAATAAAAAAATAAATAAATTTGGGCTTCAGATGTAGTTGAGCACATGGGTTGAACTTGGAGCAGACTTTGAGTCGAGTAGAGTCACCAACCTCCATTACAGTAGCTTGGCAAGGCGTAATTTGAGGCGTTCTAGGCATTAAATCGAATGGGGAAAGAGGTTTTCGTGAATTTCTAATTGGGTTTAGGGGGGAGGGTAGACAAAGTCCCGAGGCTAGTGATGGCTGTTTAATGGTGGTTGAAAGTAGACACAGTGGTTGTAGTATTTGTTTGAGCTCGTGGTGGTCATTGGAGGTTGAAGGGAAATTAGGTTGGGGAATGTTGTGGTAAGCTTAGTTTGCTCTATCGTAGTGGCTAGGATGGGATTTCGAGCTTGGAGTTGTTATGGACTAGGGTTTAGTGGCAGCGGCTATGTAACTACTGTTAGGGCGAATGATGAAGGTTGGTTGTGGTTGGGTTGGAGAGCCTAGGCTATGGGTAGCCTAGCTAGAGTAGTAGTGTAGCTTAAACTTGGGTATATAGAGGGAATTGGGGAGAGAGAAAGAGTAGTTAAGGGTTGCGAATAGTGAGAGATCGGAGAAGAAATTAAGAGAGTGAGAAAGTTTCGATGCTGATGATGATTGTGTGTGATTAGGAGAGTCCAATTTATAGCAACTCGAGTTGGCCTAAGCTCGAAAGGTCCATCAATGGCGAATTGAACATGAATGTGTAATTCTAAAATTTTAGCTTTTTTTCGATCTTAGGAGCTTGATTTAAGCCCGAATTAATTGAACTTGGTCTTGTTTTTGGACTGGATTCGAAGAAGGTCATGTCTAGAATAAAATCAAACCGAGAAATCATTTGTATGTGTGTGGAATTTGCACCGAAAATGGATCTACAGTAAAAGGGTTGAGTTTATTTTGTTGGGGAAAGCGGAGGAAATCAGGGGAAAGAGAAAGGAAAGGGAGAGAAAGTGGTTAGCGAATTATTGACATGGCACCACATCAATCGCATCGTCTAGTTACGGTGCGTCATGTATCCTCACGCAACACATGAAAGTTGACATGGTAATGGGTAGCTGACGTGGCATGCCATATAATGTTACGTTAACCATGACCTAATCTAATGGTGCCACGTGTTAGGGTACGTGGTATAGTAAACCCTTGACACGTGGTAATGCTATTTGTATAGTGCCCTCTTAAAAAAAAGAAAAAGGCTTTCTATGCCTTTGCTAAGATTTGAACCTCAAACCTTATGCATAAACCCAATGCCATGCTTATGTGCTTATTCGTTAGGCCATTAGTCTATACCTTATTTATATGTACGATCATGGGTTAGGTCAGCCTAAGCTATATTAAAATCTAAGCTTAAGTCTAATGGTTTTTTTCTTAAATTTATTTAAATTAAAAAAAAATCTATTATATTAAAATTCTTAAAAATTTATTATTTTCTAAATTCCTTAAATCTTCTTTTTTTACTTTTATTTTTTATGACTTTTCAATTTTCTATGTATTTTTCTAATTTTTTCCTTTTTTTTGTGCTTTTTCCTATTCTCCTAGATTTCTTATTTTCTAAATTTCCTTTTTTTTATTTTCTTTAATTTTCTATTTTTTTTTGTGTTTTTCTTGATTTAGGACCCTTTATCCTATTAAAATGAAATAAAATAAAATAAAGAGGGAAAAAATTGGGTGTTTATAAGTATTTCTCAATGTGCCCTATATTATTACAAAAAAAGCAAGCATAAGGGTCAGATATTTTATACCTATCCATTACTTGCTTTTTTGGTTTTGGTTCAGGTATCCTCTAATATACCTTCTGGTTGATCCTTTGATGTATCCTTTAATAAGATACTTTTTTTATTAGTTGATGTATCTTTTGACATAACCTCTACCTTGTATAGTATTTCTAGAAGTTCTATCATTTTTAATCATTTCATTGTTCACAACATCCTTTCCTTTAACAAAAATAGTCTTATTAGTCAGATTAGATGTTTCAGCATGTTCAAAGCTTAGAGCAACCCTAGATATGTCCATTCTTTGAGAGGAGATAAGCATTTGCAATTTTCTATCACTTTTAAAGAATTTATGGAAGGTTGAATCAATTGAATTAGAAAGTTCATCGATTTGATTCTTTAGCTCTGGTATTTCTTCTCTCAAAACAAGATTCTCTTTTGCAAGATTGTCTTGATTTGATAGAAGATTTTCACTATCTATTAGCAATGCTTCCTTATTAGTTTTCAATATATTATTCTCTTATATTAGTAAGTTATTAGTTTCAATAAATTGCTCTTTTTTGTTCTTTAATGTCTTGACTTTTCAAGTGTTTTTAATAGCTTTTTGATTTGTTTACATACACTTTTAGGCATTTCATTATTGAATTTAGAACTTATCTTGGGCATGGCCATTAAGCACAAATTAGCCTCTTCTTCATCTTTTGCTGGATCCTCTAATTCATTCTCTGATTTGTCTAAATCACTCTATTTCAAAAGCAATACCCTTTTCTTTTGCTTGTATTTTTCGAGCTTCATCATCAAAATTGGACATTCGTATTTGACATGACCAAGTTTCTAACACTCATGGCATATTAATCCCTTTTTTTCTTTCTTTGTTTCTTTATCCTTATAGATTTTTCCTACATTATATTTTCCGTGATTAGAAGATGCACATTTACTAGAAAACTTTTTCTTACCTTGCTTCTTAATCTTTCTTTTTAGTTTTTTTTTTTTTTGCCACTAATATCACATCCTCATCAGCATCAGTATTACTTTCTCATTCAGTATTGGAATCCGCTTCTTGAGCTTTAAGGGCTATTGACTTTTTTGATATATCCTCTATGATATTCTCTACCTTGAGAAAATCTACTTCATAGGCCATTCATTTGCTACTCAATTAACTTAATGAAAGTTTCTTCATATTGCATGCTTCTTCTATAGCCATCTTTTTTGCATTTCAAGCTTTGGGCAAGACTCACAACATTTTATGCACTAAATTTGCATCCCAAATTTTCTCTCCAAGAGAAGAAGGCTCATTAGTAATAGTTGTAAACCTACTAAAAGAATTTTTAATTTCTTCACTAGTCAAGATATGAAAAGTTTCATATTGTTGTAATAGAGAATTGATCCAAGTCTCTTTAATGGTTTATGTGCCTTCATATGTTTACTCCAATGTATCTTAGATTTCCTTAGTTGAACCACAAGATGAAATTAGGTAAATTTTAGAATGAGCAATTGTAGATAAGAGAATATTTTTAGCTTTTCGGTTTAATTAAGCTTTTGTAGTATCATTATTGGATGTGATAGTTGCAAGAACTTTTACGTCTTTATTTTCAATGATACTGTAACACCCCAAAAGGGGGCTTGGTAGTTTTTCTTAAAATCTTCATATCACGTGTGCTTCTATAATATAAAAACCGACTTGCAAGTTAGAGGTTGCAAAGCTTTAACTAGTAAGTTTCTAAGGATGCTTATTCTTTTTACATACGCTTGCTTAACTCTTATATATATATTTATATATATATATATAAGTGATCCAACAATCCATAGTCACCAGATAATAAGATGGGATAATTAAACTTTAATGGCATCACGAGTTATTAAATATTACAAAGATCTAACTTAACTATGTAGTTTACTAAAGTAATCTTATCTATCTAATCTAACTTAAAGGAACACTCTTCACTCTGATCTTAGCCTGCTCCCAACTTTTGGTTACCTGTAAAAAGGAATCATTAGGGATGAGCATACTATAGCTTAGTGAGTTTGTCTTTCTCCATTACCGTTTAAGTTAGTTATTAAACATTATTAACAAACATGCAATTTAGCTACATCCAAAATGAATGCACATGTGATGCATGCAAGCATCACATCTATGGGGCTTCAGAACCATATAAGGTATAGATTTACATTGTTTATACGTTAATTAACCTTCGTACTTAACCACATGAGGCACCTCACTTTACTTGCATGAGGTTGTTTATAGGTATCATCTTAATAGACAAAACTCGACTATTACCCTAGTTGAGAATACCATACTAATCCATTAGGTGGATCCCATCTCGAGCTATCCACTATCAACAATTAATATAATGTTCCATGGCCTCACTATCAACAAATCCATATAATACCCTGTAAGTTAAACCATGCGGGTCTTAACTCAATCTAGTTGCTATCAATTAATTGAAGATGGTCTACTAACTTTGTCTCAATAAGTAAAATGCCGCAGGTGATTGCTATGAGTACTCACTAAGTGGCTAAATCTTTCTTTGAATCTCAAAACATTTCAAAAATGTATTTTCATAAATTTTTCAAAAAGCTTGGTAAAGCTATAGACATCTAAGTTCGTAACTAATGAATCATAGATAAGCGATAGGTATATCCGATTATTTTAGCTAAATATCTAAACTTACCAATTTAATAAGGTGATTATATGGATATTGGCATATAAAAAAACTAGTTACTTAGACAGACAATCAAGGGTGAACAACAGAACATCAAGTAATTGTAAAGCACAAGTAAGTAGCAGTTCATCAAAACTTCCTCACCTAGCCTACTTGCCTACTTATCTTAACCTTCAAGGTTCTTGAATTAGAAATTAAGTTACTTAAAGCATAATAATAATGCATATGTAAGTAGTTGGAAGATGGTTTCCTTAAGAAACTAAAAGACTACATAATTGCTGAAACCTGCCCTAAATCCCCAAGTACAATTAAAACTTGTTTTGCTATAACTTCTTCCATTTAAGTCCGCTTTTGTGTTTTTATAGTTGATTTTTATCATTTTCGAGCGATTCTTTCATTTGGTGAGGTCTTTTTTGAGTGTTTATACTTGTAAGAATTTGGCTTGGGTCAAACAGATTCATAAGTCAATAGTGGTGGTTTAACTACTTTAGGGTAGAGCCTAGTTTTAGGCTTTGGGCTTAAGGCTTAGTTTTAGGTATTAGGTCATACACTTGATCTTTTGGGCTCTTATTTAAGCATTTTAAGTTTAAATTTCTATCTTAATTGCATAGCTTTCAATTTAGGTTTTAATGTTACTCTTATGGGCCTAAATGGGTCCTTTTTACTAGTTTAAGGCCTTAGCTTAATAAGAGGCCTATAAAAGATGTCTTGAATGGGCCTTAGGACTAAATGGACATTTCATATTTTATTTTATCAGCTTTTTAATTTAGAGATCAGATATGATCACTAAGTTATTGGGCTCTATTCTTAGTCTTTTTAAGGGCTTTTGGGCTTATCTTGCATTTTAAGACCTTAAGCCTAACTCCACTTATTAATTTGGGCCTAAGCCACTAAGGGCCTTAAGATAAGTCTATTTTCTATTAGGATTCAAATTTGATTCTTTTCATTTATTGGGCGTCTAATCCTATTTCTAAGGCTCTAATCACTAATTAAGCTTGTATAGGCCTAATTTGCATTTTAGGGCCCTAAACTTAATTCTAACTTATTTCAATGGGCCAAATATCCTTATGGCTCCCTTAAATAACTCATTTTACTAAGTGTTCTAGATTTAGGTCATTTCATTAATGGGGTTTCTAACACTATTCTTAAGGCCTTAATCACCAATTTAACTAATTTAGGCTATTAACTCATTATTACTTTACTTAACTTGGTTAATTATATCTTAAATCATACCGAACACTAAGTAATCATGTCATTACACTAGTTAATAAAAATTTACAAATTATTAACTCTATTAATAGTGGTGGCCAAGTAGGGTTTTCTAGGATTTCCTTTAACTCCTTCCATTTATCACTTATTTTAATGTCTTTGTTTGTTTTAATCACATTTCTTTTTTGTTTTAAGCTAATAAAATTACATAATATGGTGAAAGCAAGATGGATATTCACTGATGAAGTGGCGGCATGCATAGTACATAGGGTTTTAAGGAGTTTTATCAACTTCTTTTAAGTTATACAAAACTGTCTTCTATACTTTTATAAGGCAAGTAACAAACTAGCTAAGTACATTAATGAATGTGTGATTATATGGCTCTAAAATGACATGTACATGATTATAACATGTTTATCAAGTATTTCTAATCCTAAACTCCAAAGATATAATAGGTATAGCTTATGTGAACAAGAAAGTCATGTTAATTGAGTTTTACCTTAAGTTGACTTGCACAAGTTCCAAATTTTCCACTAAAAAACAAAGTAGAAACTTACTCATATGAAGGCAAATATTTGTTAGAAAGAAACTATGATGTATGTGTGATCTTTTGGTGGTATGTGGTGGTGGTAAGGCCAAAAGAGACTAAGGCGCCCCAAGGGATCTGAGAGAGCTTCTTGGTTTTACTTCCTTTTTTTTTTTTTTTAAATTTTTATTTGGGCTTATAGAGAAGGTTTTCTAAGAGCGAAGAATGAAGTCAAATAAGGGTTTTGAATTGGTGAAATTGTAGATAAAGAGGGTAGGATAAGGGGAGAAAATATATTGTTTTAATTGGTTGAAAGGGTATAGTGATCAAGGGGAGACAACTTACTCCTTGACCCTTTCCTTGATTTAGCAAGGGTTTGTCTCAAAATATCTTAATTGTCTAACTAGGTTTTTTTTGTCTTGTCTTCTTAGTTGATCTTATCCATTTCTTAATTAAGAAGACTGGGGTTAGTAGATGGATTAAGGGGTAATTAAGCTAATTAATTGCAATTATACTTAATGAGCAATTTTAGCCTTATTAGGATGCAACTAGGGTTTTGCATATTTTATCAATTTAATTAAGTCCATTAACCTTTATTACTTTGTTTTTAATAGCATTTTAGTGATTGGGCAATTAAGGTATTCAAACCACGTATAAGACTGACGATTTTAGGTTTTTAAGCGATTAAAGAATTTATTTGCAATTAGTGAATAATTTAGGGATATATTTAGGGTTTGTTGGTTTAATTAAGGTTTTAGACTTCTAATTAAGGTTTTATTCAATATATTGATATTTTCCTATCATCTTAGGATTCTCCATATAGTTGGGGTTTTAGGGTTTTACATGTATGATTAGGGTTTTACACTCTTTAGGATTTTTTCATTTGTTATTTAGGGTATGTAGCCCATTATTTATGGTTCATCTCTTTTATTTATTTATTTTTGTCATTTAGATTAGGGTTTTAGATAGCTCTTTGGGGTTTTAGAGTCATCTTAGAGTTTCTCATGTGTTAGGGTTTTGACTAAGGTTTTAAAGATACGTTTGCAGTCCTAGATTTAATTTGGGTTTTTGAACGCATCATTAGGGGTAAAATGGAAATTTTGTTAATTTATTATTTTAATTGACTATATTTGATTGATCATTATTATTTTAAGATACTTTCGATCATTCGTTATTGAGTTTATGAGTGTAGACATTTTATTTTTGCTCCCCCTATTTTTTTTTTGTAATTTTTTTGGAATAGGATAAGGGATTTTAATTTAGAAAAAAGTACAAAAAAATAGGAAATTTAAAAAAAAATTACAAAAAAATAGGAAATTTTAAAAAAAGTACAAAAAATAAGAAGTTTAGAAAAAATACAAAAGATTGAAAATTTAAGGAAAATTTTAAAACAAATATAAATAAATAAAGAATATATTTTTTAGATAGTTCAATAGAATAGAATTTAATTTAGTTTTGTTGTTTTTAGGCCTTAATGATAATAAAAGAGGAGGGATATTGGGCTTGGGCTTAGATTTAAATTTAGCCTAAGGTGACTTAGTCCATATATGTAGTTTAATTGCACAAATGGATAAAGTACATGCCAACAGCCTAACAGTAAAATACTTATACATGGTATTAGATTTGGCTTGAAGGTTTTAGGTTTGAATTTCATTAAAGGCAGAAAATGCCTTTTGTTTTTCTAAAAAACATACCTGCTATGTATTATACTATTACTGGGCTACGTGTCCAGTTGTGACATGTAGCACTTCACAGACGCACCACGTTACGTACATGTATTAGCTATGTAGCATGACACAAATTGTTCATACACGGTATGCCATGGACACGTGTTAGCTACGTGGCTGATATGTAGCATGACATGTCATCGGCCATATGTCTTTCAAGACACGTGGCACTTTCCTATTTGACCCCATAGCTGATGCAGCGCCATGTCGTCACCTCTTTCTCTTTCATCATCTCTTTCCTCCCTATTCCTTGATTTTCTTCTTCTATCCTAGCTCGTACCCCTCACTTTACTATGAATTTTCACATGCACACACATGATTCCATTATGCTTTCATGTTCTACATATAGCCTACTTTGGATTTAACCCCCAAATCTGTCTATTTTCATCTATCAAGACTAGCCAAATCAAGCTTCAAAAGTGGAAAAAGTCAATTTCGGAGCTGGGACATTAACGGCAGATTTCAGCCATTAATGAGCTTTCCAAGCTTATTCAAGCTTGAGAACCTATGAATTAGACCCTCATTCATCCTTTTGGATACATAACTTTCACTCTTAAACTCCTTGCCACTCGCAATCTCACACTCTCTCTTTACCTGCGACCACAATCTCTCTCTCTAACTTGAAGTTGCGCTTGAAGTAAACCAAGCATAGCCAACTACACAGCCAACACCAAGAAGCTCCAAGGTTTCCAATGCGACCCCCTTCGTTCAATGTTGTAACCTCTAGCACCATCACCACTAAACCTTAAACCACTACTGTTGCCCACTCTTGAACCACTACTAACTTGCTCCTCACATGAAAATAACCACACAACTAACCTCACCATGTCCTAAAACCCCTAGCCTAATACCTTATTTATGTCCAACAACTACCCTAAGTGACAAATGCTACTGCTACTATGGAGGATATTTCAAACCACCACCAAACTACTAAGTTATGCTACGACTTTACTCTTACCCTAATTATCCCTAATGAGAAACTCATAAAAGTGCTCTCACCGCCTTGAAACCTCTTAGAGCTACCTCTATCGAGTACCTTCAATCGCTATTTTCTTTCCCTTACGTGACCCGATTGCTTGCTCCTGATGTAATCCAACCCAACTCACGATTTGATTTGAGGCCCATACGTTCAAATCCAACTCCATTCGATCCACATGGTTGCTGTTTTTTTCTTTGATTTAGCTTCATTGTAAATTTTTGTTTGTTTATTTGTTTGTTTGTTTGTTTGTTTGTAAATGTGTTGTAGATAAAAAAAGAAAAAACGAAAAAAATAGAAGAAAAAAAGAAAAGGGAAAGAAAGAATGAATGACTTAGGAATTTTTATTATTATTATTTTCTTGATTAAGACGTAAAATTAAAAGGCAACGATAGTAAATAAAAGAAAATAACCCAAAAAATAATAATAAATAAATAATAAATGAGAATAAAGTAGGATATAAATAATAATAATAGATAAATAAATATCATTTTACCACTTAGAAAATCAATTTTTTTAAATAAATAAAAGTAAATGATCCTTTTTTCAAATTAGGACCTTTTTTTTTTAGAACTTTTCAAAAATAAACCCCAATTTAAGACTTTAGATTTTTCTTCAATAAACTTAAACCCACTTAAATGTAAACTCAATGTATTTTGAGAAATAAAACCCACCAACCCGATAATATTTTGGGTGAAAGAACTATGTATGTCTGATTCTAAATGGTAGGTTCATAAGCACCTCTAAGGTGACTTAAAAAAATGAAAAAACTTAACTTTTCTGTAATTTAGCTTAATTTATTCAATTTAGTGAAATAAAATCTAATTGGCTAACTAATGATTGAATTTTGGTTCAAAAAGGGTAATTTTGGAAAGCAAATCTAAATTCAGAAAGTTAGTAGCGGTATTCATAAGGGTTCAAAAAATTTAGCCCTTGGACTTGATCTTTTGTTTTTTTTTTTCATAACCGTTTTTAGAAATTTTTTTTTTCAAGTGAACTAGTGGTTAAGTTAAATCGGTCAACTTAATCGATTTAACCTAACTCTCTTTTTCCTAACTCTGGTTGAGTGGCAAGTCCAAAGAATTTTTAAAACACCTTTCAAAAGCTAGTTTTCTTTAAGCCTTAGTAGATGATTAATAATAAACGAGTAGGGTTTAATATCGATCGGTTTAGGGAAAACTTATAAAACTGGGAAAAAATAAGGCTTAACAACGAGATTTGACGAAATGCGAGTTGAATGTGTTAACTCGCGGGTGTTCCTTTCATTTAAGGTTTAATTTAGAGTTGCATGACTTTAGGGTTTGGGGTTTAAGGTTTTTATTCAATTTAGATTTCTAATTTATAGTCACGCATACTTGGGTTTAGGGTCTTTATATACAATTAGTTTTTTGTTTTTTTTTTTAATTTTATCTCTAGGGTTTTTGAGTTCGTTTTAAGGTTCTAATTTAAAATTTTATCGATTTTAATTTCTTTAGTCTAATTGAGCCTAAGGAATAGCTATTGGTTTTTTAAATTCAACTTTAAGTCCAAAATATGAAATTTGTGGGGTTTATAGATACATCATGCTTGATAATCAGTAATCTTTACGTACGTTTCCATCCTAAGTTTCTAAAAAGAGAAATTAGTGCCATCAAAGAAAGAAGCTTTTCTAGGTTAAACTGTTATATTACTTATAAACCTTGTAAATCTAGCCTTCTGACTATAGAATCGAACTCACGTACTGTAGATGATTCCTTTAAGTTAACACGGGTGATAAATTTAAAACCAATTAAAATTTTAAATTTGAAACTTAAAACAAGTATGAAAAACCTTAAAGTATTAATTGAACTCTAATCACGTACGAAAACCTTAAAACTTAAATATGTTTATTGTAAGAGATTGACCTCAAATATAATAAAAACCTTGATCATGTATGAAAACCCTAAATCTTATATATGTATAAATACTAAAAATCGAACCTGACTATGATAAAAAACCTTAAGACTCAAACTTTAAGCCTATAAATATACTAATTTGCTATAAAAGAGATACAACCTTAATTAAACCTAATAATTGAATGAAACGTCAAATTGCATATAATTGCTAGTAAGCAGTTAAAGATAACTTCTAAATGCTCATAAATGTAAAAGTACTAAATTAATTCATAAAAATTTATAATATTATTTTATAATTAATATTAACCTTATATTTATATAGATAATTAATATTATGTAAATTTAGACATTTATTTGTTATTTAGATAATATGTAGTTGATATTAGTATCATAACTTATAATTTTTCTTATAGTTATATTATTTATTATTTTAAATATTATTTATAGGGTTAGAATTATTTGAGGAAAATTGAAATATTTTTTTATTAATTTATTACATTTGATTCTTTATTTTCCTTCTTTCTTCATCTTTTCCTTTATTTTCTTTTTATTTCCAAAATATATATAATAAATACATATAATATTCTAAGAGTTGACTAAATCAACATTTGGCCAAGTTAATATGTTGACTAAATTAAAGTGTCATTCTCATGCAATTAATGTAATTTATCTTTTCCTTTTCTTTTTCATTTTCTTTTTCTCCTCTTTTCTTCTTCATGCCATGAGCCCATCTGTCCATCAAATCCTCTATACACTTCTCCATTTTTCTATTAATTAATGAACACAATTTGGAGATAAAATCCCCCATTTTTTACCAACACATCTCCCCTTCATCTTCCCTTCTTTTTCCTTTCCATTTTTTTTTCTATTTCCTCAACAACCCTTCCACTCTCAATTTTACTCTTAACTACCTATTTCAACAACACTACAAGAAGGAGAAAAGGAGGATTTTTCTTCACAAGATGAATAAATATATCTTATATATACATATATTTAATATTAGTTCTTTTATGTAAATTATGTTTTATATATTTCTTTGTGTATTCTTGTACATTTTTACACTTGATGTATTGATAGGTATTTAGTATGCATTTTGGTATATTGTATTAGAAACACCGTATATTTGTATTAAAATTTGAATTTATAATCTAGTCATCTTAGAAATTATGTTTATATGTAAATATACTAAAGTATACATATAGATATATGTAAGTACATTTTATATGTTTAGTTAGTTATATGTATATATATACAAACACATATATATGGTATATATATACAAATACATATATATATATACTCCTTATATATATACATATATCATATTGTATACATAAACATATATGAAATAATAAGTATTTATACATATACATGCAAAATTGAAAATATACATGTATATGTATATATGTAATATATTAAAATTCCCTTAAAATTATACTAAGAAAATATAAATATACATATATATATATATATGTGTATAAAAGTATGTATAAAGCTATATATAAATATGTGTACATGTATACAAATATGTATACCAATAGTATACTAAAAGTATAAACACAAGTATATTAGTTTAATATAAGCATACCTACATGTATATATATATATATAAGTACATATATAATAATATATTAAGTATAATAAAATAATTAAGAACATAGATATACATATGTGTATGCACATAAGTATATGCATACAATATATTTATTTAGTATAGCATAATATATATATATATATATGAATATGGGTAGGGTCGAAACCCATAAAGAATAATTAATGCCTATAAAACATTAATTAATTAATTAAAATAACATATAATATACATAATAATAATAATACAAAATTTAAGAAATATAAAATAAAGGAAAAATTTTCAAATTGCCACGTGGATAAGTAGAAACATGTCACGTTCGCAAATTTTCTAAAAGAAGTAAGTGAACCAAAAATTATAAAATAATTAAAAATAACAAAAATTAACTAATTAAGAAAAATTACAATAATAAGAAAATTAAATTAATTATTAAATTCAACTTTAAAATGAAGAAATATTGAATTTAATATAAATTGGAAAAATACATAATAATAAATAAAATATTATAAAAATAGGAAATTTAGAAATTAATTATATCATAAAATAATAAAGAAAAAAAATTAAAATTAGTAAATAAAATCATTCAATTCAAAATAATAAAATTTGCAATATTTTACATCCGTATTGAAAAATGCGGTTTTTAATGTCTACAATGGACTATGCTATGCGAAAATGATAAAAATTGATTATAAGTTTATAGAAATTGAAGTTAAGACGAAAAAGTTATATGTGATTTGAAATTTAAAAGAAAAATCGAGAGATATAAATAAATGGGTTACATTATTTAAGTAATATGATCATATAAATAAAAGATTAGGATAAAACTCCAACCAAATAAAGAAATAGCCTAATGTGATTATTTACTAGTATACGTATAAAATTTCGTATGGAAGGGAAATCGACAAACACATATTATAAAACATGAATAAAATATTATTATAAAATACAAAGTTTTTCAAAAGATTAAAATGTTAAACGTACACATACATAGTTAAAAGTTAAGCATTCTGAAGAAAATATGCTTATATATATATGTACTAATGGTATATGTTAATATGAAACGATAATAATAATAATAATAACAAAAAGATAGAATCATATACTTATCGAAAATAAATTGAAAATATGTATACATATACGTACAATACAAACCTAGAATAATATTACTGTATGACTAATCTAAAGTTTTTAATTAATTAAATTTATGATTTTAAGATTTTCCACTTAACTCTATTACTTTATCTAATATATATGTACATATATTGTTACATTAATATCTATTCCACTATACATGAGTACTATAACCAAATTATGTTATAGCAAAATATCGGTAAAAAATTTACAAATAGTCAAACAATCTATATAAGTTATATATTATTACTCATAAAATAAAGTAATACTTTCTAATTATTGAAATAAAAAACTTAGGTTATGTGAAATGTTCTTAAAAGTTTTAACTATATTATATCATTTAAGAAGTACACTCAAACTTGTTAAGGACTAACTATAAAAATGTAAAGATTTCGTGTAAAACTAAAAAGTTATATGGAACTTAAAGTCTAAGTGGAAAGGGAATTATAAGGTAGATAGTAAGCGGTTATGTTGTTTAGCTTTATGTCTAGATACTCATTAGGTTTTTCTTACTCCTATTTATTAGGAAATATTTATTAGGAGGGCGAGCCACTTATTGATCATTACAATTCATATCAGCTTTGGTCAAGTGAATACTCCTAATGACTCTATACTTGTTTTGTACTTATAGTTAGTGTACGTAAATCTTATATAATAATAAATTGATGCATAGAGTTTGGAGCATGCACGTAGTTGAATGTTGCTTGTTTGTTGTGCAAAAGGGTGGTTAAATCTAATGACTAAAAAATAGATTGTATGAAGGATTGTTGCATGATTTGGATGGTTTAGTGATATTAGTTGATCACTTAATAAATTGGCTTAATCATATTTGACTTAACTTAAATTAAATGGATCATGCATAAGTACGAACATTGCATATAATGTTCTACCCATCACCTCATGTGAATGGTAATGAAGGGCCTTATAGGGATGTGATTGTCACATAATTTGATTAGTACAATGCAGGAGCATTGGTATAAGAAGACCCTACTCTTGGCTGGCGGGTTTACCTAATGTTGGTGAGGCTAAATGTGGGTGGTTGGAGGTTGAGTCTAGAGATCATCGCTTAAGGTGTGGACTATGAGAGCTACCTCATTGCTAGACTTGAGAATTTTGTATATTATTGGATTTCTTTGAAATGAAAATATATTTCGTGAAATATAGAATTTAAATTTCTGGTTAAAAACTTAGGTGCTAGAACTCGGTTATAATTGGTGCCGATTAATCTCTAATCGTTATTTCGGAGAGCGTTAAATCTAATGTTATATGTAGCACCAATTAACTGCATATATTGTTTAGCATATATTGTTTGGCATATTGCTTGTTTATGTATTCATATATTTGTTACTAAATTATTTGATTACCTATTTGTCGGTATAGTACGAGGGATATCTTACTAAGCTCATATAGCTTACTCCCCAACAATTTTTTGTTGTAGGTTGGTTGATAACTGGGCATAAGTCAAGAGTCAAGTGTTGAGAATAGTATTGAGATGTATTAGAAGATAGAATCTAAAGATAGCTTGTATAGACAGTTTGGACTATTAAATGTAATTATTGTTCTTCTACTTAGAGTTTGTAATTTTGGTTAATTTAAATTTTAGAACTTTACTACCTGATCTTATCATTTGGTAGGGGATACTGATTCTTTGCAGTTTTAAGGAATTGTGGAATATTATTTATCTATAGTTATTTATATTTTACAATATGTTAATCAATGAAAAATCGAAAACCCTAGTGATAAATTATTTAGAGTTTTTGTAATCTTTGACTTTTAAAAATAAAGGATTTGAAAAGGTTTTGCAGATAACTTTGCCCTTTGATTACTTAATTATTGGCATGAAAGTATTAGCAAATAACTATTAATAACAAGAGTATAAATAATGGAGAAATATAAAAGAGAGAGGGAAGAGAAGATTAGGCAAATTGAATTATAGTATCTTAGCCTTATGCCTACTACACTCTTCTAGCTCTACTGCCAGAGACCTAGTATTCTACATCGGAGTCGTTCCACTATCTACTTCAATCAAACAGATCAACTTGAGAGATTACAATCAATTCTTCTATTTTGATTCCTTAGCCCAACCTTAGCTAAACTCATATCAATAGAGAAACAAGTGTAATCCTCTCACTAATAACAAATCCTAGCTTTCAAAAGATTAAACAAAACAATGAGGAAATTGTACAATTAGATCCTCAAGCAATAAGCATGTGAAATGAAAACAAGAAGTATTGTAAGAATAGTGCAATCCTTTGGTCAAACTTCTAATCCTTTTGAACTTAAGAAAGTTTTCAAAAATAATCACTATAGTACTTGCATATCTTTTTCTTTTCTCTTTTGTGTTGCTTTATTAGATCCCATGCCTTTATATAGTCATTCCTTCCAATGGCTAGTTGAGGAATATTTGGAAGGCCATTCAATGTTTTGAATTAATTCTTGATCTTTTCAAGATTTTTTGAAGCAATCATTTGCGAGAGTATTTTTTTTTGTGTGATTTGAGCTACCTTGTTTTTGTTAAGAAATATTGGTTGTTTTCTTTTCTTTCGAGTGTATAGATGGGCTTTAACCTCTTTTTGATATAATCTTTCCTTTCACAATAATTTGATTGTGTTATTATGGAAGGAGTATATTCTTGCTAGATTTTGAAATTTAAATTGATGAACATTCCAGACTTGTAGCCATGGTGTTTATTGCTTGCTAGTTGATCTTTTTCTTAGAAATAAATATTTCCTTTCTATAAAAGATCCTTAGATTTAAAGAATAATGAATGTTGATATCTTCTTATACCTTATTCTTATTCTATCAAGATTTAATTTTGGAATTGAATATCATTTGACCAGTTTCAGATATAATGATTTGAATCCCATGGGAAGCCTTTAGAAAAGATCCCCATTGCTACTATATAGAAAATAATCTTTGACATAATTATAATTTTGATAAAAATGTATATTGCCTTGATTTTCTTCCATATACTAAGCACATAAATTCTTTGAATGATTTGGAGCATATGTTTCCTTAACAAAATATTCTAGATTTGGTCAAAATATAGTTTAAGTAGAAATCTCGAAGTGTATTTTGAAGATACTAGATGTCTCTTCCAAGAATGTATCATATCATCTTATTATACCATTCCATAAATATAATATTTAATCAAATTCTCTTATTTTATATAAGAATATCTCCAATAAGTTTTACACCTATAGACACCTAATTTTTACACCCTTTATTTTTATTTATTTATTTTATTTCTATTATTTTATTTTTCTTTCTTTTCTCAATAGGCCCTAAATTAGGGGGAAAAAAAAGAAACTAGAGAAAACCTAAAAAATTAAGAAATTTAGAAAAAAAAAATAAGAATTTTAGGAAAATACAAAAAAATTCAAAAATAAGAAAAAGCACAACAAAATAAATAATTTAAAAAGAAAAGTACCAAAAACAGGAAGTCTAGAAAGAAACCCTAATAAATAAGAAGTTTAGAAAATAAAGTTTAAAAATTTAGAAAATTGAAAAAATTACAAAAGATAGGAAAAATTGAAAAAAATAAAAGATTTTATAATATAATAATTTAAATGGATCGATTTTTAATTTTTAAAATAAGTTTGGAAGATGAGCTATTAGGCTTGAGCTTAGATTTAGTCTAACCTAAGTTGACTTAGTCCATATATGCAATTTAATTGCACATGTGGATAAGGCACAAGTTAACGACCTTAAGGTTAAACACATAGACTTAGATTGGGTATTGAGCATGAGTTCTTGGGTTTGAATCTTAGAGGTGGCATACAAAGTTTTTTTATTTTTCATCACATCAAGGACTGCCATGTGTTAGGATCTGATTGCACCACATGTCCTGATACATGGCAAGTTAGGATTGGACTGCGTGTTGACGTGTCGTTACGTATTAACTACGTGGCATGCTATGTCAGTCACCACATGTCACATGATGATACGTGGAATATCGGGGGTTAGTCAGGCTGGTTGACATGGCACCATATCAGCACTTTCCTTCTTTTTCTACCCTCTTTCCAACATTTTCCTTCTTTTTCCCTAGGCTTTCTTACGTTAAACACAGCCGGTTAGCTTTCTTTGTCATCATTTTTTACCCCTTTTGAATTGCAATTTCGCCAAATTAATGGCAAAATTGCAAAATAGACATGGCCTTCTTTAAATCAAGTACAAGAATACATCTAAATTCGTACATTAGCATAGTCAAACCGAGCTCCAAAAATTGGAAAAAAACTATAATTTCAACCATTTACATTTAACTCCGATTTAAGCTTTCCATGTTTCTAGGTTGAATTCGTGTATAAATTAGGTGTTGGGGGAGTTCATTGAACATACACAACCAAGGAAAACCATCCAAAAACACTTACGAGCTCTCTCTCTTCTTTCTCTCATTTTCTCTCTCTCTCTCCTAAGCTCACTACCGCAAATCATCACCATATGAGTACCCCCAACCCTAATTGTCTAGCTCAACCTCCTTGAACCACCACCTTTGGACACCATTGACCTAAATTAGCCATACGGCCAAGCTCCTAACGACCCTAAACCCCTAACCTAATCAACCAATCACAGCCAGCGACCTCCTACAGCAATACTCGAACACTGCTACCGCTACTATTTCGCACTACCCTCTAAACCAACCCTAAATACCTAGGAACTCTCTCTACCACCTTAATCCCAATCTAATAAATACAAATCCTCCCTTCCCGGTTCATTTTGGTTATTGGATCAACCCAAATCACGCCTTGCAAAGCCGCTGTAGTAGTGCTTGAAGACAAACTAGATTCGCGTTCGGCCCTACCCTATGACCCGCAACCAAATCAACCCGACCTAATCTGAACTCCAACCTGCACTTTCCTCCCTAATTTGACCCTCTTCCAAATACGGTTTAATCATTATTTTTTTTCCTTTTTCTTTATTTTATTTTATTTTTTATTTGTTCATCAATTTGTAAATGTAATTGAAAAAAAAATGAAAATGAAAAAGGAAGAAAAAAGAGAGAGGAAAAAGATTATTAAGAATAAAATAATAAAAAATAGATAAAATAGAATAGCTAATAAATAAATTAGAAATAATTATTAAGAATAAAATCATAAAAAATAAAAATAAAAATAAAAATAAAAATATAGAAAGAATAAATATTGTTATTTCTTTTTATCACTTAGAAAATCAATTTTTCAAAAATAAAAATAAACGGATCCTTTTTTTCAAATTGGGACATTTTAGAATTTTTTCATAAAAATGAAGAGT
This sequence comes from Lumnitzera racemosa, assembly GCA_024138005.1. NCBI lineage: Eukaryota > Viridiplantae > Streptophyta > Magnoliopsida > Myrtales > Combretaceae > Lumnitzera > Lumnitzera racemosa. The sequence goes on along the minus strand of JAMXBC010000006.1, from coordinate 36,739,354 downwards.
CTTAATTTAAGACCCTTTTTTTAAGGAGATATAGATAAAGATATGGTGCTGTTGAGCTTCGTTTTTCACCTCTCGATTTTTTGTAAAATCAGATTTCCTTTAAACTGATTAACATTGAACCCTTACCCATTCAATACTAATCTTCGACTAGGGTGTAAAGAAAACAGTTTTTTTTTTTTTTTTAAACTTTGAAAATGTCTTGGAGTCACCACCTGACCGAAGTCGGGAAAAAGAGTTAGGTCATAACCAATTGGGTGGAGTAATTATAACTTAGCTACTGATTTTTTGATAAAAACCAATTTTTATAAAACGGTTTTAAAACAAGAGATCTGGATTCGGCGGTTATGATTTTTAATCCTTCACAGGTACCATTAATATTCTAAATTTAAAATTGAACTTAAAATCACCTTTTAAGATAGAACTTGGTTATTAGTTACTCTAATTGGATAAACAAAATAATCTAAACTAAAGAAAAAGGGAAATTAGGTTTTTTCATTTTTATCGTCGCCCTGTAGGTGTTTACGTACCTGCTATTCGGGATCAAACGTACGTAGTTCTTTTGGTATAATTTTAGTGGGTTAAGTTGATTTTAATTTTTTAAAAGATTCGAGTTTATGTTTTATTGGATTTAATTTACGTTTTATAGATATCTTGATTTGCAGCAGCTTGAACTATATTTGCCATCTCACAGCTAGCTGCTATAAATATTCATATTTGAAGACATATATTGAGAATTCCATTGCCGTAATCACTGTTCAAACAGATAAAGTAGTTTTTGAAAAAATATTCCAACTCAATATTTAAAATCTTATATAAATCTTATCCTAAGAGTCATCCTACTTTTTCATAATTTAATCTCTATATTATAATCCTTCTTTAATCATCAAGTCATTCCTCTTAAAATAAATTAAAATTAATCCTTATAGATACTAATCTAACTTTAGTAGAACACATTGAATATATTATCCAAATATATTCAATAAGTGGGGCTAGTCTTTATAAGATTGCTTGTTTAACTTAATCCACCCATATAATAAAAAGGTCCAACTTTTGCATTTACCAAATTGTACTCTTAATTTAAAACTTTAGATAACCCGTACACTCGCTAACACTTACTAGATATATTTAGTATTTACTTGATATATATTTTGTTATCATCAAAACCAATTTAAGAAACTTAATACCAGAAATCACACTTCCTCAATCTATCATACCACTTGTCATTTCCTACTTCTATAATGTCATCTACAAATGCTCCATATATTCTTCTTTAGTTGTTGAGCAAATCAATGTTCTACTGACAAATATCACAACAAGTTTCTTCATACACAGTTGATATGAGTGTGATTCTTCAATGCTGCAAATACCTCTAGTGCATTGATAATCTAAAGGACATCATTAGGAATTTATAGTATCCGTATCATGTCTTAGACACAATTTTAGATACTTATTCTGACTTAATTCGAAATTGATAATATTCTAACCTAAAGTTACTTTAGGAAACACAATCACTTCCTATAATTAATCAAACAATTCATAAATTTAGAGTTGAAAGTATTTATTTTGAATAGCCACTTTATTAACCACCTAGTTTTCATAATGCCATATACATTTTCCTTTTAGATAAAATAGGTGTCCTTCGCAAAGAATAACTTACGCATCTAGGTCTCTTCTCAATTAGTTTTGTGAAGTCACTCTTTTAACTTCCAAGGTCTTATCTATGATACCCAATAAAGACTTCAGCTATAAGTTCAATTTTCGGGGTAAAGTTATAGTAAAAAAATCTTCAAAAATACATTTTGGTCGTTTACACTTCCAATAGATCTAGTAATTTTGGTACTTCCCTCGATTGCCTACTTGTAATTATCTACTAAACTTCTTGTCACCCACTGTCATCTTTACTTCCTTAATTCTGTTACATTCTTCAATAAGGACTAACTTCAACCCACTTTTACTAACTTTTCCCTAGATTTCACTTTAACGATAGCTTATAACCTTTTTTTTTTATTTAAGTTAGTATCTTCCCTTTAGTAGAAGTTCTAACTTGACAAATTAAGGTAATTCCAATCTCCTTAGTTCCCTTTCCACCTACAAACTTTTGACTTGTGAAGAATGAGCATCTTAATATCAATATTGCAATTAAAATTTATCCTTTTACCTATTAAAGTGTCTATATACTATTCTTATAGTTATTAACCGATTTCTCTTATTTGTAGAATTTGAGATCTACTTAATTTATTTCAGCTTATACTTTAACTGTTTCAAAAAATAAGAGATGAGTATGTAATCATCATAAGTCCTCCATAAATTTTCATCTCTAATTCTCAAGATCTCTTCAAAGTCATCATAATAATATTCTTTTATCCTATTAACAAAAATCCTCTTCATTATCTTCTGTGTTCTCTATAGCAAATATCTGAGCAGCTATAGTCGTATTATTAGATTCTTTGATATCTCCAGTCCTTGATCTATCTGTAGGTATTGCTTAAGAGAACATCTATCCTTTCAATACTGATAACTCTTAACCAATTTCATTGTTAGACCTTTGTGAATTATGGAGTTCTTATCTTTACAACTAGGGTATTTTCCCCTTAAGGTAAACATAACATTTAAGGAAGTAACATGCTCCTTATTTTCAGCATTCAACATTGTTAGATATCTCTCATATATTTTGAGGATAACAAAAAGGGATAAATGCTAATGAATCATGAAGATTGCAAGCATTCAGAAGGGTTCTTAGAAAGTTTAAAATTCGTAAAACTAAGTTATCCTTAGAAACTTATTCAAAAGGTCTGACTTGATTGAAAAGAGAATAGTTTGAAAGTTTTCAGAAATTATTTCAAATGGTACAACACTTCAGAAGTTTATTCAGAAACTTAGAAGAAAGGAAGATTAATACTCTTTAGAAGGTCATTCATAAAGTTGATCTAGATATGACGTTGAATTTTAATTTATATTAGATTCGAATTCAATAAGGCTTAGCTCTACTAGATTAGGTGTATTAAGGAAATACACATAATCTCGTTTCACTTAAGATGGTACCAAGATCCACGAGGATTTTTTTTTAGCAAATTAATTTTGATAAATCAAGATATGTACAAATATGGATAAGGATAAGGTTGATTTGGATTTTGTGAAATTTCAAAATTTAAATGTAAGGCTTATTCAAAAGTTGTTGATAAAGCATATCTCTTCTATAAATTCAAATCAGAAGCCTATCTGGTGGTTACGAATTGATGAATATTTGATCTAAACAAGATAAGGAGAGTTGTTTTTGAATTTTTGAATTTCAAATGATCGAGATCTTCTTAAAGTATTCAAGGAATTATCTTCAATAACTAACTGTTGGATAAATACGGAAGTGAAGATAATTTTTAGAAATTTAGCCATTGGAAGATCTCAATATAAAAGAGAAAGGATTCAAAACCTCATTAGCTACTTTGAAAAAAAAATTTTTGTCGTATAAAAAAATATTGATAAGATTCAACCTTCTAAAAAGAACAGAAAGACCTTTAGATACTTCTTTAGAAAGTTGCACCGAAGCAAATGTTACAACAATTGTCATTTCTCTTTAGAGCAAAATTAATTAAGATTTATACTTTTGTTCTCACTTGTAATTTGTAATTCTTATTTATTGTTTGAGTGTTAAGATAAGTACATTTGTACTCTATAGATCTATATTAACCTAGATTGAAGAGAGGTTAGATAGGTAGAGTAGTGTTATAAAGTCTATGTGTAACGAATGCTTGTAATCTCTTTATGATTTGATTTATTGGATCAAGTGGAACGGTACCGGTAAAGTAAATCGAGTCCTAATAGTGAAGTTAGAAGGCAATAGTAGCCAGAAGACCGAAGCTCTATAAATCCTGAGCACGATATTCTCCTGCTTTACTTTTTAATTTGATTTATTAATTGTTGTGTGTTGAATTATTAAAATACCACTATTTACCATCATAAATTGTTAAGAAGGGTAGTTTTATTTGTCTTATATTGGAAAAGTTTCAAAAGTCTAAAGGTATCAATTTATCCCCTCTTGATATCTTATACGGGACCAATAGACATCTTCTCTCTTGCCACAAAATTTAAATCAAGCATAGCTTAATTAAAAACTTTGTTTCTTTTTTTTTTTCTACAATTAGTAGCTTCTTTTTCCATTGACTTATACTACTATTATCCGACCAAGAGCTATTAGGTGTAGGACCTAATAAAAATTTTCTTCTAATCTTTTAACTCCCTAAGCTTACACCCTTAATTGGTTATTCCTTGGTTAACACACTTTATCTTCCACCTCATTAGAAGAGGTAAAATAACAACCTTCCACTCGCAACACATAACTAGGCCAAATCCAATAGGAATTAGTTCTTTCTTTAGTTCAGGCTTATTTCTATATGATATTGGTATATATATAGATTTATATCGCATCAACTCATACTTCACAATCTTATTTCAAGTCACATTTAGACTTCCTTTCTTTAGCTTTATACCATCTATAGAAACATCCCCTTTCTAAAACTCATGACTAAACATATGTGAAGTAATCCTTCCTTTAATCTTCTAGCTCTCCAATTCATCCCTTAAGACCTTTTGTCTCCTTTATTTCCTCCTGGAACAAGACACTAGATTATTATACCTTGTTATCATATCATAATCGATATGCTAGTGAATAACTGTCCCTTAGAGTTTACTTCCCGTGGGGATGAGGGTATATCTTGTCTAGATTAATCTTAGAGTAGCGAAGAAACTTACGATAGTGAATCCTGATTCTCTCTAAACTTTTCTACAATTTCCATTTCCACTATCGATCATTACTTTACCCATTACTTCTATCTTTATGATGTCTACATTCATATCTAATCATAAGTTTATCAACAATCCTATATCGCTATTCATATACCATTTAACAATCAACAATCCCTTATAACTAGACATAACTACCACATAATTATATCATTTCATTTGCCTCAACATAACATAAAGATCCCACTACTCACTTTATACTTGTTTTACCTGACTTACACTTTGCTTATAAACTTTAAGGAAATAAGTCTTCAATTCATTATTCATTCAATTAAGGCCAAAGAATTCATAACCTAATTATAACATCATTTTATGTTAAACTTTACAAATTTAGCATCCACCCCTATACATACAAAGGATTTACAAGACTAGTCACCAAAGAACCTCTGATTCTTTTATACACCTATTTTATCAAACATATAGAATGTTTACAACATATGCATATAACCAAAAGATACACATTCATCAAAAGGTACAACAATATATATCAAAGGATTAGCAATATGTCCGCATATATATGCAGTTAATATAAGATCAAACTCTGATGTCTTAGTAGAATAAAACTAGCTTTCATGACATATTTCTCATTTGAGTTACCAATAAAAAATGATTCATTTAGATGAAGTCGATCACATTTACCTTCCAATTAGACCATCACCATTTCTACTCGTTAATTTAGTACTTACTATGCTTCCTCAAGAATGTTGAAATAATAATTACTTTATATACCTTTGTCATCATCAGACTCTTTAATGTCATTATTAACTATTACCTCATGTACCACATTCTCATTCTATAGAGGGTCTACTTCTTGAGTTATGTTCTGATTGCACCTCTGATATGGATTTTGATTTACTCTTTGAATTAGTTTCTGATTGCCACCGTCAACTTTATCGACTAGTTCCTTCACTTCCATGTCTACTATAATCCGCATCAGTACAGCCTATATATTCTCATTAGGACCATCCTCTAACTCCACTTCTAGCTTCTCCTTCCTCTAAATTCTACTCTACACCATCCTTACTCTCACTTAACCATCTCACGTTTACTCAATACATCCAATTAAACATCACTCTAGGATTCTACAGATTGTTGACCGTCTAGTGGTACTTCAGGTATTATAGGTTTAGGTATGGTTCATTCGGTTCTAAGGATATTTCTATTCCTACTCCCATTGATTTAGGAAAATATGGGAACCAATAAAAAATTCCTTGAGAGTAACATCTAAAAATATAGTGTACGCTAGCTAGAGTACGAATAGTACCACTAGTATAAAGTTTCCTTCCTCTACTTCCACCATAAAGTATCTGATTAGCATCATCTAAACCATAATCCCTTACTTTCAACCATTTCTACTCAATGGCAGCTATTGCAGTATATCTATTATACGAAGGACTTAAATTAGTTTTCGTTAATGCTCACGAGTCTCGTTAACTACAACACATCCCATCGATAAACTTATCAAATGTCCTATCTATGGTCATAAGCGTATCCTAACCTATCATTTCTAATAATAATCTTTACATCCCAACTCCATAACTAATTGTCAATTCTCCATACAACCCCATAGATGAATTTAAGATCAGTTAACATTTATCAAAGTTTAATGTTATAATCACTTTTACCTTATGATTCCTAATGTTGTCTTTTACTACCTACTTATTACTATCAACTCTCATTATGTTTCTATAATGTTTACTTCTTTTAATTATGACGCTTTAAAGCAAGTTCACTAAAATTGTACTTTAATATAAACTAAGAACTATCATGTCATGAAATAACAGAGTCATAATAGTTCCTCTATATAAACCATCCTAAGATAAAAGTTAACCTTGCAGTTGCTATTATAGACTTGATTTACGTAAGGTGTCTATAACTAATTTTCTTTGAAGTAAATAGTTCGCTAGAAAATAATAAGATTTCGCCTAAGGAAATCTTGAGACAAACATTAAAATCTAGGTATTCTAATATTACTTATAAGTTCAGTAACCCAGTGACTTAATATGTACATAGTTTGGTACTAGAATATTACAGGATAAGAATCAGAACTTCGGAAGTTCAATTGTTCTTTGGTTTATATTCTCACTTCCTGAGATCTAGCAATCACTAACTTTAAGGTAGTTAGGGTATGGCTTCTTAGTCAATACTTGCAAAAACATCTATAGGGATATAAGTAACCAATCGCTTGCTTGTAGTACTTAGTAAAATGGAAGGGTTTACCCCTAAGTAAAGCCACTTAGAAGAAGGCCATAGATTGCGTTCAATTTGGACATTTAGTGGAAGAGTTCTCTAGGGAGTGGAAGGCAGTGAGGACATTGCCAGTTTAGGTGAGAGAGAATGTCATGGGCTATTCCCCTAAGCACATTGTCGAGCCCTATTTTGTTTTCCTTCATTTAACTTATACTAACCCCAACTTGCTTAATATAAATTACTTGACATTAAATTAAGGAAAAGAAAATGTTGTTTTTTGTTTTTTAAAAAAAAAATGGAGTTACCAATCGGTAAAAATAAAATTAGGGTTTTTGGGAAGGAAAACCTTAATTTGATCACTAGTCTACGGATATTCTAAAAAAAATTAATTTTTAGAAAATTGAAGCAAAAAAGGGAGTTCGGGGGCTAACCTATTAAGATTAAGTCACCATCTGAATATTAAAGAAAAAATTGATGGGATTTATTTTTGTAATTTTTTCTAAAAATATTAAAAATATACCTAAGTTCACAAAATATAATTAAAAATGATTTTTTTTATTACTAATTTCTAAAATAAATAATTTTTTTTTTACATTTTTTAACTGTTGTCTCAAAGATGCTTACATACCCACTAATCGGAATTAAACTAGCCATAGTTCTTTTTTATAAATCTAATTTTCCTAAATTAAACAAAAATCCTAATTAACTATCCTTCCTTTTTTAAAAAAAAAATAAACTCAATTTAGATTTTTTATTTTTTCCAAAACCATTAAGTGTCAAAAATATGTTTCTATTAAAATAATGATTTTTTTCAAAAAAGACCTAACTTAACTAAAAAAATTGCAAAATACTAATTACAAAAAAAACTTGCACTTAAACAAAAAAATTAATTAATAATAAAAATAAACAACCAATAAAGCAAATTAATAAAAAAATACTAAAATAAATAAAAATAAAAATACTAAAAATTTTACCTAACGTTGGATCATCGATGTTAGGTGGTGATCTAAGCATGCACAAGCAACATTGTAGGTGAGCGGATGGGTAACAGTATGGGCGATAATGGGTGAATGGATGGACGATGGCTTGGGTGTATACGACTGGTGTCTGGGCAGTAGTTCAGTCGAGAGTAAAGGCATGTGTGGGCAATGGCTTTGGGCAATTGTAGCGACAACACCGACGATGATCTGGGCGTACGAGGGTGGCGGTACGAGTAGTGATTTGGGCAATAGCGGGCAATGGCTTTAGGCGATGGTAGACGTGCACCAGCGATGGAGTGGTGGTGTTATAGGCGGCACAACAATGCTGTGGATGGTGTGATAGTGCTATAGGCGGAGTGATAGTGATAGGGGCGATGCATGGTCGTTTAGCGGTTTGCGGTGGTATGTGGGGATTGTGATGGTGTGTGTGGCGTGGTAGCGATGCGTGGGGTCTTGTGATGGTGTGTTTGGCATGGTGGTGGCACGTGAAGTTGCGTAGGGTGTGTGTAGTGTTTTTGGGGTAGGAGTGTGATTAAAAAAAAAAAAAGGTTCTTGAATCCCTAGCCAACGTGTTATTTATCAGCTTAAAATCAAATCTCTTATATTGAAGATGTGAAAGATTTGATTGCAATTCTTTCAACATTTATCCTAACTTTTAGAAACCTTAGTTAGCTCGAGCTTTTCTTTCTAAGCCTGACCCGTTCTAATTTAGCCTAATAATTCCCTAATCTGATTTAAGTCCTTAAATTAGACAAATTAATTAATTTAGCCCATCTCGTTACTTGATCTAATAACTCAACTTACTCCAACTTGACACGACCCGACTCATGACTCAACTTGCTATAACTTAACTTAATTTTCTTCTTTTTTTATTTTTCTTTTAATTTTATTTCTTTTATTTTTTATTATTTATTTTTATTAACCTGGCTCAATTAATTGAAATAAATAAAAAAAATGACAAAAATGAGTTGTCTACATCCATTTTTCACTTTAATACATTATGTAAAGAGGTCTAATGTATGTAAAGCCTACAACGAAGGCCTGGTCCATTCCATGGAATATTCTAGAAGTGTTTAGATATATTAAACCTTAGTAAGTAGAGGTAGGCAGAGTAGGGTTGGTAAGATTGTATTATAGCCTTTAGATCGATTAGATCTTGGTCGTCCATTGATGGAGGCCCATTGTATATAAAGGGGTGACCCCTTTATTTGTAAACTATTTAGAAATACATGTGATATCATTACTTGAGTAATTTTCAGTTCTCTATAAGTGTACTCTTATGTGTCTGGTGAGGGAAGGTTGTCACGCCCCAAAACGGCAGAGTCGTAACAATCCCGCCGTGTAAACCATCATAAGATAGAAGTTGACCTTACAACCGCTATCTTAGACCTGATCTACACAAGGCATCTACGACTAACCTGCTTTGAAGTAAATAGTTTGTAGTTTAAATAAATCATTTACCTAAGAAAATGTGGAAATATATATATATACACTATAATTCAATTATTGCAATTAAAGTTTACAATAATTCTCCGTAACATATTTCCTAGTTATACATTATTCAGAAATGAAAAGTAATAAAATATGTGTTGATTCTTCAATGTTTTTCCTCACTCCCCAGGATCCAGTAGTTGCTAGCTTCAGAGTAGTTGTTTGCAGCTTCTTAGCCAGCACCTGTACGACATCTATAGGGATGTGAGCAACCACAGCTCAGTAAGTTAGGATGGAGGACTTAAAACTATACCACAAACACAATAAGGTTTTCAATCAGCTTATTAGGTGCAATGCATGTGCCAGCAAATGCCATCGCACGACGTTGTCTGGCTCGTCATGAGATTAGAGAAATTACGTTCGCTCTAATTCGGGTTGAGGAGTTGCCATTAATGTAACAGCTTACAACCAAACCTAGGCTTGTGCAATAGAGACCTCGCTCCTCCTGCGACTACCTTCAAACCACTGACTTTACCTTCGCTGCGACCTCCTCTCTTGTCACTTAGTTTGGCTAAAGATGAAGAAGGGACCAATTGCAATCCTGCGCTATCCCTTTCGAAGGGGTCGGTATTTAGCCGAAGAGTCTTAAATTCCCCTAACGAGTTGCCATGCATGTCCGATTATGATTACTGGTCGTATATTTGATTAAGTCCAGTTTAGGGTGATCAATCATTTCATACAAATTATACAATGCATGCCAGAGCAACAAACAAAATCATAGCATCACCCATAATCAAGTACATGCACACATCCAACTACCTAACAAGCACAACCAAGCATAATCTTAAGCCTCCAAAATATAACATTGTATTAATCCCAACTTACCTCGACTCCTCGCTCACTCACTCACTCGAGGTCCGACTTGCTCAGGCCATCGCCGATCATTCCTATAAAACAAACATGGTTTCAGTTTTCATATAATGATTATAGGTTCATTTTCTCCTATAACACTTATTGTTATGTTTTGTTTAAGGTTTAATATAGCTAATTATCTAGGTCTTACGTCTTTTACAATTCTTCTAGGTTTGGGGTTAAGTTCGGGTTCGATTTCCGCATAAATTTCTAAATTAGGTTCTAGTTCGATTTCTAAGTCCTAAATATGCTCGAATCCTAATGTGAAATTAATCACATTAAGCTTGAGTATTCAAATATCCTATTGGGTCTTAATTCAATATTCTAAACTATTCAGTACATGTTATTCCTAATTGAGGTATCGGATTTATCCCCGATGTGAGAAAATTTTACTTTTTTATATAATTACCTAAAATTCAATCTTAATTCAGATTTAGTATTATTCTGATTTTTAATCTAATATTATCTAAATAACCCTAATTTTTTAGATTTATTAATTTCTAATTCCACATATTACTAATTTCTTACAATAACTACCTAATTTTCTAAATTAAATATACTTAATACTCCGAAGGCTAGGATTAGGGTTCCACATCATAGATTAACATCCCTAAACATCTAATTACTATATAAATCAATAATTAGTATCTTAATAACTTAATTAACTCAAAATTACCCAAATTTCTCATCATTTTAGGGCTAAAAATTAAGTTAAAAATTTCAAAAATTAATTTTAAAAAAATCACTTAATAACACTGTTCTATATCACATAAGCATCCTACAGAAAAAAAATTGAGCTCCAAACTACACTCCTAAGCCTATTTATTTCTCATTCTAATCATGCTCGGTTTTGATCAATTTGTTAGGGATCCTATATTTTCAGACGTAATTAAAGTAAATCACTATTTTTTCTTAAATATACATACAATAAAACCTCAGAATAACAAGTTTCATAATTTTTTGGGTAAAATAACTAATTTTACAAAATTATTCAAAATCAGAGCAAAGGAGAAACACACCGGTCTGGGTGTCTCCGGCCACCTCTGGCCTCTATGGCCTTGTCGGCCGGCCTAGGCGCTGCCACCACGGTATGATGGTGGTGGCCGTCCACTCCCAGCTACTCGTCCGGTCTGGGTTCTTCTTTGTGGCCCCAACTGTATAGTTTTCTTTTTCTTTTTTTTTTCTTTGGTTTTTCTCTCAATTTTCGCCTCTCCTTAATTTTTCTTGATTTCTAACTGTCCAAGTAAGCTTCTGAATTTTTCTTGCTATTTATAGGGATTTATGGAATCTATTGTGCATTAAATTAGACAAGACAATTGCCTTATCCCTTAATTTTTGGCTTTTGTGTTGTCTTAATTTAATTGGCCGATTTTTTTCTTATTTTTCGCAACTGCCACGACCTAATTCTGGTTTTTTCCTAATTTTTCCTGATTTTTCTTTATTTTTCATTAATTAATTATGAATTTTCTTTAATTATTTAGTATTATTTTAGCATATTACACGTATTATAAGTAAGTACGCGTATTTCTACATACATGTAAATCATATATAGTACAAATAAATATTCCTAAATATTATTTAGATTATTTTATGATTTTTAGTATAAATATCATTTATTTCTAACGATCCGTTAATTATTGGAATGCATTTTACGCATTTTTGATAAATAATGAGTTATATACTTAAAATTTGGAATTTTTATATTCTTTTATTTTATTGCTTATTTTCTTAAATTCAAACTTATGGGATCATTTTACTAATATTTCTAGCTTTACTTTATAATTTAGGCTCGATTGTGTCCTTCAACCGATCGAAACCTCGAATGGCTAGTTTTAAGGCTTACAAAGGCTAACTTAGTCTCTCTCTCTCGGGCTCGGAGAGTCTAAGTGTCATACGTAAGAGCTAGTAAAACACTTATCAAGTGACAATTGTAGGTAGACAATGGGGCTAAGGCCTATAGATTCTTGAGTGGCTTAAAGCTCGAGCTTAAGTGTGCAGTAGATGCTTTTCAACTAAGACATATGCAAAAAATGTTAAAAAGGCCAAGTATATGGTATAAAGTTTGAAGAAAAAAGAAGAGAACTAGCTACTAGGTTTGGATTGGCAACAAGGAAAAGACCAATTTCAAAGACTGTGGTTGAAGGTAAAGGGAAGAAGTCTCTTATGTTGTTGACTAGAGCAACACCCTCCATCCAATTTATTCTTATTATTTATGCACGTCTAGGTTCCAATATCTCCCACTATTATGTGCTCCAAGTGTTTTGGACCACATGAGGTTAGAGAGTGTAAGTGGCTTATGGGTGCACGTTTCTCTTGTGGGAAGATAAGGTACATTATCAATTCTATATCGAGAAATCAATTCCACTGTGTTTACACCATCTTTACAAGCAGAGAGGATATGTAGTGGTTGACTATATTGAGAGGCCTACAAGGATTCAAGTCCCCATAACCCAGTAGATAGTTAGGCCCCTAACTAAACCCTTATTGGGATGGCCCCAAAGTATTAGCCTTAAGTAAAGAGCTCCAACTAAGGTCTTTGCCTTGCACTAGTGGCTACACTCAAACATTCCAGATGAGGACACTATCTTAGGAGCATTGCTTGTACACTCTTATAGAGTTTATACTTTTTTTTTTATACTAGTAAACTTGTGTGGTAGGTCGAACTGTTGGTTTACGTACTGACGTGGTGGTAAACTAAGATTGGCCCTTAAGGAGGTTGGTTCAGGTCGATTGTGAACCATTTTGGTTTTTCTTTTTCAATTTTCTTTTTTTTTCCCAATCTTTTGTAGACTTTTAGTCTTTTTTTTTTTAATTCAATCTTTTATGGAATTTTCCTAGTCTACTTACTATGTCTTTCCGTATTTTGTTGCTCGTGTACTAAAAATTTTATTTTTTGAACATTTTTTTTGGATCTTGAAATAATTTTTTGGTCTGAGTGATGTTATATTACAAAACTAAATAAGAGTGGCCAATGCAACAAAAATTGCAAAATACAAAATTTTCTTATTCAAATTTGAGAATACATTATCAAAACAGAAAAATAAATTACAATATAACTGTAATAATAAATTACAAATTTGATTCCTCGAATCAAAGTACAATTACAAAATAAAAACATAAATTACAAACTCATAATGATACAAAAGAACTGTTTCATACGTAACCATATTAGCAGTAGCAATGAAAAAAAAAATTAGTTTTTTTTTTTAAATTGCCTTAAAAGTGCTTACGTATTCACAAGTTGGACTTAGACCGCCAGAGTTTAGTATGATCTTTTAGAAAAGTTTTAGTGTATTGGTTAATTCTAAATTAGGGAAGAAAACACTAAGTTTACATGGTTATCTATTTAATTTTTTTAAGGAAAAAAAAAGGCTTTCATTGGGTGATGATTTGAAAAACCTAATAGTGAATCCCTAATTTTCAAAAAAATATACCATTTCTCTTTTCTTTTTTGGTAATTATGAAAACAATTTTTCTAGGTAACAAAATATTTTTAACTAAGAAAAAAAGATTGGTTAATTGGTTTAACCTTGCATTGATGTGAGCTCAGGAATGAAACCTACACTTAAGCTTATGCTTCCATCTGATATGTTTTAGTTGCTAAAGTATTCTCCTCTTCTGTTGATGTATTGTATGGCTTTACGAGTTGCCTTGTACTAGCCTTTGGTGTATGTCCTTGCTTTGACATTAACGACGAAAAGGGAGGCTCACTGATTGTCAAGGATAAGGCTTACCGTATCAAACACTTATTCAATGACTATCGTTGAATTGGGAGCAATGAGAACCTGATGCATAATGCAAGATAGGATGAGGTAACTCTTTGTGTACGTCTTCCACCACTCCAAAATGTCGAAGTCTCTTATGACAACACTATTAGCAATCTCAAAGTTGGTGGTTATGTAATGTTGAAGCTCGGTTTATGGCCTCCTAGACTATTGTTGTTTCAAATTTTAGGCTAACAACTATTCACCTATGAATGAATAACGGTGTTGGTAAGGGGTAGTAAGGGAGAAACTGCCATTTAGCTACCATATGCACATTGGTAATGCGTGAAGAGCCCTTCCAAGTATGTTGTGGCTCTTGAAACCTCCTCTTGTACTTGTAAATTGTACATGTCTCAAGAATCCATAAGTGAATTAATGTACTTATAATACGTTTTTAGATATAGTTGCAGTACTTCAGTTTTACAATGAAGGTCCAAAATTATAGCTACAAGATAAATACAAGGAATCTTCTTATAATAGTTTAACAACTTGTAAGCCATTTCAATTGTATAGGTTTGTGTCTACATGCACTTCTAATAAAGCGCCAATAATGAATGCATACAGGGTGATAATGCAAAAAGAGAATATATTTTTTATGGAAATTTTTCAATAATTTTGACTTTAGTATAGTAAATTTTGTGATAATTTGAGCTAAATTTGGTTATTTATTGTTTCATGGAGTCCGAAAGTACTTCATGAAGATTATAAGGATTCTAAGGTAATTTAGAGCACAATGGAGCAAAAATATCAATAATAGAATGAAGTGAAAAAATTTGGAGTAAGAATGGAAGTCCAAGAATAACCAAGGTTGAGGACTACACTTGTGGTCCCTACCTATAAGCCCTTCATCAAAGAATTTATTTTGAATTTCAAAGTTTCGGGCTAAAAGCACGACCATGGCCTGTCACCATGGCTGTATATAAGGGGCGTGAAGAAATTGCGAATTCCAATTTTTTATTTTTGTTTGGTTCTCGTTGTAATCTTATGAGTGTTGTCTATAAATATACTCTTAAGCGTAAGGTTACAGAAGAGAATACCTTGAGCAATTGTTAGGTTTTAGAATATTACAAGGGAGGGCTCCTCCATTCTGTTTCTTCCTTTCTTTTTGGTTTTGATATTTATTTACCAAATTCTTTTGATTATTTTGCTTATTGCGATCTAATTACACCGTTTTTATTATTGTTAGATTAATATTACCTAAGGTATTAATTTAACGCCTAAGTTTACTGTAGAGTTGCGAAACCTATAATAAATAGACAAGTGTAATTTGAAGAGATTAGCTATTTAATCTTTTTAGATTAAGATGACCTAATAGCGGGATCCAAGAACTTCATGTAATCTTGGAACGCTTTATTTAGAAGTGATTCAAGTCAAGAAGGTTCTAAGGTTAGGAATTAGCTAGAGAAACAAGTTTAGTTAATTCAAAATCCGATTTCCTTCGTAATAGGATTAAGAGTCTCCATGGTCCAATAAGGCTATTCAGATTGAATGGTCCTCTAGAACTAAGTAGTAAACAGTAATTAAGATTCATTAAGAGAAATGTTAGTTGTTAATTAATTAATTCAATTTCTTATGTTATTTTTATATTTCCATGTCTTTATTATTTTTCCATGCTTTGTGTTATTTTTATGATATTTACATTTTATGATTAATTGCCCTTTTTATGTTAGTTAGTTATTCAGTTGTTTAATTGTTTCATTAATAGTAAGTTATTTTAATTTCTTTATTCTTGTCGCTAGTTTAATTTCTTATTCATTGTTTTCCATATTTAGTTTATTTGATTATATCTTAGATTATTTAGTCAAATCTTTTGTTAAGAGAAATTAGGTAATTGATTAGGTGCATTTGCCTGTAATGTAGTATATGTATGATTAAGTTTTTGGTGCTTATTGCCAAGGAACCAAAAATAGAGTAGTCTAATTTAGGAAATTAGCATAACCTTAGATCTATTCAAGTACCTTTACATCTTTGCAATATATCTTTTCCTTAGTTAATTAGATATCATATCTCTTCTATTATATGGCTAACTTTTAATTCTTTGCAACTTAAGACCAGGCGTAGAAATAAACAATTGGCTAACTTTGACCTAGAAATTGAAAGGACAGTGCGAAAACTTTGTAGAAGAAATCATAACATCATGGATCAAAGTTTGCCACTTAAATTAAAGGAAGAGTCAAAAAGTCCAGAAAGCGAACAAAACATGGTCTTGAACAGAAACAACAATAATGGTGAAGCTAATAAGACACTCATGGAATTTGCAAAGACAAAGGTGACTGGAGCTGAATCTAGCATTGCTAGACCTACAATCTAAACTAATTTCCAAATTCACTCCATCATCATCTAGATGATCCAACAATTCATCTAGTTTGACGAATTGGTTGATGAGGATCCTAACACCTACATCTCTAATTTCCTAGAAATTTGTGACACTTTTAAAATTAACGGTGTCTTAGATGATGCAGTAAGGTTAAGGTCCCATTCTCTTTCCAAGGTAAGATTGAACTTTAGCTAAATTCATTACTTAAAGGCTTAATCATTACTTAGGATTCATTAGTAGAAAACTTCCAAGGAAAATATTTCCCAACCGCATGGATGGCAAAAAGTAGGAATAGCATATCTCCTTTTGTTTAATTTAATGATGAGACTCTTTATGATACTTGGGAGAGATTTATGGAATTACTAAGAAGGTGTCCACATCATGGACCACCTTACTGGATGTAAATCTAGTCATTTTACAATACACTTAATTATTCCCTACGATAAATTATCGATATAGTAGCTAAAGGCAATCTAAGTGCTAAGACACTAGAGGAAGCCTAAAAGCTGATTGAAAATATGAAGTAAAACAAAAGCGCTCCTTAAGAGGCAACCTAAGTTTTATAAACTTTTATTTTCCATATTTTAGTGTACATCATTTTTCTGTCCAATAAGTTAATTCTAGTTAGTTGTTATTTTGCTTTGCACATTTCTTACATAACTCTTGTAGTTAGGCAATTTAGTTAGTGATTTTGGTCATACAATTTGGTTGATTTTCTGTTAAAACTTTGTGTTTGAATTGATGCTAACTTTTAGTTCTTTTCGTTATTTAAGGAACTAAGTCAACAAATTGAAGTTTGGTGTGAATTTTCAACTTTTGAAAAGACTACAGTTACAGTCTACGCCCATGGACTTGGACCATGATCTTCTTGTAATTTAATTAAAAAAAAATTTTGAAAAAAGAATTCATGATGAGAGGAACATGCTAAAGACCATGGCCTTGGTCCTTGCCTGTGTATGTAATGTTCTTGTCTGTACAAGGAAAAGAATATGCCTACACCATGGTCATGTTCATTGCCCGTGGTTGTTATTGGTTTTGAAAAACACAAGTATTTCTCCTTCACTCCAGTTCCTTCTTGATTTTATTTCACTTGCACATACACTTTTCTCTACTCTTTCTACACAATCACTACTATCACTCACTAAATCTCTCAAATTCGAGCATGAAACCAACAATCTCAAGGTAAGTACATCAACCTTACTCTATTATTTTCCTTAATTTCTTGTTAGATTGCATAAAAATCTAATTTTTATCTAGGTTTTCAAGTTGGAGTTCTTGATGTGCATGTTCATAGATCTTGAGTTTTAGGGATAATCTAGTGTACATTATGCAATATAATAAGTTGTTTGTTGATTATATACTATATTCCTTGAAAAAGATGTGTGCTTTATGAAGATTCAATGGTTGGAAAGTTATAGAAAGAGAGAGAAGGTGAGAAAAAGTGAATTGTTTGTGATTGAAAACCTTGATTCATCCTGGAAAAAGGGAACTTGTTCTATTTGTGCTTGTTTGCCTAGAAAAATTGATTTTCACAAGAATTAGGTAATTGAAACAAGTTTCTAATCCATGAAAATTATGTTGAATATTAGTGCTCATGTGATTTAAGTAATAAAATTATAGGTTGAATTTTGATCCACTAAATTGTTCACTTATAATTTTATCATTTTTCTTTTTAAAGAACCTAATACTTCAACACAATAAATTTTAATCAATTCACTTATTGAACCACAATTTTAGAAATTTGCATATTAAATGCTAAACTTGAAAGGATTAGGAATAACAAAATTTTATAGGATTCATTTATGAAATTGTCCTATAAATTACTAATCCCCAATCTTAATAATTTAGCCATTGCATTTTGCAAATTTGTAATTTGATCTCCATCTTAATTGCTTAGTACTTTAACTAGCAAAAACTAGATGTGATTGCTATGATTCAATTAGTGAATTAATTTTTTGCATCAATCATTATTATTATCACATTTAAACTCTTATATTTTTTTTTTATTTCCAAAAATGCATAGAGTTAAGCTTACAGCTTGCAAAAATTCTAGTTCCATTCTACAACCTCCTTAGCTCCAATTCAAGCATGAATGACAAAGAGAAAGGTTTGAGCACCTTTCCAAGAAGATGCTTGATAAGTTCACCTACATCGACTGGAACGCTTTAGCTCATGCTGGGTACAAAGCTAGAATTCACCACTTGATAGGTTTTGGTGGACGGGATCAACTCCTCACAATCAACAAGCTGATATATGCGGAGTTCACTCTTGAGTTCCTTTGTACATTCAAATTAGGTTTCAATAGACTTATTCAAGGCAGGTAAAACACAATTCAGTTAAGGTGCTTCCATAGGGAAGTTTGGATGCCCATTGATGATTTTAGTTTGCATATAGGACTTTATTTTTCTAATTATATTTTGATACAAGAATATATGGATTTACCAAATGAGTTGCCTTAAGGTGTATTAGATTTAGGTGAATGGAATAAGTTGTTTGGTAGTTGATGCGGTTTGAGGCCAAGAACTAACAAGGTCAATTGCAAAGTGGGTCTAAGCTTACTAAAATCTTGAAGAGGGTGATGAGATTGTACGAAAACAATAAAGGTAAAGTAAGCAAACCCATGAATAGCTTTGAGGATATGATGCACCAAAGAACTTCCGATAACTTATGGTACAACTCGATATGACATACGAAATGGTCCAGTGAGATTATTTGCCACTTAGCCTTGCTTAAGGTTTATGATAAGAGTAAAAAGAGTAAACATGTTATGAGAACAATGCTCACAAAAGGGTATATTCAATATATTGATGAGAAGAGGATAAGTGATGATACGGCGACATGTATTACGGGTATTTATACCCAAGAAACTAAGGTAACTAGCTTAAAACGAAAAAGTCTAAAAGGATAATGTTTAAAAGAAGTAATATATAAAGAATAATAAAGAGTGCAAATGTTAATTCAAGTAAATTAATGATTAGAGCTACAAATTCCTTCACATGGGTTTAGGATACATGGAAATCACGTATTAGAGATGCTTCTAGTAGAAACAGATAAGATAGTATGGTCAAGATGAAGGGTTGAGCAAGGTTGTTGAATAGAGGTATCAAGCAGACCTTAGCTTGTCTGAGAAGGAGTGGTTGCAAATCTATGTAGGAGCACTTGGCTTTTTTGACACCATTGTTACCAATCAGGAGGTTGGCTCGGTCATGGCCGAGCAGGTATATGTATGTAAGGGGTTAGGCTATCAATAGTGCATTCGACTAGTTGGCACTCAACTTTTGAGAGATTTGTAGTTACTTGGCTTGGCATAAAAAGTTAGTTGGAAATAAGGATTAGCTTGGCCTTAGCAAGAATTGGCTAAAGTAAGAGAATTTGCCTTGTTACCCCTTTTACGCCTTAGGCTTGGTTGTAGGTTAAAAGTCCAGTAGACTGATTCCTATCATTTACTCCTGGTTGATTTGGATTTGGGATCAAATTGGCTTGTCTTCATTCAAATCTCCCTTAGGGTGATAAGGACTGAAGTTGGCAACATTAAAAGCATTAGAGACTTGATAATCTTTGAGTAGTTCCAGTCTATAGGCATTGTTATGATCTTCTAAAGGATTTTGAAAGGGCCTTTAGCTTAGGTAGACAGCGTGTTCTTCTTCTTGTTTAAGAACCTCTCCTTACTTAGGTAAACAGCTTGGATTTGGGATCAAATTCGGCTTGTCTTCATTCAAATCTGCCTTAGGGTGATAAGGATTGAAGTTGGCAACATTAAAAGCATTAGAGACTTGATAATCTTCGGGTAGTTCCAGTCTGTAGGCATTGTTATGATCTTCTAGAGGATTTTTGAAAGGGCCTTTAGCTTAGGTAGACAGCTTGTTCTTCTTCTTGTTTAGGAACCTCTCCTTGCTTAAGTGTAGCCATATTAGGTCTCCAAGCTAAAACTATATTGACTTCCTTCCTTGACCTTTTCTTTCATTTTCTTGGTAGCTTGGTTAATTTACTGAGTAACCTTGTCATAGATATGTTGTAGGGATTGTGCTCGGGCTCTCATGTTAGGATCTTCTTGCTCGGATATGGGTACAGGGGTGTAATCAAGAGGTAGCTCGAGATTAAAACCATAGACAACTTTGAAGGGAGTCTGCTTAGTGGTGTCATGTACTGTACGGTTGTAAGCAAATTCTACCATATGTAAATAGATGTCTCAATTAGCTAAGTTCTTACTTATTGCAGCTCGAAGCAGTGATCCTAAAGTATGATTGACTACCTTTGTTTGGCCATCAGTTTGGGGATGAAAGGAAATGCTTAGTAGCAGTTTAGTCCCCATTCGACACCATAGAGTTCTCAAAAAATGGCTCAAGAACTTTGAATCTCTATCTAAGACTACACTTCTCGGTATGCCGTATAACCGCACAAATTCCTGTAAAAAGAGAGAAGTAATAGTCGAAGCATTGTTAATCTCAGAGTAGGGCATAAAGTATACCATCTTATTGAATCTATCCATGAGGACCATTACATAATCTTTGCCTCAGGTAGTTCTTGGTAATCCAAGGATAAAGTCCATGCTCCACCCAGTCTAGGGTTTGGTTAAGGCAGGCAAAGGCATTGCCTTTGCTTATTTAGCTCAACATTAGGCCATCTTGCAAGTAACACATCCCTTAACAATTTAGTGTACGTTTCACCTTATTCTCGGCTAAAAGAACCATCCACTCAATAGCTCATATGTTCTTCTCTCTCCAAAATATCTGGAGAGTCCTTCATTGTGGACTTTCCTGACAAGTAACTCCCTCAATGAATAGGTTGGCACACATAACTTTCCACCTCAAAATAGATAACCATCATTCATATGGTACTCATCTATGATCCTTCCATTGGCACAACGCCTAAGTATAGGTCCGAAATGTGGGTCATTTGGATATTGTTCTTTGATTCTCGCAAACTTAAACAATCTAGTTTGCAACTTAGTTAGTAGGATATGTCTTCTAGATAGAGCATCGACAATGACTTTGCTCTTGCTTTGTTTGTACTTTATCACAAAGTTGAATCCTTCTAGGAATTTAACTTACCTCACATATTGCTTTGATAACTTAGTTTGACTTCTAAGGTACCTCAAAGACTCATGATCGGTATAGATGACAAACTCTCTTAGTAATAGATAGTACTGCCACACTTGGAGCACTCGGATAATGGCTAAGAGTTCTTTGTCATATACGGAGTAGTTGGCAAATGGTTGGCCTTCTTACATTAAGACAACGCCTATACCAATGCTTAATGTGTCACATTCCAACTCAAAAATATTCTCGAAGTCGGCTATGGCTAATATAGGTGTGGAAGTCAACTTTGCCTTCACTTCAACAAAACTTCCTTCCTTTCTTTCTCCCAACCAAAATTCAATGTTCGTCTTTGTCAACTCGGTAAGGAGTGTGATAATGGTACTAAAATTTATAATGAACCTTCAACAAAAGGATGCAAGTCCGTAGAAACTTCTCACTTCGGCATAAGTAGTTGGAGTCAATTACTCGACAATAGCTTGAATCTTCTTATTATCCACTTACAAACCTCCTCCACCTACTACATAACCTAGAAATACCATTTCCTCTTGGTAAAAGCAACACTTTTTTAAATTGTCGAATAATCTCTTAGCTTGGAGTACATTAAGCATGGCACGGAGATGTTCACAGTAGCTCACAAGGTCACACTATACAAGGATGTCATCAAAGTATACCATGAGACACTTCCTGATCAGATTTCTCAATACATGGTTTATTAGTCGCATGAAAGTATTCAAGGCATTTGACAAGCCAAAAGGAATTACTATTTACTTGTAGAGTCCATGTTGAGTTTTAAATACACTTTTCTACTCATCTCCTAGTCTCATCCGAATCTAATGGTAGCCAGACTTTAGATTAATCTTGCTGAAGACCTTAGCTCTACTCGGTTCGTCCAACATGTCATCTAACCTAAGGATATGATATTAGTACTTGATGGTGATCTTATTCATGGTTTAACTATTGATGCACATTTGCTAAGTTCCATCCCTTTTCGGCAGAAGGAGCACAGACGAAGCTAAGGCTCTCCTTCATATATTCTTTCTGTAGTTGTTCATTGACTTGTCTTTAGAGCTCAGAAGCTTACTTAGGGTTCATCCAATAAGCTGGTTTATTTAGTAAGGTAGTGTCAGGTATCATATCAATGCAATGTTCAATGCCTCTAAATAGGGGTAATCCCTTAAGTGACTATTTTAGAAACAATTCAACATATTCATCCAAGAGTTCTCTTACCTTAAGGGGTAACTCAATTTGTTCCTTCAATTCTAATAGCCTTTTGACCAACATCAAAGTCAACATGTCAGCCTTTATAGCTTCTTGGAGCTCGATTCTGCTTAGGATTAGAGTTTTCTTAGATCCTCGAGCAAGTTTAGCTTGCAGTTTGCTAACTTGACTTGGCGCATCGGGTTTAAAGTAACCTTCCTCCCATCTTTCTCAAATACATCAGTGTTCCTAAATCCATCATGTATAACTCTTCGGTCAAAAAGCCAATGTTGGTCTAACAAAACATGAGATAAATAAATGGGCGATATGTCATAGAGAATATCTTCAAAATAATTTCCGATAGAGATAGGCAGTAAGACTTGTTGAGTAACATGTAGTGCTCCTTTTTGATTCAGCTAGTGCAACTTGTATGGCTTTGGATGTGAGATAATTAGTAGTTTCAGTTTCTTAGATAGGTTAGCGAATGCTATATTAGTACAGCTCCCATCATCTACTATGAGTGCATACACTTGATCACCAGTTCTACAAGTAATGTGAAATAAGTTCTCCCTTTACTCCTCCTCAAGTGAAGGTTCCAAACCCATTACACGTTGGACAACTAGAGTCAACTTGTCTAGGTCCTTGGCGAACACATCTTCCTTAAACATTTCATTCTCCTAAGTGGTTTCCTTCTCAGGAACAACCTTTTCTTCGGGTTCCTCATCAGTACTATCCGCTTGAATCTTCAGGACATCTCCTTTGATGGCCTTAGTTCGTCGATTCGAATATTGAGTAGCCATGTGCCTAAAACCTTGGCATTTAAAGCATTTAATCTGGTTCGTTTTCCTTTCAGATCCTTACCCCTTCTCATTTATTCAGGTCGACACGTCACCATTAGTTGGCCCTTCTGTTCAATCTTTACATCTATTTGTCTAATCATCTCAATACTTGGCTGAGCTCGGTTGCTTTCATGAATAGGTCGGCTTGTTAGGGGTCGGGTTGGCATCTTGCTCCTTCCTATTCGTATAGCCTCATCCATTGCAGTAAATTATTGAAATTTCATAATGTCTTGGATATCACTTCTTAATCTAGTGAGGAATCTAGACACCGTTCGGGCTTACGACTATTCTAATTTATAGTAAATCATGAGCATCTGTAACTCCTAAACTTACTTGTCAATAGTTTAACTTCCTTGTCTTAGCTTTTGAAGCCGAGCAAATGTGTCTAGCAACAAACTATTTTTAAGTATCCTCTTCATCTTAGGCTAAGTATTGACCTCTCTATATCCTTCTCATCTTCTCATGATCTGAAAGTTCTACCACATGGCATACCTTAAGACCTCGACAGTAGTAGTCTTTACTTTCTCTTGGTTCTCATATTGGTAATAATCAAATATATGTTCAACCTTATCCTCTTAATCTAAATAATCATTTGCATTACCAGACCCATTGAAGCTCAAAATCTAAAGCTTCACATAGTTGACAACTCGAGGTGCCTAAGCTTGCTCTTCTTCTTCAAACTCTTCTTCTCCATCATCATCTAGATCTCCCAAGTCAATCCTTCTTCATGCTCATCCTCTTACTCATCCACCTCAAACTTGTCGAGCTGGGTTCTAACCCTTAATATGTTAGGCACCTTATGGAGTGCTATGCATAGCCTCAGCAGGTCAAAAGGCCATTGCATAAACAGCTCTACTTAGGTTAGCTAATAGGTTACCCACCTCATCTAGTCTCTTGTTTATGCTTCTGGGGGTACCCTAGGGCTGTTGGCCATGGTGGATAATACCACTATTGTCATCCCAAGTGCCAACATTAACACTTGAGTTTGTCATTTCTTCGACAAATTTGGTTTCAAACTTCAAATTCTTATCCAAAGTAAATAATACATACTCTTTCCATACAAATTTCCAACTAACCTGTAAACACTTTTAACTATATTAATGGATAAATCACTACACCAAAACTCACTTTGTTCTCAGATTTTCAAAACAAGGCAAAATAAAGTATACTCAAGAATAAACTACCATACTTTATTACTTACTCAAACACTTTGGTGATTCTCTTCACAACTTTGACACATTGCTATAATAAACACTACTTCACAAAACATAAACACAACGTACCCAAACATAACCTCCACTTTGATGCCAAGATGATGCAGTCCGAGGCCAAGAATAGACAAGGTCAGTCGTAAGGTGAGTCCAAGCTTGCTTAAAGCCTAAAGATGGTGATAGGATTGTGTGAAAACAGTAAAGGTAAAGTAAGCAAACCTACAAACAGCTTTAAGGATATGACATACCAAGGAACTTCTAAGGGCTCACAGTACAACTCGATATGATGCACCAGATGGTTCGATGAGGTTACTCGTCACTTAGCCTTACTTAAGGATTAGGATAAAAGTAAAAAGAGTAAACAAGCTATGAGAGCAATATTCACAAAAGGGTATATTTAGTATATTAATGATAAGATGATAAGTAATGATGCGGCTACATGTACAGTAGGTATTTATACTTGAATAATTAAGGTAACTTGCCTAAAATGGAAAAGACTAAAAGGGTAATGTCTAAAAGCAATCAGGTACAAAGAATAGTAAACGGTAAAAATGTTAATTCAAGTAAATTAATGATTAGTGCTAGGTTTAGGATACGTGGCATCAGCGTACTAAGGATGCTTTTGGTAGAAACAGATAAGATAGTACGGTTAGGATAGACGGTCAAGTAGGGGTGCTAGACAAAAATGTTAGCTAAAACTGGGCTCATTCGAGAAGGATTGTCTGTGAATAAGTGCAAGAGCTCTCGGCTTCTCGACACCAATGTTGCCAATTAAGTGGTTAACTTGATCATAGTTGAGTAGGTGTGTTTGAGGGGTCCAGCTATCAGTAGAGCATTTAACTAGTTGCACACAACTTCCAAGAGATTTGTAATTATTTGGCTCAGCATAAAAGTTGGTCAACAATAAGGATCAACTTAGCCTCGGCAAGAGTCAGTTAGAATAGGAGAATTCGCCTTGTTATCCCTTCTAAGCCTTGGGCTTGATTGCGAGGTAAATTTCTAGTAAATTGAGTCTTCTCATTAGTGATGGAGGTTTTTATAACCTTGGGAAGTTTAAAGCATCAAATTTGTGTGACTTTGTTCTTAGGCTAATACATTATGTATTAGCTAGAAATTTTATAAGTATAGGCAATGGTCAAGGGGTTGTTAATGAGAGAGACATTATGTATCTACATAGTTTTGCTAAATACCACCCCCTCAATTTTGCAGTAAGGATGGCTTGGTTCATGAGAACCTAAGCTATTGAAAGGCAGTCTAAGTATATTTTTGTAGGCCCTTTCATTACCCATTTGATGAGGAGCTATCTTAGCTTACGTAATCAGGCATGCATGAGAAAGATGATGGATCCCACTCCCTTCACTTGTGATTCTATTCGATCTATGCACTTACCTCTACCACCTAAGCTACTATATGAACCAATTGGTGAGGTTGCCACTTCATCGTCCTCCAAGCTATGAGCTGAGTCTTCTTCAGTAATTGGAACTGCCAAAAAAGTTCATGAGGAAGCTTTTTAAGCGACATAGGACATTATAGCATAAGTTAGACTAGGCCCTAATTTAGTAGTAGGCGATCAAGACCTATCTCCAAATTTAGCCACCACCATTACCACTAGTGCCTGAGCTCTTCATCGTCCTCCAAGCTATGAGCTGAGTCTTCTTCAGTAATTGGAACTGTCAAAAAAGTTCACGAGGAAGCTTTTTAAGCGACATAGGACATTATAGCATAAGTTAGACTAGGCCCTAATTTAGTAGTAGGCGATCAAGACCTATCTCAAAATTTAGCCACCACCATTACCACTAGTGCTTGAGCTAGACTTGTCAAAAGAAGCTATTGATAAGAGATTAAAGAAGAAGATAAAGAGGACGAGGAGTGATCTCTTCTTAATTTTACTCTCTTTCAAAAGACTTGGTTCGTTTTTATTTTTATTTTATGTTTGGATGACTATATAACTAACTAACTAACTTTTTTCATTTGCCTTTCTGACTACTTTTGTATCTTTTCATGTTTTGATGTTTACAAGATACTAACTTTTGAATACTTGAATTAGCAGTAGTTTATTTTAGTCATTTTTGCACAGTTAACATTTTCTTTTCTTTTCTTTTTTTCTTCTTTAGTTAGTTAGTTTTGATGTAGCATAAAAACTAAGCAGTTAATGATTTGATGGAAATTCGCTTTTTGGACTTCACTCTTTTTGAAAGGAATCCGACAATAAAATTAGGGATGTCCTAGTTTCTTGTCTTTTATTATTATTACTATTGTTTTTCATCTCCCACTAGGATGTTTGACTTGAAAGATCATGTACATTGAGGATAGAATAAATATGCTATTGCGTATGTACTAAAGGTTTTATTTGTTAAATTTTGTCAAAATCTTTCAAATTTTAGAAACTTGTGACCCTTTATATATTTAAGCAAAAATAATTTTTTGAATCCACCAAATCCTTTGTGAATTTAGAACAATTTGCTAAATTTGAGTAGTTAAATCTTTAGAGTTCAAAGTTACCCTTCTCTTAAGGTTAAACTTAAAGATGGGATTAGGATAGATATGAATAGGTTAAGGTCTAGTCATGTGGATTTCTAAGCTTAATTTTAGAGGATAGTTATCTATCTTTCTTTTTCAAAATTTTTAGATTAGGTGAGCAAGTGAGATTTGTTCATTGAAAGTCCTTTGAAAAATTAAAGTAGTTAGAGGTGCGAATTAAATAATTGAATTGATATAAACAAATTTTCAATGATTGGTATGGATTGATCTTGGTCCTTTAGAAGAGCAAGACTCCTTCTCGTTTCCAATTGAAAAAAGTGGAATCAATTAAAGTTATTAAGGATCGGCCTTAGTCCTTTAAAAGAGCAATGTGCTTTTTCACCGATAACTACTAAGTAATTAAAAGAGTTGAATTAATAAGGATTGGCCTTAGTCCTTAAAAAGAGTGAGGTACTTTCTCAATACTAATCAAACTTAAAATAAAAGGAAATTAAATTGAATTAATATACCTTTTAATGAAAATTAAAAGAAGTAGAGGAACAATCAACGGATGGATTGATGTAACATGCATCCAATCTAGTTTTGCAAGTTAAAAATATTAAGGAAAATTTTACACCTCTTGAGTTAGAGCAAAAAAAATCCTTATAACTTTTTCTTAATTAATTTATGTCTGTTGTGAAGTCTAGTTTAGTTTCTACTTAAATATTGTGATTAACTTTGAACTTTCTAGATTAATTACTGAAATTCAATAAGCTTCAAATTTGCTATTGTTTAAGTGTTTTAAATGAATTGTGAAGTTGAGGAATAAGGGTGATCCTGAAGGAAATTTTCTCTAAGCAGTTAAGATTTTGAGGGTGCGCTTTTCTAAAATTATAATCGAATTATCTTGTCCTTTGGAGATTCTCTTTGTTTTTCTTAAGGACAAACGAAGGCTTAAGTGTAGAGGTATTTAATAATGCAAAAATAGCATATATTTTCTTTAGCAATTTTGCAATAATTTCAACTTTATTCGAGTCAATTTCATGATAATTTGAGCTAAATTTGGTAATTTATTGTTTTAAGGGACATCGAAAGTACATTATGAAAATTTTATGGATTTTGAGCATATTGGAGCAAGAATACCAATAACGGAGTGAAGCAAAGAAATTTTGAGTAAGAACGAAAGTCTTGCAATGACTATGGTTGAGTACCATGCCCATGGTCCCTACTTATAGACCCTTTGTCAAAGAATTTATTTTGAATTTTGAAGTTTCATACAAAAAGCACAACCATGGCCTACTACCACAACCGTATATTGTAGATGTAAAGAAATTGCGAATTCCAGTTTTCTTTTTTTGTTAGGTTCTAGTTATAATCATAGGAACATTACCTTATAAATACTCTCTTAAGCCTATAGTTACAAAGAAAGTCCCTTGAGTAATTGTTAGGTTTTAGAATATTACAAGACGACTCCTGCATTATGTTTCTTCATTTCTTTTTAGTTTTAGGTTTTTATTTTAATAAACTTAGTAAATCATTGATGAACCTTATGTTCAAGGGGTGATATTTATTTATGAAATTCTTTTGATAATTTTTCTTATTGCAATCTAATTATACCGCTTTATTGTTGTTTGATTAATATTACTCAAAGTATTAATTTAACATTTGAATTTGCTGTAGAGTCGTAAGACCTATAGTAAACAAGAAAATGTGATTAAAAAAGATTAGGTGCATTGAGAGATTAAGTATTGAATCTTTTTGGATTAAGATGACCTAATAGTGGGATCCAATAACTACCTGCGATCTTGGAACATTCTATTCAAAAGCAATATGGGTAGAGAAGGTTCTAAGGTTAGGAAATTGCCTAAGATGTGAGTCCAGCTAACTCAGAATTCAATTTTCTTTGGAATAGGATTAAGAATCTCCATAGTCCAATAAGGCAATTGAGATTAAACGATTCTCTAGAACAAGGTGGTAAACAACAATTATGATTTATTAAGGGGAATACTAGTTGTTAATTAATTAATTCATGTTCTTATGTTATTTTTATATTTCCATGTCTTTATTGTATTTCCATGCTTTATGTTATTTTTAGTTTATTGTTATGTTTTATTATTAATTGTTATTCTTATGTTAGTTAGCTATTCAGTTATTTAATTATTTTGTTAGTAGTCAGTTATTTTAATTTCTTTATTCTTGTCGTTAGTTTAATATCGTATCCATTGTTTTCTATATTTAGTGTATTTGATTATATCTTAGATTATTTAGTGAAATCTTTTGTTAAAGAAGTTAGGCAATTGAATAAGTTATAAAAGGTACACTTACTAATAATAATTAAATGCACTCACGTAACTTGGCTCCTCGTAGGATCGACACTTAGATTTAAAATCCAATTTATTCTCTACTATAAGTTGACCAAGTGCACCAGCATGTAATGTGATATACGTATGATCACTAGGATAGTATACTTGAGAAAAAATTTTAGTAACATCATGAAAAATCGCAAAGTCAAAAAGTGGTTCCTTGTAAGGAACAGTACTCTACAACAACTCATAAGTTAAATTCTAATGGCAAGTAATACCCATTTTAAATTTTTTGGGCCTCTTCCTAAGTTCAATGAAGTAGTTCCTCTACTTCTTGTATATAGACGAACTCTTTACTATTAGTTCCACCGTGGCCTTTATCAGGAAACCTTGTCCTGTAAAGCTATAATATCATCATTAACACATAAATTTAGAACATGATAAACATATCTAATATGAAAAAAAAATTCCACCTAGCATTGGTGGACAAAAGTTTTTAAGATCCTTGATCGAGGCGATGTTTGCACCAGTATTATCGAATTTGATTGAGGAAGTTTTCTTAACTAAATGATACTCATGTAGAATAATACTTATAATTTTGTATATATATTTTGTGCTACGTAGCACTTGTTGAATACCCTTAACACCAACAATCTTTTACATAATTGCCAATTATCATCGATCTAGTGACATGTTATGCTCATATATGAATTGTCATGGAATGGATCAATTTATATATATTAGCACATATTAGCATGAATGTATATAAGGAAGAAAACTTACTTACAAGCTCCTACTTACCATTATGGTAGAGCTCTTAGGTGGCTTTGCTTAATGTATTGTGGCTAACCTTGCATGCATTGAGATTGAGCATATCCTAGTTGTATCTACTTTGCCAAAGGGATGCAACTACATTGAAGGTTAGGTGCATATTACGAGTTATATTATGAGATTGTACTTATGCTTCTCCTTATTGTATTACATTAATGTTTGTCCAGATGAACTATCGTACTGGGCAATTTATTATTGTGTCTTGTTTATCTCGATCTCTCCAAGATGCTTTGATTTCAAGTGTCTAATTAGAGTATCCTAACCTTTACTAGATTTCCAGATGTAGTGTGCTTTACAATAACTATAAAACACCCATGAGTTTCCTTATTCGTATACCCTTTTATGACAATGTTTAGTAAACATATCAGATTTATCGAGTCTAGGGGGCTTACCTGAAGGTCCTAAACCATATTATTGTTGACCCATCAGTTACTCATCCGTTTCTAAGATTATTTGAATATCATCCTCCACCTCATCAAAGATAATTGTGAGACAATTCTTACATGGAGGTTGAAATCTAGGTGGTGTTTAAGGTGTAGGGTCAACAGCTAGCATCACATTGTGTTGTCTCCCCTCAATGTAGTTGTACTCCAAGTATGACAGTATGTCCCTAAAGTCTTGCGGTGAAGACGACATGGCCATAGCTTTCCCCTTCCTTTCTCACTTGATGGGGAAGCTTGCTTCTTTTTGAAAGTGGAATGTTGGAAAAAATGATTTATGGTGATTCTTAAAAGGAGAAAAAAAAAATTAAGTGCAAAAAAATCCTATTGAAGGCAGCAAGAAAGGGAAGGTGAAAATATAAAGATCTTAGATACTATGTAAGTTACACCACAAGAACGAATTATTTTTTAACAACAGAACTGTAGTTATTTTAACAAATTGGAATTTTAGAAATAAAAAGACTGAAACAAGCAAAATAAATAGCGAAGTTTAAGTAGGAGAGAAAATATTGAAGGTAGTATGTTATGTATGTATGGATGAAATTTGATGAATTTTTGAAGGAGTGCTTATGTAAATGTATATGTTAGTTTGGTGAGAATGAAATCGATGTTTGAAATTTAAATGTTCAAATTTTCTATGCCTGATCCTTGAATGAATTATCATCTCCACTCTTTCCCATCCATCAATTCATTTCATTGCCAAAGCCTACATAATTTTCAACATGACATACATTGCATTGTAACTTTCATCGGCATGGAATATCATTCAAGCAAGCTAAGAATTCATGAATTTTGCATTTGTGCTTGTATTATTGTGAAAGTGGAAAACTTTGAAAGTCTAAATTGTGAAAAGAAAAAGTAAATGGAAAAGTTTATTGGCATAGTGAAGTGATGTTGTGTGATTTGTGAATTTGCAAAAGGAAAAAGCAAAGTTTGTGGGTGGGACTTAGGAGACAATTGTTGGTTTTAGACTAGCCAAATTATTTATTTATTTATAGTTTTGAAATGTTGTTCTTGAATTGGCGGGTTTTCTAACTTGAACCACCTAAGCCCTTACACATTGGGTGCCAAAACCAGCTTGGGCTCATAATGCGAAGGCTTAAATCAGTAGTTGAAATGTTGAATGTGAGTACCCCTTTAAGAGTCGGTAGAGCCTTGGAAAAGGTTTGTAGAGATGTTAGTATGGAGATGTAGGATAAGGTATTGCTAGTCGATCTTTTGGTATTAGCGACGATAGAATTTGATGTTAATTTGTTAGTTAATTGGTTATCAAAGTACCATGCTATTATTGATTGCCTTAACATGATGGTTCATTTTAACCCTAAAAGATGGAGACACTTTTAGTCTAAAGTTGGAAAGTTGGAAGCTTAGAGACTAATGAGGTTGCCTGCATATGAGTTATGGGGTAAAAGTGTGATGGCCATAATGACAATTGAAACTAATGAGTTGGTGCAGTTAAAGCAAGTATAAGTAGTGAAAGAGTATTCCGATGTGTTTTTCTAGGGAACTACCGGGTTTGTCACTTAAAAGAGAGATGGAGCTGTATATTGATTTGGTACCTTGTACTACCCTTATAAGCAAGTGCATAAGATGGTTCTAGCTGAATTAGTGGAATTGAAGACTCAATAGTATGATTCATAAGATAAGGGGTTCATTAGACAAGGTACTTCACCATGGAGAACTTCAGTACTTTTTATCAAGAAGAAGGACAGGAGCATGAGAATTCAATAGAGTCACCATAAAAAAAAAAAAGTACCTTCTTCCCAAGATCGATGATTTGTTTGATCAATTGCAAGGGGCTCAAGTGTTTTCAAAGATTAATTTGAGGTCAGGATATAATTAATTGAGGATTAAAGAAGGGGACGTTCAAGACTTAATATGGGCACTTCGAGTTTGTGGAGATGCCTTTTTAGCTAACCAATGCCATAGCAACTTTCATGGACTTAATGAATCGGGCATTCAGAGACTTTTTGGATAAGTTCATTATTGTGTTTATAGATAGCATCCTAATATACTTCAGGAGTAATGAAGAGTATTTAAGGTTGGTATTGAATATGTTAAGGGGTGAGAAATTGTATGCTAAGTTCTCAATTGGTGAATTTTAGCTTGATTAAGTGGTATTCTTAAGGCATGTGATTGACAAGAATGGGATTATTAGTAGATCTAGCAAAGGTAAGAGGAGATGTGGATTGGCCAAGACTGAAAACAAAGATTGTGATCAGGAGCATTTTTGGTTAAGCAAGATACTATAGAAGATTTATAAAAGGATTTTCAAGGTTAGCATCCCCTCTTACACGACCAACAAAGAAGGGCATAAAGTTTGGTTGGGATAATTAGTGAGTCCAATTTTCAAAAGTTAAATTAAAAGTTAGTTATAACCTTGGTGTTAACTTTACCTAAGAGTGGAGATGAGTTTACCATTTTTAGTGATGCGTCAAATCTAAGGGTTGGGATGTGTCTTGATGTAAGAAGAGAAGGTGATAGCTTATGTTTCTAGATAACTAAAGACTTATGAGAAGAACTGCCCAACTAATGATTTGGAGTTGGTGGCTATTGTTTTAGCATTGAAACTATGGAGGCACTACCTGTATGGTGGAAAATGCAAGATTTTCATGATTGATAAGAGTTTGA
This sequence comes from Lumnitzera racemosa, assembly GCA_024138005.1. Taxonomy (NCBI): domain Eukaryota; kingdom Viridiplantae; phylum Streptophyta; class Magnoliopsida; order Myrtales; family Combretaceae; genus Lumnitzera; species Lumnitzera racemosa. The sequence continues at coordinate 36,706,012 of JAMXBC010000006.1, read as the reverse complement.
AATACATATTTACCAAAAAGAGAGCTAAATATGAGACAACATAGATGGTTGGAATTGATAAAAAACTGTGATGTGGATATAAAGTACTACCAAAGAAAGTAAATGTAGTGGCTAATGCACTTAGCAAGAAGAAGTAAGGTAACATTGCACATTGATTTTTATGCAAAAGCATCTATTTGAAGGCATGCACGAGCTGGATTTGGAAGTTGTAACAAGAGATGTAGGAGCAAGATTGGCAAGTTTGCACATCCAGCCAACTATACTGGATCTAATTAAAGCAGTGTAAACTAAAGATGCTGAGATTCAAGAATTAAAGAGTAGAGTAGAGTACAACAATAGATGGCACCTAAGTTCAGGATTGATACTGAGGGGATCTTAAGGTATAGGACTAGATGTGTTTAGCAAAGGATTTAGAATTGAAGAAGTGTTGGAAGAAGCTCATCATTCGGCATACTTAGTATACCCTAAGGGCTAGTATACCCTAAGGGCACCAAGATGTATAAGAATTTGAAGGATCGTTATTGGTGGAGTAATACGAAGCATAATATATCGAGTTTGTTTCACAAAATGTCCTACATGTCAAAGAGTTAAGTTTGAGGACAAAAAGTCAGCGGGTGAATTATAGCCCTTATCAATACTTGAATGGAAGTGGGAATCATAACGATAGACTTTGTAACTTATTTTCCCAAGGCCAAAGACAAGGATGATGTAAGGAAAAAAAAAAAACTAGAAAAGGGTCAAAACTGTTAAAAGTAGGTAATTAGATCGTTTAGAGTTAAGAGAGAAAATTTTATAATCAAAGACATATATGCGATTTGGTAAAGATGCTTCGTTTTATTAAAAGAAAAAAAAAACTCTAGTTTAAAATTCATGAATAATAGTCAATCTAAACTATTTGCAGCTTCAAATAAGACTTCAATTAGGCTTAGGTTGATTATTTTGTGATAAAATGAAATTGGATAAATTAAAGCTCAAGGTGAATTTTGATTGAAAATACCTATTACATATGAGTTTTTAATTATTTCATTGTCTTAATGGTGTTTTATGGACTTAAAGAATTAATTGGACCAAATCAATTTTTGGGAGAGAAAACTTTAGACTAATTCGACCCAAAAACTACATAATAAGAATAATTTGCTGGCCATAGTAGAAGAGAACAGAAGCCAGCTCAGTTAGCTAATGCATGTGCAAGGGTCATAGCAAGTAGCAAGTTCGAGTCTATCCATGTGCAAAATACGCATTTCATAGTCATGTGCCTTACATGTGACAACTTCATCTCCTTCCACAGTAAGCTATACCCGAACCAGACATGTAAGAGAAGTCTTAGCCATTTTTTATATTCTAAATGCAAATCTTTACTATTTTTATATGGTTTAATTCAAATCTATAAAATCATTATAAAAAATTCTAAAAAACAAATGGATTTGCATTAATAATAACAATTTAAAGATTTGATAAAATCAAGTAAAAACTAAGCTTTATCCATGGCCGATACAACCACATTTGAGCTTTAAAGATGATTCAAAACTATTTTCTATAAATATTGAAGCTTAGGTAATGTCGAAAAGTGAGTAGAGAACCTTTAACCATGGACAAAAATTACAAAAAAATCAAGCTTCACATTCATTATCTCTATAGCTTATCCTTGTTCTCTCTTTAATTTGTAACTACTCCATGCACCAAGCCGATGCGCATCAAACACTATAGTAGATTCATTGTCACTCCAACAACCGAACCCAACCCTTTTGGTACACTACTGTGGTCCTTAGCCATACTTGCATTCAAACCCTAACCACCATCATCGACCTTCTTCAAAACTTAGCCCATTACTACTTCCCACTCAAAATTAACACCACCATTGAGTTCTCCACACTAAAAAAGCCTAGACTATACCCTTCCTTTGCTTCGAACCATCAACTAATGCCACTATGTAATTTCAAAAACTACCTAAATGAACACTAAAGCACAAAGCACACATATCAAACCAGGTTTTACCAATAACAATCTCATGAAAATTGAGTTTTCCACTTGAAAAGGCCATCAGATGCCATTCTGAAGAGGTTCTTATCTACTGTGGTTTTGTGTAAGGAAGACTTAACGTGTAACTCAAATTGCAACTCACTTAAAGCTCCTATACCTAACACAAATTGACCTATACGCCCTTCTCCTCTGATCTAACTGCATACTAATAGGCTTAGGTAGGTTCAAGTTTGTTTGTTTTTATTATTATTTTTATTTCTTTTGCTTTTTATTATTGTTTTAGTTTAATAGTTTGTAATTTTTATAGTTTCTCTCAAATTTATCCATACAAACGTAAGTCTTTTTTTTCATACAGGTCCTTAGTTTTGATTATTTGAGTTTTCTTTTTTTTTTTTTTCTAAGGGAAATTGTAAAAAACCTTCTTCAAACTTTGACTTAGGTGCAAATTGAGCTCCTAAACTTTCAAAGCGAGGTTTTTGACCCCTTAAACTTTGATAAATTGGCAAAACAACTCTATAACACTTAAACTTTAATTTTTGTATATAAATACCCCTTAAACACTTTATAGTTTAAAGAAGTGTTTACGTACTAAAATTAAAGTTTAAGTATTATGGGGCCTGTTTTATCAATTTATCATAGTTTGGGAAGTCAAAAACCTTACTTTAAAAGTTCAAAGAGTTAATTTGCACCTAAGTCAAAGTTTAAGGGAATTTTTTGCATTTTCTCCTTTTTTTTTTTGTTATATGTATATCATATGTCTATTAGTTGTGAATTATGTGTTTGCATGAAATAATAAATTTGTGTGATCAATGTTATTGTTCAACATGGCATGTTTATTAACACAATTTTTGGTTGATTTAGAACATTAATGCGGTTTGCAGGTTTATTATTTATCAAATTAGTGTTTGATGTTGTAAAATTGGTTTCTTTTTTTGTTGCATCTTTTTGTATAAAATTGCATTTTTGTATATTTTTCACTAGATTTTCATTTTTTTTTATATCAAATTTGCATATTTTCATTTCAAATTAACACTTTTTATAAAATTTACATCTTGCATTTTTTTATGTTAAGCACTTTAGGTTTTTCTTTTTTCTAGAAAATAAGAAAAAGACAAAAGGTTGTAATGTAGTTGTTTTTTTTTTTTTGAGAAATAAAAAAAAATCTTAATTTAGTTTTCTCAAAATTAGGTTTTTCATTTTAAAAATAGGGAATAAAATTAGGTTTCTAAGGCTTTTTTTTTTCAAAAATAAAAATTATACACATACTAAAGTTTCATTAGGAAAAAAAAAAGAAAAAGAAAACTATGTTGGTTTCATCCTGACTAGTAAATAAGTAGGCCACCTCAAGGGCAACCTTAAAAATGGGAAAAGAAAAGGTTTTTTTTTTTTTTTTAGAAAATTCATAATAGAAAAATCATTTAAAAAAATTCCTGCATGTCATTTATGTTTTGTTGCTTTTTATTTTCTTATGAAAAAAAAATAGAGGCCTTTAAAAACTTTTTTAATTTCTACATAGTAACCTATGGATCTTAATAAATTAGTCCTTAAATCTTTTTCTCTAGTTTTCAAGAATTTTTAATTAATTTTCCATAGACTAGTGGCTCGATTATGGTTTTCCACCAATTAATCATAATCTTACTTTTTTACTAGCTTCAGTTGATTGACAACTCCAAAATTAATCTTTTAATAGTATTTTTTAGTAAAAACATCTTTTAGATACTTTTTTAGAAATATTTTCTTCCTTAATCTTATATCGAGCGATTTATATTGAACAAGCAAGGCTTAGTGTAAATTAAATTAAGGAAAAAATTCAAAGTAGGGTTCAATAGTAAGCGCATTTTATTCCAATCAACTTTTGTTACACTTTGGAAAGGTTAGCTAAAGCTTATGTTAGGGAAGTGGCTTGATTGCATAGTATGCTTGTGACAATAACATCAGGCAAAGGTACTTGATTTGTAAGAAAGTTTTGGAGAAATTTACATAAAGAATTAGATACCAAGCTTCAGCTTAGTACAGCCTTTCATCCTTAGGCCGATTGATAGCCTAAAAGGACCATTTAGATTCTCAAGGACATAATGAGAGCTGCGTACTGGATTGTAGTTTGAACTGGGACAAACATATTCCTTTAATGGAGTTCTCTTACAATGACGGTTATTAGGCGACAATCTAAATGGTGCCTCATGAGACTTTGTATGGTAAGAAGTGTAGATTACCTATCTATTGGGATGAAATAAGGGAAAGATGAATTTTAAGGCCTTAGTTGGTACAAGAAACAATTGATAAGCTGAAAGTTATTCGGCAAAAGATGTTAGCAGCTTAAAGTTGATAAAAAAGTTATGCCAATAAGAGGATAAGACCATTAGAGTTTCGAGTGGATGACTAAGTGCTACCAAAGATCTCTCCAGTTAAAGGTGTAATTAGGTTTAGGTTAAGAGAGAAATTGATTCTCAAGTATGTTGGTTCATTTAAAGTGCTTGAAATGATTAGAAAAGTAGCTTGCTGAATAGCCTTACTAGTGAAATTGGATGGAGTACACAATCTATGTTTCAATGTTAGAGAAGCTTGAAGTGCCAATTATGGATTTGGAGTCCTTGGATTTACAAGCAAATCTCATTTTAGTTGGGAGACCTCTCAAGATAATAGATAGGAAGTCAAGAGCTAAGAAGAAGGGTGATTCGTTATGCAAAGGTCTAGTAAGCAAAATAATTAGGAATAAGAAGCAACATGGGAATTAGAAGAGGAAGTATATATAGTTGTTTTAGAGTTCAGGTAAACTTTTGTGTACAAAAGTCACTTGGTAGGGGATGAAATGCTAAGGAAAAATATTTTCAAAAGCAAGGGTATTTTGGTCTTTTTAGTAGGTTGCTAAAACCCTACCTCCCTTAAGTAGCCACCTTTTTCTAAAACCTTAACCTTTACCAAATACAAATTAACCCTTGTCCCTTATGTAGAAAATTAAAGCACAACCCTCAAACTAAACCCTAAGAGGAAGGTTTAGTAAGGTTTAAGGTAAGCTTTGAAGGATTAACTAAAGTAATTTCGTTTTAGGTCATCCAACATCCTGAAATCCTTCATTTCTTGTTAATCCCAATAAGAAGGTTATGTTGTATTGTAGGTGAGTCAACCCATTGGTTCAACAAGGAACCACCCTTCGAGCATTAGGGGTGTCTCTCATAAAGACATTGAAACCAACCCGCCGATTCTACAAGAACCAATCTATAGGTTATATATTATTGTGATGACATCTTCTTAGAACCAACCTGACGGTTCCCTCATGGATTAGCTAACCAGTTTTATTGCAATGGAGTTTGGTCTTTTATCCCTTCATGCCATTTTATCAAGCTTCGTTCGAGTTTTGATTTCTAACTTATTTTGCAACTACTAAAACATCTTTTATCAAGTTTAACACGCTCATTTATCAAAATTTCAAATAAGTTTACCTTAGATTCCTTTGAAGAAGAATTGTTTTGAAAAGATGAAATGTTCTTAGATTAATACATGTTGAAAGTGAGTTTCTTTAAATGAAGCTAAGAATCTTAATCGCTAATGAGTTTATTGAATCTCTAGAGTGTTTTCTAAATTTAAGAAGTGAAAGTTAAAAGCTTTGATTGAAGGTAAAGATTCTTGGTCTATTTTAAGTTCATTATTGACCTTACGGAATGAGAGTTTATGAAAAACTTAGCAAGTGGATTTAATAAGTGTTTAGGGTTACAAACGTTTTAGACTCTAACTAATAAAATAATATAATTTTTCAAAGCTTGATGATTTCCTAAGTGATTCCTTAGAAGTTGTGAATGAAAGTTGTCATCTTTTAAAAGTAAGCACGAGTTATCTTTGTCTTATGGCTTGATGACATTAAATTAATCATGTCGAAGAGTTGGTTAAGGACTGTAAGCTTGATATGGACTTGTGGGTGAACATATGAACCTAATATCATGTGTAACTAAAGGGGATAGGTCCAAGCTTTAAGATAACTCGGAAAGTAAATCATAGTTGGGGAATGAGTAGGGATTCCCATGCACCGACGATAGAAATTACACATCGATACCTCACATGAGCTTAGGATACTCTTGATATGATGCACAAGTATGGTTGGAGGTCACTTACCACTAATCTACGCTCGAATGGGCTAGATAAGAGTATCATAAGAGTAAGTATAAGGAACACTTAGAGAGAGAGAGAGAGAGTAAAAATATTCAATGTATTCTTTTATATTCTATTCTTGTGGCTATTACATTATGCGAATATTTATAGTATCGTATTAGGGTAACTCCTAAGTTATAGAAAATTACAAAAATGGATCCCTACATACTAAACAAAAAGGAGAATAATTTACAAAGAATGCATGAATTCGTACGTAAAGAACATCCTCTGTCAGAAAGGACAATACGAATGTTAGAAGGAATAGTGCACATGCGTTTTACTCAGTCTATGATCCTAACAACATTGTAAGCCAAGTAGGGGTAGGACTTTAATCAAGTCTATTTAGCATTAGTAGTTCGACACTTTGACTATTGGAGTTGAATAGGGGTTAGCTTAGGGGTAACTCACATTCAGGTTGGCCTCGTGTGGTTAGCTCTTGAGAATTGTCAACTCGGCCTTGGCACTATGGAGGGTTATTTTCTTAATTTGGTGCTTAGACCAGGGTTTCGCTTTTCGAGCTTAGTACTAGCTTGGCTCAATTAGTCTACAACCTTCTGGTGCATAGCCTTGATGGCCTTAATTCTTTATGTAGCTGGCCGATCATCATTAGGCTTTGGCCGAAGTGCTTGGTCCATCGAGAGCTTGGGTTGAACTAATAGTCAACCTCAGATGGAGACATGCTTGTTACGCTGTAAGCGATCCTATTATAAGTAAACTCGATAATTAGCAGATGTAGATCCCAATCAGTCATGTTTCGTCTGAAAGTAACCCATAGCAAAGTTCCCACAGTTTTGCTGATAGCTTCAGTTTGTCCATTAGTTTATGGATGGGAAGATGTACTATACAACAGCTTGGTTTACATTCGTCTCCATAACGTCCTCCCAAAGTGGCTCATGAACTTGGGGTCTTGGTTTGAAACAATAGTTTTAAGCGTGTCATGAAGCTTGATCACCTCTTACAAGAAAAGAAAAGAGATAGCTAAAGCATCATTAGTTTTACAGTAGGGCACAAAATGTACCATCTCGCTAAATCGATCCACAACCACCATCACGGAGTCCTTTCCTTAAGACATCCTCAGTAATCCTAATATGAAGTCCATACTTAGCTCGGACCATGGTATGATTAGGACAGGCAAGGGTAGATAATGTCCTTGCTCAGCTTGACTCTTTGCCTACCTATAAGTCATACACATTTCCAGTATGAACTGTACGTCTCTCATCATTCTCGACCAAAAGAATCTTACAGATAGTACTTCATAGGTTTAGTGCTAGCCAAAATGTCCTGTCAATTCTCCTCCATGTGCCTTGTGCACTAGCAATTCTCTCATGGAACAGGTTGGGACACATACCTTCCTCTTCTTGAATAGGTATCTATCTTCCTTGTGATAGTCGTCCAATGTCCATCCTTCCTCACATCAAGCATAGATAGGACCAAAGTATGGGTTTTCAGCATACAAATTCTTTATGGCTGAAAAACTAAGTAACCTTGTTTATAGCTTGGTCAGGAGGGTATGTCGTCTCAATAAGGCGTCAGCTACTGCATTGTTCCTTCCATTTTTATATTTTTTGACATAAGAAAAACTCTCCATGAACTTGACCCATTTGGCTTGTCTTCGAGACAACTTCGATTGACTCTTTAGATATCTCAAGGATTCATGATTGGTGTAGATCACAAATTCCTTCGGTAGCAGATGGTACTACCATACCGTTAGGGCTCGAATTAAGGAGTAGAACTCCTTATCATAGACAAAGTAGTTAAGTATAACTCTTCAAAATTTTTCACTAAAGTTAGCAATAGGTTGACCTTTTTACATTAATACAGCACTTATGCCTACTCCAAATGCATCACATTTTACTTCGAACACTTTGTCAAAGCTCAATAGAGCTAGGATAGGGGTTGTAGTTAGCCTCTCTTTCACTTCCTCAAAACTCCTCTACTATTTCTCTTCCCATCTAAATTTAACATTCTTCTTTGAGAGTTTGATGAGGGAGGCCACAATCGTACTAAAATTCTTTATGAATATGCGACAGAATGATGCCAAGTCGTGAAAACTTTTCACATTGGTAGATTAGGTCAATTTAGGCCATTTTATGATCACTCTTATCTTCTCATCATCAACTTGGATGCCACCTCTGCTCACAACAAACCCTAAGAAGATCACCTTGGGTTGGCAAATGTTATACTTCTTCAAATTGGCATAAAGCTGTTCTACCTAACATTTTGCAAAGACTTTCCGAAGATGCTCCTTATGAATCTCCAGGTTGGGGTTATACACCAACGTATCATCAAAATAAACTATGAAAACCCTCCTTATAGATTCTCAGAGCACATGATTCATCAAGCGCATAAATGTGCTCGACGCGTTGGATAGTCCAAATGACATTATAAGCTATTCATATAAACATTGTTATGTCTAAACCGGTCTTCCACTCATCACCTTCACGCATTCGGATCTAATGGTATCCAAATTTGAAGTCGATCTTAGAGAACACTCTTGCTTCACATAGCTCATCTAGCATGTCATCAAGCTTAGGTATAACCTATACTTGGTAGTGATTCGATTGATTGCTTAGCTATCTACATACATCTCCAAGAACCATCCTTCTTCGACACTAACAAGGCTAATGCCGCATAGGAGTTAAGGGACTCATGTACATACCCCTTCACCATTAGCTCATTTACTTGCTTTTGCAGCTCGGCAACCTGTTCAGGATTTAGCCTATAGGCAAGCTTATTCGGCAGTATAGCTCTTAGCTGTAGGTTGATTGCATGCTTAATGTTTAGGATTGGAGGCAGACCTTTCGACAGTTCCTCTAGAAATAGGTTGGTAAATTCCTCTAGTAAGGTCTTTGATCTGCTTAAAATAGATATATAAAAATATAGTGAATACTTCAATAAGTATACTGGGTTGGAATCAAGTAATAAAGGGTGAGTAAGGTTGTCGATCCCTCTAGGACTATAAAATTACTAAACCTATGATAGCTCTTATCAATATTTAGGCAATTGAATTTGGATTGTGAATTAACTAATCTAATAATTACCCTAAAATTGTCAAAGAGAAAATCATGAGAATATATCTAAAACGGAACAATCAATTGAGAATGTGGGAAAATAGAATCTACCTTACTTATACAAATCAAATTGTCATCATGTTATATAGATTAATAACTATACTTTCATTCAAGTGAAATTATTATGCTTTAAAATTTAAAGACTTAACCCTCTAATTAATCGGCCAACTCCTGCATCTCTAATTAATAGTGGACTTTAAATTACAATCATACATCTCCCAATGCTATGATTGTCTAATGCTCTAAATCAATTATCCCTAATGTTTTAGCGAATAATTAACTCAAGACATTATATTAATCTTTGAATAATTTCTAACTAATCTAATTAACATTGCTCCCACATTAGCTAATTAGTTTAATCAAGAATTTCTAACTAACCCTATATCAAGTAAAAAACTTGATCCGCTCAAAATAGATATATAAGAATATAGAGAATACTTTAGCAAGTATACTGAGTCAAAATCAAGTAATAAAGAGTGAGTAAGGTTATCGATCCCTCGAGGACTATAAAACTACTAAACCTATGATAGCTCTTATTAATATTTATGCAATTGAATTTAGATTGTGAATTAACTAATTTCATAATTACCCTTAAACTATCAAAGAGAAAATCATGACAATATATCTAAAATGGAACAATCAATTGAGAATGTAAGAAAATAGAATCCACCCTAGTTGTGCAAATCAAATTGTCATCATGTTATATAGATTAATAGTTTTACGGTCATTCTAGTGAAATTATTATGCCTTAAAATTTAAAGACTTATAAATCTCTAATTAATCAGTCAACTCCCGTATCTTCAATTAACAGTAGACTCTAAATTACAATTATACATCTCCTAATGCTATGATCGATTAGTGCTCTAATCAATTATTCCTAATGTCTTAGCAAATAATTAACTTGAGACATTGCATTAATCTTTGGATAATTTCCAACTAATCTAATTAACGCTGCTCTGCATTAGCTAATTACTTTAATCAAGAATTTCTAATAAACCTTATATCAACTCCTGGATCAATAGTATTTCTAACAATTATAACCAATAAAGAATTATAATTGAAACTATAGAAATTACAATAGTAAATTATCTGCACATCTATTAACCCATAACATGACTATAGTTATCATCTCAGTTATCTAGGGTTTCATCAATTTCCTACAATTAAAACCAAACCAGCCATGGAATCTAAAACAAAAGCACATATCATAATCAAATTTACAAAGAAGTTCACGATTGGAAATAAGAATAGATCACAAAATCGCATAAATAGTAATAGGATAGAAATCACCAATTCTATAATTATGATAAAGAAACTTTAGTTGCAAAACTCTAAGGATGATCTCTACAACAATAGCATGGTCTTCTCAATGATCCACGAACTACCAAAAGAATAACTCTTCAAAAAAATCTCCTAACTTCTTCTAAAACTCTCTAAATGAAAAGAAGATGTAAAAAAGTCCCCTAAAATATCAACACACGCCTATTTATAGAGTAAACTAGGGATGGCTATTGACTGATTTAGGTAGGAAATCAAAGTAAGCCTTTTTTATTAAAGGCTAACGATGCTGAGTTGTAGGCCACCGATTTTGAACATAAAAGCTAGCGATGTTCAATGTAAGCCGGTTGCCTTCAATCCTAAGTGCTGTAGGTTGATTCGGGCTTCTTTTCGATTGTGTATAACTCCTCTAAATTGCTCATATTTCCACTTTGACTCTTCCAAGACCTAAAATATCTAAATGAAAATACTAAAGTACCATTTCTTAACGATTTCTATAAAATCAATAATAATTCACACATTAACATATGAGTAAAATATGCCTTTATAAGTCTTCTCCTTGATAAGCAACTCCTCTTTAGATCTCATCTCTAGAATTCTTCGAACAAGTACGTAAGTCAGTTCTTCAAGCTCTATATCTCTTTGTAGTTTATCTCACGTCAATACCAAAGCCTCCTTCTTCAGGGCTCGACTTAGTTGGGATTGCATGACCTTTACCTACTTAGTAGTCATAGGACTCAACTTCATCCTCCTATCTTCATGCTTTACAGAATATGTATTCTTCCTCCCGTCATATATAATTGCTCGGTCAAACATGTATGGTCATCTAAGTAGAACGCGGGACGCATTTATGGGCAACACATCACAGAGCACTTTATCTTGATATTTACCACTGCAGATTGGCATAGACACATGTTTGTTCACCTATAAGACTCCCTTATCATTGAGACAATGAAGCTTGTAGGGTTTTAGGTAAGGCACGATCGACAATTTCAGTTGATAGACCATAAATGCAGAGGCTACATTGGTGCAACTCCTACTGTCAATGATTAGTATGTACAGTGATTGATTCACCTTGCATCTAATATGGAAGAGGTTTTCTTTCTATTCGTCTTCAGGGATGAGACTAACACTCATTGTCCTCCTCAACACTAGAGCAGTCGGCATAAAGTTGCCTTCCTCACTGTAGATAACTTCTTCTTCGAACAACTCGATCTGTCTACCCTTGTCAACTCCTCTACTTCCTCATCAGTGTTATCCACTTCGACAGTCAACATCTCGCCTTGGATCACCATTGTTTACCTGTTAAGGCACTGAACGGCCATGTGTCCAAATCCATAGTATTTGAGACACTTGATCTCACTCATCTCCTTCCTAAACTCTGGCCCTTCTTAAACCTCCTCGGGGGTTCCTTCTCCTCGGCTCGGGTAATTGGAACGAATCGGGTCTCAGCAACCTTACTTTGTTCCGTTCACATAAGTCTACTTGGAATAGTTTGGCTATCGCCTAATTAGCTGACTAACGGTTGGAATCTTCCTGTTCGATGCCTTTTTATTCTTTAGGCAACTTGGATTGTGTTGTCAAGCATTCCAATATTTAGGGTTTCTAGGACACCCCTAATCTCATACTTCAATCCACTAATAAACCGAGATTCAATTCAGCCCTCTAGCTCTATGACTTCACATCAAATCATTAACATTTGGAATTCTTAATGTAAGCGTCCACACTCGATCCTCCTTATCTCATTTCTTATAGTCTTTTAAAGGTATCCTGCAAATAATAGCTCAGCACAAACCTTCTTTGTATAACTCTCTTCATTTCATCCCAACTCTTAATCGCTCGTTCTCCTTCCCTTCTTCTAGTGGCTTACAAGTTCTTTTACCATAAAACAGCATAACCGGTGAACTCCAACACAGCAAATCTAACCTTTGCATTATCAAGCACTTCGTGGCATTTAAACTGCTTTTCAATCTTATCTACCTAATCTTGGTAGTCTTCAGCATCACCACTTCTAGAAAAACTTAGGATACACATTCTCAATCCTTTAACTCTAGGGGCTCATACATTTCTTTCCTCAAGCTCATAGTACTCCTCTACCTCATCGTCTCCTTTTGCTTCCTCCCCAATCTCTTTAAGCGCCAGTCTTTGTCTAGCGTCTTTGCTAACTCCTTCAGCTCGAGGTAGTCAAGTTAGGGCATTAACTCGATCAAACTGACCATTTTCTTGTCCTTGCTGTTCGCATTCCCTATTGGGGCTATTTCTAGCTCACTGCCTATCATCTTGAATAATAGTCACTAAGCTAGCTACTAAGTCGATAAACTTATCCAAGCAGTCACCTACTGACTGAGATGTAAAGCTTCCTTCCTGTCCTTGACCATGCAAGTACCACTTTCTTGGTTTCTAAAAATTCCTTAAACACTTAAGTCTGAAATTATTGGTTACTTCACAAAATTGATACCTAATAATACCACTTAGATATCAATAACTAATACTCCAATCACTACGACAATTACACAATAAATGAATAGTCAACCACACTCAGTTTTGCGTATTGAAAAATAAGGGAAAACAGAGTGCAAAACACTTCTCAAATAATAAACTCCAAGGATAACAATAGAACTGTTATCTCACGAAAGCAGCAATCAAACCACTCAAAGAAAATCATAGAAAAATCCAGTTTCGAACGTAGCCAACTCTAATACCAAGATGATATGGACTCGTGGGTGAACAAACGAACGTAATATCACACTTAACCAAAGGGGGTGGGTTCAAGCTGAGAAGATGGCTTGAAAAGTAAATGGTAATCAAGGGATGAGCAGGGGTTCCTGTACACTGATGATAAATATTATGCACCAATGCCTCACACGAGCTCGGAACACACTTGATATGATGCATAAATATGGCTGGAGGTCACTCACCATTAGTCTATGCTCAAATGGGCTATATAAGAGTGACTCAAGAGTAAGCAAAAGGGACACTTAGCTCGAGAGAGAGAAAGTAAAAAGGTTTAGTGTATTCTTCTATATTATATTCTTTTGGCTATTACATTATGTGAATATTTATAGTACCTTGTTAGGGTAAGTCCTAAGTTATAGAAAATTACAAAAATGAATCCCTACCTGATAAACAAAAAGGAGAATAATTTATAAAAAAGCATGAATTTGTATGTAAAGAACATCTTCTGTTAGAAAAGGCAGTATAGATATTAGAAAGGACAATGCGTGTGCATTTTACTTAGTTTGCGATCCTAAAAACATTGTGAATTAAACAAGGGAGGGCCTTTTATTAGGTCTGTTTGGTATCGACAATTCAATACTCTAACTGCTAGGGTTGGGTACGGATTGTCTCAAGGGTGACTCACATCCAAGTCAACCTTAAGGAGTTAGCTCTTAACAATTGTCAGCTTGACCTTGGTACTGTAGAGGGCTATTTTCCTGATTTGGTACTTGGACTGGGGTGTTGTAGTAGGGTCAGTTCCACATGTTGGTTGCTTACCTTGGCGGCTTCTTAAATAGTGTGGAGAGTAAAGTAGCTTGGCAGATCAGATTGGGGTAAACACTACTTAGCAGATCAGATTGGGGTAAATACTACTTCTCAACACTTAACTTACCTCAAATAGCTGGACAAACCATCTAAGAATGCCCTTGGGCTCGAGAATAGGTGATTGGTCCTTGATCCCTATCAAAGCTCTTGGTTTAGGATAAGATAAGTAGTTGGAGATATTGAAGTAGTGATCTTAAGAAGTTGAAGTGAAGTTGATTTAGCAATGATAAGGAGAATGAATAAAAGGGTTGGGAATTTTATAATATACTCTTGGTTGGTTATCAAAAGTGTCTAAGACTAGTCTATAGATCTTATTATTAAGTTCTCTTGCTTGAGTTGTTTCCTTTATCTCTGTAGAGTATAGTTTGGTTCATTCAATTGTGTAGGTACATAGCGCATCCCTGTTGCTTATGCTTGTTAAGATAGTAAGGAAAGAATAAAAAAAATCCATATTCGAACTGAATTCTTGTTTGTTAGTTGTGCTTGTCATGGTCCTTCGAAGCAATTGTCGATCAACTATAGGGATTTCCTAATAGACTTACATGTGAGACAACACAACTAAAATAGGTATCATGTTTCATGGATTTTGGTCTAATGACCTCCATCGTGGTATATAGTAGTAAAATAGAAGACTTATATTCCATTATACTTATGTAAGTATATCTATATTAGATCATTGTTTATCAGGGCCTTAATGCCCCTTTGTTGTTTGTAGACTTAAATACAAGATAACGAATGGTTGTTTGTTTAATACTTGCATCACATGATTGTGATATGTTGGATTAGGCATCCGTATGTGCTATGCAATGAGCTCTGGTTCATTCTTTACCTATTTCAAGCATAGGTGTTAGTGATAGTATTATTTATGAAGAGCTATTCATTGATGAGATTCAAGAAGAGGAAGGGATGGATTACTTATATTACTACGATGATTATAGATTTGGTTGAGTTGACTTAAAGACTATCTTTGTTGTTTGAGATGTTCTATTGGGTCATGTTTATACTTATGAGGAGAGTGATTCCTTAAGATTCTATTGATCCTTATCGAAGGCTAGTAGGTAGGAGTGTGATGGACTCCTTGAGATTTTAGATTTTGTTTAGATCACTAGAGCGTATAAGACTCCTTAGAGACATGATACTTTAATTTTGTGTTAGAGGTGAGCTAGCTTCCCATATTCTGTTATTATTGAACTTTTTTACAAGTTAAAGAGTACGTTGAATGGGTAGTTACTCCATCCATTTATTCATTTTAGCTTTATGAATTGGTTAATGATTATTTTGCAAAATTTCATTTTCACTTGAGGATTTGTAGAGCCTTAGTGTGCTCCTAACTAACAAGGTTACATGGTGAATTCTATTGCTCAATAAGACCAAGGGCATTAGAGTTTATTTGTACTTACTCATTACTCATAAAAACTTATGGCATATTAGTACCATTCAAGTCATTCCCATTATATATCCAAATATAATTGGTATTTGTTTGCAGCTTTAATGAATGTTTCTTTTTTTTCTGTTTATTTTAAAGGTGAAATACCCCTTTTGATTTTTTCTTGATGAGTACAATCAATATTGACCTAAAAATAAGATATCTAGATTCTTGTGAAGCATCTTTCCATAAAAGAATAATTCATTTCATAGGTAATGCTTTTCAATTGGGCAATAGATAAAGCTACATACCAATAGTCATTTAATTAAGCAATATAGGGGAAAATGATATAAAACTGAATCAAACAAAAATTTCCTTTTCTTTATACAAACTACTTGTTCCTCAATTCAGTTTTAAGGAGGCCAAATGGTTTATTCTTTAGTCTCAAATTAAACTACTCTTAGGTATTGTTTGATTACCGTACTTTTATGGGAATAAATTTGTTGGCATTTTGTTTGATTTGCACATTAACTTGATAAAAGTAACTTAAGATACTATACTAAAACTAAAAAAATTGTACCATATATTTTGTTAATATATATAATTATATAATTAATCCTGTAATAATGGCTAAGTTGCCTAGAGTAATAATTGCTAGGTTGACTAGTGTGGTATTGCTAAATTGACTAGATTGATTTTTCCTTTTTTTAGCTCAATGTAACTTTATATATAGCATCCATTATTTATATAAAAGGATATATACAATTTCTCCTAATTCATATCTATTATCATGGTATTGGAGCTCTATTAGCTTCTTTGGTATTTTATTGTATTTTTTTATAGCAAATCATGTTTTCTTTTTTTTTCTTTTTTTGCTCAAATTTGTTTGTTTCTTCTTTTTCTGTTGTTTTCCTTGATGGCCACTACTTAAACAAACTTCTCAACTTATCTTGTAACCCATCATTGTTATTTTTTATGGGACCAATTATAACCTAGGGTCCCAAGAGGTGTTCAATTTCTTAAAAGGACATTTTCTTTAGCATTATGTAACTAGTGAGATTCCCAAAGCCACCAAAAATACTGATGAGGATAGAGAAAAACTTATGGAACAACTAAAACAATGGGATGATAAGAACCATTAGATTTTAACTTGGTTCCTTAACACTTGTCCCCTTGGAATTAAAGGTAAGTTTCACCATCACATGAGATATGAGACTTTCTCAAGACTAGATACTTTGCTTCTGATGATGTACACCAATTTTAGCTCTATTGTCGCCTTCATCATTCTTAACAATAGCCAAACCAAACCATTCACAGTTATGTCTTTAACTCTTCTTTTAACTCTAGGGTTATTTGTGTAAGACTCCATGATTGCCAATGTGTTTGGCATCTTCTTTTGACTATAGGGTTTGAATATGAGTCTATTAGTTCATCTGTACTCCATCGTAGCCCCTTACCTAAAATAGATGTCATAATAAGAAAGTTATTCTATGACAAAATACGTCTCAGCATGTTACAAGTGATGTGCTCATTGCTACTAATAGATTCAATATTGGCTAATTCTACATGTATTCCTTCTCCTTAATCTATTTCAAAGAATAATGTAGCTTTGGCTACTCTTCCAGGTGTCTCATATTGTTATTTGCAACTATTGCAAGAGACTTGGACAAATGAAGACTAATTACCTTAGATGCCCTCAGTTAAACAGACTACTTGTTTTGGTACTTTTGGTAAATCTCATATGAGTGGTTTTAGACCTGTTACTTCCACCACTATTACAACAATTAAGGGCTCTCCTAAAACTCAAACTTTACTTTCCATGATATTCAAGCTCTTCTTCAACAACTTCAATCTCCCTCTGATTCCTTTATACTTTCTATCACTCTAGGTACATCTTCTTCTTGGTTTTTGGATTCTGCTTGCTGTAATCACATGAGATTTGATAAATCCTTTTTTTTTCCCCTCTTTGACTAATCTTACTGTTCCACCTATTGTTCATATTGTTGATAGATCTATTTTATCTATTTCTAAAATAAGCACTATTTTCATATCAAATTTGAAGTTATTGAGACCTTTTTAGTTCCAAAATTACCTTTAAATCTTGATTTTGTTGGTCAATCGTATGAACATGGTTTTGAACTAGAATCTCTTTGTTTACTAACCAAGACCATTGTTGCTACCTTATCTTTTAGTTTATGGCATTCTCGTTTCAGTCATGTGACCAATTCTAAGCTTCATTTTTTAATTTCAAATGGTCATTTAGGTGATGTCAAAATTGAATATTTTGATTGTGTTTCTTATTGGTTATCTAGACATCATGCTTTGCCTTTTAATAATAGTGATTCCTTTTCTTATGCTCTTTTTGATTTAATTCATTTAGACATTTAAGGACTTGCAATCCTACTATAGGTGGTTCTCGTTATATTGGTATCTTTGTGGACAATTTCTCTCAATACACGTGAATTTATTTGTTGAAAAACAAATATGAGATGCCTAAAATATGTGTTCAATTTGCTTCCATGATTAAAACTCAATTTTCTTGCTCTATTAATTTCTTTTATATAGATAATGCCATGGATTAGAGAGATTCTAAGTTATCTCAATTTTGGACTAATAACATAATAGTTGTTCAACAATTTTGTCTAGGAACATCTACCTAAAATAGTGAAGTTGAACGGAAACATAAACATACCCTAGATATTGTTCATGCTCTTCTTATATCCTTTGCATGTCCAGAGTCTTTGGAGGAGGCTGCTCTTATTATTGTTTATGTAATTAATGGAGTTCCATCTTCCATTATTAGAAAAATCTCTTCTTTCCAACATTTATACATACATGCACCTAATTATCATTCTCCCTTTGTCTTTGGAAGCATATGCTTTGTTCTCCATCCCTATGAACACATAAAAATTAGAACCTACGGTTAGACTCTATTGCTTTTTGGAATATGGTATAGAACAAAAGGATTATCAATGTTGAGACCCTATTTCACATCTTAGGATTTCTTATCATGTCACATTTTGGGAACATAAGATGTTCTCTGCCATTTCATATTTTTAAGTTCACTCTAACCCTTCTTCATATTTCATAGATCCATCTATTCTTTTTCCTGATGATTTGTCTACAAGGAACTCTAGTTCAAACAATAGTGCCATCTTAACACCTTCTCCAAGTGACTCTTTAGCTTCTATAGATTTTATCACCTAACTCTTTAGCTTCTATAGATCTTATCACTTGCTCAACGCTAGACTCTAGTTGTAGTCTCTTCTCCAATTATTGGAAATCATTCTTCATCTCCTATTACTCCTTCCTCTCTTCATTTTTGTACTCATTTAAGATAATCTAATATTACTCTTCATAATTACCATCATTATTCATCCATTGTTTCTTTATATGAACCTCACACATATTACAAGTCAATACTAAACCTTGGTGGCAAGAAGTCACGAAAGAAGGACTTTAGGCTCTCACCAGCACTCATATTTAGAACTTAATAGATTTTCCACTAAAAAGGTTTGTTGTTGGCTGTAATTGGATATATAAAATTAAAACTTAGACCAATGAATATGTGGAGCACTAAAAGGCCCAATTTGTTGCAAAAGGATTTACATAAAAATATAGTATTCATTATGAAGATACATTTACTCTTGTAGCTCGTATTATCTTTGTCCTTTGTTGACTTGTTATTGCTGCTATCAAATAATGGAAGTTGTTTAAGACGAATGTTAAAAATGCCTTCCTTAATGATGAACCTACAGAGGAAATTTATATGTAACCACCTCCCAGATATGATCACCCTCTTAATAAGTACTTCGTCTATGAAAAGCTCTTTTTGACTTAAAAAGACCCCCTTGATCCTAGTTTGCTAAATTTAGCTCAATTATTGGACCAATCAATTCATTCAAGTCCTTATGGTCATGCATTTTTTCTTCTTCAGATTAGTAGAGGTTCCAATCTACCACTTCTATATGTTAATAACATAACCATTACTAGTGATGACTTACAGGGAATCAATGGTCTAGAAACATTTTTGAGTAAACAGTTTGAAATGAAAGATCCTGGCCATCTTAGTTATTTCCTTGGTCTTAAGGTATCATCTAACTCCATAGGGTATTATCTATCTCAAGCAAAATACGTTATGGATCTTTCTTATACTCTTACTAATGCAAAGATTGCTAGTACTCCTATTAAGCCTAATGCTCATTTTTCTACCAATTACAGCACTCCTCTCATTAGTGCTACTCTTCATTTTCATTTGGTTAGCAGTCTTGTCTATCTCACTATCACTTAGGTTGATATAGCCTATGTAGTTCATGTAGTTAGCCAATTCATGTTTTCTCCTTGTATCATACACTTTGCTGCAGTACTTTGAATTCTTCAATATGTGATGGAAACTTTATTTGATGGTTTACATTTCTTTAGTTTGTCCTTCCTGGACTTGAGAGCTTATTTTGATGCTAAATGGACTAATAGTCCTACTAATAGACAATATATCATTGGTTATTGTTTCTTTCTTCATAATTCCCTAATATCTTAGCAAAGTACAAAAGCAAATCGTAGTATTGCGATGTAGCATGAAATTTGAATATTGAGCTCTTCTTGATACTTGTTCTGAGTTAGTTTGGCTTTAAACGTTACTTCATGGCCTAAGTATTATGCAAAGTTCTCCTACACCATTATATTGTGATAATAGTAGTGCTATTCAAATTGCCCACAATGATGTGTTTCATAAATGCAAAAAACATATTGAGAATGATTGTCATTTTGTGGGACATCATGTGCTTCAGAATACTATCAAGCTTATCTCCATCTCTTCTATTTATTAAGTTGCTTTAGTGATCTTCTTAGCAAATTTTAGATGTTTGCCTTTTCACCATCTTTAGTTTAAAGGGGGGGGGGGGGGGGGGGGGGGGGGGGGGGGGGGGGGGTTGGGGGTTGTTAATGTATATAATTATGTAATTAATCCCATAATGATGGCTAAGTTAATTAGAGTAATAACTACTAGGTTGACTAAAGTAGTAATTGCTAAATTAACTACATTGATTCTATCTATTTTTAGCCTATGTGTAACTTTATATATGATCATTCTTTGTACAAAATAATATATTTATGTAATAATAATATGTACAATTTCTCCTATTTAATATTTATTGTCATATTTGGTGGTACAAAAATCTATTTCAAAATGCAAAATTAATCTGTCTTTGAAATTCCAAAAATAACCTTATACTAAGGTTCAAAATTAAAGTATTGAACTTTATTGTAATTTCTAATATGAGTAATTAATTTTATAAATTTTAAAAATATTTTTAATCATAAAAATATTGTCCAGTACTATATATTCTAATGGCTCATTTGCTTCACTGAATAGATTAAAAGGGGAAGGGGTTTCAACTAATTAAGAATAGAATAAGGTTGTAATAGTCTATTATGTTGTTCAACAAGAAAAAAAAAAAAGGAATATAGATGTAATAAAATGTAAATGACTTAGTTGCTCTTACTATATCTTCTTTTTCCATCATTGCATCCCTCTTGTCTCTTTTTTTTTCTCTATCTCACATATACATGAACAGAAATTATAAAGAAAAACATAAATTATTCATTAGAGATGAAATTGCTTCACTTCCCAACGATGCTGTTTTGCAAAGTCAACACTAATGGGATCAAAATCTTTTACCGCATATATGACCTTAGATCTATGAAAGTCCTCATTAATAAAAAAAAAAAAAAACTATTGGGTTTCATGTCATTTGCTTCTGGTTTTAATTTTATATTATGCTCCAAATGATCCTTTGTGAGGAGGCTTGTAGAAATGGTATTTTTCCTTTTTCTTTTTCTTTTTTTGATAAATCAAGTATTTGTAAACAATAGGTTATCTCTTCCCTCTCTTCTTTTTTGGTCTTCGCCAAAATCTAAGCTTTCTTTATGGGTTTCTACTATTTCATCAAAATTTACTGTCCTTTTAAATTATTTATTCCCCTAATTTTTCGAAAATTGAATTGAAAACAAGGTTAGCTAAGACTCATAGTTTGTGGAGTCTAGATAATAAGTGGCAGTAATAGATCACCCTAACGATGAAGATGATGGTGGAATTGATAATGGTAAGTGAGGTGGTGATGATGATGGCGGTGATAACTATGTTTGTAGGGGAATTGAAGTTTGTGTGTCCGATAACTACGGTGTTGGACAAAGCTTGGTACCTACAAAAAGAATATCTTACCCATAAGATTGGGACAACGATGTAGCGTGACCTTGAGTATGTGGAGGCAAGATGAACTTGAAATTAATTTGAGATTGGTAGGAGGTGAGGTGGTTTGTAGTGGTGGTGGTCTATGCATGGTGGGCTATAATGGTAGTGGTTGTCTATACATGGCGGTCTATGATAGTGGCTTACAATGGTCTGCGATGGTAGTCTATGCATAGTACGTAAACAATGATGTCAATAGAAGAAAGAAGGAGGGTAATAGGAGTCATTCTAATGCTAAAGTGTAATTCACAAGTTCAATTAAAGAATTGCAATTTAGCATTTTGTGGAATTACAATTCGTAATTGAATTGATATTATGGGTTGAAAGTGAATTTAATGTCATAATAGCAATTCCATGAGAAATAAGGGGGATGGAATTGCAATTCATGCAAAGTAAATGAGCCATAAACGTAGTATAAAAGGATTATACTATTATATTGTACTTGTAATGTGCTATCTAATTCTTCTCATACTATCTAGTTCTAGTACCAAATGCTACCTTAATGAAATATAATTGAACTATTAACGAGAGAGAGAGAGAGAGAGAGAGAGAGAGAGAGAGAGAGAGAGAGATGATGATGATTTCTCTAAGCTAAAATGTGCAATTCTATTCTACTATGTATGCTCTTAGCACATCAGATCAACAAGTCATTACCCCAAAAACAATCTATGTAATCATGATGTTTATGACTCATTTAACTATTGCACTAAGCATGTAAAAATTGTTTATCATCATTTTTTCAAGCATAAGAGCCAATTACTAGGATCTTATAAGAAAATGATCTTTTTTCAATGCATCCATTTCTCTAAAACCCATATCTATGACTAAATTTATTATTAATATTTTTAAATATTTATCTATAGGCTTTTCCCCGGCTAAATAATATATGTATTACAACTATTGAAATAAGTTATTTAAACCTAATTTTCTACCTAAGAAATCGATATTCATCTTACCAAGTTTCAAGGCTCTTAACAAATAGTTTATTAAGGTTCAAAACCTCAAATTCTTTGAGAAATTGTAATGGGTTTAAGAAATCCAAATTATGGTTTTGTTTTAACTCAGTGACACAAACCTAATTTTTCTCTTATTATTGAATAAGCAAGCTATATAAATAAGAAACTAGGGTTCTTTGAGATAATTAGTTTCTTAGTAAAATCGCTTTTCAATAATAAAGGAAAATAAATAACAAATAAAAAATTTAAAAATTAAAAACAAATGAAAACAAAAAGAACCACAAGTTAGAGATCTTTTATTAAAAAAAAAAGAATTAATATGATCTTATCCTAAATGTAATAACTCGACCTAGAACTTGTCATATTAAGGTATTGTTCACTTTTCTATTGTATGTCATATGATTTTGTCCCTTGGTACAATTCTTCCTACAGGTTACCTAAGAGTAGGCATGGATTGGTTTAGTTCGGTTTTCATTTCAAACCAAACCAAACCATAAAAATGCAATTCGATTTTTTATAACTTTGAACCAAACTATGTAGTTCTGATTAAGAATTTTTTCAAACCACAAAATTTAGGTTTGGTTCGATTTAGTTTATAGATTAAACCCTATTTTCTAGTTTTGGAAAGTATATACGTATATCATGTAATCTCATATGAAAAGTATTAAATTTATTTAATAGTAATAAGTACTGATATCATAATAGAGGTTGATAAAGTTATCTATGTGACTAAAAAGTTTCAAATGTTTATTAATCACTAATTTTATTTATAAAAATAGCATGTAGTATAAATTTTGATCAAACTATATATATAATTTATACATTATGATAATTAAAAGTTCAATTCATATACATTTCAATAAATGTAAATTGAAATTTCTTTTAAGTATTATATTCTAATGAAAGAAATTCTTTAGCTACAAGAAAAACTACCTTTTCGATTTGTTTTGATTTGGTTTGCGGATTAGTTTTGTTTTATCGGTGTTTATACTTACCCCTAGGGTTACCCAACACTCCCCTTTAAGTATGTTCAACCTTAGAATTTTAATAAACTCGAAGCTATTATATCAGAAGACACCTCAATGATTAAAGTTCTCCCATCTTTTATTCATGGGTAATTAGACTTTACCCACCTTATAGAACTAGCATCCTCTTTAATTTTGTTACCCAGTTTTAAGACCATAACAAGTGAAGACTTTAGAGGTATTCCCTTATAGGTTCAAGAGGTGTCTCCATATTATTCCACTTTAAACTATATAGTACTTAACATTTCCAATTTTGGTTAGTGGACTGCATTGATACCATCCTATAACAATTTAACTTGAAACTCATCACATTGAGATATTGTCTACTACATGGCACATCACACAAGCTTGTTCCTTGGTACAACTACTTCCTCCAGGTCACTCATCGCTCTCCTCTTAACCATTACAATAAAAGACGTCTCGATAATTAGAATCCATCATTTTCAATTTAATGGATATCACAACAAAGAGTGAATACCTGGACATCTCTTAAGAGCGGCCTTAAAAACAAGTAATTTCCCCCCAAAATAAGAAGGGTTTTCTTTAAAAAAAAAAAAGAAATTTTTGTTTTTGTTTCATTTTTATTTTTTATGTCTACGGTGAGAAAATTTTATATAAAAAAAAATCCATATTTTTATCGGACAGAAAATTAGAAGTATACCTGGTTTGCATTTGATAATAGGTAGTTCTATCATGAACTTTCATCTTAAGTGTCTCAAGATCTATGGTTTCTCATATTTTCAAAATAAAAATGATTTTTTTTTTATTATTTTGGAGTAATGGCTGGGCTAAGGTCATTTTTTCATTTAACTAGAACTTTTTTTCCCTTAATTTCCTGCAAATGATTGTTGGCAACTTTAATACCATTGCTAATAAGTAATTTACATTATAATACCACTATTCAGGCACGACCAAATTGCTTCCATCTAATAGTCCTTCACCTTCTTCCATTCTTCTCTCTAGTTGAAAAAATTAAAGTGGCTTCAAAGGATACCTTAGAAAGATTATCTTTTAGCCTTATTGGTATAAGCACGTTTCAGGTGGTCGAGAGATCATAAAGTGTCTTTTCTTTCTTACTTTCTCTCCTTCTTTCTTTCTTTTTTTTTGTTTTAAAAGTAAGTTTTGATTCAATAATGCAAATGCCAAACATGATGGTAAGATTTCGTCTTGATCAAACATTTGCTAGCAAACGACCATCAGCCTATTGAGCTTAATGGTCATGGAGATAAATGGATGGTCTTGGGTACTTAGTTTCAGCCCAATGGGTAGTTTTGGACACGAAAAGATAATTCCAATCAACTTTTAAGGCTAAACTTGGACAAGGAAAGAAAAAGCCTACAAATCCGACCCAAGGCACCCAAACAAAAAAAAAATTCTAATCTTTTGAACATAATATCCCTGTTTATGTAAAACAATTACACCAGTAAACTAACAGAAAAATACACACTAACGAACAACACATCCATAAATATATATATAATTGTATTATCGACCATTTTACTTTTTTCAGCTGTGGCGACTAAACCATCAAACTATTGGAATAATGTAATACAGATCTTATGGTGCAATCAACAGCATCCTATCATATCTAGTAGTATAAGTAGTGAGCAGTGTTAGTTAATAGTGAGATAAAAAAAAAAAAAAAAGAAGAAGGAGAAGAGAGAAACCATAAATGTGCAGTGTTTTTAAAAACAGATCATAGATGTGCAGTATATTAGATAGTGCGTGCTAATAGTATAGAATAGATGTGTGTGCAAGAAACTGAGTATGTGTACAATGAGAATAAGCAGTAGCACGGACTGTATGTGTGCATGTACGTGTGCTACTAGTGAGAATCAAATACAGTGAATGAAAGGTGAAAGATATAAAGTGTTTAAGTCATTCTTATTTGACTTTGTTGTTTCATTGTTCCATTAGACTGCTGTTTGCATTCAGCAGTGTTCCAACAGTGGTATCAGAGCCACTATTGAAAGATCCATCATATTAGTGCGAAGCAAGAAAAGACAGTGTTGAGGTGCCATGGCCAATACGTCAAGGAACTTAACAACATCCTTGCCAGTCTTAGATAGCAAGAATTACAAAAAATAGAGCATACAAATGAAGATCATATTTGGGTTCCAAGAGGTTCAAGAAATAATCACGTATGGAGTTCAAGAACTAGTTGAAAATCCATTTGATACCCAGTGAATAGCACATCGAGAAGCAGTAAAGAAAGATTGCAAAGCCCTATTCTATATATATTAGTACATTGATCCAACAAATTTTGAGAAGATTTCATCTACAACATTGTATAAGAAGCCTGGGATACATTAGAAAAATATTATAAAGGGGGCGACAAGTTAAAGAAAGTAAGATTACAAACCTCGAAAAGACAATATGAATTACTTCAAATGGAGGATAAGGATAGTGTAGGAGATTTCTATTCAAAAGTGATGGCCTTATCCAACCATATGAAGTTAAACGAAGAGACAATAACACAAGTTATGTTAGTGGAGAAAATACTGCGATCATTGTCCCCTAAGTTTGATTATGTGGTGGTGGCCATAGAAGAATCGAAGGACTTAAACACCCTTACGCTAGATGAGTTGCAAAGTTCACTTGAAGCACATGAACAGTGAATGAATGAGAGGATAAGTGAAAAAGGGATTGAACAGGTGCTGCAAGCTCAAGTAAAGAAGTCCACAAATGAAAGCTATGGAGGAAGAAGAGGGAATTATAGAGGTTGGAGCAGGGGTAGAGGCAAGAATGGAATCTAGAATAGGATACATCAGGCTAGAAATCAAGATCCAATTCAAGAATCAGCCCAATCTAAAGTAACTCTAAGAAGAGGAAGAGTGCGTGGAAGAGGATCAAAGAAGAGATTTAACAAGAGAAACGTTCAATGTTATAATTGTCGAAGATTTGGGCACTTTGCTGATGAATGTAGGAATTCTAAGAGTAGTATTTTAAAAAATGAATAAGAAACGGCATGGTTTGCTTAAGAAAATGGTTAGTACTCTGAGACAGTTCTTCTGATGGTCACTACTCCATCAAAAAATGTACCTGCAAATTCTTAGTATTTGGATACAAGATGTTCAAACCACATGATAGGCAATAAGGATTGGTTTATTGGCTTAGACAAAAACGTAAAGAGCAATGTCAAATTTGCAAATGATAACATGGTAAGGGCTAAGGGATTAGGAAAAATTTTGATTCACCAAAAGAATGGAAAGTTATCGCACATTTCTGATGTGTTGTATGCTCTACGAATGAAGAACAGCTTGTTGAGTGTAGGATAGTTACTTGAGAAAGGGTATACCATGAATCTCAAGGATCGACAGTTAGTATTGTTTGACAAATAGGAAAGATTGGTGTTAAAGACTCCACCGTCTAAGAATTGTACATTTAAGATAGGCATACATCTAGGCGAGGACATGAATTGTGCTGTAGCAGTATAGGATGATCGTTGGATCTAGCATCTATGTCTTGGACATTTGAATTTTTGGAGTCTTTGTTATTTGAGTGAGTCCAAATTAGTGTATGGTCTTCTTACCATTCAAATGCAAAGTAAAGTGTGTGAAGGGTATTAACTTGGAAAATAGACCAGAGTGTCATTTAAAGGGAAGATCACTCCAAGATCTTCGAGTGTATTGGAAGTCATATACTCTGATGTTTGTAGTCCGTTTGAAGTGGCAACCTTAGGAAGGAATTTGTATTTCGTCACATTTGTGGACAATTACAACAAGAAAACTTGGGTATACTTAATGAAAAGAAAATCCAATGTCTTTGACATTTTCAAAAGGTTCAAGACATTATCTGAGAAACAAAGTAGTAAACTAATCAAGGTGTAGCATACTGATGATGGTAGAGAGTACACATCAAGAGAATTTGAGAAATTTTGTCAAGATAAAGGGATAGTGCATGAAGTAGCAACTCCATACACTCCACAACACAATGGAGTTGCAAAAAGAAGAAATCATACCACACTAAATATGGTTAAGGCTATGTTGAGAAGCAAGGGCATGCCACATTATTTTTGGGGAGAAGCAGTAGATACTGCTATGTATTTGCTAAATCATTACCCGATTAAGTCACTTGTAAATAAAACTCCTAAAGAAGTGTAGACTGGGAAGAGGCCTAGTGTTGCTCATCTTAGAGTGTTTGGAAGTCTTTGTTTCATCCATGTTCTTGATGCAAAAAGAAAGAAACTAGATGACAAGAGTGAAGAAGCTATCCTGTTGGGATATCATTCCACAGGAGCATACAAAGTATTTAATCCAAGCTCTCAAAAAGTAATTGTAATGAAGACAACTATGGTTCTAGTGAGTAGCATAGTCAAAATGCAAATACAACAGCTAGAAATAAGTCACAATCGCAAATGTGTACTTCTAGACCATAAAGGAACAAACGGATTCCAAGGAGATATCTAGATTATGAAGTGTTTCTTGATTATGCTGTAAATATAGAAGGTGATTTAGTGTACTTAGCATTATTTGCTGGATCAGAACCGATGGGAATTGATCAAGCTTTAAATGATTCTAAATGGTTGAATGCTATAGAAGAAGAACTTAAACCCATTGAGAAAAATAGAACTTGGCAACTCATTGAATTACCAGAAAATAAGGTTCCCATTGATGTTAAATGGATTTATAAGACTAAACTATAACTTGATGGTGATGTTGCAAAGTTAAAGCAAGATTAGTGGCTAGAGGATTCCTCCAAAAGCAAAGAATTGACTATCAAGATGTGTTCTCACCTGTGGCTAGAATAGAAACGATAAGACTTGTAGTTGCTATTGCATGTAGCAAATCTTGGCCTATGTTTTAGCTAGATGTGAAGTTAGCATTCCTTAATAGACCATCAGAGGAAGAAGTTTATGTGACTCAACCACTAGGGTTTGAAGTTAAGGGACAAAAACATAAAGTCTACAGGTTATGGAAAGCCTTATATGGCTTGAAACAAGCACCAAGAGCATGGAATAGATGAATAGACTCATTTTTGCATCAACGAGGTTTTGAAAAATGTTTACATGAGCAAAGAGTCTATGTAAGGGCTAAATACAGTGAAGGGCATAGAAGTATGATTATAGTGTGCCTTTATGTTGATGATCTGCTAGTAACAGGCAGTAATGTTCAAGAGATTGAAATGTTTAAGAGAGTGATGAAGGAAGAGTTTGAAATGACAGATTTAGGTGTGCTGTCTTATTTCTTGGGGCTTAAATTTGTTGAAGTAAAGAATGGAATTATGATGCATCAGAAAAAATATGTATTGGCCATATTGAAAAAGTTCAACATGTCTGATTGCAAGATAGTCAACATTCTACTAAATGCTGGAGTTAAGCTTGTGAAGTGTGAAAATAAGAAGGTTGTAGATCTTACTTTATTTAAACAGATTGTAGGATCACTAAGATTTATATGCAACAGTCATCCTGATATATGCTATGCAATAGGTTTGGTGAGTAGATTCATAAAGGATCCTAGAAGCTCACATTTGGTTGCTGCAAAATGTATCTTGAGATACTTAAAAGGTACATTAGATTATGGTCTTTTGTTTCACAAAGGTGTTAGCAAAAGTGAAGGAGAGGTAGTTGGATATTCGGATGCTGATTGGTGTGGAGATAAAATGGATAGGAAGAGCACAAATGGCTATGTGTTTAAATACAACAAGACAGATGTCTAGTAGTATAAGTAGTGAGCAGTGTTAGTTAATAGTGAGATAAAAAAAAAATCGTGAATGTGCAATGTTTTTAAAAACAGATCATAAATGTGCAGTATATTAGATAGTGTGTGTTAGTAGTGTAGAACAGATGTGTCTACAATAAGAATAGGTAGTAGTACAGACTATATGTGTGCATGTAAGTGTACTGCTAGCGAGAATCAAATAAAGTGAATAAAAGGTGAAAGATATAAAGTGTTTGAGTCATTCTTGTTTGACTTTGTTGTTTCATAGTTCCATTAGACTGCTGGTTACATTTAGCAGTGTTCTAACATAAACAATTTTTTTCTTTGATTAGATAACTTTTCATATCATAATGTGTTTATATTTCCTAACTTAATCTAGAGGTATACTATTCCAAAAAAAAAAAAATCTAGAGGAATACTATATTTAATAAAAAGAAGGAATTAACCTTGCTCTAAAAAAATAATATCGAAATGTTTCTTAGACGACACTATTGAATGTCCAAGGGTCCTTAACCTCCTAAGTTGAAGAGGAAAAAAAGCATAAAATTAAAATTACAATTTTTTTTCCATGATCCATAGTCAAATTTTCAAGTGTAGTAGCCCATCCCAAAAGTAACAAAAACTAATGGATCATTTTTAACTATTTGATCCAAAAGTTTATAACCAATTTATTTTGATGTTCTTCATTTTAGTCTTATATATTACTACTCAACATTTTCTATAATCCATGTAGGACTTTATTTACAAGAGTTTCTATAATATACCCTCCTTAAACATGTAATGTCCTGACTGTGAAGCCTTAAAGTTGAGTCCAATTTTTCCCCTATTTTGTTGTACTTTTTAATTTGTTTCTATCACTCTCAACCTATAGGTCATCTTACAAGATCTTGTTAAGACGATGATACTCCCAGCTCTCTTTGGATATTTTCTTTAAATTAGGTTGAAACAAGCCCACTATCTTTTGCATTGGTTCGTCTTCAAATCGCCCATTAATTAGTAAGTGTCAACTCTAAAACAATTTGTAGCACCTTGGAAGTACTTGATATTCAAGCAACAAATGCTAATAAGTTTTTTTTTCACCACTTCACCAAAAGTTTCTAACTAATATTATCTTTCCATATCTTAGCCTTGTATACCTCTACTCGTCCATATATGACTTCATTCATTCAATGCACTATGGTAGGTATGGCACCGCTTTCCATAAATATATTTTGGTCCTCCAAGGGAAATAAAGAGTAATTAGTAAAATCCCAAATCAAAATCCTAAAGAAAAAAGAGAGTATACAAAGAAAAGACAGTTAAAACAACAATAGCAAAAATTCATATATATATATATATATATATAAAGTGGAATGGGCATGTGCAATAAAAAGAGTAGGGGAATATGTAGAATGAAAAGTGTTTTGTAGGATGACCTTTACAGGGTGAAATATGTAAACAAAAGTACGATGATCACATTCTGGCTTCAAGCTTTATCTTCTTGATTATGGAAAAGTAGATATTATTTCTTGTAAAGTTTAGGGTTTATATCAAGGAGTAGAATTTGCAATGGAAATTCAATTGTTGAAATCAAATCATTCCTATAAAAACAAATATGTTAGTAGCATCTATTGCTATTGAATTTTTGCCGGTAGAGATTCTTGATCTTTAGTGTAAATTGTGAGCCTATGTTTTGCAAGAGAAAACACAGTTAGTAGGTACTAAGGGGTTGTTCAGCTTGATCACTCTGATACTTAAGTTAGTGATGTAGGATTGAGAGAGAAAAGTAAAGAGGTTTTAGTGTCTATGGGTATTTGTAAAGTGTTCTACTTATAGGGTTATAGGCTTTAAGAGGAAGGATTTAGATTCTATCAGATTGAGAAAGTGCATCTTTGCAAATAGATATGATCCAAGATTCTCAAAGGTGATGTAGCACCTTTGTTATTCCTACTAAGTAGCATTCTAATAGTGTTCTCCTAATATCCAACCACCAAGCTTCCTAGCGAACCATCATGGTTCGAGGTCTCCTTGGTATAGATGCCACAAATCATGACCATAGCAATAAGATTGAGGTCCTAACCTAGGATGTGTCAGGTATGTGGTGAAAGTAGACTACTCATAGACAATCCTCTAAGGCTAAGAGATGGACTCCATATGTTGCACTTAGGCCTTATCAAGCTAGGCCAACACCCTTAAAGGTCAAAATGGGCTTTGGTAGCTCATGATCCAAAATTGCTCGTCAATACCATCTATGTCTTGTGGGGAAAAAAATGTTGCGGCTTGAAGGCAACCTACTAGAAAAAATATTAGGGGAAGGAAATGAATTTGCAGGATCACTTAGTAAGTATAGCTTAAGACAATTACAAAGCAGAAAAAAAAATGTAAAAGGCAACCTATTAGAAAAAAAAAATGTTCCTCCAACTTTTTCCTTTTTCTTTTTCTTTAATAATCTATAAAGACTACGTTATTGTATTAATTTAGAGGAGTGAAAGGCTCCCTTAGAGATTTAAAGGGTTATTAGCAAACAATACACTAGGGGTAGGTACAATTCAATTCAATTTGGCACAGTACGGTTTGCACCTTCGCCCCTCACCCTTATCGAACCAAAGCTAATATAACGGTTCAATTTTTTTTATTTTTTGAATTGAACCTAAGTATACAATTCAATGAGTAAATTTTTCGAACCGAATTAAAACTAATTTGATTGGGTTAGAACCGTTTATGTCAAATTTTAGTTAAATATTTTTATCTCTAATAATTTATTTTCCTTTCCATTAAACTTTCATATGTTTTCAATTAACTTTTCATATATTTATCAGTTATAATGATATTTAGTAAAAAATTGCACAAGATTTTAATAAACTCAACTTGATTAAATGAGGATAAGAGACTCTATTCTAACAAATAAATAATACGGAAGGAGAAGTAAAGCTGCCCATTTAAAAGCAATACAAAGTAAACAAAATAGATGTACTAAAGATTGGAAAAGAAAAGAAAGATATGTGAAAAGTACCAAGGTGAGATCTATGATTTGAAAATATATAAGAAAGTGACAATTTAGAAAGGGAAAATTTCTAAATATGAAATTTCAAATGGAACTCACTTAACTTAATCTTAATAATTTATCTAAAAATAAGACAAAGAATAAGATATAAAAAATTTGATGAAATCCATAAAAATTGATGAAAAAAAAAATTTAAAATAGTAAAACAATTGCGTGAAAATTATTTTTATTTAACCAAATGGTTCGGTTCAGTTCGCTTCCCTTGAACCAAACTGCGAACTGTTTATATATCACTGAACTAAACTATAACTAAACAATTTGTAAAAAAAAAAAAACTATTTTTTCAGTTCAGTTCAATTTATGATTTGATTTGTGGTTTACAGTTTTTTTGCCCGGCCTTACAATATATACATGATACGAATAGCTAAAAGTATGAGAATTATTTGATTTAATTGAAATAAACAAATTATTTCTAAAATTTATAACTACTTCCATAGAGAACGCAGTACCCCTTCAATAAATAAAGAAGTGGTAATTTTTATTACAAGAAGTTACTTTTAAAAAGTTAAGTTCAGGATGTGAAGATGGTTTTGGGCATAATTTATGGAAAATATGGACTTTTTTTTTTCTCATCATATTCATATGCTCCAATGTCTAAACTCATATAAAGATTTCCATGTTTATTACGGGTAACATATAGCAGTTCTGGTTAGAAGAAGAACTAGTAAACTTTAGCAAATAGTCTTACCCAATTTGTGCATGGTTGAAATTTTATGATAAGAACGAAGATATTAAGTGTTGGAAATGGGGAGTATGTTACTTTCTTAGATATTGTGTTCAACTTAAAGGAAAAAAAAAACTTTAATAATGGAAATAGGAACCACAAAATTCTTAAAGGTCTAACAATAAAGTTGGTTAAGAATCATCAATGTAGAAAGAGTAAATGTTCTTCTAGACATTGTTCACAGATAGATAAGGAACTAAAGATGTTAGGGAACATGGTACTACTACTACAATTGCTTAGATATTTGCTATGAAAGATATAGAAGAAGACAAGGAGAATTTTGTAGATTGAGTGGAAGAATATTATCATGATGACTCCATAGTGATCTTAGGAGCTAAAGATAAAATCGATGAAAAACTTATGAGTAGTACATATCCCTATTTCTTATTTTTAGGTAACAATTCAAGTATAAGTTGAATTAAGTTAGATAGATCTCAAGTTCTATAAATAAAAGAGATCAATTAGTACTCATAAGAATAGTACATAGATATTTCAAAAGATATATATATAGAGAGAGAGAGAGAGAAAGAGAGAGAGAGATTGCAATTGCAATTTTCACACTAATATGCTCATTCTTTGCAAGTTAGAAATGTGTGAGTAGAAGAGGAATTAGAATAATTAGAATTATCTCTATTTATCAAGATTGGAACTCTTACTAGAAGAAGGAACAAACCTGAAATGTCGTAGCTAGGGATTAAGGTAGAATTCTAGGGGAAGATAGTAAAGCTGAGTTGCAAATAGTAGTTATTGAAGAATGTAGTAGAATAAAAGAAATAAAGATAGCAAAGGGTAATTTAAAGTTTTGGGGATAATTGTAAGTGAGAGATCGAGGGAAGTACCAAAAGTATTGGATCTACTAAAAGTACGTAAGTGTCTAAATGTATTCTTAAGGATTTGCTTAGTGTAACTTCACATCAAAAATTGGACTTGATGATTAAATTAGTTCCGAGGACAAAACCTATAGCTAAAGTCCTGTATTAGGTGTTACAAATCGAACTTTAGAAGCTAAAGAAGTGACTTCAAGAAGTATTAGATAATGGATTTATACGCTTAAGTATTTCTCCATGAAGGGCACTTATATTATTTAAAGAGAGAGAGAGAAAGAGAGAGAGAGAGATGACACTATCAGACTGTGAATAAAATATTAAGAGATGAACAAAGTGATTATTGAAGATAGGTGTCTTTTACCTTAAATTTGTAAATTGGCTTAGTAGTTGCAATAGGTATCTTTTACTTGAATTTATAAATTGCCTAATCGGTTGCAAAGGGCATTGTATTTTCCTGAATTGATTTAATGTCTAGATATCATCAACTATAGGTTAAACCGAAGGGTACCCCTAAAACTACATTTAGGATACAATATGAGCATTACAAATTTCTAGTAATACCTCTTGGGAGCATTCAATGCACCAACTGTATTCATGAATTTGATGAATCATATATATTAGAGAAATTGGTTGTAGTATTTATTGATAGCATTTTGGTTCACTTGAAACCTAAGGAAGAATATGCAGAGCATTTGCGGTTGTTGTTGCAAAAATTAAGTGACAATGAGTTGCACGATAAATTAAGCAATTGTAATCCTTAGATTAGATAGGATTTCTTCCCCTAAACATATTGTATCTGGAGAAGGAGAACAAATTTTTATAGATACTGAAAATGTTGGACCAATGAAAAAATAGGATAGTCGATAATTATTAATACAAAAAAAAAAAAAGAAATCTATTGATGTAATCAAGTATATAAGTGAGGTAAGAGGAAACAATATACTACATATAAGCTATAATAACTTGTAATCAAATAGAGAAATGGAAAATCTATTACGATCAAATCTCTTATTTGTTAAGTCTCTTATTTTGTAAGCTATTGATGTATATTATGCCATGTCATGTCATTTATCATTAAGTAATGAGTTCATGTTGATATCATTTTTCCTAATGAAGTTTATTGATCAAGAGTCACATCCATTCTTGTTAAGTCGTATCAAGTTGAGTCAAGTTGATCTAAATTATCAACCATCTCATTTGAGTTTGGGATAGAGAAAAGTCAAGATTTGCCAAATTCATTTCTATTGACGCCGCACTAGCTATATGAAGAAACAAATAAATAACTATGGTTAGGATTTAGCCATTGTGAGAGGAAAAGTGGGGATGGGAGGAAAGGATTGGTGATGTATGGCACATGGTGGATCAAAATTATTAATGGTCTTAAATGAAACTCAAAATAGGTGACATAGAGGATAAGATAGAAGATAATACAACAAGAAAACTTAAATAGCTATGATGCTAGTTGTAAGCTAGATAGTCTAATATGATTGAAGAACTTAGGTGTTGGGGTTAAGATAAATTTGGTATAAGATATAATTGATATTAAAGGTGGAATATGAGAAATGAGGACATGAATTTAAAGGATAGACAAAGAGGTAAATTCAGAAGCATAATTAAAAGATAGTTAAAAAAATTCTAACTTCAAGAAGAGATACATAATCCTTTTAGGACAAGATCTAAAGTGTAAGACCCTACAAAAATTAGCCAATAAGCTTACGATTAGTCATTATGAAATCAATACATAAAATTTAGGGTGTTTACGAAAGTTATCCGATCGAACTCAAATTTTACAACAAAACTGGAAATATTAGTAGACGTGGCCCATTTAAGGAAATAAAATAATTAAATATAAAATTTATAAAATATACATATATTACTCGTTATTTATTGGAAATATGCGAAGAAAGTTCTAATCATTAACAAATCACTGGAGATAAATTATGTACACACTAAAAATCATAAAAAAAAAACATAAATAATATTTATAAGTATTTATTTGTATTAAATAAGATTTTACATGCAGGAAAATATACCTAAAATTACTTAAAATACCTAATTTACCCTAAAATATACTAAAATAATTCAAATAAATTTATTAAAAAAATAAAAAAATTACTAGGCAGTTGGGAAAGAGTAGCTTTTAGCATCGCAGGTTAGGAAATGTCAATTCAGCATAGTAACAAACAATTTAGGACACATAATTTGGATGAAAAAGTAGATATATGGCACTCAGACACTTGCAAATTTTTGCTACTAACCCAAACCTTTCTATAAATTCATGATCTCACTTTTAGCAAACACTTTAGGCAAAACACAACTTAGGAAAATATAAGAGTGTATAGAAATCTTGAGAGAAATTTTGGAAAGAATTTTTACAAAACTAGGAGTAATTAATGCTAAATTAGGGTACGAGTACTAAATAAAGACTTGGGAAGAAACCATGATCGCCACCCAACAGATCATAGGGTGTTTAGAGGTGGTGATAAGGTTGATTCCCAATAAGTACTTCCATTTCCTCTTATTTTCACAAAATTACTATAATTTTGCCTTGAAATGATAAAAAAATTTATTCCCGACTATTTTTTTATGTAGTTTTTAGAAAAATGTTACTTTATTGAATTCAAGTCTTGAAATACATCGCTCTTAAAAAATGTCTAAAACTGACTCAATTTTACTTTTGTTTTCAAAAACTTTCTCAATGTTGTTTTGATTGTAAAATTTTCTATAAGTTACCTATAATATTTATTTGAATACCATGAAAAGTTTTTCACAAAAACTATTTTGTAAATTTTTATCTAATTTTTAAGTCCTAAAAATCCCATTAAATGGCTATTTTTCAAACTAGATTTGATAATTTTCCAAGAGTTTTTACGAGGAATTTGATTTGGTGAGTATTATGATATATTATAATGATGAATGTTGTTGACGGATGAAATTTGCTATGTTAAAAGTGTTAGATTTGAAGGCTTGGTGAATATAGGTAATATGTAGGTATTTAAATAATAAGATAAGGTGAAATTTAATTTAACTTGAGTTAGTGTTAGGCTATATAATATACTTTGATTCTGGTCATGAATAGAAATAGTAGAAATTCATGCCAAAATATGGAATACAATTTGATCAAAGGCTAATTCAAAGGCTAGATGAAAGATTAGGTGAAAAGACCAAATTAGGAAGTTTCTCATAAACTAGTTCAAAGACTTCATACATCTAAATTGTAGATAGTTAAATTCCAAAGGATAAGTTAGGGAGTATTCTTGAGATCTATAAACTTAGTTTTAATTAGGAGCTAAATTAGAGAATAATTTAGCAACTGAATCATAAACTAGTTATATGTGAGACTAATAACAAAGAGACCTAAAAGTTAGATAACTAAGTATAGTAGACCCCTAAACTAAAGATAATAATTTGAGTTACAAAATAAAGCCAATATAATAATTGTATGAACACTAAAATGATATTTACAATATAAGGACTAGCAACAACCCCACATCATAAGTCATACCCTAGTGAGCAAGCGAAAAGTCGAGGTAAGTTTGGGATAAATATATAATTATACTTCAGAGTACTATTTTATAGTACTTGGAGGGATAAGGTTATACTTGGTTGTGTATATAAGTAACTTGCTTGTATACATGCTTATATGCCTTTGAGTAGAGTGTAATTATACAATTATTGGCTTCTTGTATTGTATTGCAATTGATTAAACTGTGTAAGATTACTCAATCACCTTATATTGGATCTAATTATATTAGACTTAATACTTTTAACTAGACATGCATTGCAACCTATTAAGGGATGGTTAAGATTCTCTAACAAAATACCAACCCCTTGGAAAGAGACAACTGAAATGGTCCCTTCTTCACCCTTAGCTAAATTAAGTAATAGGAGAGGAGGTCGTGGTAAGGTTAAAGGTAGTTGCAAGAGGAGTCCATTATACAAACCTAAGTTTGGTCGTAAGTTGTTGTATACATGTTGAAACTCCTCAAAACTAGGATTAGGCAAGTGTAATTTCTCTAATTTTACGACATACTAGATAATGTTGTACGATGGCATTTGTTTGCTATATTACATTTAAATAACTGCATGATAAACCTATTTGTGCTTGAGTATAGTCTTGTGCCTCCATCCTAGCTTATTGAGTGGTTAGTTACTCACATACCTATATATCTTTATGTAGGTGCTGACTAAGTTACCATGACATAGCTATCCTGAGGTTAGTTACTACTAGAGCCTAGGGAGTGAGGAATAAAATTAAAGAACAACTGAACTTTTAGAGCTTATGTTGTTGATTTTGATCTTTTGATGTCAAGTTGAGTAAATGTTTTTATAATCTAACTTCTAAGTCATGTAGGTAATGCTTCAGTTACCTAAGTTTCAATATATGTACTAAGGCATCCATAGAGGAAGTAATACTATTTTTATGTGAACTACTTACTTTAAAGCGGATTAGTCGTAAACACTTTGTGTAAATCAAGTCTATGACAGTAATTGAGAGGTTAGTTTCTATCTTAGGATGGTTTATACCATGGGATTATTACAACTTTACTACTTTTGTGCATGATAGTTCTAAGTTAGTATTAGAGCATAATTCTAGTAAACTCGCTTTGAAGCATCATAATTAAAAGAAAGTAGACATCACATGAGCACAATGAGAGTGAGTAGCAATAAGTAGGTAGTAAAAAACCGTATTTTAAATTATCGAGTAATGTGAATATGACACTAAGTTATGATAAATGTTAGTTATCTTGAATCTATCTATAGTGTCATAGGAGAGAATTGATGGATAGTTAGTTGTAAGTTAAGTGGAATAGAGAATAGTATCTTATTTGTTACAGAGTTAAGATATAAAGATTGTTGATGGAGATGGCTAACTGGAATATGTTTAGGATGGTGGATGAGATTATTGACAAGTTTATCGATAGGATTTGTTATAGTTAGCAAGACTCATGGGTGTTAATGGAAGCCAACTTAAGTCCTCAATATGATAAGTATATTATGATAGCTGCTTCTAAGCAGGAAATGGTTGGAAAATGAAGGTATTATGGCATTGATGATGCCAAAGAGAGATATTTTCTAGTAAGATTAAAAGAAGAGAGACGTTATCTTGCTAGTTTTACTTATATTCCTGTCGGTGTACTTTACATTCCTAGATGTACTCTTAAGGTTTATTGATTGGTTTCTTTGCTTTCTGGACTCAACTAAAGTAGGTACAGAAATACCTATAGCACTGAGGCACCACAAGAAGATAAACAACTTGAAGAACCTTAGGATGATGCTCAATCGGGTATGCAAATAAATGTAGGATGGTTGAGGATAAACTAGAAGATAATATATAGAAAAATATAAACAAAGATGAATTGGATGAAGAAGGACTTAAGGAGGAGGAACCACTGAAAGTAGACATAAAAGGGAATCTTAATGAGGTTATGCATGCTGTAGTGGAGCAAGTAATAATAGATGCTAAGATGAATGAAATAGTAAGAATATTGGAGGCGAGTAATCAAAAGCTAATTCAGATAATGAATCAAAACTTATATTAAAGGCTCAATTAAAGCCTAATTTAGGCATTGACCTCGTACAAAATGAGATTATAGCTCCTGGGGTAATAGCTAATAACAAAATTAAGGAGTTAGACACAGATAAAGGCTATGAAGTGATTACTATTACTGATACTCCTAACATAATATAAGCTAAGTATTGAATCAGCAAGCAAAAATAATGATGGCTTAGTTGGAGGGTACATAGAATGACTTTCTTGTGAACAGATGGTTGCCATTGGTAACTTAGATGAAGAATATATTATGATAGCTGGTTTTATTTTGATAAGGCAATAGAGTCTGATCCTGTATCACATGTTGACCTATGTAAATATATTTCTGATTCTTTGGTGTATTTTGTTGTAACTTTTGATGTTTATACAGTTTCTAGTGATGTGCCAATGTTATAAATATCTTATGTATTCAGTAGTAAGAGACGTAATAGAACCGGATGTATTGTGACCAGTCTTGTAAATCCTTTGTATGCGCATTGGTAATTAACAAGCTTGTATGGTTCAATATAAACTGATGTTGTAATCAAGTTATAAAACTAAGTGCTGAATCAAATGATTAAAGAGTCTATGACTTGTTTCTTTGGAGTATATAAGCAAACACAAGTGAAGTAAAGTTGGTATAAGGTGGATAGTGGAAATTTTTACATTATGTGGTGGCAAATGAAATGATATCATTATATGGTACTTATGTCCGGTTGTAAGGGCTCATAAACTCTTAAATTTTATGAAGGAAACGAGATTGGATTGTCAAATAACTTATGATTGGACATCTATGCAAGTATGTTAAGATATTAGTAATAGGTTAAGCACTGATTGGTGGTAGAAGTGGAGAATGGTCACAAAAGGTCTAGAGAGAATTAAGACTTTCTATTACAAGTTTTAACCCTAAGATCAATTAAGATAGGATACACCCTTGCCCCTATGGGAAGTAGATTCTATTGGACAATTACTCACCAACATGCATATTATGATATGCCAATAGGGTGTATAGATTCAACAACTTGTTACAAGAAGAGTTCTAAGAGAAAGTAGGTCTCAAGAGTTAGGTTAGAGAGCAGATAAATCTTAAGGAAATTGGAATGATGTTTGAATTCACTAAACAACATAGTATTTATAAAGCAAGATCGATAAGCTACTTTAGAGTGATAACTAGTTGGATCAAATAAGGAGAAGCTTTGAACCTTCTAGGACTCTAGACTATCAAAGATTGGCTTATGGTATATTCGTGCTAAAATTAGCAACACAAGTTTGGTAGGACCTAAGATTGAAGTGATTGGGAAAATAAAAGTAGTACTTAGCAAGAGCTTAAGAGTAAATTTGGAAAGGGAAAATTCTATGATGGAGTTTAGGTAAGACGGTATGGGAACTATTTGGGTTAGAGAAGGGAAGTATTAAGGTGACTCAGTATGAGATTATGAAGAAAGGGTTGATGCAATATATATTGATTTCATATAGAAATAATCTTGAACTAAAGAAGGAATTGTTTGTCACTGGATTTAATCTTATTATGTATTGTAAGTTGGAAAATTATTGTTTTACCCCTATTAATGAGGTGGTAAATAGGGTCTATTAATTAGGGATAATTATTTAAGGATTTAAGCTTAAAGGAGTCAAAAGATTAGGAGAGATTTTTTATTAAGTCCCTCACTTAAGAGATCTTAACAAGATGATAGTAGTTCCAATTAGAAGAAGAAGAAACTAGTAAACTCTAGCAACTAGCTTAACCTAGTCTATGCAAGGTTGGAATTTTATGACAAGAATGAAGATATTAAGTGCTATAAATGGGGAGTATGTTATTGTGTTCAACTTAAAGAAAAAAAAATGCTTTAATAGTAGAACTAGGAACCAAAAAATTCATAAAGGTCTAACAATGAAATTTGTTAAGAATCATTAGTGAAAAAAAAGTGGATGTTCTTCTAGACATTGTTCACAAATAGATAAGGAACTAAAGATATTTAGGAACTTGGTAATATTACTGCGATTGCTCAGATATTTGCT
The DNA here is from genome assembly GCA_024138005.1 of Lumnitzera racemosa. Taxonomy (NCBI): domain Eukaryota; kingdom Viridiplantae; phylum Streptophyta; class Magnoliopsida; order Myrtales; family Combretaceae; genus Lumnitzera; species Lumnitzera racemosa. The sequence goes on along the minus strand of JAMXBC010000006.1, from coordinate 36,664,597 downwards.
ATGAAAGATATAGAGGATGATAAGGAGAATTTTGTGGATTGAATGGAAGAATATTAGCATTATGACTCCATAGTGATCTTAAGAGCTAAGGATAAAATCGATGAAAAACTTATGACCAGCATATATCCCCATTTCTTATTTTTAGGTAACAATTGAAGTGTAAGTTGAATTAAGTTAAATAGATATCAAGTTCTATGAATAAAAGAGATCGGTTAGTAATCATAAGAATAGTACATTTATATTTAAGAATATATATATATATATATATAGAAGAACTGCAATTACAATATTGATGCTGGAGGAAAGAACTGGTGATGTATTACAATGATTTAGTCATTATGAGACGAGAAGTGGGGACTGGAGGAAAGGACTGGTGATGTATGGTACATGGTGGATCAAAATTATTACTAGTCTTAAATGAAACTCGAAATAGGTGATACAAAAGATAAGATAGAAGATAACACATCAAGGACACTTGAATAGCTATGATGCTAAGTTGTAAGTTGCATAGTTTAATATGACTAAAGGAGTTAGGAATTGGAGTTAAGATAAGATTGATGTAATATATAATTGATATTGGTGGAATATGAGAACGGATGACAAGAACTTTAAGGATAGATGAACTGGCAAATTCAAAAGCTTAGTTAGAAGATGGTTCAAAAGATTGCAACTTGAAGAAGAGATATGTAATACTTTTAGGACAAGATCTAGAGTATGATAGTTTTAAGGATGAAACTATTTGTAAGGGGGATGGAGTGTGAGATCTCATAAAAATTAGCTAGTAAGCTTACAATTAGTCATTACAGAATCAATTCATAAAATTTAAGGTGATCATGAGGGTTGTCCAATTGAATCCGAATTTTACGATGGAGCTAAAAACATTAGTAGAAGTGACCCTTTTAAGACAATAAAATAATAAGACAACTAAATATTATATTTATAAAATATATGTATATTATTCTTTATTTATTGGAAATACGCAGAATTTCAATCATTAACGAATCGCTAGAGATAAATTATGTAAACACTAAAAATCATATAATAACATGAATAATATTTAGAAATGTTTATTTATATTAAATAAGATTTTACGTATCGGAAAATATACTCAAAATTACTTCAAATAAGCAATTTATCTTAAAATATACTAGAATAATTAAAATAAATTAATTTTAAAATAGAAAAATTGCTTAGCAATTGGGAAAGAGTAGATTTTGGCATGGCAGGTTAGGGAATGTTGATTGGCCATAGTAACCAACAATTTAGGACACATGTTGTGGATGAAAAAGTAGATATATGACACTTTGACACTCGCAAATTTTTGCCACCGACCCAAACCTTTCTATAAATTCATGATCTCACTTTCGTCAAACACTTTAGACAAAACATAACGTAGGAGAATAGTAGAGTGTATAGGAAGCTGAAGGGAAATTTAGGAAAGAATTTTTACAAAAATAAGAGTAATTAGTGCTAAATTAGCATGTGGGTACTAAATGGAGTCCTTAGAAGAAACCACAACCACCACCCAATAGTGAACCACCTACCTAGTGATTCGACAACCTTGGTATGCCTAGAGGTGGTGATAAGGTTAATTCTCAGTAAGTACTTCCATTTCCTCCAATTTTCACAAAATTACTAAAAATAGTAAATTTTGTCCTAAAATTATGAAAAATTTTATTCTAGACTATTTTTGCATGTGGTTTTTGGGAAAAATGTTACTTTATGGAATTTAAATCATGAAATATATCACTCTTAAGAAACAACTAAAATCAAATCGATTCCACTTTTGTTTTAAAAACTTTCCCAATGTTGTTTCAACTCCAAAATTTTTTTTATAACGTACCTATAATATGTATTAAAATACTACAAAGAGTTTTTTATGAAAACTATTTTGTAATTTTTATCAAATTTTTAGACCCTCAAAATCCCATTAAATGGTTACTTTTCAAACTATATTTGATAATTTTTCAAGAATTTTATAAGGAATTTGATTTGATGAATATTCCAATATATTATAATGTTAAATAATGTTGAGGGATGAAATTTGCAATGTTGGAAGTGTTAGATTTGAATATTGTAGGCTTGCTATTGAAACATGGGTAATATCTGATGTATTTAAATAATAAGATAAGGTGAAGTTTAATTTAACCTAAGTTAGTGTTAGGCTATATAGCGCGCTTTGATTCTATTCATGAATAGAAATCATAAAAATTCATGCTAAAATATGGAATATGATTTAATCAGAGGCTAAATTAGATACTAGGTAAAAATAGCAGACTAGGAAGTTGCTCATCAACAAAATCAAAGACTTCATACATCCAAAATGTAGTTAGTTAAACTCTAAAGGAAAAGTTAAGAAGTATTCCTAAGATTTCTAAACTAAGTTGTAATTAGTAGCTGAACTAGAGATTGAATCAAAGACTAGTTAAATGTGAGACTAATAACAAAGAGACCTAAAACCTTGATATCTAAGTATAATAGACCCCTAAACTAAAGATAATAATATGAGTTATAGAAAAAGGTCTATACATAATAATTGCATGAACACTAAAATGATATTTACATTATAGGGTTAGAAGCTACTCTACATCACAAGTCGCACCTTAGTGAGCAAGCAAGAAGACTAGGTAAGTATGGAATGAATACATAACTGTATTTCATAGTACTATAGTACTTAGAGGGATAAGGTTATACTTAGTGCATGTCTTTGTGCCTTTTAGTCTGATTGTACAATTATTTCCTTGTTATACTGTATTACAATTAATTAAACAGCATAAGATTGCTAGATCACTTTATATTAGATCTAATTATATTGAACTTAATACTTTTGACTGGACATACGTTGCAACCCATTAGGGGATGATTAAGATTCTTCAACCGAATATTGACTCCTTCAAAAAAGATAGCTGAAATGGTCCCTTCTTCACCCTTAGCAAAACTAAGTGATAGGAAAGAAGGTAGTGGCAAGGTTGAAGGTAGTGGCAAGGTTGAAGGTAGTAGTTTGAAGTGTAGTCATGAGAAGATTCCATTACATAAACCTAAGTTTGATCACGAGTTGTTATATATACGCTAAAACTCATCAAGCCTTGATTAAGAGGATGTAATTTCTTTAATCTTACGACGAACTAAATAATGTCATGTAATGGCATTTGCTTGCTATATTACATTTAAATAACTGCATGATAAACCTGTTTGTGCTTAACGCATGGTCTTGTGTCTCTATCTTAGTTTATTGACCGATTGGTTGCTTGCATACCTATAGATCTTTTATGTAGGTGCCGATTAGGCTACCATGACATAGCTATCTTGAGGTTAATTATTGCTAGATCCTAGGGAGTAAGGAATAAAAATGAAGAATAACTAGACTTTTAGAGCTTGTATTGTTGATTTTGATCTTTTGGTGTCAAGCTGGGTAAGTGTTTTAATAACCTAAGTTATCAGTCATGTAGGTAATGCTTCAATTACTTAAGTTTCAACATATGTTCTAAGACTTCCGTAGAGAAAATAATATTACTTCAAAGCGAGTTAGTTATGGATATTTTGTATAAATCAAGTATACAATAGTAGCTAATAGGTTAGGTTCTATCTTAGGATGGTTTTCACGATAAAGCTCTTATGACTCTACTACTTTAGGTTGTGACATGTAATATCACTTTCTTAGTTAATTCCCTCCATTGTTTCTAAAATTTTAAGTAGGATCAATCTTAAACCTAGTCGTTAGTTCCTTATAGGAATTGGTGGATTATATGTAATTTTACAATGCTCATATCTTTTAATTTTCAATGCTATGAACACTCAAAGAACCATAAAATACCATCTTTATTATTCTAAACATCATACCTAACATCAAAATTGAGTTTTAATTAGATCTTGATCATGTTTAGAATCATTGTCATCATCTGACTAAAGAGGGTACATAACGCCATTCCCTTTCAATGCGCCTCTAATGCGAGCTCAAGGCATGCATATACCATATATGGATTTGTGTATATGTATGTGTATGTAAACTTTTTCAGGTGAACATAAAGGACTTTCCTTTGCCCATTTAGTAGTGACATATGAAAAAAAGATTCCAAAGAGGATAAATATGTAGAAGAGGAGCAAATAGTCTTAGTTGGCTCTAATGCTTAGTATGATAGCTAAGGGAGCTTGATTGCATCAAACCCTATTAATGATGATGAATAGAATTATGTTCTTTGAATCATTGAGTGTATGATTTTTCAAGGAGTGAATTCAACAACAAGACGACATTTTTGCAGGATTCATCTTTTCAAAATGAGAGAGGGTTGAGGTATTTATAAAAGTTGGGTGTTGATCTTGTCTATCGAATCAAAATGATGGTCAACAATTAGAATGATCCCCTTTATAAGTGAACCCCTAATGGGCTTCCTTTTCTAGTTCAAACTTAGTAAAGGCCTTACTCCAAGCTCATCATCACAAATCTTCCTTGATCATCTAAAAGTTCATGAGCTTAAATCTATAAGCTTTTATCACCTTAATTTGAAGTATAATGCCTTAGAACTTAGTATACCATGAATTGCCAAATGTCTCTAGTTTTCTGTTGACACATTAAGTTATAAAACCACAAATGAATATCTCAAACTTTGGCATCAATAACCACCAATATAAGTAACCTCACAAAACTCCCTTTTCATAGTATTCAAATTCCTCAGTAAATACTTCACAAGTACCCATAAAATTAAATGACTGTCTTGTATGTAACACCCTAAATTAAAAGTAGTGAATAGTCAAGCCAACAAACATTAATGGGCCTATTTCAACTACTTAGCCCAAAATTTTTAAGCTTATGTAAACAAATTATTCATAACTATCTTATAAACTAATACCACAACCTCCTATAATCCATGTGAGATACTTAACCCAAGGGTTTCACAATCTTCACCCCCTTCCTGTACCCTTCCCTTTCCACAAAACACACAACATCCTAGTCACAAGACATTATAATTGGGCCCAAATCTTCCTCCTTCGAGCTACCCACTACGTATAGATCATCTTGGAAGCATGCAAAGAGTCACACCTTGGTTATACACCCACCTTCCTCGAACATCTTCTCTAAATTAGAGCCAAACCCAAATCACTCACTTACTAGTAAGGGGTCCGTTCTGATGCCATTTGTAATACCCTAGACCAAAAGTAATGAATAGCCAAGCCAACAAACACTAATGAGCTAATTTAATCTACTTGGCCTAAAAGTTTCAAGCTTGTGTTAACAAAGTATTCACAACCAAAGCTTTATAAACTAGTACTACAATCTCGTACAATTTATGTGGGACACTTAAGTAAGGGGTTTCACATTATGTCTCATAACAAAAATAATGTACATGAAATCAAATGACTTAGTTTCAACAAACAATTGCAATATAAAACAAGTCTTAATGATGGTTTCCATTTTGATCCTCATTACTATCCATAATACCGTTGACCATGATAATAATAAGTCTCCATAACCATCATTTGAGTAGTAATAGTTATCATTGCAATCATCAACTCTAGTACTCTACTAACCAGAAAAATCTTTGTAACTATGATCTCCATAAACATCATCCTAACTTGTAGGTAGGGAAAAATAAATGAAAGGCTAAGATGAAGCCCAGCACATAACATACAACCATATATACATGATCAAGCAATACATATTTACATGCATTTAAATGCAAAACAAGTAAGTCACATAATCTATTTAATTATCTTTGCTTTTAAACCAATTACAAACACACAGTAGTGGTTTTCATGGCCCAATCACATCACAATTATCACAACATATTGTTTGCGCATACCTCTTTAGGCCTCTCTATAACAATCTATATCTATCCTAAATTATTTTCATGTGAGATTTCATAAGAGAAAACGCATTACATGGATTATTAGAGTTGCTTCCTAGGGATCTACTCCTACAGCTCCATAGGACAAGTCAAGCACAAGCAGCAAAAAGATACTTAAGCTAAGTACACATTTAGTCTATTTTGAATTTACTATCTTAATACTCACATACAACAAGCATGTCCTACTTACCTAGATATTTGGAATTTGTTAACAACAAACAGTGCTTAGCTTTAGAACCTAGAAACATTAAATACACATTAAACTCCTTAAATCTTGAATAAGTGATTTCTCCTTAACTAAAACTCACTTTTAGACTATTTAATTCTCATTAAATTCGCTTAATGAAGTACTAAAAAGGTTTACTTTTGATGTAAAAATAAAGGAGGAAACTTAAACTTGTTGGGACATGTTCTATGATACAGTTTGCAATATGGTCATATCAATTTAATTGTATCATTTTCTATGTTGATCACTTATGTCACTAGAAGTGACACAGCCTATGATATGGTCATGTCAAAGTAACCGTGTCACTTTTTTTGTTAGCCAATTCTGGTTACCTAAAGTGACATGACTTGTCACACAATCATGTCAATGCCACTTTCTATACTCCACTAAAAACAACCTTATGACATTGCTTGTGACATGGTCGTATCAATCTGACTGTGTCACTTTCTATGCTCTTACCAAAATAGCCTTATATCAACATGACAATGTCGACCAGGCTATGTCAACTTTCCTACACTTCAAAAACTTACCTTTTTATTCACCAACACATCTTTTTAAACCCAATCTACCTCCAAAAACTACAATACATGTTTCTTTTGGTTTTAAAATACCATTAATTTGTTAAAATGTCCAAATTCCACATCATAAACCTCATCAACAACACCTCATGAATTCCACATCTTTAAATCCTTAATTCAAATTCAACATTTACCTATCAACATCAAAATTTCCCATTCCTATATTATTTTAACCACCAAAGCTTGTTGAAAGAAATAAAGATTATAGAAAATCTATAGTATAAGAGATACTTTACCTTGATTTTGACGGTTCTTAAGGATTTCTTTGTTTTCCCTTAACGAAGCTATGCACAATCCTAAAAGATCAATATATAAGTCTTAGATTTAATTCAAAATCTCAAATTATTCGATTAACTTTTCACTTATCAAAGTTCCTTAGGGTTGCATTAACCTTATGATTCCCTTCTTTACATGAATTACCCTTGCACTACCATAAGATATTCAAATTAATCAACATTTCTCCACTAAAAACCAATAAGATTCAATGAAATTCCCAACTTAACTTGAGGGTTTGTAGAGTTTACAGAGGATAAATCCAATTTTGTAGTGCACAATAAGTCTAATGAGTCATTGAGAAAAAAGAAAACTTAATGGTTTATGCATTAACTAGTTAGGAATTTTTTGTAATTCCAACTTTACCCTTCATTAAATAATGGTTAAAGACCTTAATACCCCTTGCTCATTACTTAGTCATTTTTTATTTTATTCTATGATTGATATTATTTTATAATCCTTTTTTTTTTTGAAAGAATTACACAAAGAGTCAAATCTAGTCTAATATTGGACCTAAGGCCCAATATTAGATTTATGCCACTACATTGATTAACTTTCTAGATACTAATTGATTCTCATGAAGTTTCAATATTGTGTAACTCCATAAGACTATGGAAGAAAAAGAATTCAGTTGTATTAATACATTACGTAAATTAATAAGTGATGTATAAGTATTAATAAAATTTTAACATGTGATAATAAAAGAACGTATTTTTTGAAAAAATACCAATTATATTTTCACATATTAAAATTTTATTTATACTTGTACGCTTTTATCAATCCACATGATATCTTAATACCGTTGAATTCTTTCTCCATATAGAAAGACATGTGTACCATGTTCGTGAGCCAAATGAGGAGGTAACAAGTGTAATTTTTACTCGTACACATCAATCAATAAGATGTTTTATATCCTTTAAAAGTTAAATTTTTGAAATAGCAACTATCATCATTAACCACAAATTTGGATCCTCTAAAGTTACTTTTCTAAAGTTTTCCTAAAGTTTTCCCTTTAAGATGTAAATACATGTAATCAATTGTTGATATTATAAGAAAAAAATAACATCATGATAAAATTATTTGATATTTCAAAATTTGAGACAATCTCAACTATCAAATTTATAACTTTATCTGAAATACTTTAAAAAATCCATTTCCCATTAACCACAATATACCTTAACTTTCACTTAGAAGCTTGCTTGTGACAAAGCCTTCATCATTTCGAGGCAAAATGGGGACTACAAACACAAATTTTAACCATTGTATAAGGTCCGACTTATATGTAACACCTAATTAAGGCTCATTTCATCAAAATTAACCTCCAAGAGTTGTAGGGAGAGGATGGTCATACTTTACCCATCGTTATCTATTTTCTGTTTAAACACTCAAAAGCAAAATCAATATATGTTTTATCTAATTTTATCATACCAAAATTGATCATTTCGGTCTAATTTAGACTTAGCTCCTCTATAAAACCAGTCCGAATCACTTATTTGACCTTTATCAACAGTGATCCCAATTTGACCAATTGACTCGATTGGTCCATCCCGATCTCTATAAGAATTCATCGGGTTTTTTGAGATGAAAATGTATTATTTTCTCTTACATTTTTTTAAAAGTACACCAGTTTGTTAAAAAAATAAATATAGATTAAAAAAAAAATTATAAAAATTTCTCAATTTTCAATTCTCAAAGATGTAGTTAATTTTTATTACTTTATATATAAATATGAATTATATTATAATATTTTATTGATCCTAATTTGATTTTGAGTGATCTTCTCAATCTTTAACTACCTTTCATTTCCAAATCAACCTCCAGATTTGATAAAGTTGGTTTTAAGGACCCCCTCCTTCAACATTAATGGCGGATATAGAGCGGGCACACGGACACACGACAACAAGAGTTGCTGTGGATGAAATCTATATAAAGTGATACCCTTACGAAGGACTCATATGAGCCAAAAAAAGAAAATAGTGAACATGGCCTTAGCTCCTTAATTTCATTAATGGAGTTAGTTGATTTAGAGTACTAGATAGAAGATCGTCACATCGACGTATTTGAAAGTAGGAAAATTATAGGTTTGCAACTTGTCATACTTTTGTAAATTATTTTTAAAGATCGTAACTATTTAACTTCATTAATCGACTATAATTCTTACAAAACTCTTATTAAAAGATCCTGATTTCACTAGATCTACTCTAGAATATCTGTTTAAGTTCATTAATCCAGCTATAATTCTTAAAAAGCTCCTGAAGGTTCATAAATTATCTAAAATATTTGTCAATTATTTAAAATGCTTGTAAACTTAATCTAGATTTTTATGATTAATTTCCGTAAAAACTCTTAAACTATCATAATTTCTCATCAATTCATAAAACGATATAAACATTTCGTAACCACTTTTATATTTCGCAAATCTATTCAAATGTTTCAGAAACGTCAAATATTTGTGCAAATCTAATGGAATTCATACGACTCAATGGTTTCAAATTTACTTTTTTAGTTTGTAACTCCACATAAGTGCATTACAATATTATTAGAATCGTTTTTACTTTCCAGTTTCACATAAAAATTTCATATTATACACACACACATATATATATATATATAATATATATACCCGCACGTGCACTCTCGTATGTGAACCAAGGGTTCTACTTACAGAGAGCTTCAGGCACTCGCTAGTTCTCAGAAAAGTAGCGGAAACGTTATCATGCACTCTCATTGAGGAAAGCTAGATCTACAAGAACGGCTCTATATCCGGTGGTTATTGTCATTTATTATTACACAACTACTCTACTGTTATACTTTCGGTTATGCTCTACAACTTCTCAAGTAGTATTTTTAATGAGGTTTTTGTCTCTAGTTATGTACTTATAACACAAATTTAGTTTCAATTATTCTGACAAAGGAATTGAAAAGTGTAAATTTTCTATTATTTACACCAATTAGGTGTGTGGTCTTAAAGTAACTTCTCCATTTATTTGCGGAAAACAAGTTTTAGAGAGTAACTTTTTGAACAGGATTTAGATTTTATTCAAAAAAATTGATTGACTCGATATGAGTGGATAATTTTATCGTACAAAGTAGTTACTTGTATCATGTTTGATCGGATAGATTCTCATTAGGTATAAAAAGTCATAAGATAGATTCTGGATTTAGATTTTCTCTCATAAGATTGGGTATGAATATAATTGTATGAATCTTCCTACCTCATACTTGCCTTAAAACATGTACTTAATAAGAGGGTTTAAATTTCAAGTGCCTTGTGTCTCCCTATACAAAAAATAGTTGATAATATTAATAAATGAATAATACTTGATAAAATTATATTTTTAGGCCAATAGATATCTAAGTGAAAAGGAAAGAAAAAAAGAAATCTAAGCTTATAAGTTAATAACAACCTTGCAAAACCTATGTTTGTCTCTCCCATTTTTCATATTTTCTATTATTTTTCTTATTATTGTCCATTTTTTTTTCCAACTTCATGTTTCCATTCTTTGCCCTAATTCTTTCCTATTTAATAAGTAGTAAAATCACATAAATTTGAAATATTAAAGATAGAAAAAAAAAATACATTTCATTTTTTTTTTTTACTTTAGTTTTACAAATTTTGCTACAAGTTCTATAAGTTTTACATATGAAAAACTTATAATATTACATACAAATTACTTTTTGAAATAAAATAAATTTCAAATTTATAAGAAAAAGGCAAATATTACAGATTCTATATGGTACTCTATACCTTATAAGTTTTGCAAGGTACAAGTTATACAATGGTTTCATGGTACTATATAGTAGCTTCTAATTCTAAAATTTTTGAATTCATACCATATAGGATATGGTATAAAGTATATGATATAGGGTGATTTCATGGTCCTACCAATCATTTATGCACTTGCTCCTATTTATTAGGTTGTGTCAAGGGTTTTCAAATATTTAAATTCATATTTAAAAATCTTTAATTCTTGGTATATTATAATTTTCTAATTCTATCACTATTGATCAACTTAGTAAAATCCCCTCCTACCATGGTTAATTTTGAAGTATACTTATTAATGAAAATAACTCATTTATTTAAATGACTAGCTAATGATTTGTATTTATAAAAATGTAAAACCTAAACTCATAAATAAATAAAAAGGGGTTATATAATATTAGTAGTAGTAGTAACGTTAGAAATATAAAATAAGGGAATGAATATAATAATATAATAAACGCTTGAAGGCATGATATGGTTTATAATTAACTAAGATAGCAAAGGCAATATTGTTATGGAAAAAAATTCAGACTTCTTACTATCTCTTATCCTAAATAAAAATATTACCTAACCCCATATGTTTCCCTTACCAAAGCTTTATGTTAGTTTTTCTCCACAAATAGAAAACTTTTCGTCCATAACTAAATACCAAAACCCTAATCAAGATTCGTAATAATTGAACATAGGATTTAATAAAAAATTAATCTTTATGTATTTCTCAAGTTTCCTTTATTTATCATGTTTTTCATAAATTATATTTTCTTTAGGGTTTTCTTTAAATTTCAAGAGAAAGTGTGGTAATTGTTAATGTGGTGGTGGTGGTGGTGGTGTATAATAGTTATTGATTGGATCATAAAGACGTCAATTTAGTGGTATTGTGTACACATACAGGTAACGCATTGGGTGTTCGATTCAAAATGCGAGTATGGAATATGTGTATGTATATCATAGTTATATATATATATATATATATATATGCATCAAACGTAGGTACGTGTGTCATGGGGTAGAGTTTGTGTGCATCGTGAAGAATATGTGTGCACAAATTTTGTGTATGGTGCGTAGCATGTTGGTATGTACGCAATTTGGTGCACCGTACAGTATGTATGTACGAGATGGGTTGGCATACATGTGTATACGTATAGATGTGAGATGAGGTAGAGGGGGATGCGTAAGCGAAAGAGATGAGGACATGTGTGTTTGCGTGAAATGTATATGTGTGTGCAGACAAGGATGACAATGGAGAGTGAGAGTTGAAGATAGTAAGAGAGAGAGAGAGAGAAGAGACAATGAAGAAAAAAAAAGAAAAGAATAAATAAATAATATATATAATCATATATATTATGCAAATATATTATGAATGTGTATGAATAATATAAAATAATGAATATAATATGTGATGTTTATGTATGCGTATAAGAGAGGTATACGTATATTACAGGGTGTTGAAAAGCATATAAAAAGATATGAAAAGATATGTGGAGTACAATTTGAAAGCTTAGAGTATAGGGTAGAGAGTTGAGTTACGAAATTTAATAAATTCTAAACTAACATTTATATTTTGAATAGATGCGAGGAGACGGTGTCGGATTTTATTGAAATAAGAGCTCCATGTACAAGATATATGTTTGATAAATGTGTTGTTGGGCTAGTATATATAAACCAAACTAAATCGAAACTTAAACTTAATTGTTTGCTATTTGTGCTTGGCTTCAACCACTCACCGATTAGGTTCAGTAGTGTTGGTAAAGCATTTGGGGATCTTTATGTAACGCTGTTCTCGGTAGAGTCCCATACTAAAAAGATTCAAGTAGATCTAGGATAGTTTTTGGCACTCGAGTGATTGAAAAAGGCCCAATACCAATACTTATGTAGTATATATATTGAGTGTCTAAAGGTCGTGAGTAACCCCAAGGCTTAGGACACTGAGACTATATTGTTTGTTGACTTAAACAATAAAATCTAATTGGTTGATTCTTGCATTTATGATTGTTACTCGTATGTGCTTGACTTGTTACATATATGTTCACATGCATATATGTGGCATCCTGTACTAAGCACTAGGTCACCTTACTAGGGTTACTGTTTTTTATCTACAAGTTCAATTTATGATAATATTACTGGGAGATGTGATAGTATCAGTAGATTTCATGATTAAGAAGAGAATGGAGATTGCTACTCTAAGATGGATGAGATTATGCGTAAAATAGACAATAAGCATGGACAAGAGCTAGGATTTGATTTTTATTGCTAACTATAGGGTAGAGTTGCAAGTGACTCCTGTTGATTATGTGTTTTATGTTATTTATAGAGTTGTGAAAATTCTAGTCAAATTATTATATTTATATTATTTTAGGCAAGTAATGTGACAAATGAAATGAATAAATATTTATGTTACTCTTTCACTAATAATTGAAGAGTCGATATTAGTGAATTAATATATTATTATTTGTGAGTTGAGAGATTTTATATAATTATTTTATGGATTTTAGACTAGTTAAAGTTTCCTAAATGCTTAATGTGTCAGTAGAGATTAGGGATAGTGGAGGGCTATTGTGTTCCGGGTTCTGGCGTGTTGCAAAAAATCTATGATAAATAATACTTCTTAATTATATAAATATATATTTAAAAATCTTGTATGATTACATGATTTTTCTTTTTCTTATGAAATGTTGCATCAATTAAAATAAGTTACATAATTTTATATATATGCAAAAAAAAAAATTGTGATTAATATACGAGTCATGTCACTTGTATTGAAAGTTTACACAAAAGTTATGGTTATATAAGAGTTACATCACTTGCAATAAAAGGATGTCACTCTTAGACAAAAGCCATGAAAGGAATTATTTTAGAAAACAAAAACTTATTTTGAAAAAAAGTGAGAGTGCATAACTAAAAATAAATGTTTGAATCTAAAGGGTACTATTTTTAAATATCGAAACACCTTATGTTGTCTTTTCAGAGGTGCATTATTTTTAAAAGGTTAACTAAGTATAGTAAAAAATACCAGTTTTTATAAAAGGTGAGAGAATTTGTTATTTCTTGAAGATGTACTATTTCAAATGAAGTAAAGCAACTTATATTGTTTATTGAAGTAGTAACATTTTTAAAAGGTTAAATTAAAAATATTATGATTCGAGTATGCTATTAAAAAAAAAAAAACAGCTTAAGCTGTTTTATGAAGAGTTACTATTTTTAAATACATTAAATTGAAAAGATATAGCAATAAAAGAGAAATTTTTGAAATTATATATTATAATAGGCAATTGAAGTATTTAGTCATTTTTTATTTTCAATTGAATTTCATGTACATTTCGATGTGCTTATAATGTCTTTTTTTCCCCTGGTAAAACTACTGAATTCAACCGAGGCAAACAAAACAACAACTTTATACGGGTTTTGTGAATAGATTCGAAGGCACTTGTTAAAAGTGTACTAACTATATCTACATGTCCATATTTTTAGGGAATATGACAAAAGCACGTCTTGTATTTCTTTTATCCTTTTATAATCTCACTACCTGCATTTTATTTCTATATATTGATTATAATCAACCGACATGGGTCAACTTATGGATCGGCTTGCAATAACTACTTAATAAAATAATTATTAGATATGTTTATTTAAATAATAAAATTCCTTTTTGGCATAAATTAAATAATAAAATAAAAATTAATTAAAATTACAAAGAAGAAAATAAACATAGTGGAAAATTAAAAGTATAAATAAACATTGAAACCCTAAAAGCTTAGTGGCTAGCTACTCATAGCTTTGAGATGGCCAATAATAAATGATTTTGCGTAACTACAGCCCATCGTATTTCAAATTGATTTTTCTTTTTCTTTTTTAATTTTAATAGCAGTGAGCAGCTGTATAATATCGTGCGACTGGTAGCCACTCCCCTAAGCCGCCAAGCTTTTAGGGTTTTCAATGTTCTTTTATTATAAAATTTTTATTTGCTGTTTTTCTCTTTTTTTTTTTAAATTTTATTTCTCAATTGAATTTGTTTAATAACAATAATAATAAATCATTAAAGTAATTATTATGAAATAATGGTAAGTCGAAAAAGGTCTTTTAATTTTTACTAATATATAGACGTGAAGTATAGATCTGAGTCGAAATGTATGTTATATTTTTATAATTTTTCTTTCTTTTAACATGGATGACTGGATGTGACCACGGAATCGATACATTTAATAAGAAAATTATATAAGAAGAAAAGGACTCTGCACTTATTTAGTAACTGAGATAGGAAGCAAGGTTTCCTTCCAAGCGCGCTGGTGGTTCAATAATTTAATGCATCGATTGCGACTCGATATGCAGGCAGTGGGGACGGTGGTCCACTTGAGTTATTATTGAGAAGGTGATTTGAATTTGGAGTACGGACATCGATATCGATTTTGGGGCAGAAGGCTAGCTATCCGACTGTAATTATCACTTTTGGTGATGATGCGTACCTCATTTACTCCCTGGCCAATGGAGGTTTGTTTTTGCCTATTTGGTTGAAACGTGTTTTGTACCGAATGAACTTAATTTTGGGGTACTATCCCCGTACCAATTTCGGAGAAAATTTCCGTAGTATATTTCTGTATCAGCAGATGAAAATTTTGTCTTTTACTTTGTTTGGCTTTTCGTAATGCTCAACGTGTAAAGGGAACACGCTTTTATAACTCAAACTACTTATAATATGATTATATAATATATATGTTCTTTAATTGTAACTGGTCGTTATGCACAGCGTGAACGGACAATCCCATTTTACAGGATATACACATGTAACCTATTTATCGAGCGGATTTCGGAATGAACACATAACTATCCAATTGGAAGAACGTGATTTATTTTAATTAAGTTAATATTATAATTATTTATAAGAAAATATTCACTTATTGTTATAATTATATTGTATCTTGTATGTATATGTGCATGCATATATGATTTTGTTAATGATTATATTAGAAATATATTCTAAATTTTATAGAGTTGAATTTTTTTTTTAAATTCTTAAGAGTACTCAACCCATTTTGTAAGAGGTTAAAAGAATAAACATTTTTTTTTCTTTTTACATATTTACCAATTGAAATCTAACTATCAATTTATTAAGAAAAATTAACTTGATATATAAAAATTATATAAATTTTATTTTTAATCAAACAATATTAGAAAATATTTGAATATGAAATTACAAGTAAAGTAAAAAATAGCAAATAGATGTAAATATAAATTTCTTCCATTTATTTTTATGATAACTTTAAAAAATTATTTTATTAGTTATGCTAAAAAAATCTTGTTGAATATAAGTTACTACATAATTAACCTTCAACACTCTACATTCATTTTCATAACATTAGTTATAAAATAAATATTATTAAACTAATTTATAATTGGTATTGTTTGATAATAATTCATACTATAAGTTTGAAACAATTATAATATGGGTAAAGTAATAATTATTTATAGTGTACTATTTATAAAATATTACAATTGAAAAGAATTTATTTAGTTAGATATAATATTATAATAATGAATTTAATGTCATTAGTTATTGTGGAAAAAATAGATGGGAAGAAAACAAAAAGAAAATACCATTTAAGTAATAAATGCATATTGAAAAAATAAATTGCCATGCATGCGACTTGAACCCATAACTTCCAATTTAAAAAAAAAATGCACTAAACTACTTAACCACAATTAATTATATAAAAAATTGCTCTTTAAAAATATATATAATATATACTATTTTCTTTTTCAAAAAATTAAAAAAAAATTAACTTTTCTCTCTAGGTTGGGGGACTAAAGCCCCTTTCAATCCTCCGCTCCTTGACCGAATAAATTTCGAATATAAATTTTATAAAACCTACTCCTTTAGAGTAGGGTAAAGATACAAAATCTTCTTATTATGGACTCATTTGTATTTTAAGGTACAAAGTATACTGATTTTAAAGTATCTTATATTCACCCTATAAAAAGTTATTAAATAATATTAATACATTAATAATATATGATAATATTATATTTTTCTAATAATAAATATTTTAGTGAGGGAAAAAAAAAGGTAACCCTAAACAGCTAAACTAAATGTCACTTTACACTTTCCATTTTTTCTCCTATTCTTCACAATTGTCCACTCTAGCGTTACATTTTCCATTCTTTCTTCTTGTTGGCTTCTATTTGCAAAATAGTAAGATCATACAAACTTTAAATAATTAAAATGGAAAAAATTACTTTTTAACATGATAGAGTTTTCACTAATTATTAACTCATGGCTAGCTAATACTAACTAAGTCATCAATTTTTTTAACTAAATAACTAACTATTAACCTATAATATAATTACTAGCTCTAGTGATTCAAATATTTACAAAGATAAATATGTTCATGTTTGTTAACTTGAAAAGGATGCTTGATGGGTGTCACCATTTTCGATGCCGCAACGCCTAGAAGAAGGTTTGGAGGTACAAGTACAGGCAGTGACGTGGACAAGCTAGGTTTATAGACTATGGATCAGCCAGATCATCTAAAAAAAGGAGAGAAGAAGTCGGATGTTGGTCATTCTCGTCGAGAAGCAAGTCCAGAAAAATCAGAAACATACTGGGACAGAAACCCGAGACTATAGCAGTTGGTCACAAAGACATGAATTTAAAAGCCTAACTTTGATTTTTCTCCATTCTCATCAGCCTAACTTTAAAATATCGTAACTTTTGTATATATAAAATTATAAAAATTATAATATATCAATAAAAATTTATTTGAATCTATATTAATATAAATCAAATAGTTTTATCATTTACGTTATCTAGAAAGCAAATTTAGAAATGTCAATTTTGTATTATTTTCTTTCTCAATTCTATAGGATACGGATTTTATTTACTTTTCTTGTTAATTCTAGAGTTATAAAATAATAGATACTTTATGATCAATTATATTTTTTTATCTTTTGTAATAATAAACTTTCATTAACCATAATATTTATATCTATGACTTTATATACAACGTCAGTCAAAGTGTTGAATAATTTGAAATAATGAATAAGAATTGATGGGATAGGGAAGAAGAGAGTCTTTGTGAAATAGTACTATCCCAACTAATGATATTATATATATATTAATGATAGTGTTTTCACAATTTTATATAATAAAATTTTATTAATAATTATTCACTACTTATCATTAGACGTGGTAAGCTAAAATTATTAAATCTTTTCTTCTCGAGAAGAGAAGTTGTGCCCAAAGTGAAAAAATCTATCCGTGGAGAGTTGCTACACTACAATTGCATGCAAATGCTCGACTCTTTGCCTAGCAAGGGTGCGGAATGGAAAGGATGTGGTGGTGTATTTCTCCCTATGTGCTTGCCTTCTTATACAAAGAAATTTGAGCTCCGGCCTACGCTTTTGTTTAAGTGAGCTATTTAAATATCTTATATTAGTATGAAAATTCAATCATATTTTCGTATTAAAATAAAATATTTTTAAGCATTTGTTACTTTCTCCTCATCATATTTATCTCTCTTTTTTATTATTATTATTATTATTCAATTAATTTTGATATTTTCTAGAAAAAAATAAATTAGTAGTTCAACTTTCATTATAATACTACCAGTATTTTTATCAAAATAATCATAAAAAGAAAATAAGTATTTGAGGAGACCCAATTTAACTTTTCCGACATCATCCTTTCTTGGGATCTAAATTTTGCTTTTGCAAACTCAGCTATTCTATATGGCAGATTTGGGTTCGTTTGGAAGTCTAATCAGGAATCGTGTGCCATGTGAGTTGTAACATAGTAAAAATATTATGATATCTGCAACCATTTATTCCAGCAGTTACACTTCTATGTATTGATGGATGGACCATCAAAGAAATCTTTTTCCCTTAAATTTGAGTTGCCCTCGCCAATTTGCTCGTATAATATTTTCTTCATTCACAAAAATTGGTTTAACGAACAAAAAAAAAAAAAAAAATTTGAAAGACATTAGCGAATGACAGCTAGGAGAAAAGATTCATTTGTACCAATGATATCTATATACGTATAGGTAACAGTAGATAGTTTTTAAAATATTAATATTTATAATTAATGTAAGTTTTTTTTAATTAAAACAGATCTATTAGTTTTTGTCTATCTTGACTAACATGTGTTGGACACACTGAATCCCTTCATATTTATTTATATTTTTAACTAAACGACTATTAATAATAATATTATATATAGATTTTATAATGTATATAGCAATTGCTAAAATGATGTTCTTTTTAAATGTATTTTTGGGGGCATATCAATTTCGGCATATATATTTACAAATTATTATAAATGTGAGTTGTATACTATTGTTATATTATATGAAAAAATAAGAATATATTATAGTTTCACTTAGTCACATAGTTCTTTTCTTGAAATAATAACCCATTTTGGGAGTGTTATAATATTTTAAAATATGGCAGTGAAATATTATGAACTCAAGGAGTTATGTTGTGCATTAAATTAATCAAGTGGTGCAATAATTTTTTTTTTAAAAAAGCATATTTACATTAAAAAAACCATAAAAAAATTGAAATTACATGTAAAAGATTCCTGTTGATAATATTAAAATTGGTGTCGAGTTCTTGGATCATTGGGATATTACTATTAGCAAAGAAAAGATTACGTCGGCGCCTCGAGGATGCACGCGGGACTTGAGAATTTGTTCCAAGTCATAGCAATCTATGTTTACGAATGGAGCAAGAGTTGTTTTATTGACTTTTCTTGAAAATTATTGCATGAAATGAAAATTTCATAACAAATAAATAAATGGATTCCCACGGTAGTAGTATAATGATATAAAATCTAAACAAAAGAATTGCCATCATTCAAACTTTAATCAGGAAATGGGTTTAGTTATGCTGTTTATTTGAAACAAAAAATTTTCTTCTTACGAGTATTATCGCCATCTTTGATATAATTGTCGTTTATTTTAGTTTTTAATTTAGCTTAAACAAATTAAAACAATGCTATTGTCTCCAGAATTTCGCTGATAGAGAATGTTGAACCTAGGGCTAAAATCTACGAAGTTGAAAATTATAAGGGAGTGCTAGAAGATTCTTTAGCACAATTTGGCATGACTACTTTAATGTTTAAATCAACGAAGACTTACTAATAATGAAAGTATATCTTCTCTATTTTATGTAAGTTCAAAATTCATGGAAATGATGTGATGGCAAAGACAATGGTATTCTAAGTAGATCGGTTGCTTTGTTTTATGCTCATAATCAACCGTTAACCGAGTTTTAAGAACCAACCCCTATCCTTCGGGGGCCTTCACACACAGTGAAGCCAAGTCCCGACCATAAGGAAGGTCAATAACCTAAGGAACTATGTGTAGGTCAAACCACTTAGAGAAGCAACTAAGTCCAAGCCTATAAGGCTTATCTATAGCCCACTAACATGTCAACCCATGATAAGCAAGAAGGTCGAAATGAGTCTCCTAGGGGGGGTGGTGGAGGGGGGAGCCCAATTTTGACATGAAGAATCAATAAGGAGAGTTAGCATCGATTGAGTCTTTCGAGGTGCATTTCAAGCTATCCGACTTAGGGTGATCTCTTTTGAACTAAGGTAGAGTACTTTCATTATGTTGACAAGATTCAGACATTATTCAAAATAAAGTAGTTGCTGAACAATCATCATGCTTTGCTAAGTTTCAAGCTCTAAATGCACTAGTTGCATTCTTGATTCCCCCTATAATCGATAGGGTTGAGTCAAAGTAAAATTCCAGGCTTTATTTGCCCAACACGTGCCACATGTCTCAGGATCCCACACCACAATCGATCCAAGGTGTTGGTAGCTTCCTAAAGGTGATTCATTCATCTTTTGAACCTTTGTCGCACTATTCTAAGTGCATTTAATTCACTTAACACATGTCAGGTTTTAGTTGGAAAGCATTGCGTACATCCATCACGTCACATCATTATAAGCCCTTTAAAACCTACACTTGCCACATGTATGCATCTAAGGGCATACACATACTATCTTCACTTCTTGTAACTGCCAATTCAAATTCCTAGCAATATGGCTATAAGGACCCTTATTGTCTTCTAGAATTCACTTTTGCTTCTCCTTATTCTCCAGCACACTCTCTTCCCTCCTAAGCTCTTCGCAATTCCAATAGCAATCTATACCCCAAACCCATTATCAAAAGTTAAGCCCGAGGACTCCAAGGCTTAGCCTAACATATCATAGTTCGAGAACTACTTACGAATGAAGATTCTCCCCATGACTAAGGTCTACTACACTTCATCTGACTTGAGTGCCAAACAATGGTCACAGTTAGGGTTACTATTGATTTAGCTTAAGACAAAATGACAAACTTGAGCAACCCGGATGGTCTGACCTTAAAACAACCTACTTGGATGCCAAGTAAGTTCAGCACTGAGCTACCAACGTCCTAAGCTGCTATTGAGGTCCTGAGCCCCCCATTCATTGGGAGCCAGCCAAGTATATTTTCCACCCTTTGTCAGAAGTACCAACAAACAAGGGACATATGTCCTTAGGAACACGATCTCGTGATAATTCTCTAACATATTCTTTATTCTATTTGTGCATTTTATTCTTTTTAAGGTGTATACTAGGATGCACTTGTAACTAACTTGTAATTTCCCCTTTTTAGTCATTTTCTTCTTATATAAGCACTAATAGCTAGGGTATAAAAGCCACCATTTGTAACTTATCTGAAAGTTAAATGCCAATTTTTACAAAAACTTTCTTTTCATTTTTGAGAGCTTCCTCTTGAAATCAACTCTTATCTAGTTCTTTTAGCAAGAGTTAGTACCAAGCGACATGAGTGAACATCTTGTACATTATATCAAGTGTTCATTAGGTGGTGTTGATTGATTGGTGCATCATATCCTCTTAGTTGCACATGGGTTGTGCCAGTTTTCTTATTAGCTCGATTTTTCCTTTGGTACGCTCTCATGTGTCTAACCTTGAGACGCATTAATTTCACCGGTATCAAAGCATGGTTTCAATGAGGGAGTGTATGAGGTGTAGTGAAGTCATGTGCATTTTGTAGTTGGTAACCATTGTGTCTTTCCATTGCTACTGTAATGTATTTATGTTAAGCTATGCTGGTCATGTATGAGTAGTTGTTGTCGTGGGTATCTAGGTGTTGATTGTTAGATACTTTGTTTTGCTACTCGAAAATAGTATTAGTGTTACAGTTTATTCAAAGTTATTCATTGTTGGAGTATTAAGTTAATAGCTATCATGATAATGGAAGGTTGAAGTTATTGGGTTTAGTAGCTCAATCGTCAATAGTGATTTTAGAGAAGAGTTTGAGTGTATGAAATTAGACTTAGCTAAATATCATGATAGTAGAAGGTTAAAGTTAGGTTTAGTAGCTTGGTTTTCAATAGTGGTTTTGGAGAATACTTTGAGTATACGAAGTTAAACTTAGCTGAAGGAATGGTTTTATTTTGATTAGATTCAAGTATTAGAGCTATTATTGGTAATAATAAAAGTGGGGCATAAGGTCAAGCTTAGCAAGGAAGTTACACTCCAAGGTTTGTTGATGAGAAACTTGATAGGCATACTGACTCAATGGAAAGTTTGGTTACAGCCATGAGGGATAATGGTCGACCTACTAGAGTTAAGCGGAACCATACTCGAGCTTATGAAGCTTAAGACTGAAGACATGTCCGTGTGGTTCACCTTGGAAAACCCAACCTGAAATATCAGAGCTGGTGGAGTAAAGAAATTAACAAAGTAAAGACTTGACCTAAATGATGCTGAAGAAGTGGAGGAGAAGATGGAAGATGACAAAAAAATATTTTGAGGTGAAGCAACGAGGTTCCTAAGTTCCTTATGGACTTAACAATGTTAAGGTCCAAATTATAACCTTCTCTCGTAATGGAGATGTCAATGACTATCTTAAATGAAAAGAAAATGTTGAGAAGTTGTTTGATTGCTACCAATATGCCAAAGATGTCATGTTCCGCCTTGTTACCCTTGAAATTCTCTAGTTTTGCTATCATGTAATGAAAGAATCTAATTACGGCCAGGAGAAGAGATGGCCAACATAGTGTCTAAAGTTAGGAAGAGATGAAGAGATTGTTGAGAGGAAGGTTTATCCCTAAGTCCTACCTACAAGACACTTTCAAGAGGCTACAAGAACCTAGGTAAGGTAATGGAACTATTGATAAATATGTAAAGGAATTCCAGATGCCAATGATCTAAACAGATGTGGATGAAACTAAGGCTCACATCATTTTAAGGTATATTTCTAGGCTCAAGTGTGAGCTTTACAACATAATGGAAGTTTAGAGGTTTTACACTTTAGACGAGGCCATCAAGATCGCCTATAGAGTTGAGAAATAGAGGTGGAACACTCCATTCCGACCTAGTTCAAGCCGAACTGTTCCTCCTACCCAAGCTAGTTAATTTGAGCATAGAAGGCTAGTAAGTGTAAAGGAAGTACACGACTGACCTATCTATAGCCAAGGTGATTTGAATGGTAGACTTATTAACAAGCATATCAAGAGGAAGTTTAAGAAAGGTCAATCCTCCAGACAAAGGACTAGTGAAATCAAATGCTTTGAGTGCCTAGGTTATGGACACATGATTGTCTAGTGTCTTAATCGATATGTCATAGTGATCCTAGGTGATGATGTGGATGGTACCGATGAGAGTGAGCATGAGAAAGATGAGAAAGAGGTTGGAAAAGCTAAAGGGAAATTTGAAGAAAAGATTTATGTTTACATTAACTTAAGAGAAGTCATGGCATTAGTTTTGAGAAGAGTGTCAAGTTCAATGTTGAGCTCTAGGGAAGATAAGGGGAATAATTTGTTCCATACCAAGTAGACGATCAAAGGCCAATTATGCACTATCATAATGAATGGAGGGAGTTATACAGATGTCATTGCTCAACCATTAATACAAAGGTTAGGGTTTTTAACCTTCGAGCACCACTGACCATATAAGTTACAATGGTTACACAACAAGGGTGCATTGTATGCGAAAGAACAAGTTAGCTTGTACATGGACAAGGTAATCTATGATGTTGTTCCCATGGGTGCTTCACACTTACTCTTACGAAGATCGTGGTTATTTAACCATTGTATCATACATGATGGATATAAAAACACTTATGCCTTCATCAAGAATGGAAGGAAAATTATGTTGCAAACTATGACCCTCAACCAAGTAAATTGAACCCATAATTAGGTTACTTAAGTTATCAAGAAGAAAGTCTTAGTGTTGTCCTATGGAGAATTACAAGCTATTAAGCAAGTCAAGGAGCCTATGTTTTTGTTAATTTGCAGATTAAAGGAGCTTAGGAACCTAAACAATGTGCTAAAAGCGGACGAAAAGTTGATTGATGGGTCCTCTAACCTATTCCCCAAAGAGCTACCTAAAGGACTACTTCCAGTCCATGAGATTGAACATTGCATTGACCTATAGTCCGGTACTACCCTACCGAATTGACATGCATATAGGATGAAACCTGAGTAAGCCGTTGAGTTGAAGAGATAAGTCGATGAGCTTACTAAGCGTAGCTATGTAGGAGAGAGTATGATCCTATGTATTGTGCTTACTCTACTCTAACTAAATAAGAATGGT
This sequence comes from Lumnitzera racemosa, assembly GCA_024138005.1. Classification (NCBI taxonomy): domain Eukaryota; kingdom Viridiplantae; phylum Streptophyta; class Magnoliopsida; order Myrtales; family Combretaceae; genus Lumnitzera; species Lumnitzera racemosa. The sequence goes on along the minus strand of JAMXBC010000006.1, from coordinate 36,640,329 downwards.
TCATGATGCATATGTATTGATACCAAGCTATTAAAAAAATCACCGTAAAGTACAAGTACCCAATATCGAGGCTCAGTGACATGTTAGACGAGTTTTAAGGTACTTGAGTATTCTCTATGATTGATCTAAGGAGTAGTTATCATCAAATTCGTATGAGGGGAAGACCGCTTTCAAAACATGAAATGGTCTCTACGAATGGCTAGTCATGCCATTTAAATTAACGAATGCACTAAGCACATTTGTGAGGCTCATAACTCATGTAACGAGGACTATTGATTAGATGTTGTATGGTAGTACACTTTGATGATATCTTGATGTATAATGCCAACCTAGCAGACTACATAAATACCTTTGAGTTGTGTTTGACATCTTCCATGTTGAGAGACTATTTGGGAATTTGAAGAAGTGCACATTTTGTTAGCACGAAGCTGTCTTTTGGGATATGTAGTGTTTGGTGATGGAATCCGAGTCAATAAGGAAAATATTTGAGCTATCTTAGAATAGTCAACTCTGAAGAGTGTTACCGAGGTGAGAAGCATCCATGAACTTGCTTCATTCTATAGGGAGTTCATTAGGAATTAGTACTATAGTGACCCCCTTGACCAAGCTCAGGAAAAAATGAAATGGATTCTAATGGAATGAGTGAGCTGAGAAGAGCTTTAGGGAGATCAAAGAGAAGTTGACTATAGCCATAGTCTTAGCACTGCTTGACTTTAAGAGACCTTTTACATTGGAGTGTAATGCCTTCAGTATCGGTATTGGTGCTATGTTGCAAGAATGCCGACCCGTTGCCTATCATACTGAAAAACTCAGTAGTACCACCCTTAATTACTCTATATATGAGAAGAAGCTTTACTCCCTCTATTGAGAATTAGCCTTATGGAAACATTACCTATTACCCAACAGTTTGTCATCTATATGGACTATAAGTCTCTGAAACACCTTAGCAATTAGAACAAACTCCCAAAGAGGTAGGTAAAGTGGCTTGAGTTTATCAAAGGTTCTCCTATGTTATCAAACACAAAAAAGGTCATACCAACATAGTAGTAGACTTCCTTTTCTTGTAGGCATGCCTTGTTCACTACATTTAAACCAAGTTATTTAGGTTCTCTCTTATCACCAAACAATATGCTCAAGACCCATAGTTCAATCCTGCTGTTAAGAAGTGTAAGGATGAGGTTGTTGTTAGTGAATATTACATAAAGGACTGGTAACTCTATAGAAGTTAGAAATTATGCATCCTATGATCTATTGGTGTGGGAAGCTCAGAATAGAGACTTGCTTGGACACTTCGGTGAAACCAAAACTGCTAACCTTCTTAAAAAGAACTTTTATTAGCCTGCAATGGCAAGGGATGTTTACAAGGTCATCGATAGTTGTGAGAATTACAAAAAGGCCAAGGAAAGGAGAGAGCCACATGGAGAGTACATATCCCCACCTATACGGAGCTTACCTTGAGCTGACCTCAACATACACTTTAGGTTACCCTAGACAACCTAAGGATGGGACTGATCATTGTATTTATAAACCATTTTAGCAAAATGGCACACTTTATAGGGTGTCACCGAACTAACGATACTTTATGTATTGTTGATTTATTTTTGCAGGAAGTGGTTAGACTCCACGGATTCACTAAGTCCATTATATCCAATTGAGTTACAAAGTTCTTGTGTTATTTTTCAAAGACGTTATACAGAATACTTGGCACTATGCTCATATTCAACTCTAATAGCCATCCTCAAATTAGTGAACAAACTAAGGTGGTGAACAGGACCTTTTGTACACTACTCCAGTACTGTAGAAAAACATATAGGGGATTAGGACTTATGTTTAACAGTTGTGGAGTTTACATATAATTAAACTATCCACGGTACTATAAGAAAGACCTCCTTTAAGGTCATCTATGGCCTTAAGTAGAACATTCCACTTCACTTGGTCAACACCCTAACAACTACCAGAGAGAGTCAATCCAGAGTCTATAGAGACCAAGAAGTCCACAAGCTACATCAACATATGACCGAACAAATTGCCAAGTTCAATGAGAGGCAATACGAGATTAGCAGTCATGGCTATCGATATAATGGAAGATGAAGAACAAATTGCCAAGTTCAATGAAGCCTATAGTGTTTCTTCAACTTTCAACATATCTGACCTGATCCCTTACCATATAATGGAAGAAGAAGGGAACCAGGGAGAGTAGGCAGATGGAGAAGATGGGCTCTATTGCCAATATTGCTCCTTCAGTCTAATAGAGGTATGGCTGCTAAAGCAAAAAAAAAAAAAAAAGGAAGGCAAAACAGTCCTATAAATTTGAGATCAAATCTATGAGGTGATGATAAGAACCTATACCCCAAACCCTTAACCAAAAGCTGAGCTTAAGGACTTTAAGGCCTAACCTGACGTATCTTAGCTCAAGAACCCCTTAGGAATGAAGATTCTCACCATGACCAAGGTTTACTACACTTTACCAACCTGAGTACCAAACGTTGATCATAGCTAAGGTCGCTATTAACTTATCTTAGGATAGAACGGTAGACCCCAAGAATCCAAATGGCCTAACCTCAGAACAACCTACCTAAATGCTAGGCAAGTCTAGCACCAAGTTGCTCAACCCGGTCACTAAGCTATTAAGGTCCCAAGCTGCTACTAAGGTCTTGAACCCCCTATTCACTAGGGCTAACTAAGCATATATTCCACCCTTTGTAAAAAGTACCAACAAGTAAGTAATACGTATCCCTAGGCACATGATCTCATAATGATTTCCTGACATATTCTTTATTCTATTTGTCCATTTTATCCTTTTTAAGGTATATACTAGGAATATCCTAATAACTAACTTATAACTTACCCTTTTTAATCATTTTCTTCTTATGTAAACCTTAATGGGCATGGTATAAAAGCTACCATTTGTAACTTAGCCAATATTCAAATGCTAATTTTTAGAGGAACGTTCTATTCATTTTTAAGCATCTTCTTGAGATCAACTCTTATCTAACTCTTTTAATAAGAGTTAGTAAGGAGTAACCTTAGTAAACATCTTGTATGTCTTATCACGTGTTCACTAAGTCGTGTGGATCAATTGGTGTATCATATCTTCTTGATTGCAAACGAGTTTTGCTAGTTTTCTTGTTAACTCAATCATTCCTTTGGTGTGCTCTCATGTGTCCAACCTAAAGATGCATCAATTTCCTTCTACAAGAACTTCTTCTTTTCTTGACACTTTTAATTCCAAAGCTTCTTTAAAAATGGTAGATCTAAGTTTATGACTCTAAGTAATCTCAGATTGTGGAGCACAAGGAGGTAGCTAAGATGGCACCTCCCTTAACAATAGGAGCACCATTCACTTCGGCAGCAGCATTGAGCAATAGCTGAAATAAGCTAAGTATGTATCAACTAAAAGAGGTGGTTATGTGGTATATATCTCAAGATGTGTATCATATATGATGGCTTATAGTGAAGTGAGATAGTTTTTATCTTTTACTAAGGTCAAATACACTAATGGCACCCACCCCTATGGACAAATGAATTCCAAAATTGAAGTTAAGGCCAACCATTATTTAAGCTAGTATGTCAATCTAATTCCTAGAGGATGGTATGCGTACACTCCAAATGGAGAAGATTAAGTTAGCCTTATTAATACCAATGCATTATGTATCTATATTTATTGGGAGCAATCCCATCTAAGAGGCTTAAGGGTGCCTTTCATCGAGTTCCAATAAGAATTCTTCAACTACCATTGTCTCTGTCCAACCCAACTCACTTAGAATGGTGTCCAACTCTTCGTAACTTTTGAAGCCATTTTCACTTGACTTGTGGTAAGACCCTTTTTGATCTTATGCTAGTACTTCCTCAGAGTTTGCCAATCTCCTGATGGATGGTGTCGAGCCTAATTTTTTTGGTTTCTTATTTTCATTAAATCGATTTATATTAAACCCTATACCTATTTAATACAAACTCATGACTAAGAAATAAGAAGAATAGGTTTTCTTTAAATTTAAAAAGAAATTGGAGTTGTCACCTAATTGAAATTGGGGAAAGGGTTAAATTAAAACTAATTGGGTATATTGATTTTAATCTAGCCACTAGACCGTGTGACAACCAACTTTGAAAATAGGTTTTTTTAAAAAACCAAAGATTTGAATCCGATGGCTAACTAATTAAACCTTAACAGGTACCACTTTTAACCATCCAAATTTAGCTTTATATTTCAAAATACTATAAAACAACAATTTTGTATTCATAAATAAAGAAAATTAAATTTATTTACAAAAAAAATATTTACAAAGAGAAAATGAAAATTTTTCTCTATTTTAAATTACCCTATAAATGTCTACGCACCCTCTAATAAAGATCAAACTTTTTGTAACTCATTTTGAAAACTTAAATGCATTAGTGATTTTTAATTTTGAAAATTTGCTAAATTTATGTTTTTATCCACTTTAATTTTCCAAAAAAAAAAAATCCTTAAAGGGCCCTAATTTGTGTCTTACTTTCAAAAACTCTTAGAAAAAGTCTTAATCATTAAAAAGGGTTGGTTAATTTTTATTTTTGAAAAAAAATAATTTTTCTAAGTGATAAAAATTTTTTTATTTTTATTTTTTTAGTAAAGGAAATCAAAGTTTCCTAAGTAGAGAAAAAAATTATTTAAAAAAAATTCTCATAACACAAAGATAATAAAAAAGGGTCTTTATTTTTATTTTTACCGCCATTAAAAAAAAAAAACTAATGCATGACTGAAAAATAAAATAAATCAATAAATAAATAGCAAAAAAAGGATGGCATGCAAACCTAGGTTGGCTTCGGGTCAAAGGAGAGTAGGTGCGGATTTAGATATTGTCATGGGTCGGGTTCAATTTTTGGGTCAGATCATACAGCTCTGTTTGGGTTAGCAAGGAAAAGAAAACAACAGCAACTCTAATAGTCTACAAAGCATTTCAAGCATTGATTCAAGTGGGAGATGCAAGTTTTATTATAAATCTATTGATAAAAATCAAGTCGGTAATGCTGTTTTAGGTTGTAGTGATGCTTTGGTGGTGTTTAAATTTGCTGCGGTGGTGGGTTCGAAGATCACGATGATGATGACGTTGGGCACGCACTATGTGGTCGCGAGTGGATGGTGCAGTGATCTATGTGTCAAAGGAGGAAGGCGTCGATGAGGTCTATTTGCGACTGGTGTTGGGGTTCATTGGGGATTGGCTATATAGTTTAGGGTTCGTAGGGGATTTACTGTGTGGCTGCAGTGGAAGCGTTTGAGGGCACGCGATTGTAGGTTTAATGAAGGTATTTGAGGGCACACAACCGTGGGTTTGGTTAAGGTTAGAATTGAGCAGTAAGGCTCGTGTGTATGTACAAGGTACTTTGGGGTTTGAGAGTAAGAGTGTAAGGGCTATTGGAAGTTGAGTTTGGTTGGTTATAAATTGGGTTTGTGGGGGTTTGACGATAGTGTTGGGTGTTATGTGATGTTGTAGAGTTTAGTAAAGACAGCGGCATAGTGTATGGCAGCCATGTATAGTGATGTGGATGCTGTTAGATTGTGACAATGTAAGGTGTTGATGGCATTGGTTCTTGAGTGTTCGGTGAATGAGGATGAGGCTAAGAGTGATTGAGCTATCGTAGTGTATGACTGCATATTTGGGGGTGATGTCGCGATCTCACTTCTATTAATTTTACACACAAATAAGAATTTGTCCTTTTTTAAAATAATTGAGTGTTCTACTATTAGTAGAATCACTTGCAAATAGAAATGAATAAATTTTAGTAGAAATCACGAACAAGCGGTAAGCATACCAACCTATTGATAATACGAGGAGAATAACCAAAGTAGTATTTTGTAGTGAAGGAAAGAATATAGTTCAGAAAAATAACTAAGTATTGGATTCTATTATTTCTACTTTAATCTAGGAAACCGATTAAGCAATTTTAAGGAAAAGAACTTACAAGTTATCTAAATAGAAGTAAAAACTATAACGGAATTAAGCGTAGAGTTTAGGAATTTCTCGATATTGAAATGTGGATTTCTCTATAAAAAATGTATGAGCAACAAGTAAACAATCGTCTAAAATTGTTGTGGCCATGTTATTGAATATTTATGATAGCTTAAATGTGGATTTTATTCATATGTTATTGAATATTTATGATAGCTTAAATGTGGATTTTATTCATACTCATAGAATTTATCCAACTCTCGTTTCGTAAATTCTATTGTGTAGTAGGAGTATTGTATTATCAATATCCCATCTATACTATCGGCTAACTATTCAAGTCCCATCACTACTCAAATAACAATGTGAAAATTGATTTCTCATTCCAATTAATTTTTAGCTAAAGGTGAGTATAAAGATTTAAGTCCTAATTCTCAAGAATTACCCATTCAAATTAGGAATCCTATGTTCTATTCAGGGTTTTTGAATCCTATTATGGTATCTAAACCCTATTAGAAAAACAAAGGAGAAGGCCTAACGTATGGAAAATGCTATTTAGCTCGATATTAACTCAACACTTAAGTTATACCTAATTACACCATAGGACTAAGTAAAATTTCAAATTTATACTATCACAATACAAAAACATCAATAGTCACCACTACTTCATCATGGTCATACACTACCCAAAGTATAATAAGCTCTATTTATCACATTCGTAGAAAATAAATATCTAACTATAATATACATGAACATGAAAATAAACATTGCATTAAACATAGACAAAGTATAAGAAACATTACAAAATCGAGCTCTTTAACCTCAATAATGGAGTTCCTCAAGATTTTCCCAACAATTTCCATGAATGTAATAAAAATTCATAAACCTAAACCTTGAAAAGAGATAAAATCCACTAATAGTTTACGCTATGATCATGAAAATACAAGAAAACTCCATGAAAAGCGTAAAACTATGCTAAAAGTAACCTAAGATAGCCTAAAGAAGAGACAATGGTGGAAACTAGAATCCTAAACCCTCCTAGAAATTACTAAAACCAAATCTGCAAAAAATGAAAAAGAAGAAGAAAATTTTATATCAAGTCGGTACTAACATGACGATAAGCGAGGGTACCACCATGATGGCAAGTAAGGGTACCATCATGATTGTGGACACGTGTAGCATACTTTTCCTCTTTCCTTTTAATGAAACAATGCATTTTTGCTTCAAGGGTTAACTATACTGTCATGATGGTATCTAGGTACCGTCATGTCGATATAACCATCTAGTTTTGCAACTTGATTCAATTCTATTCAAAGTACTGTTTTGATGGTAGATAGGCTTACCGTCATACCGGTAGTTCCAACTCCAAATTTCCTTATTTTTCTTTTTTCTTCGTTTTCAGTTTCCTAAACCAGGGCTACCATGTAATGGTAGCCTTGGGACCTGCAGGATCAAATACAAAGAGCTTATATTCTGTAAATACACGCTACTTTTAAGCATCAAAACACAAAAATATGAATTATACTTATGTTAAGAAATTATATATGATTTTAATAAAAATTTAAACACTTTTACTCAAAAATTTATTGAATTACATATAATTGTTAGAGAAATCCCTTAAACAAGGATGTGGTTTTACACACTTATTAGGGGGTACGATGTTCATCATTCTACTACAAGTTACAACAATGGTGGTTAGTTAGGTGCTTAGGCGACACTGCTTGCTGTAATATGGTGATGTAGGTGGTGAATGTTGTTTATATAGTAGGTTATCATGTGTGCGATTACATAGATGGTTTGCACGGTGAAGTGTTGGGGTTATGTAGTTGGGTAATGAAGTGATGTGGGTTCAGTATTTGATCTATATTGAACCACAACAGTGAACTGAGTTTGGTGTCACGATTAATAGTGGTGTCAAAGTGTGGTCATCAAGTTTGATCAATATTGATTGTATGTTTGTGATGGTATAATCTAATCTCTATTTCATTAATCCAAAATTTCCTTTTATAATGTAAAAATAAAAAATAAAATAAAATCTTCAACTGATTTTAGATCATCACAAATCCACTCCAATAAGATATGAATCCTAGAAAACTTTATTGAATCTTAACCTTATGGTTATCGACTCAAATCAATGCAGGATTTAAATCTTTCAAGAAAGATTTTATTAAATCTGCAAAGACGAACAAAGATTCGATCATGCTTCTAAAAGAGATTGATTTTCCCGCATTTTTTGTTTGTTTCTTGAAAAAAGAAAAAAAAAACATGAAGGAGAGGATAATGCTAACGTGGCACCATCTTTTAATGAGATACTACCATGTGTCTTAACATGACACGTAGCTCCTAATAGCTGTTAAAAGAAAAAGGCACATGTATGCTTAGTGAGTTTTGAACCCATGACTTTTTGCTTATATTCTTTCCAATTTATGTTGTAAACAAATTGTATATAAAGAGTAAATTTATCTTAGGCCCAAACCAACCATAAATTAAAATAAAAAGTAAATTGAATCTGAACTTTATTATTTTTGAAAACTATCCTAAATTATTTATTACCCCTAAACTCTAACTCAAAAAAAATTTCAAAAATCTTATTATTATTATTTTGAAATTTTCCTTCCTTTATTTTACTTTTTTCTTTTTCTTTTTCAATTTTTTTATAAAGGACCCTTTTTCTAAAAAATAACTCTAAATTATAAGGGGGGGAAATGGGGTGTCTATAGCTACCTCTCTTTGTGATAAGTTTGAGTAAAACTTAACCTTAAAGATAAAAAGAGACTATTTTTACCTTGGGAAAAAGATTTCTCTAAGAAACATTATAACTAGCTAACTATAATAAGCTTGATCCACTAGGGATTTGGTGAAAAATGTTCTCAACATGAGAGTGAGTTTTTCCAAAAGTGTACAATGCCCTTGGAGGTGACTAGAACCTTAAAGTGATACTTAAAATAGGGTAGCGCCCTTATGACCTAACAAGAACTCTATGAGATACTAGAAGAGGGTAGTATCTCTATAGGCTGGCAAGATCTCTATAAGGTACTTAAAAGAAGGTAGTACCTCTATAGGCTGGTAAGAACCCTAAAAATCACTAAAAGGAAGGTAGTGCACATGCAAGCTAGCAAAAACCCTGAAAATTACTAAAAAGAGTGTAGCACTTTAGTGGACTCACAAAAACTCTAATAATCACTATAAGGAGGGTAACAACCTTGTGGGTTAGCAAGAATCCTAAATGGAAAATTGAATCCTGGTCGTACTCCTATGAGTTGACTAACCTAGGTAAAAGCGTCTCTAAGGGAATAGTAACCCTAACTGAAAGATCGATATGATACCTAATCGTGCCCCTTTGAACTAACTGACTTAGGCAGAAACGTCTTTAAGGGACTAGTAACCTTAACTAAAAGATCAACATGAAACTTAGTTATACTTGTTTAAACTAACTAACTTAGGAAGGAGTGTCTTTAAGGGGCTAGCAACCCCAACTAAAAGATCGATACAAGACTTAGTCATGCTCCTTCAAGCTAACTAACTTAGGCAAGAGTGTCTGTAAGGGATTAGCAACCTTAACTAAAAGATCAATATGAAACCTAATCATGCTCCTTTAAGCTGACTAACATAAGTGAGAGTATCTCTAAGGGACTAGCAAACCTAACTAAAGGATTGACATGAAACCTAGTCATGCTCCTTTAATCTAACTAGCATAGGCAGAAGCATCTCTAAAAAACTAGTAACCCTAACTGAAAACTCAATATGAAACGTAATTATGCTCCTTTAAGCTAACTGACGTAGGTAGGAGCATTTCTAAGGGACTAGCAATAATAACTAAAAAGTCGATATGAAACCTAGTAATACTCTTTTAAGGCTACCAACATAAGCAGAAGCATCTTTAAGGGACTAGCAACCCTAATTGAAAAGTTGATATGAAACCTAATAGTACTCCTTTAAGGCTACTAACATAAATAGGAGTATCTTTAAGGGACTAGCAACCTTAACTGAAAATTCGATATGAAACCTAGTCATACTCCTATGAGCTAATTGACATATGTAGGAGTATCTCTAAGGGATTAGCAACCCTAACTGAAAAGTTGATATGAACCCTAGTCGTACTCATTTGAGCTAACTGATATAGGCGAAAACGTCTCTAAGGGACTAGCAACCCTAACTAAAAAGTCAATATGAAACTTAGTCATACTTCTTTGAGCTAACTAACATAGGTAAAAGCATCTCTAAGGGACTAGCAACCTTAACTGAAAAGTTGATATGAAACCTAGTCATACTCCTTTAAGCTAACCGACATGGGCATGCGAGTAAAGTGCTCCTTAAGCTGGCTAAAACCCAAAAAGGGAGATTGCAAGTGGGATAACGCTCTATGAACTGGCCAGAACCCTAAAAAAGAGATATGAGTCAAGTTAGCACTCTATGAGCTCGCTAGAACCCTAAAATGAGATGTGAATCAAGATAACACTTTATGAACTAACTAGAAGTTCTATTAAAGGTTAAGTACTCTACAAGTTGGTTAGAAACCTGAGGAAGGTAAGATAATGCTCTACGAGCTGGCTAAGACCCAAGAGGATGAAGGTTAAACACCTTACAAATTGACTACCACCCTAAGGGGATGCTTAATGCAAATATAGTATCTTAGAAGGAACCAACTCATTCTCACGCTAAAAGTATAGAAGCACTTACTTGGCTTTATCGATAGCTCCTAAACAGTCAAACCTTGTCTTAAGAAGTCTGATCAAAACCAATGGTTCAGCCTTTTGAAATTCATTCAGGTCTTAAAACAAAGCACATGAAATCATGCCTAGTAGCAAATTCAACGAAAATAACCTAACATACGAAATGTCATCGTCATTTGAATAGAGAGGTCATGTCTCAGATTTCTAGCCCCACACCAGTCCTCAAAGTCTTAACCAACTTCCCTTGTAGGCTTTTATACTTAATTGAGTAGTACTCATCTACTACAAGATATTTGCTCTTCTAAATATGGCCTTACCCTAAAAAAAAAAAAAGAAAACGAATCTCCCTTATACAGGAGGATGAATCGTAATAGAGTATCTGAAGAATTTTTTTCAGTTGTCATATTTCCAAGTGTTCATTTTCTCTCGTGTTTACGTTGTTTGGTGTTTATTTGGATAAAGTAGGTGAGGTAAGAGAATAAGACCTTTAACAGAGCAAGAAAAGTGTTGAGGTGTTACCTAATGTCGACAACCACTAAGGATATCAACTTTGCTTCTAGAAAATGAAAATAAAACCACAGCAATATTAAGATTGCTCACAATTTGTGATTTGAGTGAAAATTCCATTGATTTTCCAAGGGTAGTACAATTTTACTACATCAGCATTTACAGGATCCTTTATGTTTGGACCATCCATTTGAGATAAAATCAAAGCCCCTCTAAGAAACACTTTCTTTACTATATAGGTACCCCTATAATTTAGAGCAAATTTTCCTCTAGAGTCTTATATATTAGAAAAATTCTTCCTCAATACCATGTTTCCTTCTTTAAAACTTTGAGGCCGTACTTTCTTGTTAAAAGCTTTAGCCATTCATTGCTGATAGCACATGTTATGACATAAGGTTATCAACCTTTTCTCATTAATTAGATTCAATTGCTCAATGCGCTTCTTTATCCAATCAACTTCATCCAATTAGGTTTCCAACAACACTCTAAGAGGTGGGATCTCGACTTCTATTGGTAATACAAGTTCTATCCCATATTCCAATAAGCAACACATTACCCCTTTTAACGTTCTAATAGAAGTTCAATAGGCTATGAGTGTGAAGGGCAACATTTTATGCCAATCTTGATATATGACCGCCACCTTTTCAATTATTCTTTTGATATTCTTGTTGGGCACTTCTATAGCTTCATTTATCTAAGGCCGATAGGGAGTGGATTTTTTGTGTATGATTCTAAACTGCCAACACAACTCTATTATGAGTTTATTATTGAGATTCGAACCATTATCAGTAATAATCGTCTCTAGAGTACCGTACCAAGCTAGAACGTTTCTCTTGATAAACTTGACCACTACCCCTTTGGTAATACTCAAGTAAGATGAGGCCTTAACATACTTACTAAAATAATCAATGGCTATTAGTATGAAACAATGACTATTGGATGCCATTAGAGTGATCAGGCCGATGACGTATATACTCCACATTAAAACTGGCTATAGCATAGATAGTATATGTAATTTTTTAGGCGGAGCATTTACTTTATTTGCATAAACCTGGCATAAGTAGCAGTACCTAACATGTCTGATGCAATCTCCCTCCATAGTCGACTAATAATATCCTAATCTTATAATCTTCTTGGCCAGCATGTAGCCATTTATGTGGAGGCTACATACTCCCTCATGCGCTTCCTTCATCAACATCTTTGCTTCCCTTTCGTTTATATACCATAGAAGTGTACCATCAAACGATCATCAATATAAGGTAGATTCAATCATCAAGTATTAGGTGACCAATCTTCTAATCCTCCTCTTGTCTTTCTTCTCAACCTCATCAAGGAATGTACCTTTTCATAAGAATGTCTTGATATCATGGAAACAAGGCTTTTCATCATGTGTATTCTCAATAGCTAGAAAAAAAAGTAGGCTTTTATTCGACTTTAATCTCAAGCGGCTGAATCTCTACTCCATAAGATATCTAAATCATGGATGCCAAGATACACAAAGCATCAGCAAATTGGTTTTGAGCCCTTAGTATGTATGTAAATGTAATCTCTTCAAACTTATCTACCAATTCGACTAAGTGTTGGTGGTAAGGCACCAATTTGGGGTCCTTTGTCTTATAGTCACCTCGGGCTTGGCTAATGATTAATGAAGAATCTCCAAATACCTCTATTTCCCATATTTGCTTATCAAATGCCATTTTGAGTCCCATAATATATGCCTCATATTTTGCAATGTTGTTAGTATATGGGAAAACGAGTCTTACAATAATTAGAAATTATGTACCTTCAATAGATATTAGTATTACCCCAATTCCACACCCGGACACATTGGCTGCTCCATCAAAGAATATCTTGCAATTTAAGGGTTTCTCAACTACTTTGCTATCAAAATCATTTTCAGCCACCAAGATATTTTCATCAAGAAATCCAACTTACACTTTTTGAGGAGTATCCTTAGGGTGATTATTTGCCAATTGATTCACCAAGGCTTACTCCTTGATGGTGATGCTAGGTACGCACTATGTTGTCAAAGGTGGATGGTGTGGTGATATGTATGTCAAAAGGGGATGGCGTCAATGAGGTTTATTCGTGACTGGCCTTGGGGTTCATCAGGGATTAGCTATACAGTTTGGGGTTCATCAAGGATTTGCTGTGTAGTTGTAGTAGGGGGTGTTTGAGGGCACGTGACAGTAGGTTTGGTTAAGGTTGGAATCAAGCAGTAAGGCTCACATGTGTGTGTAAGGTAATTTAGGGTTCGAGAGTGAGAGTGTGGGGGCTATTGGAGGTTAAGTTTGGTTGCTCAAAAATTGGTGTTTATAAGGTTCCGATGATAGTGTTGGGTGTTGTGTACTGCTGTAGAGTTTAATGGAGACAAAATCATGTTTTGTGGTAGTCGTATACAGTGAGTAGTGTGGATGTTGTTTGGTAGTGACAATATTGGGTGTTAACAATGTCAGTTTTAGTATGTTTGGCGAGTAAGGATGGGGCTAAGGGTGAGGGGGCTATCATGGCAAATGACTATGTGTTTGGGAGGTGCAGTGTTTGTTGTTTTGCTATAAGTTGTAGCAACGATGGTTAGTTGGGTGCTTAAGTGATGTTGCTTACTATAGCGTGGTGATTTAGGTGGTGAATGTTGTTAGTATAGTACATTGTCATGTCTAGGATTGCACGGATGGTTTACATGGTGAAGTGTTGGGGATATACAGTTGGGTAGTAGAGTAATGTGGGTTCGATGTTTGATTTGTGTTGGAATACAGTAGTGAACTGGGGTTGGTGTTGTAGTTGACAATGGTGTTGATTGTATACTTGTGATGGTATGATTTGATCCCTTTTTCTTTAATCTAAGATTTCCTTTTATAATGCAAAAAAGAAAAAAAAAATCAAATCTTCAATTGAATTTAGATCATCACAAATCTACTCCAATAAGATATGGATCTTAGATAACTTTATCAAATCTTAACCCTATGGTTATTGATTCAAATCAATGCAAGATTTAAATCTTTCAATAAAGATTTTTTTTAAATCCACAAAGATGAACAAAGATTCAATCAAGTTTCTAAATGAAATTGATTTTCCTGCATTTTCTATTTGTTTCTCAGAAAAAAAAAATGAGGGAGGGGATGATGTTAGCATGGCACCATCTTTCAATAAGATACTTCCATGTGTCTTGATATGATACGTAGCTTCTAATAGCTGTTAAAAGAAAAAGACACATGTATGCTTAGTAGAGGTGTATAAGCGAGTTTTAGCTTATGGGCCGGCTCATTTAACCCGCTTTTAAAACAAACTTGGGCCAAGGTTTTTTGGCCTATTTAAAAGTGGGTCAAATAAGCCCAGCCGATTTAACCCACAAGGCAAAATAGGTCGATTTAGACTAGCCCATTAAATATATTTATGCTTTTGGCTCACGAGTTGGCCTATTTAACCTACTTTTTAAATGGGTTAAGGCCAAGATTTTTTTACCAATTTAAAAGCGAGCCAAATGAGCTTGGCTTATTTAACTCGCAGGTTAAAGTGGGTCGGTGCAGGTTGGCTCATTTAACCCATTTGCACACCTCTAGTGCCTAGTGAGTTTCGAACCTGTGACTTCTTGCTTATATTCTTTCCAAGATTGAGTGTTAAACTATATAGGTTATTGATCTATATCCTATTTTATGTTGCAAATAAATTGTATGTAAGGACTAAATTTATCCTAGGCCCAAACTAACCACAAATTAAAATAAAAAAAAAAAACAAACTAAATCCGAACTTTATTATTTCTAAAAACTATCCTAAATTATTTACTACCCCTAAACTCTAACTCTAAAAAAAAAGTAAAATATATTGTTATTATTATTTGAAATTTTCCTTCTTTTGTTTTATTCTTTTTTTTCTTTTTTTATTTTTTATTTTTTGTATTTTTATAAAGGACCCTTTTTTTAAAAAATAACTCTAAATTATAAGGAGCAAAAATGGGGAGTCTATAGATGGTATTACTTATCTGAATGTCACAATAAGAAAATCTTTAAAGATCTAAAATCCTCTATTCATGGTTGGAAGGAAAAGTTCATGCTCATATTGACTAAGCGTAAGCCTAATTTTCAGACCAAGTAGGTTACCCCCATCCAAATTAAAGACATCAAGACCCTCAAGCTAAATGGTAAGACGGCCTCTAAGATTATTTATGAGCATTTCGTTAATTAGGGCATTGTACTTTGTAATGCCTTAAAAGGGAACTTGATAGTTTTTCTTGAAATCTTCATATCACATGTGCACCCATAATATAAAGATTACCTTGCAAGCCAAAGGTTACAAGACTCTAACTAGGGTAACCCAACAATCCATAGTCCATTAAGACAGAGTCAGAATTACTTACCAAACAATAAGACAAGATAATTAAACTTTAACAACATCATAAGTTACCAAATCTTATAAAGATCTAACTTAACTAATACAGTCTACTGAAGTAATATTATCCATCTAATCTAGCTACTTAAGGAATACTCTACACTCTAATCTTAGCCTATTCTCAACTTTTAGTTACCTGCAAAAAGGAATTGTTGAAGGGTAAGCATACGATAACTTATGAGTTTGTCTCTTACCACTATTGTTGAAGAAAGTTATCAAGCATTATTAATAGACATGTAGTTTAGCTACATACGAAATGAATGCATATGCAGTGGATGGAAGCAACACATCCATGAGCTTTAGAACTATGAAAGGTGTAGATTTACGTCATATGTACATCGATTATCCCCTATACTTAACTGTAAATGGCACCTCACCTCACACTCATAAGGCCATTTGTGGGTACCATCCTAACAAATAGAACTTGATTATTACCCTAGTTAAGAATACCAAACTAATCAATTAGGTAGATCTTACCAAGGGCTATCCACTATCAACAATCAATACAACATCCTACAGGCTTACTATCAATAAATTTATATAATGCCCCACGGATTAAACCATATGAGTCTTAACTCAGACTCACTGTTAATTAATTGAAAATGGGCCTTAACAAGTAAAATGTCATAGGCAACTGCCATGAGTACTCACTAAGTTAATAAATCTCTCTTTGAATCATAAAGCATTTCAAAAATGCATTTTCACAAAACACTTTTTTTCCCCAAAAAAACTTAGCAAAGCTATAGACATCCCAGTTTGTAACTAATGGATCACAGACGTGTAATAGCTATATTTTGGTTAATTTGGCTAAATATTTAAACTCACCAAATTAATAAAGAGATCACACTAATGTTAGCATATAAAAAAACTAATCACTCAACCGACAACCAAGGGCAAGTAATAGAACATCAAGAAATTATCAAATATAAGCCAATAGCAGTTCATTAAAACTCCCTTACCTAGCTTACTTACATTCTTATCCTGACCTTTGAGGTTCCTGAATTAGAAATTAAGCCACCTAAAACATTATAATAATGTATACGTAAGTAATTACAAGAGGGTTTCTTTAAAAACCTAAAAGTTTACCTAATTACTAAAGCTCACCCTAATCACTGAGTATAGTTAAAATTTGTTTTCACTTTAACTTCTTTATTTTAAGTTCATTTTTTGCATTCTTATAATTGATTTCATGCGACTTCGAGATCCATTTTAGGAGATAAGGCCCACAACCATGATTTTGGATGGAGATCAGATTCGAATTTTGTATGTTTCCCTTTTAACTCAATTGTTTTTCTAGTTTAGTTAAGTGTCTTAAGTGTATAAGGCCTTATTCTAGTCATTTATCATTATTAATTAGGTTCTTATATTATCATTGGACTTAAAATATTCAAGTTTTATTTAAATCTCTAACTATGAGCTTCCTTTTATTATACTTAGCATTTTAAGTTTTAACTTATAAGGATATGGGCTTTCTTTTGGGTCTAAGGCTATTTTAAGTTAATGGACTTATTTTATTTATTATTAGGCCTTTATCACATTATCCTAAGGTCATTAATTTAATTAGACCATTTTAAATTAGGTCAAAACCTATTTGTTATGAATTAAAGGCTTGTTCAAGCTTTTTAAGTAGCTATAAGCCTTAACTCTTATCTAAACCTATCATAAGCTTCCTAGAACACTTGATGGCCTTCATGGAGCTTTTATTTAGAAATCAAATGGTTGTCATATTAGCACATCAAGTTGTTTGTAAGTAGGCTTAGGATTTTTTTTTGGGGCCTCTTAACTTATCTTAAGTCAAATTTGCATCATAAGGCCTTGAACTTGTTTCTAACTTATCCTAAAGGGCCAAATAACTTCTTGAACCCACTAAATGACCTATTTAACTTTTAATTTCATATTAGGTCATATCAATTACGTAGGCTTCTAATTATTCTCTATAAACCTAAAGTCCATGTTTTGTCATTTTAAGGCCTAAACCACTTCTTTTAACTAGTTATGAGCTCTCTTTACACCTAGGTTTATTAGGGCTCTTCAAATTATTTAGTAGTTTTAATAAGCTCTTTTAATTAAGTTTTATTTATCTAATATACCTACTGGTCATGAGTGATTAAGTGGGCTCAAAACTCAATTTATGAGCCTTTTAGTTAAATTTAAGCCTAGTTCATGTCCTAAGGCCTATATCTCGACTCTATCTTAATCCAATAGGCCTAATAGTTTACTAAAATGATTAAATGACCCATTTTATCATGAGTTCCAGATTTGATACTAACAGTTTATTGGGTCTCAAGTGGGTTTTTCTAAACTTAATGTCCATTTTAGGCCTAACTACTCACTATAGACCTTGTTTAGCGTCTTATCTTACAGGATTAATTCCTAAATCCTAATTATCTTTTAATTAATCATTTGATTAATTCGTTAATAAAAATTTTACATCATGTTGTTCAAAATGTTTGAGGTGGTTTAAGGTGATTTCGTAGGGCTTTCTACACATTATGTACTTAACTTACTAAAATATGCATCAAACTATCACTAAAATGCACTTAAAACCATTTTCTACCAAAATAAACATAAGAAATAGAAAATATAGTGTAGATATACATACATATATTTTGGCCCTAGCATGGGAATGAATATATGATGATGATTCTTCTACTTTTCTTCATGTTATTATCTTAATACAATTTATGCGCTTTTAAAGTTACGTGTAACATGTTTACTACACTAAAAATCTAAGAAAATGCACATGAATGAGCATATAAACATAGTAAACAAAGTTGGCATTTTAGTAATTTTTTCTTTAGTTTTTAAGCCTAGGAACTATGCTCATAAACTCAAACTAGAAAGAAAGTTGAAAAGGTACAAGTTTACCACAATGGAAATTTGAAGGATCTCTTTTTACTTCTTTTTTTGAAAAAAAAAAATATATTTTGGTCGAAGATGTTAGTTGGAAAGAAAGGGGGATGAAAGAGGATTTAAATTCAAGTGGTTTTGTATCATTTGAATGAGGTAGTGTGGGGTTATAGCTTAGGGCGTTCGGGTGCGTAGCTAGGTTTAAGAAGCTTATTTTTGTTTCCTTCCTTCTTGTTTTTCTTTTATTTTGGATTGTGTGTTTACAGAGTGTTTCTACGGTTTATACTAGGGAAGAAGATGGAGTAATGATGCAGATGAAGAGATCAAAAAAGGGGTTGATTCTAAGTGGGTGTAGTAGTGAATAAATCCCTTCCATTCTTGGTCGCATGCTATAAGCATAAGTGAGAACCAATTTGCTTTTTATGATTTTTTCCAATTAAGGCAATGATTTGTCTACTAAAGGTGAGTAGTCCCTTGTTTTCTCAACTAATTATCTTGTCCTATATAGTTTATTATGATTATCATTAGCTAATTATGATGCATGAATGTATATAGATGATTACAATGCAATATAAACTTAAGACTCCAATTGCTAATGTAAATGACCATAGTTAGACGTAGTTTAGGCTTTTTCATATTTAATTAAGTTAATCAATCCTATTGTATCATTTTATCCAATTAAATTAGGGTTTCAAAGTATTAGAATCAATTATTGATAATCAATTACGATTTTAGAAGGTAAATTGGGGCTGTTCCAGTAATTTAGTGAATTATTAGTAATTACTTAACAATGTGGCTATATAATTAGAGTTTATTAATTAAATTAGGGCTTTTGACACTAAATTCTATTTTCCAATTTGTTTTAGGGCTTCCCGCATTTTAGAGTTTTATGAGGGTTCGAGGGCTTTGAAGGTATGCTTACGACTTTAGTTTTACTTTTGAAAAAAATGTATCATTTCGGGTAAATTAGTAATTCCATTAATTTATTACCTTAATTAACTTAATTTGATTAATCATTATCATTTGTACATCTCTTCTACTGTTCATTATCGAGTTTATATGATTTACGTAATTCAAGTTAAATGTTTTAATTTAAAGTTTTCATTGTGTTTAAAGTTTAATCTAAGGTTTTACAACTCTAGGATTTAGGGTTTAAAGTTTTTATTCCATTAGGATTTTTAATTTATGGTCACACATAATTGGGTTTAAAGTCTTTGTATGTAATTAAAGTTTTTTTAACTTTATATCTAGTGTTTTTCGAGTTTGTCCGCAAGGTTCTAATTTAAAATTTTGCCGATTTTAATTTCTTCAGTCTGATTAAGCCTAGGAAATATCATTGGTTCTTTAAATTTGATTCTAAGTCCAAAATGTAAAATTTGTGGGGTTTACAACTTTGGAACGCCAAAAAGGTATTATCTTCCTTCAAAGATGTGCCTCAGTGCGCACATTGCTATAGCTATGGTCAATTAGTTGTTAAGGAGCCATGGGTCACTTTGAGCTACTACTCATGCTTGGCACGATCTTTCATTAAGATAACCTTGTCTTCTTTTTCTACCTCTTTGATTCTTCTATAGGTTTCAAACTTCCATTAGGTGATGCTACAGCTATTGCTGCCCAAGCTATAAAGCGTGAACACACAAAAGCTAAAAAGGTTACTAAGATATAGGTAAATAAGAAGGCCACCAAGGATGCTACCAAGGAGAAGGCTAAAGGTGTAGCTAGAAGCAAAAAGAAATTTCGTTCCCTACTCCCTTTACCTTATGATACCAAAACCTGTGGCTTAGGAGAATCATTGTGGCTTTAAAGTGGCAAGAGCCTGTACAAAAGTTATAGGATAGATGCTTAAAAGGATCAGACGACTCCCTCAACTACCAATAAGAAAGTGTTATATCTTTGTTGTGTTACACCCTAAATAAGAGAAATCATAACAGTTTTACTGTGTAAATTAATTTAAGATAAAAGCCGACCTCACACTTGCTATCGTAGTTGTAGTCAACATCAAGTATACACGACTTAACCAGCTTAAAGCATCTAGTCTAACACCTGTCAATGATCAAACATGTAGTATAGTTTTTCAAAATGCCTATCCAAGACAACCTATCGTCTAATAACACAATAGTACTTACATAAGCACTTCCACATATGGAGTTATAATTTACACTAAGAGTTTATAAAAGCCTTAGGTCTTTAAGTTTATTTACAATCAGATAGGAAACTAGTAGGCATCCCAAGGATTCCTAGTTATTTTTCTCAAGACCAAAAAGAAAAGTCCAAAAGCCTAAATTCAATGGATTCTCCTTTCCTCACTTTCCTAACCAACGGTGCACTAACTTAGGGGTGGTGATATTTGTACATCTTGAACTTTCACTCGTCACTTGTAAAAGAGTCTATAGGGATGTGAGCTCAGCTAGCTTAGTAAGCGAGACAGAGACAGAAGAGTACTATACATTCATAAACAAGGTTATTAATTATAATGAAATGCAATGCAATCAATTACTTGAAACATCATATAATATTATTCGGTCCATTGTAAAGTTAGAAAAATTACATCAACTCCAACCTAGATTAAGGAGTTTATCGTGACTCAAATTAGACCAAACCTAAACTTGTGCAATGGAAAATACCCTCTCTCCGTGATTACCTTTGAATCACGGCTTCCACCCTTGGCACAATCTCCTCACCATCACTTAGTTCAACTAAAGATGAGGAAAGAACTATTTTAGCTATCCTCATTAAAGGAAGTTAATATTTGGTCTGATACTCTTAATCATTCCCCTAACAATTGTTATGCATGTCCAGTTACGTTAATAGTTATATCACTATTAGTGGCACTTAAGGTTGGCTAGACAAGTTCACACAATATAAACTACGAAATCATATAGAATAGCATGCCAAGGAGTTCAACTCCTATCACAAATAGAATATCAATCACACACATGACATGTGCATAAATAGCTAATTTACAACTACAAGCAAATGTACTCTTAAGCCTTTAAATATTTTGTCTCAACAAGTAGCAAAACCACAATTTCAACTTACCTATAATGATTCTCACTTTGGTAAGCTCATACTATCAACGTTTTGCTCATTGAGAGACTATATATATATATATACCAAATCCCAAATTTAGTTTTCGTAACTTAAGAGTTACGAAAACAATAGGGTTTTATCTACTCTTTATATCATCATAAAGTTATATACATAAATGTATATATATTTAAAGCATATTATTTTTCTTATATGGGGAAAATAGTGAGTGTTGATAACACACGTAATTACATTATTACTTATAATATATCATTTTGATAGTATCAAAATATATTTTTTAATCAGTCAAGTTATATTTCAATTTTAATAGGGTTATTGTAGTATTTAAATTTTTATAATGTTATACAAATGCTAATTATATCACATTAGATTATCCAATTTTAGTTCACATGAACTTGACAATACATACTATGGATTCTATTATGAAAGATAACTTCTAAAGGGTATTTTTTTAGTTTCTAATATGACTACATGCCCCTATAACAATCATTATTATATTATGCTAATATTACATAAATAAGTTATATTTATATAATTTCTTAAAATAGATTAGTAATATATATAATTTCTAACCCTAACATGTGTATATCATAGTTCAAGTCATGTAATAGTGAAAAATATGATGGAATTTATCCTAATTAGATCTAATCAATAGGAATATGTGGGGGATTTATTCAAATATTTATCATAATTTGGCCTAATATTGCTAAAAACGTACTACAGTTGGTAAATTAAGTTATTTTACTACTAAAATTCATAATAAATAACTCGAGTTGCCAAATAATTCCATAAAATTTTTTATCAACTCATAAAAATATAAGGAATTCAGTTAGCTAGTGGTTTTATGCTATCGGGTTTATCGTCTACATACGTATAATTACGTTTTTACCTCTAAATTATAATTAATTAGGCAAATAATGTTATTTTTATACAAAATTAATTTCCTTATATCCTGACATCATTATAAGCATCCAAAATTCATTGGATCATAATTTCAATAATTATTTTCATATAATCAATTTTATTTCAAAAATTAATCTATTTAGCATTTTTAAGGTAAAAAATAAAATAAATAGTAAACACAATAAATTAAAATCAGTTTACATAACAATTAACTAGATATAATTCTACAAAAAATTTTCAACTCAAAACAACACCATTTAATATATTTATTTTAGATTTGAAATTTAGGATGAATAGTAAATTTATTAAGCAAGTATACAAAATATTCATTGTTTTACAAAAATAAAATTACATCAAGAAAGTATATCTAAAATAACTGAGAAATAATTTTTTTCATAATTTTCTAAATTATTTTAGTATTTTTTAACATTAGGGGAAAAACAGTGCAAAAACTTGACCAACTTGTTCATTGGTACTCCAACCACCGTTAGCTAGTGAAGGGTTGTTAGAAGGGTGGCGTGTGGAGTAGATTGGTGGTAGCTGATAGGGTTCAACAGTAAGTCATCGTTTAATCTAAGAACCAGGCTAGCTTAGTATGTTACTCTATTTTTTGTAATTTTTTCTTATTTTCCTAAAATTTCTCACAAATTTTCTCTTGAGTGTTTATGGTTCCTAACTATATAAAATGGTGTCTAGAGTCTTTTCTATACTGTATTGGGTTGTTTGAATTTTTTCTTACTTTTTCTCACTATTATCTAAGTAAAAGGTGGTTTGATTTAGCTCATCTTACCTTTTGATTCAGCAATTGTAGTGAAGTTGAATTTGCCATGCCTGATTCTAGAGAAATCCAATTGGTTTCTTGAGTTTTAGATAGGTTTTGCTATTATTTTAGTATATTTTGAGTCATTTATATATATTATGTTAATATTTAGTTATTTTATTAATATATGTGCATATATACTATGTAATTAGTACATGTAATATGTAATTATACTCATATAATTATGTTCCTATCATAGATTTTATTCTTAAGATATATTTTCTAATTAATTCTACGATTTCAGTGATCATTTAATATAGTTTTAAGTTTTTGGGTTAATTTACAAATATAATTATTATATATATCATGTATATTCATATAGTATATTAAGCTATGTTATTTCTTTTTATAACTTAATTGACTTATTTCTAAGTACTGATCGCATTTTAAGCTCAGTTTTAAGAATTTTGACAAGTTTTTCCTTATATCATATAACTGTACTTCTAGGGTTGAAATTGGGATTCTAGATTGTTATTTTTACAATCTAACTTCACTATGTCACTTCTACTAACTTTTCCAATCTAATCGTAAAGTTTAGGCTTAATTGAATGATTTTTTCTAAAAGCCTTAAATTCAAGTACAAGTGCCCTAAATACAATTTTAAGGGCTCACACACTGCCCGCTAACTAAATTGTGATGGACTTTATTGATAAGTCGTATATTCCACAATTGATTGAGGTCATTCCATAAGACAAATCAATTTTCATTGCTAGTGATCAATTAGCTCTAATGCCCACCCCCTTCCACTACCCTCCCCCTAAAATACATACACACACACAATGCCTTCACAAAAGGGATGGGGTCCCATATGCTAGCCCATGAGGTTAATATAAACAAATGAGCTAAGTCTCAGCCTTAGGGGCGAAGTAGGGAAAGCTAGAAATTGTTGAGGTGCTCCTCATTACCTAAGGACCACAAACTTCTTGACTAGAAATTCACCTGTCTATCTAACAACAGTATTGACCTGATAGCCTACACAAAAATGCAAGTGGTAAGTTCTTACAATCAATCTATAACCATTTACTTTTGTTGTTCTTTATATCCATTATGGCTTCATGCTTTACAAGCTAATGCTCACACTAAGAGTGTTTCGACTAATTGAGGGTCAGAAAGGAGCAAGTAGCTCGATTTAGGGGTGAACTCCATGCTCTTTCTGGTAAATTGTCCAATGCCATTATTTACATGTTATTCATGTTATAGAGGGCTCAAGTTGCAAAAAATAAATTATTTCAAGCCAAGAAGACTGCAAAAGAAGCAACTTTGAAGCTTTAAGAGAAGGGAAAGGAACTAGAGGAGCTATGGAGGAAGTTGGACTTTGTGTCTAAAGAATTGAAGGTGTAGACAATTCATTTTTGCTTTCTATGTTTTTAGGATTTACAATAATAAAGGAAAATGTCCTAATTTAAAAAAAAATATTAAAAAAAGTGAAAAAAAAAGACCAATAAAAAAAAATGAGGAAGGTAGATATTTTTTAATAGAAAAATAAGGGTAGTTAGGTCTCTTTTTAGAGGTTTTTTTATTTATATGGGTCAAAAGGACAATTTCGACAATCGAATATCCATATAAGATTTGTTAAGTATTAAGCTATATCTATGAGTGATGCATTTTTCCAATATTCTAATTGAACTCCGTGTTAATTATTTTTGAACCATGAAACATGGTTAATTTAAGCTTATTGTGGTTTCAAATGGGGCCTTAATCAGACTTAAATTGATCAAGTTATGAAAATATAAAATGTGGAATTAATCGGACAAGCAACAAAATGGGACTTGAAAAAACTATCAAATTTATACTCATTTCACAAAGAAATATTTCATATGCATAATTGACTTATTTATTGGGTGTCTCTAATTGTTTTTAAGTTCAATTAAATGTTGGTTAATTTAGGCTAGATATGGGGTTTTCTTATTTAGGTTAATTTAAAAAAGGTTGTATTAAATTAAAAAGCTTAAATAAACAAGAAACAAGTTTAATATAGCTGGTTAGAATACATATACACAAGAGAGAGGCCTTAGGTTCAATTTGTGGGAGGTGCAACATGTACCTTTTATTTTCTTTCACATCACTTTGCCATGTCATTTCCACATCATATTTCGGCATACTTCAATTCGTGGTGTGCACACTTCTACAAGTAGTAGGCACACTCTACTATACTTCCATACATGGTGAGTACACTCCAAGCACTTTTTTTTCTACATACTACTATGTATTTAACACCATATTTTGTCCAAATTCGTTTATCTACATAGATAAAATTAAATTAAAATATGAAAAAAAAAAATCATTTCACGCATTAAGTTAATTTATTTCTTTTGAATATTTTCTATTCTTGATTTAATCTTGACACCTATAAATAAGGGCTTCCACTTCACTATAAATCATCAACAATCACTAAGGAATCACTCCATAAAACCTTAATTTGCAATTTCTCTCTAACCTAAAAACCTCTTAACCAACATTGCTCACAACCATCGCCAAAGCACCAAGAAACCACCTCGCTGCCATTGATGTCCTTCCCAAACTTAAGACTAACCTACAGGTCTCAGGTTCGTCTTATTCTTCTTTTTTTTTTTTACTCTTTTTATTTTGATTTTAATTTATTTTGTTACTCTTATAATTAAAAAAAAATTAAGATAGAAGCATTTGTATAATCCCCAAGTGTTGTAGCGTAACCACCTCCCAAGGATAGGTAAATAATACAATGTACAAATAAAATAAAAAAGGTACTTTGTCACTTTAAAAAAAAAAAAACATTTTCTCAAAAGTACAAATCTAATGGACCTTTTTTTAAATATAGGAAAATTAAAGCTCCTTTTCAAAAATAAAGACCAGTGAAATTAGAACTTTTTTTAGGCTTTTTTTTTTTTCAAATCAAATAAACCAATTCATGATTTTAATCATACGTGTTTGTTTAAGCTAAAAATAACTAGACCACTAAAAGTTTTACAAAAAATGGAACTATGGGAAGTTTGATCCCTACTAAATGGTACATAAGCACCCACGAGACAACTTAAAATAGAAATTTGTTTTCCTTTTTGTAAATAAATTTATTCTTTTTTCATTTTCTTTTTTTTTTTGTAAATAAAATTAACTTTCTTTGGTTGTAAAGTAGAATTCATCCTTAAAAGTAAAATGGGTGTTTTGAAAAGTAAATTCACATTCAGAAGATTACAATGATATCCATTTAGGGTTTAATAAGGTAATTCCCGATCACATGATACTTGATTTCTTGAAAATTTTTCAAAAGATTTCCAACAACACATGTAAAGAGCTAAATTATAATAGTTGAGCTGGAAATTTAGTTTCTCTCTTCTCTTAACTAGATTTATATTAAGGTTAGTCTACTCAACATAAATCTCTTAACCAAGTTAAGAAAATGTTTTATTTGAAAATAATTTTAAAAAGGAGTCACCACCCAATCAAAATTGTGAAAAAGTGAAATTATCGTTTATAGGTATATAAACTTTAATTTTAGCTATTAGTCTACAAGTTTTCTTAAAAAAAAAAAAAACACTTCAGAAAATAGAAACCAAAACTCCATTGGGTTTGAAGTCTACCTTATTAAAACCTACGTGATTTCCATAAGAGAAATCTATGAAATAACTTAATGGGCCCTAAGCATATTTTCAAATAAATTAATTTTTTTTCTTATTTTCTAAATACAATGGAAAAGGGGAAAACAAAGTTTTTATTAATCTTAGGTTACCTAAAGTGCATACGTACTATGGGGCGAAATCAAGTCCATGTAGTTCTAATTTATGAAAATTTTAGTTTGTTGATTTATTTTAATTTTTGAAAAACCTTTTTTTCACTTTAAGTACTTCACATCTTATTAATCTTTGAAAAAGATTACCTTTTTGTTCCTCTTTTGGAAAATTTAAAAGAAAATAGCTTAAATTTTGGAGAAAGAGACTCATTTTTTTATTTATATGAAAAAAGAAATTGTAGGTAAGAAAGAAAATACTGAACTTTGGGGAAAAGTCCATCTTATTTGAAAACATTTTTATTCAAAATAAAGCTCATGTGACAATTCAAACCTTGATAACCTACTAAATTCAATTCAACATATCAATTCAAACAGTCAAACTAATTATTTAAATCAATTTCATGCAAAACTATGCTAATTATTAATTTTTTTATGCTATCATGCTAATTAATTAAAATCATCATGCTATTAAAATTATGCTAGTTACCCAAATCAAATTTATTATACTAACATGTTAGGTTTTAAAATCAAATTGCATTTAAGTAAAACTATCATGCAAAGTAGGCCATTAACATACTAATAATCAATTTTATCATCCTAATTATAAGACACTACTAATCATGTTAATCATCAAAATCAAATTAAAACCAAAGTATCTTGCAAACTAAACCATCACATTATTAAAATCAATCTTTATTCAAACATGTGAATTATTAACTTATTACCTTAACAAAAACATATTATTAATATGAGGACATAGCAACACAAGATCAAAGCATGTTTATTTCTTTTTTTCTTTTAATTTTCTAGATTTTTTCGATTTTTTTTTTTTTTTGCACAAATAATGTAGGCATAGTAGGATAAAGTGGTGCGTTATATTCATTCGGTAACTACCCGGACTTTGCTAACCTTTTCCTTATTTGTTTTGGTTTGCTTTGTTGTGGTGCCTCTCCGTGTATTCAACTCTGGAGATGCACCAACTCCGCTGGTATTAAAGCACAGTTCTGCAAGGGAATGTGTGAAGTTATAGTGAGGTTTTGGTTTGCTTTATTGTTAGTGGCTACTATATTCCTTCCATATCTACTACAGTATGTTAGTGTGACAGCAAGAGTGATTTTATTGTTACTCAATTTTTACTTTGTTTCTTATTGTGAAAATAGAGCAAGTTTGTTTCTATTTCATTTGAGTGACTATCAGGTATCGAAGTTGTTAGCAAGTTGTTAATCCATTTGAACAATACTATACCATGTCAGATTTAAGTGTTCAGGGAGTTATTTGTGACCAGAGCAGTAGTGCTCAACTTGGTTATAGTCATAATGGTAGTAACACCCCAAGGTTGGTTAACGATAAACTTAGCAGACTCACAAACCTTATTGAAAGTCTAGTCTCCCAATGTAAGTTAATAGACAACCACCTCAAGGTGTGCAATAGCAAAACCTATAGGAAGATGCCCCTGAAAGATACTATGGCTAAGGCAAGCGAACTAATTTCTTAATTCGATTGCCACGAGCTAGAGGAGTAATAAATAAAGTTATTAGATGAAGACTGGAGTTGGAGGAGATTGGGGAAGATGACAAGGAGATGGATGTTGAAGAGTTTGGTGAAGAAGAAGTAGACTATTACCAAGCGTAGAAACAAAGATGCCAAGTCCTTCGAGGACTAGACAATGTCAAGGTATAAATTCCGTCCTTTGGTGGAAATGGAGATGCAGATGAATACTTATAGTGGAAAGAAAAGGTCAAGAAAGTATTTAAATGTTATGGGTATGAAAATCCTGTCAAGGTCTAACTTGTTGCATTGGAGTTTACTAGGTATGCCACCATGAGGTGAAAGAATTTGAATGCCGCTAGAGCAAAAGATAGAAGACAAAATGTCAAAACCTAAGATGAGATGAAAAGGTTATTAAGAGGAAGATTTGTACCTGAGATTTACCTATAAGATACATTTGCAAAGTTGCAAGAGCTTCACTACGAAAGCCGATATGTTGATAACTACATAAGAGAGTTCCAGATGTTAATGATCCAAGCCGACGTGGAAGAATCAAAGGCCTGTACAGTTTCAAGGTTCATTTTTAGGGTTAAGTATGAGATTCACAATGTCATGGTGGTATAGAGGTTTTATACATTAGAAGAGGTCATCAAGATAACGCAGAGGGCCGAAAGGTGGAGAAAAAGTGTTCTAAGTTGACTTGAGTCGACATGCTTACGAGTCCCAGTATTGTGCAGACCTGATTGAGTTGAGCCAAGGAGGCTAATCAAGGCCGAGGATAAGAATGATCAATCTGAAGATAGTTGAGTAAGCTAGTAGGGCCGAGCCGATCATCTAGGTCGAGCCTAGAATAAGCCGACCCATAGGATATATGAGAAAGGGAAAACCTCCAAATGAAAAACCAATGTGGTTAGGTGGTTTAAAAGCTTGGGCTTCAGACATATGGCTGTTGAGTGTCCAAACCGCAAGAGCAAGTCCGAAAAAGAAGATGCTGGAAAACCCAAAGTTGAAGAGAAAGAGGAAACCTATGTCTATGCTAACTAGGGAGAAGTAATGACCCTAGTCTTAAGACGAATACTAAGTTCTTTGCTGAACCTTAAAGAGGACCAGAGGGAGAATCTATTACATACCAACTATATAGTTAAAGGCTAATTATGCACAATCATAGTAGATGGAGGAAGCTGTACTAATGTAGTTGTGCAATCCTTTATGTAGAGGTTAAGCCTGCCAACCTCAAAACATCCCCAACCTTATAAGCTGCATTGGCTTCATGATAAGGGTGCTTTACACGTAACTGAACAAGTAACCATGCTGTTTAGTATTAGGAATGTGTACAGGGACGAAGTAGTGTACGATGTCGTCCCCATGGGAGCATCACATCTACTGCTTAGATGACCTTGGTTGTTCGACTAACGTATCATTCATAATGGGTATAAAAACATCTATGCCTTAGTTAAGGATCGAAGGAAGATTGTGTTGCAACCCATGACCCCATTCTAAGTAAATGAAACCCTTAACCAACTCACTACAGCTAATAAAAAGAAGACCTTAGTAATGAGCCGAAGAGAGCTCTGATCTGCTAAGAAGGTTAATCGGTCGATGTTCCTATTGGTTAGGAAATTGTTAGAGATGAAGGAATTACAGGATGTCCCATAAGAGATTTAAAGCATACTAGATGAGTTTTCGGACTTGTTTCTAGAAGAATTGCCAAAAGGACTGCTGCCAATCCGAGGCATAGAACACTGTATTAATCTATAGCCAAGCACTGCTCAACGAACCAACCTTCATACAAGATGAACCCTAAGCAGGCTGCCAAGTTGAAAAGGCAGGTGGATGAACTCATGAAGCGAAGATATGTTAAGAAGAGCATGAGCCCTTGTATTGTACCAGCTCTACTTGTTCTGAAGAAAGTTGTTCAAGGCGTATGTGCATTGACTACTAAGTAATCAACCTAATTACTGTTAAGTATAGATACTCAATATCAAGGCTTGATAATATGTTAGATGAGCTTCATAAAGGAAAAATATTTTCGAAGATTGATTTAAGGAGTAACTACCACGAAATTTGCATGGGGTCAAGCAATGAATGAAAGGCTACCTTTAAGACTAGGCACAAACTCTACGAATAGTTGGTTATGCTATTCGGGCTTACTAATGCGCGAAACACATTCATGAGATTAATAAACCATGTAATGCAGCCCCTAATTAGTATGGATGGGTATATAAACCCCTACGAATGGTTGGTTATGCTTTGATGATATATCGGTATACAGTATTAACCTGAACTACTATGTTCAACATCTTCATGAAGTATTTTACATTTTGCAAATCGAAAAGTTGTGTAGGAATGTAAAGAAATGCATGTTCTATTAGAGAGAAGTAATGTTCCTAAGGTTTATAGTGTCGGGGGAAGGAATTCAAGCAAATGAAGAGAAGATTCGAGCTGTTTTGGAATGGTTGACATCGAAGAATGTCACTAAAGTTCAAAGTTTCCATAGCCTAGCTTTTTTCTATAGGCGATTTATTAAGGACTTTGGCATAATAGCCACTCCATTGATCGAGTTGACTAAGAAGAGTGAAGGATTCAAGTGGAACAACCAAACTGAATAGAACTTCAGAGAAATCAAAGAGAAGCTCGCATTGGTATCTATCCTTTCACTACTAAATTTTGACAAACCCTTTGAATTGGAATGCAATGCATCGAAAGTGAGAATTAGGGCTGTCTTGATATAGGAACAACGACCCGTTGTCTACAACAATAAGAAACTTAGTGGTCCTTCCTTAAACTATTCTGTGTATGAGAAGGAGTTATACTCCCTTTTCTGGGCCCTTACTGTTTGGCAACATTATTTACTGCCATTAAAGTTTGTTATTTATACAAACTATAAGTCCTTAAGGCATCTTGGAAGTCAAAACAAGTTTTCTAGGAGGCAAACCAAGTGGTTAAAGCTTATCGAAGGGTTCTCGTATGTCATTTGTCACAAGAAGGGAAGTGCAAATATAGTTGCTAACACTCTATCACGACGGAAAACTCTACTAGCTACTTTATAGACAAAATTATTGGGATTCTCACTCATTACTGAGTAGTATGCTAATGACCCTTACTTTGGTTCCGTTATTGAACAATTTTGAGAAGGAATAATTGCTAAAGGATATTATCTTAAGGATGGCTATCTGTTCAAGGACCATAGGCTATGTATTCCAAACTAATCCACGTGTGAGCTATTAATTAGGGAAGTTCACAACGACGGACTTTCAGGTTACTTAGGGGAGGTCAAGACAGCCGATTTGTTGAAGGAGAACTTCTACTGGCCATGTTTAGCCAAGGATGTCCATAAGGTAATTGGTAATCATGAAGTGTATAAGCATACTAAAGGGAAGAGAGAACCTTATGGAGAGTACATGCCTCTGCCAACAGTAACCTTACCTTGAGTCAACCTCGGCATGGACTTTGTCTTAGGGTTACCCTAGATATCTAAAGGGAAAGATTCTATTTTTGTTGTAGTAGACCGCTTCAACAAGATAGCACACTTTATTCCATGCCATCGACTAACGATGCTCTATATATTGCTGATCTATCTTTATAGGAGATTGTCCAATTACATGGAGTACCGAAAACTATAGTGTTAGATCGATTATGAAAATTTTGAGTTATTTTTGGAGAAGACTTGAAACTAAACTTGTATTTAGCTCTAGTAACTACCCGCAGACTAATGGCCAAACTGAAGTGGTAAACAGGACACTAAGCAATTTGCTTAGAGTTGTTGTAGGAAAGAACTTGTGGGATTGGGATCTATGCCTACTGGCTGTAAAGTTTGCATAGAACTAAATTGTCCATAGTGCTATTAGGAAGACCCCATTCGAGGTCGTCTACAACCTTAACCTTACCATTCCCCTATATATGATCAGCACCCCAGCATTTACCGAAAAGAGTCAATCCAAAGTGGATCGAACCAAAGAATTGCGTAAGCTACACTAGTCTGTAACCAGGAAGATCGCTAAGTTCAATTAGAAACAGTATGAAATTGGTAGCCAAGACCACCGGAATATTTCTTTCCACCCAAGAGACTTCGTTCGGATACATCTCAACTAAGAACGATTCCTACACTTGAGACAGAACAAGTTATCTCCTCGAGTTGATCGTCTACTTAAGGTCTTGAAGAAAATTAATTGCAACGCTTACCAATTCGAGTTACTTAATGACTATGGAGTTTCCTCTACCTTAAATGTGTTTGATCTGATCCCTCACCAACTAATAGAAGAAGACCCTATAAGCGCCCTAGAAGAAAGAGCAGAGATCACTCCAAATTTGTGGACAAATCTTTCTGACCCTAGGTAGATAATAATGATCAACCCCTCAAATTGTTCGCACGCAGCCAAGCTAAAGGACTCCAAAATGATTCTTTCTTTTTCACACTGAATATTCTTTATCCTTTTTAGTATATCTGGCGTAACCTAGTTCTAGAAAACCTTTTTGTCTTTTCATACATGTAAAGTAACCATAGTGGATGAGTATATAAACCCCTATTCTCTTGTACACGAAAGAAATTATCTAATCAATATAGAACTATTCATTTAAGCAATCTTAATGTTCTTTTTATCATTCAACTCTTATCTATTCTCATTAGTAAGGTGTAGTGGTGAGTGACCCTTCAGTTCAGACTAGTGTGTCATATCCGGTAAATTGTAAGCTGAGGAGGATCAAGTGGTGTGTCATATCCATTCGATAGCTACCCGAACTTTGCTAACCCTTTCCTTGTATGTTTTGGTTTGCTTTGCTTTGCTTTGGTTTGCTTCATTGCAGGGCCTCTCCATGCATTCAACCTAGAGATGCATCACAACTCCTTCTCAATTTCTCCTCTAAATTTAATCAAATTCCTACAAAATTGAGACCAATAAAAGCTTGGGCTTTGTGATGGGATACCGACTACTAGCCCACTTACTCTTACATGTCTCAAAGGCCTCTAGTCCCTCACCTGAAAAATTCTCTCTCGTCAACCTGCCAATAATGAGAAACTATACATAGAAGGTGAATAGTTGAATTCCTTGAGACCTCTGAGTTGTTATACTATGCTTTGTTCTCTCTCTTATGCCGATGCTAACTATTCTCTGACTGAGGGCTCTATATCAAGTGATCTGACCTTCAGTGGCTAAAAGTTTCCTGCCGAGTAATGAAAGCTAGCCTCTTACTGGCCAAGTACTTTTCTCTCAACCTCTTTGTTGCTACAACATATTGATTCCACTCACTTGCTGTAATAAGAGAATCTTTGTACAAACCAATGCCTTTTTATAATTTTCCTTAATTGTAATATTGCCTTAGGGACTTACTATAAATAGTCACTTCTCTTTGTAGTCGAAATGATTACATTGATTCTTAACGTTAAATACACTTGTTCTTGCAAGACAACCCTCTCCAAGTCCATTTTTCTCACACTTTTATCTGATCTTGCTGAATAGCCCAAGATTAGTGGAGAGTAGACCTTGACATCAGCTTATGTGTTATATCAAATGAAGTGTTAAGTGGTATTATGTTTGCTAGTGAGTCACATCATTTGAGAAGCTTCATGTAAGCTACTATATTTCATTCGTCAACCTACTTACCCTCTTTTCTTCGATATTTCGAAGCACCATATTGGTTTCTCACCTCCTACAATAAGCCCTAGCGATAACAAAGCTTCTAGGTACAATATCTTATTCTAAAACATGAACAGAATGTTCTCTTAAATTTTATTAAATCGATATTCCCTATATTGAGAGAAATCGAAGAGAGAATAGGTTGTACATTAAAACAAACCAGAGTTAGAAACTAAGAATTTGATTTACCAAAGAGCTTTTCAATTGTTCTTAATGGATTTAATGTGTAGAGGAGATCCCTTTTACATTATGGTGTCATAAGTGATAGTCTAGTAAACTTCCATTTAAGAGAAAGCTCAAATCTTTGATACATTAATGGAGCTCGGGTGTATTTTTGGTGTTCTTCCAATTTTAACTTAAATTAGTCTTGAATTTGTGAAAATATTTAGGAAATTAAGGCTCCTATAGCTCGTAGAGGATGTGGTTATTTGTTTTATATCAGGTTACAATGGATTATTGCAACAAAAATCCTTGAATTTGCTTAATTTGTCAATGGAGTAAGATATAGGTATTTAATGGATACCCAAATTTATTATTTTTATTTCTCCCATTTCCCTTAATAATAATTCAAAATTTAAACCTTCCCAAATATAACGCTTCTCAAGCTTTCAATTCCATTATTTTTAAGAATTTTTCATGGGAAAAAATACATCGAAATCGAATAGAAACTTACCAATACACTTACCATTTTTATGGCAACTTAATAGGCAAAGCTTCTGCTCATGCAAGTAAAGGAGGAAGGGAAGAAGGCTAGGGTCAAAGCTTGACCCCTCACCAATGCCACGTATCGTCACGTAGTTGGTCCACATGGTGCTTATGTAGTAGCTATGTGACACCACGTGGCTAACATGTAGCAACCTCTTGGCATGCCATGTAGCCACATGGCACTTAATTATAAGTATCACATAGCATTATTATTAGGGTGACACATATCACCATAGAAAGGTGACATGTATTGCCTTTTTTTATTTTGTTTTATTTTTTCCTTTCTCTTCTCATCTATTCTTATTCCTATTATTTTCTTTCTTTTTTTCCATTTCTTATTCCATGAACACACTATAAACATTTAATTGATTACCTAGACTCTAAAAATTACACCTTTTTTCCTTAAGAAAATATAAATTCTAATAAACATATATTCAAAATTTCTTTAATTTGACCAAATTAGAAACTTGGTTTTTACTCGTGTTCAATTTTCATTAAAAACTTCAAATGACCATAAAATATTCGTTTTAAGTCTAATTAAGGTGCAGTTTGAAACCATGATCTCCTGAAAATATATACTTCCAAAATATTTTAAAATGAGTTGGTGAAACCTAAGTTGAAAATTGAATTTCAATAAATGTCTTTTTTTATTTGAAATTCCTATTTCGGTCAAATTGACATACCTATTTTGACTGTAGAAGTCATTTCTGACATGGATAAATTATCTCAACCCCAAATCAACCTATATGGACCATCATACACTTTTTTACTTCTTCTTTTTAGTTTTTCTTATATTTTGGTTTTTTCTCATTTTTTTTAATTTTTTTCTTATTTTTCAATTTTTTTATGTCTTTTCTTAATTTTTCAATTTTTTTGGTATTTTCTCTTTTTTAGCCTTTTTTTTTTAAAAATAAAGGTTCCTCGGCTAGAAATAAAACAAAAGTGGGCAAAAATGCAGTATTTACAGTTGCTACTCTTTGTGGTAAAATTTGGTAAAAACTTTACTATAAAAACAAAAAATACATCATTTTTGCCCTCATGGGAGAAATACCAAGGATAAGAGATTCATGACATTTAAAAGAGTTTTCTTAATGGGCTACTTGTGGCTCAAACCCCTTTAGTTGGTTATTGATCCTATAAGGTTAATTCACACATCATGATTATGATTATCAAGATAGTGCTCTATTAAGCAATTGATCCAGAT
This sequence comes from Lumnitzera racemosa, assembly GCA_024138005.1. Taxonomy (NCBI): domain Eukaryota; kingdom Viridiplantae; phylum Streptophyta; class Magnoliopsida; order Myrtales; family Combretaceae; genus Lumnitzera; species Lumnitzera racemosa. Next base: position 36,604,485 of record JAMXBC010000006.1, on the reverse strand, counting down.
ACTTTTAGAAGATGGGATGGCACTCCATCCCACAAGCGATCTAAATGCTTTTAAGAAACAGGACAACGCTCCACCAAGTAGGCAATTCACATACTTTTGAAAATGAGATAGCACTCCATCAAGCAAGCAATCCAAATACTTTTGAAAAATGGTACAATGCTCTATTAAGCAAGTGATCTAGATACTTTTTAAAAATAGGACAATGCTCTACCGAGTAAGCGATCCAATTACTTTTTAAAAATGAGATAGCGCACCACCAATCAGGAGATCTAGATACTTTTGAAAAATAAGACAGCACTCTATCAAGTAATCAATCCAGATACTTTTTTAGAAAACAAGACAAGCTCCATTGAATAAGCAATCTAAATACTTTTGAAAAACTAAATAATGCTCCACCGAGCAAGCAATCTAAATACTTTTTAAAAAATCGGATAGCGCTCCATCAAGCAAGAGATCTAGATACTTTTGAAAAATAAGATGACACTCTACTAAGCAAGTGATCTAGATACTTTTAAAAAACAAGATAGTGCTCTATGGGAATTTGACAAAATTTTGAAAATGAAATCCATTCATCTAGGAAGGGATTATGTATGATTTCAGCTGTTAAGGTAAAAGGACAAAACTGAACAATAAGGGCCAATCAAAGGAATAGAGGTCTTGAAACTGGAGGCTCTAAAGCTAACCACTAAAGCCGTGGATTAAAAGGTATAAAGACTTGGCAATTGAGATTAAAGGAAAGAGTGCTCGGATGGACTTAGACTGGAACCCTACTTCTTCTTCTTCTTCTTCTTCTTCTTCTTTCTTTGAAAAATTCTCTCTCTTTTCTTTCTCTTTTTTTTTTTTTTCAAAGATTTGCTAAGTATAAATTCTTTCCAAATTCTAAGAAAATTGCAATTAAGTGTTGATCTTTCTATAACAACTTGATTGAAACTCTTCCTACCAAGGTATTGTCTACTTTAGCATAAAACGCCGCACAGTTTTGTCCTCTAGTACAACAACTTCCCTAGAGGTCACCCATCTTAGGATTGCTCCAGTCCAAGCATACTTAACTTTAAAGTTTTGATATATTCCGAGCCATCGCACTAAAATATGCATCGATAATTTAGAATTCCGTCACCTAACATATAAGGGATATGACAATTCACCACCTTACAAAACTAATGCTCTCGTGAGTTTCATTATATAGGTTGAAGACTATTACTAGGTAAGGACTTACCCTTATAGTTGGTAAAGTGCTCTAATACCACCTATAACGATTTGATTAAAACTCCTCTCACCAAAGTATTATCCGCTTTGGCATGAAACGTCATACAATTTTGTCTCCTATTGCAGCAACTTCTCAAGAGGTCACCTATCTTGAGATTGCTCCAGTACAAGTACACTTAACTTTAGAGTTTCAATGCACTCCGAATCACTATATCAAAAGGCGCCTCGACAATTTAGAATTCTGCCACATGGCATATAAGAGGTATTATACTTTCCTATCTATTTGCAACAACTTGGGCATCTTTTATTCAAGAGCTATATTATTGTCTTTGGGGATTCCTTAGGCTCTAAACTTCTTATAAACACCCTATTTTTGCTCCTATGTACCTTTAGAAATTTTTAGAATAGGGAAAAGTGGTTCTAATTAAAAAATACAAAAAATAAAATAAAATAAAAATATGAAAAAATAGAAAAAAATTTGAAAAATTTTAAATAGCACAAAAAATTGAAAAATTAGAAAAACATTTAAAAAAATAGAAATATTGGAAAAATAAAAAAGAAGAAAGTAGAAAGAATAATAATTTTTTTTATAATTGATTCGAGTTAGGTTTTTAAGAGCCAGTCCATTTGAGTTTGAATTAGCCTTTTAGGCTAGCTGTTTAGTTAAATGTATGTTGACTTTATTGGATAACTAAGAAATATCCATGGCTCAATGGCTTTAGGGCATCCTACACAACTAAGAGGTCTTGGGTTCGAGTCTATAATCAGGCATTTGAGTGCCTTTTATTTTCTTTTACTGGCGTAAACACATGTTAACCTTTTATTGGCCAACAAGAAATTTTCTCTCTTTTTTCTCTTTTCTTGTGAAACGCCAATTTAGGGTGCCCACTTTAAGACCATTTCCAATCCCTTTCTCTTTGCAATTTTACCAAATTAATGGTGAAATCGCAAAGTACACTTAGAGTACTCTGAATTGAACCTAACATTATATCTTGATTTAGTCATTTGGAGGTTAAAAAAAGGATTCGAAAATTAGAAAAAGTTTAAAAAATCAAAATTTTCCTCCAAATCAAATTTCCGTGATTTGAGCTCCTTGATGTGTTTCAAAGCTTCCACTTGATAAGTTTGGTAAAAACAAATGTTTTAGACACTATTTTAACCAAGGATTAAGTCCAATTTGCACTCAAAATCAAAATCAAATCCCATATTTTCCTCTCATTTCAATGATGATTTGATTCATTCCAAGTTTGTTTAAACCCAAATTAGTATAAAAGGACCACCTAAAAACCATTCCCATCATCAACAAGCATTAAAACACACAAACAAAACACATCCCCAAACTCTCTCTCTCTAGCGCGACCTCTCGCTCCCTCTTTCTAAGTTTCTTTTCTCTACAGTAATAGTCGAAGGAAATTACCACTACAGTTGCGTTCTTGGAGCTCAAGGTTTTCAATAGCCACTGCTTTCAAGCTCCACTATAGCTTACGTTGCCTCCATCAACCCAAACCTTAAGCTACCACCATTGTCCCCTTCGAAACTAGTACCACCACCCCTCTTTGACCAAAACAATCGCTACAGTCAACTTCACCATATCCTAAAACCCAAGACCCAGCCGATCCTTAACCCCTAACGGCCACCATGAGCAACAACTGCTACCACCATTATGAGGTGATTTTCAAAAACCACCAAATGGCTACCAAACATGGTAGTAATAATAAAAGACCCCCATTCCTTAACGAAATTCATATGAATTCACTTTCTCCTCATCGATTTGATGCCTACACCTACATACAACACATCGGAGTGATCCCTCCAACCGCATTCTTCCTCCTTTTGAGCTTCACATGCAAGGTAGGTGACTCGGGTTGAGTGAGTCGAGATTAAACCAAAAATTGACTATACGCTCGAGTTTCGATCTACGCTTGACTCAAACATGACTAGGTCCTTTTTTTTCTTTTTTCTATTTTAATTTATTATTTATCTTATTTATTTTTTTAATATCTTGTAAAATTAAAGTAAAAAATAAAAAAAAAAACAAAAAAAGGTTTTTATTAAAAGTTTTCCTTTGCCTTTTTGTTTTAAATATTTCATCACTTAATTTTTTTTCCTTTTCTTTTAAAAAAATAATGTTTAATCACTTAGAAAAATTAGTTCTTTTCAAATAAATAAACTAAATGAACCTTTTTTCAAATTTAGGACTTATTTTAAAAAAAAATTCTAAAAATAAACACTTTAAAAAGCTAGGACCCTTTTTAGAAACTTTTCTCAAAATGAAAAATAAAATTGCTACGAAATATAAACTCGAGCAATTTTCAAAATTAAAACAAACCCACAAATTAAGTTTTATAAACCAAACAATGGCAAGTTTGATCTCAAATAGCAGGTTACAACTTAAAATAAGGAATAATTGTTATTTTCCCTTTTGTATAAAAATTTAATTTCTTATTTTTTTCTCCTTTTTGTAAATTAAATTAATTTTCCTTAATCGTAAATTCAAATTTATTCTTTTAAGGTAAAAAGGGTATCTTAAAATATAAATCTACACTCAGAAGGTAAAGTGATACTTGTTTAGGGTTTATTAAGTTAGCTTCTAACCCTAAAATCTCTAGTTTCTTAAAGTCATCTTTTTAAGAAGATTTTTTCGTAAATCAGTAGTTAAATTAGAATCAATCCACTCAATTTATTCTAGTTTAACTTTTTCCCAACCCCAATTAGGTGGCAATTCCATTTTTGTTTTTTAAGATTCAAAAGAAATCGAATTTTCCTTAATTTTTAGTCGATGGTCAATATTAAATAGGTATGGTTTAATATTGTTCTGATTAAGGAAAATAAAAAATTAAAAGTAAAAAATTTCAACCTTGACAGCTTGGCGTCATAGTGGGACACCTCATTTTTGCCACCTTGTAATTTAAAGATTTTTCTTTTAGGAAAACAAAGGGTCCTAATTTAAGAAAATGAAAAAAAATAGAAAATTAAAAAATTAGAAAATATAGAAAAATACAAATAAATTCTTAAAAACTAAAAAATACAAAAAATATAGGAAAGTTAGAATTTTTTAGGACAAAAGAAGATTTAGGTCATTTCTAAAGCCATTAGGTCACATGGATTGAGTCATCTCATTTTTAGTATCAAATAAGGTCTGAGTGCGCAAAACCATCAAATTTGGTGCAATTTCAAAATTATTTTTATTTATTTATTTTATTATTATTTTATATTTTATCTTAAGTGTATGTATAATTTCATTTTAGGTGTTAGATAAGGTTTAATTTTAGGGTAGAACTAGGTTTAGTATTTCGTTTATTTTATGTTATTCTTATTTTTATTTTTCTTCCTTTTCTTTATTTTAAAAAAAAAAACAGAGGGTAAATGTTGGGACTAAGTTGCACCTGGTTCGTATAATTGGAAACCAAGGCCCTCGGCCCTTAATGTGGATCAAAGTACACAAAAGTGCAAGTGCAAAGCACCTGCTTTTCTAGCCCTTTCCCTAGCTACTCTCTTATTAAAAACAACCTGGTTATCATTGTCAACATTCTGATAGAAGTTTTATAGGCCATAAGTGCAAATGACAACATCTCATGCCAATCTCCATACGTAACAACCATTTTTTTCAATGATTTTCTTGAGATTCTTGTTAAACGCTTCTATAGCCCTGTTCATCTAAGGTCAATAGGGAGTAGAATTTCTATGTATGATATTAAACTATCAACACAACTCTTACATGAGTTTGTTGTTAAGATTTGTACCATTATCAATAAAGATTGTTTCTACAGTTCTATATTAAGCTAGAATATCTCTCTTAATGAACCTGACCACTACTCATTTAGTAACCACTTGAATAAAATAAAGCTTCAGCCTACTTACCAAAATAGTCAATGGCCATTAGACACCTTCAAAGTGATAGGGTCGATGATATCTATACCCCATATTAAAAATGACCATGGCATAGACAGTATAAGTAATTCTTAAGGAGGATCATTTATTTTATTAGCATAAACTTAGCATAAGTGACAGTACTTGACATGTTTGATACAATTTCCTTCCATAGTCAACCTATAGTATCCTAACCTTATGATCTTCTTGGTGAGCATTTGACCATTCATGTGAGGGCCACTTACTCCTTCATGCACTTCTTTCAGTAAAACTTCCGTTTCCTTGTCATCTATGCATCATAGGAATGTGCCATCAAATGTTTGCCAATACAAGGTAGATTCACTTATTAAGAATTGGATTGCTAACCTCTAAATTGTCTTTTAGTCCTTCTTCTCAACCTTTTTAGGGTATGTACCTTATTGCAAGAAGGTTTTGATATCATGGTAACAAGGATTTTCATCATGTCTTTCCTCAATGGCCAGATAGAAAGGGAGCTTCTCCTCAATTTTGATCTTAAGTAGCTGAATTTCTATCCCACCAGATATCTGAATCAAGAATTCCAAGGTAGCCAAATCGTTAGCAAACTAGTTTTAATTCTTCAAAATGTATGTGAATGTAACTTCTTCAAACTTATCAACCAACTTGTCCATATGCTAACAATAGGGCACCAATTTGGGATCTTTCATCATGTACTCACCTCAGGCTTAGCAAATGATCAATGAAGAATCCCCGTACACTTATAATTCTTGTATTCCCTTATCCAATGCGATTTTGAGTCCCATAATGCAAGCTTCACATTCAACAATATTATTAATGTATGGAAAAACTAGCCTTGCAGTCATCAGAAACTGTATACCTTTAGTTAATATTAATATTGCCCTAGTTCCACACCCCGACATGTTGGCTACTTCATTAAAAAACATCTTCCATCTTGGGGGCTTCCCATGTGTTTCTCTATCAAACTGTTCTTTAATCGATAACTATTTTCATCAGGAAACCTAACTTGCACTTCTTGGGGAACATCTTCAAGGGGATTCTCTGCTAGTTGGTCTACCAAGGCTTATCCTTTAACTAAATTTTGATTCACATATGTGATATCGAACTCAGATAATAATATTTATCACTTCAAGACCTGATTAATCAAGGTGGGTTTCTCCACCAGATACTTTAGTGGATCATGTTGTATAAATAGCATAATTTGGTAATAAAGCATATGTTATCTAAGTCGATGCATGACCCAATCCAACAGGCAACATGTCCTTTCAATTTCTAAATACTTTTGCTTGCCCTCTGTAAATTTCTTGCTTAAATAATAAATAGCCTGTTATTTTCCTTCTTCATTTTTCTAACCAAGCATGTATCCCATGGATTCCATCAACATAGTGAGGTATAAAAATAATGACCTTCTAAGTTTAAGAGTGTCGAACCTTATTTCAATTTCCTTAATTTAACCTATATTAAGCCCATCCTACTTAATATAAGTTATTCAACATTAAATTGAAGAAAATAAATTTAAAAAAAAATAGAGTCACCAACCAGTTTAATATAAGTTATTTGACATTAAATTGAAGAAAATAAATTTTTTAAAAAAAAATAGAGTCGCCAACTAGTTCAACTAGTAAAATATAAAATTATGGTCTTTCTACCCTAATTTTACCATTAGTCTGCGGATATTCTAAAAAAATTAATTTTCAGAAAATTGAACTAAAAAACAGGGTTCGGGGGTCAACCTATTAAGTTTAAGTCACCATGTGAAAATTAAAGAAAAAATTGATAGGCTTTATTTTTATAATTTTTATAAAATATTAAAAATATATCTAAATTCACAAAATGTAACTAAAAATGATTTTTTTATTATTTTTTATTACGAATTTCTTTAAAAAAAAAAGGGAAAAAGTTTTTATTTTTAAACGATTTACCCGAACGTTCCTACATATCTGCTACTTGGGATCAAATCTGCCGTTGTTCCTTTTTATAAAATTTTTAGTAAGTAGGTCATTTTTATATTGAAAACTGAGCCATGTTTACATTTTTTTATCAACTTATTATTTTAAGAAAAGAAAAACCTAAGAAATCTAATTATCCCAAATTAAATAAAAAAAACCTTAACTAACTAAATCTTTTTTAATAAAACTCAATTTAGATCTCTTTTATTTTTCCAAAACCCCTATGTGTCAATATAAATATATATATATATATTCATTCTTATCTTTTTAGAAAAACATGATACACAAAAAACTTAATTTAACTAATAATTTTTTTTAAAAGTTGCAATAATAATTAAAACCTACACTTAAGCGTAAAATAAATTAATAAAAACATAACTAATAAAATAAATTAATGAAATAAAAAAATAATTAAAAAAATTTACTTATGTTAGATCCTTTTGATGTTCTTATTAGTAGCTTCAACTGCCCCATTCATCTAAGGTCGATATAGAGTTGAGTTTTTGTGATTGATGTTGAATTAGTGGCATACTTCACCCATCAACTTGTTATTCAAATTCATCCCATTGTCTATAATAATTGACTTAAGTGCACCGTATCACACAATAATATCTCTTTTCAAGAATTTGACCACTACTCCTTTAGTTACCATAGCATATGACGCTGCTTTTACCCACTTGGTAAAATAGTTGATTATGACTAAAATGAATTTGTATCCATTTGAAGTTGTCGTTGAAATTGGACTAATTATGTCAATTCCCTACATCGAGAAAGGCTAAGGAGATGATAACATATACAATTCTTGGGGAAGATTGTTGATTTTGTTAGCATACACTTGACATAAGTGACAGTGCCTTACGTGCCCGATATAGTCCAATTCCATCATCATCTAAAAATACCCCTTTCTCATGATTTTTCGGGCTAACATATACGCATTCATGTAAGGACCATAAACTCCTTCATGTACTTCTTTCATCAATTTCTCGGCTTCTTCATCTGCACACCTTAGCAATACTACATCTGGTGATCTCTTGTATAGCGTGGCTCCACTTAATAGGAAATGAGTAACTAAACTTCTTAAAGTTTTTCTATCTTTTCTATTAGCACCTTCAAGAAGTTCCCCCGTTTGGAGTAACTTTTTGATATCATGATATCAAGGTTCTTTTGATTCCTTCTCTCCAACTGCAAGGCAAAAAGCTAGTTTTTCTTCTACTTCAATCCTTAAGGGTTGAATTTCTATCCTATCCGTAATCTTTACCACTGACACTAATGTAGCCAATGCATCAACAAATTGATTTTGAATCCTCGGAATGTAGGTGAATGAAATCTTTTGGAATTTTTCAATTAGCTTTCCTAAACATTCATGATAAGATACTAATTTCTCGTCCTTCGTCTTATACTCTCCTAAGATCTGGAGAATTATAAGGGAAGAATCTCCGTATACTTTAAGCTCTTGTATTCCCATATTTAGCGCAATTTTGAGCCCCAAAATGCAAGCTTCATATTCTACTAAGTTGTTAATATATGGAAATGTTCATCTTACTACCATAGGAAAATGGTTACTTTCAAATGATACCAATATTGCTTCTATCCCACATCAAACACGTTAACTACTCCTTCAAGATACATTTTTTTACCTCAATTCATTTGACATCATCACATTTTCATTGGGAAATTATGCTTCTGAACCATTATCCTCATCTTCTAATAAGTATTTTGTCAATTGATTAGCCACTGCCTGCCCTTTGTTATCACTTAGGGAACGTTAATATAAGTTACTTAACATTAAATTAAGGAAAATAAATATTTTTTTTAAATGGAGTCGCTAACCAATTTAACAGGTAAAAAATAAAATTAGGGTTTTAGGTTTTCAGGTGGGAAAACCCTAATTTAACCACTAGTCTGTGGATAATCTAAAAGAATTAATTTTTAGAAAATTGAACCAAAAAACCAAGTTTAGGGGCCAACCTATTAAAGATTAAGTCACCATGTGAAAATTAAAGAAAAAATTGATGGGCTTTATTTTTGTAATTTTTCTAAAAATATTAAAAATATACCTAAATTCACAAAATGTAACTAAAAATGATTTTTTATTGTTTTTTATTACGAATTTCTAAAAAAAAAGGGAAAAACATTTTTTATTATTATTTTTAGACAGTTTCTCCAAAGGTTCCTATGTACCTACTACTCAGGATCAAACCGGCCGTAATTTCTTTTGATAAAATTTTTAATGGGTGAGTCATTTTTATATTGAAAATCGAGCCAAGTTTACGTTTTTTTTTATCAATTAGTATTTTAAGAAAAAAAAAACCTAAGAAATTTCATTTTTCCTAATTAAAGAAAAAAAAACCCTGACTAACTAAATCTTTTTTAAAAAAAAACTCAATTTAGATCTTTTTTATTTTTCCAAAACCCTTATGTGTCAAAATATATATTTTTTTTCATTCTTATTTTTTAAAAAAACATGATTTATAAAAAAAATCTTAATTTAACTAATTATTTTTTTAAAAAAAGCTGCAATAATAATTAAAACCTACACTTAAACATGAAATAAATTAATAAAAACATAACTAATAAAATAAATTAATGAAATAAATAAAATAATAAAAAAATTTTACCTAAGTCAGTTCTTGTGCTCGTATGTAGTTGCTGCATTGTGCGACACGTAGGCAACAATGGGTGATAGCATGGGCAATGCTGGACAAGAGCAAGCGACAGTTAGGCGAGCGCGGGCAAGAGTTAGAGTAAGCGCGGCACTAAGTGACAACACGGGTGAGCGTAGACGTATGCACAAGTGACAACAATAGGCGAGTGCAGGTGAGCGAGAGCATAGGCTAGGACCTGGGCGACAGCAAGAGCGAGGATCTAGGCGATAACACGAGCGAGCACTGGTGTATGCATAGGTGACAACAAAGGGCAAGTACGGCGGTAGGTCTAGGCATGAGTGATAGGCAGTGGCTACGGCGGCATTGTTGGCAGCGATGTAGTGTTGTGGTGGTGTTGTAGTATTTTGGGTGGCAGCTTAGGTAATGGTTATGATGGTTTAGGTGGTGGCACGTGGTGGTTATGTAGTAGCAAATGGTGGCGCATGGTAGCATGTGGTGGCGTATGGGGGTTTAGTGTTTGTGAAGGAATGTGATTTAGAAAAAAAACCTTTCCAACTTCCCCATCAACGTGTTATTTATAAACTCAAAATCAAATATTTTGTATCGAAGATATGGAAAATACGATTATGATTTATCAAGGATTTACCCTAACTTTTAGAAATCCTAATTTATTTTGAGTTTTTTTATCCTTTTCAAGACCCGATCCGATCTAATTAAATATAGCCCGATAATTTAATAAGTCCTGATTTGAGCCCCTAAATTAGATGAATTTTTATTATATATTAGTCTGCCCCAAAATGAATTAAGCCTATGTCGTTACCTAATCTAACAGTTCAACTCAATTCAACTTGACATGACTTGACTTATAACTCAACTTACTACGACCTGACTTGATTTTCTTTTTCTTATTTTGTTTATTTATTAAACTGACTCAATTAATCAAAAAATAAAAAATTAGCAAAAATGAGGTGTCTACAAGGAGTTACCAGCACTGGAGGATTTATGAGATATTCCTTAATTGTCATGAAAACTTCTTCGCACTCTTCGTCCCATCTTATATTGGCATTCTTCTTTAATAGTTTAAATAGAAGGCAACATTTATCTATAAGTTAAGATATAAACCATGCTATGTAATTTAAATGGCCTAACAAACCTCTTACTTCTTTCAACGTACATGGAGGGGGCATATTAATTATGGCTTTAACTTTATCGAGATCCACTTTGATGCCCCTTTTGCTAAGAATGAAACTCAACAATTTCCTCGATGTCACCCAAAAGTACACTTCTTTATGTTTAACTTTAGCTGAAACTTTCTCAATTTGTTAAATAACTTTCTCAAATTCTTCATGTGATTCTCATCTTTTTTAGATTTCACAATCATATCAACAACATATATCTCCATTTCTTTATGCATCATGTTGTGAAAGATTGTGACCATCGCCCTCTGATAGGTTGCCTCAGCATTTTTGAGTCCAAAAGGCATTGCTCTGTAACAAAATGTGCCTTAAGTTGAAATGAAGGTTGTATTGGTCTTATCTTCTTCGGAGATTCGAATCTGTTTGTATATGGAGAATCCATCCATAAATGAGAAAAGGTTGTCCCCAGCTATATTATCTATTAGGACATTGATATGGGGCCAAGGGAAGTTATCCTTAGGTGTTGCCTAATTGAGGTCTCGAAAGTCCATGAATACCTTAACTTTCCCATTCTTGTTCATTATCAGCACATTATTAGCTACCCATTTTAGATAATCGAATACCTTGATGAAACTTACTTCAAGTAGGTTCTTAACTTCAGATTTTTAAGTTTGATTTCTTCTCGTATAGGTAAGTGATAAACTAGATCGAAGGATATAATCCTAATAAGACTATGCGAATACATCTTGATATTCAGATAACAATGTAGTCATTTCCATTTTCTACTTTTCTTTCAAATTCCCTCCAAATTTTAAATTCCTCAGTTTATCATCAGTCCCTACGTTTATCATTTCAATTAGCTCATCAATGGAAATTTTACCTAATTCATATTTTTCCTAGCTTTCTTGTATATCACTGTAGTCATTGACATCACTCTCGACAACTAACCCAATAGGGTCAAAAGTGATATCAATATTTTCATTATCTACCTATGAGAGGTATCCTTGGTTTTCATCAGAAGCATTAGATCTAGGCAAAGTGTATAAAGGAAAAAAGTGTAAGTAAGAGGGAATTGAAGCATGGTGGAGAAAAGGAACTAAATTTTATTCATTGAATTTGGCTGAAATTTTCACTTGTACATTTGAAACAATGACAATAAATGAAAATAAAAATAAAAAACTCATAAAATGCTAAACTACGGTCCACCTTTTGCCCTAAAGAAGACCTATTGTCATTCACAGAGACGAAGAACCAATTATTCAAGTGATGCTGGAGCTTATAGGATGGACCCATTGCTTCAATTTTGCTGAGGAATTCTTCTTTGGCAGATTCTGGGACTTAAGTGTCAACTCATACAAATGTCTCAATCAATGGTGGGAAGGTCATTAGAGCATAATATAATCTGTCACCTCTCATGCCCCTTGCTTGTTTCTCTTCAAGCTCCTCTATTAGAGTTGGCTTATAGCTAAGGCCATAAGTACCAACCTAGCCTTCCTTAAACTTCACCTTCTTATCCTTCACATTGTTGGGGTTAGTAATCATGCACACCTAGTTAAACATCTAAAGTCCAAAGCCCTCCTACTCTTTATTGCCTATATAGGGTATGGCCATTTCTTTACAGATATCATAGTCTTGATCTCCTAAAATTGTTATCACTTAGCCATTCATGATAAACTTGACCTTCTAATGTAAGCTTAAAGGTATGGACCCTACAAAGTAGATCTAAGGTCTTCCCAAGAGCAAGTTGAAGGATCTTTGAATGTTTAGAACCTGGAATCAAATACTGAAAGTTTAAGGGCCAATATCAACCGGAAAATTTATTTCCCCTATGATCTCCCTTTTGGATCCATCAAAAGCCCGAATGGTGGTAGATCTTGGCTTGATTGCAGTCGTGTCGACACCTAACAAGTCTAGGGTAGCTAGTAGGCAAATGTTCAATGACGATCAATTATCAATGAGGACCCTAGTAATGATTATGTCATTACTCTTGACCACTATCAAGAGTGGCTTAGTATGCTGATTACCTTGCTTACCCAATTCTTTGGCTGAAAAAGAGATCTAATCCATAGTAAGGATGAAATTGGTAATTAGTCCCATTTTCTCAATCGACATCTCACAAAGGACCTTAACCTCCCTTAAGGTTCAAAATAGAGCCTCCATGTGGGGTTTAGATGTCGTCAACAGACTCATCAATAATATTTGTGCTAGGGTCTTAACAAGCTTCTCTACTTTCTTATACTCGCTTGACTTGATCATCTTAGTGAAAGCAAATAGCCCTTCTTCATGTTTAGCCATCTTATTATTCATCTCTTCTGATACATTCTTCTTCTTAAAATCTTCCCTTAGGTTAAAAACCTTGCCAAATCGAGTAATACCTCCCCCTCCCCCCCCCCACCACCACCCCACCCCAAATCAAAGAATTTGATGTCTCTTAATTTACCGCTTGATGGTTTAATGGGGTGGCCTTATAGTTCTTTAATGCTATTGGCACATGGAAGGTGTACTTTTTAGCTTTAAAGGCTAGCTTATTCTTATAAAACTCAAAAATCTTAGGCTTCTTATCTAAACCAATCATGTTGATAAAGAACTTGAGATCATCAGAAATCATGTCGATGAATGGACCATAATTGGGTAGGGGTTTGTTATTAATTTTTGGGGCTGGAGTTTCTTTATAATCCAGTTGCATTTAGCCTTCATCGATTTAAATCTTGGATCCTATTCTTCAAGCTCTAACACATAATAGTCAAATGCCCCACTTATCCCCTATGTCCAACACATTTCTTATTAGGATCATATACTCTTTGCCTGTATCTTTCACTAAGAAACTTATAATGAATTATGTTGTCTTTTTGTAGGTTCTCAAAAACTTGACTTAGAGGAATCGGTATCCTAGTGAATTGCCTTAGGGTCCTACTAGTCTAAGGTGAGGTTTTGAACTGCTGTTGAAACTGGAGTAGATTCATCCTAAAGGAAACATAAGCATTGGGCTTAGTATTTGAATTCACCACGTTAACCATAGATTCTTTGGGTTTGTTGGCCATGGGCCTAGAAGCAGAGGATGAAATAGATGGCCTTCTATCTGACATCTCCTGAAGCTTGCCAAAAGAGATAGCACTTTCAATCCTGCACCCTACCACAATTACTTATGTAAAGTTAGACTAGACTTATCCAATCAAATGGAAGAAATAAGGCCTCTTAAGAGTATTAATAAAAGCCGAAGTCAATTCCATCCCTATCATGGGGATAGATACTCTTGTAGCAATAGATCTCTATCACTGTGCATACTCCTTGAAAAACTCATTGTTCTTCTTCTATAGAGCAACTAAGTCCATCATAGTTGGGGCGACTTTAATGTTGAACTTATACTATTCGTAAAATGCCCCTAACAAACTTCTCTCAAGTGTTTATCTGGGTCAAATCGAGCTATTCATACCAAGTAAAAGTTGGACCTATTAAGCTATCTTGAAATGTTTATACCATAAGTTGGTCATATTAAACGTAGTTGCTCATCTATCTTACTTATAACTTGGTGTAGAGTTTGGGGTATCCTATCTCATCATACTTCTCAAATTCTGGTACTTTGAACTTTTTCAGATAGGCTCCAACATCATATGTAGAGAAGTCGGTAATTCTAGCCTATTCAAACCTATCATAGCTCCCAAGTACTTTTATCTTCTCTGCTATCTATTGGGTCAATTGTCTTTCTAACTCCTTCAGATTATCTTGGTTAGGCCCTAAGCTAGCCAACTTTGTGTTAACTAGGAATGAGTATGTATAAGGCTCGAAGGTTGAGTTAATCTTTGGATAGACTCCCTCCAACTTAAATGTATCTTTCAAGCAATTATCCTTTGTTAGAGCCTCAACATTCTTCCTATAACGAACCTTATAGCTCACTTCATTAGATGGTGTCGTGGCTTGGAGTAAGGCAATGCTGTCAGCAATAAAACTAACCTGTTCTGCAATCCTTCACACAATTTTCTCTAGAGAGTAAAACCTCAGCTTAGTAGGATTAGTAGTTTCTAAGTTATTGTTGTTGATGGTGCTGGTGTTGTTTTTATCATTTCCTTGAGCAACCATTCTGGTTTGAGAGTGAGGTCTAATTGGACTTCTTTAAAAGACTTAATGTTTATGAGCTATTTTGAAACCTGGTTCGAATACTTCACAAAAGGTTAGCACAAATATACATTTTTTTTTAAGATGAGAAAAGAATATAAATGAACAAATGCAAGCATGTATAGCACATGGACGTAAAAAAATTTATATCGGCAAGAACCCCATAATATGGCAAAACATCATTGACTTTTATTAATTTTTGGAATTGTGAAGTTTACATCACTTATTCAAAACAAAAGAAAATTTCCTAAAGAAAGCTACATTTTGTTCTTCTTGTTGTGGATGGACTTAACTTATACTGTCCTCCTTTTCTAAACTTTAGGGGACACTATCTCCATGGTCTTGCCCTTAGCCTTCTTGTGTTGTACTTCTAAGACCTTTATCTTCTAGTGATATTCCTCTTTAGCTGTTGCTCTGTTTCCCTTGCTTTCTTTGGTGTGGCTTCAACTTGGGCCTTCTTTTTCTCCTTCACTTCTTCCATATCTTTCAGCTTCTAAAATTGATAATATAGGAACTCTTTGGTTGGTTGAGTCCTGCTAGGCAAGCACTTGATAATGGGATTAGTCTTCTTCTTGCACCAAAGAGAGTTGACACCTAAAAGCTTAGAAACCTAGTCAGATACCAGGATATTTAGGTCGTAATAGTCAAGTGAGATGAGTTCTAGTGATGGCATCTGAATTATGTTCTAAATAGGTCCATTAGCTAGAAAATACCTAGTACAGATGTTGAAACCGATCAACGATACTGCATTGAGGCCTTTACATTCTTGTATCATCTTAAAACTCGATGACCATCTAGGTGTCCAAAACAGTTATTTAGCTTTCATGTTCTAAAAGTATTGGACCCAATAACAACTAGCTATATTTTCAAGCAACTAGATCCATTCCTCAAAAGATTTGATGAGATTATACTGTTGTATGAACTTAGCCTGATTAAAATCAAGTCAATGGCTCCTCATATGACTAATAAACTACACCAAGATTAGAGCCATGTTGGTCATCAAATCTTCATGCTTCTTTCGTTTAAGGTGATGTAGTAAGCGAATCTGCTCAACCAGGAGAGAAAGTATATACGACTTTCCTTTAAGGAATTAGGCCATTGTTTTTGCCACCCTTAAGAGAACATGATGTCTTCCATTTAGGAGTAGGATGTCACTAAAGATCACTAAATTATAGGCATTAGCCCGATGTTGGTACCAAATCTCTAGATTTGCATAGAAAATGTCCCACTTCTCTTTATACCTTAACTCTATAAGGAACCAATCGATGATGTCGTCTATCCAAACAATTTATTTGAATGGTCTTCTTTTAAACCAAGACCTAGTTTATCTCAACCTTTTTAACTCCTAGTAGCCAGCTAAAAATTTTTTGTCCTACAGCTTTAAGGTTTGGGACATAAATGTCATCAATAATAACTAGAGCCCAGAGCAACTAGGAATACTCTTCGATGGTTGGACTTAGTTTATATGGGCCAAGGAGGAACGCAATAGCCTTAGGCTCCCAAAAGTGTATTAAGGTGGACATAAGAGTAATGTTTGGAAAAATAGCTATTAACAACAATACAGACCTAATCTTACTCTTGATGAACTCTTACTTATCTAAGCTAAAGAGTTAAAACCAAGTCTCGAATCATTTCTAGCGTTCATGAGGGGAGTAGACATGGATCTCCTTAAAAGTGGTTTAAGATGTGCTAGCCATATCTACAAAAGATATGATTACAATGAAAGCCTAATCTACAAAAGGTACAATTATAGTGAAAGCCTATTCTAAATTTTTACATGTAATTTTTACGAGTAGTTTATAAGGAAAATTACAAGAATAATTACAAAAGAAGAACAAAAAATACAAGAAAATTACTACATCTTCACAATTGCAATTTCTTCGTTCTGGGCTTGCCATGTTACAAGTTCCTTCTGATCCTTTGAAAACGGTTTCATGCAATGCAAAAAAGGTAGGTTCTAAAAACCTCAAGTTTTGTGACCTTACGCGTTTTCGAAGAAATGATTTCTTGGTCACATCAAAACTTGAGTGGCTTAACCTGATTGGCCTGGTAGGTGATTATCCTACAACATCTGAAGCTTACATAATGACTCTCCTCTTAAGGTCCTAAGATAACCTGATTCTGATCATGTCTACCATACGTTCATGGAATCATAGAACAAAAAAAAAAAAACCGTTAGCATAATAATGACAAAAGATACGTATAAGGACAAAAATAATATATATATATATATAACTTAGCCCAAAATAGTTGAAAAAAAAAAGAAGGCCTAATGCGACAATATATAAAGAAAAAATATATATATTTATAAGGAAAAAATATAACTTAATATGGGTATTACTGAAAATAATTCTAATTTTAGAAAATTTCAAATGGCTAGCCTATTTGACATCCCTAGTAAGGTTACTAAGCTATCGAGCTAGAAATTTTTATTTTTTTTTTGTTTTCCTTAATTTGATTTAAACTAAACCTTATACTTATTTAGTTTAAACTCTCAACTGAAATTAAGAATACCTGGTTTCTAATTATTTTCCCTTCTTAAAAAAAAAAAAAAATTGCAGTCACTACCTAATAAAACTAGGAAAAAGTGATTAAATTAGAATTGATTAGGCAAATTGATTTTAATTTAGCCACTAACCTACGTTTTGAAATATTTAGAAAAAAAAAATCTTTCAAGAAACCATATTTTGTTAAGTTCATGGCTATCCTATTAAACCTAAACGAATATCGTTCTAACCTTCCAAGTTTAAATTTATTTTTTAAATCACCTATCTAAAATATATTCACTAATAGAAGTAGAAATTGCATTTATTTTACAAAAAAAAAAAGTTATTTTACAAAAGGGGAAAAATATATATATATATATTTGATATTTTGAGTTGCCTTAGAGGTACCTACAAACTAGTTAATCCGGATTAAACTAATGTAATTCATTCTAAAAAATTTTAGTTGATGAGTTGATTTTAAACTTGAAAACGGTCAAATTTACGTTTTAGTGAATTTATTTTTAGAAGTGATGTTAGATGAAGATGATGGCGGTTCATGGTGAAGTGGTTAAGGGTCGTTTGGGTATGAGATAATAGGATGTTTGAGGTTTAAGGACACCACAAACATGACCTCGGTAGTGGTATTGGGTGTAGAAGGCCGATGGTGAGGCTATTCCTATAAAAAGAAACTAATCGTTTTAAAGAGAGAAAGCTTCAATTGAGTGTGTGTTTGGTTGTAATCTATGCTTAACATGAAGTATGGTACCCTATTTATACTAATGGAGTTTAGATTTAATCAGGGAAACTATAAAAATGGAAGATCATTGGTATGGTAGCCTAATATGCTCTTTCCCGATCTAGCTCCAAATTTTGAGGAAAGAGTTGGTTTCATAATGAAAGTAAGTAAGAACATATTAATAATCAATGTTTACATCTTAGATTCGAAGAAAATTACCTAAAGAATAAGGATTTGCAAATTTTATTCAAGTATGTTAAAAAAATTTCCTTTTTAAGTCCGAATTAATTTACGATTTAAGAAACTTAGAATGTGTATTTTGTCCCAATTTAGAGTATACTATGTATAGTTTCCAAAAACATAAAATTTAGGTTAATTTTTCAAGATATAGATTTGGAACATGGGTCGAAAATGAGGGGTTTGAATAAGGAAACTGCCTTTATTTATTTTAGAAACTCCAATTTGTGCAAATAGCAGGTGATATAAAAAAAAAAAAAGGAAAGAGACAGAGGATGGGGTATATGCACTTGCTAGGCACATGCCATACGCCTCACTCATGCGTCAAGTAGACACTCTTGGCCAACAATTGAAGGCAGGCACAATATAACACCCAAGCCAAAAGTAGCAAATGGCCAAGCCAACAAATACTGATAAGCCCATTTCAACCACTTAACCCAAAAGTTTCAAGTTTATGTTAATAAAGTGTTCATAACTATAGCCTTATAAATTAATATTGCAACCTCATACAATCTATGTGAGACATTCAACCATAAGGTATCATAATCTTTCTCCTTTAAACACGTAACATTCTTATCGTGAGACCTTACAATTGGACCCAGATCTTTCCCACTTTTTGGTATGTGATTTAGGCTACCCATTACCTATAAGTCATCCTAAAAGTATGCAAAGAGTCACACATTAAGGACACTCCCCACTTTCCTCGAACCTCTTCTCTAAATTAGAGTCAAACCTGAATCATTTACTCACTAGTAGGGGGTCTGCTTCGATACCATTTATAACAACCTAAAGCAAAAATAGTGAATAGCTAAACTAATAAACACTTATGGGTCTATTTCAACTACTTGGTCTAAAAGTTTCAAGATTGTGTCAATAAAGTATTCATAATCATGACCTTATAGATTAGTATCACAACCTCCCATAATCCATATGGGATACTTAACCATGGGATTTCATACGTGAAGCGCTTTCTTACTTATGGATTCACTAAGATTGATCAAGGCTTCAACCTTGATCCATGAATTATATGGACCAAGTTCTTTACTTAGTCCAATCCAATCCTTACTTTAAAATGAAAGAAAATAAAATAAATGGATAAGATAAAATCAAATAATAAAATAACACCATACCTAGGTCCAATCCAAATTGTATGAATTACATAAGTACTAATAAGTAATTTTGAAAACCACTTAAAAAAGAAGGAAAAAAAAACACTTACCCTAAAATTACATAAGCAAAAATAGGGTGTCTATAATTACTTAGTGAAAACAAGGATGTCTGATGCTTTCCTTGGATTTCATTACTCTCAAGGGGGCTCCGATGTTTACACTATATCATATATAATACATATATCTACAACATATATAGTATATACATTAGATATGTATATATTATGATATAATATGGCGTATATACTATATATAATGCATCTATTTTATATACCAGTATATATACTAATTTATATATGATATATTATATAGTATGTACATGTAATATATATATATATATATATATTATACTCTATATACTATATATACTATACTACATATTCTGTAAACATAATATATAATCTTGTAGTATATATAATTACAGTATATATAGTATATATAATTATAGTATATATACTACATATATAGTATGTACATATTATGTACGTAACATATATTATTAATTATATAATATGTATAAAGATATTATGCTATATGATAATGATATATTATATTATATTGCATACTATATGTTATATATATAATATGTATATATTATACTATATATAATATACTATATATATATTTTTTATATAGTATATATCTAGGACAGTACTTATATATATTATGAATGTAACTACTACCTAAAGCATTTTTTAAGCAAAATTTCTAATTATAATTTATTTATTTTACACATTAAGTTTCACATTAGCGTAATCTACAAAATTAAAATATTTATTTTATTATTTTCATTTCTTCTAAATTAAATATTGATTACTGTCGAGTCTGATTTTTTGGTTTTCTATTTGAAATTGATTTCCCCATTTCCCGATTAATACTAAACCCTAACCCATTTAATATTAATCCTCAACTAAAGAAATTGAGAAATTCCGGTTTTTTATTGAAAATAATTTTTGAAGTTGCCACCTAACCAAAGTCGGAAAAAGAAAAAGAAACCGTAACCAATTGAGTGGATTGATTACAATTTGACTACCGATCTTTTATTTTAATTTTAAATGAAGAACCAGAAGGTTCTAAGTTCGAGGGCTAACCTATTAAATCCTTAACAAGTACTACTATCTATTTACCGAAATTAGGATTATTTTTATAATTATAATATTTAATAAATAAATAAATAAAATCAAAAGAGAGAAAAAAAAAAGACCTAAGTTTCTACATATTTTATCATCACCCCAAAGATACCTACATACTTGCTGGCCAAGATCAAACAATCGTAATTCTTATAGAAAATCTTAGTGTGTTGATTGATTTTAATTTTTGAAAACCGGCCGAGTCTACGTTTTAGTTGATTCGGTTTAAAAAAAAATCTAAACAGTCCTAACTCTTGAGCGTTTTTGTTTTTTTAAAAAAATACTCTAACAATCTTATTTTAAAAAAAAATGGTCCTTTATTAATTTTTATTTAAAGAAAAAATAACTTTCTACGTGATAAACCAAATCATAAGATATGACCAATCCTAACAATCTCTAAACTAATATATACTACTATCTATTAAAATAAATTAATTCCATATGATACACTAGTATAAGAATTAATATTAAAACTCATAAATTAACATATACATATATTATATATTATATGTACTAATAGATAACATAAAACTCAAATTAACAATCCCTTATCTATATATCTTCATATCTATATTACTATTAATAATTTTTTATTTTCTTATTATTATTTATTTTTTATTTTTTATTTTATTTTATTTTTTTGGTATTTTCATTATTTATTATTATTTTTGAATTAAGACCCTTTTGTAAAAATAAAAATTAAAATTAAAATTACAAAAAGGTAAAAATTAGTTATCTATAATTACCTTTTCTATTTATCGAAAATTATATTAATAATAAGCAGTAGAAAAAGTTGAAAACAATAAAATTTAGAAAAACATATGTCCTAAATTTACGAGCCCTTTCAAAGTACAAGGGCCAACACGTGTGAGAAAACGGGACGCAAACATGAAGGCAATGAATATGCGGGTACGCTAAGCTCTACATGCAAAAAGTTCAAACCTATCACATGTACAATTTTTAGACACGTAAAGTACGTGGGTGTCCATTTATATCATGCTTACGAACAAAAAAAAAAAAAAGAATGTTGTACAAATGTTATCAAAATCAAACTAAAGGTTAATTCCACGATTTTAAGGGTTTAGGGTATCAATATAATTCAATTAAATCGATAAAAATATTATAATATAATTTATTTTTACATATAAAATATTAAATATTATTTATATCTTTAAGAATTAAAACTTGAGAGTTATTATAATTTATTTTTTTATTTTTCTTTAATGCATATTTATTTTTTTCACTAAATTGGTACATTTTCTAATAAATATAAAAAAATAATATATTTTAATACAAAAAAATAATGAATTCTTATAAAAATTGAGTTAGACCGATCAGTCAATAGATCCAATCGAGATCACTTTCAATGATGTTCAAATGGGCAACTCTTAATTTTATGAAGAGGATAAATGGAACTAAATTGGATTGGGATGATCAATTCAACTCCAACAACACTGTGTAGCATGATCTTAGAAAAGACTTCACTTAGAAAAATTTACCATTTATATTAACTATTTGATTAGAAAAGAAAAACATTTTTTGGGAAATTTATATCTAGCGTTCATGATGAATACATTTCATGTGTTATACATATATAATAGATAAATACTAATAAATTGCTAATATATATTATGTGTATAAATCATGCATTGTAATTGATTTAGTAATATTTGTTTTATTATAATTCTTGTTCATATTTTATTAGTATTTATATTATATATATATATATATATAACATCTAGCATATAATAATATTAAATCTTTTTTCTCACGATGGAGTGCCCCACGCTAGAAACGTTGAGCGGTCATAAGTAGTCATAAAGCCATGGACTCTGCAAGCCGCGGGCTACTATTCTATATATATTAACCCCGACCAAAACCTTGAAGATTGACTTACATTCTAGATGTAACGTGGAGAGAAACTACAGCATAGGATAATTGAGTTACGATCAACACGCTTAGCGTTGACAATTTCATTTTAACTATTATTAATCATAATTTACTATAAATTGAGATAATTTATTAAATTAAAAAATATCATACCATAAGTGACCATAACTTCAAAAATCTCATAAAATGGAAATTTTTCAGGACCTCTTTGATAAAAATATTCTTAGGATCCTTTCAAAGATAGAAACATACAAAAAAAAAAAATTTATTCGGTGGTAGCTAGTCATATATATATATGTATATGTATATATATGTATGTATATATACAAACATGTATAGAAGTAGACAATGGGCTAGCTCAAAACTATTGGTTTATAGGCTTGACCATGGTTAAACTGTGATAGGTCAGGAGAGCGATTTTAGATTGATTTAGTCAGTCTATTTTTATTTTTAATATTTAATTTTTTAAAATATATTAATAATTTTTAATAATGTGATTTTATTTCTCTCTTTTTTTAAGTGTACTAATTCATTAATAATTTCTAATTTTTTTATTAATTTCCGATTTAATATGGCTTCAACTTTTTTTTCTCAAATTTTATTATTTCCTCATATTTAAGTCCTTAATATTTAACAAATTTCACAAAAAGGATTTATATTAACTGAAATTGAACTTTTCATCTATTTATATAAATATATAATATGTCATTGAATATTTTATAATATATAATCTTATCTTTATTCACTATTCATTAATCTATTTATTTATATATTTCTTCATTTTTGTATACCTAAAATCACAAGCAGGCTTGATAAAAGTTCGCTTTAAGCATAATTTCACTCGAGCCTCAATTTATAAGCTCAACAAGAACTTAGTTAAGATTGAATTCAAATTCCATAATTTTTAAATAAATCGAGTATAAGCTACGAAAAGCTCGGCTCGGCTTCACTCATTTGTAACCCTAGGTTTTTCTTTTGTGCTTGTTTTACTGTTTCTTGGTTTTCTTTCATGAATATACCCGTTTCTTTATAATTCAACTTCCGGTTTCAATCATTTAGATACATCCTATAGTTTGTGGTCGTAGTCATATATTTATATGAGAGAAATTATAGTAATTTATTTCAGTTGAAGACATGAATAAATACAATGGTAATCGTTATATATATATATATATATATATAAATGGCTCTGCAATAAACTTGACGAAGATGTGAGATTTCCAACTAATGTTTCTTCTCAAAATTCAATTCCTTCTTATTTCTCAAATTCATCAATTAGAGCAGAGGAAGTTCGGTCATAATTAAAAAATAAAAATAAAACAAAAATGTCATCCATATCAATCAACTTAAATATTATTTAACTATTTGTAGGTGGATATTTTTGGAACCTTTAACCATCTAACAAAATATATCCCTATGTTATGAGAATAACAAAAATATCATTTCTGTTGTTGCTTTTTTTTTTTTTTTTGGCCAAACAATTTCTGTTGTAGTTTACTCCAGGATTTTTTCAAAACGGCCCACATAAATTTGAAAGCTGGTCAGGAATTATACGTAGCAGACAGGGATAACATAATTGAAGACAGAAAATGAAATATTCGATTCTAACATATATATATACATATATATATATAAAGTTATACGTTGCACTAGGTTTGCTACTTCAAGTTGCCGTTTCTCCGAAACGTCTAATCTACCAGTACAACTTATTTATTTTTCCTGCTACAAACTAGCTACACTAACAGTGAGAGAATCCGAAGCTGATGCTTCCTTCGTCGTAGCTTCGAGATACACGCCCTGTCAATCATATCATATCGGAATCCTACCACTACACTACCACTACAATTAGAAACGAAAAGCTACTGTTCAGCTGTCCTCTATCTCTCTCTCGTTCAAATAATCTTAAATTCATTTTCAGAAAACCGGCGAACCCGTCGGCGACGAACTAACCAAATTGAAGATACTATTCCAATAGTTTTTATTGTCCTCAAACTCCCCACTGCAACTCACGTTGTTTCCAGTACTGTTCACCACGGCGCTGTTGGGGTCCGTAACGGACGTTGTCAGCTGATCGTATACGAATATCTCCGACAGTCCGTCCATAACGTTGGATATGGCTTCCACGTCGTTTTCTCCTCCCACTCCCACCCACGTTGATGGACCCCCACCATATGATGCTGTGGTCGCTTCATTCATTATCCCCATCGTGTTCGTTGGTTTCATCTCCGTCACGCTCTTCCATCCCAAGTTACCTTCAAACGCCATCAAACCACCTTGTGGTGTGTGGTTATTCAATCCAAAGGCCTGAACCGAGAGCGTGCTGTCCACGAAGTTGAGAACTGAGTTAGGGGACTCTAGATCCTCGTTGAATATGCCCGCCGGTAGTGGGTGGTCTTTACTTGACGAAGAAGGGCGTGAGAACCAAGCGGTTTGCCAGGCTCTCAGCACGTCAAGGCATGGGAGAGGGGCTGGAGCTGCCGCCGCTTTGTTAGCTGCAAAGGTGGTGCCGGAACCTAGCTGGTGATTCGCAGCGAGCTTGGACTCACGGACTAGTCTGGCTTCGGCTTGGAGCCGAGCACTCTCCCACTGAGCCATGTGGCTGAGGTTGGCGGCATCCTTCGTGTTAGCAGCACCAAAAGCGTCCGTTTTTGGTTTGTGAGTCACGGGGTCAATACCCATTTTGGTCAACCTTTTCTTCAAATGTGTGTTCCAGTAATTCTTGATCTCGTTATCTGTCCTCTTGGGTAAATGCGTTGCAATGGCTGACCACCTATAAAAGCCAATTGAAAAAGATAATATAAATCGGTATATTTATATCTGACTTCGTTAGTTGCGAGCAGTCAATTTATGAACATCTCTCGTAATTTTTCAAATATGGTCGATGATGTATCATAGTTTTATTGGATTATTGCCTACCGTTAGTTATTTTATATGATAGGTTTGAGTTAATCCTCTTGAGAACCGTTAAAGTTTCGCGTGATAAAAGTTAAATAGAGCTCTAATTCGAGTGATCGGAATATTTAGTTATCTTAACTCACAAGCTCAATTGAGCCTGACTTGAATTTAATTATTAGTTCTTACAGGTCAAGTTTTGATATGATCGATATATTAATCGAAACAAAATAATTTTTCTTTTGGAAAAGAACCGACTGTAAACTATCCTAATTGTGTCTAGTATGAGCTCGTTTGAGTGGCAATTCGATTTAAGCACAAACTCAGGGCTCCAAATGTTGATCATATTTGAATCGAGCTTGAACATAGACCTAAATCTATACTGTATGGATTTGACTTATTAACAAATCTATTTTCCATGGTATAAAGCTTTTTCCTATTTACGATCGGTAGTGTTCGGAAAGTAATCTTCCTAAATATCAATAGGATTAATGAATAATCGTTCTTCAAGATGTTTCAATAATACTAGAAGGACACGTGGATAAATTAATGTTGTATATATATTATTAAGATTATAATATATGAAAATTAGGATATAATATTATTAATAAGTATTTAATAATATTGGTAGTTATCCATCGTTCATATGATATATTAATCCCAATGAATATTTTTTCTCAATTTTCATGAGTCGATTGATCACAAGTTACACAACTCTTCAACCTACGGAAATATCAATATAGGCCCGATCACTAGGATGAGGTACCGATAAGTATACATTTGAAGATCTCCATGTGTGCTGTAAAACTTCGTTGAAGACCTATCATGATGAATACTTCCAACTTTTTTCGGTTTCCTTTTCCTCCCCCGAGTCGTCAGCTAACGTTATATATTATCATCGTACAAATTATACGTATATATATATATATATATATCTATATATATTGATTGTTGGACATGTTGGGACACAACTTTATTTTGTTTTTATTGAAAATGGTCTTCTTTTTGTAAATTTGACGATTATTTTTATTTGAAAACATCTCGACAACAAAATACATTTTTTAGTTATTTCCATTTTTACTTGACAATTGATAATAGCGATAAGCAGATACTGGGTGAGTGAGATATAGTATTTTTTTGGTACCTTATTTTATATGTATAAATTTCAAAATTTTTTTATTTAAAACCTACATTGTGATACCTAGAAACCATCCTATAACTTATAAATTATGTAAGGTATAAATTACCCAATGGAACAAGTATTTTTTTTTTTTTTACACTTTATTTCTTTTAAAAAAAAATTGTACTGATACATAATTAATATTAAACATATAACTATATTAATTGATCAAATAATAATATTTAAAAAATCCTTTCTATGACATATCTAACTATAACAATATGATACTTTAATGGATAAAATAAATAATAATTCCTACAATTGAAAATGTCCAACTCTTGGTTGGGTTATGTCAAATTGTTTTTTTTTTCTTGTCTTTTTAATCATCAAAATAAATTTTTATCAAATCATAAAATTGTTATACATAAAATATAGAAACAAGATTTTACCTAAGAAAAGAAAAAGAGAGAGGAATAAGTAAACACAAAAGCATATAATCTTAAGTTTTTATTATATATTAGTATATAATACTTTAAAATTTGTACTCTATATACTTTAAAATATAAGTTTCAAAGTGGGTTAAGCTACCCTAATATTAGACTCGTATCCTATTATATAGAAATAAATTTCGAAAAATTATTACGTGAAAACTACTCTGTAACCCTCTTTATACATTTATAATTTACTCAATAAAATATAATCCAAGTAAATATCCATTGCAGCAGAGTTACCTGCTCAACCTTCATGGATAATTTTTAATCCAACATATAGGTTTTACGCTTTTTAACAACTATTGACATTTTTCACTTTGGCTCTTATATATGCAATTGCTCGAATCAAGTAATAAGCAAAGCGTGCA
Organism: Lumnitzera racemosa; assembly: GCA_024138005.1. Taxonomy (NCBI): domain Eukaryota; kingdom Viridiplantae; phylum Streptophyta; class Magnoliopsida; order Myrtales; family Combretaceae; genus Lumnitzera; species Lumnitzera racemosa. Next base: position 36,577,089 of record JAMXBC010000006.1, on the reverse strand, counting down.
TATTTTAAAAATATTGATTATACAAGAAAAAGAGTTCAAATAATAAGGAAAAATTTTTTATTTTTCCATCTCTTAACAAATATTTCCGAGATATATATATATATACATATATATATATATAATACGTATACAAAACACACTGTAAAGATCAAATTATATATCCAGATTAGTCCATGGGTTTTCATGGTTAGTCCAAAACTACGTAAGTTTTCCACGTGTGACTTAAAAGCAACTAATTATACCTGCACTGTTTTTCTCAACAACAAATGTACTGCACTTGGAAAGCCAATTAATGGCTAAAGTTAAACAAAGAAAAATAGAAAACACAAGCACCAGGGCCTCTCTCCCTATGCCACAGGCTGTACAGCCGAAGTAACTCCACCGTACCGATTCTAAGGAAATTTATGCATTTAATTTATCTTTTTTACGTTCTCTGCAATTTATCCTTTTACAATGTTTATTTTATTAAATAAAATGAAGTGGGAATGAAATTAAAATTATTAATGAATAGGATAAGAGTATAATAAAGGGTGAATATATATTATTATGTTTACTTAACTATTCTCTTGATGGAATTGATTAAGGAATAAACAATGAAAAAAAACCAACAAGTCCAAAATACCCCTTTAAAAATAATAAAATAAAAACATTGTCATGAACAAGATCAAAATTGAGCTTAGCTCTTTTTTGGGTCAATTACAAAATAAACAAAAACTAAAAATCTCACATCTCTCTCACTCATGTGAAACTAGCTTTGCTCTTATGGGTAAGTTGCACGAATGAAAAGAAAATTAACACGAGAACACAAGATGGAAGTAACATTACCATAGGAACCTGAGCTTTGTTCTTATGTGTGAATTGCAAGATGTACAAGAAAAGTAAATGGACAAAAGATGGAATTACATGAACTCAACAAAAGTTATTGACATTTTGGGTAAATTATAATATAAATCCCCATTGGAAATATCTGTTGGCCAGAAAAAATTAAATACATAAAAAAGAACAAAGACAAAACCATAAATCAAAAATCAACAACCCTAGACTCCATGAACTAATTGAAAAACCTTAATCCAAGCAATTGGGCAAATCTATTAACTTCCTTCATGGTAATCAATTCATCACTACTCACCATCAAATCTAGATCATCAGTGATCGTGCAACTCAGTTCCAATGGGGCTTAGGATTGCAATTCAAACATGGAGACATGGGTGAAGCCAATGATAAAGACATAGAGAAAGACGTGATTATGATGGGTAGCAATTAAGATAGAGCCTGCGATTTGGGTGATGATGGAAGACTACAAAACTTAGGGTTATAAATAGGATAATTGGTTGCCCTTTTGTTTGAGGGTAAGAGGTGTAATTGTGAGGTTGGAATTGGGATTTAAGGCTATCGCTTTAGAATTATCATTCCTTGATTTTTTTGGAATTAGGATTCTTAGGAATCCCTATTATGAAAGCTAACAAATTAACTAAACAAAACAATGAGGTTCATGTAAGGAATAAAGGGGGAATGGAATCCCATCCCCGCAAAGTGAATAGCCCAGTTAAGATATTATCATACGAGATAAACTGGCTATTAGGTTTGTGAAACACTAGAAAGATAAGTAGCTATTGATGGGACAAACATTCATAGAGAGAATAGTGACCAATTTTCTGTACAAACACCCAAAACCAAATGGATATGTTTACTCTTGCACATTTAAATACAAACAAACATATATAAATAGTGGGGTTTAAAACCATTTGTTATAATTATATTTAAAAAAAAAAGATACTTTTGTACTTTTTTAAAGCTAATTATATACATTATATTTAAAAACATAACAAAAGACTCAAAAAACATTTTAGGGATCTTCGATTGAAAAAAGTAGAGGTAATCTACTAAAAGAGAGCGGTCCAAAATAAATGCGAAAAAAAAAGCACTCTACAATAAGAAACAAGATTCTTTATTAGACCACACATAAGTGGAGTTGTGCATAAATGACCTACGCAAAATTAAAATTTGAAAGCTCATAGTTAACTCATTTGAAAACTATTGAGCTTAACTTGAGTTCAGCTTTGGTTGAGCCTCCAAGTTACAAGCTCAAGATTAGCTTATTTAAATTAACGAGTCTTGTCTTATATTCATTTACAAATGGAATTCAAATTGAGTTGAGTTTATAACAAGCTAAACTTAAGCTTAAGCTTACTTATGAGTTTAAATATATAAATAATTACTAATACTAAGCTTGACTATAGCATAAAATTTGATCTTTTGAGAAAAAGTATAAATGGAAGGAAATTTGTAAAAGGAAAAGAAAATGCAAAATTTACCTTGTTTGGATATAAAAAGTGTAAGTAAAAGAAAATTGAAAGAAATATTTATTTATTTTTTACATACTTGGTTAATATAGAGAAGTGAAAAGAAAAGAAATCAAATAATAAGGAAACTAAATTACACTTTACAAATTTCCTTCTTTGTTAACTTGCCCTTCACTGTAAGGTTATTTTTCAAATTTTTCGAACCTTCTACTTTTTTTTTTTTATTTCTCTCCAAATTTGGATAAAAAGAAAGAGAGCTCTAGAGTGGAAATATTCTCATTCCATTTCTATCCCAACCACATTTCCATCAACTTCCTTAGATTTCTCTTGATTTTTATAGATTTCCTTCCATTCAAATACGACGTGAGTCATCCCCGTATATAGGTTTGCCATTGAAGAAGGAAAGAAAAACAATGTAAGTGTTGCATTTATCTTGCATCTATATATATATATATATATATGTCTATAAAGCCTCCATTTTTTTTAAAGAGGTTCAAAGATAAGGCTTTTTTTTTTTCTTTTCTTTTCTTTTACTATTTTCAAACACAACTGGTACGTGTTCTTGTTAATATTCATTGTCTTATTTAGGAAGTTATCATATGTATATAGTACTTCGTAAAGCAAACAAAATATGCAAGAAAATAAGCGAGGAAAAGATGTATATTGCCACCTGCTAGGGCTAAGTATAACGGCTAGGGCTTAAGAAGTTACCTATTTCCAAGTAAAGCATGGAGCTGAATGATAGTCTGCTCTTCCTGTATGCTAAACTTTCCCCTTTTGATGTCTGGTCTCAGATAATTAGTCCATCGCAGTCTACAACTTTTACCACATCTCTGAAGCCCTAAAATCATTAAAGACCATAACATTTCCCGTTATTTGGTCAAACTAAAATCACCAAGCAGTCATGTTGAAGGTTGAGTTTGGAGCGCGTAAAATTTGTATCGGTGTCAAAAAGTATATATATTTAGATAAATAAGAGGAGTTAATCTTTCGTGACAATCGCTTTGTATTGTTTATTAAGTAAGCTCCGTGTCTTGTATATCTAAAAAAAAATCATATTTCTAATCATATTAAGTTTATTCTTGTATTGTTATGAAAGATTAGAAGATTGTAAGCGTGTCCTATTTTTCCCAGGTTTTCATAAAATTAACATACCGGCTTTAGCAGGAAGTGCACGCCAACTTCCATGTCCATGAGCCTCAATGTAAGCCATCAACTTCTGGTCCTCCTCCGGAGTCCATGGTCCTTTCTTCAAACCTACCTTCTCGCAGCATGGAGAACGCCCCATCAGCAATAAAAAAAAAAAAAAAAAACTCACGTGGAAACGCGTCTAGAGAATCTCCTCTTCTTTTCCTTCCTTTTTCCCTTTTTATTATAATTTTTTGAGAGATGGAGAGGAGAGAGAAAATTATTAGCTAGTATATATAAGGTGATAGCAACGAGAATGATCGTTTGGAGACACCGCAACAAAGTTGGATTGCGAGATTACAATGGATATATAGAAACACATGTGTGTGATAAGTAGTAATAAATATGAATGGGCCCAGCTTCCTCTATCTTTGCTTTCCCAATCATAAAGCCCCTGAGAGGTTGAGATAGGTAGAGAAAATAAAGACTGAAAATGTTTTAGTTGTGATGAAGAAGGCCTGTCCTCTTGATTTATTCTCCATTCGGAAAAAACTCTTTAGCAACTTCATCTTTAGAAAAAAAAAATAATAATAATAATAATAATAGAACATGTGAACATATTTGTATTTTTTTCCCCAGCAGAGATATATTAGTGGTACTGCCTCCATTTTCTATTGTGGGGTACCCGTTCAACTTTTAAGGAAAAATATAATTATTTCTATTATATTTATAGACCATAGAGTAGAGGTTTTGGTTAAGTATGACAAAACCTTTAATGTTATTAATGTAATGTGAATTAATAAATCATGTATAAATATTAATAATATTTAAATATTTAAAAATAAAAATATATATTTTTTAAAAAATATTAATTATATATTTATATATTAAAATTTTATTAATATTTATAAGTTATTTATCAATTACTTTATTAGTATCATTTAATTTTTTCTTGATTAGGGACTTATCTGGAACATAATTTGAAGTAGAATTGAATCGGAAAAAAAATTAGCTGGAACGCTGCATTGTTCGATGACAAATTTAAAACCGACATTATACCTGGCACACTTAATTACAAATGTCAGAAGTAAAAAGATGAAAAATAAATAAATGAGAAAAAAAGAATGTTAAAGTTGATTAGATATATCTGTCTCAACCACGATATTAGTCTTTTAGATATGCGAAAATTTAGGCTCTAGGACAATATAATTTAAAGCCAATTTGTGTTACCCATGAACATAATTATGCATATCAGTGAAGAGGATGAGGCTAAATCTTTGGGTAAAGCTACAGGAGGTTTTTCACAAAGAAATATCAGATATGTCAAATGCATTGGTTTCCATCTTTTGGGCCCCACCAGAAGCAGCTTTCCGTTTCATTAATGAGAAGCAAGGCATGTGGAATTTTCTTTTGTTGGAAAATTCAATATGGGTTCAATAAAATTTTTCTAATATCCGATGCAGTGGCAATAATTCACTGTCTACCAACAATAAAACTCCTGCTGCCGCGTTTACGTCAGTGTGTACGTACCACTGTACGAATAGTGAAATTGAACAACGAAGCAACTTCTTATTATAATTTAGAACAACCACTTTCACATGGTAAAAATGACAAATATATTTTGATTTCTTGTGATAAAAGTTTAGCGAAACACACGGGGGATTTCCCTTCTGTAGAAAATTTATGTTTGTTGTATTCTCAACATCGAACTTGGTTTAATGGCAATAAGCTTATGCAGTTGGAGTAACTACTGTGCAAGATATTTCATTGAGACGTAGAGAATAATTTTCGATGTAAAAAAAATGCATTTTTATTTTTATTTTTTCTGTTGTTAAACCGATTGCCTTACCTTTTTTTTTTTGTGATTATTTGACATACTAGAAATTAGTTCCCATATCCAAGTAGTATTTTTCTAATGCCGCATTTAGTTGGCATAGAATTTACAATTATTATGGAATATCTGCACTTAAATCATATTAATAGTTTATGGGGAATATGTTTAAATACTATATGATCATATTCTAAACCATGGATTAACTATTGGTTGAGTTCTCATTGTTAAAATGAAACGCCCTGGAATGTGATCTAAAGATAAGGACAAATTAGTAAATTTCGGCCTTGTGAAATGCATAAACTAAAGTTTTCCTTTTATTTTTGATGTAGGACTAGACCTATATACCTTGCCTAATAAACTAGGTCTAAGTGAAGCCCTATATAGATCTTAAATTAACATATTTTTTCGTTTTAAATATTTTGCATACCAAACGCTTCCCTTATTAAGGAGACTTTCTCATCATTATATAGCCTTTTTTTTTTAAGAAAATTAGAATTTCATTCTCTCCTTACTTTTTATTATGAAGTTTATGTAGCTTTTTATTTTTAAATCACAATTTTGTAAGAATATCTATTACTTAAAATTAAATAATAATGATTCTTTAATTTAATAAAAAAATTACAATTTCTCATAAAATTAATTTTTTTCCAAAAACGACCCTATCTCAATTTAACAACGATCACCACTACTATCACTACCACCAATAATCACCGTTGCCCTATCACCAACAACCACTGCAGTCCCCACCTCTGGCCCTGACACCATCACTACCACTACTACCCACTACCCCTACCACCACCACTATCATCGTCGCCACTATCGCCATTGCTGCCACCATCGACATTGCTGCCACCATCGACATTGACCATCATTATTATAGTTGTTGCCACCACTACTGTCTTCACTGTTACAGTTATAACTGTTGCCACCACCACTACCACCAACCACCATAGCCACTACTAAGCACTACCAACCACTACCGCCGCTATTATTATTGCAACTGCTACCACTATCATCATCATAGTTGCTGTCAATATCACCGCCGCCACCACTATTATTACCACTGCCAACCAACATCGCTACTACTACCGTTACCAACCACCATAGCCATTGCTACTATTACCACAACTAACCATCATCACCACCACTACTGCCACTACTTCTACCACCACTACTATCATCACCATTGATATAGCTGCTACCCTTATCATCGCCACCACTGTCACTGTCACTGCCACTGTCGCTACTACTATCACTATCATCGCCGTCGCTATCACCACCGCTACTACTACCGTCGCTACCACCAACCACCGTAACTACCGCTACCATTACTACCATCATCACTAATCACCATTGCCAGCCACCAACCACCGCCACCAGCCACCAGCCACCAACCACCACCACCACTATCATCTATTACTTTATGATCAATTGAGAAAAAAATAGATTGAAAATAATTTAGTTATTAAAGTTATATTATATGTCCATTCTTAAATTATTTATAAATTCTACTAAATAAAGTAATATGTATTATATCCTTATTCCATTCCTTAAGAATTTCAATACTATTTCCTTAGAATTCCAATTCTATTCTCTTTTATTCTATTCTATGAAGTAAACAAGCTATTAAGGAAATTCATGAAGCAAATCATAGTTTTATTGTTTATTAAGCCTAAAAGTTATATCTTAGCAAAATTATGCATTAAGGCAGGAGGTGGTCATAAGAGCAATTTTGGGCAAGGATGTTCTTATTTGTGTAAGAAGCAATCAAGTGTAACTAAATGCTTTTCTTATCTCTAATCGTTAGTATGTTCACAAAACCTTTAATTAAATTAGATCTTTTGGAAAGTTTGGTGATTAGAGGTATTAGGTTATAGAGAGTGCATGTCCAGAAGTGGTATTTTATTTTTTCCTAAAAACTACCAATATGTAATGTTGTTCAATCCTTGTATTATAGTTAATTATGAATGAGGGATTTAGAATTAATAAATCACATTTGGTTTTCTAGAGAAGTATTATGAGAATTTAAGGTTTAATATATCATGATAAATGATAGATGAATGATAGTATATTTTTGTGGAGTTGAGGAAATTATCGAATATGTTTTGCAATTCATTGTCGTCGAATTTAATAGATGTTATTATCAATTTGTGGAGATTATGAAAGTTAGGTAATGATCTTGTTCTATGATTTGAAAAAAGTATTCAAGAAATCAAGACCTAATCTTTGAGGATTATTAAAATGTTGAACTAAGTTTTAATTTTAAATATTTATTAAGTGTTGAATTAACTTAATCCTTAAATATATGGATCATTGAATCTGATGTTATAGGAATCAAATATGTATAAATTTGAGGTGTTAATGGAGTTTATTTGTCTTAGAGTTCAAAGGATTAAAAGTCAAGTTGCGAATTCTTATTATTAGTGTTTCATAGAAATTTTTTACCTAAAAAAAGGTGTTTTATAAAATTAAAGAAATGGTTTTATTGATCATGTGTTGAAATTATTAAGAGTTTCAAGAAGAGGACTCCATGATCAAGTGTAATTGATATAGATAAAAAGGATTTTGTCAAAAGGATGTGTAATTTGCTCATGTCAAAAGCATTTTGTATCAAAATACGTTTTTGAATCGCAATCCACTATATCAAGAGTTGTTTCAATAAAAAAGATAACAAAATAAAATAAATAAACTTTGAAGGCAGTCAATTAGCCTAAAGTAAGGTGGTCAATCGCCCTTAATATAATAGATGGTTGATCGGCCTTTGTATGGCCAATCCATCTACACCCTACGGGCAATTGCAAAATCGCAATATAGGAACTGCATTATGTTGGTGGAACTACTTGTTTGCATTTTCATGTTGGTTGCTTTGTTAGTCCCTGGGCCGAGTTTTCATAAAATAGATCTTCAAGTTAGTTTTTAGTTTTCTCTAACAAGATTTCCTTAGGATCTAATAAAAACATTGCTTTAAGTTATGATTTTAGTTTTATTTAAGTATCAATATGTGATGGGTATATATTTGTATAGTTTCAAGTTAAACAACTCTTGTGATTCATTATTTATAGTTGTAGAGTTTAAGTACATGTATACTTGCTTATTGCTTCATGATTAATTAGCTTTAGTGAAAAAATGATATATTGAAAAGTGAAACCATAAATTTGACTTATCTAATATAAGTCAAAAATGAAGGGAAAAAAGAAATGCTTTTTCGATCTCAACAAGCTTTTATAAGGGTTTACTACTATTATATCTATCTCACAAAGGTCCATGGTCGAGTGGATGTCTAAAGAAAACATAGGCATGAGATCTTGGAAAGTTGATCCTAGGTTATACTCATTGACTAAGGTCTCAAATTATAAAAGATACACAGGGAAGTATGACTCGATGGTAACTAGACGCAATGTGAAGCTTAGGAAGTCTACATTTACATGTCATCAGTTCCCTTCATTAACAAACCAGTATGATAAGTTTTTGGACTTGAAATCATCTTATACCGTGTATGAACCTCCATACTTTGATGCCTATAAATCAAGTCGATTAGTGGGTATGACACGAAGTACTCATAGTGTTAGTAATGAAACAAGACTGAAATCTATACATCCTTATTAAGGAGATTATTTATCCTATGTTGCTTGTTCAAAATTATACGTACATATATATATAATTTGAAAGCCCATAAAAATGGCAATATCTAATATATTTTAATTTATTTTGATAAACAAAGTACAAGGATCAAACTCATGATAATCTAATTATGCATCAGCTTAAGATAGCAAAACATAAAGAGCCATAAGTATAAGTTATGAGTTGCTTGATGAACACCATTAGATGCTCTAAAAGTTTGTGCCTAATTATGGCACTACCATATTAAAGGATACCTTAAGGATCATATAAATTTATAAGGATATTAGGGATTGAATTGTGAAAGGGAAATGATAGGAAAAACCAAGATTAGACCATTTGGATTCAATTAATTAAAGTTATAATTAATAGTTTAGTTAAGGTGCTCTAAATAAATTAATTAATTGTGACTTAAAAGTTATAATTAGTTAAAAGATTAAGGTGTCCCTTAAAATCGAGAGATAATGAATATAATTGAATTTAATAAAGGAAAAATTAGATGAAAGGCCCAAGTCTATGTATAACATTTAAGCGCAGTGACATAGTTGACAACAATGTTATCAAACTAGGATCAAGAGATTGACTTAAGAATAAAAAGGGCTATGGGTTGAGATGGTCAAAGTAGGGTTGAATCGGGGTCAATAAAATATTCAAATGTAATTCATAACTATTTATAAAGTAATGAATTAACCACATTATGAAAATATGAAAGTTAAGAGTCTTTTACAGTTTATTTTTTATTTTCTTTGATGTATTTTTTTTTTAGTGAACCAGTGTATTCTCTAAAGAAATAAAAGAAAGTAATACATTCCAACCTACTAAGTTAGGTTGGGTCTTATAGAAACCTAGTTAGACTGGTTGAGTCAACCAAATCAAACTAGGGTCATTGTAATGAATGTAAAAGTGATGAGTCAAGTTAATTTATAACCAAGTTAGGTTGAATTGGGTTTGGAAATTTTAAGAATCATCCTTATGTCTTACTCAAAGTGCAAATAAACTCCCCCATTGTTTAGAAAGCAAGTTTAAAGATGCCTGGAATGTGCTAAGCCTCTAAACAAATGAGTGTTAGAAAATCAATAGTTTGTTAGAAGATAAATTTCTATCAAATAAAAGTTAGATCTAAAAGTCATAGTTGCAACCTATATTTATGTGACTTTAATAAGCCTTCATTTGTCTTGTCAACTTAAAGAAGATAAAGGAATTCCTTATTTTGCTATCTGGTGGGGATCCAGATTTTCTACAACCAAAAGCTTTTGCAAAAGAAGGATTTGCCTCTTGCTTTCTACATTCATATACTTCCAAATGAATTACTTTAGGAAGTCTAAAATTGATAATCAAACTAGAGCATTTATGACTCTAAACACAAGTATATATGAGACGAGATAACTTACAGGTTTAATTTTACTAAGCTCCTATCAAATTGCTACATCATCTGCTATGCATTCATCCAATTGAGCACTTACTATTACTTTATTTCATTACCTACCAATCATTTTAGTTAGATGCTTCTAATTATACAATTCTTATACTTAAAGCATCTATATTATGAATTCCTTCTCTATTAGGTCTCTTAAAGCTTTCTCATTTGCTTAATGATAATCGATTTCTCAAGTTAATAAGCCTCTTATAGATGCTTACTCATTAACTCACTCCCATCCATTACATCTATGGTTTTAATTAAATGGTGCTAATTAAATCATTGTATGAAATTTGATTTAGAAACCATTTAAGTAATCATGACGAGAGATCACCTTTAGAGATTGTTGTTCTATTTCTAACTTCATGGCACAAAATCTTCTAAGGCATTTCAAAATTTAGTTGTTTTCATAGGTAGAAACTACTTTGAAAGAATTAAGGGAAATCATTTCAATTGGTAAATTTTTTTTTATGGATAGAATTAAGTTAATTCTTATCCTTATCTTACAACGAAAAGGGAAAAAATCTCAATGTAATAGCATGGTTGTTATCATTGTTAAGTTTAATTACATGAGATTTTTAGAACAACTTGCAATATGGGAGTCAAGATCATCTCTAGTGCCATTCCTTAGTTGGTCTTATTAAAATAACTAATTTAATGTGAACTTAAGCTCAAAACCATTAGCATTAATGAGAGTTCAAGCTATTCTAGACTTGGCTTCAAAAAGGATTAGGCATAGTATGGTCTTCATAGGTAATGGTTAGTCGCCCTCATACTGTGGGTTGGTTGTATAATAGGTAAAAAATTAATGGGTTGAATCCATTGTTACGGGTTGGTCATATAGCTTACCAATGAAGATGGGTTGCACCTATCTTTGCGATAGCTAACAAACCAACATCTTAAGAGGGTTACATCACCTACCATTGCTAATAGGTCACCATCCATCTTCACAAGTAAGCAACAACATGCACATGAGATGAGCATTTGCTATGCACCACCATCAATAATAAGAAATAATGATATATTTTCTAGTCATGCTACAATCAAGGGCATAGATCCAATTTGAAATTTTCGATTAATGTTCAACTAATTGACAATGATGTATAGTGATCTACCACCTTAAGTAGGCTAATCGACAATGATTGAATGAACCGCCCATAAAGTGGCTTATAGCCTAATTTATAGCTACTAGCCAACATATTCATCTTCTTAAAACTTCATGATCTTTATGAATTTAACTATAATTACACTTTTATATTGTAAACAACATAAAGCTTATCTCATTTATTATAAGGATTTAGAAAAACTAACTTAAGTTTGATAAATTACATATGTATAAAAACCTAATCCCAAATACATACATACATACATATATATTTATATATGTATGTGTTTAAATTGCAAAATGGGACTTAGATTCAAGCTCATTGTCCATTCTTACATCATTTAGTGATATGAATACAATGAAATCCCCATTTGTTGCTTCATTTATAAGAGAACTTGCTTCACCCATCCCATCCCATGTAAAATGATTGCATGTTATGCTTGTTTCTAGGAATGAAAGATGTTGTCACATACAACCTTAATGTGGAAAGTTATCCTTTCTAAAGTGAATTGTATAAGCAAGGCTATAGTAGTTGGTTATTTCAAAGGGTACCCTTATCTTTGCTTTATAATTTTGTGTACTCACTCATGTCCTCCATAAGACACAAAATAACAACTGTATTATAGAAACTAGACGTTAGACTAAAAGAAAGATGCTTGATAGCATCTTGTAATTTGAACTATTTACATACCGCATGTGACTCTTAATAAATATTTTTTTCCCTAATGTAAGCTTATTGAAAATGATAAAATTCTTTTACTAAGTAGCTTTATCACGATTTGAAGAGATGGAGTCGCAACAATCCTGTCGTGTGAACCATTCTGTGATGAAGCTAACCTCCCAACTGCTATCATAAACCTAGTTTGCATAAGACTAACTAAACTCATCCACTTTGAAGTGTTCAACTTTATATCTTCTATTTATAAACCTATGGTGTAATCTTTAGGAATGATTGTAGAAAAATGAATTTGTAACTAAATATTTCCAAAAGAATTGAGTTTTTGTTGGTGATATTCGATAAGACATTTCAAAGTTGACAAGTATTACAATATTATATTTACATAAAAAATTCATAAGTCCAAGGCAAAAAGTGTAAAAGTCCATAAGACTATATTCTCAAAATACACATCAATAATAGAAAACTAAAGGGCCACCTAAGGAGACCTTAGTTTTCTTAAAGGTTAGTAAAATTGACATTAAGCATAGAAGTTTAGTCAGTTCTTCATGATCTTCACTTCTCAACCCTATTTTCTAAACTTCTAGTTTAAGGTAGTGAACTTATAAATCTACCTGCAACCTATAAAACAATTATAGAGGAATAAGTGATAACTTGCTCAGCAAGTGGGATGAAGACAAATGTATATATTTAGTACATCAAAAGTAGGGGTTTTTAACCATGCTAGTTAGATGCAATACATACACAAGCAAATGCCAACGTTATCCGATCTGTCATAAGATTAGAGAAATTACGCCTATTTTAATCTGAGTTAAGGGATTTAACGTTGTACGCTCACAAATCAGAATTAAACCAAGGCTTCTGCAATGGAGAATACCTTCCGCTCTTATAACAATAACAAGGCAAGGCTCAAGCACATGCGCAGCGCACGCACAACCAACTAAATTACAACCACAATCCAAAGACATACCTAAGCCTCCATGTATTATAAAATAATACTTCAAAATGTTACAAAGCATTGATCCCACTTACCTTGATGTAGTGTCACTTTATCCTTAGTCATCATGCACATCTTTAATAACAATTCACTAAAATGCAATACATAACTTTAGTTCTTATTTACCATATGAAGTAAGAATTTATGTTTAACATTGGGTATGTTTTTAATTTGAGTTAAGTAAGTTCTTTAGCTATTTATTAAGTTTTTGGTTAAGTGAAATAGATTCTAACCCAAATTTTGACTAATATGCTAACCTATTGTCCTAAATTAGGTTTTTATTTAGAAAATTTCTGACTTACAATCTGATTTTGGAGAGCGTATAAAGTCTAAATATAACCCACTTTCCGACTTAGGTTCAATTTTTAGTTTACTTAAAATATTCAACACCAAATTATATTTTTACTTAGTTTCTAATAGAATTTCTGACCCTACTGCTACTTCTACATTTTACTACTTACGTATAATCTAACTTACCTTGAGTTCCAAAACCTTAACAAACCTTAAATGCGGTAAGTTCTCAGTACTATAATTATTTATATACTTTCCCATTACACATTTCACTTAGTACAAATTCATTGAAACTTTTAGAATTGAGCTCCTAGACTACCAAATACTCACTTAAACTCCATAATCATCATCCTAAAACTTAAAATAACCTACTTTTAGCTACTTCATGTTGATAAATATAGATTGAAACATGGTTTTATGAAAATCCAGTATAGCTTTTTTAGGAAGACCCATTTCCAATACACTATTTTGTGAAAAACAATTTTTTTACCAAAATTTGACCACTAAATTTTTAAAATCCAACCATATAGCATAAAAATATAGCCATTTAGGAGTATACTCATAAAATTTTAGGTCAAAACAACATTAAATAGTTTTCAAAAATGCAATTGAAAATTAGTGTATATGACATTTTTCTTAAGGACCCTATATAAGAACTCAAAATTTCAAAAATATAATTTGAGATTTGAATTTCTCATATAAAAATACTTAAGAAAACTAGGTTTCAAAATATTTGGAATTTGTTCGATATTTTTCCCAAATTTTAATTAAAAACAAGGTAAAGCGATTACTCACCAAAACACCACACTCCAACCACCATTGAGGATTGAGGGTTTGTCTACCAAGCTAGATGTACGATTTCCCTTCAAATCACTGTCCTTGTTTGCTTCCAGAAACCCTCTTGGCATGAGAACTCTAAAATACCTTATAATTGCACTATTTTCTTAAAAATGTCCTAAAAATTCATTTCTCCCCCACTTTGTCTCTCACAATTTTTCCCTGATATCATAAGTGACCAAACTTGGGAATGAAGGTTAGGTTTTGTTTTCATAGGAAGGGTTAAGGTGTTTTGTTGAATTTTCTCTTGCTAACACATGTTAAAATTGCATGAATAAGTGACCTATTCTTAAGTTTTGAGTCTATTTATTCTCATAAGGTAATCTTTCGATCATGCCACGCGTACCACAAGTCCCATGATGCCACATTTTTTATGAATTTTTACTATTTTTCCTTACTAATATAATGTAGTTTTGCATATATGCAAGTATTTTAAATAATTATGGGTACATATATTTACATAATAATTATATTATATATATATTCCTACATATTATTTTATTTTATTTAATAATTTTATTACTCATATAATTTATCTTTAAAGATTTATTAACTAACAAAACCTATTTCGCACGTTTTCAATACGTATATAATAATATAGTAAATTTATTATTTACTATATTATTATTATTTTATTATATTTTCAAGATACAAGCCTATGGGGTTTCCTTTACTAATGTTCCTAATCAATTCATAAGTTTTTAACTTAATCGAGTTACTTTTCTAAATACTCTAAACCAATTACTCGAAACCTAATTGTAACCTAATTATGTAAGTATGATTAGGTTTTTAGCTTAATTGGATTACTTTCTCAAACACTTTGAATCAATTATTTAAAACTTAATTGTGTAAGCAAAGGTTTACATGCTCTCCTTCAAATCCTACTGTCTCTTCTCCTCCATATATAAGTACTGATAAAATTCTAAAATATGAAATAGTTTTTCAAAACCATTACATTATTGTTGTTATTTATAAGCTATTCATCTAAACATGTGGCATATTACAATTTTTTTTTTCTCTCTCATAGAGTTAATGAGATGCTATTACCAAATGTTTTCGGGTATGAGATTGAATTCATTCAATTACTTGTCTGGTGACTGCTTTTATACGATTTGTTGGAAAGTAAAATCGCGTTAGTATACTTGCATACATTACTGTACCTTGCAACCCCTTTTACAGTTGAGTATTTACTCAATTATAAATTCCCTGTGCATTAAATAATCACAACAAAAGCTCTTTACTCTCTCTCTTCGCAAGTAGTTGGGAAGCATCATTAGTTCTATTAACAATCATCTAAATTATCATTTAACTTACAGCTTCATGCCACTTGGATTTGAATCATTACATTCCCTTAATTTTTTTTATTTATTCCCTTAAAATATTATCATCTATAATTAACGGTTGAAATTATAAAGAAAAAAATATATCACAGCAATATTATAAAGTTATTTAAATTTATATAATGTTAACCATTGATTCATAACTTAAAGAAAAATGAGAAGATGAAAATTAAGAGAATCCATTTTTTTTATTCCACTATTCAGCCGTGTTTGTTATTTAAATAAATAAAAATACTTAATTTCACAGTTATATAACAAGGGTTCTCAAAAACTTTTATGGCTTACCTAGCATATAAATATAATCAAAGACGGTAGATATATCAACCCTATTAAATGGATTGTCTGCAAATCAATTAACGATGTGGAGCATAGATGTAATCATTAAAATCTATATCCCAATCATACGTAGAAAAAGTTTTCTCCTTCTATTTGTAGAGCATCACTTCGTTGTTTAGGCATTTTGCTAGAGAGTCACAGTCATTGGAGGAAGTAAATGGCTAAAATATCTTTTAGATTTGCGTAATAGATAATGTATACCTGCTTGAAATTAGTGTCAGGAAGAAGTTTATGTACACAGTTAATTTACAAATTCACAAATGCACTTTTTCTGTTAGGAAATCTTCGATCCTTGATTTGAAATGGCATGTAATATACATGTATTCCAAATCATACATATCTTATTCAGAAACTTTAAACTTAGAAAAAATTTCGTAATAGAGTTTGAAAGTAAAGAGAGTGTATGTTGTTTTGCTTAATTTGGGATTTATGCATAACTTGAGATTATTGAGAAAAAAAAAAAGAAAAAAAAAACATAACTTGAGATTTTGTTGAAGGATCACTTAAATGTTACGTGTTATTTTTAACTAAAACTAACAATTATTTAATAGGAAACGATACAAGCAGGGCATTTATAAAAATACAAAACACAAGTAAATAAACTTCCACATTATTTCAATCAAGTCATGAAATTTTGGACTTTCGTCAAGTCCTAAAACTTTATAAAACACGCAATGGAGTCCTAATCTGCCCCCGTATGATGCTTATTTTGATGCATTTCGATCTTTTCGTTCCAGATGAGCATAATAATATACGCATATGCTTATTAAATTATAAAATTTATAGATAAGTAGAAAATCGAAAACTGGAGGGAAAAAAAAAAGAAAGAAAAAAAAAAAACAAAAGTGATAATAAACGCAGCCATGGAGGATAGCCAATGCTCTCCTATTGCTGTCACCCATTGCCCTAGGGTCTCTATGCCACTCACCTTGGTGTACGTCAACCGGTTTAAGACGGTGTTGAGAGGCAAATCACAACAGAAAATAGAAAATAGAAAAAAGGAAATTAATTTCCATAATGTTTATGTTGATTTTTTCTTTTTCTTGTTTTTTCAATAATGGATGGCAATCCATCTAGGCAACCACTTACAAAAAGGTGCAATTATAGCTATACTGTTTGAAATTTGCTTTCCATCTCTGAATTTACATATAAAGGGTACTTAATATAAATTCTTGTTGACAACCCCACCATACCTTCCATTAGGTGTTTTCTCTTTCCAAATATGTCACACAACTTAATGTAGCCTCGGACAATACCCATCGTGCTTGGGATACCAATGTGCTCTATGGATACTCTTGAAGACTAGACATCTTTCGATGTCCCCTATGTTCGAACAACCAAAGGGCTTACAGTGTCCTTGAGAGGATTCAACTCCCCGAGCACCCCTAAGCTAAGCCTCGAGCACTTAAAGAACTTCCGCTCAAAGAACCAGTGTTTCAACATCTAGCCACCTTGAAGGAGCATGCCTCCAAAATGAGACAACCTTGGGAACAAATGAATACTAATCCTCAATCAGTGCTCCTCGGTGGTAATGAGTGGTCATCAACAACATCATCGCCACCACCAATGGAGCTACAACCATCGAAGATGGAACGGATGAAGACAATGCTCTATTAGTTAATGGAAGCCAATGCAAAAGCCCTCTAAGACAATGCAAAGTTAAGGTAAGAACTAATGGCCACTTAAAAACTCAAAGAAAAGGTTAACCCTAACAACAGAGTCAACCTTGAGGACATATTCATTAGCTCCACTAATAGATTCAGCAAGTACCATAAGCATTGACCCACACATCCACCAATAAATCTTACGCAATCATGTTCATTATGAGCCTCATTGACTAAAGGACTTATGCGATCAGTTAAACACTAATCATGTCAAGGTGCAACACCAAGGTGAACAATCAGGCATAAGCATGATACAAAAGCACAATGCCCAAGCACATGCCAAAGCACTAAAAGGAGATGAATGCCCAAGAGCGTGACGAGCATATTCGATACGCTTTGAGCTTACACGACCAAAAGCACTTAAGAATCTTCTACTTAGCAATCAATAGTAACGACCAACACGAGTCTATTCACACCAATTATCCTAGAGAAAACGCTCTCATAAAGTGTACAGCTCCCTTATGTTAACACATTCGATGGCTAGGGTGACCTTGACAACCATCTAGCGCATTTCTACATAACGATGAACTTGTATAATTTCTCTAATGCCATCATATGCAAAGCACTCTCGAACACCCTTACCAAGGCAGCTTTAATATGGCTCAACCAACTCTTAGAAGGTTTTGTTTGCTCATTTAATGACCTTGCCACCAACTTTCAACAGCACTTCCTCAGTAGCAAGGTGATATGCTGGGATTCATCCACGATGTACAATGTCTGACAACATCTCAACAAGACCTTACAAACCTACCATGAGCACTTCAATCACGCCAAGCTCGTAATCCTTAAAGTCGATACTAGAACAGCTCACCAAGCCATCATTTACGACTTGAACCTAGCAGTAAAATCTTTAAAGACATAGCATTACAATACTTGAGCACATTCAAGAAATTTATGACCATTACTGAGCAGTAAGTAACCTAGGAGGACATAATCTGAGCACGATTAGAGAGCGACATACATCAAAGCTCCTTTGTAAAGGATCACTCAGGCCCTCATGAAGACTATCCTTCATTGTCTAGAGAACATCAAGAGCGATAGAAGCAGAAGTTCACTAATTACCCCTATTAGACTCCATTAAACTACCCTCTCAATGAAGTTTTCTATAAAGTCCACAAATGGTCGCCTCATACCCTATACATCAGGTGAACACTTGAAGCAGTCACCTCAAGAAAATTTTGCAACTACCACAGTGTAGCGACCACAATATTGATGAATGCAGGCATCTTAAGAATGCGATTGAAAGCTTTGTCCACAAAGACTACATCAATCACCTCATTATTGATGAGTGAAACCGCCTATACCTAGCTTAATAAGATCGAACTGAAGAGCTACAACAACAACTATAGTCGCGATAAGAAAACCCACCTGATAGTACGGACCGTAGGGGCAGATGAGGATGAATACAAATAATTACAAAAGGATTAGGATTGTCAGATGAAGACCATTCTCCCCAACCCTAACATAAAGTACGATTCGTCCGAGCAAAGAGGTGAATAATAGACACTACTATCTCCTTGTAGGACAATAATAAAGAAAGTGTCGAGTACCCCCATATTGATCCCCTAGTGATCAATGCCAAAATAAGGTATTTTAACATCACTAAAACATTCATAGATAACAGTAATTAGGTAGACATCCTCTTCTACTTTAACTATAAAAAAATGAAGGAGAAATTAGAGGAGGAGCTCCAACCATACAAGCGAAGCCTTGCCAGCTTAGATAGAAAGATAGTCCTAGTGAAAGGCTTAATCACACTGCCTGTTCAACTAGATGATGACAAGCACATCACCTTACAGTTGATAGATTTTGTCGTTGTCAATGACTAGTCCCCTAATAATGCTATCCAAGGGTGACCTAGCCTCAACAAGTTTAACGTGTACATCAGCCAACGATGCCTTATGATGAAGTTCCCCACTCCAAGAGGAGTTATGATTGCATGTAGCAACCAAAAGTTATCTTGGACACTTTACTTAAGTGACATCTTGTGTGATAAAATAATGCACATCGAATCTGCCTCTAACAACGTATAAAATTCAAGGGGTTAGCTAATAGAAGAAATTGAGGCTATCCAATATGACGACCACCCTAACCAAACCGCTTGAATAGGGACCTCATTGTCCCTAGAATAAAAATAGGAAATCACTACCTTCCTTTACTCCAACTTAAACATCTTTGTGACATCTCCTGAAGAAATCCCTAAGATCATTAACATACCCAAGGCTACGCATCATCTCAGGGTTGACCCCCGCATACGCCCCGTATAACAAAAGCGAATACACTTCATGCTTAAATGGCAAGTAGCTATCAAGTAAGAAGTATAAAAGCTGCTCCAAGATGGGTTCATAAGGAAATTGCACTATCCCACCTAGCTAAAGAGCACTATCCTCGTAAAGAAATCCAATGACAAGTGACAAATGTGTGTTGACTACACCAACCTCAACAAAGCTTGCCTAAAGATTGCTTTTCCCTTCTAAGAATTGATAAGCTCATCGATTCAACATCCAACCATGCAATACTCAGCTTCATGGATCCTGCTTTAACTACAATCAACTCCGCACAGCCCTAGAAGACTAGGTTTACACCTCTTTCATCATTGATTTTGACACATATTACTACAAGGTAACACCATTCGACTTCAAGAACACTAGGGCAACATACTAAAGGTTAGCAGTGGCTATCTTCAAGCCTCAACTTAGAAGAAACATAGAGGTTTGTGTCAATGACATAATCATTAAAAGCAGAAGTAAGACCCAACATATCGAGGACCTATACAAAAACTTCAACACACCATAGAGGTACCAAATGAAGCTAAACCATCAAAAGTATATCTTCAAAGTAAGATCAGGAAAATTCTTAAGGTTTATGGTCATAGAGCGTGCCATAGAGTACAATCTCAATAAAATACAAGCCATCCCAGATAAGAAGGCCCTTAAAAAAATCAAGGGCATCTAATACCTCAAGGGCAAAATTGTGACACTCAACCACTCTGTTTTAAGGAGTGATGATAATGTTCCGAGTTGTTCAAGTTACTAAAGAGCCCATCAAAATTCAAGTGGATAGATGAATGTGAAGCTACCTTCGACAAGCTCAAGCGATTTCTTGAGAGCCCGCCCGTACACTCTAAACTAGTATCTAAGGAAGAACTTTACCTATATCTGGCTATAAGTGACTAAGCCTTGTCCCAAATGCTTGTTTGAGCCAACAAACATAAGCATAAGCTAGTCTATTATATCAACCACAACTTATAGGGGCCAAAGATCAGATACACATAGGTCGATAAGTTTGCTCTTACCATGGTCATTGCTACTCAAAAACTATGACTGTACTTCTAAGCACACCTCATCATCGTTCTCATAGACTAACTGCAAGCCCCACAACTAGTCATTTAAGGTTTCGATCGGCTGAAAGATCCGATCGAGCCTAAATTATAAGTAAAGCTAGAAATATTAATTAAATGATCCTGTAAGTTTGAATTTAAAAAAATAAGCAATAAAATAAAAGAATATAAAAATTCTAAATTTTAAGTATATAACTCGTTATTTATCGACAATGCATTTCGATAATCAACGAATTACTAGAGATAAATTATATGTATACTTAAAATCATAAAATGACTTAAATAATATTTAGGAATATTTATTTGTACTATATATGAATTTACATGTATGTAGAAATACGCATAATTACTTAAAATACGCGAAATGTACTAAAATAATACTAAATAATTAAAGAAAATTCATAATTAATTAAGGAAAAATAAAGAAAAATCAGGAAAAATAAGGAATGATCCAGAACTAGGTCGTGGCAACTAGGAAAAATAAGAAAAAAAATCAGCCAATTAAATTAGAGCAACACAAAAGCCAAAAATTAAGGGATTTGGACAATGTCTTGTCCAATTTAATGCACATTAATTACCACAAAGCGCTATAAATACTTCGAATTTTTTAGAAGCTCATTTGGGCAGTTTGGAGAGTGGGAAAAATAGAGAGCGGGAAAAATAGAGAGCTTCGAAAATTCAACAGAAAAACCAAAGAAAAAAAAAAGAAAACTGTACAGTTAGGACCATAAAGGAGAACCCAAACCTGACGAGCAGTTGGGAGTGGACGGCCACCACCACCACATAGTGGTGGTAGCGCCTAGGTAGGCTAACACACCCATGGCCACCGACAGTGGCCGAAGCCACCTAAATCGGTGAGTTCGATTTCCAGCCCGATTTTGTGTAATTTTGTAAAAATAGTAAATATTCTTAGAAAATTATGAAACTTGTTATTCTTAAATATTTTTGTATGTAATTTTTAGGAAAAATATTATTTTGATAAAAATATATCCCGTGATATATGGTCCCTAAGAAATCATGCAAAACTGAGCATGTTTCAATTTAAAAATAAATGACCTTAGGAGTGTAGTTTTGAACTCCAAATTTTTGTATAGACTCTTAAATGATATAGAACAGCGCTATGAATCCCGTTTTCTAAAATTTTAGATAATTTTTAGGCCTTAAAATAAGGTAGAAAATAGGTAATTTAGAGTTAATTAAGTAATTAAATGGTTAATTACTAATTTAGTGAATAATTATATGTTTTAGGATGTTGAAATCTGATGTAGTGTGATACTTATAGCATTTAGGGTGTTAGATGTAATTATTAGGTTAATTATGTAGTAAATGAGTAATAGAGAAAAATAGTAAATTTTAAGTTAATTTTGTAAATTAAGGTAATTAGGTGTAAATTTTGATTTAGGGTGAATTTAGACATTTTTAAATAATAATTGATGTTAACAGATGGTAATTAGAGTAATAGAAATATTAGATGTGTATTATGTACATAATAAGTAATAGTATATAATACACAATTATTAGAAATATAATAAATAGAAAATATTATAATAAAATTTGATATTATGATAATAATAAAAATGTACAATAAATCTGATAGGAAACTTGAATTTATGTAATTAGAGGAAAAATGTAAAAATTCCTCACATTAGGAGCAAATTCGGTACACTAATAAGGATTTAAGTGTACCAAGTATAATAAAATATTGACTAGGGGTAGTGATGGTATTTAGGGTATCGGGAAGTAATGTCATTAATTTCACATTATGAGTTAAATAAATTTCTAGGGTTCGGGTAGAAAACAGTACTTAGAAAATCGAACTAGAGCCTAATTTAGAAATCAATACGGAAATTAAACCCGAACCTAACCCCGAACCTAAAATAATTATAAAAGATTTGAGAACCTAGATAATTGGATATATGAAACTCTAAACAAAATATCACAATAAGCATTATAGGATAAAACGAACCTATAATAGTTATAACTGAAATCACGTTTGTGTTATAGATAGTCTGAGCAAGTTGGACCTCGAGTGAGTGAACGAGGAGTCCAGGTAAGTTGGGATTAATACGTTGCTATATTTTGGAGGCTTGAGATTATGCTTGGTTGTACTTGTTAGATAGTTTATTGTATGTATGTGCTTAATTATGAGTGATGTTATGATTCTGTCCGTTGTTCAAGCTTGTATTGTATGATTTGTGTGAATTGATTAATCACCCTAAATTGGACCTAATCAAATATACGACATGTAATCATAATTGGACCTACGTGGAAATACATTAGGAGAACCTAGGATTCCTGTCAAATACCGACCTCTTCAAAAGGGATAGCGCAGGATTGCAAAATGGTCCCTTCTTCATCCTTAGTCGAACTAAGTGACAGGAGAGGAGGTCACGACAAGGGTGAAGTCAATGGTTCGAAGGTAATCACGGGAGGAGCCATTTCTCCATTGCGTAAGTCTGGGTTTGGTCGTGAGCTATTGCATTAATGGCAACTCCTCAACCCGATTAGAGTACACGCAATTTCTCTAACCTCACGACGGGCCGGACAATGTCGTACAATGGCATTTTCTTGAACATGTACCGCACCTAATAAGTTGATTGATAACCTTGTTGTGTTTATGGTATAGTTTTAAGTCCTCCATCCTAACTTACCGAGCTGTGGTTGCTCACATCCCTATAGATGTCGTATAGATGCTGGCTAAAAAGCAGTAAACAACTACTCTAAAGCTAGCAACTGCTGGATCCTGGGGAGTGAGGAAAAATATTTGAAGAATAAACACATACTTTTAAAATTTAAGCTTTTACTGTAGAATTTCTCATTTTTGAATAATGTAATAACTAGAAAATATATTACGGAAAAATATTGTAAACTTTAATTGTAATAACTGAATTATAGTGTATATATATTTCCTCACTTTCTTAGGTAAATGATTTATTTAAATTACAAGCTGTTTACTTCAAAGCGGGTTAGTCGTGGACGTCTTATGTAGATCAAGTCTAAGATAGCGGTTGTAAGGACAACTTCTATCTTAGAATGGTTTACACAGCGAGGCTGTTACGACTTTGCCGCTTTGGGGCGTGACACCAACCATTATGAACACTTCTATAGAAGCTGGACACATCAGGACAGATAGTTAAATACTCCTTAGAACTTAGTGCTCACAATGTCCAATTCTGCCCAAAGAAGGCCATCAATGCACAGGTTCTTGCAAACTTTATTCTCAACTACACTAGAGGGAACAACGTACCAACTTACATTGATATCCCAATGTGGATTCTCCATGTCGATGAGTCCTCTACTCAAGTGGGGGGAGGGAGGTAGTAGAGCAAGGATAGTCTTATAAGGACCTTATAGCACTAAAGTCCTATACGCAGTCAAGTTTAGGTTTCCTTCTAGTAACAATGAAGCTAAGTACAAAGCCCTCATCATGGGACTAAAGATCCTAATGGATGTCGGTGCTGAGAAGCTCAACATCTACTCATACTCCATGTTAGTAGTTTAGCAAGTAAAGAGGGAATACGAAACGAAAGGAGAAGCTATGATAAAGTACCTTTAGGCAATATGGGACCTCATCTCCAACTTCACCTCCTGGAGCATCACCAAGATCCCTTGAGTAGAGAATTTAGAGTTAGACAAGTTTATCTAAGCATACATCTATGATTGTACCCCTACCCTATGAAAACAACAAGAAAATTCTCCTCCAACATATGCCATAGCGGACTGTCGATGAACAACCATAGCAAATCTTAAGATTCACTCCATGCCTACTAAACCATCTTAGATGAACCCCCTTATTAATAACCTTATGACCGGTAACCTACCCGATGATAGGATTGAAGCTAAGAAGCTTGCCTACAGTGCCACCAACTGTACTATCATTGACGATGCCCTTGACAATTACAGGCATAGCATGCCTCTCCTTTGTTGCCTAGGAACAGAAGAAGGTCTTTATGCCATGCAGGCATCTGCAATAACCATACTCAAGCCTAGACCTTATACATCTAAGCCCTTCATCTTGAGTACTATTGGCCAAATATAAAGAAAGATGCAAAGACCTTAGTGTAAAGATGTCACAGCTACCAGAAACATATACCCCTTGACCATACACCCAGCAAGGAGCTCCACCCCATGACTAGTCTATGGTCCTTCACTTAATGGGAACTTGATGTTATCAAACCATTCCTAAAGGAGTCCAAAGGACATTAAATCATTTTGGTTGCTGTAGACTACTTACAAAGTAGGTAGAAGCCCAAGTAGTCGTCAGCATAACCTGAGGACAACAAAAGGGTTTGTTTTGACCAACATCCTCACTAGATTTAGGGTACCCTACACCCTAATTATAGACAATGGCAAACAGTTTGACAGTGCACAGTTCAAGGAATTTTGCGACAAACATCATATCCAACTCTGCTATGCCTTGGTTACTCACCCCCAAACCAATGGGCAAGTCAAGGCCATTAACAAGATAGTCTTTGGCCTTGAAAAAGAGGGTGGCACGAGCAGGTGGTTAATAGGCAGATGAACTCTTCACAATCCTTTAGGGATATCAGACCACGCATAAGACAACTATGGACAAAACCCCTTTCCACCTCATATTTAGATCAAAGGTTATGTTACCCATCGAGCTAAAACTCCCAACAAGTAGAACCTAGAAAATTTGATGTCGGTGTTAACAAGGTAGCCCTTTAAGCAAGCCTAAACACTATTAAAGAAGTGAAGGACACTACATGAGCTCGAGTGGCCACTTATAAGCAACAGTTGGCCAGGTATTACATTAGAAAGGTCAAGCACAAGGTCTTTCAACCTAAAGATATGGTTTGCTAAAACCTCGAAGCCACCAAGTTACAAGAAGGACAAGGCAAGCTATCACCAAATTGGCAAGACCCTATTTGAGTCAAGGAAAATGTAGGTAACGAGGCCTATAAGTTAGAGACTATGGACGGATAACCCATCCCTAGCACTTAGAATGCTAATAACCTCAAGTCTTATTTCACTACACTTAAAATAACCTAAGGCATCAACAAAATTAGTTGCCCTTACCTTTAAATTTGTTGCATAAAGCCTTATGCAACAAAAATTCTCCCATTGTACTAAGTGCATATTGCTTAAAATGGAATACAACGAATAATTTATGTAATGCAACATAATATGAGTATAGCCAAACTAAACTAAGAGCACAGAATTAATATATCAATGCAATGAAGTGGCCATGAAATTTAAAACATTGAAGCAACACCTCAAATCAACAAAGATAACATTATTGAAAATCAATGATGGCTAATTATAATGACATGTAACACAATTTTTCTTTTATGCGTTAATTTTGTAGATGCATATGACATATATAGCTCCATTGCTGTACACATCGATATTTTCATATTATAGGCCATAATATTTTTATTGATACATTTTAATCATAGAAGCAATTTTTCTTTCTTTTTTTTATTCTTTTCCAACATTGCCTCTGCATTAACTTTGTACATAAGCATATTACTTACATTAACTTCTTTATTTATTACGTTTAACATTATTGAGAAAACTCATCATTTAGAATAATACATTGCTAATAATGACAATTGAATATGTGCATAAGTAAAAAATAATTAAAGTAAATAAATTATTAAAATAAAGAAATTACATCATTAAAAATTTTCCATTAAAATTAGTTAACCACAAAAATCATTATTGAAATTCAAATCTAGAAACAGTAAAAAATCTACATCTAAACTATCATGGGTCAATGATCTTTCATCTTCAACTCATAGATATTTTCATCTATTTCTCTTCCTTATGCATTGTCCTACAAAAGAGGTTAAAAAAATTAATTATAGCAAAACACCTTCTAAGGAGTTATACATAATTGATTGTATAATTAAAAATGAGAAACAATCAATTCATCATTAGTTTGTAAGAGAGATGAATACATATACACACATATATATACACACATATAGTCCACTATACTTATGCTTTAGTATTATGGTATATATAATACCAAGAATTACAACTAAATGATCAATAATAGGATTATAAACTTTATTTATTAGTCTTAATAGGTAGCATCTCTTACACTTATACAATAAAATATATTAACTAATTTTAGAGATATTTTCAATAACAAGTCAACCATCTACGAGACAAGATACAAACTATATGATAGTGAAAAATGTAAAAATATCTAAAAGTTGTTTATTGACATTAAAATTTTTCCTATACTTAATAAACTCATTTTATATTAATAAACTCATTTGATAGACTAGGCGGGTGTAAAAAGTCAATAAATCTTGCTTAGCCATAAGTAGAATGCTTGTTACAAACTAATAATAAGACAATGTAAGACTAATATCCAAAATTGTAGTGTAAATTTTCACTAGACAAAGTTTTTATGGACTAACTTTATGTGCAATCTCTTGACATCAAGTTGTTGTTTTCTACCAATGAAAAATGATACTAAGTCATTTAATAAGACTTTCTACAAGGATTTGTCATTCTCCATAAACTTAGTTTTCACTTGATTTTAAAATGGATCGAATGACTCTCTATTATCTCAAACATTAAAATTAGTATAAATACGAATAAGATACTCATAATAACTTTGTCAAATAGCATAGTATGATGCCATAAGAGTTGCAATCCTAATGTTGTCTTAATCATTCCATAAAATTTATTTGACAAATATATTCTATTAAGATCAGCACTTTTTTTTATCCAGTCAAAAATTTTTAAAAATATACCTTCCAAATAAGTATGTGGTATGCTTAGACATTTGTTGTGATTCATAAAATGTGTTGGTAGTTTAAACAAAGAATAAGAGAACTCTACTAAGATGCTAACCCAGTGTTGAAAAATAGCTTATTAAAAGGACATTCATGTAGTCACCTTGACTAAAGGAGTTTTGAAATGTTTGCATGGGACAAGGACTAGTCTTGAACAAATTATAAATCAGCTTACAATTTTGAAATAAGTAGTGTTAGGCAAAACTCAAGGCTATAATGATAAATATATGTGCATACCTAGAAACGAAAAATTGGCAACAAAGTTTTATAGCAAGCTTATCTAGGACCATAAAGGACTCTACACAATATATAAGACATTGCTTTGTGATAATCTCTAAGAGATTTCTTAAGGTATTTTCTACCATCACAAGTAATACTACCACAAGATAAAATGTAAATATTATCAAAATCAATTGTGATAAGGAACAAAGACTATAAATAATATTTCAATAAGAGGATAGAAACAAATTTGATCCATAGAAACATGAAAGATCCCAACTATTCACATCAAAGAAAAAGAGAACTCGAATGATGGATGCTTGTTGTATCGCTATTGCTAAGGAGAGGTGAGTGTAATCGTCCCAAATTAAAATTAGCAGACCTTTCTATCTACAAATCGAAGCATTTAAAAATAATAAAAAGCTATCAATTTATCTAAGAAACTACCTTATTGGTGAAAGATAAAGGAAATGATTGATATAATATATGACTGATAAAAAAAGTGGTACGATTGCATCATGTTGCATAAGTTTGTTCTTTTCAATAGAAGTCCATAGTAAGGATGTTACTGGGTAGGTCGTAATAGGGTACCAAACCCATCCACCTCATTAAAAACCTTATAAGGTACTACTCGATAAGGTTTTGGGATAAATTTTGGGATATAATGTTAAGATTACAGGACGGGTTTTAGGATTTAAGAAAAACTCGTTAGGAGACTCATTACTCGATAAAAATAATATATTAATAATATAATAATAACTAAATAAAAAGAAAATGAAAAGTAAAGTTACTAAAGTATTTATCAGTATCATGTATCCTTAACCCTAGTGCCTTCTCCAATCTCCATCCGCCTTTTTTTTCTCCACGTATCTACTCTCTTCTACTTCTTATTTTGGTGTTCTATAAATATATTATAGATGATATATGACATGTTTTTGTGGCTTTTCCTCTAATTGGTCCTCATTATGTTACCTATATTTTATAAATATAAATAATGTAAATTAATTTCCCGTGTAATAAATAATAAAGTAAAAAATAGTTCTTTGGAAAAAAAAAAAGAATTTCGTGGGTCGAAGGAAACCTATACCCTATTAAGGTAATGGGACGGGTTATAGGTATAGGAATAGAAACCCTATATAGCTTTAAAACAAGTTTAGAAACTTTATTAAGGTAGTGGAACAAGTCCTAGGTTCTTGTGACCTATTCCAAACCTACCTCATTTACATCCCTAGTCCATAGCATAGTCAATATTATCACCTATATGAGGACAAGCAACAGAGTCAACAAAGCATAGTAGATAATGCATCAAAATAATTTTATCACAATATGCATATCCTCAAGCAAAAAAAACAGTTAAACACTACGGTTCATACTTTCTTAGAGTGGCGACAATAATCTACTCTATACATAACTATATACCAAACTTCAAAGAATGAATCTTCATGGTGATAAAGTTTACATTCCTCCCTCTAGCAGATCCAACACCGATTCCACTTCTTTGCAACCATGTACTAAATATAGCTCACAAGGACTCCACAAATAGATAAAAATTCCTAATCAAATACTTGAAGTAGATATAAAAAATAAAAAGGGAACAAAAAATTATAAGCAAGAGCTCTAGTGGTAAAAAGCACATGACACCTACTTCAAGAGTATAATAATGGGGCAAATTGTAGCAAAATCAATGAGTTCTTCCATATGAAGACAACACCTATCTTATGAATATGAAGACCACACCCATCTTATGAATTTGGAAATAAAATGTAATTCCCAATAGAATAAACTCATGTTCCCAAAACAAATCTGATATTTGAAATAATTCCACTGCAATCCACTTCCTTCAAACACATTAGCAATTATTTTTAAATTTCTTTGTTCGTAGTGTCAAACTTCAAAGGTCTTAGTAAAAGATATTACTAAATGGATAGAATTATATATACACTCAAAGAAGAAACCAAAATAAAGTTGCTCCATACTTATAAGAGATGGAGAGTGCACCAATTACTAACCTTACTAATTAGGATGAAACATTTGAAATCCATAGACCAAAAAATGAAAAGCCAAACTACAGCATATGAAGCAATCAATATTGACAAGTGTAAGCCCCAAAGTTCAGCTAAGTAATCGTAAAATTGAACTTAGAACCCAAGGTTTAGGGCGATCGGCTAAAGGATCCGATCACACCCAAATTATAAACTATTGAGAGAAATATTAGTAAAAATGACCCCGTAAACTTAAATTTAAGAAAATAAATAGTAAAATAGGAGACTATAAAAATTTCAAATTTTAAGCATAATAGGTTTTAATCATCGAAAATGCGAAAAGTGTAATGAAATAACTAATAAATTACTAGAGATAGATTATATGTATACTAAAAATTTTAGAATGACCAAAATAATATTTAGGAATGTTCACGTGTACCCCACATGTATTTACGTGTATATAAAAATACGCGTAATTACCTAAATTAGCCTAAAACTAAGCAAATAATTAAAGAAAAATACAAAATAATTATAGAAAAAATCAAAAAAATCAGAAGAGGATAAGCTGCAACAAGATAAGATCGTGGTCAGCAAGAAAAAAAATAACCAATAAGAATTTGACAAACAAAAAGCCAAAAATCATGGAATTAATGCAAAATCACATCAAATTAATGCACATTAATTTCTAAAATTGTCTGTAAATAGGGGAAAAAAATTCCAGAAGTCCTTTGGTCAGTTTATGATTTGAGAAAAATCAAAACACCAAAAAAATCGAGAGAAAATCCAGAAAAATAAAAAAAAATAAAAAAAGAAAAAAAGAAAACTGTGCAGTTAGGGATTTTAAAGGGAACCCACACCAGACGAGGAGCTGGGAGTGGACGGCCACCACCACCACACGGTGGTGGCAGCGCCCAGGCCGGCCGACAAGGCCACGGCGGCCCGCAATGGCCGGAGCCACCCAAACCGGTAAGTCCAAATTCCAGCCCGATTCTTGTGAAATTTTGTAAAAATAGTAAATATAATTAGAAAATTATGAATTTTTTTATTCTAGGATATCTTTGTATGTAGTTTGTAGGAAAAATATTATTTAGATGAAAACATGTCCCGTAATATAGAATCCTTAAAAAATCATGCAAAACCGAGCAAATTTTGGTTTAGAAATAAATGACCTTAGGAGTGTAGTTTGAAGCTCAATTTTTTTCTGTATGATGCTCATGTGATATAGAACAGTGCTATGAAGCCATTTTTTTAAATTTAATTTTTGAAATTTTTAAGTTAATTTTTAGCCCTAAAATGATGGAAAAATTGAGTAATTGGGAGTTAATTAGGTGATTAGGATATTAATTACTGATTTAGATAGTAATTAGATGTTTAGGGATGTTAATCTCTGATGTGGAAACCTGATCCTAGTGCATGGAGTGTTAAGTATAAGTAATGAAGGTGTTATGTGGTAAATGTAGAAAATTAGGAATATATAGAATTAAAAATTAATAAATATGGAAAAATTAGGTTTAATTAGATAATAAAATAATGAAAATCATAACATAACAAAATTCAATTTTAGGTAATTATATGAAAAATGTAAAAATTTCTCACAACATAAGTAAATTCGGTACACTAATACGGATTTAAGTGTACCGGATGGAATAAAATGCAGACTAAGGGTAGTAATCGTATTAAGGAGATCGAGAAGTAATGTGATTGATTTCACATTATGGGTTAAAAAGGATTTCGAGGGTTGGAATCTAAAACATTACTTAGAAATCGAACTAAAAACCTAATTTAGAAATCGATGCGAAAACCGAACCTGAACCTAACCCCAAACCTAAAATAATTATAAAAGACTTAATACCTAGATAATTAGGTATATTTAACTTTAAACAAAACCTAACAATAAGCGTTATCGGATAAAATGAACTTATAATATTATATGAAATACTGAAACCACGTTCGTGTTATAGGGATGATCGACGATGGCCTGATCAAATCGGACCTTGAGTGAGTGAGCGAGGAGTCGAGGTAAGTTGGGATTAATACGATGCTGTATTTTGGAGGCTTAAGATTATGCTTGGTTGTGCTTGTTAGATAGAGAATGTGTGCATGTTGTTGATTATGGGTGCTGCTATGATTTTGTTTGTTGCTCTAGCACATATTGTATGACTTGTATGAAAGGATTGATCACCCTAAACTGGACTTAATTAAATATCCGACCAATAATCATAATCGGACATGCATGGCAACCCGTTAGGGGAACTTAGGACTCTCTGGCCAAATACCGACCCCTTCGGAAGGGATAGCGCAGGATTGCAAAATGGTCCCTTCTTCATCCTCAGTCGAACTAAGTGACAGGAGAGGAGGTCGCGGCGAGGGTGAAGACAGTGGTTCGAAGGTAGTCACGGGAGGAGCAAGGTCTCCATTACACAAGCCTGGGTTTGGTCGTGAGCTGTTGCATTAACGGCAACTCCTCAACCCGGATTAGAGCGGGCGTAATTTCTCTAATTTCACGACGGGCCGGACAACGTCGTGCGATGGCATTTGCTTGCATATGCATTGCACCTAATAAGTGATTGAAAACCTTGTTGTGTGTATAGTATAGTTTTAAGTCCTCCGTCCTAACTTATTGAGCTGTGGTTGCTCACATCCCTATAGACGTCGTGCAGGTGCTGGCTAAGAAGCGGCAACCAATTACTCTGAAGCTAGCAACTGCTGGATCCTGGGGAGTGAGGAAAAACATTGAAGAATAAACACATCTTTTAGGGTCTAAGTTTTTCTTATTTTTCATTTCCGAATGATGTAATGATATAGAAAAGTACTATAGAAAAATATTGTAAACTTTAACTGCAATAACTGAATTATAACATATATATAATTCTTCACTTTTATAGGTAAATGATTTATTTAAATTTCAAACTGTCTACTTCAAAGCGGGTTAGTTGTGGACGCCTTATGTAGATCAGGTCTAAGATAGCGGTTGTAAGGCCAACTTCTATCTTAGGATGGTTTATACGACGGGGCTGTTAAGATTCTGCCGCTTCGGGGCGTGACAACAAGTACAATGACTGCATCTATATAATCAATATTAACCAAAACATAAACATTCAGAGTGCATATAAGATAATATGACGAAAGGTCTCACATCAAATCACCATGTCCAGTGTTTTTTCCTCAATAAATCAACACTATCCATAACTTCATTGTATTTAAGGCCTAATAAGACATTTAAAATCTAATCAAACGAATTTCTTATAGAAATTTGAACAAAATCAATACATTAATTAGCTAAAAAAAATTCAATATATTGAAAAGAAAATTAATTAAGCTATTACACAATAATGGATGGTATAGTGGAATGCTATCAAATTTAGCTTCAATTTTCATATTTCAATTAGGTTTTTGTCTCATATGCAATGAATAACCATGGGAAAATGAAACCCAATTATCAAACGTGGCCAATTTATCCTACAACCCCCTTTTAAAACCCTAAAAATCCTAATCAAGTCCATAGTGAATATAGGCTGTTATATAATAGTCTTTTAATAGATAGAGGAATAAATAGACACCAAGAGAGAAGATGTAAAGTATACCTGATGGCATGACAACAACATCTCATAAAGGGAAGGTAAGAGACAAAGTTTGGTGCTCGAACAAGTAGAGCAATATCTAGCAAATGTGTAGAAAAAAAAAAAGAAGAAGAAGAAGAAGAAGAAAGGAGAAAGAAAGGAAGAAAATAGAAGGAAAAAGAAAATAAAGAAAGTTAAAGGGTAAACTAAACATGGAATACTGGAAAAAATAAAAGAAGGAACTAACAGAGTAATTTAGAGATTTGGCACTCATTTATGAGCACAAATTATAAAATATGTTTTTCTTCTTTTGTTTTAATTTTTTTCCTCTTGTTTTTTACCAACTCCTTATATTTCTTCTTAATTGTTTATTAAGGCATAAATAGGATATGAAAACAATCATGTAAATCCTCAAGGAAAAAATATACCATCTTGTAAATCTTTAGGAAAAAAAATTATATACGTCTTTGGTTAAATAGAAAGTGCATCTCATATGTTTTTTTTTTTTTTAAGATATTGATTTTTCTTAGACTAATATAGAATCTTGACTTAAATAGATATCCAGTGATATGACCAAACAAGATATGATACAACACATGATATATAATGATGAGATAATATAATATCTTGTTCAAATATTCTAATAACTAGTTAATAATTTGACAAGATAACAAAATTAAATTGACATTTAATGCACATAGAAAAAATTCAAAGGATGTAAATCCTCTAATTTTTTTTTTTCCTTAAGTCCTTGAAGTTCCATGGGAAAAGGGAAAAAATTTGCAAGAAAAAAAAATCCCAAAAATATCATATCTAGGAAACTATCAAGAGGTAATTTGACTACCATATTTTTAGGAATATCTTCTCTCAAATTCACCTCTTCAAGAAGCAATTTTAAGCCAGGTCAAGAGGCAATTTTGTTAGTAGCCCCTCCCGAAATTCACACCCAGCACATCTAAATCACCCTATTTTACAATAAAATCTCCAACTACAACAAAGTCTCTAAACAATCAAAATTCACAATTATAGTCGACCCTTACAAGAAGATCTAAACACCCTACACTATTGTTCAAACTTAACCATACCTATAAAAAAAAATATCAAACAAATTCTATATTTCGTAAATATTATCATCAATAGTTGTCACAATCAAAGCAAATGAAGGATGAAAAGTTAGAAATTCACAATTAAGCAATAGAAATGTTCCATTACTCCTTTTAAGTATATACAAAGTGTTTAGAAAATATGCATCAATTACAATAAAAATTTTCAAGTAGCTACAACTAGTGACACTGTCTATGTTGTCGGCGTATATATGCACGCTTATCTTGAGTGTCTGTATCAGGCTGGGGCTACACCATCTAGTTTGCATCTAACTATGTGATCTATGCTCCACCCTTGGCATCCAACTGTGTGATCTATTCCTTATAATTTCTATTGCATGAGAGTTTGGAATATTGTAAGTTTGTCACTTATTACAAGTGTACCATCCAGTTCTACAACATTGTGAATATTTTCCCCCTTTTGTCCATGTACGGTAAGGCACGGCTTAGTTGTAACCTCAAATATCTACTTAGTGTAGTAAAAAATGACAACACAGTAGCCACTTGTTACTTTGTGCCACCTATCAAACTTTCTCTTAGCATATTTAGTCAACACCTTACCCATGCCTCTCTAATTTGTTATATCAATCCAACGCTGATTAAAGCAGTCAATGCAATTATAAAAGGTTTTCTTCACTAATTCTACAATAGTTAGGTTCTTAGCATCCCTTAATGCACTATTGTAACTCTTAGCAATATTTGTGGTCACATGATTGAAGTGAGCTCCATTATCATATGCCAGGGTCTACATCCTTGGATGCAAATCTCTAAAGTGTGTCTTAGTATGAGGGCTCATCGTCTTAGCCTCATCGTAGTATGCCAGGAATTTGCAAGGATCAAATTGGTATAATGCCTTTTTCACTAGTTCTTTACGTTCCTTGTTCTTAACCGGGGAATTGAAGTTACTAGCAATGTGGCGAGTACACCATCACTATAGCAACCAATTGGCCACACTACACTCTATCCCTTAACTGCTAACTATATTCTAGCATGATAGTCGGAGATCAAACAAATGTTTGTGTAAGCTTTAAAGTTTAGCCAAGTGACCGTAGGATTGAATTTAGAACATAAGGTTTAGGACGATCGGTTAAAGGATCCAATCAAACCTAAATCATAAACAATTGATAGAAAAATTAGTAAAAACGACCCCGTAAACTTGAATTTAAGAAAATAAGTAATAAAATAAGAGATTATAAAATTTTTAAATTTTAAGTATAATAATTATTAATTACCGAAAAGGCAAAAAATATAATCTAATAACTAATATATTACTAAAAATATATTATATATATACTAAAAATCATAGAACGGCCTAAATAATAATTAGGAATGTTCACATGTACCACATGTGTATTTACGTGTAGGTAAAAATACACGAAATCACTTCAATTGGCCAAAAACTTTGTTAATAATTAAAGAAAATTATTAATTAATTGAGAAAAAAATCAGAGGGATAAGGAATGATGAAAATCTAGTCGTGGCAAGTCAAGAGCTAAAGAAGAAAAATTATCCAATTAGAATTAAGCAACACAAAAATAAAAAATCAAGGAAATTGGGCAATGTCATGTCTAATTTAATGCATATTAATTACCAAAAAATTTTATAAATAGGAAAAAAATCAAAGAACTCCTTTGGACAGTTTCGAATTAGAAAAAAATAGAGAGCTTAAAAAATTCAAGAGAAAAACTAGAGAAAAAAAAAAGAAAAGGAAAACTGTACAGTTAGGGCTAGTGAGCCAAACCCACACACCACCACCATCTGGGACCGAGCCACCACCACCACCCCATGCCAGACCCACCGCCTGGACCGGTCGACACACCTAGATCGGTGTTAGAAGTCCAAAAGCCATTGGACTAGGTGAGTCTCTAATTTATTTCGATTTTGTATAATTTCTTAAAATTAGTTATTTTATCCAGAAAATTATAAAACTTGTTATTCTGAGGTTTTATTGTATGTAGATTTAATGAAAAATAGTGATTTAGTTTAATCACGTCTAAAAATATAAGGTTCTTAACAAATTAAGCAAAACCGAGCATGATTAGAATTAGAAATAAATAGGCTTAAGAGTGTAGTTTAGAGCTTAAAATTTTTCTGTAGAATGCTTAAGGGATATAGAATAGTGCTATGAAGCCATTTTTTTAAATTAATTTTTAAAATTTTTAAGTTAATTTTTAGCCCTAAAATGATGGAAAAATTGGATAATTTTGGGTTAAGTAAGTGATTAAGACACTAATTACTGAATTAGATAGTAATTAAATGTTTAGAGATGTTAATCTCTGATGTAAAAACCTAATTTTAGCCTTTAGAGTGTTAAGTATAAGTAATGAAGGTATTATGTGCTAATTATAGAAAATTGGAAATATTATAAAAAAAATAGGTTTAATTAAATAATATCATAATATAAATCAGAATATAATAAATCTAAAATAAAATTTAATTTTAAGCAATTGTATAAAAAAATTGTAAGATTTTCTCACATCGGGAATAAATCCAGTACCTCAATTAGGATTAGCGTGTACCAAATAATTCAGAATACTAAATTAAGACCTAATAGGATATTAAAATACTCGAACTTAATATGATTAATTTCACATTGGGATTCAAGTATATTTAAGATTTCAAAATCAAAACTAGAATCTAATTTAGGAACCGAATCCCGAAATAGAGTCAAATGAATCATTAGTAAATAATACTTATACGTAGAAAAAAAATAAGCTAAATCATAACTGAGAATGTGAATCATTAAAGTATAATAACTAAAAAAAGACCTATTTGTATTATAGGATATCCAGAGACAAATAGGCTTGTAATCGAGTGATCAAGCGACTGAAAAACTCTAAGTAAGTTGGGTTATTACTTATTGTATTAGAGTACTATTTTATGGTACTCGGAGACTTAGGATTGTATATAGTTGTGATTGTAAGTAGTTTACGCATGTGGTTGATGTATCTGAATGCATATTGAAAATTATAATGTGATTAATTGAATTGGTGCGAAATTGTTTGAACACCCTAAATAAAATTTAATCTTCTTCGACTCTAATAACAAAAAATGTCATACATTGTAACTCATTAGGGGATCATAGTATTCTCTAACCAAATATCGACCCCTTCGAAAGGGATAACGCAGTATTGCAAAATAGTCCCTTCTTCATCCTTAATCGAACTAAGTGACAGGAGAGAAGGTCATGGCGAAAGTGAAGTCAATGGTTTGAAGGTAGTCGCAGAAGGAGTGAGGTCTTCATTGCTCAAGCCTGTGTTTGGTTGTAAGTTACCGCATAACTAGCAAAACTCCTCAACCCAGATTAGAGTAGGTGAAATTTCTCTGCTTTCACAACAAACCAAACTACGTTGTGCGATGACACTTAATTGTTGCATTGCATTAAAATAATTGCTTGATAATCTTGTTTGTGTTTATATACTCTCATGAGTCTCCAATTCAACTTACTGAGCTGTAATTGCTCATACCCCTATAGATCCTTTTGTAGGTCCCAATCTTTGAACACTTTAAGTATTATGCCACCTTATAATTATCCAGAGGTTAGTCCTTTTCAAGCCATGGGTGTGAGGAGCAATTTACTTAGTAGTGATGTGTAGCAAGAATATCCTTTGTAGTTTGAGGATGAAAGACTGATAATTATTATGTAAATTAGTGAACTATTGTGTATATGTAGAATTTCCTGGAAAGTTCTATAGACTTTACATATAATTATATAGGTTTATTCAAAATTTATAAACTTTACCATAATTGTAGTTAAACATTTAATTGGATTGTTTATTTCAAAGCGTGGAATTGTCGACGCCTTGTGTAAATTATGTCTATGGTAAGTACTGTGAGGCCAATTACTATCATAGAATAGTTTACACGGTGGGACTGTTGCGATTCTGTGACTTCGGGGCGTCACAGTTTATACAATCTTATATTACGTACATGAGAACACACTTCAAGAACCAACCCTAACTATCCTAACATTCCTCGTCAACCAAAGTAAAATCTTACTAAGGCAATATCACACCCTAAAGAGGTGGAGTCTCAATAACCCTGCTGTATGAACCACCCTGAGATAAAAGCTAACCTTAAAACAATTACTATAGACTTAGTTCACATAAATTGGACCCAACTCGACCGCTTTAAAGCTTCTAATTTTGTATCTATCTACTATAAACCTATGGTGTGATCTTTAAAAAAAATGATTGTTAAAAATGAATTTATAACTAAATGTTTCTAAAAGAATTGAGTTTTGCCAATAATACTCGACAAAATATTTCAAAATTGACAAGAATTTACAAAATTATATTTGCACAGAAAAATAAAAAGTCCAAGAAAAGGATTATAAAAGTCCACAGGTTTACAATACTCAATATGCACATCAGTTGTGGAAAACTAAAGAGCTACCTAAGGAGACCCTAGTAGTTTTCTTAAGAATTAGTAAAATCGACAATTAAAATAAAAGTATAGCCAAATCTTCTTGATCTTCACTTCTCGACCCTGTTTTCTAATCTTTTGGAGTTAGGTGGTGTGCTTGTAAATTTCCTTAAAACCTATAAATCAACTACAAGGGAATGAGTGAAAAGTTGCTCAATAAGTGGGATGGAGATAAAAGTGTACATTCAACACAAACTGAACAAGGTTTTCAACCAAGTTAATTAAATGCAATGCATGTATATGAAAATTCCATTGTACGATATTATCCAATCCGTCATAACATTAGAGAAATCCCACCTCCTCTAACCCAAGTTGAGGGGTTTGATGTCACACACTCACAAATCAAAGGCAAATTGGGACTTATGCAATACAAGACACCCTCCACCCGAAAACTACCTTCAAACAATAGTCCCCAACATTGCTATGACTCCTCCTCCTATCACATAGTTTAACTAAGGGTAGGGAAAGAACCATTTCAACTATCCTTATCGAAGGGTCCGTGTTTAGTCTAATAACTTTAGTAATTCTCTTAGTAGGTTATGATGAATGTTCGGTTAAAAGTTAGGCCGAGTTTTGGTTAGTTCATTTTTTAGGTGATTAATCAAATCCAGACAAAATAAAATGCACAATACAATCACAACATAGAGCTCAACTCCCACAACAACAACAAGATGATATTCAAGCGCATGTACAGCATAAGCATAAGCAACTAAATTATAACCACAAGCCAAAACATACCTAAGCCTCCAAATATTATAAAATAATTCTCTAAAATGCCATGAAGTATTAATCCTACTTACCTTAATGTAGTATCACGTTATCCATATACGTTATATGTCTTCGTTAATGATCCTTAAAGATTTAATACACAACTTTAATTTTTAAACACCATGTGAAATTAGAGTTCATTTTCAACATCAAGCATGACTTTGATTTGAGTTAACTGAGTTTCCTCAACCATTTATCAAGTTTTAATTAAGTGAGATAGGTTCTAACCAAGTTTCCAACTTAAGTTCTGACTGAATGCCTTAATATAGGTTCTTATTGAAGAAGTTTCTAATTTTGGTAAGGTTATAGAGTCCATATACAAACTACTTTCTGACCTACTATCTGACTCATGGTGTGATCAAAATATTTATTACTAGATGACTTTCTAACTCAGTTTTTGACAGAATCTTTTACTCTACCAGTGCTTCTATATTTCATTACTTTACACTTAAATTCAACTTACCTTAAGTCATAAAATTATAACAAACTTGTATTAACAACATAATAACAACTCAATTTCTCCAACTACCCATTACACCTCTTTACACAAACTTTACTTATAGATTAATTTCTTAGAAAACCTTAGAATTAAGCTTATATGTTACCAAATCCCAACATAAACTCATAAATACTCAATTTAAAACTTCAAATTACTCACTTTTAATTCTCGCATGTTGATGAATACAATTTAAGATATGGGTTTGTGAAAATCCAACAAAGCTCTCTTAGGAAAAACTTACTTCCAACGCACTATTTGTGGAAAGTCGAAATTTTCCCCAAAATCCAACTACTTGATTTTGAAATCCAACCACATGGCATCAAAGTATAACCTTTGAGGAGTTTACTTATAAAAATTTAATCCGAAACTACAACAATTGATCTTTTGAAAATGCAATCAAAAATTAGTTATCAGGACATTTTTCTTAAGCACACTATTCTAGAACTCAAATTTTGGAAAATCCAATTTGATATTTGAATTCTTTATGCAAAAATACTTAGGAAAACCAAGTTTCAAAATTTTTTAAGGTGTCTACTTTTTTGGTAAATTATGGTTAAAAATGAGAAAATCGAGCACTTACTGGAAACTTAGAGCTCCAGCCACCACTAGGGGAAGGGGGTATGTCGACCAATTGGGTGTAGGCCACACCTTAAGGTAGCAATGGTGGATCACTTCCAACTTCTGTTGATGATAAGGAACCTGTACTACCTCAACTTAATACCCTTTTCTTTCTATATTTTCCTTCTTACTCTTCTTTACTCAATCTCTCTCTCCCTTTTTTTCAAGAGTTGCAAATGTGTAAAATCTTCTAAACAAAGGTTAACCGGTGCTTTTATACTCATATGCAAAATGCTTTTGTTTTATTCTCATGCCAACACATGTAATTATGTCCTAATTAGGTGTCAACAATAGTGTTGAGTATCCATTACTTATCTAAATCAAAATCCCTATGCCGACCATACCATATGGAAGATTTTTCTGGTTGCCATGTAATTTTTTTTTTAATTTATCCTTAATTTCTTTTATTAATTTAGTAAAATTTTCGTATATTTGGGTATTTTGGTAATTATGGGCACATATATTTATATAATACTTATTTCTAATGTATATACATATCTAATACATATTATTTTATGTCCATTAATAATTTTATCACTCATATAATTTATCTCTAAAAGTTTATTATCAACAATATCTAATTTGTACATTTCCAATATGTATACAATAACAAAGTAAATTTTCCCTATTCTAACTATCTTTTATTATTGTAATTCATTTTCGAGATCTAAGCTTACAAGGTCTCCTCGACTAATATTACTAATCTACTTGTAAATTTTCTAGCCTAATTGGGTTGCCTTCCTAAATTTTCTAATTTGTCCGCCTTGAAACCTAATCACCAAAATTGCGAAACTTTTACATTTCCTAAATTAAGTGTTGTATCTTAGTTGCTAAAACTACAGGGTATCACATTCTACCCCCTTCAAAAAAGTTTCATCCTTGAAATTGCAGCATCTTAAGTCACCATCACAATATTTAGATTAGTTAAAAATAGCTCATTCTCATTAGCTCCTCTAATGCTGCATCTTATTTTAACTCTTATCTTCTAAGCTAACTTCTGCTTAAACTTCTTATTCAACTCTTATCAAATACCCTTACATTATACTCTTTTAAATTTACATTTTCTTAATTCACCAATTCTCTTGATTGGCACTAACATTACATTAAAGTCATCGCTATAATGCACCATAATTATTTATATCCCTTAATGTATCTTATCTTTCTTGTTCCTTACTTTTTAATCCCTATTATCTTGTATTAATGAGTTACTTATGATTATTTACTATTTTATTATTCTTTTTCACTAACTTTAGCACATATAGTTTACCTTATGGAAATTTTTTTTCTTGAAAATCATTTTATGGTGCTCCTCTAATTTTATGAACTTAAGGCAATCGAATCCATTGAGCTAAATTTATTCTCACACTTAATATTTAAGGCTTAAAAGTCGATTGTATAGGTTTTATGAAAGGTTACTTTCTGAACAAGTTTCTGCATTAATTTTTTAGTCTAAGGAATTCTAAGTTTCTAATAAGGGAAATTTCTGAGTAGGTTTACAGTATAAGGATTTGTGTGCATTAAAATTTTGTTTACCCTTAGTATTATCCATATCTAGTTATTTAGATTATACCTATTCTTGGTGTCTAAGATTAGTCTTTAGGTTATTATCCTAATATTAGGTTATATATGTATATTTTTATGTGTATGTGTATATATTATTATTTTTTTCTAGCGTCAAACCAATGCTTTCTTCATTATGAGCCTTACTTTACTTTACAATTGTCTGATACGTCTACTATTAACCAGGACATTAGTATGCCTACTGATATTGTTAAAGTAGGATTCTGTTATGTAAGTTTTTATTCATTGTCTTGGAGACCCTTACTATATGTATCTTTCACCATTTGGCTTATAGAGTCACAGGGTTTTCAACTCTAGCTACTATATTCTTTCATCAACATAAACCAATCAATCAATTATCTATCTTATCTTCCATATCATGTATTTATCACAATAAATTTAATGTACTTGATATTTTACCTTTTGCTACAACTTCTACTAGAATTTCTGTCTTAACCAAATTTCCAATTCTCTCCTAGGTTAGTTACATTCATATCACTTCTTTCATAATTAATAGAAGTTCAACTCATGTTCGCCTTATTTACACTATTTGTTCTTTGGTCATTGTACCATTGTTATAGTTATATGCTTAATGTTTCATATCACTAGCACAAATGTTAATAGTAATAAGTTAGGGCAAATCTAGACTTTTCTCTATCTTGAGTTTAAATGAGATAGTTGACGACTAGAATGAGCTAGACTTGACACAACTTGACGAAAATTGATAGAAGCCTTAACCAACTAGACTCACAAAACACAAAGACTTATTTTACTCAAACTTGATAAAACATGTTATGACTTGAAGATCATTGATTTGTCACTCTCTTTATTATTTCATAACATTTTAACTATACCTTATCTTACAATTATTGTTTATTCCCCTCTTATTGTGTAACCAGTTAGAGATTATGGATTTACTTTAAATTTCTTTACTTTTCATGTTAGTTTCTTACTACAAAGATTAAAGTTAGCCAAATGGTTATATGGTAATCCTTTTGTTTCTATCATTAACATGAGTAGTCTTTTCATTTATTCCTTACTCATATTTGGTAGTAGTCATAAAGTTAAGATAATTTAACTATACATTTAATACTTTGGATTAGTATCTATACTTTACTCTAAGGTCTTTACTTTTTGGTGTTCCAATCAAACATATTATGGTCACTTTAAGATCACAATCTAATTGATATGATGGGTTTCTTTTTACAAACCATTTCTAAAGCTAGTTACCATTGTATTCTATCGGTTAAAGTTGTTATATCATGAAATTTGAGGGTTTGTTTTTTGTGTGTATCGTGGTATAATTTATTGAATTGATGGTGTGATTAAGCTACTAAGTAGGTCAAGGTAAGTCCTTCTCTTAGTCTAATCCTTCAAAATAGGGGGTGATAACTTGTAACTCAGTTCTAGGTTATGTGCTACGTATAGATATACACTTCCTATATTAACACCAAGTTAGATTTTAGCACTAGTTGCATAAGTTGGTATTATCCTACTCATGCAATACATTACAAGAATTGTAATCCATCATCTAATGAATATTATAATGCCAACTTATCACTAATCATATTGCTATATATCTAATATTAATAATGAATCCCATGTTATACATTGTACAAATGTTCTACTATTTACTTACGATAGGTTTGTATTGGTTATGCTTACTACATAACTTATAAAGGAACAAATTTAATATTTACACAATTACATACTTGGATCACATAAAAATGAATAAT
Organism: Lumnitzera racemosa; assembly: GCA_024138005.1. Taxonomy (NCBI): domain Eukaryota; kingdom Viridiplantae; phylum Streptophyta; class Magnoliopsida; order Myrtales; family Combretaceae; genus Lumnitzera; species Lumnitzera racemosa. The sequence continues at coordinate 36,532,957 of JAMXBC010000006.1, read as the reverse complement.
TACATCACAAGGGAATGCAAATTTGATCCATTTTTATATTTATTGCCATTCTTAATTCCTAGATATATTAGATCCAATTATGACTTTATTCTACTAAGCAAGCAAGTTTATTCTTGTTGTTATTCTATGCTAAGAGTCAAACTACACCATTGATCATCAAAATATTTCATGAGATAAGAAACATCCTCAAAAATTGGAAGAATTCTTAATTTTTAGAATCATCAAAACTACTAAGCTTATCGTGTCAACCACAAATTATGTACCGTTAGACTTTCAAACCCAAATTCATCCACTCCATAACACTAACTATATATAACCATCATAATTTGCTATTTCCTTTACATCCTAACTTTCTGAATTAGGTTTTTACTCGACTTTACACTTTATAATAAATTCCCATTCCAACATTTTCCTTTTAAAGCAGTTAGTTCCTAACTCCAAATACCCCCTTTCAACTCATATTAAGAGAATCAAGTCAAAATTTTCTCCTCAATTACATGCGCTTCTAACTATCTCAATTTGATCAGTATTCTTAGCTATTTCCATTTAACTCAACACGACCAACAATTATTAGTACTTTACACTGCTTATATACCTATAGCATTAATAAATGTACTTTCACATATATTGTTATTTTAATACAGGTACAAGCATTTTAATATATACAACACACATGCATACATAATTAATATAAGGAGTCAGTATGTTAACATACTTATCGACATAAGACTGGCACATGTATAAAAGTATCGTAATTATTCTATGAACTTATACATTATAATGTATTTCAATGGAACACTTATTATTCATACACATACATACATATATATATTAACAACAATCTCCAAACTCATATGTTTTATAAACATTTTAAACATAAGCATACATACTTATTATATATATATATATATATTAGGATTATATCCTTACACTTAATACCATAAAATATGAATTCAACTTTTAAACCTTAAATTTTAGAAAAGTCTTGATTAACCATGCATATACTTCGACCCTATGAGGAGATACACACCATTGCTATAGTATTCTCAAGAAAAATTATATTGAAGTATAAATTTCCCATATAACTTGCTAACTAGCCCCTTTTATATGTTATTTATATTTGGGGAAGGATATAGTGCTCAAATAATTTCATTAAAAGACCAATACATATTCAAGAAATCATATAGTTTAGTGTTTCCAATTCATGTTAGTTACAGTAGCAAATTACATATGATTTCTAAGTTGAACTATCAATATTGCATATTTTAAGTATAAACAAGATCTAAGCAAAGCGGTAGTATTGATATATAAGTATGTTATCATCTTATTATCCCTTACACTCATATAAATGAATAGCAGTCGGCACACCATATACTTTATTCCTATCGAACATCATTATTGAGGATCATCACTTAAATGTTACAATGATTTTCCTCAAATGTTTAATTCCGCCTATTCATCTCATAATTCCCCACTTAACTTTCTGAATCAAGTTCTATGGCACCTTTTAAGTTAGATCATGCCTTATAAATTACCTTAAGCTTACTCGATTCTACATCCCACCATGCAATCGCAACCATGTTTTGTGCTTCAATTTGCACCTCAAATCATTATCATATTACCATGGAACCACTCTAAACTTGATCATAATTTCCAGAAATCTCATAGATTATACAATTAGTATAGTTGCTAGTTTCTTATCAAGCTCAAACTTATTTGATTTTAATATTGCACCTTAATACTAGTTAAAAGTAGTGTAGTCTTCAAACAATTATTTAATAGACATTACTAGGAATGCATGTGGTATACCCATGAGTACACAACTTACACCTATCGATTTGATATATTTAAACCTTCCCTCATTCTTTCCAATCACTGATTAACTAGTTAACTCCAATAATAACCTTAGAAATCACATTCCATATTCCATAAGCAATTCTTTGCCATCCTAATCATAATCTAATTAAACTAAAATGCTCACCACCTTACGATTCTATTAGTTTACTAAGCAAAAGTTATCCTTTTAAATAGTTTAACAGTGGTAATAACACATCCTATTTTTCTCTTACACACACACACATATATATATAGTAAATGCGAGCCTATAGTCTAAAATTTTTACTACCCACTTATACCCTACTCTCAATATATGCCTACGATGTCTAACTAATTATTTACGATGTTTTAAAAAAATTCTTAAGAATCACGCTTTAAGAGGGTTTTCAAGAATAATGCTCTTATACTAACTTAGAACAATCACAACTTGAAGAGGTGGAGTTGCAATAGCCTCATCGCATGAACCACCCTAGGATAGAAGCTGATTATACAGTTGTTATTGTAGGCCTAGATCATACAAGGCGAACCCAACTCAACTCCTTTGAAGTATCTAATTTTGTATCTACTTGTTGTAAACCTGTAGTGTAATTTTTTAAAAAAATTATTATTAAAAATGAAAATGAACTTATAACTAAATCTTTCCAAAAGAATTAGGTTTTGTTAGTAATACTCGGCAAAATATTTCAAAGTTGACAAGTATTTACAAAATTATATTTGCAAAAAAGAACTAACAAGTCCAAGAAGAGGATTACAAAATTCCACAAGTTTACAATACTCAATATACACATCAATAGTGGAAAAGCAAAGAGCCACCTAAAGAGACTTTAGTAGTTTTCCTAAAAGTTACTAAAATCAACAATCAAAATAAAAGTATATCCAATTCTTCTTGATCTTCACTTTCCAATCCCATTTTCTAATCTTCTAGAATTAGGCAATGTGCATGTAAATCTACTTAGAACTTACAAAAAACAATAAAGGAATGAGCAACAACATACTCGAGAAATAAGATGGAAATAGAAGTATGCATTTAGCATAACATAAATAAGGTTTTCAACCAAGTTAATTAGATACAAGTTAATGCTATCATGACCCGAGGAAGCTAGTCATAGTAGTTGCCATATACCGTATAAAGGATTGTAAATTGATATCCCTTAGAATTGACAACACTTCATGTGATATATAAAGCTACTACTACGACTAATAACCTAAAGTTAAGCAGGGGTAAGTAATATGATCACATTATAAAAATAACAACCATTTAAATATAAATAACACGTATATATAGAAATTCATAGATGAAAAGATGATAATATCTCATATTACAAACTATTAACACATCATATTACATATCAAGGTTCAAGATCTACATACAATAACATAAGTCCACTCTTATCACTAAGCTTACTCTCACATCATCCTATTGAAATACTACTAACCTGGGCATTCGGCGACCCAACTCTATAAATAGATCAGCCTACAAAAGTAAACTACAGGAATATAAGCTAACTAGTAAACTACAGGAATATAAGCTAACTAGATTAGTAAGATAGTTCCCTCAACCATACAACAAACAAGTTATGCAATAATTTAATTCAATCAAATGAATGCATGAACAATAGATATACTATACAAATACATGCAGGTGACCAAATACTACATGCAGGGCAAACTCAGGGTTATAGATACATCAGTAACAGTCAAATCCGAGTATCATACTAAAACTTATATAATAACAAAACTCTGCGTATCGTACTCAAAATATAATAGTATATCCATTTTCAGTTTTAATCAAAATCCAATTCTACGTATGATTGTGAGTAGGTTCACACAGCCCTCACTCATCCCTAAACAGAGACCTCTTGACTCGACCCTTAGCTAAGCAATTGGCACCTCCAATGCCTAGTAATCACGCGGGCCATAGTAAAGTCATATCGTATGTATGCACCATATGAAACACTCTAATAACAAATAATGGCCTCTCACTACCTCCGTGTGATATGGCGATCGAAATTAGTTATGCAATGCATGATTATGCGTGTTTCGATTTAGTTCAATCAAGTCGGATAAAGTTAAGTCCTTTTACTTAGTGATCAACAAAGTTACAGACAAATCAGTTTCTATCAAATCCACTATGCAACAACAATACATTCTTATACTTTAAGGTAAATTCACTACCAATAAATAGTATCATACACAAGTATAACCCAATCCCACACAATATTCAATTATTAATAACAATTTATATTCACTAACTACATACACAAAAAAGTATAGAATCATTAGGAATACTCACTCAATCTTACTTAAGTCAAGGGTCATGATAGTCTGTTGGCAAGTTGATGTTAAAGTCATTATCACCCGACAATAGGGAATATGAAAAATAGTAAGTTTGGAAATTAAAGACTAAACTAATATTGTAATTTATATTGTTTACTTAATTTAGCTATTTGTTTGTATGAAATTATCGATTTAAGCTTTTTACCGAATCGCGATAACTTTTTTGATTTAGTTCGGATCATTATGAACTTATAGTCTATTTTGATTATTTTTTAATGCACTTTCTCGTAATAGGGTCTATATTGGACGTTGTAACTCGCACTTTTGATTATGATATAAAAATATCACAAACTTCATTATTTTGACTTAAATAGCTATAAAATATTAATTTAAACTTTTCCTAGTACAATTATGATTTAATAATTATTTCTATTGTATAATTTTTAATTTTCTTAGTTTGGGTCTATTTTACTATAATTAATCATTTTAACTTATTTTTTAGGTTTATGATTTATTAATTCCATTTTTTATACTTTATCAATTTTCTAATTAATTAATTATTTATTATTATTATTAATTACTAAAATTACTTAATTTATATATAAGTGATAACGTGGCAACATATGGAAGTGCCACATGTCACACTTATGCATTTTCCATAATTTCTATTATTTTCCTGTTTTTTATATTTTACGGTATAATTATATATTAATACTTATTACTATATTTTATTAAATTTTATAAATTAATTATTTATTATATTTTCTCCTAAATTATGGTACACTTAAATATTTATATATAATTACTAAATTACTTTATTTATTAAATTAATATTATAGTATATTATATATATACTATTTAAATATACTCGTATTTCTACCTATACGATACTATTCATATATATATATATTTATATGTATAATAAACTTTATGTATTAAATTATCTTAATCTTAATTATAAATTATATACTATGCATGTGTGTTTAATATATACGTATTTATACTTTATATACACATGTATATATACAGTTGTATTATATATATAAAAAAATACAAAATACAATTAATAATATTATACATACACATCACGTCTAGCAACTTATATATATATTATAGTAAATTTTTATAAAATGAAAATACTAAGTATAAATATACATACATATACCTATTATACGCATATACACATATATATCCTATAATACAAAATACTATGTATATATATACATATACATATACATATACATAATCACACCTACATATATATATATATATATATACATACATAAAGAAAATACTAATAACATACATATGTACATATATACCAAAAATAAATAATATATGTATATATATCATATACGTATATTTACAATTATACATCGTATAATAAAAATAATTACTATGTACATACACATATATACCTATTTACACATACATATTATAGCCTTAAAAAATACTATGTAAATATACATGTATATATACTTAGTCACATATACATATACATATACATACATACCTAAATATGGAAATACATAGTATATATATATATATATATATGCATATATGTACATACTATGTAATATGTATAATATACATAGATATTCATGCATACAGACATGTAGATAATAATAAATAAAAAAATATACCCAATATACATGTCCAAGTTGTAGAATATATATATATATATACAAATAAAATAAATAAACTTACCTGATTTTTTTAGTAAATTAATTGATTGAAATCCCCTTATTTTCTTCTTCTTCTTCTTCTTCTTCTTAATGTTTGCTTAGTTTATATGTGTTTTGCTTTGTTTTTCTTTTCTATTTCGATTTTTGATGTTCCAGGATTTTTAGGGATGTTAAAGATGGGCAGGAGAAAACAAGAAAAAAAAAATAAGCAATTTATAAGAACAAGTAACTAAATCTATGCATTAATTAAGATAAGACAATGTAATCGTTTCTTTTGATTTTATCCTAATAACACAACACCTGGAGAAGCTTAAGAAAAATGTGGGCTATTGGATTCTACATGGAGTACGGGAAAAAAATGGAAAGAAGAAAAAAGAAAAGAAAAAGAGAAGAAAAATAAATATATTTAATTTTTCCAAGCATAAAAATCAAAAAATTAGTATTTATAAATTAATTTCGAGATTTTTATGAAAATTTATTAATTTAATTGGTATTTGTTACGTTTATAATATTTACAAATTATTTCAACGTTTCTATTAACGTTTATATGCAATTACGTGATTTAGTCGATAATTGTGATTGACTACGGTTGTATTACTATTAAGTTATATTTATTCATTTTATAAGCTTAAAGTTATAGTTTTAAGGTTTTAGTCAAGTTCGAGTTCTATTTTGAGTATTTACATGTACATCGAATTTAGGGTTTTTGTATAAGATTTATATTTCGATCGAGTTTCTAGGGTTTTTACTATTGATACTATATTCAATTTCTCAATTTAATAAAAATTTTATTTTACCTACCTTTATCGACTCATGATACTGTATAGAACACTCGAACTTAAATTAGGGTTTATACTACTAATTACATAGAGTTTACAAATGCCATCGCACAACGTTATCTGGTCTATCATGAAATTAGAAAATTTTTGCCTACTTTAATCTAGATTAAGGGGTTTAACATCATGTAGTCACAAATCAAAGCTAAACTAGGGCTTATACAATGGAGAATACCATCCACCCAAAATTACCTTCAAATCATAGTCCCCAAACTTGCTACAACCCCGTCTCTTGTTACTTAGTTCGATTAAGGTAAGAAAAGAACCATTTCAACTATCCTCATCGAAGGATTCATGTTTAGCTCGATAACCCTAGTTCTCTTAGTGGATTGCAATGCATGTTAAGTTAGAAGTTAGGCTAAGTTTTAGTCAGTTCATTTTTAAGGTGATCAACTAATTTTAGTAATTCAGACAAAACAGAATGCACAATATAACCACAACACGGAGCTCAGCTCCCACAACAATAGCAAGACGATATTCAGGCACATGCACATGACATGCACAAGCAACTAAATTACAACCATAAACTAAAACATACCTAAGCCTTTAAGTATTGTAAAATAATATTCCAAAACACTGCAAAGCATTGATCCTACTTACCTTAACATAGTGTCACATTATCCTTAGACGTTGTGTGTGTTTTTGTTAATGATCCCTAAAAATTTAATACACAACTTTAGTTTTTAAACACCATATGAAATAAGAGTTCATTATCAACATCAAGCATGTTTTTTAATTTGAGTTAAAGTGAGTTTCCTTAACCATTTATTAAGTTTTAATTAAGTGAGGTAGATTCTGATCGAACATCTTAATATAGGTATGATAGGAATTAGGTTACTAGGCCTTTGATCCGCAACCGAACCCAAGAGCTGGAAGCCCTGGCAAGGCGAATTCTTCAACTCTAGCTAACTCTTGCCAAGGCCGAGGCCGAGTACTTCTTTGTTGAGTTACTCTTTATGCCAAGCCAAATGACTGCCCATCTCTCTGTAATGTACCGAGTTGTAGATTACTCACTCACACCCAAGTCAACCAATGATTCGACACCTCCCTTGTCGAGAAGCCGAGATAATAAGACTCCGAACTGACTAAACTACCCTTGCTCAAACAAGTAAGCTGGCCGTACTTTTTGTTCACATCTTCCATGGCAACATCAATACAGTATCACTACGTGTATAGAATCATTTGTAGAATCCGTTACACCAATGATTGTTTTCCTTATATATTCATTTTTACCCTTTTGTATCTTAAATATTACTTCCTTAGGAAATGCTCTTTTCGTCTTTCCCTTTTAAGCAAGTTACCCTAACTTATAGCTATAAATATCCATTGTACTTATATTAGAAGGAGATTGAGCATTAATACACTTTTAAGTATTTTCCTTCTTTACATAAACATTATCTATCTACTCTCGACATCACTCTTATCCTAACCCTTGAGTAAAGCTGGGTGATGAGTAACCTCACCAGATCAATTCGTGCGTCATATCAAATTATGCCGTGAGTTTTCAAAAGTTCCATTGGTGTGTTATATCCTCTAAAGCTACTCATGAGTTTTTGCTTACTTTTTCTTTCGCATTAATCCTTTATGCACCTTCCCCATCGCTTTCCTTTCGAGCTTTTTGCAAGCTTAAACCCACCCAACGACTGGTCTTATCTGTTCTTAGTCACGATCTACATTGAGTTCTTATCTAAGAAGTTTGTGACATAAATTCTAGTTTAGTTAAGGGTATAAAGTCTATATACAAACTACTTTCTCACCTACTGTCCAACTCCTAGTGTAATTAAAATATTCATTACTAGACTACTTTCTGACTCAATTTCTAACTCTTCTATCACTTCCATATTTCATTACTTTACACCTAGATTCAACTTACCTTAAGTTATAAAACTATAACAAACTTGTATTTATAGCATATTAACAACTCAGTTTCTCTAACCACCTGTTACACCACTTTACACAAACTCCACTTATGTATTAATTTCTTAAGAAAACCTTAGAATTAAGTTTATATGTTACAAAATCTCAACTTAAACTCAGAAATACTCAACTTAAAACTTCAAATTGCTGACTTTTAGTCGCCACATGTTGGTGAATACGATTTAAAGCATGGGTTTGTGAAAATCCCATGGAGCTCTTTTAAGAAAAACTTACTTCCAATACATTGTTTGTGGAAAATTGAATTTTCCCCAAATTCAACTACTTAATTTTGAAAATCTAATCACATGGCATCAAAGTATAGCTTTTTAGGAGTTTACATATAAAAATTCAAGTCAAAATAACAACAATTGGCAAAAATGCAATCAAAAATTAACTATTGGGATGTTTTTCTTAAGAACACTATATTAGCACTCAAAGTTTTGAAAATATGATTTGATATTTGAATTCCTCATGGAAATACGTAGGAAAACTAAGCTTCAAAAATTTTGAAAGTCATATACTATTTTTGATAAATTTTAGTTAAAAACAAGAAAACCGAACACCTATCAGAAACCTAGAGCTCCAACCACAGTTGGGGAAAAGGGGTATGTCAACTAGAGCATTGAGACAAAGAAATGTCTTGAAGTTGCTATCATAAGGGACCAGGGAGAAAGAGAAAGTTGTTCCCTCGTGTCATATCCATAGTTGCTTTCTTTTTTTCTTTACTTACTATTACAATTAGGGACAACTAAATCATAAGCCAAGCGAAAAGAAACTCACTTACAACTTATTTTATTATTCAATGCAAAAGCATTAGCTTGCTTGGGTATAGGCCATTCCTTTAGGCAACAATAGTGGATCACTTCCAGCTTCTATTGATGATAGGAAACCTATACGACCCTAGCTTAACACCTTTTTCTTTCTATATTTTATTTCCTTCTCTTCTTCACTCAATCTCTCTATAAGTATTTTTCCAAAGTTTTAAATGTGTAGCAACTTCTAAAGAAAGGTTAGTCGGTGCTTTTATATTCATGTGCACAGTGCTTTAGTTTTATTCTCATGCCAACACATGTAATTATGTTCTAATTAGGTGTCCACAATAGTGTTGAGTATCCATTACTTGTCCAAACCAAAATCCCTATGCTAGCCATGCCATATGGGAGATCTTTCTGATTTCCATGCAATTTTTTTGATAATTTTTCCTTAATTTCTTTTATTAATTTAGTTTTATATATTCAAGTTTTTTAGTAATTACGAGTACATATATTTATATAATACTTATATCTTATGTATGTACATGTCTACTACATATTATTTTATGTCCATTAATAATTTTATTACTAATATAATTTATCTCTAAAGTTGATTAACTAGCGATACCTTATTCGCACGTTTCTAGTACGTATATAATAATATAATAAATTTTCCCTATTCTAACTATATTTTTAATGTTTTAATTCATTTTCAGGATCTAAGCTTATAGGTCCCTCGTTTAATATTACTAATCAGATTGTCAATTTTATAACCTAATCAGATTACCTTCCTGAATATCACAAATCATCTGCCCAGAACCTATCACCAATACTATGAAACTTTTACGTTTCCTAAATTAAGTATTATATCCTAGTTACTAAAATTGCAGCTACAACTTCCACTTTCTTTCTTTTTTTCCAACTACAACTTTCTCTTTAATATATTATATAATATTATTTATACACATATGCCACAAACATATAAGAAAACTGCTATCTTAATGAATATTTTTTCACAAAAAAATTAATAAATATTAATATTCTATGAGATAATACCATATATTAAAATTGAATAGATTACTTATGTAAATGTATACAAATTTTGCTCCAAAATTTAAAATTTAGATCCATTAAAAAGTTTGTGAATTAGGCTTTACAACCATATCAAAGGTATTACGTTTAGGTGTTTAGTAAATAAATAATATACCCTTAGTATGCTCAAACTATGTAACTTTTAGAAAATTCATTCTAAAAATATAAATGATATATCATTAAGCTCATAGTGAAATTTTTTTACTCATAATTTGAAAAACTAGTCTCAAGGTACACATCTATTAACATAAATACCCCTAGATTCAAAATTTATGCTAAAAAATACATAGGCACTTGAAAATTATGAAAGTAAGGGTATTATAAGTTAATCAAAATATATAGGATTTATGGAATAATGAATAAATATATCCATTGCTAAAAATGGAGATTAATGATGATATTTGATGATTTTGGAACTAAAACAAGCTAAAACAATTTTAGAGTTAAAAATTTAATCTGACGATAATTAGATTAAATTTCTAATTTTAAAAATGGAAATAAAAAAGGAAAATAAGTAAATATAGTCAACCAATATAGGTTTAAGTCGACCACATAAGTGTTTAGTCGATAAAATGTAAGACTTAGTCAACCAAAATCAGGATAGTAGAGATTTGATCGATTGAATGAGTGGTTAGGTCAATCAAATGGGATTAAGGAGGAAATTGGTCGATTGACTTGTAAACCAACCAAATTCCTTATATAAGAGTCATGGTTGAGTTATTTTAGATCTAATTGACCAACTAAGTGAAATTGTAGCTTAAGATGTTATGTTCATCTAATGCAAGCACTCTTCCTGGGGTTGTAGCATATTAAGAAAAAGAAAACTTTTCTATCACTTTCTAGTAAAGAGAAGAAGGTCTAGTTCACTTTATGGTCTTGATTGGTAACTTTAACCTCTTAACTGCTCTATATTGCATTAGTTAGTCAAACCAAAAAGGAAAAATATAATCTTTTTTTTTTTCAATGTTCGACTATTTTTTAAATGAGTCTTAAACTTTTTTTTTCATATTTGAGTCCTCAACTCTTTCAAACTTCTACATACGAGGACTTCTTTAAACACAATTAATTTTTATTTTTGCAAAGGATACAAGCACCTTATTTATTTAACTAATTAATATAAATAATAAATAATGTAAATATGTATAAATTAACTAAAATAATAAAATTACTACAAAAATAAAAAAGGTAAAGATATAAGTCAAAGAACTAAAAGATATGAATCTGATGACCTTAAGGTTGGGGTGTTTGGTGACTAATGAAAGCCTAGTGCATATAATTCCATTTAAAAGATTTTTCATGTCCTTTTTATTTGTTTGAATTCAATGTCTTTTTTTTATTTTTTTAAAATCCCTCATAACATCCGTTGGGTTAAATCTTTGATCAATGGATAGGTTACTTGCTAAAGGAAGAAACAAAGGCCAAAGAAGTATCGGAGATCACTCCAGCATAATCACTCCTATGCTTAAGCTAGTGTGAAGGCAATAAAACAGAGTATATGCAAGGAAAGGGCGAAAAGTGAAGATCCTTTATTAGGGCCTCATTCTCTATTTATAAGCGATGAGGCTAAGCCATTTTAGGAAGGGGATTCTTAAGATTTACTTGAGATTTCGTGGAGCCTACATCTTAACTCCTTTGACTTTCTTCATTTTCCAAGTTGTTCCTTCATGGTCCTCATTTGAATGCTTGAGCTAAACCTAGCTAACTTAGGCTAAAGGGCCCAGGCCTCTAATAACTCGAAGGTTTTCATCCTTATTAGGCAAGACATGCAATTGATGATTCGACAGTCTCTAGCAAGATCGGTAAAGAGTCTGGACACTTGACCTAAGTATTACGATCAGCTACTAAGAGTTTGATGCAAGTATGGAGAAGTCGAATTGGGCTATAGGAGCTCTACCCATGTATTAGACAAGTCGAACTGGGCCAGAGGCCTATATCTAAAATAACCTATCAACAACATCATATCTAGATAATTGAAAGCTAAGAGTTTGTTATGGTTTTAGTTATATTTATGTCGAATTTTGTGGAAAGATATACTAATTTTACTTTCAATTCAAAAATGTTGTTGAATAAAAGATGATTTAAAACTTTTCTTAATACATAACATAGTCTTAATTTCTCTAGTATTAAGAACACTATTTATATATAATATGCTAAGAATTATTATTTAGGTAATTACCAAAAAAAAAAAGGCAAAACCTTTATTAGATTAAAACTAAGTTGACTATTGCTTATATTTATTAAAATTACAATATTTTTAATTAGTTGCATAATTAAGGTAAAGAAAATTTTTAGTGGTTGCATATTATATTAATTTAAGCAATAACTTTATAAATGGTTGTTAAAGCCAATGAGCTAGGGTAACAATATGTACTAACCGCTACCTTTATTCGACTAATTATTAGCAACACAATATAACTGTTGCCATATTGTTGCATTAAAGTTATACTAGCAACAATTTTTATAATATTTCTTAAAAATGTTGCATTTAAACAACCCCCTAAGCAACACTAAAAATTTTTTATGCAATTGAGTATTTAAAGCAACAAGCATTCAACATGTTTCAATTTTGCCATTGTCTTATACTCATTTTGGTGTAGTGTTTTTTATAACATGTATGAGCACTCAAGAGTACTATGTAAAATTTTCGAAAAGGAATGAAAAAGAAGTCTTGTATTTATCCCACCCTTTAATTTACTCTATGATAACACAACTTAATTATCATCAAGTCCTACCCTTTGTCCATCAACAAAGACAAAACACTAGACTAAGTCGAATCAATTCTCATCCTCAATGTCTAAACATTCTCACCAGCCCCTACACCTAGGAACTTTAAAGCCTCAAGCACCTTGCAGGTTCTTACAATTGAGGGTCCACCCAGCACCAAGCACATAGACTAAGTCTATAACGCTCGACCCTCTACCCAAAGTTACGCCCAGCAAGTGCTTGTGCTCCTGACTAAGCAAACCTCGTACCAAATTTCCCGAGTCCATGCCTAATATCACACTACAGGAGTAAAAGACCGAGAACCGCTTTACACTTAAAGCTATAATCAAGTGAAAGTACTCAAGCACAAAAAGAATGAAGGAAGAACATGGTACGGAAATGGGCAATAAAAGATGCATAAATGAGAAGTAAACTATACTTATCTAAGTTTCATTAATTTTTCCACCATGATTATAGAATCAAGGGCTAGCATCTTAGCCCATATAAATTAAAGCAAAGATGAAGAATAGAACCAATAACCTAACTATAAACAATAAGAACAACCATTCACGAGGTCATTTCCCCTCTACGTCTTCAAGCTCAACATCACCCATACCATCCCCTTCACCGCCATCATCCTCCTCCCCATCCTCGCAGCTTCATCATCATCAAGATCGACGCCTCTGTCCACTCCCTCTCTATATGTCGATGTCTCATCGTATAACCAGGTAAGGCAATCAAGTTGAGGTAAGGTTATTCCCCTCCCCCCACCCACAGCCAACTCCCTTGTTAACTTCACCCCATTTCGCCCAACCTTATAGATGGCGGCTGTGAAGTTGTTGCCCAACTTGAATTCTTGGAATAACTTATCTATTGTTGCCTCGATCAACTATTTCCCATCTTTTAGATCAACCTCCCTATCCCGAAGCCGGATTTGAACCTCCTTGAGCTCCCTCCTCACAGCATTGGCCTTCCCCCTAGCAGCCTCTACATCTTCCCTTGTAGACTCAACCTCTCCTTTAATGGCCTTTACCTCTCAATTGGTGAACTCAACTGCTTACTTAGCTCTCTTTGCCTCCTTCTTAGCAGCCTTCAGCTCCTCAATATGAGCAATAAATGTCACCTCAAGGTCTTCAACCGTTTTCTTCGCCTCACCAGCCTCAAACCTCGCCTTACCCACTTCCTACTCCGACCTTAACTTCTCCACCCTAAGCTGGGTATAATTCTCCCATACAGTCGAGGTCCGCACTCTCAACCCCTCCAATTCCTTTTTCAAGCTGTCATACTCCTGCCCTAGCTCTCACAACGCTATTCAAAAGGCTGCAATGAGTAACATCAGTGTGAATTAACACCAATAAAGACTTAACGAAGAAAGGAAGATTAAAGTCAACCACGGTCAAATAGAGTCCGTCCAAGTGCAAACGCATGCTTGTACAAGCTCATTACATTCCATAATCCCTCTAAAGCAATCAACACGCTTCCACTACAAGTCTTGTTGTAGAAAAGCACAATATGATCCTTCAGCAAAGGCCATGAGCGAACGATCACACCAGGTTGCTAACCTGTTGACACCTATATATCCTCATTTGCATTAGCCTCAGGGTTGATCGCGCACCGATTGGCCCCTTAACGCTTCATCCATTAGCACAGCATCCTTAGACACTAAGCACCTGAATAGCTTTAGCATCCCTCTCCTCTATGGACCTCTCTTGGACCGGCTAGTTAGAGACAAGTCTTTCCAACTCAATCTCAATAGGTGCCTCACTCTTGAGCACCACCACCACAAAGGCATCCCTTGTAACCACCTGCTGCTCAACAACAGGTCTTAAGGGAATTATTGTCAGGATATCTCTCGACCCCTCACCTGCAAGCTTCTTCCTTTTCCCCTTCTCAATAGCATCCTTCCATCTCTTCTTCGACACTTAAGTTTCTCCTTAATGAACAACCACAGCCAGCTCTCAACTACCCTCCGTAGCCATGCACCCACTCATACCTGTCTCCTAAGCATAAAACCTCTCCTTACAAAGATACAAGCTCACAATGTGCTTTACATGGAAACCATCCTTCTACTAAGCCACATCCAAGATCCAATCCTTTGTCTCATCATCCTTAGCATGGAACTAGTTCATAGGTGAAGTATGGATGGGCATATTCCATCCAATCAGAAAGTTGAGCTCATGAGCTAACTTCACCTCATATAATTGGTACTTCTAATCCTCTATCTTCGATTTTTTGTCGTGGAAGAGCTTTACATTTGACCCTAAACTCGTGCAATATACCTAGCCCTCCTACTCACCCTTCAACTGGAAGAAGTGATGAAAAGAGCTAAGTTGTCGGCCTCCCCATGTGAAAAAATAAATAAGGGCTTGAAGGTCACTAACGTTTTCCACGCAATGGCTAGAGAGAACCTGGTGACATCTAAAAGTAGTTGAACACTTCCAATTGGAAAGCAATGAACAATAGACACAAGCCCATATCTATTGCCTTCCAGTACAACCAGAATGACTGCTTGTCTCAAAGTCACATGCCCAATCACCGCCCTGAAGCCTCTTTACCTCTTAGAAGTTGGCATCTTGGGAAACCTCCCAATAAACCTGGCGCCACCAGTCCGTGTCATACATGTATGATCTGACCCTCCTCCTTACTCAACCACAACTTTACAACTCTCCCCAACTTCTTAAGTATGTACCTTTCCTAAGGCCTACCTAATGTTATGGCCCTCCTTGTTTCCCATGAGAAGTTAGCTTACTCATACCTATTACCACCACCGCTATCTCTTAAAGGGGAATGGGATCGTATACACTCTCACCTTAGTTCTCGACACTAAATAACTCACCTATAAATTTGTTCCCTTGTTGTTAGTCAACCATTTCTTGGGAACTTCTCGAGAAAGGAAAAAGAATGTGTGAGGAAATGAAAGAAAAGCTCTAAAGAGATTTTGGTAGAGTATTGACAAGGCAAGAGTAAGAGTGAAGAAGTAAATCGACCTTCAAAGCTCTTATATAGATATCCATGGTCAAGTGAAGTGTCGCCTCATCAAATGACCATCACGGATGCCCACGTATTGCAATCGAAGAGTCGATAGCTTAGATTCATTCAATGTGCAACTTGCCAATTCAGCATTTGCATGCACCAATTAAATAGCTTACATCCATCAAGGACTTTGAACATCCCAATAGTCTTGTTAGTCACACTAACCATCGTGTCCCTCTAATAAATTGATCAATGACTGAGCTCCTAAGTGTATCCTTAGGTACTCAACAACTCGAAAACACTTAAGCTCAGATGAACGCCCTATTAGATCGGAGGAGACACACAAGTGCTCAACTATGATGTTGAACACCTAACAAATGATCATGAAAGGGAAACTAAAGCAACAAATACAACGACAAGTAAAGATAAAATAATAAGATTAATGAAATAGAGTAAAAGGAGAACAAACGAGAATGTACAAAAACTTCGTTTCATTTTATTCAATATACAAGTTGCTTACAAAAAAGAAAGTTGAAAAATTACAACAAATGGCAAGAGGCACTTCTAGTATCAACACCTGCTTCCAACTTACAACTCTAATTTAGCTATCCGGAAAGGATCCCCACTCAGGTCAACTAGCTCACAACTTCAACTTAGCTCACAAATTTACCTAAATGAACCATGATTAGCCTTAAGTACCTAAACTGATGGCCATGGTCTTTGAGAAACATGCGACGAACATTCCTCTATCACCATAATCACGCTAAACATAGACCTAATCCCATCTAACAACAAGTGATAGTGGGTTGTTCCTTCATCATGCCCATACCTACCAACTGCATTAGCTTCGAAGCAAATGCCCTGCTTATCAAAACAACTAGGGGACACCCAACCTCCTTAAAATATGCAGCTAAAAGCCCCTAAGGAAGATTCTTATTCGATAGAATTTACTTAAACACCCAAGAGTTTCACGTAACGGCTACCATCGAACCAACACCAAAGCGTATGCGAACTTGGACAGGCGAGAAGCAGAAGTCCACTCATCATACTAACAATTGCCATGCTCCCACGCCTCCAAAACCCCTGGGAGTTGCAAAGCCAATTCAAGTCGAGCACTGTCAAGCCACTAAGTAACCTACTCTTAGCATCAAAAGCACTACAAACAACAAGCAATACACAAGCATCTACTATACATGCAAGTACATCTAAGGTGTCAACATCACAATAACTAAAGGATGTACCTTCTAGTGCCCTTTACTAAATCAAGTAGTCCATGTACACCCATCGATTAATACTCAAGAGCCATCCCTCATCACCAGGAAACTCATTACATCCCTCAATCAGTACTCAAGAGTCCACTATAAGAGCACAACCTAAGTTTGTACACTCTCCCCTATAACTTTATCTTTTTTTACTCATGCATTCCTTACACTCTACAAGGCCAAAAGAAACTTCTTTGCACTCTTAGAAATTTCAAAGTAGCAAAGTCAAACTATGAAATGGGAATAAGGAAGAAAGATCCCCTAACAAACCTTTATACAGCCAATGAGGGAGGAGTTCGAGTCGTGCATGTATCATTACCAACCCATCCAACGATTAAGGCAAGTCAACAATGAAGAGTCACCATTAATACAGCCATTAATCCTTGATTATGGTGTTTCCAAGGTGCGTTAATACCCATGTATGCAACATAATATCCCATGTACGACTACTGTACTTGGGCAAAGACTGCATTAGAAAAGGGCACCCAGAGTAGTCACTTCAATTGTCGCATTAAGAGGACTCCCCTAATAACTCCTCTCCCTACTACTATGTGAGGCCATTTACTTCTCCCCCTGAGGAGCACTTCATAAGGGCTTTAGCCTCCTAAGCTCGAGTTTACAGTACCCTTTTTACCACTTCGACGCCCAAGAGAGTGAAGAGCAAGTGTTAATAGTCACTTTCCGACCTAGCGCTCTGAAGGCCTAAGCCTATTGTCAAAGCTCAACTAAGCCTAGTTAAAAGCCTTTCACACACACACATACACCAACTAAGTGTTTTCTCTTCCTAAGTATGTCGAACAGCTTAGTGCGAGCTCTAATGTTACCTATGGAGCTCAAGACACCCACGAGATCTCTAAATGGCCCCCTGAGCACCAGATGTCTTCCTACATCCCCCGATACTCGGACAACTAAAGGGCTTGCATGGTCCTTAAGTGGATCCGGTGCTCAAGCACCTCCAAGCTAATCCCTGAGCACTTAGAGAACTCCTACTAAAAGAACCAACGTTTCAACATCCAACCACCTGAAAGAAGTGTACCTCCAAGACAGGACAACCTTAGGAAGGGACGCTAATCAGAAAAAGATGAGCTTGCCATCCTCCTCCTCTTTTTCTCTCTCTTCATTACATACTGAATGACCTCCTAACACACAGCCTATAGACTAGCCACAAGGCTATGGCAGCTACCTTCCCCAATATAACAAGTCCATACCCCAAGCTTTTACTAACCAACAGAAGGGTAAAAGTCTTTTCTAATACTAATACTAATAGCACCACTTCCTTAAGTTTCATCTCGGCCAATCCCCTCGCGCCATGTGTCCAAACGGGTTAGTCCCTTTAACCTATAAATAGGAAAGGAAGCCTTAGGTAAGAGGATATTGGATCTTCTAAGAACTCCATTAATCTATTATCTCTCATACTCTCTCTTAACTTTAATCGCTCTCCTCCTTGACTTAAGTATTAAAGTACCCTTACTGTCTATCCTACAAGGGGCTTTTTGTAGGTCCATCGCCATCAGATCACGAAGAGTTAGCCTAAAAGTTATATCAATAATTCCCACCATTACCAACTACTTTTACAAAGGAACTCAAAAATAAGATAAGAAGTCTTTAAAAAATATTTCTTAAAATATTAATGAGATATCTAAAAACACAATATAAGTTCCTTAAGAATCTCTGCATGATTTTATAAACCTTAGGCAATTCATGTGGCTCCAATTCCATCAGTTGCTTCCTTAAGTCCTCCTAGTTCTTCTATTTGTTTTACAGGTAGAAATCTAACAAATTGCATTCCATGTTGAGGGGAGGGGGGAGAGGGGTGTAGTCCTCTTTTTAATTTAGTCACTGCTATTTCACATGAAGGAGAGAATAAATACTCTTTAATTTTATTTTTTAATTTTTATATAATAATGAATAAATTGTTATTTTATAATATATAGTAATAATAAAATAATTATTCGCACTTCAAATATTTTAAAAATTATTTTATGTTTTGTTTTAAAAGTAATTATAATTTTGGATCAATAAAAGATTTAAAAAATTAATAAGTAATTTTGGTGAAGTACTAGTACTGTAAACAAGTCAAGTCCAAATAATACCATGTTGAGCTCAACTCGAGCTTGAATTCAATCAAGTTTATAATATTAAGCTCAAGCTCAACTTGAAGAAATATTCAACAAACTTGAACTTAACTCAATTAAGTTCATTTTGACTCAATAATCCAAAAAAATATATATAATACAAATTTAAATAAAATAATAATAATATCTATACATAACTCAAACTCAATTAATATTTAAATTCAATTAGGGTCGCAAGCTTGCTAAGCCGAACTTAAATAGCTTGAGAATAAACCAGTCTTACTTACACTCTTAAAAAATACTCTTTTATAAATTGAAGAGTTACTTTAAAATAAAAAAATGTTTAATATGCTGATGCAATACCCTAAATAACTCATCTAGATATCCCCTTAAAAGGATACCCTTAATTATTAATGTTTTGTTAACACATATGTTACCACCAAAAAAGATATTAAAATATTAAATATATCAACTAAGTATTGTACGGTGTACTACTAGCCTGTTGAGAGACAATATTACATGTTATCAAAAGTTTTGTGATTTCACTACTAATCTTGAAAGCATTCGGGATAACCCAAAAGTGATATTATTTACTGTGTTTTTTCCACCTTTTAAAAAAGAAGAAATATACTTTTAAAAAAATATATTAATCATGTATGTATATATTAAAATTTTATTAGTATTTATATATTATTCATTAATTCACGTGGCGTATTAATACTACTGAAAATAGTGATAGAAAAGTGTTACCTTATTATACTTAATTAATGAGGCTGGAAGTTATCTCCTTGGTTTAGGTGTTTATTTCTAAAGTTAGAAATATTATAGGAAAAATTTTAAGGATACCACCCAGATCGCTAGAGGAATACATATATTCCCACTTACACTATTATTTCCCTTATTGTTTGCTCACATGCCTAATGTTTCTCATTTGCTAATTGAAACTAATGGAAATAATTATATGACAATCATAAATTAATCAAATTAAGATAGAAGTACATGAACACTCCCGGAATTAAACCAACATTGGTCCAAACTGTCCAGTTAGTATTGCATAAAGAATATATTTCCCAAGATTAAGTGAAATAAGTCATTGACTTCAAAGCTTAGACAAAAGGCTAGGATCAAGCATAAATCTATACACAACAAATGTAGTAAAAATAAAACCTTAGCCCTTGCTAACTATTTATTAATTCATATATTCTTGGCAACAACCTAATCAGTGCAATGTATACGCTAAAAGAAAATATGGCTGGCTATTGCAGATTGCTAGTCAAATAAGGGTTAAGTTTCGTATGAAACTCAAATAAACATAAAAACCATCGATTAGACAATTTTAATAATTGATATATATTTTATTTTTTTTATCTACTCATGTCATATTAGAGTCAATTATGTGGTACTATATTGTTCAGTGTCCAGTTTGAGGACACACAGAAATCTAACTCATTATGATACTGTATCTTTCACCTCTGTAACACATGCTAAGAATTGAATGCATTCTAGGATCGCATCATAAATTGTGACCGTAAAGAAACCCTGCTGACAACAAATGCACGCGTACATGAGAAAGTTTACGGTGAGTATCAACATATCATGTATATATATATATATATATATATATATATTTAAATATGAATAAAATTGTGAGAATGGATAATTTATTGTAGGGCTAGGATAATTAGAAAGTTATCATTTATATAGCCATCTATCCAAATTTATTGATATTTATATATTACTCATAAAAATATATTATAATACATGAAATCTTATGAAGGAACAATACGTAATATTACCATTACCATTATCATTACTTAAATAGCATTTGATAAAGAGAATGTTATACAGTATTGAGAGACTAAACAGTTTGGATATTATCTATGATTGAGGTTATAAATAAATCAAATTGCTCACCACCTACTAAACTCAACTCACTTTAAGCTAGAATTGAGCTTGACCTTGCTTAGCTTTAGCTTTTTTCATAAATAAACTAAGTTTAAGCTCAAAATGAAACTCATTTGTTGAAAAGAGTAAGATTAAACTCTTGTTTAGACTTGTGATACGAGTAAGCTTATTATAATTTAAACAGCCCACTCGAATGTAAGAATGGAAAAATAAACATTATGAGCTAAAGTAAATATCATTAATATAGCCATAAATCATAAAATTTGAATTGGTTTCACTTAAAAAAAAAAAGATAAAAAGATAAATTTTTCAAATTTTGAATTCATTTTAAGCTTGAACTTAGACTTGAACTCAATTTATTTAGCATTGTTTATCAAATTAAGCTAAGCTCAAACTTGGACTTAAAATTTTAGGCTCAATATAAACTCAACGCAACTCGACCTCAATCTTTTTTAAACAAGCCAAGTTTAAACTCTCAAAAGCTCAACTCGACTCATTTGCAGCCTTAGCTACTATTGTTGCATTAAAACAAAATGTTTGCAATACAAAAATGCTTAGGACATGATATGACTATATTATTTGGATGGCAATGCAGTAAGAGGAGTGTTGATCAGCCATCTCCCCATTTCATCCCATCCCAAATGAATAAGTTTCATCTCCTCTCTAATCCACGAGTTAACCAATTAACTTAAGAATTCCACACATAAGATAAAACTATAGGGAGACAATGGATCCCCTTATTTGATCCCTCAATTTGGCTCAAAATTAGGAATGGCTCACCAATTGAATGGACCTTCAATGGAGGAGGTTACAACTTACAACACAGAATGAGATTAGTTTCACTTCTGAAAATTTAGACTTGTCAATGCTATTGAATCAAAATTCCACTCTAATCTCTAAGCTTTTTCTAAATCTATTTTAATATTCATGTAAACCTTTCTTCCTTCCTTTTCCTCAAACCATATAAAATTTCATTCAACAATGGAATATTGTTTGCAATTTTCCTAGCTCGTATAAAACTTTATTGGGATTGACGTATCAAATCATCCAAGAAAGTTCTAAATCGACTTTCAAGAATTTTGCTTATAATCTCGTATGTTATTGTAAATAAACCACTGGGCTGAAAAATTGATATCTGATATGGCAGAACATTAGCATACCCCACTTGTTGCACAGAACCATGGTGGGAAAGCAAATAGAACAAAGGGTAAAGCAGTGGTTTGTTATCAGAGTATCTGTATATCAGGTTGGTATTCATCGACTGCCTCTGCAACGGCATTCCTCTTTCTCGTATGCTCTATCCAAACCCAATTGAAAACCAGAATTTTCATCGTCCTCCTCGCCATTTTTAGATGATATAATAACCAATCCTTTTTAATTTTTATTAATCATAAATGCTAACTAATTAGAAGATACAAACTTATAGAAGGCAAGCGAATTTTCAGTTAGGCCTAAATTCAACATCATCAAATGCCATCTGTAACGTTGAAAAAAAAAAAAAAAAACAAGACCCAAATTTCAATTTTTTTTTTTAAGCCTTTCCTCCCCCAAATTTGTATTTCCCTATTTGTATCTTCTATCGCCCAAAAGCAACCTCCATGCATTACAATATCTAGAATAAGATAATGTAATAAAATACGCAGCAATTTCACAGAATCATGCAATGAGATCGGCCTGGAGAATTCCAATATCACATAAATATAATACTAAAACACCAAAATCCTCACTTGGGATGTAATAACTTTAACATATTTTTCATTATAAATTGATATACACGATCCACGCTTTTCCTCGTCCAAATCCTTGCTCTAACCCACCAACAGTCTTTCTTTTCGAACCCTTACATACACAGGAACAACTAAAGCTTGAATTACCAGCTTAACCCGAAGAGACTCCCAAGGTTTAAAACTCAAGCTTTCCGACACAGATAGGGAAAAAAAAAAATATCCACTGCACATAATTACTTGTTTTTAAGTAATTTCATTAGTCAAATTTTTACTGATTATCAATATTTTTTTTTTTTTTTATGCACGCATGATTACTGAACCAAACAAGCGCACTTTTTTAGGACATCAGTCCAGTATAACATCAATACTGCTCTTTCTATACAGCACCCTTCAGACAGGACACTAATCCTAGGACCCTCCGGACGAGCCCCAGTACCAATTCAGGAAATACTGACGAAACAGGGACCGGTTCCAACTCAGGAAAGTGAATGCATATCTGGGGTGGGAGGATTTGGCGTGCAAACCTAAATATTCATTAGAGGATGATGATAAAACGCCTCGAGAAATGCTACGAGCTTGACTACTAATAAACTTGAACCCCTCGAAAGAAAAAAAAAAAAACAAAAAAGGGCTGGAGGACCCGTATCACGAGTTCGATGCTGACAATATCAGAAGGATTTAGTCCCAAAGAGAGAAGGGCATGTGTCGAAGCTCAAAGATTGGTCATTCTCACAAGTTTATCATAAATAATGCGATCATCTCTTCCTGTGTTGCTCTCAAGGAGCGCACTCTGCACCAGCTCCTGATTAAGGAAAATCGTTAGCAATAACCCAAAACTCCAGACATAAAAGAAACGAGAAATTTCTGCTTATAAATATCAATCTTGCGCATTTCACCTTGACATCTCTATGCGACAAAAATTTGCCCAGGCTGTGAATAATTAATCTCATATCTTCAACCTGGTCATGAAGGTGTTAATAGATCTATACTCAACAAAACAAGCTGAAACAAAAGAGGAAAAGCAACATCACCCTAATGTAGCCAACTCGATTTCTGTCAAAGAACCTGAAAGCCTGTTTTAGACAAATTGCTCCGCAATATCAGAAAAGAGTGGACATATAAATAGATAACAAGACAGGCAGAGCTGGAAAGTAGACAGATGGTACAGATTTAACTAACATACCTGCAACAACTCCTTATTTACAACATCCTCCTTCAGGCCAGAATATTGCTTCGTCTCTGATTCCACTTTGTTCTTGCTTTTCCCAGAATTATCCACATTGGCGTTCAGCTTCTTGACAGCCAATGTCTCATTTGTCTCCTCAGCAGATTCCTTCACTTTGCTCCCTTCAACTCCAACATTCTTTTCTTGACCATTAACATCAGGTTTCTCCTTCTTTTAAGTTTCCATCAGAAATCAAACTTTAGAACAACACAGAATCAAAAGAGAAAAAAAACTATTTAATAATAATAATAATAATAATTTAAAAGCCTGCAAAAAGAAAACAAAGCAACTGGAGCTAACCCATTGTAGACCAAAATGCCATGCTTATTACCAATAAAGATCATATTTTACTTGAAATAATCTAAAGATAAAGCATGCTTGCCTTATTAGGAGAATCATGTTGACTAGTTGTATCTTCCATTTCATATTCCTCGGGATCTTCTTCAGGATCTTCTTCTTCAGGATCCTCTTCTGCATCATATGATTCTTCATTCATCTTATTATCAGTACTACCTGTCGGAATTTCCTCCATCTTCTTTTCATCTACCTGCCCAGCATCCAATTTTTCTAGTTCAGCAACTTTGCCTTTCACAGGAAGCTCAGAAGTTTTCAGAACTTTTGAAGATGGCATCTTCTCATTGCCTTTCTCATCAGTTTCTTCACGTCTTCTCTTGCACTGATTTCTTTTCATAAGGAACTGCGGCCGCAGCTTCTGCTAAACCACCACATAACAGGCAATGAAATGAAAAAGTGAACAGTAAATGTATCCGCACAGCAAAAAAAATCCATAACTACCCGGTTGAGCAACATACCTGCAAAAATGCCAATATACGACAGCCCATCTCATACTGGAGCATTTCATAAAATGATTCTGCAAATAATGAAAGCTACAAGAAACACAAGACACGTGTGATTTATTTCTCAAAGGAATCATCGCCAAACAAAATTGCCAGAGAAGATTGGTAATGCAAGAATGAAGACACAAGTACCTCAAATGTTGATTCATCTGTATCCTTGGTAGTATAATCCAAAAAAGAATCAAGCGAAAATGACAGAGAACGCAGCTACAAGTAGAGATGTAAAAATAAAATGTCAAAATAGCAACAGATGTAGCTTAGCTCCTAAGAATATATATAAACAGAAGAATCTTAGCTCCTTAATATATATGAAAACCAGGTGTAACGAGGAAGGAATTCATCATCTGAAGTGAAATATGAATCGCTTTACCTTAGCATCCTTAGACCTTGTTTGTAGTATAAATCCGGGGCGAGGAGGATCATCAAGCTTTGCTTTCCCTTTCATTTCTTCTTTTGTTGTTTCTTTTTGATCACTTTTTCCATGTGTATCCTTTCTCTTCTTATCATCCTTCGATTTTTCCACCTCTTTCAATTTCTTCCCACTAGCATTATCTTTCTGCAGAGGGTTTTGGTTTTCCTCCATCTCAGGTTTATCGCTCAAGCCACCCTTTCTGTCAGCTCCCTTTTCGTCTTCCTTGCTTCCATTATCGGACTTGTCTTCTTTGTTATGAATAATCCGACTTTCTAGCTTTTCAGAAGTTGATGCTTCGTGTTTGAAATTAGGAACGTCTTTATTCTCTAAATTGCTAACCTCAGCAGCATGGTTTTCTACTACAGCAGTAGGCATTGCAGTATCCTCTCTCTCGGCAGCAGTTCTACCATCGCCATCGTTCTTGGAACCAGTAGATCCACCAGCACCTTCACCATCAACCACCTTTTTCTTTACCACCCTCCTAATTATTTTTTTCTTCTTCTTTATAATTTTCTTACCACCATCTTGAGCCACAGCAGTACCATTGGAACCATCATCATCTGCTTCAGCTTCATTACCCTTAATTTCCATCTGTGTTTTCACCTCTGACTGTGTCCCTGCTGTTTCAGTTTTAGCCGAAGAAACATCCTGCTTACCCATGGTATCAACTTCAGCCTTATCCTCTCCCACACCTATCTCATCTTTGCCATCTGAGTTCTTTACACCAGTTGTCTTAGCAGCACCCTTTGGTTTGACAATCTTCCGTAAGACCTTCTTCTTTCCAGATTTCACTTCAACAGCCTGATCATCTTTTTTGCTTCCTCCTTGTTCCTTTCCCTCAGCTTCCTGCACACTCTCACTTGTTTTCACCTTATCTTTAGTTTCATGTTCAGCACCTTTCTCTTCCGTTTCTCTCCCTTTTGTAGTACTAGCATCTCCAGCCTTTCGCTTAGTGTTGCTCAATTGTCCAGATGATGCAGATTTGTTCTTTTTTTCTGATTGGCCAACTGTTTTGCTATCTTTTGGGGAGTCAACATCCTTACCTAAAAGGTAACAAATAACAGAGTAACCATGACTTCAATAAAAAGGCACAACACCAAAAAATGTATGTCCACATTTCCACTTACCTTTCTGCACTTCCTTCCTACCTCCTGCTTTCTGAAGAGCATGAAATAATAAATGATCAGTAAATTATGCCCAACTGCTCCCCCATGAAATTACAGAAAATTTTCAGAGCTAAATTGTTTAAAACCTATGCTGAAAACCTGAGGGACTTGCCTAGTGGATAAGGTCCAAAAACTTTCATCAAACTTCACATAGGTCTTGAGCATGGACACAAGCTAAGGCTACCTACTTTATACAAGCTACACTTAAGCAGTACATGGGCGTTAAATGAAGGGTCATCTACAAGGAGGCTACCAGTCAAATTACATCCATGCCCTTCCATTTACCAATAATAGAAATAAATAAATAAAGCTCTGTGCAGCATCATGTGTTGCTGACTATTCTGATAGATTGATACACCTTGATTGAAAATATCCACAACCTGAGGATATGCATTAACTTTGTATTCAAACATATTTCGTGTACACAAGCCTTAATAAATAAACTACAAAAAAAATCACATCCCTGCCTATATCCAGAGACACAGATATGTCAATGGTTATGTCCCCATGTCCTAACAGACCAGAATACCAATTCAATCATAAACAATCCATGATTCCTGCACCAGCTTGTCAAAGGATAAACAGATGTTGAACAAGAAAATACTGACGAAAGGAACTTTAACTAAAAGAACTACAAACCTCTTTTTTCGTTTTAAGCTCTCTCTCAGCTACAGAATTCTTATACACCAACCATTGGTCCCGCCATTTCTCCAACGAAGGAAGACAATCTGACAAGTCTGGAACAAACAGTACGGTGACCTCCTTATGGCAAAAGAGCCCATCTGGGCCTATTCTATCATAATGAATCTGCGACCAACAAATATACCGAAATTGAATAGACTGTAGCAGGACCTCATAAGACAACGGCTGACCGCTACAATGCACGGATATAAATGCTGACAGCAGCAAGAGCTCTTTTAAAATAATCTATCTTCTCACTCCATATAAACAAGCGAATAGGACTTCAATTTCCACCAAATAAAAGAAAACAAGGTAATAGATATGATACCTCAAGGAAGCGATTCCAACAAACACACATGTTCAGATCAAGCTGTGTAAGCTCCTTAGTATAGCTGAAATTTAAAAATTAATTAATAAGACAGCCACAAGACTAGTAAACAGTAAAGGAAACAAAACCAAACAAAAAAAAGTTTTGGTAGCACAAACCGAAGGGCAGTTTTAATCAAAGATGATTCATCAACAGATGGATCACTGCCATCAACAGGAGACCACGGACCACCAATTGCCATTAAAGAATCATCCTTCTTAAGGACAGCAAATTTAAGAATGTTGCAAATATGCGGAACACGATCCTTAAAGCTCTCATCAGAAGACAAATCCTTTATAGCACTCCGGCTGACCCCACTCATCAAGATAACCTGAAATATGAACATGAAACATAAGTAAATCAAACGTAAACAAGTTCAGAAATAGCATTTGAAGTCCTTTCCTGTGATCTGCAAAATGGTAAACTAAAACAACTTTCTATATCACCAATAGAACAACTCCAGAATCTCCTAACTGCAATATCTACAGCTGGAGGAGTATAAGTAGCTATTAGGAACTCAAATGATAACGTCGTTCCATATTCTCCAAAAAGAAAGTAACAAGTGTTGAAAAAAATAAAAACAAATACAAGATAAGGCTTCCAAAAAAAGAGGAGCACCCATGCCAAAAAGCATTCTGATAATCTTCAAACAATTTTTTCCCTGGTCATTAGTTTTAAACAATTACCTATTATAATCTTTATGATTGTAGATCTTAGAATATCTCCACAATTGTATCCTTAGAATTCACTACAACTTTAGCGATCTGTAATTGCAGACTGCTCCATATATAAGAGGCATGTAAGTTCAAGAAGTTTTTAATTCTTCCTATTCAGAGTGTTTAGTTTTAACAATATGAAACTAAATCGACATATTATCTATCAACCTTTGATATAAAATTTAAGTTGTCTGCCAATATTTTTCTACATAAATTAGAGAAGGTGCAAGATCACATAAAGTCCACAAGTAGAAAGGCATTTATATTTCTCACCTTAGCATTCCATATAATATCTCTCTGTTCCAACATTGCAGAATCTTCTGCCGAAACTTTAGCCGATGATGTTTTTGGCAAAGCAGCACTCTCATCTTCAACAAAGTCGTGCTCAAAACTATTCAATTTAAACAAATAATGAATTATCTGACACAACTCTTCTTTCATGAGGACATGGTAAAATCAATAAAACAAGTTGCTCAGTAACTATGATAAGAATAGAAGGGAAAAAAGGCCAACAGACAATGGGATCTGTAGCAACTAGAAGATGCACACCACAATGCCAGTGCTTACTAAATTAGAGTAACGAAAAATAAAATTTTTGACATAATTAATATGATTTAATTGTATGAGAGTGATTATCATGAAAAATGAAACACGTAATAACCTCATCTTCAGATGAGTATTTAATTAAAAAGCATTTGAAGTAGAAAAATAGAAGAAAATAAGTACAGAAGTGCAGTGGAGAGGCAGTGTGATTGAAAGTAGAATAACTTCAGTAGTTTTATGAAGATATCATTGTATTTAAAACATTACGCAATGAAGTATGGTTTTAAGTGAAAGGACAAATGAAGCGATATTGTGAATAAGATTTGGTTTTTTTTTTTTTTTTGGGGGGGGGGGGGGGGGGGGGGGGGGCTTGTGTGACATCAAAAGTGGTTTTCTGGCTTAATTAAATATAGATACTTGCAAGAAATCACTATCAATTGGGGAAAAATAATAAGAGCAAACAATTGCGGTTTTTGTAGTCCAATATTACAAAGTATATTAAGTGCAACACTGTATAGTTGGTATGTCTTTTTGCAGGACTTGCAGCATCTTACAGCCACTAATGCATAGTTTTCTTTTTCCCTTTTTGGGTTAGGGTTGATGTTGGGGGGGCTTGCTGATACACAAGATACCTGACTGCTGTGCGAATTGAAAGCTTAAGACTCTCCTTTGGCCAATTTACAATAACCTAGAAACCAAACATACGTGTAAGCATTATTTAATAGTTAAATCTTATAAATGCTTGCAATAACTGATACAAACCTTTGATAAGTATGGAGAGATAAAAAGCCTGGGATAGCGCCTATCTATTGATAAATAATCCCTCTCTACGGCAACTAAACTGGATGAATAAACCTGCAAGCAGACTTACCATGTTATTTAAATTTAATACTCACCCAAAGTTGTAACTAAAGCCTGTAATGAAATCTTCCCAAGGGTGAAAACAGTAATAATAGGAAACTAAATATATTATGTTCCTCCAACACAATAAAATTTGATCATTACATAATTCCACAACAAACTCAGCTACATTCAATGGAAAGGCATAAAATAAGTACAATTTGAAATGTAAGAACATTTCAAAGGTTAGAAAACTGGGAGAGATGTGAAGGATCAGATAACAGATTTTTTGGAACAAAGAACAACGATGAGAGAGTAATAAGAAAGTGAAAAGGCCAGTTGACCAAGGGAGCACAACAGGAATGCCAAGAGCAAATGAGAATAGCAACCAATAATGGTCCTATCAGCAAATGGCTCGAAGGAACCACCAAGAAAAAGACATCCAGAAGGGCCAATTCAGAATGATGGTTTTTTGTTTGATCAACCTTTTTTGTTTTTTTGCCTTTTACTTTTCAAAGGTAGAGGGTGATCATCCAACGCCATAGGTAAGTTGAAGTAGAATATATAAAGAGAGAAGGGTCAGGAAGTCAAATATACCATGTTAAGGGAGCCAATGATGAAAAAGAAATTTCAGATGATGGGCATAACATTGCGTATTTCCTAAAATTTCATCTCTCCATAGGCGCAATTGAATTTAAGACAACGACCACGATTTTTTTCCTTTACCTTGCAAACATATTCCCTTCTAATTTCTCTAACAGGTGATTGACGCCTTCAGAATAGCAGAACAAAAACAAATTAGTCTTAAGGTGACAAAATACAAGAAGTGGACGCAAAGTAAATCATCAAAGTCCACCTATGCGAAGCCTCACGGCGTGGAGAATCTCGCCTCAAGGATTTAATATCCTTTATCAAGGAGGAACCACGACGTTCTCTCGAGGCCCTTGGTGGAGTCCGTTCTCGCCGAACTTCAAGTCCATGTTTGCGATCCCTTTCTCTCTCCTTTTCTCGCCTTTCTAACAAGCGTTCCCTTTCGCGAGCTCTTTCACGATCATGCTCCCGTTCACGGTCACGCTCACGTTCGCGTTCTCGTTCACGTTCCTTCTCCCTTTCCCTGTCTAACTCTCTTTCACGTAAGCGCTCCCGACGACGCTCCTCCTCTCTCAACTCAAAATCCCGAAGATAACCTGCCCTATCGTCTTTACGCTCCTCAATCCCTGAATGACTTCCACGAAGAATGATACTTGAATATTCCGGCTCATGTAGGCCTTTTCCAGAAGAATAGTCCCGACCGGGAGGCAAGCTCACCCCATAACCTGGATTTGAAGAAGCTTGAGCATATACGAGATCATCAACATTTCTTCTAGGAATTGTACCAAGTAGAGGCGCATTTTGTCCACCATAAGAGGAAGCACTAAGAACCGATAAGCTGCGTGGATCGGAGTCCATTCTTCCTCCATAAAGATCTTGGGGGTTGGGGCGGCTCGCAGCAGCCCTTGCTGCAAGATAATCAGTTTGTCTGCCAGAAATTTTTTTGATACTCAGCGTACTAAGAAATATACTTTCATCTCTTAAGCTTTATCAACAGAAAAACGACATTTCTCTAGAGATAGGTTAATACGATGGGGACATTTTCCTGAGCAACACAATACCATCTGGAAAATGGATTTAATTTCATACATAAAGAGTAACTGCCATAATTAATACCACAAAAAGTTACCTGGTACTCCCATCAAGAACGGCTGACTGTAGGGATTGAGCTTTCAACAATTGTTCTTGACGAAGTAAAGACCGGTCAATGCGGTCATATATGTCTGCCTGCTATGATAAAAATAAAAATAGCACTCAAATCCAAAGACATTGAAGTACAACCATGTTGAAGGCATAAACTAACATAGGTACAGTGAAATCATCATAAATAGAACACCTGATGCTGATGATCAAAGCCAACAGAATCAGAAAACCTTCCAGTAGGTTCAGTCTGCAAATCCCTCCCAATGTAGGCACTGTGTCTTTCAATGTACTGCCTTCTTTCTATTGAAGGATAATCAGAAACTTTCTCAGCATACAATGAATCAGTCTTGTGACCATAACCATGGCTTGATGATGAGACGTAATCACTGGATGTAAATTTTGGTGAGTCAGCAATAGCAGCATAGGCACTGCGAGCTTCCAGAACTGATGACCCAGCTCCTTTGCTACTGATTGCAGGAAGCTATATGGAGAAAAATCTCAGTCCAAAAAGAAAATTATACATTGACATAAGGATAACAACCTTGCATGCAGAAGTCACAACACAACAGCAAATTGAACTCACAGTTCAAGTAGAAGAACTATTCTAGCAAGCTCCAGGACAATAATAAACCAAATAAAAATGATAACAATAATAATCACTAAAGACCATTGCCTGATTGCATCCTCAAGCACATTTTTGGTAGAATTCATGAAACCACATTTACAAAACATATCTAGAGAAGCTGAAGGAATCATATCATGTTGTAGGACCAAAACTTCCTGAAGAACTGAATGAGCAATAGCTCAATATAACAACATAGCAGCAAGGATTCGAAGAGGGAAATAACGTGAGAACATGACAGGGCAGGAGAAATTGTAAAGGCAAATTAACTCCACCAACCTGTTGTGCCCCACTCAATGCCCCAGAGACATATACAGAACCATATTGCCCCCCATAATGAGCAGCAGAAGCATGAGACCTGTAGCTGCCCATATCAGCTTCCTGCAAACTTCCCCGAATCGATGAATGCTGAGGGACCAATGATCGCTGAGGTCCACCATCTGGTCCACCAGCTGATCCTCCAGAGTAACCAGTTGCCAACTACAGGAATTACAAGAATACAAAAGGGAAATTAATTAAAATAAAACCCACCACATGCAGTATAGGTTTCCCTTTTCCATAAAATAGAAGGTAGAACATCATTTTTCTTTTATTATGAAGAACTAATCTCCCAAATATTCTGACCACAAGCAAAGTATCATACCAAACATTGCACTGCCCAAAATTCATGCTACCTGAGTAAAGAAACAGACACCAGATATTATTAACCATGAACAACTTTTCACTTCATGCTTCCCCTGAATTCTTATAGTTCAAAGGGCCAAAAACAAAAATTTTCTTTCGGCTCTAAGCTTACAACAACAATTTCCGAACAAGTGATTAAGTAATAAACTCACTTCTTCAGCGCCTATATCCTAAACCTATAGTAAGCAACATTTTCACTTCGTGCCACCCCTAAATTTTTCTTGTTCAAATTATTGAAAACGAATGTTTTCTTTCAATTCCAAGCTTAAACAACAATTTCAAAGAAATTGATTGAGTTCTAAACTCACTTCTTCAGCTACCTATATTTTGAAGCTATACTTAAACCGTGCGTGGATCTTGCATTGGTATTGCAACGGCGCCCCTCCATAAAATCATATACATGGCAAAAGATATTCGGCCAAAAGAAGAAACTTTAAACCTTTTTGTATAACTACTTTTCTGTAAGACGCACAATCAATCTTACCTAAATGAAAAGCATTTTTCACTCTGAAGGGATGTACGAATAAATATAAGAAATTCAGAGAATGAGAAATTCGAAACAAACTCACATTTTGGCCATACCCGGATTGCCCGTATGAATTACCAGTACCTCTTGATGAATACATATTCTCTCACATCCAAAACCCTAACTTACCAAAACCTGCAATAAGAAACTCAAGAACCAACAGAAGTTTTTGGCGAGCGGATAAAAAAAGCTTTCAATTCTATAAAAATCGAAGAAATAGTAGCCTGGATTAATCGATCAGAGGTTACAGAAGCGTGGAACTCACGATGGATAAAGAAATGACGACGTAAAACCCTAGACACAAAGCAAAGCATAGAAGAAAGGATAATTATTTGGTAGTATGTATAAAAAGGAATTTAGGCCCACGATGAGGCCCAACAGGTAAATCCAGTATAAATATGGAACCCGTGAATTAAAATTGTACCATTGTGGGCCTATGCCTTAATGTTTGGGCTTTTCTCTTTTCTCTTCATCATATGTTTTGCCAAAATAAAAGTCCAGAAAAATGTTGAAACGTAAAAAAAACATTTTACAAGATGAAATTGCGGAGCAAATTCTAATTAAATAATTCATTCATCATTTATGTCATCAACATTTAAAAAAATAAAACCAGATAAAATTTTATTTTTATAATAAATATTTCCTTAAACTTTTACCTTAAAAAATATATGAAATTTTGGTTTCTTAACCCTTATTCCTCAATCAAGTCTTCCCCATAATTGTGATAAGATAGAGATTATTCAAAAATCAAGCTTGCAACTGACGTATGAGTATGATCAAATAGTCTTCGAATTTCAAATTTTAAAAATAGATATGTCATGGTGGTTTCCTAACAATAAGAATTAGTTGATCATAGAAAACTTTCAAATTCTTTATGTATAAAAAAGAGAAAAATGAAAAAAAAAAAGGTAAGGACAATTGCAATACCAAAAATATTGGTTCACATTGAATCGATCAAACTTCCATAAAAATAAATAAATGAATGAATAATTGCATGTACTGATAAGCTTTTTTAGACATATGTCATCAAAGCCTAAACCAACTAACCCAAGATGAAAGCCTAGTTCTAATAGCTCAATTCAAATATAGTTTAGTCTCATTCACCATAAATAACGAGGAGACCTCCAAATATAAGGACTCTCTCCCTCTTTTCTGTCTTAAAACCCCTTAAGATTTTCACCTATAACCGTCACACTAACTTAAACATCGAAGTAATTACACCAAAATATCTTTAAGCTCTCCCCCATAACCTTTTTTCTTTCTTTTTTGTTTCTCATAGGTGCCTCTCAACAAAACAAATTATCACAATCTCTACTAGCAAAATAAAATGACGACATTTTGGCATCATCTGTAGAAACAAAAATTCAAAATTAGCTAGTACATTCTTTATTTTATTTTTCTCTTCAATAAGTTTTACTGCGCATAGATGCTAACCTTCATCTCACAATAAAAATTATTCACCTCTTATTGGTTATTTCGTATCAAATGCTAACATCATATCATGCACATAGCAAAATTCCATTTGTGTCATCCTAAATAAAGGCATTATAAGCTTAATCCTTCACAGAAGGGAAGACCACTTCGATAAACAAATTCATGTTTCTAAGGCCAACTTACATGAAAATTTCGAATTTGAAAAATCATGTAAACATTAATTATTAATGGTATCATGGCCAAAGCTCCTTAATCCTTTATTCAAAGCTTGTACATATAAAGACCCAATCACTCAAATCTACACCTCTATATTAGCCAATGGTTCACTAACGAAGTTTTGAGTTTATTCAATCGGATGGCTAAGGACAAAAAGGAATGCACCCGTAGAAAAAAAAAATGTTAAAAAGGGGTTTGTAGAATAAATATTACATAAATGGTGTCATGAAGGTGCCTTTTAGAAATGCACATATGGTTTGTATTAATTTTATACTAAAAGCACATTTTAGAAATGCACTTTTAGTTATAGTAAAATTATAACCGAAGTTACCTTTTAACAAAGTGTCTTCACTGTGCATATAAATAAAAATTGTACGATCAAAATCACTCTGTCACGTGAATTCCCTTTCTCTTCCTTACTTCTCTCTCAAAAAACCACTCTCTCTCCAAATCCATTCACTCAAATCCTTTTTTTTTTCTTTTTCTTTTGCAAAAGCTTCTCTAACAAACAAATGTAAACATTCTAAATACTTAATCTATGTAGATTTAACTAATTTTATGCATTGTTTATACTTGTTTTTTATAATTTCACTAAACCTTATTTTTATATATGTGTTTATTTTACTGATATAGAATGTATAATTGTTATGTTTGCATACCAGTATGTATTCTATATTGTATTTAAGCAATATGTGTAAAAGATTTGTGTATTGGTGTATAGATTTCGTGTTATGGAATTATAGTTTTATTGTTTTGAAATTTGTACACTAAGTGTTTGATAAAATGTCCATTGGAAAGTTATATAATTTAGGAATTAAGATAAAGCAAGTGATCCCATTGAATAGCACGACATCAATTACATACTAATTGAAATGATAATTACCCTATCAATAAGCTGAAAATAGTGAGCACTATGAAATTTATGATTTTCACTCATGGCAACATTTTAAGGGGAAGCTTGGGGCTGGAATATGACATAAACCAGTGAAGTTGAGAACTAATACAAATTTCGTCAATCTCTTCAAAAGGGTTTATCGAGGTGTTGCAATGGATCCAAGTGTTAGGTTTGAGATTTTCTAATCCGAATGCTTACTCGGGTATTGTTAACCGTTCGCTTGCTGCCATCAAGGATGACGATGACTACGTCAAGAATCTTTTTGAGATGGTAGAAGCATTCGAACACACCTATATCCACCGATTATATGTCAGGATTATAGGAACAGAAGGATCAAATCAACACCCCTACCCACCCCTCCACCCCCAGTGTAATTACAGGAAACGTACGTGGCTTCATTAGAAGAGAACGAAAGGGTGGCACCAATTGAGGAGAATGAACAAATGACATATGAGTATGAGCCATTGCCTATGTTTATACCCATGTGGGATAATGATAATGCGATGGATGAGGCCATAGGGTTGGTTTTGTAAAAGGAAGTTTCACATGATCACATAGTTCAGCAAGTGGGAAACTTACTTGGAGATGATGATGATGATGATGATGATCATCATCATAAGCCTAAGGAAAACAAAGAGGATGAGGAAGATGGGTAATGATGGTGATGATGGTAATAAGATGCCTATTACACCTCCTAGTATGCCTAGGGTACCTACCATCCGAAACTTCTAACCGAAGATGCTTGGTATATACTCATACACTTCGGGTTCAA
Organism: Lumnitzera racemosa; assembly: GCA_024138005.1. Classification (NCBI taxonomy): domain Eukaryota; kingdom Viridiplantae; phylum Streptophyta; class Magnoliopsida; order Myrtales; family Combretaceae; genus Lumnitzera; species Lumnitzera racemosa. The sequence goes on along the minus strand of JAMXBC010000006.1, from coordinate 36,496,227 downwards.
GTTCAATGGCTCTAATACCAGCTTCAATGTAAACTCTAGAGTTAGATGCAACAGAAACAGAGGTAAGGGATGCAATTTTGTTTTATAATGAGGGTGGAGAGGATGGTTACCTAAACTTCGAAAGGGTGGTGAACAAAGAGTTCCTCAACTTATAAGCCGGTAATGATCTTAGTATAGGTATGAGATTCAACATAAAGGAGAAACTCGTAAGAGCTATTTAGCACTACCACATCAAACGTCATGCCAACTTCAGGTCCTTGGAATCAAAGTCAAGTTAGTATTCCATCCTTTGTACTAAGCATGAAGATGGCTACTGGTAGAGGCCATGTGCTTATAAGAAGAAACTAGATGATGTGTTTGTGATTACAAGACTGGTGAAGCCCCACACATGTGTCAATTCCATAATAAATCAAAATCATCTACTATTAGACAACAACACCATGTTAAAGGAGTTTTTGAATGTCATTAGGAAAGATCTCGATGATCGCCTCTAAATAAAGCTACCGAGTCCTACAATTTAAATTCCTATATTTTATCCTTTACTTGATTAAATAGGTAAGTATACCTATCGTTTGTTAGTATGGATAAGTACAGGGTTATCTCTATTAGGAAAAGATTCAAACACTAGTACCAATTATTCTTCCTATTAACTAACAATTGAATGATTAAACGAAGTAATTAAACTGATTCCGACAACTAAACTATACTAATTCTACTATTACACAAAGAAAGCACAACAAATAAAATTATAACACGAAAACAACAGTTTACATGGTAGGTTTACTCCATCATATTAACATGAATTATAAACTACCTATCCTAACAATTACTCATCTGCAGAAATTCTCCATTTATGAATATTCTTCTCAAAATTATTCAATTCTAATCCTAATTACGTTCCTTAGAATCTCTTCTAAAAGAATGGATAAGTCAAAATTGCATGAAAAGTTTACTAAAATCCTTGAATTCCATACAACATGCAACAAACTTCCTAATAATATCTCTATTAGCAAGAGTAGTTCATTATAGTAACTAAGATATACTTAGTGAAATCATTTCTTAACGTATTCCATTAACGATTCCATTGAGATCTACTGTAAGATTATATCGTGCATTACACTATCTTAACTTGTATGAAGTTTTAATCACCAAAAATTCATAATTATTAAGAATAAGAATAAATCAAAGTACATTCATGTTAAAATGACTTTGTAAACCCTAAATTATTACTTACACATGATAAATAAACAACGAATACAAAGAAATAGGAAAAACAAAATAAAACATAACATAGAAGAAGAGATAAGAAGGAAACTCCTTTTGATTAACTTAAAGAATCTTGATACAACAATATATGAATACTGGATTCTTCATAATTCTCTCGAATTTAGTGAAGAATAATATACAAACTCACGTTATAGTACAACCACACTAAGAACATAAATGAAAAATTTCATGGTGTTGATTATGATGATCTATTATGTTTCTTGATGATGTGGGTATGATGTAATTCTATTCTTTTTTTGTCTAAAAGTTGTAGTATATTTATACTTAACTCATCAAAGGACTTGAAAAATACTACTTCAAGACACCGCTTAATTTTAAGACATATTCTATGTATTGGTTCATGTAAAAAAGTTAAAAAAGAACAATCATATCCACTCTCATTACGCCTATAATTTGAGGTATGACAGTTTGAAAAAACAAAAATCTACACTAATCATGACCATAACTACAAATGCAAACTCTCTATCGCTCACATCCGTAATTGAGAGAGTGATTACCCTCCTAATATACAATCACGGGCATGGCTAACAGGAGGATCAATAGAACTTCCTCAATCACGCCCATGATGGAGAGCATGATCAATACTAGCCATTCCAATCTTTCATCATTATGCCGGTAAAGGAGTACAACTTGTTTTACTTCAAGGTTTTCTTCTCCTTACAGCTGTGATTGCCTTAAAATTCATTGTTTTTACGTAAACTTCATCTCCTTTCTCTTGGTTCATCTAAAATAAATACACTACATAATTAAGTACCAAAAACTTAAGAAATTAACATAATTATAGTCAATTTATGCCTAAATATGTCTTAAAAGAGTAGAGTAATTTACCCTGATCACATGACACCAAGATTTCCTAGCTTTGCAATATTGTTGATAAGCAATTTGGGTATTAGGTCATTAATAAAAGAGTGTAATCTGGAAAGATAAAAGCAACTAAAGTTATATATGGAAATTGGGGTAGGTTGTATGATGATTTACCTCAACTACTCAATTCAATCCAAAAGACTAATCCTGGCACCAAGTTGGAGTAGATGTCGAATCAATCAACTCAGCTAGGAGTAATAGAGTTAAAGTAAGTACGGTAGTCATTCAACTCGTACATAAAGGCATGGAATTACGATAGGCTTGTAGTAGGTATTGATTATATGTTCTTATACAGAAAATACTGCCATAAGTTGTTGGTCACCACTATTATGGATGAGGCAAACTACATAGTCCTACTCGCTTTTACGCCAGTGGATGATGAGACAACTGATGCATAGGGATGGTTTCTTAAGAACCTGTTGTAGGGATAAGGCTGGCCATGAATTAATCCATGTGATATCTGATAGAGGGGCGAGGATTCACTCAACATTTGACAAAGTAGAGAATGGTTGGAAACCTCCTTTCGTTGTTCTGCAGTTGTGCATTCGACATATTGCTAGCAATTTCAATAAGGTCTACAAAAGCCACCCATGCAAGAAGTGGGCAATCTTCACAATCATGCAAGCTTAACCCCAAAAGTTTGAAAAATGCTTAGAGAAGGTACACAACATTAAGCCTGGTGCACTGATTGGTTTCATGCTCTACCTATACAATAGTAGACACCTACACATAACGGGGGTTATCAATTTAGATATATGACATCTTACCTTGTGGAAGCATATAATTCCGTGTTGAAACATGCCTGTAGGCTTCCGATAATGTCGTTTATGAAGAAGATCTTCTACAATTATGTATTCCACTAGGATAAGAGACATGAAGAGGCGCTTCGGTGGGTGCATATAAACCGAGCATATACCAAATATGCATTGAAGATGTTAGAAGAGTAGGTCAAGTGGGCAATTCTCATAGAGTAGTTCTTTTCAGCCGGTATAGCAAAATTTATGAAGTTGAGACTAGAAGTAAGCATATCGGGAATGGGATGAAGGTAGGTAGGTACATGCAAGCAATAGACTTCAACAGGTGCATGTGTACGTACAACAAGTGCCAAATATATAGGATTTCCTATTCACATGCCTTACCACTACCGGTTTTGAGCACTTCGACATTATGTCCAATATTGAGGATTAGTATAGGTTCGTATATCAAGTTCAAATGTATATAGCCCACTTCGTCACAATCGGTGATAAGTCAGGTTGACTAATCATTCCACACCTCTAGAAAGTACGACTGGAGTCGTCGTTAGAACAAAAGAAGGGTAAGCCCAAGACTAAGCATTTTCATATGGAGATGGACGTCAGAGACTAACTAGATAGAGCAAATTGTACGTTATGTAGGAAAGAGAGTCACAACAAAAGATTGTGTCCTCATTGGAATCAATAAAGGTAACTAGATACAAGTGTACTAGCTTTACTTGGTTTGATTTGTTTATCAATTGACAATGCGTAATTATTCCACAAGTTTACTGTATCAACCCTATTGTTTGGTGCTTTTGTAGGCTAGATGGACCCTAAACCAGTTAATGGATCCATTTTCACTAGACAAGACAAGCATAGGTCCAAACACGTATGGGCAGGACATGTATGAAAACCTACTTTTCTTTGAAACATAAATTACTCCGCTTAATCGCAACATACTTACTAGTATCCTCAACAAGGCGTAGAGGCTTTGCATATACGATGATGGGAGGGGATACTCAGGCAGAGCCAGTAGGTCCACAAGATCCCGCTGAACAGCCACATACTGCCTTACCTTAATCAGGGTAGCTTCACTGGCTTGAGCCATCTACCATACATTCAATTAGATAACTACTTGATTACAGTACCGGTAGAGAGGTAAAGGCCGGAGACCCACACTTTCCATATAGCCCATGGAGAGATGACAATTATACTCCAAGATATGGAGGTTCAGTTTGGGCCACAGAGTTGATGGGCTACCAATAATAAGGAGCACGTATAAGACATGGCTATAAGTATGCACTACTTACCTTGAAGTAATTCTGAAGGATACCACTGATGGGCAAAGAAGATTCCTATGTATAGGCTGGCTAACAGACCACTTTCCTTCCTTACCTAAGTGGGCGAATCATAAGTAAGTTAAATAGCATAGCAGAGCTTACATCTTGTAGATGCTAAGGGAGGGGTAACCTAGTGCATGCAATGTTCCTACCTCTATTAGATGACTTCAAGAGAGATAAGCAATACAGCTAAGGATCTGCATGCCTCGCATGGCTTTATAGGCAACTATGCGAATCTTTGTCAGAGACTACCCATGAGATGGGAGGTACAGTGATTCTCCTTCAAGTATGGACATGGGATAGGTTCCTACACATAGTTTACATCCTTAACCATGGCATGATAGTAAACGGCGAAAGAGCGTTGGCTGCTAAGTGGTTGACTAATTACGATACGATGAGGCACTCTTCTTATACATCCTTCAACATATCATCACATTATTAATAGGATCTGGTGGCATTTTGTGTTTACCTTAAAGCTGTTTCAGTTTTACCGTAGCTACCTGTCAGGCCTCATGGCCCTAGCCTATTCATCGTTTGTTATGGAGTACATGTATATACAACTAAAGAACAAATGAAAATAAGATACGTATTGGTTGATGTGGCATAAATAAATATATAACAAAAATCAATTGTTAGTAATTTTATAACCCCCACCCCCAAGTTAGAGCCACTTTAAGGCCTAACTTGTCACAAATTGATTTGGTCTGATGTGTAGGCAACAATTTAACGAGAAGATCAATGACTTGCACGAACAAAGGAACAAATTGAACCTATAAACAACCATAAGTAATATGATCTCGAATAAAATAAATAATTATGTTAATGTGCTTAGTTCGTCCATATAAGCAAGGATTGTTTGCAATTAAAATATCAGATCTATTGTCAAACAAAAGGGAAATAAGATGAGTAACAACAACATTAAGATCCCTCAAAATAAAGGAAACCTAAAGAAGCTCCTTGGAACTAGCGACAAGACTTTTGTATTCAGCTTTAATAGAAGAAGTGGTAATGGTTGTTTACTTCTTAGTATTCCAAGAAACTAAAGAATCCCCAAGAAATATACAATATCCGAACACAAACTTGCGATCTAAAGAACTAGAAGCCCAATCAACATCTGAAAATTCTTTAAGATTAAGTGAACTATAAGAAGAATAATACAAACCAAGAGAAGATGTCCCCTTTGAGTATCTTAAAAGATGAAACAAGGCTTATAGGTATGATTGCCTAGGAGCTGAGATAAACTAACTAAGCTTGTGTACTATAAATGCTATGTCAAAATGTATAAGTGTGATATATAACAAGTAACCAAGCAATCTGTGATAGAATGTAGGGTTAAGAAGTAAATTCCTAAAAGTATTATCAAGCTATAGTTTAATCGAAAGAGGAAACCCCACTGGTTTCACATTAGTAAGACTTGAGTCATGTAAAACATCCATGATGAATTTCCTTTGATTAATGAGCATCCCTTATTTAGTATGACACTATTCTAAAACTATAGAGCCAGTGATAAGTATATCATCAACATATAATAGTATAAAAACAACTCCATCCTTAAAACAATGAATAAAATGTAAGTGATTATGTTTAGATTGTATAAAACTAAGGGAAACAAGAAATGTTGAAATTACCGAATTCCATTGCCTTGAAGCTTGTTTTAAGCCATATAAGGACTTCTTAAGATGACAAACTTAGCCAGGTAAAGCTTTACGATATCCTTTAGGCGGAACCGTATATATTTCTTCATCAAGTGACCCATACAAGAAAGCATTATTCATATCCACTTGGAATAGTGGCAACTGTAATAGCAATCACAATATGCACACTTCCTAACTTTAAAACAAAGGAATAGGTATCATGATAATTAATACCCTCAATTTGAGTAAATCCCTTTGCTATAAGTCGTACTTTATACCACTCTATAGTCCCATCAAGTCTATACTTGATTTTGAACACCCACTTGCAACCAATAGCTTTTTTATCCTTTAGTAAGGAAGTTAATTCCCAAGTGTCATTAGCTTTAAGAGCATTTAGTTCATTTTACATAGCTATTTGCCAGTCTTGATGTTTAGATGTTTTTATGTAGTTACGTAGTTCTTAAGTAGTTAACACTTTAGTTAAAGACACTACAAAATCACTAAGGTAGGTAACAAAGGTCAAAACGTCAAACAAGGGATAAGGATGTGAAACAATAGAATGCTAACCAGTAGTATTATTAGCTTAAACTGCATGAACAAAATCATGCAAACATTGAAGAGTTTTAGGAACTTTAGTTGACCTATATAAAGATGACTATAATGGTACACCCTGTTCTTCTTGTGAAGAAGAAGATTGGTCAGTAAAGGACTGCACGATTGAATTATCTTGCAACAAATCATCAACAAAGGATGAAACTACAGTGTGTGATGGAAATGTATCAGGCTAACTTAAAGGAATAGATGATGAAGGAAAAGAAGAATCAAACAAGACACAATTATTTAGAATATTAGAACTTGGCAAAGCGAAATCAATTGCCATTTCTTTGAAAGGGAAAATATGTTCAAAGAAAATGATATCTCTAGAAACTAAGATGCATTTGTGAGATAGATCAAAAACTTTATATCCCTTTTGTCCATGCGAGTAACCAAAAAACACACATTTTCTTCCTCATGAATCAAGTTTATCAGTAGGTCGAGTTAACTTTGCCACATAACACACAACGTATGACTTTCAAATGATATAAGAAGGTAGAGAACTAAACAACTTCTTATGTAGTAACTTCTAACCTAGACTATCCATAGGTAGCTTATTAATCAAATAGGTAGTAGTAAGCATACATTCCCCTTAAAACTCTCTAGGTAAATGAGGATAAATTCTTAGAGCATGTGTAATGTCTAAGAGATGATGATATTTTCTTTCTACCTAACCATTTTGTTGAGGTGTGTATATTATAGTACGCTAATGCATAATGCCTTGACTTGAGAAAAGAGTCTTACAAGCATTAGATAAAAACTCAATACCATTGTTTGTTCTCACAAACTTTGGTGTTGTAGAAAAATCATTGGAAATATAAGCAATAAAATCCGCAAGGACATAAGCTACTTGACTCTTATGTGACAATAGAAAAATCTAAGTAGACTTGGAGAAATCATCAACAGCAATCAAGAAATAATATGCACCAGAAATAGATGGGACACTATATGGCCTCCCAACATCAACATGTAAAATTTCAAATGGGAAGAAAGAAGTGTGCATACTTCACGTAAAAAAAGAAGGTAATGAAACTTTGCCTCTTAGACAACATCACAAACAAAATGGGGGAAATTGTAAGACTTACAACAATCCAAATGTTGCAACTGGGAAATAGAACTATGCCTAAGACGAGCATGCATCAAGTGTAAGGACTCTAAGTTTGAACTAGTACAAGATTTAGAATTGAACAACAAATATGGATTACAAGATGTGAAAGGAATAGAGTGCATTATAAACTTTTCTGGTTGTAAAATGTATAAACCACAAATGGCCTTAGTAGAAGCTATTGTTTCTCTAAGTTTCCAGTCCTAATAAGCATAACGAAGAGCATCAAATATAATAGTAAGATTTTGATCCTTAGACAGACTATTCGCAGACAATAGACTGTGAGTAAATTGAGGTATAAGGAAGACATTGTGTATGGTAAGTGTATGTGAAATATAGGTTAACCTAACTTGGTTAACTGACAAAAGTCTTTTATCCGGTATCGTAACGTTTATTGGCTGTAGTAATTGTGTAAGATCATGTAACAATGATGAAAAGGGAGTCATGTGATTTGTAGCTCCAATGTCTGTTACCCAAGAATCTATGACACTACAAAGAGCATTCAAACAAGAAAACGAAACAAACGTATTATATGTGCATAGTCAATGTTATTGATTACTACTCCTCCTTGCTATCCCTTTGCTTTCATGAGCTTAAGAATTTCATAGAAAAAGTCCTACATAAGCCTTTGATCAAACACATTCAAGTGTTGATCAATATTTGAAAACAACTTTGCACCCTTCTCAAAAGGAGTCTCATATTGCTCAACTTTTTTAGCTTACATCATACCACCTTAGAACTACTAGATTCAGTGATACTGCTCATTGTAATAGAAAGAAGATTACCTCAAACATGCTTTGATAACATGTGAACTTTTGACTCCTAGTGCTATCCTAAATGGATGTAAAGCTTGATTTAGTTATGATGAAAAATAGAGGAAGACAAAAGTGTAACGGAATGAATGGAGATGAATGAATGAAATTAGTTAATATGTTTCTTATAGAATACATATATATACAACTAAAGAACAAATGAAAACAAGACATGTGTCAACTGATGTGGCATAAATAAATATACAATAGAAATTAGTTGCTTACGAGCGTGACAGACGTAAATGATCTAAGCTTAGTAGTTCGTCATGCCTAAGCTTCGAGCTCTACAACTAAAATGTAGTCCAAATAAATACATGAGCTATCCATGATCTGCTGAGCAGCAAGTTCGAGCTCATAACATTAATTCACTAAATTCTTGTCTAACCAAAAATAAAAAAGAAGCTTGAGACATAAGTACCTTTTTAACCAAGTGCCGAATGATCTAAGAGCTTCCCCATCGAGTCTACTTGCATGCTTTACTCATGAAGTTGAAATTTCTGAACTCATTTATTCCAAACTTGAACAACAACAATAGCTTTGAACATCATGATCCTTCTAACTAAGTTACACTACCAAGATTGCAACTTAATGAGTCATGAACACAATATTCTCCCCACCTTCCAATTCTCTCTCTACTCTTCACCATCGTCTAATCCAACCATCTCAAGCACTATGCAAAACACTCTTGAATGTACCCTGCACGCCTCTAGAAGGAATGGACTTTTCCATGAAATCAATCCTCATCTCCCTTTTACAAAACGTTATCCTTGATCTTATTGAAGAAACCCTAATCCATACCTTAATCTTCAACTTCTCCTTCGCATGTGCCTTGTTAACCTCTTCCCGATCCTCTATGTACAAATTGCTCTCATAGAATCCTGAAACCGTACCTCTTCTCGCGAAGTCTCATTTCTATGGCTTCGCAAAAGCTTATATGGAGTGTTCTAAGGAGAGAAATGAGAGAAGAATAAGTGAATTGGGTTTACAGTCTAGGAACTCAATTAGAGAAGATAAGAAACTAGTGATTGAATTAATCAGAGAGGTTTTGCCTTTATTGAAAGGGATGATTAAGGGGAGTAATGTCGATAAGTCTTCTGATAGTAGCTATGAGCCCACTATTGCTTCAATGAAGGTTCCGATTAGTTATGCAATCATAGCTTCTTATCTGTTTAGATGGTTTGTCACAAAGGTTGACCATCATGCCTGGGAAAGTTGTGTAGTTTAGTAATTCCTTGTACCCTCATTACACTCAATCATATGGTCACTCGATGTCAAAGCTTAGGGTAAGGCATGATTAGTTTTACCTAAATTACGAATAATGTGAAGCTATTGAGCTTAGTTGATAAGGGGATGTAATCCTTGATGCTTGTTATCAAAATATTGTCTCTATTGATGAAATTTGGTATAGTGTGATTGAGATGTTCGTGCTTCTTGTGACCTCCATCCAAAGAAGCGATCCTTGTAGTCCCTATGTTTCATTATTTAGTAACAATTCAAATTTAAAAGCAAGCAATTGCAACTAGAACCACAACAAAGCAATTGCTACACTTGTTCTATTGGCTGTAGCCGAATGTTCAACCCACAACAACAATTTGAGCTATTGTCGCACAATAGTTGGTCCCTAAGCTCGATCACAACTTTGCAGGGACAATAGCAGCTTAAGTTATTGCCAACCAATTATACATTGCCAAGTAAGATCCAAGCTCAAGTGATCATCGACCTACACCCAAGCCCTACCTGAGTAGTGAGCTACTCACAACAAAACCTAAACAAGAAATGATAAGAGACTGCCCTAGCTAAACTATTTGTTTAGTTTTTTTCTGCTTGCCCAAGCCCAACTATTTGTTATATACTAAGTTGAGTAACAACTTGACTCTTGTTAAGCCATGTAATGATAGAAAATCTTTAGAAGTGGATAAGACAAGTCTGAGTTTCTTCAAATAGCTTATCAAGGCATGAGTACACTAGCCTGGACTATCCTACCAAACCGAGCAAGCACATATACGTTGGTTCTTGGGATTCACAAAATCACCGACTTGTGGACGATAGCGACTTTAGTTGTGGTTGGATTAAGTAGCATTCTTGAAGAAAGTAGACCCTAAAAGAATGATGGTAGTTTTCAAAGACCAGGACTAAACATGAGTAGCCCATTTCTAAAGCAAACTAGTAGCCCATTAGCTTGTGAAGTTCATGCTTAGAATACTCATTGGAATTGGTTCACATGAACCTGCTATTACCATATCATCTTTCTCCCTACTTCAGTCTTATTTAACTCATTAATATGTATGTATATAAAAGTCCACCTCTATCTGAAGACAGTCCAATATTAGCCTTGCAAACCACTCATGCTCTTACTCTCCTCGTTGAATTCTTGATAGTGAGAGTTTAGGGGGCAAGGCACAAGAGGTGCTAATAGGAGAACCTATTCGCTCGACAACTTTACTTACCATAGATCATGTTTAACTTAAACAATTAGCTTACTTTGCAATTTTGCCTAGCATAAGTTATGTCCAACTTGAATAACCTGCTTACTCCATTTGCCTTTTCAAGCATCATTAGTTGGAACACCAATAACTTAACCATACTAGGTAACTTTGTTGATAAGACACTGGTCCATAGATCCTAAGAACTCCCCTTTTGCCTCTTTAGACCCTCGCCTCGACCTCTTCAGGACTACCTCGGCCTCTTTAGGCCCTTACCTCGGCCTCTTCAAGCCATCACCCTTTAGGCGCTCCCCTATCTTCAAGCATTTCCCAACCTCTTTAGGTTGTCACCTCTTTAAGTCTTTTACGATGAAGTTGGCCTCTCTAAGTCTATAGACTCACCTTTTTAGAGTTTAAGCCAACACTTGGCCTTGTTAGAATCAATTGCTCGACTTTACCTATCCAAGTACTAAGTACTTCATTAGTTTACATAGTATAAGACATGTTTGGCTTAGACGATTTGCTTACTCCATTAGTCTACTTAATACGATTCATATCTAACTTGGGCATCTTGCTTGCCTTACTACTTTGCCTAAGCTAGAGATCCAGTCCACTAAATTGTAGATAAGGCCAAAAGTGCCAATAAGAAGCTCTTCTAGCAACCTTAGCTTGCTTTCCTCTAACAACAACTCAATTTGGAAGACTACTCAAGCATTTATTCTTCTTGTCAAACTCCTTGGCAAAGAGAGTTGTATGTGTGTAAGGGGTGTGGGAAGCACAAGTGTAGATAGGCCTTTTTGGACATATGCCATCCAAACCGAAATCAACTAGCCTAAGATAAAGGTTCGGTTCCAATAGCTCAGTTCAAATATGGCTTGGCCTCATTCACTATAAATAGTAAATAAGGCCTCTAAATATAAGGATTCTCTATCTCTTTTCTCTCTCAAAACCTCATAAGGTTTTCACTCATAACTGCCATATTGACTTAGGCATCAAAGTAGTCGTACTAGAATACCCTTTGGTGTTGCCTCTATAGCCCATTTTTCTTTGTCTTACAAGTAACTTATGATGGAACAAATTATAGCAATCTCTACCGATAAAATAAAAAGAAAATAGCATGCTTTTGTTTAGTTTTTTCTTATAAAATATAATTTTTTCTCAAAAAATTTAGGAAATCCTTTCCGTTTCATCAATTGGACGCATCAACTACAACCTTACACTGTTGTCCAAATTATGTGCCCATTTTTTTTAATCATATGAATTTTTAACAAAATATTTAATGTAGTCACAATTTTTGCCTTTTTTATTTATATTCATATAGGACAAGATGTTAATGGAAGAAGAAAATGGAATGCTACTAAGGGGAAACAAAATGTTATACAGCAAATTATCATTAGCAATTAGCTACGTTATCGTCTCTTACTATCTTTAATCACCAATTTTTTTTTTCATAATTTAAAGTGTTTTAAGATATGATTTAGAGATTTTTGATATATCATGAGGTTGATTAAGTTGATAAATATGTCATTGAGGAGTTAGATGATGTAATTGGCAAATTTGTTTCATGAATTGCTGTATATGTTCATTGAAGATTCAAGAAGATTCAAATGATGAATTTAAGTAAATGTGATGAATTTGATAATATTGGAGTTAATTTAAATGTTGAATTTGATAGCAATACATTAGTTGATTTAAAGAGTTTCGAAAATCTATGGTAAAAGTTTTAGTTCAATTCATTATACGTTAAATATAATGAATATGTTAAAATGTATTCTTGTAAATCACATTGACATTGTTGTTGATACTCGAGTTTTTCATAAGTTTGGTCTTGTAAGATGAGCTAGTTAAGTGTAAATCATGATATAGAATGAATATTTCGAAAATTTTCAAATCTTGTTTAAATGTGTTAAATGATCTTTGAAGTGCTCATTTTGGGCTTCAATCCTAAGCAGACTAAAGAAAATGTATGAAAATTTAGAAATAAGTTTTGAGTGAAAATATTGTTGGTATAGGTTTCACTCTTTAAAGTAACTTGCTCTTGAAAATTTTGTGTTTTTGGGAAAATAAGGAAAATTTTATTATTTTAATAAATATTTAAATATTCAAAAATAATAATTTAATTTTTTGAAGAACAAAAAAATTTAAAAGAAAATATGCATACCTTATCTAAAAACTTCGAAAATTGGATGGAACCCTAGCTTTTTGAAAAAATGGCACTTACAACCCTTGAAAAAAACATAGGCCTTCCTTTTTTCCTTTTAATTAGGTTATCATGTGTGAAATAAGCTCGTATATCACTACCAGTATTTATATTTCAGCTTTATACATTATTATAATAATTGTGAAATATATAATGTAAATAAAGAAATTCAACATAAATTCTAATTCAAATATAAATTATAGTATAAATAATTATAATAATATATAAAACTAAAATATAAATATTGGTATTGATATAAATTTTATTACATCATAAATTATTATGATAAAATACTAAACCAAAATGAAACATTAATCATCAACTGTCATGTCACCAACAAAATTATCAAAATAAAACATTAATCATGAATTGTTATGTCATCAACAAAATTATTACAAGTTCTCTTAACATAATCATTATTATCGTTATTAATATTGGAATTGCCAATCGTTATTGGTATTACTACCAATAATATCCATATCTTCATAATCTAAGTCCCTGAAAGTATCGATCCGTATTTCATCTTTAATGGTACTAATGTCATGGATCTCTTAATTATCTTCAATCTTACTCTAATAGGCCATGACTCTCTATAACTAAAAATACACCAATTTTGTATATAATATTATGTTCATCTTCTTTTTTTTTTTTTAAATCAAGTATACTCAACAAATTATTGTTTGATAAATTAAATATATTTTCTTACTCAATTATTTATTCATCTTTAGTGAGAGATTTTAAATAATAAAGCTAGTAACGTAATCAATTTATGTTAAAGAAGCAAATATAGTATCATTTCACTTACAATTTTGATTTGCTTGCTCTAAATTGTAAAAGCTTGGTTTTTTTTTTTTCTTAGTTTTGATAACTCATTGTATTCAAATTAAGTAGAATCACATAAAACTGTATAGAATCATACAGAAACGATAGAATCACAAAATCGTACACTTAAAATCACAACTCTATCAAGAGTTTACAAAAAAATAGTTTTATACATGATTCAACTTGAAAAAAACTTCTAAAATTGCAATTTTATAAAAATGAATAAGTAGAGTCACGATTTTATTACCATTATAATGAGATTAAAATAACCTTTATGTTAGGGGACTAGGATGATGCTAACTAGAGTAATGCTAACATGTAGTTTGTTTTCACTACAATTGCTATAAATGTTAGACTTTATACTTTGTTGCAAACTTTAATGGCTACTTTTTGTTGGACCTTACGGACCTCTTATGATATTATTTTGATGGACTATTCAATAAAAATGTTTTCTTTAAATAAAATTATGTTTTTTAAATAAACTAGATAAGGATTAATAAATTTAATTTGACAAGTTTGGAAGTTTCTTTTTACTTAAGTACGGATATGTGTCTGCTTGCCATTCTCTTTAAATTTTAGGGTGAGACATAAGTAATGAGAAAAATATCACTTAATGGTATTTAGCATATTTAATTGGATTCAAATCATGATGATTTAAATCACAATAAAAACATAAGCACGTCTAATTTTAAGATTTTTCTTTTTAATTTTAAGGGTTTATGAGTGAAATTAGGGGAAGAAGAAGTTGATTTCTTATTTACTATCAACTAAAACCTAACTAATGTACTAATCATGCAAGAAGCCATACTTTCTTTCTTTTATTTTTTTACATTTTTATAATATTTCTATTTTTTTTAGAATATTCTTGTTTTTGTAGGACTTTGCATAAGTATAATAAAATAAAAAATATTGATTAATCAACGCTAATTATTAGCAAATTAGCAAGGAAAAAATGCAAACTTAATATATAGCAATAATTAAACTAAAACAAGTACATTTTTAATTTTATAAAAAAATTTTATAATCCTAATCAGTTTTACGATAAAGTAGAAATTTTTTTTAATAAGGAAAAGGACTACCTAATGCATGCGATTTATGGTGCTTTGACTAAGGGCCTTCATAATTCTTAACATAGGCCCTTTTCACATAAAATGGAATCTTCTGTTATAACAGAAGCGAAAGTAGTATAGCTGGTGATTAGTGGTAGATACAGGTGGGTTATTCATTTATCTTTTGTAAGCTTTTAAAATTGCATTTAGGGTAATCAAATATAAATTTAGGGCTCTTGGGAAAAAATTATCCGATTAAGCTCAAACTTTACAACTAAAATAGCAAAGTTAATTAAAGTGACCTAGTAAAGTTAGATTTTGAAAATAATGACCCCAAATCCCAATTTTACTCTTAGAAGTAAGATTATCAATATAGTATAAATGTAATCGAAACCTCTAAAATCTAGTATGGAATGCGACGGGAACTTTAAGATAAGTTAATTAAGCTATGAAATGAGATAATATAATATAATTTACTATATGAATATATACGTATTTTTTTTAGTATACTTGGTATAAATAATAATTATACTTGTAAATTAACCCGAAATTATATAATTATATATAATATGTATTGAATTCATAAAAATAAGTAGAGAATATATCTCAAAAATAAAAGATATGTTAGAAATATTATTATATGAGTATAAATATACATTACACGTGATATATACATAAAAAATATACTCATATATTAATAAAATAACTAAATACTAATATAATATACTTAAAATACTTAAATAATTTCAAAATCTACTTTATAATTCAAGATTGCAATTGAAAATTGCTAGAAAATTACGGTGGTAGCTAAATAAAGTAGGAAACATGACTCAAAAGTAAAATTTACATATAGGTTGACACCATCACCTTGGAAGTTTAAAAAAAAAATTAAAAGAAAATCTCCTATGGGGCAATTCAACCTATCAAATACTCTTAACTATTAAAATCTTATAATTTTAGCAAAGTTAAGACTAGAATAAATAAAAAGAAAACTAAGAAAAAATTACACAAAAACAAAGCAAAAACCGTGCTAAGGTAATTCCCTAACCCCTTGACATTTTGCTGTGGAACCCCATCATCCCTAAGCAATCCACCTACTGTCCAGGCCTTTCGAAAACCCCTCATCTATTGCCGGCCACCGAAGCTTCAATGGACTAATGGTTAAACTTCTATTCTATTTTTCAATTATTTTAAAAAAATAGCACATTCATCCAAAAAATTCAAGAAAAATTTATATTTAGATTATTTTAGATATGATTTCATGAGATATTTTTATTTATGTAAAATTTTGAATATTTAATACACTTGCTTAAAAAAGTTATTATTCACCTAAATTTTACCTTTTAAAATAAATGTATCATATGATATTGTTTCTAACTCAAAATTTTTTTTTAGAATATAAATGATATATAGATAATTGCTATATAGCCAAATTTTTTATTTGAGTAATTTTAGCATTTAATGTAATTTTAAACCCAAAAATAGTTAGAAATTATGGTGAAAATGTGAAATAAATAGGTTCTATGAAATTAAATGATGAAATTGACATATATTGATTTCTAGTGAATTATAATGGTGTTCGGATAGGTTGAAAATAATTTTGTATAAAAAGAATAATATTTGGGTAATTAAATATAATTTAGTGGTAAAATTGTAAATTTGAATATATAAGCGGTAAATCAATAACATAAAACTAAACGATCACTGAATTCCTCATATTTTTAGGAGTTTATATAAATTTTCAGGGAATTATTTGATGACCCAAGTTATTTATTTTAAATTTACATAATAAAATAATTTAAATTACAAACTAGGACGTATTTTTAGTAATAATAGGCTACAATATAATAAATATTGAAATTATAACTATACAAATGTGTATTGGTTAAATTTAGTAAAAGTAAATTTTTTAATATATTTAATGATACTTTTACAATCGAGATATGTTATATGCATATATTAGGGTTAGACAATATCCCTATTATAGAGTTATGGTGACAAATCATGTAAAATATAGTTTAATTACATAACATATGTATAATATGCCAATATTTATTTAGATACGTATAATTATGTGAGAAATTTAAACTACTTATTAGAAATCATCTCTTGAAATAGAACTTGTAATACGTGTCGCTAGATTTATACGAATCTAACAACACTATTTTTACTAAAATCAGATAATCCTAAGCGATATAACTTATATCTCCATAATATTACGATAACCTTACCGTAAATAAAATGTGATTTAACCGATTGAAAGTACATTTTGATACGATCGAAGCGATATATTATATTTAATAGTACAATTATGTATATTATTAATATTTAATAACTTAACTTGACCTATATAGAAAAATTATATATTATATTATTAGGAAAATAATAATATGCTTATATATATAACCGTTTTAGATAAAACCTTAATATTGTTGTAACTATTACGAAAACTAAATTTAAGTTTTGTATATATAGGGTCTCCCAATGATCAGACCATTAACGACTCGAATCTTACGTAATAAGCATCTGAACAGGTAAGTTGGGATTGTAACTTTACCACTTGTTGAGATACTATATTGGAGTATTTGGAGACTTAAGAGTACTTCTATTTGTGATTGTAATTAGTTATTTGTACGCATGCCATGTGTATGATTGGTATTCAATTGTGGTAGGAGTTGAACTTCTTGGTAGGCTGTTTTGCATGATCACATTATTTCTGTATTATATAAACTTATTTAGTTACTCCTAATTACAACTAATAATTATTCAACTGCAACAAAACTAGACATGTATAGCACCCATTAGGGGAAACGATTAGGAATGTTAGGCTAAATAACAACTCCCTTTGATGAGGATAATTGAAATGATCATTTTTCCATCCTTAGTTAAACTAAAAGGCAAGTGAGGAGGTCGTGGTAAGGGTAAGTGCCGTAGTTCAAAGGTGGTTACGAAGAGACAGTGTTCTCTATTGCATAAGATTGAGTTTGGTTTGATTTAAATCATGATAAAACTCCTCAATCTGAATTGGAGCAAATGTAATTTCTCCAACATCACAATAGATTAAATAACATTATGCAATGTTTTAAATGACTGATTAATTATATTTTATCATAATTAATAACCTTGCCTTTGATTGTTTGGTACTCTTCTAATTCTGTTTTATTTACTGAGCTAATTGTACTAACATTCTCATAAACCCTTTTATAGGTGACGAGTGAATATCAGTATGTTCATATATCATCAGCCCAAAGTTAGCATATTGTTGGCTAGGAAAGTGAGGAACGAGATATTGATTGAATTTGAGCTTTTGACTTTTCTTTTGAGTTTGGAGGAAATTAACTGAGAATTCATTGGAACACTTACTAGTTTCCTATCTGATGTAATTAGACATCAAACCCATGGCTTTTAGTAAATTTTGAATGTAAATTACAACTCTGGATGTGAAATACTTATGTAAGTACTGTTATGTTATAAGGCAACAGGTTATATAGAACAGATATTTTGTAAAATTATATCATAAGTTTGATTATTCATAGGTATCAAAACGGATACTTCTGGTTGGTTGAGTTGTGTACTCCTTATGTAGATTATATCTATGATAATAGCTATGAAGATAACTTCTATCTTAAGTTAGTTTATACGGTGAGATTATTACGACTTCTCCTATTTAGGATATGACATCTCTAAAGATGTATAAAATAACCCTTAACCAACTTTGCAATATAAGCTCTATAAATGCTTCAATTTGAAACAAAACGATCAAATATATAATAAAAAGAACCTAAATCACAAAGTAATCATATTGACTAGCAAAATTAGTGAAAAATATGAAATTGACTTGAGGTTTCTATTCTATAGGTGTTGGAAAACCTAGTTATGGTTTCATTCAACCAATTCGTTGAAATTTGGGTAATTTCTAAAGATGGAACTAAGGCTCATAGGTTAAGGATTTTATAGAAAGAAAGTTTCAATTTTTCTCAATTCAATGAATGTTGCCAAAAAATGAAAGCTTATTCATGATTCTTATTTATAGTAGGATTATAAAATCCTTAACTTGATGCATGATTTTGCAAGAGCAAGTTATTTGGTTGAAATTGTTCATACCTATTTATTCTATTCTTTCCTTTTTTGTGTATTGTAATCAAATTTTATTTATCATTTGCAGAATTGAGCATGTAAATTAGTTTTATGATATGTTATTTTCTTGATTTGTACATTAATTTGAGAAAAAAAGTTGTATAATTACGGGGGTGATTTCTTAATAAAATAACAAGGGTGTAGGTTTTTTTTTCCTTTTCTTTTGTATTTCTTCTGGATGCAACAAAGGAAGGAGATAGACTAAGGGTTGCAAGTTTACATTAGGTGTTAATTGCTGCCACAACATGTACAAGATTCAATATAAGAAGTTGTATAAATACACCTCCCAGATTCATGCAACCTCTCATACCTTAAACAAAGTGTCAAAGAACTAGATTAGCAAACCATCCCATTTATTTAAGCAATTTAAATTGCCTATTAGTGTTAAGCCATTGCTTAGGCCAATTACGCCTAAGAGTAATCTTAAGCCAATAATTCTCTTAAGTACCTTAGTTTCTGAAATATTGATTTTATATGCTTTGCAATAAATGAGTCTCTTAAGTAACCTAAAGATGTTTTGATTATTATAAAATACTATGTTAAGTGTCTATTAATAAGTTTATTTAGTATGCAATTAAAAGCTTTACACTTAGTCTATAGAAAGGAGTTTTACACTATCAAAAGGAGTTTTGAACTAAAGTAAAAGCTTTAGAAGTAATAAAAGTATTATTAGAAGCTTGGTAGAAGTATAGAAGTATTAGTAGAAGATCAAGACTAAAACCTTTAGTAGAAGCTTAATAGAAGAAGCTTGGTAATAAAAGCTTAAATAAAAGCTCATCATGAGAAGCCTTATAAAAAATTATAGATTGAAGACCTAGCTCCGGTTAAATTCATTTAGGTAACACATTTTACTAAACATTTATAACGAATTCCTTAAATGGATATTTCATCAATGAAAGTTCCATAAACTATCAAAATGTTGAGAATTCCAAGAATTAAGGAGATAATTAGAAAGAATATGCAACAACTATTATAAAATGAAGAAGACATTTTTGGAAACAAAATAAAGGTAAATCAAACATTCAAATCAAAGATCAAAGACATATTTTTAGAAGGAAGATTGAAATTGTAGTATTGAAGGGAAACTAATTCAAACCAATAATAAGGAGATATTCATAAAAGCTAATTTAAAGATGCATTATTAATGAATCATCGCTATTACTTTATGGAAACTATCTAAACTAAAAAGAATGAAGCAAATCAAACCATTAGACTTAAAGACTACGTAAGGACATCAAATTAAAATACTAAGAAGAACATAAAGTACAATAGTGATAAAAGATAAGAACAAGTGACTTGTGTGCTAAAATATTCCATTACTTTGCTTTGAGATTTGTATGGATACTTAAAGAAACTATATACGTAATCTTCATTAGGTTTGTTCATATTTTTTTGAGAGTAGTGAGTTGTTTAGGAAGACCCATTAGATTTTATAATCTCATGATATTTCTAAGCAGATAGTGTGAGACAAGGGCTAGGGTGAAGTCATGAGTGATAGCAAGGAGCTTTTGTCGCCTAATTATATTTCTCAAATGGTGGAACATGCGGACATCAATTTACTGGTTCTCTAGTATGGGAGAAAAGAGGATTAACTCACAAGAAGGAACCTATGTACATTGATACTCGATTTTCTCTGTCTTCTTTAATTTTTGCATATCATATTTTTCATCATACTTAAGATGTTTTGCTTTCTTTGCGAACCCTATTTGATTTGGGCGGAACTTGTTACACCCATTTAATTAAGCTAAATTTGCTAAGTTTACCGAAACCACAATTGGATAATAAGTTCTAATCACTACCATTATTGAATAATTGAGAAGTGGTTCTAACATTGTTCTATAAAAAGGTTCCTATATTTTAAAAGTGAACATGTAATTTAACCTCTCATTTTAATTGTCATCTAAAACCAATAGAGCTTAGCATGGACATGCGAAGGGGCAACGTCTCAAAATTGGGTTAATTTAGTAGAGTTATGAGCTTCTTTTCATTCATGATTTGGCTTGTACTGAAATTGATTTTTTCATGATTTTAAGATGAAAGAAGTTAGATTGGGCCTTAGAAAATCAACTTTTAATCACAACTAGTGGTTTTTAACTAAAAATCCAAATTATGTCAAGTAGCATATGTATTTTGACTCAAAAAATTGTTTTGTCCCTAAAAAATTATTTTGATCCTCTAGTAAAATATTTTGACATCCAAGAGATCGCTCTTTCCAATTTTCAATTTTTGGGTACTTTGGTTGATTTTCCTTCTTGCATGTTCTTTTGTTTTTTTTTTTTCATTTTTGAAATTTTTTTAAAAAAATTGAGCTTTTTTTAATTTGTAACTTCTTTCATCTTTTTGCAAAACCTTTTAAAAGATTTTTTTACTTTTTATATTTTTGGTCCTTATTTTTTGATATTTTATTTTTGGATTTCCTAATTTATTATTTTTTCAATTTTCTGGCTTTGCAAAATTTTTAACTTTTAATTCCTATGATGGGAAAAAAATGGGTATCTACAATAGCAACTCTGAAATCAATTCTTATAAGTTTATTTAAGAAAACATATTTTCTCTTAACTTTGTTTAATTTTATATTAGGTGGATTAGACCTAATATAAGCTAAAGTATAAAGTAAAAATTTACATCCAACAACTCGTTATGATAGTCATCTACAAGGATTCAGCTCGTGTTTTTTAATACATCGAGTCACTTAGTTTGTAAATTACCTTGTTTACTGAATGTGACCATCATTGTTTCATTTTTTCTTGCAAGCACTCATATTATCATTGACAATTTAGAGAATAACATAATATTGGTGAATTCTCATAGGAAACGTAATATCTCTATACCTAATATGATATCATATCTAAATTCTTGCAACTTCATTGCAAATTAATGCTAAACAACAAACATGTTTTTAATAATTAAACTCACTCAGATGTAGTGTCTCAATATAATATGTTAGTAGTCATGGATTTTTCATACAATTGTTGGTGGCAATCCTTCATGAATTGGCTAATTAATGTGTAAAGTAAGGGTTTAGGTTATCTTGGTGTTCCAATAATTAAAAATTAATTAATTAATAACTAATTTAATTTACTATATCTTTTTAATGGTTCAATTGAATGATTTCAAAATATTGACATATATTGCTATGATTTAGATTGTATATATTCATTTATTTAAACTTACACACATGGTGTAGTATTTGACAAAAGATTCATAATATATTGTTTCCTCCTTATTTCTTATAACTTCTCTGTTACATGGTCTACTCACTCAAAATCCCCATTTTTAAGAATTCCAATTTCTAGAAATCTTGAATTGCGATTCATTGGTTGTACTTAAGAATTGGGATTCTGAAAGTAAATCACTCTCACTACCTTTTCTCTTCTCAACATAGCACCATCATAACACTAATCACCATTGCACAACTACCACTATTGGACACCACTTCTACATACCCCCATATAGCCTTACCCTCTTGCATTGACTGCAAGTAGCACAAACAAAAGGGTTCGAATGTCGCCACTAGTCTTCTTATTGTAACCCCCTTAACCAAATGCAAGCTTTGGCTCCTAATATTAGGAGCAAATCAAAACTACCTTCTAATGGAAGAAGAGTTTGTAGCTAATCAAAAGAGATTGAAACCTTAAAAAGAGAAAGCAAAAAAAGATCAATCTAAGGTTGATGATTTACAAGGGTTGCCTATGAGTGTAAGGAATGTGGAGGAATTAATAGATGAGAATCATGTGGTAGTGAGCTTTTCTATTAAGCCAATGTATTATATTGGTATTGTAAGTAATTTTGTAGATGAGTATCAACCTGAACCTAGCAGTGCTATCTTGATGCATGATAAGATCAGGTTTTTTTTCCCCCTTTCTTTAAGATGTCAAGCTTGTCTATTTTTCGATATTGGTGTAAAATTAGTTTTTTTTTTTAAGTTGGAAATAAGGTGATTTATGGAAGTTAAGGTGAGGGATAGAGAGAGGATTGAAAATAAAGTAAAATAGTCATTTTAATTGTATTCCATGTGTATTACATATGTATCCTTTTTTATAAGAGAACAAAGTAATCAAATTACGTACCTATTCAATTACTAATGAATTCTAATTCCATTACGTATCTATTCTACATAGTAAGTGACTAGGTTGCTAATGGTACTAATATGTTGTACATCTGAATGCATGCTATGCAAGTGCTAATAAAAAGGTTTAGTTTGAAAAACTACTATTGATGTCTTTACGTGTTGAAATTTTATTAATACTTGCATACTATTCATTAATTTACGAAGTATGTTAATTTCATTAAAGTTTTTCTCATGGTATGGTAATAGTCATGAGGTGTTATATCTATTTTGTTTATAATTTGTCCAATTGAGATTCCAACCAATAATTAAACTTAACAAAAATGGTGATAGTAACCCTAACATATAAAAGTTCAACAAATTCAAAGTTCAATTCTGCAACTAAAATTAAATTAACTATGGAGGTAGCGAAATTATTATAAAAGATAATGACAATCAAGAAAAAGGAGTTTTGCATTAAAAAGGGAAAAAATAAAATAAAATTCCGCAATTTTATCGACATCTTTCCTAATGTCTATCCACAATTATTGGCTTCCAACTATTACCATCTCTGCTAGTAAGTAACTATCACAAAAAATTATTATCTAATATAATTATTCTTAATAACCATTACTTTATTAAATTATAATAGGCAAAAATTGAGTAAATTACATTTAGAATACCCGTATTTTTTCACTTTTTAACTTTGTGTATCTCTATTATTATTATTTTTTTTTACGGATACCCATATGGAAGGAATAAACATCTGTTTAAAGTAGCTATTAACGTTAAACACGAATCACTAAAACAAAATCATAAAACCCTATAGCTCAAACCGAGGAACTCCAAATGTATATGTCATTTGAGTAGAGTTTAACAAGAGCTTTAATGAAGCATACCTTCATCCCTTCACATCTAGAAGTTGTTAGAAATTTCTTCCTTTCCCGCTCTACGTTAATGTTTGCTATGAGATAGATTCATTGTAATTTCTGAGAGTTTATGTAACATATCGACTGTGCTTGATAGTTTTTAAACACCCTTTTCATGTCTTAAGTTTTCTAAAACTTTCTTAGTCGTGATTTTATTTGGGATATTTTCCAAACCATTTTATAACACTAGGAAGTTTGATGCTCAGGGTTGGAAAATATTTGTGTAGGGTTCTAATGATCGAAAATAACTAAATAAAGGGTCTTTTATGGAAGATTACAACTAAAGAAGAGGAAATGAGCTCAAGAGTGGATGCGTCACCGGGATGATCTAACGAAGAAGATGGGGGAAAAAAAAAAAGAGACATAAGTGAATTTCTTTTTGTTTTTAATTAACCGAATGCTAACCGTAGTTTGTTGTTTTCTATTTTCTAAAATAAGGGTATCCAAAGTATAAAAAATAATAACATAGGTACCCAAAATAAAAAAAAAATAGAAAAACATAAGTACCCTAAACATAATAAAAGATTTTGTAATATATTTTATAGAAGAAATAACACTCTTTTTCTTTGCGCTTGCATTCTCATCAACTTCGGTAGGATTGCGATCAACCATTGCTTTAGAAAGGTTAAGAAATTATCTAACTAGTGAATGAAAAGAGACTGATATAAAATACGGTGTCACATTTTATGTACATAATAATATTTTTTGTTCTACTATGATGATGAACAAAGATTTAAACTATGGGAGTGGATTATAGATTCTAAAATTTAGATGGAGCAAGGCTATGAATATTGTTACAGAAAAGAAGAAGGTTATGAATATTAACTAATTTTTTTCTCACGATTTTTTTTTTTAAAATTTATTAAACCAACTTCTAAAGTTCACAAACTTATAAAGACGGTAGTGGGGATTCGTCTCCCTTTTCTGCCAGCGTGCCATTGCCTCCCAGGAAAGATTAATTTCATTTTCTTCATATAAAAGAAAAGGTAGTGATACTTGCCCAAAGATAAAAGTTGCATATTTTAGTAGGTTGGTCCAACTAATTTTATGTTAAAGTTTTGAATTGTGTCATTCAGTGTTACCTTCTAAACTACTTGAAATAATATTCGCCCTATCACTATAATTAGAGCAAGATCAAGGTAGATTTTGTGATATAGTTAATTAAAGGTAATTTTTTTATTTATTTATTTTCGAGTTACAGTAAATAACTCCGAATTATAATAAATAAGACCGATTAAAGGATATCAATAATATTTATGATTATTTTTAATGAATCTTATCTTTTGTAATTAGTTAAAAATGACTATACCAATCGAATATATGGATTTCCCAATTGAGAAAAACACATTTAAGACCAAGAGGCTAATAGCCAGCCCCCCTGAGAAAATACATGGGTTGATCAAATTCGTAACATATTCTAATATATTCCTGGAAAATTTCAATCAGACACGCGTAGTAAGTTGATCTCAATCTGAAGGTCAGGTCTGGAATACCTAAACGTGACTAAAATCCACAAACTTAAATTATTCTGGAAACCCAGGAAAAGTCACTTATCTAGCCAATGAGGACCCAGTGATGATGTGGGTCGATAAGAGCCACAAATAAAGTACCTCCAATTATTATTATTCTATCCCAATATTTCTCATGCTTATCCAGCCCTAACGTTGTTGGTTAGGCCACGCGTCGCTTGGTTAAGTGGGATGTCTGAAAGCAACCTCGGATGGCTGATCTCACCAAGCATATTCACTTTGCTATTGGCCATGATATTTCGATACTCCCTCGTGCTGGCTGTGGCATGACGTGCTCACAGTTCACACTTTGGAGATATTTTCTTTTTTCCCTTGTTTTTGTCTTCTAGCTATTATTGGTAGAAGTACCGGCCTGATTGTTATGTCACAGATTTTCTTATGCGGTCTTTCAAAATTCAATTTGATTTAATCATATAAGATAAATGCATCGATTTACATAAGCGACATATTTTTTAGATTTATTTACAAAATTATATATCTATAGATATAATAATCTTAATAAAATATAAATAAGGATATCGTTGAGTTATAATATCTTTGACCTAATTAATGTATTATTGACATGTCTTTTCTATTGAAAAAAAAAAGTGTATAACAATTACTTGTACGTGCGAAAATATACAACTTTAACTAGAAAATAAAGTTGGCATGATGTACCCAAGAAGAGGTACTTGCAGCTGTATCATCTTCTTCTTTATAAGTAGGAAGAGAAGATTCAAAGTTAAGATGAGTTTTTCATTTCGCGTGTGTCAGACATATTCAACTTGATGAAAAAAATATATGGAGTAAAATTATTATCATGTTTATTGAAAATTTGATGATGGCCTCATGTATTGGTATTTGAGGCTCCAAAAATTTTTGCGAATACAAATTGCGTGCATTTCGACGTCAATATAATTGTTGTATTTCTCATCCACAGAAAATGATTTAGGCTATATTCGAGTATTGGCAATAATTTTCCAAAACGAATGGGGAGGATTTTATAAATGAATGCCAGCAAACAAATAAACTGGAAGCAATGAGATAAGCACAAACAATGGTTTTTTGTTGCATTAAGACGTCAAAATTTTTGGTGGCTTAGTCAACAAAGACACCCAGCTTTTTCTTGTTTTGGACTACTTAACGTGTGTTGCACTTTTGGCATTTCCTTCTACTCTAACTCCCAGATGACTTGCATGTCACAATAAGACGTGTAGATCTTTTCATACAATAAGCTTCCGATTAGGTTTATAATATTTTTATGTTAAAACAATATCAAAATCGTTAGTTTAACTTTATGCAATTTTTCTCAATTTACTTATAAAGTTTGAAATTTTTATATTTAATTGAATTTTTACTTATCGATTATTATATACCGGTGATTTTTTTTTTTATTTTTAGAAAAAAAAAGTAACATGATGATGGGTCTTTATTAAAAAAATATAAATGTAAATAGTAAAGTGTAAAATAGTGAATTCAACAAGTGAAAACTTCCATCAGATATAACACCAACATCCATCTTCAAACTTACTCAAATTTTAAATGATAGTTTTTATACCATTTGGTAAAAATGAAGGCAAAGACGCAATGTGGATAGAAAAATCAAATTGAGTGTAAAAGCTCATAAATAGAAAACGTGAAGGGAAAGTCTTCCTCTTTTATCTACTCCCGACTTCAAAAACTCTTTGAAAAAACAATGGAATAATCAATTCATCCTAGTAAAAAAAAATTTGCCCACCAATCAAATCCATGCAAGCTCACAAAACGACAAAATCCATCCTCAATAAAAGGCAAGGCCCTCTCCATTTCAACATTTCAAACACCTCAGCTTTCTCTCAAGCTTCCCTTAGCTTCTTCCTCTCTCTCTCTCTCTCCTTCCATCTATCTCTCGTCAGCTGAAAATAATTTAACTAACCATTGACAAGTGGAGGGTTTGGCTTAGACTTTTACACCACTTCTCCATTTACGCGTGTCATCCTTACGCTCGTTTGTCCGTATACCACATACATCCTTCTCTTATCTTCCTAATTCTATAATGATGGAAGGCAAAACCAGTTCTAATAATCTTCCTCCTGGCTTTAGATTCCACCCAACCGATGAGGAGTTGATTATTTATTACCTAAAAAATCAGGCCATGTCCATGCCATGCCCGGTCTCAATTATCCCAGAAGTTGACATTTACAAGTTCGACCCATGGCAATTACCTGGTTTGTACAAGTGACATCACTGGCTAAATACAGCTGATTTTCATAATCATGGGTTTATAAATTTAATATATTGACTTGATTTTTCTTATAAAAATATTGTAGAAAAAGCGGAATTTGGAGAAAAGGAATGGTACTTCTTCAGCCCAAGAGACAGGAAGTACCCAAACGGCGTGCGTCCGAATCGAGCGACGGTATCGGGTTACTGGAAAGCTACAGGAACAGACAAGGCCATCTCTAGTGGTTCTAAGTATGTTGGAGTTAAAAAAGCTCTTGTCTTCTACAAAGGAAGACCACCTAAAGGCATGAAGACCGATTGGATCATGCACGAGTATCGTTTAACTGATTTCAAGCGCCCCACCATCAAAAGAAATGGCTCTATGAGGGTAATTACATTCTTAAATTATTGCACTCTCATGATTAAGTTATTGTTTTACGATTTGATTTCTTAACATTACTCTATATTTTAGTTTTGAAGTTTTTTAACATTTTCCTGATGCTTTCGATTTTAATTTTATGATTTAGTATTTGAAATTTTATAAGTGAATTGAATGTTAAGTTAATTGTTTCGTGATTCGATTTAATAACATTACCATTCTCAGTTTTTTAGTTTTGGAAGTTTGACGTTTTCTTGATTTAGCATCTAAAATTTTCGACCTTGATTTCATAGTTTAGTTTAGTCCCTAAATTTAATGTAGATGAGTGATATAATTGTTTATTAATCTGACTATATTTTCCCTTATTTTCAGCTGGATGATTGGGTGCTATGCAGGATCTATAAGAAGAGGCATGCCGGTAAAACTTTCGATCATAACATGGAGGATTTGAAACCTGAAACAGTCGAAGTGAAACAGGACAATGACGACGTTGATGACCAACAAATTCTGAAATTTCCAAGGACTTGCTCACTTACCCATTTATTGGAGATGGACTACTTGACACCAATTTCACACATATTCGCTGATCATCCATACAACAATGTAGCATTTGATTTCCCTAACATAACAGGAACTTCTGACTCTTCTTCAAAACTACAGCTAGGAGGTGAATATCAAAACTACTATGCAGATTGGTCCAAGTCCCTAGTAAATAATCAGAACACAAACAACAATAGTGGCTTAAACCAAACACAACCATTTGTCAATCCTATATTTGACCTCCATTGATGTAACTGGTGGTAGGACAAGTGAATTTATTGGTTCTGTCGTGGAATCATTTGTTTGAACTTGTAAATATTGATTTGATATCTATATAAATCGAAGGTATGGATTTTTACGTATTAGTTTATTGAAATCTCAGTCGTTTTATTTAAGGTTAATTCTGTCCCATTCACAAGTCAATTTATAATGATGATGACTTCAGATCCAAATATCATCGACCCTTAAATTTTGCAATTTGCATCTAATTATCCTTTTGAATTTGCTTTTGACATAACCAAAGTTATATGTTATTTATATTATTAAACAAAAGCAACCGGCGAATTTTATTTCCATATAACTATATAATATGTAACTTTTTTACGGTTAAAATATCGGGATTAAAAGAACTCACAAACATCAACGTTTGAATTTTGAACTTTCTTTTCTACCTATTCGAATCCAGAACATCTATAAACGTTTATAGGTAAGGATCTTCTAACACGGTTAATTTTTTTGGTTAGTGTTTGCCCCGAAGGAAGCTTTGATTCGTCCACGTGATAAATTTAATCAAATAATATAATTATATATTAGTTAACTAAAATAGTAAAACAATAAAAATTCAAAAGGAATAGAAAAGAGTTTATACATACATATATACATAAATACATACAAACATATATAGATATATAGTATTGACTATTCCTATCTTGGGATAGCTAGAAATATCATAATATTTTAAGTGAATCATGATTTATACATAAAAATAGGTACTCGTTGTAGTGGGTGATTATTCACCACGATTACGAAGGAGGAAAGAAAAAAAGTTTTAAAGCTAGGTCACACCACCTGATATTGATCAAATAGGATAGTTTACCTTTTTTCTTTTTTTCTTTTTTCTTTTTTAAATTTGTTGGTACTAGGCAATCACCCACCACCATAGGTGGCTTGAATAACAGTCAGACATGATCCCCCTATAAATTTGCGGCAATTCTTATCAACCTTAACAATATAATTGCCGGTGCTTTTTTTATTTTTATTTTCCAAACATTTTCATTATTTTAGTTTTATTTCAATTTTTTTTTATTATTTTAGTTTATTAATAAATTTAATTATATTAATTGCATGGATGAATCAAAGAGCCCATGTGGGAAATGCTAACATAAAAGTTTATAGTGTTAGAAGAACTCTAATTTTTTAAAATTTGTTAAACTTTAAAGACGTAAACAAAAGGAAAATTAAGGATTCAAATATTAAGGTCTAAGTATATGCTTTTCCTCCCATTCCTTTTACCCCTATATTTTAAGCAATCACCAGTCATGAATCCAGAGACAAAGTTAAAAAAGGAAAAAAAGCTCTACATTTTTGTAATCACACGTAGATGTTATGGTTTCAAACCTTTTTAGCGTCAGTTACACTACGCATAGGAAGCTTGTGCCCATCTAATCTATAATAGAGATAAGATCGAATTATTAAATAATGTCTTACGGATGCAATTCATTTATGGATTTATTAATATCGATAGATGATTACTATGCAACCCCATCATCATGTGCCCGCTGTTCTGTAATTAATTAATCAAATCAGCAGCATTCTAGGGCAGTACACAATTAATAAATTTGTGTTGTATGCTAGGGCCGCTTTGATGTATATGTAATCGAACTATTGAGTCCATAATTTATTCTACATTATTTATATATTATCATAAGCTCGTTAGCTTAGTAGTCATCATCTAATATTCCTGAGATCCGAAGGTGCGTCCATACAGTTTTATCATATTTCTATCGTCGGTGGAGAAATAAAATATATTCATGTGTCCATCGTTTGAGCCATCACGGGTTGATATTGATTCTTTCTAAATATGAACTAGAGAGCGATATGAATGCGACACGTGTGCATAAAAAAATAAATAAAATTATAGAATTTGATATTATATCATTTCTATTTCACTAGTTGCAATAGAAAATATATAATTTTCAATAGCTTTTTGGAAATATAAATTATGAACAAATTGATGTTTAACAACTATGTTTTCAAATCATTTTTGGGGGTTAAGGGGGTGCTTTTCATATTAATAAATGAAAATCCAAGCTTTCACATTAATTAATATAGAGCATAGTTACGGATGATTGGAGGCAATATTGGGACGGCAAGTTGAAATGTGAATACCATCTCTGCGTTGTGGCACCATACCACGAAAATGGCGGAAACAGGGGACTGATATTATCATTACTTTAGGGAAACACATCGACGGAGCACTATATAACGATTGATAAAGTTCTTCATATCCTTAAATACTATTCACAAAGTTGATGCATTCATATACATTATATTACTTTCGCAACTCGAAACCAAAGAAAGTAAACAATCTATCATATATTCACACTATAGTACAAAACATTTACTTCTATTTAGATGTAGCACACATTATAATCTTAATATCCCAAGATAGCTTGGAGTAGCTCATGTGATATGCCTCTAAGTCTTGAACTTGAAAGGCGGGTGAAAATGGAATTGCATAGCACTTGGAGCGAGAACTGAAATAAAGATGTTTTTAGGGTTTTGATGTTTTTAGATCAATAAATAAAAGGTATGAATGTAAATGTGGTTGGATATGACTCATTAACGACAAATACAAGTTAGGTTTGTGATTAAAATAGAGTTTGATATTACATAATTACTAAATTAATCTCAGATTTCCATAGAAAATAAATATCACTCACTATGGTACAAACATTTACTTCTATTTAGATGTAACACACATTATAATCTTAATATCCCAAGATAGCTTGTAGTAGCTCATGTGATATGCCTCTAAGTCTTGAACTTGAAAGGTGGGTGAAAATGGAATTGCATAGCACTTGGAGCGAGAACTGAAATAAAGATGTTTTTAGGGTTTTGATGTTTTTAGATCAATAAATAAAAGGTATGAATGTAAATGTGGTTGGATATGACTCACTAACGACAAATACAAGTTAGGTTTGTGATTAAAATAGAGTTTGATATTACATAATTACTAAATTAATCTCAGATTTCCATAGAAAATAAATATAACTCACTATGTTTTAAACAAGGGTTTGGCATAATCAATAGTTTATTGATAAGAACACAAAGATTAAAGAGGAAAGAAACTTCACTTAATGACCAAGGATTGTTCTTAATACAAGAATAAGCAATAAGTTGGAATTGTAAGACGAATAATGATAATGTTTGCCTCTATACAACTATTGCTATTTATACCAAGTCTTAAAAGCCTTGTAGTAGTCTCTTAAATATGTACAAATGTGTCGAACCTTAAAAGCAATCGAAAAAATGAGAAAATAAGTAAAATAATTAAATTATGTATGGAAAACTGTACATTCTATCATAGGTTGACAATATGAAGTGAAAACAGAGTTGTCTTAGTTGGATAATGTTACGACAACGTCCATATAGGTCAACTCCAACAAGTAGGTTCATGGTTAAGCTAATGCATAAGTTTAAGCTAGGAAAGAAATGGATTGGGTAGAGGTTGAGTTGAATGTGAAATGGTCGACCTAATTTTTTTGTGGCCTCAAGTTCTTGATGCATGCATATGAGAGGCACGAGCTCTAAGTTGAGCTTAGGAATTTGAATAATGTCTTTGACTCTTCCTCTTGTTGCAAAACAACCTACTTAGCTTATCGTTGTTTATTGGAAGAGAGCTTATGTAGTGCTTTCTTTTGGCAAGTTGAAGAGTTTTTGAAACAAGTTAGATAACCATAGAAATAGGTGCAATGCTTTAATTGAGGGTTCATTAGGTCAGCCCCACTTAGTTAAGGTGTACATCTTCACCCTAGTTGACCTTCTTTCCTCCAACGGGGGCTTGCTTTTTAGCTCAATGCTTTAAGGGAGAGCTTGGATTCTTTATTTGAAAAGATCATGCTGATGACCTCATCATCATAGCACCTAGCACATACATATAACTATATATACTTGGTGTAGGTATTCCCCTATACTCCGAAGCTAAACACATATCTCATCCTAAAGTTGTTATTAGACTAGCCATTAGTACCATTAGTCTATTACAATCATCCACAAAAAAGGTCCCATGCTACCAATATGATGGGTTTAAGCTTCTATTCGGCAAACTAATCCATATTTTGATAACTAATTGGTCAAACAATTGACAACCTAGAACACGTGTATAGTAACATCATTTCCTAATCTATTGCATCATTCCATATAATTACCCCTTGCCCCTTAAACTAACACAATTACCGATTTGTAGTTACGATATTAGATAAGTGGTTGCTCTGGCTTTATTAGTTTACATGTAAGCACAATTAGCATACAATTTGGTGTTTTGATATTATTGAGTCATCCAGTTGTTAACACAATAGATATAACTATCAAATAAGATTATCACATGGTTATGTTTTGCTCAATAATCTCAAATCAATTAAATAATTAATCAATGCTCAATAATGTACATTATATAGCTCATTAAATTCTTAACTATGGTATAAGTTTGTAAACCTAAGCTTATGACTTAAAAAGAAAAGGTTTAAGACCATTAAATGGATAACATGATAGACTAAGCGATTACTAAGGTCAACCTTATACACATAAAGGAGGAATAATTAACAAGACAAACAAGTCAAACAACCAACTCATGGAAAGGGCTAATGGTCGGTTGGGGTACATGGTTGGACGATAGGTATCAGAGTTCTAGCCGTCTCTCATGATAAAACAACTTTTATTAGATAAGGTTAAGGTACGATTGACCATATTGTCTTCCTCAATCAACCCCAAATTCAAAATACAATCCTAAACAAAACCTAAATCTAGCTTCCTCCAAATTCAACCTTTGATTTGATTCCTCTTTGTTATTACACCAAATAATTATTAATTCTAATCCCAAATGACTCCAGCTATAAGGATTTATGTTATACTCTTAATTGTAGAACATTGAATTAATAATCTCTAATCATATTCCATCATAAGATCTCAACTTCTATAACTCTAATCTTAAATATATTCAAATCATAACATGCAAAATCAATAATTCTACATGTCATATCACCATTCAAAGATTCTAGTAGATTGAAGCGAAGATAATTGATTTTTATGATCAACCTAAAATCTCAAAATGACAAATAACGATCAAGCTCCACTTGATAAATTAACTAACAACTTTATATGATTCCTTACTAATACATATTTAAAGTCTAATTCATAATTTATTTCTAGATTATGATTAAACTCTAAAAGAAAGAATGGAACTCAAAGGAAAGGAAAGGGAAAATATTTTGTGTATGAAATCCCTAAAGACGATTCGATACTTGTAACAATATGTAATTGTACCCAAACCAATATACTCTAATAATTAAATCACTCTTTGATTTTTCAATTTCTTAAATTAACAAAAGAAAATGAGAAGAGGGAGAGAGGTTACCTTTGAATAAATTTCCTTATGAGTGAGCGATGTGGCGAAAAAGGGAAAGAGAGGCATGATTTTGGTTTAGAGAGGAGGAGAGGAAAATTCTAAGGGAAGAGGTAAGTAATTTCTTGTTTTTGTTCCATAGGTAAAGGAAAGGTTAGGTTAATGATTACTCCATCAATCTACACTAGATAAGAATGAGTTAATCTATGGTTCAGGTTAGATTTCTACAAATTAACCATGTAAACTCCTTCTCTAAGCAATAATTACCAGAATTAACTAATTAATCCTATTTTAAACCTTAAGCCAATTATAATGCATATCTTTATGTCTATTTACATCGGATTTTGGTTATCATATAATGATCAGATTCAATTCTTTCAAATATTAACCTAATTTCCTATGCATTCCAATCAAGTAAAATTATTTGCTTGGTGACTACAGATCAGTAATTAAATAATAAGGTGAAGAAATGTTACATCCATAATCTTAATATACTAACTAAGAAACCACAAATCTAATTCATGATTTGATGAAGCACAGAAGAAATAGAGGGAGAATACATCCCATAACAAAGAAAAAGAAAGGAAATGGAGAACATAAATTTGGAGTTATTGTCCCCAAATCTAATAATTTGTTTTGCTTGTCTCATGTTAGAATCTAAAAAAGAAGTTAAATTTAACCTAAATTAAGTATAAGATAGTAAAACCCTAATCAGAAAGTATTAAATAGTAGAACGAGAAGTAAAATGTAGAGTACATCTCTAAGAAAAAGGCATTACTTGCTAATTATAGTTAATAAAAATTGCAAATCCATTTAGACAACTAAGGAGATGATTTAACACTTCACATATTTTCTTCCATCTTGAAGAGCAGGATCACTTGAACACTTAAGGAAGGCTATCTAGATGGTTTTGACAAGGCATTTTATCTTTGTAGTGTTTAGGAAGGAATGCCTTATATAAGTGTTTGAAGGGCCTCGATAGCTCCTTTGATCCCTAACTCATCTTGAAGTCTTTAAGGGATAGCATTTTATGTGACTCTCATGGTGCCCCAATATGGGTTTGATATTGGTAGCTATTGCTTTTTCTGTTAACAGACAAAAGGGTGGACTAAATTTGATCTTTCTCCACCTATCAAGCTTTTTAGCTTATCATAGGATTATTATCTTAGGACTTTATGGACCAAGATTTGCTTTCATTATATAAGCAATACCAATACACTTAGCAGTTCATATGGATGTTGCATATATATATTAACCAATTAAGCTTTAAAAAAATGTTGATTCTTTCTAAGTTATTGTATGTTAAATCTATTGAGTGCATTTTTATGATATTTAATTAAATATCACAATAAAAGCTCAACTAAATGCACACAAATGTAGTAATTGAACTTCGAATAATTAGTAAATTCATTTATTATCATGTTGCAATATAAGTGCAACAACGGTTGTAGCAATGTAATAGCGATGCTTTAATAGATACAGTGATACAGGGGTAAATGTGGTGCTATAATGATGACAACAGTAGATAAAATGCTTTAGGTAAAATAATGACATTATGGTCATGGTAGTGGTAAGTGGTGATGGTATATAATGGAGGTATGGAAGGGTGTTGATAGTAGTGGGAGCTAAGGATTGTAGAGATAGAAGTGGCTAACGGAATAGTAGGGATACTTTAATATGGTGAATAAGTAATATAAATGTAAAGGGGTAATAGAATAATAAGAAAAGGAATAAATTATATTAACTACTTCCTTGAATTTTCAATATTACATTGATACCTCACTTCTTAATAACACAACATATTCCCCTCCCCCCCTCCCCCTTTGCTTATGTGGATGTATACGTAGCAAAAATAATGATGTATTATCCCTCCATCATAAAAACCAATAATTTTATTTAAATATTATAATTATTTATATATTACTTAATTAATTTCTTTTTTTTAGAAAACTAACACCTCACTTCTACATATATATTATAATTATATATATTAATTAACTAAACTAATAAAAAAAATATAAAAGAATTTGGAAGAATTAAAAAGGAAAAAAGTTAGGAAATTAAAAAACTAGTTTATGGTCATCTCAAACCATTAAGTAGCCAACCATCTCCCATATGTGTTGCTTGACTTAGAATTTTAAAGAAAGAAAAAAAAAATGGGTAAAAACCATTTGGGTCATGCGATATTGATAGGTAAAACTATTGAGTTTCAAATGTGGGTAGCGACCAACCGGCTGTTTTGTAGCCACTATAACCATCTTAAGGCAAAGACGTGGCCAGAAACTTCTTCTTCTTCTTCTTCTTTTTTTTTTTAAAAATATAATCTTTATTCTTCTATCTTTTTTTTTTGAATTTTTTCCTTGTTTTTATTAATTTAGTTTACTAATATACATAATTATAGTATATATGTAAAAGTGAGGTGCTACTTTTTTAAAAATTGAAGCATTTTTTAAATTTGGAAAATAAATAAAATAAATGAAAAATATAACCTCTAAGCTGACAGCCACCATTAGTCTTATTTAAAAGGAAGAAAGAAAAATGCTAGAAAACCCAATAGAGTTATGCCGCTCTGTTTTCACCAATTAGGTTTTAGGCATTTTTCTTTCCTTTTTTAACCCCCTACATAAGTGTTGGAAACCACCTATCACTAGAAGTAGATTGATTGACCTACTTTAAATTATGGGTTGCAACTTAATCTGTAATTTGTGGTTGCTGCAATCACCCAGAGGTTGAAGTTGGTCGAAATGTTCGTTTTATTTTAATTTTCTCTTTTTTTTCTTCTTCTAATTTTTAATTTATAATTAATTTAGGTAATTTATCATCATTGTCATTATTATATGTGACATTTGGCTTCTTCTTCTTTTTTTTTTAAAGAGAAAACAACATTTTTCATTTATTTTTATTTTAATTTCCAAACTTATTTTGTTTATTTCTTATTTTAGTTATTTAATATATATAAATATATATATGTATACAAAGATATGGAATTTAATTATAATCACGTATAATGCTAATGTGG
Organism: Lumnitzera racemosa; assembly: GCA_024138005.1. Classification (NCBI taxonomy): domain Eukaryota; kingdom Viridiplantae; phylum Streptophyta; class Magnoliopsida; order Myrtales; family Combretaceae; genus Lumnitzera; species Lumnitzera racemosa. Next base: position 36,458,978 of record JAMXBC010000006.1, on the reverse strand, counting down.
TGCTAACATGGTGATGACACATTATTCGTCATACATATTAGCATCTAAGTAGGCAAATATAGTAGCATTAGTATTGCATTTTGAAAAAGTGAGGAATCGATGTATAAAGTTTATATGGGTGGTCAATATAATTATTTCCTCTTACAACATTTTCATTTATATAGGCCAAAAAAGGGATGAAATCTTTTGTATTTTAAAAAAATAAGGCGTCAATATAATTTAGAAAGTTTATAAGAGTGGTACATATAATTAACATAGATAAAATTCCAATTAAAGGGGTTGATAATGCTAATGTATGCTTATATTAGGAATTTTAAGTAATAACGAGTGACTAGATAGAATTTTGAAATATAATAAACTGTAAATATGTATTTTATATTTGCATCATGTGCAACTAACACTTTAGTTTTGAAGTTAAACATTCAAACTCTCATATCTTCAAAAAAGGCACTTTTAGAATCCTAAATGATTATTTTACCCTTAATTATGTATTTTTTTACTGTTATTATTATAAATTATCTAAAAGCATATCTTTTTAAAATTTGGGCATCTGAACCTTGAGTTCAAATATTTAAGGACTAAGTGCATATCACTTAAATAAAATATAAAAGATATATTTACAATTTACTTTGAACATAAACTTGATGCAAATTGTAGTCCAAATTTTTTAAAGGCACAGGGAGCTATATCATATTCTGTGGAAAAGGACGATTAATCGACCAATAGGAAAGTTTCCACAAAATGTCCCAACCCCACCAAAAGAGAAAAACAAGTTCGACCAAGAAAGGACCAATGAGTAAATGAAGCAAAGCATGATAGATAGTTACGAGAAGTAGAGATGCTGGAGTTCAATTATTGGTGGCCGTCGATAGATAGCCCTTATCCTCAGGGTAGTTGGAGTAACATGAAGGATGTATACAAGAAAGAGAGGATAGTCAACAGTAGGATAGACACGAGCATAGCATACATACCAAAGAGGAAATACGCAGAGCAAATTATCGATTCATATCCTTGAAGCGCCTGCATGTATCTGTGATCCTTGAAAAGGACAGATAGCACGCATAAAATGGCATATATGTGAATGTGTTCATCGATGAGTGAAATTTTCAAATCATACCATGCATGCTTTGCTGAGCCGAGTAAAAACAAATAATTGTTATTTGTCTATACTAGAAATTAAGATTAGATACGGCACAGGCTCACCATTTGTTCTATTATAAAGACTTTGTTTGTGGGTCCTTAGGGGATCAATATGCTCATCACTAGTTTGAGATTTGAATTTTGAATCCAGTTTAAGCTATATATCATGTTATTTCTAGGTTATTTCAATTCAGATTTATTTATTCACTTCTAATATTTTATTAGAGAAATGGTTCATTAATAATTGCATCTACATATTATATATATACATAGAATATAAATACTAATAAAATTTTAACGTACAAAGTGCACGTAAAATATAGAAAACAGTTATGTTAAAATTATCTACTCCACTATCTACTGGTGGTTTGGTGGAATGAATAGTTTTTGATGAATTATTATGTATATATATATATATATATTTTTACTATCAAAAAATGAGGTTATAATCTAATTGGGTATATAAGGAGTTTTATATATATAGTCTAATTGCACATATAAGGAGTTTTTGAATCATTTGAGAGTTTTGGAACGTGATAGGAAGTTTAAAAAAAAAATTTATATGTTATATATTTGAAGGAATTATTTTATTTTATTTTTTTTTAAGCATGTTGTTGTTAATGTGGATTCTCAATGGTTTCTTTCATCCAATTCCAATAATGTAATTTTTTTTTTTAAGATATTGTCACTTTCTAAGAGTAGAAGCTTTAAAACCCAAATATAATGATTGCATCTAAATAATTTGGACATATGAATAGGTCAAGGGTTAAATAGATGAACCGTCTTTGACTGAAGGTACCGGTTTTATGATTGGATCTGATCGAACTAGGTTGAACTGTATGAGTTAATTCAAATTTGATAATACTAGTATACAGTGGATGGTAGATATCGTAGAAGTAGATATGTTGTTGAGCTTAAAAGTAAACAAATTCTTGTAGAGTGCAGTCACCGGTCAAGTAAGCTTCACAATAACAACTACCGCACCGAATATCGTGTAAGAAGCTTATCCAAGTAACGCTTCTTCTCCAAATCCTTCGACTGGAAAAGGAAAAGAGCTCCTTGAACAGGCTTATAACATTGTATCAACACTTTATATCAATCAGAAAACGACATAAATAGAGGATAAGTAGTTGTATAACTTTGTAACCATGAAAAATTTATGCTTCGGAGGTACTTGAAACTTTTAGATCTGGCTTAGTTATCTCCAAATAATATGATTCATTAACATTTTACTAGTTTAAGAAAACTTAGATGATGACTCGAGAGTGGAGATCTAGAACAAGGAAACTAAAACTGAGGAAAGAATTTAAATGGAAAAATTTGGGAGCATGGGTATAATATAATCATTATTATTTTCACCCTCCTAGACCCGTCAAGCTCTCATTATATTTTCCATGATCATAGAAACAAATTAACTATGTCAATTAAAAGAAAAAGAAAAATATTTAAGAGTAATCAATGATATAAATACTAATTTTTTAATGAGATGGATAAAATTCTATTCTATTTTCCTTAACGATTATAATAGTAGGCAGGGAAAAAATAAAAAATAAAAAAAAAGTCTCCACCTAGATTTAGTATCGTGCTAAACATGTGTATTCGACTCATGGCTCAAGGTAATTAATGACTTACCAATATGTTCTCATAATAAATAATACCTAACACAGCTACACTAGCCTACTTGCTTTAAACAAGAACTAGATTAGATCCAATTAGTGGGTTCAGAGACTTCCATGAAGGAAACTAAAGCATTTAACTTTCATTTACTGCAATTTTTTAGACCATGACGTTGTATCGACTATTATCTTCCAAAGGATTCCCAAGCTTAGATTTATGCGCCGCCAGAGAAAAGCTGTAATGCATTCGTCGTGGTCCATTTGACTAGATAGATTCTTGTAGTAGCAGCTGAGGTCGATGCCTTTCAATTGAGAGATTACTTTATCTTGTTTTATTCGATAACAATCTTTCCCCACGCAACTTCTTTGATGTGCGTCACTTTAATTGGGAAGTAGAGTAAGACAACCACACGAAATCGGGAGATTTTAATGCGTCCATCTGGAGTCCAAGGTTGAAGGTTTTCCTTTTATCTCTAAATCGTATCTTATTCCATTTAATCTTTAATTACATGTTATTATGTCACCCTCACCTGCAATCCTTACCTGCGTGGAGCTTTCGATTTTAAGCATAATTCCATGCAACTTTAAATTTCAGCATATATACCTTCTATGTTGATAACTTTCATCAGTAACTTACTTCGATGAGTTTTAGTAAAATAGTTAAAGTATTACATATGGAGGATGTGTTTTATAAAAATGGAAAAAATACTAAAGAGAAAAAAAAATGAATCTATCCATAATATATATATATATATGTATGTATATATATACACATATATTGGATTCCTCATTTGATTATTCTTTATTTATATAAAGAGCACGTCACTGATATAGACATGAGAGAAAATACTTTTTTTTTTTCTTTTGGCCAAGAAAAGAAAGTATAGTTTAAAATGAAGAAATTATCCATCTCTTGAAAGCACCACAAAACGGGTACAAGTTAAGATTATCTATCAGCATATTCTATATAGGTCAAAAGAATCTCAAGGAATCTTTCGAAATCTAGACAGTTGTGTTGGATAAATTGGCCTGATAAGTGATAACCTTATTAGAATTGACTCCTTGAACATCGTGAATCAATAGGCTAAGAAAGAGAATATATATTATCAAACTGATTGATGGAGAGGTTGCAGCCTAAAAGTCTAAACTAGTCACGCTTTCTTGTTTAAATCAGATCTAAAGCCATAAACTATGTTTCTTCATAATAGGGAAAAAAAATTAAAAAAGAAAAAAAATTGTGCAGCTAACCATAAAATTCTGCATAATGAGATACATATGGAAAATCATTTGTCATACTCTGAACATGAGAAATAATAATAATCTTACCGTATAAACTAATATAAATGAAAATATACTTCACAGCTGTTATCGTAGATATAATCTATATAAAACGTTCACGACTTAATCAGTTTAAAACATCTAATTTAACACTGGTTAATAATCAAACATGTAATATAGTTTTTCAAAATATTTGTTTAAGACAACTTGTTATCTGAAAATACAATCGTATTTATATAACTATTTCCACTTATAAGTTATAATTTATACTAAGAGTTTACAAAAATCATAAGTCTTAAAATTTATTTACAATAAGATAAAAAACTAGCAAGCATCCTAAAGATCCCCATTTAGTTTCCTTGAAACAAAAAAAAAAAAAACTTAAATTCAATGAATTCTCCTTTTTTTCCACTTTCTAAGCTAATTACGTATTAACTTGGGACAGTGATATTTGTACATCTTAAATTTTCACTTATCACTTATAAAAGAGTTTATAGGGACGTAAGCATAATTAATTTAGTAAGTGGAACAAAGACAAGTGAGTACAATACAATAATAAATAAGGTTATTAATTATAATAAAATAAAATATAATATAATTAATTACCTAAAAATAGTCTAGAAATAATTTTTTTTGTAATTTTCCTAAATAATTTAATATTTTTAGAAAATATTTGAAAAAAGGGCAAAAATTAGACTTACTTATTTATCGGGGCTCTGGCCACCATTGGTCGGTGGGTGGTTGTTAGACGGGCTAAGCGTAGAGTGAACTACCTAGGTTTGGCGAGGCTGTATGTTAGGTATTAATTTGGTTAGGAAACTAGGCTAGGGTAGTATATGCTCCGCTTTTTTCTATATTTTTTTCTATTTTATATTAATTTCTTTTGAATTTTTCTTTATATGCTTTAAGTCCAAAAGTGTTTAATCTAACATTGTAGGGTCTATTTATACCAATTTGCTATGGTTGGGATTTTTCTTTTCCTTTTTCTTTACTTTTTTCCCTTTTACTTTTCCCTAATTTCTAAGCATGAGGTGACTAATTCCCTTTTATTTGCTTTTGATTCAACAATTCCAGGAGTTTTTAAGGCTACCACAGTGAAATATGATGAATTCCATTGCTTTTGGATAGATTTGATTAATTTTTAGGTAAATTTTCAATATTTTATGTACATTATATTAATATTTAGCTATTTTTATTAATATACGTATGTATATCCTATATTTGGTATATGTAATGTGTAATTATACTCATATAACTATTTTTCTATCATGTCTTTTATTTTTAAGATACATTTTCTAATTAATTTTGTGAATTTATTACTTATTTAATATAATTTTAAGTTTTTGGGTTAATTTACGAGTATAATTATTATATATATCACATATATTCATAAAAATATATGTATATTCATATAGTATATTATGCTATATTATTTTGTTTTATAACTTAAATAGTTTATTTTTAAGGTTTGGTCGCATTTCAAGCTTAGTTTTAGAGATTTTAAAAATTTTTATATTATATTAAATAATTACCCTTCTAAGGTTGAAATTAGGGTTTTAGGTCATTATTTTTAATATCTAACTTCACTAAGTTACTTTAACTAATTTCACTAAGTTGCTTTAACTAACTTCATTAAGTTATTCTAATATATTATGCTATATTATTTTGTTTTATAACTTAAATAACTTATTTTCAAGGTTTGGTTGCATTTCAAGCTCAGTTTTAGAGATTTTAAAAAGTTTTATACTATATTAAATAATTACCATTCTAAGGCTGAAATTAGGGTTTTTGGCCATTATTTTTAATATATAACTTCACTAAGTTACTTTAACTAACTTCACTAAGTTATTCTAATATATTCATAAAGTTTGGACTCAAATTGATAAGTTTTTTTCAAATGCCCTAAATCTGAGTATGGTTGTTCTAAATACGATTTAAGAGCTCACATTATCGTAATAACTCAACCATATATCTTCCCTTTAAGATATTATTCGCTTAAGTTTCAAATGTCACATGTTTTTATCCCTTACTGTAGTTGCTTTTTAAGAGGATCACTTATCACTCCTCGTCGAGTACGCTTAACCTTAAAATTCTCGTAAACTTTAGGCTATTATATCAAAAGATGTCTCGATAATTGAAATTTTATCACCTTTTATTTAAGGAATATCACAATCTAACCCTTTATAAAACTAACTGGTTTTCTCAAATATAAATTTGCTAGAAAATGTATTTTTCTTGCATGAAGTGTAAGGAAAAAAGGTACATTTTTAAGCAATGCACTAGGTATAACAAATAATTTATCATGGCCATATGTAAGATCTACCTCCTTTACCGCTTGTATTGGCACTGGTACAATGCACATAAAAAGGCTTGTAGTTTGAATTATATGTCGTCATACAAGTAAAGATAGATCCTCTCAAACATGATAATTGAGTAATAGAGACAATTCCCAGGCATAAACTCCTTAGTATCTCAGAGCAAACACCAATATCTAAAATTAATCATTTTATTGACTTCATCACTTGTATTGTATAGGCTATTAATTGTCCAACTCACTACCTTTACATATCCTATCTCTTTATGATTGTGGCTTATTGACTGCTTCCCTTTGAATGCCCTAAGTAATATTATTAGCCTTTGATTCATCATAATGGAAAAATTCACTTATTCACAAATGTGGTATCGATGTCTAACTACAAGCCGCTTTATTCCAAATATTCTACCTATTGGTAATGAACATCTAATGTATAATCTTGTTATTTAGAATGATTATCAATATTGGCATCAAATAGGAACAACATGTGATACCATTTTTACGGGTTAAGGTGGCCTTCAAGATGGAGCCAATACTTATTTGCAAATTGCTTCCATGTGTCCAAGATCCTTAATTGATGCCAAACACAATGAATACTTGATGAAATTTGGTTCAATTGTGATTTTCAAACTTTAGGAAGGACATTGACAATTCCTAAGGATGTTATATATATTAAGCTGAACTAAGGATAATCTTGAATCAATATTATGCACAAATAAAGAGTATTTGATGTTCACCAAAATCTATGGATCAATAAGAACATGGATAGAGCTAAGACTCAAATTAGGCTATTTGATACCTGTTGATGGTTGTCCTTCCACCTAAGGTTCTGGAGGCCTAAACTTCTTTGAGAGCTTAGCCAACATGTTATTAGAGCCTTCCTTGCATGAAAGAAGATCAGCTTCGTACACATTTTGGCTTTACCTACCTAGCTTGAGTTGAACCTTAAGCACTATGGGAGTCCTCTTCTACATCTACTGAGATTCACTTTTTGGTAGTAAGGATAGAGCTCGCCTTTCGCTTAAGGTGGCCTTCAAGGAGCTCATCGCCTGGATACCCTCTTCTCCTTGCTTCTTTCTCTCTCCTCAATAAATGTTGAATGATTGCATGGTACGCAGCTTGTAGACTAGCCATTAGGCTAGGGCAACCACCCCCTGTTGATAAGACAGGCCTATCCCCCGAGATCCTACCAACTGGTAGAAGGGTAGAAGTCCTTTCTCATATTGAAAACGCCACCTCCTTGGATTTCGCTCCAATTAGTCTTCTCCTGCCACGTGTTCGAATAGGTAAGCCTCTTAACCTATAAATGGGAAGAGCATCCAATAGGTAAAGGATTTTAGAACTTATTGAGAACTCCCTTAATCTACTCGCTCTCATATTCTCTAAAACTAAAATACTCTATTCACTAATTTGAGTATTGGAGAGCTCTCATTAGCAACGATACGAGGGGCTTTTTATAGGTATATTGCCACATATGATCAATGAACCGTCAAGAGTTCATCTATGAGTCATACCAATGATACTTACTATCACCAATACGAATTGCCATAATCATCAAAAAGACCCTTTATTTGGCTAATCTTAGGTCGTCAATGGCAAAATTGTAATAAAATAAAACAATTAGCGAAATTATAGTTACAATGTTTAAAGGCTTCATTTAAATTCCTCATTAAGGCAATTCAACGAAGTTGGGGTCATTCAATTGGAAGAAAGAGCCACTCAAATGAACTAAGATAGTAGTTTCAAGTTTTGGCTCGAGGGGGCTTCGATCAAATGTTATAATGGAAGCATTTTGAATGAAGTGCCTTTAATGTATGTTCATTAGTTGTTAAAGTATCTTGACTTGCTACCATGATGCTTCACTTCTTGATAGCACGACATTTATTGCGTACATCAACAATTGAGCTCAAACTTCCTCATTTGCGACTCTAATAATATTTTTTTCCAACCGAATTTGTTAACCTTCAACTTCTAGTTTTGGTAACCTTGCCAATAGGCACTAGATTTCTAGATAGGCATCAGGGATTGAAGTAACTATGTAGGAAATGATGAAATAGAGTAGTGGTCAAAGGGGGAGGGTGGTGATCGAATAGATGGCCAGGGTAGTCAAATGGAGACACCAGTTTTAATTGGTTGTGTCTTGTTTTTCTAATTTCTCATGTATGTTTCACCAAAAATGATATTTTAGGATCTCAATAAGGATTTTAGATATCTCTTCACTATAGGTTTGGAGCCATTAGTAATAAATCACATTTTGATTGTCTCGCTTGTAAATTCTTATTTCATAGATTATCTTAACAAAAAAGTCACTTATGAGCCTTACAAGTTTTAAGGTTGGATTTTATAAATTTGATTATTTTAACCAGATCTCACATATAGGAATTCAAATAGAAACTATAATTTTCTGTTTGCTGTAAGATTAATTCGATTGTGAAACTTGTATCCAAAATTGTACGTGTGGATTTTAAGATTTAATTTGGATGTTTGTTTTTGTATTTTATTCATGAGGATTTTTATTTCATGTTTTGATTTGAACTATGATTCTATTCTTCTTAGATTTTGTTCATCATAATCACGAATAAGAAATTGTAATACGATGTAGGATTCTAATTTAGAATTTGGGTAGACATAAAGACGATGCTCCCTTTCTCATTTTATCGAACGGACTCTTGTCAGAGTGAATTGTGAAAAAAGATCTGAGGTTCTATTGTTGAGTTTGAGATAGGGATAGGGTTTGTACCATCTTATGATCAATACTTAATGATATCTACAAAAGTGAACCTCAAAATATAAAATGAATAAAATTCATATAGTCGAATTTTAAGAACATTAACTACAAGACCATTTACAGGAAATCGCTATTTCATTCTCCTTTGTTGCATATAAAATTACAGGAAATCACTATTTCATTCTCCTTTGTTGCATATAAAATTGCTATTACGATGTTTAGTTGAATTTTGGATATTTAATGGCTATTCCAATAACTTGTTATTATCCAAATCCAAAATATTGAATACTAATTCAACTTCTTAACTCATGAATTGCTACCTAGTATCCCCTTTTTTTCTTCATAACTACCCTATCGGCATAAGGCGTGTTCAATCTATATTAGCCATAAAAAGTGAAGAAGGGTAGAGATTTTGAGGGTATATTAGACAATTTATTTTTTATTCTTGTTTTATATATTATTCATTAGTGTCCGAACTAAATAATGTACTGCACATGTAGTGATTATTACAAATCTATTTAAATTCTATTGAATTGTAATTCAACCCCTCCTTATTCCATTCATGAGGTGAATGGGTTGTAAAGAAATTCTAGCCTCCAATGCTTCAAAAACCTAAAGATGCTCACAAGATTGTTTAAAAATACACTAGACCTAGCAATTGGATGATAGCTTTAAGGTCACTAGCTTAAGTAGACATTTGTGAGAAGTGTGAAATAATCAAGGCGTAATAGTTAGTTGCTCACGTTCTATATTCATAACTTAACCTTCCTCTTCTTAGAGAGACGGATACTCGAATGCTTTTAGCATGGGAATGATAAGATATTGGCTTAATCTTCTGTAGAAACTTTCTTTTACTCGTGGCTTAGACCTCCGTGGATCTTCCTATCATTTCCCTTTGATACAACTACTTGCTTTTCCTCCATCCTCACGAAATTCTTCTCAAGTAAATTTTGTGTACAAATCTTACAAGTGACAATACAAACACTACTTTCTATTTCAAGTGAGGAAGACAAAATATCCGATGATTATGCTAAAATAGCAGCAAATTCACAGGTAAGACAGTTTTTCAACGTGATGGGAGAATATACAGGTGAGAATAATGTCAGAGGAAGCACAAACCAGACAACAACTCATGGAATTAATTTCTGCTTCTTGTCTTGCCATTCAGAAACTTCAGCTTCTATCTTCCTTTGAATTGTGGCATGAAATCCAGGGTATGGCTCATAGCCGTAGAAAGTTTGAAGAGCCTGTAAGATAAGGAATTAAATGACTTACAGATATATTGGTGATCGAAAAGAAATTCAAGGAACATTAGAATGTTTAAAGAGAATACCTCCAAATGAACAAAAAATGGAGCCATCAAAAGGCTTGAGTAAGGTTGTCTAGAAGAGTGGGTGCTTGCTTCTGTATAGTAAAAGGCACCAGTAAGAGTTTACCAGAAAATTCAAGTAAGAGAGACATTTGAACCGACCTCGAACACACCATGGCCGATGAATTGACCTGTCCAGCACAAAAGCTGGGCAACAACAATGACCTGATGGGGGATAAAAGAAACAAACAATGATGTCAAGCCTAAATGATCATGACAAAAACTAAGAATGAAGCAGTTTCATATAATCAGTGCAAAGCTGCATAGCAGTATATAGCTTAGTGGCAAATCAACAAAAGAAGCTACTTTTTCAAGACCAAGACAAGACAATATGCAAAAACCAGAGTATTTGAACTATGTAATAGAAGAAGAGACAGGTCTTTCTAAAAATTACACAAAAACTATCCAAGTAGGAAAATAGTTGTTTTCCATGTATAAAATTTCATTCTGACCATTTAAAATACAATGGAGACAATTGTTTGACATCATTATATTCTTCTTTGATACTTGCACATCAGCCTTTCAAACGTTAAAAACCAATGAAGTAAATGAAACCAAATTGGAAATATACTCTGCTATCTTGTGTAATGTGCAAAAATCATGGAAAACCACAGCCATGGTAAAAGAGAATAATGCTGTGCAACCTCCATGTGACCACCACAGACATAATAGCAAAGGAATGTTTTCAAGTCGCTTGCTCTCTACATAAATGGGATGCCTTGGAAGCATTAACACGTTGAGTACCTCATGAAATGTCATAAAAGGATCCATTCTCCCAAGTTTTCAATTAAATCATCATGCAACTTGTGAAAATACAAAGTTAAAAGAGATGAAACAAGAGCAGTTTTCTGATCACTACTTATCCTACCCAACCACAAAATACAAAGGCCCCAATTGAGGATTAAAGTGGTGGAGTTACAGACTGATTATAATAGCTTGGACATGGGTGACAGAAATGTTAACAAATTGGAAAATTTATAGCCCATCCATGTTATGATTTTCACAACAATAAGCACAAAATTAGCAGGAATTCTATATGAAACACAATGCAATCATCTGAGACAGTTTTGCTAAGATCACTACAAGTACCTACAGATGAAAGCAATTGCTTTCAGGGAATGGATGTATTCATCAATATTATCATTTACATGATTTCCTCAAAATCATTAAAATGTTTCTAAAATTGGAAGTGCCATTTCTTGACATAGACAAAGCAATGATGATAAGTCAGTCCAAAGCTTCATCTCACTAATAAAATCAAACAAAAGAATATCAGTATTGTCAGCCCTTATCAGTGATTTGTTTGCAAAAAGTATAGCCCCATACACTCTTAAAAAGTGTGAAACAGATCAATATTATATGAATGCAATAAAAAAAAAGGACTTTTTAATCAGGAGAACCGTACATTATATACATGAAAAATAAGTTCACAAAACCTAAAGCACCTAGTTTAGTGAATGCAATAAAGAATATATTAAGGACTTTCTTCCAGATATAGATGCACAAGAAGCTGAAAGATGACTACTTCCTAATTCAGATAGAACACCATTATTCAAGTCCAGTAATATTTAAGTATATATGTACATATATTAGCCCGAGAAAAATATATATCAAGTTCAAATATAAGCAAAAGATCACCAGTGTGAGTCGACCTATTAGCAAGCAATCCTAAATTCTGCAGCCTGCATCATCTTTTGCCAAGAGAATGCCATTAACTTCTTCCCTTTTCTCAGGATTTTTCATTTTCAAAGATATGGGCAGAGGATCATCATCAGTTAAGTCCATCATGATGCTATTTTATTGAACACTAAGAATTTAGCTACCTACATTCTTAACTGGACTTCTGTTGGGCATTGTGATTTTCCCTAAGCCAATAAAAGAAACCAACTCTGTTACTGGTCAACACCTGTCCTTTGCAGGATGGACAGGAAGGCCCTATATATTTGAACTTCTTAAACCCTTTTTGATAGATCCATCTAGTTAAACTTGCACACAGAAGAACATAGACTGCAGACAGACATGCAGTTCTCGCACATATGTGCGTTATAGTGCAAGTCATTAAAGATTCCATCTACAAACTTAGCCTTCAAAAGAAAAAAATGTCAGTCCATTCTAACGATGATGAAGTATCTACATTGAATTTGTTCATAAGTTAAGTGTGAAGGATCTCTGGCAATTGCTGATTGATTCTTGGGCAGGACAGCTTGTTCAAAGGGGTTCTATATGTAGTTTGGAAATAAACCTACATCAATTCTGATATAAATTAAAGGAGCTCTGCCTCTGGAATAGTGGCAGCAAAGTAAGCAAAAACAGATGGACAAGGATAACCAATGACAAATAGCTCTATGATGTTGGGAATCTGGAGTAAGAATTCTCCTCCTGATTCCGGCATCATTTATAATTGACAAAGATACAGTACTTGGACTATTGCTTGTTGGAATATCATCAACTTATCCCCACTAATATGATGAAAACCACATTTACTGAGTGAATAATATCCTTGTTTACTTTAGCTGCACATCCTACTACTAAGAGAAATAAAATTCAGGCACAGGGATGCAAGCTTCTCTGTCGAATGTCTCTTGCATTAAGATGTAACGAGACATATAATATCTGTAGGCCAAAAGGGAATAAACGAAACGCCACATAAATCTTAAGGAATGAGAAACTAGTACTCCAGTAAGTTTATTTCAAGAGACTGATTACAATCGAATTTGCAAAAATAATATATCAATGCGTGAAATTCTAAAACATACAATAAGAGGAATTTACTCAAGAAAAGACAACATACAATAAAAACAATCACCGTACCTAAAGACAAATATGATATAGACAGATGAACCTCATATAAACATGCATATCATTGTATACTAGCAGTCGATCCGCGAGTGTCAAAATAAAAACATGTGAAATCTATAACATTAAAGTGATGAGCACTTTTTTTGTATCTTACTTCTTTTTGTTCTTTTCTAAACAAAAATTGTTGTACAGGAATTGACTTTCGATCAGACCTATCACTATCAGCCACACCCCTAAAATTGCTGGCAACTTCCAATTTAAGCACAACTCCTTATAACTTCCAACTTCAGCACATATATTTCTCAGTGAATATTGGTAAAATAAATACATATAACAGGTGTATTTAGGAAATATAGAAGAAAGAACATCAAAGACACCAAAAGTGGGTTCATGCACTTAATATGATAGATTTTAGTGAAGCTCCAGACAATAGACCCCGTCCTGTACATATCATTGCAAATGAACTTGAAAATAAAGGACTAGATTCAAGGGAGAATCATAACATCACTCTGTCAAACAAGGCTGTCAAGATGATTCTGTCATATACACTCACATAACTGAAGGAATGAAAAAAGTAGAATAATAATGAGCAGCTACCAAATAAAAGGTTCAAGCAATCTATAGATTGAAAATTATTGTACAAAAGGGTTTAAGCAATGACCTTCCAAGCGAGAGAAAACCCTAGCTAACATGCAACAAAACTGCTTCCGACCCAGCAAAGGAAACAAAGCAAAGCAGCCAAAGAACCAGCTCTAACATCCAAAACGATGTAGAAAACAGAGTAAGCCAACGTCAACACGAAACCCACGTTCAAAAGTAGAACAACATGGTGTCCAAACACACAAAACAAGACATGGGGCAGATTAAAGAGCGGAGGAGTGAAATATAGAATGATCAAAGCAGTGAATACAATAGGCCAAACACAAAACATGTGGATTAATATAATAATTGGGTTGTTATGGTAAGCGCCATAGAAAGCAAAGTACTTTTGTAGATCAAACAAGCCAAGTTTTCCCATGTGGAATTTGGAGGGAAAAATTTTTTCTCAGAATTTGCTGAAAGAAAAAGCTTGAAAGTATTTTGGGTTTAAACAAAGTGGTTATGGTTCCTCAAATTTAGGATGTAATTTGCAGTTTTTGTACAACAGTCTGGACTGTACAGATGGGGTGGGCATTAAGATGGAGAGTGAAACGTGCATATGGGAAAATGGCCGTTAGAGGATGATCGAGAAGGAATGGGGACGTCAGATCAACGTTTTGAATGATTGGGAATGGACCCATCGAATTGTGTTTCAACTTAGCCACCACTTATTTTAATATAATGTTATTTCCGTCGCTATCATATCATTCCCTTAAAGAAAAGTGATCTATTCTATATATTTAAATATTCTTTTCTATACTATTTTAATAGCATTTAATTATTTATTTTTATATTTTAAAATTTAAATTATTGAAAATTTAATAGTTTAGATTTAAAAAGGTTTAAATAAAAAATTAAATAACATTGGTTTTATAAAAAATAAAAACAAAACCGTAAAAATATCTTAAACGACTAACATGCATTCTATATCTATATATATATATATATATATATACCTTCCATTACATTAAATTGAATCAACCCTTGTGTATTTTTTAGTGTTTTGATTTTTTAAATATTTTAATTTATTGAAAACATTTATTATTTTAAACTAACTATCTATTATTATAGGTAACTTTTTTCTCTATCTATGATAACCACAAAAATTTAATTATATGATTTTATTTTATTTTTATAATTTCTCTGCATCTTATATTTTATCTTTTCCTTTTTTTTTCTATTGTACCTATAGTATGTGTGCAGTTTGGTCTAGTATAATATTAAAGCTAATGAGATTTTTGATATCACACATATTAACATTTTATATTAATTCAATAAATTAAGAGAAAAAGTATAAAAAGTAAAGGGCTAT
The DNA here is from genome assembly GCA_024138005.1 of Lumnitzera racemosa. NCBI lineage: Eukaryota > Viridiplantae > Streptophyta > Magnoliopsida > Myrtales > Combretaceae > Lumnitzera > Lumnitzera racemosa. The sequence goes on along the minus strand of JAMXBC010000006.1, from coordinate 36,443,783 downwards.
ATTAGATGTTAATTAGATACAGCTACTTAAGTGTTATTTGTTTCTTTTATAGTACTGGGTGATAAAAATTAATTGTTGTACATGTCCAAATTAGGATAAAGTTGTTTAATGGTTGGTCGAGAGGACATCTTAGGAACAACTCTGAAGTTAGAAAACCAAAACTATAAATTTATCATGTTAACTTGAATTGAGAATGAATATTTGGTTTTGTGAGTTAAGTTGATTTAGTGAAGAAATGATTGTAAGTAAGATAAATAAGGAAATTTAGTAAAATAAGATGTTTGACCAAATTACAAGATATTTCGGATGATTCATTAGGTAAATATCATACTAAAAAATCTTATTTAGAGGCTAAATCATAGGGTATTTATATGTGATTTACAATTAAGTTGAACTTACAGAATAAGCCTTAAGATGTTTTGAGAACTTTAGAGTAAACCTGACTCAGATAATTCTTCAAAGGATAATTCAATGGACAAATCGAAGGATAGCTTAAGAAAAAATTGATCTAAGATAAAATAGCTTTAAAACCTGAACTCTTAGATATAATAACTTTGCAAACTAAGGGCAAGGAACTTAGCACCGGGAATTATACGTAGAATAACAATATCTTACAATTTTTATATATACTAAAATTTTCATTTATAATATATGAATTTTCAGTGATGGAATATAGTATAACTACACTTAATTGAGCAATGAGTACTTTGTGATAGTTGAGCAATAAAGAGTCTAAGTAAGTTGGGATCAATACTTTACTACACCTTAGAATACCATTTCATAATCCTTGGAGGCTTGAGTGTGTATCTAATTGTGGTGGTAATTAATTGGTTGTGCACATGTTTGTATATCTCTGATTATTGATTGAATATTGATTGTGATGTTTAGTGAAGTATCATATGTTGGGTTGTTTGAATTGATTGGTTACTCTTAACCTGGACTAACCTAAACTTGACGTAAGTCTTAACTTAACACGCATTGCAACTTATTAAGGGACAATTATGATTATCCAATCAAATATTAACCCTTTTGAATGAATAATTGAAACGGTCTCTTCTTCACTCTTAGTCAAACTAAATAATAGGAAAAGAGATCGTAGCAAGATTAAGGAAACTTATTTAAACATAGTTGCGGGAGAAGAGATATCTTCATTACACTAGGTTTAGTTGAGAGTTGTTGTATCACGTTGAAACTCCACAAACTCTGATTCGAGTGGATACAATTACTCTAATCTCATGACAGACTAGACAACGTAGTACAATAGTATTTACTTGATCATACATTGCGTATAACTAACTTAATTAATAACCTTGCTTATTTTGTAGTGTATGCATAATTCTATCTTCATCTCATTTATTGAGCGGCGGTTGCTCATTCTCTTGTAGACTCTTTTGTAGATTAGGAATAGAGTTGCAATTTATATTAAAGCCTAACCTAGAAGTTGATGGGATTAGAGAGTGAGGAATAAATAAAAATGCAATTGAATTTGTTCCTTTTTGAAATCTTATTTGTTTTTAAGGAAACTAATTGGACAATTGTGAGTAACCCAATAATTTCCATAGTTGATCTATAAGATAAAATGGAATGTGAAACTAATTAATCTGTAAGTTTTCCTCGTATTTTTTAAGTTTTATGTCAAAAAGTATGAATCGAAAAATTATTTTACAAGACTTTTTCAAAAAAGAGTTAACATACTATTATACATATTTTATAAAAAAAAGTAAGTGCTAAACTGGATGCTTCAAAGTTACGTAATTGAGTTTACTTCTTGTGAACTAAATATACAGTAGTGGTTATAAAGTTAACTCTTATTATAAATTAGTTCGCATGATAAGAATATTATGATTTTACCACTTAAAACATGACAATCCCAACATTAACCCTAACTTTTATAGGAATGTTTCATCAAGCAAATATAATATATCAGTATTGAAATTTTAGCGATGCCAAGTAATAACATGATATAACATCTTAAACATGATATGCTTGGTGCTCAATTGAGAATATTCTTTATTCATTAAATATTGAATTTTAAGTTTTCTTGTAGCAAGAGAACCCTCATGCACCAAAAAATTTCCACGTTCTTGCAATCTTCCCAGATTGTCGTGTAGACAATGTCAAGTAAGTTTGCTCAAACACCACATTTTTCAAGGTTTCAATTTCACTTTTTCGGTTTTCACCGAGATTTTAAGTTACAGGGTGCAGGTATTTCTCTTTAAGAATAATCGATGTGTTTTCCACATTTAGATCTGACCATGATGGAAAAAATTAGTTAAATTGTCACGTCAATAGATGAATTTATCGTGGCATTAATTTTCCTTCTCCTTTTTTTTTTTTTTTTAACAGATCAACGAGAGTTTCAAGGACACAGCCAAAGACACATTAAAAGTGGAACCTACATGTGTTTTGAGGGGCTTACGCGTTGAATTTTGAAAAACCAGGGAATTCGTACGCTTTTAAAAGATTTCAAGAGGCGTCCACGAAAAATAGTTAAAAGTATACGAACTAGATTTAAGAGCTTACTTTTGTCTAACTGTTATTTAATTGATTAATATGTGTCAAGTTGATCAAATAGATTTCAAATGGATATTAAAAATATCATGACAAATGAGTATTAAGAGCTTCAAAATAAGTATAAAGTACATATTTTTCGAAACTTGATTCTTACTATTTAATTAAGTACGAGGTCTTTTTATCCTACCGTTACCTTAAAACATGTACTTTAAGGTGAAAATGGTAAAAAAATCTAATATATCTTACATTTACCTTATAAAAAATTATTAAATAATATTAATAAATGATAACATTATATTTTTTAGCCAATAAATGTTTTAGTAAAACGAAAAAAAAAAGAGTCCATGTTTATAAGTTAATAATTCACAATAGTTGAGATTAATGTTGTTTCTTTCACTTTAAGTCTTCCATTTATTTCCCTTATTTCTCTCAATTCTCTCTCCAACTTTATGTTTTCCATTTTTTCCTCTTATTCTTTCTCATATATTAAATAGTAAGATCACATAAACTCGAAATGATAAAGGTAAAAAAAATTACTTTTTTTAATTTGACAAAATTTATTATAGGCTCCATATGTTTTGCATGCGAAGTAATTGCAATATCATATATAGGTCACTTTTTTTATATCACAAAAAATTTTGAAATTCATAAAGAGAGACAACATTTATAGGTTTTATTAGGAAGTTTGTACCCTATAGATTTTATGGGATATAGATTTTTTAATAGTTTTAAGGTGTCATAAGAAATGTTTCAATTTCAAAACTTATGAACCTATACCTTATAGGATGGAATAGCGATAAGGCCCTACATCTTACCGACTATGTAATCATTTATCCTTGATTATTATAATTATATACTTATGTAAAAGATTGATTTGAAATATGGATTGAATAAAACATTTCTAAAGGGGTTTAAATGTAGCATTTAAAAAAATAAGTTCTATTTGTAATAATGATAGTTTCTAGATAAGGCTGCAAATAAGTTAAGTCAAGCTTTTAAAGGTTCAAGCTTGACTCGTTTAAAAATTTATCTTGAGCTTGCAATTAAGGTTCGAGTTTGGCTCCTTTAAATAAATGAGCTTTATCTTGAGTTCATGCTCAACTTTGTTGGTAGTTAGATTTCGCCTGAATATGTTATTTGGCAACTTAGATGCCGAAAGACCAATTGATGTTATTTCCAGTTAAGCTCAACAAAGGCTGAGTCTATCTGATAGGCCTTGAAGCTTAGCCTACCTATATATTTGGTTTGAAATTAGAAAAGTGGTACGAATAATTATAACTTAATATAATCTTATTACACAACGGCTAACTACCCCTATCTTTTAGGTGTGTACCTAAGCATGGCATCACCACGTGGTCTATGAGTAATAATTATCTACTATTACAAACACTCGATATTCATCTATAAATAAAGGAAGGAAAGTATTGTAAAAACTCTTTTACGCTCGATAATAATCAACTTGCTTATTCTCTTACTCTTTCACTTAAACAACCAATGATTTTGGCATTGGAGTTATTATGCTGGACTAGCCTCGATACTACTTAGCATTTTATTTGTGCTTTTGTAGGATCAAAACTTTACACCAAAATCACCTGCCAACATTTAGTGCCATTTGTTTTTTTTTTTTTAACCTACCTACATAGTAAAGACAAGAATGACAAAGAGTGCAAGTGCTGACTCTTTACCCCAGCATTAGTTGGGTGGTGCGTGGGGGAGAAGTAAGCAACCGATGAATAGCATTTAGCTAAATTGGAGTAGTTTTGCATTGATTTAGCCAAAGAAAATCATGAGCTCAACAAGAAACATGACGAAATCGTTAGTCTTCCTCATAAAGACGCATAGCCAGACCAAAACTAGGGGTACGGTAATAACAATGTCGAGAACTCTAATGATTTAATTTATTCTCCTAAATTTCCCAAGAAGTAGGTCGAAGTTACACTTAGACCTTTGGCCTTTGCTTTTAGAAAGGGTGATAAAAGGAAACAACTATAATAGGTGCACCATGCGGGACTATTGCATGTTAGCACCCCTATTATGATTAGTAAATAATTTCAAATAAAGGAGTCGTTTTATTCTCGAGATTTTGGAAGAAGTAATACCATCACACATTAAGTTGCAGTAGTTTGAGACTTCTTGAGTACTACCGTACTTTGGCTAAGCTTCATGGCTTGAGTGACGTTGTAACTTATTAAGCATTCCCTTCAACCTTGAGGGAAGCGACGGGTACATGGTTTAAACATTTGAATCCAAAAACGATGTCATGCTTCGAGGATTTAGCAGAAGTGTTCTTGCAACACTTTCTTGCAAGTAAGCATCTAATTAAAGATTTTTTTATACTAAACACCATAAAACAAAGATCAAAAGAGTCTATTGGGGATTATTTGGCTTGGTTTATGGTCGATTGGGTCTAGATTTCGGAATTAGACATGAATGTTGCTCTTAATGTAGTGATTGATGGAGTTAAACCCCATGGAGACTTTTTTAAGTCTCTAACAAAAAACAAGCCAAAAAATTTTGCTAAGTTTAAGGTTAAGGTAACATCTTATATTTGCAATGAAGATAACATTAAAGCTCAGCGTAAGTCTAACCGGAGCTGAGGAGACTGAAAGAGTGATAAGAAGAAGAAAGCGAAAGACCGACTTGGTACACACAATGATTTGAACATTGGAGGAAATAGTAGTGAGAGAAAAAGACCACGCATCCCTACCTATTCTATTTATACACCACTCAATCGTCCAATTGTAGACATTTTGATAAAAGTACGCAACTAAAGGGGAGTATTGCAGTAGCCATAAAGAATAAGAGGAAATTTGTCATGCAGAAATTCTAATAAATATTGCGACTTCCATCGCATTAGAGGTCATGATATTGGTGAATGTATTCAACTCAAAAACACAATCGAGGATGTAATCCAATGAGGATATCTGAGCAAGTTCCTCACCTATGATGCTGAGAATATTGAATGACCAACTTGGAGACAACGTGATGAGCAATAAAATGTAACACAGCCTTCTTAGGCTGGAAGAGATATGAGAGATGGAAGCAATAGTAAAGCATTGGTATAATAAATACTATTGTTGGTCGACCTTTTGGCATAAGCCAGTTAAGCTCATTAAGCTCAATTAACGCCATACACTATGTTTGTAATGTGTAGGGCAATAAGGTTAAGGTTGACAATTTGATTTATTTTACGGAAGAGGATTTCGAAGGCGTTCAAAGGCACTACAATGATGCACTTGTAATCAGTGCGAGGATTGCTAACTTCGAGGTAAAAAAGATTTTAATTGACATTGGAAGTTTGGTAGATGTTATTTTTCAACATTCCTTCAATCAGATGAAACCAAAGATCAAAGCACGACTGAGATCGTACAATTATAATTTATAGACTTTCAATAATCAACCTGTTTAGGTTACTAAAGTTATTTCTCTCCTAATTTAGATTGGAGACGATGAGTATGTTGCAGAAGACAAGGTGAATTTTCTTATTGTCAAGTGTTGATCCCTATATAATATAATCATAGGCTAACCACGTTAGCATTTGTTTAGCATGGTCCCTCTAACTACGTATCTTAAGGCAAAATTTCCTGCTCTTATCGGAGTAGGAGTATATAAAGGAGACCAACAATTAGTTAGATCCCTGTATCTAAGAGTGCTATGGCGTAAAGAAGTTTTTCAAGTTGAAACTGGTCTGAAACAGAAGTTAGTTGGCATTAAAAATGTCGAGGAAGAGATAGAGGAAATCCCATTAAGGAATGATCTTGCAAAGACGATAAAGATAGGAAAACTATTGTCGGCAAATATCCATCAAAGTTTAATCAACTTTCTTTAGGATAATGCCGATGTATTTGCTTGTTCTCCTTTGGATATGCCAGGTATCCCTAAAGAAGTAATAACACACAAGCTTCAAATTGATCCTAACGCAAAAATAATTCAGCTAAGGAAAAGGCAGTTTGCCCTTGAATGGCAAGTAGCCATTGAAGAAAAAGTTTAGAAGCTATTAAAGGCGTGATTCATAAGGGAAGAGGCTTATTCGACTTGGTTAGCCAATTGTGTGCTAGTCAAAAAGTAGAATGACATATGGCATACATGTATAGACTTTATAGATTTGAACAAGGCCTATCCCAAAGATTGTTTCTCCTTACCAGGAATAGACTAGATGGTTAATTCAATTGCTGAACGTACCTTACTCTCTTTTATGGATATGTTTTCCAGCAATAATCAAATCAAAATGGAAAAGAAGGATGAAGTCTACATGTCCTTTATCACAAACTTTGGGACCTATTGTTATACGGTAATGCCTTTTGAGCTTAAAAATGCTAACGCGACCTATCAAAGGCTTGTAAGCAAGATGTTCAAGCCTTAGATTCATCGAAACATTGAAGTTTATGTCAATGATATGATTATAGACAAAAAGTCGGCATCTTGCCGATTTTGAGGAGACATTCAACACCTTAAGGGGAAACAATATGAAATTAAACCCGTAGAAGTATGTTTTTAGTGCTACCTCAAAAAAAAAATTAGGATATATGGTCACTTAGCACGGTATTGAAGTAAACAAAGGAAGATTGATGTTATTCAGAACATGAAGTCCCTTAGCACAGTTAAGAAAGTTTAAGAGCTAACTGGGTGGATAGCCGCTCTAAATAGAATTGTGTCGAGAAACGTGGATAGATGCACATAATTTTTTAAAGTATTGAAGAATGCGAAGGAATTTCAGTGGACTGATGAGTGTGAGGTGGCATTTAACAAGCTGAAAGAATTTCTCGCATCACCTTTAATACTTTCAACACCTATTCCTAAAGAAAATTTGTTTTTGCATTTGTTAGTTAGTAGCTAAGCTCTTTCATTTGTCTTGGTTCGGTTAAAAGGCAGGGAGCATCAACCAACTTCTTACGTGAGCTATGTCTTACAAGGACTAAAACGTTGATATACAAAGATTGAAAAGTTTATATTAGCAGTGGTCATCTCTGTAAGGAAGTTAAAGCCCTATTTTGAAGCTCATCAAATAATGGTCCTTATTGATTAGCATTCACGACAAGCTTTACAACGACCAGATTCTTCAAGAAGGACGATGAAATATGCCATGGAATTAAGTGCATATGGTGTACAGTACAAGCTTAGAACAACATTAAAAACTCAAGTATTGGTAGATTTTGTTGCAAACTTTACTAGAGTAGAAGACAATATTGAGATGGCTGAGAAACTAACATGGAACTTATACGTTGATAGCTTCTACACTAAAGAAGGATGCGATGAAGGCCTCATTTTACTAGAGCCCCATAATGTGAAAGTTTATTACGCATTAAAATTTGAGTTTCTAGCCAATAATAATGAAGTCGAATATGAAGCCTTAATTGCTGGCCTTAAACTAGCTAAGGAGGATGGTACTGAAAAAATTGATGTTTTTTCCGATTCATAGCTAGTCATGAATCAAGTTGAAAGAAGCTATGCAATGAAAGAGGAAGTGATAAACAAGTACTTACAGATAGTACAAACACGCAAGGAAGAGTTTCAATCGAGAAAATACCAAGGACCAGAAACATTACTGTCGACAAGCTATCAAAGTTAGCTAATATAACACTTCCTGATCTAAACAACAAGCTTTTTTTTTTTAGTATCTCCCTATTAGGAACCTAGAAACTGTCGGCTAGAGCTATGAGTTGGCTCCCTATTTAAGGGAGAGATCTTGAATGGATCCAATTATTGACTATTTGAAGGATATTGTTCTACCTAACGATACAAAAGAAGCTCATAGACCAATTGCATAAGCGCGACATTTCTTAACCTTATCTTCAGTGCCTTCCATAGAAAGACGCTCAACAAATAGTGTTTAAGTTGTATGGCGATGTTTGTAACAATTATGTGAAGGGTCAGACCCTGTGTATCCACGTACTAAGACTCGGCTATTATTGGCTGACTACACAAGAAGATGTAAAATCTGCTATTTAACCATGTTTGCAATGCCAAAAACATAAGGCACTAAGCCATGTGCCTTCTACTAAACAGCATAGCCTCAGTAGCCCTTGACCTTTTGCTTAATAGGGATTAGACATACCCGAACCATTGTTGAAGTCTATGGCCCAACAGCAATTTTTCATAGTTACAGTGGATTATTTGACCATGTGAGTTGAGGTTAAAGTAGTGGCTAAAATCACCAAACAGAAGGTTGAGGCTTTCATTTTCAACTTTATCATATCGAGGTTTGGGGTTTAGTTTATGATAGTTACTGATAATGGACCACAATTCAATGACAATAAGTTCCAAGTACTTTGTGAGAAACACGACATTCGTCTGAATTACACTTCAAAGGCTCATCCTCAAACCAATGGATAAGTGGAAGCTGTTAATAAGATCATCCTATACAATTTGAAAAGGAGAGTCGATTAGGCAAAGGGTAAATGGGCTTATGAATTACCGAATGTTTTATGAGGGTATAGGACTACCTACAGGACTATGACTAGTGAAATACCCTTTGGGTACGTATGGATTAGAAGTAGTTCTACCGATTGAGTTGGATCTACCTAATCTTTAGACACAGAACTTTGACATTATGGTAAATCGGGTCGACTTTACGACTAATGTAGATACAATTGAAGAGATTAGGGATATTACAAGGGCAAGAGTTGTTGCATATCAACATGAATTGCCTAATCCTACAATCAGAAGGTAAACATACAAGGTATTTTGGCTTAAAGACTTAGTTTCTAGAAAATTAGAAGCAACTAGTGCATGGGAGAATCAAGGGAAGCTTAACATGAATTAAGAGGATCTTGTTAGGTTTGGAAAGTCATAGATGATGAGGCCTATTGGCTAGAAAGGCTAGATGGAACAGCCATAGTTCGTGCATGAAATGCCGATAATTTGAAGCTTAACTTTGAATAGTTTCTTTTCAATTAAAATTTGTTTTTGTTTTCCATTTTTTAACTTTGTAAGGCAATGGCCTATATCTCGTTCAAGTATGAAATGTTCATTTCAAGTTTACAAGTATCTCTACTTTCTGTCACTTTTATTCTCGATCAATATACAATTAACAGCTTAATGAAGTTCTAGCTGTACCACGAATGAACAAATACCTAATAAGTTTCGACTTATGATGATTAACTAACTTAATATTGATTGACAAATGACGTTAAATTTTCTTTGAAAAAGCATGTGGAGCAATTAGCACTAACAAACTCTAAGCTGCCTTTAATAGACAATCTCATGGCTAAAGAAAATAGACACCAAAGTTCATGTCTTATACGGCTAATGAATAATGCCTACAAAAAGATAAGTATAAAATGCGCATGAAATCAAACATGCCGAGAATCAAAAGCTATAAAACGTGCAACACAAGTTACTTACAACCAAAAGGTTGGCATCCTAACCGCATAAAGTCCATAAAATAACCGTGGAAGCAAAGTAAAAATTAATCAACTCTCTTCAGAGTTCGAAACATTCTTCCTCTATGATTAGATGAAATTATCTTGTTGATTGACAGAGCTTGGGACCTTCTTGGAGCTTATTTCTCTATCAATACTAGGGGTCTTAGAGGAGTTGGAGGTCTCTTTGTAGACATAGGGATCTCATTTAATGATGGTTCCTCATCATCAATAGGAACTTTAATGTTGGCTTGAATATTGTCACCCTGCTCTTGACCTATAAACCCTAAGAAATTTCAATAACTCAAAAGCAGAATCGGATGAAGGAGCCCTTAGATAGTCCCTAAAACCAACCTAAACATGATAATAATACTTAAGTAAAGGAATCAAACTTTAAGTGTTCAACCAAACCTTAATTCAAGTAAGCCATAAAAACCTAACTAAATGAGCATGAACCCTAATACTTAAAAAGCCTTAGAATGATGGCAAAACCCTAAAATGATTATCTAACCCTAAATAAGTGATCAAAAACCTTATTGTCACCAATCAACATTAATAGTAAGGTTGAATCGATTAACACAAGTAATCAATAGTACTAAGCAATTCAAACCCTAACTTTCTAGCTCGTACGTAGATCATATTACCATAAACGAGCATAAAACCTAAGGGAATCCTAAGTACATGTATAAGGCATTTAGAATAGCTAAATTATAGTGTCAAAGTCTAACTAAACCCTAAACACATCCTAATTGCACTTAATTAGCCTAAACATGCCTAATCACCACCAATAACCTTAATCAAACCTAATCCTTAACCAACCCCATTACATCTTGATTAGCTACAAGTTAAACACAATTAATGATCAAAAGACACACTCTTATCCCCTTTTAAAATATCTTGTACCCTAAGGGGACAAGATCTTGCCTAAATTTGTAAAAAGCACATAAAGTATATAATCCTCATTTTGTACCTTGATTTCTCAAACAATCAAGGCTTGTCCCCTTCACTTCCCCTCACTTCTATAACCTGCCATCCTCATTTCTCACCCTCATTTTTGTTTTCTCAAACCTTTGAACACACCTAAAAAACTCTGTCAAACTTCCTCTCAAAGATCAAGCCTTAAACTCTTTTTTCTTCCTGTTCTTGGCTACATCGACCACCCTAGTGTCAACCTTCATAACTTCACTATCACTACTCCAAATCACTCCAAACCAAGTCTTACGTCACACCCACACCCCAAGCTAACCCATCAACATATACACCTACCCTTACACATGCCAAGGCTTATGGCACGTAACCACAAAGAGAGGCCTTCTACACTTTGCTCCAGTAAGCACTTAGATTAGGTTTTTCCTTAGTTTTCTTGTAAGATAATGCTAAATTAATGTTTTCTTTGTTGAAACTTATTTTACAACAACTCCATAGAAGTTCTAAGGGTTTCAAGAAGATCAACAAAGGTAAGTACAAGAAAAATCACCTTTAGTAGAAGTTATAACACAAACGAACTAAGTTGTGTAGAGTAGTGTAATTGTTAGTAGGAGATCATCAAGTAGGATAATGAAACCCTTGTTCCCCATGCATGATGCCCTTGAATATTCTCTCATACATATTTTCACACACTTTTATGAATTGATTAAGGTTTATATTAGTAGAAACATAGGTTATTTAAGTTAAAACACCATAAAAATCAACTGCTGCATGAAAATGGAAAGTTTGACCCTAGAAACAACTCTTGGCCGCCACTTTCATTGAATTACCAGATCTACAACTTTTTTCTTAGTAGCTTAATAACATGTTTATTTAGTGTTAGGTATGGTTTAACACTTAATTAATTAAGTTAAATAAGCTAAAGTATGGTTAAGGCCATAAATTAGCTTAGTTAGTGATTATAGGCTTAAGAATGGTGTTGATAACACCAAGAACCATAGTGAAAAGATCTATAACCATATTAAAAATGGGCTAAACTTAAGTCTAATGTTAGGCTTAAGTTCAAAAAGACAAATAAGCCTAAGCCCAAGGCACTAAATAGAGAACTAAACATAAAAAGCCCAAAAGAACTAATTTTGGAGCTCATGTAGTTAGGTGACCAGATCTGAACCTTAGGATAAAAAGCTTAAGAAGAGTTATTTTAGAGACACACTAAACCCAAAGGCCCATTCAAGATACCCCCTATAGTCTCTTTAGTGATCTAAAGCCTTAAACTTAGTAAAAAGGCCCATTTAGACCTATAAGAGCATCATTAAGGCCCACTTAAAAATTTTAAAGTGTTGGGTAAAAAAAGCCCATTTAAAATACTTAAAAGAAGCCCCAAATTATTAGTTATAGATCCCAAAGTCAAAGACCAAGTCTAAGACCCAAAATTAGGCCCAAACCTTAAAGTGACCTAACTATTTAGGTTATGACCTTTTAAGGCCTAAACAAAAAACTTACTGATCTAGAAACTTAAAAACAACTTCACCAAATGAAAGAACATTTGAAAACAATGAAAGCAACTATAAGATCATCGAAAACGGAGTTAAAATAAATAACATACACCCGAATTACAAAAATAACTAACTTTAGGATGGTGAAAGATAAGCCTAGTTAAGTGGTGCAAATAGAATACTCATAAAACTTAATTATCTTCTTTAGGAGACGAGAAGTTTGATTTAGACACGGTAGAGGATTACTGGGACTGCTGAGCATCATGGCGGAGTGACTACACTGCCCCCTACTTTGTTTGTTTGTGCTTGTAGCTAGTGGAATACTTCATTATATCCAACAACTAAAATTGTTGCATGTTAAGGCAAACAAGAACTTGTATGTGTTTGATATGATTGATCTTATTTGCAAAAATACCTTAAGTTGATAGGAATATTATATGCTTGCTGCATTAGAACTTAGGATCTTGGAGTGTCTATATATATATATATATATATATATATATTGATTGGTCACTTATGAACCGGACAAATAAATACTTGACCCCTAATTAAACCGGACATGCATTGCATCTTATAACATGATAATATGGGTGTCAACATCACGTTGTAGAACAAGGGATCATGCTTAGAGGTCCATATTGTATTTTGTGTATTGAAAATTGTTATCATACGATGTACTTTGTGTGACATATTCTTATCTTGACCTTTGGGAAATACTTGGCTCTAGGGAGTGTCGCCTTCTACTTGAAGTTGTACCATATTTACTGTTGAGGGCAATATTGATGATAAGAGACTTCAAATTGGACGTAGATACTTATATCCTAACGTGCCGAAATACTTCTTAACCCAAGCAATGGTGAGCGTTAAAATCGTATTGTATATAGCTATTGGTAGACTGTATATATTGTTGCATTGCATTTTTTTTTTACAATGCATTCATACGCTTGTTTAATAACTTGTTTGATATTGCTTGTTGTAGAGTAGGTAGGTTACATACTAATCAGTCAAGCTTACCCCCTATAGTTTATTGATGCAACAGGACTTGTGGTTAGAGCGGAGCCGCAGGATGCTTAAGGTCAATAGCACTAGTTGGAATTGGGATGTAAAGAAGTTGAGAGCTTGAGTGAACCATTTGTTTATATATGTAAACTCTCTTTAATTTCCACTTATTAAGTATCTTTAGTTTGTTGAGTACTATAGACTACTTATGGTGATCTATCTTGGTATTGCATGGCTAAATTAAGGGAAACCTGATATTCTCACCCATCTATGTTATGTTGGTGATTATTTAGATAATTTAACTTTAATTTACATGTTCTATTATTACTTAATGCTAATTACTAGGAGAAGGTCATAGTTATGAATGCCTTATATAGTATGTCGAAGGCCTCTGATCAAGAATGGTGCTTGATCTTGGATTTTCACGTATTATATGGCAGTACTGCTATGACTCGACCCCCCCTCCCCCCTCCCTCGCCTCTGGGTTGTGACAGAACCTCTATCTCTACTTCTTTACCAACTTCTTTGTCGCTACTGTTAGCATCACCATCATCAACATCGATAAAGTTGAGGCATGATAGTTTATAATCAAGGTAAACCTTTAAAATTTCTTTCCTCGCCAGCTAGACTCCCTTATAAGAACTTTTTTTGGAGGAATCTTTTGTATTGTCGATTAAAAGTCATAATATCTAGTGCTTCCTCAACAAAAGGCTTCTTTTTCACCATCTCCTCTAGTTTGGCAATACAAGCTTTGAGTTTAGATCCGTTTATCATCAAGTTCTTTATTTGGACTCTCAATTGGTCCTCTTTGTCACTCATGGAAGCTAACGTTCTTCCTAATCCCTAACATTCTTCTTGTTTCTTATGAAACTCCTTCTCTAGGTCCTTGATCTCTTTATAAAGCTCTTCATTCTTAGCTTCAAGCCTCGAGACTTCATTAGCCACCAACAAGTGTAGGAGCTTCTTGGTTGAAAGCTCCTCTTATAGCTTCTTAGCCTCCATCTTGACCTTAATCCTCGCATTCTTAGTTGCGATTGTTTGAGCTTTTGAGAAGTTATAAGCTTCCTCAACTATTTGTAATAAATTGACAAAACTAAATAAGTTAATTGCTTCTCGACAATACAACAGAAATTCGAGTGTACCTTTTTCATTTCCTTTTAAGACTTGTCTAGGGCTACCGGAACATGGTTGCTAATTTGTACATAAATAAAATTAGGTTAACAACGGATACAAACCATAAATGAAAAAAGTCACGGTTATTGAACTTACATTGTACAGTTTGGCAGTAATATAGCCTTTATTACAACTATCTACCTTATCTACATCCTTCTTGCAATGTCTCTATCCCTAGGGGGAATGACCCCCTCCATTAGGGCTAAGGACTTTGTTCTATTACCTAAGGTCAAATCAGTATGCAAGATATTATAGCTCTAGCACAGCAAGAAGTATTCACCTAGCTAATTTAGAAGCTGCTTTCTTTCACTCATATAACTATTGAAAACCTGCAATTGTTTTTTATCCCTAACACTTCTTATCCTATATTAAGTAGCAGTAAAAAATTTGTATCCATTTTTCATGATATTATGCATGGATCAGATATATCATGGCGAATTCGACTTTTTGAAAATATATTAGCGGATGAATTAATAGTCGTTGTTCTTGTTTCTTTAGTACCTTTAGTGGTTCTTACACTTGTTATGTTCCTTGGATTATTTACAAGTGGTATTCAAGCTCTTATTTTTGCAACGTTAGTCGCCGCTTATATAGGAGAATCCATGGAGGGTCACCATTGACTAGTTTTCAAAATAGCCGTTTTTGTAGCTTATCCTAAGTTGAGGTAATATATTGACATACTTCACAGTTAGGGACAAACTCGGTAGAGCTGATGCCGAGAGCTTTATTTTTTAGAGCCTCCGTTGTCTTCTTGTCTAAACCTTTGCTTTTCTTGGACGGAGGATGGTTAGCAAGCTCTTTTCCGCTTCTCTTCTTAGGACTTGGCTTAATATTTATTTGTCTGATGGATTGTCCACCATTCCTTGAGGAATTATCTTATTGTCACCAATAATATCCTGGCTAGCTTCTCCCGGCACTTCCTCCCAAGGAATGTTTATTATTGCAAGAATTACCTCAAGTTGCGTAGTCCCAATAGCTTTTATCTGTTTAATACCCTAATCCTTAACAGCAAGAGGGGTTTCCTTTTTCTTTTTTAGATTGGCAGCCTCCTTCACCACCTGCTCTTAAGTAGTCTTTTTTGGTTTAAGTGCCTTACTCATAAGAACTTTAGTGGCTGTACATTTATCAAGCTTTCGCTTCTTAGCCTTTGCTTAAGCTAATAATTTTATAAGATCTACATCCCCTACACCCACGCTTGCATAAAAGAAATAAGAGTATTATAAATAAGAGAAGGAAAAAATTTAAAGCTTACAAGTCTGTATTGACGAAGCTCAAAGGAAACTATTCTCTTCCTAAGTTACAAGAACGGCTTTTCTCCTGTAGCTCTACTCAACATAGTAGGTAGATCGACACTTACCTTCGTTGTTAGAGAAGATTTGTTCACCCTTTCCATATTGTTTTATAATCCTCTCGACATCCCAAAAAAACATCTTATTCCCCATTACTTTCTAATCTTCTTGATAGCGATAGCATCATTCGGCAATAATTCAATATCCTCAGTATGGATGGGCTCAGTCCATCGAGTCCCAAAATCTAAATCTTCATCCGACCTAATTGGACATAGTTATTGTGCTACTTATGAATTTTGGACTTTAACCCATCCATGAATTTACACTAAGGCTGAGTTGCCGCAAAGTACCAACCATTAGGTTACCCCCTTAGTGAGAAGAAATATCTAAATAATTGGGGAGTAGCCTTAACCTTAATCTCTTTACATATGATCTCAAATGCGATGAGGAGCCTATAAGTATTGTGAGAAAACATACTTGACACGACCTAAAAATAATTAAAAAATTGTTTTTGGAAAACGAAGAATGGAAGACGTAATCTAAAATTGAGATATTTCAAATATATATGGAACTCACGGTCTATCAAAAAACACACCTTTTCATCTTCTCTCAACCAATGCAGATGCCATGCATTGGGGAGATCTTGCCAATACTTATTATATTTCGCAACGAATGTCCTAATAGCGTCACTCATTACTCTATTTAGAGAATCAATGTTATAAATTACATTATTGTACAAATACCTGGCAATCGACCTTTCTTCCCCATTATTTATGGAGTTATTAATAGGAAGAGCATTAATATGAGCGAGTTTTTCTCATCGCCCCATCATATTATCTGCTAAACTACTAGAGGAAGATGCCAAATCGTTTCTTCTTCGGTGGGGAGAAGCAGCTTTAGACACATTCACTTCAGAGTTCGAAGTTATAAGCTAATGAATGATGCTTTGAACCCTATCTGTTGAAGTTTAAGTTGTCGAAGATTACTTGGCGACACAAGAATTCATAGAAAGTGATCTTGAAAGCTAAAGAAAATTCTAAAAGTGGATATAAATGAGAGAGTAAAAAAGGTTAATTAGAATGAAAATTTTTTTTATGCATAAGTAGTCCTCTCTCAAAATTCTAATTCACTTCTGATAAGGGTACAAGCTGCGATATCCCAAAAAATTAGCAATTAGGACATGAATATCTGAATATTATGGTAAGGCCTTGTCCTTGTACAATTAGAGTCAACAATCGATTTAAGGCTTTTAAGAAAGTAAATTGATTAGGCTAAAAACTTAAGAAGGACATGATAACCCTAATTGAAGAATTTTCGTAGACTTGGAAGTTTAAAATGTAATAAAATATAAAAAATATAATCAAAGTAATCAATATTTACTTTATGTGAGCCCTTAAAATCATATTTAGGGCAACCATACCTAAATTTAAAGCTCTCAGAAAAAAATAATAAAATAAAAATTAATTAGATCTAAATAAGATCAAATGGTAATATGAGTCCTCAAAAAATTATAAAAAATAATCTTGTAAAATAAAATTTAAAAAATAAGTTAAAATACAACTAATATAGATTATAATAAAAAGTTTCTTGAGTTAAATTTTAATCAGTCTAGAAATAGGATTTTTAAATTAAATGCATAATATAATATTCTACTATTTTTGAAGTGTATTTTCGAATTTTAGAAATAATAAATCATGATAAAATTATTTTTGAAAGATAATGTAAAATTGAACCTATAGAAGAAAATTAAAAAAAAATATATAATACTCTAACCGTAGGCGATGGAGAAGCAAATGGCCTATAGAAAGGCCATCATTATATGTAAAGGACATTTTCAAAAATGGAAAGAGAGGAAGAAAGTTTGAGACGGAGAGAGATAGAGAGAGAGAGAGAGATAGTGGAAAAAAAAAAGAAAGAAAAGAAAAAAAAAAGTGAGAAGAAAAAAAGAAAAAGAAGATGAAGAAAAGAAAAAGGAAAAGAAGAAGAAAAAAAGGGGACTAAAAGATTTCATTTTTCGATATTCATTACTCTCAAGTAACCTTGTTGTTATAATTATAAATGTTATCTTTTAATTGATATTTAATAATTATAGAAAAGAGATGTTCGTTATCTTATTATTTTTATAAATAGAGTATTCTATCTGTACCATTCATTCTTTTCGAATTATTAATTTAGAATATTAATAGCTGTAAGACTTGTTCATTATTAGTATCGATTCTTAAAATGAGTAAGTCTTTAGTAATAATTATTTACCAGAAATATTAAAAATTGAACTTTATATTCTTATAAACTTAATATCATTACTTTTGTAAAATTTGAGTATATATGATTTATTATATTTTGTTGCAAAATGGTGTGAAATATATTTTTCATTACATAATACAATATCAATATGATATTGATTGTTATACAGCTTTATCCGTATACTAGAATTAGAAATATTTTTTTAAAATAATCTTTTAAATGAAACACATATAGTTGAGTTTATGTAAACTCCATGATACTAACCTATTAAAACCGAATCATTTTAGGTAATAAAACCAATGTTTTCATTAATTTTATGGAAAATATTATCCTATGATGATTTTTCCGTAATTAAAACGCAATATAAATAATAGTAAGTACGTTTCGATATAATCGAAATGATATAATATAAGTAGTACTAAAACTATGTATATTAGATATTATTAAGTAAATTACTATAACCTATATCTCTATAATATTACGAGAATTTACATATTATAATAACCCTATTGTAATTAAAACGTAATTTAATCAATTAAAAATACTTTTCGATACGATCGAAACGATATCTTATATATAATAGTATAATTACGTATATTATTAATAATTAATAACTTGACTTATATGAGAAAATTATATTATTATATAAGGATAATGATAATATACTTTATATATATGTATATGTATATATATATATAATCGTTTTTCTTAACTATTACAAAAACTAAATTTGAGTCTTTATGTATATAGGATCCTTTAGTAATCAGACCATTGATGACTCAAGTCCTTCGTAGTGAGCATCTAAGCAGGTAAGCAGGATTAATGATTTACAGCATTTTGGGGTATTATTTTAAAATATTTGGAGAGCTCAATATGTATTAGCTTGTGATTGTAGTTAGCTCTTTGTGTGTATACAGCATTTATGGTTGAGTTTCTATTTGTTTTTATAGGAGTTGAGCTCTGTATTATGGTTGTTTTGTGAATATTATTATACTTAAATTGTTTGACCTTGGTTAATCACCCTAAAAATGAACTAACGTACTCTTGGCTTAACATCTAACTTATTATGCATCGCAACCCATTGGGGGTAACGACTATAATTCTCGGGCTAAACAAGGGCTCCCTTTGATGAAGATAATTAAAATGGTCCTTTTCCTACTCTTAGCCAAACTTAGTGATAGGACAGAAGGTCATGGCAAGGTTGGGGGCCCTAGTTTGAAGATAATCATGGGATGAGAGTGTTCACATTTGCATAAACCTCGGTTTGATCTCGATTCACAAGTGTACGATATCAATCTCCTCAACTCAGATTAAAGTAGGCAAAATTTTTCTAATTTTATGACGGATCGGATAACATTATGTGATGACATTTACTTGTACATGCACTGTATTTAACCAACTTAGTTGAAAACCTTACCTGCGATATGCTAAGTGCATACTTCTGTCTTTGCCACATTTATTGAGTAAGTTGTTGCTCATTCTCTTATAGTTTGTTTTGCAGATTTTGAATGGATCATAAGTACCTACCCATAATCAAAGAACTAGCAAACTGGGATGGGGAGTAAAGTATAACAAGAAATGGCTGGTTATTGCCCTTAGTATTAACTTTCTTATCTTTTAAGGAAAACTACACAAGACTCCTTACGGGGCTTGGTAATTTTCAATATTCTGATTTGCATATGAAATGATAGGTATTCGTGGGATTTACTACCACTCTTTAATGTAGTCAAATTACAAATTTATTTTTAATAAATTATTTCAAAGGATTACTCTATAGATTTATATCAAACAGGTATTGAATTGGATGTTTCAAAATGGTAGAGTCAAGTATGCCTAGTGTGAAATAGGTTTTGGATAGCAGTTATAGGGACAATTTCTATCTTAAGATTGCTCACACGACGAGACTGTTACGACTTCACCTTTTCGAGGTGTGATACAAGTTCTTATTAGATGGTTAGGCATGGATGAATGACATGTATCAATGGTCCAACACTTAAGGAACGTGGTATTACTGATAGTTAATAGACTCTACTGTGTAATAATGACTAGTATGACAGCTGTCATGCGTATCATTGCAAAAAAGTGAATGAGCGGGAAAGTTAAAAGGTTGCGATCTTTTACTTAAAATTTGATGCGACATGTTTCAAAAATTAAAAATTACGCATAAGCTAGTTCGAAGGATAACCCATATTCTAGTATGTTACTCAGCATCTTGAGAATGCTTGATTCTGGCCTTTGCCATCTAATTGCTCAGATTAAGTATTAAATTTTATTCACTCCTATAGTCAAATTCTCAAGGGGGGCAAATATTGATGGTTGGATTTTGCCCTAACATGTTATTCGACAACTTGGCTATCGAGAAACCGACTGATGTTATTTCTGGTTAAGCCCAACAAGGGTCTAGTCCATCTAATGGGCCTTGAAGCCCAGCTTACTTATATATTTGGTTTGAACTTAGGAAAGTGGTTCGAATAGTTATAACTTAGTATAATCTCTTTATATAGTCACTAACTATCCCTATCTTTTAGGCATGTGCCTAAGTACGAGATTGCTACGTAATCTATAACCATTGATTATCTACTATTACAAACACTCGATATTCGCCTATAAATAAGAAAAGGAAAACATTATAAGAACTCTCTTATGCTCGATAACATTCAACTTACTTATTCTCTTATAACTTAAGTATCGGAGTGGCTAAACCGGACTAGCCTCGACACTACTTAGCCTTTTATTTGTGCTTTTATAGGATCAAAACTCTATACCAAAATCACCTGATTACAGGCTTGTTTATTAATCAAGTTCAAGTCAAGCCGAGTCTAAAGTGAATTGATCTTAAGCCTACTTACAAGCCTAAACATAAGAAATGAAGAAATATATAAATAAATAGATTAACAAATAGTGAACAAGGATTAAATTATATATTATATATTATCCTATAACATATTATAATTTATATATATATTATGTAAACATATTATGCAAATATTAGTTTTTAAATTTTAATAATCTATAATATTTGATATATATATATATATATATATATATATATATATAACTCATAAGCCTACTCATAAGCTAGTAGGTTTGCGAGTTTAAATTGGAACTCGAATTCGGCTCATTTACAGCCTTATTTTTAGGGAGTATCACAACTTACTCAACATATCATATATACATATATATATGTATATACAAATACAAGAATGCAAGTACGTTTATACATTTTATCAACATGTGCTATAGATAATTATAATGTATTGTATGTTTGTGGTTAGTGCATGTCTTATATGACATGTTGTTGAATGCATTATATGTTTTATGTAATATACATTTCATAAAATATGTTATTTATGATTCTTATATATTGTAATTGAGTATGTATATAACATATTATATATATTATAACATATGTTAAAAGATACTTTATATTAATTATTTAATGCATTTATGCATAAAAATTCAATAGTATTTATCTAATAAATATTAAATCTATACATAGTATCAAGCCCCATTTTCCTAACATTATGTTCATATTCTAAATTTATACCATGTTCCAGCTAATATATATTGCTTGACTAAAACTAGCGAGAGCTTTTTTCAAGAAAGTTTTAAAGTTGTAACAATCAAAAGATTGGAAAAAATTATTAATAAATTAATTAGGAGTTAATTTTAACAAAAAGAATCTATTAGTTTTCGGACTAACTTCAATGAATATTGCTGGATAGATTTCAATGTGGGTCAAATTCGATGGGTTCCTCGCTTTTAAGGACCTATAAGAAAGCCTCCTTTGGATGGTTCCACGAGAGCTCTCCGATGCTCAAGTCAATAAGGAGGAAAATAAGGGAAGAAAGGAAACTAAGGAGAACAAGCACTAAAGTCCCAATTTGAAAATGCTCATCGATCGTTGTTGTATGTTCGAGTGCTATATGGAGAGTTCTTAGTCTAAAGGTGGAGAACTAGGATCCAATTCCTCACTTGTCGACTCCCTTTCACTATTTATAGAGAAGGGAAGTATGGATATCTAGACAAATATCAATCTAGGGTTTGTCCACTAGCAACTAGTTGGGGGGACATGTGTTGTAGGGTTAACAAGGTGGCTTTGAGAGTTGGTTGGCCATGACCACACCTGTAGCCACGACTGTGAATGGTAGGTTTTGGCATCCTTAGAGGATGTCGGGTGGATCAGTTGCACTACGGATGTTAGATGATAATTAATGAACTAGCAGAGGAGTGGTAACAGAGGAATTGAGGATCTAGGTCTAATGAATCGAGTAGCCCATCAATGGCGAACTAGGCATTAGGGGGCTCGCGTAATCAAAGACATTTTCACTCGAAGAGCTTAAACAAACAAAGGGGAGGACTTATCATACTCCGAGCTCAATTGGTTTGCTGTTATGGTCCCCATGCATCAGGAGGAAGATTTCGACCTTGTGCTTGCCATGGTGCTCGCTCGAGTCCTTGGAAGGGCAACTTGTTATACGCTCTTCTCAAGGTCAGAGGTGGGAGAAGAGTCTGAGTAGGCATGGAAGGCAGGAGGAAAGGAGTGGGGGAGCAATCTCTTCCAGAGTTGATGGGCCTTTTCCAAAACTAGGCCTTGGGTTAAGTAAGAATTAGGCATCAACATTTGCTCAGTAGGAGAGTTTAGGAGTTTGGTTCTAGGCTTGGGGGAGTCGATATCGAGCATGGGCCTCTTCGCTTCTAGCTGTAACATAACGTCTGTCATGTCAAGTCATGCAATATAATTTAAACAATAGGAAGAGATTGTTGGGGTACCCAAGGTACATGGTTGCTTTTTTCGGGAAGGGTGATATGCATTTATGGCCTTACACAAAACGGTTGCAAATGTGCACGCTTGACATGGACGGCTACTTCAACGATCCATGGGCACGCATCAATCTAGACCGTTCACCTAAGAAGTGGGACATGAGTGTTGTGGCGTACATCTTAATAGTAGATATATGCTTTAGGAGTGGGAGAAACCGTTCAACTTCCCCCATAGTTGACTATATAAGGAGGTCTTTAGGGATTTCAATTTCTACTTTCTACCGTTCATTAAGTGGAAAATCTACTAAAATCTAAACCTACGAGTTGAGCTTCGTGTTCCATTCCATTCAATTCTCTTCTAACTTAGAACATGGCTAATTAGAGTGCAACCAACTCTCGAGGTAAGTGCTCATAAGGGTCTATTTCAAGAATGTTTGACTATGACTATAGGTAAGCGATCCTCGAAAGGGGTGGTAACCTTACTTCCCTCAAAGAGATAGTAACGGCAGATGATGGTGAATGTATGCTACTGACTTGGTCAAAGAGGAAGACCTAAGTGAATAAGTGGCCTTTAGATGTATATACGCCCGATGGTAAGGATGAGAAGGAGGAGATAGCCTTATGAATGGTGAACAGTAATGACAAGGCATGCGCCTAAGTCTATTTTGAGGTAAATGAGGTAAAGTTAAGGTTAATCAACAGGGCAGTAAGGGAGATGCTTAGTTGGCAGGTGGAGCTGCCTACTTATAGGAAGAGGGCTTTTAACATAGGGGATGAGTAGTCATTCTCCATGTATGTAAAGGCCCTTGAGATAGGGTTGCAGTTGCCATTCTTGATTTTCTAGTTGAGGTATTCAATTACTTCTAGATGGCTCCTAGTTCCTTGAACACAAATGCATGGGTACAATTGCTCGCCTTCGAGGCAGTATGGCTGTGGTACTTATGGAGGTTGATGAATTGGCTATTTAAGCACTTTCTCCAAGTCAAGAGGTCACCAAATGATTAGGTCTACATCTCTGGTTAAGGTGGCTTGTTGAAGGTTTTCGACAAGTTTTTAAACAAAGTGGACCATTGGGAGGAGTATTTCTTCTGCAGCCAAATAACCAAGCAGCCAAACTTCCCGATGGCTTAGAATGTACCCATCCGAAATAAGCCCATTAGTTATCTAAGAGCTAAGGATGACGTTGGGAGGACCGAGGTGTTGGATCTTGTTGAGTAGAAGACTTTCTCCACTAACGATTGCTCAAAAGTATTCTAAGAATAGGAGGTTGTTTGGGTTTGATATAGGTATCTTTTAACTCTTGTCGGGGAGAGGTGGTTGAGCATTTTCTATTTCACGTCGTCATCATCACTAGGTATGTCAGGCTAGCTTGTCTTTGGGCTAGTAAGTGCAACTACATTTGTTTGTGTTTACACTAACTATGTGCTTATTTTCACAGCTTGCAGTTTGCTATGGATAAGGTGAATTAGAAGTTGCTCACTGTATGGGAGAGGTATAAAAAATCAGAAGCAAAGGTTGTTAGGAAGAGGAAATAGCTTGTTGTGGAGGGAAAAAGTGAGTCTTCATAAGCCTGCCCAAGGAAGAAGAGCAATAAGAAAGGGAGTAGTCAGCAGACTCTCCCCAAGACGATAAGGCGTACGACCAAACCTATTCTTGAGGTTGTCCTTATTCCGTAAAGTATGGGTAACGTTTTAGGACAAGTGCCAGTCATTGCCGGATGCAATGGTAATCAAGTTGAGTAAGTTGAGGAGCCTCGTCAAGCCGAAGGGCGTAGAGACTTGGAGGTGACACCTCAAGATACCAAGGTTCAAGCAGTCGATGTTCCTAACAATGAGGAATTTCTACGGTTAGCGCCTTGGGATAAGTAACCTACGGTATAGTAGGAGCCAAAGCCCTCAATCAGCATAGTGAGGAGTCTTATGCAAAGGGTATAGGGAGCTACATGCTAGGTTTGGGTGCCTATTTGCCAGGAGGAGTGATGTGGAGGCCTTAGCGAAGCAACTTAGGAGGCATAGTGAGGTATATTTGTGCAAGTGTCCATAATGGCTGTTTAATTAAGGTGATTTATACTAGTTGCAGCTTTTTTATATGCTTAAGTACATGCTTGCACATAATTGTGAGTACTAACGGTCGAAGAGACACGAGTTGAGGGGAGGGGGAGGTGTGGTAGCTTTAAGGGGCTTTTAAGGAAGAAAAGAGGCTACATGGGGATGTTTCTGCTAGGTCTGCAAATTTGGAGTAGTAGCATTAGGAGCTGATGCAAAAGTTAGTGGCTGAGCTAGAAGACGCCAATACTTTTGCCAAGGCCTTTAGGGAAAAGGAGATCAAGTTGTAGGCATAGCTTGAGGGAAAGGGGAAAGAGCTTAAAAGCACTCAGGCCAATTTTGCTCAAAGGGAGGCCAAGTTGCTCACGAGTCAAGGTTTATCCGTTGAAGTGAAGTGAGAGATCTTCTTTGAGATACTGGACGGCCCGTTCATAAAGAAAGCACTAACCAATGCCAACTTTGCCTTTGTTGTAGAGGCTCGAAAGTAGGTGAGTGAGCATTTTCTTGGGGCGAACATATCTTTTCTTAATTGGTCTGAAGACCCTAAGGTAATTGGCTCTGGCGAGAAGGGAAGTTCCGAGGGTCGCAAGGACTCATCCAATGAAAGCGTAGGGATGAGGAAGAGGCTATTGGAGAGGTTGATTGTAGAGAGGAGAAGGTAGATGGGAATGTTGTAGTTGATTAGGTTGAAGTATCCTTGGTTTTGTCTCTTTCTATTTTGATTTTGCTATAACAACGTCAAACAATGTGCTCGTTTTGTTTTTTCTTTTAGGGAGGGTGGGGGTGGGATCAGGATGCCGATCCCCTCATCTGTTGATGTAAAGATTCTCATTTTAATGAATGCAATGTTTATTGTTTCATCCTATTTTCATCTCGCATTCTTTTTGTCCTATTTCCCTTCTTACCATATTGTTGTTCTTGTGATCTTGCTAAGAGTTAGCTACAAAATCTATACGAAATTTTTGGAAGTATTTGTGTGTGTTCGCTTCAAAGGTCGTTGGTGCTACTAAGTGGGTTAGCTAGCTTGGGCGGTTCCCTTCTGTTGTCATGTGGTTCTTTAGGTAGAGTACACTTGTTCGGGTATATCTTTGATTATGTCATGCGATCTCTTAGGTAGGGTGTAGGCCTAAAAATCGTATCGTCTTAGGTAGTGTGCCTTCTAGAAGCCATTTAATGCTAATGTGGCTTGTTAACACCTTTACAAGGGTTAGTTAAGCTCCCCCTTCTCGCAAGTCGTTAGATAGGTGCTACATAGACGATTAAGATTAACTTAGCCCCCTTATATAAAAGGTACATAGGTCCTTCATTATCATGTCAGTTAAGAGCTGCTTCAAGAGCTATTGCTTACATTTTGTTTGACCATGGGCAAATCCAAGGCAATTAAAGTAAGGGAGATAGCATATAGCTTGAGAGGGGAGCTGCCTTAATGTCTCTCTTTGAGTTGTGTTCATAAGAAAACTTATAGTATCAATATGGGATTACTAAAATGCAAAAGGCAAGCTATAAGAGGAATTCCTACTAATTGGATTTTAAGAGCCAACTTCCCATCAAATATACAATAATCGATAAAATAGAATAGAAAAATAAATCAAAATAGAAAAAAATTAATTAATAAATAAAATTAATTAAAATAGGAAATAAATAATAAATAGAAAAACGAAATAAATAGAATAAATAGAATTATAATAAAATAAAAAAATAAATATTGTAATGACCCAACCAAAACTCCTCCGAGATATTGTTTGCTTTGGCGTAGAACACTGTACGGTTTTGTTCCCTAGTGTTGCAGCTTTCCAAGAGGTTACCTATCCTAGGATTGCTTCAGCTTAAGTACGCTTAACTTCAGAGTTTCGACATACTTTGAGCAGCTGCTACATCAAAAAGCGCCTTGATGATTAGAGTTCCTTCTCTAAGCTTATAAGGGGTATTACAAATAAAAATAAAGGAAATGAATTAAAAGAAAAAATAAATTGAAAGAGTTACTTGGTGTTTAGAGGTGTGTCTCGAATAGTGATTAGGAGGTATATGCATGCCTCTTGATCAAGTCTCCATTTGAGCTATAATTGCTTATGCAAGGACAAGACCATAAGTATATCTTCTCAACTCACTGAGGTAGCTTCATTATGGGGATGCTTATCCGTATGAGGTTGTTGGTAGAGCCTTCATGCATTGCCTTTCAAGCTTGCATGTAGGTATGGGTTGTTGCGATGATTACCACAGCAGAGGATGCCTCTTTTCCGCCTTAATTTTTTAGTCAAGGCAACTCGAAGGAGCTTCTAAGGACATCTTCGAGCTCTCTTCGCTACTCCACGGGTAACCCAAATGGAGTGGTTGGATCCGCGGGTAACCATCTAAGTTGCTTCCATATATGATTAGCTCATCTAGGAAGAGTGGGGCCCTTCCTCTAGGGATATCGGGGCCTAGAAGGCCCAAAGCTCAACTTAGCTGAAACTTAGGGATATAGTCATGTTTCTCCTAATGGAGGTTGCAACCTAAGTCAAAGTTGAGTGCAAGTCCTCTTGGAGAGGAGCTCAGTATGGATAGTTGAGTTGAAGTTAAGAGCAGATAGGAAAACTTGTCCTTAAGTAGTAAGGTAGAAATGGGCTTTATGCCTTTGTAATTTTACTTTATTGTTGTATGTACTTGGGGTTGGGATGCTGACCTGGAAAGCCTTGTAATCCTTTCTTCATTAATGGAATTCTCATTTTCACATGTAGTTGCTTATGTATTTCTTCTTAACTCGCTCTTTCTTTCCCCTTTCACTTGTTGGTATGCTCTCAACACATGAGAGTAATGAGAAGACTTATGTTTGGGGGCATGAGTAGTCTGCAGTGTTAACGTAGATACTAACTTAGGTGTATGCTTCGGGGATGGCAATCGACTTGAGGTGAAGAGCTCGCATGTGATCGATGCTCGGGAATAGGGAGTAGCCTGCGATGTTAGTATGGGTACTAACTGGGGCAAGCGTGAGGATCAACCCAAGGAGAAGAGCTCAACGGGAACCAATGCATAAGAATGGGAAGTTGTCGACAACATTTGTGTTGACAGATAGAGATATGATAGAGATGGTATGGACAAGTGTAAAAAACTTGTCATTTCATTAATCATGGAAATAGATAGATATTTCCAAGCATGTTAAAATACTTAGTGGAAATATGGTCTTAGGTTGTTAGCATTCTATGACCTTGCAATGGGTTATTTATCTAATGTCTCCAACATATAAGCTCCTCCCCTTGTATCCTCTACTACCCATACTAGATCCTCCTAATTGGGGGTCAACTTGCTCCATCGCTTAACTGAGCCAGTAGCCTCTAATTTTCTGCATAATAGGTTTTTGATGCTATCTTATGTTTCACTTTTTGGTTGTAGTGTTTCCACTAGTTGTTAGTATGTTGTTGTTTGAGCTCGCATGATGCCGCGTACCTCCTCAATAGTGATGAGGCTCACTTAGAGGGCCATGTGATTGGTGTTGATGTTGAAGTGTTAGACCTTGCTACTGGGTAGCTCTAGTTTGATCTGGAGGACGACTTCCATCCTAAGTATGAGATGAAAAGGAGTTTCCCTAATAGATGTCCTATATATTGTATGGTATCCCCAAACTATGTTGGGGAGTTCATCGACCTACCCACCTCTAGATTGTTCTACCCTTTTTCTTAAGGCTATTGAGGACAATCTTATTGATTGCCTCAACCTAGTTTTTGATCTAGGAGTGAGCAACTAAGGTGTAGTAGAGCTTGATGTTGCGCTTCTCATAGAATTCCCAAAACTTGATGTTATTGAACTGCCTTCCATTGTAGATAATCAAGCTATATAGTACTTCAAAGTCGAAGAGTATGTAGGTGAGTATAAATCCCTTTATGATTCGGGCTATAATGGTTGCTACAGCCAGTGCTTCTACCCATTTGGTGAAGCAATCGACTACCACCAAGATAAACTATCAACTTGATGATGCCTTTGGAAAGGGTTTAAGGAAGTCTAATCCCCATTAGGCGAATGGCTATGGGCCTGTCAAAGGATGTAATTCCAAGGTTGTAGCATAGGTAATTGGGGCATGCTTTTGGCACTGGTAGCATCTTCAGAGTAGGGTTTGAACGTTTTCTTTTATTGTTGGCCAGTAATAGCTTCGTTGTGAAGCTTACATGTATAAAGCTTAAGATTGGATGTGACTGTTGCATATCCCCACATGAAGTTCTAGGGCATAAGCACCCTCTTCCTTTCTAAGGCATCTCAAAAAAGGGACAGTTTGTTTTCACTGATACAACAAATCATCAATCAAGGTATACTTAGCTAAGGTGTAGGCTAGCTTCTTTGCCTCTATCCAGTTATCGAGTAAAGTGTTCCATAATGGGGTCTATTTAGTAGGGCTTAGGATTCGCTAGCCATATCTTGATGACCTTTCATTCCTGTGCTTGTGTTCCATTCGGGGAGGTACTATATGAAGAATGGTTTATCATTGTCATGCTATGTAAGGACAATGGACTAGGCTAACTTGGATAGCCTTTCCACTTTTACGTTTTTTGCTTAAGGGATCTTATTAACCTTTCAGGAGGTAAACCCCACGAGTAGGCCCTGGATTACCTGCAAATACTTGATCATCATTTCCCCTTCGGTCTCATACTCCCCTTTCACTTGCTGGACCACTAACATGGAATCTAAGTGGATGTTTAACTTTTTGGCTCTGATGTCTTTAGAAATCCTTAGACCCGCGATGAGCACCTCATACTCGGCCTCATTGTTGTTAGGAAACCAAACTTTAGAGCATAAAGTACCTTTGTGTCGTGTGGGCCTTGTAGTGCTATGCTAGCCATACTTCCCCCCTTAGTGGAGGAGCCATCAACGTAGAGGGTCTTACCAGTATGTCTAGCTCTAGCCATAGCTCGTTCGCTCTAGTGTATTCTATTATAGAGTTAGTGAAAATGTGTGCCTTGATTGCTTGTCTAGGGTGGAATTAGATTCCATGGGTACTAAGCTTAAGAGAGTATTTCGTTATTCAGCTTAAAGCATTAGGCTTTTGAAGGATAGCTCTGTGTGGCTAGTTGGTTAGCATAATGATTAGGTAGTCCTAAAAGTAGGGTTTAAGTTTTTGTATAGCAATGACTACTACTAAGGCGAACTTCTTGACCTTAGTATATCTAATCTTTAGCCCTTATAGGATGTGGCTGATGTAGCATACAGGTTTATGTTCTCATTGTTTGACTCAAACTAGAACTAATGATAGTGCTTTGTCACTAATAGTGAGGTAAAGGTATAGCTCTTCGCTTAGTATAGGCTTAGAAAACACTGGTAGGCTCTCCAAGAAGTCCTTGAGGTTGTTGAAGGCTTTTTGGTATATGGTCGTCCATTTGAACTCATAAGGGTTCTTTAGTAATTTGAAGAATTCTGAGCACTTGTTGGCACTCCTTGACATGAATCTGTTAAGGGCAGTGATTCTTCTGGTAAGGGGCTATACCTCCTTTATGATTTGTGGGCTTGTATGTCTCGAACTACTTTAATCATGTTTAGGTTAGCTTCGACCCCTCATTCTTTGACCATGAAATCGAGTACCTTCCTAGATGAGGCCCCAAAGATACACTTCTAGGGGTTTAGCTTCATTCGACAGTAACAAAGTTTTTACAATGTTTCTTAGAGGTCTTCAATATGGCCTTTCTTATCTTTGCTCTTTACGATCATGTCATCTACATAGACTTCAATGTTCTTACCAATTTGTGGCTTAAATATTGAGGTGATGAGCCTTTGATACATCGCACTAATGTTCTTCAAGTCAAAGGGCATATCCCTATAACAGTAAGTTCCAAAGTCTATAACAAACAAGGTGTAGATCTCATCTTTGGGAACCATTCAAATTTGGTTATATCCTAAGTAGGCATCCATGAAGCTAGGTAATGCGTGTCTAGACGTTGAGTAGATAAGCTGGTTGATTTAGCGGAGAGGAAAACAATCTTTAGGGGAGGCTTTATTGAGGTCGGTCTAATCTACGCATATCTGCAATTTGTCATTGGCCTTATTCACGAGGATCGTGTTCGCAAGCTAGGTTAGGTATGTCTTTCGGTGTAGATGAGAATACATCTGTATTTTGTTTGAGAAATTCAATGAGCTCAACTTTTTCAGTGTTGGGTAATTCTACCCCGATTTTAATGGTCATTCCTAGGGTACTCATGAGCTCGATTTCTTTAGTTTTCTCGGTCGACTCTCTTTGAGGTGTTAGAGCTAGGATAGAGGTGGACCCTATTTCTATGGCATTGTCTTCAGTTTAGGCTTGGAGGTAAATGGATCTGGATAACTTCCGGTCCCTTTAATCTTCACGAACTTAAGTTGGTGTCTTAAATTTTTCTTTCAAACACTTTTAGCTAATGAGCATATCAAACTCTATAGTACGCAGTGGCTTAGAATTACACTGTATGGCAACCGGTGATTGACGATGAGGAAATCAATGGACTATGTGGCGACGTATTTATTGTCGCCTAGTTACAGAGTAATGATTTCTTTGGCTGGCACTGGTTTTTCTTCCCTAAAACTTGTGAGGCTATGCTTATATGGTTATGTGGTTTTATCTAACTATTCTTTCATTTGCTCATAGGCATTATAGAAGAGTTTGTCTGCCTAACTATTACTATCAACGAATGTTTTGGAAACATTGGAGTAACCAATTTAGGCGTTTATTATGAGAGCATTGCTATGGGGAAATCAATGCCTTACTTGTCTTTTATAGTGAAACTGATTGCCTTGTATGTCTTTGGATTTTTAATTCGAATGAGGTATATCTCGTGCTGAGCCAACATGGTTGCAGTGTCCGAGAGGAGGTCACAACCTTCGAATATGGTGTTTACTTGCCCCTGTCATCCCTAGTGGTTTTGGTTGTCGATGGAGACATCATTTTACTTGTTTTGTTGTTGCTACTATGCCTGTTGTTTTACTCAACGGCATTGGGTTGGCTACTGTATTTGGTTCCTTTCATCCGTTATAAGGTGGTTGATGAGACCCTTGTAGACAAAGGCCTCAGTTACATCTTTCAAGTGACGACATTCATTTGTATTATGGTTTACAATTGGTAGTAATTGCAGAACTTGCCTAAGTTTGCTACTTCAAGGGTTTCATGACCTCATTCATGATCTCTTTTAGAGGTCTATTGAGGGGTATGTATGAGTGCTAATCCTAGAACTTTTGTCTCTATGTCTCTTGTCTATCCTTTGTTGAGGATTGTAGCTTGGGGTCCCTAGGCTTTAAGTGGTCTTTTATCGACCCACTGATATTGTTGTCTATCTCAAATTGTGCTTTAATGGTGTTCTCTTGGGCTACGTACTTTTCAATCATGCGTATGAATTCATCTAAGGACTCAAGCTTTTTAATAAGATTACGTCAAATAATCTTCCGGTAGGGTCTATTCCCATGATGAGGGCTTATAGGGCCGTTCTAGTATTGAGCTTAGACGCTTGTAGCTTTGCACAGTTTAAGCACTTGAGGTATGCCCACAGCATTTCGTTCGATCACTACCTTACATTGTAAAGTCTAAAAGAGTCTCTTCTCGAAATCTTAGAATTTAGGAAGTGTTGCTGAAACTTGCCTCCGATGTTGTCAAACAATGTGATGGAGCCATAAGGTAAGGTATTAAACCAAAGTAAGGTAGCTTTTGCTTACGTACTAATGAAAGCCTTACATATAATTGTATTAGAGAAGTTGAATAGGCTTGTCATGGTTTAGAAATAGATGAGGTGGTCGTCTAAGTCATACACACTAGAAGTGCAACAGATGTGCTCATCTAGTTCTTGGAAGTTTACGTCCTCAAAGGCTTTTAGTGATCACTTTAGGGACAAGTTGTCGACTGGTTTACTTATTGCTATGCACTCACTTCACGTATGCATTTTGCTAAGATTGCAATTCGGCCAATCCTGCAAGTCTTTAAGAGTCTATTAGTAGTGCTGAGTTAGGTCATGTGAACGCACCAGGCATGTAGTTCGTACGTCGTAATTTTTACTTCGTTTAGAGGGGGAATTGATAGTTGCCACCTTATTGG
Organism: Lumnitzera racemosa; assembly: GCA_024138005.1. Lineage (NCBI taxonomy): Eukaryota > Viridiplantae > Streptophyta > Magnoliopsida > Myrtales > Combretaceae > Lumnitzera > Lumnitzera racemosa. Next base: position 36,410,960 of record JAMXBC010000006.1, on the reverse strand, counting down.
GGCATTTGTAAGATGCATTTTTTAGCATCACAACATCTCTTTATAAGGTCGCATGGCACTCATAGGTCCTCATATTTTCTTTGAGCATATGTTGAACAGGGGGTTTGAGCTATTGAACCTCAAAAGTTTAAGCTTCTGGAGATGGGGCCATTGTTTTACACTATGGTAGAAGCATTACGTCGCTATCATCTAGTTGTAATATAGTAGCATCTCCTAAATGTGAGGCATGCAAGTTGTTGTTTTTACTTCTAGCCATCTTGTGTGTGGTGGCCTAAAATGATGGATACCAAAATGTTAGTGATCGGACCAACTTCAATGAATATTGTTGGACGGATCTCGATGTGGGTCAAATTTGATAGGTTCCTTGCTCTTGGTGACCTGCAAGAAAGCCCCTTGTAGGTAGTTCTACGAGAACCCTCCAACATTCTAGTCAATAAGGAGGATAATAAGGGAAGAAAGGAAACTAAGGTGGATGAGCACTAAAATCCTAATTGAAAATGCTCACTGATCATAAGCATGTATTCGAGCGTGGTATGGAGAGTTCTTAGTCTAGAGGTATAAAGCTAGGATCCAATCCTTTACTTGTTGACTCCCTTTTTCCATTTATAGTGAGGGGGAGTATGACTACCTAGATATGTCTCGATTCAGGGTCCGTTTGTACTAGCAACTGGTAGGAGGGACATAGGTTGTAGGGCTGATAGGGTAGCTCTAAGGGTTGGTTAGCTATGATTACACCAGTAGTCATGTTTGTGAATGGTAGGTCCAGCATCCTTAGGGGAGATTGGGTAGATCAATTGCACTACGGATATCAAATGGTAATTAATAAGCTAGGAGTAGAGTGCTAAGCGGAGGAATTGAGGATCCAAGTCTGGTGGATCGAGTAGCCCATCAATGGCAAGCCGGGCATCAGAGTGCTCACGTGATCAAACACGTATTCGCTTGCAAAGCTTGAGCAGACGGAGGGGAAGGCTCCTCACTCTTTGAGCTTAGTTGGTCGTTACTATGGTCCCTACACATCAGGAGGACGATTCCATCAGGGTAGCTTCTCATACGCTTTTCTTTGGGTTTGGTGTGAGAGAAGAGTTCAAGTAAGCTAGGACACATGGAAAGCGAGAGGAAAGGAGTGGGGGAACGATCCCTTCTGGAGTTGATGGGCCTTCGCAAGAATTGGGCCTTAGGTCAAGCGAAAATTAGGCATCAATAGCATCGATCATTAAACAACTTAATATTTTGGGTTATTTGCCTTTTAGTTTAAAGTGATAAATCGCTACCAAATAGAAGTTCTTTTGAGATTATTATTTCTAAAAAAATATATGCAAGAGAAAAAGAAGAGAAAAAAGTGTGGCTGCTTTTGATACTTTTTACTCGAGATGCCTACATAATCCCAAAGGGATGAAGTTAGTGTTGTTTAAGAAAAAGGAAAAAGAAAGGTTTATCCTTTTATTTGTTTTACATATTTTTCAAAAGAGAATTTTATGCCATATTTGTAAAAATAATGGAGTCCATTTTTCAAAACTTTATTGTTTCCCCCTTTCCCTCTCCCCCTCCTCCACCCCTCATCACCACCTAAAAGAAAAACCTAGAAACTCCATTTTTATGTGATGCATTAAACAAGGAACCTTCATAGTATTCAACAATTATGTAGTTCCCATATCTAGACTTTTCTACCAAACATTATTGGATCCAACATTATAAATCTCTTGACAATGATGGTTAAGTTACAGTTCTTAAATTTTGTCATGGTAATTTTTATTGTATCTTATCTATGTAACAACATTATTGGAAGACTGTTATCCTTCTCTTATATATGATTTACTCGAAGATCTTTGGGAGTGCAGCTACATTCAACTTTAGAACACTGCCTCTGTTGTTGTTATTTAGGTCTACTTTCATTGATCCATTATGGTTTTTGTGTTTAATGTTAACTAAGCTTATGTTAAGATGAAAATGTGGAATTCTCTTAGTAGTTAAACTCTTTCTCCATTTTTGACACCACAGTTAACCTTCATAGTCTATCATTACAATCATCACAACTTGGTCAATCTACTAGTATTATTGTTGACTGCACTATTATTATGGTCCATAACTACTCATACTATTGTTGTTTGAGTACAATTATAACCACCATGGTAAAGATCTCAATTAACATAGGTATAACATTTCATATGGTGCCTTTAGTGTGAAAAATATGATCAATTTTTAGTTTTTAATTGTTTTCTAGCCCTCACCATTGGAAGGGCACTCTTCCTATTCAACATGTTGGATGAAGACGTTCCTTGAAATGTTCTTATAAATATAGAAATTATAGAGTTTATGAAACAGAGTTTCCCTTTCTCTGGAAACCATTTTTTTTGTCTTTCCATTTAAGATTTTGCATTAGAACACCCTTATGGCTTGAGTGCTTCCTGCTTAGCCAAGTAGGTGCACCATGTTTCTAGGATTAAGATTCAATACCAAACACAATCAATAAATGAATCCAGTGAAGTTCCATTCATGATTTTGACATTTTGTAGAATATGAACAATTTCCTAGGACATTATGCATTAATTGATGTTTAGCAATCTTGATTTGATATATACACAAATCAAGATAGAACCTAAAATATTGATCAAAACAAAGATTTTGAATGTGAAAAATTCAATTAAGATTTGTATTCAAAAGTCAAATGTTGTCTTTAAACATAGAAAAACCCCTTTATTAGGATAATTTCTATAACTATAGGCAAAACAATAATTAAATAAATAAACAAAATTGGATATGTGGATTAAATAAAAGGCTTTGTTTTGGATAATGTATCATCTTGCTTGAATGTCACAAGACTTCATTTGAGTGAGAAGAGATGCCACTCTAACAAAGCAATGCAAAAGCTTCAGGTAGCCACTTTGTTTCAATAGCTCGATAAGGCATTTGAACAAAGTTGTCCTAATGTTTCCCTTTGTAGCATTTCATTCAAATGCCTCAAGAATAGTGTCATGCCCCAAATCAAGGAATTATAATAGCTCAGCTGTGTAAACCAACCTAAACTATAAACTAGCTACTTTAGTTGTTAATATAGATATAGTTTATACAAGGCGTTTACCACTCCACTACTTTGAGCCATCTAATTTCGAACCTAATTGATATCAACCTGTCAAGTAACTTTTGAACATATCTTCTAAAAATAACTTTATGGTTTATATGTCCGAGAAAAATCAAGTTTTATAAATCGTATGAAGAACATAATCTTGAATTTCATAAAAACTTTCAAGAAATTCATTGATACGAAAAGATGAAGTACTTACTAAAAATTTGTTAAAATCCATAAGTTTATAGAGTATAGAAGAAATATCATTAGTTCAAAACTAAAGGGTCACCTAAAGAGACCCTATTAACTTCCTTATAAGTTAGTAAAGTGAATATATAAATAAAAATCTAAACAAATTGTCTTGAATCTCACTTGCCAACCCTATTCTCTAATCTTTTGAAACTTAAAGCAGTATCGGTGAATCTATTAGGAAACTTGAGAAACAATTATAAGGGAATGAGTAATAACTTACCCAATAAGTGAGATGGAGACAATAACACATATTTGACATAGAGCAACTAGAGCTTTCAAGTAAGTTTTATTAAATGTTATGCATGTACAAGCATACTTTGTAAACAACTATAAGGGAATGAGTGATAACTTGCTCAATAAGTAGGACGGAGACAATAGCACAATCCGATGCGGAGCAACTAGGACTTTCAAGCAAGTTTCATTAGATATTGTGCATGTATAAGCAAGTGCCATCACATGACATTATTCGGTTTGTCATGAGATTAGAGAAATTATGTTTGCTCTAATTCGCGTTGAGGAATTGGACGTCTTACATACGAATCAAATAAGACTGGGGTTCATGCAATGAAGAACATGCTTCGCCCAAGACTTTACTTCAAACTACGGTTTCCAACCTTATCGCAACTTTCAACCTTATCGCTTAGTTCAACTAAGGGTAGAAAAAAGACCATTACAGCTATCGTCATTGAAGGTTCCGTATTTAGCCTAAGAATTCTAGTCATTCCTCTAGTAGGTTGTGATACATGTTCAATTAGAAGTTAAGTTGAGTTAAAGTTAGTTTGCTTTTTATGGTGATCAAGTAATTTCAGACAACAAGCACATCATAAAGCAATTAGTACATAAAGTCCAACACTTCAAATAGTATAACCATATTCAAGTAGACACATTGCATATGTACAAGCAACTAACTTACAATTACAAACAAGACATATATTAAGGCCTCCAAGTATTCTTAGATAATATTTCTAAGTGTGGTGAAGCCTTGATCCCACTTACGTAGACATGTGACATTCGATAAATGTGCATATAGATCTTGTTCGCTTCGGTTTTTCCTTAAATATTCAATATAATCATTTTAGTGTTGCTAAATATATAGTGCATGGAGTCATTTTAATAATTAAAGTGTGATTGTGACTTATCTTTAGCAAGTTGTATAAGCTTTGTATTAATTTTTAGTTTGGTATTGAAGTCTTTAAGCAAGGTTTTGAAGGCTTATGTAATATGAAGGGTATAAGTTTTGTAATGATTTTTAGTTTGCTATTAAAGTCTTTGAGCAAGGTTTTGAAGGCTTAGATAATATTAAGTTATGGTCCAAGAGCCTTCTGATGAAGTCTCTGAGGTTATTCTACTTTTTATCCCAATCAACCCTTTGAATAAGCTTCTAAAGTTATTTCCTCAAATATTCTACACCAATTAGTCCTTGAAGCCATTTCAATTACATTCCCCTTATCACACAAGTTCCTGAACAAGTCTATGATGTAGGTATAGTTAAGTTCTTGTTTACTAGCCAGCTTTCTAATCAACTCTCTAAACTAAAGATTAAATCCTCCTCTTTACAAACCAACTCTCTGAAGATGTCTCTAAACTGATTTTACCTAAGTCTTTGAAATCAGCTAACCCTCTAAATATATCTTTGAAATCTTTACAATTACGCTTCTTTCACTAAATAACTTCCCAAACGAGGCTCCGACATGGTTATTAGTTAAATCCTTTCCCCAACCAACCTTATGAACATGTCTTTGAAGTCATTGCCCCATACTTCTTTTACTAAATAGCTTCTTAAACAAGCCTTCAACATAGTTATAATTAAGATTTTTTTTACTAGCTATCTTTTTTATCAAGTGTTTGAACCAAGAATTAAGTCTCCTTTATACTAGTTTAACCTTATAAAGAACTCTCTAAACAGACTTAATTTATAAGTTTGCTTAAAGTGACTTACCCTAGCATCTTATTCTAATTCACAAACATGATAAAACATGATCATACAATAGGTTTATCATATTAATTGACACTATATCATCAAAACTTCCATATTCCCATATTTATATTGTAATGAATTTAAGCCTAGAACTATCAACTTGTGCATCTCTCCATTCCAATTTAATCTACTTAATTCCAAATATTTCTCTATAGTAAAATACAATATCAATGACCTTCAAAACTGGTACAAATAGGTTTTTTCAAAGTTTATCACAAAAAAAATCCAAAAAATAGCATTTTTACCAAATTTAGAAGTTTAAAAATTAAAAAAAATGATAAAAAATATTTTTGACCAAAAACTTTTTATAGGATTTATACATGTAGTATAGGAAAGTTATAGAAAAAAATTGGCTTCCAAACAACAACAATAAGGTTATTTTAAATAACTTTGAAAACTGCTCAAATTTAGGTAATTTCTTAAAGACTTTATACTCCCTTAAAAATTATATAACTTGATATTTTTCTTGAAAAGTATATATAAAAATATTTCAAAATAAAATATTCTAGAATCTTCGGACTTACTTTAGTATTTTTGGAAAATAGTAGAAAATCAATACTCACCAAAAGTTGGTCGTTTGGCTACCAATGACTGCCGCTACCATGTCGGTAGCCTTAAACGCTACCTCCACTATTGGTTAGTGGTGGTGGTTTGTTTTCTGGTCACATGTAAGTGTCCGCTCCATGACTTTGCTTGATTTGTCCTATTTTCTATTCATTTTTCCCAATATTCCTCTTTTTAAGTATTTTAATTTCACAAAATTTTCCTAAATATCTAAGATCCTAAGGAACCTACAAAGAGGATTTGAGAGTTTTTCTCAAGTTTACAAGGTGAAAATGAGGAATTTCTCTCTCCCACCTCTTTTTATACCATCTCAAAAAGCTTGCAAGGTGTCATAACCAAAAGTGAATTTCACCAACACCTATTCAAGAAGCATGCCACACTTAAACCAATGCAATCTAATAGCTTGGTGATTTTTTTTTAATCAAATTTTTATTATTAATTATAAAATTTTAGTTAAATGTACGTATTTTGGGTATTTTAAGCATATTTGTGTATATAAATACATATAATAATTACATTTGAGGTATACGTACTATTTTTATATATTATTTTATGGTTTTAAAGTACAAATAATTTATTTCTAAAGTTTGATTAATTTTCGTTATCTAAATCACATTTTACGGCGAGTACATTACAATATAATATAATTTTAATGAAATTAATTATTTTTTGTTATAATACTATTATTTTATTATACTTTTATAATCCAGATTCATGGAGTGTTCTTGTTTAACTCTTAAGACTCGTATATGAAATATCATCTCAATTGGCCTATTATAGCGAACGCTTAAATTATTCGCTTGAAATAACTATTTGAAATTATGGGACCCACAAATAACATATAAGGAAGTACACCTAATGAATTGATTAGCAGCACCATCTAATCCTTTCTTATCATGAACCTTTGTCGAGAAGTATAAGCTTTCCAATGACAACACATATAATCCACATGATACATATAAACTTAGTCTTCTTCTGTTGTGGAGTTGAATAAAACTCTTTGGACCAAATTATATATTCTTCACATGTTAACTTTAGTAATTAACCAATTGAATGCTTGATTCCCACTAGCATGTCCCTCACATGTTGCCATTTTATGTATTTCGATCCTGTTAAATAATCATTTGCAATCAATTGTGTTAGCTTGACTTCTTCAATAGGAATTTTCCGACTTTTCCAATTTAAAACCAACATCTGAAGGTTGTGTGTTTTTGTTGAAAAGTTATCATGTGCATTTCCCCTATTATTATCCTTTACCCCTTCATTATTTTTTATGTAAATATCTTTTTTTGGATTTTATTCCACATCATGTATAGGAGGTCATGTCAACCCTATTTCATTCCTTCTTTTTGGGAGTCAAGCATACCTTTAATAATTGATACTACTTTTATGTTGGTTGTAAGGGCTACAATTAGTTATAACATGTCTAATGCGTTTGCAGTTGAAAGAACAAATATCTTACTCCTTCACATTGAACTCGATCTAGATTACCGTCAATGACCAAAGTTTGAAATAAAGGAATTGAATCGTTCCCTCATTGCATTAATTGTACGAGTATTGAGTAGAAACTCTACAGCTATTAATATGAAGTCACATCAGTCTGATATAACATGTTGTGCTAGACCACCCCCAGCATCAACAAATTATAAGTCGATAGCTTTTCTTCTACCCAACACCTTTGTTGCCTTACGAATACAGTCCAACCAAAGCCTTCTTTATCAAACCTTAACACTAAATGGATTCTCCCATCTCTTTTAGTGCCAAAGGTAGGCTAATACTCCAATAAAAGTTCTTGAATCGCAACCAAAACTAATACTAAATAAAATTCAGTTGTAGAAATCTTAAAGTTGGGTTCCCATTTCCTTTAGGTTAAAAGATTATCCATTTACAAATCGATGACCATCTCCAACAATTCTCTATAAGCCCTATTCATCATTGAAAGATATTTTGTGAAATCCTACCCCTGATCTCTATGATGTCTTTAAAATATAAAAAGACGGTTTTTTTTTTTTGTCTTTTTGTCCTCTTTTTTAAGAATAGGGGTACATTTTTTTTTTTTTTGGTAAATTAATGATTTATTAACATGTAGGAAGATTAAACCGTCAAGAAATAAGATGGTTAAATAGCTACTCTAATGTATGTACATATAGAGTACCTTGGCAAAAAACAAAAACCTACGAGAAACAAGAATAAACAAGCCTAGAGCACATATCAAAGCTTAGGGTAAGCACAAATTTGGTTTGTTAAAGATTTAAAAGATAGGCATGAAGAATAGGTGAAGGTGATCCTCAATACCTTAATTGCATAAGAAGCATATAGTTGTAGAAGAAATACCCATGCACTCAATTTGTCTAGAGTATGTAGCTTGCCCTACCACGCAAGTCGTAATATGAAAGCATATCAAGGGATAGAGCTTTTGATCTATACCACTTCGGACTAAGGCACCCATGGAGGTTGGGAAAAGAAAAAAAAATAGGCTAACTTAATGAAAAAGACACCAAAAGAATAAAAAGTCCAAGTTAACTTATTCGTCAAGCTTGAATAAAGGACTATGTCACTGGGAATCTGCAATTTTTCTACGTAAGAACCAAGCGATTCTCTCTGACTTCCTCCATGAATGATGGAACTTAATTTGGCATCCACGTGTAGCCCTGAGCTTACTATTTTGCTAACGCTAAATATAGATTCTAATGGCCCGATAAGAAGCCAAAAATTTGACCAAAAGAGATGGAAGTCCCATCTCTAACTATCCATTTGAAAGCTCCTGTAAGATTCACCCAAAGACTAAGGATCTTCTTCCAGTTCCTAAAGTATGTGGGGGTGTTTCCATTGACCAAAAGCTTTGCCCTTTCAAGAAGGTTGAGTGAATCCACATCACCCTTATTTCATCTGTTTCCTTGATGCAAGTATGCCAAATATGCTTTGATTGTGCAACTTTGTTATATATGTCAAGCTTCTGTTTGTCCAATTCCTTTTCTTTATGAGGTTTACAAACATCCTCTCACCTTACTTTAGCCTTACTCTTGATATTTGGCTTACCACTCCGCAAGCAGTTCCTCATCTTTTATTCAATACTCATAATCACTAATTTAGGTAGCAAAAAAATGGATGCCCAATATTCCTATAAAGCAAACAAGAATGACTTTGCAATTTGAAGATAGCCTGAATACAACAAGAATTTCGAAGTCCAAGATTTTTTTCTCAAAGGGCATTACAATCTCCTTCAACTTCGTAGAGATAAGAGGTACACCAAAGTACCTGAATAGCAAGGATCCCGCTTTGAATTGGGTGATTTCCATCAAATCTGCTCTCTTTTATCGGCTTAGGTTGTTGAAGAAGATGAAACTCTTCCATTCATTTGCTTGAAGCACCGAAGAACCAATGAATTAAAATTAAGAACTCCTTCACTTTCAAAATAGACGTGGCATTTCCTATAGCAAAAATAAGAAGATCATCGGCAAAACAAAAATGAGTTAGCTTTCAGGTTTGTCTCTCCAATGGAAAGAGAATAGGGGGTTGGTTGCCATTTTCTTTAAGATCTTCGAGAGAACTTCATGCCTAGCACAAAAGGTAACGAGGGGTAATAAGAGATATGCTCTCCTTGCCTCAATCATGTTTCTTTTTATTTATTTATTTATTTATTTTTGTTTATTTGTCTCAATGTTTCACTTTTTTTTTTAATTAAATCTCAAACTTTTATTTGTTTTTTAACAATTGAGTTCTCAACATTTGTAAATAATGAGCCCTTTGATTAATAGTACCAATTTTTCATTAGTAGAAGGCATGTGGTATTGTCCTATTGGTCCATATAGTTTTATTATACAAATAATATAATAAAATATGAAATGAATAAAATAAAAAATAATTCAAAATTGAAAAAAAAAATTCCACTCATGGAAAGTTGGAGAGTAGATGGATTGACTACTTAGTAATAGGTAGGTTACGACTTATTTAAAAAAAAACACAACTTACCATAAAGGTAGAGGTGACTATCCATTATGGATCCCCTCCTAAATTAGGGGTACAACTACTCTCCACCTCTTATTTGAAAAAAAAAGCATAAAAATCGATTTGATTAGGTTTTTTGATAGATTTTTGTGTCTTTTTATTTTGACCTAATCGATTTTTATGCTTTTTGATTTTTCTTTAAAATGCTAGTCATAGGTGATTGCCATTGAGTCAATTAACTTATCTTTTTAAGTGGATCGTGACTTGAATAGCATTTAAAGTTGTTCTAACCTTAATAGTAGAAGGTGGTTAGTTATAATTTTTTTTCTTTCTTTTAATTCTTTTTTATCAATATTTTAAAAGTTATTTTATTACTTTATTTATTTATTAATAGTTATTATATTATTTTTAGACTAAATACTAACCAATAGAGTAGTGGCATGTATCTTTACTAATGGAAAAATTAATACAATCTATAAAAAAACTCATTTACAAATGTTGAGAACTCGATAGTAAAAAAATAAAGGTTTGACATTAAATAGAAAAATGAATTTGTATTTTTCTCCATTTTTCTTTCCCTTTCCGAGTTGGTAAAAGTGAATTCTTGGTTGAGAGGGATCCGTGGGTTTGGTGGAAAGCATTACTTTGTGCTTCTTTTATTAGGATTGGAAATTGATAGCGTCCACCTAAGGACTAAGTGGGGTGTGGACAGACTTAAGAAGATCTTAGCTTTACATGGGCTAGCCGAATTTCGCCTACGCCTACCCATCTATTGGATCAGAGTATCCTCCACTATGGGCAAAATTACCATTTTACCTGTCTTTGGTTTCTTACAAAGTTGCTCCACTTGTATGACCCGCACGAGATATGGGAAAAAAAAAAGGATAAATATAAATAGAATTTTCTTTTTTTTAATCAAATTTAGGTGAGTGAAAAACAAATTAACGTTTTCATAATTGTTGTGGATGAGGGAATCTAGGACTTGTATTATTCATGATTAAGCTCAATTAACCATAAATTTCTAATACAATTATTTGATATGATCAGATTATTTCAAAAATTTATGAAATGAGATAAAACCCTAAACTATATGTAGATTTTCATTTAGAATATGCTACTAATAAAAACAATAAATTTACCTAAAAATTAATAAAATTAACATGTTAATAATTATAAATATCAAGGTTTCAGTTAGAGTGGTGTAAGTTACACAGTACACAAAACTTTAGATAAGCAATGTGAGAATCACATTTAATGTGATGACTAAGAGAGAATAAGGTAAGATAAGGCAATCTTGGAATATTAAATGCACAAATAACAGATAAATGAGCCTTAAGAAACCTCAAGTATCAACTTTATAACTTAAGCGAACGAAATCGATTTTACTTATTTAATCCTAGAGAGTAAAGTTCTCACAATACAATGTTGTTTCTCATTTCTTTCTAAGAGTTGTAAACAAGAAGTAATGATTGAATATTTATATAATCTTAAGCAAAATGACATTAGTTGAATCATTTTGGTGATTAATAGATGAAATAAAGCTTCTTTATTTCATATTTATCATGAATGAGCTTGCTAATATACCTAAATTCAGCAGACTTTTTCATGAGTGTATAAACTTACCTAAAAAAAAGATTAAATGCGAAAAAGGCTGCTGAATTTAGGTATAAATAAATAATGGACTTAGTTCAATGATTAATATATAGCAAAGTTAGCCCCTACATTAATATATATTTATAAATAGTTATATATATTATATATAGGATAAATTCTATTATTTAATTTTATACATCTATAACATATTATAATTTTATATACTAAATGATTTTCCATGAAACGGTGCATTTAAAAAAAGAGAAAAATAAAGAACTATAAACCTTCCAAATTGAATTGTTCTTTTTTCTTTTTCTTGTATCTTTCTATATTTATTGTATGTTTAATTATATGAATTTGAAATCTAACATTTAAAAAAAAAATTAATCTATATCTTATCTATTTCTATTTCAAACTTGGTACTTAGATAATTTTTATTTATTATTATATCATATCTATAATGAATATGGTAATTGGAGAATGAGAATTGGGAAGTAAAAGTTCGTGCATTTTAGAGGAAAACATTTAAAAAGTATATTTTATTTTAGGTGCTAAGTGGTTCCAAGGTGCATGGGATTGTGGCTCTATGGTAACCTACCTCGTAAATATAAGTTCCTAAGTCTATAGAACAAGAATTTATCTTATAACACCTTAAAACTACTTTAAAACTTATACCTTGTAATTTCTATCTTCCCATAAGCTTCAAAACCCGCATCTTATTAGTTTCATGTTGTATACCTTAATATGCATGTTGAATGGTGGTTATAATATATGAGGATGATAACCTGTTTCCTATCCTATAGGACTAGTTTTTAGAAAATGACTTCATGGAACCTATCATGTGACCTAGCTACTAACTCGGAACTTACTCGATGGAGTAGATTACGGATAGGTTCATATGCAGGAGCATTACCCTCTCATTCCTAATTTATTCATTAGAAAAAGGAAAAAAATTTTAATATACGAAAAGAAACTTAATTTTGATTCATCAGGTATTTACTTTCATATAAAGGCTATTTATGTATTTATACTCCCATTTTCTTTTATTTTATTTTGATAAACAAAGTTTAAATGGTACTAAAAAGATGAAAGAAAGACAAATAAAAAAGGAAATGAAACAATATGAATATGACAACTGTATCGTCTTACGTTAAATTATGTAAAGTTAGAACTACCAATAAACTTGAAGTACTTGCATAAAATGACATGTTTATAAGAAAAGCTTACTAAATTATACATAAGGAGGAAAGAAAAATGATTATTAAAAAAATTCCACCGATCACACAATGTACCCGCGTCCCAGTACCTGAACCATACAACCCAAAATGAGCAAATGGATAACAAACATAAAAGTGATTATTTCCCAAGGGAAAAAAGGAAAAAGAACACACAAAATGTAAACGCGACTTCTGTTTCCTTATCAGTAGTTATCCAAAACCATGAGCAGCGTCACTCAAGCCACACTTCCACTCCACTCTCACTTCACCCCTCGCCACCCTTACCACTCCCGCCACCAACCCTCTTTCTCCACAGTCCACTCATCTCTCTCCGGTGGATGCGGCGAGGACAACCCTTCCAACCGCCGCAGAATCCTTACTGCTTCCCTTGCACTAGGAATTTTTCAGCCCTTGGCACCCCTGGCTGCTAAAGCAGAGAACTGGGGCACGCGGTCGTTCATCCTGGAACGGTTTTTCCAGCCAGGCCTATCTCCCGAAGATGCAGTGGCGAGGATAAGACAGACGGCGGAGGGGTTGCATAGCATGAGAGAGATGCTTGATACTATGTCGTGGAGGTATGTGATATTTTACATAAGGTTGAAATCTGCTTATTTGTCGCAGGATTTGAAGAATGCAGCTACCACCTTGCCTGAAGGTAGAAGGAAGGAGTATGCCAACAAGGCCAATGAATTGGTTGATAACATGGCTGAGGTATATAGATTGCAGCTTTTATTCAATTGAAACTCTATAAATACAAATTTTTTGCGAGTGTTGAGCCTGCGATTTAGAAGCAATTCATACCAATTATGCTATAAGATCTTGACCATGCTGGAACGATTTGATTGATTGATGCTGAACCACTATGGAGAGAAGATAAATTAGTCATTTGAGATTGATTGAAAATATAGTATTTTTTTTTAATAAATATGACAGTGATAACATTTTTGTAATTAAAGACATAAAAAATTATTCCATATTTATAATCGTTTCAATATATATATATATATATATATATATTTTTTTTTTCCATTTAGTTCAATGATTCCCTCCATCTTCAATTTGGTTTTATTTTTTAAATAGTTTTCAAATATAATTAAAATTGTATATATCGTTTGGTTTCATTTTGTTCCCTCAAATCTATGATATACCCTAATTTTAATTTAGAGCTAACTTTATAAATATCGATACTTTATATGGACTGATTATCGACGTACAAATATTAGCAAAGAATTGATAGTAACAATAACAGAATGGAATGGAATAGTACCTCTTTTGAAGTTCTCAACTCTCAGCAATATTGTTCAATGTTTGACTTTGCATGTCAGTAGATTTAAATTCTAACCTCTTTCACACATCTTTGTATATGCAGTTTGATTATTATGTGAGGACTCCAAAAGTATACGAGTCATACTTATATTACGAGAAGACATTGAAATCGATAGACGATATTGTGGCATTACTAGCATGAGAACTCGGAACAATACTTTTTTCCAAACGGTGATTTTCCCGGCGGACCTCAAATTATAAGCCAAGGTATCTTCGTGTAAACATACATGTAAGAAAATGATTTTATTGTAGATGTCTTTGGGATAAATAATCCTTTTTATCACTTATATTGTTTTCTTGTCATACATTGTCATAGTTGAAAATTCGATATTGACGTAAAATATGAATGATGGAATTGAAAGTAATGTAAAATAGATTTAGTAGTATTGTCTATAAAGGATTTAATTTAAGTCGACTGAGTGTTAAAGATGGTCGGCTGAGTGTTGCTGGATCGAGTAGCTCTTTCCTGTTGCAGATCATCAGAAATCTTCTTTCTCTCCGGATCGCAGATCTTGAAACAAAGATGTTAGTCACACTATTTCTGGGGTTAGTAACCGCTGTCGCCCCCATACTCTGTTTCTGCTGAAGAACTAAGCAACAGCAATTTTGTTTCTTGGATTTCCAACTAATAGGAGAGTTACCTAAAATAATAATAAACAAAGACACGGATCGATGAAAAGTTGGGCATGAAGCCCAACCTAGGCTGCAGGAATCGTGCACGGTAGATGAACAATCTTCGATGTCACACAAATTAAATTAACATCTGCATAAACAATATCAGGTCGACTAACGGTTAACAATTCAATCTTCCAATTTAGTCATTGATATTGACTTGGATTTTTAAGAGTTCTCCTCCTTCTGAAGATAGGCGATGTTGTCGTTGAATTGAAGTGTGAACCAAAGTAGCCTCTTCCATATTAACACCCAGAAGTAGATCAATAGCATTAGCATATACTTGTAAGAACTTGATTACAGAAAATTCGTCAATCTAACTCTAGTCGTCCTATCCATCTGAAAATCCAAACAGATCAATGATCAAATGCTCCTAGATATCTCACAATATGAATTTCTTTTCACGAAGTTTTTTCTCAAAGAAGTTTCTCTCTCCTAAATCCTGTAAGTCAAAACAAAGTTTTTGCAGAATTTGTATAGACATTAGTGTTTTGTCATGGCTGCAATGGAGGAAAATGTTAAGTTTTCCGAGATGGTTTGATAATAATTATTATATTAAGTGTTTGCTGATGAATTCATCGAGCGTACAATTCGCCTAAATTGAAAAAGATCCTTAAGTTAGCTAAGAAGAATCTTAATAGAAGTTATAAAGATTAGGAAAATGACTCTATATCATAAACTGAACAGAGTAAGAAGAATTGGATAGTATAAGTATAAAAAATATATAATAGTATAATTTTTTATATCATGGTTGATTTACAGAGTAGTTGACTTATTTTTATAATTTCTTTTGTTTAATATATATAAATACTGGATTTAATATTATATTTTGATATTTATATTTTCAATATTGTATAATATTTATATCCTCCACAATTGTGATTTTGTCTAATAGGTTAAATTTTATACTGTATTTCAAATGTGATAAATTTTAGGTATTTTATCCAATTCTTTTATACCTTTTTTGTCTAGTAATCAATCTAAAATCGCAAGCTAAATAATAGACGCAAAATTTTGTTCATGCTAATCTCATAAATTTTGTACAATCGAATAATATCTAAATTTAGAAGTTATGACATAAAATAAAGACATTCTTAAAGGATGAAGTTGCTTAACGTGTAGTAACCATCATCAGATCTCCTAAATGAAGATGATCATGAGACGCTTTTAAGGAGCATCTCATTGGAAAGAAGTTTTCATTTTATTAGGCACTTTAAAGATGTGTATCAAATAATATAATATGCCTTCGTTCTTGAAATGAATATCTTGAAAAATCCCAAAGTGAATCATTGGGCCATTGTGAATTATAAAAACGCTGTCGAATAGGGATAAAGGTATAAAGAATGTTTGTAGTTTTAATTTTTGGTGATTCGGTGTCTAAATTTTATTTTGTACAATTTAGTAGTCATTTTCCAAATTCGGTATCATTTCATGCTCTCCTTATTGAGAAAGTTATATATATATATATATATATGGATTTTATATCTAGTTCAATTGAGGGAATTACAATTCTATTCTTTCCTTATTTCTTATTATAGCATTTATTTGATTTTTTGTCTCTGAATCATAATTATTTAGGAATCCCTATTACGTAAAATCAAGTAATAGAGATTTTTTAATTTAATTAAAAAATCACGATTCTTCATAAAATTTCACATTTTTTTCTAAAAATAACCTTATATCAATTTAACAATAACCACTACTACCATTGACATCGCCGTTACTACTACCACTGATTGCTCCAACTACCATTGCCACCATTATTAGCCACCACTATTGCTACTGTTGTCGTCATTGCGACCGCGATTGCTACAAAAACTACCATTGCTATTGTTGCTGCTACCATCATCACTCATCACCACCGCCACCATTGCCGTCGCCGTTGCCGTTGCCATCACCACCTACCACAGTCACCATCACCATCACCGCTTCTGATCACTGCTATCGTCACCACTATCACAACTATTCCCGCTCTCCCTCTAAGCCGCTACCCTTGCCATCGCCATTGCCACCGCAATTGCCACCGCAATTACCACCACTCGCAACTGCCGTTAACTATTATCGTTGCCTCCACTTTTGTAGTTGATTTCCACCACTACCACCTATTACTTTATAATTAGTTGAAAAAGAAAATGGATCAAAGGTAATTTAGTCATTAAAGTTTTATTACATTTCTATTCTTAAGTTTGTTTATTAATTCAACTAAAAAAGTAATATGTATTACACTTTTATTATATTCTCTAATAATTTCAATTACATTTCTTTCTCATTTTATTTAATGAAGTAAACAAGTTGTTAGTGTTTACACTTTAGTTTAGACTACATTTTGATAACTGTTCTTGGTTTTGATGCATCTTATAGTTTCATCACATATTTTGTATAAAATTTAATTTTAATTTTTTTAATTAATGAATTATTTTAAATTTTAAAAACAATATTTTTATGCAATACTTTCTCTATACACAACTTTTGCATATAATGTTTGTTTTTAATAAGAGTGAGCATCTAACCCTATTGTACAAAATATTTACCCCAACTCTATTCTATTAGGTAGGTTCTACGTGATAACGAGAGTTTTTTAGTAGTAGTTTTTCGGTATGGAGTTAAGATACCTTGCTCCACCTTAAGACCTGTACCTTAATGTATACAGGATATAGGTTATACGGTACCTTATATCTACTTTGTAATAATAATTAAATAATATTAATAAATAAAAACTTAATATTATTGCTTTTTCAATTTCATTCTTAAAGAAAATAACAATAAAAACCAAACTCATAATAATGCTCTAATACTATATGTAGTTTATGTCTACTATCTAATCTCTCTTTTTTCTTCTTCTTCTTCTTCAATAAAAACGTCTCTTTTTCTTTTACTATCTTATTTTGTTTTTTTACATCCTCATTCCTCTTTTACAAACTTTAGACTAATGAGGTCTTAAAAATATTTTGTTTTTTAATTTATCATTTAATATATCGTAGTGGAACTATTTGTACATAGTTTTTATATTTTATGTATAATAATCTAATGGTTTAATAAAAATTTTATTTTAATGATTTAAAAAGAAAGGATAAAAAAAATTTAAGCTTAACTTAACTAGGAGTTTTAATATTTTCAACTGCAGAAATATTCTCTATTTTTCTTATCAAAGTTTTATATTGTTTGAACTCAAGGTGCATTGCAACTTATACAAATTATTATTGGTGGATCTATCGGTAGTATAGTTATAATTTTGATATTAATTATACGTTCAATACAAAGTTTTGAAGGAATATAAAGAAAAAAATTATGGGTTCATAAGGTATCTTATATCTTATAAAATCTATAGGGTACATAGTGATTCTACGATACCATAGGATAGGTTCTAAGTATCAAAACTTGGGAACTTGCACTTACAAGGTAGGATATGCGTAGACCTCATAACCTATCCATTCTGTGCTTACTCACCCTTAATTATTAACAAATTTTTAAATCATTTGGAAACTCATAAGACATACTTTTATTTAGAAATAGGGTAAATTATATTGATCACTTCTATAAACTTTGTAAATAACATAAACACCTCACTTTTTAAAAAAATCTACTCTAGCTCCCTTGCTTTTACCTACAAGGATACTCACATGGCACAAATGATTATGATGTGTCATAGCCACATCATCGCCTTATCAATATTTTTTATTATTTTATTTAAGAAATATATTTATGTATATATTCAATTCACTAAAAAATCATGTATATATAAGTTATATATATAATTATATATTTATATTATTAAAGCTTTAAGTGTTTTGTATAACCATTATTCCTTAAAATTACCTATTTAATTCCAAGACAATATTATTCAACAAAAATACCAATATTAAAATAAATTTATAAAATTATAAATATTTTATACCATGAATAAATTTGTCAACTTTTTCTTTTTTCACTTTTTTTTCCTCTCTCCCTCTACTTTTTGACTCTAATATTTTCTCCTTCTCTCTCTCCCACTTTTTTTCTCAATCTATTCTTCCACTTCCACACATAGAACAACTATCTTATTTTATTTTATTTTGCCTACTCTCTTCAAATAACACTTCTTTGTATTCACCTTTTCATTTCCACTACATTCTTTATCTCAGGTCTCACACTTTGCAATACATATTTATTAAATGCACATTACTACTAACCTTTCTTTCAATAGTTTTATTTTTTGCTCTTTCATATAATTAATTATTAAATATTATGAACTAAAATTTTATGCATTTGATGGTTCTAAATTTGCAAACGTATCGTAGATGCAGCATCAACTAGTGTGTGTGTATAGTGTATATATATATACACACAAACACACACATATATGAATGGTATTATTTTTCATTTTGATTCACTAAAAATCATTTTTTATAGTTTCCATTATAAATCCAAAGATTATTACTTCATGGGAAAATATCTTACTAGTGTTGATAGATCTATTTCCACGTAACTTTTCTAACTAAAATAGTTTAACATTAGTCAATTTGTAACATTTATCATCCTCAATTAAAAAAAAAAATCACATTTCTGTAATTTTTTTTCCTTATAACAAACATTCTTTACTTCCCAATGGAAAAAGTACCATCATAAAAATTATTATATAATATATTTCCTGCTATCTCTTTTAACTAAATTACCTCACCTTAATCGTAATAACTAACACAAAACAAAAAACGAGAAAAGGCAAAAAAGCAAGAATGAGCTAAAAAAATCGCAGATTTTTAGGAGGACAATTTTGTAGGTTTAGTAAGCAGGAGGGCTGAAGAAAATTAAACTATCAACGGCTTGCTATGCTTTATCTTTGTTAATTAGTTTTTCTGACTATTTTCAATTTTGATTAATCAAATAATTTATTTAATTTATATATATATATCTATATATATAGTACATGTTTATGTGTATATATATGTGTATGTATATATACAACAATTTCCTTTTTTCTTATTCTTCGAAATTCATTTTCAAGTTTTTGAGTTAATTCTATATATATATATATATATAATTATACTACTTAAATAAAATAATGAATATATGTTGATATGACAATGATGTAACGATAACACGCATCATCTGTGCTACATTAGCTTCCTAGTAGGCAAAAGCAAGGATAAGCATAAGTTATTGAAAAAATGGGATATGTGTATCATTTACAAAGTTATAAGGGTGGTCGACATAAGTTACTCGTAAAAATAAGATCTAGTCCATGTCCTTTAGCTATCCAAACCAGGTAGAATTTAATGTGGTCATAACCTATAAATTGAATATCATTTGGTCTCGAAGTGCAAAATTTTTTACTCGTCGAACAATATACTTTAAAATAATATTACATTTTGCCATGCTTTCCTATAGTATTGTAGTACTGATTTTTCAAATGTTGTGATTCCGTGGCTTATAAACCGGATATGTATGACTACGAACTTATAACCATTAGAAAGGTAGTGTTACAAGCTATTCAAAATTTATTAATTTGACATAAAATTCTACATTAAAAAACCGTCCTTGTTCTTACTTCATAGGCAATTTGCCTAATTCTTTTATTTTTTTTGGTGTTGGAAATCAATATAATTTTAAGATTATGACTATTACAAAGTTTTAAGTAGTTTACGATCATTACAATCTTATATTTTTATTATCATAGTATGGGGTATGAGAATATACAAATAATAAAAAGATTACAAATTTTTGGTAAAACTATAAAATGAAAAATGTATTTACAAAATATAAGGTTATTTAAAATAAAACAAATAGATTCATGAAAGTAAAGACAATTATAACTTATAAAAAATTGCAAAACTTAGAAGATGTTTGTGACTTATCTTATGTGGACTATTAAAAAAAATTATAAAAAAAAAAAGATATAGAAAAAAGGAGCTACAATAATAAAATCTTAATAATAAAACCATTTTAGCATGAGCCTATAAGCTCAAAACTAGCTTGCTCAAGATACTTGAATATGGAAAAGGCCGGAAACATGACAGTTAATATGACTACTACCTATATGTGATTCTCTCTCACAACTGACTTCATGATAGTTGGAGATCGGAGAAAATAAGAGAATCATTAGAGAGTGGCTCTCTTGCTATTCTCGTTCATACTCTTCTATAAATGCTTGTCCTTGAGGTTAAAGATTCAAAACCCTAAATTCTTTAATCGCTATGCATTCTACTACTGTTACTCTCCATTCTCTTTTCCTTGTGTTTTTACTAATTTGACCACTAGACTGCCAATGTTGGAGACAACCTTTAGTGCCTCATAGCTTATGTGCTTCTTTTTACGGATCTTATACTCTCTTTCTCAAACCTAGCCTCAGATTTAAGTTCAAAACCACTTAAAGGTAGCAACAAAAAATACATAAAATATTGAAGGAATTGTAAAATTTTCCTCTTATATTTTCTCTTCTTCTTTTTTTTTTTCCCTATAACGGTTCATTATTTTTAAAATATAAAAATACAAAAGATTTAGACCAGTATACCTAAGAATAAATGATTTCCAATTGTATGACTTTGAATCAAAATGATAGTTTTAGGTAACTTGTAACATGTTCCAGCTATTATATAGTTATGGCCATACATGTTTGATTTGTAAGTTATGGAATTTACAAATTATAAAAATCAATATTCAAAATACAACTAAAAAAAATAACAAAGTATTATAATATATAGAGGTATTATTCAACAAGTTTGAAAATTCATGTCATAAGGCCAAAAGACACCTAAGTTATGATCATTTTAAAATTTTATCTAATTATTGTGGTCTTGAAACACATAATAGCTCTCATTGTCAAATAAAAATAATTGTCAATAGTTTTTTAATGGCATAAGGTTTAGTCAAACATTACATGCAAAAGTTATACATGGTTGAAATTATTAAATATAAATATATTTTTTTAATTCTTAAAATAGTATATCAATTAAGAAAAATCAAAAATTAATTTTTGATAAATTATATGTGGGTAAGGTCATAGTTAATATTTTTGATAAATTAATTAGTAAAGAACTATTAAAATGTATTAAAACTAAAGTGCAAACATCGGAATATAATCAAATTTAGAAAACAAGTATTTAATTGTAGAAATAAAAGTGTACATACAACATATTGCCAAAAGCTCAAATAATAACTCATTTTCTATTAGGTCAAGTGGGAGAAGGGAAACAAAGCGAAGGCTATAATTGAGAAGGGGAATTCTTATGTGATAATAATGTCCCTCTCATAAGTAACTTATGAGATTCCTGACCTTTATTGAAACTTAGTTCTTTTATTCCTTTACCCTAGAGGTCATCTGCAAATGTGCCCGAATTGGATGAAGAATTGAGTGCTTATGTATGAATTGGTTATTGACTTAAATGAAGAGATCCATAAATTACAATAAAACTAATCTAAATGAACAAATTTTATAAAGTGGAAATAAGCAATATTTTTAATAATTTCTAATGTAGTGTGCATAGGGAAAGAGGGATAAATGGATTTTTTTTTTTTTTTTACATTAAAAGAATTGGAGTTAGTGTAACCTTTCACATCATAGTCTTTTTATTTTTTATTTTTTAAATCTAATTTGCTTCTCTTACTCTTCTATTTTTTCTATGACCAACAATCTATTATAGCTTTTTGTCTCCCTCTCTCCCCCTCCATCCTTCTAACGTTGGATGGTTGTCCATTATTTTTCTATAAATACTCTCTAGAAGAAGATGAAACCTACATGAGATTCCATTATCGTCATGTTAAATTGCAATGAGAAGACCTACAGATTGGTGGTCCCTAACCTCTTAAAATTGTATGCTTTAGATTCTTTTTACCCACCATTAAGCCTTTTTACTTGCTTATATCAAGGTAATTATTGGAACCTAATCATCATTAGAACCCTAAGTCATCCATGTTTTCTAAAAGTCTATTAAACAAAACCTTTTTTTAACCTTGATTAGTGGTGACTCCAAACAAAAATTTTGACAAATTTTACAAAAACAAAAAAGAAAAGATTTTTCAATTAATTTTGGTCAAGCAACTTATATTAGGTAAGTCACACCTAATATAAACATAAATTAAAGGGATAGAAGAAAATTTTTAGGCTCAATAGTTAATAAGAAAGTCCTTTCTCCCAATCATATCCTAGATCAAGTATGTCTTATATCAACTTTTGAAATATTTCGTGCAAAGAGGAGATTGAAATAAAACAAAATTAGTTATTTGCTACAGCATCTTCTCAAAAAGAAAAATCTAGTCCATCTTGCAAAATAATAATGACAAGATCATCAACTACAACGTCAAAATGAATTAACTCCTTGTGCATATTTGTTTCAAATTACATTAAATGTGTTAAGTAATCAACAAACCATATGCTCCATGATGTACATTTTGTGTCTCCACTTTACTAAAAAGTAGCGACAATTATCTTTATGTGAACAAAAGAAATGATCCTATCAGCATATTTTTTACTTTACATAAGAAGATATAGGCTTTCACTACTTAAAACTCAATAATCACACGGGCCTTATTGTATAGTAATAAAAGTTGTAATATTTGATAAACTGCTTACTATTGCATTGTCAAACCATCTATGAGTTTTAGGTTTCTTATAAATGCTCCTAGACAAACTCCTCAATTCAAATTATTCCATTAAACACAAGCTTAGTTAATCTTCCCTATTATTGAGACATCACTAAGTAACTTAAAGAATTGGATATTTTGTCTTTCTTATGGTGTACCACTATTCTAAAGCTTTTATTCTTGCCAGTTTCAGGAGATATAAGTTTTCAACATCTTAGAAGAAAATGTGTCTATGTTGATCCATCTATAAGTTCTAAGTAATAGATAAGAAGAGGTAAAACCATAGAGCCTTGCCAATATTGAAATTGTTGTTAGTAAAAGAAGCATTATGCACAAACCAATCCTCCAAGGATAAAGAAAAAGAGGGCCTTTGTTTGGAAAAACAACGGTAAATATTTTCATCTTGGGCATTTTCTAATTTAGGTACTGAAGAAGCTTCAATTTTAATGGATACCAACATAACCCACTAGATATCTCCTCAAAAGGCATTCATTGTCAGCTCTAGTGGTCTTTTAGCATCCCTTGTAAAGCTAAAACTTTCTCCATTAGTTTGCAAAAGCATACCAACTTATTGTAGTAGTCTACACTAATACGATAATTAAACAACCAATTCGTACATAGGATAAAAACAAGCTCTTTCGCCTCTAATATTATCACACCCATTGGCATTTGCGTTCCTTTTAACTTCTACACTACCATTTCTTCATACATTTCTCAACGTTGTTCCTCCATCCAACCACATACTTACCACAAAGTTTGATGTCACATGATCTAAACAAACATCATATGTTATAAACAAACATCATATGTGAAGGCAAATAACTCAAACACATATGAATGAGTATCAAAGAGCACATAAGAACTATGGGCATACATGCAAAGAGGGAATCACCAATGTCTTCTTAGTACATTGCAAAAATTTTATCCTTAGTCTACGACGTTGTGTCGTTGACCTCCACCGAACAGCTTTATTTTTGTTACTAGTATTAGCTACTTATTCTAGTTTACTTTGTAATCCATCAACCCTTTATATTTATAGGTGTAGTAGAAGAATGGCAAAAGCAGATGATTAGGACAACATTCACTTGAATAGCACTCATAAACATAAGATAAACAAGCACATGGGACCACCTGAATCCTTCTCTTCTTGAGGTCCCAAGCATCTTCTACATTCATTATTCCCAATGGGTAGAGGTATTCAGTCTGGGCTTTGCTTGATTCTAATTGCATGTTATTAATTGATGCCTAGTCAAAAGCATCTTACCATGGTCTTATTCCGTAAAACTTGCTACAGGCCTCTTATCTAATACTGACATAGACCTTTTATTGATAGATTTTATAGGTAACCAACTCAAAATGAAGTGGCAACTTCAAGTGACTATCAATTAATGTAGGGTAACAATAGGAATCAAACAACTTGGACCTTTAAGCTTAACTAGAGCTTGGCCTCAAGGTCTTGAGGAACTAATGAAGCTTATTCTATTGTTCCAGCTAACTGTTGTCGAGGCCGAGCTAATCTTCACTGCTAACCAACTTCACATGCCGAGTTGAGTAACTTCTTGTCTGTTAGTAATCATGTGCTAACCTGAAATATGCTCCATTGATAGCTTGGTCCGTTTACATGTCTACACGGCCATGACCGTATCGACTAGCAGTTTTAATGCTGAGAAGCACAAAGTATGTTTGAACCCATATCTTCTTGGAAGAACCCCTAGGTTTGCTTGGCATCATTACTTGGCAATAGCCAAGCTAGTCGTATAGTTTGTTTGTTTTTGCTAAACACAAGACCATTGATCATCTACTACGTGCCTAAGCATCCTAAATGATGGAATCTTCCATACAGAACACTTGTTTTTGTTGATTTTTCATTAATACCCTTCAAACATTCCTTGTCTCATACTAATTTTGGATATTACCCTTTTTAGTCTTTTCCATTTGTAATAGTTGCCCTAATATTTTGGATATAAATGCCCATTATAAATGTAGCTACAAGATAATCGAATATCATTAATACAACTTGATATTAAATATACTTCACTCTTTTGTGAGAGTTGCTCTTTGTTTTGCTTACTTACTTATTTCACTCTTATCCTATCTCTTTACCAAGGCTAAGTGGCGAGTACCCTCGTTAGACCAACCTGTACATCATGTCGAGTTGATTCTTGAGTCTTTAGTAGTTCCCTAGTGAGTTGTATCCTTGAAGCTAATTGAGGTTTACTTGTTTACTTTCTGTTCTCATGCGTTCTCATCCTTGTTTTTCTAGCTTTCGGTAAGTTTAGACCCACCTTGATACTTTCTCCCTTGTTTGTCCTTAGTACGTTGTATCATTTTGATATCAGAGCAGAGGTTCGTTTGGGTAAGTTGCTGTTTAGTTGTAATTGTTACTGTATAGTGTGTGGTATTGTTGTTAAGTGTGTTGCGAATACGAGGGGGGGTTAGTTTAAGTGTTTTAGAGAATATTTAAAGTTTGGTCGTTACTGTGAGACCTTTGTTGCGAAGTACTCTATTTTGTGTTGTTTCAAACATATAAAAATAGAGCAAGCTTCAATTGGATTTATTATTCTTTGGAGTAGTTGCTGTTTTGATAGTTAGTGTAAACTTTCATGTAGAGAAGTGTGTGTATGAGTTGTTTGGCTTAAGATAACAGTGTTTGTTGTTTCGTGGATTTTGAGTTTATTTACTGAGCAATGCCTCTACTTGTTCTGACCAATCCATGGGTTGACTTGAGAGTGGATGTTGTCTTCGAATTTTCCCGAACTATTCGAGGCAAATACTTTGTGATGGTTGTCATGGATAGTTTCGGTAAGATAGTACACTTTGTGCCTCATATCAAAACTAACAATGCTTTAGCTATTAATTCTTTATTTTTGCAGAAAATAGTTCGCTTGCATGGGGTGCTGAAGAGTGTAATGTTAGATAGAGACCCAAAGCTCTTGAGTTATTTTTGGAGAACTCTTTAGTGTCAAATGGGAACCAAATTATTGTTCAATACATCTTGTCAAATAATGGCTAAACAAAGGTTGTAAATCGTACCTTGAGATCACTACTTTGAGCTATAGTAGGAAAATACCCGGTCGATTGGGATATTTACCTACCTTACAATAAAACAACATACACCACCATTGGACACGCTCTATTTGAGGTCATATATGGTTTTAATCTTGAACTACCCCTCAATCACACCTTGATGCCATCCACTGACTAAATCTAAAAGCAAGAACTAGAGCTCAATCCATCCAGTAGATCTACCAACGAGTTGCCTAATACATGGACCAAGCTATCAGAAAGATAAAAGAGACAGAGAAAGAGAAAGGGAAAGGAAGTAAGACCAATCAAATTTTAGCCTGGTACCAAGTGTGGCTACACTTGAGCAAGGAAAAGTTTCCTAACAAGAAGAAGAACAAGTTATCTACTAGAGCTAATAGACTATTCTGAATACTCCAAAAGATAAATGACAATGAATACTAACTATAACTATTAGAAGGCTTCGGAGTATCTGATGTGCTTAATGTTTCCAACCTCAACTCTTGCTGACTCGAAGAGAACTTAGATGTG
The DNA here is from genome assembly GCA_024138005.1 of Lumnitzera racemosa. NCBI lineage: Eukaryota > Viridiplantae > Streptophyta > Magnoliopsida > Myrtales > Combretaceae > Lumnitzera > Lumnitzera racemosa. Next base: position 36,384,235 of record JAMXBC010000006.1, on the reverse strand, counting down.
GATTGGCCAGATTTGATCCCAAATCCTAATCAACCGGTAAGGATGATAAGAATCAAACAATTGGACCTTTAACCTAAGCCCGAGCTTGAGGGCTTGAGGGATTGACAAAGTGGATTTTATTATTTCAACCAACTCCTGCTAAATTTGACCTGATCCTCTCTGCTGACCAACTTCACATGCCAAGCTAAGTAACTTTTCGTTTGTTAGTAATCAAGTACCGACCTAAAATATGCTCCACTGATAGCTTGGTCTTTTCACACATTTACTCGGCCATGACTGTACTAACTAGCAACTAAGTAGTATTGGTGCTGAAAACCTTAGAGCACATCTAAACCCACATCTTCTCGAAAGGACCCCCAACATTTGCTCGGCATCATTATTCAGCAATAGCTAAGCTAGCTATACAGTTCGTTTGTTTTTACCAGACGCATAACCATTGATCATTTGCTACGTGTATGAGCATCCCAAATGACATAATCTTTCATACAAATACGTACTTTGTTGATTTTTCATTAATACCCTTTGAACATTCCTTGTATGGTACTAATTTTGGACATTACCCTTTTTAGTCTTTTCCATTTGTAGCAGTTGCTCTAATATTTCGAGTATAAATGCCTATTGTAAATGTAGCCACAAGATAATCAAATGTCCTTAGTGCAACCTAATATTGAATATACTTCACTTTTTTGTGAGCATCGCTCTTTGTTTTGCTTACTTGCTTGCTTTACTCTTATCCTATCTTTTAAGTAAGATTAAGTGATGAGTACTCTCATTAGACTAGTCCATGTGTCATATTAAGTTGATCATTGAGTCTTTGGTAATTCCCTAGTGTATCATATCCTTAGAGTTGATCAAGATTTACTTGTTTACTTTCTATTCTCGTGCATTCTACCCTTGTTTTTTAAGCTTTCTGCAAACTTGGACCTACCTCGATATGGGACTACCCTTGCTTGTCCTTAATATGTCGTATCAAGTAAGTTATAAAGATTAAAGTATCGCTAATGGTTTGGTAAGATCAAGAAATTAGAACGAAACAACTATTACATGATAAGCACAAAAGCCATGAATAATCAAATAAAAGAGACTCAATATTGTTGGTTATTAAGTTGTACGTATGTGTATATAAGATTGTATAAGACAAAAACATCCATATGCATGCATGGGTACATTGTTAATTGGGTTAATCACATGTTGAATGATATGTTTAGTCTTTGAAGGGTATCATTTTCAATTGTCTAACTTATCAAAGATTCAAGAAGCTTAAGGGAATTGTAAAGCTTCTATACCTTGCTGACATCATATGGAAGCTTAGTGACGAGGCAGATAGTCATGGATCCTAGGTTTGGCTAATACAATGAGAGATCATACAAAAATTTTAAAGATGAAAACTCATTGAGAAAAACTATAGAATATCTTACATTTTTACAAAAATAATTTGTTTTGTTCTACCAATGATTCTCAAGTTAAATATTTTATGTGGTCTATTTTTGTTGCTAATAAAATTATATCATATTTGTACACTTAATCATAATTATATTAATGAAATGATTATTAAATTTTAATTAATGTATATGGAAGAAAATGGTAAATACATTTATTGAAAGAAGTAAGCACATAAAGTGTTTAGATGAATGAAACCCACCCTCTTCGTTGCTACCTTTATACTATGATTTGTTTCTCCCCTCATTTCGAGTGGAACTCCTCTCTTGTCTCAAGGAAAAAAACAATCATTGTTGGATATATATGATTAAAGCATTTGAATTGTATATGATCTTAGTCAATGCATATAGTTGTTTTGATGACATATCAAGGACATAATGATAAATGGTATAGTTTCAATATTGGAGAGAGTTGAAAATTATTATATTAATATATTAGGTTTAGCCTATTATTATTTGGGCTTAACTCTTTAGGCTAGGTAGCAAGGTTTAGAGAATTTAATTCATTTTTAGGGATGATTTAGGGAGAATTAGTATGGTAGATTGGGAATAAGGATTGTTAAATCGGTTCTCTCGCTTTAACCTTTCTTCAGTAGGTTCATGTATTCATGAGGAAGGCTATTAGCCTTTAGTTCATTAGTAAGCCCATTTAAGATGACCATGAATTGAGCAAGCTCTATCTTATCCATTGGTTATCTAGATGACCCAACAGACACCATTGTGCCTAAGAGCTTAGAAATACCTAGCCTTTCCTTCTCATTTGGAACTTTCAAAGAGAATTGAGAAATAATATTGCTTTGCAAAACCTTTATTCTCTAAGATTAAACAAGCAATTTAGGTAAAAAACTGATCTCATTCTCTCAAATTACATGGTAAATGCTTGAGGTCTCCTAAGACTACCTTATCTCTCACTTGTGCATTTTAGACTTCAAAATTGCTTATTCTTCCTCTCTACCATTCTCTATGCAATCATCCCATTAGGTAACATCTCTACGTCATTACTCTTAAGTCATATGTCATGTGATACTTGGATGACCTATACGTGACGATTTCAATTAGAACTCCTTATCTACGAATATGAATAAAGAGATTAACCACATAATCTAGATGGAGATATAAGCATGAAGACTATTTATAAAATAATGTATGAAGATCAGTTGGGGAGTAGTGAACTAGAAAGTTAGGGATGGGATTGGAAGTTGCCTACAATTCTTAAGATTCAATCCCTAGTTTGGCAAATTTTATATAATGCTATCCCTACAAAAGATATTTTGAAGAAAAGGAGAGTACTACTGGAGGATACATATGTCTTTTGTAGGTAGGAGAAAGAAATAATAAAACATGTTTTTATGGATTGTACAGCTATTAGAAAGTTTTGGTGTAATTTGAGCTTAAGAGAGGGTACAGTCGTAGGTACAAGAGAACATTACAAGGACAAAGTCAAACGAAATACCTATACTAAAATACTTAACTGGAAAAGTAAGGAAGTACATCAGAGGTTTTTTTTTTTTTGCACAAAGAGCAAGATGGAAGGAGCAAAATAGGAGAGTTTTTCAAGAAGAATAGGATGAGGAATGGAGCTAAAGGAAAAGAATTGAAGTACTTGAATGGTGGAATAGTATGAAGAGGGAAAGGATAAAGAACAAGGAAAATTGTAGAAGTGTTCTGAAACCATATGGATAAAACCAAAACGGGGATTGTTAAAATTTATTGTGATGGTGCAGTTGCTCTTGATGGAAAGATTATAGGAATTGAAGGAATTTGTAGGAACCATGAAGAAAGGTTATGGGAAGATTTTACAAGCAGATTATGGGCCCATCTCCCATTGAAGTAGAAATTTAGGCAAGGAAATTCGAATTGAAGTTGGCCAAAGGGAAAAATTAGGATAAGTTAATCTTTGAAACTAATTCCATTACAATTAAGGAATAGATTACTTGTGATTGGATTGGCAGCAATAATTGTCCTCATGCTTTATTTACATGCAAGGAGCTTGTAAAAGAATTTAATAATGTTGTTTTTTGCAGGGCTCCCTGAGAAGAGGATAAAGTTGCTGGTAGGCTTACAAAGGAAGGGCTCTAGATTTCTATTCATGAGGCTTTTGACTTAAAGATCCTGTCTTTTGTTTCTTTTTTCTATTAAAGAAGATAAATCTTCATGCTTGATGGATAGTAATGTATTAGATGAAGTTATAATAGGTAAAGAAACCTACACATAGACTTATACTATTTTTCTTACGTTTATATTAAGTTATTGTTATTATAAAAGAAAAAGTTTAGTTTATTTATTATTTATCCCTCTTCTTCATAAATTATTGTTAACTTATTTTGGATGACACAATGATATTATCTCTTCAAACATAAATTTATTCCTATACGATATGAGTATAATACCTTAGAAGGATGATCTTAACGATATATAAAATGTCCGGTTTGGATTAGAAATAGGAAAGTTTTAACTGTCAGAAGTTAATAGTGAAGAATAGAAGGTAAAATATCATGAGTCATATTATGTTGTTTTGCTTATAACTCTTAATGACTTATTAACTTATGTTTAGATTCATTTACTAATGTGCTAAAGTGTTGGACTTTCTAAGTGAGTATCCCTTCTTGTGGCTTGTGTTATGTAGTAGCCAAAATAGTGCAGGCCACTCATTTGTGCAGGTATCTTTGAGTATTCACTTAAGTGAATATCATAATAAGGTACTCGGTAGATTACTCATTTAAATGTTGAGTTTGGATTATTGTTATGATTCTAGTCCTTGGAAATTGGGATGTATTGTGCTTATTGAAGAATATGTATTCCATATGATTTGGGTATTTATCTTATAGTTTAATCATATTATTGTTGTTATACCATTTCTATAGATATAGTAGCAATTTGATTTGGTACCTTGGAGTATACCTATAGTCATTCATGATATGTTTTTGTAGGTTAAAAATAAGTAACTACGAGGTGGGTGAATTAGTTATTATAAAAAATTAATGATTTTTTTATTTAAAACATTTTGCAAATAACGGAACCCTTTGGTTATAGTGCTTCGAATTTTTTTCCTACTGCACTCTTCTAGCTTCATTGCTTAGGACTAGGTATTTCTCATCGAAGTCGTGCTACTATCCACTTTAAAAGATCAATCAAAATAGTCTGAAAGATTACAATCACCAAATCTCTTCTCCGACTCCCTTAGCTTAACTATCTATAGAGATATAAATGTATTCCCACTAACGTCGATCCTAACTCTTAAAGATGCAATAAAGCATTGAGGAAACAATACGATTTGATCCTATAAATATAAGGAAAAAAAATTGAATATAGAAATGAAAGACATAAGAGTAGCAATATCCTCTGATCTATCATCTGATTTTGTTAATATATGGAGACTTCGAAAACTTCCTTGTAGAACTCTATATAATCTTTTTTGTCTTCGATTTGAATGCTTCAAACTTATATATCCAGCTTTAATAACGGTTATAAATGAATGGATTTAAAAAGTCTTAAAAAATTTATTTAAATGACCATAAAGAGCATATATTCTTTTGTGCTTGATTTCTTCTCCTGATTTGCTGTCGTAAATTGAAATTTGAAAGGATGAGAGCTCCTCATTATAGTTGAGTTTTATTATTGAAGGTCTGTTGATCTTGTTACCAAATTTTCTTGAATTATCTTTAGTTAAACAATCTTTATCTATCTTGAGGAAAGTGCATATTACTATAAAGTATTTTCATGTCCTTAACCTAAAGTAATAACGAACTTTTGAATTTGAATTCTATTTGACTAGTTGGAGATGTTGCGACTTGAATTCACTCGAAATGCTTAAATTCTATACATGTGGGGGTTCGATCGAAGTAGTCACGTGTGTGTTATGTGAGTAGCATATTACATGTGACTTCAAAGAAATGGCACGAGACTATCACCTAAAAGGATGATTAGGTGAAAATAAAATAGGGAAGAGGAACAGTCAATCTCAGTGTCTCAAATGCTCAAGTGACAGATAAGGCAGGATGCTTTAAGAGACCTTAGGCGTTCACTTTATAGCTTGAGTGAATGAGATCAATTATTTACCTGAACGTGATTTGATCTTAGAGAGCAGGATTTTCACAATGGAACACCGTTTCTTCGATCTTTCTAAGAATTCTTTATGATGAGGAAATATTGGGTATTTATAGACTCTTGGGCATGATAGCATTCGTCGAATCATTTAGATAATTAACAGATAAGATGGAGCTTACTTAATTCATAGTTATCCAAAATGAGCCAGCTAATGGCCCTAAAACTGATAGCCTTCTTTATAAATGCATGAGCCTGTTTGAAAAAGGTTAGAAGCGAATGGATAGATTCAACAATCCTTATTCCAAGCTCACCAAGCCAAATTTTCCTGAATTATCTCAAAATAGACTAGACTCCTTAGGCCCTATTATCTAGCTCAATGATTTAAGCCTAAATAAATAGTGAATTCATCACAATAGCCAATATAAAAATTTTTAGCCCTCTACAAATTCCTATAAAAGAAATTTGGCTATTGCTACTTAGAGAAGGAAGGCATGCTATATTTCTTTTTACTTTCTTAATAAACAGATGTATGTAGACTTGTTTGATTCCTTAAATTACAACTTGAAATGATTTTGGATAATCTACAATTGCAGTACATTTTGATAGAATTCTATTTTAAGAAGGACAATGGGTTGGTTTCTTGATAATTTTGGAAATAATAAAAATATAGTCTAATCTTTCATTCCTTGATTTCCATAAATAAGAGATACTTAATGCTCCATAACGCGATTCTTCACTTATGTAATATGATAAAATATCTACCCAACATTTCACTTTAAATTCTCGGACCAATTTTAAAATAATAACTTAGAAATTTGCAGAGCTTGATTTGAATAAGATTACTTAAGAAATTTCTTAATTTTAATCCTTGTGGATTGTGCCTAACTTTAGTAGAACGCATTAGATATATTACTAAAAGACATCTAATAAGTAGAGCTGAGACTTCAATTTTATTGAAATTTAAGCCGTTACTCATTTTATAAAAATCTTTAAAAAAATCTTGTACTGTCTAGATTTTCCTTGATTCTCTATCTATCTCCTGATCCATCTTCTATTATATCTCTTGATTCTCATACTTTCTTAACTAAATATACAATTATTTTGTACTTGTATGAGATATATAGATTCCTACACACTTTGTGATTTTTGTTAGAAAAACTTGATCATTTTTATTATCATCAAAACATCAAAGAAATCTCTACAGTTTCCATCTAATACATATGCATGCATGGAAATATTAGTTGCCTAGATGGAAGGGGTAAGCTGCTACTGTTGATTAAAGTAGTTGAGCTGGGGCACTTCGAATGTTAGAGTTGGGCATGCCTTTGTGCGGTGTAAATGCTTGAGCATGATTTACTAAAGCGTGCTTGTACGTTGTGGAGATGCTGCTTTCTTGTGTTGTGGAGACGCTAGAGGGTGACTATAGAAATGCACGAGCGTACCTTTGTGTGGTGAACACGCGATGTGAGGACATTTTGAGAATATTTTATTAGAAAGTGCCTCGGGGGCACAAATGTCTAGAAGAGAAGGAGGAGTTAGCAAGTAATTGCAAAATAAGTACTCTCGGTTTAGGAATTTAGTTAGTTTTTGCTGACCTCAGTACTAAAAATTATAATTCAAGTACTTGCTATGGGCATGAAGACACTTTTGTACATATATTGTTGCTGTCTTGTCAACAGGTTGCATGATTTACTTTATATGTATAGCTTATTAAGTATATATGTGACAGTGTTTCTGTAAAGGCTTGTAAATTATGCATGTACCTCTGAATGTCGAGTAGTAAGGCCACTAACTCTGTGCTGGACGGAAGTGCTATATGAATGACGGCCTAATAGGTGAATGAAACAGAAGATACTAAGATATTCTTGATTCTTACAAGTGCAAGTATCAAAAGAAACTCCTGAGGGCTGAGGTGACATATTATACAGGGTTAACGAATACAGATGTAAAAGAAGGATTCATAGAATCATTTTAAAAATATTGATTATTATAAGTCCTATGCTAACTGGTAGATATTTCAAGAGAATTGAGATATCGTTCGCAAGTTGTGAAGTTTAATTGATGATGGCTACAGGTGTAAACTTCTAGTAACGGTACACTATGCTTCAAACTACTGGTGGGAACTCTCTTGAGACACGAATTGATTGTAGTTGAGAAAGGCAGGTATAGGTTAGAATTTTTGAGTTGCTTTATCCTTATCTCGAAGATGGTCATTTTGTTTTTAACGTATTATTTTGGATTTTATAGATTAAAGTTGACACCTAGAAGGCATAGTGTTACCATTATCTATTCATACGTCTTGAGTGATTGATTATTAGTCAATATTTTTTCTTTTTTTTTTTGCAATATTAATTTCTTTTGGAATCGCTATAAAATATAACTAAATATTGCAATAGCTCTTCCGTAAGAAATAAGGAAGAATAAAATTACAACTAAGTGAATTAAATGGGCTATTAGTACTTTTAGTGAAATGAAATTGAATATATCGATATGTTTTTGCTTAAATTAGCACTAAAATATTATGAATAACCAATAAAATAATTATGTCATAAATTTTGTTTAAATTAGGTCATATAATAATGGAAATCAAAATCAACTATTGGATCCTTGAGTTATACTATTTTTATTAGACATACCCACATATTAACTTAGAAATAGAAAGCTATCTTTATTAGTATCAGTATAGTTTTCAATATATTTTATATTATGAGTATTAAGTAAATTTAAGTATTGGTAATATGTTTTTAAGATAGACACTTGATAGTTATGACATATTTATTTCAAAATGTTCTTAATCTGTAATTAGGATGAAGTTGGACAATAAGTATGTTTGTTAAACGAATCAACTATTTGTATAATTAGTAAATAGATGGATCACGGCTTGAGGTTTTTAGAAATGAATATGTTCTAAATTGGATATAAAATATGATATGTTAATACGGATAACGATAGAATATTTGAATAAGCGAATTGCCCAATCGTTGGACGGACAAAAACAATGAATGCATGGTTTTCCTATTTCCTACCGTGAATAATCTCAAAGTTCAAAGTTTCCGTACGTAATTTTCAATCAATTCCTCTTAATTGCCTAACGCTTCAACTGTGACAGCCCATCATAATTCCGAATAAAACACAAGAATAAGTAAATAACCAGCTTGTCTTCCAAGACAACATAATGGGAAACTGGACATATCACCATTTGCCACATATTCATTTATATGGCAATTTCTGTTCCGTAGTGGTGTTCCATTTCCTTATTGTTTCTTTCATTAGTTTTTTCTTCTTCTTTTTTTTTTTAACTTAATATTCATACTAGAAGAAGAGGGAGAATCAAATCTATATTTTACAATGAGCCAATAGTGCTAAGCCTTGAAAATCTTGACTTTCTTTATTTATAACTCATGTTAGATTTATATAAAAGCCAGTTTCAAACTATGAACCGACTTGTCGGGCTATTGAATCGGTTGTTGAATTGTTAAACTCTAAAGGTTTAGGTAGTTTAATTATCACATCTCGCTAGATTGGTGGGCTAAACTATCCTTAAACTGGTATTTTTACCGGACAATGGTTAAGTCAATCCTAAAAATTAAAAAATATATATATATAAATAATATATAATGTACTATATCTATATAATATAAACAAGTATATAGTATATGTAATATATAATAATTAATATACTATATATATATACTATAATACACATATATACTATATATTATACTTTATATAATATAACATCATGTGTTCACACTTATATTGTCCAAATGAATTATTTCAAGATTAAAAAAAATGAACTAAAAGTAAAATTTTTTATTGATGAGCAATAACACAAAGGTTTAAACTTAGTTGAAAATAAAAAGACAAATAGTTTAGAAATTATTTATAATAATTAAGGAAATTTCCAAAAAAAAAAAACCATAATTCAAGAGTCATTTAATTAACCCTCGAACTACTAAATCAAGTGAATCGACCCAAACCCGATCTCTTATGGGTTGAGGTCGGTTTACTTCCTTGTTAACTTGTGAATCAGTGATTCAAGGTCTATTCTAGGTAGGTCAACCTAGTGAATACATGTAGCTCTTACACTCTAATTTTACCTTTCTTTATATTGCATGTGAACACACATATTTGTATTTAGGGAAAAATGCAAAAAACAAAAAAAAAAACAAAAAAAACCTTAAACTTTGATTTAGATATGAATTAACTTTCTGAACTTTTAAAATGAGATTTTTTATCTTTTAAATTTTGATAGATTAGCAAAACAACCCCTATAACCCTTAAACTTTAATTTTGGTATATAGACACGTCTTAAACTTTGATTTTGTATACTAAAAAAAATCAAAGTTTATGAGATATTTACATAATAAAATTAAATTTAAAAGGGTTAAGAAGGTTATTTGATAATTTATGAAAGTTTAGGAAGCCAAAAATTTTATTTTAAAAATTAAAGAGATCAATCCACACTTAAATTAAAATTTATGGAGGTTTTTTGCAATTTCCCCTTATATTTATATATTGTGTATATTATTATATGAGAACGGGCTACTCAAGTCTACATATCATATAGCATAGGTTTTTTCTTTCTAAACCAAAAAAATAGGAGTTAATAATTAGTGTTTATTTTTTTTATAATATCACTAGTGCAAATTTCTATTATATATATATATATATATATATATATATGCGTGTGTGTATTATAAAAGCCGCAGGGGTTTCCTATAACTGTCATTTGGTGCTCTAGGTAATTTAATATCATTAATACTCAATAGTTTTAAATATTGTACGAGCCAATACAACACAAAATGTATATTACAACTCTTCTTTTCCATACGCTGAATAAGACAACAAAAGAAGATGACCGGTCAATCAGGTAGTGCGTAGCTGTCACAGCCACATTTGGGCAATCCTTGAGCAATTCTCTCCAACTCATTCAACGGGTAGTACCAATCCCAGCCACCTTGTCTACAGATCCTAAATGACATATCAACTTGTTAACAAATTCACTTTTTTATGATATCCATCGCTTTATTTCAAAATTTCTGAAGAAAAGTTACTTATAATTTTATATTATATGGGGTCCCATTATATAAATATCATTAATATATATTTAAAAATTACTTTTTAAATTTTTGGCAAGTAAAGTATATTTTTCTTTCTAAAACATTGTCATTTAAAAAAAAAAAAAATAGAAAACCTAGATCCTCGCCAGAGGACCTGATTCTTCAGCAAGAATCCCTACTAATGCTTAAGAACTTGGGCGAGAGTTCCTTCACCCTTGAAATAAGTGCTAAGGCACTTAGGTTGAAGATGGCTATGGATCGGAAAACGTCTTCTCAGGGTATGTTATAGGAGTGTTTGGCACAAATTCCTATGCAAAGTAACCTTATCTCTCTTATAATGAGGAGTAGTAATGCGGTGCTTATTTAAGCATCCCTTCTCTCTCTTCTCTTTGACTAACTTTATCAAACATTTGAACATTTAGGCTAATTTGGCCTTGATTTTTTCATAGACGACCTATGGCTTATTATTATTATTTAGTAAATAATAAATAAAGTATTATCAATATACTAACAAAAAATATCATATCTTACATATAGGTTTGAAAAGTAAACTTAATACAAAACCCATAAAAGATTTAAAAATTTAATTCATAAAGTTAGTAAAGTATTCTTTTATAAAATGGAGATGTTCTTAAGAAAGATGGGTGTTTAAGATGCTGATATAATAACTTAAGTACCTATTTAAATACCCCACTAATAAATATAACCTTAGAGTGTATGTGTTGCTTAGCATATGTTCCTGTGTTAAACATCCTCTTACCCTTATATTTAACTTGCAAGGTATCGGTTGTTAGCTGACAATTTTGTAGGCCTTTGGCCCCATAGCATAGAGTTGCTTCTTTGTCTTTTTTTGTTTCAATGCGTTGATCCCTATAGTGTCCACATTGCAACATTGATTAATTACCCTATCCTTTTGCTCATGTTAATTTATGGATGCGGGACGACGGTTCTTTCTATTTTGAATTAGTAAGTTCCTTTTTCATTTTTACATAATAATAAATAAATTATAATTATAATAAAAAATATTGATGGGTCAACCTATTCAAGCTCATGACCATCTTGTTTGAAGATCCATGACCTATAATTAAATACTTCCTAGATGATTAACCTCTTCTTAGCTTGGACTTGTCCACCAAACTTTTAGGCTGTCCAATCTCCAAGAGCACTCAACCTCTTAGAAGACGAGTGCCCAGCTTAGGAGCTCCACTAAAGTTAGAAGCTCGATACTAAGGGAAGACCAGCACCAGGAAAGGAAAGCCAACTGGTCAAACAATTTTTCTGATTTCTCATGTTCCGGCCATATCCGTAAATCTACCTTCTCATTGCAGCACAATAGACTTTCACTTTGTAGAAGATTTATCCTTACTCAAGTTGCTTAATTTATCTCCACCCCTCTATCATAAATAGAGTTAGTTCACTAATGGTGAGACATCTACATACACTTGCATACTCTTATGCTCTTATTATCTTACTCTTATACCTTAACTGTCTTAAGTATCAGAGTTATTATGGTGAGTAACAACCAAGCATCCTTTATTGTGCTTTGTTTTGCAAGCCTAGGTCACACATCTGAAGGCTCAATCTGCTTTAATACTCTAAAGATAAAATCTATGCACGACACAATTAATGAGACATCATGAATAATTCATTCCTAAAAGCCTTGATTGCTCAATTAATTTCTTAAAGCATCTTAAAAAAGTGTTTATATTAAGAAAGATTTACCTTTCATCTTTGAAGTTATTATGACAACTTTTTTATAATTTAAATGTTGAAAAATCAATTGCCAAAGTTTTATAATTTTATTTGATTTCATAACTTAAAATTTTGTAAGCAATGAGAATAATTATTTTACTTTAAATTTATAACTATTTTGTATTTTTTTTTGCACATATTATTAGTCCGTGTACTTTTGTCGTTTTTAGTAATGATTTTACATATAGTCATTTTTACACTCGTAGCTAACATAGGTGCATAGTCCCCTAATCAATATATATATATATATATATAAATAAAGCATTACTCAGAGATTATATGCATAGTGACATATATATATATATATAAATATATGGCATTACTCAGGATTTGTTGTTAAAATATTTTATTCCTACAAATCGAAGGATTTGGAATGTACATGAAAAAAAAGTGCGTGAGTTAATACAGGCATCAGAAGGGAAGGCTATTGGGCAGTTGTCACTGTAGAATGTGCAAAATACGTAACGCAAGTGTTAGTATGATGACATCATAAACCAACAATGTTTTACCTCTCAAAGTGGCTGGTGGCTGGTAGTTTCCCACTATAGGAGTAATATTGGGAAATGAATGAAGTGTTGCGGTTGATGAAGTGAATTATTAGCTGGAAACAGCTCAGGGACAGTGACAGATTACACTCGTAAACAAAATAAAAAAATGGAGCACTTACCGGTTGCCACTGTATTTCTGATACGAAACCAATATATTATTAAGAATATAATTATCGAAATCAATTAAGAAATTAATGTAATATGGAATATCAAAACACGATTACAACAATAGTAATATGATCTAATTGTTTATAATCTTTATTTAATTTCACATAATTATTTATTTTACATAAATTAAAAGTAAAATGAAATACGTAAAAATAGCTTTCCCTGATTAGATATGATAAAATAGACAATATATGTGTTTACGACATCAACCACTGACAAAGCACCATTATCTTTGTCATAATGCAACGATTACGTGTTGGTTGCACATTGGAAACGGTTCATATTTTCAAACTTCATTTTAAAAGATCACGAGCAGATGAAAGTTAGTAGCCATAATCTTCCTTGTCATTACAGCCTTTGTTACTTTTTAGGTAAACAGAGACAACCAATCAAGCTTTATTTCTTCCTTTCCCTAAATTTAAAATTGACTAGAAACAACACTAAGAAGTAGCTTTTACTTTCTATCTTTTTTGCATTATATTTTTTAAACAATCAAATTGCTGAAGTTGAGAATCCCCTACAGCATAAGTTTTCGCTTTGAAATTTTCAGAAAGTTGAAAGAGAACAAATTCCACGTCCGCGTTTTAAGTACCAATGACTTAACAATTGTTTCCATTAACGAATGACACTAGTTACAGGCAAAAGGAAACTTTTAATTTTTATGGCGGATTATAATTTCACAAGAAGGTAAGTACATATGTATCTACATACATATTATATGTAGCTGAATAAACAAATGCTTTGTAAACATTTTTCATTTAACAATTATAAATTTTGTGCGATGCTAAATTCAATTTGGGGGTTTAAGTCCGGTAATTAAAGGGATCTGAAATTTAGGCTAAAGTGATGAGGCACAAAGAACCGAATTTATGCTATTGAGATGATCAAAAGAGATTTAGTATAGTTGACATGAAGCGAGGACCCTTGGATTGGCATGTTCGTGTACAACCATTTTTAAGGAGGCTTATGCACATAGAATAGCCTTCAATTGGCCTAAATTCAAAAGTAGCACATGAAGTGATTTGTTAGTGAAAGGATTGATATTGACCATCAGTTCTCGATTGTGATCTAATGAATCACAACAATGGTCAACTTTTATAAATACTCAATGTTCCTCCTTATTTGAGATATCAAGAATTTATACAGATATTGTCCTCGATTCTTTCTTCAAAAGATCAAATGATTAGTTATTTGAAGATCACGATGCCTTTCATCACTTATATTAGAGTTTGATCCTAGAGCTCTTCTACCTGCTATAAGTGTGTTACAGTTTCTTGATATTGCATGTTCCTCCTTCTTATCTTCTTTCTACTAATCATCCCATATATGCCATTCATATCATTCCTCTAAGACAACATACAAGCCCTTGTCTTTCTCTTCCTTTCAAAATCTTCCTTTACATAATAAAGCATGTAATAAATGCTATTTCAGGCCTCCTCTGTAAGAATTATTGAAGAAAATTTTTAAGCCCTAATATCCTAAAACAAACCACCTTAGACAGAAAATTATTATATTTGAGATGAAACGGAAGCATACCTTGTTCCATTAATTCGCAACGACTACGTAGGTGGATGGTCTTCTAGCGATTGTGTACATAGACTCTCTCTTTGAGTGATGAGTAGGAGAACTCATCAAAGTGAATCAAATGGAGGCTCTAATATGTATATAATGCATACACATTTAAGGACCATAACCATAGCAATAAACATATGGGTTAGGCTACTAAAAGAACTCATCCAATATCAATAGTAGTCAAGCATATCTACACACACGTGTATATAAAATCCATTCTATTAAAAGATGACAAGGCTCATTATTAATATAATAAACTGATTAATAATCTAGGACTAATAATTTAATTTATTTGTGATAATATATAACCACTTTTACACAATTGCATATGTATCTACATGCCCAAACATGTCAAGCCTATGAGTGCACATGAATTAAGTCTAAATTCCAATAATCTTCCACTTAGACTATATACTCATGTGCTCAAGGGTTTATCCCAATGTTATATGAGAAACACCACTTATATGAAGTAGCTAGCTATTTCAAAGAACGCTACCTTTATCAATCCAATCCATTAGCTTTGTTAATACACAGATTAAAGGGGTAGTCACTGAAACTAGTCCTTACCTAAACCTAACAATGTTTACATGTACCAAATCAACTAAACGACCTGAATTGAGTGTAAATGTGTAAAATGGATGTTGTATGTCAATTATGATCCATATACACCTACTTCCAACTGATCCTACCAAATGAGGTCATAAATCAAATATCATTCATAGTGAAAAATAAACAAAATACTAAGTAAGCTAAACAAAAGTACCATAATACAAAAATGTAACAATTGAGCAAAACAATAATATAAGCTCCCAC
Source organism: Lumnitzera racemosa (assembly GCA_024138005.1). NCBI lineage: Eukaryota > Viridiplantae > Streptophyta > Magnoliopsida > Myrtales > Combretaceae > Lumnitzera > Lumnitzera racemosa. Next base: position 36,368,833 of record JAMXBC010000006.1, on the reverse strand, counting down.
TAAACCTAAGCATTATCCAATGAAACTACATCCATACGAGCAACATGCTAAATAAAAACCTTTGGTGCTAATGCCTTAATCAACGGATCCATTATAATAGAGTTTGTATCTATATGCTCTATGCTAACTAAACCGCTATGAATCCTTTCTTTTATAACAAGAAACTTAATTTTAATATTTGATGAATTCCTATTGTTATTCAAGTAAAGGACTATTGTCTTGCTATCACAAGATAATTTAAGTATTCCCTTAATCTCATCAATCACAAGCAATCCCGAAATAAAATTATAAAGCCAAAAAACTTGATATATCGCTTCATAACAAGCTATAAATTTTATTTTCACAGTAGAGGAAGCAACAAGTGATTGTTTAACTTTCTTCCATAAAATAGCTCCTCTTGCTAGCAGAAAAATATAGCTCGAGGTGGACTTCTTACTATCATAGCATCCTGCAAAGTTAGAATCTAAATACCCAATAACCTCAACCTTATTTAACTTTTTGTATGTGAGCATGTAATCCTTTATCTTTTGAAGATATCGCATAACCCTCTTAGCTACAATCAAATAGTCCTTACCCAAATTGCTTTGGTATCTTCTTAACATCCCATAATTAAATGCAATATCTGAATGAGTATAGACTAGCAGGTACATCATTACTAAGGCACATGGGATTTTCTCCATAACTTTGAAGTCAAAAGCATTCTTAGGACATATTGCCTTTACTCATGGGGTATCATATGATTTACAATTTTGCATGCCAAACATTTGTAGGACCTTCTTAATGATAATCCTAAGATTCCATGAGAATAGTCACGGTGGATATAGATTCCTAATACAAAAGAAGCCTTACCAAGATCCTTCATTTTAAAGTTTTTTGAAAGAAAACTTTTAGTTTCTTGTAACAAACCTATGTTGCTACTAGCAAGCAAAATATCATCCATATATAAAAGTAAGAAAATAAATTTTCTCCTACAAAACTTGTGATACACATAATCATCAAATGCATTAACGTGAAAACCAAATGATAAGATAACTTGATGAAATTTGTGATACTATAGATGAAAAGCTTGTTTAAGCCCATAGATGGATTTCCTTGATTTGTAAACCCTTTGCTTGGAGTCATTGGAACTCAAGCCCTTAAGTTGCACCATATAAACTGTTTCATCAAGGTTTTTATTTAGAAAAATTGTCCTGACATCCATCTAATGAAGCTTTAAATCAAAACGTGCCATAAGTGCCAAAATGGTCTTTAAAGAGTTTTTCGTAAAAACTAGAGAGAAAGTCTCTTTGTAATTGATGCCTTCGTGTTGAGTATAACCCTTAGTGACAAAATGTGCCTTGTATCTTTCCATAGTGCCTTATGTCTTTCCACATTACCTTATGAGTCCTTTTTAGTTTTAAAAACCCATTTGCACCCAATAGGCCCCATACCTTCTGGCAATGGGACAAGATCCCAAACATCATTGTCCTTTAAGGATTTTAATTCTTTATTTATGGCATCAATCCATTTATGAGCATTCAAACCTTCAATGGCTTCATGAAAGTTAATTGGGTCATCTCTCAATGAGTCAAAGATTTCCTATTGTTTATTGAGAAATACAATATAATCATATGATATTGCAGTTCTCTACTCTCGAATGGACCTTCTTAAAGGCACTAATTCTTGAGGTTGTTGAGATTGCTACTCATGAATTTTCGGTTGAGGATTGCTGATCTAAATCAGCCAAAGGAAGAGGAACATTGTCCTCAAAATGTTCGTAAACCTCACCAGGATTATGTTCTTGACTTAGAGTTTGAACAACTAAGGGAAGAGGAACATAATGTTGTTCTAAGGCTTTATAAGAATTATGCTTTTGACTTATAGCATGAATAACTGGTAATGTAGCACGTTCCTCTTCAAAGACAAAAATTTTAACCTTATCCCCCCTCCCCCCCTTAACCTCAACATCCTCAAAGAATCTAGCATTTCTCATCTAAAAAATGGTTCTATTTGAAGGATCATAAAATTTATGGCCTCGTGATCTTTAAGCTTAACTAATGAAATGACAACTAATAATCCTTGATTTTAGTTTCTTCTCATAAGGCCTATAAGGTCTAGCGTCGGCTGGATATCCTTAAACCCTTATAGGTTTCTTACCTATCCATAACTGATATTAGGTTTTAGTTGTCACTTTTATTGGTACTCTATTAAGAATATAGGCTACAATCTTTAATGCTTCACCCCAAAGTAAGTGTGTAATGGGTTACCAACTATTGGCCTAATCACTTGCACACGCCTTAAAGGCCTCCATTCCTTCACCCGAAGAATTTTTTCTTGTCAACCTGTCGACAACGAGAAGCCATATGCTAAAGCAGGATGGCTGAATTTCCTAGGAGCTCTAGGTGGTTATACTATGCTCTATTCATTATCTACCAATGCCGACCTTCCTTCAGCCGAAACCTCTATACCGAATGACTGGACTTTCAACTGCCAAGAGTCTTCTACTGAGTAAATGTGATTAGCTATAGGCCAAGTGTTTCTCTTTCGGCCTCCTACCAACTCTTCCGGCATCTCCTTCACGTCTTCACCTCTGTTTCTTCACATCTTGAATCCTCTCGCCTGCTATGGTTAGAGAATCCTGGTACGGAATCAATTTTATGCTACCACCTATCTGTTTCATTTGACATTGTACTATTTTTCCATTTTTGTCTTTTGCCCCTTTTACCTTTTTTGTATGTATTAGGATTTCTCTTTTTGTATATACATTCTTGTAATTTCTTTTTTTTTTTTTGTAATGTTGCCCTAGGGACTTATTATAAATAGTCCCTTCTCCTTGTAAATCGGAATAATCTTATCTCAGAATTCTACATTGACTATACTGTTCTTATAAGACAACTTTCTCCATGTTCATTTTCCCATACACTTATCTAATCTTGCCAAGTAGTTCAGGATTAGTAGTAGGTGGACCTTGACCTTAACCTTGACATTGACTTGTGTGTCATATCGAGTGAAGTGTTAAGTCGTATTGTGTTTGTTAGTGTGCTATATCCTCCGAGTAGCTTTATGTTAGCTACTCTAGTAAGTTCTTAGACCAGTTCACCCCATTTTTCTTCTATATGTCCAAGGAACCATTAGTTTGAATTCACTACTGTAAGCTCTATTGATAACTAAGCTCCTATGCACATAATATAATCCTGTTATCAAAGCTTGAGATTATGACCCGAAGCTGTGTAGCAATAGTCCCTTCTTGTTTGCTAGTTGAGATACTCTATTTTCATTTGGAAGAATAGAGCAAGTCATGGTTTAAGTTGGAGTAGTACTTGTGTGTACATGATTAAAGGTTTCATATGTAAAGAGTATTTTTTGAAGCTTTATTTTGAGAATGTTGAATCTTAGTGTTCAAGGAGAGATTAACGATGTCAAGAATAATGCTCATGATCGTGGTCAAGTTACCCAACAAACACCATATACTACTGATGAACAGATACAAGATCTTATTGTTATCGAGGCCAACTTAGCTATCTCAATATATCGAGTCTTAAAGACTAGACTACGTGAGAGAGTTTTTTAGCAAGGCTGAGAGATGAGAGATAGGCCAAGAAGGTAGATGAATGAACAAGTACTAAAAGCCTTTCCAGTGAAACCACGGCGTGCCGATACAGCTGTGAGAAACGATTAGAGTTGGACCAATATGTCGGGATTGATGAGTATGAGTTTAAAGCGTCGAAAGGTACCAAATCCCTCAAGGTATAGATTTTGAGGTTCAATGAGTCTAGTAGTACTAATGACTACCTTGATTGGGGGGGAGAAAATCGAAATGATATTCAAATTTTACGATTATGAAGATGCTGTCTGTATAATAGTGGTGGAAGAAACTGCGCAATGTTCGCCTAAATGCTCGACAAGAAGTTCGGAAATGTAACAAAATGAAGAGAGTCCTGACAAGTAAGTTCGTTCCCAAACACTACGAACAAGACACTTTCAAACGACTCTAAGACCTGAGGTAAGGTAACAGATCAATGGATGGCTATATCTAAGAGTTTCAGTTGCTTGTGATCTGATGTGATGTTAACGAACCTGAGACATGAACTATAGCACGATTCATCTCTGGGTTAAGGATAGAGGTTGGTAACATAGTAGAACTATAGATTCTTACGACTTTAGACGAAGCCATCCGAGTAGCACAAAGAGTCGAAAGGCAGAGCGAAACTAGGCAAGCCGAATGCCGAGTAGTCGACCCATACTGCTGAATAAGGGAGGCGTGCCAAGCTGATTAAGGAATGATAAGGTATTAAACAATTCCGAGGAGGAACATCGAGGACTTATGCTGAACCAACCAGAAGAAGGTTGAGGCAAGAGCAAGGCCAAGGAACCTGAGGTCCAAAGAGACCTAAGTCAGAGCTCAGGAAGAAAGACCCAAGAAATTAAATATTTTAAATGTCTCAGATATGGATACATTGCCAGTTTGTCATGCCTCAAAGCGGCAGAGTCGTAACAACCCTGCCGTATAAACCATTATAAGATAGAAGTTGGCCTTACAACTGCTATCCTAGACCTAATCTACAAAAGGCGTCCACGACTAACCCACTTTGAAGTAAACAGTTTGTAATTTAAATAAGTCATTTACCTAAGAAAGTGAGAAAATATATATATACACTATAATTCAATTATTACAATTAGTGTTTACAATATTTCACCGTAATCTATTTCCTAGTCATTACATTATTCAGAAATGAAAAATTCTAAAATAAAAACTTAGACCTTAAAAATATATGTTTATTCTTCAAATGTTTTTCCTCGCTTTCCATGGTTTAACAGTTGTTAGCTTCAGAGTAATTGTAAGCCGCTTCTTAGCCAACACTTGCATGACGTCTATAGAGATGTGAGCAACTATAGCTCAGTAAGTTAGGATGGAGGACTTAAAATTATACCATAAACATAACAAGGTTATCAATCAACTTATTAGGTGCAATGCATGTTCAAGCAAATGCCATCGCATGACGTTATTTGGCCGGTCGTGAGATTAGAGAAATTGTGTCTGCTCTAATTTGGGTTGAGAGTTACCATTAATGCAACAGCTCACAACCAAACTCAAGCTTGTGTAATGGAGACACCGCTCCTCTTGCAACTACCTTCGAACCATTAACTTCACTCTCGTCACGACCTCCTCTCCTATCACTTAGTTTGACTAAGGATGAAGAAGGGACCATTATGCAATCCTGCCTATCCCTTTTGAAGGGGTCAGTATTTGGTCGGAGAATCCTAAGTTTCCCTTAATGCATTGCCATGCAGATTCAATTATGATTACAGGTCGTATATTTAATTAAGTCTAGTTTAAGGTAATTAATCATTTTATACAAATCATACAATACAAGCTAGAACAACAAACAGAATCATAGCATCACTTATAATCAAGCATATGCACACAATCAACTATTTAACAAGCATAACCAAGCATAATCTCAAGCCTCTAAAATACAGCAACATATTAATCCCAACTTACCTAGACTCCTCGCTCATTCACTCGAAGTCCAACTCGCTTAAGCCCTCGCCGATTATCCCTATAACACAAACGTGGTTTCAGTTTTTCATATAACTATTATAAGTTGGTTTTATCCTATAACGCTTATTGTTATGTTTTATTTAGGGTTTAATATATCCAGTTATTTAGGTTCTCAAATCTTTTACAATTATTCTAGGTTCGGGATTAGGTTCGGGTTCAGTTTCCGTATTAATTTCTAAATTAGGTTCTAGTTTGATTTCTAGATACTGTTTTATACCCGAACTCTAGAAACTTGTTTTAACTCATAATGTGAAAATTAATCACGTTACTTCCAGATATTCTAAATACCATAATTACCCCTAGTAAGTATTTTATTATATTCGGTACATTTAATTCCTTAATAGTATACCGAATTTACTCTTGATATGAGAAATTTTTACATTTTACATAAATTCAAGATTTCTATCAGATTTATCATATATCCCTATTATTTATATAATATCAAATTTTATTCTAATATTTTCTATTTATTATATTTCACCTATTATGTATATAATATGCATCTAATATTTCTAACACTCTAATTACCATCTTCCAACATCAATTATCATTTCAAAACGTATAAATTCATCCTAAATCAGATTTTACACCTAATTACCCTAATTTACAAAATTAACTTAAAATTTACTATTTTTCCCTATTACTTATTTACTACATAATTAACCTAATAATTACATCTAACACCCTAAATGTTACGAGTATCATAATTCATCAGATTTCAACATCTTAAAACATATAAATATTCACTAAATCAGTAATTAATTATTTAATTACTTAATTAACCCTAAATTACCTATTTTATACCTCATTTTTAGGCCTAAAAATTATCTAAGAATTTATCAAATTAATTTTTGAAAATGGACTTCATAGCATTGTTCTATATCATCTAATTCATCTACATAAAACTTTTATGCTCAAAACTACACTCCTAAGATCATTTATTTCTAAACGAAAACATGCTCGGTTTTGCATGATTTCTTAAGAACCATATATCACGGGGCATATTTTCATAAAAATAATACTTTTTATAAAAACTAAATACAAAAATATTTCAGAATAACAAAATTCATAATTTTCTAAGAATATTTAATATTTTTACAAAATTACACAAAATCGGGCTGGAAATCAAATTCATCAATTTAGGTGGCTCTAGCTACCTTCGGTGGTCATAGATGTATTAGCCCACCTGGGCGCTACTACCACCGTGTGGTGGTGGTGGCCGTCCACTCCCAACTACTCATCGAGTCTGGGTTATCTTTACAAGCCCCAACTACACAGTTTTTTTTTTTTTTACTTGAATTTTTTCTTCCAATTTCAATGCTCCTAATTTTTCTTTGATTTTTAACTGTCCAAATGACCTCTATGATTTTTTTTCCTATTTATTTGTGGTAATTAATGTACATTAAATTAGACAAGATATTACCTAAATCCCTTAATTTTTTGCTTTTGTATTGCTTGATTTTAACTGGCTAATTTTTCTTCTTCAATTCTTGACTTACCGCGACCAAATATGGATCATTCCTTATTTTTTATGATATTTATTTATTTTTCATTAATTAATTATGAATTTTCTTTAATTATTTAGTATTATTTTAGCACATTTCACGTATTTTAAGTAATTACGTGTATTTTTACCTATATGTAAATTCATATATAGTATAAATAAATATTCCTAAATATTATTTAGGTTATTATATGATTTTTAGTATACATATAATTTTTCTTTAGTGATTCGTTAATTATCAGAATACATTTTACGCATTTTCAATAAATAATGAGTTGTATACTTAAAATTTGAAATTTTTACATTCTTTTATTTAATTGCTTATTTTATTAAATTATGATTTACAGGATCATCTTTACTAATATTTTTGGCTTTACTAATATTTTTAGCTTTACTTATAATTTATGCTTGATCGGATCTTTCAACCAATCGAAACCCTGAGTAACTGGTTGTAGGGCTTACATAATCAATGTTCGAACCATCGAGTTATGACCATAAAGAGAGACAAGCCCCAATTTGAAGTAGAAAGTGCTAGCGAAGGAGAAAAAGAGGTAAGATGAATAGATGTTAAAAGAGTTTCAGGAAGACCCTGATGCCAAGACACCTCCCGAGGAAGGTGCCGAATACTATTTTGTTATTAGACGGTCTCTTAGTACATTTGTGGAAGAAGAGAATGAGTAGAAGGAGACCCTTTTCCATACAAATTGCCGAGTGAATAGCAAGCTATATGCCTTGATTATTGACGGAGGGAGCTATACCAACGTCATAGCTTAAGGGGTAATTAAGGCTATGAAATTGCCAACCCTTCTACATCTCAAGCCATACAAGATTCACTGGCTGAATGAGAAAGGAGTATTACACGTTGCCGAGCAAGTTAGAGTACCGATTACCATTAGTGATAGGTACAGAGACGAGGTACTGTGTGATGTCCTTCCTATGTGTACTTCTCACATATTACTTGGTCGATCGTAGCTACTTGATTTAAAAGTGTTTCATGATGGGTATGGAAACACCTACATATTTTAGAAGGATGGGAAGAAAATTATATCGACACTCATGAGTCCTAAGGAAGCATAAGAAGCTCAAGAGAAGGTTGCTTAATCGCTATAGTGGAAATCCTTAGTGATTTCTCTAGCTCAATTTGCCCGAAAAGTTAGGGCCAATGACTATGTGCTTCTTTTAGTCAGGAGACTCTTAGAGGTTAAAGAAGTTGAGAACTTACCTGTTGAAGTGCAGCAGCTACTTCAGGAGTTTGCTGCCTATTCCATATCGAGATGCCAAAAGGTTTACTTCCCTTGAGAGGTATTGAACATTGCATTGGCTTACAACCAAGAGCTTCTTTACTAAATCGACCCGCTTATAGGTTGAATCTCAAGTAGGTAGTTGAACTGAAGAAACGAGTAGATGAGTTGGTGGATCGCGAATATGTCCATAAGATCATGAGCCCCTGTGCCATACTAGTTGTGCTCATATAGAAAAAGGATAGAATGTGGTGAATGTACATTAACAGTCGAGCCATTAATAAGATCACTATTAAATACTAATACCCGATCCTGCGACTTAAGAATATACTTGATGAGTTACATGGCGCTTACATCTTTTCTAAGATGACCTAAAGAGTGCCTAGTATCAGATACAAATGAGACCGAGGGATGATTAAAAGATGGCCTTCAAGACAATGGATGGTCAGTTTGAATGGTTAGTAATGTCGTTTGGTCTAACTAACACGCCAAGTACATTTATGTGGCTGATGAATCATATAATTTGAACGTTGATTAGCAAATGCATTGTAGTTTACTTTAATGACATTCTCATCTATAGTGCTAACCTCATCACCTATGCTGAACATTTAAAATTGGTATTTAACATTCTCTACGCTTAGAGGTTATTCGGAAACTTGAAGAAATGTGTGTTTTGTCAAAGCTAGATTGTATTCCTCGGATATGTAGTTTCAGGGAGGGGAGTTTGAGTTGATGACGTGAAAGTTAAAGCTATTCTAGAGTGGCCTACACCGACTAGTGTTGCCAAAGTCAGGAGCTTTTACAGTCTAGCTTCGTTCTATCAGAGATTCATTCGAAACTTCAGTTCCATAACAGTACCCTTAACTGAACTGACTCGAAATATTTCTGAGTTTAAGTGGTTAGAGAAAGCTTAGAAGAGCTTTGAAGCTATAAAATATAAACTGACGTCTACCCCAATACTCGCCCTACTAGATTTTGAGAAAGTTTTTGAGGTTAAATGTGATGTGTCAAGAGTTAGCATTGGTCTTATCTTTATGAAGACACGCCGACCCATTGCCTACTTCAGCAAAATGCTCTGAAGTACTACCCTAAATTAGTCATCCTATGACAAGAGTTCTATGCCCTTATTCGAGCACTCCAAAACTGGTAACATTATCTGTTGCTGAGAGAATTCACCATCTATTCGAATCATGAATCTCTCAAGCATTTTCGCGGGCAACAAAAACTTTCTTGGCATCTTGCCAAATGGGTTGAGTTCTTTGAGATCTTTTACTATGTCATCAAATATAAGAAGGGGAATACTAATACAATAGTTGATGCTCTTTCTTACCATCATACCCTTATTACAACCATATAAGTGAAGATACTTGGATTCAGTACCCTGGCTAAACAGTATGAACATGACCAGAATTTTGGGCCTTTAATGGTCAAGTGCAATGTTAAAGGTGTTGTGGATAGGTTCTAGTCATGGCTTCCTGCTAAAGGGCAAATAAGTTTGTGTGTCAAATGGTTTGACAAGAGAGCTACTCGTTCAAGAAGCTCATACCAGGGGTTTAGTTGGCCATTTTAAGGAAAAGAGGACGATTGAGATATTGAAGGAGCATTTCTACTAGCCTTGGATGATGAACAATGTATGTTGAATACTTGAAAGGTCTGAATCGTGTAAACATGCGAAGGAAAGGAGAGAGCCTTCTGGGGAATACACACCCCTACCTATCCCAAAGCGACTGTAGACCGATCTAAGCATAGATTTCATACTTGACCTTCTCCAAACACTGAGAAGACATGACTCGATCATAGTAGTGGTTGATCGATTTAGCAAAATGGGTCACTTCATCCCCTACCATAAAACTAATGATGTTTTATTCGTCGTTAACCTCTTTTTGTAGGAAATTGTGCTGTTACATGGAATGTCGAGGAGTAGTATGCCTAACTGTGACTTGAAGTTTACAGGCTTCTTTTAGAATACCTTGTGGAAGAGGCTCGGCACTAAGCTCATGTTCAATACTTCTTGTCACCCCCAGATAGATAACTAAACTGAAGTTATGAATAGAATTGTCGGTAGCCTCTTGCAAATAGTTTTTGGAAAGAACTTGCATGATTGGGATTTATGCCTGCCCGTAATTGAATTTGCCTATAATCGCTCAACTTACAACTCAATTGGAACATCACCTTTTGAGGTCGTTTATGGACTTAATCCAAACTTATCCTTAGATTTAATTAACGGTTCGATTACACAAGGAGAAAGTTAAGCTAGCCTACAATGAACTAAGGAATTCCAATAGTCATATCAAAAAGTTACCGAACAATTGACTAAGACTATGGCCCGACAAAAGGAAACGGGAATCCAAGGAAAGAGACGAGTTGTTTATACCCCTAGAGACCTTTTCTGGATCTACCTTAGTAAGGAATGCTTTCTCAGTAGAAGGATGAACAAACTATCTTCCAAAGCAAATGAGCCTTACAAGATCCTTAGGCGCATTAATGATAACACCTATGAAGTTGATATGCCCGAGGGGTACAGCATGTTAACCACATTCAACGTTGTCAACCTGATACGCTATGTGCCAAATGATGACGAGGATCATGATTTGAGGGAAAATCTTCAATAACCTCGAGCAGTTGATGGGTTACCAACTATCAACTCAATTACTCGCACACGCCTTAAAAGCCTCTAATCCCTCACCGAAAGGATTCTTTCTCATCAACCTACTGATGACAAGAAACAATATGCTAAAGGAGGATGGCTGAATTCCCTAGGAGCTTTGGGTAGTTATACTATGCTCTATTTGTTATCTACCAATGTCGACCTTCCTCTGACCAAGAGCTCTGTACCGACTGACCAGACTTTCAATTGCCAAGTAAATACGGTTAGCTCTAGGCTAAGTATTTCTCTCTTGGCCTCCTACCAACTCTCTTGGCATCTCCTTTATGTCTCGGCCTCTGTCTCCTCACGTCCTGACTCCTTCCACTTATTATGCTTAGAGAACCTTAGCATGGAACCGATATCGTACTGCTAAATGTTTGTTTCATGTGACATTATACTATTTTTCCCTTTTTGTCTTTTTCCCCTTTTACCCTTTTCATATGTACTCTTTTTGTTTATATATTCTTATAATTTCTTTTTTTCCTTTGTAATGTTTCCTTAGGGACTTGCTATAAATAGTCTCTTCTCCTCGTAAATCACAATAATCTTATCGTAGAATTATATATTGAATATACTATTCTTGTAAGAGAACTCTCTCGAAGTTCATTTTCCCATACACTTATTTAATCTTGCCGAGTAGTTCAGGATTAGTGGCAGGTGAATCTTGATATCAACTTCTACGCCATATCAAGTGAAGTGTTAAGTCGTGCTGTGTTCGTTGATGTGTTATATCCTCAGAGTAACTTCACATCAGCTATTCTAGTTAGTTCTTAGACCAATTTACCCTATTTTTCTTCAATATCTCAAATGACTCATTAGATTGAATTTGCTATCGTAAGTCCTAGTGATAACTGAGTTCCTAGACACATTAGTATGGTAATTTTGTATGACAAATCATACTTCTTACCATGTCTTTAAGGGTTCTATTTCGTCTTTCAACGACCCTATTGATGATAGGCAAAACCAGCATGGTATACTAAGGAATGATCTTGCATTCCTCTAGCACTTTTGTAAATGGCCTTGCACGCTATTCACTTGAACCATTATTTCTACCCTAATATTCATCTTTATGGTTAGATCTGATGAATTTAATTCTTTTGTTTAGTTAAATTTCAACTTTAGCCTTAAATATTTTGAACATGTCCAAGGCTTGTGACTTCTCATGTATTAAATATAGGTAGCCATAGTAAGAGTAATCATCTATGAACGTAATGAAGTACTGTTGACTATTCTAATAAGTTGTAGGGAATGACCTACATATATCTGTATGCACTAGTTCTAAGACTTCCTTAGTTCTTAGCTCCCACATTTTTCTTGTTTATTGTTTTACCTTTCATATACTAAACTCAAATTTGATTATTGTTCGAATAGTCAAGGGTCTTAAGTATTTCTTTAGTTACAAATCTATCCATTATCTCTTTAGAGATATGTCTTAGTCGCTTCTACTGTAATTTATAGGAATTTTCATTGGTTAATTTTCATTTATTGCCTCTTGAAAGGACATGTAAGGTTTCATATGTTGAATTAATAGTTTCAAGCATATAAAGATTATCAATATAAGATAAACAATTGGTACCAATATAATTAGAATTATGAAAGAGATGACATTGTATGTTCCAAATGACAAAACATAACCTTTTTTGTCCAAAACAGACATAGAAACCAAATTCCATCTAAAAAACGATACAACAAAAGTCTCATTTAATTCTAAAATAGAACTAGACTTTAAAGATAATCTAAAAACATCAATAGCTTGAACTTTAAATCTACTGCCATCTCTTATATAGATGAATCTTTCATCTTCACTTAGTTGGCAGTAACTTTAGCATCCCTACATAGATATAGTAATATGAGTAGTAGCTCTTGAATTTAGCCACCAAGTATATCTAGGTACTGAAACTAAATTAACCTCTAAACAATCAAGAGCTAGAGGCATTGATAACTTTAATTTTAAACATATTTCATATGGTGATTTTATAGTATTTCCCTTACATTTTTGGTTTTCTTTAAAGAAATTGATACTTAATTGATTAAAATGTTGATTTTAGGGTTTAAATGCGTTCTAGGCTCGAAAACGAAGAAAAGGAATCAAGTTTCACTCAATTCCGAGTTCAAACGAAGAAGTTATGAATTTTTAAAGTTGTGAAGAAAATTTGCCTAAGTGTAGAAAGTTACACGACCTGGGGATACGGTCGTGTCCCAGGCCATGTCGAGTGACGAAAACAAAATCTTTTTGATACACTATAAAAAGACATATTAGGGTTTCAAAAGAAAAAAGAGAGACATTACAGAAACAAGAGACACAAGAGACGAAAGGAGATTGGAGAAAAACATTAATCAAGAAGCAAGAACGACATCGATTTCAAGATTAGAGAGATTGTTCATCAAATCAAAAGAGGTTTCCATGCTTTATTTTATATTATTGATGAAACTCATTCTTAGATTCATTATGATAGCTTAGAATTTGAGTATTTAGGATTATGAAATCTAGGGTTTCATGTGATTCTTGGATTGATTTAGGAATTTCAATAAAGTTTCTATCTTTACTTGATTCAATTATGTCGTTAATTATTGATTGATATTTCTAGAATATCAATATATGATATTATGCATGTTGATTGAGAAATTACATGTATTATTAGATCTTTATATAATTGAAGAGAATTACATGTATACTTAGAGATAAGATACATGTTTCTTTTGGAAAATTGATTGTTTGTGTGGGAATTCATTATACATTAATGCAATTCTAAATTATATTACTAAGTGAAGAGATTCTGGTAAATAATTTAGGATTAGGGTTAATATGCTTGAGAAAGGTATTAACTTTAGTTGTGAATCCTCCGGTCAAGAATAATAGAAACCGAATTGAATATATTTTAAGTGATCACATGATTAACTCTAGGGGAAATAATTCCTAAATACGTTATTACATTCTTGAAGTCGTTCTTGATTTTATCGCTTTTTCAATTGCGTAATTAAGTCTCATAAGTAGTTTAGTTGTTGATTTCAGTATTTTTAATTAATTCAAACTTCCACAATTTTTCGGTTAGATAATAAAGCTAAAGTTAATATTAGTACTCAAAATCTCTGAGGGATCGACTCGGACTCACATCCGCTATATTACAACTGATAGGTGCGCTTGCCTCATATCAGGCATACTTTTCTTCATGCTCCAAGCATGATACTTAGGGTAGTTCTTGTAAACCCCACAAACCTAGCTTTTTGAGTATATAATTAAACTTGCGTACTGTAGACGATTTTCTTTAGTCAATAGAGGTAATAATTTTAAAATTGATTAAAATTTTAAACTCGAAATATAAGATTAATATGAAAAACCCTAACTTATAAATCGAAACTGTAATTGCATACAAAAACCTTATACCCTTAATATGTGTAACCGTAAGAAATCGACCTTAAACCCGACAAAAACCTTAATTGCGTATAAAACTTCTAAATGTTAAATACATATAAATTCTAGAGATTGTACTCGAAAGTGATAAACACCTAAAAATAAAAACTTTAAGTTTATAAATGTATCAATTTGCTACGAAGGCAATAGAACCTTAATTGATCTAAATATCTAAACGATATATCAAATCACGTAAATCGCTATCGAACGATTAGAGATAACCTTTAAATGCTCATAAATGTAAAAGTACTATTTTAATTCATAAAAATGTATAATATTATTTTATAATTAATGTTAACCTCATATTTATATAGATAAAATTAGTATTATCAATTTAGACATTTATTTGTTATTTAAACAATATGTAGTAGATATTAATATCATAATTTATAATTTTCCTTATAGTTATACTATTTATTATTCTAAATATTATTTATAAGTTAGAAATATTTGAGGAAAATTCAAATACTTATTTTATTAATTTATTACTTTTAATTCTTTATTCTCCCTCTTTCTTCATCTTTTCCTCTATTTTCTTTTTATTTCTAAAATAAATATAATAAATATATATAATATTCTAAGAGTTGACTAAGTTAACATGTGTAATTTTCAACTTTTTCTTTTCCCTTGTCTTTTCCCTTTCCTTTCCTTTTTCTTCCTTTTTCCTCTCAATTGTTGTGAGCTCATGTGTCCATCAAATTCTCTACACACTTCTCCAATTTTTTACTAATTAATGAACACAATTTAGAGATAAAATTCCCTATTCTTGCCCAACACATCATCCCTTCTTCTCCCTCTCCATTTTCTTCCATTTCCTCAACTCGCTTCCACTTTCAATTTTACTCTCAACTACTTATTTCAACAACACTAAAAGAAGGAGAAAAGGGGGGTTTTTCTTCACAAGACAAGTAAATATATTTTCTTTATATGTATTTAGTATTAGTTCTTTTATGTAAATTACCTTATATGTATTTCTTTATGTATTCTTGTGTATTTTTTAAATTCATGTATTAATAGGTTTTTAGTATGTATTTTGGTATATTGTATTAGGAACTCATTTGTATTAAAATTTGAGTATATAATCTAATTCTCTTGGAAATTATTTTTATATGTAAATACACTAAAGTATACATATAGATATACGTAAGTACATGTTATCTATATATATATATATATACACAAATACATACATATACACCTTTTATATATACATATATTATAGTGCGTACATAAACATATATGAAATAATAAGTATTTATACATATACATGCAAAACCGAAAATATACATTTACATGTGTAGATGTAATATATTAAAATTACACTAAGAAAATATAAATATGTATATAAATATACGTGTATAAAGGTATGTATAAAATTAAGTATAAATAAATGTATATAAATATGTATAAAAGTAGTATAATACAAGTATAATACATTTATATATGTATATGGTATACATATAATAATATAATATAATCAAGTATACATACAAGTACATATATTAGTATGCATCGGGGCATATATATATGTATATATATATATATAGGATACATAAGTATATGTATACAAATATGAATACATACATACTTATAATATTTTATTTAATATGACATGAGGACACACACACACACACACATATATATATATATATAATATGTAGTGGGCCGAAACCCAAAAAGCTAAATAACGCCCACATAAATAATAATTAAGTAATTATAATATCACATAAATATATAATAATAATACAAAATTTAAGAAATATAGAAAATAAAGGAAAAGATCAATAAATCACTACGTGGACAAGTAGAAACATGCCACATCAGTAAGTTTTTTAAAACAAGTGAACTGAAAATTATAAAATAATTAAAATAAAAAAATTAATTAATTAAGAAAAATTAAAATAATAAGAAAATTAACCTAATTAGTAAATTTGGCTTTAAAATGAAGAAATATTGAAATTAATTTAAATTAGACATAAAAATAAAATGTTATAAAAATATGAAATTTAGAAATTAATTATATCATAAAATAATAAAGAAAAGAATAAAATTATTCGGGTCAAAATAATAAAAAATTGTAATATTTTATACCCATATTGAAAAATGCAGGTTTTGACATCCAAAATGAACCTCACTACGTGAACGTATGTCTGAAAATGATAAAAATAAATTATAAGTCTATAAATATTAAAATTAGAACAAAAGAGTTGTACATGATTTAGAATTTAAAGAAAACCGAAAAATACAAGTAAATTAATTATATTATTTAAATGATAAGATCTTATAAATAAATAACTAGAATAAAACTTCAATTAAATAAAGAAATTACTAAACACAATTATTTACAAGTATACATATGTCATTTCCTATGAAATGAAATCGATAGACACATATTATAAAGCATGAATAAGATATAACTATAAGATACGAATTCCTTAAAAGATTAAAGTATTATACATACACACATATGCTTAAAAGTTAAAGCATTTCGAAAAAGATATACTTATATATGTAATAATGATATATGTTAGTATAAATCAGTAATGATAATAATAAAAATAATAACAGTAATAACAAAACCAATAACAATAGGATAAAATCATACATTTATGGAGAATAAATTGAACATAAGTATACGTACACATATAATATAATATTATCTTAGGATAATACTACAACATAACTGAGTTAAAGTTTTTAATTATTTAAATATACAATTTCAATATTTCTACTTAACTCTATTGCTTTAAGTAATTTAATTACTTTATCTAACTTAACCTAATATACTACTAATTATCTTGTCATACGTGGAAACTATAATTAAATTATAACATAATAACATACTAATATAAAACTTATGAAAAGTAAGAAAACCTGAACTTGTATAATGTTATTAATTTGAATATTATTACTTATACAATTAAGTTGGATACTATTACGTATATGGTAAAATAATATTTCCTAAACATCACAATAAATAAGTTAAGTAATGTAAAATAACACTGAAAATTTTAATCAAACTTAATCACTAAAGAAATACATTTGAACTTAATAAAAATCTACTATAAGAACGTAAAGATAAAAGGTAAAATGAAAAAATTACAAGTGATATAATACTTAAGTAGAATAGAAATCATAAGATAAATAGCAAGCTAGTTAGGCTATTTAGCATTACATTTAAATACTCATTAGGTTTTTCTTATTTCTATTTATCAGGAGATATTAATTAGGAGGGCAAGTAGCTTATTGACCACTAGGATTCATATCAGCTTTGGACAAGTGAGTACTTTCGATAACTCTATACTTGTTTTATGATTGTAGTTAGTGCATCTAAATTATATATAATAATAAATAGATAAGAGGTTTTGAAATATGCATGTAATTGAATATTGTTTGCTTGTTGTACAAAATGTGATTAAATATGGTAACTGAAGAATCGATTGTATGATTGTTTTTTGCATGATTTGAATGGTTTGTTGATGTTGGTTAATTACTTAATAAATTGACTTAATCATATTCGACTTATCTTAAATTAAATTGATCATGCATAAGCATAAGCATGGCATATAATGTTTCAACAGTCACCTCAAGTGCATGTCATTGAAGAGCCTTATAGGGATGGCATTTCCGTATGTTTTAATTAGTACAGTATAGGAGCACTGGTATAATAAGGCCTTACCATTGGCTTGCAAGCTTACTTAGCATCGAAGACGCTAACCATGAGTGGTTAAGAGTCGAGTCAGAAGACCAAGAAGTTTAGTCCCTTCTTCCTTTACTACTGACTTTGCTACCAAGCATTCACTGCTAGTCACTCTCAATCTACTTGGAGCCTATTATGAACTGCTAAATCAATTCCTCTTGGTTATGTTTTTTTTTTTTTAATTATGATATCACTGTTGTAGGGAGTGAGCGTAGATTGCAGGGGCCATCTCACTGTTAAACCTAGGAATTTATAGACTACTAGATTTTGGAAATGGAAAATATATTTTATGAAATATGGAATTTCAATATATGGTTATCTAAGTGCTAAAACCCGATTATGATTGGTGTCGATGTATTTCCAACCCTTACTTCGAAGGGTGTTAAATCCGATGTTATATGTAATATTAATTAATTGTATATATTGTTTGGCATATTACTTGTTTATGCATTCATATGTTCGTTAATTAATTATTTAATAACATGCTTATCAGTATAATATGATGAATAACTCACTAAGCTCTTGTAGCTTACTTTCCAACGGTTTTTTTTTTTTTTTTTTGTAGCTTGATAAATAATTAGGTACGGGTTAAGTGTTGAGCGTTGAGTGCAAGTACTGTAATACCTTAGGAGATATAATCTAAATATAGTTTGTATAGCTAATTTGAAATATTAATTGTAATTACTATTCTTATACTTAGATTTTATAACATCAATAAGTTTATATTTTAGGTCTTTACTACCTAATTTTATCTTTTGGTAGGGGAAACTGATTCTCTATAATTCTAAGGAATATATTTTACATATGTTAATTAATTAAAAAGTAGAAACCCTAGCAATTGATTATTTAAAGTTTTGCAATATCTGACTCATAAGATAGTTTTCATATCATGAGTGTATATAATAAGAAAATTTTGGATAATCCTATTAGAACTCCTATAGGGTCCTAACAGTCCTTCTTCATATGAGAGGGATCTTTGTAGAAAAAGCATTCTATGTCCTTAAACTTTTGCCTTTTCTTATTTGAAGTTTTTTGCAGCCAATTTGCCCTTTCTTTTCTTGGAACCATTAGAGGTAGAAGCTAAATTAGTGCTCTTGGTTTTCTTTTGTCTCATTCTTTCATCCTCTTGCACCGAATGAGAAATAAGCTCATTAACTATCTTTTTCTCCTTCCGACGGTTATAACTCATCTCAAAATGACTAAATTGGGGAGATAAGGACATCAAAGCAAAGTACACTATTACTTCTTCAAGATGGTCCCAATGTAGTGCCTTTAACTTTAAAACGATATGAGACATTTCAAGAATGTATTCCCTTATGTTCCATGAGCCATCATATTTTATGGAGACTAATTTACGCGAAAGCGTAATGATTTCTACCTTATTGCTTATTACAAGCGTTACTCCAGCTGCTCAAAGAATTCTATTACACTTGACTCTTTTGTTATGGTCCCAAGAAATGTCTCTAATATTGCCCTCTTCATGATCATCAAACTTAGGTAGTTTAAACATTCCCATTTGTTAGTCTTGTATGAGATATCAAGAGGGGGGTAGCGAATTAATATTTTTAAACTTTTTCGATATAGGAAAAAATAAAATTACCCCTCTTAACAACTTATATTGGTGAACAATGATATTTTAATAATTCAATACATAACAATTAATAAAGCAAGTTAAAAGAATAAAGAAGGAGAATATCAGGCCGAGGATTTATAGCGTTTCGTCCTTTTGCTTACTACTCTCTTCTAACTCTAGTGTTGGGGACCCAGTATACTTCACTAGTGTTGTTCCACTTAATCTACTAAATCAAATCACAAGAAGATTAGAAGTTTTCATCACACATGGACTTTACAACACTCTGCTCTGTTTATCTAGCATCTCTACAATATAGGCAAATTACAGATCTACAGAGTACAAAGTAACCTGTCGACAATCAAACAGCAAAATAAGATTTATAAATTACAAGTGGGAACAAAAATATAAATCTCAATTAATTTTACTTTCAAGAGAAATAACGATTGTTGTATAATTTACTTCGGTGCAATTTTCTAAAGAAGTATCTAAAAGACTTTCTATGACTTTTTAGAAGGTAGAATCTGTTCATGATTTTTGTGTAGCGAAAACTTTTTCCAGAGTTGTAAAATGACGTTTTGAATCCTTTCTCTTTTATATTGAAATCTTCTAATGGCTAATTTGTTGAAGATTATCTTCACTTTCATCCTTACCCAACCGTTATTTGTTAAAGATAATCCTTAGATATTTTGAGAAGATCTTGATATTTTGAAATTCAAAAACAACTCTTCTTATTTTATTCGATCAGATATACTTCAATTTGCAATCACTAGATAGGCTTTTGATTTAAATTTGACGAAGAGATATGCTTTATTAGCAACTTCCAAATAAGCTTCATATTCAAAATTTGAAATTCTACAAAATTCAAATCAATTTTATCCTTATCCATTCTTGTGCATATCTTGATTTATGAAAAATAAATTCACTCAAAAATAATTTCCATGGATCTTAGTTCTTTCTTAAGTGAAACGGGATTAAGTGTATTTCCTTAAGATACCTAATTTAGTGGAGTTAAGCCTTGTTGAATTTGAATCTGATATGAATTAAAATTCAATGTCATATATTTTCAAACCAACTTTCTAAATAACCTTCTAAAGAGTATTAGTCTTCTTTTCTTCGAAATCTCTAAATAAGTTTCTAAAGTGCCGTATTGATTCTTCTTACAAACGCTTTTAAAATACTTTTTGAAGTTTTATAGACTAATTTCTTTTTCAGTCAATTCAAACATTTTGAATAAGTTTCTAAATGACTTTAATTTGCAATTTTAAACTTTCTAAATAACTTTTTGAATAGCTACATACTTGTTAATTTATTACTATTTCTTTCTTTTTATTATCATCAAAATCTATCAGAGATATCTAACACCATTGAGCTATTTCCTTCCATTACTCCGGAGTACTATTTTCTATAAACTTTATAGGACGTGGCTCCCTTAGTGCTAAATTCAGATCAATGCAACCTAAATGAATCATGACCTTCTGTTTCCAAAGCTTAAAGTTGGTACCATTAAGCATCGAGATGTTGTTAGAAGACTATGAAGCAAATGTATAAGTAGTAGCCATAACAAAATAAATTAATAATCAACTAAATGCTCACATACGTAAAACAAATGAGGAAAAGATGGATTGAAACCCTTAACAACTAACCCATTGCAAGAAAATTGACGTAATACTAAGTCTAGTCATTGGACAGCTTATAATAATTTTCTTGTTGTAGCGATCAAGCCTAAGTGATCAGTTCCAGTCAAATGTTAGCCTTCCTTTGGACTCACTAACACTCACAATGAACACTTAATGATCACTAGAGCTCATGGCCACATGCATTCATAAATCTTTGCTTGACGGTAGAAATTTTCCTTTCGATCGATTACTACCCACATGAAACTTACAACCACAATATCTTAGTAGTTTTCAACTAATGGTTTCTATAGAAGAGCTCAATCAAGTGAGGTGCCACTTTAACCCCTTTGGATATACTACTAGACACGCTCTACAAGACTTTCTTACTTTGATAATTTCACCTCATGGTATTCATGGAAATGTCAATTTCAACCAATTTGCAATTGCCAAAATATTTACAAGAGCAACTTGATGTCGTTATAAGTTTATATATATGTTTATTTAATGTTAACAGCACAGAAAAAAATTACAAGTAATAATTAAGCACCAAAAATCATGGCACTTCTAAAACAATCCATAATGATTAAATAACATATTAACTTCATCCGAAAATTGAGATGGTACAAGACATATATCATTTATTGTGAGAGAGATCGAATTCCAAGATCAATACCAAACCTATGCACTAATTTTCAAATAAAGGGAGCAAACAAATGATATATATAAGATTCTTGTCCAGAATATCCATTGTTATTATAGTTATTCTTCGTACCAATTCGAAAACATGGCATTCTCAAAACATAACATTAATTAATGATTAAGCCTGGAAAAGAAATTGAACAATATAGTCTCCTTTTTTATTTCTCATGCATCGTGCAAAGGATTAGACGAGGTCAGGGAAGAACTTTTAGTTAATGAATTTTAGTCTCCTTCAGCCGAAGCCTTTTAAGAATACGAGAAAAAGACAACGTGATATAGATTTCCAATTGCTTGTTCCATGGATTAAAAAAAAAAAAAAATGAATCCAAAAGTTCACAGTGCATGTTCATTCAAAATTATAAAATATGAATACCTACCAGTATATTGCATCAATTACCAAATAAAAGAAGAATAAATGATATATACATCTAAAAAGACATAGAATTTAGGTATAGAGATTCTTTTGGCCATAATATATATCATACATTCCATGCCCATGAGATTTACGAAATAGGATTTACGAAAAGGCTTTCAAATAAAACCGCTACCAACAATATCAACAAAACACCAAATCCAATGAATCTAAATTGTGATACTTCGAAGCCAACAAATTCATCGTACTGTTGTTAATCCGAAACTTTAAAGAAGCATGTGAATATAATATTATAATTGTGCGAAAGCGAATCAACAAAAATTCCAAATCTTAATTCAACAATATTCCCGTCCAAATCCAATATGTAAGTCTTCTCTTAATATGAAAACATCTTAGATCCGACTCCAGACGAGAACAAACTGGAAAAAGGAATTGATATAACAATATCCATCGAAATGACATATGCGAAACCAACCAATGGACATCAAGAGAAAACACCACCGAAACAATATCCAATATGTTAAATTTATGCCTTTTGCGAAGCAAACGGTGATATACTTTACGAGATCAACAGTGAAAAAACTTTACGCAACAAACTTTGAATCAAGATAAATCACCGTGATGTACTTTACGTATATGAATAAAAAGAAAACACCGAAACTAAAATGATTTTAACATCAAAATCAAATAATCCCTAATACGAGGTTGGCTTTGATAGAAATTGTTAGAATTATTGAAGAAAATTTTTAAACCCTAATATTCCTAATCAAATCACCTCATATAGAAAATTATTTGATTTGAAATGAAACGGAAGGGTTACATGTTCTATGTATGTGGATGGTCATCTAACTGCTGTACGCACAGATTCACTTTTTGAGAGATAGCATGAAACTAAATTAGATGAAGGCTCTAATATTAATATATGTGTTTGTAGATACCCTAAGCTGCTATATACTAGATGGATTCTTCCAATAGCTTAGCCCATATGTTTATTACTAGGGTTATGGTCCATGTGATATATATAATATATATATATATATATATAGCAGCTTAGGGTATCTACATACACAGACACATATAAAACCCACACTATTAAAATACAGCAAGTCTCATTATTAATATAATAAATTGATCATTAATTTAGGGCTAATAACTTAATTTATTTGTGATAAATATACAACTACTTTTATACAGTTGCATGTACATCCATTGCCCAAAAGCGTCAAGCCCACATGTGCACATGAATCAAGTCTAAATTCCAACATCCTCATGATTCAACCAGCACCTAGGTTGTTTACCCTCTTATGTAAGAATATTCGGGATGGCAAGCTTAAGGTCGATCATTCTTTGTCTAATGAATAGATCTTTAGATTCGAATTTCTATAGGTTGGTTTTACAAGAACTCTTTGGCAATTATACTCTATTATCTTCCATGGAATTAAGTCCCTTTCTATCGGTCACGAAAAAAGTACCAAAAGTTTTAACAAAACTAATGGAAGAGTATATGTTGAAACATCATATGTCATTTTCTTGATCAATTAAATAGATTTTTTGAAGTTGTGTTTTACTTGGTTACTCGGATTCTATAAGAAGTTAGCATGGGAATACATATATCATAGGACGACTGTTACGAATTGCATGCGGTATATATCATATTATATATGTCCGAGGGATCTTAACTAACCGCTACAATAATTTAACCATTAATTTTTTTAAGTTATTTTTTTAATATTTATCATTTTTTTTCCACCACTAATTAAATAAAAGCTATTATAGTAACTTCATTAGTTTAACCATTCTTTCTTTTTACTAACCCACTAATCCCCTTCTCTCTCCCATTCTTTCTGCACAATTGGCTTCCTTTTTTTTTTTTCTTCCATTTAAACAAGAAAAAAAATTATGGTTCTTTTCACTATTTTTTCTCTTGGACGTTTTTGCTAATGGCGGTTTCAGTTTTTTTTTTTTTTAATTCATATATTCTTTATTTAATTAATGACAATAGATCGATAGTGTTGCGCATATCAAATTTTTTAATTAATTATACTAAAGATGCATTATTGGATTTTATTTTTTTAAATTTATGCACTTGTATATGGGTGCATTTTCTGTTAATATATCATGATGTTTTATTTTTAATTTTTTTTTACTTTTTAAGAACTAAAGGCCCATATTTTAAGAAAAAAAGTTTTTAAAGTCCCAAAAATCTAACCATCTAAATATCAAATATTTGATATATAAACCTGCTCTAAACAATTATATTCCAAATCTATTTTATATAGCATAATTTATATAGAAAAATACATAGGGTTACAAGTATTTTATTCCTTTGCTTCACACATCCATTAAATGTACTTTAAACTAGAAGACTTATATTAGACCTGATGTAAAGTTTGGCCTAAACTCACTTTCTAACACATACAACCCTAACAAAATATTTCTGACAACTGCATTATCTCTTTCTCTAGTATCACACAAGTACGTCAGACTCTTCTCTTTCTTTACTTTGCTCTCTTGAACATTCTACTATTTCAAACTAAGGTTTTTTATTATTTTCATTCTAAGTAGCAAAATCAATAAATGTTTTTAGATCTTCATACTATGAAATGAGACGTACAATTTGATACTAATATTCTATATGATTGTTGTTGTGTTTGCGAGGTACACTTTGAGAAAAAGAAAGAAGGAACAAGATGACTTTTGGATTCGAGTTCTAGCAACTCCTAGAGATTAGATCTCTTTGGTAACAAGATGGGTACTTCTATTTTCTATTATTTTCCTATTTATAATTGATGCAATGTTGTTATGATTTGGTTTATTGTTGTAATAGAACTAACTAGCAACTCCTAACTATTGTATTTTTTATTATATGTTGTAATGGCTTCCGTAGATTGCTATATTTGATTTTTTTTTTTAATGAATAATGTAACTCCAATCTGTAGGCAACTGGACCCACCCTATCCAATATCTTAAAGGGTCCAAAATATCTTCTTGAGATTTTGGTAGTGGCCCTATTTGTTACAGAAGTTAATCTATAGGGTTGGAGTTTAAGAAAAACTCTATCCCTAATCTACAATTACTTATCTAATCTTCTCTTGTTTGCAAATTCCTTCATTCCCTGTTGTGACTAATTCAAATTTGACTTAAGTAGTCTAAGTATATTACCTCTTGACTTTAATTTTGAATCAACTAATTCTACTTGAGACCAGTTCCGAACATAGTATTAAATCTTGGGTAGTTCTCTACCATATAAAGCCTTAAATGGTGTCATTTGAGTGCTTGTATGGTGTGGAGTGTTGAAATAAAACTCTACCCAACACAAAAACTTAGACCATTTAAGTGGATAATTTATGACAAATGATTTAAAAAAATGCCCCAAACACCTGTTAACCACTTTTGATTGGCCATTCATTTGATGATGGTAAACTGAGCTCATCTTGAGCTTAGTTGCACTCAACTAAAATAGCTCATGCCAAAATTTGCTAATAAAAATCCTATCTCGATTAGAAATGATAGATCTATGAAATCCATGTAATTTCACCACTATCGATAGAAATAATTGTGCCATTGTATAGGTTGTGTAAGATGTCTGGAGTAGGCCAAAATGACAATATTTAGTTAACCTATCTATTACTACTAGGATGATAGAGTATCCATAAGAAACAATTAGCCCTGTTACAAAATCTATTGAAACATCTTCAAATACCTTCTTTGATATGGGCAATGGCTGCAATAAACCTACTAGCGATGTTGTCATGTACTTAACTTGTTGATAAGTGTGACATTGCTGCACAAATTGCTCCATTTCTTTTCTCATGCCAATCTAGTAAAAATAAGCACTCAATCTCTTAAATGTTTTCAATACCCCTCCATGACCCCTGATACAAGGCAAGTATACCTATCAGTTTTAATATAGTGGATATGAGTCCGAATTGATCCCTCAGAGACCTCGAGTACTAATACTAACCTTAACTCTATTATCTATCTGAAAAATTG
This sequence comes from Lumnitzera racemosa, assembly GCA_024138005.1. NCBI lineage: Eukaryota > Viridiplantae > Streptophyta > Magnoliopsida > Myrtales > Combretaceae > Lumnitzera > Lumnitzera racemosa. Next base: position 36,342,533 of record JAMXBC010000006.1, on the reverse strand, counting down.
TGATGGATTGAATCAATTAAAAATACTAAAATTAACAAACTAATCTAATTATGAGACTTGACTAAGCAATTTGGGAAGCGATAAAATTAAGAACGACTTCAATAAGGTAAATAACGTATTTAGGAATTATTTCCCCTAGTGTTTAACATATGATTACTAAAAATATATCCAATTCCATCTGTATTATTCTTGACCGAAAGGGATTCACAACTAAAGTTAACATCTTTCTCAAGTATATTAACCCTAATTCTAAATTATTTACTGGAATCTCTTCACTTAGTAATTTAATTTAGAATCGCATTAATGTACAATAAATTCCCACGCAAAAGAACAACTTTCCGGAAAAATTATGTATCTTATCTCTAAGCACACATGCAATTCTCTCCAATTATGTCAAGATCCCATTATTCATATGATTTCTCAATCATCATGCATAATATCATAGATTAATACACTAGAAATATCAATTAACAATTAAAACACATAATTGAATCAAGAAAGATAGAAACTTTATTGAAAATTATCAATAAATCTAATAGTCACATGAAGCCCTAGGTTCCACAATCCTAAATCCCATAATCTTAAGCTATCATGATGAAATTAAAAAAGAATTGCAACAAAATCAAGAAATAAAACATGAAAAACCCCTTTTGTTGATGAAAAATCTTTTCAATCTTGAAGTTGGGTGTTGCTTCCACCTTTTTCTCTTCCTTCTTTTCAAGTCTCTTCTCTTTTTGAATGTTAAAAGTTATGTGTAAAGCCTTCACAAGTCCTTATATAATATATTATGAAGTTTCTTTTTTTGTCAACAGACACAGCTTAGGACACAGTTGTGTCCCTCGGTTGTGTAACTTATTGACCTTAGCACAAAAATTATCCTTCATGGACACAGCCAAACTGTGTAACTTTCTAACCAAAATTTGCCACTTTTTCCTATTTTTTATATAACTTCAAAACTTGATAACTCATTCATTTGAACTCCAAATTGAGTGAAACTTGATTCCTTTTCTTTGTTTTCAATCCAAGAACACGTTCATACCTTAAAATCAAAATTTTGCTCAATTTAGTATCAATTTCTTTAAAAAAAAAAACCAAAGATGTAAGGGAAATACTATAAAATCACCATGTGAAATGTATTTAAAATAAAAGTTATTAAACTTCCCCACACTTGAGCATTTACTTGTCCTCAAGCAAATAAATCAAAACAAAATTTTGGGACAAGAAACGCTAAATCAAATTTATCACTATTTAACCGGTGAACGAATATACTTAACTCGAAGAAAAGTACGAAAATAATTTTCAATTAACTTGCAATAATAAAGTTAATCAATTTCACCCTTAACAAAGTCATAATTTCACCTGACCATATTTGAATGCTCCAACAATACTTAATACTGGAGTTCACTAGTTAATTTGTGGAAATCAAAGTTTACCCGAGTCATTTAATTAAGGATTCCTAAACTCGAAATTGGATTTAACATCTCGCTAGCTAGGAAAGAGTCATAAAAATTTTGTCCGTTCAACTAAAGTGTATTCAATTCTCTCCTCAATCTCACTAAGCACCATAATCCAAAACAAACACATTTTACATCCATTCATCCTCTGATCATTCTCCTAGTTCATGCTTTTGTTAGGAGGTTTTTAAATTTACTTTATTTAAGCACAATTACCTTTAATAGACAATTGTGTTGGTAGAGGGAAATAATTTCGCTCTTCTGATGGACCAAGACCGATCCATACCAACTTATCTTTCATATTGGCAGCAGGAAAAAACTTTGTTCTTTTGACGGACTAAGGCCGATCCATACCAATTTTTTTTTTCATTGGTATTGGCATTGGGACTCAATCTCGCTCTTTTGATAAACCAAGACAAATCCTTACCAATTTTTTTTTCATACACTTGTTATTACTTTTTACCTCCAATCATTGTGATTTTTCAGGACTTTCTCAAAAGAATAATTTCATTTATTTGTTTGCTAAGAATTATAAGACTCTAAAAATTTCCAAGAGAAAGGTATACATTAAAGTAAATTTAAAAATAACCATGATTAACTTTCAACTAATGATATTGTTCCAATCTCAAATCCTAAAGTCCTGAGATAAATAACTCGTAACTTTGCCCTTCAAAGATTCGACTAATCAATTTTAGTAAAGTATAATAAGATCAATAATGATCAAGATAAAATAGTTGATTTAGCCCAACACTTCAAATTCGAACACTTATTAATCACCTATTACAAGTTAACTTAAAAATTAATTGGGTCAAATATGAATAATTGGTCTCCTAAATAGTAACAAATTTACATATATCCCTTCCCTACACTTAATAATGTATAGTGTCCTTAATGTACGACTAAGAAAACACAATAACAAGATATGAAACAATTAAAAATATATCATAAGGAAAAAGGAAATACATATATTGAAAAAGAAACTAATACTTCCCTGCCTTGAAGCAAAAGATACTCTAGTAGAGAAAGGGTGGCTAGTAGCTCGACAATAGTGCCCTTGTGAGTAGAAGATGATGTAACAGATTTGGACCTCCTTTGAACGATTTACATTTCACGATTTGCCATGATCACTTGGATTGTGTTGGATTTAATGAAAAAGTTAGTTAATGAAAAGTGGAATGTGAGAAGAAGATGGAAAAAAGAGTGATTTCATGTTTATGCCTATGGGTGTTTGTGAGTATGTGTTTGTGTTTTAAAAGTGTTGTGCAATGCATGGATACATCGTGTAGGTGCTGGGTGAACACGGGTTAGGACACAACCATATCCTATGCCTGTATAACTTTCTGTTTCTTTTTTTTTTCATTTTTGCCTAGCCTAAATTCATGAATTTAAAAATAAAATAAATCAAAATAAATAAAAGTACTTAAACTAGAAAAATAAGACAAAGAAAACTAAAGAAAAAAAAGTTTTAACTAAAAAGAAAAGCCTATGACTAAAATTGAAATAAATAAAAGACACAAAGCAAAGTTAAATAAAAGAAAAATAAAATGGAATAAACTAAAAGAACTGAAGTGTGAGCAAAGTTAGACATGGGTTGCCTCCCAAAGAAGCGTTATAGTTAACGTCTTCTCATTCATGATTCTTCATCCAGGTGGAGATAGGACTCTTCTTGTATCTCGGTTTCGAACTCTCCATACAAGTGTAAATTTACCCTTAAGCCATCGACCTTGCCAATTCCATTTCAATTGTGCATGACTTCCATCGTTTCTCTCCTTATCATGCCACTAATCAAATTCATGTAGCCTAAATTTCTTCATTTTGTTCACTTTTAGTTTAGATGCGATTATCAATGAGAGTTTTGAACTTTTCACCACAAAGACATGTTCCAAATGATTTCTTGACAGTTTTGGTTTCAACATTGGTAGCTTCTCTTTGAAGGATATTAACCTAAGATCCTTTGGCTTGTAGAGTGGATCAACCCCCTTCTTGTCCACAATGGATTCATGAACTTCTATTTGAGCTACCACTTCTGCACGATTAGGGTTAGTCACTAGATTTTCATCTCCCTTTTGTAAGCAATAACTTGAGGAATCTTTGGCAAGCGTTTCCTGTACACATGTAGATATAACGACATTAGTGGCATTAACATTGTGATATGTGTCCTCTGAGTCAAGAAATTTGTTCGTTGCCTCTAGAGTTTGAAAAACTATTTTATCATCCCTGACCCGTAATATCAACTTATGCTCACTAACATCAAAAACAGCCCTAGCAGTGGCTAGGAAGGGTCGACCTAAAATGATTAGCACTTCAATATCCTTATCTTTATCAAGTATAACAAAATCCACCGGAAAGATGAATTTGTTTACTTGCACTAAAACATCTTCTATGATGCTTCTAGGGTATGTAATAGACCTATCAGCTAATTGAAGAATCATACGTGTTAGTTTAGGTTCTCCTAACCTTAGCTTTTTGAACCATTTATACGGTATCAAATTTATACTAACTCCTAAGTTAGCCAAAGTATTATCTACTAACAAATTGCCAAGCATATAAGGAATAGTGAAACTCCTTAGATCTTTTAATTTTTGTGGCAGCTTTTTTTGGAGAAGTGCCGAGCATTCCTCATTCAATGTGACGATTGTAAGCTCCTCCAACTTCCTCTTGTTCAATAGAAGATCCTTTAGAAATTTCGCATACTTTGGCATCTACAAGATAATGCCAACAAGAGGTAAGTTAATGTGTAATTATTTGAAAATATCAAGCAATTTACCGAATTCCTTATTTTGATTAGTGTAACTTTGCTTAAGGTGCTGTGGGTAAGGGATGGGAGGCTTATACTCCTTAACTTTTGATGGTTCCATACTTTCTTTTGATTTTAGTGGCTTTGCATCTTCCTTACAGTTGACTTCCACTTCTTTCTCAATTACTTCCCTACCATCCTTCTTCTCCACTTGTAGTTTTCTACCACTTCTTAAGGTCACTGTATTAACATGTTCCCTAGGATTGACCTTAGTATTCCCTAGGAGTGTCCGTTGTTGCCTTTCAGAGATCATTTTTGCAACTTGACCAATTTACTTCTCAAGATTGTAATTGGAAGCCTTTTGATTTCTCTACGATGTTCAATGTTGGATAGCCATGCCTCATTGCCTTAAATATATTTCATGAGAAGTTCTTCTAAACTAGACTTCTTCTCTTGAGGAGGGAGAGGTGGTAATGGTTTTTGAAATCCAGGTGGACAAAAGTTAGTTTTTTGTTGCCCTTGGTTTTGGTTTCCCCATGAGAAATTAGGCTGATTCCTCTACCCGGAATTATAAGTGTTGATGTAGGGGTTATTTGTTGCATGGGTAGATTTCCTAGATAATCCATTTGCTCCAATTGTTCTTATTCTCCATAACCTTGCATACCAAAGTCACTTACATCCGATTGTATTTATTGAGGGCCAATAGAGAGTGTATTAATCTTCTTACTCAATAAATCCACCTTAGCTGCCAAAGCAATAGTCAAGTCCATTTCATAAATTCTCACAACCTTTTGCCTTACCCTAGTGCTTTCCCACCCATAATTGTTCATCGCTATTCCTTCAATCAAGTTTTAAACTTATTCAAGTGTCTTTGTATTCAAAGTACCTCTTGTAGATGCATCAATCATCTATCTTGTAGATAAATTGAGACCATTATGAAAGGTCTGAATCTGCATCCATAGTGGGAGGCCATGATATGGGCATCTCCTAAGTAAGTTCTTGAATCGCTCCCAAGTATCATATAGAGTTTCGGCTTCCAATTGGGCAAAGCAAGAAATGTCGTTCTGAAGTTTGGCGATTTTCGTAAAGGGGAAATACTTCTCTAAAAATTTCTTTGCCAGTTCATTCCAAGTTGTGATTGAATTTCATAGTAGGGAGTTTAACCACTACTTTGCTCTACCCTTCAAGGAAAAAGGAAATAGCCGCAGTCGAATGGCATCATCCATGGCTCCATTGATTTTAAATGTATCACAAATCTCTAGAAAGCTAGAGATGTGAGCATTAGGATCTTCATCTTGGAGACCATCAAATTGAACATATTACTGCACTATTTGTATGATGTTAGGTGCAATTTGGAACTTGTTAGCTACGACAGTTGACCTTGTGATACTAGAGTCAACTCCTATAAGTGTAGACCTTGAATAGTCAGACATAGTCCGATTTGCTTCATTATCATTGTTAGCCATGTGTGGTGGAGCTTCTTGATTGATGAATTGAGTGTTGGCCTCTTTATCCTTTTCCTTAACCTTAATAATTGACCTGTCTTCTATGGTAGCCATAGTTTGTCTAAGTCGCAATCTCAAATTTTGAAGGATAATTCTCTCAATTTCAGGATTAAGTTCTTTCAAATCTTCCAGGTTACTTCGGGTCATGCACTATAAGAGCAAGAAATATAGAATCAATTGCAGTTCAATGTAAAAAAATAAATATATAAACAATGAAAACAAAAGAGAAAGAAAAAAAATTTTCAAAGTAATAAAGCAACCAGTGTTCTTAATATCGAGGTTCCCAGCAATGGTACCAAAAACTTGATATAAGGCAAGTGCACCTATCAGTTTTAATATAGCGGATGTAAGTCTGAGTTGATCCCTTAGAGACCTCGAGAACTAATACTAACTTTAGTTCTATTATCTAATCGAAAAATTATGATGGGTTGAATGAATTAAAAATACTAAAATTAATAAACTAATTTAATTATGAAACTTAACTAAGCAATTTAGGAAGCGATAAAATTAAGAACAGTTTCAAGAAGGCAAATAACGTATTTAGGAATTGTTTTCCCTAGTGTTTAACATGTGACTGCTAAAAATATATCCAATTCCATCTCTATTATTCTTGATTGAAGGGATTCACAACTAAAGTTAACATCTTTCTCAAGCATATTAACCTTAATCCTAAATTATTTACTGAAATCTCTTCACTTAGTAATATAATAATGTATAATGAATTCCCACACAAAAGAGCAACTTTCCGAAAGAATCATGTATCTTATTTCTAAGTACACATGCAATTCTCTCCAATTATGTCAAGATCCCATTATTCATGTGATTTCTCAATCATCATACATAATATCATAGATTAATACCCTAGAAATATCAATTAACAATTAAAACACATGATTGAATCAAGAAAGATAAAAACTTTATTGAAAATTATCAATAAATCTAATAGTCACATAAAGCCCTAGGTTCCACAATCTTAAATCTCATAATCTTAAGCTATCATAATGAAATTAAAAACGAATTGCAATAAAATCAAAAAATAAAACATGAAAAAACCCCTTTTGTTGATAAAAAATCTCTTCAATCTTGAATTTGGGTATTGCTTCCACCTTTTTCTCCTCCTTCTCTTCAAGTCTCTTCTCTTTTTGAACACCAAAAGTTATGTATAAAACCCTCACAAGTCCTTATATAATATATTACGAAGTTTCTTTTTCATCACCAAACATAGCCTAGGATACAGTTGTGTCCCCAGGTTGTGTAATTTACTGACCTTGGTACAAAAATTATCCTGCATAGACACAGCTAGACTATGTAACTTTTTGAGCAAAATTTGTCATTTTCTCTTATTGTTTATGTAACTTCAAAACTTCATAACTCATTCATTTGAACTCCAAATTGAGTGAAACTTGATTCCTTTTCTTCATTTTCAATTCAAGAACACATTTAAACCTTAAAATCAAAATTTTGCTCAATTAAGTATCAATTTCTTTATAAAAAACCAAAGATGTAAGGAAAATACTATAAAATCACCATGTGAAATATATTTAAAATAAGAGTTATCAACCCCATATTAAAGTACAATGAAATTCCATAATAAGGGTATCAATCAACTATGATGGAGTGGGAATGTAAATCTTTCCCCCTAAATATAGTAGTCCTTCCTTATACTGTAAAGGCAATTGTAAACTGCTTCCTTCTTTACACTTATCAAGCAAATCCTTCCACTTTAGATTTGTCTCATATTCCTTCTTTAAAAGACTAAAAAAATCAAAACAAGGAATGGAAATAGCATGGAAATGTGACTCCTCTTCATTTTGATAAGATAAAGCATTAGAACTTTATTGGTTGCTCTTGGCTTATACTGAACTTCATAGTCATATCTAAGCAACTTAACCAAATATTATTGTTGTTCTGGTTATTTGTATAGTCTATGGCATGATTTCTTTACAGTTTTTCTTAGTTGTATGAATGATGAAACGCCTTCTCAACAAATATTATCTCTACTTTTTTACTACCTCTACTACTACTATCAACTCCCATACATAAACACTTGCCTTTTGCACAGTTGAACAAGTTTTTTTACTAAAGAAAGCAATAGGATTGGATTCCTAGTGTAATACTACCCCAATTCCTAAACCTGAAGCATTAGTTTCTACTACACAAGCTTTTGAGAAATTAGCTAATGTCAAAATTAGTGTTGATACTAAAGCTTCCTTTAACATTTCAAAAGCTTCCTTAATTGTAGTGAAATGAACCTTTCTTAGGTAAATTTGTCAAAGGATAAGCAATTGAAGCATAATTTCATATAAAATGTCTATAGTATCCATTTAAACCTAGGAATCCTTGTAGTTGCTTAATATTAACAAGTTGTGACTACTCTTTGATTGCTTAGATCTTTTGTGGATTTGGGCTCACGCCTCTAACTGATACTATATGGCTTTGATACTCAATATTATCTTAGCCAAAAGAACATTTGGCCTTCTTTAAGTAAACCGTGTTCTTTTGTAAGCATTCTAAGGCCAATTCTAGGTGTTTATAATGTTCTTGTATGTCACAACTATACGCTAAAATATCATTAAAAAAAACAATAATGAACTTACATAGATATGGCTTGAAAATAAAGTTCATGAATGCTTGAAAAGTTGCTGGGGCATTTGAGAGGCTAAAAGGCATGATAATAAATTTGTATTGCCCTTCATGCGTTCTAAAGGTAGTTTTATGGATGTCGTAGGGAAACATGCGGATTTGATATATCTTGCCCTCAAGACCATTTTCGAAGACCCTTGCTCATTTTAACTCATCCGATAACTCATCTATCATTGGAATAGGAAATTTATCTTGTATTTAACCTGGTTGAGTATCCTATAATCTACACAAAATCTCTATGAATTGTCTTCTTTTTTTTTAACAAGTAACACGGGAAGAAAAAGGACTAATACTTAGACGTATCACCCTTATTTCTAGCATCTCATTCACCAACTTCTGTATCTCATTATTTTGGAAATATGGATATTGATAGGGTATTGCATTTATTGCCATTTTCTAATCCTTTAAATGTATGTGATGTTGAACATCATGTAAAGGGGGTAATGATGAGGGAGTTGTTAATGCATTTGAGAATCTGTCCAATAAGGATTCTATCTCCTTATTGTTTGTAGTACTAATGGATGAGTCCTCCATTTGAGCCAACAATCCAAAACAACATGCCATGTTATCTTGTGCAATCAACTTTTGTAATTTTGCACTTTGAATTTCCTTAATAAACATATCAGTATTCCCTAGCAACTCCACAACTTGATTTCTAAATGTAAAAAACATGGTTAATTGGGAATAATCCATCATAATTAGCTAAAGTTTCTATCCCTAAAACCAACTATGCTTCTTATACAGGGAAAACATAGAAATCCACTAAAAATAATATTCCTTGCATTTTCAAAGGAATATTCTGATAATACCCTTTACAAATTAATTTGTCTCCACTACCTATCATAACTAGAAATTGAGATATAGCCACAATTGGTAAATTTAATTGCTTTGTTATATGTTTTTTAATGAAATTATGAGTGCTTTTATTGTCCACCAATACTGACACAGATTTACCTTTAATAGTACCTTGTAACTTAAATGTTTTTGGCGCAATAGTACGTGATAATCCATGGAAATTGATGTCCACTTGATTTAACCCATTTTATATCTACATTCGCAGGCTCACTCTACTCCTACATATCATCCTCCATCAACTCTTCCCTTAATTCTTCTAGTTCTATCATCAGAAGATTTTTAGCTTATAAACATGCCCTTTATGCCATTTCTCCTAACAATTATAGCGTAACCCTTTTTCTCTTCTCAAAGTCAACTCCATAGGTGATAGGCTATATCAAAGGATTAACAAGGGCAACCGTATTAAGATGAGTCCAAACTTGCTGAAAGCTTTAAAACAAGATAGGAAATGCACGAAGAATAGGAAAGTAAACAAAGAACCCTTAAACAGCTCCAAGGATATGACTTATAACTTAACTCTATGTGATGCACGAGCTGGTCCAATGAATGTACTCGTCACCTAATCTTACTTAAGGGTTAGGATAAAAGCGAAGTAAGCAAATAAGCTATAAGCAATGTTCACAAAAGGGAGTATATTCAATATTAGAGAATGTAAAATGATTTGCGGCTATATATGTAGTGGGCATTTATACCTAAAAAGTTAGGGCATCCTACCTTAAATAGAAAAAACGAAAAGAGTGATGTCTAAAATAAGAATGTTATAAGGAATGTCCAAAGGTTATAATTGAAAATACAACAAAGATAGGTATCATATATGGAATATTCTATCACAGGGGTCCTTGGATACTTAGTGGGTAACTAATGGTTATGCGCTTGGCAAAAAGATAAACAATTGTTCAGCTAGTTTGGGTGTTGTTGAGTGATGATGACAAGCTAAGGTGATAGTTTAGCAGTACTGAGTTGATTAGGTAACTTTTCTGAGGTGAATTCAGCTCGAACGTACTGGGTATAGCTTGGATTCAGGTTGACTGACCAACTAATCAGATGGGCCGAACTATTGTTTAGATGTGTCTCAAGTCGACAACTGGAGACTATCAATAAGTACAAGAAGGTTTGGCTTGGCTAAGGCATTAGGTCAGTAGACTGCAGCCGTTCGAATTCCTCTAATGTGGTGCATAAAGAAAGAACTCATTTGGTCATGCTTTCTAATCTTCAAGCTCGGGCTTGAGTCAAGGGTTCGGTGGTTTGATTCTTGTCATCCTTGTTGAGTTGATTGTGATTTTGGATCAAATCCGATTAGTTTTCATCTAAGTTCTCCTCGGGTAAATAGGGGTTAAGGTCAGCGACATTAAATACGTTTGACATTTTGGAGTCTTCTTGTAGCTTTGGTTGGTATGATTGTCATTTATCTTCTAAAGTATTCTAAATGGTCCTTCAGCTCTGGCAGACAGCTTGTTCTTCCTCTTACTTAGAAACCTTTCTTTAATTAAGTGTAGCTACACTTGGTCACTTGGTTGAAACTGCTTGATCTTCCTTCTTTTGCCTTTCTCCTTTAGTTTTCTAGTAGCTTGGTCACTGTACTGGGTGACTCATTGGTAGATTTACTGGATGGACTGAGCTTTAGTCCTTGCTTCTGGATCTCCTTGGTCAATGGGTGGCATTAGGGTATGATTAAGGGGTAGTTTAAAGGGTTAAAACTATAGATGACCTAAAATGGGGTGTACCCAATGGTGGCATATATTGTTCTATTGTAAGCAAATTCGGCCACAAGTAGGTAAACGTTCCAATTGGCTAAGTTCTTTCCTACTGTAGCTCGGAGCAATGATCCTAGGGTATGGTTGGCCATCTTTTTCTAACCATCAATTTGGGGGTGATAAGAAATATTAAACAATAACTTGGTTCTCATTTGACGTTAGAGAGTTCTCTAAAAATGGCTCAAGAATTTTGGGTCTCTGTCTGATACTATACTCCTTAATACTTTGTGCAAGTGAACTATCTCCTGTAAAAATAAGGAAACAATAATCGAAGCGTCGCTAGTTTTATTGTAGGGCACAAAATATGCAATTTTGCTAAACCTATCCATGACAATCATTACAGAATCTTTGCCTCAGGTAGTTTTGGGTAGTCCGTGGATAAAATCCATACTTAAATCGGCCCATAGTTTGGTCAGAGTAAGTAGAGGCATCGCCTTCCCTTATTCTGCTTGGCTTTTTGCTTTTTTACAGGCAAGACATCCTTCAATCAAACGATGTACATTACGTTTCATCCTAAGCTAAAAGAACTTATCATTCAACAGCTCATGCGTCCTTCGTTCTCAAAAGTGCCCAGAAAGTCCTCCATTGTAGGCTTCTTTTACTAGCAGATCTTTTATTGAAAAGGTCGATACGCACAATTTGCCTCCTCAAAATAGGTAGCCATCCTTCACATGGTATTCATCCACTACTCTTCCTTCTTCACATTGTCTAAATATATGACCAAAATGACAATCATATTAATACTAATCCTTAATGCTTACAAACCCTAATAACCTGGTCTGCAACTCAATGAGAAGAACATGTCTTTTGAATAGAGCATCAGCAACTATATTATTCTTTCCTTGCTTGTATTTGTCTCAAAGAAAGATGGCACTTGGAGTATATATGTAGAAAGCTTTGATTGACTCTGCAAATATAGCAAAGACTCTTTATCCGTGTATATGACAAATTCCTTTAATAGTAGATAATATTGCCATATGCAAAGAGCTTAGATCAGGGCCAAAAGTTCTTTGTTATAAACAGAATAGTTTAATTGCGCTCCTTTAAGCTTCTTACTATGATAAGCGATAGGTTGGCCTTTTTGCATTAGCATAGCTTCGATGTTAACACTTCACGCATTGCATTTAAGCTCAAGTACTTTATTAAAGTCGGGTAGAGATAAGACTAGGGAAGAGGTTAACCTTGCTTTTACCTTGGCGAAAATCTTCCATTATTTCTTTCCCCATTTGAACTCTACATTCTTCTTTGTTAGCTTAGTTAGAGGAGTAACTATGGTACTAAATCTCTAGATAAAGTATCGATAGAATGATACTAATCCATAGAAACCTCTCACCTTAGCACATGAGGTTGAGGTCGACTTCTCAATAACAACTCTAACTTTCTATTCATCAACTCTCAATCCCTTTCCACTAACCATGTAACCTAAGAAGATCACTTCTTGTTGACAGAGATAGTATTTCCTTAGGTTTCTAAACAATCTCTCTGCTTGAAGGATATCGAAAACAGCTTAGAGATGGTTAGTATGCATCACTAGGTCAACATTATAGACATGAATATTGTCAAAGTAGATGACAATAAATTTTCCAATAAGATCTCTTGAAACATGATTCATTGGCATCATAAAAGTGCTTGGGGCGTTTAATAATCTAAAAGGCATGACCATCCACTTGTATAGGCTATGTCAAGTCTTAAAAGTAGTTTTCCATTCATCTCCTTATCTCATTAGAATCTAATGGTATCTTGACTTTAGGTCGATCTTACTGAGTACTCTCGCAACACTTAGTTCGTCTAACATATCATTTAGCTTTAGGATGGGATATTAATACCTGATTGTAATCTTATTGACAATTTTGCTATCTACATATATACTCCAAGTGCCATCTTTCTTCAGCACAAGCAATGCGGGTACAACACATGGATTAAAGCTCTCCCTTACATAACCCTTCTCTAATAGCTCATTGACTTGCCTTTGAAGCTTTGTAGCTTACTCAAGATTCATTCTATAGGTTAGTTTCTTCGGTAAGGCAGTACCGGATATCAAGTTAATGTAATGCTCTATGCCTCGAAATGGGGGTAATCCTTCTAGCAGCTATTTTGGGAACAGGTCTCCATATTCATCCAACAGTTCTCTAAGCTTTGGGGTAGTTCAACTTGATCCTTCAATTCTAATAGTCACCTAACCAATAGGAAGTCAATGTATCAGCTTTAATAGCCTTTCGCTAGGTGTTGACTTCTTTGTATACTTCTTACCTTCTCATAGTCTGGAAGTTCTTTCACCATAATACAACATACCTTAATAATTCTATAGTAGCAACTTTTACCTTCTCATGGTCCTCATACTAATAGTAATGAAAATCAAGTTCAATCTTTTCCTCATAATCTAGATAGTCGTTTACATCCCCAAAACCATTGAAGCCTAGAATTTAGTGCTTCACATAGTAGACAGCTTAGGATACTCTTCATCTTCTTCATCATCCAAATCACTTAAGTCAATCCTCCTTTGTACTTATCCTCCTACTCCTTCACCTCGAGCTTGTTGAGCTGGGTTTTGTCCTCTTGTAGGTTGTGCAGCTTGGAGAATATTCTACACGGCCTTGGTAGGTCGAAAGGCTAATGCATGTATATCCCTGGTAAGGTTGGTTATAAGGTTAGCCATTTCATCAATTTGTTCATGTGTACTGTTAGGGTGCCTTAGGGTTTTGGTCTATGGTGGACAATACTGCTATTGTTATCTATAATACTAGCATTAACACTAGGATCTGTCATCTTCTTGACATAACTCAATAAACAAACTCAAAATTCACAAAATAGTAGGAATGACTTACTTAACTCAAGCAACTCATACATACTCTTCCTCACACGAAAGTTCAAGCTAACTATTAACACAGTGACTACTTTTGAATAACAACAAACCCAGTTAAAACTTGCTCCGTTTTTGTATGTTTGAAATTGAGCAAAACGAAGTATATAACTACAACAAACTATTGTACCTTCTACTTACTCAAATACTTGTAGCTAAGCTCTACTTAACATACTACTGCAATCATTATTACTCAAAAAGGTTCAAGTACAGCTTACCCAAATAAAACTTCTGCTCTAATACCAAAGTGATAGGCCTTGGCTAAGGACTAACAAGGGCAATCATATCAGGGATAGGTCTAAGCTTGCCAAAAGCTTGAAAACAAGATGGGAAATCTGTGAAGAATAGGAAAGTAAATAAGCAACCCTCGAATAGCTCTAAGGATATGATACATGAAGGAATTTTGATGACTTATGGCTTAACTCAATGTGATGCACGAGTTGGTCTAATAAAGGTACGTGCCACCTAGCCTTACTTAAGAGTTAGGATAAGGGTGAAGTAAGCAAATAAGCTGTGAATAATGTTTATGAAAATGAGTATATTCAAAATTAGAGAATGTAAGATGATTTGCAGCTACATGTATAATGGGTATTTATACTTGAAAAGTTAAGGCATTTTGCTTAAAATGGAAAAAAAACGAAAAGGGTAATGTCTAAAATAAGTATGTTATAACGAATGTACAAAGGGTATAATTGAAAATATAACAAAAAAGGGTATCTTGTACAAAAGACTTTATCATAGGGGTCTTTGGATACATGGTAGGTAACTAGTGTTTGTGCACCTGGTAAAAAGATGGACAATTGTTTAGCTAACCTAGGGTTTGTTGAGTGATGATGCCAAGCTAAGGTAACAGTTCAGTAGTGTCGAGTTGATCAAGTAACTTTTCCAAGGTGAATTCAGCTTAGACGTACTGGGTACAGCTTAGATCCTGGTCGGATGGGTCGAGTTGTTATTTGGATGTGACTTCGGTCAGCAGTTAAAGACTATTGATAAGTATAGGAGGGTTTGACTTAGCTAGAGCATGAGGTTGATAGATTGTAGCAATTTGGACTCCTCAAATGTGGTGCGTAAAGAAAAAACTCGTCTGGCCATACTTTGCAGTCCTCGGGCTTGAGCTCGAGTCTAGGGACCGATGGTTTGATTCCTATTTATAGGTGACCTTTTTTTAATTGGTAGTGTAATCTTGTTAGAATTTGCTGTAGAATTTACTAGTTTCTTAGAACTAGAGGAAGAAGAAACAAATGATAGTGATGGTTTAGAAATAAAGGATGGTTTGAGGGTAGGATTTTAAAGAGTAGTGAGTTCCAATAAAGACCGAGGTTTAGAAGAAAGTACTTCCATACGTAATACTGCTTTGAAGACTAGACCTGTAACAATTTTAGAAGAATTTATCCAATAGTTTAGAAAAAATGTTTTAAAGTAGATTTAAATTCAGATTGATATTTTTGCACACTACCATTTTGTGTTAACTTTGTCATTCTACCTTCATAATCTTCAAATTCAGTAAGGTTAAACCTCATTTCAGCTTGTTTTTTAAATGTGTCCTAATTTGTTAAAAGATCATTCTTGGAAAGCCATTGAAACAGTATTAAAGCTTCATTTTCAAGAACAAAAGAAGTCATTTTCAATCTTTCTTGAACCATGGCAAATATAAATATATATATTTCTTGAATAGATACATCATGAAAATCAAAGAACTGATTGATTTTAAACAACTAAGAGGTAATATCTCATCCCCAAAACTTCAGTAACTCCAATTTAATGTTTCTTATATTTACTTGCAACTCCTTTACATTAGTATTAGAAAATGATGAATTCTCCTTACCTTGTATTAAAGAAGTTGGATTCCCTACATTCTTGTAAGATTGCATCATATTTTTCATGTTCTAGTTCATTTCTACCATTAGCTCATGTAAAGCTTGCTGACCAGCCTCCAAATGTTCCATTCTAACCTCCAATATGTCCAATTTGTGATCATGTTTTTGAATATCTTCTTGTATTGTTATAATGCTTCTTATGTTATTAGCCATAGCAGGTTCATAAAAGCACTAAATTATTAGGCATGATGTAAAGTTCGGCCCAAGCCCACTTCTTAACACATACAACCTTAACAAAATGTCCTTGACAACTGCACTGTCTCTCTCTTCAATATTTCGCATAGGTACTTCTAACTCTTCTCTTTCTTTACTTTGCTCTCTCAAACTTTCTACTGTTTCAAACTAATGTTTTTTACTCTTGATTTTAGGTGGTATAATCAATAAACATTTGTAGATCTTTATACTATGAAACAAGATGTACAATCTAATACTAATATTCTATATTATTGTTGTTGTGTTTGTGAGGTACACTTTGAGAAAAAGAAAGAAGGAACAAGATGACTTTTGGATTTGAGTTCCAGCAACTCTTAGAGATTAGATCTCTTTGGTAACAAGATGAATACTTCTCTTTTCTATTATTTTTCAATTTATAACTAATTTAATGTTGTTATCATTCGATTTAGTTGTTGTAACAGAACTAATGGGCAACTCCTAACTCTTGTATTTTCTATTCTCTACTTGTTTTTATCTATCTATTTATTTTTTGGTAAAGAATAATGCAACTCCTATATATTAGTCCCTTATTTGAAGTCTTTGAATTTCTTAGGCGAACCTCTTAGGTTTCTCTAAACTTCATGCCTTATCATTCATAACATTGTAAACTCAAGGTAATTAAAGCAAGAATCAAAAGGACACCATTACGAACAAACATGGCTTCCAACAGACAATAAATTGAAAAAGGTAAGATCAAAATTCAAAATGTTTAACTTTCAAAATCGTAAAAGGATAACTTGTATGAAAACGTTAATTGTGTTTTCATAATGTTGAAATTTTCCGTAATAGTGTTTTTTATTTTTACAAGTATATAACTTATATTATTTTTCATTGAATAATCCTTAGTTTTCTTGTTAAATCAAACAATATATTCCTAAAATATATGCTATTTGGAATTTCTAAATAAGATATATGTTATTCAGAATTTTATCAAAGAGACATATGATATGTGTGATGTAGACACTTAATTTTTGCCTCTCTAAAGTCCTAATTTTTACTTTTACGAAATGAGTCCTTATTAGAAAAAAAAAATTAATAAAAGATAAAGAGATAATAAAAATTAACAAATAATGAAAATACCAAAAAAATAAGAAAAGGAAAAATCATGAAGATTTTGTAGATTTTTAGGAAGTAATTTATACTAGGAATAATTAGTTTTAGTGTTAGTTTTAGTTTTAATTTAGTTAAAAATTTTATTTTAGGGAATCGGATAGTTTAAATATAATTTAATGGTAATGAATGTTAATACATAGGCCAATGGTTTAATGGATAAGAATTGGAATTTGGGTTAGATTTAATGTGAGGTTAGGGGTTTGAGTCTCGCGCAGGTATCTATGTCTTTTGTTTTTTTATATATTTTACAAGAGCGAGAGAAATAAACGGGATTCATATCTAATTAAAAACATTTTAATCTAATTTGATTTTATCGAGTCAAATTTGAATTAATTTGGATCTAGTTTAATTAGATACAATTGATACGATATGGTTTGGATTTAAAAAGACAACAATATAACTCCGTTTGGCGGTAACCAAACGATGACGACATTACTGCATAGAACAACATAACAGAATTATTCTTCTGGCTAAATAGTACACAAATACAAACTGTCAACGACGTGCGAGCCTCACACACAACATCACACAGCGAAATATATGCTGCATAATATAATCAAATCAGTCACTGAGCACGCATGGTTTTCATCCCTTGTCCATCCACTGTTCATCGTCGACGTTATCAGTAACCATGCAACAGAGCAAGCAGATGTGATTCAGCACCAGATTCTGCTGCAAATCTTCGACCCTTTTTTCCAACCCCATAACAGCCCAACCATCAACAGCAGCTACAACAACCATAGCAACTGAACACGGCAGCCCCCCCACGCTCATTCTCCTCCTTACCTTCAACAAGTCACCACGTTCCTTGCTACATACGCCCTTCAGCCTCACGGCCACTGCGTCCTAGCTCCTGCACACGGCTTCACCGTATTACGAAACAGCAAGCCTAGCCAGCAACACCGTCGCAACTTTTAGATTAACCTGCCATACCAACGTCTACAGCAGCAAGCCAAACCGAGTTCCAACGTCCAGCCATACGCTTCACACAAGCCACCACAGCTGTAAATCCATCACTG
The DNA here is from genome assembly GCA_024138005.1 of Lumnitzera racemosa. Taxonomy (NCBI): domain Eukaryota; kingdom Viridiplantae; phylum Streptophyta; class Magnoliopsida; order Myrtales; family Combretaceae; genus Lumnitzera; species Lumnitzera racemosa. Next base: position 36,324,503 of record JAMXBC010000006.1, on the reverse strand, counting down.
CTGCAAACATTCGATTGATCCAATGCTGCTCTGAACGACAGTATACACATGCCGTAGCTGGGTATCATCAGGTTCAGTTTTTATCTAAGTTTTTTCTTTATTATTACTATTTTTTATTGATTATTATCATACTATATTATTGCTTTTAGGATTTTCGTAGTTTAACATGTTGTGTTATATATATATGTATATATGTGTATTTCTTAGTTTGAGGTATTTCTTTTAGCATTAGTTTTAATATGGATTAGGTATATTATGATAATATAGAGATATATAGACCTTAGAAAATTGTTTTTTTTTTAATTTATTTTTATTATATGCCTTATTACATTATCTATTAGTGATATAATATATATATATATGAGTATGTGTGTGTATGTGTATTAGTTTAGGAGTTTAGTATTAGTTCTTGTACAAGTTTATTATATAGAATTAATTTATTTTGATAGATAATTGTAAACATTAGTTTAGGGATTGTTAGGATTGGTCATATTTTAAAATTTGGTTTTATTTAAGGATTTATCACATAGAAGGTTGTTTTTCTTTAAATAAAAATTAATAAAAGACCCTTTTAAAAAATAGGATTGTTAGAGCAATTTTTTTTATAAAACAATAACATTTAAGAATTAGGACCCTTTTTGTAAAAAAAAAAAAAAAATTAGACATTTGTTAAAAACACGTTCGAACCTACTCCTTAGACTAATTCTATAGTTATGCGCACGATAGGATTGGAGATCCAATTTATCAGCTTTGCATGTTTTGCCTTGCGGTACGTAATAGTGGTTTTTAATTATTGTCTATAGTTTGTTTTATTTATTTATTTATTTTTATCTCACTTAGTATATGCACAGTTATTTTTAAAACTTGTACTAATTTTTTTTATTTATTTTTATCATGCCTTTAATTGCTAGTAATTAGTTAAAATATTTGTATCTAGTGAACATATGTTAAGTTAAATTTTAGTTTTTTTTTAATTATTCTTTTAGATTTCATATTTTCAAAATAATATTTTTATAAAACCTCATATTTTACAAAATCTTGTTCTTTGCATATTGTATTAATTTATAAAAATTGCATTAGGCATATTAAGGTTTTCTAGGCAAAAAAATCATTTTGATGTTCATAAAATAAAAAAAATCTTTAATTGACTTCTTTTTTAGGACGAAACATCTTTTCCATAGTTTAGATATCTTCTCCATAGTTTAGGTTTTTTTTCTATAATTCAAACATCTTTTTCATGATTTGAACATTTTTTATATGGTTTGAACATCTTTTCTATGGTTTGAACATCTTTTCTATGGTTTGAACATCTTTTTTATGGTTTAGACATCTTTTCTCTAATTTAGTTTTTTTTTTCTATGGTTTAAACATTTTTTTCATAGAAATTTTTTTTAATGCCTCATTTTTTCTATGGTTAGATATCTTTTCCATAATTTAGGTTTCTGTTCTATAATTTATATCTTTTTCATTATTTAAGTTTCTTTTCTATGATTTAGACGTCTTTTTAATCATTTAGATTTTTCTTTTGGTTTAAACATCTTTTTCATAATTTATATATCTTTTCTATGATTTAGGTATCTTTTCTATGATTAGGAATTTTTTTTTCTTTCTTTTTTATGTTTTAAGCATCTTTTCTATATAAAAGTTTCATCATGTAGAACATTACATATTTCATAAAATCTTTAGGGTTTTTCTTGAAAATAAAAAAAATTATCACTTAGTTGTTTTTAAATAAAAATTTTAATTTAGGACTTTTCAAAAATTAGGTTTTTAGTTTTTTTTTTTATAATTAGGAATAAAAAATTAGGCTTCTAGGGATTTTTCTTAATAAAAATAAAATGATTAATAAAAACGAAAATTTAACCAATTATTTCTTTTATAAAAAGAACTAACATATTAAAGTTTTCGGAAAGAATTACGATTGTCTGATTCTGACTAGCGGGTACATAGGCACCTTCAGGGCGACGATAAAATATGTAGAAATTTAAGTTTTTATTTTATTTTATTTATTTATTTATTTTAAATATTATAATTAGAAAAATAATCTTAATTTCAGTAAATAAATAGTGGTACCCATTAAGGGTTTAATAGGTTAGTCCCCAAATTCGGAACTCTCTGGTTCTTCATTAAATTTGAAATTAAAGACCGGTAGCCAAATCGCAATCAATTTACCTAATTGGTTACAATTTATTTTTCGTTTCCCAACTTCGGTTGGGTGGTAACTCCAAAAATATTTTCAATAAAAAACTGAAATTTCTTAATTTTTTTAGTCGATGATTAATATTAAATGGGTTAGGGTTTAGTATTAATCAGAAAATGAGAAATCAATTTTTAAATAAGAAATTGAAAAGACAAACTCGATATGTGAAAAATGTCCAGTTGCTTTATGAGTAACTATATAACTATATAGTCATGTATCTACAAAAAATTAAATGTAAATCAATAAGTATGATATATATATATATATATATATATATATTGATTTTCGAATAGTTAGATGATTAATTTAAGATTCCCCCCCCCCCCCTAGAATTGTAATATGTAAATCAATAGAAAGAGAAAATATATATATTATTAAATTATAATAATGTAAAAGGTAAATTGTAAATATACGGAATTAGGATGAAAAGAATATGAAAGGAATGAACGTGAAAAAATATAAATGTAAAAGTATTTGATTTCTTCCATGTGATAATAATACGTAATTACTAAAATGCTTATAAAAAATAACGAGAAAGTGAATGGGATAAAAAAAGAGAGAGGATAAAATAACAAATTCAACAACTCTCCCTCCTCTTTCTCTCAAATTTGGAGGGAAACAAAAGTTATTGGGGCAAATGAAAAACTTTCCTGCCAAAATCCATTCCTCTACTTGTCCTTCATTTCTCAAATAAGGAAAACCGTCTTAAAATTTGTATTTTTCTTCCATTTTCCTACTCTTCCTAATTTCTTCCTTTATACCAATTGCACTGCTAGTTTTCTTATCTTTGAAATTGTATGCACAAACTTCGTATGTTTACTTTATATACACTTAGCCTTTATCTTTGAATTTGTGCATTTAGACCTTAGTATGTTTATTTAGTGAGCACTTAACCCTCTTATCTTTCAAATTGTACACTTAGAACCTCAAGTTTTTTAAAATATACACATTTTAGACCTCATAAAAAGTAGTCAAAATGTACCTTTTAAAAAGATTTGTGGTCTAAATGCATGATTTCAAGGATTAGAAGGTTAAGTACACAAGAAGTGAATATAAGAGAATGAGTAAAAATGAAAAATCTTTTTTTTTTTTTCATTTATGAAGTAAAGACCATAAATACAATTGAAAAAGTAAGTGAGAAATAAATATTACTCAATTAGATAAAGAATTAAAATTCGAGGGTTTAAGTGAAATAGTCTTAAAAAAAAATTATTTCATTTGTATATAGTTGAATCTCATAATTTTGCTAGTTTAATTTTGCTCATTTTTCAATTTAAACATTTTTGTCAACAATATTTTTCATAAAGATTAAGAAGGAGCATACTTCTTCCATTAAGCAATATCATATTACAAAACCATATTATTTTAAGTTGGGTTAATGTTGTAATTGGTACAATTAATTTTATCATTTTTTTCAATTTACTACCTAACTTTTAATTAGTCAATTTAATACCTAATTTAACTTTTAGTTGTCATAGTTAATACTTAACTTAACTCTGGTAGATACTATTAGCCTACGTGGATTCTTCAACCAATATTGCCTCAACACATGCCATAACATGTGAAAAACATGCAAAATTAGCAGCCTGAGCTATCCACTCTCTCTTCTCTTGCCACATCTCAATGCCTTATTAGGTGTTTTTTCAAAGTTTCTTAAATACAAAACAGAAGTGTTTTATTTCCACCATGTTGGTAAGTCTTCATCATCTTCCTTCTTAGATCAGATAACTCTATGCATACCTTGCTCCTCTTCTATATATATCTTCTTGTACACTCAACTAAATCTAAATATAACCCCATTCTAAAGCTCTACTCTAACACTATTACGAATCTCCCACCACCACTTCGGCAAAGACACCCTCTTACTCTTGAAAAATATACCTAAAATAGGCTCCCTGAATTGGATATTTTAACTTAGACAAAATCCAAATATGATAATAATGGTGCCACTTGGACATGCTACATTCGGAAGGTTTTTGTCTATTCTTTATTCACCTTTCCACAAACCATTATCACTGCTATGTTATAGGCATGAAACACTATAAGACAGATTCTTTTTCTTGACCCAGATCTCATGAAGTAGTAAGAAAATTGAATCCAACATCAAGCTTCACTTGTTTTTTCATATAAATTATGTGTGGAAAATATATATAGGTTAAATATTTGATTTTTATCATTAAATCTCTATACAAATTACATGTAATGAAATTTGATACATATTGGAATATGTCTTGGATTACTTTATCAAAAGAACATGCTTGGAGATAATTAAAATGTCAACTTAAATTAATATATATATATATATATGTGTGTGTGTGTGTATATGTATGTGTGTGTGTGTGTGTGGTGATACTTTCGTAATAATGAAGAGTCATTTTTTATTCCATTTTCAAATGTGCTTTTGGCATATTTTGGACAAAATTTTTATATAATCTATAAGTAATCTTTGGGTAGATTAAATATATTATAACTTTATGGGATTTGGAACTCAAATAGAGAAAGAAAAATTAAGTTGAAAATCATATAAGTAAAACTACAAACTTACAGTTTGAAAAGCCCCTACATTATCATTTATCCTACTTAGACTATTTGTTTTAGCTTCCCTTCTATATAATAAGAAATGCTAAGTGAGGACATGGAAGCAAAAGGAAGTAGAGAAATATAAAATACATTGGGATGGGTTTGAGGCTTAGCAGGTAATTTATTTTGATTCATCTTAACTAGAGTCATGCGTAGCAACTAACAATACGTATCAAGCCATCATTCATCTGTTTATCCACTTAGGTTAATAGCTAAAAGCCTCTAACAAGTCAGGTACTAAATATGACAATTAAAAGTTAAATTAAAAAAAATTGATAAAGTTAAAGTACTAATTATGACATTAACCCTTTTAAGTTTGATTGAAATGTATGAATTGTGCATTTATTTATTTACCTATTTATTCATCCAAACTTTTTATTTTTTGGTTTTAGTGTGATCTTTTGTTACTAAAATTGAAAAAAAAGAAGTTAAATCACAGATTTAACCCCTTATGTCCCTAATGTTTGTTTTATGTTCATTTAGTCCCTTAATATTTGAAATTATGGTTTTAGATCCCTAAAATTTTTTTAAAATGTGCTTTTTAACTACTTTTAGAAGTCTAAATGCATATCTTCTTTAAGATTTGAGGATTTAGGTACATGATTTCAAAGATAAAAATATTAAGTGCACATAAAGCGTATATATGAAAATCTAAGTTCACAAATTTAAAGATAATGAGAATTAGTGCATATGAAGTAAATACATAAGGGTCTTAGCATAAGATTTCAAAAATAAAGAGGCTCAGTGCATAATAAATATAAATATAAGGGTCAAGTTTTAATTTTTAAAAGGTAAAAAAATTGGTTGGTTATTGTATTGATGATTGGTACGGGGGCAACAAAACAAATAACATAACAGAGAGGAGAATTGATCGTGGAGAAAGAAGTCCACTCACAGACAGTGTCGCACTCACCGATGACTCGTCTCAACAACTCAACTTTCCATCCTCTTCCTTTTCCCCGGTATCTTAGGGTTTCTGTTTCCTTTCTCTCTCCACTCATCGCGATTACCACTTACTCTTTCGTAACTGTACGCTCTATCTCTCTTCCCCCCACCCCTCCCTCTCTCTCTCTCTCTCTATGGAGCTGGTTTTATTTAAGTTTCTTTTCTAACATTGCAATCGGTGATATATAATTTTGATGTCATGCAAAATCTAGGGCTTTTCGTTTGAAGTTTTGTTTGATTCTGGTAATACAAAAACCGTTCGGTATATCTTTGTAGTAAATTTTGTTGCTTTTGTTTTTTTTTTTTTTAAATATCTCTAGTTTAAAACTAAATTCTAGTTTAAGTTTTTAGTTTGACAAAAAAAAAAAGGAAAAATGGTTTTAGGTTTTTAGTTTACCATATATATGGGACAGGTATATTCTTAGTCGATGTTTGGAAGCAGCTTTATAAATTAGAATTTTTGTATTGAAAAGAAAATTTGCTTTACTTGTAAGGAAATTGTGTTAATTTTATAAACTTATGGTTACCATTGGTTTCTTTTTTTCTTTTTCTTTTTTTTTTCCCCTCGGTTGATTTCTCTAAAGCAGGTGACACGATGCATTTGTTGTGTCAATTGTTAATTTTTAGGTGATGAAAGATGTTTTCTTTGCGTTTCTAACTTTCATGGTGCAATGTTTTTGTTAATTTTTCAGCTCCATTATTTGTGTCACTAGAATTTATAATTCCGGTGGCATTTTCTATTGGTGAAAGGCGAGTCTCAGAACTCAAGTTCTTATTCTCAAAGAAATTACCTTTGAACAATGACTAATTGAGAAGGTTTTTCCACTAGATTCTTGAGAAAGGAACATTAATTTAGTTGGAAAAGGTCGGAAGCTGACTAATTATTTTTTCTTGAGTTCTTAAGAAGATAGCTAAAACGGGGTCCCTTTGTTGTGTGGCTGCAAGGCCACATGGATCGAGCGCTGCTAGTGGAGAGTGGTCTGTGGCCCCACATGAGCCATACTGGAGAACAAATTCCAGTTATTCACCACCTCATTCGAGGTGGGATTTTCAATTTCAGTATGAAGCATTGCCGTATGCTTTGCCTGGCGTTGATCAGCTCTATAGATCATCCGAGTCATCTAACAGTAAAGAGAGTAGAGGCTGGGTGAGAAGCAACCATCTCTTGTGTCACGGATATTCGATGTCTGATGCTTGCCCTGACCTCTCTCAAGGTCCACAGTGGACTCCCCCAGCAATTCAGGAGATCAATTTCCAACACGATGATGCTCCACAGAGAGGTGAGGTGGCAATTATGCATTTGGTTGATATGGGCATCATTTTCTTAACTCTTACGCATATTGTATGGTTTGTAAGATGTGTTAGTTATCCTTATAGAGAGCTTTTTTCAAGTTATTATTTCACTTTACTTTTTGCTGTATAATAAACTTACAATGTACGTTTGTATAGGAGGGTGGGCACTCCTATTGGTGTATCTCACATTGAATTGATGCTATTCTCTAATTGTCTTTGCTTAGAAGTGTAGTGAATTGATGGTTGCAAGCACAAACATAAACCCTGGTGCTGTGTGAGTTTGCATGTACTTGCCCATGGAGATTATCCCTTGATCAGTACATTCATTGTCAGGGTTATCAAATTTTAAAACATATTTACTTCTTGAATTTGTGATTTAGACAATGTAAGCCTGTCTTCACCTATCAGCCTTAATGCAGTTTGGGTGAAAATTTCCTTTTTGTTGCTGAAACTCGTTTTAATTTTGTGGTTCTTAGCTAACTTATGTAATGTTGTAGCTAATGTGCAGTATAAGCAAAATTAGCATTTGGAAGTTCAAGTTTTAAGAAGCTCTGTAGGTACAAGTACAAAACACTAAGGGGTTCAGCATTGGGCTTGATAAGCTGAGCTCAGAAATGCTCATGATGAATTGCATGAAGTCCTGTTTTCAATTGGAAGGCCTGCAAAGGATACTTTTTATTGCTACACTGCCTATCTAATTTTTTCATTTTTTTTCTTTTGACAATTATCACCTCTTCCCTGATCCCCAGAAGAAAGATAAATTTTCAATCCCCTAACTAGGTTTGGATGCATCAGCCTTGATGAATGATGTATTGTAGGAAAAAAAATGAATGATACACCCAGAAGCCTATTAGGAAACTTGTTATTCATGATTTTGTTGGCATTGAGATTGCTAAAATGTAAACATTTTTCCTTTGCTATTTCTTTCTCTATTTTAATTGAATAAAAGCCTATAGAGCAGGCTCTACCATTTTTAGATGGAAAGCAGACAATACCCTGAATTGCAAATCCTTTGCCTGTTGTATTTCAATCTTGAATCACATATTTAGGGTGTATTGTTTCACAGCCAATGTTTTCAGAATGTTTCAACATTTGTTATAATCAAAACTTTAGAGTTGATTTGCCCTTATGGGTTTCCTCCTTCTGCTTGATGCGGTTGTAACTTATCTTATCTTAATAAAATTATTTATTTACCCAAAAAAAGAAAACTTTAGAATTGAAATATTATCATAGTAATCTTAAGGAATTGCTGTAACTAGTAGCTTTAAACAGCAGCTAACGGTGGGAGGCTTAAGTTGCAGTTTGATGGCTGTAGTTGGTTAACCTTTAAGAAAAATGTCAAGAAATGTTGAAATTATTTCTATTTAAAAAGGAGGATTTTTTTCTTTTTTTTTTTCATTTCTTTTTAGCATTTTTCTGGGTGTTAACCATCAACATTAAAAGACAGCCTCAATGATTGCTTTCCATCAGCAGTGACCTCTACAATCCAATAACATCTATAACCTCTTGATATTGCTATGATAATATTCGAGAATTGTTAAGTTTTGATTATAACAAATATTGGCTGAGGTCCTTAATACATTTTGCAGAAAAAGAAAAGGAAAAAAGCAAAACACTGGTTAGTTGAAATGATTGTTAACTTTGGGATTTCCACTTATTCATTAATGTAAAGGATAGATGCAATGCAGAATCTTTTGCATTCTGTTTCTTCCACCCATTAACACACAGTGAGTACATTAGTTATGATAGTTCCTGAATATCCCGATTTCTCTAAGAGAGGAAAACATTGAGTCTACTTCTTGTAAATTTCAGTACTTATTACGATATAATTGCTATCTGCTTTACTATGAGAGTTTTGCATGTTTCCACCAACCATTCCTAAAAGATTTTCTGGCTTGGGTAGAAAGAACTAAATCACTCCTATTGACCTCAACCATGGTATCATAAAAGGATCACAAGGATGATGTGAAAACAAACAATGTGATTGCCTCTCCCCTCTCTTGTAAAACTGTCAACTTATGGGACTTTGTTCTAGCGCTACTGTTAACTTTTCTTCAAATGCTGTTTTGAATCTCTTTTATCTTTGTCATTCTTACAGAATTTGAAGATATCATATTTGATATCTATGTCTGCTAAAGTGGTTGGATGAGTGTACATGCAAAAGTAGTTCTGAAATTGCAAAGTTGTTAGGGCTTTGACCTCAACCTGCGTAGCATAGAAGGATCACAAGGGTGATATGAAAACAAACAGCGTGATTGCCTCTCCCCCCAGTCCAAAAATTGTGAACCTATGTGACTTTGTTCTGTGGTGCTACTGTTAACTCTTCTTTACATTCTGTTTTTATTCTCTCATATCCTTGTCATTCTTATGGAATTGGAACAATTTGTGTTCGATATCTATTTCTGCTAAAGATGTTGGATAAGGTTACATGCCAAAGAAGTTTTGTAATTGCAATGACATTGGGGCTTTCAATGCTTGCTATATGTGAAATGTTATTGGAGTAGCATTTCACATTTATTCCAAGATAAGGATTACATCTTCTGTCCTCAAAACCCTTTTAACTTCTCTGCTTTGCACTGCTATTGTAAGTTAACTAGGCTTGAAGTCAAGTGAATAGATTACTACAGAATCAGCATGGTTTCTTTGATATGAACAGTGCTTATGTAAGGAAATGCTTCTTCTATACAAGTTTTTCTCTTAGATTCATTCCAACCAAGTTGAGGCTTGTGGTTGGTGGAGATATGGTAATTCCCTAACACTTTTGCTGTTCCTCAATTTTAGTTTGCACCACATATGCACCACCTCTAGGTTTGGAGTTTAGTTGGGCAGTGATTTGATAAATTATTCTTCGGGTTATACTTGGAAAAAACAACACATGGAGCTCTTTGCCTGGGGATCTCATGTAATGTTATCCTTGTTGCAATTATGAACCCATCTGCTGCTGCCTCTCTGCAGCCGCATTTGTCCACATTCTTGCATACAGATTGTTGGTAGTCAAAAGTTGTCTGATTGAAAGAGGACAATTCTTTTGAGGAACTCAAAAATAATGTTTGTTTCTAAAGCATGTCTTATATTAGTATAGAAACATATTGGTGAGCTCACTTTAGAGTAATTGCACTTTTGGGTTCTCTTGAGTCACTGAAACAATTGAAGGATGGTCATCAATCAAAAGATGATATCCCCATCATGATTATAACCAGCGATTAAAATGTCTAGTTATTTGTTGTTTTCTCATAGTAATACATGAGGTGGGAGTACCTATAAATAAGGGTAGGATGGCATCTATGTCTGAATGACATTGAGGTATAAGAACTAATGTAAATTAAGTTCTTTTCTTTTTCTTTTACTTCTAGTTTTGATTATTATTTTTTTTTTTTTAATGGAGTTAGAATTTGTGTCTTGTTTTATTTGGACATGCATAAAAGGTATACTGAAATAGAACATGAATGGGGCAATTAAGGAGGAATCTTATCTTAGGTCGGAACAAAAAGGGATCTTATTCTGAAATGAGTTATGAACTAATTGTGTAGAGAGAAGTATTCCACATATGTTGGATGTTTAGTGAACAACAATAAAAACATGGATGGGTGAAGACATTTGTTTTTTCCGGCCAAACAAGATCATTAGGGCCTTAATCTCTCTCTCCTAAAGCTTCCTGCAAGGAATGTCTTATGTAGATTTTTATCTGTTGGATTTATGTTTTCTAATTTTCTTGTCTCTGTGGAATTGACATCTACAGAACAGAGATTTCAAATATTATTTTGTTATTTCTTGATTGTCTATGTTGGGTTGTGCAAAATTTAAAGTTGGGTTGTGTTCTTGATTGTCTATGTTGCTGATGAGCAAAGTAGTACATTTAAGAGTAGAAGATGAATAAAAAAATAAATGAAGTACTCATTTGATATATATATATATAACTTTATGTTTGATTTGCTAGATCCAGCTATGCGGTCCCTATCCTCTGCATCTGCTTTTGAGGTATTGTATTTCCTTCTTGAGTGAAGCTGTTATTTAACAAATTGTCAAAAATCCAATAGCCATTTTACTTGAAACAAAAATCCATGCAGGGAACCTCTAAAAATTATGACAGCTCTGTTTCTACATCTTCTTGTTCTGACAGTAGTGATTCCGAGCTAATGCTGAAGTCTTGTTTGCCTCCTCACCGTAACATTTCCAGTCGTCGGTTGTTTATATCCAAACCAGTTCACCCGTTATTCTTTCCGACAGAGAGCCCCACTAGAGAAGTTTCTGATTGTGCACCCTCTGGATTACATGAATCTGATACTGGCATGCAAATGGATGGCCATAGCTGGAGCAGTGCTAGTAGCAGCAATGATTTTACTGATGTGTGTGAAGCATTTGAATCCGAAGCCATTGAGCAATCATGTAACTTGAATGATGGATTCAGATGTGGATTGTGTGGAAGACTTCTTTCCCGAAGATCACCTTGGGGTTCTTGTAGGATCGTGAGGAGTGGAGACATGCCTGTTGCTGGGGTTCTCTCCTGCCGTCATGTTTTCCATGCTGAATGCTTGGACCAGACGACTCCAAAGACACATAAAAATGATCCTCCTTGCCCATTATGCGTGAGAGGGAATGATGAGAATTCTATTGATCGATTATCCTCCAAATTTAGGAATGGTTTGCCAAGATTCGGACCCTTAAATGAGGCTGGGCCTTCGAGGCCTTGGGGCTGTGGACAGGTTGGGGACCGTGTTGATGGGGCGATGCGTGTTCCACCAGGCAATGCGATGATGTTACTGAGTCGGAACCGGGTTAAGAAGAAGCTCTCTTTGAAGGGTAACTTAAGCAAGGAGTATCCTGGTAAGTTAAGGAAAGCTAGCTTGTATTGTTCGCATCCGTGGAACCGAAGATCGGATAATCAAATTCCAGTTGGGTCGTCAAGCACAATAGCAGGTCCTAGCGTGAGAAAATCGTGAAAACTTATGTAGATAATCGCCAGAAATGGAAGCTTCTGATTTATTGTCTCCCATATGTTGGGGATTTTTTGATGTCGAAAATCTTTAGCAAATGTTTGTAACAACGGTATCATGGCAATTCTTTTTCCAGAACCTAATCTGAGTGGATGTAACCTACATTAATCTATTTTCTGAATGCTGGTTGATTTTCCCAGAAAAAAACTAGAATTTCCGTCTGTCTTTGTACTATGGAAAAGATACTAAACTGGCATTATATATCATCTATTACTGTATTACTAAAATTTATCAAAAATGACAAATGAAACTCAGAAAATTCCTTGGCGTCTAAGGATGGGGCAACTGTTTACGTGGATATCATATATCATGCATATTTCGTTCATAAATACTAATAAGAGGGTGATATATGTAATATATATAATTACAAAGTTGTAATTGATTTAAAAATTATCGTTATCATTTTTATTAATATTTATATATTCAACACATAACACATGGTGAATTTTGTTCCCTCGTCCTGTCTGGAGTTTCCATCTTTGCCACTGAAAGGCCCAGGGCCTGCTGGGTTGATGTTGTCCCACTGTAGCACGACATATTGAATCATGATGTCACACTTATATTGCCCTGTTTTTTCCTCCCAAAAGAACTATTTATCAAGTACATTATATTTGAGAAAATTATATATATAATCTCAGTAAATAACTCCCAAGGGTCTTTACATTTATTTTTTTCTTTTAAATATGAACTTATCGCCCTCATTGCCGGTAGAGCTTCCTTACCATCGTCTTTTAGTCATGGGCTTGGGTGTTTTGATAATGGTTGGAGAGTTAAGTATTTATTTACATAGTTAGGTGTGTTTTAAGATTTCGGGGACTTTTCATATCCAATTAATAATTTTAGATGAATATTTGCAATTATCTTTACTTTTTATGAGAATAGTACAATTTTAATTATCAACATTTAGCTACTTTTTATTTGAGTCTTTATGATTTATTTATTTTTTCTATTCAGTTCCTTACTACGGGTCAAGTTACACATAAATGAATTCTATCAAGAATGGACAGAATTTTAATGAACTTAACAAAAGCTCCCTATTTTAAAACTTGAAAAAGTAGAAGACATAAAAAAAAAAGCATATTCAAATAAAAAAAGTAGATAGACATTAACAACTAACATTATACTTTGATGTTTGAACTTTCCAAATAATGAAAGCTAAAACAAATATAATAAATTTACAAATGAATCAAATAAGTCCATAGACTTTGCAAAAAAAAGGAAAAAAAGAGTTTGAAATTAGCAAAAATGAAAAAATTGATACAAATGCTCCAAAGTTATTATCCATCTATTTTTCACCTCATAAAGAAACATGGATCTAGAGAAAAGATTTGGTGCATTAAACTTTCATTTATGGTTAAGTTGCAGGGACTTTTTGTAAACATTGCAAATTATAATGGTACTTGAAATTGAAAAAATTTGGCACTACACCCCTTATAGACATGGGTGTAGACCTATCCAGAACTAGCCCGGAATCGCCAATTCATTGGCCGACAAATGCATGAACTAGATTGGTTTGTGTGGGGGATGATCTTGGCTGATTCACGTGAATCAACGGCTCAAGATTGATTCATTTGGCTCTTAAATTGTAATTTTTTTTTCTAGAATTTCCTTTTTCATTTTATATTTGCTACCTTACTCCCACCTTTGGTGAATAAAAAATTTAATTTTTCGGACGATTCATTTTTTAGGTTGGCAAAATAATTTAGTTGATATAAACATCCAACTTGAAATTACAAGTTTAAAATACAATGTTGCTAAAAATTTCACCATTACTAAAATTGTAAATTATAAATTTTATTTTTCAAAATATATTGTTTAAATGGAAAATTAGAAAATTTGATTTGTCAAAGTATATACATGTTGGCCACGTAAGAAAGCAAATTACAACATCATAATAACACAAAAGAACTAGTTCATATATGAAGGAATTAGTAGTAATAGGAAAAATAATTTTTTAAAATTTCTTTTAAGATTATCTCCAAAAGTATTTATATATCTATTAGTTGGAATTAGACCACCTTAATTCAATATGATTTTTTTGGAGATTTTTAATGTGTTGGTTAATTTTAAGTTAGATAAAAAATGAAAAATTTATGTAAATATTTATTTAATTTTTGTAGGAAAAAATTTCCAAACAATTTTTTTTTAAATTTTTGAACTTGAATTGATGGGCCTAATTACTTGTTCAACCAATGGCTTAACCCACCTGTTCATAGGTTGCTAAACCAATGGGCTTTCTTCATTGAATCGTTAAGGCTCTTAAAACTTGATAGTTCATTATACGATGGTGAGGCTAAGCTGTTTTACGATTCATAACCGATTAGGTCTATACACATGACCCACTTTTTTTAGCTTGTGTTACATTTTTTTTTTCAACATTATTATACAACTTCGAGGAGGTAGGAAATCAAACCTAACTCATCTTATTGAGATACTAGTATTCATGACATTATGTTGCAACAGTTTTAGCTGATATTACATGTTTAAATCAAATAGTTGTCAATTCATTCATATAGTTAAGATGGACAACTCCAGTAAGCACTTGAACTTCTAAAAATGCCTTTACCTTACCTAAACTCTGACCTGTATTAATCAAATAGTAACGTTAAATAACAAAACAATAATTAGAGACTTATTTACATTGAAACCTTACTTTTAAAGCTTTGATTTTACCTTAAGTAGAGATACAATGTCATATATATATATATATGTATGTATGTATGTATGTATGTATTTGAAAATTTTTTTCTATACTATACAAAATAATGAATTTGCCTTCTAGGAAATTTTTCAATGCCTTAATGAAAATGGAAATCCATATCTAAAGGTTGCAAGTTATCCTATATTATTTTGTTAGTCATTACCATTTCACGATAGCAGTGCCCCAATTTATCAATATGAATGAGATATACATACACCTATATATATATATATATATATATATGCATATAACATGGTCAGATAGGATGTTTTGAAAGCTTTAGATACCTATAAATACTCCAATAGTTTTATTTTTTTTATTTTTATTTTATTTTTGCCAATGATCATAAAATAAGAAAGAAATACCAAAAAGAGCCACTATACACATATTATTTAGCAAATCAATCTCATGAGAACAATAAGTCAATAGTGCAATATAAAGACATGTCGAAGTATGTATTCTATTGTATCAAAATAAATACTAGTATACCATGCTCAACTGGTTAGTGATCCAAGAGATGCATCGATTCTATAAATATTGAAAGTGATTAAGCGAGCAAAGTTAACATTTAGTGTATTTACATAACAGTTGAAGAAATAACTTCTAGAAATACTTAAAACCCCCCCTTGAATGTATCAAAAGGACTTTTGGTTAAGAGGCAAAATGTAGAAAGCTAAAAATTGTTATATTAGTTATTATGATAAGTTCATTATTTATTTAGGCTTGATTCTTTAGGCCAAGTGACAGGGCCTAAGAAGTCTAGTCTATTTTGGAATGATTCAGGGAGATTTGGCTTAGTGGCGATCTCTCTAAGAGTTTCAAATGATGAAGAAATATTAGGTATTTATAGGTTCTTAGGTATGGTGGCATCCATTAATCACTTAAATGATCATTTAGGTGATCAATGGATGAGATGGAGCTTACTTGATTCATGGTTATCCAAAATGAGCTAGCTAATGGGCCTAAAGGCAATAGCCTTCCTTATAAATGCATGAGCCTGCTTGAACTTGCCTTAGAAAGGTTGGAGGTGAATGGGTTGAT
The DNA here is from genome assembly GCA_024138005.1 of Lumnitzera racemosa. NCBI lineage: Eukaryota > Viridiplantae > Streptophyta > Magnoliopsida > Myrtales > Combretaceae > Lumnitzera > Lumnitzera racemosa. The sequence continues at coordinate 36,308,749 of JAMXBC010000006.1, read as the reverse complement.
CCAACGATCTCTATTCTAAGCCTAACAAGTCAAATCTCTTCGAATAATTCCAAAATGGATTGAACTCCTTAACCCGGATTAAAGTGAACGTAATTTCTCTAATCTTATAACGGATCGGATAACGTTGAGCGATGGTGTTTGCTTGTACATGCATTACATTTAATCAATTTGGTTGAAAACCTTGCTTGTAATGTGTTGAATGCATACTTCTATCTTCACCCTACTTACTGAGCAAGTTATCGCTTATTCCCCTATAGTTTGTTTTATAGGTTTCAAATGGATTACAAATGCCTAATCAACACCAGAACACTATTAAACTAGGACAGAGAGCGAGATGCAACAAGAAATGACTTGTTGTTACCCTTAATATTAACTTTTTATCTTTTAAGGAAAACTACATAAAACTCCTCAAAGAGCTTAGGAGCTTTCAATATTTTGGTCTATATGAGAAATGATAGGTACTTGTATGATTTACTACCACTCTTTTAGAAGGTCAAATTATAAGTTTATTTTTAACAAATTATTTTAAAGGATTACTTTGCAGGTTTATATCAAACATGTATCGAATTGGATGCTTCAAAAGGATAGAGTCAGGTACGCCTGGTATGAACTAGGTTTAAGATAGCAATTGTAAGGACGGTTTCTATCTTAGGATGGCTTACACGGTGGAACTGTTAAGACTTCACTATTTTGGGGTATGACATATTGATGAAGAGATGTATATGATTCCTCTACTTGGATATGATAAATCTAAACCAAACTGAGTTTGCAAACTTAGAAGTTCTTTGTATGATCTCAAACAAGCATCCTATCAATGGGACATAGAAATTTCAAATTTTCTATTGAATTATGGATTTCTTTTGTCCAAGATTGGTTATTTACTCTTTACTCGATCTAATTCTAGTGTTTTTATTGTAATATTTGTGTATGTGGATGATATGATTTTGATAGGAACAAATGAAGCTTCAATTATTGAACTTAGACACTTTTTGGATGCTAAGTTTACCATTAAATACCTAGGTTATGCTTAATTCTTTTTGTGATTATAGCTCTTCCATAGCTCCTTAGGTTTGTTGCTCAATTAGCAGAAGTTTATGAAGGATGTTCTTAAAGATGTAAGTGTTTTAAAAGCTAGTCGTACTCCTACTCTACTTCTTACTACTTTCAAACTAGATAACACTATAGGAGATCTCTTGGAAAATCCCTCTTTCTATAGGCACCTTGTTGGTAGATTGCTTTATCTAACCTTAACAAGGCTTGATATTTCTTTTATAGTGCATCAACTAAGCTAGTTTCTTTTTGCCTCTTGCAACACTCATCTATAGGCAATCTTTCATCTACTTTGCTACTTAAAGGGTTCTTGCTCTCTTGGACATTTCTACTCAGCTAGCAACTCTTTATCTCTCATCGGGACCTCTAACTTAGATTGGGGCTCCTACCCTATTGACTAGGAGTTTGTCAGTGGCTTTTGTATGTTATTAAGCACTGCATTAGTCTCTTAGAAGGCCAAGACACAACATATAGGATCTACTTCAAGTGCGGAAACCGAAGCATGGCTTTTGCTACAAAATAGCTTACTTAGTTTTCATATATCCTTAAGGATCTTGGTGTTGATGTTAATTTTCCTATTTCCCTTTGTGTTGATAATAGGTCTACTCTTCTACTTGGCAACAATACTTGTCTTCACAATTGTACCAAGCACATTTCAATTGATTTTCACTTTACGAAGGATTAAGTTGCTACTGGTTTGTTGAAAACCATTTATGTTCCTTTACATTTACAATTAGCAGATTTATTAACCAAGCCCATTTCCAAGAACAGTTTGTAGCAAGTTAACTCTTCATCTTGATCTAACTTAAAGAGAATGTGTATGTGTGTAGGTGGGGGGTGGTTGCAAATTATATATTGTGCATATTGTTTATTTTATCTATCGTTTTATTACTGATGTGTGTGTCGTTTTGTTAGTAGTTTTAGGTAGTTAGTTAGTTAAAGTTATTTATAGTTAGTTACAGCTTCCAACTAATATAAATATTAGTCCTTTTAATAGAGTAGACTTTAGTTCAACATTTACATACATAATTCTTTCTTTCTTTTGTTGTAAGCTCAGAGCTTCTCTTGCATCAACTAAATCAACAATTCAGTTTACTATCAAAAGAAAGAAAAAGAAAAACAATCAATTTCCTTAAAAAAAGACATTAAAATATATATCTTAGTGATTTGTATTGAAGTCTTGAAAGAATATACATTTGGCAGGAAACAATCAATTGTAAAGGCATTCTCTTAGTAAAAGAACATTTTGAAATATATCCTTTCCTTAATTTAGTTTCCCATTTCTTTCCATCCTAAATGCACATTTATGAGTCCAACTACTTTCTTTCTTTTATTCATGTGTATACCGCTTTCTTAAATCAGTTAACTTTAGAGAATAACTAAATTAATGTATAAGTAAATTGATAGAAGATTTGGGGGCATATGAGCCAAGAAAAATGAAAAGAAAGAGATCATTTATTCCCTTCTAAATGTTTATCACTCATTATCTTCCTCCAATTCAAGTTGACCTTATGACAAGTTGAGAGCATATTCATTTAAGTTACATGAAGTATTTATTTTGGACTGATCAAAATTACTAGACAAATTATTAGTACAAAATATAACTATATAGTTTGAGAGCATATTCGAGAATCAAATGTGACTGAAGATATACAAAGCATAAATCATATACTTTAAGTGTCATTTGACTACATCACTACTAGAGCAATAAGATAGTTGATCAAAACTCTCTCTCTCTCTCTCTCTATCTATCTCGTATGCATATACACTTCTTTTCAAAGTCAATGAAAATGAACTAAGCAAAACAAAATAGGGCTTCATATTTGTTCCAATCTCATTTTCTTATTGAAAATTACAAATAATGTAACATAAACCTATTAAAAGGACATTGGTTGTTAGGGCATATGGGAAGAATGGGCTTCTTCATGTAAAACATAAATCATGTGCCAAAACAAGGCAAAACCATAGAGTTGATGTTTTTATCTATTTCCTTTACTACTCTTTTTGTAGCTTGTAAAGTGGAATCACTTGTAGAGCTTTAGTCTTTCACTAGAACAATTTGCTACTTATATTTGTTTCAATATTGTTTTCTTATTGAAAATTACAAACAATGAAGTCTCCTTTGGCCAAGTAGAATGCAATACAAAAAATTAAATTAGGTTCACTCCCTCAAATTAAAATATACATTTCATATATGCAAGTGTATGTTTAAAAAGGATAAGTAGTTACATCAAAAGCAAATTTATGAAAAATTGACACTTCTTATTACGTGTTTTTCAAAGAAAATATTAAAATAAATTACTTAATAATTAAGGAAAAAATTCAACTGACCTAAACTACTATAAATAAGATCTTAGGGCTCAGATTTAACATTTTGAAAACCAAGAAAACCTAAGAAAAATTTGACAAAAAATAGAAAAAAACAGAGTAAGGACCAAGCTTAGTTAGTTTCCTAACCACTCGATGACTTGACGTGAAGCTCCGCCACCACTTAGTAGAGCCACCACCGACTAAGCCAGCTAACAACTCCTCGCGGGCCAATGGTGGCTGGAGCTCCAATGAATCCAGTTCCGAGTTTCTACCCCATTTTTCTCTATTTTTGAAAAATTATTAAATTAATTAGGAAAAATGTGAAAAATTTAATTCTTAGGTTATCTTATATTTACTTTCATTTCGTAAATTTATTTTTTAAAAATTAGGAATATTTAATTTACTTGCTTAATAACTATACTATTCATCGAAATTTGAAATTCAAAATAAATACACTAAATGATGTAGTTTCTAGCTCAAAATTTTTGTGTAAGATACTTATGATATATAGATAATTGCTATGTATCCTGATTTTTTATTTGAATATTTTTAATATTTATTGCATTTTTTGGCCTAAAAATAGCTCGAAATTAGGCTAAAAATGTTAAATAAATAGGATTTATGAAATTAAATAGTGAAATTGACCTCTATTGATTTCTAATGAAGTATAATGATGTTAGGATATGTTGAAAATAATTTTGTATAAAAAGAATCATATTTAGGTAATTAAGTGTAATTTAGGGATAAAATTGTAATTTTGAATATATAGACGATGAATCAATAACACAAAACTAAGTGATGACTAAATTACACGTATTTTTAGTCTACAAAAATTTTTGGGGAATTATTTGGTAACCCAAGCTATTTATTACGAAATTATGTAGTAAAATAGCTTAAATAACGAACCGATATCCAATTTTAGTAATAATAGGTTAAAATATGATAAATAGTTGAATAAAAACTATTTATTTGTATATAGGTCAAATTGGATAAAAATTATATATTTTTTAATATATTTAATGATATTTTAATAACTATGATATGTTATAGAGGTATTAGGATCAGATAATACCTATATTATGGGTTATATCGACAAATTAGGTAAAATATGGTTTAATAACATAAATTACGTATAGTACGATAATATTTGATTAGATACGTATAACTGTGTTAAAACTCGAGTTATTCGTTAAAAATCATTTATAAAAATTAGGACTCGTAATACATGTCGTTAAGTCTGTATGAGCTCGATAATACTATTTTTACTAAAATCGGGTAAACCTAAGTAATATAACCTATATCTCTATAATATTACTACTTTACATACTACCATAACTCTACTGTAATAGAAACATAATTTAAACGATTAAAAGTATATTTTGACTTATAGGTATTATCTGATCCTAATACCTCTATAACGTATCATAGTTATTAAAATATCACAATAATAACTTAACTTGACTTACAGTAGACATCGCTACGACCTCTCCTCCTTAACCTTGTCGTAACCTCCTCTCATATCACTTAGTTCGGTTAAGGCTAGGGAAAAGACTATTTCAGTTATTCTCATCGAATGGAGTCCATGTTTGGCCCGAGAATTCTAATTGTTACCCCTAGTGGGTTGCGATGTATATCAGATTAGATATTAAGCCAAGTTTGAACTAGTCCATCTTTTCAAGGTGAGTTAAGTTATTACTTATTAATAATATACGTAATTATATTATTACGTATAATAATCGTTTTAATCGTATTGAAACATACCTTTAATCGTTTAAATCATATTTCGATTACAGTAGAGTTATAGTAGTACGTAAATTAGTAATATTGTAGAGATATAGGTTTTATTACTTAGGTTTGTTTGATTTTAGTAAAAATAATATCGGTGAGCTCGTATAAACTTAACGACATATATTATGAGTTAATTTCTAGAAATTACTTTTAACGAGTTATTCGAGTTTTTAACACAATTATTCGTATCTAATCAAATATTATTGTACTATACATAATTTATGTTGTTAAGCCATTTTTTACCTAATTTGTTGATATAACCCATAATATAGGTATTATCTGACCCTAATACTTCTATAACGTATCCTAGTTATTAAAATATCATTAAATATATTAAAAAATATATAATTTTTATCTAATCTAACCAGTATAAAAATAGATAATTTTCATTCAACTATTTATCATATTTTAACCTATTATTACTAGAATTGGGTATCGATTCGTTATTTAAGCTATTTTACTATGTAAATTCGTAATAAATAGCTCGAGTTACCAAATAATCCCTTGAAAATTTATATAGACTAAAAATATGTAGAATTCAGTTATCACTTAGTTTCGTGTTATCGATTCATCGTCTATATATTCGAAAGTACGATTTTACCCCTAAATTACACTTAATAACCCAAACATGATTCTTTTTGTACAAAATTATTTTCAACATATCTTAACATTATTATACTTCATTAGAAATCAGGATAGGTCAATTTCACTATTTAATTTCATATTATTTAATATTTTCAGCCTAATTTCAAGCTATTTTTAGGCCAAAAATACAATAAATATTAAAAATATTCAAATAAAAAATTAGGCTACATAGTAATTATCTATTTATCATAAGTATCTTACATAAAAATTTTGAGCTAGAAACAATATCATTTAGTATATTTATTTTGAATTTTAAATTTCGGATGAATAGTACATTTGTTAAGCAAGTAAATTAAAATTCCTAATTTTTTAAAAATAAATTTACGAAATGAAAGTACATATAAAATAACCTAGGAATTAATTTTTTTCAATTTTTCCTTATTAATTTAATAATTTTTCAAAAATAAAGAAAAAATAGGATAAAAACTCGGAACCTGAGTTCATTAGAACTCCTGCCACTATTGGTTGGAGAGGGGTTGTTGGCCGGCCTAGTCGGTGGTGCCTCTGCTAGGTGGCGGTGGGGCTCTACGTCAGAATGAAATGGTCAGGGAACTAGTTAGGTTCGATCTTTGCTCTGTTTTTTTTTTTTCTTCTATTTTTTATCAAATTTTTCTAAATTTTTTCTAAATTTTTCTTAGGTTTTCTTGGTTGCCAAAATGTTAAATCTGAGTCTTAGGATTCTATTTATAGTAGTTTAGGTTAGTTGAATTTTTTCTTTAATTATTAAGTAATTTATTTTAATATTTTCCCCGAAAAATGCATAATAAGAGGTATCAATTTTTTACAAATTTGCTTTTGATGCAGCTGTTTATCCTTTTTAAGCAGCTCCAATTTAATCCAATCATATTTTAGGTCATTTTTATTTTTTAATAATTTTTAGATAATGTTTTAGGGTATTTTATATTAATATTTAATGATTTTTGTTAATATGTAGGTATATATCCTACATATATTATACACGTAATAAGTAATTATATACGTGTAATCATGTTTTTAGCATATATTTTATTTTTAAGATACTTTTCCTACGTAATTTTGTGATTTTATCGCTTATTATGCATAATTATATTATTGTAGGTTAATTTACAGGTATATTTACTATATATACCGAGTTTACTCATAAAAATATGTATATACTTATATAGTATATTATGCTATATTATTTTCTTTTATTGCCTAATTAATATATCTCTAAGTTCTTGTCGCATTTTGTGCTCGGTTTTAGGAGTTTCAATCATTTTTACACTATATTAAGTAATCACATTTCTATGGTTAAAATCAGGATTTTGGGTAATTATTTTCAAAATCTAACTTTATCAAATCACTTTAAATAAATTTTTTATCTTAGTCGTATAGTTTAGGTTTAATCGGATAACTTTTTTCCGAAAGTCTTAAATTTAAGTATGATTGTTCTAAATTTGATTTTAGGATCTTACATAGAGTAATTTTTTTCATTGTTTTGATTGTATTCTTGATATTCTTATTGTATTATGGGTTTTCAAACCTACAAGAATTCCTCAATTAGGGTTATCATGTTTCTCATAAGTTTGTAGCCTAATTGGTTTATTTTCCCGGATACTCTAGATTAATTATCGATCCTAATCGTATATGGATAAGACTTTGTCTTAATACTCAGATGTTCATGTTTTTATTGCTGATTTATAGGATATTACATCTTCATACGGGACTAATGTTGCACCACCACTTGCCCACTACCACCTGTCCACCTCATCTGACACTGTACTACTTTTTTATTTTTGTCTTTTATCTATTTTACCATTTTTCATATATACTAGAAATTTTCTTTTTGTATATACTTTCTTATACTTTTTTTATTTATAATGTTGCCATAGGGACTTACTATAAATAGTTTTTTTCCCTTGTAAGCCACAAATAACTTGACAATTAGACATTGAATATTCTATTCTTGAGAAATAACCTTCTCCAACTTCATTTTCTCTCATATACTCTTATCTAATCTTGTCAAGTAGTTTAGGATTAATGGTAGGTCGACCTTGACATCAACTTATGTATCATATTAAGTAAGGTGTCAAGTCGTATTGTATTTGTCGGTGAGTCACATCCTCCGAGCAGCTTCACGTCAGCTACTCTGGTTTGTTCGTAAACTATTTCCCTCTATTTTTTTTTTCATTATTTTGGAGGACCCATTTAATTTAGATTTATTATGGTAAGTCTCAGTAATAACTAAGCTTCTACGCACACCGGTTGTAATGTCAATGACTGATGATGAAATATCCTACATTGGCATTTAATTACCTTTAATAACAAAATCTTGAGATTGACTTAACTTCGATCAAGAGCAAGTTGATGTCTTCTATATTTCAATGTGTATAAAATATATTAAGCATAACCGCATTACAATCAATCTTTAATTTCTAATTTGGCCTTAGAATTATACACATTATTATTGTCTCATGTACACTTCTCCATATGACTTGGGATGATATCTATACAATCCTTGACCATGTCAAGAAAACAATATTCATGAGATTTAGAACACTTCTCATTTTACTACCCATCTTTATAATGGACAACAAATTCATAAAATAGGTTCATTTGCCCAAAACTTTTGCAGGTCTATCTTTAGAAGATTAGGGTTTTTCTTGATAGCAATTGATTTTGTGAATTTTAGAGTTTGTAGTTAAGATTTTTACTATTTCTCATTATGGTTTAAGAATTGTGACAATATTAGGTTTATGCTTAAATTAAACAATCTATTGTTTGTGTTTGATATTGTGTTTGTTTCATTTGAAATTTCACATTGGAGAATTAGAGTTTTATGCCGAATCCCTTGAGCTTATTATATTTGCATTTTTTTTGCATAGTGTTGGGTCGAATAATTGCTTTGCATAGTGTTGGGTCGAATAATTGAGGGTCTAAGTACTCATAAAATAATAGATTATGGTTTATGTTTTTTCCCCTAATTTTGTCAAATTAGTTATAAAATTATGTTGGAAATATTATTTACTCTTAAATTGCCACATATTTCATGCAAAACCGCATCAGTTTCCATGCATGCAAAATTAGTGGGGCCTGCACAAAAAGTGAGGGAATGTGCATTATTATGGAAAAAAAATAAAGTAGTGATGTAATTTATAAAGATCACAAAAATTGTATATATAATTTACAGTTAATTTAAAGATATAATGTTTGTTATATTGGTTTGTATTTAATATATTCAATTTTCACATAGATCAAAAATCAAAATCCTTGAATGTTTCAAAGCTATAGAAAGAATCCATAGTTGGAATTTATGGACAACTACTGAGATTTAGATATTTAATTCAATTAATACCATTAAGAATATTTCTTCAATTTAATGGAGGTCTATATCCGTACTCCATATCTTTTAATTATAGAATTCGAAACCCCCAAATGTTAATTTTGTCCAACTTATAATCAACATAAAGTTTAACTTAATGTTTGTGCAATACGAATCCAGGAAATATTTTATTTGGAGGAAAGATTATGGTAGTTTGTATTTACATATAGGAATCACCATTTTTCTTTAATTAATCTAATTTTTCTCATATTGCTCACCTTTTTAAAAAAGAATATTCTACATACTATATTCTAAATGCATTGCAAAACTCAGCCTTGGGTAGGGTGGTACCCAAACCTACTTGGCTAGGCCAGTTCAGGGAACGGCAAGGTGGAGCCCTAGATTAGGGTATTACTCAAACATCAAGTAGACAGAAATTTATAGTAGCGTTTATCTACCACATGAAAACCTATTATAATATATGAGGCTCTACGTTGTAATCGACAAAGACAAGTCTTTGGATCTCCATTGAAGAGGAAACTGACGCGCTTGTTTCAATTGGTTACGTTTCCATGAAATTGAAAGGTGCTTCCTGCAGTTGTCAGACTCCTAATGGGCCAACTTGTACGCGTTCCACTACTCATGGCATCGAAGAGAGAGAAGCCCACGGGCCCTGGCTTCCTCCCCCTTCCCCGCTTTGGATAAGAACGCTAACCAAAGCAGCCTATATAAATATTATAAAATAAAAAAAAATGGAAATAATATCTCATATATATATATATATATTTTATATATGCTCAAGCCTCAAACCTTAACTTAGAAATTTGGAATTTAGGCCCCAATATTTAGCAAATATGCCCCCTACATGAGCAACAGGCAATCTTTGTTTTTTCTTTTTCCTTTTCTTCGGATTCGATATATAAATTACTTAGTTTTAAATATCAGAAGACTAAGTGTACATAGAGAAATAGAAGGAGTAAATTTTAAATTTAGCATTATAAACATAAAGAAGCTAAATGTTTATAAAACATTATATATTTACTATTTACATAAAATATTATTCAAATAAGAGAACGAGAAATTGAATCTGATTTATTCCCATTAAAGAGTAATATACTAAATTTCAAATCAAACTAAATATAACGAGCATTGAATCAAAATTGAAGTAAATCAGATTCAATTTCTCGTTCTATATCACCCGAATTTCAAACTAAAAGGGACCGCTTTTTTCAACTTTGCCTCCGTTAACGTGCTTTGTTCGCATTAACCTAGACAATGAACAGCACATGCAAGTGATGTAACATGTCGGATAAATCGGATCTTTCATGATTTGGATCCTATGGTAGTTTTCCATCCACTAGATCTAGTCAAGTTTCTCTCATGCCATTGTCATTTTCTTTCTATCAATCTACCATCGCGTGAAAATTCTATATTCTTAATAGAAAAGATTACAATCTTGTATGGCTGATTATTATTCAAGAAAAGAATTTACTCTCTTTAAACATAAGGGATGACATTTTGTCTTGATAAGTGGGGATATCGTAAATTCCGAAGGTATATACTTGAAAATAGGTAAGTACCTCGTGCGTTTAAGACTATAAAAATTTGGTGGTTGTGTCAAATTTGGCTACACAACATATTCACATGCAATCCACTGAGATATTTTTCTTGGTTGGTAACTACACATCGATGGCATATGTTGTGTGATTCAAGCATCATGAGGACAAAAACGTAGTTTCCAGAAGATAATAACAGCTTGTAGAACATTTTTTTTTTCTTTCATTCATACGATGGAATTGTAATGAGATTATAGATGAAATTTGAATATCGCTTATAAAAAATATTTCTATACCTTGAGGGAAAAGAAAAAAAAACTAATGTACTTAAAGATTTAGAATAATTTTGTAAATCATTTGATGACACATCGAAGAAAAGTAGTCCAACTTCTAAATTTTATCTTACGAGTTACGTACAACTACAATTCGTAAATAATACCATCTTTGCTAAGTGAAAACATATATAATCTGCGATTATTATGCTAAAATTTCTTCTAATTAAACCATCTATAGTCTTGGCCAAAAAATAAATAAATAAATAGCCCTCTCACGAATCAAATAATATGTATAACTTATATCGATAATCTAAAACGAGTATTAATTTGGGGGCTCGAGGCTGAAGCTAGTTGGAGGTATTCCAATACAAGGGCTTTCGGCCATAGCGCAGGCCTTGCTAGGTAGGACCAGTCCCGGCCACCCGAGCACGAATATAACCCCCTTTGTATCGTGCTTGGGCTTAGGCAAGCGAAGCACGTTAGCATAAGCATGTTGGGCGGCCAGACACGCAGAGCACGAAGGCCGGTCTGTCTGCGTTTTTCTCCTCTGCAACATTAGGTCTAACTTTGGCATATTAAGAACGACAGTCTTCTGTCAATTCTCCTAGACACCAATATTTCGACGTCTTGTTCTCTGCGTTGGAACGTTATCATGAGCGAACTTAAAATTTAACTAAGGGCATATTATATTTAACAATCAAACTAATGGCATATTCTTATACGTGCTAACAATTCAAAATATCTAACATTCCAATATTACCGGTTGTTGAGCTTGAATATTTTGTTTTTCGTTTTCTTAATTCGATTGGTATTAAACCATAACTCATTTAATACTAATTTTCGGTTGAGAATTTTAAAAAATCTAGTTTTTCATACGCTTAAAATGAAAATTTGGAATTACCACCTGTTTGGGGTCGAGAAAAAAATGAGATTAAAACCAATTGGATTGATCGATTTTAATTTCGCTACGAGTCTTTGATAAAACCAATTATTTACAAAAAAATGATTTTTGAAACTAGAGTTCTTGAATTCGAGCGCTAGCCTATTAAACCTAAATTGACTTAAACCTTTCGAATTTAGTTTTATTTTTAAAAACACACCTTGTAACATGAAAGAAATAATTCTAAGCTTATAAATAAATAAAATTAAGTCTATTTAAAAAATAATAAATTGATTTATTTACAAAAGGGAAAATTAAAAAAAATTCCCTATTTTAAGTTAATATATAGTTGCCTATAAGTGCTTTTATACCCACTATCTGGGATCGGACTTCTTATAATTCGTTTATAAAACTTTTTATGTGTTGATCTCTTTTAATTTCGAAAAATAGTCGGGTATATATTTTTATCCATTTGGTCTTATTTAGAGAAAACTCTAAAAGGGTCCCAAATTTGGTAATTCATTCTTTTTTGGAAAAATTCTAAAAGAAGTTCTAATTTTGAAAAAGGTTTATTTATTTTATTTTTGAAAAATTGAATGTTTCTAAATAACAAAAATATATCTTCTTTACTTTTTGTTTAATTAATTAATTACTCTTTCTAATAATTTTTTTCCTCAAAATAAAACCAAATAAATAAGCGAGTAATTAAAAATAAAGAAAACTTTGTAAACACTTGATATGAAAATAAAATCTTCTTCTTCTTCTTCTTCTTTTTTTTACATATATACGAGGAAAAACTAGTTAGGTGTGGATTGGGGAAAGAAAAAAATAAAAAAATAAAAAAGAAGGAAAAATTGAGCAATGGATCAAACTTGACTAGGAGAGGGACGTAAGTTTGGAGCTAGGTGCGTGTTGGGTGCCCATCAGGTCTTGGTCAATCTAGTCATTTGCTTGACATGTCATAATGGGATAAAGGAGAATGATAGTGGCGTTCACAGTGGATGTCTTATTGGTGCTACTAGTAGCTAAAATGAATAGGAAAGCTCACTTTCATATGGGTTTGATTAGACAATGGGGGTATTACGTGAGCACCATTATGTTTAGTGGTTTTTTGGGTGGCTTTGGAAATTAAACCGCTAGTAGTGTTGGAGTAAGGATGAGTGGGGGTTGGTGTTTCAAAGAGTAGCCGACGATTAGTTAGGGTTTGGACTGTAGATGGCGGTTCTTGGGCTCTAGGACATGGCAGTGTTAAAGAATGGTGGCATTAGGAAGCTTTGAGGATGGGGAAACTATTGCGAGCAGTATTTTGGCTTAAAAAAGATTGAAAAATGATTCATTTTAGAGAGCAAATGCAAAAAACCCTAGAGAGAAGTAGATGTGATTGAGCTGGTAACGTATTGTGTTTATGATTTGTGGTTATGCTCGTTGCCCTAAAATGAATCCCCAGAACCCCCTTTTATATTTTTTGAAGTTCAATTAACATAATAAGTCTAAGCTTGTTGTCCTAAAATGAATCCCCAGAACCCCCTTTTATATTTTTTGAAGTTCAATTAACATAATAAGTCTAAGATCAGCATTAATTTTGAAGATTTGATGAAATCGGTTTGACAGTTTTGATTTCAAAATTGTGTTGAATTTACATTGATCCGCTAGTCAAAACGCCTTCTTAGAGTCTCATCCTTACCAAAACAACATTCAAAAGCTTTGATTTCCATTAAATGGCCCTATGAGATGGTATTGGTTAGATTATATTTTGTGAAGCACAATGACTTATTAGATAGAAGAAAAGCTATTAACTTACAGTTCGTTGATGCTGGGGATGTTGGCCCTAACTAGACATGCTATATCGACGGACATAGCTCTATACTAGTAGTTGTATGGCGTGGATAGCCAATTAAGGCATTAAGTTAAGTGTTTTTTTGGGGCTTTCAAACTTTACTGGAAGATGAACAGAAGGGAGAGTAGCCTCCGTTGACATTTCCTCTTTGACATAGATTGTATTGGTGTTCAGCATCAGGGGAGATAGGGTAATAGTGACAGTAAAATCTGGATTTTAGAGACTTTTTTTTTTAATCCTTTTATGATCTTCCAAATGACTAAATCAAGACATGATATTTGGTTCAACTTAGAATACTTTAAGTGTACTTCACGATTTCATTATTAATTTGATGAAATTACAAAGAAAAAGAGATAAAAAAGAAAGGCCTTTAAAGTAGGCACCCCATGCATGTTCCTCACAAGAAAGGGAAGGAAACAGCAAGAAAATGGGGAATTCAAACCTTGGTCTCCTCTATGTATTTATGCATTCTTTCCATCAAACCATTGGCTTGTGCCTCATCAATTTATACAATCAAAGTGTATATATAAATTAGGTTATCTTAGCTCGAATAAAGGGATAAAGTTAGCACAAGTCTTTGAACTTTCATATATATATATTTTTTATTTTGGTATCTAAATTTTAAACTTGTTCATTTTAGTACTTTGACTTTTTAAGTGAGATAAATCGATATATTTGTTATAATGGTTATTATTATAAAATGTTGGAATAATAATATAAATATATTAACTTTCACTTTATTTCTATTTTACTGCTTGAACTTTATTTTTTTATTTCATTTTAGTACTTTAACATTTTAAAGTAAAGCAAATAAGTGTTCTTTATAACGGCCGTTATAATATATATACTAATTTGTGTTATTTAAAACGAACAAATTTAAACTTTAGGTACTAAAATGAAAAAATATAAAAGTTTAGTTACTTCTAACGGCTTTATTGTAAGCCCTACAATCAGTCATTCAAGGTTTCAATCGGTTCAAAGATCCGATCGAGCCTAAATTATAAGTAAAGTTAGAAATATTAGTAAAATAATCCCGTAAGTTTGAATTTAAAAAAATAAGTAATAAAATAAAAAATATATAAAAATTCTAAATTTTAAATATATAACTCGTTAATTATCAAAAATGCGTAAAATGCATTTTGATAATTAAGAAATCGCTAAAGATAAATTATATGTATACTAAAAATCATAAAATAACCTAAATAATATTTAGGAATATTTATTTGTACTATATATACGTGTAATTACCTAAAATACGCGTAATGTGCTAAATAATACTAAATAATTAAAGAAAATTCATAATTAATTAAGGAAAAATAAATGAAAACAAGAAAAAATAAGGAATAATTCAGAATTGGGTCTTGGAAGCTGGGGAAAATAAGAAAAAAATTATCCAATTAAATTAGAGAAACACAAAAGTCAAAAATTAAGAGATTTGAGCAATGTCTTGTCCAATTTAATACACATTAATAACCATGAAGCTCTATAAGTAAGAAAAAAAATCACAGAACTCATTTGGACAGTTAGAAATCATAAAAAAAAAAAAATCATAGAGCTCATTTGGACAGTTAGAAATCATAAAAAAATTAGGAGCATCGAAATTGGAAGAAAAAAATTCGGGTAAAAAAAAAAAAAAAGAAAACTGTATAGTTGGGGCTAGTAAGAAGAGCCCATATCCGACGAACAGTTGGGAGTGAACAACCACTACCACCACACGGTGGTGGCAGCGCTCAGGTGGTCCGACACACCCATGGCCACTGACGGTGGTCGAAGCTACCTAAATCTGTGAGTTCGATTTCCAACTCGATTTTGTGTAATTTTTTAAAAATAATAACTATTCTTAGAAAATTATGAAACTTGTTCTTCTGAAATATTTTTGTATATAGTTTTTATAAAAAATATTATTTTTTAAAAAAATATTCCTCATGATATATGGTCTTTAAGAAATCATTCAAAATCGAATATGTTTCGGTTTAAAAACAAATGACCTTAAGAGTGTAGTTTTGAACCCAAATTTTTTGTGTAAACTAATTAGATGATATAGAATAGTTCTATGAAGCCTGTTTTTAAAAATTAATTTTATAAATTTTTAGATAATTTTTAGGCCTTAAAATGAGGCATAAAATGGGTAATTTATGGTTAATTAAGTAATTAAATAGTTAATTATTGATTTAGTGAATAATTATATGTTTTAGGATGTTAAAATCTGATGACGTATAATACTTATAGCATTTAAGGTGTTAAATGTAATTATTAGGTTAATTATGTAGTAAATAAGTAATAAGGAAAAAATAATAAATTTTATGTTAATTTTGTAAATTAGGGTAATTAGATGTAAAATCTAATTTAGGATGAATTTAGATATTTTGAAATGATAATTGATGTTAGGAGATGGTAATTAGAGTGATAAAAATATTAGATGTATATTATGTACATAATAAGTAATAGGACATAATAAACAATTATTAGAAATATAATAAATAGAAGATATTATAATAAAAATTGATATTATGATAATAATAAAAATATATAGCAAATCTAATAGAAAACTTAAATTTATGTAATTATATGAAAAATGTAAAAATTTTTCACATCAAGAGTAAATTCGGTATATTAATACGGATTTAAGTATATCGAGTGAAATAAAATACTGACTAGGAGTAATGATGATATTTAAGATATTTGGAAGTAATGTGATTAATTTCACATTATGAGTTGAAATGAATTTCTAGGGTTCGGCTATAAAACAGTACTTAGAAATCAAATTAGAAGCTAATTTAGAAATTGTCACGGAAACTGAACCTGAGTCTAACCCCAAACCTAGAATAGTTGTAAAAGATTTGAGAACCTAGATAACTAGATATATTAAACCCTAAACAAAATATAACAATAAGCATTATAGGATAAAACCAACTTATAATAGTTATATGAAAAACTGAAACCACGTTTGTATTAGAGGGATGATTGGCGATGGCCTGAACGAGTTGGACCTCGAGTGAGTAAACAAGGAGTTAAGGTAAGTTGGGATTAATACGTTGCTGTATTTTAGAGGCTTGAGATTATGCTTGGTTGTGCTTGTTAGATAGTCGATTATGTGCATGTGTTTGATTATGAGTGATGCTATGATTCTGTTTATTGTTCTAGCTTGTATTGTATGATTTATGTGAAACGATTGATCACCTTAAAATTGGACCTAATCAAATATATGATCTGTAATCATAATTAAACCTGCATGGCAACCCATTAGGGAAACCTAGGATTCTCTGGCTAAATACCGACCCCTTTGAAAAGGATAACGCAGAATTACATAATGGTATCTTCTTCATCCTTAGTTGAACTAAGTGACAGGAGAGGAGATCGTGACGAGGGTAAAGTCAGTGGTTCAATGGTAGTCGTAAGAGGAGTGATGTCTCCATTACATAAGTCTGGGTTTGGTCATGAGCTGTTGCATTAACGGTAACTCCTCAACTCGGATTATAGTGGGCGCAATTTCTCTAATCTTACAACGGGCCGGACAACGTTGTGCGATGGCATTTGCTTGAACATGCATTGCACCTAATAAGTTGATTGATAACCTTGTTATGTTTGTAGTATAGTTTTAAGTCCTTTATCCTAACCTACTGAGCTGTGGTTACTCACATCCCTATAGACGTCGTGCAGGTATTGGCTAAGAAGCGGCATACAACTACTCTGAAGCTAGATACTGCTGAATCTTGGAGAGTGAAGAAAAACATTTGAAGAACAAATATATATTTTTAAGGTTTAAGTTTTTATTTTAGAATTTTTCATTTCTGAATAATGTAATAACTAAGAAATATATTACGGTATAATATTGTAAACGTTAATTGTAATAACTATATATAGAAATATATATATATGTGAAATATATATATATGTTTTCTCACATTCTTAAGTAAATGATTTATTTAAATTACAAACTGTTTACTTCAAAGCAGGTTAGTCTTGAATGCTTTGTATAGATCAGGTCTAGGATAGCGGTTATGAAGCCAACTTCTATCTTAGAATGATTTATACAACAGAGCTGTTACGACTCTACCACTTCGGGGCATGACATTTATCTCTTTAAATAAATCCTATGTGCACATGTCTCATGAAAATAGACACCAATGAATTATAATCCCTGCTTAAATCCTACTTATTTATAAAGTGCTAATTTATTCTAAATTTAATGTTCTACTAAATATATATGTATATTTATTTTTAATTTTTTGTTTTTTTTTCTAAATTAGGACTCTTTTATTACTAATTTAAATTATAAGGGGGCAAAAATAAGGTATCTACACTAGTTTACTTATAAAGAAGTTACAGGACTTAGTATTTCACTTGCAATAATAAAAAATCTAACTATGATTTCAAATTCATTCTTTTCCTTTGTTTCCATTCAGTTATAGGATGTATACAATGACTTCTAGTCTTGAGATCATTTATTCCCTTCCAAATGTTTATCTCTCATTATCTTCCTCCAATTCAAGTAGACCTTGTGACAAGTTGAGAGCATATTCATTTATGTTACATGAAGTATTCATTTTGGATTGATCAAATTTACTAGACAAATTATCAGTACAAAATACAGCTATAGAGTTTGAGAGCATATTCGAGAATCAAATGTGATTAAAGATATACAAAGCATACATCCTACACTTTAAGTGTCATTTGACTACATCACCACTAGAGCAAGAAGATAGTAGATCAAAACTTTATCTTTCTCTATCTTACACGTATACGCACTTCTTTTCAAAGTCAACGGAAATGAACTAAGCAAAACAAAATGGGGCTTCATATTTGTTCTAATCTCATTTTCTTATTGAAAGTTACAAATAATGTAGCATAAACTTATTAAAATGACATTGGTTGTTAGGGCATATGGGAAGAATGGGCTTCTTCATGTAAAACATAAATCATGTGCCAAAACAAGGCAAAACCATAGAGCTAATGCTATTATCTATTTCCTTTACTACTCTTTTTGTAGCTTGTAAAGTGGAATTGCTTGTAGAGCTTTAGTCTTTCACTAGAACAATTTGATGCTTATATTTGTTTCAATATTGTTTTCTTATTGAAAATTACAAATAATGAAGTCTTCTTTCGCCAAGTAGAATGCAATACAAAAACTTAAATTAGGTTCACTCCCTCAGATTAAAATATACATTTCGTATATGCAGTGTATGTTCATATGTGAAGTTAGTCACAAACCTACTTTACTCCTTTATTGATAACACCACTAATCATATTAAATATGGAAGAATTGGGAGAAGAGGAAGGAAGGCAAGAGGAAAAAACTATATGCCATACATAGCAAAAGCAAGAAAACAGTCAAAAGCACCACTATCAAAATCAACAATGTGGAAAAAAAAAAAGAAAAGGAAATTTAAAGCTAAAAAGCATATATATGGTCACATAATATTGAAGCTTGTTGTTGTGTGCATGTTATCTTTTGGCTTTGCTACATATAATACCAAGAATTCATTCACTTTGCTCTTGATTGACTCATTATATATCTTTATGGCTCAATTGCAATTAATCTCAATATTTGGTGCTTATATATATAAAATTGTTCAATAATGAATACTATGTCATCAAAGAAATCAAGAAAAGACACAATGATTTGATTATCAAGATGAAATTCAAAATCACTTCTATAGAGTGAATCTATAAAGCACTAATAGATTTGGTGAATACGACATAGGTATGGTAATGAACAATTAAAAGGAAAACTTAATTTTTAAACTTTAAAATTGATTTAAAATTCAATAATAGAAGTAAACTAAGAATATATTACTTGGCTTAGCCTTGATACACAAGATGATTGGCCCTTACAATAGTGGACGTTATTGTTGTGGTAGAGAACTAGAGAGTAATAGAGAAAAAAAGAATGTTAACATGAATGTGAAGGGATAGGGAAAATAGATGAAATAAAATAGGGATATAGATTTAGTAAATGTAGCATCCATTTTCCAATTTTTTTTTTTTAAAAGATTTTTATTTTAATTGGTAACTAAAGAGGAAGCAATGTAATATTTAGCTAACAAAAACAAATTTAGTGATTAAAGAATACCTTTTAAAGACCGCTCTATTTTAGTATCTAAAATTTATTTTTAGATTTTTAAAGCTTTTAACTACCAATAATAAAATTTTGTAGCAATATATATTATATTTAGCTACCAATTTGATAGCCAAATGATTTTCCCTCCACTTCTAAATTCTTTTCCCAAACATAGCTACTACTAATAACTAATTTGATAACTAAAAATGACATTTTGCTATCATAAGGCATTGGTATTTTAACAAAATCTTTTGTGATATCCTATAAATTAGAAATTAAGATATGAACATCTGAGTATTAGGACAAAATCTTGTCCTTATACAGTTAGGATCGATAATTGATCTAGGATATTCGAAAAAGTAAACTAATTAAGTTAGAAACTTACGAAAAACATGATAACCCTAATTGAAGAATTTTCATAGGTTTGAAAACCCACAATACAATAAAAATATCAAGAATACAATCAAAATAGTGGAAAAAAATTACTCTATATGAGATCCTAAAATCGAATTTAAGGTAATCGTACTTGGATTTTGAAAATAATTACCTAAAATCCTGATTTTGCCAATAAAAGTATGATTACTTAATATAGTATAAAAATGAACGCAACTCCTAAAATGGAGTTCGGAATGTAACGGGAACTTAAAGATAAGTTAATTGGGTAGTAAAAGAAAATAGTATAACATAATATATTATATGAGTATATACATATTTTTATGAGTATACACGGTATATATAATGAATATATCAGTAAATTAACTTAAAATAATATAATTATGCATAATAAGCGATAAAATCACAAAATTAAATAGGTAAAGTATCTTAAAAATAAAATATATGCTAGAAACATGATTACACATATATAATTATTCATTACATGTATGATATATGTAGGATATATACGCATACATTAACAAAAATCATTAAATACTAATATAAAATACCCAAAAAAATTATCTAAAAATTCTAAAAAATAAAAAAAACAACTTGAAATATGATTGGATCAAATGTGGAGTAGTTTAAAAAAGATAAACAGTTGCATCAAGAGCAAATTTATAAAAAAATTGATATTTCTTACTACGCATTTTTCGAAGAAAATATTAAAATAAATTACTTAATAATTAAGGAAAAAATTCAATTGACCTAAACTACTATAAATAAGATCTTAGGACTTAGATTTAACATTTTGAAACCTTAATAAAAATTTGAAAAAATTTTAGAAAAATTTGATAGAAAATAGGAAAAAACAAAGTAAGGACGAGCTTAGTTAGTTTCTCGACCACTCGATGACCTGACATGGAGCTTCGCTGCCACCTAGCAAAGCCGCTACCGACTAGGTCAACTGATAACCCCTCTCGGACCAATGGTGGCTGGAGTTTCGATTTTCAACCTTATTTTTCTTTATTTTTGAAAAATTATTAAATTAATTAGGAAAAATTAATTCCTAGGTTATTTTACATGTACTTTCATTTCATAAATTTATTTTTAAAAAATTAGGAATATTTAATTTACTTGCTTAACAAATGTACAATTCATCGAAATTTGAAATTCAAAATAAATACACTAAATGATATAGTTTCTAGCTCAAAATTTTTGTGTAAGATACTTATGATATATAGACATTTTCTATGTAGCCCGATTTTTTATTTGAATATTTTTAATATTTATTGTATTTTTTGGCCTAAAAATAGCTCAAAATTAGGCCGAAAATGTTAAATAAATAGGATTTGTGAAATTAAATAGACAAAATTGACCTATACTGATTTCTAATGAAGTATAATGATGTTAGGATATGTTGAAAATAATTTTGTACAAAAAGAATCATATTTGGGAAATTAAGTGTAATTTAGGGATAAAATTGTAATTTCGAATATATAAAAGATAAATCAATAACACAAAACTGAGTGACGACTAAATTCCACATATTTTTAGTCTATAGAAATTTTTGGAGAATTATTTGGTAATCCAAGCTATTTATTATGAAATTACGTACTAAAATAGCTTACATAACGAACTAATACCCAATTTTAGTAATAATAGGTGAAAATATGATAAATAGTTGAATAAAAACTATCTATTTATATACTGGTCATATTGGATAAAAATTATATATATTTTAATATATTTAATGATATTTTAATAACTGTGATACGTTATAGAGGTATTAAGATAAGATAATATTTATATTATGAGTTATATCGACAAATTAGGTACAATATAACTTAATAACATAAATTACATATAGTATGATAATATTTGATTAGATACGTATAACTGTGTTAAAAACTCGAATTATCTGTTAAAAGTCATTTATAGAAATTAGAACTTATAATACATGTTGTTAAGTCTGTACGAGATCGACAACACTATTTTTACTAAAATTGGATAAACCTAGGTAGTATAACCTATATCTCTATAATATTACTAATTTACGTACTACTATAACTCTACCGTAATAGAAACGTATTGTAGAAAATCTGACTATGATTTCAAATTCATTCTTTTCCTTTGTTTCCATTCAATTGTAGGATGTATACAATGACTTCTAGTCTTAAGTTGGGATGCCAAAACTTGGCTTGTCCTTATCTTCTATGGTGAACCTCATTCCAATTTTTAGTTATATGGACATCAAATTGATTGTTGTTTTAACAAATACCAAGGAAAATTGGGAAATCAAACTGGGGATGGCTATTACAGTTTTACCTTATATAGCTAGTGCAAGTTATTGGCAAAATGTAGGCCTCTTGATGATATGCACTTACTTATTAGAATTTGACATCAAATGTTTGCATATAAGTCCCCAAGGAGGTTAGCAACATAAAATTGTATCTTAAAAATGAGAATTATTGTAACATCAAAAGGAAGGGAGGAAAGCATCCAAATAATTTAGAAGTTTTATAACCATTTTGTTCTCTGTTTACTCAAGCATTAAATCACTAGCATACCTTGATAGAACCCTAATGACTTTAACAACATGGGGAAGCACGATATTGTCATGGGTAGTAAGAATCTAATAGGTTGATTTGTTGATTTAAGGAAAGTTTAAGAATGACTTGCATCTTCTTACATGTCCTCCTATCCTTTACTAACAATGGTATTTGGTTGATAGATAAACTATTGTTTTAAAACGCAATAAGATCTTTTCAAACCCATCAAATGATGTAGAGTTGACCATGTTTAGCAATGAAGAGATGAAATCTTTAGTTTATAACCAAAATTAACATAACATTGCCTATATCTATAAGTTTGCACTTAAAGGTGCATTTACTATTCATTGAATAATAGATCCCTAAGATGTGTGTAAAGACTCGACCAGAACTCCTCCTAACGAGGTATTATTCACTTTGTCATAGAATACCGCATGATTTTGTCCCTTAGTATAATAGTTTTCGAGAGGTTACTCATCATAGGATTAACCTAATCTAAGCATGCTTAATTTTGGAGTTCCGATGAACTTTATGTAGCTATTCTAAGAGGCACTCTAAGCCGCTACTTTAAGAGGTATTTTGATTATTGGAGTTTTTTCACCTAGCAATTAAGGGGTATTACAATCCACTCTCTTACGGAACTAATGTCGTTGTCAGTTTTGTTATGTAAGTCTAGAACCATACTACTTAGGGACTTTATCCTTTCGGTTGTTAGACTACTTTGATACCACCTGTAGTAACTCAATTGGAACTCCTCCACCGAGGTATTGTTTCTTTTGGTATGAAATGCCATACAATTTTGTCCTTTGGTGTAGTAGTTTTCTAAGATATCATGCATCTTAGAATTAACATAGCCCAAGCATACTTAATTTTAGAGTTTCAATGAGCTCCAAACTGTAACAATGAAAGGTTCCTTAATGACTAAAGTTTTATTACTTAATACTTAAGGGGTACTACAATGTGTTTTACAAGCCCCCTAATATGCATCGTTAGGTTAAAGATATGGCTCATGTAGTAGACATGGAATAACTTTCCTTTGCAAATTGGATATGTACAATCTTTAATGTCTTGATTCAAGTCATGTTGTTTAGAGCATTATTGTAAAAGATGCTCAGCATCCTTTGTATGCCATATCTAGAAAGGGCCTTCAGCACATTAGAGAACATTGCTACTTTAGTGTAGGCTTTGAAAATAGCACAAATGCAATAATTTTCTATATTGGTAACCAATCTATTGCACAATGATGCATACTTAGCTATCTGCATGGGTAGCATTAGGGCCTTCCATATGCTTGATGTAAATGTTGTTTGGAGCATTATTGTAAAAGATGCTCAACCCCTGTTGTATGCCATAACTAAAAAGGGTCTTAAGCACATTGGAGATGATTGCTACTTTGGTATAAGCTTTAAAAATAGCACAAATGCAATAATCTAGATTTGCATCCTATATTAGTAACCCATCTAGGATCCAATGACACATACTTAGCTATCTACATGGAGTGGTAGTAGGGCATTCCATGTGCTTGATATGACGAGATGATATAGGAGAGGCTCTTGGCTTTAAAAAGCATGTAAACGTTATAAGAAGAGACATCATATCATTTCTTTGTGTTTGCTACATTATGTGTGATGTTTGGGGTTTACTCTCTATTACTTAGTCCCAAAAAGCAAAATGTTCCTATGTATTAAAAGAGATACCATTGTTGCCATCACTTTAACATGGCCTTCATGTGTATCTCTTTAGTTGAATATGAAGGAAGAGGAGACATAACAAACATTGGGAGGTTAATGTATCCATTATCATAAATGGCTCATTTCTCGTAAAAGTCATTACGTTATCTTTTATGGTTGTCAATGTGATGAGCAAGATGGCTTATGCTTAATCTAAATTTGCATAGCATTAATTGATCATAGATTTAACACATTGCCCTATCTCCTTTCTCTAGGGTTTCAATATTGCTGAAAATCTTCAATATCAAGCTTGTGTATTTTCTATGCTTTTGGATTGAGTCTACAATTCTTTGGAAAGGTACATAATTTCTTTCAATTGAGATCCAGTTGGCAAGATTAATGCTCGACATTGCTAGTAGGCATAAATCAACACTTAGTGTGTCATAGGCTTCACCATTCGCCTTAATGTAATTTGTTTCATTGCCCTTAAGCTTCATATCAAATATCATAGTTTGATGGATTGGTGGTATGAGATAGATATCTTAAGTTTGTACCTCGATTCATCAAGAATGTAAATTAGCAGTTTTATTTAGGATTTAAGATGATCAATAGTGGGAGTATAATGCTTTAAGGTAGGGGTAGTAATCACAAAATACATAATAACCATTGTATTCATCCAATGAAGGGATGTTTGAAGTAGACATAAAGAGAAATTACAAGTGATGTGATTGCTAACATACTTTTGGAAAGAAGGATCAATCTAAGAACTTGAGAATTCAGAGGGGAGAATGTAAAAATGTATGTTGCATTTAGAAGGGACAAGAGTAGTTTACTTAAGGGTAGTTTAAATGTTGCCCCATGTTCAAAATTTTAATTTCATTCTATGAACTTTTTAGAAGGCAATGCTGACATATTTCCTTACGGCGTATAAATTTTACTCTTTAAGATTCAAAAAGAATTCAAACATTGATCCCTACATTCTATCACATTGGTTGCTTATAAATAGTTCATCTGAACTCATAAAGAGCACCATATGTGATGAATAAAAGTTATAGGACCCCAGGTTTATATCAAATAGTGTACAAGCAAGGTAATCTAGTGCCATGATGTCCTTTTAGGTATTGTTAGATATGTGCTATGTGTATTCTAATGAAAAAAATAATAATTGGTCTTAGATATTGTTAGATATAATATACCTACAACAAATACATATGAGTTGGTTTGTGACTAAGTTAGTGTTTGATATTACTTGCAAATAATACGGGTATTAATAAGTTTCAATGTTGTACATTGAAATAAACTAGATATTAATGACTAAGTCAGCCTCCCATTCATATAATAGTTGATACCCTTTGGATGGTATAGGTGGGCATTTTGTTCAACATAGTGCCCTTGGCTCTCATTTAGATAAGAACTTGGTTGTCACCCAAATGACATCTTGGCTTCAACTTAGCATCCTAATGGTTATGCATTCCCATTCAGAGGTAGTCTAATGCAAACTCTTCTGAATGCATTCATGCTTGCCACTTGATGGTATAAGTTTATTGTCTAGATGGTAAGTCCCTGGTAGATTCTCTTTATCTTTCTGCATTTCTCGATAGCTTTAAGGACCTTGTCTTGAAATTGGCTCATTTAGTTCTTTGTTTGGTGTTTTGGGTCCATTGTCACAACAATACACTTACTCTTACATTCTCTACTAGAAACTCTTATATTCTATGAAATGTTTTCCTTGTAAATTCTTTTGATATAGATGGATTATGAGAGGACTTTAGGAAATTATGGTTTCCTACTACTTTTGATTTAGAGAACACCATATAAATTGACCTAGTATGCATTATTTATTCTAATGTAATAATATATGAGTTTAACTAAGTGATGGAAAATAGGAGGAGAACATCAATGTGAATATGGGGGGTACTTAAATAGGTATGTGATGGATAAGCTCATATAAGTCATATTGAAACTTGTAAATATACTTGTTGGTTATTCAAACAAAGTTAAAATGATGAATGAGTGGAGTATTGGTGAAACCCTTAGGACAATGATGAAACTTAGGCCATGGATTGGTAAAACCCGAAAGGCTTGATAAAGTATGCTAAGTTCACCAATATGCCACTTCCAGTGCAACTTCTAAAATATTATTTCCCTTTAAATTGAAAATATCAAAATTTTAGAAGATATTATATTTTGCATAATTTTTAAGTATAACTAGTTAAAGAAACACATAAAAGGATGTCATAAATTTGAAAAATTAGAAAACTTTATTGATACTAAGAACCATTTAACATACATACGTTGCTTAGGTTTTGCTCAAATAAATTGGTTGCATAGGCACAAGGCTTGAAGATGTTGGAACGTAGAAGCAAAGAATTAAGAAAAGCAATTGATAAAAACAGAAAAAAAAAATTAGCAACGAGAAAACAAAGCAAAATTGCAAAGAATTCAATATAATTTTCATGTTTTATTGAATTGAAGGGGCCTATTTATAGGCAATTATTAGCAACATAAAAGAGTAGCTAAATCAAATGTTATTCTCATGATCTCCTATAAATATATCAAATTCGAATCAAACTTAAACACTTCCCCTTGATTCAAAATTGCACACTCCAATCAATGATATGAAATAGATGTGCTTTTGATATGGGAGAACCTTTGTAAATATGTCAGCAACTTGTTCATTTGTACTATAGAACTTAAATTTAATCTCATCTTTTGCCACAAGTTCACCAATAAAATGAAAGTGAATGTCTATATGCTTTATCCTTCCATGAAATGTAGGATTTTTTGTCATTGCAATTGTGGTTTTGTTGTCCCAATAAATTTCAGTTGTATTTTCTTACTTTTGATGAAGATCTATAAGAATTCTTCATAACCATATGCATTGACAAGCTATAGATGTCACTGCACATATTTTACCTCCAAAGATGATAACGCTATTGTAACTTGTTTCTTTGAACACCATGTAATTGCACTGGAACCAAGATTGAAGATATTGCCTAAAGTGCTCTTTCTATTACCTAAAGAACCTACCTTATCATTGTTAGTAAATCCAAATAATTTAAAAACTGGAATATGAGTATACCAAATTTTATGATTTAATGTTCCAGCTATAAATAAAAAAATTCTTTTTATAGCTTGAAAATGATGCCTTGAAGGATTACTCATAAACATTGAAACAACACCCACCACGTATGAGATATCTAGCCAAATATGAGCTAAATGAATCAAACCTCCAACTAAGGTTCTAAAACTTCTTGCATTGGCTTTCTTAGTACCATCTTCGAGTTGTAATTTTTCATTCACATTCATGGGTGTGGTTACTACCTGGACCGTATTAAATTTTTTCAGCAATAAACCTAAGTCTAACATTTCAAATTTGCCATCATATTAGATTTGAATTCAGCTACAAGAGAGGGAGTTGAGCCCATATATATTATATCTCAACATATAAGCAAACAATAATCAATTCATTATTACCTTGCTTGATAGGGATCATTGGAAAGGGAATACACAGTGTTCGGTATCGTGTAAACTGGAGGTAGGTCCAAACCGCAAGATGGCTAGAAAAATAAATGGAAAGACACACCAAAGAACCACAAATAGACCTAAGCTAATATCCGATATGATGCACGAATACTAAGCCTAGGGTTGCTCGTCATAAGACTTGATAAAAGGGTTGATAAGAGTTGGAAAAGAAGACTTTTCTAAGAAAAAAGACTCAATGGTTCATCATCAATGTTGTAAATCTATCTAAATCCCTACACAGGTGCCTTATTTATACATAATGTCAAAGTTGTAGATAAAATGACTAAAAGAATGCCCTAGTGACATTCCTTTAAATATAAAATAAATTATGATGGTAATTTAGGAAAAATACAAGAAATAAGAGGTCCAATTAACATAAGCAAATTTAAGTAATCAAAAGAGGTGTCTAGGTGAAGAGCTGATGAGCTAGGTTGATGAGCTATTACAGACCTTAAAGACTTGATTTGGGCAGACTTGAAATTCTAGCTAACCTAAAGAGCAGACCTGGCCAAGCAAAGCAAACCTGGCAGAGCAAAGTAGACTTGGCTAAATTGAGCAAACCTCGTAGAATAGAGCAACCTAGCAGAGTAGAGTAGACTTAGTAGAGTAGAGTAAGTCTCCCAACATTGGTAGAGCTCATAAATAGGTCTTCTATGCATGAGGAGCTCATGAATAGGTCTCTAATATGGTTGAAACTTGGTAATTGGTTAGCTCAGTCCCTTGTACCATATCATCCCTTCTCTCTTGGAGAAGTTTTGAGTTGAAACTTGATAATTGTTGGCTCCAAATCTTACCAGGATCAAATATCAACCTGCAAAAATAAAATATAAATATAGAAAAGTGCTCAAGTTCATTCACTAATGCTATCAGCAGCCAATACTCCTTTCATTCGTCATGATCCCAATTAATCAAACTCTTCCTTAAGTATCCTTCTTTCCATTCATTATGTATCTAGTCAACTTTATTTAAGTAGCCCTAACAACTATCATTCAAGGCGAACAACACAACATTTAACTCAAACATCATGTCTTGAGCTCGGGGAATCTAAACATGTAAGATCTTAAATTACTTTTCTACCTTAAGTAGCCTTAAAGCTTTACGCCTTTCTATGTTTGACCTTACAGCATCATCTACGATAACTATCACCTCTTCTACTTCCTCACAGCTCAATCCTTTCTCCTCCCATTTGTGGTCATCAATAGCTTTAAGTATCATTGAAAATGGAATCACTTTAGGAACATAGGATTTTAGCTGTAACTTAACTTGTCCTTCCTTATCAACCTCCTCCTCATCCTCAACTCCTACTTATTTTCCTCTAGTTTCCTTCTCTTCAATATTCTCTCGAGTGTTCTTTTGTTGCCTTATTTCCTCTTTGATCTCCGTGAGCTTAGTAATTTTCTTTGTTCTATAAGCTTGACATTCAAACTTGCACTTAACAATTAACTTAGCACAATCACTTACAATAGCAGCTCAGACTCACAATTAGATGGAGTAGCATGATCTTTGTTTCAATAGCTTAGACACTTCAATGTTTGTGGCTCAAATCTTCAATTTTAGTTTCGTACACTACACCAATCCGCTTAGACGCTAGAATCAGCTCGAGATCTTGAAATAATTCAGCTTGGCAATTTTAACAATACAGCCTAGTGTGGATCTGAGTTGTCCTTTACAAAGCTACTTAGCAAATTTATTAGGTCTACTAATAGCACCCAAAGGAATAGCAACTTTAGATGTCAGCTTGATACTCAAATAATGAACAACTTAGCTCAGTGATGGGTTTTTAGTTTGGTCACTCAACAAGTAGCTCCTCTAAGTAAAGTGTAGGCTCATTTTCACTCCTTTTGTACCCATTATGTAGAAAATGAGAATTAATCTTGTTGTACCATGCCCGTGGAGCTTACTTTAACCTATAGAATGCCTTCTTTAGCTTGTACATTTTGTCTTCATTGCCACTAATTACGAACCTTCAGGTTGAGCAACATAAACCTCCTCTTCTAATTCTCTATTCAAGAATGTTGACTTCACATCAAATTGATAAACTGGCCATTTTAGTTGTGCAACCAAGGCTAGGGTAGTTCTCATTGTTTCAAATCAAGCAACAAGAGAGAATGTCTTTTTAAAATCAACCTCTTGCCATTATGAATATCCCTTTGCTACTAGGTGTGCTTTGTGCTTTTGAATTCTTCCATCTATATGGTATTTTGTTCTATAAATCCATTTGATTGCAGTAACATTTTTACCTTTAAGGAGATTCAATAGCTCCCAAGTTTCATTTTTCTCAATTACCTCAAGTTCTTCTTCTATGGCTTTATAACATTCGTCCTTATTTACTGCCTCCTCAAAACTTGTAGGATCTGAAACAAACGATGCTTGAGTTGTCTCATGAATCTCCCTTAATGACTTGAAATTTCACAAAGGAGTTTCATTTGAAGAAGTTGAGTTGCTACTACTTAAAGAGCTAGATGTTATTGAATTTGAAGGGGCTCTTATACCTAATGAGCGTGGAGAACTTAGTGTTGCTTCCATAATTGTTAGAGCTTCAATTATTAGAACTTCAATTGCAGCAATTTCATCATTTTCATGCCAACCATGCTTCTTCCTCAAATAAAACATTCTTGTTGATAATTATCTTGTCAATAATAGGAATGTATAGCCTATATGTTTTAGATTCAACACAATAACTCATAAAAATACATTTTATAGATTTTTCATCAAGCTTGCTACAAATATGTGAATTTATCAAAGCATAGGCAATATAACGAAATACCTTCTAATCTCTCACCTAAGGTTTTATATCTTGCCAAGCTTCATATGGAGTCTTGTTCAAAACAACCTTAGTGGGAGAAAAATTCAACAAGTAAATTGAGGTTAAAATGACTTCTTCCCAAAATTGGTCTTGAAGTCCCGTAGCCTTTAATAAGCATCTTGCCATCTCAACAATGGTTTGATTCTTTTGTTTAGATACTTTGTTTTGCTCCGAAATATATGGTGAAGTTAGTTCCTTGTGTATGCCCTGTTTCTCACAAAAATTGATTAAATTCATGAGAAGTAAACTCACTACCTCTATCTATGCAAAGTGCTTTTTTATTTCTTATACTTTACTTCTCAACAAAAGCTTTAAAAGTTTCTAAAGGCTTCAAAAGCTTCTAATTTGTTTTGTAATAAATGCACCTAGCTCATTCAGTTATAATCATCAATGAGCAATAGGAAGTATCGACTCCCACCAAGAGGTTGTGTCTTCATAGGTCTGCATAAGTTAGCATGTCTAAGATCGAGACAATTAGATGCTCTCCTAGACCTCCCATTAAGAAATGACTTTCTCCATTGTTTTCCATATATACAGCTTCCACACAAATCTAAGGATTTAATTTTAGGTAATCTAAAAACCATCTCTTTTTGATTCAACAATTCCATACCCTTAACATTTAAATGCCCATATGTAGGTGCCATAGTTTAGACTCATTATTTTCTTTGACAGTAAGAGCATGATTTTCTACTCTTTACACTTCAAGTGGAAATAATTTGTTTGCTACCATTTTCTTGATTATAATGACCTGATTTGATTTTTTATCTCTAATTATACATTAGACATCATAAAAAAGAATAGAAAACCCACTACTCATGAATTGCCCAACACTCAATACATTTTGTGACAAGTTAGGAATAAAATACTCATTATAAAGCAATTTCACATTGCCATGACCATTTTGTATTGCCATAGTACCTTTTCCTTTTAGTTGCCTCTGCTTGTTATCTCTAAGAGTTAGTTTTTCTTTGAATATCTCATCAAGATCTTTGAATAATGTCTTTACACCAATCATGTGATTGGAGCACTTGCTGTTTAGGAACCAAATGTCATTGCAAATTGTTTCATCCTCTTGATGAGCCATGAATAACTTCACTTCCTCTTCTCCTTTCTTTACATAGTTTGATTTCTTGTTCCTTTTCCAACAATCTACCTTCACATGTCTAAACTACTTACAATGATAATATTAAATGTCATTCTTGTTATTCTTTTGTTGATCATTACTTTACCCTTCAAATTTATAGTAGTAGCTTCTACCTCATCCACCTCGACCACCTCAGCTACGAATGCCTCCTCTACTACCTCCCCTACCAATTGCGTCACTTAAGTGATTGGATGACTGTTCATTCTTCTTAATTTGCTTATGTGTTCTTTCTTCATTAGAGTACAAAGAGCTCAATAGTTCATCAAATGAATAAGTTAACAAATCTTCGGACTCTTTAATTGCTGTAACTACGTAATCAAACTTTAGAGAAAGACTTCTTAGCACTTTAGCAACCACAATTTGATAAGAAATTTGTTCTCTAAAGGATCTCATTTGGCTCACAACTGTAGAAGCTCATGAGAGGGAATCATGAACAGGTTCCACATTTTTCATATGGGAAGTTTCAAAATCACGATGAAGAGATTCAAGTTTTATGGTTATTACCTTTTGTGACCCTTGGAACACTTTTTGCAAAGTTGTCCAAGCTTCATTTGTTGTAGTTGCAACTATACTTTTTGAAAAAATAGGCTCCTGAACTACTTATTAGATAAAGAGTAACACCTTCGAATCTTTTTTCCTATTTTCTCTCAATCTTGCCTTCCCATATAGATCAACATACCCATTCTCAACTAAGTCCTAAAGCTCCTATGACTTAAATAAGGTCTTTATTTTAATATTTTAATGCTTTAAAATTCATAGCATTCTCCTTTGAACATCGAAATCGATGGTTGAGATACATTTAATCCAGATCAAATAATGGTTTTACAATTCGCTCTAGGCAATCTTGTCTTCTCAGATTCCAGCTTTTTTATTTTTTATTTAAACTACCTTCTCATTGAGCAAAGATGTATGCTTTATACAAGTAGTGGGGTTATGTATACTCATGGGATAGCAACATTACCATTAGTCGCCATGAGTTGTAAAACTTATTATAAACGATCCAAGCTTTGATACCATAAATGTTAGAAATTAGAAGCAAAGAATTTAGTAAAACAATTGCTATAAATTTAAAATAGCAAAAAATTGCAACAATGAAAAAACAAAGTAAAATTGTAGAGAATTCAATAT
The DNA here is from genome assembly GCA_024138005.1 of Lumnitzera racemosa. Taxonomy (NCBI): domain Eukaryota; kingdom Viridiplantae; phylum Streptophyta; class Magnoliopsida; order Myrtales; family Combretaceae; genus Lumnitzera; species Lumnitzera racemosa. Next base: position 36,275,864 of record JAMXBC010000006.1, on the reverse strand, counting down.
GATTCTCATGTTTTATTCAAGAACTAAAAGGGCTTATTTATAGGCAATTACTAGCAACATAAAAAGAGTAGCTAAATCAAATGTTATTCCCATAATCTCTTAATATTATTCCCATGATCTCCTAATTATTATGACTATCAAAACATTAAGGAAAAGAAATCAAAATAGGATAAGACTAAATGAAAAAAGATGTTAAACTAAATCAATCAAAAAATGACAATATGTTGATTTTGAATCAACCTTCAACAAAAGACACAAAATACATTGAATTCAAGACTACTGACATGCGGGGAATGCAATTGCTTAGGCACGTATTGGACCTATTGACCATCCTTTGATAAAGATTATTATACCCATTTGTTGAACCAAGATTAAGATGTAGCAAGTGCTAACTAACGTAATTCGAAATGTGTAATACTTGTGCAAACCTACTAATAATTTAGACCTCTAGATTTGTGTAATCTACCATTACTTTACATGGATCTCATGAGTCTAAATGTTCACGACATCTAGTTTATATACCATCTAATTGTAGTGAAAAAAAATTTCATTTTTGATATCAAGTTATCAATGTAAGAATGTAAAATAATTGAATTGAGATGATACAATATTGAGCTAAATTGAGCTAAAGCATATGCTCAACTTGAGCTCAATTAAGTTTAGAATTTCAAGTTCAAACTCGATAAGTACATTAAATAAATTTAATCAATAAACAAATATTTTACCTTAACTCAATTAAATTTATTTAGGCTAATTAAGCCACACGTTATAAAGCTTAAATGTGATTTTGTAAATTATATAAGTAGTTCGAGCTAAAGCTCACCCTTATCTTGATTATTCTTAAGTCAGCCTCGAATAATTATTAAAAGCAACTCAAATAATTTATAGTAATTTTAACTCCTTTAAACCCTAAATGATGGTATTAGCATCATTTACCTTCCAAAAGCCTAAAACTGAAATCTTGCTGGCGTAATCCTCTTCTCCATGATTCCCCAGCACATGTCTAACGCCTTTTAAAGAAGCATGTGAACCCATGTGATTGAGGGTCCGTGCAAAGCTTTTATCCAATATAACATAAAGAACAATCAGTACAATCATCTACATTATCAACAAGTTGCATGCGCAAGTTTTGTCCTTTTGTTTTCCATATGGGAATTCCCACCCATGTTATCTAGTGGATGATTTTGAATGGTCTTTGACAATACAATACGTACGTGTGTCTCCTGCATGAATGTGTTATTTACGTAATTATGCATAGTGGGATCACTTTATATTTAGTGCTTCGCGCACTGGCGGCATTATTATGGAAAAGCTGGGTCCAATAATTCCATGCAAACATTATATATATATATATAATAAAACTAAAATTGTATGCATCGATATATTAGATTAAGTACCTAAGTGATCCTTAAGTAGACAAATTTTCATTTTTCCAATAAATGAAATTAGTTTCCAAAATAGTTTATTTAAAAAATACTGAATCTTCGCTTCTCGATCTTTCTACTCCCACTTGTAATGTTATAGAATGCTTACTAGCTCTTCTATATCACTTTTAATACGTTTATAATAATTAACCTAACCAGTAAAAGATTAAAAAGAGGGTTGTTCAGGTGAAATGTTGTATAGATTCCTGAGTATGAAGTTAAATAAATGCAAACTAGTGTAAGGATTAGCTCAAGGATTCATTCAGTCGTTATGTTTGAGGGTGGAGTCAATTAGACATAATGTGATAGATGCAAGGACTCCATTTCCCATTAATTATGGTCCAGATAGAGCGAATATGGATTCCTATGTTCTATAAAAGGTACCTTTTTAAAACAAATTGTCTCTTTGAGTTTGGCTGCAGTTTATCCGAATAGGTACACCTTTTTTTAAACAAAGTGCGGTTTTACAAAACAATGCATTTGATTGAGAAAATACATTTTTTCTCCACTCAACCGAGTCATTATATTAGTTTTTGTTTCAACTAACAACAACTCCGTTGGTGTTATAAATGTTATTTTTGAAGGAAATGGTGTATTGACATTTAAGTGATGAAAAAATTGAATTATGCTTGGTGTATTTATACGTATATACATGTATGTATGTATTTAATATGAATAGCACTCTTGGGTGTGTGAAACAACCAATTTCTCTTTTGCAATATTATCAATTTCTTCTTCTAAACATGTCATAAAACTTCGGTCTACATTATTAGAGTGGTTTAGGAGAATTGAATATACTGTTCAGATCCTCTATATTTAGTTGGATCCTACGTTGGTACTATTATTATCCTTTAGTAATCTTAGATAATGTTTGGTTGTATAATTTTTATGGTATTAGGTTAAATAAAAAATTTTATACTATATTTAGTTTATAATTTTGCTTAATGATTGGATAAAAAACTGAGCCGATAGACTAAATTAAATAAAAAAAATCAAATTTTATTCCATTTACATCGTAGTATAAAAAAGAAATTTATTGAATAAGGAAATAAAAAATATTTTATATTCTTCAAAATACCTTTTTATATTATAAAATTGAGTTAATTAATATTATTTTTATTAAATATTGAAAAATTTTATTATTTTGTAATATAAATAATAAATTTTTTTAATTTTATATCATATACTGTACAAACCAAATATGATATAATAAACTTGCACTTATCACATTCAATTTTTTTTATTTAATCTAGTTTTTATAACCAAACGTTATCTTAGTGTAAATGAGTCAATTTTGATAATTTATTTATTGTTTCCTAGCACAAAATAAAAATACAATAAGGCCATTTCTTTTTTCTTTTTTTTCTTATCTTTTCTTTTAGGAAAATGCAAATACTTTAATCTCAATGAGAACATACCTTTGAACGTTTAAATACTTTAAATAATCCTCTTTAAATTTTGACTTAGAGTGAATATACATTATGAATTTTTAAATGTTGTAAACATCCTAAATTTGATATTGGTATGGAGACATCCCTCGAGCTTATCAACAAATGTTATTTATATTATTAATGTTTAGATTGGAAATTTACAGCATATAAAAATTGAGAGAAATAACCATATTAAAGAAAACTTTATATAGATTATTTGCAATGTAGTTAAAAATACATACACATATTAAGATCAAAATTTAAGAAATATTTGTAACCTCCGTCCGCTAAACCAAAAGGGGTAATGATAAAAAGTAGAGATTCCATTTATGGGGCGGACTGTACACAATGCCACCGCCTGTCATAATATTCAAACCAGGGGCAAATAGAACATATTCGTAATTGGTTTAACGAAAGTAAAGCAACGGTGTCATCTCGCCTTCATTTCTTTGTATGACGACCGCCAAACTAACTGCATTTCTTCAATTGTCTTTAATCAACATAGATTGCTAAGGGTATAAATGAAAGAAACTACAATAATAATAATAATAATAATAATAATAATAATAATAATAATAATAATAATAATAATAATAATAATAATAATAATAATAATAATAATTGATCTCGTACGAGCCCCGTTAAAAAACCAATGGGCTTGGGAAATAATATGAACTATATTAAACACGTCATTTGCCCGTTTCCCTTCTTAACCTTCCCGTATAATAAATAACGTTGGTATTTTGGAAATAAAAAAGAAAAAGAAAAAGAAAAAGGGGCTAGTAATTAGTTTATCGTACGAAGGGATGAAACTAAAAAAAGAATAAATAAATAAATCTATCAAACCGAACCAAATATGTTCTTTCTCCCTCTAATTTGATTTGGAAAATTTCAAAACCAAAAATTTATAATTGTTTTAGAGGGTGAAACAAACTAAACTGATAAAAAAAAATCAAAGGGGACAATTTTAAGAAACAAAATTTTGTGATTAGAACAAATTATCCTATCATAACATTGTTTATAAGAGAAATTTAAGTTTATACTTATTAATATATATATGTATTTGGCTTTTAAAACTACAAGTCAGTAAAATATGTTTGTAGAGAAAGTATACATTTTATATACTCAAAAAAATATTCACTTCATCAAACTCTTACAAAGTAATAATTCATGTGATTATTAATTAAACTAACTTAGGACTTATGGTATGGAATTTCCTTTTACGCGTGCATAGTTTCTTTAGCAAATGCTATATCTTAACTATGCGAACTGAATCAAACTAAAGCAAAATTCATGGTTTAGAAAAAATTTCTAAAGTTAGTTTAGGATTTAGTTGAAAATGATAAAAAAATTTGAACCAAATGGAAATAAAACGAAACCGCACGAATTTACTAGAACAGCTGCAAATGGGAGAGACAAGCCCAGCAGCATATGTTGGTGGGCTCACCGCTCAAGTACAATACCAATGGCTGAAGTATTTTAAATGACCATGTTATTAGTGTTTTTTCTAGATTCTACAGTCCATCTTGTATTTTAATAGGATTACTTATATTCATTATTTTACCATTTATTTTTATGTTTTTAAATTTAAATAATTAAATTCATAATTTATTCAATGGTTTAAATTTAAAAATGATCAAATTAAAGGTGAAATAGATGACGATATTTGTTTCATATAAAAAAAAAGGATGGAATCATAGAAAAATCCTAATTTTTTTTTCAAATTATAAAAACATCTCCACAAATGTTCACTTTTCTTTTTTTCTTTTTTCATTTTATTCCACTTGTTTATTCTCAGCCTCTTTTAGATATTAATGTTTCTCGTTTTCATAATTATAGAGCCTCTAGATCTAAAGTTACTTTTTTAAAATATAAACACGTATAATCCATTAATATTATAAGAAAAAATATAACATCATAATAATATAATTTAATATTTTAAAATTTGAGACAATTTTAATAATTGAATTTGTAACTTTATCTAAAATATTTTAAAAGATCAATTTTTGTAATAATACACACACTAACTGGTATAGGGACCAACAATGAGAAGACAACGTCGATTTTGATTTGCCATTCACATGTTGTTGCCGGAGGAAGAAAAGTTGCAATTGGCATTTATGAGGCAGTTTAGTTGCTGTATTAATGCGTCCTGGAATTAGATATTTGCAATACAGTCTTTGTTAACAGGTGTTTCAACTTTTCAATATCGATTCCGCATTTCATGAAAATACAATTTTATGAAAAAGATTTTTAAAAATTATTTAAAATTTTGATCAGTTTCCTCAGACACCTATTAATTTTTTTGTTTTTTTTGTTTTTTTGTTTTTTTTTTTTTTGTTTTCTTTTTTCCTGCGCAAAATCGCACGAATGGCCCCTCCTCTCAAGTTGGACTTAAAACTATTCAATTCCATGCAAGTCGTCCTCCCCATCAATGGCAGCTCATGGCTTATGTCTGGAAATCCTTGACCTAATACTAAATAGCAAGACTTTAACCTAGAAAATGTAATAATCGATTTCAATTGCTCAATTAATGCAAGCGACATATCAAATATGGGAAGACAGAAGGGTTTGGATTCTGATTATTACGTCTTTATCAGAAATTTCTCAACATATACAGCATCCGTTTTTGAAGTCGCGTGAAATACAATACTAACGGATATAGATTTTGGAAATTTTGAAGGAAAATGTAAATAGTTTTGAGCTCATGCGTTAAAAATGTATAAAATTATAATTTTGTTTCTTATTTAAGCTGTCAAAAAAGTATCAAAGACATCCTGAGCTTAGTGTACAATGGCAGAGCCATTTCACAGGATTGGTAGGTATTAAAATCGAGCATGTAACAAAAAGTAGAACGATTTCCTAAGGGCAGTCTTAATTACCAAATAACTCATCTTACGTCATTGCAATAATAAAATGTTTATATGTGCAGATATATATGATGCAGAAACTGAGAAAGATTATTATTCTTATCATCTTATCCATACAAAGAATACAAACTTTATTTATATTGAGATCCTATGCTATACAAAGATATTATATTAAACGTATACTAGTCAATTGAAATACATAATAGCACTATTTAGCGCTAATTTTGATATATTGACTGAGAAATTATGTTAATCATTGGCTCATTAGTATGCTAATCTTTTATACTGCTCAACAAATCTACCCCCTCCCCTGGTCTCAACTCAGTGGGAATTGTAGATGCCAAGTTGACTTTGGGGACAATTCTTAAAATTGATCAGGCAAATGAGTTTTAATGAAGATGTCTACAATTTGATTGAAAGAGGAAACGGAAACTCAATGAAGAGTACCACGATTAAAACGTTGGCACATAAAATGGCAATAAATCTCAATATGTATGATGCATTCGTGAAACACATCATTGCAAGCAATCTGTATTGCACTTTGTTTGTCACGATGAATGATGGTGGCAAAAGAATGATGAAACCCATATCTTGGAGTAACCAACTGAGCCAAATTAATTCTAATGCATCATCAACCATGGCACATTACTCTAACTACGTATTAGTGTGAACAGTGATCATCTGTTTCTTGCAACGCCACGAAATAAGAGAGCCTCCTAGAAAAGAGCAATAACCAATGATGGATCGACGATCCATAGGATCACTATCCCAATCATCAATGAAATATATCTAGAAAGTACTAAAGATGAACCAGTAGAAAAAGAAAAACACGAAATAAATTGCCTTTGACATTGTGGAGGATATGAAAAATAGTTGAGAAATGAGTAGAATGAGGAGTAGCTGTGTATTGAATAACTAATTGAATTGGATATGCAAATGTCAGGTTGAGCCACCGTAAAATAAGCCAAACTGCAACAACTTGTCGATACAATGTAGGATTATCTAGTAGAGTACCATTTATAGGAATGAGTTCAACGTTAGGCTCTAAACGAAAGGAGACCGTCTTACTACTTTTGATTCCAACCTTAGAAGGAAGACTAGAAGCATATTTAGCTTAAAGAGAGATAGTAACCAATAGAGGAAGATGAAACCTCAAGACCTAAAAAATAAATTTAGGAAACCAAGATTCTTGATTAATTTAGAAATTGCTAGAGAGTGGAAATACTATCTGTATCATTATTGCCTATTATCATATCATCAATATAAATAAAGAAGAGCAACACTACTATTAGAATGTCAAATGAATAAAGCATAGTCATGAGCACTAGAAGTGAAACCAACTCAAGTGGTAGTAGAGCTTAACTCCATAAACCAAGCATGAGGTGTTTGTTTTAACCTAATAGAAGTCATATGAATTAACAAAACTTAGGGGGATAAGAATAACCAAACACTTTTCTTGTAGGTTTCCATTAAGAAAGACATTTTTGACATCCATTTGTAAGAGTGGCCATTGTTTAATGATTGCAATGGCTAATAGACTACATACAGAAATTATCTAAGTCATAAGAGCAAGAGTTACTTTGTAGTCAATACCATACTCTTGGGCATATCCTTTGGCAAATACTCGTACGCTATATTGTTTAACAACCTATTTGAATGTGTTTTTATTTCATAAATTCATTTACATCTTGTCATCTTTGGGTTTTAGCTAATTGAGATTAGCTGAGATTAGGCTTTGTGCTATTGCATGAGCTTGCAAAACAAATAACAATAAGGGATATTGAGATGTTATGTCACGTGGCTACTCTAACGCTTAAGTCAATTAAGTGTGTAAAGATAGTGAAAGTACTAGAAGGCAAAGAAGAGGCTATAGTGTATAAAGTATCAAGTGGTTTACTGTTAGGTGATAGTCTTATATTTATATAATATTGGAGTCAGGCAATTGGAGAGGAGTTAGTGGGGAGAAGCTAAGTCTATAAATATTGAGTACTAGAGTTGAAAGGTTCGACATAGTTCGCAAATGTAAGAGATCGTTACTGACTCGATCGCTCAACCTTATCTATAGTCCCCTAGTCGTTGGTAACCACTGTTGTTAGGTAGATTGTATAATAAGCCTGAGCTAAGATTAGCCATAAGGATAGGAAAGCTAGGTCCAAAAAGGTATAGCGTAAGCAATAGGCCCAATCAGGTCAGTATAGGTTTGAGGAGCCTATGTCTAAAAAACCTTATTAACAATAACGTTCCCCCATTGGTAGTCTCATTGCCCCAATAAGATCAATCAGGTTTGAGAAGTCTATGTCCAAAAGGCCCTATCAACACTTGTGCCTCCCCCTCGCCCTTCCTTTGATAGTCTCATTATCATTGTAGAGGTAAGGAGAAGGGAAAGATGGCCTTCTCAAGCGTATGGTCAATTTGGTTTGAAGGTGTTTATGTTGGTTAGGCAATACAGCGATGACACTATCGTACCGATGTGGCGGTAGTTTGAGTTAGTGTTGGTGAAAGGCCGAGGTTAAGACATTCGAGTTGAGTGACATAGGGGTCGAGCAGGAGTGATCGACTCGAGCAAGTTGCTACCTAACTAAGGTGGGTACTTTAGCCCCGAGATGGGATATGGGAGATTAGTCTTCCTTAGTCGATAAAGGGTACCACGAAGTTAGCCTTTCATTTAGTCAGGGTAAAGAAGACACTCGTCAAGAAGATCTAAGCTAAACACGAGGGACAATGCCGAAAGAGGGGATCTAAGGAGATTACACAAGGTTAGAGTGGAATACTCATGTGCTAAGCCAAATGGGTGGCTCATGGTGAATACTTAATGGGCTGAGCTTAGCGCTTAAAGTTAAGGTGACGATTCTATTGGTTGGGTGCCTCAGATAGTAAGGGTATAGAGTAAAGGTGATGAGTACGCATGGGCATCGGATGGTCGGCGTTGGTAGGACCGATTAGGTGATGGAAAGGCTAGGCAAGGATAACCTATCCATGTTGAGTAATGACATTGTAGAAGCTCTATTATCGACTTGGAAGCTAAAGGATCCTTGGAAGAACTTCTTATAAAAGTAACTTTTTGAATTCTTCCTTTATCGCAAACTTTAATGGTGTAGTTAATGTGATGTAACTGGTGTCCTGTCTTTGTAGACTGGCATGTAGTTGTATGCATTTGTCTCTTGAATGCAATTGTTCGATCAAAACCATCTCCACATATCTACTTCACATCGTATCAAGGGATTCTTGCTTATAAGGATCCTTATAATTGTCTTTCACTTTCTTAAGCATTTGGCCTATAAATACCATAATCTATTGTACAAATTTCTCTTTCACAACTCTTCTTGCTTTCTGACTACAATTTGAGCATCTTTATTCTTTCTTTTTACCAACAAAACTTAACTTTCTTCAAAGCTCTCCACATTTCTTTATTTCTTGAACTGCGATGAAGCAATCAAAGGCAAGCTTTGGTGAGTGGAACATAACATCCTTGGATTCCAAAGCTATAAGAAGTGGGACTTCCCCATTAAGAAGGGACGAAGAAGCTTTGTTCGTACTGGCATAACTAAACAGGAAGACAAACAGGGCAGTAGAGAGACCGAATAAGGCAAAACTTATTACAACTATCCCCAAGGATACATAGCTATGAGATATACTATTGAATACCATAGACTTGTACATGAAGTTGAGGATGGATAAAGGGCTTAATGGGTAGATTAGTAAGAGTAAACCATCCTTAGTAAATCGAGTCCTAAACACCTTTATGGTCGAACCAACATCGAGCTAGGCTGTATGGCTGCCATGAAGTGAAGAGAGGGAACCTTTGTTATGGGGAAGGTGCTTCTCGATGTTTGAAAAATGTCTAGAGTTTATAATATGCCTCCCCTTCAACGAGTTTGAGAAGGAACTCCTTTATTATCATAGGTGATGCTATCACAAGTTCGTCCCAACGGTTGGATGGTGTTGCAGGCTTTCCAAGCATTATGAGAGTATCTAGTGGTGTGAGCCACCCCTAAACTCTTCAACTATTACTTCCAGTAGAAGAGTCTAAATGGGTGGACGTACCTTCAAAATCGTATCGGGAAAAAGTTGTTTAGGGGCCTATACTCATCCATGAAAGATTAGCAAGACAAGTTCTTAGTAGTAGAATTGCCTAAGCTGGCCGACTTTTGGACGTAATGGAATTCATTAGTTTAAAGGAGCTTGACCCTAATGATACCAAGGCTAAATGGGAAGTAGATACCTTCATGGCCCTAAGAAATGTCAAGGAGATGAATACCTAGCAAACGTTGGGGAGGTACTTTAAGTTCCTTATCTCTGATCTCTTCCCTAACATGCATAGAATTGCGGTGAAGAAATAGGTAGAAGGCATAGGTCTGTCTTCAGTTTAATTTGCCTCTTCCGTTGTGTTAGTATGGGCTCACTTGAAATTATGCTTTGTCCGATGTTTTTTTTTTAGGAGTAGGAGGATACTCTATGCTTGTATTGGGTACAGCAGAGTTCTGTGAGTGTCATATTTTTTTTTCTTATGTTAACCATGTTTGTTTGTTCTTTTGCAAGCAAAAATTTGGTTGAGTCAATTGAGGTTCTACACCTGTAATACCCCATATATGCTAGGTAATGGAACTTAAATCATTAAGGTACCTTTTGGTGTAGCGGCTTGGAGCACGTCGAAACTTTAAAATTAAGCGTACTTGGCCTGAAGCAATCTTAAGATGGGTAACCTAATTAGAAGCTGTTGTAGATAAAACTATGTGGTGTTTGATACCAAAGTAGACAATACCTTGATGAATGGAGCTTAAGCCAAGCCATTATAAGTGGTATCGGAGCATTCTTCCAGTCAAAAGGGCAAATCCCTACCTAGTAGTGGTCTGAGACCTATGTAACGAAACTGATAAGGACGTTAGTTTTACAAAAGGGGTGAATTGTAATACCCCTTACGTAATAAGTGATTAAACTTTAAATCATCAAGGCGCCTTTTGGTGTAATGACTTGGAATACGTCAGAACTTCAAAGTTAAGCATGCTCAAGTTAGGTCAATCCCATGATAGGTGACCTCTTAGGAAGTTACTATACCAAGGGATAAAACCGTGTGGCGTCTAACGCCAAAGTAGACAATATCTCGACAGAAAGAGTTTCGGCCAGGTTGTTAAAATGCCCTTCTAGGCTGAAGCTACTAAGAGGACATTGGGTTAGGGCTAAGCTATCTAAGAAGGCCAATAACCCTAAGAGCATGGCTATAGGTGAGATAAGTAAGGCAAAATCACCATTTGTTTCTTAAGGGATTCCTATCAATGGAGCTCCCCTAGAACTTATGGTTACAAACCTTTTAGCCGTTATCTCCTTTGCAACAAAAATTCCTCCTTTATCCGAACCCATCGCAATGGGGGATCAAGTTACTGTTGATGAGTTAGAGCTGTTAATTCTTCCTTACCCTACCTTTCCAAAGATAAGGGAAAGAGGCCCAAGACCAGCACCATTGAATGGTTGGCAGGCCAGAAGAGGAGGCTTCCTAACAAGGGAAGGAAGGAGGTATTGGTTACAAAGAGGCCCAAGCTACTAGTGCCACCTGGTGGACCATTGTCCGAGCGACTCCCATTTGGCTATCCCTATCTTGCAATAGACTATGGGTATGTCCCGAGTTGAGGCCTTAAAGAAGCATTAGATAGACAAGATCATTCTGAATAACCATAAGGGGGTTTTGTACGATTCAAAGGACACTTAGCTCTACGAGGGGGGTTTAGAGTCAGATACTAGGCTGTATTGGGGGAGGATCTTCCGACGCTAGTAAGGAATCCGGGGTAGCGATATAACATTGCAGCACAAGTCTCTTAACTTGGAAGTATCGATGGAGTCTTACACCCCACCAATTAGAGCGTCTTGGAGATGACATTAGTGTGCCTACTAGATGACCCCACTGAATTTTGAGGCCATCTCAACTCCTTAAACCGCCAAGTGCTTGTTTGTTTTTGCAAATCACCTTTCTTTTGGTAATGTTTTCCCAAGTCTTTTTTTCACTGCTAACCCTACCTTTCTTAGTGTATAGTATCATGGTTCAATGCTGTTGTGGGTGAATCACTACAAGGAGATGCAGGTTGAAGTAAAAGATCCCCGATTGACTGTACTTAGTGCATAGGAAGATTTAGAATTCTTCTTCTAAGCTAATTTGTAAGAAATTTCATAAGGTTAACCAACTCCTACATTGTTGCTATGTACAGATGTTATTGTAGAGGTTACCCTATAGAAGGAGAGGGAAGGTTAGCATGAGGCCGATGAGACCAATAAAGAGGCTGAAGTGTTGAACTCTCTAGAAAGCTAGAAGAGGAGAGGAAAGATAAGGTGGGGCTCAACCAGTATAACTTAGAGCTAAACATGTCGGCCTCTAAGCTACTGACCAAGTTGGCAATGAAGGCAGCTGATTGTGATTCTACTAAAAACACTTTATTGGAGTTGGCTGGTCAAAAGATCGAGTTAAGGCAGAGAATAAAGGGGCTCCTCAAAGAGGCTGAGGAGATGAAGGAGCTCATCACTGATCTAGAGACTGGCAAGGTGCCCAATAGGGTTACTAAGGAGAAGGGTGTAGAGAAATTCTTCAAATCATGATAGTAGTTTAAGGAGTGCTAGGATATTGTCATTGAGTGTAATCAAGAGATTTACCAGAACGTCTAATAACATCATCTTGACCTCTACTTAGGCTTTTTAGATTGGTTGGATGAGTTTACACACATGGAGGAGAGGGTAGCCCAAGCTAGAGAAATAGATGTTGCCCCAATAGCTGTTGTCGTTCAAAGTACCCCTCATGCTGTCAAGGATGGTGAAGTCATTACTCTATTTACCTTTGCCCCTGCAGCTTAGTAGGAGGTCACCTTTGAGAGTACTTTTAAGGATGATTAGGGTTAGGGTGACCCTCTTGTTGACCTAAGCCAGCAAACCTCAACCCCTCCCTTTGCAACCTTAGGCAAGACATCTTAAGAGCTGAGACCACCAATGCATTAGCCCTCTGAATGAATCAAAGCGATAGAATTTTCAGAGCTTCTAGAGTTTGTTGATCTTAAATAATGAACAATTATTCCCCTTCCCCCCCTTTTTTGTACTTGTTTGTTTTTCTCATACTTAAGTAGGAGACACTATATAGCTGATCGGGATGTTGACCTTAATTTTGAAAATGCCTTATTTGTTAATGGAATTTGAACTTTGCATTTAATGCACTTACTTTGCTTTATATTCTTCAAGTTCTGTCAATACTTCTCTCTTCTTTGTTTAGTTTATTTTACGTAATTCCTTGGTTGTAAATGTGCATCTAATAGGGGAGTTTCTCCAATGCATAAGAGGTATTTCCCTTTATAGAGGTTACTTGATGGAAGCTAGGTTGGTGATATTTTGACCTGCTTGGGTAGATGGGGTTCCTTAGTTATGCAAGGGGTATTTCCTGTTGCTAAGGTTACCTGGAAGGGGGGAGGGGGGGTCAGGTTAGTGGTGTTCCGACCCACCCAAGTAGTGGGAGTCCCTTGGTTGTACAAGGGGTATTTCCCTTTATTGAGGTTACTGGGGGAGGGTTAAGTTGATAGCATTCCAACCAACTTAAATAATGGTAGTTCCTCAATTGTGTAAGGAGAATTTCCTCTTATTGAGGTTACCTAAGGGGTTAGGTTAGTGGTTTTCTAACCTACCTAAGTAGTGGGAGTCCCTCAGTTTTATAAGGGGCATTTCCCCTTCTTGAGGTTACCCAAGGGGGAAGGTGGCAAGGGGTAGGGTTAGGCTAGTTGCGTTTTGACCTGCCTAGGTAATAGGAGCTCCTCAATTGTGTATGGGGTGTTTCCTCTTATTAAGGTTACCTAAGGGACGTCAAGTCGATGGCGTTCCAACCTGCCCAAGTAGGGGTCTGTTCACCCTTTGAGAGTTAGACTTTGTATAAGAGTAAAAGAAGGGAAAAAGTAAACAATACTTGTAAGGAATAAAACTTTCATTAATATTCATAGAAAGATTTACAAGGGATTTATACATTAATTAAGGTATGGCTTAAGATTATTGGTGTTCTAGGTACATGGGATAAGCTCGCCATCCAATCTTTCCAATCTACATGCTTCATTCCCCAAGCTCTCTCTAATTCTGATAGGGTCTTCCTAGTTTAGGGATAACTTATGTTGTCTTTCTCATAAGCCTATGGCTTTTAGCTTTTAACAGATTAGGTCACTAACCCTAATTCTTTATGTTTGACCTTTTGATCATAGTATCTAGCTACTTAGTGCTAGTTAGCAGTTATTCGAGCAGTAGTAAGGTCTCTAATCTATTCTATGGTATTAATGCTAGCTTGCAATAGGGACTCGTTCAACATCACATTAAAACTTTGAGTCTGGATGTTGAGAAGCTCTAACTTGATGGGGAAGACTACTTCCGACCCAAACACCAAGTGTAAGAGGTTTTGCTTGTAGTGGTGTGGTAGGTGATCTTGTTTCCCCATAAGATATTAGGCAGTCGTCTATCCAGGTGCCTTAAGCTCATCCACTCTCTTCTTTAAGCTTTCGAGGATGACCCAATTAGTTGCTTCAACTTGACCATTTGACTGAAGGTGAGCAACTGATGTGAAGTACAACGTGATGTGATGCTTAGCATAGAATTTTCTAAACTTGAGGTTATTGAATTTGATGAGGGCATAAGAGACCCTAAATATGAAGAGGATATTGTTCCAAACGAACGACTTAATGCTCCTCTCAATGTTCTTAGCTACAACCTTAGCCTCGACCTACTTAGTAAAATAGTCAATGGCCATGATGATGTACTGTTAACCTCCTAAGGCCTTGGGAAGGCACTAAGAATGTCAATGCCCCATTGAGGGAATTGCCATGGATTGGTTAGGGGTAAAATTGATAGGTACATGCTTTTCACATTAGGGACACTTTTAGCCTACGACCTTGGCATCTTGCCTTATGGTAGGCCAATAATATTCCAGCCGTAGAGCCCAAATGTAAAGGGCTTGGGACTAGATGTGGTTGCTATACACTTTAGCTTACAGCTCTTACATGACATGTAAGCCCTCGTAAACTTAGAGGAATCTGAGTAAGGGAAGGTTAACTCCCTTGTAGTGTAAGATGCCTCGACTAACATATAGTTGGTGGTATGGTATCTTAACTTCTTTACCTCTCTCCTGTCTTCTAAAAACGTACCTTACTCTCAGTAACTTCGAATAAGATCCATCCAGCTTGGCTCAGATGGCACTACTGTGAGCTTTAAGACCTCGGCTAAGCTCAGAGTTATGCTTTTCTCTAGCAAGTAGTCTACAAAAATCTTCTTATCCTTCACTTCAAGCTTCTGTATCCCCATAAAGGTGAGCTTGGATAACCAATTTGCTGCTGAGTTTTCGATTCTAAGGATCTTAGTGATGGTCTACGAAGGAAACTCAGTTAGGAGACTCATCATTTTCTCTAAGTATCTTGCCAAGGTGTCATTTCTAGCTTCATACTCACTCCAAACTTGTTGGAAGACGAGCATTGAGTTCGAGAAAACTTATAAGTGCTTAACGCTAATCTCTTTGGCTAACTTGAGATCATCTATCAGTGCCTTGTATTTGGATTTGCTATTACTAGTATTAAACTTGAACTTAAGGGCATAGCAAACAATGATCTTATTTGGTCCTATCAACACTAAACCTATACCTCTATTGCTGAGGTGGATGATTCATCAAAATTAGAGGTATGTAAGTAGATTTTAGCTCATGAGCCAACCCATTTAACCCACGTTTTAGATGGGTTTAGATCAAGGTTTTTTGGTCTGTTTAAAAGTGGGTCAAATGAGCTTGTCCCATTTAACTTGCGGGTAAAAGTGAATTAGTTTAGGTTGGGCTATTTAACATATTTACGCCTTTAGCCCTCAGTCTGACCCATTTAACCTACTTTTTAAATGGGTTAGGGCCAAGGTTTTTTTGCTTGTTTAAAAAGTAAGCCAGATGAGCCCATCCCGTTTAACCCATAGGCCAAAGTGAGTTGGGTTAGCTTGACTTGTTTAACCTTCTTACATACCTCTAATTAACATAGAGAGTCTATACTGGCCTATCATCCCTTAGTGGTGCTTCATCCTCTCTTATGTATTCAACTATGAAGTTAGCTACCACTTTTTCCTCGTAACTCATCCGTGGTTGATATTAGATTTTATACAAGCTTAGTTCCATCACAAACTTTACCATCCATCTAGATGCGTTCAGCTTCTATAGTAATGTGTACAGTGGTTAATCTATATGTACAACGATCCAATATGGCTAGAAGTAAGGCCCGAGCCAGCATATTGACATAATAATGGCCAAAGCAAATTTTTCTACTTTGGTTTACCAGACCCCAAGCCCTTGGAGAATGTAGTTAAAGTAGTATACGAGCTTGTGCTCTCTCCCTTTTGCTTTGACTAGCATAGAAGAGAGTGCCCATTTGCTAACGGCAAGGTATAAATATAAGTCCATCCTTGAAACGAGCTTGGAGAGGATTGAAGGGTGTATGAGGAAGTCTTGCAGTTGCTTGAAGGCTATCACACAGTAAGGAGTCCATTCAAAACCCTTAGGATTCTTGAGGATTTTAAAGGGTTCTATTGGAATGAAGGATGTTAAGCTAAGAGCATCTTCATTCCTATATAATATAAAAATGGTGGGTGTAAAAACCCATAGCTAACTATGTCCGTTAAGTCGCATGTTGCTTTTTACCACATCGTTTCAAACGAAGTTTTACCATAACATTTCTCTAGTTTGGAGTTTGGAACTGGTATGTAATTGATTCAATTTTGGAATCATGAATAATCATTTATTTTTACCTTCCAGCCATTACATAGAAATCCATATTCATTCTTCTTTTATATGTTTATGAATCAAGAAGTCTTAGCAAGAATTCAATTTCACCCCATATATTATTGGATGAATGTAATACTTTGATTTTATTTATAAATTTTTACATATTTTCTAAATATTATGAACAAAAAGCTTATTACTTTTAAATTGAAATTGTATCTTTAAGTAACTTGATCGGGTATATTCAACATTCTAACACTTCTTTTCTCTGAGTATCAAATACTTATAAGAAATCATGCAAATAGTTATTTAATTGAAAAAAAATCTCTAGACACTCACTAGTTGAAGAAAGTTTTACTGAAGATCCCATTTGACATCCAAAATAAATCCATCATCAAATGAAACCTCATCAATTAAAAAAATGAATAAATTGAAAAAAGAAGAAGCATAATTTCTATTTTTTCCATCAAATGTTGTTGATGAAAAGAAAGATTTTAGTTTTTATTCTCTTATTTCCTATTGAAAATGAAAATTGCCAAAGCGATATTTGGGTTTTTTTGTTTGAGATATATGAGATGAAATTAGATACGGTTCTCAAGGGGTAGGGGAGTGCTTTTGGTTTACCTATCTCAATAAAATCTATGATTAGTTCTAAGAACATCTCGAAATTCAAGTGATTACAAATGATATAACTAGAAAATATGTTCTTCCTCATGTCAACATATTTTATTGTCTAGAAAAAATTACGCTTACTTGTTTTTTAATACAAGTAGCTATGGGATTTACTATGACCTTTTACTATTGTTCGACTGTTATTGAGGCTCTTGCTTCTGTTCAATTCATAATGACGGAAGCTAACTTTGGTTAATTAATTCGATTAGTCTATCGATGGTCAACAAGTATGATGGTCCTAATGATGATCTTGCACGCATTTCATGTGTATCTTATTGGTACTTTTAAAGCCCCCCACGAATTGACTTGGGTTACATGCATGGTTCTGGTTGTATTGACCACATTTTTAGGGTAATTGGTTATTCCCTACATTAGGACTAAATTGGTTATTGGGCAATCAAAATTGTAACAAGCATACCAGAAGCTATTCTGGTAGTACGATCTCCTTCGTATGGGGCTAATAGCTTTCATTTCACATCTCATGGAAAACCCTTTTCTCTCTGCTTAGCCTTAGCCTTATCCCCATCTCAGGGTATTTTAGTGATATGTTTTATAGGAACTGGACAGTCTTATTTGGTCAAATACCTAACAACAAACTCCTATGTTCCTTTCATTATAGTATTTTTGAACAAGTTCTTGGATAATAAGCTTAAAGATTTTCTTATTGATGATATTGATATTGAAGATAGTGACAATATTAATCATAACCTTGATTCGGAGCTGGAGCTTCTAACTAGGATTAATGCACTAACTATGGATATGATACTAGAAATAGATCGACTTTATATCACCCTTCAATTCAAATTGGCAAAAGCAATGTCTCCTTACATAATATGGATTCCAAACATTCATGATCTAGATGTGAATGAGTCAAATTATTTATCCTTCGGTCTATTAGTGAACTATCTCTCTAGGGATTGTGAACGATGTTCCACTAAAAATATTCTTGTTATTGCTTTGACTCATTTTCCCCAAAAAGTGAATCTTGCTCTAATAGCTCCGAATAAATTAAATACATGCATTAATATATCAAAATTAGATTTGATATTACCTACCAATTGAACATAGATCCAAGATATTTCATTTAATCATATGATAAAGAAATTCAACTTGTATCCTGAATCAGACAAATTCTTAAAGAAAAGATTTTGATAACTTCTTGATCCCTCTTTCCCAGTTCCTAGATTTCAAATTTTCTCGTTTGTTAATTTCTTGACTTATTTTGGGATAGAGATATTTCTCTCTTATCTTAAGAAAGAAGGAATGAATCCATGAATGAAAGTAAAAAAAACTAGGGTTTAATCTGCCTTCCGGAATAATTGAATCATTTCCTAAAAGAATCCTATACTTTAGTTCGTATTACTTCTATTTTCTTTTTATTTTATTTTATTGAAAGATTCATTCTATTTTATTATTTTCTAGATAATATATAATTAATTAATAAAAAATAGTAATAATTTTTTTTTCTTGAATAATGATTAGAATTAATGATTTATGAAAAGATCTTTTGAATTTAGTTAGAACATTCTACTAGTAATTTCAAAAAATTGTTCATACTATATCATGAGCATAGTATAGTATGATAGCAATTAGGCAAATATGCCCCCATTGTCTAGTAGTTTAGGACATCTCTCTTTTAAGGAGGCAATGGGGATTTGACTTCTCCTAAGAGTAAGGTACTATGAAAGGAAGTTGATCATGGATTATCAATAAGCTTAAACTTGATTCTTCCTAGGACGATGCCTGAGCGATTAATGGGGATGGACTGTAAATTCGTTAGCAATATGTCTACACTGGTTCAAATGTAGCTCGGCCTAAGAATTTATTGATCCACCATGAAATGATATATCCCATTTGTTCTTTAAATTTGAATTCAAAGGAAAAAAAGCGTAAAGTTTAAATAACTCACTCAAAACATCCTTTAAAGATTACGTGGTACAATTGGATTGAATAAGCCTTAATAGAATAAATATTCAGCCACTTGTGAACCTTCCAATATTGTCTTATTCAATGTTTGTCCAATTACTATTTTCTTGGAAAATGCAATGTATGCATTAGGTTTGGAAATAACGATATCCTTTAACATCCCAAAACTAGCCATTACCCTACAAGTAGTAGGAGATGTTAGGATTGATACATAGAATAAATTTTTATTTACTTAATAATCATATAAAGCAGTAGAAATTTTTACCATTTGCACCAAGCTCTAACTTCCTTCTTACATACATGCTCCTCCGGAAGCACACATTACAATAAAAGGTAAAAATTTATTGATAGTATACTTAATCAAATGTGTGATTTTCTTCCTTACTACAAATCCCATGCTAACCCTCATAAACTGAAGATCCATAACGCCAATAGCTATGGGAATACCATTTAGGCGATTGATACTTGTTTAAAAAAAAAAAAAGGACATGTGAAGATGTCTTAATATCCATTAGATTTATAAATGAATAAAAAATTCTTCTTTATATATATATATATATATATATTAAAGTATATAAAAGAAAGTTAGTTCAAATTTTGTTTTATTTTCAAAGCATAGAAATATATCATCATTTTATATTCCTATAAAAATTTTTGAAAATTGAATTGATTCGTTTTATTTGATAAAATTTGGATACTAAAGAAATTAAGATTTTTGTGTATACCAAATTGTCATTATTCTTACTAATCGGTAAAATTTATTTATTTTTTTATTAAAATAAAAAGAGGATAGAAGATTTTTTTTTTATGATAAAAAATTTATTAATTTCTGGTATTTCATAAAAAGAAAAAAAAAAAGAAAACAAGGGGTATATTGAATTTCAATAGTTAGTTTCACTAATAGGATACGAAAACTTACTTCTCAATTGGAATTGCACAAAAAAGACTATTAATCTCAAAGCGGTCTATGGAAAATCCTAGGAAAATGCCAGCGACTGTTGTCTTATTTTCTAAAGAAAACTACAATTCATTATAAAGAAATAATTAGTCAACTGGATATTTAGGAATCAAAAACTCGTTAAATTAAATTAAAGAAGTAACTTGAATTATTTGATTTATTAGATCTTGAATCTTAAATTTTGATAAACTTTTTTTTTTCTTTCAACAATTCATGAAAGAATGAATCAAGGAATAACCTACGAACGGAACAACTACAAGAAAAGACCTCACGATGGTCGATATGGGACCTCAATACACATCAATGCATGGTGTCCTTTAGCTCATCGTTACTTTATATGGTGAAGACGCTGTTAATTGTGAGCCAATATTGGGTTATTTACATAAAGGGATGGAAAAAAATTGCAAAAAACCGAACAGTTATACAATATTTTCCTTATGGAACACATTAGGACTATTTAGCTACTATGTTCACAAATGCAATAGCTGTAAATGGGCCAGAACAATTGGGGAATATTCAAGTACCTAAAAGAGCTAGTTATATCTCAAGATGTGCAAGTGGGTTTTGGTCTACGGTTCAACCCTTTTAACTCGTTTTTAAAATGGTTTTGGTTAAAGTTTTTTGGCCTATTTAAAAGCGGGCCAAATTAGCCTAGCATGTTTAACTTGTAGGCCAAAGTGAACCAATTTGGATTGGCCCGTTTAATACATTTATGCCTTTAGCTTGCAGGCTGACTCGTTTAGCCGGCTTTTTAAGCAAGTTATAGTCAATATTTTTTGGCCTATTTAAAAGTGAGCCAAATGAGCTTGACCTATTTAACCTATAGGCCAAAGTGGGCCTGGCTAAGTTGGCTCGTTTGAACCGTTTGCACACCTCTAATTATATTAGAGTAATTATATTAGAGTTGAGTCATATAGCATCTCATCTATTATGACTTGGCTCTTTTATGGTAGATATAGGTACACAAACTCCTTTTTTTCTATATTTTCAGTGAAAGATAATTAGTTTATGATCCATTTGAAGCTGCCACTAGTATGAGAATAATGCATAATTATTTTCATATCAAAGGAGTTACGATCGATCTACCTTATGGATGGTTAGATAAGTGTTTGGATTTTTTTGATTATTTTTTAACAACGATTTTATAATGAGTTGAGGGAGTGGGCATTATTAGTGAAGAAGAAGCAAAAAATTGGGGTTTATCAATACCGATGCTATGAGCTTTTGAAATACAATGGGATCTTCGTAAAGTTGATCGTTATGAATGTTACGACAAATTTGATTGGGAAATCCAGTGGCAAAAAGAGGGCGATTCATTAGCTCGTTATTTAGTCTGAATCAATGAAATGATAGAATTTATGAAAATTATTCAACAGGCTCTAGAAGGAATTCTAAGAAGTCCCTATGAGAATTTAGAAATTCGATGCTTTGATACAGAAAAGGATTTAGAATAGAATGATTTTGAATATCGATTCATTAGTAAAAAACCATCTCCCACTTTTGAATTGCTGAAGCAAGAACTTTATGTAAGAGTTGAAGCCCTAAAAAGGGAATTGGGAATTTATTTAATAGGAGATCAGAGCGATTTTCTGTAGAGATGCAAAATTTAACCACCTAGCTTTATCAATTTGCAAATTTTACCTTAGTTAATTAAAAGAATGAAATTGGTTGATATTATGACAATACTAGGTAACATAGATATCATTATGGGAATGAAATGATAATTGATACAACAGAAGTACATAATATCAATTCTTTTTCTTGATTAGAATTCTTAAATGAAATTTATGAAATCATGTGGATGCTTGTACCTATTTTTACTCTTGTATTGGGAATCACAATAGGAGTACTCATCATTGTGTAGTTAGAAAGAGAAATATCTATAGGAATACAACAACGTATTGGGCTTGAATATACTAGCCCTTTAGGAATTCTTTAAGCTTTAACTAATGGGACAAAACTTATTTTCAAAAAGAATCTTTTTCCATCTAAATGAGATACTTGTTTATTCAGTATAAGACCATCTATAGCAGTTATATCTATTTTACTAAGTTATTTAGTAATTCCTTTTAACTATCACCTTGTTTTATCTTATCTCAATATCGAGGTTTTTTTATTGATTGCTATTTTAAGTATTTACTTCCGTTGGACTTTTTATGTCAGGATATGGATCAAATAATAAATATTCCTTTTTAGGTAGTTTACAAGTTGCTGCTTAATTAATTAGTTATGAAATACCATTAACTCTTTATGTGTTATCAATGTCTCTACGTGTGATTCGTTTAAACATAAACTTTTTTTTATTCTATTATTTTTAGTAAATAAGTTGAATGGATATCTTTATTTTTTATTCATCATTCAAGTTGATCAACTAAATCCAATAATTATATGAGTGAAAGAAAATAGCTTCTAAAATAGCTATAAAAAGATTGAGTCTCATTTCGTATGTATAAGAATTGAAAGAAAGGAAATATAAACAAGACCTTTACCTAAGATTGAGGGATTAGTTATCAACCATGTAGAGTTTTCATTATTGTTTATATGTATTACCATAACGCATGATTGAACAAAAATGAGTAGATGGTTAGAAACACAAAAATACATAAAGAATTAATAATAGAGATTCTTTAGACAAATTATTTAAAAGAATATATTTTTGCATAAAAAAAAAAAAAGAATCCTAATGACGGCTCTAAGTTGGTAGAAATGATCAAGTAGTACTCCCTACGATTCTGATCCAAAGTATGCTCCTATTTACATATTTAAAAAATGATTATCAAGAACGAAATAATCCTTTTTTTAAGTCTCCTCTTTAAGAGAGAAGAATAGGAACGAAAAGATAAAGAGAACTTTTTATTCTTTCATATATTCATAAAAATTATGTGTCATGATAGATGAACTACTTTAGAATTTTATTTTTCGTAATTGAAAAAAGGTAGGTTGAAATATCTATTGTAGTTTTACAAGGAGTATTTTATTGAAAGATTAAGTTATTACTCAATAAAGAAAAATCGAAATTATTAAAGGATGAGATCAATTCAAAAGTCTTTTGTTAGTTATTATTATAGTAGACAGAATTCCATTGGTCTAAATCAAGACCTTCGAAAGGTTTTGCTCTATTTCATCTATATATATTTATACTACAAACATATCAACATAAAAAATATCGAACCAATCCTTAGATTTATTGGTGACCTTAGAGGAGTCATATGAGGTGAAAATCTCATGTATGGTTTTGCAATAACGATAGGAACAATGATGTTCCCAACGACTATGATTATCTGATAGTTTAAGTACAGTTGATATAGTTAAGGCCCAGTCAAAATATGGTTTTTAGGGGTAGAATTTGTAGTGTTAACCTATAAGTTTATCGTTTTTCTAATTTCTACCCTAGCAGAATGTGAGAGATTACATTTTGATTTACCAGAAGCAAAGGAAAAATTAGTAGTAGGTTATCAACGGAGTATTCAGGTATCAAATTTGGTTTATTTTACGTTGCTTCCTCTTTAAATTTATTAGTTTCTTTGGTATTTGTAACAATTCTTTATTTGGATGGTTAGAACATCTCAATTCCCTACATATTCATTCTTGAGCTATTTGAAATAATTAAAGTAGGTACAATCTTTGGAATGACAATTGATATTTTTATTACAAACCTATTTGTTTTTGTTCATTTCTATCTCAACAAGATGGACTTTACCTAGACTAAGAATGGACCAATTATTAAATCTTAGATGGAAATTTCTTTTACCTAATTCTCTCTGTAATCTATTATTAACAATTTCTTCCTAACTCTTTTCATCGTAAAGGAAATAAAATAAGGAATACGATATTCTATATTTACAACTTTTCTCAAACAAGAGAAAGAAACAAACATCAAATAATTCATAGATCTTTACTATCATAACCCAATAGTATCGTTGTTGTGATAGATCGTTGTGTATCGCATAAAGATTTACAATCAATCTCCTCGTTGATCATAGGCCTTTCATACGATATATAAGGCTCCTTCCACTATACGTTACCACTAAGCTCATAAATATACAATATGGAGCAATTTACTAAAATTTACCTTTTGTATTTGAAATAACGGAGTAAAAGTGTGGATTCGTAGAATTCCATACCAAAAAGAATATTACAACATGAATGTAGTTCTTATAAGAATCTGCATTAGGAATTTCTAACTAAAATATAAACTTAATAAGATAAACAAGTACTTATAAAATAATATTACAAAATTCCCTCTTCACTCCCTGAACACTCCATCCCGCCTCCATATGAGACTCACCTCGGGCATTCCTGGACCCGGATGGATGAAGAGATGATCCTGTATCAAAAGAAATTTATCAGGGTGTAAGCTTATACTTAGTGAGTTGAATCCCCTCATCAATACCATATGACAATTTTATTTAATGCAGAAACATATGAATGCATGAACAATTAGAATGCCGAACAATACATGCAGCGACCTAGGAATTGCATGTAACTCAGAATTACGTTCCCTATAATTGGGGTTGGAGATGATTAATCAACACAAACTACAACCAGGTCCTTGCACTTGGGTTTTTATACCAATTGTACTATTATGCTTAAGTTAAAACAAAATCATATATATACGTATAACAAATACCACTTTTATACGAAAAGTACTTTATCTTTTCACATCTTATATTTTAAACCAAAATTTCTAAGTCTAGTAGAATGGTAACCTCCATAATCCACAATCACATGCCCTAAGTAGAAGCCACAAGACATAGTCTTTTGCTAACGGTTAGCATCCCCTAGTGCGTAACAAGCCCGTTAGCTTAGGACAAAAACTCAATAATATAATGTGGCGTAATTAGTGCTTAATCTTGCAGGAGGCCCTCCTCTTGTAAGCCCCTTCCCATCTTTTACGTAAGGTAACAGTTGGTATAATGCGATGCAATTGTGAGAAATGCATGATTCATTGAATTTCTTAATCAAATAAATACTTAATCCAGTTTTCATAGGGATCAAACAATTTCACTCCATATAACTACATATAGATATCATTACAAACAATTTCCCATTATTATCTAATTAACAAGTCATAGTAGTCAATCATAATATCACACACATGCATTTCCCATATCCCATAAGCATCCAAATTCTTTATATAAGTTTAAGTACATTTACATTACAAGCCAAATCAAGTATGGAGTCATTAAGAATTATTCACTTACCCATACGGATCAGTCGTAGTAATCCAAGGGCAAGTTGTCTCCAATAGCTAAGTCCCTTAGACATTGCAAATATAATATTATAAGGATTAAAATAGAATTTAGAAAACTAAGCTAAAACTCTTTAAGTTATACTTTTAACTAGGTTTCGTATTTTTTCTAATTTTACTTAAAAGTTCAATCGCGTATAATTTTCTCATTTTAAATCTAATTTTTATAATCTTATAGTCAATTTTTATCATTTTCAAGCGTACTTTAATGTGGTGAGATTATATTTTTGAGATGAGGCATGCAAATTTGTCTATAGGTCGAACAGTTGCAATCCTCTTGATTTAGTATACTTTTGGGCTTTTTTAAATTATTGGGCTTTTTGATATCTTAAGAAATTTTTTGGGTTTGGGTTTAAGATTTCATTCTAAGCTTAAAATACTCCTTAAGGTTAGATTTTCAACTTTGATTTACACTTTTGGTGCTAACAATAACTTCTTGGGTTTTTATGTGAGCTTAAGTTGTTAAACGGACTTGTTTTTTCTCCAAATCAATGATAGTCACTTTGTTGGGCTTGGAGAGTGTTATGTGGCCTTCTTAAAGGTCTCAAAACAACTTCTGTAAGTGGATTAAGTTGCTGGTCAAAAAATAAATGAAGGCTCAACTTAGAGTTCGAGGCTCGGTTTGAAAGTTTTAGACTCGGTTTTGAGTTTTAAACTTTATACACTTATCGTACTTGCCTTGGTTGGTTTTTTCACTTTGTTTACTTGGTTTTATCATATTTTTAAGTGGCTTTTATTATGGTTCTAGATTTGGCCATGGTGAATCTAAGGGTTATTCACTTGGTTTTTCAACTTGTTTTATCGTTTCCTTAATTTAAGGGGTTAGATCATAAACCTAAGCTACTTATATTCCAATCTTGACTTAACTTCTCTTCCATGAGATGATTATGTAGCTTCTATTCTACATGAAAATAATAGATCTCATACTTATCATAACTTTCATACCATAATTCATATCTTATAAAGTTGGTTCATCGTAAAAACTTCATGTAATGGATTTTCCTTTACCTAAGGCTAGATTTGAGCATGTTTAACGTAATAGAAGTGGAAATAAAATCTAAATGACCCACATATACTCTACATCCAGCATGATATCCCCTCTTTCATGTATACATTTCATGATTTTTTCAACTTAAAATCTTCCATTCTAAGTATTAAACATGTATCCTTACATAAGAGGTTCATAAGCTTACTTTTTAAAGTGGTCTAGTTATTTTTATCATCTTATGATCATGTTAATATCTTTATGAAAACATAGTCTCCTAACATGGCATACTAAGTCACTTTAACGAGGAAACAACTTACTCGTCCTAAAGCGTAAAAAAAGTGGTTGTGTACTAACTGTTCTTTGATGTTTCTTTATTTTCCTTCTTTTTGCAAGCTCCTTTGGAAACCAAGGTCTTGACTTTTAAAGTGGGGTTTTGTAGATATTCTCAAGTTCCTAAAAGTGACTTTTGAGGTTAACAAACAAGGGGTAACAAAGTGAAGCCTTAAGCCGTAAGTAAGGAAGCAAACAAGTGGTAGCAATGTTGATTTTGTGGGGTTAGACTTCTTCTTTTGGTTTGTGTTTAAAGTGAAAGAAAAGGAAGTGAAAATGAAAGTGAAATGGGGGAGTGAGTGGCCAATTTTGAATGGGTAAGGTAGTGTGTTCAAGAAGCTTTAATTTAATTGTCTTTTAGCATGTACAAATACGAACTTTTGATAAGACTAGATGATGTAAGCATTAAGGAGTAAATAGTAGTTGCATAAGACAAGTTGATTGATAGTAGTCAGGGATCGACCTAATCTGGATCAGGTTGGGGGCCAATTAGTCTAGTTAGGAAGTCGATTGAATTAGATTCAAGCGTTAGTAATCGATTAGAGAGCTCGACTCAGCTAGTCTTTCTTAGGTTACCTTTTGGATTAGAACTTCGCAGCTAAGCAAGAGCATGTCGGACACATGTGAGGATTTGACAGAAAGGTCGGCTGGAGGTCGAATCGGGATAAGAGTCCCTGTCTCAGCTATGGCTTAGAGCTAGTATTTTCCATAGGAGCCCTTAAAGTCCTCTAGCTTGGCTTCTTGTGATTGGTCCAAGGGGTTGATTCTTATTAATAAGCAATCGTGCCATATAGTGTTGGAAATGTGTATAGAGACGAAGTGTTATACAATGTCACCCCTATAGGAGCTTCACATTTGTTACAAGGAAAACCTTAGTTGTTCAACCAACGTGTTACCCATGATGGATGCAAGAATACCTATGCCTTTATTAAAAATAGAAAGAAAATTGTGCTACAACCCTTGACACCAACCCAAGTGAATGAGACTCATAACCAGCTTACCAAAGTTAGTAAGAAGAAAGCCCTAATGATGAGTCAGAGAGAGCTTTGAGCTGTTGAAAAGGTTGATGAGCTTATGTTTTTATTGATCTGAAGGTTGTTAGAGCTGAAGGATCTTAAAGAAGTACTTGATGAGATTTAAAGTTTGATTGATGAGTTTTTCGACTTGTTTCCTAAAGAATTACCTAAAGGAATACCCTTAATTTAAAGCATTGAACATTGTATCGATCTGTAACTAAGTGCAGCCTTGCCAAACCAACCTGCCTATAGAATAAACCCTGAGCGGACTGCTGAGCTGAAAAGGCAGTTGGATAAGCTCATAGAGGGAGGATATGTAAGGGAAGCAAGAGTCCTTGTACAATACCAACTCTACTTATCCCAAAGAATGATGGTTCATGGTACATGTGCATCAACAGTTAAGTTATCAATCATATCACTGTCAAGTACATATACCTAATACCGAGGCTTACGACATGTTACATGAGCTTCATGGCACCAAGATATTTTGAAAGATTGACTTGCAAAGTGACTACCAACAAATTTGCATAAGATCAGGTGATGAGTGAAAGAATACCTTCAAGACGAGGCATGGTCTCTACAAATGGTTGATTATGCCATTCAGATTTACAAATACACTAAGTATGTGATTGATGAACCATGTGATATACCCTTTGATCAGATAATGTGTAGTCGTGTACTTCAATCATATATTAGTATAAAATGCCGACCTGAACAACCATGTTCAACATCTTGAGCTGTTTTTGATATTCTATGAGCTAAGAAGTTATATGAAAATTTGAAGAAGTGTACATTCTATCAAGGTGAAGTAGTTTTTCTTAGGTATGTGGTATTAAGAGAAGGAATTCAAGCTGATGAGGAAAAGATCCGAGTTGTCTTGGAATGGCTGATGCCAAAAAATATCATTGAAGTTAGAAGTTTTTGTGGCCTTCTTTTTATAGGTGATTCATTGAAAACTTTAGTACGATTGCAACCCCCTTGACCGAGTTGATAAAAAAGAGTGATTGGTTCCAATGGAATGACCGAGCTGAACAGAGCTTTAGGGAGATTAAAGAAAAGCTCATTACTACCCCTGTTCTATCTCTACTAAATTTTGATAAACCATTTGAATTGGAATGCGATGTGTCAGGTATTGGAATTAACGCAGTCTTAATACAAGAACAATAACCAGTTGCCTATTACAATAAGAAGCTTAGTGGTGCTTCATTGAATATTCCATGTATGAGAAAAAGTTGTACTCTCTTTTATAAGCTCTTATTGTCTTGCAACACTATTTATTACCTTGAGAGTTTGTTATCTACATTAACCATTAGTCATTGAAGCATCTTGGGAGTCGGAACAAACTTTCGAAGTGGTAAGCCAAGTGACTAGAATTTGTGGAAGCCTTTTCCTATGTAATCCAACATAACAAAAGGAAGTGCTAACATGGTGGCTAATGCTTTATCACAATGGAAAACCTTGTTGACCACCTTTTAGATAAAATTACGGGGATTTTCACTTATCATTGAATAGTATGCTCATGACTCTCATTTTGATCCTATTGTAAAGTAGCGTAGAGATGAAGTTGTTGTTGGAGGCTATTATGTTAAAGATGGCTATTTGTTCAAGGATCAAAGGTTGTACATACCGATCTATTTCATGCATAAGCTGTTGGTTAAAGAAGCTCATAGAGGTCGGTTATCTAATCATTTTGGAGAGACCTAAACAACCAATCTATTGAAAGAAAATTTTTACTGGCCTAGTTTAGCTAAGGATATCCATAAGGTAGTTGGTAGTTGTGAAATGTGCAGGAAAGCTAAGGGGAAGAGAGAGCCCTATAGAGAGTATATGCCCCAGCCAACACCAACCTTACCTTGGGCAAACCTTAGCATGGACTTTGTCCTAAGGTTACCTTAGACATCCAAGGGAAAGGATTCGATCTTTGTTGTAGCAAAAAGCTTCAATAAAATGATACGCTTCAATAAAATGATACACTTCATTCCATGCCATCAAATTAGCAATGCTTTATATGTTACAAATTTGTTTTTGTAGGAAGTTATTCGACTACATGGAGTACTAAAGACTATTGTTCAAAATCGAGATATGAAATTCTTGAACTATTTTTGGAACTCTTTAGAGAAGACTTAGGACCAAACTTATGTTCAACTCTAGTAGCCATTCTCAAACCGATGGCTAAACTAAAGTAGTGAATAGGACGCAATCTATTTAAAGCTATTATGGGAAAGAATTTAAAGGATTATGATCTATGTCTACTAATTGTGGAGTTTTCATATAACCAAACCGTCTATAGCACCATTGAGAAGACTCCATTTGAGGTTGTCTATTGCCTCAATCCTACTATTTTCCTAGATCTAATCAAAACCCCTTTAACTACTGAAGATAGTTAGTTTAGAGTTGACCAAGCCTAAGAATTACAAGAGCTAGATCAGTTTGTAGCTAAGAAGATTACCAAGTTTAACTAAAGACAACAAGAGATTGGTAGTTGTGCTTACCAAACTATATCTTTCAAACTAGGAGACTTGGTATAGATTTACCTCAACTGAGAGGGTTTTCCACACTTGAGATAAAGCAAGCTATCTCTATGAGCTGATAGTCCACTCAAGGTCTTGAAGAAGATCGACCTAATGCTTACCAAATCAAACTACCCGAGAACAATGGTGTTTCTTCTACCTTCAATATATCTAACCTGATTCCCCACCAACTAGAAGAAGAAGACCTTGCAAATTCTCAGGGAGAACAAGAGCCCGAAGCCACTTTAGATTTGAAGACAAATCTTTTCGACCCTTAGGAAAACAATAAGAATCAAATCTTCAGACCAATCGTGTGCAACTGAGCTAGAGGACTCCAAAGACTCATGCGGAGAATGCTTACTTGAAGTCCCATCTGAGATAAGGATTCTTATCCCAATATCCATGTTTCACTCTACTGTCGATTTGAGTACTGAGCTCGTATATGTGCTGACTTAGTTTTCAAAGCTCCCAAGCAAATGTGCTGATCTGTTGAGCAACATTACCATGACCCAGATGGCATCTAAGCAGACCAACCTTAAGTGACTATTTAAGCCAAGCTCCTGAGCTGACCAGACCAACATTCGATCCCTAGTCCAAGACAAATATTCTTTAGTGACTAATTAACTAAGCTTCAACCTAACTTAGATCAGATCGGCTTTGACTATAGATTCTTTTCCTTGGGTTTGTCCAAATTATATCTTATTCAGACGTTAAACACCATGCGACATGTGTCTTCTAACACAACATTCTATAAGGATTCTTTACCTTTTCCATATAGAATATTTTTTTTTTGTCTCTTTTACCCTTTTTGATATCAATTATGTATTCTAATTATAAATTACCCTTTTATCTTTTCCATGAACACTTGTAACTTTAGTAGGGTTAGTATACAAATCCCATTTGCTTAACGCAGACAACATCTAACATATTATCAAAATTAATACAAGTTCTCTTTTGTGAGCAACCCTAGTATTCTCATCATCCTTTTAACTCTTCTCTATTCCCTTTAGTAAGAAGTAGTGGTGAGTGATCCTATAATTTATACTGATGAGTCATATATGGTGGATTGTTGGCCGAGTAGAATTAATTGGTGTGTAATATCCAATCAGTAGCTACTTGGATTTTTGCTAAACCCATTTTCTTTTCTTGTGTTTGCTCATTATGGTGTTTCTTCATCTGGTCAAACCCCAAAGATGCACCAGTTTTCTACCATGAAGAGTTAGTTTTTGTGTAATGCCCCATATTAAAAATAGTAAATAATAAAGCCGATAAATACTTATGGGTTTTTTTCAACTATTTGATCTAAAAGTTTTTAGTTAATGTTAGCAAAATATTTACCATAATGGCCTTATAAATTAATGCTAATCCTCTTCAACAGCCTATGCAGGACTTTGCTAACATAAGATATCACAATCTTCCCCCCTTCCCCATCCTTACCTACCTTTACCACCACTACCATGCCCACCACCGCCTAAACCCACCAACCAACCCAAACATGTAACTTCCTCATTCAGAGGCCTCTTAATTAGGTCCAATACACTCCCTACTCTCCTTATACCTCTTTTTTAAATTAGGTCTAGATAATCCCTAAATCATCTACATACCATTAGAGGGTCACCTTTGAAACCATTTGTAACGTCTTAAGCCAAAAGTAATGAATAAGTAAGTCAACAAATATTAATAAGTCTTTTTCAATCAGTTGATTTAAAAATTTTTAATTAATATTAATAAGATATTCACAACCATAGAGTAGAAGTATGCAAATAAGTTCTCGACTCGACTCACTTTAGCCCATGGGTTAAATGAGACGGGTTCATTTGGCCTATTTAATTCG
Organism: Lumnitzera racemosa; assembly: GCA_024138005.1. NCBI lineage: Eukaryota > Viridiplantae > Streptophyta > Magnoliopsida > Myrtales > Combretaceae > Lumnitzera > Lumnitzera racemosa. The sequence goes on along the minus strand of JAMXBC010000006.1, from coordinate 36,243,911 downwards.
CCCTAACTTATTTAAAAAATAGGTTAAACATGCTGGCCCACGGGCTAAAGATATAAAAGTGTTAAACGGGCTAACCCAAACTATCCCACTTTAGTTCGCAAGTTAAATAATTTAGGTTCATTTTAAAAGGACCAAAAAACCCATGCCCAAACTCGTTTAAAAAGTATGTTAAATGGGCCGACCCGTAGGCTAAAACCTAATTGCACACCTATACTAGGAAGTTATGAACTAATACCAATCCTTTCGCACAATCCTTGTGAGACTTTACTTAACATAGGGTATTATAAGTGGTATCATGATATGCAATAAGCTCATGTAAAGATACCATAGTTAGAAAACAATACAATAATAGTCTCTAAGATGAAAAGGGATTTCTCATTCTTAAGTAGAACAATGAAGGCTATTAAAATGATTAAGTGCAATATTCACAACTAGAACATCCTCTATCGGAGGAGAAGTAGAAGAAACAAATTGTTGAGATTTCAAGTAGTGGTTGAACCAAAATTAGGAGGTAACTCAAAGAAAAGATTAGTAAAATAGATCAAACCAACAGTGAGAGAAGAGTTTTTCTCAAAAGGTAACATGTTTAAAGATGCATAGCCTATTTGATACAATATCCCAACAACAACAACCTTTATGTTTGATTCTATAGCCAAGAAAACAACAAAGATAAGCATAAGAGTCTAAAATTTTATATGTCTACGAGGATTCAAAAGTACAAAGTAGATATCCAAATGTTTTGAAAAGTAAATAGTTTGGGATCTTACCAAAATGATTGTTAAATGGATAAATTATTAAGAAAGTGAATAAGAGTGCACTTAATGGTATATATGGCAGTAGGAGTTAATTTACCCTAGAATTTTGCAAGACGCGTGGCCAAAAGAAGAAGCCCTTAAACATTATCAAGAATTTAACAATGTTTTCATTTAGTGCATCTATTTTGCTAAGATGTATGAGGACAAAATCTTTCAAAAATCATATATTGACTTAAAAGAAATTGACGCAAAGAATAATTTTGATATTCTTAGTTTTAAGAATTTTATTAGTTTGAGAAAGCCATAATGTATTAATGGTTTTAGGATGTAATGGTACTAGAGTCTAACTTTAATGAACTTCTCCCTATCTTCACTTCATTTGTGATGCTTTTAGGTGAGTTATCTTTAGATTATTTGATTGCTAAAAATGTGCAATTTGAAAAAAATATTTAAACTTGAAACAAATGAGGTCCGTCTCAAAGCAGGGATGAAGAGGCCACAATGTCCATAAAGCCTAAATTGTTTTTCATAATCATACTTTTTCTTTCACTTACACAACCATTACAAAGTTATTGGCCAGTGTTAGTGACTTCGTCATAGTAGATACTAGTATGAAGTTAGTGATAGGGATTCTTAGGATGGGTAATGATAGAGATTACTTATAAGTTCTAAATTAGATGTATTTTATATATTGATTTTTCATGGTTTTTCCTTGAAATTTGAGTTTATTTTTAAATAATGATACTTAATTGAGTAAAATTTTGTTTTTTAGATTTTGAAATGATTTACACACTTAAAATCAAGAAAACAAAATTTTACTCAATTAAGTATCAATATCTAAAAGTAAAATCAATTTTAAAAGAAAAATCATGAAAATTAATATATAAATATATCCAATTTAAAACTTATTAAACTTCTCAACAATTAAGAATTTACATGTCCCTAAGCAAGTAAGATTTTGTCCTTATTAGGGTTTTTTTTTTTTTTTAATGATCTAAAATCATCTAAGAGAAAAGAGAGTGAGATCCTAACTAGTATAGATCAATCTTAGTCCATCAAAAGAGCGAAATCCTTTCATATGTTTGTTTATTTAAAATTATAAGGATCTAAAGTCATCTAAGAGAAAAGTATATATCAAAATAAGTAGTCATGATTAACCCCTAACTAGCGATATTGATTTACTCCACATAGATTTTACCTTTCAACTCTGGCAAAGTATAAATCAAACATCAAAGATCAAATTTTCAATTATTCATTACAATCCATTGGAAGTTACTAATTTCTAAATAACTATAAGGTAACTAAAATAATTAGGTTAATTGTATGCGAAAAATTCATCTTTTAAATAGCAAAAGTTTCTATATACAAAGCACTTGCCTAACATGAATCACTTATATGAAGGTTTGAAGATCAACATAACTAAACAACATGACTGTCGTTTCCAAGAAAATTTAAAGCTTATTTTCAAGTATCACATAAAAAAAAAAAAAGAGAAGCAAATGTGAATCACAATCAAGGACACAACTGTGTCCCCAGTCATGTCAATTGCAACTGACCTATTTTTTTTTTTTATCATTTCCTATATAAAGCTTTGTTAGGGTTTTCTCTTTTTTTTTTTAGAGAATCTTTGGGTTTGACTTTTTAAAAGTTTTTCAAGCCAAGAACATTCAAGAGAGTGAGAAAAAGAAAAGACTTCAAGATTTAAATTTTTGTGGGCTTCATGATTCCTACTTCTAATCCTTTTTATACTTTGATTTTAGATTCTTATTTTATGATATATACAAAGTAGATTTTTGGTATATAGGTTTTGTTGAACCTAGATCTACTCATCTGACATGATTATTATTTAATTAATTTAATTCCTTAGTTTTTTATTGGTTCAACTTTATTTGCTTCATAATTTAGGTTATTATTTCTACGGGAAGTAATCTAGAATTTGATATCTTATAAGAGAATTAAGAGATTTCTTATAAGATTAGATCTAGGAATAGTTGATGAGAATTGTTGCAAAATTAGAGATAATTTTTAAGATTATTCCAGAATTTTGAATTAAAACATAGAGAATTCATTGTGCAATAATATAATCTTAGGTCAAGCTATTAAGAAGATATTCTAATAGGTGATTTTAAAATTAGGGTTAATTCATTTGAGAAAGTTATTTACTTTAGTAGAGAATTCTCCCAATAAAAAAATATTAAAGAATAAATTAGATTATCTTTAAAGGAAATCACAGTTAGGTCTAGGAAAAGCAAAGATCTAGATATGGTTTGTGAATCTTGAAGTAGTTTATAATTTTATTGCTTTCTTGCTTAGTTCTTAACCAATTCTTACTTAGTGATAATTTTTTATTCTATAATTCATTTTACATTCTTTAAATTCTCAAACTCGAATTAGTAAGTTAAATAATAGAAATCTAGTAAGTATTAAAACCAAAGTCCTTAAGGAATCAATACTTGGACTTAATATGCTTACTACAAATTTGATAAGTATGCTTATCTAACATCAATTACGAAGTCTTATCATGAAATAAAATACGAACTGGAAATTAATATATACATTTAAAGGTTAAGATAGACATAAATAGAGTTATTTGACACTTGAAAAAAGTTTAGTAAAGTTGGTTGTGTTATCTTAAGATTCTACTGGTAGAGTATTGTGGGCTTCCAAGATAAATAGGGTAAAAGTTAAGGGTTATTCAGCAGGTCTATTTTGATACCTAAGTCAATGATAATTGTAGGAAAATATGTAATGTAGCTTAGGGATAGAATGGAGTCTAAGCGGATAAAATTACCTCAAGGAAGGGAGAGATTAGATATTTATATCTTGAGCCTCTTGGATCTTATCACTTCATAGTGCATATCTTTCCTCTAGTGATGCCAAGGGATGATTGCTTTAGATATTGCACTTGTTTCTTCTTAATAAATGCTTGATAGTGTTGTATAATTTTGGTTACATGGGCTCTTCAAATGATGAGCCACAAGATGTCACATCAAGTTAAATGTGATAAGGGCATTATATAGACAAGCATGTACAGCTTCTACTAGAGGACAAGCGGATACACTACTAGGTCATCTCGTAGAACTCATGATGTAAGGAGAATAGAGGTTGTGATTGCTCCTTGAGGCTAGTTAAGGAGAGTCAAATTAGGGCACGGTCATCGGAGGCTGTAAGGATCTCGAATTACAAATTGAAAAGACCGACTTGAGCTAAGGGGGCCTATGTGCTAGATTGATTGGTTCAAGCCCAATATGGTCGGTCTATATCTAAAATCAATTATCAACAAATTTAAAATTTATAATAATTTTCATTTTATATATCAAATATTTTCTTAGGATCTTATTTATAAAACTAAAACTAGAAGTTTGACATGTCTATGTAATTCTACATTTCCTAAAATATAAAGTACTTGTCGATTTCATTTTATAACTTTTAATAATGGGACCCTATAGCAGACGCAAATATAACCAGCATTTAGTAGAGGATGAATTTAACTAAAGCTAGTTGTCCTAGTGCATGTGTCAGTTCTTCTCCCGATAATTAAGGAAACGCCCCCTTTTCAAGGGGTATTATTGTAACTTAACAACTAAGATGATGTGTTTAATCAGGACAGGTGCGAAGTGCTATTACGACTAAACGTAAAAAGCTAATCAGAGATGATTAGTGTTAATTTGTTTTAAGACAACAGTTAAAAGTTCTATGGGATGCTTTTTATAAGTTTTACGAGGAGTGCCAAGATCAACCTATGATTTGAAAGGCTGTGAAATTGAAATCATTAGTTGAGTAGAATAAACCATGTAACGCACACATGATGCATCCATTATGAAAAAGAAATAATAAATGTGCCATTTCAAAATCTTGTGGCGGCATCTTCCGTCTGCTACGCCTTACAGGTTACTTGGTTGCTTCCATGTTCGCCTACGTAAATTGTATGCCCATATAAGGTAATTACGATTAAAGTGATGTCCTATTACTTTGGCATTCGTGCGTTTGATCAGAGTGCTCCCCATCATTTTATCTCCGGCTACTACTTTCCGCCTTTGAAGCAACATTTTCTAATACTTTCTTTTAATAACTTATCATGGGCTACGAAGGGGAAAAAAAAAAACTAATCAAACCAAACTAATCTGCAAACTAAGTTAAATCAAATAAAAATTATATATTTTTTTTTTCAATTTGATTTAGAAAACTCCCAAACTGAATCAATAAACTGAACCAATCTATAAAATCAAGTCAAACTATTTGATGAAAAACTTATTAATATTTTATTTATAATTAAATAATCTCCTTCATTATAACATAGCACTTAAAAAGAGTTACGATTATTGGAATGTTTATATATTGAATTTTTACTATCATAATTTATAAATTATATATATTTTAGATAAGGATTTTGATTGGTGTGGTTTCATACAAGTCATGCAAGTATTATATTATACGTGGTATCGGAATAATAGCATAGAGATAATATTTAATTGGATGATTGTAGAAAAAATGATAAGGAGGAAGAACAGATAATTATAAAGTTTCAATTGTATAAGCGATAAATAAGAGAACTCAGGAACTCAAGATATCAATCTTGCAGTTCTTAAGCAGTTACGATTATTTCTTTACCTAAATATTGTTTAATATTAGAGAATAGAGATTTTACAGTGGAACATTGTTTTTCTAATTTTTAGAGTTGTTTTAAATGGAGAAAAATGATTAAATATTTATAAACTCTTTGACTTGATAATATTTATTAGATTGTCTTAGCAATTGATGAACATGATAAAGTTTTACTTATTTCATAATTATCTTGAATAAGCTTATGAGGGCGACCTTCCTCATGATATATGAGTCTGCTTAGAAAAGATTAGAGACAGATAGATTGGTTTAACGATTCCTATTTTGTCCCTATTAAACCAAATTTCTACGAATCATTCATAATATGGATTTAACTTCTTAGATCTTATCGTTAAGCCCAAACAATCAAACTAAATAAATAGTGGGTTTGGCTCAATAAATTTTCGACTCTTTACATATATATATATTATAGATTGATTCAAAATTTATACATTATACTGTTTTATAAAGTGTACATCCGGATTTGAGTCCACGCCAATGCTCTCATGCCCGATCTAGACCCGTTTTCGACTTGGCATTTGCTTTTACATCATACCGACGAAGCAAAGCGAGCAAACACGCAGACTCTTCTATGTTAATTTTAGTTTGTTGCCCTAACCGTTGCTTTTTGGAAGCATCTAAAGATAGCTCAAGTTACGGCTGAAAATATTAAAAGTTATTCACCAAATCAAATGGCCATTTGTTTGGTTTCTTCTACTTCAGGGAGATAGGTAGTTAGGTTAGCTTCCAAAGGTAGATATGGCATGTCCATGATAAAGATTCACCCACCTTCTCTTTATTAGGCAACTTCTCCATTGATCACGGAGATGGAAATTTCCTTTTTTTTTCTTTTTCTTTTATCATTATTATTTTTCTTCTACGGTCCTTAGCTATCTGCCACAAAATTTGTCAAATTCATAATGTTTATAAATCAGCCATTAACATTTTTATTTAATTCATTTTAATTTCCGACCTTTTTAAGTCGTATTAAATAAGTCTTTTTGTTAAACTCTATTAAATTTTTTGTTACTGTAGACACGTATCAATATATCATTGGTCTAACTAAGTATAAAAAAAATCTATAACATTTATCTATATATATGAATTAGTTATTAACCTTTTCATTTTGTTTATTTTAGTCTTAAACCTTTTCATTTTGTTTATTTTAGTTGTTAACGTGTCCACTTATAACGAAAAAACTAACAGATAGACTTTTTTGTAAATTTATTAAAATATTAAGGACTAAAATAGATTAAATGAAAAGTTAATGGTTAATTCATATATATGGTTAGACGTTATGGACTTTTTTATATTTTTTCCATATTAAAATAATCTTGCTAGAAAATGTCTTTAAGCAAATTAAAGTTGGAGAACGATGCCAATGGTCCCCAAAATTATCATCTTACTTTCTATATATTTGAAACTTCTAAATGTTGTATTCATTTAAACTTTAATGAACCGGTAAAAAACATACATATATTATAATTAACCCCTTTAAACTTTAATCCTGCTTCTAAAATATCCCTCTCAAAGTTAATAAAATATACTTCAACATCTTTTAAGTGAATTATTTACAACATTTAACAGTTCCTAGGTATAATTGCACTCGGTCAAAACTTAGAGATTATTAGATTTTCTATTTAATTTTTAATCCGTCATTTGAGTTCTTTAAAAAGAGACCTTTTTCTTTTTTGGCGCTACATCCCCGTTAACTTTCCACCGGTGCAAATAGTTATGTTAGAGTTCACTTCAAATGAATTATACAGGAAAGAGAAAAGTAGGCGAGAAGTACTCTATACTTGGAGCAAATTTAATTAAATCATTTTATATTTTGAGTGGGTTCGATAACTTCTTAACATATATCTCGTTGAGTCAAAGAAGTCATTCTATTACAATTTCGCTTAATGCTATTGATGGTGATGATGTGGTAGAAAGAAAATTAAAGAAAAATAAAAAAATTGAAAGAAAATCATAATATGATAACAATAAAGTTGAAATTTAGAAAAATAAAACGATAAATAGCAAAAGAAAAATAATAAAAGGAAAAAGAAGAAAAAAGAAATCAGTAAAAATCGGGAAGAAATAAAAGATATGGATAGCATCTCAAAACTTTTACATATGATATTCAATTTTTACAAACTTTATGGTATGAATTATGAAACAATTTACTTGCAATTAGTAAACATGGGGTACATTTGACTTCAAATGTTAAATGCAGTATTTGAATTTCTCATCATCGAGGAATATTGAGGGATTAAGAACACACAACTCACTGCGGAGAAATGGAAGATTATAGGAAAATTACAACTTGTTGCACTCCGTAACCTATGCAAACGTATATAATTGAGTAGATTATAAGGTGGATATTATATGTCATAGAGCAAGTTCCAGCCTCGAATAAATGTTGAAGCTTTAAACTGAAAGGGTCAAACTTTCCCTTTTATAAGTCTATATTAGAAATGCACATAGAAAATAGAAGAAAAAAATTCGCTTCTTTCATTTATAGTTCATATCATATAAACATGTCTTAAGTATATAAAAATTTCAATAAATGGATGCCACAAGATATTTGTTAATAGGTTAAAATCTTCTCTAATCTTCATAGGCCTTATATTTATGACATTTGTAGTAAGGCTTCAAAATATGTGAAATTTTTTAGCTATTTAACAAGTGCTCTAGAGATTTGGCAAAAAAAATAAATAAATAACTAAGTAAATAAATAACAAGTGCTCTAGAGTACTTATCAATTGAACACGTCTTTCAATGCATCTATCTTACTTGTATATTGTGAAGTCAATTTAAATTGTATTACTTTTTTCTTCTCTAGCAAACATAGCAATTGCCTAATTATTGTTACTCAAAATACCCTACACAAATTTCTAAGTGGACTAGTTCGCAAGGTTTGTCATTGATTCAAACATCAAAATTTTGAAACCCAAAGTCACAAAATAAAGTATAAGTTATAACCTAGTGTCCATTTTAGATCGTAGTTTGATCTCGTATTTTTTATGTTACAACTTTTAAGTTTTAGAATATTGGCATGGCTTCTCGGTATATGTAAGATATCATGAACCTAACTGATATAATATCTTTGTAAGTGACTTAGTTTTTGATGGAACAGATATTATTATACCAAGTATATTTAGATAATATAATTGGGAAAGAAACTTAGATGATCTACGTCACGCTATTAATGGATAGCATGGGAGATTCTTCTTTTTACGATATGTCTCGCTTAATATTTAATAAATGAGAGTATTTACATGAAAATGAATTAGGGCTATGAGATTACAAAGACTAGTGAATTGATTTTCACTTAAAGGAAAGTTGTTCTTAAAGATTATTAAGGATGAGAATTATTTTACTAATTATAATCCATACAATTGGAAAGTTTTATAAAGGAAGCACTTAGTTGTGCAATGGCTTATCCTGGAAAAATCAAAGAAGATATTTTTGGAAAGCGCATTTGCTATTGTCTACAAGCTTCGAATTTCCTTTAATCCTTATTAATCTTTAAAAGGAGGTTTTTCAAAATTAAAAAGGATTTTTTCTTAAACCTTTTATTAGTTGCTGCAGCAATCAAACTAAGGATTTTTATAATCGAGTGAATAATCGAAACCGCATCCATTGCATGAAGATCATGCCTTATTGGACAAAGCTCAATCTCTATACAAGATAAGAAAGACACACATGCGACGTGCGTGGCTGAATACTGCTAGCAAAAAGTGTCATTACTAAGAGATTCTTTTAAAAGTCCTTCAGATATTCTACTAACACTAGCTCCAGGATATTTTTTTTACTGTTGTTATTTAGTCTTTTCAAAACAGTTTCTTGTGTGAGATTTTTATAATGAGGTTATTTCGTTGTAACTAGTGACCGATACTTAGAGGCCTAGCGTAAGATGAGTGAAGGCATTCTTAAGGTGATAGGCTAAGGTTAGACTGCGTGAGTATCAAGAGAATCGACGAGAACCATGTTGGTCACAAGAACAACAGCTTCTACTAGTGATAAAGTAGTAGAGATCCCTTCTACTCTTGTCTGAAAAAGTTATACTGAGTTCCTAGTAGTTGGGTTGGTTGTACTGCTTGAGAGGATGAAGATAGGAGGCCAAATCTCTTTTTACCAGGGATTTATCTCTCTTCTCTTTAATATTTTTATTATTATTTGTTTGCTATCACACTTCAAATGTCATATTCAAGCGATTATACTATGGTAAAAGCATATAGATGTGCACAACTCTTATTAATTTTGAAAGCTTTTGCAATACATTTTTTTTTTTAAACAAGAAAAGACTTAAATTTTTTCCAACAATTAATTCAACCTTTCTCTTGGTTTCTATTTAGGACCTACCATCGCTATTACGTATAACCTAACTAAATGCAACCACGTTGGTCTAACTTATAAGCTATTATTTTAGGCTAACACTCAATCAGACTATAAAATTGATTTCAAATTTCCAATTAAGTCCACATAATGGTTTATGATTGTTGTATTTTATTATTTTTTTATTTTTTTCTCAAAATTCAATATTTTCATATTTGTTGTACTTTTATATTTAAAATTAATATTGACTTACAATTCAAATACCATGATTTTAGACATAAATGACTAATAATATATTAACTTTAGAAAGTTTTAGGAAGACAAAAGTCCATAGGTTCCATAAGGTATAGTACATTATATAAGTTCTAGTATAGTTCTATAGAATAATAAAGTAGGCTTTAGTTGCAAATTTTTTCACCCTCTCTTAATCACCATGTAGCCACTCGATATTATTCTCTACCAGGCTAAAACAAAATTTTCTCTAACCATGTAGCCATTTAATAATTTTGTTTAGTAAATTTATGACACTAACAGATGAGATCTTTAGTGTGGATATATATGAGCTCATAATATGTGGTGCCAATAAGATTTTACTTCTAACCTTTGCAAGTCAATTTTATGAAGATGAATATAATCTTTATAAAGAGAGCTTGGAGAAATATAATTCCACTTATATCTGTTATGTTACATACATCTAGTCTTATATTGATTTGTATACAAAGACTAAAATGAAAAAAATAGATAAGATATATGATAAAAATAAATATAAATTATATTGATCTACCTTTTTTCTATCATTTCTAGCATCATCGGACCAACATAATCTATTGCCATCATCCTACTTTTACAAATTTGGTGAATTAGAAGAGATTATGGCCATTGGGATATTGATTTATTAGTATTTTTTTTTTTCTAAACAAGTAGCTTTATTTTATGTATTTTTTTAGTTGTCATCCCCTATAAGGGATTATATTATCGCTTTTACGGGATTTTCATACTTATTAGCCGATTGAGTTTTATTCATATAGGAGAAATCTTTTATTTCTTAAATAAAGCAATTTCTTTTAAAGGGATGTACTTATTTATTTATTTGGTTTTCACATCCCTAACCCCTCTTCTATGGATCCTTGTGTATCTACTGTTTTGATCAATGTATCATTTATTGTTTGAATGAAATTCATCTCAACTAGCAAATAAAGAAAAAAAAAGGATGATATACAATCCCAAAAATAAACTACAAAATATATGAAATCTCTTAAACATGACACCATATCAAGATGGTGTCATAAATCTACTAAACTATATTAAGATCATTTGCAAAACTTGAATTATCTCCTAAATCTACTAAATCATATTACGGCGGTCTCCTATATGTGATACCTTATCAAAATATACTTCAATATCTCCCCTTAAGATTGATGTCGCTCAATAAGCTTGATCTTATGAAGTCTAGTGATGGATACTTCTTGACTTAGCCCCCTCATGAGAGCATTAGCAATTTATAAATGTACAAGTACACAACATGGTTTAAGAAAATCTTGTTAAATACCATCATGAACAAAATGACAGTAGGTTTCAATGTAATCTCTAAGACCATAAAAACAAGATTAATTGAAAAATAAATGGCAAATTTATTATTAAGGAAGCAACTAATCGTTGAAGAGTGAGTGCAACCAAAACTAATTTCATCATAGACAAAGCCATAGGAGCATATTCTACCTCTTTTAATGAACAAGCAACTATCTACGGCTTTATAGATTCCAATTTATAGGCAATTGACTAAGAAAGATGATATACCCTTAAGCTAATCGTCATGTAATTGGGTAGGAAGCCTAATCTAAATCTCAATAAGCTAAAATTAAACCTAGATTTTAGTAGAGAAGAAAACTCCTTAAGATACATTTGTCGACATGTACTTCAAAACTCAAAAACTTACCTACCAATGTAGTACACATGGGGAGCTTATGAATTAAGTAAGAACTTGAAATGCATAGGAAAGATTAGGTCAACAATTAGTTAGGTGGATTAATCTTCCTATGAGTCACCTATATTTCTTGAGATCATTCATGAGCCATTCATGACCAGTTGCGTGTTGTTGTATTTGTGTAAGTATAGAATAGTGATTGTCAATACCTATATTGGTCTGATGTAGTAAGTTTACTGTATATTTATGTTGTGACATCCAAGTACCAATTTCATTTTGTACATTTTAGGTCCCATGAGAAATCTAAGTGAACCATGATCCTTCAAGTGAAAACATTTTTTCGAATATGACTTAAACTTGCTACATTTCTTATGATAATTGCTAACGTGGATAATATCATCCATGTACACAAGAATAATCAAATCAATATCATTTTGACTCAAAACATAGAGCAATTAATCTTGCTTTCGATGACTGTATGTTGCACTAAAGTAAGTGAAAGTTTTCCAAACCATTGGTGTAAGGCTTGCTTAAGCCTAAAAAGAGATTTCCCAAGACGATATACCAAAGAAGCTTATGGTATAAATCTTTTGGGTGGTGTTGTATAGGTTGTTTCTTTTAGATCTCTATTTATTAATTACCAATTGATGAAGTTCCCTATTTTTTATTAGTGCAATTTCCAAAAGATATCTTACTATAGTTAACTTTGTACTTAAAGCAAAAGTTTATGTGCATTCTTCTGCTTCAATTTGATTAAACCCTTTAGGAAATAATTTAGCTTTGTGCCTTTTTTTTTTAGCCATATGATTTATAGTTGATTTTGAAAACCCATTTTTACCTCTTAGCTCGCTTATACAAAGGCAAATATTTAAAAATACCCAGTATTATTTGTTCTTAATATACCTTTCTTTTTTTTTCTTTTTGTTTTTTTTTTCTTGCTTCCATTGTGAACAACATATTCCCCTACTTAAAGGTAGTTTGATTAATTACAACAAACTATAGTATGAGTTTAACAAGACTAATTATGAATTGAAAAAATACTTATCTTCAAAGGAGATAACAAGAGGAATTTTGAAGATCTTTTGTCATTAGAGATATTATTACAAACATAATCTTTCAAATATTGAGGATGATGCCTACCTAATCAAGGACAAGTTAATCGTAGGCTTAAGGTCATCAAACATTTCAGTATCAAAGGTACAAAATTCATGATTCATAATATTGATGGTTTGTTCACCTAGTGGTAGAGAAGTTTGATTAGTGTTCACAACACCAATGGACTATTCATCCAATGGTTGAAGATGTTTATGACATCATCAAGGAATGAATCAAACACACTTTAAATTATAACTTGTGAATTTATGGTGATCTTCAATTGTTCTACTTGTTCATAATTAAAAGACACTATAAGCCTTTCATTAAATAAGCATTCGACCATGGCACATGTAACCTTTTTAAAAAATAAAAAATAAAAAAGATTGTAACTGCTATCATATTATAACTTTTAGGAAGGAGGGAACTAAGCCTAGTTCATGTCGTTGAAAGAATAGTATTTATGCCAATAAGTTGCAATAGTTTTGGTAAAGCATATGTTAGATTTAAATTTATGATAAGATTTGGTATGTTTTAAGCGAAACCCAGAAAACCTTCATGTATTTATATGTAGGTTTTCTTCCATGAAGAATTTCAAATAGTGCATTGTTTTCAAGAATTTACTTGGTAATCTATTTGTAATGTAAATGGTTGTGGAAACCAACTCCCACAATATTTGGTTGATATATCAACTGAATTTAAAAAGCTTGATAAGTGTCTATATTTCCTCTTAATAAATCCATTTTGTTGTGGCGTATATAGGTAAGAAATATGATACACTATCATATTAGCTTGTAAGAGGTCTAAAAAGATCTATAAACAAATTCTAAGGCATTATGTGAAGCAATAGCTTTTATTTTCTTATCAACTAAGTCAAGATCATTTTCGCCAAGTGCATTATTGGTCAGAAGCCTCGCTTTTGTATTGCAAGAAAATTAACCCACACAACATAAATGATCATTAACAATAGAAAGAAAATAATATGCTTCAATAGAAGTACAAGATAACCTCTATAAATTAGTATTGTTGTGATTGTTAAATTTTATTAATTTATATATATATTAATTAATAAATTAATAATTTATTAATTTAAAGAGTACTCTAATCACAAAAAAGTACTCATAATGGCAACAACTTTTCATAATTTTTGGTACGATTCGAGAACACGATATTAGAACTATTAAATGCAATGAGAGAAGTTAGAGATGAAACCTATCTAAATTTAACTTTTAAAAAAAAAATAATAACCATGGATTTATATTTTATTAAATTGTCCTAATATTTGTTTGTAATTTTTAGAAAATTATTAATTTATGATGTTGATGGAACTATAGATTTACATAAAAGTCTTCCTAAAAATTATCATTTTATTAATTTATTAAAATTACTAATATTATAAACTCACCTTAGGAAAGAAAAAAAAAATATTTTAAAAAAGTTATTAACTTATCAGGTATTAACTTATGAATGTTCTATCTATAGTAACAACCTATACATGTAAGCGAGTAAGCTCAAAGTGAGTCTACGGCTTCTTATTACGATTTCGAGAAGTACTTTGAGTTTGTTTTGATCTATGACATCCATCACATGGGAGCATCCAAAAATGACTCGTGTCATGATTCAAAAACACTGGAAATAGAGAAAGATAGTGACGATAGGTCAGGATATACCCCAAATGGCGATGCCAAAGTTGATGGTCAATGGTAGATTTATTTGCTAAAATATAAGAAAACTTCTTGAGGAGTAGGAATTCATCCATTCCGATCAACCCCTTTGAGGCTAGATCCTGCAATATACAAAACGTTTCAATAAAACCACCTAAATCATTTGGATTTTTAGCTAACTTAAATACTAACATGAGATTGCAAAAGAAACTTAAGAGTACAATTCGTTTAATACAATCCGACTAATAAATTAACTTCCACCTTAGTATTGTTTTATAGATACTACTAGGTTATATACATTTTATATATATATATATATATATGCATTTCGTCTTACCAACTATTGTCTATTATCCAACTATTGGAACTTTTAACGTCTTACCAATAACATTCATAAATGAAGAGGGACTAAGATTTTAAAACATTCATGATTTGTTCAAATGGAGTAAGATCACAAAAACTTAACTCTAATGCCAAACAGAATGCTGATTGAGAGAGCTGAGATAAAAGTAACTTCGCTGACGTTTGGTGTGTTATACACCGGTAACCTTATATAGATCATAATATAAAGACTAAAATGGTAATGTTTGATACGGTATTTGGAAAAGATTAAATATAATTTATTCCTAAAATTTGGTATGATACCATCTAAAAAATAAGGTACAAAATATAGTACAATCTCTTGAATTTGACACCATATCTCGGTGAAATTACGTACGTGCAACTTCAAAGTTTCACCTATTTTAAATTGGAAAATTTATACGTAACTATTGAAAGGGCTTGTAAAACCACCCTCTGTCCAAAGTCCTTGGCAATGTGATGGGGATTACATTTCCGACTACTGCAGTACGAAAACTTGTGGCAATTTTATAGCAAGCCTGCATGAGATTTGGTCACCTTTAGTGGAACTATTGAAGATTTGTCACCCTTATACAAAGGAAAAAAAAATTATTGGTATTACATGATATGCATACATAACATATCAATACTAATAAAATATTGATACATATAATAATTATATAGATAATTTTCATCTGTGATTTATACCCGTTATATATAGTAATATTTTATTAATATTTATAATAATTGCATTGGCAGTTTTTAAATCAATTCTCACCCGTAATTTACACTTATCATATATAATAATATCTTATCGGTATTTACAACAATTGCATTGGTGGTTTCCAAATCAATTCTCACTAATGATTAGCATTCATCATATATGGTAATATCTTATTAGTATTTACACATACTAGATGTATATTACACGCCTAATTTATATTGTATTACATATGACATATAATATCCATTGAATCCTTTATAATGTCATGATCAACTTTGCATGGCATAACATGAGAAGTCCAAATGTGTCGCAATTTATTGCTTATGGCGTGATTCATGGATCAATAGAAGACTAGCAAATTTATTCTTTGTTTGTTTTATTTTAACACGATAATTTTCCAACTTTATGTTTTATTTTACTCTATTTTATTACATTACTTTTAGGGTTTATTTGAAATTAGCCAATTATAGGCTCTTATGTTTGTTAGCTTATTCCTTATTTTACCTATCGTGATTTGAGGGTTAGTTTTAACACTAATTATGATACATCTTATTAATTTTGTTGATACTTAATTCTCATTCAAACCAACACCTAACATGCGAAACCCATCATGTAGGGGACTAAAGTGCACGAGAGCGAACAGCGAGCTCGCCTTTATACTACGATCTACTCGGAGAGCCATGCAAGCATGTTGAAGTAAGCACGAGGTGATAGCAGGCTCACTTTTTGTATTACGAATTGCTTAGCGAGTCATACAATGCCTTATGCAAATAGATCAACCCGACCATCAAGACTACATACGTTGACCATCCAGCATCAACTTAGGCTTCAACTCTCCCTCGACCGAGACTAGTTAGCCTATTCTTTAACGTCCTAACTCGCCTTTTGTCCTTAACACCTACTTTCCACTATAACTCATTAATAAGTGTTTGATATCCATAATACAGCCATCATACCCGACAACCACTACAGGTGTTAGACCTTTAGCTTACAAATTTGGTTGCTTGGCCAATTATAACAGACTACTCGCAAAGTAGCTTAGTCTCTACCACAATGCATGCTGTCTGCTAGTAATCTGTAGGAGTGAACCCTAGATTGCCATGTATCCAAGTAATTTGCATAAAAGGCGCCATGTGCCATGAAGTTGGGGTGGATCTCTCTCTTTCCCCCTTTCATCAATTATAACACTCATACTCTCTTTACCCAATTTCAACATACCACCTACATCTCTCATTGTGCATATCTAGAATAAAAACTACCCTTGGGACCCTTAGTACTCACTCCTTTTTCCTCTTAATCCTACTTACTTACCTAAGTGTTGGAGGGCCCTTATGGTGATACCCATAAGAGTCATTTTTTTGCAAGAATCAAGGAGTAAGAGGCAAGACCTAAGCCTATTTCAACCAGACTCCACGTAAGCCCACTCATCCCAGTTAGTTCAATCATAATCAATATTTTAGCACCCATCGTTTTAGGCCACCACGCAAACAATGGCTAAAAGTAAAAACACTAATCCATAAGCTTTGTAGATAGGGGATGCTAATACATCCCACCAAGATGGAGGTTACCAAACACCTCCATCACCTCAAAACGAAAATAGCGAAGTTCAACAGCCTAGATTACTTGTCCAATAAATGTTTGAAGAAAACCAAAAATATTGTGAATTTACTGTAACCTTGCACAAAGATATCACATTACTTAAAAATGCATCCCAAAAGCACCTAAACGAGGAGGTGACCATTAGCTCCTCCTTACAGCCAAGCAAAAATGATGATTTGCACACTACATTCCTGATGTGTTCACATTAGTAGATTTAGCAAGATCAACAATCCCATGAAGACCTATGTGAACAGCAAAATTGTAATCATGACAAAACGTAAGCATAAGGTGAGCATACAGCTATAAGCTAGTCGTTAACCTATCACTAAAATAATTGCCAAAAGACTATGAAGAGGAGCATAATTTACCCTAATTCGATCTGTCGAGATATTTCACTCTCCACACTATCCAGGAAGTAGCCGAGGTGATTAACCAACATGCGGAGCCGATCCCTCAACAACACCCCAATCTAAGCACCCAATCAAGAAGAGAGCCATCTACACAGTACCAAAGTTGAGCTAACAATTGCCAAAAGTTGACCATCTAAGGCCAACCCGAATGTATTTCTTCCTTGAGCTAACCTATAATCGGCTCCAGAAGTCAGAGTGTTGAACTGCAGATGCAAAACAGACCTGATCAAAGGCCTACCTCTACTCGGCTCATAGTGTTATCAAGACTACAGACTGAGAAAACACACCCACATTGTCCTTTCTGACATCAAATGTGTACGCACTGTCCTTTCTGATAGGGGAAGTTCTTTTTGCACAATTTCATGTTTTCCCTATAAATTATTCTCCTTCTTATTTAGCAAGTAAGGATCCATTTGTGTAATTCAGGACTTACCTTAACTGGGTACTATAAATGCTGTAATAGCTACAGAACGAATCATATACATCAATACAAATAATACATTGAATTTCTTCTTATTCCCTCTTCAGCTAAGTGTCCTTCTACTTACTCTTGAGTTACTCTTATTTAGCCCATTAAGTATGGACTAGTGGCAAGTGATCTCTAACCATACTTATGCGTCATATCAAGTGTGACTCGAGCTCGTATGAAACGTTGATGTGTAATATCCATCGTCGGTGTACAGGAACCCTTATTCATCCTTCGACTATCATTTATTTTTCGAGCCATCTTGCAATTTGGACCTATCCCTTTTGGTTACACATGATATTGGGTTTGTGTGTTCATCCACAAATTCGTATCATCCTGGTATTAAAGCCTAGCTATGTTCGAAGCTAGATTCTTCTACTGTGTTCTTTAAGTGGTTTAATTACTACTTTCGTGAGATACCGGTTCTATTGTTATCCTTGGAGTTTAGTAGTTGAGAAGTGTTTTGTGCTATATTTTCCCTTGTTTCCTATACATAAAACAGAGTGTGGTTAACAGTTTGTTTGTTGTATAGTTGTCGTGGTGATTAAAGTATTAGTTATTGACCTCTAAGTAGTATTATTAGACGTCAATTTTTGTGAAGTAATTATTAATGTCAAACTTAATTGTTCAAAGAACTTTTGGAAATCAAGAAAGTGGTACATGACATGGTTAAGGGCAAGAAGGAAGCTTCATACCTCAATCAGTGGGTGACTGTTTGGATAAACTTACTGACTTGGTGTCTATTCTAGTGACTATCATCTAAGAAGACATACAACGAGCTAGGAATAGCCTTACTAAAGAACATGAGTAGAAAAGGTGAGGTGATGGTCAATTTGCTTAAGTTAACACCCTAACTCAGCCACCCCGAGTTGAAGGAATTAGTAGAGATGCGAGACAAAGGCTAGCGTTTGAAGAGATTGAGGAAAAAGTGAAAGGAGACGATGAAGCAGAAGAGTACTACGAACTTGAAGAAAGAAATATACGAGCCCCTAGAATTAAAAGATTAAGGATGCGTATTCCAAGTTTTTCTAGAAGTAATGATGCTAAGGACTACCTAGATTTAGTAGATAGGATTGAGAAGTAGTTTGAATGCCATGACGTACCTAATAATGCAAAGGTTAGACTTATTATGTTGGAGTTCACTGGTTATACTGCCTTATGGTAGAAGAACTTGCAAGCTACCTGAAAAAGGGAAGGAGAATGAGAGATTAGGAGTTAGGACGAAATGAAGAGGGTTATGTAGAGAAGGTTTGTACCAAGCTATTATTTATAGGATGCCTTCCAAAGACTGCAAGATCCCGGGCAAGGAGGATTAAGTATAGACACTTATGTTTAAGAATTCCAAATATTAATGATTCAATGTGAATTCATAGAGCTAAAGGATCGAACTATATCTTGATTCATCGGTGGATTGAAGTATGAGTTGAGGATGTCTTAGAAACCTTGGATATTGGAACGCTTGATGATGCAATCTAAGCCGCCTAAAGGATAGGAAGACACTGAATAAGAAGGTTCCAATTGCCAGTTAGCTAACCATGCAGTAACCGAATTGTCCCGAGTAAACTAATGCTAACAGAATTAAGTAAGATTGTTAAGACCCGAGCTAAGGAGAAGGAACCCTCGAGGAAGTTTGAGAAAGGCCACAATTCAAGGAGGAAGACGAGTGAGATCAAGTGTTTCAAATGCCAAGGATTTGGACACATGGTTGCTTAGTGTCTAAACAGGCGAATAATGATGATCCGAGGTGAGGTACCGACTATTGAAGTTGACAGTACTGATGAAGAAGTAAAGGAGTCGATAGAAGACTAACTTATTGAACTATTTGAGGAAGAAGTTATCTACAATGAAGAAGGCAACTTTATGCCGACCACTTTAGTATTAAGAAGGATGATGAGGGTCAATACCATACCCGAAGACGACTAAAGGGAAAATCTTTTCCGTATTGGATGCAAGGTGAATGATTCATTTTGCACGCTAATTGTTAACAATGGGAGCTGTACTAATGCAACCTCTATATTTATGGTCCAGCAGTTGAAATTGCTGACCAAGCCCCAGCCGAAACCTTACAAGTTTCATTAGCTTAGTGATAAGGAAGCCCTACAAGTGAACAAGCTGATGTCTATGCTAATCTACATTGGCAAGTATAAAAACGAATTGTTGTATGATGTACTACCCATGAGTGCGTCCCACATTCTACTTGGATAACCATGAATGTTTGACCGAGCTGTTGTATATGACGAAAGGAGGAATACATATTCTATGGAGCATGAAGGTAGGAGGGTGAAATTGAGTCCTATGACTGCTAAGCAAGTAAAGGTCATGTAGTCCCAACTCAACTAAGCCCTAAAGAAGGAAGCTTTGGTATTAACCTGAGCCAAAATGAAGAAGAGATGGAGCTCGAAGGACCGACCTATCTACTAGTCCGAAGAATTCTGGAGTTGAGACCTGAGGAAGAAGAGCTATTTACCAAGGTAAGAACCTTACTAAAAGAATTTACCAACCTGTTTCCAAAGGAGCTACCGAAGGTTCTACCCCCAACCTGAGGAATTAAGCATGCGATCAACCTGTAGCCAATATCCACACTACCAAACAAGCTTGCCTATAGGTTGAATCCTAAACAAGCCGTCGAGTTGTAGAGGCAAGTAAATGAGCTAATCGAGAAAGGGTATTCGCGAGTCCCTTAGTCGTTATGCCATTCCAGCCTTGTTAGTACCGAAGAAGGATGGTTCTTGAAGGATATGTGTGGATAGCCGAACAATCAATTGAATCAACATTAAGTACAGGTATCCCATACCTAGGCTTGATGACATGCTAGATGTGTTAAGTGGAGTAAGAGTGTTCTCCAAGATTGACCTCAAATCTAGATACCATCAAATCCGAATGCGCAAAGGTGATGAGTGAATGATCACATTCAAAACACAACATGGTTTATATAAATAGCTTGTAATGCCATTTGGATTGTCTAACGCGTCGAACGCATTTATGCACCTAATTAATCATGTGCTCCGAGAATTCATAGGGCGATTCGTTGTAGTTTATTTTGATGACATCTTGGTGTATAGCTTAAACCTGGAGATTTACAAAGAGCATCTCTAAAAATTCTTTACAAAACTTCAAGCAAAGCAGCTCTACGCCAATTTGAAGAAGTGCAACTTTTGTCGACTCGAAGTGATCTTCTTGGGGCGTGTTGTGAGTAAAGGTGGCATCCGAGCCGATGATGAGAAGGTAAGAGCGATCATAGAGTGGCTTAAGCCGACTTGTTTTGCGAACGTGAGAAGTTTTCATTGCCTGACATCATTCTATTGTAGAGTTATAAAGAATTTTAGTACGACTGTAGCCCCTCTCACCAAAATCTCAAAGAAGGATGTTGAATTCAGATGCAAAGAGAAGGAGTAGAGGAGTTTTGAGGAAGTGAAGGAGAGGTTACCTACAACCCCTTTCTTAGCTCTGCCAAGTTTAACAAAGTGTTCAAAGTAAAGTATGATGCATCCAAACTAGGCATAGGTGTTGTGCTAATGTAAAAAGGCCAACCTATCGCATACTTTAGTGAAAAACTTCGAGGAGCTACACTCAACTATTCAATCTATGATAAAGAGTTGTACTCCTTAATCTGAGCCCTAATGGTGTGGTAATATTATCTATTGCCTAAGGGATTTGCGATTTATACCGATTATGAATCCTTGAGATATCTAAAGAGCCAACTAAAGTTGTCTCGGAGTCAAGCCAAATGGGTCGAGTTCATGGAAGGTTTTTCTTATATCGTAAAATATAAGAATGAAAAGAACAATGTAGTGGCCAATGCCCTATCAAGACAACATACCTTCCTGACTAAGCTACAAACAAGACTACTTAGTTTGTCAACCATAAAGAGTTTATATGCCGAGGACCTATACTTTGGTCCTATCTATGCCCGATGTGAGGAATGACGAACATTGGACGACTATCATAGGGAAAATGGATACTTATTCAAGAAGAAGAGGTTATATATCCTGACCTGTTCCATGAGAGAATTGCTAGTATATGAGGTACATAGAGAAGGATTAACAGGACATTTTGGCCAACACTGAACTTACGAAGTACTATTTGCGAGATTCTTTTAACTAAGAATGATGAGAGATGTGCAGTCTATATTGGAAAAGTGTACAACCTGCAGGAAGGCGAAGAGCCAAGCTGAGCAAGGGCATTATGTACCCTTGCCTGTTCTAACCAAACTGTGGTCTAAGCTAAGTATGAACTTCATGTTAGGATCGTTAAGGACATCCTAAGGGAAGGACTCCATCATGGTTGTTGTGGATCGATTTAGCAAGATAATACATTTCGTGCTCTATTCTAAAACTAACAATGCTTCAGCTATCTCTTTTCTTTTCATGCAGAAGGTGATCAAGCTTCATGGTATGCCTAGAACCATTATTTTGGATCGAGACCTAAAGTTCATGAGCTACTTTTGGAGGACAATATGAAGGTGGATGGGAACCAAGCTATTGTACAATACATCTTACCATTCATAAACCGATGCACAAATTGAAGTTGTCAACAGAATTATGGGAACTTTGCTATGGGTTGTTGTCGGGCGAAACATAACCAATTAGGATCTGTGCCTGCCAATCATTAAGTTCGCTTACAATAAGACCACCTATAGCGTAACAAGTATGTTACCTGTAAGCCCTAAAGCCAAGCCAAGTAACGATATGATTAAACTTAGAACCCAAGGTTTAGGGCGATCGATTAAAGGATCCGATCAAAACCAAATTATAAACTAATGAAAGAAATATTAGTAAAACTAACCTCGTAAACTTGAATTTAAGAAAATAAGTAATAAAATAGTATACTATAAAATATTCAAATTTTAAGCATAATAAGTACTAATTACCGAAAATGCGAAAAGTGTAATCAAATAACTAATAAATTACTAAAGATAGATTATATGTATACTAAAAATTTTAGAATAACCAAAATAATAATTAGGAATGTTCACGTGTACCCCGCATGTATTTACGTGTAGATAAAAATAGGCGAAATTACCTAAATTGGCCAAAACCTAAGTAAATAATTAAGGAAAATTATAAATTAATTATAAAAAAATCAGAGGAACCTAGATGAATCATGATCAGGTCGTGGCAAGTCCAAATCTACAAAAGAAAAATCAACCAATAAAAATTAGATAACCTAAAAGCCAAAAATCAAGGAAAATGGGCAAAGTCTTATCAAATTAATGCATATTAATTACAAAAAATGTCTATAAATAGGGGAGAAATTTTCAGAAGTCATTTGGTCAGTTTAGCATTTGGGAAAAATAAGAACACTGAAAAATCGAGAGAAAATCCAGAAAAAAAAAGGGGAAAACTGTGTAGATTGGGCAAGTGAGCTAAACCCACCACTCACCACCACCTGGGAACGAACCGCCACCACCACACCACTTTAACCCCATCGCCTAGGCCGGCCGACAGCCTTGGACCGAGTTTGGACGGCCAGAAAGCTTTGGACCGGTTAGTCTTTTAAATGTCCCGATTTTGAATAATTTTGTAAAATTAGTTATTTTGCCCAGAAAATTATAAAACTTGTTATTCTGAGATTTTATTGTATGTAGATTTAGGAAAAAATATTGATTTAGTTTAATTACATCTATAATTATAAGGTTCTTAACAAATTGCTCAAAATTGGGTATGATTAGAACAGAAAATAAATAAGCTTAGGAGTGTAGTTTGGAGCTCAAATTTTTTCTGTAGGATACTCATATGATGTAGAACAGTGCTATGAAGCCATTTTTTTAAAATTAAATTTCAAAATTTTTAAGTTAATTTTTAGCCCTAAAATGATGGAAAAATTGGGTGATTTGGGATTAATTAGGTGATTAAGATGTTAGTTACTGATTTAGATCTTAATTAGATGTTTAGGGATGTTAATCTCTGAAGTGAAACCCTAATCCTAGCCTTTGGAGTATTAAGTATAGTTAATTTGGGAAATTAGGTAATTAATATAAGAATTTAGTAATGTATGAAATTGTAAATTAACAAATCTAAAAAAAAGAGTTATTTAGATAATATTATAATAGAAATAAAAAAAATAATAAATCTAAAAATAACATTTAATCTTAAGAAAAAGTCTCAAAATGTAAGATTTTTATACATCGGGAATAAATCCGATATCGCAATTAGGGTTAGCGTGTACCGAATAGTTTAGAATACCAAATTACGACCCAATAGCATATTTGGACACTCGAACTTAATGTGATTAATTTCACATTAGGATTCGAGCATATTTAAGGCTTAGAAATCAAAGTTTAAAATCTCACTAAGAATTTGAACACCGAAATAGAGTACAACGAATCATTAAAACGTAATGGGCATACATGGAAAGAAATGAATTAAAATATAACTTAGAATATGAAACCGTAAATTTTAAGTACTAAAAAGACCTATTTGTATTATAGGACACCTAAAGACAAAATCAGCTTACAATTAAGGGATCGAGCGATCAAACAAATCTAAATAAGTTGAGTTATTGCTTATTATAATAGAGTACTAGTTTTGTAGTACTCGGAGACTTAGGCTTATATGTGATTGTGATTGTAAGTAGTTTACGCATGTGTTTGTAAGTAGTTTATGCATATGTTTGATGTATCTGAATTCGTGCTGAATTTGTATTGTGGGTGATTTTGTGATTCATTGAATTGGTATGAAATTGTTTGAATACCTTAAACGGAATTTAATCTTAGTCAACCCAAATAATTAATAATGTCATGCATTGCAACCCGTTAGGGGATCATAGGATTCTCCAACCAAATACCAACCCTTTCGAAAGGGATAGCGCAAGATTGCAAAATGGTCACTTCTTCATCCTTAGTCGAACTAAGTGATAGGAGAGGAGATCGCGGCGAGAGTGAAGTCAATGGTTCGAAGGTAGTCGCGGGAGGAGTGAGGTCTCCATTGCACAAGCCTGGGTTTGATTGTAAGCTGTTGCTGCATAATATGGAAACTCCTCAACCTGGATTGGAGTGGGTGAAATTTCTCTGATTTCACAACGGACTGGACTACGTTGTGCGATGACACTTGATTGTTGCATTGCATAAAAATAATTGTTTGATAACCCTGTTTAAGCTTGTATGCATTCATAAGTCTCCAATTCAACTTACTGAGCTGTAGTTGTTCATACCCTTATAGATCCTTTTACAGGTTCTGATTTCTGAACACTCAAAGCACTATGCCGCCCTACAATTACCCAGAGGTTAGTCTGTTGGAAGTCAGGGGTGTGAGGATCAAGTTACTTAGTATAGTGTATAACTAGAATGACCATGTAATTAGGAATGAAAGACTGGTAGTTATTCTGTAATCTAGTGAACTGTTATGTTATGTAAAACTTCCTGGAAAGCTCTGTGGACTTATATATATAATATTATACATGTTATTAGAAATTTGCACTATTTATCATAATTGTAATTTAATTGTTAATCGAACTGTTTACTTTAAAGCGAGGAGTCGTCAACGTCTTGTGTAGGTCATGTCTATGGTAGGTACTGTGAGGCCAGTTACTATCATAGAATAATTTACACGGCGGAACTGTTGTGACTCTGCAACTTCGGGGCGTAACATTACCATTCAAGGTCGCCTATGAGTTTAGCCTCGAGCTCTCAATAGACCAAGCACCCCAACTAAAGCTTAATGATGACTGGCCAGCCGTTGAAAGAGTTGTGGCCATCAAAGCCATGCACTAGAAGGTCATAGAACAATTGAGCCAAGCTAATACTAAGCTCGAGAAACAAAGTCAAGGACAGAGGAAGAGAGAGTTTCATCCAGGTGATTTAGTATGGATACATCTCAGCAAGGAACTATTACCAAACTTAAGGAAGAGCAAGTTGTCTCACAGAGCTAATAGACCTTTCAAAATGCTTGAAAAGATCAATCCTAACGCCTATAAGATTGAATTACCCAAAGGATATGAAGTCTTAAACTCCTTCAACATTACTGATCTCTAACCTTACACTCCCGAGGACGAGCAACTTGAAGACGAACCAGATTTGATCCTAAATCTCAAACAACTCAAAGGGGATTATAAGGATCAAGGACCGATCGCTCGCTTTCGAGCTTGAGGGCTTTTGAAGATAATCTATCGGGCTATCCAAGGTAAGTTGAATGCCGAGAAGCAATATTTACCCTAGTCTAATCTTCCGAGTTACTTCGCTCTCCATACCATTCGGAAAGCAGTCGAGGTGATCAGTTGACATGTAGAGCCAATCCCTTAGCAATAACACAATCTAAGCACCCAATCAAGAAAAGAGCCATCTCCATAGTGCCAAGGCCAAGCTGATAATTGCTAAAAGTTGACCATCCGAGGCCAACCCGAATGGGAGTCGTCCTTAAGCCAACCCGAATGGGAGTTGTCCTCAAGCCAACCCATGACCAGCCCTAGTAGTCAAAGTGTTAAACTGCAAATGTAGAACAAACCTGATCAAGGGCCTACCCTTGCTCAGCTCACAATGTTATCAAGACCATAAATTGAGAAAACACGTGCGTACTGTTCTTTCTAACATCAAATGTGTGCGATTTGTCCTTTTCAACATCCGTATTATCCTTTCTGATAGAGGAAGTTCTTTTTACACGATTTCATGTTTTCCCTATAAATTATTCTCCCTTTTATTTAATAAGTAAGGAGTCATTTATGTAATTTCTGTAATTTAGGACTTACCCTAACTAAGTATTATAAATCTTATAATAACCATAGAACAAATCATATACATCAATACAGATAATACACTGAATTTTTTCTTATTCCCTCTTGAGCTAAGTGTCATTCTGTTTACTCTTGAGTTACTCTTATCTAACCTATTGAGTGTGGACTAGTGGCAAGTGACCTTTGGCCATACTTATGCATTATATCGAGTGTGACCTGAGCTCGTGTGAGGTATCTATCATCGGTGCACGGGAACCCCTACTTATCCTTCAATTATCATTTACTTTTTAAGCCATCTTGTGGTTCGGACCTACCCCTTTTAGTTATGCATAATATTGAGTTTATGTGTTCATCTACGAATCTGTATCACAAGAGATCCTAGCCAACCCCGATGCGGGACTAACCCTATATGATATTGACTTGAGGGGTAAAACGGAGATAAATTAGGCGACCCACCATGCAAATTAGATAGCACAATGGGAGGATCGTCGAAACCGAATAGCTTAGGTGTAACCACCGCCTGGTATACATCCTAACTACATCCCTTGGTACAACAAGTCACCCGTAGATACATCGATCGATCTAGGGCTTCCTGGATGTATATGGTACGTGCAGTTGCTTTTTTGTTTACACTTTTATTTTCTAATTTATATACAACTCAAACCTTTGTATTTGGAATACAAGCAACTTCACACATAGAATGTTGTACATGTCATACGAGAATATATTATCTGAGCAGCATCGTGTAGATGACCTCATCTAAGGGATTATTAGGGCCCACCTAGGCGACTTAGCTCCACTTAGTCCAGATGTTAATGAAGACAACTCCCCACCAAACTAGCCATAGAGAGGTAAGGGTCGTGGGGGCACGTAATCGTTGTCTAGTTAGGGACCAAAGACGTAAAAAACTCAGTGTAGAGATTCACAACGATGCTTCTCCCCTACACTCCTTGCCATTAGCATCTCCTGGATTGCCTAGATTTAAGTTCCGCAAGTCATTCCTCAAGAAGAGCTTTGAGGATCCTATGTCTCGCACCTTGTCATTGGAGGTACCTTCACTAATCAAGTCCATAAACACCCCTCTCCCCCCGCCCCAGCACCATTAGGGAGGCTGATTCGAGATCCTTAGTACAACATAGGCGAGGGAGTCACGTAGATACACCCTTCTCCTGTTCCTATGCATGGATTGTTCTCATGTGCTTACAATCAGGACGGTGGACAGATCACACAGTGTGATGCAACCCAAATGGTTCAACCATAAGATAATGCAGAACCCCAAGATGCTCAACCATTGACTTGATAACGACGCCGACGTCATTAGCTTTAGATATTTCACTTCTAATTTACTTTCTTTATTTTTGAGATACTATTTAGTTTTTTTAATAGTTTACTTATATTTTGTACATTGATTTCATTTTTTCATAATTTAAAATTATTAGCAGTTTTCAATATTGATTCAAAACGCATATTTGTGTAATATTGAAAGAAGACAAAACTGAACACCTTACAAATAAATAACCAGATATAATTCGATTGATTGACTAAAAAAATAACCGTTTATTAAGCATCACGTTCCGATTGCTTTTTAGCTAAAATCGTGTTTGGGCTCAACTAAATTTAAGTATGGTATTTTTAGAATTATTTTTTCAGATATTGTATTTTTTTTTTATTTTTTGCCTTTTTTTTCCTTTTCCCGAGATATCTAATGGAAATCCTTAATAATATGCTAACGTTAACACTAAATACTCTAACAACTTTTATCTTGGCGGAAAAAGTTAATTAAAATGGTAAGGGACATCTTGAGAATCTCTAATGTTATCATTGTATCCATAAAAGATAAATTATATCGTTCACTCTGAATGAATCTATATTCTTTTCTAATCAAACAACGGTATAAAGGTTATTGATAAATGTAACTCGCTAGCTGGTGCCTTAAAATCATATTTTATCAATAAGTAAATTTGTCAATTTGTAGTCTTTTTTAGCACCATCTATTTTCTGGTAATACTTAGATAATGCTTATCAATTTTTTACTATCTATCAACTATTTTGTAATTTTTGTTACAGTCTATAATTAATTATGTTATTAAAGAATGCATATATTTTAAGATTTATTTTTAAGCCACATTAGACGAGTGGCGCATGATAGCTCTCCGAAATAAAGCGCTGCTCTCTTTGTTTCCGCTTTCCATGTCTCCATTTTTATTTCATTATTTTTCTACCCGTTAGTCCAATTCAAAGTGGACACGAGACGGTGAAAATCCTAGAAAAATGATTAGACAACTGATGATGTTCAGTTGTTAAAGCAGTAAAAGACCCATGGAACGAAAAAAACATCATAAACACACCCCGATGATTTTTTTTTCTTGGTCAACACAACATGAGATCTTTTTCGGCCTAATAAGACACTTCATATGATTTACCTCTTACTCTCCATCAAATCTTGCATTTGCTCAGAACAGGGAACGGAGAAAGTCGAGCAGAAACATAAAAGTAAAATTCTAGTACGACATCTTATCTTTTGGTGGTCAGCTAAAAAAGAGACCACTAAAAAGAAAAGTTCTGGTGGGGCCCAAACTGAGAAAAGGGGAGTGCCAATTTGAAAGGGCAGTTGAGATTTGGAATTCGAAATCTATTTGGGCAGCTTTGTATCTCTATTTTTTTTTTTTTTCAATTTTGCTTTTCACTGGCTTTAAATTGAGTATTTAATAAAATAGGGAAATAGAAATGGAAATATAAGGATGTAAATCTTTCTTTCTAGACAAAATACCTAACAAAAGCTTAGGAGATGGACCTATTTATTTTCTTTTCTAAAAAAAAAAATTTCGCAAAGCCCACCCTAAATGTTTCTTTGTCCAAATAATCAATCTTTTTCCTAAATCAAGTTTGTTTGCCTACAACATACACAGACTTTTGTTTTTTCATCTTTCATTCCCGGATGATAATTTTGTTTTGTAAGTGTTATTTTATTTTGTGTTATTTAGGCTAAGTATGATTTCATTGTAATCTTTTATTTCATGATGTGATTAGGAGGGTAGATAGGAAATCCTATTGTATAGGGTATCGATCCTGCACTAATCAATTAGATAGATTCTAGGAGAGTATTAAATATAATGGGTAGGTTTTAGGTATAAATTTTTTGAACCAACTTATATGAGGAAGTGTATAGATATAAGACCAATAAATGGTACAGATTATAAGATATTCTGTATTTATCCTATAAAAAATTATTAAATAATTTTAATAAATGATGATATCATATTTTTCAACCAATAAATATTCTAGTAAAATGAAAAGGAGGAGTCTAAACCCATAAGTCAACAATCTTAAGTGTCTAAACCTAATATCACCTTTCACTTTGCATTTTTCGTTCTCTCATTTTTCTTCCATATTTTTCTCTCTAGTTTTACATAATTTGTTCTTTTCTCTTGTTATTTCCTATTTATTAAGTAGTAAAATCACATAAAATTGAAATGGTGAGGGTATGAAAATCACTTTTTTTATTTTTAATCCCACAAATTTTGACATTTAGGTGCAAGCTCTATTAGTTTTCAATGCGAAAAATTTGTAATATCATATTTATATTACTTATTTAATATTACATAAATTTGAAATTATAAAGAAGAAGATAATATTTATAGGTTACATAAGATACCTTATATCTTGTAAGTTTTACAAAGTATAAATTCTATGGTAATTTCAACAGGCAGAAGGTAAGTTTAGGTTCTAAAATATAGAAACCCATACCTTAAAAGGTGAGGTAAAGGTAAGGCTTCGTACCTTATCTATTCTATACTTATTCAATCTTAATTATTAGTATCATATTTTCACGATAATAAATGTTTCAGTTTTCCCTTTTTTTAATCAAACGTAGTCATTAATAACCATTATTAGATCACATTTAGATTGTAAGAGTTATATTTGTCTTTACATATATATATATATATGTATGTATATACATACTTTTCACTATTAAATGTTCTGATAGACATTGATTAATAATCAATTAATCCCATCAAAAATAATTATGATGCATTTTCATCTCTTAAAATAGTATAACTTTACGATAATCTTAAGTGCCATATGATGCCATACAAACTTTCTTGTCAATATGATTATATCAAGAACTTGTTGGTGCAAGACCTTAAAGAAGCCCCTTACAATGTAAAGTCATAAAAACAAGTCTAATCCAATCATATAAATTAGATATCTTTCTAGGTTTATCATTTTGTTTTATAAAAATAAAAGAAAACATATTTTTATTTTAGTTAATGGTGATTTCTTAGCATATTCAAGATAGTCATAGTTTAGATTACTTTTTCTAGTAAATTTCCTCATATTATACAGTGTTCATCATACATCGAATTTGGTATTAGAGCATACTTTCAATATTCTTTTTAACTACAAGCTTATACCTCTCCTCTCTCATATCTCCCCTCCATTCCTTATACTAAAAGCAAAACCTTAAGCTTGCAATCCTTAAGAGTAGCTGCTACCTTCTACCTCTCCTACCCATCTCCATCTTAATAAAACCAATCTACATTGTAGAATGTGTGATGTAAGTTTGTTTCTTAGAGCTCTAACTAATTGTACCCTCACCAAAAGTGAATTTCCAACCTAAAGTTAATGCATGATCACCTACCTTAGTAATCCAATTTGTATTAGAGAAACCTTTTAGTACAATAAGAAATTCACCATGGTGTAAGCACATTTTCTTAGTTTTTAACAAATACATAAACAATCTAGTTATTGCTTTTTGATGATTTGTACTAAGCTTACTAGTATATGTAGATAAAAGAAGTGTACATTAAGCTTCCTATTGCACTTGCACACTCCAATTGAGATACTTCCCTTTCATCATATGGATCATATGGTGTATTGTATTCCTTAAATCCTATTGTTTGAACTTATTCAAAATTTTCTCAACATTTGAGATTGACTTGAGGCTATCTATCCATTATGTTTAACCTCCTTAATACCTAATATCTTATCAACCTTACCCAGATATTTCATTTTAAATCTAGATGCAAATATCCCTTGGTTTCTCTAACACCATTTAAGTTTGTTCCAAATATGAAAAGATCATCTACGTAGAGACAAACAATCACCCAATATTTGTTAATAAATTTAGAATATATGCATTTATTCGTATTATTGTATTTGAAACCATTTGTTGATATCACCTTCTCAAATTTTTCATGCCGCTGCTTAGGATCCTGTTTTAATCTATACAAAGATTTAATCTACATATAAACTTCCTTCTCATTATCATGTAGAAAAAATCCTTCTAGTTGTTCCATATAGACCTCTTTGTCAAGATCTCCATTAAAAAATATCATTTTAACATTAATTTGATGCACATGAAGCTTATATATAGTTGCCAACGCTATAAAAGTCCTGATTAAGGTCATTCCTGCAACAAGTACATAAGTATCAAAGTAATTAATACATTCAAATTGCTTAAATCTTTTTACAACTCATCTAGCTTTGAAAGTTTATAAAGACCCATCGATACTGTATTTCATCTTAGACATCTACTTATTCCTAATTGCTTTTAATCATAGAGGCAAATCGATTAGAATCCAAGTATTGTTTGATAATATAGATTCTATTTCATCATTAACCACCTTTTTGCAAAAAGTTGCATCTCTAGATGTCATAATTAAATATATGCAAAACCATAAGTATCTAATTTATTATTTTCATTAGTAGTTTTCTACTAACAGAGATGAATTGGATGAGGTCTGTAAAAACCCAATTTTTGCCCCTTATAGTTCTAAGTTTTTTAAATAGGGTCATAATTGCAAAATAAAAAAATAACAAAAATTTATAAAAATAAAAAAAAAATGATGAAAATATTAAAAAAAATGAGAAAAGGAAAAATTATAAATATTATTTTAGAAAGTAAATTATTTTAGGGTCAATTAGTTAGTTTTAGCTTGGTTCAAATAATTATTTTAAAGAATCGCATGGTTTAAGTTTAATTTGATTGTATTAAATATCGAGATATAGGCCAATGACCTAACGGATAAGCATATAGACTTGGTTTTGGACATTAGCTAGCAATCTTGGGTTCGAATCTTGCTAGAAACTTATGTGCTTTTTATTTTTCTATATTTTATTTTGCGAAAATCGGTTGAGTGGATAGGTTTCAAATGTAAATTTTTTGTGAGATCCAAATCTAACTTAATTTATATCAAATCTAATTTAAATCATTATAAAATATTTAAATCTAGTTCGATTTTTATTGAATCAGGTTTAAATTGATATAAATGATTTAAATTTTATTTAATCTTTATCAAATCAAATTGGGATTAATATAATAGATTCGAGTCGATATTGATTTGGTTTGGGCTTTGTAAATACCCATCGCGTGGAATAAAGTGAGGATGGACACACATACAATCAAAAAGGAAAAAAGTTTTACAACCCCCTTGTCCAATTTGCTCCTGTCGTTCTCAATTCAAACACCAATCGAAGACTATGCCGCAATAGCCTAACATGCAAATTAACTAAAGCACACATAACCATTCCCATGCAACAAACGACGATAACAACACCACACATAGAACCGTACTGACAACAGCATAGTACACTACACGTTCTCTAAGCAACTGAACCAAGCTACACAAATCCAATTCCCTTTGCCACAATCTCACTGCAACAACTAGATGTTGCTATCTACTTTTCGATAAGCCTAAACTGCATCCTTGATCCAAACAATCGAAGCCCTATCCACAAAAGTCGATAACCCCTAGCCATTGAATTGCATGTCGACTAGAAAACTCCAGCGCAAGATACATCCCCTTTGCAGCCCCTGACTGTTTAGTACTTGCACACCTGACTGACCTCCAAGCATACTCCATGATCGAACACCCTGTCACGCCTCGAAGCGGTAGAGTCGTAACAGCCTCGTTGTGTAAACCATCCTAAGATAGAAGTTGGCCTTACAACCGCTATCTTAGACCTGATCTACACAAGGCGTCCACGACTAACCCGCTTTGAAGTAAACGGTTTGTAATTTAAATAATTCATTTACCTAAGAAAGTGAGAAAAGTTATATATAATTCAGAAATGAAAAGTAATAACATATGTGATGATTCTTCAATATTTTTCCTCACTCCCTAAGATCTAGCAGTTGCTAGCTTCAGAGTTGTTGTTGCCGCTTCTTAGCCAGCACCTGCACAACGTCTATAGGGATGTGAGCAACCACAGCTCAGTAAGTTAGGACGGAAGACTTAAAACTATACCATACACACAACAAGGTTTTCAATCACTTATTAGGTGCCATGCATGTGCAAGCAAATGCCATCGCATGACGTTGTCCGGCCCGTCGTGAGATTAGAGAAATTGCGCCCGCTTTAATCCGGGTTGAAGAATTATTGTTAATGCAACAGTTCACGACCAAACCCAGACTTGTGTAATGGAGACCTTGCTCCTCCCGCGACTACCTTTGAACCACTGTCTTCACCCTCGCCGCGACCTCCTCTCCTGTTACTTAGTTCGACTGAGGATAAAGAAGGGACCATTTTGTAATCCTGCGCTATCCCTTTCGAAGGGGTCGGTATTTGGTCAGAGAGTCCTAAGTTCTCCTAACGGGTTACCATGCATGTCCGATTATGATTACTGGTCATATATTTGCTTAAGTCCAGTTTAGGGTGTTCAATCATTTCATGCAAATCATACAATACATGCTAGAGCAACAAACAGAATCATAGCATTACCCATAATCAAGCACATGCACACATTCAACTATCTAACAAGCACAACCAAACATAATCTTAAGCCTCCAAAATACAACATCATATTAATCCCAACTTACCTTGACTCCTCGCTCACTCACTCGAGGTTCGATTTGCTCAGGCCATCGCCGATCATCCCTATAACACAAACGTGGTTTCAGTTTTTCATATAACTATTATAGGTTCGTTTTATCCTATAACGCTTATTGTTATGTTTTATTTAGGGTTTAAGATACCTAATTATCTAGGTTTTAAGTCTTTTACAATTATTCTAGGTTTAGGATTAGGTTCGGGTTCGGTTTCTGCATCGGTTTCTAAATTAAGTTCTAGTTCAATTTTCTAAGCAGCGTTTTACATTCTAACCCTAGAAATTCATTTCAACCCATAATGTGAAATTAATCACATTATTTCCCGATCTCCTAAATACTATCATTACTCCTAGTCAGTATTTTATTTCACCCGATACACTTATATCCTTATTAGTGTACCGAATTCACTCTTAATGTGAGGAATTTTTACATTTTTTATATAATTACATAAATTCAAATTTCTTATTAGATTTATTGTACATTTTTATTATTATCACAATATCAATTTTTATTATAATATTTCATATTTATTATATTTCCAATAATTACCTATTATGCATTATTACCTTTTATGTATATATTACACTTCTAATATTTATATCACTCTAATTATCATCTCTAAACATCAATTATCATTTCAAAATGTCTAAATTCATCCTAAATCAAATTTTACTCTTAAGTACCCTAATTTACAAAATTAACTTAAAATGTACTATTTTTCCATATTACTTATTTACTACATAATTAACCTAATAATTACATCTAACACCCCAAATGCTACAAGTATCATTCTCCATCAGATTTCAACATCCCTAAACATCTACTTATTCACTAATTCAGTAATTAATAATTTAATTACTTAATTAATCTTAAATTACCCATTTTATGCTTCATTTTAATGCCTAAAAATTATCTAAAAATTTTGAAAAATTAATTTTTGAAAACAGGCTTTATAGCACTATTCTATATCATCTAAGTAATCTACACAAAAATTTTGATCTTGAAATTACACTCCTAAGGTCATTTATTTCTAAACCGAAATATGTTCGGTTTTGCATGATTTCTTAGGGACCATATATTACGGGGTATGTTTTCATCAAAATAATATTTTTCCTACAAAATACATACAAAAATATCCTAGAATAACAAAATTCATAATTTTATAATAATATTTACTATTTTTACAAAATTACACAAGAATCAAGCTAGAAATCGGACTCACCGATCTGGGTGGCTCCGGCCACCTCCGGCCGCCGTGGTCTTGTCAGCCGGTTTGGGCGCTGCCACCACCGTGTGGTGGTGGTGGCCGTTCACTTCCAGCTGCTCGTCTGGTGGGGGTTCCCTTTAAAAGCTCTAACTGTACAGTTTTTCTTTTTCTTTTTTTAACTCGAATTTTTCTCTCAATTTTTGTCTCTCCCAAATTTTCTTTGATTTGTAACTGTCCAAATGAGCTTCTGAATTTTTTCTGCTATTTATAGATATTTTTTTTAATTAATATGCATTAATTTGACAAGACTTTGCCCAATCTCCTTAATTTTTGGCTTTTAGGTTGGCTAATTTTTATTGGCTAATTTTTTTTTTTTTTTTTTTTTTTTTTTTTTTTTTTTTTGCAGATTTGGACCTACCACGACCTGATCTTAATTCATCTTATCCTCTTCTGATTTTTTCTGATTTTTCCATAATTATTTTATAAGTTTCTTTAATTATTTCCTTAGTTTTTGTCCAATTTAGGTAATTTTGCATATTTTTATCTACACGTAGATACATGTGGGGTACACGTGAACATTCCTAATTATTATTTTAATCATTCTAAAATTTTTAGTATATATATAATCTATCTCTAATACTTTATTAGTTATTAGATTACACTTTTTGTCTTTTTGGTAATTAGTACTTATTATGCTTAAAATTTAAAAATTTTATACTCTCCTGTTTTATTATTTATTTTCTTAAATTCAAGTTTATGGGATCAATTTTACTAATATTTCTCTCGTTAGTTTATAATTTGGGATTTGATTGGATTCCTTAACCGATCATTCAAAACCTTATATTTAAGTTCAATCCTATGGTCAATTGACTTAGTTTTGGGGCTTACACACCCTACGCTGGCCAACAATGGCAATCCGAACATCCCCTCGCACGCTTGAGGACACATGTGGCACTCATTCATTAAGATCACTTTCTAGTGCATGCACTACATTTTGCCAAAACTCCTCGTCTAGTCACAAACACTAGACACGCCGCAAGCACATCCGCACATTGAAGCTCACGTCCTCATCTCATGAACAGAAGCATAACTCGCACTCTACTGTTCATGGCTATGTTATACAAATACATTTGCTTCACTACCTAGATCCAATGCACACGACTATACTACAACAATCGTGACATATATAATGTCCACCATGATTCACTATCCATTGCAGATACGCTAAGCTACTGCCCATACCATGAACACAACTAGCGACACACGTGCATCCTTAATCCCTACGAGCAGCAATCGTACGACTCGCGTGCGCTTCGCCGATCACACAAGTGCTTCACCCTTAACGACTCAGAACAACAACTCCAATACATCTCCCTCGTACACATGACACTAAGGCACGCTACAACAATTCCAATAACCGAGTAGAATAGCATTTACACACTCCACATGGGTTGGTCAATAAGTACAATCGCTGAGTTCCAATTGAATCCAAGCTGCAGTATTCAAAAGATGGCAAGCTCAATAGCGGTCGTACTCTACCATGCCGATTCAAGCACCAAACGTCTGAAGCACTGCATGGGGACACCAAAATTAGGTTCGATTGCTTAAAAAAAATTCTTTATTTATTATTATATTATTATTAAGTCCCTAGGTTTAACATAATATAGAATTTTAGTAGTATATTATATGATTTTGTTAACTTAGTTAGATAGATAGTTGTTAATAATAAAATTTAGGTATATATATATATATATCCATATGTGTTAGCTTAGGATTTTTTTTTTTTAGAATTTTTTTTTTTAGAAATCATCACATAAAAAAGAAACTTTTTTACAAAAAGATTAGAGCGTCTTTTGAACATTCAAGAGTTAGGACCCCTTTAGATTTTCGAATAAACTAAATCAATTAAATGCATAAATTTGGTCGGTTTTCAAAAATTAAAATCAATCAACACACTAAAGTTTTTGGAAAGAACTACGATCATTTGATCTCGGCTAGCGAGTACGTAGACAACCTCGGGGCAACGATAAAATCTGGAAAAACTTAGGTTCTTTTTTCTTTTGGTTTTTGTTTCCTTTTCTCAAAGATATTTAAAAAAAAAGATAATATAGAAGAATAATTATAATTTCAGTAAATAGATAGTGGTACCCGTTAGGGCTTAATAGATTAGCCCCCAAATTCAAAACCCTCTGGTTTTTTCATTTAAATTGAAATTAAAGACCAATAGCTAAATCGTAATCAATCCATCCAATTGATTATAATTTTCTTTTCTTTTTCCCAACTTCGGTCGAGTGATGATACCAAAAATTTTTCTAAATAAAAAAAATCGAAATTTCTCAATTTCTTTAATCGATGATTAATATTAAATGGATTTGGATAGTATTAATCAGAAAGTGGAAAATGAAATTAAAATAAAAGAAACCGAAAAATTAGACTTGATAGAATCTTAGTAGGGTTGTACATAGCTTACAAAATAGAACACAGTGAGAGGCATTGGGGTGTTGTTAGATGTAGCTACTTCAATGCTAAAGTTAATAGATAGTTAAAAGCAAAAGGGAGCATAAGAGAGCTAAAGTACTTAGAGGTTATCAAAATGTGTAAAGGTAGTTTACCATTGGTGGCATCTTACTATTTATAGAGGGAAGCTGGAGAGGATCTAAGAACATGTCTGCACATTGAGGTATCCTCTATGCTTAGAGAGTGGGGGTTATGTTAACGGTCGTATCCCATGAGTTTAAGGATTTTGGTAATTGACTAAGTCAAACCCTATCCAATTGCATCTGACTTAGCATAGTATATGTCTTAAAGCCTATTAAGTCCTTGTGTTAGTTAAATATGAGGCCAGATAGGTTGGCCATGGAGTCAATTAAGTTAGTCAAGGGGAGATAGCTTTGTGCTTGGGCTTAGATTGGTTAGCTCAAAGCCAGAATGAGTCGTTGTGGGCCTAAAGAACCTATATTAAAATTCTCCTGTCAACAATTATCAACTTTCTATTTTCTTCCATGAAAAAGGTAAAAGCTAGAGAAGAAATAAAATCTAGTCTAAAATCCTTTTTCTCCCCTATATTTTCTATAGTACTATTGTGTTGATATTTTTTTCAACAAATTCAACATCTCTTGTTTCTATAATTAAAATAAATTCTAAATCTATTATGCAATAGTCCTTAGAGTTTTAAGCATATTCGATAAATATACCCTTTAAAGTCCTTTAGGTCTTAATTTAGTCCTTTTAGGATCATTAACCCTACAATAGACTATACACCCTCACACTTTTAAATAGTTCATATTTAGCTTCCTTTTATTCCATATTTTACATAGAGAGAAACCTAATTTCTTGGAAGAAATTCAATTCGGAATATGACATGCAGTCATCAATACTTCCTCCCACATATTATACAATTGTTTTGCATTTAAGATTAAGGAATCAATCATGTACACTAAGGTATGGATTTTCCTTTCCGTTATGCCATTTTGCTACATTATATGAGATGCTGTCACTTGATGAGCTATACTGTTTTCCTCTCAAAATGAATCGAATTCACCAGATAAATACTCTCTGTTTCTATCACTCCTTAGAATTCTAATTCTTTTCTTATGCACATTTCAACTTCTACCTTGTATGATTTGAAAACACTAAATGCTTCATCTTTATTCATGAGCAAGTAAACACACACACACACACATATCTAGAGTTATCATCAACAAAAGTGATAAAGTAAAGTATGATTTGTTATTCCTTTCCATCTTAGGAGAAGGTTTCTTTACAAACTTGGATTGTAAAAATATTTCACATTTGTTATCTCATTTATGTCCATTCATAGAGATAAAGCCATTGTTACTCATGTATTGCATAGAATTATAATGAAGATGTCATAATCTAACATGCTAAATATTACAAAGATCAATAATATAACAGAATTAGTGACGTTATTCATATCAAGGTTGAACTTAAACATGCTATCACAACCATACCCTTTCCCAACATACACATCACCCATGATAACTTTAAACTTATCCAACTTTATTACAATTTTGAATTCTTTCTTACATAACAAACTAACAAATACTAAATTCCTTTTCAAACTAGGAACATGGTACATGTTGACTACTTTTTCGAAGTAAAGTAAAGATCCATCATTCTAAGAGTTTCCATTTCCCATCATAACTTCTTTATCTTCAACTTCTTGATGACTCTTGAATTGCTGAAGATTATTGCACACATGGATTGTTGCTTAACAATCAATTTACCACTCAAATGGTGTAATTTTTATACCCATGTGATTTATAACCATCCTTATATGCATTCCTTCAAAAGAATCAATCAACATTACCACAAAATCATTTACCTCAATATTTGCAACAGGACCTTTATTTTCTTTCTTTAGTTTCTATGGAAGCCTATACTCATGTGCATAACGACCCTTCTTATTACAATTATAGTACTTTGGAGATTTCCTTTAAGAAACAATTATGAGATACTTCATTCTACACTTCTTTTGCCAACATTATCAACATGGTTAACATAACTTGAATCGACTATTAATCATGCTTACTTAACTCTTCTTCAATACAAAGATGTCTAGCAATCTTTTAAACTATGAAATCTTATGTCATATGCAAAAGTTTGCTATGGTAGTCATTCCAAATGAATGGTAATTTGGTAATTACTATTCCTACTTGAAGGGATTTCATAATTGTTATCAATAGGTCATGAAGGGGGGGGGGGGGGTAAAAAGCTACAATTCTAACACTATGTTCAGATTAAAGGAAAGAAAAGGGGGGAAAGAATTAGAGAGGAAACAATTTCTCTCCAATTCCTTCTTATTGTTTGGAAAAGCAAGAGAAAGTAGAAGGAAGGAATGTTTTTTGAAAATTTTTCTATAGGTCCCACAAAAATTCACTCCATCTAATTTAGAGAGAATTAGGAAGAAAAATTTAGGATTCTATTTAAATGCCCCTATATGAAAAGTATCTTAAGAAATTTTAAAGATATTTAAGTAATTCAAGAAGTTTAAAAAATATATTTTATCAACCTTCCATCCATAATCATTTCTTCCTATTTCTATCTTATTCAAATAACAATTTTCCTTCTAATTTTTTTTCTTTCATCCCAAACATAGTGTAAATATATAAACCTTTCATTTTAAATAATATTATTGTTTGGTTATTATTTGAAATTGTTAGCGGGATGTTGTACAATGGTTGCTGTTGGGATGCGACATAAACCATGTTTCTAACCAAGAATCAAATGACTTGATTATATTTATCTTATTACACTATTATAAGTGATTTTGTGAGGGTAATCGATCATATTTTCTATTTAAGATGAACTCTGACTAGGTAGCATTATCTTCATATATATTATTTTTTATTAGTTGAGATGCTTCACTTCGCATAAAACGAGTGCAGACATATCCATAGTTTTCAGTTTTTAGGTGGTGAAAATGATGATAGTATTAATTTTGAAAAATAATGCCAATTATAAATATAAAATTAAGGTATAGTGATGTTCAACTAGATGCTTCTCATTTATCTTTCCTTGTATCTATAGTGTTAAATGGTAAAAGGTTATTTTTGGTTTTCGTTATGATGATATGATATTTTGAACTTAGGCCTCTTAAGCTCATACCCGCCAGCCTGAACTCATGACCTAGCTTAAACTCACTAGTGTTTGGCTCTTAGTCGACCTCAACCTAAGTTTACTAAACAGCCTACCCAATCATAATGGCTTGCAACAACTAGAAGATAAAGGATAAGGCTTGGAGATCAATCAACAACCACAACCCAACAAATTTGAACCATGTTGGACAAGTATACTCCTACTACCCATGACATGTAGATGTGTTAAAGTGCCATAGTTGGTCCCTTACTTTTGGCCACCATCCTCTGTAAATACTTACCTACATCCCAACGGTAAACGACTTAGACTCTTTGCACACTTAAGCTACGTTTGAGCATCCTAACTCTCTACATGCACAAAAGTACTAATTTAAGTATTGGAACAACCACGTCAGACAGTAGTCTGGTGCCCCTCATCATGTGTTCTTTTGCAAGGTCTTATTGAAGTACAAAGCCTAAGCTATTATACTATATCGACAAAATCTTATAGATGATATTTGGCGCCATTTGTGAGAACCCAACTTATCTAATATGAAAATACTCTCTAAACACTTTTCTCGTTCCTATTGTTCACTATGTCTCATGTTGTACATCTAAATAACCAACCATAG
The DNA here is from genome assembly GCA_024138005.1 of Lumnitzera racemosa. Taxonomy (NCBI): domain Eukaryota; kingdom Viridiplantae; phylum Streptophyta; class Magnoliopsida; order Myrtales; family Combretaceae; genus Lumnitzera; species Lumnitzera racemosa. The sequence continues at coordinate 36,202,079 of JAMXBC010000006.1, read as the reverse complement.
AACTACCAGCCCCCAGTTAAGCAAACCCCTAAGTGACGCCTAAAGCACCTAGAGAAGCCACTTGAGGAGTTCGCTGCTCACAATAGGGAGCTCCAAGCTAGACTTGACGAAGTTGAGTTGCAGAAGAGGCATACTCGAGTGCTTAAGGTCTTATATACCCATAATGGGTAAAACAACCAATAGCAGTAACAGCAACAGAATGGTAGGGCATAATAGCCTAACCTCTAAGTATAGGAACAATAGGTCTAATATGCAAATTACTGTGACTATACCCTTGTTGGCAATAAATAGGTAGCTAACTCACATAGGGAAGTTACCTACTTAATAACATGTGAAGTTCACTTGGTTGATTATGCTAACCTAAACGAGCTCTGTGAGATTGTCAAGAGGCTCTTCGAGAGGTAAGAGAGCAAAGCTAGTGGAAGGCGTTGGCTTGATCACTAATAACAAAACACCCTTCACTAGGGCTACCCAGGATGAAGTTCTGCATCCGAACTCTAAACTCCCTCAGATCATCGTGTTGACAAACCAGCCGCTTCGTACGCTTCTATAGAAGCCCAACATATCTGGTCAAATGGTTAAGTACTTGTTAGAGTTGAGTGCGAATGGCTTATAAAACACAAGTGTTAGCTAATTTCATCATAAGGTATACAAGAAAGGAGGAAGCACTACATGGAAATGACAAATAAGTATGAACTCTCTACGTCAACGAATCTCTCACCTCTAAAGGAGGAGATGTGGTTTTGGTACTCATTGAGCTACACAAAACTATGGTCTTCTATACCCTTAAGTTTGATATAAGCAACAATGAATTTGAATTTAAAACCTTGATTGCTGGTCTCAAGTTAGCTAAGGAGATCGACGCTGAGCACCTTGAAGTATTCTCGAACTCAATGCTTGTCGTTTAGCAAGAACGAGGCAAGTATGTGGCTAGGGATGATGTCATGGTAAGATACTTGGAAAAAGTGAAAACTTTCATAGTTGAGTTTCCTTCTTAGAACATTACAAAAGTCCCTTAAACCAAGAACTTAGTAGCAAATTAGTTGTCCAAGCTTATCTCAACTAAGATATAGAGGATATAAGTAAAGGATAGGAAAATTTTTATCAAATACCTACTTGAAAAGAGTATCGCTCCAAGCAAAGCTGAGGTCCTTAAGCTCAATATGGCACCTTCAAAGCCAAGCTAGAAGGACCCCATCAAGAACTTCCTGGAGGAAGGCATGTTACTGGCCAACAGGAAGGAGGCCAAGAAGTTAAGGTAATATGCAGCCAACTACATACTAATCGATGGTGTCTTGTACTGACGAGGAGTGAGCCTCCCCTTATTGAGATGCCTTCAACCCGATGAAGGCTTGCATGTCATGGAAGAGCTACACATTAAAGTGTACAATAATCATATCTAATCATAGGCCCTTTACATTCGAGATCTTTGCATTAGATATTATTGGCCCAATATGAGGCAAGATGTTAAGACGATAGTATAGAAGTGTTCTCAATGCCAAAAGCATGCCCCAATCAACATACTCATATCCTAGTTGCATCAGTCGAGATCTTCCTTGGCTTTCCTCTTTTCTTCCCATCTCTTGAATAGGTCAACCTTTCATTTTTGCTCTTCCACTACTTTCCCTTTGAGTGCAGCAATCTCTTAAGTAGCCTCTTTAGCTTCTTTCCACCCCTCCCTCTCTTTCTTTAGTTCAGCTTCCAACTCTTCCTTCTACACATAAGAACAACAAAGGCGTTGGTTAGTTTTACGAATTTTTTTTTATAATAATAACGCTTAGAATAGGGTTTTGCATCCTTGCAACCCTTTTATGTGCTAAGCACCTCACTTCGGAGATCTTTTACCTCTTCCAACAAAGCATTGTAGTGGGGAAGCTAAAGCAACACCTGACCATTGTACTACATCACATTGAAAACATCATGAGCAACTAAAAGAAAAATTAGAAGTATACTACAGAATACAACAACTTAGGAAAATGGAGAGTCACCTAATGAATCATTGAGCTCAGATGGCCCCCTAAATCAACAGGTGAATCCACTTGGAACTTAAATATCTTCTCTAGAATCCCCTAATAATAGCGTTAAAAAACCCCATCGAGGCCTGCAAGCTGAGTTCCAACTTACATAGTGTCATGTCACTAGCCTAGATATCTTACTTAGGCTTGTAGAGCCACCTCCTGTATTACTGGGTGATCAACTCGAAACTACCCTCATATAAACATAGGTTCTTCGACTCCTACAAAATAGTCTTATATGAGTTAGGGATGGTCTTTACCCTCCAATTCTTCTCCAAAGCCTTCGCTTGGCCTCCTCTATCTGGTCCATAACAAGGTAAGGGTGACCAGAAGGGAATCAATTCGAGCTCGGCTTACTGAACAGATTTGGTAGCTTCTCCTTCTTTGGGTCAGGCACGCCTATCTTATCCTCCTTGGGGGCTTTTCTGTTCTGGCTTACTAACTCCTCTACAGTACTGGCTTCCGGCATTTTCTCCTTACCCTTGGAAAGAGAAGAGAGTGATACCAACTTCGGCTCATCGATCGCAAAGGCATCCTTACCCACAGTGATAATGGGCTCGGATGTGGGAGCAAAGTCAGATGTGGGGGAGACTACACTTAAAGGCTAAACAACCACTAACCTTGAAGAAGGGGCATTGATAGGGACCTCCTAAGGTAGAGTAGGTAGCTCCGTCTTACTGGTCTCACCCACTTCTAACTTTAACTTCATAACCTTGCCCTTGGGGTCGGCAGCTCTCTTGTCTAGCTTTGTCCTGGACTCTTGCCACCTTAAGAGTACTAGTCTGCTAGGTTAGGGTAGTTCTCGGACCCTGCTAGCCTCCTGCTTATAAGGAACAAGTGAACAGTGTTAGAGCAAATTAGAAAATTACAAGTACTTACAAGTTGTGCAGTAAGCAACATTGGTAAGAAGGACTCCCCATTTCTCAGAAGATGATGGATGAAGGATGGTTTCATGCAAGCCTATGCTAACATGACGGAAGAGTTAATTCACACCAAGGAAGGACATGTACCTTCTAGTCACTTCTTCATCATAGCTTTCTCATTGCTTGGGAAGAGTTGAGAGATCGGTAGAGTGAAATACCTCCACACTGTCTCCTCGGCATTAATCTCTTGATTATGCCTAAGAGCCATAAAGGCTTCAGTCTTTCGGGCGGCCTCAAAGTCATTCAAGTTAAGTTTCTTCAAAGATCCAATCCAAACTAGTGGAGTCCATAAAGTCTAAAAGTTAGCCTCCAATGGCAACTTCATTACTAGAAACTCATCCTACCAATTCTTTATGTTGGAGTCCAGATCCCCAAACAATTTTTTCCTTGGGCAGTTATGGGTGTATATCTACCCTTTCAAGGCCTTCGATAAATAAAAATAATTAAAAAGTTTAGGCATTGCCCCATACTATCAGATATTCATAGAAGATCTGGAATACCCTTAATGACCTCTACCCATTGAGAGGAATTTGAGTAGGGTAATATTGATGGTAATCAAATAGGTCCCTCTAAAATTTGGTAAAAGGGAGGTCTATCCTATGCTTCAGGCATTTCTCATCACTGTAAAGTACCTCCTCGACAACAATGCCATCCTCTCTTTCACCGTGGTAGTTGCATTACGAAGCTAAGAATATCCTCTACCATGAAATTACTCCTAACATAACTACTGCAGTTGATTTGCTTTTTGTTACCTAATCCTTTAACCCCTTATCATTCTTTGGCTTATCAAACAAATCATCAACCTCCGATAGTTGATTACCAGGGTAGACATCACGAGGAATGGCCCTTATTAGACTGCCCTTGTCTAACTCCTCTAACCTCCTATTAACCCCTCATCCAACTATGCCAGCGTAGATAAAACCTCTTGGTCCTTATTTGTAGGGGGAGTACTACTCTTAGTTATTTCGGAGTTTGAAGTTGCTAAATTACATTCTCATGTGTTAGAAGGTGTCTTACATGACTTTGCTTCAAAATTTGTCGACATCTTGACATAAGGATAGAAAAAAATGAAAGTGCGAAGACTTGGTTGATGAAGAAGAAGAAAGAAAGTGTTTGCAGTTGTAGCAAGAAAGCAAAATGTGAAAGTTATGAATGTTTTCACCATGTTAAGTCAAGGTATTGACGGTTATGGAGATTCGTATAAGTATAATCCCCCTAATGCATTAAGATTCAGATATATGGTGATTGTTTTGATTGGACAACTGAAATCAAACTATAATATAGTTACAACCACAATTACGTACATGCCTGTGTGGACATGACAGCTATCATGTGGCATTAAATGCACTCTGGAAATGCATGCTAACCCATGATGTTCTTTAGCACGATAGCTCAAGAAACCCTCATACCTAGCATAAACAAGTCAACTCGATTCAAATCTACCTGTACAACCTCGACCTTGACTAACATAATTTCATGCCTCCTCTATCAAACCACATTCCCTGCTTAGCACCCTGTCTTGCTCAAAGTATCTAGCTTGGCCCAAGGTTTGGTCAACTCAGTTCACTCTATAGGGGATCTTTCTAGCATAAACCTTTGTCGCGCCACATTAGCCTCTTCTCCAAGGAAGTCATTATGACCCCCTCTTCTCTAGATTGCTAAGCTGTTATGAGCGCTCTAAGATTAGTTTAGCCATATGCCTTAGGAATTAATCCATCCTCTCTCCTTTGCACCTTGATGGCAATAAGACTGCGAGGTTTTTTCTAACAGTAGGGGAAAGGATTTTAGACTTGATCAGTTTGGACTCACTAGTGTTTGGCTCTTAGTCGATCTTAACCTAAGCCTACCATAAGCCTACTTAGTCATAAGGGCTTGTAATGGCTAGAAGACGAATGCTAAGGCTTGGAGACTAGGTCAACACCCACAACCTAACAAATTTAGACCACATTAGACAAGCATGCTCTCCCTACCCATAACATGCGGACATGCCAAAGTGCCACAGTTGGTTCTTTAACTTTCGACAATCCTCCTCTATAAAAGTCCTCCTACATCACAATGGTAAACTACTTAGACTCTGTACACCTAATCTATATTTGAGCATCCTAACTCTTTCTATACATACAAAAGTATTAACTTAAGTATTGGAGTGGTCATACTGTATTATACCTTGGCAACCCTTATCGTGTGTTTTTTTGAGCTCTTACTTAAGCACAAAGTCTAATCTCTTATACTTTATCGACAAAATCCTATAGATGATACGCTAGGTATTGATAAATCTCATTTCATCTTTTATTTTATTTGATCACTAACCTTTTCCTCCCTCCCGCTACCATACTCCAATGCCCAACACAATCTACAATATCTTTTTCCAATAATTTCATATTCTATTTATAGTGATTACTTCATTGATTTTTTATTTACTTTTGATACACACATTTTAAGTACATGTCCTTGTAGGCATGGTCAACATAAAATCGTAAATATATATGGGGAGCCGGGGGGGTGGGGGACATATTGATTCTCATTTCTCTTGCATTCTTTGCAAATGGGACCAGAAAAATTAAGAAGATGAGAACGCAGTTGTAACTTGAAGGTGCATTTAGGAGGGAAGATTTGGCATTAACTACTATGAACCTAACAACCAACAATAGGCCGGCTGCTTAATTGAAAGTGACCATGTGAGCATATCATCTGCAGTTCAAATAAGAGGGCCATTCCATTATTTATGCCTACATAATCAATTACCTTGGACCACGTTCCTACCTTATACCGTGCTCGGAGTTTTCTGGCAGTGAGAACAAAAATGTGTAATATATCCTTGCAGAGGAGGAAATGTAATACATGTAATATATTATATATATTTGATACGTATATATCAATAAAATATTAATATATACAATATGTAAAATATGGTAATAAATATTTAAGAAATTATTCATTCTACGTTATGCTACGTATATGTACAAACGTACATAATATTCAATAATCTTTTTTTTTTCTTTTCATATATATATTTTTTATTCCCCCCCCACTTATCTAATCTCTGTCTTCTTTTTTACTATTTATATAACTTGTGTTATTCGTCAAACTAAGATTATTAATTCTCTCATTTGATGTTCATGTGGTTGACTAAAACTCTAAATATACTCGAACCATCATCTTTTCCCTTTTCCATTTTGACAAATAACAATTGACTTTTAAAATGACAATTAGATTACAGAAACAATTGAGCAGGGTTTTTATGACATTCCACATGCCAAATGCATGATGGAAGAGTTTCTTAGGTTTACTCATGGGTTTTTTAACTATCCAAATTTACCTTACTGTATTAGAATTAAAGAAAAGTCAACATTTTTAAGTTAAAAAGGGCAATATGATTTATATAAATGCTATTAAGGGAAACGCAGACCATCTGAATGGAAAAAAAGAAATGGTATAAGACTTGTTATGTTAGTATAATTTACGTTAAATTACTAAGTTATTTATTTATTTTTGCTAACTTTATATTTTGGATAAACTACATTAACAACCCATGAGAACTTTTTACAATTTTATTTACAACCACACTTTTTCACAATGCTATAAATTCTCCTCTTTCTTTGTGTGCCCTCCACATAATTTGCTAACAACTCTAATAAAAACAAAATGATTAATTCAATAAAATAATTATATTAAAAATGTTTAATTTAATGAAAACTAATATTTTGCATAAAAAAACAAATGAAGTTCAAAGATAAAAAACTAAATTTGGCAATTATTATCTACCTAAGGATAAGAAATTGTTAATAACGACCACATATAGTTGGTAGGTTGTAATCTACTATTATAAATAGGTGTTATGACCCACCTATAGTATAGTAGTGGGTGACCACTAACCATAAAAAAATATAAAGAAAAAGTTATAGAAAATATTGAGTCTCTAAAAGTATATATTTGCTTATGCTTAGACCATGCTAAGATGAATGTTAACCTTGGGTTATGTTTACTAGCTTAGAAGGGATAGTTTCTTGGAATAACGTGGTAGTTAGGTTCAAATAATGTTTTAATATTAGAGAACTATATTTAGTCCAAGTTAATGAGTAAAGAAAAAGTGGTAATAAGGTGAATTAATGGTTATAAGATGTCAGTTCAAACATTACATATGGACCAACTCATAATAACACAGTACGGGTAGTAAATTTAGCATAAGACTATTTATAATCATTATTATTGTCATTGTTCACCACAAATAAATTATTGTTTTCATTAAGTTTAACCAAAATATTGATGGTTAAAAATTTTCCTGAGTTTGTCCGTCTATGTAGACAAAAGTTAGGCCTGCATAAAAAAAAAACATATAAGCTGAGAGTGTATCGAAGATGACTTTGACATGTGCGCTCTTAACACTCAAATTAGTGTAAAAACGCTTGAGAAAAGGGAATTTTCAATATCAATGCTTATAAGTATAGAGATATAGACAACATGCATCTAGTGGAACATATTAATGCAATCAGGGGTAATTGTTTTGTTCCTCCTATATCCATAGCATTGCCTAGACGGTTATGAGGGAAGTATTTGGCCTTTGGGACTAGGTGACGTGGATAGTGGTGATTATTTTTGCGTGTAGTTTCATTACTGGGAGAGGAGCTGGTAGTTTGACGGTGTAGTTTTCCTGGGAGGATGGAAGTCTTCTAATGGGACAACTGGTGAAGGGTTTTGTCTAAGACAGTGCCTCATTATTGATGACGTCTTATTTCTCCTAAAGGTCATCTATCATGGCAGAAACTAAAACAAAGTGATGAAAGAGCATGAGAACGAGGCTTAGTAGGTCGATGAGTCTTGGGGACCTATGTACATGTAAGATGCACAAGGGATTAATTCCATATAAGTGGATGATATATTCGTGTTACTTATCTAAGAAATATAGAAAATATTTGGATTTTATAATATAAAAGAACACCAATAGTAAAAATCAAAATTGTATTAATGGATAGATAAAATAATAACAATTGTAGATTTAAGTATACTAGAAAATGGTAACCGTATAATTAGAAAAATTTATAAGAGCGGTAGTTGAGAATCTTGTTATATGAATTTGAATTCTTTTAGTAACTATATATGAATATATTCAATAATTTAAACTATAAGATACTAAGTTATTAGTTAATTATAGATAGTTAAAAAAGGGTTTTCCCTTTAATAGATACTAGAAAAATTTACATGTTTATCATGAAAATTAATAAATATTACACAAATAAAAATTAAATAAAAAATATTATCAAAATACTATTGTTAAATGTGATATCAGTACTTATGACATCTTTAAGACGTGACATCATTAATATATTTGTACCAATATCATATTTTCAAAATACAACATCACCAATCAATGTATTTGTATTTATATCGCATTTGACATAATTACAATACACAAATTGATGCAATATTAGTATAAATAGTAATATTGTATTTAAAATATGATATAGTAATGGTATTTTAATAATTTTTTATATATAATTTTTAATCATGTAATTTTTTTCTTGAAATTAGTAGACATGTCTTGTACCTTTTAGTTATAGATAGTTAAAAAAAGGGTTTTCCCTTTAACTAAACTTTTTGATAGTTTATTATATAATTTTTAGTAATTGAAAAGTTAAAAAGAGAAACAACGGAGGCAAAATAATAAAATTTTTAATCCTCCTTATTTTGGAAGTAGCTAAACTACCTGTCATTATACTAAACCGATATACTATCAAAGACATTACCGAATCTGAATACAAGATCGATAGTTAGACTACTAAATTTATTATGTTGTCAACAAAAGAATTTTTTTCTCAATGCCCTCTTTAATAAAAAATTTGTGAAACATTGAAACCATAATAAAGACAAGGGGGAGATACTAAAATTTATGGATAAAATGTAATCAAGTAGTACATATCCCCCGCGTCTTTTCTTTTCTTTTTTTTTTTTTGATTCTATGCATTTTTATATCTAGACTTATCCTTGTCATTTTTAAGATGAATCAATTAAATATATTTAAGTAAAAGTCATGGCAGCATCTATATGTGTGGGTCCATATCAGCGAAACTATTTCCATATAAGCTGCAGCGATAGCTTTCCAAAGGATAAGTGCTGTCTTTTAAAAAAAATGTAAAGATCCCTATAATTTTCTAAAGTTTTTAGGGCAAAACTGTATAATTTACGCTAGAAAAATGGTTAATGGATGCGCAAAAGTATTTATGAAAAGGCAGAATAAAAGAATTTTTTTTTTCAATACACTTGATCTTAATAAACTGTATAAAACTGGCAAAAAAGTATGATATTATCAAATATTCTAGATATCCATGTGATGAAATTCTATTTAAAGACCACTAACAGACTTCACATCTACGTTATAGATACTTAAAAATGGTCAATATTTAATCAAATAAATGATACCGTATAAAAATTCTTTATCTATATGATACTTATTATTTTTTAAGGAGTAATAGATAGATAATTCTCTAGAATTGTTTCAACCCATTTTTTGTAAATTCCATGTCAAAATCCTACTTTTAATTTCCATGTTTTGATGATATAGATCATTATAGTATTTTTAAATATGTATGACACTAGAAACTTTGGTTCATTTTAGTAATAACTAGTGGATGATGTATTTGAATTATGGATATAAAAAATATAAAAAAAGTTTACATTCTATAATATAAAAAGAATACCAATAATATATGTTACCAAAATTGTAATAAATTTTTCAAAACAAAAATCCGTCAGTGTAGTAAAAGTTGGTAAAAAAAATAATGAATTTTCAAAATAATAACAACACTAGTTAATTAAAATAATAAATAAAACAATAATAACCATAAAAGTAAGAATGATGGAAAACGATAATTTATATAGTTAGAAAATATTTATAAGTAAAGGATAATTGAAAAGTTTATTAGATGAATTTGAATTTTTTTTAATAACTATTATATAAATATATTTAATGGTTAAAACTATAGGATATTAAATTGTTAGTTATAAATAACTAAAAAAGGTTTTTCCTTTAATATAATAAAAGATATTTATTTTGACATTTCAAAATTTGGGATCTACTAAACTAATGATGTATTTTGGACACCGGTTCTCAACTTTGAAATTTGAATAAAAAAGTAAAAGAAATAGCACAAGACAAGTACAGAAGAGAGGGAAAAAAAAGGGTATCTGCGGCAAATTGGCGATGTGTGCGGTGCATGTGGGAAGGAAAATTCATTATCCTTCAAAGGGAAAATCGCGAGGTCCCACTTGGATTTGGCCGATTTCCCGCTCAGAAGCCTACAAAGCCACGCGCTTTCTCACCCTTCAAAACGAGCTTCCTCCACACAATCGCGAATTTGATTCACTCCCCCAATTGGTAAAGGATGGCTACATGACGGCCCAATAAAAATCGTATACGTCAATCCATGGTCTACTGAGAAAACCTAAAAATGTGAGGTATATTTTCATACCCACACAAAAAAGTATAAATTTAATTCTTGATAGTTATCACATTTTTTATTTAAAATCTCAATATTTTAAAATTTTTCTTTGAGTTTTCAATATTTGTATAAATTTCTAAGCAAATTACCTGTTAGGTTTTCCATCAACCTAGATACGTGACAACATTTTATTGTTCCAAGCACTTTTTTTAAATAAATAATGTAATAAATATTAAAAATTAAAACAATAAAATAATAAAAATATAGAAAAATATTAAAAATTAATAAAATAAAAGAACATAAAAATTAAAAATACTAAGATAGTTTATATGATAATATATATTTATATATATAAGTATATAAATAAATAATTTAAAAATAAAAAATCAATAAAGATAAGAAAAATAATAAAAATTAAAAGAAAATTCATCAACCCCACAATCATGGGATGGCCAAAATAACCGAGAAATCAAGGTAAATCACAACCCATTAAGCAAAATAGGTCATTTCAACCCATCATTGGTGGTAAATGATTACCTATTAACCTAAAAACTAAAAAAAATAGGTCTTTTTTATTTCTTGAATTTTATATTTTTCAATATTTTTTAATAATTTTATTCAAATAATATATATTATTAATTTATTTACTTAAATTAATTTTGGACTCATCATATCACCATACATGTTATTATTAATAGAAAAATTAAAAATAAGCTAATAGAGGATTTATTTGTATAATTATGCAACGTTGATAATTCAAGTAGAATTTTTAAAAAGTGAAAGACTCAAATAGTAAATGTGGTAAACTTAAGGATAAATTTGTATTTTTTTCATTTATTATTGTGTTTTTCATTTTTTTTATAAATATGTAAACCGTATTATGCTCCATCAAGGAATCGTCTATATTAGTTGAATTTGGCATGTAATACGTACGCAAACCCCAAAACACACGTACCCTACTCAAACACTTAAATATAGCAATACAATACACTTTTCTCATTCTAAAGTCTCAAAACAAGAAGTTTAGGGGGCATCTTGCAGAGTCAAGCGACATTTCCAATATTTTCTCAGAAAAACAAATTAGCAAAAAAAGGGGAAAAAGTAGCATTATGCTGACTTTTCTTTCTGTTTATTTTAAATTTCATGTTCCTTTCCAAGGTTTCGTCCTGATTTGGGTTACCATTCCCATCCTTCGACATGTTCAAATGAAAAAGAAAAAGTGTGTCAGTTAGACTTCTCCATGGTTAACGTCTCCTACAATAATCCATATCTGTTTGCTTTTTTTTTTATTATTATTATTATTATTTAAAGTGAATTGATATATGTCAGAATCCTATTTTAAAAATCGAGTCTTAAAAAAGAAGAAGAAGGTATTTATAGAACTTATTTTACTATCTTGCTCCTTCAAAAAAAACTAAAGACATGTTCTCATGTTTTTGAACGGGTAAAATGGTCATCTAAATAACAAAAAATACTTTTTAAGCGATTTAAAATGTAAATGGTTAATTTGCTAAATGTATATAAAGGGAGGATACATAAGACTTATATTTATAATTTATCCTTTTGTTTTTTTATTTTAATTTCAGGCGCTTTAGCTAAGGTTTTGTTTTCAATTTTTTGGTCCCATCCAAAACATTCAAAATCTTAAAAAAAAATAAAAAAAAAAAGCGTGTCAGTTAGACCGATTAACGGTGTCTAAATTAGTTATGGTCCCCAGCACAACAGTGCAAAACAGTAATAACAGTAAAACTGCACCAACAGTAACACCTACCTAAACTTCTATATAACCTCCTCTTTCCCTCCCACATTTCCTCACTCACCCACTTCTCCACCGCTTACTCCTCTTAGAAATTTTCCATCTCTAAGGTTTCTTCCTCTTCAGAGAAGGTATTTAGTTTAGTAAACCCTCTGTTTAAATCCTCAAATTGTGTGCTCTCCACTTCACGTTTGAACCACAAATCGTGCTTAAAATGTTTACGTTTTGTGCAGAAAAAATGGCTCTAGCTGGTTTGATTCTTGTGGGGTTTCTTGCATTGGTGTCCTCAGTTCATGGTTCTGGTGGTGGAGGATGGATAGATGCTCATGCCACATTTTATGGAGGAAGTGATGCTTCTGGGACAATGGGTATGCTTCATCACATTATACTGAAATTTCCTGACTCACCACCATAAATATCAGCTAAAACGAAACCAATTTATCCATTCCACACCGGTTTATCTACATTGTTAAGCCAATCCTCGGTTAATTATCCCCTTCTCTTTGTATTTTTACGATTTAGTCTCTAAATTTTTCGAAGCTTCAAATATTAGTGAAAGCTTCTTATCTAAATTGCTTGACTAAACTGGGATTTCCTTTTCATTTGAAATGTGAAGGTGGTGCATGTGGTTATGGGAACTTATATAGCCAGGGATATGGGACAAACACAGCCGCTCTAAGTACTGCTCTGTTCAACAGTGGACTGAGCTGTGGCTCATGCTATGAGATCAGATGTGTGAATGACAGGAAATGGTGCCTCCCTGGCACCATAATGGTCACAGCCACCAACTTTTGTCCCCCAAACAATGCCTTGCCCAACGATGCTGGAGGCTGGTGCAACCCTCCTCTCCAACATTTCGACCTCTCTCAACCTGTTTTCCAGCACATTGCTCAGTACAGAGCTGGAATTGTCCCTGTTGCCTATAGAAGGTAAATATACTTAAAATTAAGTTGATACATATTTCATCCTCTGTTGTTCTTTTTATTTGAGTCCAGCACAAGCTAAATAAAAATTTAGCGATCCATGTTCTCCTTTTTCTTTTTTGTTCTTGCTTTATGTTGTTTTATCTTCATGACCGTTTGCTCCTTAAGTGGAGAACACGTGGGATGATAGTTGTTTTTATTTTATGCTCTCTCTTTCTCTCTCTCTTTTTATTATTATTATCGTTTCTTGACAATTACAAACATGTCATTTTTCAAATGGCTTAAAAGAAAAAAAGAGAGCACGTCAATTTCTTTCTAGGCTTTCTCTTGGAAGAAAAGCATTTCCATGTTATTTTGGTAATTTCAGACGGTCACTTTCATAATCGGTTATATTCCCTTTCCGACCAGTTACTTTTTAACATTTATCAGAAAACCCGTAGCGTTCATACTCAAATCCTTCCGTAACGTTATATAGATCCTATTTTAGTGTTAAATAGAAAAATTTTATGTTACATAAGAACAAATTTCTGAAATTTTATTCTCCCTTTTTATGCACATAAATAGAAAAAGGAAAAAAAAAAGCGATGCGCCAAGATCTGGATGCTGTTTTATTTTCCACATTCCGGGAGCTCCTACATATGGGCTGCTTTTGATAATTTATTTATAATACAAGGGTACTTGTGGTTTTTCGGTTTTGAAAATTTTTTAGAGAAGGGTAAGATTGTAATTCTAACCAAATACCACTTGTGTGTTGTGTGTTGTGTGTGCGTGTAGGGTACCCTGCAGGAGAAGGGGAGGCATCAGGTTCACAGTCAACGGACACTCCTACTTCAACCTCGTCCTGATCACCAACGTTGGTGGTGCCGGCGATGTTCACTCAGTGTCCATCAAAGGTTCCAGGACTGGCTGGCAACCCATGTCCAGGAACTGGGGCCAGAATTGGCAAAGCAATAGCTACCTCAATGGCCAGTCCCTCTCATTTAAGGTCACCACCAGTGATGGTCGCAGCGTCGTGTCCTACAATGTTGCCCCTGCTGGTTGGTCCTTTGGTCAGACCTACACTGGAGGACAGTTCCGCTAGGGGGTTACCCTACCCCCTAATTAATTAATGTCCCAGCACCGATTCGCTAGGACAATATGGCATCCATTAATTAATTAGCCTGTTATTAGCAGGGCAAATGCCATATACTAAATATAAATGTAGTGTGACAATGGAGTAGTAAAAACTCTAGGTAAAGCGCTGTGGAGTCAAAATGGGAAGGGCATCTTTTAAAATTGCTCTTTCTCGTTTTGGTGTAATATGTAGGGTTTATTTGGGGGTTTCCTGGACTAATAGTGGGGACTCCTCTTTTGTTTTTCTTTTCAAATATTTTTCTTCACTTTTCGGTTTTAGTCTATGTTTGCGTCTAAAGTCAAGTTTTACGAGGATGGTCGACCAATGGCAGCGGTGGACTCTTACCACCCGCCGTTGGGGTTTGAAGAGCTTATTTTTATTTTGCTATTGCACATTTTTAGCCAATTGGTTCCGGTTCGTAGCCATCAGATGTGGCTGCGTATTAATGTTTGTGGGTTGCTATATGTACTTTTTTTTTTTTTTTTTAGTTATGAAACTCCTATGTAAATTTCCAATTTCAATTATTAATGAGAGTGCTGATTTTGTTATAATAGTTTCGGCTATTTTAGTTGATATGGAATAACTTCGCCGTGAGACGGTTAAAAATAAACTGCGAATTTGTTTATTTTAGAAGAAAGGAGTGCGAGAAAAGGCTCCAATCACAAGGGTTGGGTGAAAGCAGAGGGAATAACTTTACAAACAAGCAAAGCTAAGGCCAAAAAGGAAGGAAATTAATACTATTAAAAAAAAAAAAAAGAAGAAAAGAAAGAAGAACGGAAAAAAAGAAAAGAAAAGGAAGGAACCAAAATTATGCAGGGCAAGCAATATGGCTTTCTACTCCTCATAAAAGCCCATGTTTCTGTTTCCATGGATCTCAAGCTGGCCCAGACACAAACCCCACGTATCTTTCTATAATATTTTTTAGTTCGCATAAATGCATAAAATATTGAGAAATTTTAATTTCTCAAACCACAGTTTTCTTTCCTTAGACAATGTAAACTTCACTCATTGATAACACATCAAATTATGAGTATATATCGTATTGTTGCAAAATAAATAAATAAATGAATATTTAAGATTTCATTCAAACAAGGACATATATAACTTTGGCTGCAAATAATGTTATACATATAGGGACGACCAAAAGAAAAAAAAATTGAAATTTGAAGTGGGACAACCTCTTAATATATTAATTATAACCAAAATAGCGGTGGTTTAAAATTTTTCTACAGTCCTATTCATATGTTTTTAAAAGTAAATTAATTATGTTTTAAATAATTCAAATATAATGGATATAAATTAAAAGTAGAATAAAAGGATGAGGCAAGAAGAATTTCCATGGTTTGAAGGTACGAGCGATTTAAAATGTCTTCGACCATTTTACTTGAAATAATATAAATGGGATAAGTAAGTAGTTGAAAGCATTGTCTAAGTCAGAACTGGAATTTAAAACTATGTTGCGTAACTGGTCAAAAGGAATTAGTGTCATTTTTTTTTTGTCTTAAAAAAATAAAGGATAATGTAAATGTATTTCTAAAATTATTAATCAAATATAATTAAATCCTTTAATCTATAAGAGAGTGATTTTATCTCTTCATAGTTATTTAAGACGTGAATATATCCCAAATTATTAATATAGACAGAAAAACCATCACTAAAAGAAATATATAAAGCAACAATTTTAGAGTTTTGACAATGATTTGAGAGTATATAAAATGTATCCAAATTCACTAGAAGATAAAAGCATGTTCTCAAAGTTTAAGAAATACTATTATATACATATATTTATGATATATGAATTTCGATTAGCAATAACATGAATTGAAGCATATTAATTCAATTTGTTTGGCAGCAACTATGCTAACGTTATTAACGGAAAATGCATTTCTTTGTCATGTTTGTCTATGAAGTCCTTTTGCAAGGGATTGAAATTAGTAGAAAACTAGGTATGCTGTGTAGGGTTATTGATTTAAAATATACTTTAAAGTAAAAACACGAAGTTTACTTAAGTGTCATCATAATGATGAAAGATAGTCTCTTTCCCTTGTCTCTTGCAACATTGTACCAGTCTGAAGGTGCATTTTCATATCTGCGTAGTACGACCCATTAGATAATATCAACACTTCATCATTCATTTTCTTTTCGATATGGCCACACCTGAGCAAGCCAATCTCTTTCTAACAATGCCTTATGTATTTAGGAAAAGAAAATTATAAAACAATGACTATCACTACAATGTTTTTGCAAATAAGTGATTTATATTTCACCACAAGTAAAGTCACATGGGTTTACAATTATTCCATAATAATTAACTTGATAAAATAAAATATTATTAAATAAACTTAGCTGAAAAAAAATCTAATAAAGTAACTAAAAATTTAGCCTCTTTCCCTTGTCTCTACAACATTGTAGCATTCTAATTTCCGAGGGTGCATTTCCATCCCTACCTTATTATGACCCATTAAATAATATCAACACTTATTCATTCTCTTTTCAACATGCCCATACTCGAGCGAGCCAATCTCATTGTAACAGTACCTCATGCATTTAAGAAAATAAAATTATAAAACTATAACTAACACTACAATTTTTTTTTGCAAATAAGTGATTTATATTTCGTCATTAGTAAAGCCACATGGGTTTACGATTGTTCTATAATAATTAACTTGATAAAATAAAATATTATTAGATAAATTTAACTAAAAAAAATTCAACCAATTGGTGGTTACCAACCACTTTTTTGGTGGCTAGGGGTTGAGGTGTGTGGCGGTATGTATTCCCCGTCTTAGGTTTTGTAACCTTCAAAATGCATCTTATAGATAGAAATTGTATACAAACCTCCTTTTCATGGTTCTCTCCATCTCAATCTAAGTTTATATCTTCCGTTCACATCTATGTTTTCTATTGGTTTACAAGTTCTTCTACCAAAGCACAACAGATCCCATAAGTTCTAAAGTCGCCAATCTTACCTTGATATTTTCTTTACATTTGTAGTATCGAAACATCCTCTCAATTCGGTCCTTGCAATCAAGATAGCAATCTATATTTCCACTTTTTGTATAGCTCAAATCTATAGCTTTACAATTTCAAAACCTTAAGAAGCTCGCCTCTCGTACACTATATTCGTCAAAGTTATCTCTTGCTTCCTCATTAATGCCAGCTAGCTCAATCCTTCTATAAGCTCGATTTTCATGCCTAACTTCTTCGGCATGCTCATAACAAACTAAGTTCACTCATTCATCAACTGGTGGAGCTTAGACTTTTGCATGAATGGCATTGAGTGGCCTATTTTCTACCATTCTTTATATGATGGTGACCAAATTTGCAATCATAGTGATTAGATCGTGTATCTACTCATTTGTACTCTTGGGTATCTAGTTATCCTACCTTCCATAACCAAGAGCATCATTTTCATTATATTCAATTCCTCTATGAACACTAGTGTTTGACAATTTCTCAACAATACCACATAAGCTTCAAACATTATTCCAAACACCATATGGAATGAGAACAATCAACAACTACGAAATACAGTATACTACTAGAATTATTTCACTCAATAGCTAACCTAGAGACACTACTATAAATACTACATAACTTTACATATAACATAACCACAACTTGAACACAGTTGCAACTTAAACAATACTTCCCCCTATTGCCAAAGCCCCAATACTAAGACGATATGCCTTAGTAGATGAACACAAGAGATAAGATCACGTACAACAGAAAAGGGGTAGGTTTAAACGTAGCTATAGTCGAAATAAGAATGGTTAATTAAGGGTTTAAGCAATCTTGAGAGTTGCTTTATAGATGTTATAAACCAAAGAATACTCCTAAACCTAAACTTCTACTTGATAGTATGCATAAGTAAGAAAATTAAGTTACTTGCTAAAAATCTTGCTTAAAAGTTTGATAAGAGTAGGGTATTAGACTTGGAAGATTAAGCTTACATAAGAACAAATGACTAGAGGGAATATTAATTTTATTTTGTTCCAGCCTATGATAGTTGGAGGTTTCGGTGGTGGGGAATTATATGTTATTAATGCTGGCAATTTGTGTTATCGTATCATATCCCATATTTGTGTCTAAGTGGATTTGTGTCCGAAAAACCCCAACCCATGACCCAACCTATTTATTACTCGTGTTTGAAAACCTAAACCCGTAATTCGACTCATATAATAAGTGTGTCCCGTGTCCAAGTTGAACCCGTTTATCGATTAAAAAATCATATAAAAGTTTATAAGATATTTGCAAATGCAAAAGGCAAAAGAACGATAACAATATTTAAATTCTAAAAATATAAATGTTATAAGGTTTTCATTTTATCACTTAACATAAAATTACAACTTAAATAAAATTTTTTAAAAAATAATCTTATCAAATTACAAAAACTCCTAAAATTTAAATTGCATAACGTTACTTAATCAAGTGGAACCATAACTTGAAGGGATACTACTAGTAGGTTAATTTCCAAATTCATCACATTCTCCGTTAGATCTTTAAGGGAAACGATTAAATAATCTATATATAAAAAAGAAACATATCAATAAAATATATTATGTTGAAATTTTAGCAAATAATTTATATTTACTATCTCCTTCTCCATAAAGCCAATCCTTTGTACATAAAAGAGTTTCTACAATATCGAGCTTCAATGAGCTATGACATTGATCAAGGATACGACCTCTAGTGCTATTGGATATGGCTTATAAGTTACAAATACTAATATATACTAAGACACTAAATCAAGATGAAATATAGTCAAAGTGGATCTAGCTATATATTTATAGTTGTATTATTTGTATATATATACATATAATAATTGGTGTTCCCTAAAAAAAAAAAAAAAAGATGACATCTAACCAAGCTTTTCAACACATTACTTTATAATCTATTTTAACTCTTTATACATGAATAAACCGATTTCAATTATAAAAACTTAAAATATCATAGGGTACATCTTTGTGGATCCAATTTAATAAATTTGCTAAGTTTGTTCTCGAAATTTGGGGCAACAATCCATTTATTATAATCACGATTACTAAATCAAGGAAAGGATATTTCCATGTGTGGCTATTGTTAGAAATTTACAAGAAATTGTAATATAGTTTAAGTTAAAGACTTGATCATTGATACTAATGACTTTCTTTAATATATATATATAGTCTTCTTCTATATCACATGAGATAGAGATGGTTTATACATTAAAAAGGAAAAATAATATTTTGATAAATAAAGGTGAGTATTTATGACTAAATAATGCAATTAACTTAGTTTCATCCAAAGGATAATATTACTATTCAATGTTGATACATTATATGATTAATAAATATAGATAAAAATATTTTTGTTTGTAAAATGATTTTGTTTTATGGCAACTAAACTCCATAAATAAACCAGAGAAGTACTCTATATATCGAATAACAGTAGAGAAATAAGAGATCTATAGAAAATGAATCGTAGATCTTAATTTCAAACTGACGTCTTAAGTTGAAAAAAAAAAAAATTACCTCTTCGATGATGACGAAGACAAGACAATTAGAAAGGGTAAGGGATGAGAGGATTATTGGCTTCACTTTAGCCGAGAGATGAGTGACACTACAAGCCAAGAGGGTCTATCAATTGTAGTTATAAGGGATTAGCCATTAGGAAAGATCTACAAAGAAGAGGAACAAAGACGAGAGAGTATGAGATATAGGGGATATAGGATTAGGTGTACTAGGGTTTCATTTTCATCGATGCACTATGCACATTTAATAGTTTGTTATTAGTCTTTTTACTTAAGTGGGCATCCAATTTTTTTTTAATAAATAGGTTTACGGGTCTACCCCAGGACTTGTTTATGAAACCTATTTAATAAATGGGTTTAAAACCTAAACCCAAACTTAGATACGTATATAAATGTGTTTAGATGGGTCTAACCTATTTATGTCCTTTGTTGATTTTTTCTGTACCTAAACCCATTTAAATTGTATCATATTGTATATGGGTTTAGCGAGTCGAGTCCTAAACTGCCATCCCTATATGTTATAGCTTTGCAATTAGGGTTACAAGTATTAAGGTGGAAAAAAATACATCATAAGAAGATTCTAAAAGGGTAAAACAAAAAAAAAATAATGGAAGGAATATGCATCTACTATAGTATAATGACAAACAATGTAAGGAACACGTATCAAGTGCTATCTAGGTGGTTTCCTATGGAGAATAGCAAATTCTATACAAATGTGCTCCATTATAAGGTTTTTTAGATAAGTCAACTCAGGATGCATAGAGATGAAAAATAAGGCATGGGGTTGTTTAGTGGATTAGTTGAGCTATTGAGGTTGGTTAGTTAGTCGAGGTTTGCTACTAAGAGATGGTGACCATTTGGCAAGAGCTTAGGTACTCATACACAAATAGCCTCATGATCTTAGCCTCCTCCTCAAGTGGTTAGTAGGAAAAAGCTCGACGAACTATGGAAATAAGTCGCTAGGCTCTAGAATGGGTGATTGAACCTTGATACATATTAGATTGAATACCTATCTGACTACCCCACCATTGATGTTCTAGCTTACCAACACCAAGGGTAAGGTAACACTAAGAGCAACTCGACCATAGACCTTAACTTGTTTAGCAACTCAACTTGGGACCTTAGAGACATCATTGAGAGCTTACTCTCCTCACTAAAGTAGGGGATAAACATTGATAAGCTATTTCGAATATAGTGCTCCAAGCAAGGTTGACTTCTTTGTAGCACAAGTTGAGTATAGAAGCCTAAGACTGACTTAAATGGGCTATAGGCTGAGCTTCTTAGAGTTCGACCAATCTCCTCATGCTCAAGGATAAGTTGTTAGCATCTAGATCATTTCTCCATATTTTGAACCAAGCTCCTAAGAGCTTGGCAC
Source organism: Lumnitzera racemosa (assembly GCA_024138005.1). Taxonomy (NCBI): domain Eukaryota; kingdom Viridiplantae; phylum Streptophyta; class Magnoliopsida; order Myrtales; family Combretaceae; genus Lumnitzera; species Lumnitzera racemosa. Next base: position 36,181,025 of record JAMXBC010000006.1, on the reverse strand, counting down.
GAGACATCTCTTGAGATCTTATCTCTATCTAATCTTTTGGAGCTTAGGCCCTCAAGCCATCATGTGTAGACCTGCCTTTAGGCTTAAAAGAAGACTAGGCAAAAATAGCTCGACCAAATAAAGAAAGTCTACAGTTGTCATGTATCTGACCTAAGATCCCTTCCATAAGATCTAGAGTCAAGAAGAGAATATTGAAATTGTGATTCACTTTCATTTTTTGTTTGCTAGCCACACCTATAAATACCGGGTAACTCCCATAAGTAAATGATCTCACTCTCTCATTAGTATATACTTAAAACTTCTCTATACACTTACCAACCCAAATATTAATTTAACTATAGGAATAGTTATACTAGAACCACATTTGATGTCTCTTTTATAGCTTACATGTGCTATTTTTGCATGTTACTTCCAATCTCATCCACCCAATCAAATTCTCACATCATCAACAATAAATATATTGCAATTGGACACTTACATCCTAAACTTTTAAACAACATATCATAACACTTAGTATTGGATAAAATGAAAAAAAAAGAGTAAAAATTACTATTTTTTCGATCATTTTGTAGGTGAATAAAAAATACTATTTCAAAGGTTTCTCAGCCTTAGCAATTTATTTAAAGATAAAAAAGTTTAAATGTACATTGAGAAAATGCAGCCGTATATACTTACACTTTACTTTGCTTACTTATTTATTTATTTTCCGTTTCTCCATTCCTGTTCTCACAAACAGAAATAAAAAAGAAAAAAGAAAAAAAAAAAAAAAACTTAGATGTCCCCTTCATGGTCATCAATTCATTTGATCTGTTGCCTTCTCACTCCCCACAATTTCATGACAGCATTAAATAACAAATCTTGAATTCAAAGATTCCGTTGTCCAATCTGAAATTTGGAACGGAGAAAATTTATGAATCGATATACTCAATGATTTTTCCTTGCGCTTGAAATCCACAAAAAGGCGTAGTTAATAACATCTGGACCCTTAAAATTCAAATGAAGGAAGCATTAATGATGTTTGGACATAAAGCAACGACGTACATATGCAGCTTGCAGAAAAAATTAACAGCTAAAGGGTTCCGTCAATCGGTACGTCCGAACATGAAAGAAAGTTCCAACACCATACAACGACCGCAGGAAGAATTGAATTAGGTTACGTACCTTTTCCTTTTTTCTTTGGGCCGATCGCACAAAGGATAAACACTCGGCAAATTGCAAAATCATTCTATATTAAACTTTGATAGTGCGTTTATCATATTTATATAACTTTTACCGTTTGTTTGTTTATTTATTTGTTTACTTGGCTGGTCTAAATCAAACGTAATATAATAAATATTATTAAAAAATCAAATAGATTTAAAATAAGAACATGATTCATATTTAATATTCTTTGTAAGGATATTAAATAGCTATTAGTAGATCTAAATAACGAATGAATATAAGATTTATTTTTTAAAAAAAATAGGGATTTGTTATGGAATGCTACTATAAGTCTAAAATGCTATTAAATGCTGTAACAACTCTTTTATGAGGAGTAAGAGGGGTTATGAAATTGTTATTATGATGAAATGAATAAACTATCAGTATTTATGAATTCTTAAAATTATGGTTGAAATTTTATGAAATGAATAAACTTCGAAGCTATTTATGATCATTTTAATTGTGGTTTTGTAGCTCTAACAATGATAAATATATATATATATATATATATTTGAAAGGCTAGCAACAAAGTCCAAAATCAGTGACCTGGTTGAATAGCTTCGCTTTGTTAGGAAAGTCGCTATATATTTCACTATCTTCTCCTTCAAAAACAGTGTGTGCAGAGCTGCCCAAAACAAAAGGAAAAAGGCATAGCGAAAAAAAAAAAAAAGAGAGAGAGAGAAGAAAAAGGATTACTGATGTGATGATTGGTTAAGAAATCAAAAGAAACTCTTTATATTTCCAAACAACAATATATCTCCTTCGAAGTTTTGTACGCTAATTTAACGTGACACACACCATATGCAGAAGACAGTTTTTACCAATAATATTTTTAATATATATATAATATAAATGCAACACGTATCTCAGTAACAAAATGAGGAAAAGAAGATAATTCAGACATGCCAATGAATGTCAAATAACAGAATCAAAGAACAAAACCAATCGGCTAATTAGGTTTTTGAACTATGATGATGATGATCTGTCCATCGTATCTCCGTCTCCCTCGATTTCTTAATATAATAGCTCATTTGTTGTTATGCGTAGACTGCGACAGTGAAAAGCAATCGATACTTTCTTTCCCTTTTTTTTTTCGATCATCTTTTCTCCGGTTTACGTCGCATCTCCTTTGCCCTTGATCGTCCGTTTCTGGAGTAGATGAGGAGAATGAGAATCGAGAAATTTATCTCGGCCCTGGTGGAAGCACAAACAAACACGGAATACATATTATCTAATAGATCTTTTCTTGATCAACATTCTATTGTAGAGAATTTAAGTAATCATATATTTAATATTGGAATACTATAAAATCTATTTGAACGTAAAAGAGGATTTTATGTATCTTTTTCATTTCCCCGTCTCATAGTCTCCTAACATGTTTTACTGATTGTTAGGCATATACACATGAGGGATGATATAAATGCCAATGAAAACATAAATTAATCATACAACAAAAGGTTAAATATTTAAAGATGCGTTCTTTAACAAAATTTATGGGAGAATTATACTGTTTCAAAAAATTTAAATAAGCATATTATAAAATTACATAAAAAATTAATAAATTCATGATCAACCCATTATTAGCTTTTCTTTTCTTTTCTTTTTTTTTTTTTTTTTTTCCTTTCTTTCCCCTATAGAGTAAGGATAGGAGTTCATAAGGTATACTGTTATCACTTGTTATTCTTTTGCATAACTCACTTAGATATTTAGAGAATTGATTATAGCTCTAATAATTGATAATCGAGGAAAAAGAACCATACATAAAGATTACATTTTCATATTTTCCAAATTAGTTAGCAATCAGATAAATTATTCTCATCAAATGAAGCAAAATGATAAAAAGAGAAAATCATTCAATAAACATAGAAAGAGAACATACCATAGAACTAGACTTGAGCACGGGTTGGGTTGAATCCATGACTCGGCTCGGCAAGGTCGAATCTGGAACCGGTCCTGCAAGATAGGACGAGACCCATATGTCAACCGGATGGGTCAAATGGGTCACTACCAAATTTATAAAGATAAATAAATAAAAAGCATGTCAAAACAGACAAAATCAAATAAAATATTTAATCGAAAAGTTGAAAATTTAAACTAATTACATGTGAACATAAAAAGTATTATTCATTTACAGCATTTATTTTGTATTTGGTATGAAAGAATGGCTTAGAATTAAATTGATTGGAATAAAATTAAAACCGGAATTATAAATCCATTAGTATGCTTAGAAATGTTTAAGGAATGGAATATGTATAGATTAATATTTACCAAAAATATCTTTAACTCAAGTTAAAGATTAAATAAATAGTTTCAATTAATGATACATAATTAATGAAGGGAGAATAGAAGCATAATTCTATCTTTTCAAAAACGAAATTGAATTCCTTTGTAAAGATAGAATTTCCATTTCCGTAAAATCACGATTAGACCTTCCAAATGTATAGAAAAAAAATGAAATCGGAAATTCCATTTTCATTTCAACCCATCCTTACATACTAAATGTGACATTAATTGTTGCTATTAACAACACAAATATTAACTATATCTTAAAGGTATGTCAGATTTGATATTTGTAGACTTTTATCTAAAGGGAAAAAAATCTCATTTCTTAACAACATATGGTTAGCTTTTGTTTTTTAAACTTTTTTTTAGCTTATAAGTTTTTTTATTCCACAATGAAAATTGGATGTAGTTGTATATAAATAAATGTATATCCTCAATAACTGCTTCATAAAATTGACTAAAGGTTACATAACTCATGGGTTCATTGTTTTATGTTTAAAATTTAACTTAACTTTTAAATTTAGTTCTTGTTTCAAAAATTTGAGAGTGTTACTATTATAGGTCCTAGAACTAGACCCTTGAACTGGTGGGTCAAAAATGAACCCATGAATGGGCCAATTGGGGTCACTCTTGAATTCATAATTATGGACTCAGAATTGATGCTTTGTGATTGGTATAAAGTTATGCATGATTCAATGTAAAACCACACGATTAGTTACGATTATATAGGCCTCTAAGATTACGATATCTTTGGGAAAAATCTAACACTTCTCCATCAACTTACCATTAGTACTTCAATACTACCATTATCACTACCATTAGCTCCTCACTATCACTATGCTAACCTTACCACTATCACTATGCTAACCTTACTACTATCATCATTGCCATCATTGCCCATGTTGCTGTTGCTACCATTATTGACTTCATCATTAATTAGCTTTAAGTTGCCACTACTATCACCACATTATTATCACTACAGCAACACCATCCCTTACTTTACCATACTAAAGCACCTCAGCAGGATTGAGATTGAAATTGCTATCAGATTCAGCTTTCGGTATCTCCCTTTCCAGCAGTTTGCTGGCTATCTAGTTTCAGGCACAACCATCATAGACACCTAAAAAACCCATGCACCTATACCATCATCATTACCATTATATTACATCATCACTATTACCTCTACAACATCACCAATTCCATTCTTGCTATAACTACTATACTCACATCACTAACACATCCATCATACTATATCAATATCGATATGGTCTTATTTTACATAGTTATCTTCCCATCATTGCTATCATTATAGTTAATAGACCAATATAGTTACACATCATTATTATCACAATGGCGCTATGCTGACAACTAGGAGACAACAATACTGGTGGTATTATAGTATTTGTAGTGATGGTAATGGTATAATGGTAATAGTGGCAATAGTAACAAGGTAAGACAGTGATCAGATGTAAAAATGAAGTTAAAATAAATATAAAGTAATGTAAAAGAATACATCTACCAAAGTTACCATTCCTTTATACTACTTATATATAATAAACGACATACCACATTAAGAAAGGGAAAAAAAAAATTCTTGTCTTGCACCTAGTAAAAAAAAATATATTGCACTTTACTATTTTCCTTGTGTTGTGTTGAATTGTTCTTCTTCTTGTGCTAGAGCTTATGATCCATTTTTCTTTTCTCATTAGTTAGAGTTTTATCTTAAGAACGAGTCATTATGCCAACAATTTCAATCTTCTTTTATTTAAACCTCTCCTCCTCTTGCACATAATGTGCAATCAACTCATGTCCATTTCTCCTTTTAGTTGTTATAAATTATCACCCTGAAACGGTAGAGTCATTATAGTCTCGCCGTGCAAACCATTTAAGGATAGAAGTTAACTTTATAGTTGCTATCTTAAACTTGATTTATATAAAGTGTTCATAACTAACCTACTTTGAAGTAAACAATTCATAAATTAAACATATTATTTACCTATAAAATCATGAAAAATACATATTTATACTAAAATAACCTAAGTATGTTTACAAGATTTGGTAATCTAATCATAATCTACTTAAGTAATATATAAATCGATACTAAAGCTTTTAGAGATAAAATCTAAATTTGAGAATGTAATTGATCCTTAGGTTTACGTTCTCACTCTTCAAGATCCAACAATTGCTAGCTTTAAGATAGTTATATGATCACTTCTTAGCTAGCACTTGCAACAACATTTATAGAAATGTGAGCAATCAACTGCCCAGTAAGTTGAGACCGAAACTTAAAACTATACATAAAATACAAACAAGGTTATCAACCAAATTAGTTAGACGTAATGCACATATAGGTGAATGTTATTGTACAACATTATTTGATCCATCATGAGTTAGAGAAATTACACTCGCTTTAATCTGAATTGAAGAGTTTAGCACACATTTCAACAGCTAACGACTAAATCTAAGCTTATACAATAAAGACACCACTCCTTCTGCGATTACTTTCAAATTATTTACTTCACTCTCGCCACGTCCTCCATTCCTGTCAGTTAGTTTGACAAGAGATGAAGAAGGACTATTTATGCTATTCAACGTTATCTCTTTTGAAGGGGTCAGTATTTAACTAGAAAACTCTAAATGTTTCCCCTATTAGATTGCTATGCAAGCCCGTTTTACACTTATACGTCATATATTTAGTTAAATCCGATTTAAGGTGTTTAAGCATCTCGTACAAATCACAAAAATTTTAATATAGAACATTAAACCAGAATCATATAATCAAATCCAAAAATACGTATACATAAGTATGCATACAGTCAACTATTTAATAAACACAATCAAGTATAATTTTAAACATCTGAATACTATAAAATAATACTCCAAAATATAATAACTTATCAATCCCAACTTATATAGACTTTCCACGTAGTCACTTAAAGATGCGACCTTCACAGGCCATTACCGATAATCCTTATAATACAAATATTATTTTAGTTTTCACATAACTACTATAAATAGGTTTTGTTCTAAAATTCTTATTATCATCTTTAGTTTAGGGTTTTATTATATCTAATTATTCATGTTTTTAAATCTCTTATAATTATCTTAATTTAGGTTAGATTCTAATTTAGTTTCCGAATTGATTTTTAAATTAGGTTTTATTTTAATTTCTGATTATAGGCATTATACGTGAGCCCTATGAACTCATTTCGAACCATTAGGTGATATTAAGCATATTATACTTAGGTATCTTAAATATCATATTTAGCTCCTAACTAGTATTTCGATTCGTATAATATACTATATTCTTAATTTAACTATCAAATTAGCTCTTGATATGAGAATAATCTATATTTTTTATATAATTTCATAAATTCACCTTCTAAATAAGATTTATATCATATTTCTAATATTATAATATCATTAATTTTTACTGAATATTTTTTATCCATTTAATTCCTATATACATATATTATATATTATTATATATTATACACTTATATCACCTATCTAACACTTCTAACACTACATATATCATCTTTCATCATCCAATAACATATCAAAATGTCTAATTATATCTTAAATTAGAATTTATACATAATTAATCATAAATCACAAAATTAACTTAAAATATGCAATTTAACCTATTACATATATACTATATAATAGACCAAATAATTATATCTAATACCCTATATACTACAAACATCATACTACATTAGAAATTAATATCCTAAAACACATAATTATATACTAAATCAATAATTATTCATTTAATTACTAAATTAACTCAAAATTATCCATCTTATATATCATTTTAAGGCCTAAAAATTTTGAAAATAAATTTCTGAAAAACTTTTTTATAGCACTATTTTAAATACTCTAAATAACCCATACAAAAATTTTGGCCTTAAAACTACACTATTATGGTCATTTATTTCAATATCGAAAACTAGTTTGAGTTTAATTATTTGTTCATAACAGTATATCTTGAGCTCTAATATTATCAAATTGATATTTTTTTTCTCTAAATCTACATAGAAAAATATCCTAAAATACTAAATTTTATAATTTTTTATGCATATTTGAAATTTTCACTAAATTAAATAAATTCGGAAGGAAAATCAGAACTCACTATTTGATTGGCTTTTAACCACCAATGGTGGTTCAATATTGTAGCTTATGATAGTATTTCTTATCAACTTTCTCACTAGTGGGAGAGGAAAAAGGTGGATAAAGAAACCCTAATTCTTAAGTTAGGAACATCAACTCTATTTATAGCTTTTACTATCCATTATAGTCATACTTGGGTTTCTACATAATAAGGCTTATACTAAACCAAATAATCGATTTTATTTAAGTTATAACTCTTTAGCTCTATCACACAGTTAACTATATATAATCAATTGATATAGTGATCCATAAATTACAACATATTATTATTCCACAATGCCGTGGCCCTTTTTCCAATATGTTTCTCAAGCAACTTTTTCTATTCTACAGTATAAATTATAATAAATATAAATATAACAACTTCAACGTAATCAAGCATAAATATAAATTATAATATTAATATTATAATTAATTATTATAATTTATACTTTTTTTTTTCGGATCTGATCAAATTGACCAGAAATCAAGCGTGGCGTTGAGAATATTTTGTGATAATGGATCATACAAATAATGGTGGGGTAAGAAAAATGAGGACAGAATTAGCACTCGACGTATTGTGGATGGGAATGGCACTGCACCGGCACCGCATCGCCTTTATTCGTGAATAAGCAGTTGTCTTTGTATTGCTCAGATCGAGAAAAATCACTACCAAACCTTATACAAATACATAATACATTCACAGGAACTGAATCAGCACCAATCGGAATTTTAAGTTTACTAATGGTTTGCGTCAAAATAATGGGTGAATAACACATGATTCAATTAAGGCTGCAAATGAAATAATTTGTATGTTATTTGAGTTTAACTTAACATTTATTCGAACTTATCGTGGTAAAAAGCCAGAGTGAAGTTTGAACTTGAACTACTTGGGTAGTATTAGCTTATTAAGTCTAGCTCTAGTTCTATAATATTTGGCCTAATTAACTTGTGAGTCTAAACCTAAATGTTAGTTGAATTATAATTAAGTTTAGATATCAATATTATTTTAATTAAATTAGTAATATATTTTTAAGATTATTGAGTTGAAAAATCAAAATAAGTTCAATCTTGATCATGTTTGAACTTATTGAATATCACGTTAAGTCCAACTCAAGGTCAAAATTATAGATCTGATCAAGTTCAAGCTCTGAGTTTGAACTTTAAAATTTTTCATTGAGCTCAAGATAAACTCAACACTATATCCTATCGACTCAATTCATTTGACTCTAAAGTCCGCATGCGTTATAATTTACATAGAACAACTCAATGAAGGCCCTTGTAACAATTACAATTTCCTATCATTTGTTATACTTCAAAATTTTAAATAAAGATCGAAAATTTATGGAGCCTTGATCAAATAAAGTTAATTTATAAGAAGGCCACGTCGCTTAGTGACTAAGTTCATTTTTAACCAAAGTTTAAGTCAAGGACAATTAATCTATCTCCTAAACAATCGACTGAAAGGACAAAGCAACCATATTGTATTTAACTCAATATGCTAATCAAATATCAATTCATTATGACATTAGTGCAACATAAATTTCTGATGTTGTTGTTAACCGCACAGCTGGTACGCATATTATATATTTTTTATACAGCTTGGAAATTGTTGATTAAGACCGTAATTGACTACATAAGATTATGAAAGCAACATTAAGAAGATATGAATACCTTTTTGTTCCAACAAAGCAAAAGATATGTTAATCCTCAATTATGATAAGATAGTCCTGTCGTCAATTTCGCCATTAAAGACGTTTAATTAGGGCTTACAATCTTTTAATTCGCTTGATTGCTTGCTTTGGTGGTTTCCTTGATAATTTTTAGTTGTCTACATCCATAATCGGAACATCTATATGCTTCTATGATGTATTGTTTATGTGTATGTATATTTTAATTGTTATTGCTAACAGTTGTCAACAGTTACATAAATAAAAATAAACAAGTGTACTGATGAATCTGAAATACGGTAGGCTACGAAATTAGAAAATTTGGTAATTTTGTATAATTATTTACATTTTTTTTTTTACAGAAGAAAAAGAAAATTCATTCACATATAAACATGTATGTATAAAATAATACCATCAAGTTTAGAATTCAATCCAAAATGAATACATCTCTTTTATAAACTTGAGATTGAAAATTTCTCTTTAACAAGACAAATTCTCTTATGAGAATGAAAATCACCACTCTAGTTGAGGAAATATCTCCTAATGGAAATGAAACAAACAAACAAAGTAAAATAATTAAAAACAAGCTCATGAAGGCGAAATCTTATTATTTCAAGTTCCTTTCTTCCGTTCAATTGCGACACTCCGTCTTCAAAACTTTGCCTAAGGTAATAAGCAGAAGGGTCTAAAGAACGTGGCAAATATAGGATGGACAAGAGATGTGGAGAGTTTTTAAAGGAATTTGAGAGTGGAAAAAAGAAAAGGGCCTTCTAGAATGAGGAGATGAGATTACAGAGACGATGAGGTTGGGTACGTGTGACGTGGTTGGTGGGGCGGCTAGTGTCATAGGACGGCACGTTCATTCGTCTTGGATTGTCTGTGTGGTGCTTCATTATCTTTTAACTGTATAGTTTACTCACATTCTAGACAGCAAGCCAGTTTTTTCATCTGGTTTATTCGAGACAGGTCCAAGCTCATCCTTCTCATTAGAAGTTTCCTCTTGGCTCTACGACCAACCTCTGTATGTTTAAGAGGTTTAACCATCCAAGTAGTTTTTACTTGCGATGACCATAATCAGGAAAGAATGGCATTAACTTCCAATTAGTTTGCTTATAGGAGGTCGAATTTACTTTCAAAAAATATTCATTTTGTTACGTCCCGAAGTCGTAGAGTCGCAACAATTCCGTTGTGTAAACCATTCTATGATAGTAATTGGTCTCACAGTGCCTATCATAAACATAATCTACACAAGGCATCGACGACTCCTCGCTTTAAAGTAAACAGTCTGATTAACAATTAAACTACAATTATGATAAATAGTACAAATTTCTAATAAACATGCATAATTATATATAAGTCCATAAAGTTTCCCATGAAGTTTTACATAAATACAACAGTTCACTAGATTACATATTAACTATCAGTCTTTCATCCTTAACTCCAAGGTCACTCTAGTTACACATTATACTAAGTAACTTGATCCTCACACCCCTGGTTTTAACGGACTAACTTCTGGATAATTGTAGGGCGACATAGTACTTGAAGTGTTCAGAAATCAGAACCTACAAAAGGATCTATAAGGGTATGAGCAACTACAGCTCAGTAAGTTGAATTGGAGACTCATGAATGCATACAAGCACAAACAGGGTTATCAAGCAATTATTTTCATGCAATGCAACAATCAAGTGTCATCGTACAACGTAGTCCGGTCCGTTATGAAATCAGAGAAATTTCACCCTCTCCAATCCAGGTTGAGGAGTTTCCATGTTATGCAGCAGTTCATAACCAAACCCAAGCTTATGCAATGGAGACCTCGCTCCTCCTACGACTACCTTGGAACCATTGACTTCACCCTCGCCGCAACTTCTTCTCCTGTCACTTAGTTCGACTAAGGATGAAGAAGGGACCATTTTGCAATCCCGCGCTATCCCTTTCGAAAGGGTCGGTATTTGGTTGGAGAATCCTATGATTCCCTAACGGGTTGCAATGCATGACATTTTCGGTTATTAGGGTCGAATAAGATTAAATTTCATTTAAGATATTCAAACAATTTCATACCAATTCAATCGGTCACAAAATCACTCACATTACAAATTTAGCCCGAATTTAGATACATTAAACACATGCATAAACTACTTACAATCACATTCATATACAAGCCTAAGTCTCCGAGTACTACAAAACTAGTACTCTATTACAATAAGTAATAACTCAATTTACTTGGAATTGCTCGATCACTCGATTCCTTAATCGCAAGCTGATGTGTCTCTAGGTATCCTATAATACAAATAGGTCTTTTTAGTACTTATACTTTATGAATTCATATTCTAAGTTATATTTTAACTCATTTTTTTTTCGTGTATACCTATTACGTCCTAATGATTCGTTGTACTCTATTTCGAGGTTCGAATCCTAAATTAGATTTTAAATTTTGATTCCTAAGCCTTAAATATGCTCGAATCCTAATGTGAAATTAATCACATTAAGCTCAAGTGTCCAAATATCCTATTAGGTCTTAATTTAGTATTCTAAACTATTCGGTACACGCTAACCCTAATTGAGGTATCGGATTTATTCCCAATATGTAAAAATCCTACATTTTGAGACATTTACTTAAAACTAAATGTTATTTCAGATTTATTATTTTTCTAATTTCTATTATAATATTATCTAAATAACCTTAATTTTTTTAGATTTATTAATTTATAATTTCACATATTACTAATTTCTTATATTAATTACCTAATTTCCTAAATTAACCATACTTAATACTCCAAAGGCTAGGATTAGGGTTCCACGTCAGAGATTAACATCCCTAAACATCTAATTAATATCTAAATCAGTAATTAACATCTTAATCTCCTAATTAACTCCAAATCACCCAATTTTTCCATCATTTTAGGGCTAAAAATTAACTTAAAAATTAATTTTAAAAAAATGGCTTCATAACACTGTTCTATATCACATGAGCATCCTACAGAAAAAAAAAAAAAATTGAGCTCCAAACTACACTCCTAAGCTTATTTATTATCCGTTCTAATCATGTTGGGTTTTGAACAATTTATTAAGAACCCTATATTTTCAGACGTAATTAAATTAAATCACTGTTTTTTTCCTAAATCTACATACAATAAAACCCCAGAATAACAAGTTTTATAATTTTCTGGGCAAAATAACTAATTTTACAAAATTATTCAAAATCGGGAAATTTAAGAAACCAACCGATCCGAAGATTTCTGACCGTCCAAACTCGGTCTAAGGCTATCGGCCGGCCTAGACGGTGGGGCTAGAGTGGTGTGATGGTGGTGGCTCGGTCCCAGGTGGTGGTGATGTGTAGGTTTCTCTCACTGCACGAATCTGTACAGTTTCCTTTTCTTTTCTTTTTTTCTGGATTTTCTCTCGATTTTTTTAGGTTTCCTATTTTTCTCTAATACTAAATTGTCCAAATGAGTTCTGAAAATTTCCCCCCTATTTATAGACGATTTTTGTAATTATTATGCATTAATTAGACAAGACTTTGCCTAATTTCCTTGATTTTTGGCTTTTGTATTGTCTAATTTTAATTAGTTAATTTTTCTTTTACAGATCTTGACTTGCCACGACCTGATTTGGATTATTCTAGCATCTTTTGATTTTTTTCTGATTTTTTCCATAATTAATTTATAATTTTCTTTAATTATTTATTTAGTTTTTAGCTAATTTAAGTAATTTCGTGTATTTTTATCTATACGTAAATACATGTGGGGTATATGTGAATATTTCTAATTATTATTTTGGTCATTCTAAAATTTTTAGTATACATATAATCTATCTTTAGTAATTTATTAGTTATTAGATTATACTTTTCGTCTTTTCAGTAATTAGTACTTATTATGCTTAAAATTTGAAAATTTTATAATCTTCTATTTTATTACTTATTTTCTTAAATTCAAGTTTACGGGGTCATTTTTTAGTAATATTTCTTTCAATATTTTATAATTTGAGTTTGATCGGATCCTTTAACCGATCGCCCTAAACCTTGTATTCTAAGTTCAATCCTATGGTCACTTGGCTTAGCTTTAGGGCTTACACATCTCACAAACAAACCACCCTACTAATCCCCTTACTTTGTAATAAGCTTGAGTTGAATACCTAAAGCTACCTTTAACTTAGGGACCATAATTCTCTTCTACTCGAATTCACTATACTCTTGTTGCAATGACAAACAATGAGGTTATAGATTGTTTAATAATTCTAGAGTGATATTTAGAGGCCGAGGCATTATTTGTTGTCATTGCAAATAAAAGGACCATGTGAGTGTACATTGCCTTAAAAGATAGAGTTATGCTATATATGAGATAATAAAGGTAAAATTATTGCTAATTAGACAATTGTCTAAGTTAGAGGATGTGATGCTATTTGCAATAAAGGAAATCTATATATTGGATTATAGACTTTAGGAGTGTTTTCTACATGTCTTGTTGGATTGATTGATTTTAGACCTATAAGATTGTGCAAAATGACCTTGTACATATGAGCAATGGCTAAGGATGAGAATTGCCGTTGTAATTAGAGCCCAAGTCATATTACATAATGGATGGATATCTAGGTATTTGTCGAAGTCCTATAATATTTTGTCTTTTGGTTTAATGATTATAGTAAATAATGATATTCAAGTATATAGGTGTCTTAGTGGAGGTTTGGTAATAATGAGAGGAGGTAGGTCCGTAAATTTACTTTGGTTTCAACAAACAGTAAATCCTAGTGATTACGTTGAGGATGTTAATCATAAGGTAAAGGATCCTGTGCATTTTGCTTATACGATGGAATAGTCTACTTTATTTCACATAGGTATTGCTTTATTATGATAAATGTAAGCTCTAAAGCCAAGCCAAGCCAAATAACCGTAGGATTGAATTTAGAACCCAAGGTTTCGGGCGATCGGTTAAAAGATCCGATTAAACCCAAATTATAAACTATTGAGAGGAATATTAGTAAAATTGATCCCGTAAACTTGAATTTAAGAAAATAAGTAATAAAATAGGAGATTATAAAATTTTCAAATTTTAAACATAATAAGTATTAATTACCGAAAATACGAAAAGGGTAATAAAATAACTAATAAATTACTAGAGATAGATTATATGTATATTAAAAATTTTAGAATGACCAAAATAATAATTAGGAATGTTCACGTGTACCCCACACGTATTCACGTGTAGATAAAAATACGCGTAATTACCTAAATTGGCCAAAAACTAAGCAAATAATTAAAGAAAATTATAAAATAATTATAGAAAAATCAGAAAAAATCAGAAGATGATAAGCTTAATCAAGATCAGGTCGTGGCAGGTGTAGATCAGAAAAAGAAAAATCAATCAATAAAATTTGGACAACTTAAAAGCCAAAAATCAAGGAATTTGTGCAAATTCTTGTCAAATTAATGCACATTAATTACAAAAAAATGTCTATAAATAAGGAAAAAATTTCCAAAAGTCATTTGGTCGATTTAGCCTTTGAGAAAAATTGGAACACTAAAAAAATCGAGAGAAAATCTAGAAAAAAAAAAACCGTGCAGATTAGGCAAGTGAACCAAACCTACCACTCACCACCACTTGAGACCAAACCACCACCACCACCCTACACTAGAACCACCGCCTGGACCGGCCGACAACCTTGGACCGGGCTTAGACGGCCAGAAAGCTTTGGACCGATTAGTCTCTTAAATGACCCGATTTTGAATAATTTTGTAAAATTATTTATTTTGCTTAGAAAATTATGAAACTTGTTATTCTGAGGTTTTATTGTATGTAGATTTAGGAAAAAAAATTGATTTAATTTAATTACATCTGCAATTATAGGATTCTTAACAAATTACTCAAAACCGAGCATGATTAGAACCGAAAATAAATAGGCTTAGGAGTGTAGTTTGGAGCTCAAATTTTTTCTGTAGGATGCTCATATGATGTAGAACAGTGTTATGAAGCCATTTTTTAAAAATTAATTTTCGAAATTTTTAAGTTAATTTTTAGCCCTAAAATGATAGAAAAATTGGGTGATTTAGGATTAATTAGGTGATTAGGATGTTAATTACTGATTTAGATCTTAATTAGATGTTTAGAGTTGTTAATCTCTGATGGGAAACCCTAATCCTAGCGTTTGGAGAATTAAGTATGATTAATTAGGGAAATTAGGTAAATAATATAAGAAATTAGTAATATGTGAAATTGTAAATTAATAAATCTAAAAAAATAGAGTTATTTAGATAATATTATAATAGAAATCTGAAAAATAATAAATCTGAAAATGACATTTAATCTTAAGAAAAAGTCTCAAAATGTAAGATTTTTACACATCGGGAATAAATCCGGTACCGCAATTAGGGTTAGCGTGTACCAAATAGTTTAGAATACCAAATTACGACCCAATAGGATATTTGGACACTCAAGCTTAATGTGATTAATTTCACATTAGGATTCAAGCATATTTCAGGCTTAGAAACCAAAGTTTAAAATCTCATTTAGCACCGAAATAGAGTATATGAATTATTAGGACGTAATGGGCATACACGGACAAAAATGAATTAAAATATAACTTAGAATATGAAACCGTAAATTTTAAGTACTAAAAAGACCTATTTGTATTATAGGACATCCAGAGATAAAATCAGCTTGCGATTAAGGAATCGAGCGATTGAGCAAATCCAAATAAGTTGGGTTATTGCTTATCGTAATAGAGTACTAGTTTTGTAGTACTCGGAGACTTAGGCTTGTATATGATTGTGATTGTAAGTAGTTTATGCATGTGTTTGATGTATCTAAATTCGTGCTGAATTTGTATTGTGAGTGATTTTGTGACTGATTGAATTGGTATGAAATTGTTTAAACACCCTAAACGGAATTTAATATTAGTCGACCCCAAATAATTAATAAAGTCATGCATTGCAACCCGTTAGGGGATTATAGGATTCTCCAACCAAATACCGACCCCTTCGAAAGGGATAGCGCAAGATTACAAAATAGTCCCTTCTTCATCCTTAGTCGAACTAAGTGATAGGAGTGGAGGTCGCGGCGAGGGTGAAGTCAATGGTTCGAAGGTAGTCGCGGGAAGAGCAAGATCTCCATTGCACAAGCCTGGGTTTGGTTATGAGCTGCTGTATAACATGGAAATTCCTCAACCCGGATTGGAGCGGGTGAAATTTC
Organism: Lumnitzera racemosa; assembly: GCA_024138005.1. Taxonomy (NCBI): domain Eukaryota; kingdom Viridiplantae; phylum Streptophyta; class Magnoliopsida; order Myrtales; family Combretaceae; genus Lumnitzera; species Lumnitzera racemosa. Next base: position 36,164,542 of record JAMXBC010000006.1, on the reverse strand, counting down.
TCTTATTTCACAACGAACCGGACTACGTTATGCGATGACACTTGATTGTTGCATTGCATAAAAATAATTGTTTGTTAACCTTGTTTGTGCTTGTATGTATTCATAAGTCTCCAATTCAACTTATCGAGCTGTAGTTGCTCATACCCTTATAGATCCTTTTACAAGTTCTGATTTTTGAACACTCAAAGTACTATGCCGCCCTACAACTACCCAAAGGTTAGTCTGTTGGAAGTCAGGGGTGTGAGGATCAAGTTACTTAGTATAATGTGTACTTAAAGTGACCATATAATTAGGAATGAAAGACTAGTAGTTATTCTGTAATATAGTGAACTGTTATGTTATGTAAAACTTCCTGGGAAACTCTGTGGACTTATATATATATATATAATATTGTACATGTTATTAGAAATTTGTACTATTTATCATAATTGTAGTTTAATTGTTAATCGGACTGTTTACTTCAAAGTAAAGAGTCGTCGACGCCTTGTGTAGGTTATGTCTATCGTAGGCACTTTGAGGCCAGTTACTATCATAGAATGGTTTACACGGTGGGACTGTTGCAACTCTGCGACTTCAGGGCGTAACAATAAAGAGGTTTAGATAAATGTAGAGCCTAATCATCTAACAAATACTTGATGACTTAATATGTGTTTGCTTAGAAGAATCAAGAGAAGTTATGGGTACCAATAATCAAAGTTGGGAATGGTTACCATATTAGATTAGTGGTGTTATCTAGGCATAAGGCGACAAAGGCATGGTATTTGTCTAGTACATAAGATAGCTTAAAGACAAATTATTAGCAAGAATGAAGAATGGTTTACACGGTGGGACTGTTGCGACTCGGCGACTTCGGGGCGTAACAATAAAGAGGTTTAGATAAATGTAGAGCCTAATCGTCTAACAAATACTTGATGACTTAATATGTGTTTGCTTAGAAGAATCAAGAGAAGTTATGGGTACCAATAATCATAGTTGGGAATGGTTACCATATTAGATTAGTGGTGTTATCTAGGCATAAGGCGACAAAGGCATGGTATTTGTCTAGTACACAAGATAGCTTAAAGACAAATTATTAGCAAGAATGAATCAGATGAGCTATACTATAGGTGTTATAAGAGTATATGAGTAAGGTGAAAATTTGTTGTATTTATGTCTTGAATATATATAAGACATTTTGAATAGCATTTAAGTAAAATAATGGGCAGCTATTAAGTAGTTTCCTATTTTGTACCAATATCTAAATTATTCCTTATTATATGCATTAGGGTTATACTTCTTATAACTCTCTTTACATATGCAACTATGTATATTGGATAGAGAATGTAAGAGAAATGAAAATCTTAGAGACTTGTTGGAGGAATTGAGTACTCTAAGGTTACAAGAGAATCATTTTATGTTGTTGTTAAACTAAGGTGTATTGGCTCAATCTAATATGGTTTTTAGTTTTTCTTCATATAAATTTTGTGTCATTTTTCTCTTTTATTTGTTACATTTGCTTTATTGTATTTCTTTGATCTATGATTAAAACCTATATTTAATTCCAATAGTAGCTATTACCATCACATTGTGATTCAATAAACCTTGTACTTTTATAAGTTAAGTTTAACCAAGAATACTAAATAAAAAAAAAAGAAATACTAAACCAAAGATTACGATTTTTTTTTTGTTAATTTTACAAATTCATAGGAATAATTTTGGAAAAACACTATCGAAAGTTTGCAATATATCTCAGACGCATGACATAAATTCCAAATTTGAATGGTAATAAAAAATTCATAACAATTAACCTAATCGAAACACAATATAAATGATAAAGTATTTCTAATTTTATATTCCATGTTAAAATCAATGTTATTATACCTTGAAAGAGTCAAAGGTTAGAGGTGAAATTATGTTCAATCAGAGTTAAATTAAGATTTAACCAAATTGATTTTATGATTGATCAAGTTGAATCGGATTAAACCATAGAAGTCAATCCAAACATAACAACATTGGTTAAAATAAAAAGAAAATGAGTAAATATAGTTAAAGGAAATTTTCGATACAATTAAAAGTGTGCAAGTAGATTAAACAAACCAATCTGACTTAGGTCACTTTAGTCAATCGGTTAAATAGGTTAAGTTTATTTGGTCCGCTTTTGAAAAGAGCTAAAAAACGTTAATCTTAACCAATTTAAAAAAGCAGGTTGAATGGGTTGGTTTGCAAGTTGACCTACGAGTTAAATGTATAAATTTATTAAATGGATTAACCCAAATCGATTTATTTTGACGTACGAGTTAAATAGGTCTGGTTTATTTGACCTACCTTTTAAACGAGTAAACAAAGCTTAATCGAAACTTATTTAAAAATAGATTAAACGAGTCGGTTCACGGCTAAAATCCATTTACAAATTTCTAAAATGGAAAATAAATTTATAGGTCAAATTTAGCATGAACAATTTTCAAAACAAAGTAAAACATGCGGTGGCATCATGATTTGCATTGGATTTCGTTGTAATATCCCACTAGTTATAGGAATTATAAAAAATATATATATATTTTTTTAATTGGCCTAAACAGATCCCCCATTGCAGTGACAGCACATACCCTGGAATTTAGGGATGCAACTAGGGTGATTCTTATTCCAATCTGATGTGCTTTTAAGACTTTTCGGATACTATCCCAAAATCTATAGAATCTTTCACCCTACATCCGAAACCCAATCGGTAAAGACATTGTTGAATCCGTGATCCGGTTGTTCTTATTTCTTGAACTTTTTTTTGTGTTACCAATACAATTTACAATTAAGTTACATATAATTATTTCCTTATCTAGCTTGGATGATTTACTTTATTACTTTTGTACACACATCACACCTATTTTCCTTAGGTACTTTTAAAATGAAAATGAATTGGAAAGACCGTAAATTTCCAGGAAACTTCTGTAAAGTTGTGTTTTCTTTCCTCTTTCGTATTTCCTTTTCCTATCAACTCTGCAAGCAAATCTGAAATCACCAAAATACTAGAGAAAAGATGATAGAATAATGAAACCACCCCCCACCTCTTTTTTTTTTTTTTTTTTGGGTGCGTGGTTAGTCAGACACATAAGCAATTTGAACTTTCTCGGAAATATCCAGCAAATCCATTTCTTGGAGAAAAAGAAAGAAAATAGTTCAACCTTGCTGATTTTGACGGGAACGTGATTGCCCTGAATTTGCTAAACAGTAAGGACACGACAGGGGAAGATGCTCAGGCCTGGCTAAAATCAGGCATCAGCCTTACTCGAGTAGAACCAGACTCGAGGGCATCTCATTTATTGAATACTGTCGGAATGTCATGCTCATTCAATTCTGGATTTTTCTTTTTTCTATGAAGCATGGATAAATAATATTCCACGAATCCGTACTCGTTTGGAGATTCATTGGAGAAGAAAATCTTATCTTATCTTACTCTGCGTTAAGATCGAACCTGTGAATCCCACCGTCGAACTTTTTTATAATTAGAATAGAATGTACGACAAACCAAAAGAAAAGGATTAAGAAAGACGAGTAATTGGGAGGGGCGGTGGTGGGGGGCGGGCGGCGGTGGGGCGGGCGGGGAATATCATTATTGAGAACGCTATTGAGAAAATATTAACATTTGTCCTTGATAAGAAACTCAAAAGGACAGTTAATAAGAAAGTAATTATGCCAATAACTTGTGGTTTAATAACATAAATATGGATTTTCTAAATCGAAAGATAATTCAAGTTTGAATACCCTTCTACGTTAGAATTATCGAAAATGAAATAATACTATATGATTATTTTCTAATTGAGTGTGCGATCCATAGTGATTATAAGTGCTTTACTTTAGGGGCACTCGTCCTACTTCTCTATTAAATTAAAAGATTAATTATTTTATGCTTTAAGTAAGAGGCCTTTACAATATGGGATTATGTGGTTTGATTATTAGACGTATGCTTATAAATATAGAAAACATGGGGTTTTTATATGTTTACTTATGCAATTTGATAAAAATTGTACAAATATTAACTATATAAAAGAATTCAATATTGCATATAAGAGATGTGTTTTTGGTTGTGTAAGGAGAATTACATTTTTGAGATGCAATATTCATAAAAGGAGAAGAGTAGTTGCATCGCATCTTTGAAACGTAAGATGTTAAGTTCAATATTGCAACTCTTCCTTGCAACATAGGACGGTAGTCAATTTATGAAGTTATAGCTTGAACATACGATTTTTTTGCAATTGGTAAACTCGTATCCTCTAAATGCAATTTAGTATTAGCATTTTCATAATTAATTTTATATAATTTATATTTATATTTTTTTTTCTAAGGACGTTGACATGTTCTTCACTATAGAAAAATCTTATTATGGTATAAAAATTACATTGTAGTGGCTAGTGTACATACAAAATATAATGGCTTAGATATATTTTCATTTTGATATCGTGGTAGTTATATATAGTATGTGTTGATAAGAAATTTGTATATAAGTCCCTTAGCTTCGTAATGATCTCCTTAAACCTTGGGTTGACTTGTTTGGACCTAATGTTGAAGTGATCTCTTCATGACTAACTTGAATGAGGAGCTACTAGATAAAGACCAAACATTATTTAATTTTTTACTTCACCTCAGGTTAGATATAACGGTTACATGTTAATGGATAAGGTTTCAAGACTCGATCAACAACAACGATCACTACATATCAGGAATACAATAGCTAGCATAACCCTCACTTTCCATACTTAATGGATGCTACAATGTAAGGGATGTGCCCCTAGATTTTCACCAACTCCATCCTATAAATATATGGAATACACCGACATTAAACTCACATTGACTTCCTTATATACACTAAGCACTCAAACTTCCCTACTTTCTTATTATTACTCTCAAATATTTACTCAGTTAAGTATCAAAGTAATTATATTGGATAAATTCTCAATGCTCTTAATTGTGCATTGCTTTATAGGCTTACTTTTATCTTACATAAAGTTCGATCCAAGTTATCTCTACTAGTCAAATTTTACTAAGACACTAAGATATATGTAAACTTACTTATTGGGCTAGAACTGGTGGTTCATGGGCTAGCTAAAGCTTAAATTGTGACTAACCTGGCTAGTCATGATTCCAAGCCGATTCAACTGGATGAATTAGCCTTTACATTGGTTTTTTTTTTTAATGTTTAATTTTTTATATTTAATTTTTTATTAATTTTCAACTTGATGTGGCTTCAACTTTTTTTATTTTTTTCTCCAAACATTGCCTCCATTCTCTCTCTCTCTTTTTTTTTAAATTGTATTAATTTATTAATAATTTCTAATTTTTTTATTAATTTCCGACTTAACGTGATTTTAACTTTTTTTTATTATTTTTCCCCTCAAATTTTATCTTTTACCTATATTCAAGTTTTTAACATTTAACATGTTTTACAAAAAGGATTTACAAAGAGTTTCGTTAACTTAAATTGAATTTTTCATCCATCTATTATTAACGTATGATTAACTTATGATTAATTTTCTATCATTAGTTTAATTATATTATTTTTAAAAAATTGTTATTCATTATTATAAAAAAGGTAGTTTTGATATGTTATAATCTAATTAATATCATTCAATTATTTTTTCCAACTTCATAACCTCTATTCTCTCTTTCTCTCTCTCTTTCAAGGGAATAAACTAGTTGAGCTGATTTGTCGGTTTAATAATGGATTAACCCACTAATTCATGGCTAGTGCGATTCAAACGGTTTCTATCCTTTCAACTATTTGAGTCTTCAGAACCCGATAGTTTGGAGATGGTTTAAACCGATAACTTTTGAGTTGGATCAATTAACTATTCAAAAGGGTTATTATATGGATTTAGATACATAAAAGGGTTTACATTAGAAGAGAAAATGAATATAAGAAAATAATAATAAATGAATATAATAGTGAGGACAATTGAAGGTGGTTGGTAGGTTAAGGCCAGTAGTACGAGTAGATACAAAACAAAAATTGGGGTTGGTGTCAAATGTCAACATACAGCAACAGTCTCGAGCCATGTGAGGAGAGCGGAAGCTGGAAACACTTGGGCAAATCAGCTGACAGAAGATATGATACCGGTACCGGTGGGTTCAAGATTGCGACATTTGCATGTGCCAAGCCGCTTTTTGCGGTCCGTTGGTTTCTCATTTCTTGCTTTCCTTTTCACTCCCTCAGCCCTCGTACCGGAAAAGAGAAAACGAATTGATGAATTGAGTATAATTACTAATGGCAGTATCTAGATTTTAAAATATTAGATCAATTATTTTTTATATATTTATATATTATAATTTATGAATACTTAGATATTCTTAGAATTATAAACGAACTTAGTTAAGTCCAGACAATGTTAAGCTCGAATTCGAAATGAATGTAAAAGCTTAAAGTTTAAATTCGATCGAGTTTTAGTTTCTAAAACTCGAGTTTAACTCAAAATAAAATTGAATAAGCTCGAGCTCAACTCAATTATACTCATGTAGATTTGATAATCTTTAAAACTATTATAAATTTAATTAAAATAATTATAATAATATTTAAATCAATTAATATTTAAATTTGACTTAAATTTGATTAGATTCCCGAATTTATCCAGTGATATATCATAAAGCTCGAACTCTACTGAAAAAGCTATTGAAATAGCTTGAACTTTCGAGCTCGACTTAACTATGATCAATCTGAATTTGAGTAAATATTAAATTAAACTCAATTATTTTACAAATAAATTCGTCTGTAAATGTTACTGTCACCTCTTCTCGCTGTGGCCCGCCCTAATCAGTTTCATTTTCTAACTTTAAGCTTCCCCATTTAATTTTTTCCGATATTTGAATTTGGTTCCTTTTCAACTTTCAAGCGTTCCGCTCAACTTCGCCAATCAATTCGACGATACGATAGGAGTATCTTCGCAGTATATTTATCTCTCCAAATATAATATAAGTCTACATTTGTCTCGTTATTTCGATAAATTATTGAGGGACGTTATAACTTAATGGATTCCATTTTGATTTCATCAATAGATATATATATATATATATCTCATACTATATCATTCTAAATAGTACTAAGAGCATCCACATCTAAAGTTCTCAGCACAAGACCAAGAATTAAGAACCTTTTTTTAAAGTTCTTCACCAATGCAGAGAGGTTTTTGGTAGTCCCTTTCTTTATAGGGTCTTTGTCCAGGACTTCAAAAAGTTATCTTTTATTTTTCATTTTTCTTCTCCCCTAACTATTACGTTAATTTGAATTTATGTATTATGAATCATGTAAATAATATAAATAAATATAAAGATGGAGAAACTTATATATAAATGGAGAGACTCTAAGAAAAATAGGCTCTTAAATTATCAGGGATTTTAAATAGGTTTCGATGTTCTAATATTGTGGCGAGGCTATTGTCACACGCACCTTTCATCAATTCAAATGTCATATCAAAAGCTATTATAATAATCTTCTTCCTCGCATATGTATTTGTAATAAAACTAAAATCGACTGGGTGAGCTATTAAAGCCAACCAAAACCAGCAGGCCAAAAGAGAGCCTAAGGTCCGAAAACAAAAACTAAAATGTCTATTGTTGAAGTCATATTGCATGTATTAGCCTTCAATGGTTTGGTATGTTTTGCCCCATCCATGGTTTAGTATTGTGATTTGTTGAAAACTTCCCCTTAGATGTCTTCATCCATATTGGCTGCAGCTTCGCTATATATCTGCAACTTGTCCATCCAAAATAGTTATCCACCTCCGTGCCTAACTACGAGTCACTGTATCCTTGCCATGTATCCATTAGATAGTAGATGGCTAGTCCATCGACTCACATATTGAAGTGGTTACCAGTTAGAACTTATGCTCAAACAACATACAACGTTTAGGGTCCAATCATAATTTAAATTCACCATTCCCTAACTTCGACAAGCACAAGCATTCTCAAACACAATGGTCCACTTGGATTTCGCTTACAAAAATTCGCTTGATCTAATTGGAAGATAAAATATAACTAGTAGAAATAAAGGCTAGACGTTTAACATTAACTACAATTAAGATTAGAGTTTTGTTAGATGGACCAAAGTTGTCGATTGGAGCTTCTTCTAGCTCAAAGCTGAACTATATGGAGAAGGAGGATCATTGACTCAATTGCCTTCTCTCTAAACCCCCCCCCCCCCCCCCCCCCCCCCCCCCCCCCAAATATTAAAGAGTTAACTTACGCATACCTAACACTAAAACTATCTAAGAAACTTAATTAAATCATCAATCAAACTCAGAGGATTACTAAAACCACTAAGAATGGTAAACAAACTCTTAATTATATTTCTCCTTTTTTTGTTCATCTATAATTGTCAAAATTTAACAAAAGTCCTTATCTAAATAACTAACGATTATACGTTCCAATTATAAGTTATTAAATTCCTTTTTAACAAACTTAAAGCTTATAATCAATTTAAACCTAGTTTTTACGAGAATATCTAAATAAGGGTTTAACATGTAGTATTCTTAACATATGATAGAAGAAAAGAGTGCTTGATAGTAAAAATATTAGTAAATGTATTAGTAGTTCTTTGCTAGAAGGGTGAAAGTGTGGGGTTATCATTTAAGAAAGGATTCAAGAAAATTTGCAGTTAAATGGTTATGTAGGTATCACACATCATGGCATGCTGAGTCATGTGTTTCTTTGCATTGTTTGTTGTCAACTTTCGAGAGATCAATACCCATATTTCCTAAATATGAGATCAAAATGGAATTTAGGATTTTGATTTGAAACTAAGTTTAGAATCCTTAAATTGAAGTTTAACTCAAATGTAAAATTATCGTTCTTAGAAAAACACTTAGTTTAGTTCCAATTGTAGAAACTCGGGATTGCTTTTAATTTTTATGAATTTGAATAAAGATAAATGAAAATAATATGAATATATAGGTAATTTATATTTTTTATGGTTACAATCAACCATTAAGGTAAATTGGTTAATTATATATATATAACTTAATATTATAATATTTAATTATTTGTTTTCCTAAATCCAAATTCATAGGATTACTTTTTCTATTATTCTTAACTCCGTTATTATAGATGTAATTTACATAAGAGCTAGTTGACTCAATCGCTTTAAAGCATACAATTTGAAACATGTTAGATATAAAGCCTATGGTATAGTCTTTTCAATAGACCTTTCCAAAGATACTTATGGCACACTTCTTATTCCTATAATAGTAATTACAAGAGTAATGGAGTCACACTCCAAATAGGTGGAATTTTAATAATTCTGCGATATGAACCATGCTAACATAGAATTTAGCCTTAAAGTTGTTTTCATAGACGTAGTTTACATAAGAGATACTTGATTCAATCGCTTTAAAGCATTCAGTTTGGAACATGCTAAATATAAAGCCTATGGTGTAGTCTTTTCAATAAACCTTTCCAAAGATACTTATGACACACTTCTTATTCCTGCAATAGTACTTACAAGAGTATATTTATGTAAGAGATTACATTCTCAACAAAAAGTATACGAATCCCACAATTGCCTGATATTTACATATAGAACAACAATAAAAAACTTCTAGGCTACTTAGGATAACCCAATTAATTTTTGTAAAAAGTATAAAAAACAACAAAAAGATAACAAAATTCAATCATTTCTTCATTATCCTCACTCTTTGGCCCTATTTGCTATCTAGTTCGAAATTTGGTGAAATGTTGCCTTTCTACTTTAAACCTGCAAAAGAACTTAATGGGAATGAGCTAGAACTTGCTTCATAAGTAGTTTAAAGCTACAAAAGAACCTAAAGGGGAATGAGCTAGAACTTGCTCCTTAAGTGGGAAGGAGATTGGAATATGCATTTAGCCAAAACAAACAAGGTTTCAATCAAGTTAGTTAGATGCAAAAGCATAAATAAGTAAATGCCATTGCATGGTATTATTTAGTCCATTGTGAGATTAGGAAAGTTGCGTATGCTCTAAGATAGGTTGAGGAGCTTAATGACACACTTACAAATCAAGACCAAAATGGGTGTAAGCTCCAAAACTAGCAATCAAGGTTTCGATCGATTGAAAAACCCGATCGAGCCTAAATTATAAAGTAAAGCTCAAAATATTAGTAAACTGATCCTGTAATTTTGAATTTAAGAAAATAAGTAATAAAATAGGAGACTATAAAATTTTCAAATTTTAAGTATATAACTTGTTATTTTTCGAAAATGCGTAAAATGCGTAAAATGAATTCCAGTACTTAACGAATCGCTAGAGATAAATTATATGTATACTAAAAATTATAAAATAACCTAAATAATATTTAGAAATATTTATTTGCACTATATATGAATTTACATGTAGGTATAAATAAGCGTAATTACTTAAAATACGCGAAATGCGTTAAAATTACACTCAATAATTAAAGAAAATTCATAATTAATTAAGAAAAAAATCAAGAAAAATCAGGAAAAATCAAGAATGATCCAAATCAGGTCGTGACAGGTCAGAATCTACAAAATAAAAATTAACCAATTAAAATTAGACAACACAAAAGCCAAAAATCAAGGAAATTGGACAAAGTCATGTCTAATTAATGCACAATAATTACACTAAAGCTCTATAAATAGTAAAAAAAATTCAGAAGCTCATTTGAACAGTTAGAAATCAAAGAAAATTAGGGATAGGCAAAAATTGAGAAAAAAGACAAAGAAAAAAAAAGAAAAGGAAAACTGTGCAGTTAGGGCCACAAAGGAGAAACCAGATTCGACGGGCAGCTGGGGGTGGATGGCCACCACCACCACATGGTGGTGGCAAAGCCCAGGTGGGCCGACACACCCATGGCCACCGGCGGTGGCCGGAGTCACCCAGATCAGTGAGTTTGATTTCCAGCTTGATTCTTGTGTAATTTTGTAAAAATAGTAAATATTATTATAAAATTATAAAATTTGTAATTCTGAAATATTTTTGTATGTAGTTTTTAGGAAAAATATTATTTTGATGAAAATATGTCTCTTGATATAGGGTCCTTAAGAAATCGTGCAAAACCGAACATGTTTCAATTTAGAAATAAATGACCTTAGGAGTATAGTTTTGAGCCCAAAATTTTTGTGTAGATTACTTAGATGACATAGACTAGTGCTATGAAGACTGTTTTCAAAAATTAATTTTCTAAATTTTTAGATAATTTTTAGGCCCTAAAATGAGGCATAAAATGGGTAATTTAGGGTTAATTAAATAATTAAATGATTAATTACTGATTTAGTGAATAATTATATATTTTAAGATGTTGAAATCTGATGGAGTATGATACTTGTAGCATTTAGGGTGTTAGATGTAATTATTAGATTAATTATGTAGTAAATGATTTATAAGGAAAAATAGTTAACTTTAAGTTAATTTTGTAAATTAGGGAAATTAGGAGTAAAATCTGATTTAGGATGAATTTAGATATTTTGAAATGATAATTGATGTTTAGGGATGGTAATTAAAGTGATAGAAATATTAGAAATGCATTATGTACATAATAGGCAATAATGTATAATATGTAATTTTTGAAAATATAATAAATAGAAAATATTAGGATAAAAATTGATATTATATAAATAATAAGGATATATAATAAATCTGATAAGAAACTTAAATTTATGTAATTATATGAAAAATGTAAAAATTTCTCACATCAAGAGTAAATTCGGTACACTAATAAGGATATAAGTGTACCGGATGAAATAAAATACTGACTAGGGGTAATAATGATATTTAGGAGATCGGGAAGTAATGTGATTAATTTCACATTATGAGTTGAAACGAATTTCTAGGGTTGAAATATGAGACATTACTTAGAAATCGAACTAGAACCTAATTTAGAAACCGATGTGGAAACCGAACCCGAACCTAACCCCAAACCTAGAATAATTATAAAAGACTTAAGACCTAGATAATTAGGCATATTAAACCCTAAACAAAACCTAACAATAAGCGTTATAGGATAAAATAAACCTATAATCATTATATGAAAACTGAAACCACGTTTGTGTTACAGGGATGGTCGGCGATGGCCTGAGCAAATCAGACCTCGAGTGAGTGAGCGAGGAGTCGAGATAAGTTGAGATTAATACAATGCTGTATTTTGGGAGGCTTGAGATTATGCTTGGTTGTGCTTGTTAGATAGTTGGATGTATGCATGTGCTTGATTATGGGTGATGTTATGATTCTGTTTGTTACTCTAGCATGTATTGTATGATTTACATGAAATGATTGATCACCCTAAACTGGACTTAATTAAATATATGACCAGTAATCATAATCGGACATGCATGGCAACCCGTTAGGGGAACTTAGGACTCTCCGGCCAAATACTGACCCCTTCGAAAGGGATAGCGCAGGATTGCAAAATGGTCCTTTCTTTATCCTCAGTCGAACTAAGTGACAGGAGAGGAGGTCGCGACGAGGGTGAAGAAAGTGGTTCGAAGGTAGTCGCGGGAGGAGTAAGGTCTCCATTACACAAGCCTGGGTTTGGTCGTGAGCTGTTGCATTAACGGTAACTCCTCAACCAGGATTAAAACGGGCGCAATTTCTCTAATCTCACAAAGGGCCGGACAACATTGTATAATGGCATTTGCTTGTACATGCATTGCACCTAATAAGTGATTGAAAACCTTGTTGTGTGTATGGTATAGTTTTAAGTCCTCCGTCCTAACTTACCGAGCTGTGGTTACTCATCTCCCTATAGACGTCGTGCAGGTGCTGGCTAAGAAGCGGCAACAACTACTCTGAAGCTAGCAACTGCTGGATCCTGGGGAGTGAGGAAAAACATTGAAGAATCAACACATATGTTATTACTTTCATTTTTGAATAATGTAACAATTGAATTATAATGATTATATATAACTTTTCTCACTTTCTTAGGTAAATGAATTATTTAAATTACAAACTGTTTACTTCAAAGCGGGTTAGTCATGGACGCCTTGTGTAGATCAGGTCTAAGATAGTGGTTGTAAGGCCAACTTCTATCTTAGGATGGTTTACACGGCGGCGTTGTTACAACTCTGCCGCTTTGGGGCGTGACAATGGGTCTTGTATAATGGTGAGCACCCTCCTCCTAAGACTACTTTTGAACCACAATCCCCAACTTTATTGTTACCTCCTCTCTTGTCATTTAATTTAACTAGGGGTAGTGAAAGTACCATTTCAACTATCCTCATCAAAGGGTCTATGCTTAAGCTCAATATTCCTAATCATTCCCCTAATAGATTATTGTGCATGTCAAGCTAGAAGATAGGTCAAGTTATGTTAGTTCATTTATGAGGTGATCAACCTTTCAAATAATCTAAGCAAAATAATATATATAGAACAACCATAACAATGGAGCTTAGCTCTTACTATAGCAAATCAAATTTCAAGCACATGTACTATACACATGCACCATACACATATAAACAACTAATTATAACTATAAGCAAAAACATACTAAAGCCTCTAAGTATTATAAAATAATACTCTAAAATAACGTAAGGTATTAATCGTACTTACTTTGATGCTTGAAGCTTGTTAGCTTTGTTTTTCGATCTTATCCACTTAAGTTAACCCTAAATTTGATATACTAACTTTAGCTTTTCATCAAAATCATTAAATAAGGGTTCAATTTGAGAATTAGGTGTATCTTTCATTTAAATCCATCATAGTTTCTAAGTTATTTATTAGATAAGATTCATGTATTATATGTGCTAACCCAAGTTCTAACTTTAGGTCGTTATAAGGTTTTTGGTTAGGAAACCTTTTGATTCAAGTTTTGACTTAATATTATCTTAAGAGTCTTATACAATATAACCTCTTGAGTCACCCTCTTACTCCTATTATAGTTAAGTTTCTTATACAAGATTACCTTTAACCTAGCTTCTCAGTGCTTCTTAATAGGAATTAACTAACTGGACCACTGATTCTGTCCCGAGGCAAAGGATTAGAGAAAATGGTTTAAAGGATTCTTACCCTTTGTCTTACTTAGAAAGAGTCCAACCTCTTACACCATTTTAAGCTTCTCCACTTTCCTTTACATCCCTACGTAAGTAGTGTCCCAAACAACTTGACAAACCTTACCATGAGCTTAACTAAGTTGATTTCATGCTAGTCTTACCAAGAGCCAATCCGTTTGACTAGTTGTCAACTTGCTCTTAACTGCTTCTTGATCTAAACTATCGAACTTTCCTAAGTGACTACTCACAAGAATTAACAGCCAAACTTCCCATGCCTAGCTATTTAATAGTCATCACCTAACTGTAGTTAGATTCTTCTCTATTTACTATATCCATTCAGATGAGGATATATGCACTTTAACATTTGAACTAATACAGATAGGGCTTAAATACTCACCTCCTAACTATAGTCAAATTCTTTTTTGTTTAGTCCATCCATTCAGATAAGGATAAATGCACTTTGAGTTCTGTACTAGTATGGATAAGGCTTAAATATTCTTTCTGCATATACTATGGATTTACCCTTTCTCCTTTATATATTTTTCCTTATACTTTCTATTTTTGGACAATGCCCTTTTTCATGTAAATTGCATAGTAATGTAGGTTGCCCTAAAAGTACAAGTATATATACCCTTGTAAATTCGAGCCACAATAGTTATCATTAGATTACCATAATTAAATTTCACTTCCTTTGCTATAACTTGTTCTTATTCTTTGTAAGTTCAACTTATGTCTAGCTCTTATCAATCTCTTTAATAAAGATTATTGTAAGTGACTTACCTAACTTGATCTAGTGTATCATATCTAGTAAGCTAGTTGGTCTATGTGCGGTTCTATGGTACATCATATCCATGTAATTAATGCACTAGTTTTGCTAAACCATTGACTTTCACTTTTTGTTCCTTCAATAGGTTTGGACTTATCACTGCCTTTGTTGATCATTGTGTAGCATATCATCTTCTTATTAAAGTGGACATTTGTGTGAATAGGTTACGTATTGCATTTGTGTTTTGTGGGAGTTGTGTGTGAGACTACACCACGATAGTTGGTGTTTTGAGGTGAATTAAGTATGTTGTTGAAGTATTTATACTGATTGTGAGAAGTTGCATAAAAGGTATACCGTATTTCATTGCACTAGTGAAAGGCTTTGTTCAACTCTGTTTTCAAGTTTAGAAAACCTAGCAACTCATGATAAATAAATTTTATAGATTTGGTTGGTTCGTATTAGAAGTTATAGTAAGGTTAAGTCAAGTTGGTTTAATTGCTGTTATTATCTTCGGATAAGATTGTGTTTATGTGCTTGGGCTTGTTTAGTTGAAGTTGATTAAGGCTATTGTCGAAGAAAATGACTAATTCAAGTGTAAACGGTGGTGTTGGGAACAGCCAAAGTGATCTTCAACACCATGGTAAACAGACTTCTGTTACCCCCAATAGTACAAATGAGCATTTTGATGAAATGGCTACCATGATTACAAAGTTGACTTGCTTAGTATGCAAGTTAATTGCTGCTCGACCCATTGAGGCCATTTCTAATGCTCCCCGAGCTGTTCCTATGGTTAAGAAGCAATGTATGATGGTCGATAAGGTAGAAGATAATTCTTAACTCGGTAAAACCAAGATTAATAGCACTGACAAAAGAGCCTGGAGGAAAGGTTGAAGTATAGGGAGTGCCTAGAAGGAGAAGTGTCGGGGTTTTAGACATATGGTCGCCTAACGTCTAAACTGACTAACTATGGTCAATTAAAAAGAAGTGACAACCTTTGAGATTGATAGTGTAAGCCCTACAACTAACCATTCGAGGTTTCGATTAGTTGAAAGATTCGATCGAACCTAAATTATAAAATAAAGTTGGAAATATTAGTAAAAATGACCCCGTAAACTTGAATTTAAGAAAATAAGCAATAAAATAAAAGGCTATAAAAATTCCAAATTTTAAATATATAACTCGTCATTTATCGAAAATGCGTAAAATGCATTTCGATAATTAACGAATCACTAGAGATAAATTATATGTATACTAAAAATCATAAAATGATTTAAATAATATTTATGAATACTTATTTGTACTATATATGAATTTACATGTATGTAGAAATATGCGTAATTACTTAAAATACGCGTAATGTGCTAAAATTATACTAAATAATTAAAAAAAATTCATAATTAATTAAGAAAAAACAAAGAAAAATCAAGAAAAATAAGAAATGACCCAAATATAGGTCGTGGCAGATGGAAAAAATAAGAAAAAAATCGGCCAATTAAATTAAGACAACACAAAAGCCAAAAATTAAGGGATAAGGCAATTATTTTGTCCAATTTAATGTACAATAATTACACTAAAGCTCTATAAATAGAAAGAAAAATTCAGAAGCTCATTTGGACAGTTAGAAATCATAAAAAATTAGGGAGAGTCGAAAATTGAGAGAAAAATCAAAGGAAAAAAAAAAAGAAAAGGAAAACTATGCAATTAGGGCCACAAAGGAGAACCCAGATCCGCCGGACAATTGGGAGTGGACGGCCACCACCACCACATGGTGGTGGCAATGCCCAAGTGCGTCGACACACCCATGGCCACCGACGGTGGCTAGAGCCACACAAATCGGTGAGTCGATTTCTAACCCGATTTTATGTAATTTTTTAAAAATAGTAAATATTATTATAAAATTATTAATTTTGTTATTCTAAAATATTTTTGTATGTAGTTTTTAGGAAAAATATTATTTTGATGAAAATATGTCTCGTGATATAGGGTCCTTAAGAAATCGTGCAAAACCGAGCATGTTTCAATTTAGAAATAAATGACCTTAGGAGTGTAGTTTTGAACCCAAAATTTTTTTGTAGATTACTTAGATGATATAGAACGGTGCTATGAAGCCCGTTTTTAAAAATTAATTTTTAAAATTTTTAGATAATTTTTAGGCCCTAAAATGAGGCATAAAATGGGTAATTTAGGGTTAATTAAATAATTAAATGGTTAATTACTGATTTAGTGAATAAATATGTGTTTTAGGATGTTGAAATATGATGGAGTATGACACTTGTATCATTTAGGGTATTAGATGTAATTATTAGGTTAATTATGTAGTAAATGAGTAATAGGGAAAAATAGTTAACTTTAAGTTAATTTTGTAAATTAGGGAAATTAGGAGTAAAATCTGATTTAGGATGAATTTAGACATTTTGAAATGATAATTGATGTTTAGGGATGGTAATTAAAGTGATAGAAATAGTAGAAGTGTATTATATACATAATAGGTAATAATACATAATACATAATTATTGGAAATATAATAAACAGAAAATATTAGGATGAAAATTGATATTATATAAATAATAGGGATATATAATAAAACCGATAGAAGACTTGAATTTATGTAATTATATAAAAAATGTAAAAATTTCTCACATTAAGAGTGAATTCGGTATACTAATACGACTTTAAGTGTACCAGGTAAAATAAAATACTAATTAGAGGTAATGATGGTATTTAGGAAATCGAGAAGTAACGTGATTAATTTCACATTAGGAGTTGAAACGAACTTTTAGGATTGGAGTATAAAATACTACTTAGAAATCAAATTAGAACCTAATTTAGAAATCGATACAGAAACCGAACCCGAACCTAACCCCAAACTTAGAATAATTATAAAAGACTTAAGACCTAGATAATTAGGCATATTAAACCCCGAACAAAACATAAAAATAAGTGTTATATGATAAAATGAACCTATAATAGTTATATGAAAAACTGAAACCACGTTTGTGTTATAGGGATGATCAGCGATGGCCTGAGCAAGTCAGACCTCGAGTGAGTGAGCGAGGAGTCGAGGTAAGTTGGGATTAATACGATGCTGTATTTTGGAGGATTAAGATTATGCTTAGTTGTGCTTGTTAGATAGTTGGATGTGTGCATGTGCTTGATTATGGGTGATGATATGATTCTGTTTGTTGCTCTGGCGTGTATTGTATGATTTGTATGAAATGATTGATCATCCTAAACTGGACTTAATCAAATATAAGACGAGTAATCATAATCGGACATGCATGGCAACCCGTTAGGGGAACTTAAGACTCTCCGGCCAAATACCGACTCCTTTGAAAGGGATAGCGCAGGATTGCAATTGGTCCCTTCTTCATCCTTAGCCGAACTAAGTGATAGGAGAGAGGTCGCCGCGAGGGTGAAGTCAGTGGTTCAGAGGTAGTCGCGGGAGGAACGAGGTCTCCATTGGACAAGCCTGGGTTTGGTCGTGAGCTGTTGCATTAATGGCAACTCCTCAACTCGGATTAGAGTGGGCATAATTTCTCTAATCTCACGACGGGTCGGACAACGTCCTGCGATGGCATTTGCTTGCACATGCATTGCACCTAATAAGTTGATTGAAAACCTTGTTGTGTTTATGGTATAGTTTTAAGTCCTCCATCCTAACTTACTGAGCTGTGGTTGCTCACATTCCTATAGACGTCGTGCAGGTGCTGGCTAAGAAGCGGCAAACAACTACTCTGAAACTAGCAACTGTTGAATCCTGGGGAATGAGGAAAAACATTGAAGAATCAACACATATGTTATTACTTTTCATTTCTGATTAATGTAATAACTGAATTATAGTGATTATATATAACTTTTCTCACTTTCTTAGGTAAATGAATTATTTAAATTACAAACTGTTTACTTCAAAGCGGGTTAGTCGTGAATGCCTTGTGTAGATTAGGTCTAAGGTAGCGATTGTAAGGCCAACTTCTATCTTAGGATGGTTTACACGGTGGGGTTGTAACGACTTTGCCGCTTCGGGGCGTGACAGATAGTACTGATGAAGAGCCTAAAGGAAAGGTTGAAGTATAGGAAAGCGCCAAGAAGGGCAAGGATGAGTTCGTTAAGGAAGTATTTGTTGAAGATTTCAATAAGTTAACTCTAGTTATCTATCGTGTTATGATTCAAAAACCATTTGTTGAAGATGAGTAGAGAGAGAACTTATTCTATAGCACATGTAAGGTCAATAAGTAAGTTTGTGCACTAATTGTGGATAGTAGAAGTTGTACTAATGTTATGTCTGTCAGCCTAGTTCAAAAGTTGAAGCTACCGACCTTATAACAATCGAAGATGTATAAGTTTCATTGGTTAAACAAGAAGGGTGCACTCTTCGTATCCTAATGGGTAATCTTACCGATCTCCATTGATAGTTTCTCTGATGAAATCCACTGTGATATCTTGTTCATGTGCGCATCATATGTACTATTAGACTGACCTTATCTATTCAATCTAAGGGTCATACATGATGGGTACAACAATACCTCTTCATTTAGGAAGGATAGAAGGAAGATTACCTTGAACCTAATGACCCTAAGTCAAATTAGTAAGCTGTAGGCAAAACTTTCCCGAGGTTTGAGGAAGGCATTAATCTTGAGCTAATTTGAATTGAGAGAGGCCATAAGATAAGATATGCCAACATTCTTGTTGATACAAAGACTATTAGAGTTAAGAGAGTGTAGTAAATTATTTAAAGCAGTTAGGCAATAGGTTTAAGAGTTTGATGACCTATTTCTTGAGGAATTATCCAAAAGTCTACCCGCCCTTCAAGAGATATAGCATTGCATTGACTTAGTGCCTAAAGCTATATTACCTAACAAGCTGACCTATTGGATGAACCTTAAATAAGCCACTAAATTACAAAGACAAGTTAATGAACTAGTAGAGAAAGGTTATGTAAGAGAAAGCCTTAGTTTATGTGTTGTCCTAACATTGCTTGTGCTAAAGAAAGATGACACATAAAGGATGTGTGTAGATAGCTAAGCTATCAACAAGATCATGATCAAGAATAAGTACTCTATTCCCTGACTTAACGATATGTTAGATGAGTTACACGAAGAATGAGTGTTCAACAAGATCGATCTCAAGTTTGGTTACTACTAGAAAAGGACCAGGGCAATGATGAATGGAAAATGACATTCAAAACTTAGCATGGTTTGTTTAAATGGTTGGTTATGCAATTTGGTTTATCTAAACCCCTAAGTACTTTCATGATGTTGATGAATCATGTACTTTAAAATCAAATTGGAAGTTTTGTAGTGGTCTATTTTGATAACATCCTAATCTACAACCTTAACCTACTGAGCTACCTAACTCACCTCCATAATGATGTTGATGTACTTAAAGTCGAAAGAGACGGTTCAACAACATAAAGAAGTATTTCTTTTACTAGGAGGAAGTAATCTTCCTAGGGTATGTTATAAGTAGAGGAGGTTTATGAGTGGACGAAGGTTTATGAGTGGACGAAGAAAAGACCGAAGCTATTGTTGAGTGAATGACCCCAACCTCCTATGCCGAGGTGAGAAGTTTTCATGGTTTGGCTTCCTCTTATTGAAGGTTTATCGATAGCATTGACACCATTGTGGCACTTCTTATCGACTTGTTAAAGAAGAATGTAGAGTTCAAATAAGGAGAGAAGGAAGAATAGAGTTTTGTTGATGTGAAGGAAAAGTTGATCTTTACCTTAGTTCTAGCTCTACCCGACTTTAAAGAGGTCTTTAAACTAAGATACAATGCTTTGGGAGTTGACATTAGTGATATAACAATGCAAGAAGAGCAACTTGTTGCATATCATTGTGATAAGCTCATAAGAGGCTACTTGAACTATTCCTTATATGATAAGGAGCTCTATGCATGATCCGAGCTCAACAAATATTGCAACACTACCTTTTACCTATGGAGTTTATTATCTACACCAACCATGAGTCATTGAAATACTTAAGAAGCTTGCCAAAACTTTCAAAATGATAGTCTAAATGGGTGGAATTCTTAGAGAGGTTATCCTTTCTAATCAAGTATAAATGTGACAAGGTGAATGTAGTCACTAATGCCTTGTCTAGGATGTATAACTTCTTTTCAGACCTTTGAACTTGATTGTTGGGATTTGCCAGCATCAAGGAATAATATTTCTAAGATCCCCACTTTGATTCGATCTATGCTCGATATATGGAGGGATGGGTAATGGATGACTACTTTGTAGAGGACGGATACCTATTTTGAGGTAACAAACTCTGTGTGCTGACCTGTTTCATGAAGGAATTATTGGTGAGAGAAGCCTATAGTACAGGACTCTTTAGACACTTTGGAGAGAAGGGGATCTTTGAATTGTTGCATATTTGGTTCTTTATCCAACTAACCATTGAGAATAGAACAAACAGGGGAGATTGAATTCTTCTCTCTTGTTTACCAAGTTATGGAACGATGCGCAACCTGTAGAAGAGTTAAGATCGAGTAGACCAAGGGAAAGCCATGCCTCTACCTGTTTAGACCTAACCACGGGTTGGGTTGAGCACGGACTTTATTCTTGACCTACCCAAAATGGACTAAAGCAAAGATTCCATCATGGTTGTTGTAGATAGATTTATTAAGATGGTACACTTCATGTGTTGCACCAAAACTAATGATACTTCGACTATTCTTACAGGAGATTATTAGGTTACACGGCGTATCGAGTACCATTCGAAAGAGATCCATTATTTTCGAGCTACTTTTAAAAGACTCTAGCACCAATTAGGAATGAAACTACTTTTCTATACACTGCCATCCATAAACCAACAACCGGACAAAGGTCATTAATTGCACTTTAGGTTCCTTCCTCTAAGCTACAATAGGAAGAAACCTTACTGACTAGGATATGTTTTTACTTGAGACTAAGTTTGCTTACAATTGATCAGTTTACAATGTCATAAGAAAAACACCTTTTAAGCTTATGGATGACTTTAATCCTAAGCTACCCTTTGATCACATGTTAGTGTTTAGGCCCAACTAAGATGATCTAGAGGTAAGAGACTGAGCTTAAACCCTCCACATGATCTACCATAAGGTTGCCTAATAGTTGTACCGAATTGTACAGAGGTAAGAGTGGAAAGGATAAGGAAGAAGGAGAAGGCAATTCTAGCTTGGTGATTTAATTTAACTATACCTAAGCCGGATAGATTCTCGAACATGAGGACGAACAATCTTTTTCACTCAAGCTAACAGATCATTTAAGATATTTTGTTAGATTAACAATGATGTGTATCAGATAGAGTTACCTAAGGATTATGGAGTATTCAACGTATTCAATTTTCCTGACCGAAGTCCATATAGTTTTAAAGAAGACAATTGGTAAGAAGGCTATCTAAATTTGATGCTAAATCCCAACCAACCCAGATGGGATGATAGGAATCAGCCAGCTAGACCCTTAACTTGATTTTAAGGTAAAGGATTAAAGATTATGGTTTGATTTCTTACTCCATTTTGAGCTTCTCTACTTCCCCTTGCATCCTTAGTGTTATAAGGCACTAGAGACTAAGGAATTAATCGGTAGTGTGATACATCTCCAGTGTTATACACATGGAGAAGCACCACAATAGATGGGAACGAAAGGAAAATAAGAGAGATTTAGCAAATCTGGGCAGTTACTAATTAGATATGATATATTGACTAATCTTGTTTGGCTTACAATCCATTAGATATGACTCACTGGTCCAAACTATGAGGCCACTTGCCACTATTCTTTATTAAAGAGAATAGATAAGAGTTAAGAGAAAATGATAACACTAGGTTTGCTAATGAAAGGAAACTTGTAATAATCTGAAGTAATGTGTTGCTGTCTATGTACAAACAAATGAGGTTGATATATTAAACCTACTAGGGTTGTAAACATACATAAAAAAGACAAAAGGGGTAATTTACAATTGGAATGCATGAAATATACTAAAAAGAGTAAAAGAGATAAAGAATATTTTGTACAAAAAAGTAAGGAATACTTTTGGAATGTTGTACCAGAAGATACATGTCAAGGGGTGGTTACTGCCATGTACAGAAGCTACTACTGTTTATGCAGAGTTTGGGACAGTTTTGCGGCTGTAGAAATAAGCTTAAGGGATGTTGGACGAGGGTCTGAGAACTAGGCAAATTTGGTCCTGTTTGGGTTAAATCTCAAATATTGAGGGATATTTGGAGTTTGGGTTAGTATTCTTCAGTTGGATGTTTTTACAACTTAGCTTGGTCAGATGTTTGAGATCAATCTATTGAGATGCTATCTAGATCATGTTAAGAGCTTAGTGATAGGTATGTTTGCTTCGTAGGTCAGCCTATATGCTCAGCAGGTCTACTTTACTGATTGGCATGTATGCTTGGCAACTCAGAAACTATGGTGAAACTTATAAGAGCTTGGTGCTCGGGTTGGCAGTAATGTAAAAGATGGAGATCGAAATAAGAATCCTTATCCTGAATGGGGCTTCGAGCTAGTATCCTTTGAGTAAGTCCTTGTAGTCCTCTAACTTGGCTACGTGTGATTGGTCTAAAGAGTTGATTCCTATTATTTTCTTGGGGTTCCGAAGGATTTGTTCTCAAATTTGAAGTGATCCCGAGCTCTTGTTCTATCCTAGCATCTACTAGGTCTTTTCCTAGTCGATGGGGAATCAGGTTAGATACATTGAAGGTAAAGGAAACACCATAGTTCTCGAGCAATTCAATCCGGTAGGTGTTTGATCTTCTTCAGGACCTTGAATAGATCATCAGCTTGTGGAGATAGCTTACTCTATCTCGGGTGCAAAAATTGTTCTCAGTTGAGATGAATCCATACTAAATCTCTTTGTCTGAAAGAAACAGTTTGGTGACTACAACTACTAATCTCTTGTTATCTCTAGTTAAACTTGGTGATCTTCCTGACCATAGACTGATGTAGCTCTTACAATTCTTAGGCTTGAGTGACGTTAAATTGACTCTCTTCAGCAACTATGGAGGTACCAATCAGATCTAGGGGAATAATGGGATTAAAGACATAGATAACCTCAAACGGAGTCTTCCTAGTAGTGCTATAGACAGTTCAATTGTAGGCAAACTCTACAATTAGTAGACATAGATCCCAATCTTTTAAGTTCTTTCCCATGACAACATGGAGTAGATTTCCTAATGTTCTATTCACTACTTTAGACAAGCCATCAATTTAAGGGTAGCAACTGGAGCTGAACATAAGTTTAGTCTCAAGTTTCTTCTCCAAAGAGTCTTCCAAAAATAGCTCAAGAATTTTGTATCTTAATCCGAAACATTGGTCTTGGTCACTCTATGTAATTGAACAACTTCCTGCAAAAACAAATTAGCAATATATAAAGTATTATTAATTTGATGGCACGGAATAAAGTATGCCATTTTGATAAACCAGTCCACTACAACAAATATCAAATCTTTTCTTTTGGATGTCCAAGGTAACCCTAGGACAAAGTCTATGCAAAGGTTGACCTAAGGTAAGATCGGTGTAAGTAGGGGCATAGACTCTCTATGTGGCTCCCTTTTTCCCTCAGCCCTTTTTGTACACTTCGTAACTATCGACTACCTTATGGACATTCTTAGCTAAACCAGACTAATAAAAGTTTTCTTTTAGGAGGTTAGTTATTTTGGTCTCTCCAAAATTATCACATAATCCACTACTATGAGCTTCCCTCACTAACAACTTATGTGTGGAACAACTAAGTATGCACTGTCTCCTTTCTTTGACCAAGTAATCATCCTTGAGATAATATCTTCTAATGGCAACTCCTTTGCATCACTCAATAATAGGACCAAAATGTGGGTCACAAGCATACTATTTGGTAATAAGTGAAAAACCTAATAATTTCATTTACAAGGTAGTTAGCAAGATTTATCGATGTGACAATGCATCTGTGACTACATTGGCACTTCCCTTCTTGTGTTGGATCACACAAGAAAACCCTTGCATAAACTTTAGCCACTTTGGTTACCTTCTTGAAAGTTTGTTTTGACTCCCAAGACACTTCAAAGATTCATGGTTAGTATAAATTACAAACTTTCGTGATAATAAGTAATGTTGCCACACAATAAGAGCTTAGAATAGTGAACCTAATTCTTTCTCACATACAATGCAGTTCAATGCGACACCATTGAGCTTCTCATTATGGTAGGCAACTGGTTATCGTTCTTGCATTTGGATGGCACCAATTCCAATGCTTGACACATCGTATTCTAATTCAAATAGTTTATTAAAATTTGGTAGAGACAAACTAGGGGTAGTAGTGAGCTTTTCCTTGATTTCCCTAAAGCTTTATTTAGGTCGATCATTCCATCAGAACCCATCACTGTTCTTCCTTAGCTTGGTCAAGGGAGCTGCAATTGTACTAAAGTTTTTAATGAATTTTCTATAGAAAGAAGCAAGGCTATGAAAACTTCATACTTTGGTGACACTCTTCTGCATCGGCTACTTTAAGACAGCTTGAACCTTTTATTCATCGACCTGGATTCCTTCTCTTAATACTACATACCTAAGAAAAACTACTTCACTTTGATAAAACATGCACTTCTTCAAGTTCCCATATAACTTCTTAACTCATAAAATGTAAAAACAACTTAGAGATGTTAAACGTGGTTGTTCAGGTTGGCATTATATATTAATATGTTGTCAAAGTATATGACCACACATCTTTTGATCAGTAGATACATTGCATGGTTCATAGGCCTCATAAATGTGCTCGGTGCATTTATAAATCCGAATGACATAACCAACTACTCATAGAAATCATGCCTCATTTTGAAGACAATCTTCCATTCATCACTAGGTCTTATGCGAATTTGGTGGTAGCCACCTTACAAATTAATTTTTGAAAATATCTTGGCACTATGAAGCTCATCTAAAATTTCATCGAGCCTTGATATTGGATATTTATACTTGATAGTGATACAATTGATAGCTTATTTTTTATGTACATGAGCCATGAACTATCTTTCTTTGAGATGAGCAGAGCTGGTACAGTATAAGGACTCATGCTCTCAATCACATAACCTTGTTCTATTAACTCATTTGTTTGTCTTTTCAGCTCGACAACCTGCTCAGTATTCATTCTATAGGCAGGTTGATTCGTTAAGCTTGTATTAGGTTGTAAATCAATACAATGTTCTATGCTTCGAATTGATGGTAGTCCCTATGAAAACTCTTTAGGAAATAGGTCAAAAAACTCATTAATCAACCTTAGGATCTCATCAAGTAGTTCTTATAAATTTCTCATCTCCAATGATCTTCTAAGTAATAGGAACATAAGCTCTTTGGCCTTTTCAGCAGCTTAGAACTTTCTTTGGCTCATCATTAAAACTTTCTTCTCATTAGCTCAGGTGAACTAGTGATGAGTCTCATTCACCTAGGTAGGTGTCATGGATTACAACACAATCTTTTTTCCATCCTTAATAAAGGCATAGGTATTCTAATATCCGTCGTGAGTAACACGTCAATCGAATAACCAAGGTCATCCAAGTAACAAATCTAATGCTCCCATAAGGACAGCATCACACACTACTTCGTCCCTATACATACTCTCAACATTAAAAGGTACGGTTACTTATTCAATAATGTACATCGTTATCATGAAGCTAGTATAGCTCATGAGGTCGAGGGTGCTTAGAGGTTATCAATCCTAACCTCTGCACAAAGGACTATTCAACAACATTGGTGCAACTCTCTCCATTTACAAAGATGGTGCACAACTATTAATTGATGGTACACTTTTTATGAACTAAATTTTTTGTCTGGTCTTCCTTGGAGCTTGGCAAGGAGCCTAGTACTCATCTTACTACGAAGGTCGTTACTTCTCCTTAGTTGACATAGATACAGGCCTCTTCTTCTTCCTTAGCTTCAATTTTCTTGGCATTGCTCACTCTTGTCGATCCTATCGTTGGTTCGGATACTTAACAACCATGTGTCTAAAACCTAAACATTTAAAGCATTTCACTTTGTTCATCTTCCATCTAGAGGTCTGTCCTTTCTCATATGTCCTCAAGTTCGACTTATCCTTAGCTTGACTTTGCTGGCCTACTCAATTATCATCAAGTTAGTCGTATTTTTCCTTAGCTCGAGATGAGTAGGTCTGGATGGGACTAGAGCTCGGGAAAAAGTTAGCCCAGGTCGACTAAAAACATTTCTCCTTTGGTTTTCAACCCTCTACCTTACCTTAATAGCCTTCTCTAATGTATGGAACCTCTATATTTCCACAATATTACAAATCTTGTATTTGAGTCCATATATGAAATGAGATACAGTACGGGCTTCGGGAACTTCCACATCTACTTGAATCATCAACATCTGCAATTCCTTTACATAGTCATCAATAGGTTAGTTTCCTTAACAAAGCTCTTATAACTTGGCAAAGGTATCCTGCAAGCAAGCCTTGAGTAAAAATCTTCCTCTCAACAATCTCTTCATCTCTTTCTAAGTTCTTATACCTTGTCTTCCATCTCTTACTCTAGCCGCATTTAGATTATTTCATCACATGGTAGCATATCTAATAAACTCCAGTGCAGTAAGTCGCACTTTGACAATATTAGTATACCCATAACCGTAAAACACTTTCTCAACCTTTTCTTCCCACCTAGATATTCATCAGCATCTCTACTTCTATTGAAGGGTAGGATCTGGACCTTAACATTATTAAGTCCTTGACAAGCTCAGCATCTTTGTTCTTTCACTTGAAAATATTTGGCCTCTTCTTCTTCCTCTCCATATTCTTCTGCATCTACTTCCTCCTCAATCTCTTCTAACTCCAATCATCGTCTCTCGGGAACATTCTTAAGAGGGTTATCGTATGGTACACCTTGTGGTTGTTGTCTATTGAATTGCATCACAATAACCAGACTCTTGACAAAATTGGTGGGTCTATCAAGCTTATCATTGACTAACTTAGGAGTGTTATAACCATTTTGAACTCAACTAGCATAAGCACCACTACTCTGGTTACTAATAACACTTTAAACATTCGAATATGACATAATGTAACACTCTTCTAACAAATTGACAAAACAATACGCTATAAACACTTTTACTTGGTACTTAAAACCTTACTAACACACTCTTAACAACTTCAACCACCCGACACTCACTTGAATACAACAAAAATGAATTTGCTTTGTTTTCATAACGAAAAACAGAGTATAATAAAGTAGCAATGGGAGCTATACTTACTAACATACAAACTTATACTTCACAGTTCATAACTTTAGAACTTACTTCACATGAATACATTACAGTAGCTATGGAATAAGTACAACATCCACTAACAACAAACACAAACCAAACTTCAATGTAACTTCATATACTCCCTTTCAGAACTGTGCTTTGATACTAACAAGGTTAATGCGTCTCCAGGGTCATACGTATGGAGAAGCATACAAGAACAAAAAGAAAATAAAAGGGATTTAGCAAATAAATGAGTTTTATATACTAACCCTACTAAGGTTACATATATACATGAAAAAGACAAAAAGGGTAATTTACAATTAGAATACATGAAATATACTAAAAAGAGTAAAAAAGACAAAGCATATTCTATATGAAAAGTGAGGAATCCTTCTCAAATGTTGTGTCAAAAGACACGTGTCAAGAGCTAGTTGGTGCCATATATAGAAGTTGTTCTTGTTTATGCGGAGTCTAGGATAGTCTTACGGTTATAAAAATAAGCTTAAGGGACGTTGAAAGAGGTATGGGAACTAGGCATATTTCATTCTATTTGGGTTAGAGCTTGCATATAGAGAGATATTCAAAGTTTTGGTCAGCATTTCTTTAGGTTGGATGTTTTGGTAACTCGATTCGATTAGACATCCGAGGTCAATATGCTTGAACGTTGTCTAGATCATGGTAAGAGCTCAAAGATAGGTATGGTTGCTCAGTAAGTCAGCTTGTATGCTCGGTTAGTTGGTAGGTTTGCTTAGCAGATCGACATGTATGTTTGGTAGCTCAAAAACTATGCTGAAACTTATGAAAGCTTAGTGTTCAGGTCAACAGTAGAGTAAAAGATAAAGATCAAAATTGGAATCCTTATCCTAAATGGGGTTTTAAGCTAGTATTCTTTGTGTGAGTTTTTGCACTCCTTTAGCTCGATTGCATGTAATTAGTTTGAGGAGTTGATTCCAATCATGATGCCAACTTAGCACCAATCCAAGCAATGTCTTAAACATCTCAGTAAACTTAACCACAAGTTCATTTAAGTCGATTTCATGCTGGCCTTACCAAGAGCCAATCTATTTAACCAATTGCTCACTTGCTTTTGATTGCCTTGCTAATCTAGACTGTCAAATTGTCCGAGGGGATTACCTACAAGAATCAACAATTGAACTTCCAACGTTAAGCTATTTAGAAGTTTTCGCCCAACTATAATAAAAATTTTCTCTATTTACTCCATCCATTCAAATGAAGGTACGTACACTCTGACATCTATACCAACACGAATAAGGCTCAATTATTCTATCTTCATAGATTACGGGCGTTCCCTTTCTCCTTTATATATTCTTCCTCTTACTTTCTATTTTTTGACGATGCCCTTTCTTGTGAACTACATAGGAATGTAGGTCGCCTTAAAAGTACAGGTGTATATACCCTTGTAAATTTAAGCCGCAATAGTTATCGTCAAATTATCGTAATTAAATTCCACTTCCTCTGCTATAACTTGTTCTTTTTCTTCACATGTACAACATATGCCTAGCTCTTGTCAATCCCTTAGTAAGGATTGTGGTGAGCGACCCATCTTGCTTACTCCAATGCATCATATCTAGCTTGCTCTAATGCGTCATATCTGGTAAGCTAATTGGTTCATGTGTGGTTCTACAGTGTGTCATATCTGAGGAATTAGTGCATGGGTTTTCTTAACCATCGACTTCCATCTACTTTTCGTTCCTTTGATAGTCTAGACCCACTCTCCATATTGTTGCCCTTGTCAATCCTTAGCATAACATATCAACTCTAATATCTAACACTCTACTACTTCACTTTATGCCAGTGTTTATCCCTTGAATTTGACACCAATTATGTATGTTTCAACACCTCCATATCACAACCATACTTTCATTTCAAGTCATATTCATTCCTAAGGTTGATTACTTACCTATACACTTAAAATTACCTATTTAAACTTGATAAACACCATAACACCTCTATTGAACATCAAGATGTATAGTAATAATCCATAGGTAATCCTAAATTCAACATGACTTACTAAGACAAAACATAATCATATTATTATAACTCCACTTTATTAACTAAATATGTGCATTTTTTTTCAGGAAAACATGTGGTTTCGACCTTAAATCTCAATAACTATTTTGTAAACATGTTTTTCACCAAAGATCAAGGGTTCCCTTCTATTGAAACTCATTAAAAACCACCAATTTTTCAAATTACAACAAGGTTACGTATAGTTCATTAAAGAATTTATGAGAAAATCACTACCAACATACTGTTTAGCCATAATCAAAATTTATCAAAAGTCTAACTTTAACATTTTAAGAAATCAATTAAATATCTTGAAAATACATTCTTTGAGGATCTTACATACAAAAATTTTAGCCAAAACTTAAAAAATTCGATCGAAAATCAATTGGCAAGTGCGAAATTTCAAATTTTTAGTTTAATTTTTTTATTTTACATACAAAATTACTTAAGCAAACCAACTTTCATAATTTTTGAGATTCATTTACTATTTTTAGTAAAATTTTGAAAGAAAAAAAACACAAGGAAATCGATCACTCATCGCAAAATTGAGCTCCAATCACTAGTAGCACCACCCCCCTTGTTGGTTGGACTAAGTTCTCGTCGCTCATTTAGGCAGTAGTGTCTTTTCTCTTCTAGCGGCTCTTTATACTCATTAACTCCTCTTACCCTAAATTTGCATCAATTTTTCTTACTAGTTTAATTTTTCCCTAAAATTAAGTCTTAACTTTTTCTTAAGTCATATTAAGATTAGTTCAATAATGTTTGTACGCAACTAGTTTTCTACAATTTTCTGTTAGTATGTGGTTGGTGGTCAAATCAAACTTTTGAGAGAATATGAAGATGATAATCCTTAACATCCTATGTTGTGTTATGTATAGAGACATTCCTTAATTCTTTTTTTTTTTCCCCTCAACAAATTGTTTTGGTTCATGTATTTGCCATAGACTTCAATGCTAGTTATAGTTAAGAAAATGCAAAAATATTTGGTTTGTTATTTTATTATATTCTCTTACTTATTTATATTTCATAATTAGAACTCGCTTTTTTAGATTAGATGATATACGGATATATTTATTTTAGTTATGTGATGCACTTGATCTACTACAACTCTCAAGAACAAAATTTTCACTTATCAATAGTAATTAATTTTTCTTTTAAGCTTGGAATCTATACCTATTACAAGGTATGTAAGTATATATTTTTCCACATACTAAATATACTTGTTGCATAGATACGTTTCTAGATACAACTTCATGTCATTTATAAATTTTGATGCTTAATCATTTTATCTTTAAGAATGTGTTTAATTTTCTAAATTCAACTCGCACGTTATTAATAATTAATTAGAAATATCATTATAATTAGCATTTTAGCTTTGTTTTTATTTCGTTATTATATTTTTGAAATCTAATTTCATGAGGTCTCTTAGATTACTCCTAAGGTCTTATCGCAAAATTCTACTTTAATTGGACCACTTTAATGAATGTCATAAATTTAAAGCTAGGATCTTAGTCATTAAAAATGTAAGGCCTTACAAATGGAATCCCCAATAGGCCTTTGGTGTAGGGGTGGTCCCTCTAACCTTGTGCCTATCTTTTCATTTATAAGGCTTTGGGGATGTGTAAGCCTAATAACCAGCTATTCGGGGTTCCGATTGGTTGAAGGATCTGATTGAGCTTAAATTATAAAATAAAGTTAGAAATATTAGTAAAAATGATTCTGTAAGTTTGAATTTAAAAAAATAAATAATAAAATAAAAGAATATGAAATTTTTAAATTTTAGATATATTACTCGTTATTTATCGAAAATACAAAAAATATATTTTGATAATTAACGAATTACTAGAGATAAATTATATGCACACTAAAAATCATAAAATAAACTAAATAATACTTAGGAATATTTATTTATACTATATATGAATTTACATATAGGTAGAAATACACATAATTACTCAAAATATGAGAAATGTGCTAAAATAATACTAAATAATTAAAGAAAATTCATAATTAATTAAGGAAAAATAAATAAAAATCAGAAAAAAAGGAATGATCCAGATTTGGGTTATGGCAACTAGGGAAAATAAGAAAAAAATTAGTCAATTAAATTAGAACAACATAAAAGGCAAATTGGAAGAAAATAAGGCAATTATCTAATCAAATTAATACACAATAATTTCCCTAAAGCTCTATAAATACTCTAAATTTTTCAGAAGCTCATTTTGGATGTCAAAAAGTTTAAAAAATTAGAGAGAGGTGAAATTAAGAGTAAATTAGGATTTTAGAATAAATCACAAAAAATCTATGTAGTTGAGGCTTCTAAGGAGAACTCAGACTCAACGAGCAGTTGGGAGTAGACGGCCACCACCACCACGCGGTGGTGGTAGTGACCAGGTGGGCTGATACACCCATGGCCACCGATAGTGGCCGGAGCCACCCAAACCAGTGAGTTCGATTTCCAACCTAATTTTATGTAATTTTGTAAAAA
This sequence comes from Lumnitzera racemosa, assembly GCA_024138005.1. NCBI lineage: Eukaryota > Viridiplantae > Streptophyta > Magnoliopsida > Myrtales > Combretaceae > Lumnitzera > Lumnitzera racemosa. The sequence goes on along the minus strand of JAMXBC010000006.1, from coordinate 36,132,122 downwards.
TAGTAAATATTCTTAGAAAATTATGAATTTTGTTATTATAGAATATTTTAGTATGTATTTTTTAGGAAAAATATTATTTTGATGAAAATATGTCTCGTGATATATGGTCCTTAAGAAATCATGCAAAACCGAGCATGTTTTGGTTTAGGAAATAAATAACCTTAGGAGTGTAGTTTTTAACCCAGAATTGTTTTGTAGACTACTTAGATGATATAGAACAATGTTACGAAACCCGTTTTGAAAAATTAATTTTCTAAATTTTTAGATAATTTTTAGGCCTTAAAATGAGGCATAAAATAGGTAATTTACATTTTTCTTTTTCTTTTTTTATTTTTCTAAACTTTCTTTTATTTTTTATTCTTTAAGTTAATTAGTATGTATATGTAGAGAGAGAGAGAGAGAGTTTTTTTATAATATTCATATATCTTTAATAGTAATGCTAAAGTGGTAATGAAATGACAATAACATGTCAGTCTTCTAGCTACGTTAGTATCTAAGCAACCAAAAGTAAGAGTACAATATTTTATTTTGAAAAGTAGGTGTTGATGTCATAAGCTTTCTTTTCACGTTATCATCTAAGTAGACAAAAGTGAGATAATAAGTATTGTATTTTGAAAAGTGAGGTGTTCGTGTTATTTAAACTTCATAGAGATAGTTAATGTAATTTGACTTTTTATTTATATAGATAGATTTTTACTTATATAGTGAACTCGTAGATGGATTGCATATTTAAACACTAGATGAGAAATTGCTATATCCTCCATTTAAAGAGTAGAGATGAGTTTAGAACTGATCCTAATGAAAAGGTTGATTTATAAAAGTGTCATTGTTTTAAGAGAAGTCGTCATTGAGGTTACAATAGAGTTATGGCAATTATTGTATGACGTCTAGCTAATCTTATATCCTAAAACAAGTGTTTCAACCTCATAGTATTTTTTGGAGATTAATAAGAGGGGGAAAATGAAGAAAACATGGAAAAAGATCATGACCAAATGTGGTAATGCCCTTACCTTGAGAGAGGCAAGAACTAGAGGTCCTCTACCTGTGGAGGTTGATGTTCCAAGGACAAACAAAGTTGTTGGTGAACTTGGTGAAATGTTTAATAGGTACAATACAGAGTAAATGAAGTTCTAGAGAAAAATCCAAATTTTCAATGTTTAAACTCTATTCATCATCACTAAAAATCCAAAAATCCAATTCGATTTTAATCTCTAAAACTCTTCAAATGCATGTTAACAAATAATATTTTGAAAATATACTTGATTCTAAAAACACATTAATCACCCATTAGTTCATTGTTTAACATAAAAACCTGTTAGTGTTTTATAGAATCCATATACCCCATTTAGCAACCTACGACTTCTTTAAATGCATTGGTAACAAATTATACATCAAGAAAACGATAAAAATGTTCACTCTACACTAAAGTTTTGAAAAATCTTGTTGCAATCCATTGGTAAGGTTTCATTCTCCTTTGGTCAATAATTGAATCATTATCACCTAGTTAACTTACTTACTATAGGGAGTTGCAACATTAAATGGAAATAACTTAGTAATCTCGTCATGAGGGATACTTCAAATAGCTTATCACAACTCTTGTACATCTTTTAAATTTTAACATCTTAAGCTTAGTATTTCTATTATACCCTAAAGACATAAAGTCTTAATAGCCCTTATAGCCTTACTAAAATGCTCTTATTTATGGATTATTTAAGCTTCATTCCATACATACTATTAAATATATATAATACAACATTATTCACAAATATATTAATATTACGAATGTATAATAGTAAATAAATTTTGTACAACAAATACATATGATTTTTAATACACATGTATGCATGTTGATGTTAATTTTTGATTAGGTGGTTGAGGTTAGAGTCAACCTGCAAACAAGAACAAATATAAGCTTAAAGGCTATTGGGGGTGGTTTATGTGCATTCACTTTGATGCTTAATTAGAAAAGGCTTAAGAGAATGGTTAAAGGAACGTAACGTCAAGTATAGTGAGAAGATGTGAATCCCTTTACCTATGGAATCATCTAGTATTTATGAGTGTAGCTAGCAAGATTTACATGGAAAGCGAATTATACCTCCAATGATATACTTGACTACATCTCCAAGATACCCTTTAGATTTGGTAGGAGAGGATCTTAGGCTAGGTATGCCAATTGTGAACTTTTCTTATCTAGTCAAATTGTTCTAGTCTTTTCTTCTTTTGGCCTTATAGATTGGGCTTGTGCATTGTTGGCTTATAGGCTCGATCTATAAAGGCTAGAAGATGATGGGATCTCAATGGACATCTTTTGACTAGGTCGAATGAGCTATTGAAAGCTCAATTTGTATTTTAGGAAGGTCATCCTTAAAGCTAGTAGCTTAATTTGAATCATGATAAAGTTGGCTGAATTCTAGAGAGCTTGGCTAAAACTTTGAATTGGCCAATCATGGTCTTCTAGGCTCGACTTACGCTTTAACAAGATTAGTCTAAGCTTAGAAGTTTATATTTAAAATAGCCTATCAATAGTATATAAATGTATGTTGACAAATAACACATCCCAATGCCTTCTCATTGTTAAATTCATTAACTTGCCGTAACATATATTATGATGCATAACTTATTCATTAATGAGATTGGTTATTAGAAAAGGAAACATGATACTTATAGGAAAAGGTTATAAATTAATCAAAGATGAAGATGACAAATGCATGTCTCTATGCATCATTAAAATACTCTAACTTTTTTATTTTCTCCTTATTTTTTTAAATATATATATATTTTTTTTAACTTTCACTCAAAAGGTATTCATATTCATGTGTTGGATGAGCATGGAACCATCTGCTAGACCTTGGAACACCATTTAACGGATTATGGGTATCCAAATCTGTATGGTAGGTTTTGCTTTTAATTTTCGAAGTTTGCTCCCACATGTTCCCCCATATTCAAGTTGCTTCCTTTCTTGACCTAAAAGTTCAATTTTCCATCATATCTTGTATACCTAGCAAGTTTTAAGACAGTTTTTTTATTCCAAAACTTAAGGGCTTCTTATAAAACTGGGTTTCGGGTTCTATCCACTTAATAATACCCACTTATCTCAACATGTCAGTATGTTATGCTTAAAGTTACAAGCTCGTGCTAATTATTAATTCATCGTTATTTTAAAAAAAAAAAAAAGAATTCATCATAAATTTCACATCAAAACTATGCATTCATAGCTCGTAAACATCTCTATCTTAGAAGATCTTTAAGTTTCCTCTATGAAGAACTTGTGCAGTGTCTATTAAAATTCTATATTTTATACTAATGTCAATGGTACCCATAATTGAAGGTGATATATGTGTTACAATAATGTTGACAGATTTCACAAAAACATACCTTGAAGGTTGTAAGGTATATAAAGTCTTAGCATTTTTAGCTCGGAAATTGTAAATTTTGAAAAATTGGAAATTACAAAAATTTTATAAATTAAATCTATAATCCAAAGAGCATATTTGGTGTTTCTAACAATTACTAAGGTATTGTTTAATTGTCATATTTTTATGATAAAACATTGGACAAATCCTTTAGTGCATGTTTGTTTGCATATTAGTCAAAGTTATTGGATAAAGGTCCTGAGATACTAGATTAAGATTTAAAAGTAAACAATTTATTTTATATAATTGATGGTATATAAAATTTATTTCACATGATAAAATAAACATATCTTTAAAATTTAAAAAATATTTCCAAACCAAGTTCCAAATCACAGTACTGAATTGTATTGTAATTTACTATAAAAATAATTAATTTTAAAACTTTTTCAATCGCTAAAATCCATATTGAGTACTACACTTACCAAACGTAATATCAAAAGATTATAGGATGTTATTTTTTCTATATTGTGCTGTTGAATTCTCCCAGTCTTACAAATCGAAGGCTATCCTCCCGGACAAAATATAAAGTTGGTTAAATTGAGGAGCTTAAATTAAATTAAATTAATTCCGAAAACACATGCTAACATTGAACGTTTGTAGGCGGTATTAAACTGCGGTATGCTATGGGGAGTTGGGGCAATTTTTACACATTTTATGGACTCGAAGATCCGTCGTCCTTAGTATTGAGCCGATAATGTCTCAGAATTAATATCAATCGCTTTTATTCCAATTTATTTGAAAACAAAGATTCAAAAATTTCTCGGCCAAAATAAACCGATAAATTCCAATAATTTATATATACTTACTTATACTGGGCGGCCCAAACTTCAGCCTTTTACAATTTCTCCTGTTGGAACAACTGAAAAAAAAAAAAGAACAAAGCCCGGTAATTAAACCAATCAATTCATTCACAAATCGCCACGGTCTATCCGAGTTCCAGCCCGCAAAGTCCACTCCTTCAAATGGCCTAATCATCTTACTTACCAACCAGCCTGTTTTTATACCCACATAGAACCATAAAAGCTTTAATAATATTATTATATTACGTGATTTGATTAGTAATATATAAATACTAATAAAATTTTAATATATAAAATATAAATAGTGAATTTTTAAAAACTAAATATTGTTATTAAAGCTTATTATTGATATTTATATGTTATTTATTTATTCATATAATCTATTAATATCGTTCAATCATTTTTCATGAGCTAGCAGGACGATGGAAGAAAGAAAACCTTTTACGGGGATGATAGATTTATAGGTCATACTTAACCCAAAATGAGCAATTTAGCAAATAAAAAAGATCATACCAGACCTTTCACTCATGTCGCTACTAGGGGATTGCCCATAGTATTTACTAGATTGAGATAATCCCACTGTCTCCCCCCTTTTTGACAAGTTCAACTGCCGAACTAGCAATTCGAAAAGAAGGCTATTGTCATGTGTTAGAAGAATGGAGCTTATCTCTTCAATGCTTGTTATCCTAGGGTTCCCTCATCTAGAATCCCTAGCAAAGAGAATCAAGTTGGCTTTTTCGAATAGTTTGACATACTATCTTTCTTTAACCCATTGAATGAAATGTGGCAAAAATAAGGAAAATCCATGGATCGACCTCATCATCTCTACCTTGTAAGAACAAGATCACCCTAAAAGCACCAATCCTACAACATCAGAAGAAACATGGAGTTATTTCTTTCTTGTAAGATGGTGGTTCGCCTAAATTTCTAGTATTTAACTTAATTCTCTTAAGCTTTTTGTACAGTTTCTTTTTGTTGAATTTTCGATATTATCATTTTCTATACGCAATTCACACCAAATGTAGTTAGGTGCAATATCAAGTTGAATTGAAAAAAAAAAAAGAAGAAAATATTTGCATCTTTCGGATGTTGTAACCATCTATTCCTTATATTTTATTTTTCCTTCGTTTCATCCTACGTGAAACGTTCGAAATGCAACAATTGTATTCAAACACTATTTGATTTTTCTCCATTTCGTACCTTTTATTGTGAAACGCTTGAAATGCACAAATCATCTTAAAATATGAAGTATAAGAAGTACTATTACACACAACAAAAATCAGAGGCCAAAATGAGTGTCAAAGTGATCAAAGAAATTTAACGACTACATTTGATAAAAGAGTTGCATATATAAAATAGTAACAATAAGATACATAATAGAGTTGCAATATCCAGAGGATGGTAATGAGTTAAAATAAGAGTCATTACTCGCATAGATTAGAGAGTTAATTTAAAGCAATATCCAAAGGATGGTAATGAGTTAAAATAAGATTCATTACTCTCATGGATTAGAGAGTTAATTTATATGGCCATTGAACTAATTGAGGCTAAAGTAGAATTAGGACATGGCAAAGTAGAAGTAGATCATCGTTCAAAGTTTAAGTCTGGCTATAACTTATAATAGTTAAGTGATAATGCATAGAGGTGAGTGGGTAATCTTATTATACAGTGTACTCACCTCTATCTAACTCCATTGAATAGGTTTCGGATAGGTAAAAAGGATCACATAATTGGTTTTAGGTAGTAATTTTTTAGAATCTGCTCTCATACGATAAGGAACGAGTGTAACGTTAAGGTGCTCTATGCCTACCTTTAAACTTATAGTCTAAAGTATACAAGGTGCAGATTTTAGGGTATCCTTATATCAACTTATAATTAAACCTCAAGATTATCTACCGTTGTACCTATTATCTTGTTTCTCTCCCATTCTTTTTCTTTTTTTGGGTAAAGCTCTATTTTTGTATTCTGCACATAATAATTTTATGTTTTGAAAAAAATTTATTTTGATAATTAAAAAAAAGGGTAAAAAGATAATTTAGCATGACGCAACTAAAGATTAAATGTTTCCAATTACATAGATTATTCTCTATTTTACCTACTAAAGTTTTATATTGTTATAATTGGATATATTACAAATATAAGAACTTTTCAAATATTACTATTTTGGTCTATTTGTATAGTTACAAGTTTAATTTTAATTATATGCTTATACAATATTTTGGAAGAAGATAAATAAATAAAAAAAAAAATTGGGTCCACAAGATACCTTATACCCTATAGAATTTATAAGATATAGGGTATAGGGTGATTTCTAAGTGCTATAAGGTAGGTTTTAAATACAAAAATTTTAAAATATATATTTATAGGATAAAGTACAAGTAAAGTCTTATACGCTACTCATCTTGTATTCGCTTATCCTTAATAATGTAGCATACACTAAAACTAGTAGAAGATATCACATTATAAGGAGATTAGTTTACATGCTAATAATCTATGGTTAATAAATCCTTCCACCTCTTTAGATTGTTAACGAATGTTTTTAGGTGGTAAGTTTTTGACTTGTATATATGATACCGTTTTCTTATATAAAAGTCTAGAGAGTTGTACATATCATATTCAATGAAATGGGTTAATTGACTATTTTAAAACACCCAAAAATAATTCTTTTTTTTTTTTTTTGTCTTTTTTTGAATTAACTGGATAGTTATTTAGAGCGACTACTAGATTGTTAAATTTACTCTAAATTGGAAACTTGGCCACATTGCAGGCCTAAGGAAAATTAAATTTGCCAAAATGGGACTTGGGCCGAATTGGTTCGTGACAAGGCCTGGTAATAGGCTTTATTGTGTGGTGGCTAGATATGGTGCTAACCGAGGACTTACTTGGAAATAAAGTTTGGAAAACATGGTAGGGAAAAATGAAGAAAGGTTAAAAAAAAAAAAAAGAAGAAAGACTTAGCACAAGGCAACTCAACATAAGAAAAAAAAGTATAGTACGGAGTTGTTTTTTTACCTGTACGATGTTTGGTAAGCTAAGTATAATACATTTTTTTTTTATTTTAAATTTTTTTATGCCGTTTAATATGCACAAAACTACACTAAAATAACGACTCTGATAGTGACAATATTTATATTATCATTTCGTAAAATGAGTTAATATAATAGAGGGAGGCTCCAGTCTTCGACAACGTGCCCACAGAGATTGTGTGTTTTCTAGCCCATGTTTATGTTTGGATTGGGCTTTAAGGAAACGTATATGTCTGGTTTATAACTGGACGAAAGGATCCAACTGATGATAGTAAACTAACTTCTTAACGGATAATTCTGTGGGCTCATCTCTTGTAGACTCCTGGAGGAGTTTTCCTTGCCTGCTTAACCATTTCATTTCCCCCCTTCAATACTCTTCCAACTGCATTTGTTGATTCTACTTATAATTGGTTATTACCATAATTGCAAGAAAGGCAAATTGTAGATAACATAAGATTACAATTAAAAAAAAATAAAGAAAAGAAGTTCATTTTTATTCTACAGTTTCCGAATATTCATTTACAATTATTGTTATTTTCTATGTTTTTATAATTTTTATATAAAGTTAAAATGATGCGCTCAATTTCAGAAAATATAAGAGCCAAATACACGTAGAGCAAATTTGCAGGGCTATATTTATAATTAAAAAAGATATATTATAAATCTCATTTAAGCACAGACGTGTATATAATTTGATTAGGTAAGGTATGATACGATTTATTTTTCTACCAAACTAAACCTAATATTACTTTTTTTTTTCTTTTTTTTTTCGTTTTTTTTTATATTGAACCTAGTTATATGATTGGTTTATAAATTTTTTAAACCTAAAAACAATGGTTTAGTTTGGTTTTGTTGGCGGTTCAAGTCGTTTATTATAATATTAATTTTATTTCTCAAAATTGGAATTTTGGCTTACGGCAGTTCAAGAAAAAAAAATTTGCACTAAAAAGACTAAAATAGTAAGATAATCTGAACTGAAAAGGTTTTGAAAAAAAAAAAAAGAAAAGAAAAAGAAATAGGCACCAAACTTCAACATCGAAGGAGAAAAAATCAGCATAATAATATGGAAATAGCCTAGGCATTGAAAATGAGTCTTGTCTTATATTTTATGCATCATCCGCATCTTCAACGTTTCCAACAGCTGCTTTTGAGGGCATTCAAGCGTCCAATCAGCTTTTGCTTCCTTTCATCGTATGTTGCTTGCTTCAAGTTGAACATCTTTCGTTCCTTTGGTTGTGGCTTCTAAGACTTCTTCACAGTTGGGTCAGCACGAATGGCTGCATGAACTTTCTTGTACTAGGCTTCAAAATAACCTGCCTTAATTCCTCTCTTATTGTATTCGGTAAAGTGGGATTGATATTTTTCAGGTTCATCCTCCATCAAAGTATTTATATAGGCTACAACATGGCCACCGGCCTACCATATAGATAATTAGATATACTTGCGATAAACCTCAGGATAAGTTGCTTGCTATCCTTTGAAAACCCAGCGAAAGAGAGTAGAGTGGAGTGCATAATGGACGGTGGAGTGGAATTGACGAAGATGAATGCCAGAAAGATTATTTATTATTATTATTATTTTTTTAATATGATGAAGGGATACAATTGAGTTGTGATCGACTATGTCCGGACACATTAACTATCTTATAAGATCCATATACCAAATAAAAATAGCTTGGACAATATAAATATTTCAAGAAATATGTATTGGGAGATTTAAATTTAAAATCTTATATAAATAGTTATGAGTTTATTTTAGGTCTTAAATACTTCTTGGCCAACTTAATAAAAAGTTATATATATATTTTTTTTAAATATAATATACAACTCGATTCTATCTATCAAGATTAAACTATTATAATCGAATCGAATCGCTAATCAACCGTTCGTAAAAACACCCATTTTTCAATTCAATTTTGCTCGTTTCACAGGGACATCATCTTGATTTGTTCGTCCACCGTGGTTGGAAAACTTTTCCACCATGAAATCAAAATCTCCTTCCTTCTTTACTCCAAGGTCTGTTTCATGGAGCAAGATATTTCCCACGGGCACGTGCTTGAATCATCCAAGTGGAAAAAACCATTCGTCCGTCGTGTATTGGCTCCACCTAACCCACATATAAGATGGTATTAAGTTAAAGAAAAAATACAAATAATCTCATAAACTTTTATATAAATATTAATGTAATCTTTAAACTTTCAAATATTAGTAATCACTATCTTAAACTCTGAAAAATTGATTTAAAAAAACTCTAAAAAATTGTAAGTTGCCCTCATAAACTTTAAAATAGTATAGAAATATCTCTCAAACTTATTGAAATGTACTCTAATACTCTTATTAGGTTATTTTTTAAGATTAAAAAAGCAACGGTCTTTTATATTATCAAATTATTAAAATTTAAGGAAATGATTCGTAATATTTGAAAGTTTATGAGGTATATTTCTATTTAAGTCAAAATTAAGGGATTATTTACAATTTCACCAAAGATTTATGTCCTTGTACATGGAAATGTAGAAATATATAACATGTTTTAATTTATTTTCCTTCTTCTTTTTTTTTTTTTGGTTTTATCACCTTGGAAAGTAGTTAGTTAGTGTCACATTTAATTAGAAAAATATTTGTTGTGTGTATATATGTAAAACTTAAGTTCAGAAATTAATAAATAAAAGGGGTTTAGAAAAATATAAAGAGTTTATGAAATAAAAGACTTGATATGGCATATAGTTTGGTTTAAGCAATAGAGCCAAAAGGTCTAAGCAAAAGTTTGAAACCCATCTTTCCAACTATGTTGTTTAGGCTTCCTACTATTCCACGTTCCAACTTACGTTTCTTTCATCGCCAAACTAGAAAACTCTTAAAAAGGTTTCTAAGGCATGAATTCAAGGGATTTTGTGCATTTCTAGCTAAGTAACTGCAAGATTTCAGAAGGAGATCATGTGCTAAGGTAAGTTTCGGTGTTCTTTTTACAAAATTTTGGTTTTCTTCATGTTTTCTTTAAGGATAGGTGAAGAAAACCCAAAGTAATTCTTTTCCTATGAAGTTAGGGTTGTTAGGTTTTGTTTGTGATCCTTTCTCATGGAGCAACTTGATAAAAAAGCAAATGGCTGAGTCTTCCATCAAATCTTGTAAAACTCTTTAAGTTTCTTGATAAGTAAAGCTTATAAAGCGTGAAAACTCCTTGTAACAGTGCTTAGAGGCTGGGTTTGCATCTAAGAAGTGCATAATTCATTAGGTTTTGTATAATTTATCTTAACCTTACCGTTGTTCAATTCCTTTAATTTTTTTTTGTTGCCGATGTGTTAGGTTAGAATTGGTTGTTCTTGGGGTAGATCAAAGATTGTTTTGATGGATTATGGGGGTAGCTATGGTTGAACCTGGCTTGTTTGGAGGTTTTAGTGAATTATTAGGATTTCAAGTGTTGAGTTAAAAGTGAATTTCGAAGAGAAAATCGCGTTTAAAGGGAACATTGCTAAGGACCATGGTCGTTATTGTGATCGTGTTCATCCTAAGTGGTTTATGATGTGTTAAGAGTGAAAGGAAGGAAGAAATTTTGGTTAGAGAGGACCATGGCCAAGGTCCATGGTCATGTTTTCACCTAAGGTCTTTATTATGCTTTAGAATAAGGACTATGGCCATACTCCTTAGCCATATACTTATATTGTCTTGCAAACTTTATTTTTCATCTAAAAACTATCCCTAACGAGTTTTTAAACAAGTTTCTTTCATCAAAACATTTATAAAACTTTCTTTTTTCAAGGTTTGGTTCAAAAAATTTTGTATAAACTTAAAGTCTTAGTAAGGGATTGAGTGTAAAGAGTACATAGTGGCTTTAATGATTGAGTTAGGAGCTGAGTCACTTGTTATTGTGTTGCACCAAGTTGTAGAGCATTGGGAAACATGTTGAACACTTTGTCGAAGTTAAGTACGGGATACAGATGTTGTTTATGTGTGTTAGGATAGTAAATTAATCAGACTTAATTAGACCTTAAACTAAATTTGCTATGTGTTCTTGGCTTCAACTATCCACTAATAGGGTCCAATAGTGTTGATGAGGCACTTAGTGATCTTTGCATAACTCTATTTCGAGTGAAGTCCCATACTGAGAAGACTAAGGTAGACTTAGGTTGGTGATAGGTTACATAGGTGTTAGGGAGGATCCAATACCAATATTTATATAGTATTTATATTGCTTGTTTATAAAAGTCGTAAGTAACCTTAAGTCTCAAGACGCTGAGAATGTGCTACTTATGGACTTAATCAATAAAGACTAAAAACTATTATTACTGCATTTATTATTGTTACTAGTATGTGCTTGTGCTTATTACCTGTATGTTCACGTGTATGTATGTGCAATCCTATACTAAGTTTAAGCTCACTCTTTAGAGAATTATTGTTTTTTAGCTGCAAGTTTAAGGTATGAGGATTATGGTGACTATTACGTGGATGATGCCAATTATGATTACTTGTGTTATGATGAAGATAGTGACTAATACTATTTTAATGATGGAACAGGATCTGTGTAGTTTAGATTCTAAGATCGAACTGTGAGAGACTTTCAGTAAATGTTTTATATTGTACATGTTGGAGATTTGTGTTGATTGTCTAGAGTTGCTTGTGACTCCTATTATTGATGTTTATTAGGTTATCACTTGTTAGAGCTTTGAAACTCTAAGTTGTTTATCTTAGAGTTATTTTGTGTTTTAGGTCCATTCAATCCGGATGATCAACTATTTATGATAATGTATGTGGACATGGAGCGATCATTATTCTATTCCAATTTCAAATTTGTGGTCAATTAAATGTAAGTTAGTAGATATTCATGATTACTGTGGAATATAGATAGGTACCAAGATTCTTGTTTGTCTTAGTGTGTTTAGCTATAGGATTGATACATAGTATAGCTATGGCTTCTCGTGTTTTAGGGCATTATAGTATGTACACGTACACACATGCATAAATACATACATATATATACATTTGTATTCATATAACCGCAATGCGAATGCAAAAATTAAATATAGTGATATAATAAATTTATATAAAACTATTATTGAAATAATATACTTAGCTTGGAAAAAAGAACAAATATTATTAAAGTATGTTAATTGTTTTTTAGTAAAAGTAATCCAAAATGTAGAAAATTATTCAAATTATTTTGTATAATAATATGGAACATGTAAAAATGTTTTTGTTTGAGAGTGTGGACAATAATTTATGGAAATTTTCTACTTAAATGTCTAGTCACGATTTTCTATTATTTAAAATTGAAAGTTAATTCTTTGAGGGGAAAAAGAAAATAGAAATGTGAAGATAATTTAGAGAAATAAAAGAAGAAAATACTAGAAAAGTGGGACAAAATGGAGGTGCAAATTGAAAATCAAATAAGTGGAGTTGAATTACCTGGGGAGAAAATGTTAGAGTTGAAAAAAGGTAGGGGAGAGATAAAAAAAAAAAGGTGGAAAAAGAATCTGATAAAGTGGACCAAGTTATCTATAATATATAATATCTATAATTTTCAAAACTTATTTTAGTATTGGTATTTCTATTACATAATATCATGTTAAGGCTAAATAGGTAATTTTTAGGATGATAAATTAGAGATAGTTACACGAAGACTTTAGAGCTTTAATAAATAGATACCCACAGTTGCAAAAGTAAAAACGAAGTGAAGATAATATCATAATCATTTTTCACTTTCTACTGTCCTCAATTTTTCAACATCTTCTCTTTTCTACTTGTATTGAAAATTGAAGAATCCTTATTATAATTAAATTCTATTGAATTTTACTTTTGATATGATTGCAAATATAAAGTTATATCGACAAATACAAACTTTGATCTTGCTTATAATAATCCTCTTTACTTGTACAGGCTTAATAATCTTAGTTTAGCAATTGTAAGTTTAATCTTTAATGGTGCCTGTTTTTTATTTATTTTTCTTATATTTTGCTTTAGAGTAGATTGATTAATCTTAGGAGTTAAATTAAAGCTAGGTTTTAGCCCCAGTCAAACAAGCGAATTGATTGTTGTTATAAACTTTAAACTTTTTCATAAAACTAGAACTTTCCTCTAGTGTTCATAGTGATAATAATGAATAGAATATGTCACTTAGTTTATTTAGAAAACTAAAAATGCATGCAATAAGTTCAGATATATCAAATCTAAGTGAAAGTAAATATTCAAGTTCGTTGGATCAAAAAGTGAATATGCTTAATGCCAAATGGCATAACAAAATTTATGTAGAAATATAAAAGAGTAAGGTAAAGAAAATTGAGTATCAATATATAATGCTTTTACCTTATAAGTCAATCTACTCTTTCAACATCAAGATGGGGACCCTATCAATCCACACTGGCTGTGTTCTACTATTTGATAAACAAATCAATTGATATTTATAAACTCCTTCTCGAGCTATAGGTTACCACATCCTACCTTCTCTTATACTTTGACGAATATTGTATGGGAACTTACCTCACAACTCTTCTCAAATAGTACTCTTAAGAAAAGAGTATAACAACTCTCAAAGAGGGCAATATTAAGATTTCTCTATGATTTAGCCTAATGACTCCATAACATTGGACTTAAAACTTTAGCTTTGAAATGCTTCCCTTTTTGAGAAATGATCTTATCTTGCTTTCTTGCTCAATATTCATTCTTTAAATAGCTTGTTCTTCAATGTTCAAATTGATCTTTGTTTATGTAATAGCTATTTGATAGAAATCTTTAATTAAATGTTGATTTGGAGGTTTTTCTTTAGTAAGATTCTCTTGGTTGTCAAATGTTTGACTTCCATATATATCACCTCTGACATCCCATGTGTATTTCCTTAAATCTTAGATATGCTTTCTTCATTCTTTAATTGACCATTATTTGATATATTTTGTACTTAAATTTCCTATAAAATCAATTGAATTGATATGAATAGATATACTACCTAAATATATCCATTCCGCGGTCCCTTCAATTCTTTTCATTATTATGGTTTAAACTTTCTTTAGCTTCTTGCTTACACTCTAGCTTCTTGCTTACACTCTAGCTTCTAGTCACCTTTAAGCTTCTGATCTTCTTTTTATCTTTTGGTTTTGATTTTTTATCTTTCTTTTTTTTGCTTCTTGACTTCTAATTTTTTTGAGCTTTTGACTAGACTAGGGCTTTCATCTTCTTTCTTATGTCCGTGTCATTTAAATTTTGCTTGATTCTGGTTCTTCCTTCTTTTTTTCTTTTTTCTTTTTTCTTTTTATATTTAAGGTTTTGTTTCTTCTTTATATGATTACTTCTCATTGCTTTTTGTTGTATTTCTTCCACTCATTTATCTTTGAAAAGTTGTTCTTTTATATTTAACTCTTATGTAGATTATGTTTCTTCCTTTGAAATGCTTAAGTAACTAACTACTAATCATATAAGAGCAATTTGTTATCATCAAAACTTTCTTCGAAAGACTTAACATTGGGTTAATAGAAGGGAACTAAAAGATAATTTGATAAATTCACAAAAATGGACTAAATGTGATTATATGATTAGATTTTTGAGTTTTCAATCAAATGAAAAAAAAGGGATTAATTTGGAAGTTTCATGTATGTGAAATCTACTACAAAATTATAGGACGATATATGTGAACATTTTGGTTAAACTAATCGAATGTTGCTATATCAATTGTAGTATAAAATTGTGAATATTAAAGAATATAATGTCAATGTAACAATGGATAATAGTAAGCTTAAGAAACATAGAGATGAATTAAGTTGTTTGAATAGACTTCCAAAGTACGTTTATGGTTCTTTGAATAACTATACGTTTAATTTTATTGGGAAATTCTAGGAGACTGAAAACAAAAATAAATTACATAATTTCTTATGGATCTAAGTGATGCATATGAAAGTGTAAGGAACCATGTGCTATTTTCTCATTGGTGTATAATGTTATTGTTTTTCTACTTTGTAGTTTTATTACATGTGATAGTAGTTAGCATGTATAGCAGTTAGTTAGAAGATATTATTATATTTGTATACCTTGTTTGAATAGGAAGAGATTGGGTGAAAATAACAACACAATCATTTTTCACTTTCAACTTTCTTGTGTATTTTAATACTAGAAAACACTACTTTGCAACACATGAATTGAAGTCGAAGAATTACTTTTTCAATTCAATTCTTTCATAAGAAATGCTATTCTATATTCCATTGGTTGAAAATTTCATATAAAGTAACATCTCTAGGGTTAGCATTCAAGAATGTGTCATACAAAACGTTTTCAAAACCAATAAATGCCAAATTTAGACTCTTATTGATTAATGTTGAGTTGATAAATGAGCATTTATTCTAAAAAGTTAAGTTTCAAGCCATAGAGGACTAAATCTAAATTTAGGCCATAAGCCTAGTAATTGAAATGGATATTAACTCATTGGGCTATAATGATAAAGTCCAAAGAGTCAAGCCATAAGAATTTGAGATGATTGGGAGAGATTTGACATGGTGTGCTTGGAGTAGCGCTCGCTAGATTGATTCATCCGATTTAACCTTTCTTGATTTGACTCACATTAATAAAATAAGGCCATTTAGGCCTAAGTTCACAAAAGAGGTTCACCTCAAGTCTACTAAGAGAATGATTCAATTCTAGCTATTGATTGCCATCATGATCCAACGAATCGAATTAACTACTATTTATTATAAATACCCCATTCACTTCCTCATTTAGGGAAGAGAGAAACCTTTATCAATGCTGTTACTTTACCGGAACCTTACCTTAAAGATTAAACAATTTAAACACCTTAAGAACATTACCCCGTTCTTAATTAATTGTGGGGTTTGATGCCATTGTACTCCTTCACCTGTCATTTTATGTATTAGAGCTTTACTAAGATCGCTTACTCTTCATCCCTATCCTACCTTTCCTAATAATCTTATACATGTAAGTCAAGTCATTTTTTTAGTTATGTGTAGCGTGATCTATTACACAACATGCATTTGACCTTCACAATCGAACCATCACACCCATACAAGCTAATTACAAAGAGAAATTCTAGAGAGAGACTTTGTCAAAATAAGAAATAATTCGATCAATAAGATGATTGACAAATAAGGGATGAAACCCCTTATATATAAGAAGCCACCATATGCAAATAGCATGAATCTATTCTATCTACCATCTATCACCTAGTGTTACATACCGTGTAAAAATACCCCCATGTACCGAGGCTAATTGTATCTTGACATTTTTAACATGTTGTATGAAATAGATAGCCCTTAGTTGTAGACTTTACATACTAATGGGCTCTCACATACAAGGAGAGGAAAAAAAAAAACAAAGAGAGAAAAAGAAAAAAAGGGCTTAAAGAAGAGCCAATAACACTTTCCTCCTCCTAAATTGGCAATACTCTTATTATTGCTTGTCCCTTAAAAAACCAATCTACAAATTTCCTAAAGGATGTAAGATCTACCTTGGTTTTCAAGCTTACCCTCATCTTTAAGTAGACTCTTCCACATTATCAGGTACTTTAAATATATGCTTAATCGTTTGGATTTTTCGCTAAGCACTTAAAAAGGATCTTCTAGCTTTCTTTTTATGCACTTATGTCTACATACCCTAATGATTCTTATTTATAAATCCTATTATTTTTTAGGTTTCTTGAGGTAGCATGTCACACATATCTTCAGCAATAGAACTTATCCCCTACCCAATTAGTCATGGTTAAGTAGATTTTTGGTAATCTAACTCCCACAAATCATGAGAATGCTCCATGGTCTTCTTTTGAAGATTCTCATGATCTATGATGTATATCTTTCATTCGTTTTTCTTTAGAGTAGCTTGTTCTCTATTTAATCTCTTTTAGTTTAGCCCCCCTTCTTTATCATTAACTTGGCCTAAGGATTTGGGCAAAGCCGACCTTAATTTCTCTAATACTTCTCTAAGTTCTTAGGTTGTTTCCTTTTGACCTGAGGTGCTTGCTATTGATATTAGCTCTTCTTCTTTTTCAGCCACCTTTTCTCTTGGTGGCCTTAGCTTAGGAAGCTCCTTAAGCACGTCTATCCTAGCCTTGCCTTTCACTTTAGGTGCCTCTAGGTAAGCTACTCCTTTTGGTGCTTTGGTGTTAGGTCTCTTTAGCTTAGTTGCACCAATAGCTTGTATGGGAGACAAAGTTTTATGGTTTGATCAAGGTCATAGTTTAAGTAGATCATGTACAATTGCTTCTCATCCACGAATAATACATAATCTGTTGATCCAAAAATTGTCTTGTCGAAGAGACATATGCAAATTATTAGCTTGCGATCATCTTAAAGGATCAAAATGTAGACTAAATTTCTAAAATATTAAACACTTATAGAAAATCAAGTGATGATTGTTGCAAATAAGAAGTTGCATCCACAACTACAAACTTTGATCTTGCTTATAATAATCCTCTTTTCTTGTATAGACCCAATAATCTTAGTACATAGTGCAATAATTGCTAGTTTAACCTTTCATGGTACTTTTTTCATTTTGTTTTTCTTTTGCATTAGAGTAGATTGGTTAATCTTAGGAGTTAATACAAAGCTAGGTTTTGGTCCTAGTCCAACAAGCAAATTGATTGTCATTATTAAACCTTTTTAAAAAACTAAAACTTTCCACCGTTGGCCATAGTGATAGTAATGACTAGAATATATTACTTTATTTAGAAAAGTTAAAATGCATGCAATAGTTCAAACAAATCAAATCTGTGAGTGAAAGCAAATAATTAAGTTTGTTGGATCAAAAAGTGAAAAGTGAATATTCTTAATTCCAAATGGCATAACAAAATTTATGTAGAACTATAACAAAGTAGGATAAAGAATATCGGGATGGGAAATATAATGCTTTTACCTTGTGCATTAATCCACTCTTTCAGCATCACATTGGGGACCCTATCAATCCACACTAGCTGCGTTCCATTATTTGATAAAAGAATCAATTGATGTTTATAAACTCTTTCTTGAGCTATAGGATACCACATCTTGCCTTCTCTTATACTTCAGTTAAGATTGAATATGCCATCTACCTCACAACTCTTCTCAAATAATACTTTGAAAAAAATAGTACAACAACTCTCTAAAAGGGCAACATTAAAATTTCTCTATGATTTAGCCCAATGACTCCATAACATTAGATTTAAATTTTAGCTCTAGAATGCTTCTCTTTTTGCACAATGATCTTGTCTTGCTCTCGCACTTAATATTTGTTCCTTAGATAGCTTATTTTTTAATGTTCAAATTGATCTTTATATATAAAATAGCCGTTTGAAAGAAATCTTTGAATAAATGTTGGTTGGAATGTTTTTCTTTAGTAAGCTTCTCTTTGTCAAATGTTCGATTTCCATATATATCTCCTTTGACTTTCCATGTGTATTTCCTTAAGTCTTGCTTTCTTCATTCTTTAATTAACTATTATCTTGTATATTTTGTATTTGAATTTCTTGTAAAATCTAATGAATTATTATGAATAGATATACTACCTAAATATATCCATTTCATGGTCCCTATAATTTTTTCATTACTATGGCTTGGTTGCTTCTAGGTTTTCCTCATGCTTTTAAACTTTCTTTAGCTTCCTACTTGCATTTTAGCTTCCAATCATTTTTAAGCTTTTGATCTTCTTTTGATCTTTTATGTTTCTTTTTTGCACTTCTTGACTTTTAATCTTTTTTAAGCTTTTGATTAGAGTAAGGCTTTCATCTTCTTTTATCTTGAGCTTCTTGTCTTTTCAAAATTTTGCAACCTTTTCATCTTCAAGACTTCTAAACTTTTGCTTCTTACTTCTATGTTCTTTCTATTTTACTTGATTCTGGTTCTTCCTTCTTCTTTTTTTATTGTTTTAGGTTTTGTTTCTTCTTTATATCCTTACTTCTCCTTACTTTTTGTTGTATTTCTTGCTCTCATTTATCTTTCAAAAGTTGTTGTTTTGTATTTAACTCTTATGTAGATTATGTTTCTTCCTTTAAAATGCTTAAGTAACTAACTACTAATCTCTTCAGAAGACTTAACATTGGGTTAATAGAAGGGAATCTCAAGATACCAAATGTTAATTTGATGAATTCACAAAAATGGACTAAATATGATTATATGATTAGATATTTGAGTTTTCAATTAAATGACAAAACGATTTATTTGGAAGTTTAATGTAGGTAAAATCTACTATGGAATTGTAGGATGAAATATGTGAGCATTTTAGTCAAACTAATTGAATGTTACAGTATCAATTGTAGTATAAAACTGTGAATATCAAACAATAATATAATATCAATATAATAATGGATAATAGTTAGCTTAAGAAACATTGAGATGAATTAAGTTGTTTGGGTAGATTTCCAAAGTGCATTTATGGTTCTTTGAACAACTAAATGTGTGATTTCAGAGAGAGAGAGACGAGGGTAAGGGCAGGGGGCTGGCGGCAAGGGTGGGAAAAGGGCACGCTCTTCCTACTAAACTTGCAATACTATCATTACTATTTATCCCTTGAAAAAACCAATCTACAAAGTTTATAAAGGATGGAAAATCTACCTCAATTTTCAACCTTACTTCTTCTTTAAGTAAACCTTTCCACATTACTAAGTGCTCTAAATATGCTTAATGGTTTGGATTATTTGCTAGGCACTCAAAAAGGATTTTCTAACTTCCTTTCCATGCACTCATGTCCAATTAGCCAATGATTCTCCTTTTTTAATACTAATTTTTTTTTTTTGGTCTCTTGAGGTAGCATATTACACATATCTTTAGCAATAAAACCTATCCTCTACCTTATTAGTCATGGTTAAGTAGACTTTTAGTAGTCTGACCCCCTTAAATCATAGGAATGCTCTACGGTCTTCCTTTGAAGATTCTCATGATCTATGACGAATATCTTTCGTTCTTTTTTTTTTTTTGAGTAGCCCATTCTCTATCTAATCTCTTTTAGTTTGGCCTCCCTTCTCTATCGTCAACTTGGCTTGAGGAGCTGGGCAAAGTTGACCTTAGTTTCTCTAATACTTCTCTAAGTTCTTAGTTTTTCACCTTTTGGCCTTAGGTGCTCGCTTTTTATATCAACTCTTTTTCTTTTTCAGCCAACTTTTCTCTTGGTAGCCTTAGCTTGGGAAGCTCCTCAAGCATCTCTATCCTAGCCTTCCCTTTCACTTTAGGTGCCTCTAGGTAACCTACTCCTTTTGGTGCTCCGGTGTTAGGTCTCTTTGACTTAGTTGCACTAGTAGCTTGCATAAAACACAAAGATTTATTGTTTGATCAAGGTAATAGTTTAACTAGATCATGTGCAATTGCTACTCATCCTTGAATAATATGCAGGCATTTGCAAATGACTAGCTTGTGATCATTCTAGAGGATCAAAATGTAGACTAAATTACTAATATATTAAACACTTATAAAAAGTCAAGTGATGATGTTTAAAAAAGCTTGATAATAGTTATACGTAGGAAGTGATAGAGTTTATTTCCGGTGCCAAGCTTCATCCTTATCTCTTGGCTTGTCAAGTGGCTAATATCTACATGTCTAAAGCTACTCAATTTGGCTACTATTACTTTTCATTCAGCTACAATAGCTTGTGATAAAGGCTCTCCGTTATGCAAATCTTTAGAACCCTCCTTCATAAAGTTGAATGGGGGCTTAAAAAAAAAGGACATTGTTTATTCTTGACCTGATTTATATTGAATCTGTTGCTTGTTGGCCTCATGGGTTCTGGAATGAATGATGAATCATTTATGCTGATTTTTTGAAGGTTGATTCTACTTGCTTATTTCTTTAGCATTTTGTTATACTTTTTGTTATGATAATTATTATGGGTTTTTATTTTTTATTTTTTATTACCACTTGATAGTTTTTCTCACTATATCGTTTAATGAAATTTCTTATTGATATGACCATACGTTGGATGTACTTGTAGTTTATGCCATCATGATGATTTATGATTTTTCGCTTTAATGTATATATGTTTTAGGTGGAGCTTCGAACTTTTTGAATGTTTTGACTTCATTTGAAAATTGTCAAAAATAATTCCGCTTTCAAAAGTGAAACTTAAAATATTTCTTACATGTTTTGAGTCCCTGTAAGGATTATAAAAATAAAAGACTCTAGAGCTAGCTATATTAACCAAATGTATGTTGTCAATAAATTTGCTTTAGAAATCTCTTTACGGAATTGATTATGTAATGTACATTTAAGATATAGTTTGTTCAAAACATTGATATAAGACATGGCTTGTTTAAAACATGGATACAATGTTAAGGAACTTATTATTAAGGATGTAGAGCGTAGCCATTTTAAGAAAGATTTATCTGTAAATGCTGTCTAAAACTTTGGCGTGTGTTCCCTTGTAAGAAAAGGCATAACTGGGTTTCTTAAGATGATGTCACTTATTTGGTTTCCTTCCTGTTTATGAAGGGGGTCCTCAGGCATGTATCACGCGCTTATAGCAAGAAGTGCGTGCTTTATCATCACGTTATAAGAGAATTGTGACTTTGGATGACAACTTTAAGTAGATGGGATACAAAGATCTCGAGGAGAATGAACATAAAGCGTGCATACTTGTGTAACAAGCAAAGGAGATAAAAAACTTCAACATCAATTTTCTCGATATTTGAAGTAGGAGCAAGTTGAATACAGGTAGTTTTGATTCTCTGATTTGATCATTGAACTTTGAATCTTGGCAATTGATTAATTATTTGTTCCTCCCTCTTAAAAGAGAGAGGTTGGGTGGTACTTATAATACTCAGGCAGTCAATTACACCATTGGATCATCTTATCGATAAACAAGATTATTAAGGTTTCCTAAATCCTTGCTTAGGCTTCTAAGCCTAGATGGTTCTACTGAATATACCCAAGTTTGCCGATAAAAAGTTAAAGAGTAAATGAGCCAACCTTAACAAACTCCATCCTAAACCCATCAAATTAAAATTCTCTATCACAACTCAAGTGCTGGGCCGAATATTTCGATACTATCACTAATCCAAATTATTGTTTGTCTTATCCCATTTAATGTTAAATACATTTTAGCCCAGGGAAAAGATTATTTTTGGAGCATTCTTTAATAATATTATAAAAGTTATCTAGTGTATAAGCGTACACCAATGAATGAAAAGACTTGTTGTTTAGGTTTCCTTCTCCGCACTTACTTTCGAAAGGTTTTCTTAAAATAAATCAATATAAATCAACTCTTTAGACATGCTTTTAAAAGAAGATTTTAAGAACTTCTCTTCCAAGACCAATTTTTGTCTTAGGGCCATTGTCACGCACGGGATTTCTAAAATGAAACAGGATAACACCAACTACCATATAAGTCGTCGACCAAAGCGAACCTGTGACTATGAATTCTAATTTACTTGATTCCCTGTAAAAGTGAGTGCCACAATTGTTCTTATTTGCTACAAATAGATGAATCTTTCTGGAATCAGGTCAAAAAGCATTAGAGTACTACTGTGTCTTAGAATCTCATGTTTAGGGTTGTGTTAGGGTTTGAGAGACACACATGGGCCCAGTAAAGACACATGAAGAAAACCTTTGTAATTTCAATAATTATCAGACAAGTAGGGGCAAATGTGATTGAATCGACTGTAAACACCAAGCTTAGTGATTGCGGCGATTAATAAAATTTCCATGTACATTGTAACAGAATAGCTAGTATTTAGAATGATTACCATCCACATTTAGTACACATTGCGTATTTTAAAATTCTATTTGATATTCATATACTAGCACATCGCGTTTAATATCTAACAAATATTTTTTTCTTGGAGACATTCATGAATGGGATATTTCAATGAGAAGGAAAATATATATCTTCTGAAATATTTATTTCAAGGATAACTAAAAAAATCACCATTTCATTTACTTATGATATGTTCTAATGGGGTGAATTGCTACCTCAGTCTCCATTGTAATAACTATTACGGTATTCAATTGCATTTTGAACTTGCAATGGCTATTCAATTATGAATCTCTATGACTGAAAATATTGAATACTTATAAAAAAATAAAAGAATTTCTTACCTCATTTTTTGAACATCCCTCTTCTCTCACTTTTACGTTTCCATCTTCCACCCCTCGTGTCTCATTTTTTTCCTTTTTACGGACCTTACCTTTACCGTTATATTCTCCATTGGATGTTATACTTGTAAACTTACTATAATGGATATGTTGCATTATATTTTAAGCAAATGGGTTAAATTTTCTTATAGATTCTAAAATTTGCATAAGTAGATTGTGTGATTTGTTCATAAATGAGTTATTTTGCTATTTTTCTTTTGTAATATTACTTTTGTTCATGATATCATGTGAGATTAATTTTGTAAGCCACTATTCTAAATTCATAGTCAGTTATCTTCATACAACTTTAGCGAATAGGATAGTATAGAAATATTGATAGGTTTGATATTTTGAAAATTTATCTTAAAATTATAATATCATAATAATGTAACATAAAATATTTTATTACTTTATAGCATCCATAGATAACAGATTTTCATATGGTTGTAAGGTATCATAGGTAGATTACGATTTCCAATTTTAAATTTGTATTTATATGATGAGGTGTGAGTAAAGCTTTATAAACTATTCATTCCATACCGACCACTCCTGAGCAAAATAAAGGAAATAAGTTTACATCATACAGTTTTCCAAATCTGTTATTGATGTTATATATAAAAAAAAAAAGAATGTATGATGCGTCATGATATATCGTGAGCAATAACATGAACCATCATTATCCTGTAAAGCATATTTCTTCTCCATAACTGCTTCGCACTTTGTGTGGTCGTAGGGGCTGTTTCATCAACGGGAGCACCTCAGGAACGGCATTCAGGAAATCTATTCAATGAATCCCTTTTAACACCATCGCTGTTGGTGCCCCCCCCCCCCCCCCAAAAAAAAAAGGAGGAATTGGAGTGCAACGAAAGTAAGAGAAAATAACTAAAAGGAAGGAAAAACAAAGAACAGAATTAATCTCTTTTCCTTTTTTTTTTCTTGGTTTAGATGAAGAAAGGAAAAGGAATATGTAATAATATTTAAAAATACTTATAACTTTATAATACTATATTATCTTAACAAAATTTTCTACAATCCTATCTTTATTTTTAAGGGATCAGTCTCACCATCCATCGTACTCTTAATTTATATTTCCTTAAATCTAAATCGTTAAATTTATAATTTGTTCAATAGTTCAGAATTTAACGATTCAGATTTTAAAATGGAAATAAATGTTAAGATAAATGATAGAATTGATTCTTTTAAAATAAAAGTCAAGACTATAGAATCTATCTTAAGAAAAATAACAAAAGTATAAAATAACGGAGTTTGTAACTATTGATAAGGCATTTTCGATTGGGCCCCTCAGGTCCATGTCGACCTGACCAGGTTCTTGGCCTAAGTTACTCTTCTCTAAATTTAGCCCACTAAAACATGTAGCTGACCTTGGCTTAGACCTATGATGTGGCATGCTTAACTGTAGTAACTCACAACAGTTAGGAGATTACAAATAAGGCTAGGTGATTGGGTCAACAACCACCTTTTACAATTGCGAACCATGTTAAGGCAACATGACTTCACTGCCCATAGCTTACAGATGTGTTTTCTACCCACTAAAGGCTCTCCATTTGCTAGCATCACTCCTCTACAAATACTACGCCACCATTAATGGAATGCTGACCTTTGGACATGTCATACCAGCTAGCCTCCAAGGCTTACAACCTCTCATCAAGCCTTAGTATAGGGTATCTGTACTTAATGGTAATGTGATTAATTACTTGATTATCTACATTCATCCGTTATGTCCTAACCTTCTTTAGCACCAATAAAGCTGGCATGGCACATGGGCTTAAGGACTTTCGTACATATCCTCTCTTTAGCAGTTTGTCTACCTATCTCTACAGCTTATTCTAGTTTTACTTTACAGGCAGGCTTTTCCTAGCTATAAGTCTATTACATATTCAATGCCTTGAATCAAGGGCAGACCTTCTAACAGTTCACCTGGGAACAGGTTGGTAAACTCATTCAGTAAGATCTTTACCTTAGCAAGTAGCAATTCTCTATCCGATCCTCTCATCTCAAGTAAACTTCTAACCAGTAAATAGGTCGGCTCTTCTAGCTTCATCTCTATTTTCAGCTCGACTCAAGTTATTACCAAAGCTTCCTTCTTCAAAACTTAACTTAATTGAGCCCGCGTGCTTTTAACTTGCTTAACAATCATAGGGCTTAACTTCACCTTCCTACACTCATGCTTAAAAGAACATGTGTTCTTCCTCCTGTCATAATTCACATTTCGATCAAACATCCATGGTCGTCCAATAAGAATATGAGATGTACTCATAAGTGACACATTACAAAGTACTTCATCTCGATAGTTTCATAAATAAATTGGTACAGCTACTTATTTATTTACTTATAAGGCTCCTTTGTCTCTAAGCTAATGCAATTTGTAAGGCTTGGGGTAGGTCGACTGACAGGAGCTTAGAATCTTCTAGGTCTGTACCTCTCAATTCTTTGGGCGGCTCAAATTACCTCATTAAGTGTATTGATGTCCATAATCTCCAAAATATCTCCAATCTCATATTTTAATTCACTAATGAATCAAGACATAGTTTAATCCTCAATTTTGATTACTTCACAACAAATCATTAACATTTGAAATTCCTTCACATATGATTCAACACTTGATCCTCCTTACCTTAACTCCTGTAACCTCTTGAGTGCAACTTATAGATAGTAGCTCAAGATAAATCTTCTTCTCATGAATCTCTTTATTTCATCCCAATCTCTTATCTCACGTTCTCATTCTCTTCTATAGGTAGCTTGTAGATTCTTCCATCATAATATTACATAACCGGTAAAATGTAGTATGCCAAGTTTAACTTTGGCATTCTCAACACATCATGACACTCAAACTATTTCTCAATCTTATCTATCTAGTCCTGTTGTCCTCAACATTACTACTCCTAGAAAAACTAGGGATATGCATCCTTAATCCTTCTACTCTAGGAGCTTGGACATTCCTCTCCTTAGGTTCATAATACTCTTCTTCCTTATCTCTTACTTCCTCATCATCTTCTTTGATCTCCTCTAATGTTAGTCTCCATCGAACAACTTTGTCCACTCCTTTAGCTCAAGGTAATCGAACTAGGGCATTAGCGTATCAACTATTGCCTCGCTTAATCATCTCATTGACTCAACTCTGTAGGGGTCATTTCAAGCTAGTTACACAGGTTCGTTTATGGTAGTCACTAAGCTCGTAAGCCTATCCAGTTGTTCATCCATAGATTGGGGCATGAAACTTTCTTGTTTAACTTGGCCATTACAAGCACCGCTCTCTTAATTACCTAGAGTTTCTTAAACACTAGAGTCAGACCTTATCTATTACAATAAATTAATAGCTTAAACCAAAATCAAAATTCTTTCACAAACAACAACAATAAAACAACACCTAACACACTAACAGCTGTTACAACCAACACACGATAAACCAATCAAACACTTTAACTCTTTTTTGTGAACAAGAAATAAGGGAAAATAGAGCACTAAATTTCTTTAACATTAAACACTTCTCAAACTCTCACGATAATGACAAACAGTTTCTAAAATACACTATAATATTAGTAAGTCACTTAGAGCACAAATAACAAAAACTTGCTTGAACGTAGCCAAACTCTAATACCAAGATGATATGGATCATTGAGAAGGCGTGACACACAACTATTAATATCATGCGAGCTAAAAGGGTAGGTTCGAACCGCAATATGGTTCGAAAGCTAAATGGAAATTGAAGGTTGAGTAGGAGTTCTTATACACTGACTGTAGATATTACACAACAACATCAACATCTCTTACAAACTCATGTTACACTTAATATTATGTATAAGTATAGCTAGAGAGCACTTATCACTAATCCATACTCACAATGGACTAGATAAGAGTAAATGAAAGTAAGCAAGGGATACTTAGCTCACAAGGGAAGGTATGTTTGAAATTCAATATCACTCCAGTTATAGCTATTTCATATTACAAGTATTTATATGGCCCAATTAGAGCAAGTCCTAGGTTGATGTAAATTACAAAAAAAATCCTTACTAGAAGAGGAAAATTGTATAATTTACAAGGGTAAATCTATGATCAAATGGAAAGGGAATATTCTTAGAAGGACAGTACGGATATCAAAGAAATAGGGTATGTATCAACTATCTATTATGTGGTCTCAATGATACTGCTTTGCTGGGTAGAGCTAATCCAAACATAGCAGTTCAGGTCAAATGCTCTATAATTTGGCAATTGGACTATTCAAGGCTTGGATAGGGTGGGTTCGATAGATGGCCATTCTTTGGATCAACCTCAACTGATCGGCTCGAAAGTAGGGCAACTTAGCTTCGGAGATGTATTAACTCGGTAGCAGGTAGGTTTAGTGCTTGGCCTTGAACTGGTACATTGTAAAGAGGTTGGCTAGATAATAGGTCGAACACCTCGGGGGTTTCTTCAATGAGATGGAGAATAGAGTACCTCAGCAAATCAGAGTAGAGAATGCATGGTTCTTCAAAGTTCAACTCCCCTTAGATAACTTAACGAACTATATAGGCAATTCATCGAGCTCGGGAGAGAATGATTGGTCTGTGATCTCTATCAAACGTGCTCAGCTTGATATAGTGCTAATTGAGCTCCTCTTTGGCCTTCTTCTCCTTGTCCAACTTCTTGGAGAGTTTAGCTTTGATCCTTTGCTCATCCTCCAATTAAGCCTTGAGTTCGCTGACATGCTTAGTTACCTTCTCGACGTTGATCCAACCATTCGCCTCCACTTGTAGCTTTGCCTTTACCACAGTCATCTACACATAAGAACGATGCAGACACTAGTTAGCCTTGCTAAACTTGTCATAAAATGGTTAGAGGAGGACTTTGCCTCCTTTAAGCCCCTTTTCACACTTAACACCTCCTTATGAAGATTCCTTACCTCGTTGAGTAATGTATTGTAGTGCATGAGCTAGAGCAATACTTACTCATGGTACTGCAATGAAACATACAAATTTTGATCAATACTGAAAAATTCAAAGCATGTCAATAAAGAAAGACATCAACTTAAAGAGATTAGGACTTACTTGCTAAATATGTAAGCTCAAGTGATGCCCCATTTTGAGAGGCAAATCCACTTGGGCCCTAGACAAGTCTTTTAGAATGGCTCGATCACCGAAGGTGAAAGACCCCATCGAAGCTTGAAGGCTAAGCTCCCAATGGCATAACCTAATGTCACTACCTCGGGTGTCCTATTTTAGCCTAAAGAGCCTTCCTTTGGCCTTCCTATTCTCAAGTTGACTATCTTGCAGGCGTAGCTCATCATTCTTGGACTCATACAATATGTCCTTAAACAAGTCTAACACTATCCTCAAACACCAAAACTTGTTCAGTAATAAAAGGCATCCTTAAGGTCATCAACACTCAGGTAGGGATAGCTCAAAGGCTAGTTGTAAACATATGACGATGCATAAGATCCCTCTTCTTCATTTTCTTTGGCCCGTGCATTGTATCTCCCCCATTCTCTGAACCTTCCTCTTATGCCCAGCCAGCTCCTCTGTAACATTGGTCTCGATCTCCTTCTCCTTACCTCTAATAAAAGGAGGAAGCATCATCATGTCTGACTCATCGGTGCCAATAGTATCATCCACAACTATAATGGGTATAAAGGTGGGAGCAGAAACAATTAAGGGAAGGACTATGCTCACAATCTCGATGGCTAGTGGCTTTGTGGGAGTATGACTAAGAGTAATCCCCTAGGGTAGAGCAGTTGATTCGATCTTTCTAGTCTCTCCTACCCCCCAACCTTGGCCTCTACATTCTTGCCTTTGGTGTCGACAACCTTAGTGGTCAACATCGCATTGTGCTGGTGTTGCCTCATTAATTTAGGTCCAAAAAGACGAGGCACATCTCCCCTTCTAGCCAGCATCTTGTTTGCAAAGAAACCAAAGAACAATATTAAAACAAACCAAATGCATCGTAAGTATTCACAAACTCCACTGTGACTAATATGGGCAAGTAGGATTCCCTGTTCCTCAGAAACACCATGAACGAAACATAGCTTCAAGCAGCCCCATGCTGGAACGATGGAGGAGACAATTCACGATAAGGATAAACTTGTACCTTCTAACCACTTCCTTACAATGGCATTCATAACAACCTCCTCCATACTCGAGAACAACTCAAAGATCAGCCGAGTAAAGTACCTTTACACTAGCTCCTCAACATTGATCTCTTCACTGTACCTCAAAGCATAAAGGCCTTAATCTCTTAGGTGGCCTCAATGTTGCTTAGAAGGAGCTTTTTTTAGGTCCTAGTTTAGATCAACAGAGTCAACCGTATCCAGAAGTCCACTTAGTTCAAGCCCTTGAACAGTTTCTTCTTAGTACGGTTATGGAGGTAAGTCTACCCATTTAGACACTTCTACATATAAAAGTGGTTAAAGAGCTCAAATGTATCTCTCACCACCAAATATTCACATAAGTCCTAAAAGGCCTTCAATAACCTCTACCCATTTGGAGGTGTTTGATGAGGGCAGCAACAATGATAGTTCAACAACTTTCTCTAGAATTTGGTAAAGGGCAAGCACATTCCATGCTATAGAGACTCTTTGTGCACTACGACTCGCTACCTATCTAACAGAGTTAGCCTTTCATTTGGTCATGGCACTTACACCACTAGGCTAAGAAACTCACCTACAACAACATTCCTAAGAACCCAATTAGTTAGAGATGATTTGCTTTTGTTCATTTTGTGTTAAGCTTTCTCATAAATGTTTTAATGAGAACAAAAAGAGTAAAGATATCTAACAAATTTATTAAGTGTGTGGGTGAATTAACAAGAGAAAAGAAATTTGTCTTGGTATTGATTTTGAAAATCATAACCATACTCAAAGACAATTTCAAAACCTCGAATACAGTATTAGAAATTGTAGAGATGAATATTTTGAGAAGTATTATAGAATTATAGGTGTTTGAAGGCCCAGCTCCACTTATTGGATATATTTGGATAATGTATTTAACACGTTCCATAAAGTTAGTCAATTAAATCCTTGGAGATTGAGTTTGAATTAAAATATTTATTTTATGTATAAGCTTGATTGGATATGATATCTCATAATAGTAGGTAGATTTCATTGAAGCCATTTTTGCTAGAGTTTCATGAGATTATTGAAGGACCATTATCAAGATATATGGAGAATCTTAAGGAGTTCAATTTAGATTTTATTTGAATTCAAAACAAGAAAGGATAAGACATAGGCGAGAAGATATATTAGCAAAAAGATGAACTTAATTTTTTTAATGCAGATTTTTATTAGATTCAAAGGAGCTATTATACAAATATTTTCAAAGCATATTTACTCAATTATACTAGACTTGCTAAAATACTTATGAACAAGATAATAGTGAGATTATTCCAAAAGCTTCAGGATTAAAAAATTTGAAGTCATCAAGCATTAAGATTTACTCCTAAATCTTATGAGATATTTATTTTCAAAAAGGATTCAATTTTTGAAAATTATATTGGAGAAACACAAGAAGAAATCAAGGTAATTGTTCAAGAATACTTACAGATTTCTTCAAATAAAAGAGTAGTAGTATAAGGTTCAAATTGAATTCAACTTCGAGTGTGATTTGGCTTCCGCATTTTAAGGGATCATACCGATCAATAGATAACTCAAGACTTTTTCAATGCTATCAAGAATTATCCAATATTCTAAGAAAGAAATTTTGCATTAGAAGATATAAATGAAGACAAGTTTAAATTTTTTCACATAGAGATCATCAAATTAGAGTTGCATTCATTTCTGAAAGCTTAATATTTGAGAGAATTTAGAACCATATTCAGAATCTAACTTAGAAACAACACTGTCTAGTATACTTTTATTTTGATTTCATTGTGTACTTTATTTGAAAGGATCTTTGTAATCTGTCCCCATAGCTTCTGTAAACATAGTTAATTATGTGGTAGGTTGTGTGTAGGAAAGACTTAAATTTTTGTAGATCTATGTATAGGCAAGAGTAGCCTAGTGAGATAGAGTAGAAAGGCTTGTAATTGTTTTTCTCTTATTAAAGATAGTGGTGTGACATTGGTTAGGATTATTAGTTCCCTAATAGTTGAGTTGAAAGAGTGTAGTACTATGGATCTCTTGCCTGATCTTCTCATTCCTATTCTCACTTTACTTTGTATTTTATTTTTTATCATCTATTGTTTCATGCCTAATCTTGCTTAAGTAATCAAAGGTAATATTTTTAATCTTTTTTTTCAAAAATGTTCAAAATTTTATTATAACTAATTTATCTCCCTCCACCCCCGGTTACTTTTAGGACCTACAATTACTATTAGAGCTTAGCTCTTAATTATCTAGAATTTAAAGATCTATGATGGAAGACAATATATCTGTTGCTATAAATCATGCTTCTTATTTTAATGGTATTGACTTTCCATATTAGAAATATAGGATGTGGGTGAATGTCAAAGCAACTGATTCTAGATCATAGAAGATCATTAAGTACGAAGATATCCAAATTGCTATGGATGGAGATTTAACACTTATAGATGTCGAGAAGAAAAAGGTTGAGAAAAACAATCAGGCTCAACATCTATTATTAATGACAATAACACCTTTTGAATATTATCTTATTTCATCTTGCAGGACTACAAAGGATATTTGGGATACCTTAAGCGAAACTTATGAAAAATCAACCACAATCAAGGATATTCGGATGAACTCATTGCTTTAACAATATGAATTGTTCAAACTTCAATCAAATGAAAATATTCAAGATGTATTTAATCAGTTTGCTATTATTACTAATGAGTTGGCCTTACTAGGTAAAGAGATTAAATATTCTAATTTTGTTTGTAAGATACTAAAGATTTTACCTAGGTCATGAGATGCTAAGAACATAGTAACAGAAGAGCTCAAGACTTGACAAAGATGACTATGAGCCAACATAGAGAAAAGTTGCATACTTATGAATCTCATATCAAGCACATTAATGAACTTGAAAGTAGTAAAAAAACTATCACATTCATGGCTAAAGAAGCTGATTGAGAATCTGAATCCGAGTAAGATTTAGGACTAGAACATGATGAGGACATCACACTTCTTACAAGAAGACTGAACAAGATTCTTCTTAAGAAGAAAGGTAAGAAAAGGTGCCTTAATAAACACTCTTCTACTAATTGTTCCAAGTATGATGCAAGAAAGAATTATAAAGAAAAGAAAAAGAAGGAGAAAAAGGAATTAGTGTGCTACGAGTGTAAAAAGCCTGGGTACATCAATTATGAATGTATAGTGTTGTTGAAGAAACTAGCAAAATACAAGAAGAAGCAGAAATCTTTATTAGCTACTTAGAATGACCTGAATGAATCAAAACCTGATTTTGACCTAAATTCAAAAACAGACAATGAAGCTAACCTATGTTTAATGGCTCTTTCAGAATTCACTTCTAATTCTAATGATGATATTATGCTTAAGAGTAGTAGGAAACAAAGTATAAGTCTTTTAAAAGCACTTAACAAGATGATAAGATTAAGTTTTTAAAAAGTGAAAAGGATGCATTGTTACAAACAAACACATTTTTAGTTGATGAAAATGATATATTAAAGAGTGATACTGAAGTTTGCAGATAGATAATGAAAACCTAAAGACAATATAAGATAGTTTGGAAAAGGAGAAACTGATGCTAAAAGAGGAAATTAAAGAGTTGAAGGTTAGAATTAATTATCTATCTTACACAATAGATACAACCTTTAACAAATTTTATGAAAGTGATAAGAAATTATAATTGTTATTAAGGCTAGATAGTTTTAAAAGTGAATTTGGTTATGAACATGGTGAAACTTCTAAATCTAGTAACAAAACCATATTTGTCAAAGGTAAGGAAGTAGTTGGTATGGTATTTATTGATAATAATAATGTACATGTTAAGGCTAAGTCTGATGTGCAAGGAAATCAATATAACAAAAGATATATTGGTCAAAATAAAAAGTATCCATTTAGAGGATACATCAAAAGTAGATTCAAAGGTTATCAAATCTAAAATAAGAAGAAACAAGCGAGTAACAAGTATAGATCATCTAATTCTTATGCTTATTTCTTTTGCAATAGACTCGGTTATATTGAAAAACATTATTTCTATAAAATGAACAAGCTTAGTACATAATAAGCTAGATCTTTACATTATACGAGCTTGAATTTTGGTGGACCTAATTTAGTCTGGGTTCCAAAAAGAAATTAACTCAATTTTAATACTTATAGTAATATGGAGCAAGATTGAAAGGAACATAGTACCTGGATAGTGGGTGTTCACGTCAAATGAGTGGTGATGCTTCATTGTTTATAAGTTTAAAGTGGAAATAAAGAGGCTATGTGAAGTTCAAAGATGATAGTAACAGCAAAATCATCGCAATTGATAAAATCGGTCTACTTCCTCATATTATAAAAAATGTTAGTCTTGTTAAAGGCTTTAAATATAATTTGTTGAATATAAGTCAATTGTGTTATAAGGGCTATAAAATGGTGTTTGATAAAGATAAAGTTGAGGCGTATGATAAAAATGGTAATAAGTTGTTTGAAGGCTATAGAAAAAAAAAACATATATCTTATCAGACCAGCTAAAGTAGAAACTAAAAATTGTTTCTTAAGTGTTTTTGATAATGCATTTTTATGGCATAAAAAGCTTGGTCATATTAACTTCCATCAATTTAATAATTTGTCTAAAAATAATCTTGTTTTTGGTTTGCCTAAAATGTATATTAAGGATAATTTTCATTGTACCACATGTATTAAGAATAAAATAGGTATTGTTTTACATAAAACGAAGAATGTCATATCAATTAAGAGACCTTTGAAATTAGTGCATCTTGATTTGTTTGGTCCTATAAGTATATTGAGCTTAGGTGAAAACAAGTATGGCTTAGTGATAATAGATTATTATTCTAGATTTACATGGGTTCTTTTTTTTTTTTTGTGTTAGACAAAGTGATGCATTTAACAGTTTTGAGGATTTTTCTAAACAGGTTCAAAACAAAAAAAAGAGTTTCTATAATCAGTCTTAAGATAGATCGTGGAAAAAATTCGATAAGTTAACATTTTGTGAGAATAATGGTATAATTGATAACTTTTCTATACTCTACACTTTACAACAAGATGAAGTAGTAGAGTGTAAAAATAAAACTATTCAAGAAATGACATGTACTTTGTTGAATGAAAGTGGTGTAGCACAATATTTCTGGGTTGAAACAATATCTATATCATCAATTGTTTGTACATAAGACCATTTACTAAGAAAACATCATATGAATTTTATAGAGGTAGAAAACCCATGATATCATATTTTCATGTATTTGGTTGCACATGTTATATCAAGAAAATAGGTATTAACCTTAGTAAATTTGCGAAAAGGGCTGATGAAGACATATACTTAGAATACTCCTTAAGTAGTAAAAAATATCATATGTTTAATAAGGTTACTAAAACGGTTAAGGAATCTATAAATGTTAAATTTACTAATGAGATTAATGTTAAGGATTTTGATGATGATTCACATGAGAAAGCCAAAGGTAAGAATTATAATGTACAACAAAATCAGACTGGAGAACCTAAGGCAGAAAGTTCATCATAACAAAGATTAGAAGCAAATTCAGAATCATGATCAAAAGTAGAAGAAGAAGCAAATTCAGAAACTAAATCAAAACCTCTCTAAGCAATATCTGAGCCTTATGGAATAATTAAGTTTAAAACTTATCATCCACTTGAACAAGTCATAGGTAATATCAATGCTAGAGTTAAAGCAAGAACTAGTTTGAGAAACATTGAAAACCATTTTGCTTTGTTATCTAAATTTGAGCTTAACTTTGTTGATGAAGTTTTGTCTGACAATAGTTCGATAAATGTCATGTAAGAAGAGTTAAAGTAGTTTCAAAGAAACCAGGTATGGGCACTTTTTCCTAGACTTAAAGATAAATCCATCATAGGAACAAAGTACGTATTTAGGAATAAATTAGATGAATATGGTAAAATTGTTAAGAATAAGGCAAGATTGGTTGCCAACAGCTACTCTCAAGAAGAAGGAATTGACCTTGGTGAAACATATGCTCCAGTTACTAAGTTAGAGGTAGTAAGATTTCTACTTACTTTTGCTAGTTATAAAGGTTTTAAATTATTTCAAATGGATGTTAAAAGTGCTTTTTTAAATGGATATATAAAAGAGGAAGTTTATATTGAACAACCTTTAGGATTTGAAGATCCATTTAAAGAGGACTATGTGTATAGATTAAATAAAGCCTTATATGGATTAAAATAAATTCTTAGAGCTTGGTATGAAAGGTTAAGTAACTTTCTAATTAAAAATGGATTCCAAAGGGTAAAGTATATACAACCTTGTTTCTTAAATACTATGATCATGGTATTCTAGTAGTCTAAATATATGTTGATGACATTATTTTTAGATCTACTAATGAAACATTTTGCAAAGAGTTTTCTAAGCTTGTGCAAGCTAAATTTGAAATGTCGTTGATGGGTGAGCTAAACTTCTTTCTTGGACTCCAAATCAAACAAACCAATTATTCGATCTTTGTACATCAAGAGAAATACATTAAGAAGATCCTAAAGAAGTTTGGTATGGAAAATGTCAAAGCTATATCTACACCCATGGTTTCCTTAACCAGGTTAGATCTTGATGATACAGGTAAGAAAATCAATGAAAAGCTCTATAAAAGTTTGATTGGTTCACTATTGTATTTGACTACATCTAGGCCTGAGATATTGTTTAGTATGTATATCTGTGCTAAGTTTCAAGCTAAACGAACTGAAACACACTTATCAACTATAAAAAAGATATTTAAATTTATATCTTACACCTTAAAGTTAGGAATTTGGCATCCAAAAAATCAAAACTTTGATTTGATTGGCTATTCAAATGTTGACTATGTTGGATGTAAGCTAGATAGGAAAAGTACTTCACATAATTGTTAGTTTCTAAGGGACAAATTAGTTTCTTGGTCATCCAAGAAACAAAATTTTGTTACCGTATCTATAGTTGAAGCTGAGTATGTTTTAATTGGCAATTGTTGTGCTTAAATTCTATGGATTAAACAACAATTATTTGATTATGGGCTAAATTTGAAAAATATTCCAATAAAATGTGATGATATAAATGTAATTAACTTGACAAAAATTGAGTGCATCATTCTAGGTCTAAGAACATTAAGGTAAGATATAATTTCATACGAGATCATGTTAGCAATGGAGATATCAATATTGAATTTGTGTCAACTGAGAATTAGTTAGTTGATATTTTCACCAAGCCTCTTGATAAAACCAAATTTGAGTCTATAAAAATTGAAATTGGTGTTTGCTATCCATTTGCATGAATATTTGAATAATAAGTATATTATAGAAATTATATATGTTATTCGCATGTTTATGTAGATTAATTAATTTTTGTAATTTATGTAAATCACGTGCATATTTATTTATTTACTTATTTTGTAGCTTATTGATTTATGTTTTATATTTAATTACCAAATTTTTAGCTAATAAAATAATATTAATCACCTAACATAGAATCTTAGGACAATAATTTTTGTAAAATTAAGGAAAGTTAATTAGGTCTTAATTTTTACCATTAGAAGAAATAAATGAGCCATTTTTTAAGCTCCTCCGATGTCAGCTTTTTAACAATCACCTCTCCGACTTTTTCATTTTCATCCATGCACCTCTCCTTCATCCAATGAGCTACTAGATTTTGTAATAGCCATATCTCTCTCCCTCTCTCTTTTTAATTCTATTTTAGATTTTATTTTTTCTCTTTCACTTCTTCACATTCTTCTCATCACGTTCTATTCTCAATCTTTTAAATCTTCACTCACTTAGAACTGTAAACCATTTCCTTTGTAGTCTATCTCCTCATTCTCTCTCATTTCTCTTATGGCTTCAAGAAAATCCTCTTATCTTGGTTTTAAAACAAAAAAGGATCCTAAGAACATAAAGGAGAACCCATACTCATGAGTGGATGAACCCTCAAATTCTGAATAAACTCCTGTTCAAGAATATCAAAACCTTAGTTCAGAAAATCCAAACCCTAACCTTAAACCTAATCAAATCGAAACAACCACTAAAGAGAAGGGGATTGATGATTAGATTAAGAGTTTATCAAGTGAGGATATCACTGAGACTAAAGAGGAAACATTTGAGGACAATGAGGAAACTGAAGAAGAAGGGAAATTTTCAAGTGAAAAAAAGGAAAGAAGTCAAAACCAAAATTAGAACCACAAGAAAAATCGAATCCAGAATTTGAACCAAAAGCAGAGACCATTGCTAAACGTTTTGAGCAAATTAAAGTTGATAAGAAAAAGCTAAGGACTAGAACTACGTATGTTTCATATTCCAAACCAACACAATTCATAGAGCCAAGCATAGTAGAATTTGAATTTTTTGAAAATAATAGATTCTATTGAGATAAGTTCTTACATGTTCTAGGATGCAAGAACATTTGTACCGTTCAGACTGTTATACATGGTGAAATGTTGATTGAATTTTATGATAATCTTGATATAGACTAAAGGGAAACATGGTTGACCAATGTGAACAAACAAAAATTGGAAATTTTGAAAGAAGATATTCAAAATTGTTTTAAAATTCCTAGAATGAATTACAATAAGGAGATGATGAAATGGTCTATGAAATAGATTTTTGAAGAGTTAAATAAGGCTGAAAAGATTTGGCCTGAAAAGAAGGTTAGTATTTTTAATTTTACGTTGATTGTATGAATGCTCCATAAGTTAGTTATTAGTTGTATACTTCCAAAGAAGTGAAGCACAAATAATATTCAAAGGAAGATGCCAAGGTTATCTTAGCCATGCCGAGGAAGAAGATGAAGTTGGACATTGCTACATAAATGATCAAACATGCTTTCATGACAAGGAGATAGAAGCCATATGGGAATTTACTGATGAAGTTGTTTGAGTTTGAGAGAGTCAAGATTCCAAAGGTAATAAGTAAGGAAATACTCATTCTTGTGATTGAAGGAGATCATTATCATCACTTGAGTATTAATGTAAAGAACAAAATCCGGTACATTGATGATTAGGTATTCTATGTCCACGATAGACATAAGAAGAATAGGTTGTTCAAAGCACCGCTTGAGGGAGAGTTATTTAAAGCTGCTGTAGAATCTGATTTAGAACTTGAATTAGAATCAATGAAAAAGACCACCAAGAAGAGAAAAGCCGAGGAAATTTCAAGAGGAAAGAAGAAAAAAAAAAAAAAAAACAAGGATTATGAGGTCAGGATAGGAGGCAAATTTAAGATTAAGGAGAAAGTGAAAGTCTGTGGATCAAAAGATGATTTAGACTCAAATTTAGAACCACCTATAAAGGAAGGACTTAGAGAAACTTCTAAAACAGAAGCAGTTTCAAGGAAAAAGATGAAGTTCATGATAGAATAAAAAATGGATTGGTTGCTAAGTCAACTCCAGGCTTCTTTGAAAGAAGAATCTAAAAAACCATCACCCAAGTGTTCTCCAACACCTCTTACTTAACCAAAGAAATCCTCTTCTCAACCATTTGTGGAACTTGATATTCTACTCTCTGATCCTCCAACTTATGATCAAACTGATTATCTACCATCTTCATAACCTCCAGCTCCAACTGAACAACAACAACAACAATCTCTTGATTCTACTACATCAGAACTACAATCATCACCTCTAACTACTAAAGTCTCACCTCCATAAGTTGAGGCATCAAAGGAACTACCACAACAAATTCCTTCAACAACTATTATGATACTACTACAAAAGGAGTCTACCTTACCTTCATCTCCTAAATAACCAAGTTCTTTTAGCACTCCTCAAATCAAGAAGAGCTGTCGTAAGTAGAAAAAGAAGAAAGCTACCTAGTTTTAGTATTTTGTTTTAGTATCATTGTTTACTTGTTTCAAGTTTGTTTTTTTTTTTTTTGTTTTCCTTTTTTATCTAGTGTTATGTTTAGGATCAGACACTCAAAGTTGTGTTCTACTTCTTTTCTTTCAGAATAATGTCTAGAGTCTAATTTAGAATCAAACTGATGTATTCAGTCTTGATTATGGAATATAGGTTTTTCTTTCTCCAAATTGTTATAAACCTTTTACCCATATCAAATTCAAGGGGAGTAAGAACTAAATGATTATAACAAAAGAGTTATAAAAAATTTTTAGACTTAAAACACTTTGATTAAATTTGTTAAGAACTAATATGACTTGTTACAAAACCTTTGATAAGTTGTTTAATATTTTTCTGAGAAGGGTTTTGTTATCATCAAAGAGGGAGAGAATGTTAAGTTCTTTCATAAATGTTTTGACGATAACAAAAATAATAAAGATATCTAACAAATTTATTGAGTATGTAGGTAAATGAACAAGAGATAAAAAATTTATCTTGGTATTGATTTTGAAAATCAGAACCAAGCTCAGAGACAAATTTAGAACATTAAGTATAGTATCAAAAGTTACAGAGTTGAATATTTCGAGAAGTATTTTGGGCTTATAGGTGTTTGAAGGCCCAGCTCTACTTGTTGGATATATTTGGGTAATGTATCAAATATGTTCTATAAAGTTGGTCAATTAACTCCATGAGGATTAAGTTGGAATTAAAATATTTATTTTAAGCATATGCTTAATTAGATATGATATCTCATAACAGTCGGTAGATTTCATTGAAGGTATTTTTGTTGAAGTTTTCACGAGATTATTGAAGAACTATTATCAAGATATATGGAGAATCTAAAGAATTCAATTTAGATTTATTTGAATTTAAAACAAGAAAGGATAAGGACATATGCAAGAAGATATATTGAGATAAGGATAAACTTTATTTTGTTGATGCATATTTTTATAAGATTTAAAGAACCTATTAAACAAATATTTTTGAAGCATATTTTCTCAATTATACCAGACTTGCTAGGATACTTCTAAATAATATAATAGCAAGATTACTGTAAAAGTTTTAAGATTAAAAATTTTGAAGGCATCAAGCATTAACTATCAATATTTCCTCCTAAATCTTAGGGGATATTTATTTTCAAAAAGGATTCGATTTTTTAAAATTATATTGAAGAAACACGAGAAGGAACCAGGGTAATTGTTTAAGGATACTTACAAATTTCTTCAAATAAAAGAGTAACAGTATAAGGTTCAAATTAAACTCAACTTTAAGTGTGATTTGGCTTCCACATTTTAAGGGATCACATCTATCAATGGATAAGTCAAGACGTTTTCAAAACTATCAAGAATTATCTAAGATTCTAGCAAAGAGACATTGCATTAGAAGATATAAATAAAGAAAAGTTCAAATTTTTCAAGATAAAGATTGTAAGATTAAAGCTGCATTCGTTTTCTAAAACATTAATATTTGATAGAATTTAGGACCATATTTAGAATATAACTCAAAGACAAGACTGTCTAGTCTACTTTCATATTGTAATTTCATTGTATACTTTATTTGAGAGGATCTTTGTATTCTATCATAACTTCTATAAATATAATTATTTGTGTTAGAGGAGAGAATTAAATTTCTATAGATTTATGTATAGGTAACAGCAGCTTAGTTGGATAGAGTAGAAAAGGTTGTAATTGCTTCCTACTTATTGAAGATAGTGAAACGATGTGGTTAGGATTACTGGGTCCTTAGTAGTAGAGTTAGAAGAGTGTAGTAGGCATAAAGCTAAAGCATTATAAATCTCTTGCCCGATCTTCTCATTCATATTCTCTCTTTACTTCATATTTTATTTTTGATCATATATTGTTTCACACCTAATCTAGCTTAAGTAATCAAAAGAGACATTTTTAATCTAATTTTTTTTAAAAGTTCAAAGCTCCATACCCCAACCCCCCCCTCTTCTTAGTTACTTTTGGGACCTATACTCTATCGTTTGACTTCTTACTATTCGCCACCTTTTCTGTAAGTGTCAACAATTATGGATACCTATCCCAAAGGATGGCTCTTATTACCGCCGCCTTATCAAACACTTCTAGTTGCCTCTTTGTCTCTCTATCCAGTTGTGCTAATGAAGTTGAAGCCTCCTCATCCCTTGTAGGAAGGGGAGTAGCACTCCTTGTAGCCTCAAAGTCCGAGGATGTTAATGTATACTCATCGAAGTTTGCTCCTAATTTCAATATCTTTGATGAATGTATAGAAAAGAAGAAAGCTTTGTTGATAAAGAAGAAGAGAGTAATTAATGAACAGTTGTAATGGAATAAATTAGCTAAAGTTACAGAAGGGTAATCTGTATAAATGATGAAGGTATTTATAGGCTGAATGCTTAAGAGAGCTGTACACCTAATTTTTGCTCCTTCGTAATCCTAATTTTTTATTTTATTTTATTTTATTTTTTTATTTTTTACAAAAAGGGTCCTAATTCAAAAATAAAAAAAATAAAAAACAATAAAAATGAAAGATAAAAATAAACATAAGAAAGATTTTGTAGATTTTTAGGAAGTAAATTATTTTACAGTAATTCGTTTTAGTTTAGCTTAGTTGAATAAAATAATCATTTTAGAGAATCACATGATTTAAGCACAATTTAATTGTACTGAATGTCATGGCATAAGCCAATGGCCTAACGGATAAACATTAGAGTATTGGATTGGATTTAATTTAAGGTTGTAGGTTTGAACTTCACTAAGCATCTATGTCTTTTATTTTTCTATTTTTTTTTATAAAAGCGAGAGAAATAAACAGGATTCATATCTAATTAAAATCATTTACATCTAGTTTGATTTTATTAAATCGGATTTGAATTAATTTGGATCTAGTTTAATCATTATCAAATCAGATACAATAGATATAATTAGATATGATTTGATTTGGAACTTAAAAACACAAATATACATGTATAAAGAAAAAAAAAAAGAGGAGACACGGCAGAAAAAGACCACCTTAACACAATACTAAACACAGTCTCATAAACAGTCCATTGTTATAACACCCTTCAAGACTACGCACATCCAACAACTACTACTGCAGAATTCTTCAGCACGACTAGACGAACAACAATACAGTAAACAGCAATGAACAGGTTAATAGCACGGTGGACAGCAACGAACAGGATAGCAGCACGATAGACAGTAGCGAACAGGACAGTAGCAAGGCGGACAGCAGCACAGCGAACAGCAGCAAACAAGGCAGACAGCAACAAAGCAAACAGCAACAAACAGGACAGTAGCAAGGCGGAGAGCGGCGAAGCAAACTCAGACAATAATCCGACGCCAGTAGCCATACACAACAGCAACTCCGTTATACGCCGGCCATCGTCCTTCATCATGTCCGTTTCTTTCTAATTTCGAAATTGTTTGTTTAATTGTTTATTATTATTATTATTATTATTATTATTATTATTATTATTATTATTATTATTATTATTATTTAGATCTTTAGTTATTGAATATAATACATATAAAATGAACATATTAGTTTTAGGAGCTTTTACTTTTAGTCTTTTATATATAGATAATTGTTTAATAATAATAATACATGTATGTGTATATATTAACTTATGTATTCTTCTTTTAACATTAGTTTTCTTGATTTGGTAAATTAAGTATTAATTTAAGCGAATGTATATTTTATGTTAGTTTAGGAGTTATTAGGATTGGTTATTTTTGTTATGATTTGATCTTGTTTAAGGATTTGTCATATAGAAAGTTATTTTTTTAAAATAAAAGTTAATAAAAAATCCTTTTTAAATTTTAGGGCTTTTAGTCAAATTTTTTTATA
Organism: Lumnitzera racemosa; assembly: GCA_024138005.1. Classification (NCBI taxonomy): domain Eukaryota; kingdom Viridiplantae; phylum Streptophyta; class Magnoliopsida; order Myrtales; family Combretaceae; genus Lumnitzera; species Lumnitzera racemosa. Next base: position 36,089,147 of record JAMXBC010000006.1, on the reverse strand, counting down.
AAACAATAACATTCAAGAATTAGGACCCTTTTTATAAAAAAAAAAAAATAATAATTACACATTTGTTAAAAACACGCTCGAACCCACTCCTCAGACCAATTCTATAGTTATGCGTACAATAGGATTGGGGATCTAATCTGTTCCCTTTTATTATCTTTGTGTGCTTTGCCTTGCAGGTACATAATAGTGGTTTTTAATTATTGTCTATAACTTGTCTTATTTATTTATCTTTATCTCGCTTAGTATATGTGCAGTTATTTTTAAGACTTTTTATTTTTATTTTTATCACGTCTTTAATTGCTAGTAATTAGTTATAGCATTACTGTCTAGTGAACATGTGTTAAGTTAAATTTTAGTTTTTTTTTTCAAAATAACATTTTTATAATATCTCATATTTTACAAAGTCTTATTCTTTACATATTGTATTAATTTAGAAAAATTGCATTAGACATATTAGGGTTTTTTAGATAAAAAAATCATTTTGATGTTCATAAAATAAAAAAAAATCTTTAATTGACTTCTTTTTTATGACGAGACATCTTTCCATAGTTCAGACTTGTTTTCCATAGTTTATATGTCTTTTCTATTGTTTAGTTTTTTTTTACTATGGTTTGAACATCTTTTCTATAGTTAGATATCTTTTCCATAATTTAGGCTTTTGTTCTATAGTTTATATGTCTTTTCCATTGTTTAAGTTTCTTTTCTATGATTTAGACGTCTTTTTAATCATTTAGATTTTTTTTTTATGGTTTAAACATCTTTTTCATAATTTAAATATCTTTTTTATAGTTTAGAAGTCTTTTCTGTAGTTAAGTTTTCTTTTTTCAATTGTTTGAGCATCTTTTCTATGGTTTAGACATTTTGTTTCTGATTAGATATCTTTTCTATAATTTAGGCTTCTGTTCTATAATTTATATATCTTTTCCATTGTCTAAGTTTCTTTTCTATAATTTATACGTCTTTTTAATCATTTAGATTTTTTTATATGGTTTAAAAATCTTTTTCATAATTTAGATATCTTTTCTATGGTTTAGATATCTTTTCTATGATTAAGACATCTTTTCTATGATTAGGAAATATTTTTCTTTCTTTTTTTTTATGTTTTAAGCATCTTTTCTATATAAAATATTCATCATGTAGAACATTGCATATTTCATAAAATCTTTAGGGTTTTTCTTGAAAATAAAAAAATTATCACTTAGTTGTTTTTAAATAAAAATCTTAATTTGGGATTTTTCAAAAATTAGATTTTTATGTTTTTTTTATATAATTAGGAATAAAAATTAGGCTTTTAGGGATTTTTCTTAGTAAAAATAAAATGGTTCATAAAAACGCAAATTCAACCAATCATTTTTTATAAAAAGAAACAACACATTAAAGTTTTCGGAAAGAACTACGATTGTCTGATCCTAACTAGTAGGTACGTAAGTACCTTCGGGGCGATGATAAAATATGTAGAAACTTAGGTCCCTCTTTTTTTCTCTTTTAATTTGATTTATTTATTTATTTATTTTTTAAATATTATAATTAAAAGAATAATCCTAATTTCGATAAATAAATAGTGATACCCGTTAAGGGTTTAATAGGTTAGCTCTGGTTTTTCATTTAAAATTGAAATCAAAGACTGGTAGCCAAATCGTATTCAATTCTCTCGATTGGTTACAGTTTTTTTTTTCTTTTCCCGACTTTGGTTGGGTGGCAACTCCAAAAACCATTTTCAATAAAAAACCAAAATTTCTCAGTTTCTTTAGTCGATGATTAATATTAAATAGGTTAGGGTTTAGTATTAATTGGAAAATGGAGAAATCAATTTTCAAATAAAAAAAAACCAAAAAATCAGACTTGACAAGAGCTAATAGGTGGTTATAGGGATCCGTATCAATACAAATCCCCTCATGCACCACGATGAAAACACATAGCAATAGTTTTGATTGGATAGCTTAGTTTAAACAATAGGATAATTTCTCCTGCATACATGTCTATACATGACACAATAACTATTATATCGTAATAAATATACTTAGGAAAAGCACACCAAGTCGGGAATTCAAACATTTTAGCCTCGTTACGAAGTTTTATCAAGGTCCTTTCATCTCCTATACCTACCAGCGATACTCTAGCAAGGCTACACTTCGATACAAACATGTTGATCCAACTTTGCTCTACAATCATCTATTCGATCACCTCTACCTTAACTAGATAAAAGGCCAACTGATCGGCACTCCTTGTTGACTAAGGAGGTCGGATCTCTTGTATCCTACCTTGGTGCTAGAGCACCTAGCTCGGCCTAAGCGATTAACTGCTTGGGTCGATCGATCCTTCTTAACCCTTAAATTGCTTAACTCAAACATTTCCACCTCATGTATGTCCAGTTCAGACATGCAATGTTAACACTTTCCCCTATGACATCGACATACGAATATGTTTTGACTAGCATGAGAACTTCAAGACCAAATTGGTCATACGCTTGAGGAACCTCCACTACAACAACAAAACTGCACTGCGCAAGGGGCGAAGGGAGAGGTGAGGAACTGCAAGCGTTAATAAGGTATTTTACACCCAAACCCTTCAATACTATACTAAACTAACCAGGCTCATGATCATTTACCTTATGAGACATCGGCAATCTTGATAAGTTCACTTAAAGCAAGGAGAGGATAATAATATATCATCGTAGCTATCGATTTTTTTACAAAATGAGTTAAAAGGTTAAGGTCATAATCAACATGGTCGATGGAAGCATCGAGTCATTTGTACGAGACAATATCTCTCCAAATTTGAGGTTCCTGGACAATGGGCGATGATATGATTTGAAAGCTTTTTTTTTTTTTTTTCCTTTTTCCGCATTCAATTCCTATAAAATTTTCCTTCCGGAGACGACAAGATGGACTCACAAAGTGGAAATGCAGTACCCATGTCCCCACAAAACACGACACGGTCTACTCCAAATATCCAATTGTTCCAATGACACGAGCTCCGTACACTGATGACATCACGTGAATCCGTGAACGAAACATTTTGGTTTGCGTCGAAGAAAGACAACTTTTATCAAGCGCTTTCTTTCTGGTGATATATATATATATATATATTTTTAAATACCAAACGGTAGGTAAAAACATTCACCCTCCTCAGGCATAATCACTGTGGAAACAAGATGTTCATCCACAGTATGATTAACCTAAGCTCGGTCTTAGCTTTTGTCAGGAAGCTATACTTATGGAAGAGGCGTTCATGCGTGCCTGAAATTCCTTCACTAACAATAGCCTCCTGCATTTCTTTCTGCTCTGTCAATAATCATAAGAAAAATCTTGGTTCGTTATGGGTTATATCCTTCACAAGACCTGAATTTTATATTATAAAACAGACTCCATTTACATTGTGCTTGAAAAGTGGGAGAAGGAAAGTGGACAGAAAGAATTAAAGAGAAGAAAATGAAAGGAAAAATAACAAATTTTTTTTTTGGTTAAAGTGGAAAAAAAGGTGAAGGGAAATTTAGTATTATAATTAATTATTTTACTAAAATTCCATATAAGTCTTTATATTTTAGAAGGTTGCTTCCATTTTAAGGGTAAACGTGTCATTTAACTTAAACTCCTTCCTAATCGTAGAGAATTATTTTTGGTGGCCTCATTGGACAGTTTTCCTCTATAAATACATCCAATACCCTTTCCCTTTCCTTGCTTTTTCAAGTAAGTTAAAGCATAATTTTTCATTCAAATTCCTTCGGTCTCCTTTCCTTTTCTCCACGGAAACATAGTGTTAGAGTAGTTACATACGGTCTTCAAACAGTGACTGTCTCTGATGATGCTATAGGAGTTTCGAAACTGGATGCAAGATGTGGAATTGCAAACCTGGGATGATGTGTTGAAAAAGCTCAAGTAGAATTTACTTCAATCTCAAGTTTGCATAAAAATATGCAGTTGACTCAAACAGTGCGTATGTAGAAATTTAGGTGGGAGATACCATGTACATAACTTCTTAGTCAACTTGATAACATTTTTTAGTTTTTCACGCTTTATGGAAGTTATCGTGATATTTCGGGCTATTTACTTCGTTCAAAAAGTGGAAAAAGCGTCATTTGAACCAGATGTGTCCTCTAATGCTAAGTACATGTAGTTTTTCATGTTTTCGCTATAATAGAAGGCTGCAGAACAACAAATTCGCACGCTTCCCAATGAAATCGTAAGCTTAGTTTAAAGATTAAAATAAAAGGAGAGAAATCAGCGTTTGTTTATTTCCCACGGCCGAGTCGAGAGAAGAGAGATATTATTACATTTTTTTTTTTTCTTAACGAAGTAAGTCTTCTAACGCACTGTCAGGGGGGACGTAGTTGATTTCTCAAATTGTGGGCTTGGCTTATGTTTTACTAAATAAGCTAATTATCGAACTTATTATTAGGAATGGATAAAAAAATCAACCAAACCATTAACTAAATCAAACCGGATAAAATGAAATTGAAAATTCAGTTTTTTTTTTTTTTTTAATATAACTAGACTTGTGATAAGATCCGAATTAAAGTTATTGGTTTAGACTTCGATTTGAGTAGACAAATTGTACCAAATGATTTAAACCGAACCACGCCGTGATTATTAAAGAAAACGAAGCTGGTTTCTTAATGGCATTCCATCTTCCAATTCCCATGAAGCCCAAAATAGAGCCTCCAACTCAGTTAAAAGAGAAAAAAAAAAACACCTTAGTCTTATCCTTAGTCTCTTATGCCATACACATTATGTTTACACTCCTTTCTTCTCCTCTTTCTTCAAAAAAACCCTAGTATCTCACTAAGAAATAACTTTTAGAACTTTAAGTTATATGAATCATTATAAGTATTTCTTGTTGCATATTTATATGTTACTCAAGTTTGAGAGATAGTTCATCTTATTGTTTTATAACAACAACAACTTCAAGGATGTGGTAGCTATTGCATGATGTGTGTGTCTAATATTTAGTGAAATCAAACTTATTGTAAACTTGGTTAAATAAACGTGACTTGCTACTATGTGGTTATGTTGATTTAGGAGATGATAACCTTAAACTGGTTTTACATTTTCAAGTGTACTCATGGAAGGATAAAATAGTTAGCCGCTTAAGCTATGGGGTGTAACTTGATGGGTTATCGATAGAAAAGAACTGCATTTATTAATAGTTTGTCATGAGTAGTAATGAAGTTATAATAGACATTATCCCATGTAACGGGGCATTATGTATAGAATGCTATGGATGAACTATGCTCGTTGACGATTGATATAATAGTGACCTCCATATGAGACTACTAATGGTTTTTGTTTATGTGGTGATTTAGCTGTCCCTATTAACCCCTCATTGTCTGTTGAGATGGGATTTAGATCTCTTTATTCCTGGTTTTACTTGTTCAAAGTTATAAGTTACTCTAAATTTTAGGACATTAAAATTGTGTTGTTTACCATCATTAGGGAAATATCTTTAATAAACCCCATTTGTTACATTAGATTTATAAATTTGTATGCAATGTATTAATAAAATATGCTTACGCAAGTGCTACATGCTGAGGTCCAACTCACTTCTTTAAGCTTAATAACATAAAATGATGATCTATACGATAAGCTTAGATATAACCTTCATTTAGGGAAAAAGATGATAATAATTTGAGGTTTCATTGCTATCACTTTAAATGATTGATTTAATATTCTGATATTAGACTTTGATGGACCATTCGAGATGTTAAACTTTACTTCTCAGTTGTCGATGGACTCTCTAAACTTGTAGACCATGAAATTTTTAGTAAAATGTTACTTTGGACATAGTTAATGAAAGATTCTCAAATATTAAAATTAGACAAAGAAAGAAAAACATGGTTTAATGAGTTGGAAGCATTAACATGTTTTTGCATAAGTAAGGATACATTGCTGATTGTCATTTCCTTTAAGTTTTTAAGGCATGACTATTACACTAAGTTGTTTGATTCATAGAAAATGAAAAGAATAATAAATAATTAAAAGCTAAAAAATCAAACTCTTAACGCACAGAATAATCTCTAAAAGAGCAACTAAAACAACTAGATGCCACATCTAAGTGAATTGAGATTGCAAAAGATAAGTCTAAAGATAAAGAGAAGAGTGAAGAGTTAAACAAAAACACATAGACACAAGTACCTGAATACAGGAAAAAAAATGTATAAAGGAGAATTAAATAAAAGCTTGTAGATCTACAAAACAAGCTACAATAGCATACATAATAATAATTGAAATCCTTTTAGAAAGTTATCTTTTTGGAAAAAATGGGCATATTGTCTCTATTTATTGGTACAATGAAGAATTTAATCATTTTTCACATGTATTCAACATTGATACTTAACTCAATCACTTAAACATTATTGCCTCTTATTTGACATTGAAGACCATTGGTGACTTTTGTTTAGATTTCAAAATGAGGGATTAGCATGAATAATTAGTCCATGATAAGTGATGCGTCTCCGATGTCGAACACACAGAGAAGCACCATAATGAAGTGGATAAAAAACAAACAGGAAAAAAGCTAGCAAAGTCTAAGCAGTTACCAAATGAACATAATGCACCACTCAATCTTACTTGACCTACAATCCGCTAACTATGACATACCAGTCCAAATTGAAGGGTCACTTTTCACTACTCCTTACTAAAGGGAATAAATAAGAGTTGAAAGATAATGAGAACAATAAGGCTACTTGATGTGAATAATTCTGTATTGATTAGTTGATTCTCTACATACATAAAAGTCAGGATTTATATACTAATCCACTAAGGTTACTTTATATGTATAAAAATACAAAAGGTAATTCTATAACTAAGTTATATAAGACATACTAAAAAAGATAAGTAGTCAAGGGCCGACTTGATTTGGACTAGGCCGGAGAACAATTAGTTCTTTTGAAGAGAAGTTAGATCAATTTGAGGTCAAATGCTTATGGTCGGATCGAGAGCTCGCCTCGACTATTCTTGGGTTGTCTTTTGAGATAAAGCATTGCTACTGATCAGGGGCGAATCTAACACAAGTAAGGATTTGATAGTCAGGTCGGTATGAGACTAGCTTGGGATAGGAATCCCCATCTTAGCTATGGCCTAAAGCTAATATCCTTGGAGCGAGTCCTTGGAATCCTCTAGCTCGGGTACGTGTGATCGGTTCAGGGGATTGATTCCTATCATTTGCTTGGGGCTCGGAAAAATTTATCCTCAAATCTGGAGCGATCTTTACTCTTTCTTCTAAGGTGCTCACATGGTCTTCTTCTATTCTCAATAGTGCTATGAACAGTTTGGTTGTATGAGAACTCCACAACTAGTAGGTTTAAGTCCTAATCCCTCAAATTCTTCCCTACAACAACTCTAAGCAAATTGCCTAGTGTTTTGTTCACCACTTCAATCTGAGCATCAATTGAAGGTGGTTATTGGAGCTAAATATAGGTTTAGTTCCAAGTCTTCTCTAAAAAGTCTTCTAAAAATAACTCAAAAATTTTGTGTTTCGATATGAGACAATAGTCTTCGGTACCTCATATAGTTAGATAACCTCCTGTAAAAACAAATTGACAATATATAAAGCATTGTTAATCCGATAGTACGGAATGAAGTACGCTATTTTACTGAAATGGTCCATTACAACAAAGATTGAATCTTTCCCTCTAAATGTCTAGGGTAACCCTAAGATAAAGTTCATGTTAAGGTCGGCTCAAGGTATGGTTGGTGTTGGTAGCGACATATACTCTTTATGGGGTTCTCTTTCCCCTTAGCTCACTTACTCACAACACCTAACTACCTTATGGACATCCTTAACTAAACCAGACTAATTAAAGTTGGCCTTCAATAGATTGGTTATCTTGGTCTCCCCGAAATGACCAGATAATCCTCTACTATGAGCTTTCTTAATCAATAACTTACACATAAAGCAATTTAGAATACATAGCCTGCAGCTTTTGAACAGATAGTCATCCTTAAGATAATATCTTCCAGTAACTACTCCTTTTCAACAAAACAATGGGAGCAAAGTGAGGGTCAAAAGCATAATGCTTAATGATGAGTGAGAATCCCAATAATTTTGTTTGCAAAGTGGTCAAACAAAGTTTGCAGTCGTGACAGAGCATCGGTAACCATATTAGCACTTCCCTTCTTGTGCTAAATGATGTACGAGAACCTGTCCATAAATTCAAACCATTTGGCTTGTCTTTTTGAGAGTTTGTTTTGACTCTCAAGATGTTTCAATAATTCGTGGTTATTGTAAATAACAAACTCTCGTGGTAACAGATAGTGTTGCCAAATAGTAAGGGCTCAGAAAAGGGAGTACAACTCCTTCTTGTATACAGAATAGTTCAAGGCAGGACTATTAAGTTTCTCACTATGGTAGGTGATAGGTTGTCACTCCTGCATTAGGATAACACCAATTACAACTCCCTATGCATCACAACTAAATTGAAGGGCATTTCAAAATTTAGTAGTGATAGGACAGGTGCTGAGGTAAGTACTTCCTCGATCTCTCTAAAACTCTGTTTAGCTCAGTCGTTCTACCTAAATCCTTCACTCTTCTCTATCAACTTGGTCAATGGGGTGGCTATTGTACTAAAGTCCTTAATAGATCACCTATAGAAAGAAGTTGAGCCATGAAAACTTTGAACCTCAGTAACATTCTTTGGTGTCAACCATTCCAGAACAACTCTGATCTTTTTCTCATTTGCTCGGATCCCTTACCTTGACACTACAGACCCTTAGAAAACCACCTCATTCTAATAGAACATACACTTCTTCACATTTTCATACAACTCCTCAGTTCACAAAATGTCAAATATATCACGAAGATGTTGAACATAGTGGTTTAGGTCGGTATTATACACTAGTATGTCATCAAATGCACGACTACACACCTTCCAATTAGAGGGCACATCACATGGTTCATTAACCTTATGAATGTACTTGGCACATTAGTAAGTCTGAACGGCATAACCAACCATTCATAGAGTTTGTACCTAGTCTTGAAGGTAATCTTCCACTTATCTCCTGGTCTCATACGAATTTGATAGTAACCACTTCACAAATCAATCTTTGAAAATATTTTGGCGCCATGAAGCTCATCTAACATGTCATCGAGCCTTAGAATTGGGTATCTATACTTACTAGTAATTCAATTGATTATTCGGTTGTCGATGCACATGTACCATGAACCATCTTTCTTCAAAATGAGCAGAGCTGGTACAACACAAGGGTTTATGCTCTCCCTTACACATCCTCGCTCTATGAGTTCGTCCACCTGTCTTTTCAGCTCTATAACTTGCTCAGGATTTATTCTATATACAGGTCGGTTCGGTAAGGTAGTGCCTGGTTGCAAATTAATACAGTGCTCTATGCCTCAAACTGGGGGCAATCCTTTAGGTAGTTCTTCCTGAAACAAGTTGAAAAACTCATTCAATAAGCTTCAGATCTCTTCTAAAACATTCTCTAATTCCTTCATCTCCAACAATCTCCTAATCAATAGGAACATAAGTTCTTCAACCTCTTCAGTAACTCGGAGCTCTTTTAGCTTATCACTAATGCCTTTTTCTTACTAGCTTGGGTGAGTTGGTTATGGGTTTCATTTATTTGGGACGGGATCATAGGTTGCAATACAATCTTGCTTCCATCCTTAATAAAGGCAGACGTATTCTTATACCAATCATGAGTAACACATCGGTTGAACAATCAAGGTCATCTAAGCAGTAGGTGTAAAGCTCCCATGGGGACGAAATTGCAAACTACTTCATCCCTATACACATTCCCAATACTGAACTGAATGGCACGGTCACTTGTTCAATTACGTGAAAAGCATCCTTATCATGAAGCTAATGTAGCTTGTAAGGTCGAGGATGTTTTTAGGTCGATAGACCCAACCTTTTGACAAAGGACTGTGTAATGATATTAGTGCAACTTCTTCCATCTACTATAATCATAATTAGCCTTTGACAGTACACTTGCTGTGGAATAGATTCTTTCTCTGGTCCTCCTAAGAGTTTGGCAAGAAACTTAATACTCATCTTAAGACTAAGGTCATCACTTCTCTTTGGTAAACATAGACATAGGTCTCCTCTTCCTCTTCGACTTCAGGTTTACAACATCCTCTTCTTTCTCGAGCTTGCTCTCATCGGTGCCATCTACCACATCTCCTCAGAGTATTATGATACGTCGGTTTGGACACTTAGTGGCCATATGTCCGAAGCTTAAACATTTAAATTTTACCTTGCTTGTCTTCCATTCAAAGGTCTACCCTTTCTTATATGTCTTCGGGGTTGGCCTAACTTCGGCTCGGCTTATTTGATAGGCTCGACCCTACTAGCTTGCTCAGCTATCATTAGATTGGTCGTTCCTATCCTCAGTTCAACTTAAACAGGTTAGCACGGTATTAGGATTCGTGAGAATGTTAGCCTAGGTCGGCTTGTAATACTTCTTTTCTGCCTTTCAACCCTTTACGCTATCTTGATGGCCTCTTCCAAGGTATAAAACCTATGTACTTCCACGATATTGCAAATCTCATACTTGAGTTGAGAAATGAACCTCTACACTATACGAGCTTCGAGTTCTTTGACGTTGGCTCAGATCATAAGTCCGAAACTCTATTACATAGTCATCAATATATTGGCTTGCTTGGCAAAGCTTTAGCAACTTTGCAAATGTATATTGTAACTAAGTTTCGGATACAAATCTTCCTCTTAACAACTTTTTCATCTCATCCTAAGTTCTAACACCTTGTCTTCTATCCCATGCTCTGGCTACATTTAGAGTCTTCCACCACATAGTAACATACCCAGTAAACTCCAGCACAGTAAGTCAAACCTTGACAACATCTGTATATTTATAACATTCAAACACCTTCTCGACCTTTTCTTCCTACTATAAGTATTCATCGGCATTTCTACTTCCATTGAAGGGTAGAATTCAAACCTTGACATTATTTAACCTTCAAAGAGCTCAGTGTCCTCGTCTCTATGCTTGGTAATAGTCAGCTTCTTCTTCTTCCTCCCCAAACTCTTCAACATCCAACTCCTCATCATCTTCCTCAATCTCTTCTAACTCCTGTCTTCGTTTAGTAGCTCCTCTAGTTTAAGGGGGTCAAGTTAGGCGATGGGTTCGACCAACTTAGCCTTAATCCCTCTCTTGAATATTTTCATGCTGATTTTGTAGTGGCATACCCTGAGATTGTTCCTTATTAACTAGCATTGCTGTGACTAGACTCTCAATAGGTTTGTGAGTCTGTTAAGTTTATCATCAACAGACCTCGAGGTGTTACTCCTATTACAACTACGACTGGGTTGAGCACTACTACTTTAGTCACTACTAATACTCTAAATACTCAAATCTAACATAGTACAATACTTCCCCAACAAATTAATAATTTACTAATAACTTTAGGACCCAATAGACACTGAAACAAAATAAAAACAAACTTACTCTATTTTCACAATAAGAAGTAGAGTAAAAAGAGTAACAATGAAACCATACTTGCTATCACATAAAGACACTGCAGGAGCCACTGAAGGAACACAGTAACCACCAATAGTAAAACGAAACAAAACTTCATTGCAACTTCACATACTCCCTCTTAGAACCGTACTCTAATACCAGTGATGCTGATGTATCTCCGGGGTTGAATACACGGAGAAGCACCACAACGAAGCGGACCAAAACAAATAAGGAAAAATCTAACAAAGTTTGGGCAGCTGCTAAGTGAATATGATACACACTTGATCTTTCTTGGCCTATAATGCACCGAATATGATATACTGGTCCAAACTAAAGGGTCACTTGCTACTACTTTTTGTTAAAGGAAATAGATAAGAGTTGAAAAATGATGAGAACAATAAGCTTGCTCAATGTGAATAATTTTGTATTGATTAGTTGATTCTCTACATACAAGAAAGTGGAGGTTTATATACCCATCTACTGGGGTTATTTTACATGTATGAAAAAACAAAAGGGTATTCTACAACTAAGTTACATAAGACATACTAAAAAGTGTAAAGGAGATAATATTTACTACGGAAAAGAAAGAATCATTCTAGAGAGTGGTGTTCAAAAGACACATGTCGCTTGGTGGATAGACATTAGGAATACGATACAAGGTAGGCAGAAGCAAGGAACCATTGCAGCAAGGGGCTAACCTGATTTGGACCAGGTCGAGGACTAATTAGTTCTTCTGAAGAAAAGTCAGCTCAATTCGGGGTCGGATGCCTGTGGTTGGATTGGGAGCTCGCCTTGGTTATTCTTAGGTTGTCTTCTGGGATAAAGCATCGTTGTTGATTAGGGGCAAATCTAACACAACTAAGAATCTAATAGTTAAGTCGATAAGAGACCAGCTTGGGATAGAAATCCCCATCTCAGTTATGGCCTAGAGCTAGTATCATCTAAGTAAGTTCTTAAAGTCCTTTAGCTCGGCTACGCATGATCAGTCTAGGGGATTGACTCCTATTAATAAGTTGATCCCAAATATGTATGTCTTGGTGCCAACAAACTAGCAACTTCATCCCAATTTCTCAACCTATAAGCCCTTAAAGTTCATTTGGTGACTTGCGTTCTTTGTACCATATGCATCTTAGTTTCTAACACTTGTAGTGACTTATATTAAACCTTTTTAAATAGTGGGATACAAAAATTTATTAGTTTGTGATATATTACAATAACAAGTAGCAAAACATTGTAGAATTTAACATTCCAATGCAACAACTCACTACAACTTGTTTTAGTGAGATCAAATTAAAAAAAAAAAATCTAACATAGTACGCTTAAAATTAGGTTTCAAACTTAAAAATATCATCTTAATATATGAACTAAGGGTTTAAGTTGACTGAGGACTTAACTAATTGATTGGGCCATTAAAGATTTACTATGTTTCCTAAAATATCCATTTCTTGGCTTAGGATAGTTAATTAACCTTGCCTTGACCAATTATTATAAGTTTGAAGTGCATTTGAGTAATATGAAGCTCCCCTAAATCAATATCAAACTTCATTAAGCTTTATTCGGTCTTTCCTAATTCATAAAAAATTTTCAAGTTTATTTTTATAAGACATACAAGGTTTTTAGTTATATTTATTACACTTGAATTATCACATAAGATTGGAGCACAACTACTATTTAAAACGTAATCATTTAAGCTATGAGGTTGAGCACAACAGTGACCAACAAAAATATATTTAGCTTCAATTGTTGAAAAAGCTACTTAATTTTGTTTCTTTGACATCTATCAGATAATTTCTATCTCCTTGAAATCGACATGTGCACATAGTACATTTTTTTATATATTTTACAACTGGCATAATGTGCATCTAAATATTCTATGAGTTCAAACTTTGCTTTTTTAAGGTACTACACTCCTATATTAATTATGTTTAAAATATATTTAAAAATACTTTTTACTGTCATTAAATGAGATTATTTAGGATTACATTGAAACCTTGCAAAAAGACATAATTGAACAAAATAGCAGGTTTGCATTTAGTTTAGTAGTAAACCTATCATGCTTTTGAAAAAATTTCCATTAACGTTTATACTTGATAAGTTTGCACCTAGTTTAGTAAAACTCGCAACAAGAGTTGATGCTTTCATGGTGCTATCAAAAGTAGACTTTTTTAGCACTTGTCTTGCATATTTTTCTTGATGAATGAAGATGTCATAATTAGTCTACTTTTATTGTAGTCTTATTATTTTGATTTTGATATTGCCTCTAAAGTTGACGGTCCTTCTAACTTTCTTCTTGGTCTTTGAGAACATTAAAGAGTTTCTTATCATATGTCTTGAATAACAACTCTCTAAGTACTAATTTGCTTTAATCTTTGCTCTACATTTTTACAAAAGAAATCAAATAGATTACCTACTCTTCCAAACCCAAATAAGCTTGTTGCATTGATAATTGAAGCTCATCTCACTACTGATTGCTCCTTGCTCCAAACTAAGCTTATGATTTTTAAAATAACATTTTCTATGTGACCAATTTTGTTGGAAAATTAAAAGATAAAAGGTTTGAGGTATGATTATGGTTTCGGTATCCATGATTTTGGTACCTATGATGGTACCTCCTTAGACAAGAGGTTCAATTATGTTGTGTACTTTTGTTAGTATTAATAGCTTCTTTTCCTTTCAGTTCTTTATTTCCTTCATTAAATCCTTTGGTTTTGACAAAAATGGTTTTTCCTTGAGACTTATAACAGTCTCCTTTTTAAATCCAATTCTACTTTTATAATCATGTAGTTTCTAACTGGTATGAGACTGTTCCACTTCTCTTCACTGTTAACAAATTAATAGAAAGTGTTCTTAACTGTCAATGAGAGCTCTTGGATTTTTATTTTCAAAACTTTGATTTCTTCCTTTCAAACATTGTTTTATTTTTAAGAAGAGAGTTAAGTCTTATGTAACAATTCTTATTCCTTTTTAAGGACATTAATCTCATCAACCAAAATTTAATTAGCTTCTTGTATGTTTTCTTTTTCATTTCTTAGAGAATCATTTTCATTGGCCAACTTATTATTTTTACTCATGGCCTTAGTAAGACTATGAAAAGTTAGTTGCTTTCATCATGGGTGTCAACTAATCCATCATTTAGTTTAGCATCAAAAGTAATCTCTTTATTTGCTATTAGACACAAGGTTGGCTACTTCTTCGGCATCTAATTGTTCAACTTTAGAGTCATCGATGTTGCTCCATATAGTCGTATCTAATATGTCTAGGCATTTTAAATTTATAACACATCGGTTCAACTATTTCTTTCTTATCTTTATCTTGAGAGCTTTTACTTATACTTAATTTAGATTTTTGAAAATTCATTACTTTCTTACCATTTCTCTTCAAGAGTCAGTAGAGTTATCTTACAATTGCTATCTTAAACCTGATTTATATAAGGTGTCCACGACTAACCCGCTTTGAAGTAAACAATTCATAAATTAAATAAATTATTTAGTTAAGAAAGTATGAAAATATATATAGACACTAAGATTCAAGTATTACAAATAATCTTTACAGGGTTTCAATACCCTATACTTCCTAAACAATACATTATTTGAAAATGAAATATTCTAAATAAAAGTTAAGACCTTGATAATATATATCTATTCTTCAGATATATTTTCTTACTCCCCATAATTCAATAGTTCCTATCTTTAGGGTAATTATATGGTTGCTTCCTAGCTAGCACCTACAACAAAATCTATAAAGATATGAGCAACCACAGCTCGGTAAGTTGAGATGGAGACCTAAAACCATATAGCAAACACAAAGAGGATTATCAACCAAATTATTAGATGTAATGCATGCTTAAGCAAATGCTATCGTACGATATTGTCTGGCCCATCGTGAGATTAGAGAAATTGTGCCCACTCTAATTCAGGTTGAAGAGTTTTCATTAATGCAATATCTCACGACCAAACCTAAACTTGTGCTATAGAGACACTATTCCTTCTACGACTACCTTCGGACCATTGACTTTACCTTTATCACGACCTCCTCATCTATCACTTAGTTCGACTAAGGATGAAGAAAGGACCAATTATGCCATCCAGCATTATCCCCTTCGAAAGGGTTGGTATTTGGTTGGAGAATCTTAATGTTCTCCTAATGGGTTGCTATGCATGTCCAATTTAGAATTTCTAGTCATATATTTAATTAGGTCTAATTTAAGTTGTTCAATCATTTCAACAAATTACACAAATACAAGTTAGGACGGTAATTAGAATCATATCTTCAAATTAAAAAATAAGCACATACATGTAATTAACTATCTAACAAAAACAATCATATATAATTTTAAGCCTCCAACTACTACAATTTAGTACTTCGAAATACAACAATGTATTAATCTCAACTTACCTGAACTCCTCGCTTGCTCACTCGATGTGGGATTCATTAGTCCATCGCCAATAATCCCTATAATACTAACGTTGTCTCAGTTTTCATATAATTGTTATCATTAGTTTTATTCTATAACACTTATTATTATCTTTAGTTTAGGGTTTAATATATTTAATTATTTAGGTTTTCAAGTCTTTTACTATTATTCTTGATTTAGGCTAAGTTCGGGTTCAATTTTTTGTATTGATTTCTAAATTAGGTTATGATTCAATTTCTGAATACAGTTTTATATACGAATCCTAAAAACTCATTTCGACCTTTAATGTGAAATTAGTCACGTTATTTCTGAGTCTCATAAATATCATATTTACTCTTAATCAGTATGTTAATTCATTTGGTATACCTCTTATCTTGCTTAATTACCGAATTTACCACCGATGTAAGAAAATTTTACATTTTTCATATAAACACCTAAATTTAGGTTTTTTACTAGATTTATTACATCTTTTTATTATTATTAAACTATAAATTTTAACCTAATATTTTCCTACTCATTTATTTTTTATATTTACATATTATACATTATTACCAAATATATACGTAATATACATATATACTATTTCTATCATTCCAAATATCATCTCTCAACATCAATCAACATCTTAAAATATCTAAATTCATCCCAAATTAAATTTTTATTACTAATTATCCTAATTTATAAAATTAACTTAAAATATACAATTTTTACCTATGATATATACACTGTATAATACCCTAATAATTACATCTAATATCCTAAATGCCACAAATATTATACTTCATCAGATTTCAATATCCTAAAACATGTAATTATGTACTAAATCAGTAATTATGTATTTAGTTACCTAATTAACCCAAAATTACCCATTTTATGCATCATTTTAAGGTTTAAAAATTATCTAAAAATTTTAAAAATTAATTTTGAAAAGGACTTCATAGCACTACTTTATAAGCCTTAAGTAATCTGCAAAAAAAAAAAAAAAAAAAAAAAAAAATTGGGCTCAAAATTATATGTTCGGTTTTGCATGATTTCTTAAGCACCATATATGGAACATATTTTTATCAAAATAATATTTTTACTAAAAACTAAATAAAAAAAATATATTCCAAAATGCCAAATTTCATAATTTTGTAAGTATATTTAATATTTTTAACAAAATATGTAAAATCTAGGAAAAAATTGAACTCACCAAAACTAGTGACTCCGGCCACCAAGGCCTTATTAGTTACCCTAGGTGTTGCCACCACCATGTGGTGGTTATGACCATCCACTCTTAAGTGGTCATTTGGTTAGGAATCTCTTTATAAACTCCAACTGCACAGATTTTTTGTAATTTTTTTAAAGACCTTAATTCCTTCTAAATTTGAATACTCTCTAATTTTCTAAAGTTTCAAACTAACTAAATGAGACTATAAAAATTTGGTTATTTATAGAGGTCTTGGGGATTTTTATGCATTAATTTAATTAAATAATTACCTTATCTCTTCTTTTGTTCACTTTCTATTTGTTGCATTTTAATTGGTTGTTTTTTTTTCTTTTATTTCTAGATTTCCACGACCCATTTTTGGAGAGTTCTACATTTTTCCATATTTTTCATGATTTTTTATTAATTATTTATGCATTTTCTTTAATTAATTAACATTATTTTAGCATATTTCGGTTATTTTAAGTAATTACGCATATTTTTATCTATATATAAATTTATATATATTACAAATAAATATTTCTAAATATTATTTAAGCTATTTTATAATTTTTTATATGCATATAGTTTATCTCTAACAATTCGTTAGTTATCGGAATGCATTTTATGCGTTTTCGATAAATAACAGATAATATACTTAAAATTTGAAAGTTTTATTTTATTTTATTACTTATTTTTTTTAAATTTGAGCTTATAAAATCACTTTTACTAATAATTCTAGATTTGTTGTAAATTTTGAGCTAAATCAAACAATTTGTTCAATCGCCTTAAATTCTACAAGTCAAACCCTGAGTAATTGATTGCGAGTCTTACAATATGTGCCAAGGAGCTACTTAAACCTTTCAGCCTCTTCCACTACTTACGAAAATGATCAATGAAGTAAAAAGTTTTAAACTATGCATTGTCTCCCACTCTCTTACTTAAACGCAATCAAGTATAAAGATTCTCTTAAAAAGTTACAATAACCATTATATTTAAATAAAATAGCACTCTTTTAAAATTAATAATTCATTCCTTAACATTTTAACTCAAAATCTCACGAGAATAAATTAGACTCTTTAACTTGGTTTCCTTTCCTTTATTTTGTTATACAATTCCATTATATATATATATATATATATATATATATATGCCTTAGCTTAAGGAGCCTTCTTTGTATAGCATTTTTTTTTCTAATGTTTGAATTATTTATCATATGAAAATAATAGTTTCACTTTTGTTCTCTTTATAGCTATTGCTTTGTATACTATCTTCGAGATATGATTCATTTGTAAAGAGTTTTGCTTCCTTATATAATTGAATTATCTTTCCTTAAATATTCCTTAAAATGTGAAATTGCTTATTTAGACTTTATTTTTACAATCGATTGTTCCCTTTGGTTCAATTCATGTATAAATATATGTATATATATATTACCTAAATATATAAATTTCGTAATGCTAAGCCTCCAATTCACAAAATATTTTGTTCCTTTGTTGTCACTTACTCAAATTTTCTTTAAAATAATCTTTTTATCTTTGCTTCTGATGAACCTTTATTTCTAATATTTTGCTTCTAAACTATATTCCATTTTATAAAGATTCTACACGTCTACTCTTGATCATTGTTGTACTTTTACACTTCTTCTCTTCGGTGTTATTACGCTTCAGCTTCTAATCTTAAAGCTTTTAATCTTTGCTTTTGCTTCTTCTTCTTCTTATTATTTCGATTTGAACTTCTTCCATTTTGATCTTGTAATTCTAATTGTTATTTCATCTTACTAATTTTTCTACTATTAAGTTATTTGTTCTTCTAACTCTTCACCTTCTTTACTTATGGTTCATTGCTTCCACTTATCCTAATGATTCTATTACTTTGTTTTCTCTTATAGAAGCATTTCTTTTGATTGTTCATTTACGTGTTTCTTTTACTTTTACTCACTAAATGCTAAGTAGCTTCATTAGCAAAACATATGAATGGTTTGTTATCATAAGAATATTTTTCTAAAAAATTTCAACATATCGACATTAAACTGAATCCATTTTATTCATTTTTCAATCTTATCCTTATATAAGGGGTTGCCTATGATTTATCTTAAAAGTTTGTAAAAGTTTATAAGGTTACTAATAAGTCTGGTCGCACTTAAGTTTAATATATATTTAATTAATTTAGGATGCATCCATTCCTCACATCACCTTGTAAAAGATCCACTTCAAATAATTATTGTGAATATTAGAAAGCACAAAGGAAAAAAAAAAAGTAGAAAAGAGAGAATTTGACAAATATGGTTTAATATAGAAAGCCCCCATATAATTTGAGTGAAAAATCATTAAGCAAGATTGTAAGTGATTTATTAGTATTATAACATAGTACATGATTCTCATGACTAACCTTAAAATAATGCATTTGAAATTAATTCAAAAACAATGACATGACTTTTTTTTGTCTATCTATACATAAAACAATATATTGCCAGAGTTATTAAGTTACAATTAACTTCATTAACCTCTTGACTTTACCTTCCTTTGAATTCTTTACCAAGTACTTATTTCATCTCATAGGCTAAAGTACTTAAACTTCATTATTATTATTATTATTATTATTATTATTATTATTATAGAAATAAGTTATATACCCTAAACTCCTCTCAAAATTGCTAAACCTTCATGAATACCATATCTTACTATGCTCTATCAACTAATATAATGAAATTGAATTAAGAGATGGAGAAATGTTAGATAATATAATAATGGCACATACCTCACATTTGACATATTGCACATCCACTACATGCCACTTGACTTGAACTCTACCTACACTAGCAATTTCTAATTTTTGTATTAAAAACAATCTATAGAAGCTGGTTAGTCTACAATGAATCTCCTTGCAACGTAAATGGAATGCCTTCACAAAACTTATTCATTTCTTAAGATCAAATAGCTACTTTAGTCTACTAACTTAGATAACACCGCATCATCGATTACTTTCTCTTACCATTTGACATCTTGTATTAATTATATTCCATACAACTCATGTATTTTAGCAAAAATAGAATGCAAGCAAATATCTCCGTTACAATAACCATAACCATTGGGCATTGGTTAATCTTTAGCAATAAAACTGTCTTTGGATGTACTATTTTACAAAATAATCATTGTAGGTTATCCCTGGAAGTTCCAAATTGAACATAAAAGACCATATCAAGGTTATTACAAATCTTCAATCATCTTCTTTTTTGTCTTTAACACAACATTAGTACCTAAACTTAAAAAATTTATGTTGACCACATTTACATGTCTAACTACACTTAAATCTTATGAATACTTGTCTTTATGGAGTCTCTTAATATCATACCTCACTCTTCATTGTATCAATCATAAACCCAAAATCACACCACCTTACAACAATATTAACCATTCGCTCACCCTAATAATTAGGGTCTCACTATACTAGCATGGTTTTAACCTTAACTTGATGGATGTACACCTCTTTAACACTACTTTTTTAAGGATATCATAGGATTATAATTGTGAATCATAAAAAAACTATGACTGAACAAGTAAAATAGATGAAATATGATATAATAGCTTAACATAGAGCATCTTAAAACATTTAGGGTGAATAAAACTACGAAATACGCATTAATTAATGGCATGTTGTATGGTTCTTATGACCATCTTAAAGAAATGCCATCAAAAATGAGTCCCCTAGGATTTACATGTTCTCTATTCTTTATGTTTATCCCTATAAATACAAAACTAGAAATTATCATGTATTAAATGAATACTACGATTTATCATTGGGATGACTTAGATTGATGGGATCTTCACAATAGTTAACCATGAAAAATCCTGATCAAGGATGTGTACTTGGTAAAAGGTAGTTGTCCTTATACATTTTATGCTTTAATTTCACTTTAGCTCACCTCTTCGTTTATATATGCTCTGAACTGAACTCCTGGAGCAAATTATAGCTAAATACAAACTAAACAAAAAATAAAATATTTTATTATCTGTTTTCTTTCCCTAGTACCTTCTGTTTATTACTATTTCATCATAAGATCCTTACTGATCATTTTCCATTTAGATAATCCATCGACTTAAAGGTTCGAGTACTATTAAACCAATCCATAATATGATTGGATTTTAATTATTTTTTAACGCACAATAAATTTTTAACCTAGGTATTTGAATTTTGATATGTACCTAAATAATTTGGGGATATACTTCCACTTCAAGCAATTACGCATTAAGAAATAAGGTGTGAAAAGGGTTCATGCTATAATTGTGATGAAAAATTCCATAGAAATCATCATAAACGTAAATCAAAATTTTTGCTATTATTGAGTGAAGCAAAGGAAGACTAACCTATTGAAGATGAACTCATTGAGTTGCATGAAGATTCTAGTGGTATTACTTTGTCCATCAATTACCATGCTTTATTTGGAATCTTAACACCTCAAACACTTAAATTTCATTGTAATGTTAATCAACAATCTATGATAGTATTAGTTGACCAGTAGTATGCATACTGCAATGTTTATGCCTTTAAGTAAACAATATGCATTTGGTGTTTGTAATGAATTCTAACTGCTTACTATTGCAGGAATGGAATTATCATAAATGTCACTATTACTTGCCATCTTCTTGTTGGTAGTATCCAATTTATCTTAGATTGTTTGCATAGAATTATACAAAGTAATATTGATGTGTTGAACTAAATCCCTAACTTATATGTTGGAATTAAGGGATTCTTACATTTATTCCTACATTACTTTAATAGACTCAACTAATGACATTAGTAGTGACTGTAATTTCTCCATGTCATTAATTGATTGTTATTTTTTTATCCTACCATGAAAGGGAGCACTAAATGGCAACTAGTTAAGGAAACAAAGCACAATCAAACATTATTCAATCACTATGCACACCATTTTTACTCCGATACTCAACCTTAGCCTTCAAAGGTCTTTTGAGAGTCGAATTCAAAAGCTAACCTTTCTTTTCTCTCTTCCCTTTTAGACTAAATTCGAAAGGTAATTTCTAACCTTATTTGTTCACAATTTCAGATCAAATCTCAATAATGCAAATTGATATATATTCTTACTAATTTCTTTGTTTGTGTTAGTGATTTTGCAAGGTAAGAAAGTGGGTAGTCTTTTCGAGCATGATTGGTCTCCAAAATCTGTAGAGGCTGCTTGTTTAGGGTTCCAAAAGTCCCTTTTACTTTTTTTTTTTATTATTTATACTTAGTGATGATATTTTTCTGAGTATGCATTCTGTTACAACTGCAATACTTCTCTATTTTCCTGCTCATCTTCCCTTATTTTCATTACAATTAGCTCTTTCACTTTACAAACTACGTAATGTAAAGTCCTACTACTTCATGATGTAATTCTTTTGCCAACTAGGCACACGTATTTCTTTTAGATCTGCATATAACCTAAATCGTAAATTAAATCAGATTGAACTGATTTTTTTCTTTCAAAAAAATTATAGGTAAAATCGTTTCAAAACCTCAAAAAAGGGATAAATATCTATCCCTCGTACTAAAATGGAGTATTTCATATATATATATATATATAGATAGATAGATAGATATATAGATAGCTGTCAGATGCAGCTTTACTGTCAATAACATACTGTAAGAATGGTGCCATAAATCAATCCCGGGTGTGATGGTACGATGGCTGTAAAGGACCCATGAACCGTTGGGCCTGCTTTGTTTGTTTGAAACAGCAACAACAACAATTACAGGGTCTACGCACGTGGGACGTGAGTACAATCAACTGGCTTCTTTACTGGTTTCTTCTGAAGCTAGACCAATATTGTGTGGGAAAAATGAAAGTTTGAAAACTGTAGATGAGGTAAGTAAAGGTATAAAAACAAATGAAAAAAGATAAGACCCTTGAATACGAAATGATAATTTTCAGGTACAAGTTTCAGATAGTATTTCACCATGTTGGCAAAGGTAGTTGTTTTTTTCCTCAGAAACTGTAAATGAGTCCAATGGCCAGTGAGAGATGATATCTCAAACAAAATCACCTCAGTCGTCCTATATGGCCTCTCTCTCTCTCTCTCTCTCTCCCTCCCCCCGTCATCCTATGCACAGTTACTATAACCTGCCCCTACGCTCCTTCATAAATGCTGTGTAATGGTACTACCTAATCCCAACTTATGCCCCATTCTTCTGCCCCCAGGACTGATGCATATCCTTTGTCAATCCTTCTCTAGTGTAATAAAGTAAGACCTAGTTTTCTTTTTCTTTTTCTTTTTTTTCCCTAATTCACCTATCTTTTCTTTTCTTTTTTTTCCCTAATCCTTAGATATATATATATATATATATGTATACATATATGATATTTAAATAATCTCCGTTTTTGAAAATAGGGTTAATTTTGTACCTTGAATCCAAAAATTAATATATCCTCCATGATGCGATAAAACTTAGGCAAAAAGATCTAGGTTTCGATAATTTTTCTAACCAAATTTTAACTAGATGCTAGGGTTATTCTACTAATCACAAATAAACATTAGAAAACTAATTTGAGTTATTTACTTGGTATAATTTCATTTGAATAGTTACCCCTTTTAATACAATCCTCTCGTCTTGCTTTTTCAGTGATCTCGAAAATCAACTTTCTTCGTTTAGTTCTTAGTTGTAATTAAAAAAGAGAGAGAGAGAGAGAGAGGACTCCATTAAGTGCTACTAAGAAAATATTTCAGTGGTTTTGGATCTTAAAATGCTGGGCTCCCCTAATTGCCTTCAATTGTTTTATCTCGTGTTTGTAATTAATTAGTACTTGATATGCATATTTATATATATATATATATATTATGAATTAAATTTGAATTAATATGATATGAATTTAACTACATTTGTTAGGTATTGTCCGTTATTAATTTTGCATGTTGCGAAATGACTACTTTTATGGTCTGTTTACTTGATGATTATACAGAGAATAATTCATCCTAAAATACTTCCTATTATCATATTTACTTGAATTTGATCTAAGAATTTTTACTCCCAATGATTTTTTCTTACTCCCTTTCCATAGGATATGGTTGTTTGTTTCCTAAGATGGAACTCTTATTTCCTCTCTATAAGGAATAAAAAATTCAAGTAATAGCATGCCATGAATTAATATGAGAAGTTTAATGACTCATTATTTTCCAAAAAGATCAAATAGTGATATGTAGGTTTTTTTTTGTTATATTTCTAATTTAATATTGCAGTTAATAACATGAAATAAATATTGAAATAGGTATTTCCTACAATAAAAGATTGTACAAATTAAATTTTAAAATATAAATATGTAGTTATTCTAGGTTATATTTATTCCCAAGATATATATTTTTTTACTCTCTATCTATTTTATTGCAAAAAGTAAATAGACTACTAATGTGTAGTAAGGTATGTTGGTCATAGGACAACCTATGATGACCATTAGAGGGGGCCAAAAGCTAAAATTAGATGACCGGATATGATTCTGATGTAGCATACCTAATTAATCATAATGTGAGTAAATTATATGGGTTATGGACTGATCAATAAAGACTATTCAAGTGGTTGTAAAAGCTAGGTTAGAGTAGCTTGGTAAGAATGTTACACACTTACTTCTAATAAGGGTAAGTGTATGCGACACTTGCAGTTATTAAATTGTAGTAAAATGCTAAGAGGAAGCAATTTGAGGTTATGGCATTTGCAGAGAATCTTCTATGGAATAAGTAGGCCATAATTTGCTATAAGTAGCTATCACGAGCTTGGAATTTGAAAGAAGTAGTTATTCTAAGAGATTTGCACCTCATAAAAGAGTAGGGTATGAGAACCAAATCAAATATCATGACCTAAATTTGGTTAAGAAATTGGAAGGAAGAAGCATGAATTGACTCAATATTTTTAGATGAATATTGCTTCCTATTGTGTTTAGTGTTCATCTATATACTTGGTTACGTCAATATGTGAAACATGAGTACCATATGTAATTTATTGTAAGTAGGTTAAATTAATTATTAGACTTTCATTTCAAGAGTTTTTTCAAGAATCAAGTGTTAAAAATACTATAAACACCTTTTAAACCCTTGTTTACAAGTGGTAACATGTGGCATCACCACATCCTCCATGATTGTGGCATGACAAGTACAGGTGATATTAGAGTTTAAGTTCAATTTTCATAGCCTAGGTTTAGAGTGCTAAAATGGCTAGAGCTTGAATTAGGATCAACGGTCGAGTTTAATAGAATTGATTGATGATGAATCTTTAAGTTAGAGGGAGTTAGTGAT
The DNA here is from genome assembly GCA_024138005.1 of Lumnitzera racemosa. Classification (NCBI taxonomy): domain Eukaryota; kingdom Viridiplantae; phylum Streptophyta; class Magnoliopsida; order Myrtales; family Combretaceae; genus Lumnitzera; species Lumnitzera racemosa. Next base: position 36,063,836 of record JAMXBC010000006.1, on the reverse strand, counting down.
TAATATGATAAATAGTTGGAAATAGTGAACAAGAAGTACTAATATAAGGAAGTGTTACCAAATCAAGTCTTAAGGCTTAGTTTATCATGCATCCATGATTATATTATGGGTTTAATGTTTGAACTTGTTGCATGACTACGTGTCTTCTCTAAGGAGATGACAATTGCCAATTTACACACTTTCATCAATTCATTGCATCATGTTTGAACCCTCTTTTCATTTATTGATGCTTAAGTTCGGATTAGTGGACTAATAGATAATGTTAAGTTAAATTTCATTAATAGTATTAATTAACAAAGATAATAACAAACTTTTGACTCTTTTCATTTATTGATGCTTAAGTTGGGATTAATGGACTAATAGATAATACTAAGTTAAATTTCATTAATAGTATTAATTAACAAATTGAATAACAAACTTTTGACTATCTTTACTTAAATGTTCAATGTAATAATAAATTCAAAATTTGAATTATGAAGTCAAATTAAATTTCGAATTAATTTTCATTGAATTTTTAATTTGAGTTGGATTCTTGTATAATTTTTAAATATTGTGTAATTTAGGTCATTTACTTTAGTGAAATGCGATTACTTCATTAAGCTATCTCAAGAAGGATGGATAATCTTGATGAAAATTGTAGTTTAATTCACTAAACCTTAGTATTTGAGCATAGTTAAATTTAGTTCATTTGATTAAAAAAGCATTTGGTCAACTGAACGCACCAGTAACTACACTGCTTCCCTCTTTTTCCTTTTTCTTTCTTCTTCTTTCTCTTTATCGCTCCGCATTTACCTTTCTTTTTGCCCAACCTATCTCTTCCTATTCCTACTCTTACTTTTGGTTCTCGCTTTCTCACTCTCCCCCTTTTTTAGTCTTGCACACCATCTTTAAAATCACTAATGACAATCTCTTAATCATCCTTCATGCTATGATTGGCCTGCCCTTTCCCTTTTGAGCATGCTCTTTCTCTTGTCGCTTATAGTTTTCTCAATTTTATGTGAAGCTTTCTTGTCTTCTAGTTCTCTAACATAACCAAATGGCATCAAGGTTATCATTCCCAAGTTTGCACTAGCTACACATACAATTACTCTCTCTATCTCTTAGCCCCCAAAGTCTAATCACTAGATAAATTTAAAAGCCTAACATTTTCCTAGAAAACACTCCTGTTATTCCTTTTCAAGAAAATCACCAAGGATGATTTATTGTTAAGTAACCACTAGCAATAGTACATTATTATCATTTTAGGTAGTATGTTTAGGAAATTCTATAGTCATATCATCTATTTTGACGAGACCTATCCTATCCTATCCTATCCTATCTTATCCTCTATCCTACCATTTATTTCCATTTTTTTAAAATTTGAACCATTAAATTCATAATTTATTCAATGGTTCAAATTTAAAAGAATATAAATCAAATGTGAAATGGATGGTGAGACCAGCCCCTTAAAAAATAAAAATGGGACCGTAGAAAAATTCAATATGTTTTTACAATCAATAATTTAATTAATGAACTTTACAAGAGCAAGTATACGCCAAATAAATGGAATAAAGACTAGTATGTTCATGAGGATGATCAAATTGCCCGTCAAAGTTGTTAATGAGGTAGTTCGGTATTTTTTACTTCAATTGATTCTGGGGTACAATATAATCCTCATTATTCATTTTACAAAATCTAAGACATTATACACTTTCATATACTAGGGAGGAATCTTGTTCTTATCCTAATATTGGATGGATGCTATGTGTAGAGGGTGAAGGTGTCATTTTCTTGATTCATTTAACTCAGTTAGATCTTGTCATGACTATAGATTTTTTAGTCACTTATGTAAGGCTACATGGTTTTTGATATATAATCCTTAAATTGAAGATGAATGAATCTTATCTTGACTCATCAATACCTATCTTAGCCACTTTGACATATGCCTTGTAATTTACTTGATGATGACCTTAGTTGAGTCGTATTTTGCTAGCAAATGATCTATGCATAGTCTCAGTAGTGATTACACCAATTCACTAAGGAAGGAACCGATATCACATGAATGCAACATTTAGTATACTCAATTCATAAATAGTAACTGTAGAGGGTCATTTTAGTAATTGGGCTTTTATTCCAATTTAATGCCATGGATGGGTTTAATGAGCTAATGACAAGGCCTAGGAAATAGAGTCTAATAAGGGATATTTTTTGGAGATTTAGCTCGGTAAACTTATCGCAGGGATCGCAGGATTGATTTTTTTTTTTTTTTTTTTGCTTTCGACCTTGCTCGACTATCTTGTGCATGAAAATAAATTAAAAATAAATAAATTTAAGGCTTGATTAGGCTTCATTTGGCCTTCATAGGCTTTAAAATGGTTAAAATAAATCTTATTTGAAAAATAGGCCTTTTAATGAGGAGTTGAGTCTTCGTTATTTATTTGTTTTTTTAAAGTCTTATAGGCTTATGCAAGCCGATTTCTAAAGCCCATCTCCAAAGCTTAAGTCCATGAGAAAAGAAGGGATCAATATGAGCCATCCAATCATCAAGAGCAATCAAACGGCTACCAACAACAATAAATCTTAGCCACTCATCTTAAGATAATCCAATGATTGGGATTAGACACCAAAATCTATAAATAGGAGGCTAGTTCTCTCATTTTACACACATTTTACTCTTTACAAGGTTTAAGACAAATGAAAGAGCTCTGCCAAAATTGCTCTTTAGAATATCAAATAGGAAAAATATTCAAGAACGGATCAAGAAATCGCTAAATCTATGCATTACAATCTCCTGTTATGCTCACATCACAAGATATCAATTTCACCCATTCTTCCTCTCATATATCTCTCTAGTGCATCCATACATGTCATTGAATTAAGTGATCTCTAAGATCTACCTACACATGCATTGCAAGTGAGTGATTAGCTATAGCAAAACCTCAATACAATAACCCATTAACTTATGTTTTCCTATACGTGTCTTTCTCAATCAAGTGTTTAGTCAGTAAGCAATACCATATGCAAAAAGGAAGAGACTCATAGAATGGTAGAGCCAAATAGAGCTTTTGCACATTTTCATTAATTCATGAGTAGAAGATCTATATAGACACTAATTAACATACATTGTGATCTTTGCGGATGTACTCTTTAGCATACACTTGAACATGGACCTTTTTGATATTAAGAAATATTAATGAAGCTCATGAGCAACCTTAGCCTACCATATTTGAACATTGATGGCATATGGCAATCCTACGTAATCGTTTTTAGATTAGTGCCAATGAATATGTGGTCAATAAACAACAACAAATATATATATATATATGCTCAATAAACAAAAAATATACCTTTAATTGTTGAGCTCTAGTTGAATTTTAACTTATTGTTTTAACACTATATGATAGAGCACAAATTTAGTAGAAAACAAACGATAAGACAAATAATAGGTTAATGAATCAAGTAAAAGAGATCAAAACTTAAAAATTGAAAAACAATTTCTAGAAATCTCTTTAATCAATCAATTGAACAAAATTCAAATCCATTAAATTGGGTAAAGTGGTTCAAGGTTCAAATGTAGACAATTTTGGTTAATTAAACTCGATTAAACTTATTGAAAAACATTCCGCACACCCCCCCCCCCCCCCCCCCCCCGACTTAGTTTAGTATACTTTAATCACTTAAACTAAGGATTCTGTACAATTTATTTCCTTTAAGGAGGCTATGCCAAGTTATTTTAGACAAAAACTCTTAATCACATCCTTAATTAATTAAATGCGTATTGTAGACGACTTCAATACTTATTGGCACGTTCCAAGTAAGTGAATAATGTCACTCAATTTTTCTGTTGCTTGTGTTTATAACTAATATTTAATTTGGAATTTTTTTTTATAAATTACGTGACAAAATGGAATGATGCTAATTTGAGTACAATGGTCATGGATCGATTAGTAATGACTTTAACTAGATCACAGGGTCAGCATGAGGTGACTTGTCATTATATGGGATGCCTTCTCCAATGGGGGATTGGGTATGGGACTTGTGGACTAGCCAACAGTGACTATCTAAGTAGGTCGACAAGTTGGGGGAAGCAATTTGGAGTTATAGTAATACCACCGATGCTCCTACAAAATTAATAAATCGTGGATCAACTATTAGTAGTAGCTGTCATGCATTGGGAAATCTGAGCAAAGTGGTTATTCGAAGCAAAGTTTGGTTGTGTATACATCCACTTACAACAATTTGAGCGGTACAAACATCATATATGGTTTTTGCCGTTCGGTTAGGTTAGTTTTTAGGTTTTTTGTTTACCCTATTAGGACCCTTTTATTTTTTGTTGTTTCAAATAAATGTAGAAAATCAGGTATTATAGATGTTATAGACACCTTGCAAGCCTTTGCTTGTGGATCGGTACACATGATAGGTTGCCACGATCTTTAAGTTCATGGTGCAATAAAATTACAAAGGCACCATCTTGAATGGAAAGGCAAAAAAAAAAAAAAAAAAAAAAATGGAAAGGGAATATATATGTGTATATCAAATCCTAAAATGCAACGAGGCACTAAAAATTACAACATATGTTTTAATAGTCTTTTTCCCCTTGGTGAGTGTGGACATGCCATGACAAATCGCCGGATTTCAAATAATAGGAAGTTTCAATCTAGTAAAAGAATTCTTCAAGAACTTTAAAAAAAAAAAAAAAAACAAACAATGAAAAGTTGATACCTTCCCTCATCGTGTGTGAGCCTGAAAATGAATTCTTCTTTTTTTTTTTTTTGAAAAAAAACAGAAAAAAAAAAGAAACATGTTGGATCTCCCCTTTGAATCCAGGGGTTACCACCAATTAAGAAATTTTAGTTAGTAGGGCAAACAGTCAAATCCTTATGTTATTAGTTCCTTTGGCTTTTTTCTTACTTTTTTTATTTTTAAATTTTTTTAAATATATTTATTATTTCACTATGTTTTTACTGTTCAATAATCATATTTAACCAGACTTCGTCATGTTAGCATTCAACATGACAAGGAGTTAAATTTGTGTTAAAAAGAGTTCAAAGACTTCAAAAACTAAAAATCTTGCGATTTCCATCTTTCTCGTTATTAAAAAAAAAAAAAAAAAAATCAAAGCCAACCCATATCCAATGCTGACAATCATTGCAGTGCATTAACCCACCGGGTCCCTTTTTTTCATCATTCTTAAATTCTCATATTCTAAAAGAGAATTTCGGAATGGTTTGTGTTCATGACGCTTACGGATCAATTCTTTTCGATTGAGTTGTGCACATCCCAAAAGTCATGGTAAAGAGTGGTTTGACTTTTGTAATGTGTTTGAATTACAAGAAAGAGGGATAGGAATTGACGGAATATAGTGTTAGTTTTTTTAATTTTCTCCTTTAGATACTTTGTCCCATTTGAAGAATAGAGGACCCATAAGGAAAGATGTTCTTTTGGACCTATGGAAAATTTTCTCTTTAAAATGAAGGGATAAAATCATATTTCACACCTGAGGTTGTATAAAATTTTAATTAAGCACCAAAACTATTCGATTGTTAATTTCAGCACCTAATTAAACCTAGACATGCCATGATTGCGGCCCAAGCTAACTTCGTTACTGCGGTTATATGATGTGACCTTTTCCACAAATTATTAAATGACACATATCATCGTATATGTAAAAAAACCCTTAAAAACTAGCTTATTGTCGTAGATAAGATTAACAATAAGAGATTTGGACACGATATATCCGAACATAATACGAGATGATTTAAATGATTTAATATATAAAAAAATTTAACATGAAACATAAACGGATCAGACTCGTTTAAATATAGCTAAATATGTATCTAGGTTAAGATCAAGCTTTTAGACGTAAACATAAGATATGCTATATATGTTTTTCCATATTTACATTTTATTTCATAAATTATTTCTTTCAAAATCATAGATCTCGATTAAAGGTATAATATACATTTAGCAATATATATATTTTTTACTGCATTATAATTTAAATAGAGAAAAAAATGAATGGATGTATTTTTTTATTGTCTCTCTTGAAAGTCCGACAAATAATATGATTTCAAAATTAACATTAGTAGTAATATTTATGTCCATTTAAGTTATGGTTCTACTTAATTTAATGATATTATATAACTTAAATTTAGTAATATTGAATACTCTTTTTACTGCATCATAGTTTAAATGGGCAAAATATTACAAACTCGTGTATAAATTTTTTAATTGTCTCTTTTAAAAATCTAGTAAATAATGTGATAAATTTAGAAATCAATATTGATAGTAATATTAATGTCCATTTAATCAATGGTTTAACTTAATTTAGTGATGTTATATAACTTAAATTTTTAGATTTTCCATATTTGGTGAGATTTTACTTTATGAAAAGTTTTATTTGAATTGTAATTTTATATTAAATATGAAAATACTATATTATTTTTATTTATAAAATTTAAATATTATTATTCTTCTTTTTCCTTTGTATTTATAAGTATTTTATAGATTTAATTATAATTTTTTAATTGATAAATGATATTAAATTTATGATAAACAAGATATAGCATGGTAACAAAAATTATTAGCTCTAATGTAAACGAGTTTAATCTAAACACGAGATACAATAAGTCATAAGTTTAGATTTTCACACATGATTAACAAATGGAACGTTTCATAAGTATAGGTTTTTTGGACACGAACCTATTTAGAAATAGAAACGAGACACAACACGATAACATAAAATATTAACCCTAGTCACGAGGCATTTTAGCCCAATACTTATGTAAGACATGTCATTATCATCATAGAAAAAAAAAGCAAATAAACAAATTTTGTTCCATAAATGAACAACTTTTTAATTGATCTATTATATTACCAATAAAAAAAAGAAGAAAAATTCAATTCTTATCTTTTTTATTTTCCTATAAAAATTACTATACGCTAATTTCCCTCATTGCCTTCGTCTTTAGACACTATTTCCAAAAGAACAAAAAAAAAAAATCCACATCATCTTATGCTTTGTTCAAACAAGAGTTGTCTTCATTAAATAAATAAAAAATGCATAAAGTTGAAATAATTTACATATATTCTTAGATATCTTCTTTTTTTCATGAATCTTATGAAGTTATTACCTCTATTGTTCTCCAACAGTCACTATATATTTTATTTTATTACAATCTTAATTCCAAAAGCTTAAATCTTTCCCACGCACATACAAAGATCAATCTAAATCTAGATCAATTTTGTTAAGGAAACAATTTTTAGCATCAAAATTTGAACTTGACGATGATTTTGACCATGGATTATAATAAGGGAGTAAAACTCAGAGGATGAACACTATGTTTGGCAAACTTTAGGAGAGATGAAATGGGAATATTATTTTGTCATTGGATATTTAAGAAGGAAATTGAAGAAAATGAAAGGAAATTAGTGATGTAATAAACTATATTATCCTTAATTTAATTAACAAATATTTATGTGAAGGATATTTTTATAATTTCATTTCATTTCTACCCTTTTCCACCACTTTCTCTCCAAAATTGGAGAGAAACATTATGGGTTTAAAAGTGAAAAACTTTTCACTCTTTTCCTCTCATTTTTTTAGATTTTCACATTTATTTTAAGTTACCAAACATGCACTTTCTACTCATTTCCATTGGTTTCATCTGATTTCTACTCATCCAAACACAGTAGAAGAAAGAGAGTAAAAGATGGATGGAAAACTAGGATTTGAAGATAACTCAACTTTTAGGTATGGTTTTGCTTCACCTAAGAAACAATTTTTGACTTCATTGTTTCCTTATGGTTCTTCAAATTCATAAATCAACGAAGTGATTTTCTCGAGAAGCAAACATAAATCAAAGAAGAAAATATAAGGAAAATCAATACCAAAATCTAGGTCTTTCTCTTATATTTGTTTATGTCTTCTGTAGAGAATAATAAGAGTAACAGGAATCCTATCAAAGAAATAGGCATGGGTTATGATTGGAGCACGGGTGATAATAATTTTCCGTCGAGATTGGAAGGTTTCTTTCTGAGAAGGAAAGGGATAAGATTTTGAAGAAGATAACAAATCTTATTAATTCTTTATTATTTAAAATTTTTTTAAATGTTAAACAATAATTAGTTAAATAAGAAAACACACATGGCAAAGTTTTTTTTTTTTTAAATGTATGAGACAAGTTTCACTTAATAATTTGTTAAAAAAGGTTATATCATCAAACAGTAGCTAACATAGTTAATTTGGATAGTAATAAAGACATTCAAAAGTCCAAGTAGGTACTAAAATTAGGATTTGAAAAGCTCAAGTACCTAAGTGAAAATCCAAGTAAAGTTTAGATATCAAATACAATATTTTCCTTAAAATGAAATACCATTCTAAAATTTTAGGGCATTTTTGTAATTGAACAAGAATAAAAATGAAACTCTAATTAGATTATTCTTACTATTTTTTCTATATCATTTTGTTCGAGAATAAATACATTTATGGTCCTCTATTATATATGTCAAACGGATCAAATCTTTTTTGTTTTACTTTAGTAATTAAAATCATAAAAGCTTATGCCATAATTTAATCAAACTCTTTAGGTTTTAAAGCTAAAAATTAAATCCCATATACCATTACACAATGCAACTTATTAGGTTCAATACAAACTCATATTACACATAAATAAATGAGAAACTAGAAATTCGATTCCATAGGAAATTTTATTCCTTTCTTACTCCATTATGAGGACTCCTTACTTTTTTGAATAAAATTACCATGCTCCTCTCTTTATCTCTCTCTCACTCACACATAATGGATGATTAATCAAATTCTAAGCAAATGAATTCTTAAATTTGAATTGTTGGAATTAGATACTTAAACGTGAAACCAAATGCATAAACGATTAGTTGGCATCATGCAATAGGCAAGCCAATCAACTTTGGAGAAATTTTTCATTGAAGACATGTAGATGAACATTATTAGGAAGAGGTGTAAGAGAAGAGCGAAAAAAAAAACTCCTTATTTTGGATGTACACATGTGATGATGGATCAAACTCATGTCCTTGATTGTTCTTAGAGTACTATTGATGAACTGGCTATTTTGATTTTCCATAGAGCTGTTCCAACAAAATTTCAACGTTCTTCTCAAATTAGCTAGTGCAAAAAGTATCTAATGAGAAGAGGGTCCCTCTTGTTTATAGATTTTGAAGATCGATTTAAACTGCTAGATAGCTCTGAGATGGATAGCTAGGATCAAGTATTTAAGATGATTATTGAATCATTTTCTATGATTGCAAATGAAGTTGAAACCATCTTTTGCTCATGTAACCCATAGGCTTTGGGCTGGTTTAGTTTAGCCCAACTTCTCATAAAGTTTATGAAAAATAAACTTGACAACCTTTTGAAGTAAGTTCAAGACTTATCATATCATCTTCAGGGTTAAAAGATGCCCAATAGAGCCTCATACCTCTTTTGAACTTATTTTCTACACATGAAAAACAAAAAAAAATAGAGCAAAGGCACAAATAGATGAACCGTTTAATCGTAAGCTTACTAAAGTAGCATTTTCTTACACGTCACCACAAGAATGTGGCTCATGTTATTAAATTAGGATACTAAAATAACCTTCTATACCAAACAAAAGCATAGTTCCCACCACCTAAACCCATCTACACCCTCTACCCCCTAAATAGCATTTAAAACATGGCCATTAAAATTCATGACTCTTTTAATTCTCCAGACAAAGGCAACAATCCTCAATAATTGATGGCTTAGAGGATTTCCATTTATACTTTTGTCAGTGTAGTTTCAATCACTATTAGGGGCCCTTTCGGCCCCCATTTGGCATCTACACCATATTACCATAAGTATCAATTTCTATTTATACTTTAGGTTATCCTTGAGATTTCACTGACTGTTAGGCTTATGTTATGACCTTCTAACCATTTTCTTTACTATCTAATTGTAGAACAATACACGTAAGCTCATATATATTAATATTTGTTAGTCAAGTAAGAAGCTTCTCGTTCCCTCCCTCCTTCTTAACAACACCTACCACCCTCCACCCCAACCTATACTACTATCTTAATCAAGCGATGGAAGGTATAAAGTTCCTCATTTTATTGAATTGAGATATTTACAAAGAGGGGCTTTGTACTCTATAGTTAAGATAGTTCATATTTGTGTGTATGTAAGTGTGATTGCCACCTAGGGACAATTCATGCTATTGTATTATATCTCATGTTTGTAGTTAAACAGATTCAACTTGTAAACTCTAATATAATTAGGTGTAACTTAGTAAGCTTACCACACTCATAGCAATCTTGAGGCTCCTAATCTAAATAATCATCTGAGGTATACCTCTTAAATTGTAATAGTTTTAGCATGATGGTTTCAATTTATAATTTTGCTAGTTCTTCCCACCAATACATTCTTTAAAATTATTGACACCATCTTTCACCAACTTAGCTATATCTTAACACTCATTCCTATATATGCCTTTAACTCATGCTTCTATCACTTCTATGGTTATTTTTCACGATAATAAAAATCACACAAACTTGCAATAGCTCTTCTTCATCTATATCTACCATTACCACTTTTACCTTAGTTATCAACACTGCTATTTAGATCTTCAAATATATTGCAAAGGATTTTATTAAAAATTTTAGAAACCTACCTAAATAATTCATCAAACACTTGGCATGCAATGGTAATATTGAAGAACTATAATAACAGAAGTGAATATTTATCCTTAAAAACTATAAACACGATACTCATAATCTAATTGTGCACCATCAATCTTTTAGACCACAATCTAATTTGCTACTAGTAATTCTATAAAGAAATATGGTGAGATTTGAAATTTACCAATTGGAGAGCTTAGTTTACATATTGAACTGCCATGGGTAGCTAGGTAGATTATAAATTGGCTAACTGCTATACTGCATTTAGTCTTATAGGAGAATTGATAATTGAGCGGCAGTAATGGAATTAAGATGACATTGTAGATGGTTATCATGGACTATTCGATCTAACGATTAATATTAGTAGTGAATCTGAGATGAGAAGATAATAGGTTATAGTCTCATATATGTATGTATCTATTATATAGTATGTAGAGGACTCTAAGATACTGCCTCTTAGGATGTTAAAATTGTGATGTTTCTTACACCTAAATCATATAATAAATGGTTGTTTATTGTAGTTATGCTAGGAATGTATGTGCTTATTATGCATGACATGTGCATGTGAGCATGGTAATGTTGATGTTTGATTTTCAACCTCGATGCAACGATCTCTGTAGTGAAAATTGGGGCTGGGGAGGGGGTGGGGGCGTAAAATTATCTTGAAAAATGAGCAAACATATGCTTTGCATCTAGTATATACACTTCAACACTCAAAGTCAATGAGAGTGGTCAAGAATAATCCACCAATAGTTAGGATGAGAGAGAATAGAGATGGAATATGAGGAGTAAATCCCGTTGCTTAAAGGGGTTACCTCCTATTTATAGTAGATGGCACGAGTTGTTAGGTAGTTGAGGTCAATAAGTCCCTCTATGTTTCAATTTAGGTAGGAAATGCTCATCTTGAATGTCTCTTTTTTCCCTTATTCCTATAAGCCTTCTATTTTAACTCTAGGGCCTGTGATGAGTTAGGTTGAGCCTACCTTAAGGAAGCCCACTTGCCTAAAATCCCTTATTAACACTTACCCTACTTATTCTTGCCATTGCCGAGTTGGTAGTGAGAATCAAGTCGTGGTTGGGTTTTGTGAGGGTCTAAGCTATTATTATTAATCATTTAAACAATGAATAGCTTTGATTGAAATGCTCAGTGCTTCTTTCATGCATCTATGAGAGAGAGAGAGAGAGAGAGAGAGAGAGAGAGAGAGAGAGAGAGCATTATTAATGGAAGACATCCAAGCATATGAATTTTTTATGGTTGGCTAACCCATATGAGAGGTACTAAGTTGAATGGAGGAGGGTAAGGATTATAGCTAAGGTTAGTTGAGCAGATACTTGAAGAGGAGCAATGCTATTGTTAAGCAGGTAAGATCAGTCGAGGTATTATTGAGGAGGTTAGTCCTTAGCCGAGTTAGATAGTATATAAATATTGTGGAAGTAATGTGATCGAGTTAGCCATATTAGCACATAGAAGTTTTCCTTCTTTTTCCTTTTACGGTAGGAGTCAAAGAGTCAAGTAATGTATTGAGTATGCCTAGAGAAACGGTTGATTTTTCCCTAACTATCTAATCTTTACTAGCATTCTAATTGTAATGGGATTTAAAGTTGATTTTTTTTTTCTATTTTACATATACTACCAAGTGTATTAATTGTAAGGGGGATGCCTATCGTCTAGTGATTGATCATGTTTGTATATGTGCCATTGCCATAATGACGTGGTGACCATATGGATGATTTCTATCTGTTGATGCTTTGTTATTAAGGCATGTGGACAATTGGGGATCATGAAAGGATTTATTTTTTTCTTTTTTCTTTTAGATTTCTAGCCTTATGTCTCATGTTCTTTGTTTACTAGAAACTTTCCCTCTATAGAAGGAGAATCAATTATCATGCCTTGTTTTATTTTTCTTATTTTCAATTCCTTTAAGTAGTGTCTTCTTCTTAATGGGAGACACTTTGCAGCATTCTCTTACCTTTGATTAATTGTGAGTTGTGAAGAACTTTCTCTTTTTTCTTATTCTTCTTATATATGTTGGAGGCACTAAAGGTCTTACTCTTACCCTAGTGGCCAGTGGTGAAAGTGATGGTAGGTTAAGTAGTGCCATTACTACTTAGGTTGGCTTAGTTATTCTCTTGGTGTATAGTTGTCACTCTTTATCTTTTATAGATGTACATAGTTGTGATTAGGGAGTGGCAATCGTCAACTACTACATTCATATAGCCTTTCTTGTGCTTGATCACCTAGGAAAAGCTTTTAATGAACTTGAGCCATTTTGCTTAGCTCTTCTAGAGCTTATTTTGACTTCTAAGGTGTTTTAGGGACTTGTAATCCGTATAGATGATAAACTCTTGAGATAATAAGTAATTTTTCTATACAGAAAAAGCTTGGAAAAGGAAGTAGAGCTCCTTCTCGAGTTAGAGCAAGCATAATTTCTCTAACTTCACGATGAATTGAACAACGTTGTACGGATGGCATATGTTTGATGCATTACATCTAACTAATTGATTAACAGCCTTGTTTAACAATTATGCTATGTATACTTCTATCTCCATCCCATTATTGAGTAATGGTTGCTCATGTCTTCATAGTTCTTTTGCAAGTCCTAAAAGATAGACATCAAGATCATGTAATCCCTAGGCATACAAAAGATGAGCAATGGGTTTGGAATTAAGAGCAAATGGATTGAAACATTCCTTTGTCTTTTGTGTAGGGTCAATTAGGCCATTTAAATGACTCAAACTAACTTGTAATATTGTATTTATTGTAAAAAACGAATTTGGATTCTTTTATTAACTTTCTTGTATAAGAACTCCAAGTAACTTCTATTATTTTTCAAAAGAATTATATTAAGCATATTTCTATTTTTTAAGAGAAATATATGAACTAAATGTCTTTATTTTACTTTAGATATTAAACTGAAGATTTTTTAACGTTGCTTAGTCGTATGTGCCTTGTGTATACCAAGTTTATGATAGTAGCTGGGTAACCAGCTTTTGTCATAAACTGGTATACATAGTGGGACTATTATAACTTTTCTACTCTCAAGGCGTGATAGTAAACCCAGTAGCTATTAGTTAGATATCACACACTAATTATAATCATATTTGACCTAATTTATCACTCTGATATTACATACAAAGTGAAGATCATGGTCACTTGCTACTGCTTCCTATAGGGAATATATAAGAGTTAGGGGAGAACACAAGGGTTACTCTCAAAAGGAATTATTTGTATTCACCATGCAAGAGATAAGTGTCTGTGTTACAAGTAATGAGGCTTACATATGTACCTCTCTATGGTAACGTAATGTAAGAAAACATAAGAAAAGGCAAATTATATATAAAAGATTCCTAAGATTAATGCTAAAATGGGTAAAAATAACAAATGAAAATATAAGGAATAATTCTAGAATTTTATGCCATGAGCAAGTGTTAATAGATGATTAGTAATTCTGACAAAGAGGATGGAAGCATGTTATGCTTGGTTACCTTTAGGCAACGAAGTCCTTAGCACTAAGATAGCTTGGCATTTAAAGGGAGCAGTTCGACAGGACATAGAAGAAAATTAGGTACATTAATTGACTTGATTTAGATTAGATTGGCTAGCACTTGGAGCTTGTTAGGTACTTGAGATGGATGGTGTGTAGGGCTTCGATGCTCGAAGAACAAAGCCTTGGAAAGACTTGAGTCTTCTAAAACCCATGGTATTGTCGCACTCTTTAGGAACAAGTTAGTAGGCATCCTGGCCATGATATAGCTTGAAATTTTAGTTGGTTGAAGTGTAACAGGCCTTAGACATTGATGGACTCCTCATCCTTTTTAGGCTCTCAAGTTATAATATGTTAGATGTATCTTTGGAGCCTTCTAACTTGGCTTCGAGTGGCCGGTTCGAGGAGTTGATCCCTATCAAATACTTAATTAAAATACTTATGTAGACTTATTTTGGAGAGGTATCTAGCATTTGACCTTATTAAGGTTCTTGCACCCCCAATTCCTTAGAGTAAGCAAAGGGTTGTAGCCTTTACAACAATGATGGAGAAAGCTATCTAATCTTGCTCTAGATGTTGGTTGTTGTTCTCTTCCTAAAGATCCTTCTGGTCATCCATCTTTTATTATAGATATTTTGATTTAGTAGGGTTTTTATGATTCCTAGGGTCATGAACCTTCGTCTTTCTTATTTTTTTAACTATACATAAATTTTGTAAATGCCATAGGGCTTAATATAATGGATATTTTATGCTTTTCCTTGAAAAGTATGATTACTATAAAACAATGTAGCTAAATATAAGATATAAAGTAGTGTTTCCTTCATATGATAACACAGTGCAAATATCGGTTAGGAAAGTACTATATCATAATGTTTACCTATTAGGAGCTAGCTTAAGAAGTAGCACATTGATACTATTAAGTGGTAGTAAGGTTAGTAAGATATAAGCCCATCTAATAAGTTCCTCTATCAAATGTAAAGTATGGTAAGAAGACTCTTCCTTGATACTATTGAAAGGTAGGGGCAACTTGTTTTATGGGTATTTTGTGTACGACTTGTTATAAAGGTTGTATAGCTTATAGTTACCCCTGTGTTCCCTTAAAAAGGTAAAAGGGATTTGTGAAAGAGACCTTTGTTAAGGTTAAATTACTTGTAGGTAACCTTTATATGCCAGTTAAAAAGTGAAGGAGAAGAAGTGCAACCATTATAAAGGTCAACTAGGTCTGTAGCTTACCTCTATACACTAATCGAAAGGTCAGAGGTCTCGAGGCATGACTTTATTAATGGTTGACTCCACCCAAAGGCATCTTCTATATGCCTGTAGAAAGATAAGAGGTTGATGTCATGTCCATTTTAAGGTTAATTACGCATGTAGGCTTAGAAGGTGAGAGGTAGGAAACAATGACCCCTACTAGAGGTAAGTTTCACTTGGAGGCTTCCTTTATACACCTATAGAAAGGTGAGAGGTTGATATTTTGACCTTTGTAAGGGTTAATTGTACCTATAGATTGCCTTTATGCACTTGTTTGAAGGTAAGAGGTTTAAAATAACAACCTTTGGTATAGGTTAGGTTACACTTTAGGGCTTCCTTTGTATGCTTATGGAAAGGTGAGAGTTTTATCTGTTGCCCAGAGGTGTAGCTAAGTCATTTTTAGTGATTTAACTCAAATTACATGAATGATTATGTTTAATGTTAAAGAGAGTCGATACATCATGATATTATAAGGGGTTGGCTTAAGATCTATTTATCGCCAAGAGTTAGTTAAGTTTTTAGTAAATTATGTAGTTCAGGCTAAAGTTATTAAAGGATGAGCATTGCACTTTACTTGGCCTTACTTAGAGGTTTCATCACGATCGATATATTCATAGAGATATATGTGTCTTATGGCATCTTCAATGACGTTCTTCAGCTAGTCAGTATGTTATATTGGTTTGTCCCTTGCCATGCCATGGAATGATGGCTCAGTCTCAAATTTCCATGAAGATATGCTCTTGAGGCTTGAGAAATTAGTGATGTTCTTTGAAGGTGGAAATGTTGCTCTTTCTTAAATGATTATAGTTTGCAAGTTGAGCTTGTCTATCTTTTATAGATTGGGGATCGAGTCATTTAAAAGTAAACAGTTAGTCTTTGTTGTCTCTTCACCTATCAAGGGTTGGTGCTCGGACTGTCTTTAAGCTAAAGTGTTATCTTCCTAAGCAATGTACTTAGTAGCTTGAAGCAAGAACTCGGTAAAGGTTTGTGGCTTATTTTTCTTTCATAATAGAGTAGAAGAATTGATAGTAGTCTTTTACTCCTAGGGTGGTGAAGTTAAGTTTTATGTTCATATTAACATTCGAAATCTTGATCATAGCAATTGTAAATCTACCCACATAATCTCTAAGTGTCTATTTTGGTCATTGTTGTTTTAGTACGAAAGATGGGCTATCTTTTTCTGGTTGTCTACTAGTAATGAAGTGCTAGAGGAATGCTTGGGAAAGCTCTCTAAAGCTAGATAAAATTTGGTTAAAGTTTGCACTAAGTTTGAACTATTTTCATGAGACTGCTAGAAAATGCTTTGCATGCAATGGTGTTAGAGGCATTGAAGAGGTCAATCAAACCTCGGTAATAGGATAAATGTGCATTAGGATCAATAGTTCTATCATAGAGTTCAAACAAAAGGATCCATGTTTGCATAAGATGTGGTTCATCTTAGATTATCTGGATGAAAAGAGATTTAACAATTGAATATATGTTCCATAGATTGCTGTATTTAGATCCTTTAATCTATGTGAGATGTTTAATGGTAAGATCAATCTAATTTAGCATTGTGTCATTGAGTAATCATTGCGGAGGTGATGTTTGAGATTGCTTTGCTAGATGTTGATAATTTTGTTTGCTCTTTTTCGATTGAGAGTTTGGCTATTGAAACAAACTATTATCCTCAAGGTTATTGTTTTGCTAAAATGAGGAGTTTTTATAGAATTTATGTCAGTCATCTATGATTTTTGTAGAAAGCGATTGATTTACTTATAAGATGTCCATCATTCATTGCTCAAACATAGTAGAACGATCATCATTGTGAGGTTGTACATCTAATTGATGGTTTAAGTCTTCTTTGATAGTATCTTATGGTGAATCTAATGAAGGATTGATTGTTGCCAAGGGTATTAGATCCTATGCTTAAGTTTTGGCCATGGATTTATCATTGAGCCATAAACGGTCTAAAATGTTGATGTGTGATTCTTGACTTGGATACCACGATCTCTATAGTACATATTGGACATATGCTTAGGCTTGGAACATATGTTGAGTGCTCTAAATGCTTAGGCTTTGAACATATGCTGAGTGTTTGAATTGATGTGCCTTGGTACTCAAAGAAGATGTAGTGAATAACATTGACGAGAATAAGTCTGAGGAGGAGAAAAATGTTAGAAAAGCCCAAGTCGAGAAGGAAGAAGAGACCCATGTCTATACTAACTAAGGAGAGGTAAGACCCGAGTCCTTAGACGAGTACTGAGTTCCCTACCGAACTCTAAGGAAGATTAGAGAGAAAATTTGTTCCATACTAAATGTACCATCAAAGGACAATTATGCATCATCGCTGTGGACAGAGGAAACTATACCAACGTAGTCGCATAATCATTTGTGTAGAGGTTAGGTTTGCCAATCTTAAAGTATCCCTAACCTTATAAGCTACATTGACTCCATGATAAGCATACTTTGCACATGATTGAACAAGTAACTGTACCATTCAGTATTAGAAATGTGTACATGGATGAGGTAGTATGTGATGTTGTCCCCATGAGAGCTTCACATTTGTTATTTAGGAGACCTTAGTTGTTCAACCGATGAGTTGCTCACGATGAATATACGAATACCTATGCATTTGTTAAGAATAGAAAGAAGATTATGCTGCAGGCTATGACCCATTCCCAAGTAAATGAGACCTATAATCAGCTCACCTAAGTTAGTGAGAAGAAGGCCTTAGTGATAAGTCGAAGAGAGCTCAATGCTATTGAGAAAGCCGAAGAGCCTATGTTTCTGTTGATTAGAAGATTATTGGAGATGAGAGATCAGAAGGATGTTCTAGATGAAATCCAATAGCTAATTGATGAGTTTACCGACTTGTTTCTTGAAAAGTTGCCCAAGGGACTACCCTTATTTGAGGCATAGGGTATTGTACTGACTTGTAGCCAGGCACTACCCTATCGAACGAACCTACATACAAAAAAAATCCTGAGTAACCTATCAAGCTGAAAAGATAGGTGGATGAGCTTATAGACTGAGGATACTTATGGGAGAGCATGAGCCCTTGTGATGTACCAGCTTTACTTGTTCCTAAGAAGGATTGTTTATGGCACATATGCATCGACAACCGAGCAATTAATCGAATTACTGTCAAATACAGGTACCTAATATTGAGGCTCGATGACATGTTAAATGAGCTCCGTGGTGTTAAAATATTTTCAAAGATTAATATGTAAAGTAACGAGTGGAAGACTTCCTTCGAGACTAGGCTTAGTCTCTACGAATGGTTGATTATGCCGTTCGGACTTACTAATACACTAAGTATATTCGTGAGGTTAATGAACCATGTGATGTGCCCTCTGATCAGAAGATGTGTGGTCGTATACTGTAATAACATATTGGTATGTAGTGCCAATTTGAACAACCATGTTCAACATCTTCGAGCAGTTTTTAACATTTTGCGAATCAAGAAGTTATATGGAATTTGAAGAAATGTACATTCTACCAAAATGAAGTGATTTTTCTTAGGTTTGTAGTATCAGAGGAAGGAATCTAAGCAAATGATGAAAAGATCCGAGCTGTTTTGGAATGGCTAATGTTAAAAATTATTACTGAAGTTCAAAGTTTTCATGGCCTAGCTTCTTTCTATAGGCGATTCATTAAAAAATTTCGTACCATAACTATCTCCTTGACTGAGATGACAAAGAAGAGTGATAGGTTTAGATGAAACGATCAAGCTGAACAGAGTTTCAGGGAGATCGAGGAGAAGCTCACCTCCGCCCCTATCCTATCACTACCAAATTTTGACAAACTCTTTGAATTGGAATGTGATGTATCAGGCATTAGAATTGGCACCATCCTGATGCAAGAACGATGACCCATCACCTATCATAGTGAGAAGCTTAATAATGCTGCCCTAAACTACTTTGTATATAAGAAAGAGTTATACTCTCTTTTTCGAGCCTTTGCTGTTTGGAAACATTATTTGCTGCCACAAGAGTTTTTTATTTACATAGACCATGAGTCTTTAAAGTATTTTAGGAGCCAAAACAAATTTTCAAAGATACAAGCCAAGTGGTTAGAGTTTATGAAAGGATTTTCATACGTGGTCGCCGATGCTTTATGAAAGAATTTTCAAGTGGTTAGAGTTTATGAAAAGATTTTCAAAGATACAAGCCAAGTGGTCGACGATGCTTTGTCACATCGGTAAACCTTATTGACCACTTTACAAACAAAATTATCAAGATTTTAACTTATTACTGAGCAGTATGCTCATGATCCTCATTTTAGTCTTATTGTAGAGCAGTATAGAGATGGAGTTGCTATTGAGGCTATTAAGTCCGAGATGGCTATCTCTTTAAGGAAAGAAAGCTGTGCATATCAAACTATTCCATGTTAGCTGTTGGTCAGGGAAGCTCATAATAGTAGATTATTTAGTCACTTTGGGGAGACCAAGATAGCTAAATTGTTGAAAGAAAACTTTTACTAACCTGGTTTGGCTAATGATGTACATAAGGTAGTTGGTAGTTATGAAGTATGCAAGTGGGCTAAGGGAAAGAGAAAGCTTTATGGAGAATACATGCCCTTACCAACACCAACTTTACCTTGGTCCTACCTCAACATGGATTTTGTCTTAGGGTTGCCCTAAACATCCAAAGGAAAAGATTATATATTTCTTATAGTAGATCGCTTTAACAAAACGGAAGTTACCATACCATTAAACTAACGATACTTTATATATTACTAATTTATTTTTGTAGGAAGTTATCTAGCTACATGGCGAACCAAAGACCATTATTTCAGATTGGGACACAAAATTCTTGAGTTATTTCTAAAAGACTCTATGGAGAAGACTTGGAACCAAATTTGTATTCAGCTCTAGTAATTACCCTCAAACTAATGGCCAAACTAAAGTGGTGAATAGGACGCTAGGAAACTTACTCAAAGCTATCATAGTAAAGAACTCGAGGGACTGAGATTTATGTTTACTCATTATGGAATTCACATATAATTAAATTGTCCATAACACTATTGGGAAGACCTCATTCGAGGTCGTCTATAGCCTTAATCCTATTGTTCCCTAGATATGATTAGCACCCCTGCAGTTACAAAACAGAGTCAATCTGGAGTAAATCGAGCTTAAGAATTGCAAGAGCTACACCAGTCTATAATTAAGAAGATTGTTAAGTTCAATTAGAGACAATCAAAGATTGGTAACCAAAGCCGCCTGTTTATTTCTTTCCAACTAGTAGAATTAGTGATAAGCTTCGGGGTACCAACCTAACCCAACTGCCAAAGCCGAGATCTTCTACTTGCCAACTCATTTTATTTATCGAGTTGAATAACACTATTTCTTACAGATAGAGTGCCAAGAAGCATAATGCCAAGACAACAACCAATCCTCACCTATGCCTGAGCAATCACTTACGTGGCATCATGTTTGTCAATAGGCCGAGGTATCATGTTTCTGAGAGTTGGATTCACTTAGCTAAAGTTTGTCATCGACTTAGTGGCCAAGAGATCACTTTGAAAGTTGTATCCACTTGCACACCCCAGAGAAACTATTGCCGACTGATTTCAAAACTTAGCAATTATGAGTCGACCTTTCTGGTGTCTCGGCTAAGTACTACGAGACTATCTCCAAGGCATGCCAAATGACCACATGTCGAGTTTTCCCTATAAAATGCACAGTTTTATATTTTTGTACTTGTTTGTATTTATTTTATTTATGGGCCAAATTCTTTAAGGTCTAAGGCTTTGTACAGTATTTACAGTTTTTCCACTAGGATTTAGGACGTACTATAAATAGAAACTTTTGTAACAATGCATACAAATATAATTGAATTAATGAAACCCCCCTTTTGAGTCTTTTCTCTCGGAAAGTTCTCTCCCTTACTAGCTCTTATTAATCCCTTTAGCAAAGATCATGGCGGGCAACCTTATCACTTGGACTAGTGCGTCACATCTAGTGAGTCTTAGGTTTGTGTGTAGTTCTACGATGCATCATATATGTAGAGTTAGTGTACAGGATTTGCTAAACCATTGACTCCCATTTATTTTTTGTTCCTTCAGCAAGATCGGACCCACCACCCCTAAGGTTGGCCTTATCTGTCCTTAGCCCTAGTTCATATCAACTATGCTTCTCGGTACTCTATCTACAAGAAATAGTATTATTCGGATTGGCAAATAAAATGAGTTAGCAAGTAAAATATCTTAGCTTTAGCAGTCGGGTTGGGTCAATAACCCGAAGCATATCATTTCCTCTCCCTTAGAGAAGTTTCGATCACAAACTTGGTAATTGGTCGCTCTAGATCCCTCCAAGGTCAAACACTAGTCGACAAAATTTAAATTTAAACATTGTATATTGTAGTTCTTATAATAAGGGCATCACCGATAGATGCTCCCTCTACTAGTCATAGGCTTTATCAATCACACCTTTTGTCTCGGATCTTTCCCTCTACTCATCATGGATTCGATCAACTATACCTTAGTAGTCCTAACAACTATCAAGTACGAAAAGCAACACAATCTTTGGGTCATACAAAAGATTATGGGCGCGTAGGTTCGGTGCCGACAAAACATATGATGGCTCATCAGTCATAAGTACTTTCAACTCTTAAAGCTCCGCTAGCTCGGATCTCATACTCTTCTCATTTGTTGAAATAAGTATTCCCTCTACTTTCTCACAAATTGATTCTTCTTCCTCCCTCCACCTAGGGTCATGCTCATCAATTTAGATGGTCGATAGTGAGGGCACATCAGGAATATAGGGGTTTAACCCCAACCCGGCGTGGTCCTCTGCCTCTCTACAACTCACTTCTCTAATAATCTCTACCTCCTTAGCTCTTCCTTCAATACTCTCTAATTCAGCATTTCTCCATTGTCTTAGTTCATCCTGGAACACTTTAAGCCGTCTTTCAATCTCCTTCAGTTGATTCTGCACTTTTGAGAGGTTAACTTCATAGGTAGGTTTTTTTTCATACAATTTGTCGTAGTAATCTTACGGTACAAATTTTCTTAGCATCAGACATTTTATCTCGTCCCATGTAATGATCTCAATGTTTCCCTTATCAATTCTTTGATTTATCATTCTCTTCCACCAAGTAGCTATAAAGCCAATAATTGAATTCTTTATAGCATAGGCTCTCTTATGCTTAGGGTAAGAATAATCTTCGAAAACCTGATCAACTTAAAATTCTCAATCCATATATTCATCTAGAGTGCCATATCCATCAAACTCTAAAATTTGTGATATTATGTCTTCATTATAATAATATTCATATTCGTATGCAACTTCATATGCCATGTTGAAGATATTCAAATTCAATAGCGGTACTTAAGCTTATATGAGAGAGAATTGCTTGGCAGTATTAAAGAAACGTAGCATAGACAATCAATTGTGCAGCTTGGCGATTCTTTTCCTTTCAGAGTTTAGCAAGTTATTTATCAGCTCGGATAAATTCCATAATCGTAGTTCGACAGCCTTCAAATAGCATGGCTTGCCCACTTACGTACTAAGAGCTTAGACAACTCTGATGCTTATTTAGAGTACAATGACTTGGCACTTAGGAAACAATAGCTCAGAGTAGTATAGCAGTTCAGTACTTGGCCACAATGGTGCAGCTAGCACAGTGGTAACACGTTACAACAACTCGTTATAGCAGGAAGCTTTGACACATACAACAGTACTTTCTTGACCACTATTGCAATACTAAAAAGCAAGATAACACATTAAACAACTTAAAGAAGTGATATCTCGGTAAACAATCCTAATTAGAATTCCCAACCTTATCTTTAATATATATATTCAATATAGGACTTATAATGTAAAGAAATTGCAATCCAAACTTTCACTAACCCACTTGAAGGAAGTTCAATTGAAAACAAACTAATATCCAGCAAATAAATCCTTAATATCCTAAACAAACCCAATAAGCAAGTACTTTCTCAAACACAAAATAGAATAGACATAATGACTAAAACTTTCGACCCTATATGGAACCTTGAGCTCTGATACCAAGTCGATACGAATAAGGGCCAAGGACAGATAAGGCCGACCCTAGGGGTAGTGGGTTTGATCCTGTCGAAGGAATGAAAAATAAATGGGAGTCGATGGTTTAGTAAATCCTGCACACTAACTCTACGGATGTGATACACCGTGGAACTATATACAAACCTAAGACTTGCCAGATGTGATGCACCGGTCCAAGTAATAGGATTGCCCGCCATGATCCTTATTAAAGGGATTGATAAGAGTTGGTAAAGGAGAGAACTTTCCGAGAGAAAAGACATAAAATGGGTTTTTCATTAATTCTGTTATATCTATATACATTGTTACAAAAGTTTCTATTTATAGTACGTCTTAAACCTTAGTGGCAAAAGTATAAATTCTATATAAAGCCTTAAACCCTAAATAACTGGGCCCATAAATAAAATAAAGACAAACAAGTATAAAAATATAAAACTATGTGTTTTGTAGGGAGAAGTCGGCATGTTGTCATTTGGCATGCCTTGGAGATAGTCTCATAGTGTTTGGTCGAGACACTAAAGAGGTTGACCCATAATTGCTGAGTTCTGAAGTCAGTTGGCAATAGTTTCTCCGGGGTGTACCGAGTGGATCCAACATTCAAAGTGATCTTTCGGCCACTAAGTTGACGATAGACTTTCGCCGAGTGAATCCAACTCTCGGAAACATGATACTTTGACCTATCGACAAGCATGATGCCGAGTGAGTGATTGCTTAAGCATAGGTAAGGATCGGTTATTGTCTCAACATTATGCTTCTCAGTACTCTATTTACAAGAAATAATGTTTCTTTGCTCGGTAGATAGAATGAGTTAGCATGTAGAAGATCTCTACTTTGGCAGTCAGGTTGGGTCAGTACCCCGAAGCTTATCACTTAGTATGGATACACCTCAACCGAGAACAATTCCTGCACTTGATACAAAGTAAGCTATCTCTTCGAGCTGATGGTTCATTCAAGGTCCTAAAGAAGGTCAACTGTAATGCTTACCAGATCAAGTTACCTGTTGACTATGGTATTTCCCTCACTTTTAATGTATCCAATCCGATTCCTCACTAACTAGCAGAAGACCTCACTAGTATCTTAAGAGAAGAGCTAAAGACTACTTCATATTTGAAGACAAATTTTTTCGATCCCAAGCAAATGATAGGAATCAATCCCCTTGATTGATCACACAAAGCTAAGCTAAAGGACTCTAAGGACTTACTCGAAGAATACTAGCGCAAGCCCTATCCGAGACAGAAATTCCTATCTTGACCTCTATATTTCCCTTTTCTACTAACCTGACCGCCAAGCCTTTACATGTGCTAAACTTGTCGAACAGCTGTGCTATGATAGAATATCTAAGCATACAGCCCCAAGACTATCTAAGTAGATCTCTCGAACTAACAATAGATGTTCTATCCTAACCTAAGCTGATTACTTTATAGCGGGACTAATTGGGCCCCAACCTAATCCAGATCAACTCGGCCCCTCACTACAAATTATTTTTCCCATCTACTTTGTACCATATTTCTAATGTCTAGCTACTGAGTGACATAAATCTTCTAACATAACATTCTGAAAGGACTCTTTACTTTTCATAATGAATATTTATCTCTTTTACCCTTTTTAGTATGTATTGCATAACCTAATTGTAAGAATACCCTCTTATCTTTTAATACATGTAAAGTTGCCCTATTGGATAGGTATATAAACCCCCACTTAATTGTACGTAGATAATAAATCCTTAACATCATAATTTAATTAAGTTTCCTTTGAGCAACCCCAGTGTTCTCATTACCCTTTAACAAAGAGTAGTGATAAGTGACCCTTCAATTTGGATTGGTAAGTCATATTCGATGGATTGTAGGCCAAGTAGAATTTATTGGTATGTCATATTCAGTTGGTAGCTGCTCAGGCTTTGCTAGCTTTTTTCTTTGTTTTCTTTCCTACTTACTTTGTTGTGGTGTTTCTCCATATATTCGACCCCAAAAACGCATCAGCTTATGAATTTGAGTTAAATATAAAGGGTAACAATCTAATCCAAAGATTTTGTTCATTAATTCTAGAGTAAAGTAATAAGTTCACTCCATTTGATCCTCATTCATGAACACAACAAAAACAAAAGTTGCTTGCTCTTTTTCATACAACTCAGTGATTTCAAGAAAATAAAATAAACTCAATCACCGGATAACTCAGCATAAATATGATCTTAATTTAACACAGAAATTGCAAACATAGGTTTAATCTACTTCACATATTCCCTACCTCCCAACTTTAAGTTCCTTTATAATTTTAGCTTATCATTAATTACAAATTGAGAACATAAGGTTAAAACAGGACTACCCTAGGATTAAGCTAAGTTGCTTTGTCATGATTTCTTGTTGTTCTTCAAGTCCACTTATTGTTAACCTCAAGCCTCTTTGAATGTCTATACATGAACAAAAACCATCTCAAAGTATCTAATTTTTCATTTTCTCAAAACATAAAACAAAAGTGAAATAACTTAAAACAAGAAAGGAAAAAAAAAGATGCATGAAAAGTAAATAAAACTAATGGGTTACCTCCTATCCAATGCTTGGGTTTTTAGTTCTAAACTAGACTATCCTACTCCTTCCTTTGCTCAAGGCTGGTGAAATCTCAAAGGTCTCTTATCATCAACCTCTTTTCTCTTTTCTCTAGCTTTGTGCTGGTTGTCTTGATTTGAATTAATCACCTCTTCAATTGGGGCATCAAGTGTTATATCAAACTTTGTGACTTGAGGGGGGTTTCTTTTCCACCTCTTTCAAGTGTTCAAAATTTGCTTTTTTCTTCTAACCCTTAAGAGCACCTTACCATTCATAATGCTAATGGTAGCTCTAGCCATGAATGGGTACCCAAGAATGATTGTGGCCCTGAATCTTTATCCATGTCTATCATTATAAAATCAATAGGAAACACCAACTTATCAATCTTTATTGGTACCTTTTCAATCATTCCTTGAGGTTTTCTCAAATAATGGTGATCAAATTGAATGGTTAGCATAGACTTCTTTACTTCCTCCCTTAACCCTTGTTCTTCAACCACAAATGAGGAAGTCATATTAATACCAACACCAAAGTCACAATATGCATTCCCAATGAATCAATCACCAATGGTATAGGTCATACAAATTTTCTTGCATCATTTAGTATGGGAGGAAGGGTGTTTCTTACTGCCTTAGTGCATGTTTAAGCTAACATAACCATTTCTCGCCGATCCATCCTTCTCTTCTTACTCAAAACTTCTCTTAAGAACTTGTGGTAACGAGATGTTTACTCTAGTAGATCAATCAATAGGATATTCGCCTACAGCTTCCTGAAAATCTCCACAAATTTCTTGAATTACTTATCATCTCTACTCGTTCTTCGCCTTTTATGGAAAAGGAATAGATGGTACATGTGGATTGACAATGGGCTCATTAAGGATAGGGGTGAACTCTTACTGTACCACTTCCTCTTTTTTACCTAGTGTAGAAGTTGGAGTATCCCTACCAGCCTTCTTGCTTAACCTAAGTTGTACTTCCTTTATATGCTCAGTGCGTGTAGAGGTACTCACAATGTTATCAAGCTTCTTCCCTAGCATCTCAAACCTTTCAATAGTCACTCGAGCAAGCCTCTCAACTGTAGTTTCCCAAGCTAGGTTTTCTTCCC
Organism: Lumnitzera racemosa; assembly: GCA_024138005.1. Classification (NCBI taxonomy): domain Eukaryota; kingdom Viridiplantae; phylum Streptophyta; class Magnoliopsida; order Myrtales; family Combretaceae; genus Lumnitzera; species Lumnitzera racemosa. The sequence goes on along the minus strand of JAMXBC010000006.1, from coordinate 36,036,795 downwards.
AAATCTTAACCTCACTGGTCCTTAAGGAATTACCATTAACTCTTGTGTCTCTTGATAGAAACACCACTTCTTCATACTCTAAAGACTCAATCATAGTTCCTTGCTCTTCTTCGCTTTTAGAAGCAACCTCATCCTCTTCTTCATCACTCGTCCAACCCTCTTCTTATACTATCTCTTCATAAGTCTTTACTGTTGGTTCATCTTGTTGATCCTTTTCTTCTTCGAATGCTTGTAGTATAGCTCTATCTATTATCATTTGGATTATAGGGTTTGGGCCTCTTGTAATTGAGGAAACTTCATCATCGTCACTCTAAGAACTATCGAATCCATCACTTAAGTGCTCTTTATCTTAGAAGATAGACAAGCATTTATTTAGTTGTATTAACTAAGCCTCTAATCCCTAAATGATCAATTCTTGCTTTCCAAACTTTTCAGCTTACTTTTGCTCTTGACACATAATGAACTCATTAAATTTCTTTGCAATCTCAAAGTCTAAGGTTGCTAGTATAGTTAAGGAGCTTGCAATACTGCCTTGCCTTAAATCTTCTTCTTGTAAGTGGTGTTACACTTGATTACTTTCTTGGCACTAAGTGCTCTCTTATTGTCCTATACCAACTAAATGGACTATCAGATAAAGAGGGTATGGACCTTTAGGTAGTGGCCTTGTGAAGCCATTAATTATCATGATCATCCTTTCTACAGACATACACATTATTGACCTTCCAGTAGCTCTGTCTAGCATCATTCTAGCATGAGCATCTATTCTATGTAAAAATACTGACAATTGTAGCTACGTAGGTAGCTTATGAAAAGGACATTCTCCCAATAGCTTCTTAAATCTCCCCTCAACACTCAATAGGCACTCACCTTGGTATCGCTCAAAATGATATATTTTCTTTCTCAGCTCAGTAGGACAACACAAAAATGGGATAGACCCTTCCATTTCATCACCCATAATATCTATCAACCCGAAAATTCAATCTCAACACTTGGTGACATTATTCAATGCAGTTCAATAGGTCATCCACACAAGTACCTACAAAAGGGAAATAAAAAAGAGCAAAATCCTGAACTATACACAAAACTTAAGAAAGTAAACAAATATCAACAAGAAAGGCAAAATCTCCTTGTTGTTTTTTAAGATAAAGCCTAGTTTAAAAATTGTCTTAAAAACTAGAATTAGCACCTATCTATTCCCCCGCAATTATAGCAAAAACTTGGTATTGAGTTCACTACTTCCATAAGTCATGCACTAATTGGAAAAATTAGCTTCTTTATAAAATAATAGAATCAATATACTACTAATTGATCAAGCTTGCAAATGTTGATCAAATCTTGTGGAAACCCTGAAAACTTCGACAAGTATACCAGTTAATTAATAGTATAGGGTGAGCTCCAAGGTCGTATTTCCTAAAGGAATGGCATGTTAGTTCTTAACCTTTTTAGTACTATTCATATCTAGGTAGGCCAAATAAAATTTGATTCTTTTATTAAACAAAACTTAACAATTAGCTCAATGCAGATAAATAAGAGATTCCAACACCAACAAGGATAAAGATATCATTTCTATTATACTATCTAAATCTAAGAACAACTCCTAATGTAACAAAGCACGAGGTTTGAACACTCCAATGATTACAATTAAGAACCAAGTAAATGAATTAATAAGAGGCATGATGTTTTAGTTCTTCTGTTGTTCATGTGCACATAGATTAGAGATTGATTCCAAAAGTGAAATCTTAATTGAATTAACATGTATCAACAATTAATCCAACTTAAACAAGCATAAAAACAACTAAAAATCATGCTTCACACATAATCTCAATCCATACGCATTCCTTTACAAGAAAAATGCATTCTCAATGCTTGAAACCTATAACCCATGTAACACACAATCACAATAAACAACACAAAGACCAAATATTAATCCATTAACATTAAAAGATTCATAATCTTTATGAATACAACGTGATTACAAAGTTAAATAACATCCCAAAACAACAAGAAATTGGGTTTAGAATTATGTTTTTCATGCATCCCGAGGTTAGAATCTGTCAAAACTAACTTAATTTAAGCTAAATCTAACCTAAAATAACCTAAAAAGGTGAAACCCTAAAAACCCTAGAGAGAAAAGAAGAAAGGAAGTCGAAAAAGAAAGAAAAATCACATCCACCCCCAGCCGAATGAGTTGCAAATTGCAACTTTTTATATCAAGATGGTATTGTCTTGACTGTACTATCAACATGATGGTAGATGCTACCATGATGGTAGTTAGGACTACCATCAAGATAGTATGGTCCACTCTTTGCGACACTTGCAATGGTTCTGTTTTGGATGCTGGCTTGACAGTAGCTGGGATTACCATCAAGTCATTAGTTCTTACTCCATGTCTTCATCTGTTTTTTTTTTTTTTTTTTTGGTTTTCTCATGTAGGGCTCAAATAAACATAACTTTTGAACACTAAAACATAAAAATATAAATTATACTTGTGTTAAGAAATTGTATGTGATTTTAATGAAAATTCATACATTTTGGCTCAAAATTCTATTAAATTACATATAATTGTTAGAGAAACCCTTTAAATAAGTGTATGGTTTTGCACACTTATCACCTAGTTAACCCATAAATATTTACACTCTACCAAGGATACCTACAGTTAGTCATTTGATCATGTGACATAGCAAGTTAACTAACTTAGGAGTAGCCAATCAACCAACATATAAGGCCGTTCAATCGGCATTGTCAATCCCTAGTTGATTGACCTTTATTTAATGAGGCAATCAACCATCAAATATGGTTAGTTGATTGACCATTGAATAGGGTACCCCTCTAATCAAATTGCCTTGGTTGATTACAAAATGAACTTATATCAATTGCACATTCAACCCTTATTTTCTTTCATACAGGAAATATAATTATAATTCTTCAAAAACGATACTCTTAGATCAACCACTCTAAATCATTCACATTTACAATCCTCAATCACATGACATAAACTTCTTCCATAATCCTCCAATCATAACAATCACTTTCTATATAAATTCAAAATCAAATCATAGTTCTAGTATTAATTAAATTAGGAACCATCAATTAATTCTCATTTTACAATAAAGTTCCATTCCAAATTTGTAATCTACACTCCATATTAACACTGTACTAAAATTTTACACTTGAATCCAATTTTCCTTATCAAATAACATCCTAATACCCTAAGGACAAAAGGAGGAGTAAAAGATTTTACCGAAATTTAATGAAACATGATGATAGAAGAAGACTCGCCATACTTTCCAAACTTTTAGAAATCATGATAGTCTCTTCTCAAAGCATTTAGAAACACTTAGAGAATGAAACTTAACAATTCTAAAATAACTAATTTTCACCAATCCACCAAGATTTCCCCTACAAATAAATATTATTATGATGAAATTATTTTCTTCTTAGCAATCAAATATGGAAACTAGATTTAGGGCATTAATTTACTACATGGAAGAGAATTTGCTAATAAGGAACCAGCGAGAGACTGATGGAGGAGAACAAGAGAAGGAGATGTCTCTATGTAGAAACTAAAAGAGATAAAGGAAATAACATTTGTTCTATTTCCATTTTCTTAATTATACATGTTATATAATACCTATTAAATCTTTTTTTATTAGTTAAGGGACATATTTATTAGTTCGAAAGTGAATGGTCTAATTCTATAAAACCATAAGAAAAGTGTGTTAATTAGACTAAAAAATTAAGGTAGAAATTACGTGAATACCCCTTAATGTAATTTTTTTTTTAGGCTCTTGTCCTCTTCCCTTAAAGAAAATTCCATCACTCCAAAACACTATATTTGTCTTCTTTATAATATTATCTTTTGTCTCCAAAGGTTACCTCTATTTTCCACAAAATTGCCATAATGGTTTATATGACCCCAATCATGGCGGAAAGTGTCTCTTAACCATATATATTCTTAAATTCTCGTTATCTTACATCTTGTTGTATTAATTTTAGCATAATTTTAGCATAATTTTTAACATAATTCTATCGTCTTAAATAAGCTATTGGAAGTTATACCCCCTCTATACTTACCTTTGAACTCTTATAGATTCTTTTATCTAGATTTAGTTGTGTTTTTAGTCAAATCTAATGACTAATAGCTCTAAATATTTTTAATTAATAATCATGGTAAGCCTTCTCCATACAATCATAACTAATTAAGAGCTCACGCAATAGAGGTGAGTTGGTATAAGGTGGGTAGAGTATCATGCTCTACTCACCCTACGCTCTACCCACCCTATACCCTACCTTACCCTACCCTACTTTATAAGTACAATTTCCAAAATTTTTGTACTCGGAATCTACCCTATAGCACTTGAGAACCACCCTATACCTTGTAAATTCTATAAGATAAAAGGTACCATGTAGAACTTATATATATATATATATTTAATTTATATTTTTTCAAAATATTATACAAACATATAATTAATATTAAGTTTATAACAATAATAACGGACTAAGTAGTAACATTTGAAAAGGTCTTATGTTTGTAACACATCTAATCGTAATAATATGAAATTTTAGTGGGTAGAATAGATAATAATCATTGCAATTGGAAATGTTCAACACTTAGTCGGGTCATGTTAAATTATTTTTTTTTTTATCATTTCCTTTCAAATCATAAAAATAAATTTTTGTCAAATCATAAAATTGTTATACACAAAATACAAAAACAAGACTCTACCCAAGAAAAGAAAAAGAATAAGTGAGATGGATAAGACAATAGACACAATAGTGCATATTATTAAGGTTTTATTATAAGTTGGTATAAAGGTACCATAAAATCTACACCCTGCATACTCTAGAGTATAGGTTCTAAGGTGAGTGTAAAATACTATGACATCATACTTGTACCATGCCCTATGGGAATAGGTTGCAGAAAATTGCTACTCAGAACTTATTTTGTGATTCTCTTTATCCACTTAAAACCTACTTAATGGAGTAAGTTCTAGGTGGATATTCTATACAATAGGGTTACTCACTCACCCCTATTACACAATAGGCGGATAATACTGTTATTTTATCTAAAACTAATATTATTAACATAAATAACAAATAATAGTAGTAGTAGTAGTAGTATGGTATGATTTATTGAAATTTTGTGTGATTTATCATGACATTATTGCAACATAATTTTCCTGTGTGATTTATCATGACATTATTGCAACGTAATTTTCCTTACATATGGGATGATAAATTATATTGTAATCAATACCATATTTAAGATGAAAATTGAAGGTCATGAAATTTTTTAATATAAATGGGTGAAGTCAAAATGTAATTAATATGAGAATATGCTCTCAATGCAGTTGCTATATATATGACTTTCATATAATGAATAACTTAATATGAGGTGATTCATTAAAGCACCTATAATGTGAGTGTGGCATTCATTAGTATTAATATTATCCCTAATAAGCATATATCCTATATTAACTTTAACATTATTCACATTAATTACATTAATATTAACATTTACATATTTCTATCCTTGGTTTATTAGTAAATTTGCATTAAGCTAAATCATTTTGTTATTTTATGAAGCAGCCAAAACCCTTTACTTCGTAAATGCAAATTAATACTATTACTATTTATATACACTTATTATATGATTTTTTTAGCATCCTTTTGTATCTTCATGCATTAAAATCCCTATAAATTTTCAATTGATTTATACTTGTAAAATGAGGACCAATACAACACTTATTTGATCAATTTGCTAATGAAAATAGTAATTACTATTAGTAACTATGCTTACTTTAATTATGCTAAAATGCTATTGTCGAGCTTGAATTTTTCTCAGTTTTCAATAATTTTCTTAACCCAACTTATATTGAACCATATACCATTTAATATCATTCAATATAAACCATTAATTAAGGATTAAGAAAAACTTGGTTTTCTTTGTAATTTTAAAAAGATTTTGGAGTCATTACTTGATTAGAATCAAGAAAAGAGTTAAGTTATAACCAATTAGGTGGATTAATTATAACCTAACTACCGATCTTCAGTAAAATCAAATTTTAAAAAATAACTTAAAACTAAAGATCTTAGATCTAGAGGTTATTTAATTAAACTATATTTGGGTACCACTTTTAACTTTCTAAGATTAATTTTATTTTTCAATTACCTGTTTTGCTAATTATATATTCAAAATTTAAAGAAAATTAATTTTAAAAAATAATTTTATTTACAAAAAGGGAAAATAAAAAATTTTTCTACCTCAAATCACCCTTTAAGTCACCCTATAGGTACATAGGTACCTTTTAGTAGTTCATTTTTTTTTTAACTTTAATTTGTTGATTTCTTTTAGTTTTTGAAAATGATTGAGTTTAAGTTCCTTATCCATTTTATTTTATTTAAAGAAAACCCTAAAAGGAAGGGTCTTAATTTCTAACTTGAAAAATTCTAAAGAAACTTTAATTTTGAAAAGGGTTAATATACTTTTATTTATTTGGAAAATAGATTTTTCTAAGTGGTAAAACTTTTTATTTTTATTATTTTTTTCATTTTTCTTTTTATTTTGACCAAAACTTACTTAAAAATAAAAATAAAATAGCAAAGCTTCTCTTCCTCTTTTTTCTTTTTGTTTTTCTTTTTCATTTTCTTCTTTTTTTCCTTCCTTTTTTTTTGTTTCTTGTACAACGAGATAAATAAATTTACATATTTGGTTTAAAAAATAAAATAAACATAAAATAGAATAATTAAATGACAACAAACATGGGCCGGACTGGGTTTTGTTTGTAAGTCAGGATGTAGGCTAGAGCTAGTTTGGTCTAGTCATCGGGTTAGAGCAGAGAGAGAGAGAAAGAGAGGGAAGAAGAAAGAAGAGGGTAGGGGTCGATTCAAGTTGATGTATATGTCGAAACGAAGGGAAAAAGTAGATTTGTGAGTTTTCTTATTAGGGAATATGGGGGTAGGCAAAGCGCCACCACGTTTGGTGGCTTTTCAACATTGGGTGATTGGTAATGGTGGTGTGTAACGTTGGTGGTTGCTACTAGCATTGAAAGGGTGATTGGATTGTGGGTTTTGAGGGTGGTAGTCATGGTAGTGGTGTTGGTTTGAGTCAACAAGGGGCGAAGCTAGTGTTTGCTTAAATCACTAAGCAACAGAGCTCACATTTAGGAGAACGACGGAGCACGAAAGAGGCCAGGTTCGCAAGCTGAGGTTGTAGGTAAGCTCTTCATGTGGTTAGAGTTGCTCGACAATGCCTAATCAATAGGAATTTTAGAGAGAGAGAAGAGTGAGTCGCAATTGGGGGTATAGAGAGAGAAAGCTCCAAGTTGAGTTTGTATAGAGTGTTTTAATTGTTTCTTGTTATCCAAACGCATTCCCTAATACCTTATTTATACTTCTAAAACTTCAATTTCATTAGGTAAGTTCAAAATCGAATTAAATTTGAAGGATTAGCTTTAATAGGTTTTGACTGAAAATCTCTCATATTCATTGTGAATTATTGTGATTTAGGAGTGAATGTCAATTAAAAGAGTGTCCTATATGCTTATCTTTTCTTGAAACACAAATAGAAAGTTTTGAAAATCCTTAAAAGAGCTTGAATCAAGAAAGTTCATCTTAGAAGAAAATCCTAGCATTTAAGTTTTCTTGAATTTTCAATCCTTAAGCTCTCAAATGATTGTATCCGGATATGTTGTTGGCATTGATTTGAAGTATCTCGAGTGTTCTTTGTGATTTCATTATTAATTTGGTGAAATCATGAAGAAAATCGTATAAGAAAAGTGCAAGAAAGTGAGTACCCCAAGCTAGTGTTATGTGAGAAATTGTTGGAAAACAAAGGAAAGGGAAGGAAAATTTTGTGTCAACCAATCAGAGGCTAATACATGTCCATAGGCAAAAAAAGAAAAAGGCACTTATATGCCTAAACTATGATTCAAACCTTAGACCTCAGTGTATGCATACATTTACTTTAATGTCAAGCTATTAGATTATACTTTGTCTATATTTGCAAACAAATTACACATATAAACTAAGTTAACTTGGGCTATATTCAAATATTAAATCTAAACCCAAGCCCAGATGATCCCTTTTTGAAGGACCAAACCTAAACAACATTAAAAAGTTCAAACTCTTTATTTTATTTCTACTTTATTCTAAGAAAAAAAATTTTCTACTCTATTCTTTTGATATTCTAATCTATTCAAAAATTAATGATTATTCCTATTTTCTAAAATCCTAAAAGTTTTTATTAGTTTTTAAAATTTTTTTTTTGCACTTTTGAATTGGAATCTTTTTTCCCTATTCACAAAAAAAAATTCTAAAATTATAAAGGAAAAAATGGTATGTCTACAACTATCATTCTTTTTTAACTTCTAGTATGAAACTTTCCAGCAAAGGAAAAAAAAAACTAATTACTTTATCTGAGATAAATAATGTCTATTATACTTATAAAAAAACATATCTTATGTAATTTTGTGAATATTAAGAAAAACAAAGTAAGAAAAAAAGTTATTATTAACATTATTCAAATTTTGAACATTAGTTCATTAATAAATTTTCATTAAGATAGATTTTTGTTAGCTTATTGAATAGTAAAAACTCTTTCCCACAAAGTAGCATGTTAACTTTAGTACTAATTATAAACATACATTATATGATTGTTTTAGCATCTTTTCTACATTTATGAATTAAAATTTCATATTAATTTTTCATTGATTCACACCTATAAAATAGCAAATAATAATAACAATTTGAATATCCTAATATATTTAAGTAAATCACTAAATGCTTATTAAAGTATTTTCACTTTCCCAATATATATATATATATATATATAAATGCAACTAATATGCCTCCTTTCATTATAATAAAATGCTATAGATCCTTCTAATTTCTAATAAAAAAAAACTCTCTAACCATATAAAATATAATTATTTTAAGTAAGACAAATTATGTACATTATACTATGAAAAGACATATCTTAAATGATTGTGTAAATATTAGAAAAAGTAAATAAAATTGAAAATGTGTATATTCACTTTTTCTCACATACATAGTTGTTATATCATAGTTTTTTTAGAAATATCATAAGATGAAAGATAGTTTTATAAGACCTCTAACAAAATAGTGTATATTTATATCAATGCTAAGATACGTGTAGTTATAAAATATACATTTTCTTTATACATTTCCCATATGTATTTTTATGGTCTTTAGAAGATATTTATTATGCACATTTTTTGCATCTTTTTATTGACAAAAATTTGTTAAATCAAAATAAAATCACTTATGTGCATAAGCAAAATTTGAATTTTAAAGAATTACTAATTTCTTATTATGATGTTACATACACGTTTGAAACTCAAATCTCAAAAGAAATGTGAAATTCTTTTATTAGTCTTAAGTATGCTTAATTCATTACATGATATGATAAATTTAACTTAAATAGAAAGACAAATTTGTATTTACTTAATTCAATGTTATGTTAATAAAAAAAAATCAATGACAATTTGAAAAAAAAAAAAGTAGACAAAACTATATCAACAAACTCCTCATATCAATGTTTACGACTATGTAGTTTTTATCATCTAATGGATCTATCTTCCGTGTCATCTTCAGGACATAAATCTATTTATCGATCATCACTTGAATAACAAATTCATAAAAAAGTTAACTATGGGGAAAAAATACAAGTAAAAAGTGAAAAAAATATATATAAATTTCAATAACAATTTAGTAAAAAATAGTTAAATCTACACTTATAGACTCTTACATCAATCTTTTTGCCTCCATAATTTCGATTATCTTATTTGGATTAGTCACTTATTTCATCTTTACAAAACATAAACCCATTTCTTGGTTATGACCTATAGAACAAATACATACAAAAGTTAGATTAAAAAATAAAAATAAAAGTATAAAAATATAAAAAATAAAATAATCATGACCTATATAACAAACAAATACAAAAATTAGATTAAAAAAGATATAAACATAAAAAGCAGACAAATATTAAAAAAATTAATATTTTATGAAATGTATATCTCTATAAAAGAGATATTAGATAATAATGAATATTATTTGTTTTTACAACATTCTACATATATTTTACATAAAAAACAATAAAATAGAGTAAAAGATTGATATATATATACATATTATATAAGAAAAAAATAGAATCTTTTTTACCAACCATGAGCACGTAACTTCTCTAAAATCTTAAACTATTTCTACGTAATTATTTTGCTTGGAGCATAAAACTGTCAAATGGGAAAATAGTTATTCAACTTCGATTATCTTGGACTATCTATTAACATATCGAAATGAATCTTGGTAAGTAATAAATATGAATATAATGATATCAAGACTTGATAATAAAAAATTTATTGAAATACAATAAATATGAAAAGACATTACAATTTTATAAAGCTATTATGAAATAAATTAATAATAGCATAAAATGATCAGATATAAAAATGGAAAATGCTTCTAAAACTATATAGCATGATATGATAACCTATTTGATCATATCAACAAGTTCCACCAATTGCTTAGATATCCTAAGATGTGTTATAGATTCATCATAAACTAACTCCTATTATACTCCTTTCATCCTTTGATGGCCTATCCTTTGAACTTAAATCAATATGGGATCATTTCTTAATACCATGAAGCTATAACTAATATCTTCCCATCAAACAAAAACTTAATTTTCAATTTTATCCAACTTTTATCCACAATGTTTCTAGTTTATGATTCTCCTCAACTTACTCCATCCATATATGATGGGAGCTTTCAAAAGCTAATTCTTAGACCATGAAATGAACTTTTGCCTTATAATAATGCAATTTTACTTCTCCTAAAGGTCATCTCATATACTTTAATATTCCTAAGATCTATAACTTATACTATTTATTTATTAAGAAAGCAATCTCAAAATTATCACTTATTAAATGGATTTACTTATATTCTTACATTTCTTCCTCTAACCTTATGATAGCAATCGATCTATTTGATTATCTAAATGCAAACCATTTCATTTCTTTTGGTATTATCGTAATTTAGCACCATTACCTACCATCAATGCTACTATTTGTCAATTGTACCTATATATTTTTATCTAATTATATTGATGTTGGGCCTTATCTATAGTTGCAACCCACTTACACTAGTTAATACCCCAAAGTACCAAAAGATAGTACTTGTAGTCAGACATTCTCTCTCTTTTACTTAAAAAAGAAGTATCTGAAACCCTAACTCTCTCCTTCTTTGCTTTCTTTATCAAATCTTAAACCAAGATCAAATACTAACATAGTTGTTTTTGTGATTAAGTACTATAGGTGGTCTCTTCGAGTGGACTGGGTCCTAGAAGTGAGGTACTTCTAAAGTTTGCTCAAAACAAGGATGATCCTTTTTCTTCTTTTCTTTTCATTTTTATATTCTTTATAAATTTGTTGCTTATTTGTTAGATCTATTTAGATCTGTTGTAAATTTGTTAAATTTGCTACAATATGTTACATTTGCTACTAGTGCATACAATTTAGATTTATTACATTTATTATCATTCTTATATACAAACTATGATATTCTATTACTCTAGTACAAATTCCCTAAACTTAATAGGCTTTCGTATCACTCTTTGACTTTCATTCATAACATTTTCCCTTATGTCTTGAAAAGTGACCTTGTTTGCAAGGTCATAGTCTCAGTAAATCTCTCTGAATGTGTCATAGTCTTTTTAAGAGGCATCTTTAGGTGCTAACCCTTACCACTGCACCAATATTTAGGGCACTTTATGTCCATGTTTGAAAACTTCTTGTATAGCCAAAATAGTCATAGATGTAACGAATGGATGACTATGTAAGGTGTTTGGAGGTAAATCTAGTGAGGGAATATGTGATCATGAGCCTGTTTGAGTAGAGAGACATGGAAAACATTATGAATCCATGCATATGGTGGAAGCTGAAGCTCATATGGTGTAAGGGCCCATAGTAGAGGCACCTCTTACATAATGACTATGGGCCAATATCTATTGTTGAAAGATCAATATCTATTGCATCCAAAGTAGAGGCATCTCTCACATTATGACTATGGGCCGATATCTATTGTTGAAAGATCAATATCTATTGCATCCAAAGTAGAGGCATCTCTCACATAATGCACCAAAGTGGGCAGTTTCTTGTCATATACCTCTTCAAATGGTGTGAACCCTGTACTTTAGTGATAAAAAGTTTTATAGGCAAGTTCAACCCATAACAAATGATTAGCCTAATCATCTGGGTTATCCACGACAAAGCCTCTCAAATATTGTTATATCACCTTATTCAATACCTCTGTTTATCCATCACTTTGAAGATAATAGGCACTACTCATAAAAAGTTTGATGCCACTCAAAATAAACGACTCTTTCTAAAATCTATTAAGAAAAATAGTATCTCTATCTAACATAGTTAATACGGAAAAACTGTGATGTTTGACAACCATATTCATAAATAAGTGAGCAACCTTAGTTGCTAAAAATGAGTGTCTAATGCTCCTAAATGGCAATACTTAGATAACCTATATATTACTACCAATATGATAGTAAAACCTTGAGATTTAGGCAAATGTGCAATAAAGTCCATTGAAATATCTTCCTATACCTGTTTTAGGATAAGTAGAGGATGTAAAAGTTTAGCTGGATGCCTTGTAGGATATTTCATCTACTAGCATACTGAACATCCTTTTACAAAAATCTCGACATTGTGTTTCATGCCTACCTAATTGAAGTCTGAAGCTAGCCTCTTATATGTCTTCAAACCCTAAAATAGCCACAAGTTTCTGTATAATGGTACTTAGTGAGTAACTGAGGAATCCGTTGAGAAGTAGGCACCAATAACAACCTATGATTGAAATATAATAACCCATTCTCCTAATACAATGGCCATTTCATCTCCTTCCCTTTTGATAGATCTTGAAGTAGCTTTTGAAAAGCAGGTAAGCTTCTATATTCCACTTTTAATTGCTCTACAATTTTAAAACATGGCATGGATAATGCCACGAGAGGAGTATCGTGTTGTTTAGATAGAGAATTTACAATGTTGTCCTATACTGACTTATACATAATAGTATAGTCAAAGTGCAAAACCTTACTTAGGTAATTATGTTGTTCAAGTGTAGAAATAACTTAAGTCAACAACTCCTTAATATTTTGATGATCTATCTTAATGATAAAGTGGGATCCCAATAGATATTGGTGCTGTTTCTTCACTACTTCCACAATTGCATATAATTCCCTAACATAAGTAAAGGCCTTAACCATATGTCTATGGTACTTCTCGTCACAATTATAATACAAACCTTTTTTCCCTCTTTGCATTCATTTCATCTCGAGTCATCTTTTTAATGGGTAAAGTAGGTTTAGAGCTGATCTCAATTGGTGTCACATTTGCTAGTTTGATATTCTTACTGGTGGCATCTAATAATGGTCTTGAAAATTGAATTGTGGATGATGATGTACTGGCCGAAAAAAGATGAATTCTTGGAAAAAAAAATGGCTGATTAGAGTGTCCAGCTTTATACATTTTGGCAAGCCAAATGACTTTTGAAATGGATGAAGGTTAAGCAATTTGAACATTCTTCCTTATGTAAGATTTGAGTCCAAAAACAAAACAACTAGTGTAAAAACTATCAAAAAGTTTACGTATACTATCGAATAACTCTTCAAATTAAGATTGATAATCAACACCAGTTCCTCTTTATGTGATCTCAACTAGTAATCCTTGAACATCTTCAAATTCTAATGGCCAAATCTTGATTGTAAGATAGTGGTAAATTGACTCCATGAACTCAATTACTTATTACGATACATCTAGTGGTACCAATTTAGGGCCTTATCCTCCATGAGAAATGATGTAATCATGATCCTCTACTCATCATGTATTTGACATAAATAAAAAAATTGATTGGACTTAAAGATCTAACCATCTAGATCAATACCATTAAACTTTGGTATCTTTAGCTCGATCCCATTCAACATACTATTCCTTTATGAATTATTACTTGGCGAATGTGATGAAGTACCATTGGACTCACTAGTAACCACATTGGTACTCTAATTCAACTGCTTTTCTATCTGCATTTTTTGTAATTGTGAAAGTCATTAAGCTAAATGCTTATATTTATCTCGTACATCCTTCTATAATCTTTGTTGAATATTCTATAGAGAATCGATCTTCTCATCCAAAATTGAAGCTCTATTAAAGTTTGTCATGGCAACAAAAGCATCAAATGTTGGGCCTTATCTACAAGTCCAGCTCACTTACACTAGTTGATATCCTAAAGTACCAAAAGATGGTACTCGTAGTCAAATATTCTCTTTCTTTCTCTCCAGATACTTCGAAGATGAGTATCTGAAACCTTAACACTCTCCTTCTTCGATTTCTTTATCATATTTTAGACTAAGATTAGATACCAACTTAGTTGTTGTTTGTGATTAAGTACTTTAGGGTCTCTTTAAGTGGAATATGACTCCTAGAAATGAGGCACTTTCGAAATTTGCTCAAAATAGGGATGATCCCTTTTCTTTTCATTTCATTTCTATATTCTTTAGATTTACTACTTAGTTCTTAGATTTGTTCAGATATGTTGTAAATTTGTTAAATTTGCACAATCTATTACATTTGCCAACTAGCAAACAATCTAGATTTATTACATTAAGTATCATTTCTATATACAAACTGTGATATATTATTGCTCTAGTACAAAATCCCTAAACTTAAGAGGCCTTTGAGTTACTTTTTGACCTTTGTTCATAACAATTGATCCTAATTATTTATTATTGTAACAAATATTGGAAAATATATTATGAGTATATTGAAGTTATATTATTATTATTATTATTATTATATCTTTACAATTATAGATTCTTATCACTTTATTACATTATCTATTTATTTTTCAATTTTAGAAACTTATTATGCGTATTATGTATTTATTTATTCATCATCATCATCACCATCACCATTTGTTATGATTACTACTATTTTCATGATTACTTTTTGTTATTATTATTATTATTTGTACATTTGATAAAATATATTTGCAATATTTCCAAATATTTATTATCATATAGCTATCAAGAAAGGATTCTTTATTTTGATATCTAGCTCTTATTTTATACTAACCTAAACACAAAACGGACACAATAGAAGGCTTGACTCGATACAATATGTTAGAGTAAAACATGACAAGACATAGAAAAAAAGATACAGAAGGAGATCTATGAATTTGTTATTTGCTTTCTATTTATACATATGTCAATGCATTTATAAAATTTTTAATATACTTTTCTCTTTTTCCTTGATTACATATCTTATTTCTTTTATCTCGACTCTTCTTTATATTTGTCTTTTATTTCGTATAAGTATTATCATATAACTATTTCTCATATAAATTGCAAGTTTCTAAGTAATTGTTATCATTATCGTTATTTTTTTTTGTTATTATTGTTTGTAACTATCCTTTTATTTTTGCATTAAACTCACTATGAGGGTTTAATAAGGATAACAAACTTTATGGTAATGTTGTCATCCTTTTTTTTAAAAAAAAAAAAAGAAAGTAGTTAGGATGTTTTATATTCATTTTATTTTATTTTATATCTCAAATTATGGTTTATTTTGTGTACCTTAACTCTTCTAGATCTGCATGTCTTTCATTTCTTCCAACCATTATCTATAGTCGATATGTATATACCGTTAGTCCATAAATATTAATAGGTTGTGTTCGTATATAGCGGTTCTTTAGCTGTTGCTCTTCTTCTCAAGAGAAAGGTTTAGTGAGATGATTATTTATCTGTTTTACTTCAATCCCATGCATCATGTTCTCGTGTAATTTGCACTTTAAAATTGTAAGTATCCTATTATAGCTTTGCCATCAAAGGACTTTGCACGATGACCTTCTCTTTAATTTTAGATATATGACTTTTTATAATTCTTGTGGTTTTCTAAGGTAGTTCTTGTTATTCATATAAACATTATCTTTTATACAAATAGTTAGTAGGCTCCGTACATATCTATTATCCCAAATGTAGAAAAGTAAAATCCTCTAATAAATATCACAATATCCAAAGATATCATTGAAATATAGAAGTTGTAAATTCACAAGTGAAAAAGTGTAAAAGTCAACTTTGAGGGAAAAGATCTTGAACCTTGCTCTAATACCACTCAAGGTATCATGCTTGGAAGCAAGAGATGTAAACGACTTGAGACATACTCACATCACAGTACAAGTATGGGGCTTAGAACTCGATAAATCGATAAAGTATCATTACCAAACAAAATCTTCTAGTTTTGATAAATTTATATTCTTTATACAAATATTTCTATATAGTTATAAATTCATCAAGAATTCAATTACATGATTCTAAGATAAAGCAACCTATATAGTAAACCCTTTTTATTGAACTATCGTCAATCCAGCTCCCATGGTGGATAATTGAAGTACATATGATCCCTTATATGAAGTACCCAAAAGATATGTCCAAAAAAAAAAAAACAGTGAGGAGAAGCCCAATACAATTGTCATTGCAAACACACACATATATGATAAACACAACACAAAAACATGCATTTATAATACAAGTGGAATTAGTAACATTATCTCATTTAGCTTTAGCAAAAAACAAAGTCTTGGAACTTAAGACTTTGAGTATCTTAGACTCTCTAGCATATAATATAATATACAAATATATACATGAGACCACTGCTTCAAAGTCATCTTATTCTGAATACACTACGGATAGCAGTCGCTTGTATAGTCGGTCCACAACAACCATTTCAAAGGCATCCCATTTTATTAGCATGACTCAATTATCACTTCATTTCAAAGGATTAACCCATATAATAGTAGTTGGCCAGTCTCTCGACTTTCTGTCGACAACATCAACTTGATAGTTTTAGATTCTATTAAGTTTCAAAGACTACATGCAAAAGAAACAAGCACGATGACCACGTACTTATGTAAAAGCTTAAAGTGATAATAACTCCATAAGTAAAATAAAGAATAGAAAAGAAAACCACTTAATTATACTAAAATACATCATTCCTAAATTTTTATGGTTGACTTCATCGCAAAATGGGTTGTTTAAGGCTCAAGGCGAAATAAAGGGCTCCTTAGTGTTTACTTGATCAACTTATAAATAACTATAATTGACTTGAGGTACTTACAGGTTGGCTGATCAACTAAATGATATAATCAACTAGCCAATCTAAGGGTTGATCGATGGGTCAGTTAGCTAATCCTTTAAAGGGAAGGGGACGGCAAGCAGTTGATTATAGTCTATTATTAGTTGATTGGCCTACCATTATTAGTTGTCATTCAACTAGCTTATCCCTTTGCCCAATCGTAAATATTTTCTATAATGTGGATGTTATATCCTTCTATTAAAGCTTCATAATAAGAATTATTGATTTCTTTGTGATTGGTTACATGAGGCAATGTGAAGAAGTTATCTAAACTTTGCATCATTTTTAATTTGATATAAAAATCATTAAATATCATATTTACAATGTCTATCTTTCAATACATTAGACCATATTTCAAGTAAAGAAACCTATTCTGTGTTCTTAGGTGTCATATTAATATTTTAAGAAACTCTCATTTTCAAGAAGATTACCACTCTTTTCTAGAGTTCCTTAATGAAAAGATCAACAATTAGATATGATGGTTCCAACCAAATTCATAATTGATGGTCCCATTATTGACCAAACAAGACCCAACAATTAGTTTTCATTCAATATTAAAGGTCAATTCCGTATTTGTCATTTATGCTTCATGCTAACACCACCATAAAATTCTACCTTATCAAATTAACATCTTAACATCCCAAAGGCAGAGAGAGGGGAAAAGTTCTTACCTTAAGCACAGTGAAACTTGATGATGGAAGAAGACCCCACCGCAGACTCAAAAAGTTTTAGAATTTATTTTCTTCAACAAAGAATTCATGTTAGTCTCTACTCAAAGTGTTTAGAAACACTTGGAGAACGAGATTTAACGATACTATAACAACTGTTTTTCACCAATCCACCAAAGCTCACCCTACAAATCAACTATACTATTGTTAGACTTTTCTTCTTAGAAATCTGACAGGAAAAAAAGATTTAATGTATTGACTTATTGTATGGAAGAAAACTTGCCGATAAGGAACTGCTATGAAAAAAATGGAGGAAAGCGAGAGAGGGAGTTGTGTGTACATTGAAACTAATAGAGAAAGAGGAGGTAATACTTGATTTCCCATTCTTTAAACTATGCAAGAAAAGGACAAGGATCATGTCTGTTGGTTAAAAGGGTATGGGTCAATTTTATAAATCTAGAGGAAATGGTATTTAATTAAATCGAAAGGCAAAGTGGAAATTACGTGAATACCCCTCAATGTAAAATATTTTTCTAGGGTATTTCATTATATATTTGCAATTTAAAAAAAAAAAAAGAAAAGAAAAGAAAATATTGTGTGTCCTAAGGCAATTAACCATTATCTCGATTACATTTATTTTTATTCCCTATGATGAGCTTAGTGCATGACCAATAAGGTTCTCTAGTATGAATGGAGTATCCTATACTTGCAAGACCACGATAACCAAACAGATACGGTTACTAATCGCCCAATAGAACAAAAGTTGGTTATCTATTAAGAGCCATTCTAGTGGCATGGTTACTGCTTAATCAACCTTTCTATCTTTAAACGTTTTATATCAATTTAGGCATAATCACATGAGCACTAAATGAGACCTGTTACTCCAACTACATTGATTCCCCTAATTTCTTCATAAAAGAAAGCTACCTAGCTAAGCTTTTAACAACTGTGGGCGAGGTATATGTTTTCCTGTGAGAATATCTTCCGTAGACAACACAAAGAATACTACTACATTCTTATTTAAGATCCTTCTAGATTAAGTGAAACGTTGGATCACTTTAAGGTTTCATTCAATTATAAATTCCAACCGTAGGATGATGTTTTAGTCCATAGGCGGAATTATTGAGATAACAAACCATGCTAGCTTACTGGAGACCTTTTAAAACCAGATGATTTATCATGAAGACTTCCTCCCAGAACTTCTCCTTAAGACAAAAGTCATTTCGACGTCACTAGCCGAATTTCGTACTCTTATGTAAGCCCCCGATTAGAATTCAAGTAGGCGACATGTCTAAAGTTTCTCGAGCTATGAGGGTTTCTAAAGAACATTCTCCATTTTACTCTGAATTTTAATAGAAGGCCAAGAGGTTAGACAAAATGGCCCTATAAAACCCGTTTCTCAAAATAAAGCTTATAAAGGTCTTGTTTTATTTATGAATATAAGATTATCGGTATAGTAATTTATTAATGAGAAGCTTGAAAATAGAGTTTTGAAATATGAAAAGAAGATAGCCTATTTGCATAAAAAATTAATATTTTAGAGTAAAAATGCACAATAAGCAATATGGTAACTTAGTAAATACATATGGTAAATATTATATGTTCACACCTATCATTACTTATTCAATATAGGCAAGATACACCCTAAAAGGAAAAGATTTGCAAACAAATAATAGGAAAACGTTTGTCACTCGATGAGAACTCAGGCGGTACAGCTTCATAAACCATCAGTCTAAGGAATCAGCTCTAAGAAATTACACACAAAAGAAACATAGGTTCCATTACGCTATGTTGGGTTCTAATTCCTTTAGACATTCAATACAAGACTAAGCTTGGATTTTATCCAAACAAACCTGAACCTCAAAATTCGGAAATGTATGACAACCTTGGAGAAAGAAAAAAAAGGAGGACAACTTGTAGGTCTAGTCGTTACATGGGAACAAATTGAATCAAAACAAGTAGGATGCACTTCTTTTGTTTATAGAATGACCAACTGATTAAATGACACTTTATAGACAACACCTAAGCTAAATAATGTAGCAACAAGATTGGATCGCCCAAATACCTGACCAGCTGTAGGATAAATTGGAAGCACAAAAAAGTAAAAGGAAGTGTAAAAGGACACCTATTTGCTTAGAACAACAACAACAAAACTGTGTTAAATTAATGCTAGGACATCTTAACTGGTTGCCGCTAGACCATACATCACCTAGAAAGGCACATAGGGAATGAGAAACTAGTTGAATTAATGACTCGCTTTGTATTTAGGAATGGGACACGTAAGGGAAATGAGCTACAATGGACTTTGTTCTCTAACACATAGGATGGTGAACCTGGGTAACAATAAACTTGAGTAGCATTATCCCTTGGGGGAAAAACTTACATAACCTGACATATAGGATGGGGAGCTAAGAGAGTGGGATTCCAATATTTTCGTCTGTTAGAGTTTGATTTTTCGTGTAATATGATAATTTTGGATAATATGCATCCAATAAGTATTGGAGTATTATTGAATGTTTGTGAATTTACTGAATTAATTGGAGTATTCAATTAATTGAATAATTATGGATTGGATGATATAATTGGATAACCTTAGCTCAACATAACAAAATTTTTAGCTCAAGATGCCTAAAACGAAACAAGCCTACCTTATCTACTTTCCTTACACTATAACAAAATTTATAAAATGTGGGGATTTTTTTCCATGTAAAGGTTGGAGAAATTGTCGATATAGAGTTTTTGAGAGGATAGAGATGGGCACAATAGAGTTGTCGAAATAGGTCCATCAACTTTGCTCAATAGCAAGAAAGTGATTGTCAACATTTAATTAAGAGGAATTGAAATTCTCGTAATAAGTATGGAAATTGCGACAAACAAGTTTCTCTTAAAGTTTATGACATTTGTCACATACCATTATTTGCTAGAAACTAATTCCCATAATGTTCCTACATTTGTCAACCTTTTACTTATTTACATGAGGAGAGGAAAAGTAACTACCTATAGCTTATAACAAGAATCCAATCCTCACAATATTCTCTCTTTTTTTTTTTTTTAAAATGATAGTTGCAATTGTGTATATATATAATAATACTTATATAAGCAGATTTTTTTTTTTAAATAATACCTACAATTATATATATATATATATATATAATATGAGTATCTTTCATGTAGAAGTAGAATTCAGGTTACTATCAATATATATCTATTTTTATTTCTATCAATAGAATTTGAATCGAATTTCAATAAAAATCACAATTCATTAAATAATCTTCTTTCTACAATTATTCCAGACTATAACCAAAAAAGCACATTAAACGATAAAGTAACTATTTTCCAACTTTAATATTTCTTGCTAAAAAAAAAAAAGAAAAAGATGGGACTCCATTGATAATGAATTTCTATTCTACATATCATCATCTTTATCACACATAGTGTTCATCATAAAGTATCAAAATCGTCTCCTCTAAAATTTATTAACTTTTCTCCATCTTCCTTCTACAAAAAATCCTTTAACAACATGCTTTATTACATATGCCAAACCAATACCAATTTAGTCATATCCAATTCTCTCCGTATCAAATATAATAACTCAGACACATTATCGATACTCAAAATACAATAACATAGCACATATTTTCCAAATTTTTCTAATCAAAATGATAAGTGATCTAAAAGTCAAATGATCAAACATTTTACAAAAATATTCAAGAGAATATGAAAGTTACACAAGTCACATGACATAATACTTAGAAGTAGTATATCCTCATTATATACCGAAAAAACCTAATCATGTATCTTTTCAAAAGATGTCAATAAAAAATTAATTCTAAACAAGTCACTTGGTAAACCTAATAGATGGCTAATAAAAAGTTGACATAGTCGAATCCATCATTGAGCTCCATTCATTGGAGGTTGTAGTGGTTATTGTTGCTGATTTGAAGGGAAAGGATGAAATGAAACCGGAAAGAAAGGCTGCATATAACCAGTAGCTGTACTAAGGATTGAGGTTGTGAAGTTTGTTATGAGAATCTACTAGTTTGTGTAATCAATAAAAAGATTGGCATATTTCCAATTCCAAACCCATTGAAGAAAGGTGATGATTGGACTAATTGAGTTGGTTATGTCGATGTAGCAGATCTCATGTGAGCAAACCATTGTTGTCATAGAGAGAAAAGCTACTGTTGTTGTGCCATAAATTGGTCAAGTTGTTGTTTTTGGTGAGCAATTGTATCTTCTAAGATGGATATTTTGTTCTACAACAATGTAACTTGTTCGGTAGAAGTGGTAGACATAAAATGAGAGACAAAAGGAATCTGTAGGTGACTTGAAGGTAGCTTTGGGCCACCATAACCTAAACCATGAATATAACCAAGCTTATGTCTAAGCACCTCTCTTATTATCTCAACTTGTGTCTTTGGCGTTTGACCCAATAATTGTGATTTTGTAAGTTCTAAACATATGATTCCACCATAGCTCTCTACATCAAATTAAATATAGTTAATCAACAGACTAAATAATGGCAAAATGAAAAATGATTTACACTAAATTAAATAGGTTAAAAAATTACATAATACAAAATTTAAAATAAAACTTACATATTTTTCTTTTGCTATAGAATTCTCCTATTCACTTGATTGATTATTTTTTTTTTATAGGTTTCTTCAAATGTCCCTATCTCCATCAATCCCTAATATAATATAATAAAATTTTTTATTCCCTAATAATAAGAACCTAAATGAAAACCAAAAAAGAAAGACCAAAAATATCTTTTATTTTATTTCTAATCTCATTCATCATTTTAGAGGGCATGTTAACTAATATAAAATATGCCTATAAACTTTTCATGCAATTTGAAAATTTGTCATAATAATAAAGAAGCTTAATTTGGCAGTGCGGAATGCAAATCCTCCTAATGTTATATCTTTTCTCCTTTGATAAAAGCAAAGCATGCTTAATGGCAAAAAAGAACCAACATCAAAAAGATTATAGCTCACGTTTCATTGTTTAGGAGAGAATTGGAGTAACAATATTATCCAATTGTTCTCATCAATATATTCTTCTTTCTTTTTGGCCAAGAAAACATAAAACATTTTTTTTTCTTTAGTAGAGTATTACAATATAATATTGTATAGTTGCATTATTTTAAAGATTAAAAAATTATAAGACTTTTTGTACCTTACTATGTCGAATGTTCATGAATGACTTTGTACCAGCAGTGTGGTGATATTATATCTTTCCTCAATTTACGATGTTGACTAATGAGCATTTTTGCATAGAGAAGATTATATTTATATTATTATGTACAACAATAGAAAATATGAACATTAAATAAGCAAATTATGATCAGGGTCATTATAAAAAAATTTACATAAAGCAACCTACTCAGCTGGACAATGACCCAAACCCTTTGGCACTTTTCGACGTCCTCTCTCACCCCTACCATTTGCCTTATAAAAATTTTTTCAAACGATTTCGTAACTCACTATATGTTTTATTAGTCACCCTATGAAAGATTAATGGCCACCACTCATCTCCTTCCGGAATGAGATTGAACTTTTCCTACAAAAATTAACAAATAAAAATGTTTTATGTACTCTTCCTTCACCGGTAGTATGGTTCTTATTCTTAGTAGTACGTATCTCAGTTGCATTTTTAAAAAATCACATATGAAAACACAAATTTTTATCACTACCTTACATCATTATATTTCTTTTAATCCAAATCCTCATGTGTAACACAAACAATGAAGCTTCCTTTGTCAATAATTTTAATATACTCTGATTAGCAACTATAGTGCATAATAAGACAAATTGTTGATGACCATTACAAGATCAAAGCAATAAGTTTGAGATATGTCATCATGTTGACATTCTTTGTTGTTATGTGGCAAGGAATAACCTTGTCAATTATAACTTTAATTTTGCTTGTATTTGGAGACATGAGTGACTTGTATAGTGAAGTTTGTTTGGAATTCCCAAGTTCTTATTTAAGTCCTTTCATGTATTGAGCTTTCTCAATAGAATCTTCATGTGATTTAGAGGCACATTGCAAGACACTTAACGACATACATATATGAGGATTCCAGTGTGTTACATCTAAAAAAAATACTATACTCATACTGATTAGACTATAAGACCTTAATCAATATATATATATATATATATTGATTTAATCTAAAATAAAAAATCATAATGGAATAAACAATACTATACCTAGCCAATTTGTCACATTTATACTCATCCAAAGCAATGACTAGTAAACAAACATAAAAAGGAAAACTAAAAAAAAAAATAAAACAAAAGAAAGCTCCCCTAACACTTATTGTAAATTATTCTTACTTAGAATCATAACTTCTCTCTATATTTTATTTATTTAGCCAAAAAAATGAATAATATATTAAGAAAACTATAATAAATAATCCATCTTGTCCATATGCTACAGATTAAAAATTGCCCCCATGTATATGCTAATAATTCAATTTTGTTTCCTTCATAATCTCGCTCCTCCTCAGTTGACTAAATACAATCCGCTTTCTAGATCTAAGACATCTCATGCAAAAATGCATATAGTAAAGTAGCAAAATCAATGTATTTATCCATCTATTTCTATCTATCTATCTATTATTTTTGTTTGTGTGTAAATAAGAGCTGTTTAGAAGAAGATTAAATGGGATATCCTAGACAAAAGTCAAAGGTCAAACACATGGCTGACGAACTAGATATGTAGCACTTGTTAGTAGCTTCATTAGAGTCCACTCAGCTTCAAATTTTTCGTTGAATCCAGTGTCAATAAATTTCTATTCCATACATGTCCCAATTAGCAACTAAAATGAAAAACAAGTGCACAATAAGCTAATTAATCTTCAAAATTTTGGTATATTGAAACACAATTTTGGTAGATACATTTTTTAATACAAACATAATATCATCAAGGGATTATTGGACATGGTAAGAAATATATATATATATATATATATTTTTTGTAGATTCTTGTCATTTGGTAGTAGTAAAGATGCTAAGAAGTATAATGTTTCTAATATAGTTCACTTTTCACAAAAAGACAAAACATAGAATTACAAATGAAGTTTTTATCAAATGATTCACAGAATGAGTCAATTTGGACCTTTTTTTAAGAGATGAATCCATCTACCTATTATTTGGTCTTCTCCAACCATGTAGAGAAGTGGGCACGTAGGGAAAAACAATATGTTTTTTTCTTTTCAAGACTTATTTGGATAAAACCTCCATTATTCTAGTAGATAAGCTTTTTGAAAATGCTCATATAAAAAGGGATTAAAAGAATGGTCTCATTCATCATCCAATATATCGTATTACTATTATCATATACTAAACTTTGCAGAAAATGAAATGAATTACCACAACCTTGCTAATCACTATTTGTCGTATCTGCAATGGCACTTTCGACCAACCTTTACCTTTACCACTAGGATTGCATAACGAGGAAGAGTGATGATGTGCTGATGTAAATTCTTCTGACAACATTCTTGTAATATCACCTTTTGGAGCATTGCAAATTTCGGTAAGCTTCAAAATAGGATTATGACCTGTATTCCTCTTTATCTGCTCATATTAGGTGCCTTTATACAACCCCCTTTGTTTCGGCTTTTCTTTATTATTGAAACTATCTTCGCTCTCATCTTTCAGTTCATCCTCCAATGTATCTAATCATTCCAAATGATCTCGATAATCGAGATGCTCCTGAATATTTTCAGCCCCAAACCATTCTACAAGATCATCTCTTACATGACCAGGTCTAAACATATCTATCCTGCATAGAATACTATACATGGAATGAATAAAAGACAAATTGCAAAAGAGAATCAATAATAAAAGAACACGGACAACAAAAAGATTTAACCACATAAACTTATAATATTTATTCTTCTTCATCACTATTACTAGAAGAATACTCATCACTACTACTTATATTACCTAAATGTAAAGTTTCTTCCGGTACTGAAATACGAGCTAATTGACGATTTATCTACATCACTCTACCACTTCTCTTTTGCTGTAGTGGCTCTTCTAATCGACGTAGGTTTGTAATCTCATAGTCAATACTATTATGTGATTAAAATAATTCTTGATGGAATAAATGATGATAATGAACCTTTTGAACTACCTTCTAATCACTAGTAGACTTCTTTGGATCTCTCAAATAAAAAACCTGTTGAGGTTGGTCGACGACAATATAAGGATCATTTTCATACTACGTTCGATTAGTATTGATTGTAATCATATCACCATCGATTACCTCAGGTTTATCTCTATATGTGTCATACTATTTACACTTGAAAAGAAACACACGTTAATTATAAATGTAGTTTAGTTGTATGATGCTTGTTAACTTCCCATAAAATGTGATGGTGTTTCCATTATGTCCACTTAAGACAATAACTCCACTATTCTGTGATCTAAGGCATGCCTTTTAATCTTTTGTAATAAACCTGACCTTATTCACCATATAACCTTGAAAATGTTGGACATGCCTCTGTGGGCCCTATGAAAGGGCATCTAAGTCATCACTTATTTGAGTTGTGCATGTAGACTTAGCAAATATAATCTGTGCAAAACTAAATAAAGTTAACTTATGTTTTGAGAGCAACATGTATGCAAACTAAAGTTACTTATCTCATCAAATGCACATACTTTATTTTTAAACCATGCCAGAAATTGCTCCATGACGAAGTGCTATACATTATTGTCTTTATAATGTTCATGCAACTCTTACTCAAATTCCCTAATTATTATAGAAATGTATCAACAGTTTTCCATACTATCAAAAATAGGTTTAAAGTAGAATGTAACCCTTATCGTATGTAGGGATGGACCTCCTCACAATTATTCAACACATACCAATGCAATATGTTCATCTCCTAATTGATTTCAACATATGTACAACTACCAATGGGACATACAGGTTGTGAGAAAATAGGAAAGACCTCCTTAGGGAGCTCATGATCATCCCATTGCCTATGCAGCCTATTGAATCTCAAATCAATGTTTTCAAAATACATAGAGCAGAATGTTAAACTTTTACGTATTACATAAGCCTCAACTATAAAACCCTTAAGTCGAGCTTTATTTCTAACATATCCTTTTAAAACCCCTAAGTACCGCTTAACTGGGTACATCTACCTATATTACACTGAACCACAAAAACATGCTTCTCTCGATAGATACATTGCCAAATGAATCATAACATCGAAAAAAGCGAGTGGAAATATCATTTCCATTTTACACATTGTCAAAACAATACTCTCCTCCGAAGACTTTAAACCATCTACTTTCAACTCTTTAGCGCATAACTCCTCGAAAAATCTTGACATCTTGCTTATTTCCCCATATATGTCATCTTTAAGATATCTACGTAATATAACTGGAAGAATCCTTTCAAGTAATACATGACAATTATGGCTCTTCAAACCTTTTAAACTTACCTCAAATGCCCCTAAGCATGCGAATATGTTAGAAGCATATCTATTAGGCAGCTTTACATCCTTTATCATGCTACACACTTCTCTTACTTGATTAGGTGTTAATGTGAATTGAGATGAGGGTTTAATTGTCCACCCCGCCACCTTTTGAAGATGCAATTCAAGTCGGATTCCTATCTTTTGTAAAGTTAGTCTTACTTTATCAATGTCTTTAAATTTATCTTTAAAGTTTAGAATAGTACCAACTAAGCTATCGCAGATGTTTTTCTCGATATGCATGACATTTAGATTTTATCTAATAATTAGTTTACCCCAATAAGGCAACTCGAAAAGGATGCTTTTTCTACACCAATTGGGTTCATCCTTAAACCTCTCTCTTCACATGATTAGGCGTCTTTCCCAAGATGACATGATCATATTGACTTAGTTGTGCCAAAATCTCTTCATTACTAAATTGCTTAGGGGCCATTTGTTTCTCAATTGTTCCATCAAACTTCCTTTTCTCATGTTGCCACTTATGAGTCATTAACAAGAATCGTTGATGTCCCATGTAGTGAAACTTACTTTCAATGTACCCACTAATAACATCCACATTACAAACTAGACAAACCTTGTAACCTTTTGTGATCCAACCTGATACATCACCATATGTAAGAAAACCATGTGTTGTCCATAACAATGCTACAAGCATGCGAAATGATTGATTTGAGACAACATAAAAAGTTTTTACTCCTTTGCACAACTCTTTCAACTCTTCAACCAATGGTTATAGGAAAATATCAATGTTTTTACCTAATGCTTTAGGACCTGGTATTAACAAACACATAAAAAGATATGGCTCCTTCATACAAGCCCAAGGTGAAATGTTGTATGGAAACAAGATAACTAGCCACAAACTACGCGAGGTACTCAAATTACCATACAGATTAAATCCTTCAATTGCAAGACCCAACCGTACGTTCCTAGGATCAGATCCAAAATTAGCAAATTTTTAGTCTAATCCCTTCTATGCTTCTGAATCAAAAGGCTGCCTTAGCATATTTTCCTCAATAACACACTCTTCCTTATGCCATACATCATTTTATTTCGTAACACAACCCCCCTTATGCCACCTCATTAGTGGTTCCATTTTTTTGCACATGAACAATCATTAAAGACGTAGTACTAAAGGAAAATACTGTAAAACCTTCATAAGAGTTTTCTTTTTCTTTTCACTAGTCTTAGATGCCCACCTTGAATAGTTACAACATGTACAATTATCTAAATCTTTAAATGCTTTCCTAAAAAAGATACAGTCATTTTCACATGCATAAATTAGAGTAGCATCCATTCCCAACTAGCGTAACAACTTTCGACATTCATAATATGAACTGGAGAGTCTTTTTCCTTCTAGTAATATACTCTTTACAAACTTAAGCCAATCATTAAAGTTCTTTATAGATTGTCGACCTTCAACCTTAAAGTGCATCATCTATATTAAAGCTGATAATAAAGAAAATTTATTACATCCTAGATAAACTTCACGTTTAGCCTCTTCAAATAAACCACACCACTTATCTATATCGATCTCATCTCCCATATTACCCTCTGACATGTCATCTTTAGAATCACTACCACTATATGCCAAATCATTCAATATTTAATGGTCGGCGTCATCCTCAAATGTAAGACTATCATCATAAACAACTTCTAATATCGATGGGTCTTGCACATTTTCCTCATCGTTAACAATCATTGAGTCATTCAATCCTGAGGATATACGCTTCTACCTCTCAATATGTGATGTCTCTCCATGGAATGTCCAAGTAATATAAGACCAAGCCATTCCCTTCTAAATTAGATGGATCTTAATGGCCTCTATTGGTAACCATTCATGATTAAGGCAATCTCTACAAGGATAACGGATAAACCCACCTAAATCCCTACGATGTTACACAGTTATTTCAAGGAAACTCTATACACCTTTGATATACTCTGAAGAAGTATGATCGTGTGTCATATGCCACCTCCTCAGACTCATCCTAAATAGTCATCATTGTACTTTGTTAATTTTCTCATAAATTTCTAGCCTAAAATGAAATGAGGGTGAAAAAAATACCTTCTTTCATGAATGATTACCTATAAGCATATAGTTAGTAAAATTCGATGGAATTTGCCGAAGTATTTAGTTTCTTTTACATCAAGAAAGCATCAACAAAAAAGAAAAAAAAAAAGAAAAAGAAAAACAACAATAGTAGCAAGATACATATACAAACCAACTGTTGAATGAAAATTTTCTCAACTTGTATCACTTTTTTCACAAATATTACCAAAAATAATTCCTCTTAACAATTGCATCTATGGACATATCAAAGACCAATTGTTGTAATAAACACCATATGACTATAGAATTAGCAATTTTATTAATGTTTTTCATCTACTTACACTATTGTTTGATTGGTAGTTGCCAAGAAACTATTCCCTTTCAAAATTAAAAGAAAGAAAAGGAAAAAAGTTTCTATTATCACAATCTAGAACAAGCTGAAGACAATTACTTCACTTGTAAAAGTAGCATAACTCATTATAGTATAATACATACAAGTGAGAAAGAGAGAGATTAAGCTTACTAAGTATTGAAGAAGTAGCCCATAAAAATATAAATTCATGCAAGTATTCCAAAACTAGATGCATAAGTCTTTTACTTGTGTTTAGTTTATATATAGAAGAAGCTAAGAATGAGGTGGACAATATTCACCTAATATTAAATTTCAAGGGTTCATGTATATAAAATTTCCAAAATGCTTGCCTCTCCCCATGTTAGAAATAAGAGGTCTAATTTAATCACTTTCGCAAATTTATTTCAATGATGCTTGCACTCCTTTTAAGTCATATTCTTTAATTTTAAACATTGGATTTGGATCTAAATCATTAACTTATCAAGAGGGATTTCCTCTAAAGTTTACTATCTAAGCTACTCCTCTAAAATAATACAATGAACTATAACCAACTTTAGGTTATCGATCATTTGTCTTGCTACATCTAATATCTGCTTAACAACCAATAAGAATTAGATTACAGCTTAGATGAGAAATAGCTCCCATAACATATATTTTCCATGTTTTATCCAAAACGTTCATTGTTACACTTTATTTAAGTTTTATCTACTATAACTTAAGTAACGATCAAATATCCATCCAATCTTAGCAAAAAAAAAAAAAAAAAGATCCATGTAATCTATTGTAATTTTTATAATGATATTTATATAAAAATGTTAACTGATCAATACTTCTAACTTTTATATAATTTTTTTTTTAATTTTTTCGTAACATTTTATTTTGGTATAATGTTTCTTTTTAAAAAAATCAACCTATTTTTTAAGATTCACAATTAAGCTACCTATATATGACTCCAAATGCATCCCTAAAATAAGCCAAAGATAAAAAATGATATTTTAAAGATAGTGGAACACAATACTAAAACCTGGTACAAAATGCCATGGAAGTCATTCATGTCCCACTTAAATTCAACATGTAGAAAATAACTATGAATAGTTAAAAGTTAAAATAGATGTGGAAACCACTTGCCTTTGAGAAGTAAGGTTGTCTAACACTTCTTAAACAAGTGAAGACTAGGAAAGCTAGACTACCTTTAGTCAACACTACACTTCCTAATATAAAATCTTCAAAACGTGAGAAAATGTGGAATTTACCCATCAAAACAACTATGTTTTCAACTTTTAAGAGTTAAGGAATTATTCGTTGATATTAACAAAAGGTGTTTTACATGTATCCCCATCAATGTGATCAAGATTTATATTATTCTTTACCATATTGTTTTTAATATAATAGATGCTTAAATTATAAGACATAAATGAAATCATTATTGCAACATGACCATACAGTATATATTGAATATCATAAGTTGAATCAAAATGACTAAGTTAATAACCCCACTTAGCTTCTAAATCGGAGAAGTTTTCTTTGTGTAAGTGTACCAACAAAGCGCTAGCGCTTAACATAAAAAAAAAAAGTCCATACTAAATATTCCAAAATTCTTTTAAAGAGGGACATTAGAGTTTTACATGATAAGTAAATTTTTACACCTCACGATACATTAGCCTAAAGTCGAGCATCAAAGTAAAACATAAGAATACTTACAATGCAAACTAAAAAACTAAGTGCAAAACATCATTTTCCTTGTCCTAAATATTTTTTTTAAATTTGAGTTAACTTAAACCTTTGATAAAGCAATAGCTTTTAATGATTTTTCACTTTATTAGATTATGTGGTAAGGAAAAAAAATTAGGTTAAGTTTCTGAACTTTAATATAAGTTATCCATTGTATCCTAGCTTGGAGTTGGTGGAGACAACATTGCCATTTTGGAAACCATGAAGAAAAGAATGATTGAGGCACAAAATATAAACGATTCATTTAAAAATATAATGCTTGATTGAATTGTCATACAAATGTATAGGAATTTATGTCCTTCACTATTTAAGGAGAAAATTTAAGGGACAACAATATTTCAAGGGTTAGCCAAACATTTATCATGGAAAGCATTAGTTGTTTAAGGCAAATGGTAGCTCAGAAGGTGTAATATATTATTTCTAGCCATAGGAATGCAATGTAGAACAATTTTTGTTCCAAAAAACAATAAGGGAAAAGAAATAAAAAATCCAATCTTTAGACAACAACATCAACATCAACACTTACAAACATGAAAAAGCAACCATCAGTTGGAGAAGAACATCATTAGATATCAAGACCAAAAAAGAAAAAAAAAAGTTTATTAAGAGGAAAAAAATACAAAACTTATGAGAGTCCTTAGAATCCAAAACCAAACTAAATCAAATTATCCATATATTAAAGTTCATCTATAAATTTTTTCAATCATTCAAAAAGTGATTTATTCACTTTTACCTTTTATTAGCACCCGTAATCAACCTACTCCTAGGTTAGTTTCCCCTCCATGATTTTACTGTAGTAAAGTTTAAGTGAAAAATGGTGTTTGAACTTAGTTCATTGTAACATAAATTTGTAAGTTCCCATTATTAAGTAAGGGAACAAATAAGAAAAGATCCAAATTTAATTGCTCCACCATTAGATAGTTAACCTCAATATATTGAACCTTGTTGTGAATTCTCATTCAATAGAAAGCCCATTAAAGGGAGTTCTAAAAGTGTTCAATATAAAAAGGTGAACGAGCCTCCATTGAGATTTTTAATTGAAGTGGAACTCAAAATAAAGGTACGTTGTTGTAGTAAATCAATTCAAAATGTATCCCTAATTGAAATTGAAGGAATGAAAAATCTTTTCCATTACATTATTATTATTTCTTCAACCAAGAAAATTAAAGATGTCGCTATGAGCAATAAAAATCAATGGAATAAATTGAATGATGAATGTGCAGGAAATCGAAGCTATCCACCTAATTGCATTTCTTTAATTGAAATAAACCAAAATCCATATCAAGTTCAACTCGTTTCTTAGCTAACCTTTTAGAAAAGGCTTCCAATTCCGCCTCTACAAACTATCAAACAAAACAAACAAATAAGATGAATCTACCATCATAACAACTAGCTAATAACCAATACTTTCCAAATTTCACATAAAAATCAAACATTTCTTCTTCCTCATGCAAGAAGTTTATTTTCTTTCTATAAATTAACAATAAGACACAAAAACCCTCAATGTAGGTGACATTGTGATAAACCATGGAGTTAGGGTAAGAGATAACCTGTCAATTAAGAGAAAGGATGAATGAGTTTACACACCAAAATCGCAGCTCTTGTTCCTGCTTCATTAATCCTACACAAGAAAACAAAAGCCCTACTTTGATAGTTACTAAGTGCTAGATGAAATTAAATATGTAAGAGAGAGAAAGATAGAGAGAGAGAGAAGGGGGAGGAGGAGAGAGAAAGGGTAAGATTACATATCAACAATAGTTGGCAATCGAAGCAACAATAGGGCTTGATAGTGGTTGAATAAAACAGGGTTTTATGAAAAAATGGAGCAAAAGACAGAGTGTGTGACTTAAGCATGAAAAAATAATGTATAGTGGGAAATGATATTTTGTGGTATTTAAATTATATTTATCGAGGAAAAGGTTGCCACATAAATGCCTATGTGGCACTTAATTTCTCACTAATAGTATAAATGAGAAATAGATCACCATGATGGATTGAAGAGGTAACTTTTTCCTTGCTATTTTCTTTAGCATCACTTGCAATTCCTATCGTCGCAATGTTGGCTCTCACTATTTCAAAATTCTCTTGTAGTGTTAATGACAGCAACTTAACATAAAATAGGTGAATGTAGCAATGTTAGTAAATATTTCAAAAATGCTAAAAATTATCTTACTAAACCTTCTATAACAAGCAATATTGCAATAATATATGGTTTGGAGTACCATATCCTTGGTTATAGGCTGGAAGAGTAGACTAAAGCATAAGGCGGATCTCTACACTCTTTATTTATCTGTAACGCTCGATTTGTTGATCTCTATACTGTTTATTCATTTGTAATTTATTTTTTTATTTACATGAGTGATTGAATAATATAATCGAAAAACATTACACAAGAATTAATATTTGGATAGAAGCTTAATGGGATATATTAAAATAGAAGCTAAGAGATCATATTAAAAGAAGCAATCGATTGGCCGGAATACACATATCTTCAATCTAAGTTTATATTTCTAATATGTCAAGACTTAAAGAACAAGTTTAGTATAATAAGCTATTCTTGGACATCAAGAAGTAAGAACTAGATAGAATTTAGAATATAATTAACAATCAATTTAACCTCTTATTTTTTATTGTTCATTATTCATTAGGACCAACAAAATTTATTTCCTATGAAAATTCACTTGAGAAGGTTTCTCTCTCTCTTAGTTAGATTTTTGATAAAAAATTTTATATTATTTATAAAATATTTCTCGGCCAATGCAATATAGAGTTTTCCAAAGTCTTGATACTTTGATATCTCTTACAACCATTCATTTAATAACCATTCTAATAAGTTCCTAATGTTTTCATAACTCTTGAATGATCAAACAATGAGAAAACATAAACACTAAAATCTTTTATGTCGCTATGACTTGAAAAGAAACAGACATGAACAATACAGATAACTGATGTGATTGGTTTTACTGAAAAAGTGTTGATCTATCCATAATTTAATCCTAAGTATATGATAGGGAGGTGGCATATGCTGCACTCTTAAGGTAGAAAAAAATACATCAAGTGTGGAATGTAAGTTCATTGGTACATATGATAGTTATGATAAATGCACCATTACTAACTATAACTTAATGAGAACCAACAAATGGGTTAAGTTTATGATTATCCTAGGCATATGATGTTGTGTGATAAGGAGCATTAAGTTTAGGTACCTTAGGAACATGTTTTTCATACTAGATGAAAAGGTTGTAATAGGCTTGAGAAATCAATCTAGACTAAGTTATGTTTCTTGTTTTACTACGAAACTAATAAGCGATAACTAGCGAATTAAACTATAACTTTCCCCTTGGGTCTTAAGTTTACGTGACATAGGCCCTTATAGGGGTTAACAGTAACACGAGTGAGTCAAGCTATTGTTGCATGTTCAATTCATGGAATGTAATAAAGGGAGAATTGAAATACAATTATCAAGGAATATAATAATGCTGTAATAGCATATTACATTGTTTAGTTGGAAAAGAGACCATCTAACGAATAAACCCATAATAGACTAAAAAAGGCCTTATTTCTCTTATTGTTCCTTCTTCTTCCATCTTCTTCCCAAATTACTCTTCTCTCTCTTTAAACTCAAATCTTTAGACAGTAGCAAGGGCAAGATCAGAAGATAACATTGAAGGCAATTATAAGGATAGGATCTCTTCAACATTGATGGTGATAGCAAGGAAAAGACCACTTTAAAGACCAAATCTCCTCCATACAAGTAAAATTTTTACTCTCTATGATACTAATAGCGATGGCAAGGGCATGGTTTCTCTATCGAAGTTGGTTTGTGAAACTATTTCAACCTTGTATGTTGATCTATAAAGACAATCGAAGGTGTTTAGAGAAGATGATTAGTAAGATCTCTCTCTCTCTCTCTTTCTCTCTCTCTAACCCATTTGTAAATATGATCAGAGATGTTCTTATAGTGTTAATCTGTGACTGGTGGTTATTGGTTGCTATTGTAGTTGCGTTGAAAGTAGACTTAAGGTATTGCTTGACCATGGTTGTTGACTTGTGACTAGTGGTTGTTGATCTATGTAAGGTCTTTTCCACATGGTGGTAGTGGTGATTTGGTTACTAGTAATATGGCTACTAATGGTCGCAATAGTGGTTGTTGGTGTGGTCTATGTTGTAGAGAAGAATAGGGAGAAGAGTATTCAAAGTCTTTTTCACATGTAATAGCAATTCTGAGGTTCAAGTATGGAATCCTCATTCCTAATTTTGTTGAATCACAGTTCCTAAAGAATTATCATTCATTGAAGTGAATAAAGTAATTGGAGGCTTTTGAGAAATAAGGAGGTAATGGAATTATCATTTCCCCTAAGTAAACATGTAATAGAGTTTAGCGCACGTGTAGAGTCTCAATTGGGATTGTATGTGTAAATATGGAGGATAGATAGTATAAAGAGAAGTGAAGTTTCCATGTCTTGAAGCGACCCCTTTTAAAATTGATGCATTTGTTATCACTAATAAATACTTTTCTTTTGTTTGTTTTATTAATTTTAATGAAATAAGATAAATGAAAGTTAGGAATTTACGAATAAAATTTTCAAAAACTTGGGATTCGACTTGTTAGAAGAGTAACTTGCAGTGGTAGGGTTTTGCTAGATTCATGTGTTGTCAATGTCACAAGTGAAGTCCATCAAGGTCTTGGGCACATGCTTATTTCATGATCATGGGTGTAGTATGATGAGTAATAAATAAGTTTGTTAAGATATAATCAAATTCATAGTTTTTGAGTTCACCTAAATGATAGTAGGTGTACAAATCTTGGTTTACTGAGTTTGTAAATAAATTGGTTTTGAGTTTATGCTATCAATATGTACACAATGAGTTGAGTTTGCCAAACTTGTTGTGTCACTAACCCTTTGTTTAAGATGAGGAAAAGGGGAATGAAAGAAATGGAAGGGAAGGAAAGAAGAGGAAAATTTTTAGGATGTATTGTTTAGTGAATGGTAGAATTAGGAAGGAGTAGAAAGAGGGAATGAAATATGGAAGGAAAACTTCTCCTGGGTCTCATAATTTTTAGGCCCTCCTAAAATAGGGAGAAAAGGAAGGAAAGGGGAAAAAAATAGTTATGATTTTAATTTCGTTCACCTTTTCTTTCATTTATTATTGTTTTTAATGGACATATTAGTAATTTTACATTACATATCTTTTTTTATCTTTAGTAATAATTATCATTCCTTTGCTTTTCCTTCCCTTTACTATGCCAACACATTTTAGATAATATTTTACCCTTATAATTCTTTCTTTTCAAATTCTTTTCTCTCCAGTTCTTTCCTTCCTATTTCTTTCTTTCATACCAAACAAAGTGTAAAATCATAGTGATTGTATTAATATAGTTTACACTTATGTGAAGGATAATACTTTGTGCATAGACATGGGTGCAATGTTATACAAGGTTAATGATAAACTTGTCAATGGTTAGGTCTATGGAAGTATGCCTATGTTATTAGAGATGATGTTATTGGTGGTGGTTTTGATACAGGTATAGTGATAATGTGAAGTAAAGTCATTTATGGGGAGTTTTAATGGAGGTGATGGGAAGTACAAGGGAAAAAAGAGTAGGTTTGACTATTTCAAATTAGAGGTATTAAGACTTTATTAAAAATTATTTTCATACTAATTCTAATATCATAAATAAATTTCAAACTATATTTCCAATTAATATAAATTATTACATGTATATAGAGTAAAGAAAAACCCTATAAATAATCATCAAATTTTTCATTTTTTGTCTATAAGAACGAAATATTTCTACACAATTGTATATATAGTCATGGACTAATCATATTGTTGTGTATAAAGGTTAATTATTTCTATCAGTGTCATTTTATATCATAGATATATATAGATAAACAAGTTGATACGTGAATATGATATATATATATATATATACACACGCGCGCGTGTTTTATAAAGATTTTTATGGTATCTTAATACAAATTCAAACCATGTCTCTCGTTTATTTAATAGTACAAAATATTGATATAATAATCCAATAATATTAATTTATTTTTAAATATATGAATACTTGAAAAATGTTTTTAGTTGGATTGATCCAATTATGGGTACGTTAAACGAATGAACAAGAGTACAGATAGTTACAGATGAGATATTTTCTCAGGATATTAGAATCACGTCGTCAAATATGGACCAATGTCAATATTTTGATCCATATGAAAAGGAAAGGCGTCAAGGGCTTGCACAAACTTCAACTATCACCCGTCTCAATCTAGCCCTTCCTTGTCAACGGAGAATGAGACAGCCTAAGAACCTTCAACCCCATCCACAGCACCCAACCCAATAGAAGAAGTGAGAGAAACATAAGTTTCTCATTTTCAAGCGTGCAATGATAACCCCCCAAAACGAAAACATAACTACTTAATATAGGAAACAACCAAGTACGTTGTTCATTAGGTGTCTTGTTCACTAAAACACCTATTATTACAAAGAGTAATCATTAATAAAAACATTATAATAATAAAAAAAAAAAAGTGTACACACACACACCTAGTTCCACAAAACCAAGTCTCCCTTCTTTATCTTCTTTCTGTTAAAAAACTTTCTGTTTTTGCTGCTTCATGTTATCATTTCTCTGCCAATGAAGTTAAAGATCTTCCATTTTGATATAGTCCCATCTGGCGATTAAGATGATGTGTTTGTAACAGTTACTCGTAACAGGATGTCAGAGAGAGAGAGAGAGAGAGAGTGAGAAAAAGTAGTCACCATCAATGGCCAACAAATGCAACATCTCAGACACCTATGCACTAACCATCTCTTCGAGTTATTCTAGCTCTCCGTCCCCCTCCTCCTCTTCTTCCTCTTCAATGGCAATGTCTAATGCACAGATGATGGGTTCTCTTCCACTCCAGTCTAATGTTAGAGAGGATCCAGACGGTTCTCTTAATAGAGGCCACGGTCATCATGGTGTTTGGGATTTTTCCTACGGGAACCTTGAGGAAAGCAACGACAGTGAAAGAAGTAAGAACAACATTAACACGAACAATGAGAACACTGGGAATAGTAGTTCTATGACTGAGAATGTGTACAACAGTAGTAAGAAGGGGAGAGAATCAGACACTGGGCAGTCCAAACTCTGTGCTAGAGGACATTGGAGACCAGCTGAAGATACCAAGCTTAAGGAGCTTGTCGCTCTTTATGGTCCCCAAAACTGGAATCTTATTGCTGAAAAACTAGAAGGAAGATCGGGTATGTCCATTAAAAAAGAAAGATAGAGCATATGGTTCTCAATCTTCAAACCCTCATGTTATGTTGTATTTTTTTTTATGCTTATTCTTGGTTCTTGCAATGTATTTACTCATTGTAGTCACCATGGTCTTCACATGATGCTTTTTTTAATTTTTTTTTCCTTTTGTTTCTTAGGTAAAAGTTGTCGGCTAAGGTGGTTCAACCAATTAGATCCGAGGATAAACAGAAGAGCTTTCACAGAAGAGGAAGAGGAGAGGTTAATGCAAGCACACAGAGTGTACGGCAACAAATGGGCAATGATAGCAAGGCTATTCCCTGGTAGAACAGACAACGCTGTTAAGAACCACTGGCATGTCATTATGGCTAGGAAATATAGAGAACAGTCCACCGCTTATAGGAGGAGGAGGTTGGGCCAGTCTTCCTTTCTCCGGAGACTGGATGAAACTCCCACCTTTGTCTGCCGGGACGAACCACCACCACCGCACTGTTACGGTGTCTTTGGCGGCGTAGTTGATGCTCTTGGTGGCATGGCGATTTCTACAAGCAATGTCCATCCTTACAGTGCGTTTTGCATTCAACATACCCCCTTCGAGTCATATTCCGGTATTATCCGTCTCTCTACTTTTCTGGAGAAATTTTTATTTCTTCTTCAGATTTTTTTCCTCGGAAGATTTTTTTTTTTTTTTGTGCGTTTATTGTGTATCATTTTCTTTCTATCCTTTGAAGTTAATTTCTTAACCCTAAAAAATAGCTTTTGCTGCTAATTTAGTGATAGAATTATCTTTTTTCTTTTTTTTTTTTTTACTCCGGCCAGAAAATTAAAACCGGGATTAAAGAGACGAAGTTATCTTAAAAAACCCAAATGTACAAAATACTATGCGTGACTTCATTTACTATTTACATAAATATCTGTCACATCGACCCTTGTCAGTTTATTTTCATCCATGTAAATGTCGACATATGTTTTAATGTGGTTTCAATGTTGATTTCTGAAATTAGACCGAGGAGAGGGACTGTATTTGTAAGTCCAAGCCACCCCGTATGTTACCGATTGATTCCTCGCTAGAGCTTATAGCTTACATTGCTATCTTAATTTGCCCTTGTTCATCATTTCAATTTCTTTTAAAAGTTCTACGTGGGTCCATTTTTAAGAAGAAACTTGAAAAGAAAGGAAATTTTATCCTTTTCTCAATACTGATTACATAAATTAACGTTTTCATATCTTTTATCATCTCCAATGTTCTTTTTTTCACTGGTTTCATTAAAAAAATAACTGCTAACAGGTGCAGGTTCCAAAGGAAATGAGATTATGCCATTGGAAAAAATGAGATCTGGGGATCGATCATCTTATTACCCTAACGAAGCTCCTTTAGGTCTAGGATATGGACATGGACACGGACATCCTCCGATTTCAGTGGGAAATCTTACGATGATGCACGACTTTTGTAATAACAAGGGCTTCGCGGATACTCAAACGGCATCTACATCCGTTCATGATGAACCATCACAATCACCGTCAGTTGAGACGACCCTTACAACTCATCCACCGCCATTTTTTGACTTTCTTGGGGTTGGAGCCACATGAAGATTGATGATGAAGATGATGATGGAGTTAAAAGCGTCATATATAGTTAATATTGATAATATACTATTTCTACTATTACTAGTAGCTACTACTTAGATGAGTTAGATCGACACCAAAGATGAAAGGAAAGAAAAAGAAAAGGGTGGTGGTGTTCTGAAAAAGGTGTGCGTTCTGGTTAAGAATCATGATTGAAGACCTCAATGTGGATCTGCTCCAAGATAACCGAGAGTCTATTAGAGGTAAAGCAAAACAGTTGTGATAAGATTGATGATGCTCGATGAGTCCTTGTCCTTCTCTCTCTCTCTCTCCCTCCCTGTTCTCCTTCTATCTATGTAAGTAAGCCTTAGTGTAGGCTTTACTTCTAACCCTTTCTTTTCCATTTTCAAGAAACCTTTGCGAAAGGCAAAACCCTGTAATAAATGACATCATTATTACATATCATCGACTCAACGCGAAACTTTTGGTTTTTTCTGTGTGTTTATGTCCTTATTTTCTAGGACCTCTTTCTTTCTAAGTATCTTTTTATTTTTCTCTTTCTTTCCTTTTCCTGGT
The DNA here is from genome assembly GCA_024138005.1 of Lumnitzera racemosa. Taxonomy (NCBI): domain Eukaryota; kingdom Viridiplantae; phylum Streptophyta; class Magnoliopsida; order Myrtales; family Combretaceae; genus Lumnitzera; species Lumnitzera racemosa. Next base: position 35,995,891 of record JAMXBC010000006.1, on the reverse strand, counting down.
AAGGGTTTTTGTTTCATTTACTTATTTATTTCTGGCTTCGAAGGGCTTTTTCTCATTAATTTTTTTAATGGATATATAACTGTTGCGAAATTAAACTATACAGCTAGAAAAATAAAAGTACAAAAAAAAAAATAATAATAAATTAATGTCAAAACTGCATGTTGGATGTTTGGAAGAATTACAAAGTTATTATCATTATGCTTGGATTTTGAACTCATCATTTGCTATAGTTTTTAACATTTTTCACTACATCGACTTTCAGGTTTTGTGTGCTATGCTTGTTATTGTTTTATTTTAGTATAAAAGAACATTTAATTTTCAATTTTCTTTTACTTTGACTGTAGAACCTGCTACGCATTCTATTTCTACGTACAAACGAGAAGCCCTGCTGGTTCTTTGTTGAATAAAATAATTAATACAATAAGACATGAATTTTTTCTTTTCCCCTTTTAATTGTATCTACACAGGTTATTACTTTCACTTTCTATATCCGAGTTCTGCTCTAGCGAAAAACATTATATCACTGTTTTAGGCAAACGGAAAAACACACACACACAAAATCGGCATGATGACCTATTTCTTCAAACATTTCGAACTCTAATTCTGTTAGTCTGCAATGGAAACCTAAAATCGAGCCCTAGTTGTGCCCAGGGCTATGTCCGCCAAGAGTTAGCTTAACAAAAAACCTAGTAGATGCATACATTCCAAATGTACACGACATACATTGATTAGTATCTTAATCCAACTCCACATTTGCCAGCTAACATCACCTAGTAGTTGGAAACAAAGTTCGAGAACCTGAGGGAAATGGAGCTACCAAGGATTAGGACCCCTAGAACCTAGTATGTTGGCCTAACAAAACCTTAGCAAAATTGACCTCTGCCCACTATTATCACCAGAAGTAGAGCTTCCATCCAGTAAGTTAGCCTAACAAAAACCTAGAAAAATTAGCCTAGCCTGGTTATAGTGGTAGGAAGTAGAGTCCCCAATTGACTGCACTTTCATATGCATAGAGGGAAGCTTTTCAAACCAAGTGCTTTGCTTTTACTAAAATCTCTACTTTTTTCAAATAAAATTTAACTCGTAGTAATAATAAGAATATATCAAAGTACATCTCAAATAACCATACGCAAATTGCCTATCATAAGCTAAGTGTATTATTACCTAAGTCAAGCAAATGTATCATACCATAGGCCTATTTTCTTATAAAATTTTTAGGTCAACATGCTTTCAAAGTCCTTTTGAATCATGAATGATCATATTATTTTCAAAATGAACTAAGCATGAAACAACATATAAAAATAAGCAAGTAACAATTCATCACATGCTTAGCAAAATCACATTGTCATAATCAATGACAATAAAATTGCTGTAGAAGTAGGGCTACTGACGATGCACACAAATCCACTTATCAAGGTCTACGATAGATCAAACTTACACCTCCACAAAGGGGATCTCTTCACCTACTCCATCTGGTATATCTAATCTCACGGTTAATTGGTGCCTATGACTTCAAACGCTTGTAGTTTATTCCTTTCTTGATAGATTTTTCTGTTCTTTATACTACTACAGTTGTAACTCAAAGAGCTATCCAAATATACTAAGTTACCAAATTGCCTAGATCAGTTTAAGTAACTAAAATGCTCTCTGGACATATTATTTTACCCTATATGTCCTTAAATCTCTTAATTAATTAATCCATTTTAACTTAAGTAATCAAATAATTATTACATTTTCACTTAGAACTCCTACATGTTCATATACTTTCTCCATATCAAGTTTATATTATGCATTTATCATCAAATTTGCTAAATAATCTTCTAATAACTGATTATTCCATAATATAGCCGTTATAAGTTGATTGAAAGATAAATAGCATAAGCACTCAAATAACTGTCACTTTAATAGACTCAGTAAACTGATTGTATTGAAACCCCATTCTTAGTTCATGCATGCATAAAAAATTTTATTTTTTTATTGAACAAATACTTATTTAAGCTATACTATACTTAAATAGAGGCTATTTATATAATAAATAGTAAAAATGCTGAAAAAATCTATGAAAAGTTACATATGTAATTCAATCATGCAGAGTATGATAACTAGAACTTATCTTCGCCTATACTCTTTGAATTATGTATTTAACCCCTAAATTATCTTAAATTGCATGAATGGCATAATTTGTGCAAACCAAAAATTAATGATTTCTTGATTCATTATAATGCTCTAGTAACTATAACATATCAGATTCCTCCACTGATTTTATGAAAAAATATTTATTTTAATTAGTTCGAAAAACTAGTAAATTAGACAAAATATATATTTAATAATTATCTATCTTGTAGTTTTTCGAAATACTGAATTAGGAATTTTGCACATGTACGTAGAAAGTCATATACAAAAGTCGAGGTAGAATCTGCATTGTTTAGGTTTTCAAATTTAAACAAAAAAATTTCTTATGAATAGTAACTACAAGGAAAGACCCTATACGCCTTACGTTCATGTTTTAATATGACCACGAACAAGTATTACATGAAATAGCCTCATAATGCATTTTCTAGAATTAATCTCGAGGGTTTTCTATTCTTATAAAGGAAAAAGTACATTTTTAGTCTTCTCTCTCTCTCTTTTTTTTTTTAAGTTTCGTTCTAAACATTTTTTCGTTTTTTTTGCATTCGAGTCTACTGTTTACAATCATTTGCAAATGAATCCTTTTATTAATATATTTACAATTTCCATTAGAGAAAGACACTTGATGTAATTCTTTTGGTTAATGTATTTATATTAAAATGATAATATAACAAAATATTAAAAAATAAATAAAGTAATAAAAATAAAAAAAATCAAAATTAAAAAAAAAATTAAAAAATGTTGTTTTGACTACCTAAAAGTAAAAGGGGGCTCAAATGGCTACCTTATAAACAAGTAAGTTGCCACCACCCTATGGGAGTCATGCAACTCTTTATGGTCGTGCATGGCTAGCCTCGTTCAAGTGACAGTTCAAGTGACCTATATTTTTTAGTGGGTTGTAATCTACTTTTTCATAAGTAATGTTGTTTTTTAGATTTTATTTATATATATTTTATTTTTCCATTTCTTTATTTTCTTAGAATTATTATATTTTTTTAATAACTTACTTGAAGAAGATAAATTATTTTTTTATTAAATTAAATATTTTAACTAATCATATCATTTCATGTGTCATACATGGATGGAAAACTTAACACTATCAATAAAAGGACTCATTTACAAATATTTACAAAGATTGTGAATTCAAATGCAACAAATAAAAGGTTTAAAACTACAATAGAAAAATATTAAAAAATTGAGAACAAAAAATTTACTTTTCTCTTTTAGAAATTAAAGATATTCATGGGTGAAAATCTAAGGGTAGTTAGTAGTAGATCTCCAGCCATGTCGATGTGTAATGAGTCATGTATAACGCTCTACAAGGATAGGGTAATAGGGTAGGGTTCTTTTTTAATTTTAAGCTACACAATAGTAGCTTTAAAGTAGGGTTTCAGGCTCTAAGATCAACAACTTATACAAATTTTTGAGTAATATTTCCATATTCTAAATTTTGTAAACTAATTCCCTTGAATATGATTAGCTGTTTGACGAGGAAAAGTACAAAAAATCCTTAACGTTTTACGTTTTTACAAATTTGTTTTTGACATTTCATTTAATCTATTTTAGTTTTCAACCTTTTCAAACTACATCAAATAAGTTCTTCCGTTATGTGTCAATATATAATTGATCTACGTAAGTATAAAAAAGCCCCTAGTGTTTACTTATATGCACAAATTAGTTCTTACCTTTTTTATTTAGTTCATTTTAGTCTTCAATGTGTCCATACATAATAAAAAAAAAATTAACAGATGGACTTTTTTGTAAGTTTATTAAAACGTTGAGAACTAAAATAGATTAAATAAAAGGTTAAGAACTGATTTGTATATACAGATAAACATTAAGGACTTCTTTATTATTTTCCCTTATTTGATGATATTCCTAATCTCTCTTGTTATGAAAATGCTGCAAAGTATCTCACTCCATTTATATGAAATTGATTAGATGTTGGAATGCATTAATGAGATTTATAACAAATGCAATCCCCTTAATGCGTTTCTTAAGACCCTAGAATCTACAGTCTATTTGTTGCTGTGGACATTTGCTACAACTGTTGCATTATAGTTTCATCCCTTAACCAAGACTTGAAGCTCTTAAACACTGCCATGAGAACCATGACCGTTGTCATCAGTTGTCATCCCACTCTGATATTAACTAACATAGCATATAGCGTAAAACACAATATATGTAAAGAATAAACTTTATAAATATGTGGAAAATGATGGGTATAACTAATTTATTGGATTATTTATAAGTTTGAATCCTTATAAGTAATAAGGAAATATAATAAATCTAGATCCTTCAAAATTAGCACAAAAAAAAAATCAAGATAAACTTTCCTAAAGTATTAAGAAAATCTTAATAGCTTCGAATCTTGTTAGAATACACAAATTTGATTTCATAAATGGTGTGAAATGGCAAAACCATTTGCTCTTGGCAAAAGTAAACTTAAACCATTCTTTATTACCATATTATAGGTTGTATAACTCTTCATAAGTGAAAATTTAAAACCTTTCAAAGTTAAGCTTAAAATCAAGTTTGCACTCACACTTTTGAACTCGAAGCACATTAATTATGTGCATTTGCTTTTGTTTTAGCTGCTTCTGATTATCCATGGCTTTTTGTCCATTAAATAGCTTTTGTTTCTAACACTTCCTTCCTAACTTCTGACAAGCCGAATATTCCATAAATAGTAATCATATCTCGTTTGTGTCAAAGACAAAAGCTTAGTACTTGTCTAAGATACTATAATTGAACTTCAAGAGACACAATAAATGAAATCTCCAAATGTCGATACATACTCCAATTCATACCGCAAATACAATAAATTGATGTAAAGGCAACACTAGAAGTCATCCTAATTATGACATCATTCTATTATAAAAGACAGCCATACTAAGTCTTCTAAAATTATAAGATTCTAATTCCAAATCACACAAAATCAATTGAAACACACAACCATTTAATGACATCACCCAACATCTACTCCTCAAAGTAAATATACTCCAAGCCACCTCTATCGGCATATTATTTATTGTATCCTAAGTCATCATAGTAGTCAATAGTATATACTTCTTGAAAAGGAAGGTTTTAATAAGGGCTAACTTTAAGTCCGATACGTTATAACCACAAGATACATGTATATGCCACATACATCAAGCATACATGTAATCGTAATGATTGAGGCATAATTATCCATTTATTATCTTTAATATAGGTAACGTAATATAGCGCAATCTTAACGTTTCAAAACTTGGAACAAATCATAACTTCAAAGCACACATATATATAATATACATATATGGTGTTAGGTATTCTTTGAGATCCAAGAGTCTAAGATCAACCTAAATTTAATAGATCATTTCCACTTGTAAATTCACTTTGGACTACACCATTCATTGATCATTGGTTAGTGCACTGACATTATTGGAATTTTCGATCTACTGACCATGGCTAAGCAAGCAATATATTAATTAGAAGTTAGATAGTTATTAAATTTGTTATTGTTTCTATCTTAACATATACAAGTAGTAAGCATAATAATTATGTACCTAGTGTGGCTTTAGAGAAGTGATTGAGATATTTTTTTTTAAACTTTATGACTTGTAATTGAAATACAAGTACTAATTGTTTAACATTTAATATAAGTTGTCTAAAATCCTAGCTATGAATCTTAATCATTTATTACACTATCTAGTTGTATTAACTTGTGATTTATTGCATGATGCTACCCAATTCTTTTGAATATCCTTTCATTTAACTTCCTACAAATGTTTTTGAAAGGAATCTTATCCATAATATGATTCTTAAGTAGATTTTTAGATATGCCTAACATTTTTTAGGCATAATTCAATATCAAGGGTCATTGAACAATTAATAAATAATTGCAATTAATAAAACATAGGGCAAATTAAAAGGAAGAAGGAGAAGGATTTGTAAATCTGATTGTTCACAGCATGTGTTCTAATGATAATGTAACTACCAATTGAATGCTAGTAAGGAAAAGCTATTAAGCATTTTTCATGTATAGGTATTTGGATGCTACATAGATTGACGAGTAACGTGCAAATATTAATAAAATTTTGACAAGTGAAAACATTTATTTTCAAGTGTTTAAATAGGGAAAAATGTAGAGTAGAGGCCCATATTTGTACAACTTTTATGAAAAAAAGATTTGAATTTTTTAACCATGCATTTAAGGGCTCGTGTTTATAATTTATTCTCATTTAGGAGCTTCTGTCCATTTGCTGTTAATGAAGTCTACCATAGCATATACGAAGGCTCTCAAGTGAAAGTAATTTATAAATGTGAGCCCCTAAATGCATGATTGGAAAATTGAGACCCTTTTTTGCAAAATTGTAAAAACATGAGCTATTACTTTATATTTTTCTAGATAAACCATAATTATATATATATATAATATTTTACCTATAATATTACCTTTGTACATTTTATTGAATTTATTTTATCCAATATCCCCTATATTTTTTAGGATTACTATTCATTTGTATAGCTTTGCATAGAATGGTATAATGCTTATGGATAAATATAGTTGCAAGGCCTACTAACTTACTTCAACAAGTACAAAGATATAGACCCCAAACCTTAGGCTCTTATGAATTCAATTATCAACACCATAACCCTAAACAACTTTAGAATATGAGAGTTGACTAGGAATATTGATCCATTAGTAGAATTAGGGTTTACAAAGTTGACAACAATATAAGGAATTAAAACTATAGTATAAATTAGATTAGTGAAAGAAGAAACTAAGGGGACTAAGAATAATTTAACCTAACAATTACTTAGTAAAGAAAGCTAAAATCATTATGATAACCTTATATATATAATAAGCCATAGAAGGTAAAAATTATTAACAAACAGTAAAAGGGATTAATTATTACAAGATAAAAGTTGAAACATTAATTATAAAGTATCTACTAAGGATTAAAGATTATAAAAAGTAAAAAAAAAAGACCAATTTACTCCTAGAAGTAAAAGTAGATAGTAAAAAGTAAAAATATAATAGTAAATAGTAAACTAGTAATAAAGTAAAACAAATAAATAATAAATAATAGTAAAAAGTATGATAATGACTCATGCCTCTTACATATAAGACATCATCGTGACATGTCCCCAAATAAAAAATAAAGAACATATTTATAAATTTAATTAAATAATAATTGAGTAAAATACTAAAACATGATAAAAACTACCTTATAAAATACTATAGGGCAACTAAAAACTATCAAATCAACTTTAAAAATGTAAAACAATTAATGACATGCCATAAAAATATCCAAAAACTTGTAAGGAAAGTAAACAAAAATTTATAAACTTTAGAAATATCATAAAATTATTAATATATATTGATAGCTTCTTCAAGAATTAACAAAAATTATACAAGTAGCGAAAAATGTTAAAAAATTAGCTAGACTCAGGTCTCAAGGTCAAGAACATGCGACAATTTTTCCATGAATTTACACTTGTTAGAAAATTATGAAAATATGTAAGTAACTTCTTCAAGAATTCATCAAAATTTGTACACTTGTCAAAAAATCATGAAACTTTAATAGGAGATGTGTAACAATATGAGGAACATGTGTCTTATTTTCCATAATTTTTATATATGTGTACAACTTAATATTAATTTTTGAAAAATATAAATACCCATTTCCTGACTTCAAAAATTCACATCACTCAAGCAAAGCCTATAAAATTTAGGAAAAAGTTTATTGAGCTCCTCCATATTTCTCTTAAAAGGTTAAATAAGGTTGTAGTGGTGATGGCTGCTAATAGTGGTGGTTTTGGCCAATTTGGTGGTTCTAACTTCAATAATTTTGAAGCCTCCAATTTATGTTGTTTCAAGGAGTTCTTTTACTTATAAGTACTTACAATCATATATTCTTCTAGTAATTTTACTAGGATTAATTTTATATGTTTAATGTTTTTTTTATAATTTTTGCTAATTTCTGCCCATTTTGTTAAAAAATTCTTATTTTAAACAAAAGTTATAAAACCCTATCTAATGACTCCCAAAATTTCGAAGCTTTTTCTCATAGTTTGTTATGTCCAATCTGATGTTTAGCTACCATGTTTACCAAGTGTTGAAATATTTTCTAATTTTCTTGGTTTTATGGTCAAATTTTCACTTAATATTTAATTTATGGTAAATATTATAATATACTAAAATTTCAAAGTAATAGTTATCGTTGAATTCATTTCATTTTAAGCTTTTTTATAGTGTTTATTATTTATATTAATCTTGGTCTAATTACTTTACATCTTAGCCTTTTCCTACATTATCTATATTATACTACATTCAAATCTTTATATATACATCTATTTATATTCTCATTAACAAATCTATTGCTTTCACTAAATACCTACATGTAAACAAATATAACTAATCATCTTATTTTACTTTTCTTAAAAACAAATGGTAAACTATACAACTTATTGGGATCAAATCGATGTGTTATTATCTAGCTACAATTACAAACATAACTATAAAAATGATCCCTAATCTATTATAGCTTAAAAGATTGACTAAGTAAATGCTTATTTTTAAGATTTTCTACACAAAGTTTGAAAATTTTGAGCACACGTAATTTAGGTAAGTAGCTTGCCTTATGGTAGTCTTAACTGTGTTAAAAACGAGTTGTAAGTCGTTGTACTACTTATGCTTATAATTAGTTGGCTATGCACATGGATATGATTGTGATAGTTGATCTTACCTTCTTAACATGCTTTATTTGTACATTTAATACTTTCTTGGAAATGATTATACTATTTGATCACCTTTTAAATCGACTAATGTTGTATTTGACCTTAATAATAGGTACATGCATTATATCCTATTATTGCATGATTCCCATTAAGATTACCTATACAGTAAGGAAATGTTGTGATTTCTGTTTTTTTTTTTCAACCTTATAGAACTAAGTAATAGGAGAGAAGATTGTCATTTAGAGTTCAAAAATATTACGAATGATCCAAATTGGGTAAAGAGGGCATAAGAGAAATGTCCTATGCACAACCTCGAATTAGTGGGAGATCGGTCCAATGAGTAGCTGCTTATGGTGTGAAACTCTCCAAAACCCAAACCAGAGTACATTTAATTTCTCTAGTCTCACGACATATCAGTTAACAACTTGCGAATGACACTTTGATTGTTGCATTACATTACTCTAAAAGGACTTGCCTTATATATTTAAGTATGATACTTATTCCTTATCACTTATGAGTACATAGTTTCGCTTACATCCCTATAATTAATTTTTTCCGGGTTAACTCCACCAAAGCTTGAGATGGGAGCCCTAAGTAAGGTTTAATAAATAGAAGGTAACAAACCACTCTACGAAGCAATTGAAACAGAAACTTTAAGATAAAAGAGGCATTATTCTTTAGAGTTATTCGTAGATAAGCTTCGCTTTCACTAAAAACTGCTAACTTTGATATGAAGCCTTGCTTATATAAATAGTATAATGATAGCTGTGGGCCCTATGCTATTATTGATTATTGGTATATATAGTGAGACTGTTAAGATATAGGTAATTGGGTAATAGAAATAGCAAGTAAATAAATTTCATTAAAAGAATTAATGATTAATATTAAAAATATATAAACATTATAATTTATTTAGACAGTGATTAGATTAAAGAACATTCTGGTTTATGAGTTGCCATTATTTGAAATTATCACTATTTCAAATTTAATGTGCATCATTTGAGATTTGGTTTAATGACAATGAACATAAAAAATAAAATAAATAAAGTATAAACAACATTAGAGAGAATGAAAGTACAATATCATTCTCATACTTATAGGGATGCCATTGGATAAAAATAAAATATGATTATGATATTTATATTTTTTAATTTTAATTATTGAGTCTTTAATGAAAATTAATTAACTTATCATATTTATCAATAAATATTATGCAATTCCATTCAAAACTATATAGATGAATAACTATCTAAAAAAGAAAAAAAAATTATAAGAGAAATGGAATAAAACAAATTCAATAAAATGTGCAAAGGTAGTTGTAATAAAATATTCTATTTATTTAATTATAGTTTATCTAAAAGAACGTAGAAGAAGAGCTCATATTTTTATAGTTTTGTGAAAAAGAATCTTAATTTTTCAAATATGTATTTAAGGGCCTATATTTATAAAATTATCCTCATTTAAAGGCCTTCATTCATATCACATCAAATGTCTTTACCAGAAAGAAGCTCTTAAATGAAAATAACTTATAAATACAGACTCTTGAAATGTAGGGTTAAAAAATCTAGGTCCCTTTTTTTCTTTTTTAGGCAAAACAGAAGGTATGCAAGCATTTTCTCTATATTTTTTTATTTAAATATAATTAATACTTATATAGTACTTATACATTTATGTGATATATTAATATTATTGAACATTTTTTCAATGGCATCCGGACATCGGCAAGAAAAAGGCTATTGTGAGATTTTCATGTATTGGCTTCCGGATGGTAGTTTTTGTGGCATCCGGACGACAATCCTTAGGTCCGAAAATCCTGCCGAAAAAGGGTATTCCGTCTGTTTATTAAAGCCATAAGCGTCTAGACTCTTCGTAGCGACTGCAAATTGCACAGTTTCACCCCAAAGTTTATAGACTCCATGCTCCACTAAACCCCCAGCATTCTAATCACAACTTCGTTGATCAAAATATATATTTTGCAACCCTCCCGACAATTTCTACGATTGAGCATTCTTCTAAACGAATTTCTCTTAGGCCCATTTGTTTCAAGGAAAATCCTTTATTTTCTATTGAAAATATTTTCTTAAAAACGGTATGTTTTCATGAATTTGGATATCTTTATAAAAATATGTTAAAAATAATTTTTCATTATTTGGTATGAATTTTATGTAACTTGTAGTCATAATTAAATAAAATATCATCATTATAAAATAATGAGTATATTACAAGTTTTTTATATAAAAGTATAACATGTAAATTAATTTTTAATCTTTATTGTTATGATATACTTAGCTTATATTTTAAAATTTATCAATAAGTGTTTTGAGTTTTTTTTTTTTTTCATTAAAGTCCCTTGATATTTATAATTTAGAAGTTAATTCTAATACTTTTTCAAAATTAAAAAACTTGTGAAAAGTAATTTGGAAAATGACTTTCAATTTTGAAAAGTATAAGTTGCTTTCGTGGAAAACATTAGGATTTTCCCGTTAATAGGAAAATGTTTTCCCATCCATGACATATTCAGCCTTACAAACAAAGAAAAATATTTTTTAAAAAATATTTGTCCTAATACAAATGGGGCCTTAGTTTCTACAACACATTTCATATAAAAATTAGAAACTTACTTTCTAAGAAAAACGGTTCCATTACACTTTATAATTTTTTCCATAGTTAATAATACAACAAACCAAAGAAACCCAATGCAACTACCGACTCTTTTCACTTCTCCATAGTCATCACGTCTAGATCACAAGTTTCCTCCAAACACGAGTGAAATCATGACCAAAAATAAAGAAAGGGAAATGAAGAACTAAAAGAAATCGATTTACCTTGACATTTTTTTGGCCATCAACAAGTGAAGGAAGAGAGAAAAAAGTAAGTTACGGTGAAAGGGAACATCTGTAGTTCTATTCGCTGTTTTAATAAGATTGATTTAATTTTCTATCTTATCTTTAATTTATTATTAATTACATATAAATAATTAAAATTTTAATTAATTTGATTTTTTATATTTAATAAATATTAAATTAAAAATAAGATAGAAAATAGGACCAATTTCCTAAAATATGTGAATAGGACCACATAAAAATCCTATAATGAGAAGAGGAAACTATCATTGGAATAGACATATGGGATAGAAAAACAAATGGAGTAATTCGGAAAACTTTGATATTTTGAAGTTTGAAATTTGGGGTAAAATAACAAAGCACCCCTAATACTAGAATTAATTAATTAAAAACATATTCATAAATAAATGAAGAAAAAAATATAAGTGGGCATTGGGATATTTTAATTTTTCATAGTTAAAATTAATTAAAAATATATATCAATTAAAAAAAATTCAGGTTTCGCAAGATATTTGTAGCCTGTAGTTTTCATACATACGACTCTCGAGATAGTTGGAACAAATTTCAATGTAGGTTGTACCCTAATTACTTATAAATTAATTATTGGGCTTCCCACATCATCTAGGCTCACACTTAATTATTAACGATATATTGAGAACTTTTCAATTTGAATTAGCGCTAGGGAAAAAGAAAAGAAAAAAATCTAATCATCTGCAATGGTGGATCAGATTATGGTAATCTATTATCAATGATCTCAGATTACTTCTTTTCTTTTACCAGTATTTTGCCTTCTATCTGACACAGAGAACTTTGTAATTTTTCCATAGTGATAATCTTTGAGTATTTTGATTGAGGAACAACTATATAAGCAATGAGGCTTTTGTTGTTAATAAGCTCTGCTCCAATTTGATAGCTTTGTAGTGCATTTAATTAACAAACCACGTGGAATATGATGAAGAACTCTAAGCACGAAGCAATAATTGACAGCCTCAATTTTAGATATTTTCTGGGAAGCCAAGAAACCAGCTGACCGCTTGGTAAAGAAAGTGAGAGCTACTCCATCCAAGTATTTTACTGCAGATATTTTCGGTTTATATTTTTCAGAGGTCTCTTTCTTTTAGATTAAAACTCAGTTCTTTCGTTACTTGAATAAATTTGTTCCATTTTTAGTTGGTTGGGAAGCCAAGCAACTCTAGGTGGAGATTACATTCAGACCACTGAATGGGCAGGGCTGTACCCATGACCCAATCGATACAGGTCTAGTGGGCTTAGACCATCATCTAGACCTATAGTTGCAGTAGGTTTAGGCATGGTAAGTAGATTAGGTACGTAAGCAAAGTACAATTATGTTTTGTGGATTATTTAAGCATGAGTATGCCAAAAAAAAAAAAAAAAAATTAAAAGGCATCATGAGCATGGATGGGCTTGTTCTTGAGCCCACTAAGCACCATAAGATTGGTAGATTATTTATGCATGTGGACGAAAACATGTAGGTAGCATATGGGGTTTTTTTTTTGATAAATTTAAATAAAAATGGTATTTAAAGTAATTTTAATTAAGTGGGGTATTTAATATATTAATTTATTTGTTTAATTAATTCCCTTTTTTAAAATTATACTAGCAATTAATTTTAATTTTTAATTAATATATTAAATAAGCAAAAAACATAATAATTATTGTAATTTCTTTATATCATTTCATTTGATCAATCTACTTGTTTTGATTTGATTAAGTAAGTTAATTAAGATTTAAATGAATGATCTAATACACTTAATTTATTTAGGTAGATTTATTTTAAATGAAAATATGAATTAATTAATTCCTTTAAGTAACACTATTTATCTGAATCAAATTGGTTAAATATAATAACTAATTAAATTGTTTTAAAAAATCAACTTAAATTACTTAATCCTATTAACTTAAATTAAGTACACCCATACAAGTTCGTCAAAAGTAGCAAACAATTCCTTAAAGAAAAATGACTTGAGATTACAAATACATGTGTGCAAATTCAAGTTGTTAGAGGAACAACGATGGATAGGCAAGCTAACTAGCCAAAGAATAAACATGCTATGCCTGATTCTACAACCCCTTATCTTCTCTTTTAAGCATCCTTCCAATCCTTGAGGCACATAATCGATTCAACGGTTTTAGCTTTAAGCTAAAGGTGGTGAGGGCTGAGAACTCGCTCGCTTAAGCTAAAAATCTATTTAGATGACACTATCGAAGCTAGAGATACTAAAATATCCCTTATAACAAGTGATAAAGTTAGTATCATGTACAATTTTGCTGCCCAATACATAAGGACATCTACATCTACCTCATCTTTCCTCAAGTATTGGAACTGGTAGACCAATATTTTACTAAAAGTTTTGTCAACAGTATCACTAGTAGTCCTCGTAATTTGGCTATGAGTGATCTCCTGCTCCTCTTTGAAGTAAAAGTAGAAGCATAAGAACTACTAATCTGACCATTGGATTAAGATGCTTAGGATTATGGTTGTGTCTTAGCCTTGTGATAAAGAAACAAGGATTTAAGCATACTCTCAGCTTCTACGTTAAGCCTCACAGCTTCATTTGTAGCATCTTTTATGCCAGCATTCTAATAAAATTCCTAGAGCAGATTATAAACATCATGGAAGTTATAGCATGGATCTAGCATTAGTGCAATATAAATAAAAGAGTAAAGGGGAAAAAGTAGGTAAGCAATTTGGTTTTCATTGCTGCGACGTTAGGGAGGAGCAACAACTCTTCTATAATGTTTGTTAACACATAAATAATGTCGACAAGATTCAAGAGTACAACATTGCTCATAGGACAATAATAGTCGAATAGAGTCATCATTGATTTTATAAAGGCGTTAAGTAGTGTGCACATGCTATATGTTTTCTTCCAATCCACTACACAAATCCATCCAAACTTAGGCTCTTAAGCTACTTTCTTATAGATGTAGGAGTTGTAGAATACAGTTAGGGCCTTCTAAACCTACATTAACAATTCATAACGTGTTTGATATGAAGTATCATAGTAATATAAGCATAACTTTAATCTTTAAATAAACATTAGAAAATATGAATATAATAATAATTTGAAGTAACCCTAACCCTTAAGAACTTATCTAACATTTCGTGCGTTGAATTCCATTGTATGATGCAGCCACATAGTGGACAAATAAGTCGTGGTTTTCTTATCAACAATAATAGGTGTACTTTAGGTGTTTCCTTTTGTTATGATGTATACAATGCATTGCAAGCTGGACCTTGCTATGCTCATTTGCTATCCCATAGGCAGCCATGTTTTGTACTGCAAAATTTAAAATGTGATGAACGCATCAAATATAAAACAACTTCTCATCGCATATCAGGTTTAGCTACTGCTTTAATTGTCTTATCGATGTCGGATTTACATATGCATTATCAAAATAGATACTAAACAACCTATAAATTTTGTAAGTTCGTACAGTGTCTAAGATATTGGATACAATCGTAGGACATTTGTAAGCTTCCAAAAACAACAAAAATGTGATAATTTACTTTTATGTCATTAAATTTTTATCAATCTAATGTATAGTGACACACATGTAGCTGTCATCAATGTTGATGGCCAGTGACTTCCATATATCTGATATAAAACAAACTTTGTACGAGTAATGAAGGTATTAAGAATAACAAGAAGACTTTATTACACAAACAAGATCAATTTGATTGGAAGATTCAGATTAAGGTTACTTGGATCCAAAATTATGTAATTACACCATCAACTCTTTACATTTATGCATGAAAAGTTCAATCATTTCTTTTCATAAGGTTTGTTGCACTACTGTATTGAATTAGATACCAACCATTTCCATCATTGATTGAGATTCTCTTTAGTCTACTTCAAGTTGAATACGAAAGGTGTGTCGCCTTCATCAATAGTTGACCAAGGCCCTATCGAGAGGTCATTTGGAACTTTTACCAATGTTTTGTTTCTCTTTTAGTATATTTTCAAATTCAACCATTGGACACCAACGTACCCATGTTGAGTACTACATGGGCATGTTGTTCCTCAAGAATGGCTATAAAAAGCCATTCCCCCTACCCTACAAACAACATTCATACATCAAATTCATAACGTTCTTACGTTTCAATTCCCATAACTTGTCTTCTCTAAATCTTGTTTTCCACTTTCTCCTTTACACGAATCTTCAACCAACTACCATGGAGTCTTCCTTTCACACCTAATCTAAGAAAATAAAATGTCACTCCAAATCTAAAAATAAGTGCATTCGTTCTTATTCTCTATCACCATCCCTTCCTCCTCTAACTGAAGCCTACGATTTCAACGAGCACCTAGGTATGGTCGAAATGAGATATCGGTTTATTAACAACTATTGTTGATATAATATACTAGTTACCCCATCCTATAATTGGGATGAGCTAAATGATGTGGAAAACTTGTAGGGTAGCTCGAATACATGGACCTACACCAGTTGTTGGCCTTAGAGGATGATACGTATCTTGACTTGGTTTGCGCTTTCTATTCGAATGCAACCACCAAACTTGTTTTTAAAGATGATGACGAAGAACCTTGGCATGTCATGGAGTTTGATGCCAAATACCTCTTGACATATATGTTTGATCGGATTCTTATAGTTAAGCTTAAGTAAACTAACGACTTGCTATTGCTTCCTCCTAGTGCGTCTTTAGGCTGGGAAATGGGACATGCTACGAGCTTTCCTTTAGGTGTTTGGGCAACCAATATGTCCAGACAAGACAACGGCTTAGCATTTGAGTCACCTCCTTATCAAAGGGCCAATTCTCCATTACATCATTATCAACTCCATCACCCCATATACCAACACATCCTTCTTTTTTGAAGAGGACCTTTGGCTCATCAATTCCATTCTCCCCGAAGGACAAGTTAACATTGGTATTGTTGAAGCCATTGAATGATGTGAACACATGCACGAAAGGATAGTTAGCTAGGCCATGGGTATTTTATCTCACATATGCTTGTATTTGAATGGACTGACTTGAATGGCTACGCAAATAGTAAATCCAAGCCATTTAGACTTGATTTATTGAAAAGCAAATTGAACATCGAAAAGCATAAGGGAACCGAGGAATGGTTTAGGGTTGGACAGCATCCGTAACCTAACATCATTAGTAGGAAGATGAGGAACTTCCACTTGACATACTCCTAGAGTGGTAAGGTCATAGAGAGAAGGGAAGTCAATAAGAAGAAGAAGGCTAGGTGCTTAGAGGTCTCGGACTAGGTAATTATCCTTTTAACATTAGCAAATGTTCTATAGAATAATTGAGATGTATGAAAGAGATTTAATTAGAATTGCTAGAGAACAAGAGATGTACAACATGATTAAAGGGTATTAGATTGATCATGAGGAACTTAATGAGGTGTAGAAACAATAGGGCCAATGAATTGAGAAAATGTGTCAGTACTAACAGGCATATTACTAGTCCTTAAGCTTTGTCTTTTTACCCCTACAACCTTCTCTTGATGGTGATCAAGGATAAAGGCGAAGGCATAGGCAATCATTAACTTCTCCTTATATACCATTCGGAGAGAATTATACTTTTTATTTTTCCCTTTAAGTGTTTATCAAATTAGTTAATACCAATATTGTAGAAGGGACAAAGTCAATTTCTAATAAAATGTCATTGCTATAATTCTTTTTGTACCTTTTGATTTTCATTCCTTTTTCTTTCTTATTCTTTTATTAATAACATGTTGAAATTGAATACAATATTGTGAAGTGTACATAAAATTATGCATGCATGTATGTATGTATTACATACTAAAATACTACAATATTATATATATTTATGTATTCAATACACGTCATGTACATAAGACTAAGCAACATAATAATATATACTTGTAAGTAAATGTTGATGTGTTAATACAATCAACAAATGCAAATAGTGATGTATATAACTACCTTCCGTAAAACATACATTAAATACACCACATATATATTATATTACATGAATAGGTTATATAATATATAATAATATATTCGTATCAAGTAATACATATATCAAATATGCTATAAGTACAATTGTACACTCGTATATGCATATGTTCTTATATATTAACGTACATTACATGTGTTATATCTTAAATGTATGAATGTGAAATATATATAATGTGATTTATTTATGATATATGTATGCAGTGCATATTTTTTATACATATATATATATATATATTTTTGTGCAAATGTGTTATATATGCATATTTTCTTTATACAAATGTCACTCATGTCGCATATACGTTATGCGTATATATATATATATATATATATTGTGAATGCAATTTTTATTACATATACTTAATTATTCATTCCTATGATACATTAATATCAATTGTGGTTGTGTAAACTACCTACGGAATTAGAATTTCTCTTGCTAAATTAATTTTTCAAACATCATTATTTATCTAATTTAAAGCATTAATGCATAAAAAGATTACAATACATGCAGATAAATATCTAGAACTTAAAACAATGTAGATGCCATAACCTATCAAACCCATTTGAAAGCACGAGGATAGCATAAGAAAATAAATGGGCCATAAGCATGTGGGCACGTTAGGCTTAGAATGCGAAAACCTTGAGTATGTTAAGCACACAAATTCGCATAGACTACACATGTACCATGCCTAAGTAAGTCACGAACATTCAAAAAAGAGAAAAAGCATAAAAAAAATAAAATAAAGATATAATTGAAAAATTAACTAATATTGAAAATTCAAACTAATACTATGTGCATAGGAAAAAAATATTTTCAATTCACAACATTTAATTTAGAGCTATTAATAGTACAAGAAATAAATATACCAAGTATATTTAATTTGGTGTATATATTTATACACATACACTATGTTTGAGAAGAGGAAAGGAATACTAAGGGAAGGAGGTCCAAAGATGAAAAGAAATGAGGTATTTAATTCCTTTATACATATTTGTTTAAAGGAGAAAAAGAAAATGAAGGAAGGACAAAAAAGTAGTAGAGTAATAAATTACTAAAATATGCATAACAACTAATAATTTAGTAAATTATGAGGAACAAAATGGAAACTTTAGTTAAACTTTCAAATTCCCTCTACTTTCTCTGAACATGAATAGATGTTAGCACGGCCTAAGGATTTGTTTCTTGTGCAATTCTATTCTTTTTCAAATTTTCACCTTACCAAAAAATGGAAAAAATGATCAATTCCCTTATAATTTCATTTTGCTTCCATTCTTTTCCTCCCCTTTTCATCATCCCAAACATAGTGATAGAGTTTTACCAAAAGAAAAATGTCATTTCATAGCAATATAGACTAGATATCGTCTTTTTATTTTCTTTATAGCTTTTAGATTTTTATTCTACATTACTAATGTTATAATTTGAGTTAGACGTAATTATATATAAATAAATTCATATTTTTAATAATTACTTCATTACTTTTTAAGCTTAAAATTTAATTTAATTTATTTTTAATTTAAGTTGAACTTTTTAAAAATTGGGGGTATCATAGTTCACTAATCCAATAACCAAATTCATAAACTAAAGAGTCTAAAACTGGATGTATGAATTGGCAAGCTAGAGTCAGGATTGGTTTCGAAGTTTTTGGAACAAGGACTCCATAGACTAGGGCTAAATCTAGGTTAAGTTGGATCGCGCCTAACTCTTTACAATCATTAAGGATTTGAATCATAGGATACAAACAATATCTAGGAAAAAGCTTTTGGTTTCATTCATGCCATGCAATTTCAAGTTCGATTTTGAATATGATCTTAGAAACCATGTATCATCAATACAAAGATTATAAGAAAAAAGAAAACAAGTACTTAATTTAAATATTAATCATATATAATGATATGAAACTAATATACACACATACACACACACACATATATATATATATGTATATTATATGGGAGTAAACCTAGGGAAAGGTTGATTTGGAACTATTGACTAGCCCTAAATTGGCCCATTGGTTCTTATTCAATGAATTGACCTATGTAGGGTGGGCTTGAACTGGCTTAACTCATCGGTTTGTGTAGGCCTAGGCGACTCAAGCGCACCAACCTACTTAAATTAGTAGGCCTAAATTGGATTGCTCTGTGTGTGTGTTTCTTTTTTTTATATACATATTAACATGTGTATGTAAAATATGTACCACATATATTTATATACATACATAATAAGATATATATATATATATAAAATACAATATAGTATAATATAATATGTACATATTACATGATGCAAGTAAGACATCGGTTATTCTTGCAAAATTTCTTGTAATAGTGCTCTGCATCTTTGCTCCATTCCCTTGCTTTAAGCATTTATGTTTAGAGATCCTTTACCTTTACCAACAGGTCGTTATAGCGAGCAACCCAAAGTAACACTTAGTTATGGTATTGCAACACAAGGACTACACCATAAGCAACTAGAAGAAAGGTTCAAAACACATTACAAAATAAAGTAACTTGGAAAAACGAAGACTCACTTAATGGTTCAACAAGCTAACGTGGCCTGCTAGCTCAAAGAAAGTGTTGATGTGCTTAAGAGATTAGTTATCACTAGGACTTACTATAGCAAATTTGAACCAATGGGTCCTTCAAAATATTGAAGAAACTTAAAGTGAGTAGGTAAAAAGATTGACTAGAGTAGCTGACGTGAAGCTACTAAGAGAATATGACCCACTTACGAACACAACACGACTTAACACTTGACTTGATATGATACATAAGTTAATATTAAGGCTTACTTACCACTAATCTTGAGCTATACGATAAGATTAGATAAAAATGTATGAAAATAGACTTACAAAGGATTGTCTCGTTAGAACAATATATTTAATATCTATTTGTAAAGTAAAATGATTTCGGCTTATAAGGAGAATTGACTATTTATAATAAGTCCTTAAGGTAACATTACAAAGAAAGAAATTACAAAAAGGCATACATAAAAATGGGATTCCTATTACATACGAAAAAGGGGGAAAAGGACCAACAACAAAAAAAGAGAAAAATAGTATAGTGTTAGATGAAATGGACAGGTAGCAGCACAACATTAGTTCTGTACAAAGATTCTCTAGGTACAACAGTTGAGTGGAAATAAGTTGTGGCGGTATCAAGGATTGTCGAGATGACAAAGGGTTGTAGCAAGTATTGGTAGGAGGTCGGAAGAGAAGTACTCAGCTAGTAGGAGAGTGTCTCGTTACTTGGTAAGAAGCTCTCGGCAACTGGAGGTTCAATCATTCAGTGTAAGAGGGAGAAGACAGAGTAATATATAACCTTCTAGAGTTATCAAGAATTTTAGCATCCTTCTTCTACATAGGGTTTCTTGTCATCAGCAAGTTGACAAGAGAGAATTCTTCGGATGAGGGATTGGAGGCCTCGGAGCCATACATGAGTAAGAGGACCAGTGGCTGGTGGCTCATTAGGTGTTGAATAGGGGTCTTAACGTCATTTCTAAGATACTCCAGTCAACAAGGGTAAAAGGCGTCATCAAGGCTTGTAAGCTAAGTGTCCGATTGTGTAATGTTAAATTTCCACCTTGGACATCCCACTTAGTCATATAGAACTTCCCCTTATACTACTTAGTGGCCGACTTGCAAACCCCATCATAACAGGGGTTCTTGTACTCATACAAAACACCTTTATATGAGTCTGAGACAGTATTCGCCCTCTAATGTTTCTTCAGGGCTTCTACTTGGGCCTCACCCATTTGGTCTATGGTAAGGTAAGGGTGACTAGATGGGAACTGATGGGAGGTAGGATTATCATACAGCTTTAGTACCTTTGCCCATTTTGGGTTTGGCACACTCAACCTACTCTCTTCAGGGGCCTTCCTTTTCGAACCTCTGTCCCCTTCTCTTTACCATCGGAGGGAGGAAGGAGTTCCACTACTCCTACTCACCGCAATAAGAGCATCTTCCCCCATGATGATGATTGGCTCGGATAGTAGTTAAGCTGGGACAAAGTAGTGCTGATTGGAACCCTTAAGGCAAGATAGATGGCCTCATCTTGCTAGTCCCCTCTACAGTTGCTTTCAACATTGCTGCCTTACCCTTTGGGTCGATAGCCTTTCTTGACTCTCTGCATTAAGCTAATTCTTGGACACTTTGCCTAGGTAAGGGGGTAAAGATGGCCAGCTTTCTGCTTGCAAAAAATAACAAAAAGAACAAACACAAGCACAACATACGTGAATTCAAGTACTTATAGACTCCATCGTGACCAACATGGGAGAGGGGGACTCCCCATTCCTCAGAAGATGATGGACGAAAGATAGCTTCATACAAGCACATGGGAGAAGTCAATTTACATAAAGGATGGACCTATATCTTCCAACCATTTCTTCATTACAAATTCCTCTACGTTAAGGGAAAGCTGGTAGATATGAGGAGTAAAATATCTCCTTACTATCTCCTCGGCATTGATCTCTTCACCATGCTTAAGAGCTATGAAGGCCTTTATCTCCTTTGCTACCTTGGAATCACTGGGGTCAAGCTCCTTCTAACCACCAATTTAGACTAACTTGGTTTACTATGTCCAAAAGTTGGCCTCCTCAGGCAGCTCCATCATAAGGAACTTGTCCTACCAATTCTTTATGTTCGAGTCTAAGCCCCCAAAATAACTTTATCCCTAGGTGGTTCTACAGGTATGTCCACTCATTCAAGTGCTTTTATAAATAGAAATAATTAAAGAGCTCAGGTATGGCCTATACCACCAGATACTCACATAATGCTTGGAACGCTTTCAACACCCTTTATCCATTGGGATGGATTTGTGTAGGGCAATATTGATGATAATCAAAGAGCTCCTTCTTGAACTAAGTAAAGGGGAAGCACATCTCATGCTCCAAACGATTCTTGTATATGGTAAAGCACCTGCTCAATAACAGTAGCACCCTTTCCTCTTTCTGTAGCAACCACACCACCAAACTAAGCGTTTTCCTTACAAAAAAGTTAGTCAAAACGTAATTTACAACGATCGGCTTGCCTTTACTTACCTGATTGCTCAAACCTTTATCAGTCCTAGGCATATCGAATAGATCCAAGGCCTCTGGCAGCTCATCACAAGGATAGACATCTTTAGGAGTAGCTTTAATCATCTCTACCCTATCAAGCTCCTCTATTGCCTTCTTTGAATTTTCATCAAGCCGTACCAGCATAGATGAAACTTGTTCATCCCTCCTTGTGAAGGGAGTATCACTCATAGGTGCCTTAGAGTCAGAGGTTGTTAAGTTATACTTTGAAGCATCAGAAGGTGTTTCACTTGTGTTTACTTTAGAGTTAGTCGACACATTGTTAAACGGATGTGTAAAAAAAGAAAATAAAAAGTTTTGTTGGTTAAAGAAGAAGAAAGAGAACTCAAGAATTAAAGTATTTACAGATTAGAAAGCAGTATGCTCGAGTGTACAAAGTGTTTGAATGACACTCTTCAGAGGTATATATAAGCTTAAGATCTAAAGAAGTGCATTGACGGTTATGGGGATCCATATGAACGTAATTCCCTTCATACAGTACGATGAAGACACATAGTGATGGTTTTGATCGGATGGCTACACTTAAAGAACAAAACAGCTGTAGTTACATGCGCGATTATGAAGCCATGACAGCTATCATGTCACATTAACCGCATCATGAAAAATTTGTAAAGGGTAGCTTCCTTGAGAAGCTTTACCGAGCCTCCTTTGGCTTCTCCATCCATAATGGCACTTTAACAGCGCTACAATTCAGCATAGACAAGTTAACCTAGCTCGTTTTCACTATTGCTGGCTTGGTCTTACCTGCCCTAACTGCATAGTGCCTCTATAAGATCACCTCCATTGCTCAACACTCCTTACTATTCAAAGAGGTTGGCCCTCCTATTCTCTACCTCAATACTCAGCTAACCAGCTCAGCCCAAGGAGCATTTAGCTTGGACTGCCTCACTTAGCCTGGTTGAAGGAAGATGAAGCTAGGATTGCCCCATTTGGCTTAGCCCAAGATGTGCTTAGCTTAGACCACTTCGTTAAGTATCCTCTTAGCTTGAGCTTAGGTCATGCCACGTCGGCTACTTTTCTAAGGATACCAACCTAGTGATTTCTTTTTCTGATCACCAAGCTGTTATGAGGACTCTAAATCTAGCTTAGCTATGTGCCTGAGGAACCCATTCTTCTTCTCTTCTTGCCTCCTTGATAGCAATGTTGAGGGATAAGTGTTAATAAGATATTTTAAGCTTGAGCCTCTCTAACTTATGCCGACTTGCTAGGACTTATGGCCTAGCTTGTCTTTCTTTGAATCTAGCCTCCCTATCCACTTAGCCTACCTTGACCTATTTAGTTACAGCAACCCGCAACGGTTAATAGATAGAGGATAAGGGAGATCAATTTAATAACTACCTTTAACGAATTAGGACCATGTTGGACTATACAACCCCACTTTCCTCAACGTGCGGACATGCCACCTGTCTACTGATGGTCCCTCAATTTTCGATGGCCCTTCTCTATAAATATTAAGTTACCTCCTAATGGTAAACTACATAATCACTTTGCGTACTTAGCCTAATTTTTGCACTCAAAGCATCCTTATACTCTTTGCTTTTAAACACTAACTTAAATATTAGAGTGGTTATATCAGACAATACCTTGATGCCTTTCATTGTGTTCTCTTTTACACGCTATTCAACCAAGCGTAAGACCAAATCCTCTCATTACTCTACCGACAAGATCATATAGATGGCTTATAGTCTATTATATTATATACGCATATTGTATAGTATATTATATAGTTCATATTACATATTAAATATGAATTGTAAATAAAAATAAATAAATAAATA
The DNA here is from genome assembly GCA_024138005.1 of Lumnitzera racemosa. NCBI lineage: Eukaryota > Viridiplantae > Streptophyta > Magnoliopsida > Myrtales > Combretaceae > Lumnitzera > Lumnitzera racemosa. Next base: position 35,971,370 of record JAMXBC010000006.1, on the reverse strand, counting down.
AAGTCCGGCTCACAATCTCAAGCCTATTGAGCAGGCCTTGAACTAGCTCTAGATGGACCAATCGTTGTTTAACCTTTTGTTGAATCATGGTTTGCCGGTTTTGGACCGGTTTGGCTCAATTCCAAGATCCATGGAGAACTTTTCATTAAGATGAACCAAACACTGTAATTTGAAACCGTGGAAGTTATGGGCATTTCTGGGGAATGCAAAACTAAAATGGGTTAAAGACATAATCAAAGATTGAATAGGTCTATCCAGAAGATTACGATCCTTTCAGTTTCGACTTTTTCAATTTTCATTATTTTTCAAATAAAAAATTATTTATATTCTTAAACTCTCCTTCCTCGTAGTGACACGTCCTGTTACCTCACGCATGGCATTGATGATCAAAACTGTTCCAAGACGCTATTATGCCACGTCATATCGTTCTGTGAAATTCATGCCTCACATGGGATTTACTGTTTGCAACTATTTTAGGATTCTAGTTCGATTACTCCTGAGAATATTGTTGTTACTCAGGGTTCATCCTGTATGTGCAATATCCACGGCCCAATAATTTGCTCTTGCAGATCACAGCCCAACAGTTAGGTTTACGCGAATTTGCATAGTATATACATATCGTATACATATTGACACTAGACGATGTTACACCCAAGTTACTTCTGCATAATAATAATAAAGAAATATTTACGCGGAATATCAATAACTAAGAGAAAAAAAATATACGTGGAAGATGAAAAAGATAAGAATCATGATTAAAAAGACAGGTGGCTGTGGCAGCTTTAAAAGTAATGACGTATCAGGCATAATTTTATTTTTCTGTTTATAGGATATATTTTTGTCGATAAACCCAAAGAATTATTTTTGTAAATTTAAGTATGGCACCAAAAGTAGGTTCCGCTTCCTACTTTGCTGGCATGAGTGTAGGAAATAATCTCCATCTTATAAAAAAAGCAAATGTATTAAAATTATATATGAGATGATTGGTGTCGTTATTCAATAATAGAATTAATGAAGCTGCCCATCGAATGACGCTACATAGATGCATTAAAAACCATAGCTTTTGTTTGGGCCTTGCTCTCTTCTCTGATCTGTGTAATATGTTCAACTTCCACATTAAGGATTGAGGCCACAATTATGCTGGTAAATTAGCCAACCAATTTCAAAAAAGTACTTCCGGCTAATATTTTTTAATTTCTCCACCCCCCCAAAAAAAAACTCATATTATTCGAAAAGTAACTACGAGGAGGATACAACCAATCTATCTACCTTATATAGTTGTCCTATCCGCATAAATATTTGTGCTTCAACGAACTAAAGAAATCTCACAACAAACAAAATCAGCGTTTTTAAAAATAAAATGTGTAAAAGAACAATGCAATATCTTCAAGAAGTTGGAACTCCTCGTCTGATCTAGTCGAAAATGACTTTAGAATCCATTTCAATTGTAAGATAGTAACATAACTCCATCCCCTGAGCTTAGTGGAGATGAGACCCTCACGCACTGCTAGTGCTTCTGCCATGTTAGTGTCATCTACTTTAAAGTGAAAAGCTGTTACATGAAGGAGCTATCCATTCTCACTTTGGCAAATAACTCCTACTCCACCTGAAGCTCCCTGCTGGTTGAAAGATCCATCACTGTTAACTTTAATATATCTTGGACTCGATGGACTCCATTGCACATGCTCTTGAATTTGGGAAATGGCTGCTGCTGTTGTTGTATCTCTTGTTTGTATCGATCTAAAACTCTATGAGTCATGCATAATTTTGCCTCGAACTTCCCATGGAGTTGGCATTTTAGCTTCAAATACACACTGTTTTCGTGCACTCTAGATATGCGATGACACTACCGTACTAATATTTCCCAACTTTTGTTTATTTGACCGACAGATTTCGTTTGATAAACAACTCCTCCACCCATTTATCAGCTATTGCTGTTTCCATTTCTTCAATCTTGACTCGGGAATAAGTAAAGCAAATTGGTTTAACCCATTCACACTGAAAAAATATATGTTCAATCGTTTCTTTTGCACCACAAATAAGGTGCTTTGGGGTAGCAAGCAACTTCTTGTGGAACGTATTACTGTTAGATGCTAAAGAATTTGTACAAACTGTCCATAAGTGATGTTTGTACTTTGAAGGAACATTCAAACACCAAATTAATTCCCATGTCATTGGATCCACTGCGAAGGAAGTAGAAGCATGATCGACTGGCTGTTTAGACTCCCTATTCAATAGATTGTGGTAATTTGATTTAACAGAATAAATTCCCCTTGGTCCACCATACATGATCTGAAAACAAACCAGAAGAAATTTGCATTCTATCCATGGCTCGGATTTCTTCTCGTGTTAACAAATGTTTAATCATGTTTAGATATAAGCACAAATTTCTTCTATCAATTTAATTCTCAACTTTTATATTTTTAAACTGTCTATTCATCACACTCTCTCCAAGTTTGAAACCATCCAAATATAAATCTACGCTTTTGACCACACTTCTATGTTATCTCCCTTCCGCATTTGCTAAATAATATCTTTCTCAATAACATCCTGTGACACCCTAGAAAAATCAAATAAATAAAAGGAATAAAGAAAAACATAATAAATTAAAGGATAGGGTAAGGAAAAGTAATATTGAAATTTTAAAAAGCGCAAAGCGATCTTTTCTACCCTTAAGTATAGAAGCTTATTGCAAAATCCTAAGGCTCATTTTCTTGCCTTATTGTTTTGCAAAACCTTCTCTAAAAGCACAATAGGAACTGGGCTAAAGCAAGCTATTGTGAAGCGATTTCACTCATTTTGTTTTCAAGTTTTTACAATTTCTTAACATTAGAAGTTGTTTTAGAATTATGGAAACATTTAGTTTAAGAAGATCATGAAGCAAAAGTTAGAGCAAGGTCTAAACCCTAACCTAGTGAATGTTATCCCAATCTTTGGTATTCTAAAGATTGAGTTTGATATTATTGTCCTAATTGGATTTGTTGTCTTGTGTACATGAGTTTAATCTAGGCGTTGTAATTAAGTTGTGTGGTGCAGCTATTTATGCGTCTACCGTTTGAGTAATGTATGTACTTTCTTATTTATTTTGATTTGTTGGATTAATGGGGATTTGGAACACACCTAAGTATTCCATGTTGTTAATTGATGGAGAAAAACAAACCTTAGGAAGAAATCACCGTGTTGAATGTGTTAGAGTTGTTGTTGATTGATCTGGAGGAGCTTGGAGTCGAAAAAGGGATGGGATTTAACAAATAGGAAGAATACGGGAAGGGACTACATTTGTAATCTTACTTGTAAAGCCCTCATTGAGAAATTTTGTCGAGGGCAAGGTTGTTAAACTTGCAATTCTATTTAGAATCGGAATGTAAAATTGAAACGTAAAAACATAAGTTTCTAAAACCTATGTAAAATAGCTTTAAGCTTATAGCAATTGTTCAAAACTTTAAGTACATGATGGAAACAAAGAAATGAAGAATTTAAATTCTTATTTCATAACAAATTCTTAATAATATCTAATTTAAGATGTATAGAAGAAAGAGAAGTAAAGTCAAAACTAAAATTTTCTTTTTTTTTTTTGTTGAAAAAAGAAATGAATGAAAGAGGATCAAATATTTCAATTCATTTTAAATTATTGATGATATAAATTAAAGTATATAGTTTTTCTTATAATCTTTGCTATTAGAGTTAAAACTTAAATGAAGATTATGAACGCAAAATGACGGACTAAGAGAGAGAGAAGGAGGAAAAAAAATAAAACAAAATAGGGAAGATAATATAATATCCTAATAATTGATGACTTTTAAAAGTTTAGTTGTATTTTTTTATTATTTTTTAGCCTATTTAACTCATATATGTAGAATGGGTAAAATCAATAAAAAAATGCTGTATGAAAGCATTTTTATATATAAGTTAACTTAGAAGAATCTCTTAAAATCGTAAACTCATAGAATTACATAGGTATAATTGTGATTTTAACAACTATGGTTGAAGCATGAAAAGAAATTTTAGGTACAGAAAGGAATACAACCTAGGACTACTGCTGTAGACTTAAGCCATGGTCTTGCAGTAATAGTAGATAACACGGGCGTGATGTGGAGTTTTTACCTATAGAAGGACCACAGTTTAAGAACACGGTCGTAATCCTTAGGCGTGTTCTTACAATCCTTTTTTTTCGACCTTATCTTGTTTTTACCTTATATCTAATCTTATCTTAACCTCTTCTAAGCATTTAGAGAATCCTAAATAAATCCTTAAACCTTAAGTTGACTATATTCAAACTTAGTAACTTAGGGAGATAAGTAAAAACACTTATTTAGAATCATGTGATTTAAGAATGGAGCTTTAAAAGAGTAGTTATTGTTTATCTATTTAGGTATTGATCTTGAAGAGTTATCATAAGTAGATTCTACTAATTTTATCCAAGATTCTGGTACTTGGAACCTTTTTTTGCTATTTGTGCTTGTTTAGAGTAGTTAAGTAATTAGACTAATGAATGATTGGAATAAAAATGTTGTTGTTGCTTATGTTTGGCTAAGCTCAAGAAGTCATAGTACCAATGTCTTTAAGATGGCACCTAGTTGATCTTTGGGCAACATTGTCCCTAGTGGAGTTGTGCTTCCCCTCACCCCTACATGATATGGTAAGAGGTAGATCAAGTTAGTGTTTGGGGGTTGTAGAACCAATATCTTAGAATCAAATAGGTTAGGTGGCATTTGGGGGTCGCAGTGTTAGTGTTCTAACTAGAAACCAAGTATGGAGTCTAGGATACTCCGGCTATGGGGTTAATCGTGAATGATCCTAAGTTGTGTTAACTATTGACTTTGTTAAATGTATAGTAACTTCCTGTTTGATTTATTCTTGCTGCATTATTGCCTGTACTATATTAATTGCTGCATGACACATGCTTGTGTTTGTGGGTTTTTGTACTGGGCATTAGCTCATTCTACTCTCTTTTCAGCTAAAAGGACTTTAGATGAGTAGGTTGATTATGATGAGAATGGGGAAGCGTATTACTATTATCAAGATGAAGACACTGAAGAATACTACTATTACTATGGTTATGAAATGTGATCTACAAGTAAGAGAGATCAAATAGACTAGTTATAAGAGAGTTTTGTTATTTTTTACGTAGAAACATAAGAGTTTAGATTTTATGTTTATTTTAGTTACAATATTTCGAAGTGATTTAATTATCACATTTAATTACTTTCAAATTTATTGAATGAGAGTTATAGAGTTATTTATAAAATTTTGGATAATTTAGTTGCTTGTTTAGCTTGATATGTTAGTAGTTTACTAGTGGCACAGTAGTCTATAGCACCTTGAGCTTGGGACATCACGGATTAAAGTAGTATTAGAGCATAAGTTTAGTAAATCAAATAGAAACTTAGGCGAATGATCTATAATTTAGTGAGCCATGATGAGTGTGGGGTTTATATAGGGATTCTTATTGTATATAGTTATTCTTATTCATTAATTTCTTACTACCCTATCTTTATGATTTCTTTCTATTCCATGTACCAAGCTTAGTCTTGCTCTTTCTCTTGTCTATTTTGGTTATAATATGCCTTCAAGAAGCAGAATTGAGTTAAGAGGAGTTATAGGAGCTAGTTAAGGTGGCGGTCTTAGAGAAGCTGAATTGCTAGGTAATTAGCAGTAGTTACAGGATGCAAACGCGAATGCACCTACTACCAACTAAGACATTAATAAGCTACTAAACACAATTGATAACTTGTTGGGAGTAATTAATAGGTAGCAAGATCAAATTCAAAGGCAACAGCAACAACAATAGTTGATGGTTGAGAATAATAATGGAGCTAATAGTCATGCTATAGGAGCAAGAGATGGAAAGAATCACAAGAACCATAGAGTTATTACTCTAAAGAGATTTGTAAAGTTGGTAAAGAAATTCTACCCCAAGATAGATTAACCAATGGTGGATGAGAAGTGGATAACAAATATAGAGAAGGTATTTAAGGGTTTTAAGATTGCTAAAGGAAGGAAGGAAGGAAGGTACCTTTTGCAACGTACATATAGAGAGATATTGCTATTGACTAGTAGGATGCAGAGAGGGTACATCGTGCAGCTCCTATCAATTGGGTTATTTTCAAGGAGTTGTTTCATAGTAAGTATTTCCCTACTAGTCTTAAAGAAAGATTGGTTTGTTAGTACTATTATTGCAGGTAGGCGAACTGAATAATGGATTAATAATGTAGACATCTCATTTTTACCTACAAAAAATTTTTAGAATGTTTTCTTAATTTTTGAAAAACCCGAAAAATAAAATTTTAGAAAGTTTTTAAATAAATAAATAAAAGGATAAAAAAGAGAACATAATAAAAACTAATATATGTATAAGAAAAAAAGAGAAAAATAAAGGAAAATTAAAAAAGAAAAATTTGCTGATTTGGCATGTCACATATGACATGTAGTTGCCACTTAGCAACAACATTGAGTCCATACGACCGTACCATAGCGCATCACATGGTGCTCTAAATTAAAATAAAATAATTAGGGTACTTGCGTGCCCCTTTGAATTTCAACGCACGTATAAGGTACGTGACCGCCTCATCCTAGCCCATCTATCTTCTCTCTTCCCTTCTTTCTTCTTCTTTCCTTTCCTAGTTTATTGTTTACAAACAAAAGCTTAAAAAAAAAAGGGTACTTTTGCCTAAGAAAAAAACAACTTGATTTGATATGATTTTTTTCATCTTAAAATTAGGAAAAGAATATGGAATTAAAAGAGAAATACGTATATGATATTTTGAGTCTCAAATCTTGAAAAATAATAAAGAGAAAGTGCTCTAATGAAAAATAATAAAAAAGATATCTTTTAGGAAACATAGTACCTATATCTTCAAATAAATAGAAAATTGACTCTTGTAACGCAATCCCACCGTATTATTTGTAATTGGTAATAAGATGTAGAAGGTTGATTTTATCCAATTGATTGATTGGAATAACACCAAAAGTGCATCAAAATTGAACAGAAGAAAGAAGAAAAACAAAAACAAACCAAACTTATGAGATGTAAGTTGATTTAATTCCTTAATTCAAAAGGGAAATTTATTAGGCAAGAATCTTGAGTGCACACTGTAAAAAAGGCTCCCTTTGTCACATTGAATGACATAATTGCAGAAAAAAAAAGGATGAAATTGAGAGAACTATCAAGCCTTTACTTCATATTCTAGTTTTAGAGTTTTGTTGAAAAATTGATTTTATTTGAGTAAATCAGAGTTAGGGAGTACAATTTACTATAAATTGGTGGAAGGGCTTCGAAGTTTAGGAAGTTAAGGATTGGGAACCGTTGCTGTCTTACCAAAAACTACCTAGAATGACTCATTACTATGTGAGGTAAGTTCCTAGAACCATTGTATGATCTTCGTTGTTCTTGTTTTGTTTGTGATTTTGATCCATGTTATATGTTAAATAATGGTGAGATTATGCTTTTATGTATGTAAGGAGCCTTTTTTTATGCAATTATTGAAGAATAGTTGATAGGATTTTTTGTTTTTTTTTTTTTGATGTAATGATCATATAATGTTCATGTAAGTTATGTACTTGTTGCTAGTTCTTAATTAATTTGATTAAATTAGGCGTTTTGATTGGTGAATTGTAATATATTTATCATGATTCATGTTTGTATAATATAGAGTTAACATTTAAACATGTGATTATTATGGAATTAGATGTTTTGAACCAAAATTTTATTAAATTTTAATAGTAAAGTAGTTTTTGTTAATAGTTGTAAATTGTTATAATAAGCATTCCATGTAGAATATATTTATGACTATGATTGTTGTATGTTTTTTGTACTTTATCTGATTTATTTAACATGTTTGTCTTTAGTGGTTTCTTTTATAAAAAAGGTTTTGCCACCTTAGAAAAGTGTTTTTCTTAAATAAAAATCTAAATGAACTTTTTCAAAACCAAGGATTTCTAGTCTTTTTTAAAAAAAATTTGGACCAAAAAAAAAATTTCAAAATTAATTAACATGTAAATACTTAAAGTGAAATATTTTTTAAATAAAACATATTAATCCCTTAAAGTTTTATAAAATTATTTTAGAACTACGTAAATCTGATCTTGGTTAATAGATACGTAAGTACTTTAGGTAGCCTTAAAAAATACAATATATATATATATATATATATATTTCCCTTTCCTCTAATGTTAAGCCCTATTTTTTTTTTTTTAAGAAACCCATCAAAGACCCCTTTACTTTATAGACTTCTTCTATCAAGCCTTTTTAGGTTTTAAAATACATTACCCTCCAAGTTTAGTATTTATGGTTTCTTATTCTAAAATTATTATTTTTTTTAAGAAAAACCATGGACCAATAGCTAAAATTAAGTCCATCCACTCATGGGCCCTAATGTCATTTTTTCTCAATTCCAATCAGGTGACAACTCTACTTTTCAAAAACCTTTTATTTAAGAACAAAATGTTTTTTTAATCTATTCAAGAGGTTTATATTAAGAGGGCTAAGCTTAATATAAATTGGATTAAGAAAATAAAGAAGCTGAATTTTCAACTTGATAGATTAACGACTCCATTAGAGACATTGTAGGCTAATCATAAAAGAAGTAGATAAATTATTTGGACCTTTATACAACTTGATGTATTTAGTTTTACTAATATTAGCTTAAGTGATGTAGGAAAAAAAGAAAAAGAAAAAAAGGAGTAGCTTAGTGGGCCTTAGGGAGGAATTTTTTATATCATGATTTATGTTTAGGAGCAGTCGAAACTAAATCGTCCTAGGACCCTAGGAGCAGAGTCATTATGTATGTCTTAGGTGATGCGGTGTAACCGCCACTCGAGGTCGAATTGACTAACCTCGTTTAAGTTTCAAATGGGCAAGTGATCTATGTGAGGCCTATTAAAACTTAAAGACATTTTAGAACCTTCCCAATTGCATTCATAGGCTTGCATGAGTTGGCAAGTAAACCATTTGTGGTAAGTCTGACAAAATCAAAGGCTGCAATATGGTAGAATTTGAAGATGTATATTTTTGAATTTTTAAAAAATTGTAAAAATTTTGTAGTTTGTAATTTTTATAATTTCTTGTATATTCTTTGTAACAAAAGATAAATATTTTTTTTTTCACTTTTTTAGCAATTTTTAGGACAATAAAGAAGAAGATTTATGTCAACAAGGGTAAGGACCCCCAAGATGTGCTCAAGAGGTTGTTTCAACTTTTTAGCCCTAAGCAACATGACTACATCAAGGTAAAGAATTGGCCCATTATATCCTAAATGGAGATTTTTGTTATCCTTACCTTTATACAGGCCATGTTTTACTTTTGGAACCTAGAACTCGTGGCTTTCTATTTTGGCCATCACTAGTTATGACCATTGATTAAAGAATACACCCAGTTCTTAAAGGCCCCTACTAAGATGAGTGAGATTTACCTTCCTAACCTCGAAAAAGGCATTCACAGCATCTTTAGTGACTTATTAGGAGTGAAGAAGAATGACATTGACTGGCCTTAAAGAATAATAATGGGCGGTACCTCAAGTGATTCGATTTACTGAATTGGTTCGTGGGAAAGCTCAGCTTCCAAGAGAAGAGAGGTGCGATGTCCTTTATAGGGGCTTTTAAGGATGGCAGTGCAACTGTTGCCACATATGTATTTTAGTGATATTCAAGACCATTTTGCTTCTAGAAGGAGTATTTAATATCCACTTTTGGGTTGCGGAGATAATGTGATATAGATCAAACGAAACAACAGTGGATCTTGAAAAAGGGTCAAAATGGGTCGAATGGGTTTGACGTATAGGAAGTGAGATGGTTAGTTTAGACAGTGAATGTGAATGGATATCATGCACCAAGACACAAACACAATCAGGAGGTTTGAGCTTGAAATAAGATTCGATATAACTCAAGAACACTAAATGTTACTCTAGATTCAAATGAAGGTTAGATGCAACTCATTAACCGGTTCAAATGAAGGGGTTTGCCACAATCTTGAGGCCAAGATTGATAAGAACATGAGAGAGATTAAAGAGCTTAATCTATATTAGATAATCCAGCAAATGCTAGCTCAAGAGCAGCGTTACTCAAAAAGGAAAAGATTCTAATCATAAGAATATACTTTTCTATCAGATTTCATATATTGACGTCTATCTCTGTCTCTTTGTATGTTTACAGATGTTGCTATTTATAGTAAGTCCTAAACTCTAGTGGCAAAACTATAAATAATTTACAAGGCCTTAAACCCTAAAGAATTGGGCCCATAAATAAAATAAAGGAAAACATGTATAAGTATACAAAACTTTCCGTTGTACAAAGGGAGTCAGCATATAGTTACTCAGCATGTCCTGGAAAGAGTAGTATTCGAATTGGACGGAGTCAGCAGTTAGATGTATGGGTTCGAGAAAGAGTCCCATAAGTCTCACATGGCATCATCGAGATACTAAAGAGGTCAGCCTCGACTTGGGGGTAATCAAAGGCTAATTCTCATCATAGTTGCCGAGTTTCTAGAAGGGAAATCATATGTCTCGGCCTTTTTAGCTGAGTAGATCAGATCATTGCATCACCTTAAGACTAAGAGACATCAAGATACGAAGACTTCCCTAGGCCTACTTATGATTCGATTTGTCAACTATGTGGTGATCCACCAACTCAAGTTCCATAGGGCCATGTTTGCTGTAAAGATTGATATAATCTTAACCTTTGCAAGAGTTGAATCACTAGAAGCCCTTATTTGTTGTTGGGTTGAAATCTTGGAAAATTTTAGTACTAAAGACTTATTATGGGTTTCTAGATGGTAAGATGCTAAGGAGATGAGTAGAGGTAGTAGAGACTATAAAGTAGTTCCATTGATTGGGATGAATTGGTGCATAAGCTAGTATCCAACTACAATGATTTGACCAGCCAAGCCCATTCATATTATAGTCTACAAGCCTTCATTAGACAAGGTAACTATGGGTTATTATGACTAGCATCTCATGATAGAAGAAAAAGTATCCCGCTTACTCGCCATCAGGACTACGTAGAGTGAACGAGTTATGGTCTTGTCACTCCAATTAGAAGACTTAGTAAGGAATGATTGCAAATACCATGCCATGAAAGATTATGTCTACCAACACCTCAAGGAAGCGAGCCAAAAATAGTTTAAGACCCCTAATATACTACAGCTAGCTCCAAAGAATCCTACCTTTAAAATGGAAACCTACATGAAGCAAGTTCAGGCCTAAGTAGAAGTTGTCTATGAAGACATAAATAGGTTAGGAAGAGTTTAGAAGGCCCTATTTTAGGTGGCAAAATAGCAAGTTGAGTCATTGAAGGATCGGTTGACATAAACCCCTGAAAGGATCTAGGAGTTAGAGGCTAGAAAAGTATTTTTCTTAAATAAAAAAAAACCAAAATGGACTTTTTCAAAATTAAGGATTTCTAGTCTTTTTTTTTTTCAAAAATTTTGGAAAAAAATATTTCCAAAATTAATAAACATGTAAATACTTAAAGTGAAATATTTCTTAAATAAAATGGACCTATCCATTAAAGTCTTATAAAATTATTTTTAAACTCCATAGACCTAATCTTAGTTAACAGGTACATAGATGCTTCCGGCAACCCTAAAAAAAAGAAAGAAATTCCCCTTTCCTCTATTGTTAAACTCTTTTTATTTTAAGAAACCCATTAAAGTCCTGTTTACTTTATAGACTTATTATATGGAACCTTTTTAGGTTTTAAAATACATTAGCCTTCGAGCCTAATATTTTCGATTTCTTTTTCTAAACTTATTTTTTTAGAAAAACCGCAGGTTAATAGCCGAAATTAAGATCTGTTTACCCATGGGCCCTGATTTCACTTTTTCCTGATTCTAATCGGGTAGCAACTCTACTTTTCAAAAGCTTTTTTTTTTTTTTTAAAAAAAAGACCTTTTCTTAGTCTAGTCAAAAGGTTTATATTAATCAGGCTGATCTTAATATAAATCGGGTTAAGAAAATAGGAAATGAATTTTCAACTCGATAAATATGAAGCCGAACTCAATCGCCTACATAAGTTCTTACCAGAAGCCTAAAGAGTGGATGAAGTGTCTAAGGTGTAGAGATTTGTAAGAGGTTTAGGACCTGCTTTATGGCATAAAGTAGGATCTTTAAGCTATAAACATATACTATTATAGTTAATAAAGCTAAAAAGATCAAGAAAAGCAGAAAAGAAATGTTAGAAGATGAAGCTGAGTCTTCTAAGGGGAAGGTAGTTCTAGAAAGAGACCTGTGTCAGGTATGACAATGCAAGAAAGGAGAAAGAGAGTTTTCCTTCAACCAGCCAAACTTGTAGCTAGACTGGTGGTTTTATTAGTCAAGCCTCCACCAACCTAGCCAGGTCCTCTATTATCGACTTTGCCTTCACCTTAACTAGCGCTAGCTTTAGGATTCAGGTGCACTAAATGCAGAGGTCTTCATGATCTATCAAAATGCAAGTGACCTAATGGTGCTTGCTTTTCTTGTGGTAAGGTAGGGCATGTCAGTAGGTAATGCCTAGAAAAAGGTAAAGATTCCTCACACCTTTTGCGTTAACTACAAGCAGAGGGACCATAGGACATTTAGGTGTAATGCTGTTAATCGGCTAGCTCTAGTGCAGCAGCTAGTACTGTTGTAGAATGTCAAACCTTATGATAAAGGACAGGGAAGTAAAGCTATGACTACAGGATTGAGATAGAGGGCTGCAACAAGAGCTTTTGCACTTCAGTAATAGTAGCTAGACTACTAAGAGGATCAGGGGAGTGACACCATGGCAAGTACACTTCTAGTGAACTTTATTAGAGCCTACGCATTATTTGACATTGATACCACTCACTTTTATATAGTTGAGTCTTTTGTAATTGCTTATAGTTTGAAACCTAAATTGTCAGTTAACTTTCTAAGTGCTAAGTCCCCCTTAGGTATGGGAAAAATGTTGAGTTAGATTTTTAAAAGAGTCAAAATAGAGATTCAAGATTGAGTTTTGTTAGCTGATTTGTATGTTCTAGAAATGTTTGATTTTTACGTAATTTTATGAACAAATTGGCTATCAAGTAACTATGTTACTTTAGTTTACTACAATAAACTAGTCTATTTTGCTTCCAAGAATGAAGAGCCTTTCAATTTCCAGTTAGAGGAACAAAAGCGGTTAAAGTATTCCTCATATAAGTTGTGGAGTAATAGCAAGTTAGCAACTGTGATTGCAATCCTAAGCCATACTATGGAGTTGAAAAAGGTCCCAATAGTGAATGAGTTGCAAGATGTTTTCCTAAAAGATTTTCTTGGACTACCTCTAATTAGAGAAGTTAAGTTTAGTACAGATTTGGTACTAAAAACAAAACCCATTTCTAATGTAGCTTATAAGATTGCTCCAGTAGAGTTGGTTTAACTAAAGAAGCAATTACAAGAGTTGCAGGATGAAGGGTTTATCAGGCCCAGAATGTTATCATAGGGTGTATTGGCTCTTTTTGTGAAGAAGAAAGATGGTAACATGCACCATTGTATTAACTATCGGGAATTGAGTAGTGTGATGATTAAGAATAAATATCCCCTCCTTCATATTGATGACCTATTTTAGCAATTGTATAGAGCTTGAGTTTACTCAAAAATAGACTTGAGATCAGGATACTATTAGCTGAGGATTAAAGAAGAGGACATACCGAAAATGGCTTTCAAACATGATATGGATAGTTTGAGTTTTTGGTCATGCCATTTGGATTAACCAATGCGCCGGTTGCTTTTATGGATCTCGTGAATAGAGTATTTAGAGATTTCTTGAATAGGTTCATAGTGGTATTTATCGATGATATTTTGGTTTACTCTAGAAGTGAAGAACAACTTGAAGCATACTTGAGGCAAGTGTTGAACAGACAACAAACCAAGAAGCTTTAAGCAAAGTTTTCTAAGTACGAGTTATGGTTAAATTAAGTTTCATTTCTAAGTAACATTGTCAATGGAGATGGATTGTCAATAAACCTAGAGAAGATCAAAGAAGTACTTGATTGGCCTAGAATGAAGACAATGACAGAGATAAGGAGTTTTCTAACGTTAGTTGGGTACTATAGAAAGTTTGTTGAAGGGTTTTCTAGATCGATAGCTCCATTAACAAGACTAACATAGAATGGAGTAAAGTTTGAGTGGGATAATAAATATGAAGTTAGCTTTAGCGAGTTGAAAAGAAGAATTGTAATGGTTACAATGTTAGCATTACCTTAAAGTGATGAAGAGTTTGTAATATATAGCAAGGCTTTATATCAAAGGTTAGGCTGTATGCTTATGCAAGATGAAAGGGTGATAGCCTAAGCTTCTCGCCAGTTAGAGCCATATGAAAGGAATTACCTAACTTATGACCTAGAGTTGGCAACAATTGTCTTCGCACTTAAGCTGTAAAGACATTATTTATAAGGTGAGAAGTGCAAGATCTTCACTTATCACAAGAGTTTAAAGTACTTGACCTAGAAGGAGCTAAATATGAGACAAAGGGAGTGGTTAAACTCATAAAAGATTTTGACATAGACATTCAATATCACCTTGAGAAGGTGAATGTGGTAGCAAATTGATAAGCATGAAGAAACAGGGAAATGTAACAACCTTGATCACTACATAAAGAACTTTGCTAGAGGACATGAGAAGATTAGAAATGGAAATAGTAACACAAGAGGTAGGGGTACATTTAACAACCTTGGCGCATTTAACCTACCTTGACTGATAGATTGAAGGTAGCTTAAATGGAAGATGTAGAGATACATACATGAGTCAAGAGTAGGGTAGTACAAGATAAAGTAGCTGGCTTTATTATAGATCTAAATGAAGTGCTTAGGTCTGGGAATAGGATTCGTGTGCCAGCAAGTCTAGAGCTAAAGAGAGAGTTGCTTAGAGAAGCTCATTATTTAGGTTATACTCTATAGCCGGGCAAAACAAAGATGTATAGGGACTTAAAGGAGCATTATTAATGGAACAACATGAAGAAAGAGATTGCAGATTATGTTTCAAAGTGTCCTACCTATCAATTAGTCAAGGTTAAGCACCAGAGGCTGAGCGAGGAACCTACATCGTTGCTAGTTCCAAAATGGAAGTAGGATCATATGACTATGGACTTTCCCACATACTTCCTTAAGGCTAAAGAAAAGTACAATAGGTATGGGTAGTGGTGGATAGATTGACAAAGATGGCTCACTTCATACCAATTAATGTGAAGTGTAAGATGGAGAGGTTAGCAAAGTTATACATTCAAAACATAGTGAGGTTACATGGAATTCTAGTTGCTATCACCTTTGATAGAGATACCAGGTTTATGAGTAGATTTTAGAAGAATTTACAAAACACCTTAGGAATAAAACTTCGGTTTAGCAACATTTTACTCACATATGGATGGGTAGTTTGAAAGGACAATTTAGATTTTAGAAGACATGCTTAGAGCCTATGCCTTAGACTTGAAGGTGGTTGGGATGAATACCCACACTTGGTTAAGTTTGCTTATAATAATAGCTAACGGGAAACTATTAAGATGGCACCTTATGAGGCTCTATATGGAAGGAAGTATAGGTCGTCGTTGCATTGGGATGAAATAAGTAAAAGGGAAGTATTGGTGTAAGAACTTATGTAAGAGGCAAACAAAAAAGTGAAAATTATCAAGTAGAGGATGTTAATAGTTCAAAGTCGTCAAAAGAGTTATGTAAATAAAGGTGAAAACCCTTGGAATTCTAGGTTAGCAATGAAGTACTATTGAAAATCTCTCCTATGAAGGGAGTGGCTTGATTTGGCCTATGGGTGAAGTTAAGTCCCAAATACATCCATCCTTGTATGGTTCAAGAATGAATTAGTAATGTAGCTTACCAGCTCGAATTACCACCTCAATTGGGAGGAGTGCATAATGTATTACATGTTCCCATGATGAAGAAGTTCAAACTAGATGAAGAATAGGAAGTTGAGCTAGAGATACTTGAAGTACAACTTGACATGACTATTACATAAAGGCTAATTAAGATAATGGATAATAAGGTATAGAAACTAAAGAGAAGGGAGATAAAGTATGTTAAAGCATAATGGAATAACTAACCAAAAATGAGAGGCTACTTAGGAGTTGGAGGAGGACATAAGTAGCAAACCTAAAGCTTTTGAGTAAGTTAGGTAAACTTTTGAGAAAAAAAGTTCTTTAAAGGGAGGGGAGTATGTAGCACCTTAGAAAAATAAAATAAATAAGAGGAATAAAGAAAAGAAAATAACAAATTAAAGGATGGGGTAAGGAAAAATAATGTTGAAATTTTAAAAGGGGCAAGGTGGTCTTTTCTACTCTGAAGTATAAAAGCTTATTTGAAGATCCTAAGGCTCATTTTCTTGCCTTATTGTTTTGCAAGACCCTCTCTAAGAGCACAATAGGAACAAAGCTAAGAAAGGCCATTGTGAAGCAATTTCACTCATTTTGGTTTCAAGTTTTTGTGATTTCTTAACGTTAAGAGTTATTTTAGTATCATGAAAAGACATTGTTTAAGAAGATCACAAAGAAAAAGTTAGGGCAAGGTCTAAACCTTAACCCAGTGAGTACCTTAATCTTTGGTATTATAAAGATTGAGTTTGATGTTATTGTCTTAATTGGATTTGTTGTCTTATGTATATGCATTTAATCTAGGAATTGTAATCAAGCTGTGTAGTGTAGTTGTTTCTAGTTCCAACATTTAAGCAATGTATGCACTTTCTTATTTATTTTGATTTGTTAGATTAATTCGGATTTGGACCACACCTGAGTGTTCTATGTCGTTAGTTGATGGAGAAAAACAAACACTAGGAAGAAATCAAAGTATCCGATGTATTAGAGTTACTGTTGATTGATTTGAAGGATTTAGGTGTGTTCTTGTAGTCTTCTTTTTCTAGCCTTTCCATGTTTCTAACTTACATCTAATCTTATCTTAACCTCTTCAAAACATCTATAAGAGCGTAAATAAATCCTTAAACCTCAAGTTGACCAAATTCAAACTTAGTAACCTAGGGAGATAAGTAAAAACACTTAGAATTGTATAATTTAGGAATACAGCCTAAAAGGAGTTGTTATTGTTTATCTATTCAGGTATTGATTTTAAAGAGTTATCTAAAGTAAATTTTACTAATTGTATTCGAGACTTAAGTACTTCAAACCTTTGTTTGCTGTTTGTGCTTGTCTTGGGTAGTTAAACAACTGGATTAATGAATGATTGGAATAAAAATGTTCTTGTTGCTTGTGTTTGGCTGAGCTCAAGGGTTTTAGTACTAGTATCCTTAAGATAGAACTTTGTTAGTCTTTAGGTGATGTTGTCCCTAGTAGAGCTCCCCTTGATATGATACGAGGTAGATTAAGTTGGTATCTCGGGGTTATAAAGCCAGTGTCTCAATGCTTATTTAGATAGAGGCTTTAGTACTAGTGTTATGACTAAGAATTGTGTGTATAGTCTGAGATACTTTGGGTTTGGGGTTAATCGCGAGTGATCCTAAGCTGTGTTGACTATTGACTTAAATTGAATATATAATAACTTGTGGTTTGATTTATTCTTGCTGCATTATTGCCTATGCTATATTGATTGCTACATGACACGCGATTGTGTTTGTGGGTTTTCCATACTAGGCGTTAGCTTATTCCACTTTCCTTTTCACTTGCGGAGACTTTAGATGAGTAGGTTGATTATGATGAGAATGGGAAGCATATTACTACTATTAAGGTGAAGATACTGGAGAATACTACAATTACTATGATGATGAGATGTGATTTCCTAGTGGAAGAGATCAAATATATTAGTTATCAAAGAGTTTTGTTATTTTTAGTTAGAAACATGAGAGTTTAGTTTTTATGTTCATTTTTATTACAATATTTTGAGGAGATTTAATTATGAAATTTAATTATTTTGAGATTTATTGAATGAGAGTTATGAAGTTATTTATGAAATTTTAGATAATTTAGTTGTTTGTTTAACCTAACGTGTTAGCAGTTTCCTAGGGAAATACATATTTTTTTAGAAATTTAACCTAAAAAGCATCTAGATTAGTTATGATGTGCTAAGCCAACTTTCTTAAAAGAGATTTATTAAATAGATAAAGATCAAGAAAACCCAAAACTCCCACATGTATAGATTTTGTCAAAGATGCCTAATTTCTGCAATGAATTTTATTTCCCTTTTCTATACTTCCCTCCAAATTGTTAGCAATAATACTGGCTATTTCCTTTCACCATTTTTTTGGGAAGCTAAAGGCACTCATTGTATATATGGGTAGAGCATAAGCAATAGCTTCTTCTATATCCTCCCCCCATCCGATGATAGTAATTTTGTTTTCCAACCTTGAAGCTATTGTATCCTTAATTTGGCTCTAAGACCTTATATTTAGACCTTCCCACATAGAGGGATAGCCTAAATATTTCTTTTTGGAAATATTAGAGGAGTCAATATCTAAGAGACTACAATAGGATGTTTTCCTTTCATTTGAAGAAGGATGCATTGAAAACTATAGAAGAATTTTCTTTAATCTCATCAAATTCAATTCTAATGTTGTCATGGAAACTAATGCATCACCAGTAAAAAGTAAATGTGTCAATTTCAGCCAGTTCTTCTTCACTTTGATACCTTTTACTAAGCTTCTATTTTTTGCTTTGATGATCATTTTGGAAAGAGAGTACTATTAAGATGAATAAATAAGGAGATAAAGGATCTTTGTAGCTTATTATTCTCGATGTCAAAAGATTGAAAGAGATTGAGATAATACAAGTTTGTAATCTAAGTAATCCACATATGAAAGAGCCCATTTTTGTTAAAATTGCTTCTAAAAAGTGTCACTTTGCCTTATTATATGCCTTTGCCATGTTGATTTTCAAAGCAAAATAGTCGAACTTTCCTTTTTTATGGATTTTAAGAAAGTAGAAATTTCATATGCTAAGGTAACATTATCATAAATTTGCTGACTAAGGACAAAAGTATAAGCCCCAAAACTAGCAATTTGAGATTTCGATTGGTTAAAAGACCCGATCGAGCCTAAATTATAAAGTAAAATTAGAAATATTAGGAAAATGATTCCGTAAGTTTAAATTAAAGAAAATAAGTAATAAAATAAAAGAATATAAAAATTCCAAATTTTAAGTATATAACTCGTTATTTATCGAAAATGCGTAAAATGCATTCCGATAATTAATGAATTGCTCGAGATAAATTATATGTATACCAAAAATCATAAAATAACCTAAATAATATTTAGGAATATTTAATTGTACTATATATGAATTTACAGGTATGTAGAAATACGCGTAATTACTTCAAATACGCGTAATGTACTAAAATCATACTAAATAATTCAAGAAAATTTATAATTAATTAAGGAAAAATAAATAAAAATCAAGAAAAAATAAGGAATGATCCATATATAGGTCGTGATAGCTGGGAAAAATAAGAAAAAAATTGTCCAATTAAATTAAGACAACACAAAAGCCAAAAATTAAGGGATAAAGAATTGTCTTGTCCAATTTAATGCACAATAATTACACTAAAGCTCTATAAATAGCAACAAAAATTCAGAAGTTCATTTGGATAGTTAGAAATCAAAGAAAATTAGGGAGAGTCAAAAATTGAGAGAAAAACCAAAGAAAAAAGAAAAGAAAAGGAAAACCGTGTAGTTAGGGCCACAAAGGAGAACCCAGATCCGACGGGCAGCTGGGAGTGGACGGCCATCACCACCACACGGTGGTGGCAACGCCTAGGTGGACCGATACACTCATGGCCACCGATGGTAGCCGGAGCCACCTAAATCGGTGAGTTCGATTTCCAACCCGATATTGTATAATTTTGTAAAAATAGCAAATATTATTAGAAAATTATGAATTTTGCTATTCTGAAATATTTTTGTATGTAGTTTTTAGGAAAAATATTATTTTGATGAAAATATATCTCGTGATATAGGGTCCTTAAGAAATCGTGCAAAACCGAGCATGTTTCGGTTTAGAAATAAATGACCTTAGGAGTGTAGTTTCTAGCCCAAAATTTTTGTGTAGACCACTTAGCTGATATAGAACAGTGCTATGAAGCCCATTTTCAAAAATTAAATTTTGAAATTTTTAGATAATTTTTAGGCCTTAAAATAAGGCATAAAATGGGTAATTTAGGGTTAATAAAGTAATTAGATGGTTAATTACTGATTTAGTGAATAATTACATGTTTTAGGATGTTGAAATCTGATGGAGTATGATACTTGTAGCATTTAGGGTGTTAGATGTAATTATTAGGTTAATCATGTAGTAAATGAATAATAGGGAAAAATAGTAAATTTTAAGTTAATTTAGGAAATTAGGGTAATTAGGAGTAAAATCTGATTTAGGATGAATTTAGACATTTTGAAATGATAATTGGTGTTTAGAGATGATAATTAGAGTGATAAAAATATTAGAAGTATATGATATACATAAAAGGAAATAATACATAATATGTAATTATTAGAATATAATAAATAGAAAATATTATAATAAAAATTGATATTTTGATAATAATAAAAATGTGCAATAAATCTGATATGAAACTTGAATTTATGTACTTATATGAAAAATGTAAAAATTTCTTACATTAGGAGTGAATTTGGTACATTAATGCGGATTTAAGTGTACTGGGTAAAATAAATACTGACTAGGGGTAATGATGGTATTTAGGAGATAGGGAAATAATGTAATTAATTTTACATTATGGGTTGAAACAAATTTCTAAGGTTGGAGTATAAAACACTACTTAGAAATCGAACTAAAACCTAATTTAGAAATCGATGCGAAAACCGAACCCGAACCTAACCCCAACCTAAAATAATTGTAAAAGACTTAAGGTCTAGATAATTAGGCATATTAAACCCTAAACAAAACATAACAATAGGCGTTATAGGATAAAATGAACCTATAATAGTTATATGAAAAACTGAAATCACGTTTGTGTTATAGGGATGATCGGCGATGGCCTGAGCAAATCGGACCTCGAATGAGTGAGCGAGGAGTCGAAGTAAGTTGGGATTAATACGATGCTGTATTTTGGAGGCTTGAGATTATGCTTGGTTGTGCTTATTAGATAGTTGGATGTGTGCATGTGCTTTATTATGGGTGATGCTATGATTCTGTATATTGCTCTAGCATGTATTATATGATTTGTATGAAATGATTGATCACCTTAAACTGGACTTAATCAAATATACGACCAGTAATCATAATCGGACATGAATGGCAACCCGTTAGGGGAACTTACGACTCTCCGGCCAAATACTGACCCCTTCGAAAGGGATAACGCAGGATTGCAAAATGGTCCCTTCTTCATCTTTAGTCAAACTAAGTGATAGGAGAGGAGGTTGCGGCGAAGGTGAAGACAATGGTTCGAAGGTAGCCGCGGGAGGAGCGAGGTCTCCATTACATAAGCTTGAGTTTGGTCATGAGCTGTTGCATTAATGGTAACTCCTCAACTCGGATTAGAGCGGACGCAATTTATTTAATCTCACGACGGGCCGGATAATGTCATGCGATGGCATTTGCTTGCACATGCATTGCACCTAATAAGTTAATTGAAAACCTTGTTATGTTTATGGTATAGTTTTAAGTCCTCCATCCTAACTTACTGAGCTGTGGTTGCTTACATCCTTATAGACGTCGTACAGGTGTTGGCTAAGAAGCGGCAACAACTACTCTAAAGCTAGCAACTGCTGGATTCTAAGGAGTGAGGAAAAACATTGAAGAATCAACACATATTTTATTACTTTTCATTTCTGAATAACGTATAACTAGGAAATATGTTACGGAAAATTATTATAAACTTTAATTTCAATAATTGAATTATAGTGTATATATATATTTCCTCACTTTCTTAGATAAAGTGGGTTAGTCATGGATGCTTTGTGTAGATCAGGTCTAAGATAGCAGTTGTAAGGCCAACTTCTATCTTAGGATGGTTTACACGGCGGGGCTGTTACGACTCTGCCGCTTCGGGGTGTGACAAAAAGCACTTTGAAACGGTGAAATGATGGACTTAAGAAAAAAATTTAATCTATTTGAGAGGACTTTGGATATGACCTTGTATTCAAAATCTCACAAATCTATAAGTTAGAATAGACTTACCTCTTTAGGAAATTATACCTTAAGAATAAGTACAACGTCGATATTATTAAATAGGAAAAGAAACACAACTATTTGACAAAATCTCTTGACCACCACTATCATATATGAAAGAGCAAATGGTGTCCTAGTGAAATTGAAGAAGAGTCCATTGAATCCATTAGGACCTAGGGCTTCACTTCCTACATGTTGGAAAACTGCATGTTTTACCTCTTCATCCTCTATTAGCCTAGTTAACTCCCCATTTATTTCAAGAGTTATTACCCTGTCCCCAACCTCTAGTACTAAATTGATATTATCCACCCTTTCTAGTGTTTAACTTACTAAAGAAATGTAAGAAAGCTTGATTCATGTCTAGTTTTGACCTTAACCAACCCTAACAGCTCCTTCGATTTTGATAACTCTATTTCTTGTTCTCCTTTATGCTACACATTGATGAAAATATTTGGTATTTTCATCTCAACTTTTCAACAAAGTGATCCTTAAACTTTGTCTAGAATATTTCCTCTTGTTTCATTGCAAAAATTAAGCTCCTCATACACTTGCTTTTCCTTCAATAAGTCATACTTGCCCACTGCTAATGCCTACATTTCAACTAACTTTTTATATAATTCTTCAATCCTCTTAGAACTATTATAGACATTACTTCTACTCCACCTAATTATCACTTTCCTGCACTCTACTAATTTCCTCATCAAATTTCTACAATTTGATCTATACCTCTACCCTTTACCCAGCTTCTTTAATGACATCATTACATCCTTCCTTGTTTAAGCATTTCTCTTTAAACCTAAAGATCTTAGGGCTTCTCTTTCCTTGTACCTACGTTTGGAAAATCAAGGGGAGATTATCACTTCCCATCACAAGTAATACAGTAATTTAGGATTTAAGGAATAATGATAGTCGTTCCATATTCACCAACCCCCTATTAAGCTAATTTTTTATGAAATCTCCATTAAAACGTTCATTGAACTAGGTAAACATTTGACCTTGGAATCCCAAATTGAATAGATTACAATCAAAGATCATTTTGAAGAATTCTCGAATTTGTCTTGATGGTTTGTCCCTACCCCATTTTTTTCTTCGTTGCTTATTATCTCATTCCAATCCTTAATCAACAGCCATGATTCCTCCAACTTATTTGCCATAGATTGCAAACAATTCCATAGATGGTTTGTTAGAGAACTTTAAGCATCCATAGCACCACCGTATCTAAACCTAACCTTCCCTACTTAACCCTTTAATACAAATGTCAATAAGGTTCTTACTGGCTTCTATTATATTTACCTCAACCTCACTTATCCACCATAAGGCTAGTCCTCAACTTAAAATAATTAGATCTACGTAGCACTTATAATAGAATCCGCACCAATAAATGTAACGAATCTTTGATTCCATGTTTGTGATTTCCATCAAAGCAAGAGGGGCCTAAATTTGTAAATAATTCGTTTAAGCTTGTCTATTTTCAAGGGTTGTCTTAGGCCTTAACATTTCTAACCTCAAGCACTCATGATGATCAAGTAGCTGTTGAAGGTTGGCCACCAATGCTTATGTTGAAATCTTCATTTGAAGTGAAGCTCTCTTGAGAATTCAATCCTCCCCTTCACTCAACTCTTTCTGAGTATGGTTGTGCTTCAACACTCTCTTTTGACTTCTAACCTCTTTGATTATGAGTTGCTCCACAAATTCTCAAACACCACTCCCCCCTTTTATTATTTTTTTCTTTGAGTTAACATCAAATCTTCCTTTTCTATTTCAAGATCTCTAGCGTATTTAACAAACAGGGCCTTGTAATGCCTTTATAATTGGAGAGAGGATTTGAATGGACTTTATTGGAGACAAATTTTGGGATTAATTCAATCTGGGATTTTCTTTTGAAAGAGTAACTTTTGTTCTGAGTGTTATTATAGGTTGTTGTTAAGTATAAGAGGCTCTTAAGTTCTATTACAAAATAAATCCATGATGTTGACTTGTTGTTTGTTTTTACTAGGGGAGATTAAATAACGTTAGTGTCCAAAGGTAGAGAGTTTAAGTTAAAAGTGGCTCTTTTAAGAGGAATAGGGTATGTGACTTTGAATGTTGATGAAGATTTATTTTCTTGTGGTAGAAAGTTTCCTCTTGAGATTGCTACATCAGAGTTAAAGGTGCCAGTATAATAAGCTTCACTATTTTTTATCAAGGATTGAATTTATTCTTGCATATATATTCTTTAGGAAAATTGAAGCTTGGTTTCCTTCAAGTGTTAGACTCCCTTCTTTTTCATTTTGATTATTTTGGTTATTGATTTGCTCTTTACCATTATTCATTCCTTATATTCCCCTTCATAAGTTCCTTTCCTTTTTAACTAAAATTATGGTCAACATCCTTAGAAAGGTCCAAATTTCCATTTTTTGTTTCAACCTTTGCTAAAGATGATTGAGATCTAGATTTTTTTTATTGAAAATTTGGATTTACTTTGCTATAGCAATGTGCTTCTAGGTGTCTTAAAAGGCCACAAAAAAGCAAAACTAAGCCAACCTTTCACACTTTACTAATAACCGAATATTATTTTCCTCTATAATTTTCAAACAAAGTCTTCTAACCAATGGTTTCTTTAAAAGAAAATTAATTTTAATTGAAAAGTTTCTCTTGATTGTCTATGCATGTTCACCTCTATCACTTCCTCCAATTTCAAACCAATTCTTCTAGCATTACTCATAGATGTCATATTCAAAGACAACCCATGTATTTGTATCCACATCTTAACAACATTGAAATCAAGATCTTCAATCTTATTGTGCTTCCATTTCCTTAACACAGATGCAAATAACCTAACGATCTAAGGTTAATTTATTGCATCTTTATTTCCAATTCTAAATGCATATAGTAATTTGAGTGCAAATTAAGATGATATATAACAAATTTTGCAAAGCTTAGCTAACATACCTAGTGAACCTCAATTGGTAATATTTTGATCCTTAGGTCATCGACCTAATTAAGTTTGAGTCAAAGTAAATTTAGCTTGAGTTTGATTGACTTTAACTCAAGTTCTAAGTTTTCAAGTCTTGAACTTATATTTTTGCTTGGCTTAATTTCGCTTCATTTATTTTCATTTTTATTTCTAATTATAAACATACACAATAATTCAAGTACATATTAAGATGAGCTATGATAAACTTAATAGGGAAAAAATAACAAAACAATAATAGAGAAGGCATAATTGGTCTACAAGAATAAACTAAAAGTAAAAAAAGTACATTAATAAGTTGCATGTAAATTACTCTTATCAACTAATGAGCTATGCTATGTGTATTTGGTAGTATACCCATTGCTAAAAATGCTCTTTAAGGAATCATTGCTATGTAGTATACTATTAAGAACATTATTCTAGAGATTAGGGTATGTAGCCATGGGATTATGAAAAGAATGAAGAATGTGGAGGTATTATGAATCTTTCATGATTTTGGCAACTAACCAATAAAGAGGAGATATACGTGATACCAAAAATTATAGCCAAACATTTTACGTGAACTAATCATCTAATTGCTTTCATCCATTCATATTCACATAGTATCACCTAACAATTTGGAATTAAGTCAAAATGAATATTTCGGAGACAATCATTTTTTAGTGATAAAACTTTCAATTAGATCTTGGAAATCTAAAAAAATTTGCAATAGAGTAATATGTAATGTATATGATAACTTATAATTTCAAATGTTTTTATCTTTTCACATTATATTGTCTATTGTATTTTGTTATTAATTTTTAACTATTTTAATTATATATACATATCGATTACCATTTTTTTATTGATATCGATTAATAAGAATTAAGATATAATTATTCAAGTAAGATGTCTGTAAGTTAAATGGTGAAATAATCACTTTCATTCTTCTAATATCCTAATTTCTTTTCCCTATTTCTACCACTCATATTCCCATATCCCTTCATTTCACTCTCTAAATCTATGCCTATTGTATCATCCCATACCAATGCAATCACTTTTACCCTTTTTATTTTTTTAACATAACTTTTACCCATTTTGTTACTTATATCATTCATTAAGTCATTGCAAACCTATCTTCTTTGTTGTCTTTGTGCTTCATATCTCTAGCCTCTTAATTAGCACTAAGAAAGTCAAAAGTAGAGAGGCCAACAATGTTTTTCAGACTAATCGTAATATTTAGTACTTTATATGTTTCTATTTCCTATGTAAAATTTTTGAAGCAGGATATTTTTCAAACTAGTTATAATATTAGTGCACTTTATTGTAAGCCTCTGTCCTCTATGCATGATCTTTTAACTACAGCCTTGAGTTTTCATTTTTATTGTAGAATGGTCGTTACTAAGGGGATGTTGATATCCTTTATTGTAAAGAAGTGATACCTATATTGGATTAGGTTTATGTACCTCCATCTTGATGTGATTCAAGCTTAGAATATGTTGAAATGTCATTAACTTGTAAAAGGATTGATGTTTAATCATGTTAGAATTAGAGTTCAAGAGGTAAAAAGTGAAGAACATAGAGGTTTTACTGAGAGTAATGAGATACATGAGGGCTAACATAATCATGTTCAATGTTGATATATATGCATAAGGGTAAAGGATCGAGGGTCATGTTGATGGTGCCTAGTTTTTAGAGAGACATAACTAGTAGCATCACCATATCGATGGTTGTGTTGATTGTGCCTTGTATCCAAAGAGATCCATGACCAGCAATACAACCATATTGGGGGTTGTATTATCCTTTAAAATCTATATTGTTCCAAAAGTTGTGTCAATTCATTTTCTTTTGTTTTGTTTTTGTTCCAAAAAGGTTGTAGCACATTTTTAATTGTAATTTAGTTTTTAAGAGCCACCAAAACATTAGGCCATTGCGCCCTTAATTTTATTAAAGAAGGAAAAGAAAAGAGAAATCATACCTATTAAAGAGAAGTTTAAGGGGTGGGGAGGTGGTGGTGTAGTGGGAAGGGAAGAAGGGGGGGTAAGGAAGGAGAGAGAGAGAGAGAACTAAACCGTGAGTTTAAGAACCAATCTTGAAATCACTCGTACAATTCAACCTTACTTAAGGGACCTATTGGTTATTAAGTTGGAATCATACAATAAGTCCGAACCCATTAAAATAAAAAGAAAAATGTAAAAGACTTGAGAAAAATAGAAGGCATAATAAAACATAAATTAAAACTGAAAACAAAAAAGATTAAATAAATTGAAAGTCTAAACTAATTTTGTGTCAATAAGAAAATACTATTTTTCATTCGCAATATTTACTGTGTTATTATGCAATACATATGCTCTCAAAGCATATTTGGTTTGATATATATATAAACTTTTACTAAAAGAAACATCTTACTCCTTAACAATGTAGGACTATATTTTATCTTTTGAACTTCTTTGTAACATTTGCATTTTTTATCCTACGTTCTTAATTACAATTCAACCGGGATGTAATTGCATATAAATAAACGTACATCTTAGTAAAATAAATCTTTATAAAATAAATCTTTATAAATGGGTTAAAGATTATATAGTTTTTAGGCTCCATTTTTTTTTGTTTAAAATTTTATCAATTTATTTTAAACTAAATTTAACTTTAAAAAATTGGGTATTATGGCTTATGGATCTTGAAACTGACCTAAGCCTACTACTTATCCCTACCATTGCTCTATCTTTTAGGAAATAAGGGACTAATTTATTACCTTATTGATTACGCTTTATCTATATTCATATAGCTAACCACCAACCACCTAATCACCTATCACCTCCTATTTGTGAAAAACTCTTGCTTAGTGGGTCCCATAAATTGAGTTGGGATTATGTGCCCCTCTTCCCTCCACTAATACTTTTTTTAGATGTATTCATGACCAACACTTATTGGCTACTTCACCAGCTAAAAAGAGAGTAGAGTTAATAAGAGGAGAAATATCATAAAACATGATCAGAGCTCCCTGCTTCATTATCTTTTTAGTCTTCGCCCCCTAGCAAAAGTAAACCCAAGTCTTTGGAATCGCAACCCAAGCTGGTGTTGGTTCTAAGTCCTTGGAATCGCAATCTAAGCCAGTGTTGGTTCCAAGTTTTTGGAACTATGACCCGATTGGTCCGATTTTGAGCCGGTTTCAAATCGTGCATAGATCTATCTTGCCAAATTATGATAAAAGAGAATACAATATAACTTTCATATGTTTGAGTCAAAATCGAATCAGTGCTCTACTTTATATAAGTTACTTATATGCTATCTATATTTATATTAAAACTTAATCGAATCATCCATGTAAAATGGTTGCGGAGTTCAAACAAAGGGAGCTGATGATTAAGAGTCGATGATCAATAATGTCTACTGTGCTCTACACCAAGTCTACACGGGACATGACATCAGCTCTTATATAAATGCGAAGAACTAATCTTATTTATGGCCCTTTGTTGTTGGAGAAGACACATTCAACTCTCCAGGTCTCACCAGGAAAGTGAGGGACAAAAAAGAAAAAGAAAAACCGAAGTAGAATCAATTTTGCAAAATTGAATCGGTTGGAACTATACACAAAACCACCTATATTACATTCTTGATCCAATAATAACCAAAATAGATTAACTGGTTAATGTGAATTAGCTTAACAAACTACTTTCTACTTATGGTATACACGCACAATGGCCACAATGGAAAAAGACGCGCACATATACACACACACACCTGACACCACTGAGGTAAAACACCAGCTCCTAGAGATTGTGTTTTCGGGCTGGCTCGGTCACATTCGCTCTTGAAAATTCATCGACCGGCACAGTGCTGCTGGGTTGGCTTGTATTACTGAAAATGGAGACATCATTGCTATGTGATTATGGATATCACCATTTGATTGGAAGGCATCAAAAACACCAGTCCTGGTTATGGACTTGGAACCTGTCTTCATGCCTAATGTAGTCCTTCCTGAGCTATTGAGTGTAGCTTTGGAATCATCAATTCCTAAAGTTGAACTATTTCTTGCACTCTCATTTGCCCCCTTTAACGGTTCTTCAGCTTTATTGTTGATTTTTCCATCCAGTGAACGTTTCCCTACTTCTGAAGGATAGTTATTCGAGGAACTGGATAAAGTACAATTCCAAAGTGGAGTGGCTTGATAGAATGTTACAGGATATCCAGAAGTATGTGATGCTAGGAAAGGTCTTATGGGATTACCTTGAGGTAAATTCCAGGGACCAGGCCAAACAGGCCCTGGAAAACATTGTGCCAAGGTGGGAAACTCCTTACCAGCTACTAGTTCTTGTGAACTGATCTTACCTGTCTGCTCTAACAAGCTCGAATTCGTCACAGAAGACCCAGTAGATTGATCATCACCGCTCTCTTTCGCTCCGCATCTTAATTCCTTTCTTCTTTTGGAATCATTGAACCCGTTTTTGTCATGATTTTGTGCTCTCTCCTCTTTACTCAGCACAAAAGCCATTGGTCCATTGAAAGAAGATTCAGGTCCAAAGCTAAGAACAGAGCCATTGGTTTCTGGTAAGGAACCGCACACACCATTTGCAGCACTAAACTGAGCACCACCTTTCGGCATTTCTGAAAGCATTATGTGCCGATAATAAGTAGCACAAGAGCTTTTACTCTTGCGGCGACCTGAACCAACAGGAACATTCCTCATAGTGCCTCCAGAAGTCCAGTATCTCTGACATTTTCGGCAGAAATAACGAGGCTGATTGACATTGTAATTGTTGTAGTAACAGAACTTGGTGTCCATACTATTGCATCGCGGGCAAGGAAGAATCTTGTCAGGCTTCTTCACAGAGTTCTTATGAGAGATACTGCTTTCACTATCTTCTAATACATTGTTGTTCGCCTTTGCAGAAGAAGGGACAGTTGCTGATGCAATAGAAGGATTCTCAACATGGTTTGATGAAGTTGTAGAATCTTTCAATTCTTCAGTAGCCCGACAGGAGGTACCATCTTTTGGGGTGTTTGCATTGAGTTCTCTTCCTGGTAATTCCTGATGGTTTCAAGAAGGAAATAATGGTCTGTATTTTAAAAAACAGTTTAATAAATTGAAAGAGTGTGGTTTAATAATTGGAGACAATATGAAAAGCCTATGGGGGAAAAACACTAAATAAAAATATTAGAAAATATTGCTTGACAATCAGATAACCTATAAATATATTTGTGGATTGTTTACCTATGTCATAAAGTCTATCTATTTCCTTGTTAACCTATATGGGATATGTCCTTTTCGTTAGCAAAAGAG
Organism: Lumnitzera racemosa; assembly: GCA_024138005.1. Lineage (NCBI taxonomy): Eukaryota > Viridiplantae > Streptophyta > Magnoliopsida > Myrtales > Combretaceae > Lumnitzera > Lumnitzera racemosa. The sequence goes on along the minus strand of JAMXBC010000006.1, from coordinate 35,941,110 downwards.
TAACCACTATTATCTCGATTCTTCGGATTGCGAACCATATTCGTATTGGACTCTTCGAAAATGGGTGTCCCCTGAGTTAATCCCATTTTTATAAGAATCCATCATGTGTTTTTTCCTGTTAAAATATATATTACTCTTATATTTTACAGAAAGTACATCAATTTACTAAAAAAATAAATATAAATCAAATAAAAACAAAAAAATAAACTACAAAACAACTCAATTTTCAATTTTTAACAATGTAGGCAATTTCTATTATTTTATAAATATATATAAATTATATTATAATATTTTTATCGAACTCAATTTGTTCCTAATTTAATCTTGATCGAGCCACTCGATTCTTAAACACCTTTTCAGTTTTGGACCAATCTTTTGGTCCAAGTTTGACAAAATCACTTTTTATTGGAGTAAGGTACATTATATAGAAACATTTATAAATAAAAATATGGTCTTCATATTAAACGACTTTCTTATATATCATAATATTACTAAACGATTATTACTATTTCTTTTTCGATAAACATCGCTAAAGAATGTTGTTAACAATTGGTACACCAAAGAGCACCTCCACATGGGTATGGCATGGAAACGTGGAGAGTCCAAGTACCAGGTAGAGAGACTAACGATATGTCCTCGACAAAAAATAGAAATGCATAGTGACCTTATTCGGGCACATGAAACACCCGAAAATAGCATCATATAAAGCAAATACATTTGTTGATGAAATACAATCTTAGGCAATTATCATAATGAAGGAGATTTACATCAGATAGAACAAGGGAGCTGAAAAGTTAGGCAATTATATTTAAGGGAAAATGCAAATAGCATTTAAACTTTTATCTCGACACGAATACACGTCAAAACATGAAAAAGTATACTTTTACATCTCATAAACTCATATACAAATGTTAATTATCCTCATAGATTGCATACACCACTTAATGCAGATTCATCCCCAAACTTATAAAATTTTATTTTAATAACTCTTTTTAGCCTTAATACATTTTTTTAAACTGACAAGCAGGCATTCTTTAATATTGCTAACTTTTAAGTAAAGTTGTCAAACTTACGATTTTATATAGAATCGTTAGAGAGTTAATAGAATAGAAACTTGAAAACGTAAGTTTCTACATATTATATATGGAGGTATTTATAATAGTTATCCAAAATTTTAAATACATGATAGAAATAAAGAAATGAAGAAATTAATTTTTTTTCCATAAAAAATGGTTAATAATATATAATTAAATATGTATGGAAAAAGAACAAACAAAATCGAAATTAAACTTCTTCTATCATTTTCTTTTTTAAAGAAAATAACAATAAATTAAAGAGAATCAAATATCTTAAATCATTTCAAATTATTGATGCTACAAACTGAATTATATAGTTTTTTTTTTTATAATCTTTACTATTAGAGCTAAAACCTAGATGAATACTATGAACATAAAATAAAAGACTAAAAAAAGAGAAAAAGAAATAATAAAATAAAATAGGATAGAAAAGATGATGTAATGACTAATAATTAATGGCTTATAAAATCTTAGTTGTATTTTTTTTTTAGCTTATTCAACTTAGATATATAAAATCTGTAAACTCAATAAAAAACGTAAGTTTCTATCGAGTTTATATGTAAATTTGATTAAAAACGTAAGGTTTTACATGAAAAAAGGTTTGTACATTAACTAACTCGAAAAGACTTTTTAAAATCGTAAATTTGTAAAATCGTATAAATAGAATCGCAATCTTCACAACTATACTTATAAGAGTTTAGGGGGGTTGTTGTGAACTTCATAAGTAAGTTCAGGGATATAGCTACATTATGGTTAAAATTTAGAGATATCATTTGAGTTCTCTTAAATCTATAGATGCTATAAACACATAAAGATCATAAGTATAACCTTAGCATGTCTCTCATAATTAAGCTCAATAGGAAAACACATATAGGATGCAAAAATTACTTTGTAGTCTCGCCATTCAAACAAGTTTTAAATTATACATCTCCAATTTCAATATATGATCAAAACTTAAGAGTATTTAATTGTAAATAACAATATCAAGATGTAAAATCAAACACTAAAGGCTCTAAATTAAAAGCAATAAAATATTTAAACCATAATTTGTCAACACCATAATCTAAAACTAGAAAAAGCTTAGAAATTTCTAGGATGAGAGAATGAACAAGATATTAACAAAAATAGTAAGTTTCAACACCATAATTTATCTATGCCATAATCTAAAACTAAAAAAAGCTTAGAAATTTATAGGATGAGAGAATGAACAAGATATTAACAAAAATAGTAGGTTTCAAATGTAAATAAATAGAATGTCTTAAATATTAGATGATAGTTAGGATATTGAAAAATATAATAGCAAGATAGTTAAGTTCAATTATAAAATTTGTAAACTACCTTATAAGATTCCAAATCAAACCCTAGACTCTGAATTAAGCGTTATTATATTCAAAGTACTAAAATAATTCAAAATTACACTAATCAAACAAAATAAATCAACCGTATTCATCAAAAGGGTTAAACATATCACAAACTTCATGGACCTAATTTACCTACTGCATTGCCTAATCGATTGATTTGGTTGTTTGATTGATCTACTCCTCCAATTTGTCCAATTATCATAAACATTTCTTTGTCTTAGTTAATGAGAACTCCCTAAACCTTAGGCTTATTCACATAAATGTAAATATAATTTATTGAAATTGATTTAATTACTAATGAATTATAGATATAATTAGAGGTACAAGAAGAAATAATCAAAGTTATGGAGGACAAAAATGTAGTTGATAAACTATCTAGCTTAGTTGTTGGTTCATGTTACTAGATATGATTAATGAATCTAAATTATATTAAGCTTTTAATAATAACTGTTTTTGTGTTGGTTATGCTTGCTATAAGTTCATAACTAATTGATAAACAAGTCATAGACCAGTGTTCATTGCCTACTGATGTCATACATTAGGAATAAGGTAGCCATTAGGTCAGTTATTGAATTGCCATAAGTGGTAGGTGGGTCATCGATATGGTTAACTACTTTAACATGAATAAGATGTTTTAAAGAGAAGTTATAAGCAAGTCACATTAGTGGTATAGGATGTTATTGTAGATGGTTACCATGAATTGGGTGATTAGTGGTTGTGAGTTGTGAAACCAGCATAAGATGATTTAGTTCTTGATCCTTTGTTCTAAGAGTCAGACAATCCAAATTTTGATCTTGTTTTGAGCTTGAGTTGTTGGTTTACTTGTGTTTTGCTACTTCACACTTCAAATAACCCCTCAATGGATATTATGTAGAATGGATGTATTGTTGTATTTACTGTTCCATTAAACTATATATTTAACATATTTGTGATTGTTTCAAAGGCATTATTTGTTGAGCTTTAGGATTTGTTTTTTTTATGTAAATTAATATATATACATACTATAGAAGTATAGGTTCAATTAGAGTGGTCACGTGCGTAGTGTGTGAATAACGCGCTACACGTAGCTTCAAAAAAGTGAATCTAAACTATTATCTGAAGGGATGATTAAGTAAGAATAAGATTGGAAAGAAGAATAAGCAATCTCAATGTCTTAAATAGGTTCAGTTAGAATGGTCATGTACGTACTGCATAAATAATGTTATATGTAATTTCAAAGAAGTGAAGCTAAACTATCACTTGAAATGATGATTAGATAATAATAAAGTAAAAAGACGAAATAAGTAATCTCATTGTCTCAAATGCACAAATAATAAACAACACAGTTTTAAAGAATTTCAAGGGTTTATCTTATATCTTGAGCGAATGAAATCAATTTTTACCTAAACGCTATTTAATTTTAAAAATCAATCTTTTCATAATAAAATACCGTTTTTCCGATCTTTCTCTCAGAGTTCTAAATGACAAGAAAATGCTAAGTATTTATAAATTTTTGGGCATGATGATATCTGTTGACATCTATTGGATTATTTAGGTGATCAATAGATAAGATGCAAAATAAACTAACTAATAAGCTTACTTGCAAAAAATTGTCCAACAATCCCAATATATATATTGGATTTATAGTTAGAAGAGTGCAGGACTCGAGTTTCTAGTGTCCTTACTAGGCAACAAAAACAGGCTGCGCGGGGTGGGGGGCAGGGGTGGTGACGGACATGAAACCAATTTGATCGCCATGTAGCCTTCATCCTGGGATTGGAATGGGGATAGTTACAAAAGAGGATGTTTTCAAGATCATAAGATAAGAAGAAGTCCCGATGTTTATCCTCTGAGTCCTAATTATTACCTGTGTACATAAAGTCAAGCACTAGAAATTGAAGATCCCACCCCATCAACGCAATATTTTACTTGTATAGACGGATCTGTTCTTTCCCAGAGGCAAAGAGCACAATACCAACAAACGTATCATATGGGAGACAACTACAGAACAATAGATGATGGTGAGAAATACAGCGACAAATTTCACATGATCATTCTACTCCAGACAAACGAAAACAATGTTCTTGTCCAATTGCTTAGAAAGAATTTTCATAATCCAACTTTACCTCGATCAAGAAATTAAAACACCAAGAAGCTAGAAAAAAAAAAAAAAGAGTTACAGAAAATAGAAGACATACCACCTTTTCTCGTACAGTTCCTTTCTTACTTTCTCCCTCCATGGAAGGTCTAGGGCTACATGCAAGAAGATAACGATCACAGCAGCAACTTCCTTCAGTAACCTTATCTAGAGAGCCGCCAGAATTCAGTTGGTTCGGCATGACTTTAATCGTTTTACCAAACAGCTTTATGGCAGGATCCTTAAGCTGCAACATTCCTGTTCTTGTTCCTTATTGCTACTTCCTTTCGTTGTTGTTTATAGAGTAAGGGCTCTGCTCTGTTTTCTCTCCGTGTCTTTGTTCCTTCAGCAAAACGATACCAAGGATCCCTTTTTCAATGGGGAAAGTGATGCACGTTTTGGAAGAAAGTAAACCAAGCCAATTCTTTTTCTTGTTTATTGGGGTTTTTATGGTTCTGCGATTGGTTGTTTTTCTTGTTTTAGGTATGAAAATGCCACGTCAATAGATGGGAAATTTCTGAGCCACAAGTTTATGTGGCATTGGAGATCTTTGTGATACCCCCACATTACATAAAAAGATAGTGCTCCGCTGTCTCGCTTTTTCCCTTCCTCCCATGTCAGCAAGTGCTACTCCGCACTGTTATCTTTGCGTTATACACTTGCCAACTCAACTTTCCTTCGTTTCAAATGGAGTGGTACCCGCATGATTCCACCCCTAATGCATACCAGATGTAACGTTTCATATTAAAAATAATTAATAATCAAATCCATTATTATTAGATTTTTTTCTACTACTTAATTTAAAATACTATTGTGATGTTATTCCCTACTTAATTTTTATAAACCAATAGGGATTTTTTACTACAATCTATATTGGACTACATTTCATGTTATATATTAAGTATAACATGTATTATGTAAATAGTTCAAAACAGTATTTGGAATGTGATTTTAAAATGATACTCTCGTGAAACTATTACATAAGTTCTCAAACCCTAATGATGTTCAGTTGATTGTATTATAATTGAATAAAATAGATACGCTTCCCTTTATAAATTTAATACTACGTGGTACTACGAATCAGTTATTTTATAGGATTACTATTTAAGGATAACAATTCCTTTCTTAGATTAAAGGAATAGCTTTCTTTAACCTTTTTTCAATATATTTTTATATTTAGTTTTAACAACTAAAAATATGATGAAAAATATAAATGGATCCTTTAAAGTATTTTAGATAAAGTTGAAAAAACTATAGTTAAAATTGTCTTGACTTTTAAAATATCGTGTGATATTATAATGATATCATCTTCTTTATTCTAATCTCAATTATTAATTACATGCGAAAAATCTTAAGGAGATAATTTAAAAATAAAATTAAAAGAAAAAATAACTTTAGAGAAACCAAATCCATAAAAAAAATAGTTATTACTTTGTTATTCTATTTTTTAAGAATATTCAATTCTTATTTCAATCCATTCCGCAGCCAATTGTTTCATAAGAATTTGATGAACCCCAAAGAATTGGAAATTATTTACTTACCTTTTTATTAAAACTTCGAAAAAAATAGAAAAGATTGGTCCTAACGAGATGATTTGGATTCGAATCTCCCTTTCCTTAAGTTGTAACATAGTTTCAAAATTAAAAAAAAAAAAGAAAAAACCTCTAAAAGCAATAATAATTTTAACTTCCATGAAACCGTTCCTCCATAGAGGAAAAAAAAATCTAATAAAGCCACTATCTCTTGATTCCATAAAATCACAAAAGTTTAATTAAAATACATGACAAATATATGCACCAGAGGCTTCCAGAATATGTGCCTTAAAGAGGCTAAATAAATATTTTCCTTTTCACAAATCTATTTAATTATCTGTAAATCTGTTTCATTAATTTTAAAGAATACGAAAATTCTTTTTAGCCTCCTAATAATTGTCTAGAAAAAAGGCAAGAGATCCATGATTGGTATGGTAGGAATTTCTGTCTTTATCCTACTCTATAAATATATGTTTGAAAAATGTAGAATTGAAAAGTACGCCTAATCAATAAAAACTATCTTAAAGCATATACTAGTATAATCTATAGGTCCTAGAGCAATACATGGAACATGTTATTTATTATTTATTTTTTGCATATTTTCTTTAACTTTCAAGATAATAAGAATTATTGTAACTATAAACGTTGAATTTTAATGGGAATACATAATAACATGTACCTAAACAAAGTACCAACTTAATTTAGAGATTGTAATAAAGAATTTTATTAGCATAGTGAGAGTTAAACTAAAACAATAGGCTATAAGTTGATTGATTTACTGGTTCTTTTTTAATATTTACTAAACTTAACTATATTTTTTAGCGATATTTTACAAGTGGAGTACATGATAGTCTCCCAACGTTTATTTTTCCCCGTAGAGTTCAAGGTGAATGCACGATTATACTCTGCACCTTATCCTATAGTTGCAAATCCCAAAAATTGAAAAGGAAAGTCTACTTTATGATCTCTAGTATCTGGTCTAGAGCCCATTGAACCATAGAGGATGCAATAGTATCTAAGATTTCCGTAGTTTTGAAATGCTAAACATACATTCAGACGGCCTTTTGTTATTTGGAAAAATTATAAAAATACGAATTTGCTTTGGAGCATTTCCAATTAATTGACCTATATTTTATCTTTTAACAGACCAATGGTCATTTTTTCTTTTTTCATAATGCAATCGTTTAAGTCTATTGAAATTTCAAATAGCACCCAAGTAACCTCAAAGAAGCCTTAAAATTAAATGCACATAAATTGGAAGAAGCAAAATTACAAAACCCAAATCACCCTCTTTCATGGGATTTTCAGTTTATTTGCGTAGATCTTGGAATGTAGGTAGGGATTCATGGATTTTATGAGAATGTATGTAATATTAGATTATTTATTTATTTTTTTGTGGGGATTATGTGCATATGAGGTGGGATTTTTCACTGAGCACTTCATGATTGTATAAAATTGCAGGCTTATGATCCGAGCAAGGCATGATGCAGTGCTAAGGAGATGTGCAGAGAAGAAAACAATTTGGCTCATGGCTTAGCAGTTGGCGCAGGAAGCAATGGCTGGAAATGCTAATTAAGTCTTTAGTTTTAATCCTTCAGGTGTTCTTTTATCAGTGGATCCAAATAATATTGAAGACCTTTTTGGGAGATCAGTCCTAGGATAATGTTTATGGTGTTATGTTGGTGCTGAAGGGACGCGCCAGTGGCGTGGCGTCATTTGTATTGCTCCGCGGTACTGTTGTCTGCATTATCTATTTTAATTCTGGCGAAATAACACGCTATGTTCTTACTGAAAATAAAAATGGAGATGAATAAATGTCATAAATTCATTAAAAGACTAAACAAGTCAGTTGATTGGGAAGATTACAAAACATAAATCTGGTATTTCTTTTTTTTTTTTCCCCTTCTTATTATTTTCACAAATGGGCTTATTATTTGTTTACAGCTAGAAAACTACGTCACAAAAAGCGAACTGAAAAAGTTCATCTTCAGGCATCCCAGCCGTCCAAACGAGATCCGGTGGTAAATGGACATGCGTCATTTTAATGGGGGACCATGACGAAGCATCTTGCACTCAGTTGACAACATGAAGAATCACCTTCTTGTTCAAGTGGCTGGCGTTTGCCGATAGAGGACGATACATCGCTAAGAATCGACAAGTGTCGCACACAAGAAGCAAGACAAGAATGGACCATATCTTTTTCTCTTATCCAATAAGGTCCTCTATGATTTTTATAAATGTCACAAGGCTGGCACTTCTCACAAACTTACCCATGGAAACATTTTTGGGTTTCTATTCCCTATTATTTTCAACTTCGAATTTTTTTTTCTTGAATCCATCGCCAAGATCAAAACATTCGTAGTTAGTAGCCACCACACTAAAGTTTTAAAAAACTCCGCTTAAAGAGCCTCTCAATTTTATTGCTAATTTTATACTTTTTTGAATAGAAGTGCCTTTAACAAAATTTTTGAGATAAAATCACTAGTAGTATATGAACATTTATATTATTTTATTTTAGTATCTAAACCTTAAATTTTTCTTAACTTTTTAAACGAAATAAATAAACATTTCTACTATAATAGCCATTATAAAAAATAATTATTTGTTTCACTTTAAGATGTTGAAGTACTAAAATGAAATAAAAAATAAAATTAGAGCATTGAAATTAAAATAAAATGAAAATTGATGTACTTATATTATTATTCAATTGTTTTATAATAACGGCTGTTATAGCGGATATACGAATTTATTTTAATTAAAAAGTTGATGTACTAAAATGAACAAGTTTAAAATTTAGGTATTAAAATGAAAAAAAATATAAAACTTCATGTACATATGCTGGCTTCATTCCCAAATTTTTTACATCATTTATAAGGCTCATATAGCTGAAACTAGAATAAGAAAAAAGGAATTCAAACCTCAACATGTTTATTCAGGTAGACTTTTAACAAAAAGAGAAAAAAATGAAGGACAAGGTCCTTAGTAGAGGACCAAACTAAGAAATGTTGCAAATCTGGTGTGAACATGATGCTTACAATGCTTTGAAGGAGAGCAAAAGGAAACAGAGAAGAGGAATATAGTAAAGTTTTGTGTAAATGAACTTTCTTAATTCAATAATAATATGATACAAATAAAAAATGACTATTTATATGCTACCAAAAGTAAAACTAACATTCATAACTAACTAACTAATTCCAACTGTATAAGACCGTTAAGAAACTAATTATGGCTAATTAATCTATACACAAGAGAGAAAATAAATAATAGAATGAACATTCCCTCCTTAAGTTGGATCTTCTTTGAGAGACAACTTAGAACAAATGAACTTAATAGTAATTTCTCCAAGTGGTTTAGTGAGAATATTAGCTAATTGCATCTAAGAAGGCATATGAAGGATCTTAAGGAAGCTAGCTGCAATTTGATCTCTTGTAAAATGGATGTCAATATCCATATGCTTAGTTTTCCCATGTAAACAAGGATTATTAGCAATCATTTGAGCAGACTTATTGTCTCAACAAAAAGTAATTGGAAGGTGACTATCAACATGTAAATCCTTAAGAATGTAATACGCTTATAGAAGTTCTTTAGTAGTGACTGTAAGAGCCTTATTCTCTACTTTTGCAGTTGAAGTGGATATGGTGTTTTGCTTCTTTGTTTTCTGTAAAACCAAAGAATTCCCTATCATGATATAATAATTGGTAATTCATTTTTTATTAAGGGGACGGGAACTCCATTCAAAATATGAATAAGCAAGAAGATTAAGAGAGTTTTGTAATGGATAAAAGAGGCCAAGACATGAAGTGTGCTTCAAGTAATAGAGGAGATGAAATAAAGCCTGTAGATATGGAGTGCATAGTGAAGAAAGAAATTGGCTGAGATGATGAACAACAAAGGACACATCAAGATGAGTGAGTGTAAGATAAAGTAGATGTCCAACTAGACATTTATATTGTGAAGGATTATCCAAAAGTGCTCCATCTGAATTGTTAAGACGTAGACTAATAGGGCTATAAATAAATCAACATCTGTGAGAACATCTAAAATGAACTTAAGTTGAGTAACTAAGATACCCTATTATGTGTGACATGGCTTAAGAACAAGCAAAAACCAAGCATCATCGAGATCTTTATTGTGAATTTCGAATCTAGCTATTGTTTGAAATCAGAATTGGCATGGACATTTGTACTCATTAGCAACATATCATCCACATACAAGAGAGCTACAAGGAAACCATTAGAATCATCACGGGTAAATAGCGAATAATCACTTTTTGATTGGCTAAAACCTTGTTCAAGTAAGAAATGAGATATTTCTATGTTCCATTGCCTAGAAGCTTACTTAAGCCCATACAAAGACCTCTTAAGTTCATACACTTGTCCATCTTTATCCTTAGAATAACCCTTTGGTGGTAACGTGAAAATTTCTTCATTAATATGCCCATGAAGAAAGACATTATTGATATCAATTTGAAATAATGGACAACCATGAGCACTCACCACAGCTAGAAGAATACGAACTATTCCTAGCTTAGCTACCGAGAAGAAAGCATCATGGTAATCTTCGCATTCTACTTGTGTATAACCTTTGGCAACCAACCTAGCTTTTGTAGTGTTTAATAGAACCATCCACTTTATATTTCACCTTATACACCCACTTACAACAAATAGCCTTTTTACTCTTTGGAAAAGAAGTGAGTTCTCATGTATCATTCATTTCTAAAGCATCAAATTTAGATTTCATGGCATCTTGCTGCTCTATATGTTTTAAAGCTTGTGAATGAACTAGGTTCTAACACAGTTAATGCAATAGCCAATGATATAATAAATTCTAATGGGAAAAGACTAAAAGTGTATGAATGGTAAAATGGACAAGTAGGTGAGGAATGATTGCGTATAGAATGCGAAGATGCAACTGCATTAGATGAGACTATATGTACATATTTAGTAAGCTATTATGGAACACTCTTTTCTTTGGATGACTTGCATAAAGGAAGATTACTAGGCTGTGATAGGGAGGTAGTAGCAAGTATATTAGTTTGTGAAGAAGGATCAAACAAAGGAGGATCTTGTGACAAAGGAGATGTGGGATACAAAGGAACCAGAACTGAATAATCAAGAGAAACATGCTAAGATGGAGAGGATAAGGAAGAGAAGAATTAGAACATGGCAGAAGAGAGGAATTGTGTTTGTAAGCAAATAGTGTTTCATGAAAAAAAAAAAAAATCTCTACTCAACAAGATTTGCTTTTGTTCAATGTTAAACACTTTGTAACCCTTTTGTTCATGACAATAGCCCAAAAATATACGTTTCAATCCCCTTGAGCCAAGTTTATCTTTATGTGGAGTTATATTGGCAATGAAACAAAGACAACCCATTATGCCTAAGTGTGTATAATTAGGAGCATAACTAAGGACTTCAAATGGTCATTTCCATCCTAGTATTGATATAGGCATGCAGTTATTCAAATAAGTGGCTGTTAAGACACATTCACTCCATAATTCTTTGGGTAGATTTGCTTAGATTCATAAAGCTCTTGTAGCGTTTAGTAGATGATGGTGTTTTCTTTCCACTTTACCACTTTATTGTGGTGTATAGTTCATTGTTCATTGATGCAAAATGATTAAGCTAATAGACAAAGATGTACAAATGTTTGACAAAAGTTCCTTTCCATTGTTGAACCTAATGTACTTGGGAGTGACATGGATATGATTTTGCTTGTAAGAAAAGAATCTGGACAGAATTGAAGGAACTTGAGCTTTACTATGAAGCATGTAAGTCTAAGTGCATCTATTGAAATCATTAAGGATTGTTAGGAAATCATTGTCTCCACTTATAGAAGTTATACGATAGGGTCCCTATACATCCACATGTAATAGATCAAAGGCATAAGAAGAAAGATGATCACTTTTTGAAAAAGGCAAACAATGTAATTTTGCTTGGTAGCATACTTCATAAAAGAAGTTATCCAAAGAGATTGATTTACGAATGTCTAAGTGTTTAAGCTTAGAAACTGAGCCATGACCAAGTCTAAGATGTAACGAATGTGCTAGATCAGCTTTATTATCAACATTACAAGCATTAGAAGAAAGAAAACTACTACAATTGTTCAACAAAAAACTTCTCTTATCTCCACAACTTGATGCTTAAAGTACATACAACCTATAAAATGCATGTATAATAGCAACAATTTTGTTAATTTTCGAGTCTTGAAAAGTATAGGTAGTAAAATCAATTGTAGCAATGAAATTTTGGTCCCTTAGAAGTCTACTTACAGACAAAGAAGTCTACTTACAGACAATAAGTGATTTATTTTATAAACTAATCGTCCATTAGTCTTTCCATTGTAACAATGAAATTTTGGTTCCTTAGAAGTCTACTTACAGACAAAAGGTTGCGAGTAAAGTTTGAGATGAGAAACACACTATCGAGCATCAAGTTTTTTCATAAATGTACTTGTCCAACAGTGTGAATAGATTTAATAGTACCATCTGGAAGTCTAATTGATATTGGTGGGTTTAATGTTTGTTTTTGGTGTAATAGATTAGAAAATGGGTTCATATGATCAGTGGCCCCTATATCAACTATCTAAGAATCTTTGTTCTTATTCAAAACATTAAAACATAAAGAATGAGTAGGCAACATACATGTGAAATGAATTATGTTGATAGTAGGCATAGTAGCATCAGAATTCTCTAATTTTCCTTTCATCATCTTCAGCATTTCCTTAACCAGACTAAGAATAAGCCCCGGTCATGTGTTGTAACTTTGATATTCAAATCACTTTCACCTGAAACGTTAGAAGGAGAATCTACAGTAAATTGAGTCTTAACATAAGATGCAATAGAAGACGTCTTATTCAATTTAGGCTTAATAATCCTTTTCCTTGTGTACCAATTTGAATAGCCTATTATTTGAAAACAATTTTCTATATTGTGACCCTCTTGTAGGCAGTGTTTGCATATTAACTTGGTACCAATAGTTCTAGGTCTTCTCTTATCAGCTATCTACTTCCCTAAATTCTTATTAGAATTTTCACCAATCATTGTGATTTGTTTTTGCTATTCAATATGCTAAACAATGTAAAAGGCATGATTGACTGTAGGAAGTAGATCCATGGCAAGTATTTGATTCCTTACATTCTCATAATTCTCACTTAACCCCATTAAAAACTGCATCAACTTATGTTGTGACTCCTCATCCAATAATCTTTCCTTAAAATCACATGTGCAATATGTCAATCTTCCGTAAGTATAAGAAGGATAAGCATTCAAAGCATTTAATTCATCCTAGCACTTCTTCAACTTATTGTGGTACACACTTATTAGCACATTTCCTTATCTAAGGTTAGAGATTTCATGCTACAATCGAAAGACTAATGGACCATTAGTTTGTTCGTATTGCTCTACTATTTCATTCCACAATTCTACTGCAAATTGCACTTAAAGAAAGTTTTGAGAAAAACCACTATTCATCGATTTAAGAATCCAACAATGCACATTTGGCTTCATTATTGTACCATTTATAAAACTAATTTTCTATTTTACTGCTGAAGCCATTCGAATACATCTACTCCATGCTAAAAACTTTGATCAATTGAATTATATATTTCCTAAACTCAAGCTAGGATTATCTAAACCAAATAAGCTAAAAGGATTGAAAACAACAATTTGACCTTAATTCGATATATTTTCCATTGGTTACATATGGAATTCAAACAAGCACCTTGCAATTTGTCGTGGAAAATCTAAATCTTTAATCCATCAACTCTAATACCATGAGAAATGTTGCAGGTTTGATGTGAACATAATGCTTGCAATGCTTTGAAAGAAAACAAAAGGAAATAGAGAAGAGGAATTTAGCAGAGTTTTGTGTAAATAAACTTTCGTAGTTCAATAATAATCTAATACAAATACAAAGTGACTATTTATATGCTACCAAAGGTAAAACTAAGTATTCCTAACTAACTAACTAATGCCAGCTATATAAAACTGTTAACAAGTTGATTATAGCTAACTAATTTGTACACAAGAGAGAAAATAAATAATTGAATGAAGTAATTCTCACACAAACCTTATAGAAGAACTCAATAGTATTTGACATAGACCCTAAAAAGGGGTCCTTCATCCTTGGGGATCAGATTTGTTACATCTATTAATTTGGTTTTGATGATAATAAAACACGTATTAAGTTAATATTAATATATTTGTTAAGTCTATAGGTTATTAAGAAAAAGATGAGAATTTATTTTAGAAATGAATTTGAAAATCAAAACTAAATTTAAAGCCTAATTCAAAACCTTAGTACAGTATCAATAAGTTATAGAACAAAATGTTGCACAAAGTTTATTGAAGTCTTGATTGTTTGAAGGCCCAACTTCATTCGTTGGATATATTTGGATAGTATATCCAACACATTTCACTAAATTGGACCCTAATCCATGGCATTAAGAAGGTTTAATTAAATTATTTATAAGACAAGCTTATTTAGACAAGTACATTATGATAGTTGATAGATTTTTATTAGAGCATATTTATAAGATGTTTATTAGGTTTTCCATGAGATATTTGATGATTTATTATGAAGATAATTGGAAGATTCCGTAGAAATACAAATAAGATTTTATCCCAAGTTCAAATCAAGTTAGATATATGAAGAAAATTCAAGATAAGGATGAATTGTATTTACTTTGCTACAGATTTTTATTTCAAATTCAAATAATCAGATTTTGTAGGGGTAGTAAATTCAAATAAATCAAATACATTACAAGATACATGTGCAAAGTTATAGTAAGGATATTTCAAGGGCTTTAAACATATTCAACTATCAAGACTTACTCCTAATTTTTAAGAGATATTTCTTTTCAAAAGATTTCAATTTTCAAAATGGATCTTGATGAAATATGTGGAAAAACAAAGTATATACACAAGAAATTGTGCAAACCTTATTTTCTGTTATAACAACAATTCAACATTCATGTTTAAGTCAAATAAAAAAAAATTACCTTCCACAATTCAAGGAACATATATTTTAACGGCTAGTTGAAGATAATTCAAGATCCTTGAAGATTTATCAAAGAATTATCCAAGATTTCAGCATAGAGATGTTGTAGCTAAAGGATATAAAGTAAGTAAGTTCAAATTTTCGAGATAGAAATGAGCTACATGCATTTATCTTGTACTTTTATTGAGAGGATCATTGTATTATATCCTCATTGTAATTGTAAACTTTATTATCCGTGTGATAGGTTTTGTGTTAAAAAGATATTCAAATTTCTATAGATTTGTATGTAGACAAGTGAAGCTTAATGAGACAGAGTAGAAAGATTTGTAATCGTTTCTCCATTGAAGTTAGAGGAAAGTGAATTGTGGAATAATACTGGTGAGGATCACTAGATCCTAGTAATGGAGCTGGAAAAGTGTAGTAGATGCAAGGTCGAAATACTATAAATCTCTTAATTGATCTTCTCACCCCTACTCTTCTTTATTTTTGTGCTTTATTTATTTTCACATATTGTTTTGCATGTAATCTTGCTTTAGTAATTAAAGAGGATATTTTTAATCTTGTTTTATTTTATCCAATTCACCCTTCCTTCTTAGTTACTTTTTGGATCTATATGGTTAAAGGACCTAATGTTGGAGATGACTTATGTAACTATTTTCACATGAGTTATGGACATATATCACAATTTCTTTATTATTATTATTATTATTTCTTTTATATTTGGAAAGGAAATGGAAATTAAAGTTACAAAAAATAAGATATAGGAAAATGCAATACAAGGGCCATAGTTTATGGGTTATATTATTGTAAGACCTAAATTCTTCAATTCGTGTGTTTAAAGGTCTAATTTTTTAATAAAAATTTATAGACCCCGTTGTGTAGTCATTATTGCTACCTAATTGAGAAAATTATATACCAAGAAGATAAGTGTTTATGTCAATTTTAAATAGAAGATGAACTTCCAAAATTTTCAAATAAAGGTTATTTTTTTGTTAGTGATAAAAATGGAAGATGGGCATTAGGTAAAATATAAATACGTGATGACATTACAAGTCCGATGTAACAATGTCAAATCTTGATGAAGTTGCACAGTAAAAATACAAAACAATAATCTTCTAGCATGAAATTTTTATTATTTATTTTAATATAACATTATTATTTGTCAGCACTAT
Organism: Lumnitzera racemosa; assembly: GCA_024138005.1. Classification (NCBI taxonomy): domain Eukaryota; kingdom Viridiplantae; phylum Streptophyta; class Magnoliopsida; order Myrtales; family Combretaceae; genus Lumnitzera; species Lumnitzera racemosa. Next base: position 35,924,854 of record JAMXBC010000006.1, on the reverse strand, counting down.
TTTAATAATATCATCCTTTTTTTTACCACTTTAATAGTGTTTGCCTTCTATTTCTACTATTAAAAAATTTCATTCTCTATTTAAATTTGATCCCAAACATTGATATTCTAATATGTAATTTCACCCTATTTGTATTACCAACAATATTAAGAAAATTATAATTGAAGGGCCCAAAATTTTAAGTTTTATTATTATATAGCCCTTCTAATTTTCTGAACATGTTTTCAGGCCTTGTTTGGAAGCATGCGCAAGAGAGAAAATGAATCGAAAAATAAAAAGGAGGTAAAGAAGATGATAAACAACTTTTATTGTTTTGATACCAAAGGAATAAACAATAAAGGTAAAGTTTTTATGGTTAAAGGGGTAAAAAAGAAAACTTCAGCAGCCTTTTGAAAATTGCAAAGTACGGTTCCACGAAAAGCTCATCTTTGTGCATCAAATGACTACAACATGGATTGATTATTTTCCTATGTATCAAAGGAAAGTTTTAATAGAACTTTTCAATCCTAGCAAAATCCGCTCTCGACCAAATACAGATATAATGAAAAAGAGGTAATAGTCTTAAAATTGCACTTTCAAATGCCTCTGTCACGCCGTTATTCTTAAGTCATCGTTCCAAATTTTTAGGTTAAATTACTAAGAAATAATATGCTGCTGAAGCGAACAATAATATGCCTTAGTTTTATATAGTATTGTTAAATCTGAATTTACCTATTTGATCTAATTCGATTCAATTTGACTGTCTAGAAAATTAGTTCAAAATATTAGTTTTATTGTTATTGACAGTTGATCCTAATTGGATCCAATTGGTCCACCTGATCCAATTTGATTCTTATAGGAGCTTACTAGGTTTTTTGGATTAGAATATAACTTTTTCTCTTTTTTTTTTTCTTTTAGAAAATGTATTAATTTATTGAAAAGATAAATTTAGATCAAAGAAAAATAAACATTAAACTATAAAGAGACCTCTCAAAAATATGTAGATAATTTATTACTAAATAAATAAACATGAATTATATTTTAATATTTTTATTGACTCTAGTTCAATCCAGTAAATCCCTGTTTGACCTTCTCAATCTTTGGTCACTTCTCACTCTAGGTATAACCTCTCGTTCAAGTTTGACAACATTGCTTTAATGGATCATGGTATCAAATTCTATTTGCTGTGAATGATATGTTATTGAAATTTAAAAAAATAAGCAAATGCGAGGTAGAGGTTTGATTATCTATATTATTAAAGCCTTTTAAGACTTAAGTAACCATCAACATAATATTTACATATTTATCCTTTATTTAACATTATTTAATAAAAATATTAATAATAAAATAAGTTATTAAAATTATAAATAATAAATAAATTTATCAAATTAGTCCTCTTTCTTTCTCTTTATCCATTTCTCTCTACGTTCCCACTTTCTTTTCCACTTTTTGCCATTAACTGCATCCTACATCTCTCTCTCACTCTCTCTCTCTCTCCACCAATATTCTCACTATCTTATTTCACTCCCCACAACTTCGTATCTATCTATTTTCCTCATTTATTAATATCTTATATTATTATTGTAATATATTCGATTATATAGTATAACTTTATTTATTTTATGAATATGCAACATAGATGCATTGTTGACTAGTGAGTATTTTATATGTACAGATGATAATTCATCTATGTGCCAAATTAAGATTGCAAAAAACACCAATAAAGAGTTGGATAAAAACAAATGAAGAAAATTAGATGTTATTCGTCAATCTTTTAGCAAATGTGATTTCCAATTCCAGGTTGACATTTTTCATCAACTATTCTTCATTACTTCAATCTAAATTATAGAATTAATGTATCTCTAAGATTAATGGATTTTAAGATCATTAATTGTAATGTATTACCATGCAATATCTAAGCTATATTTATATCTTTCTAGTTTCAACTTGAAAATTATCATTTGTTGAATTCATTGTTAATATTTAAGTGATAACTATAGAGTTTTTTTTTTTTTCTAACTACATTATTCTACAACTTTGAAAGAGGAGGGATTCGAACATATTCCATCCTAGTAGGAGATCAGTGTTTATGCTACTTGATTATAATGGCTTATCATATATCCATGGAGGGTTTAATTTGTCTAACATTATTTCATGTAAAAGTGTCTAAAAATAAAGGAAAATTACAAGGTACTCTTTTATACCTTTAAACTATGATAAACTAACGATATAAAGAATATTGGCTTTTTTAGTCAAAAAGAATCTACGGGATCAAGGTTCACCAGGTGTTACGTACTCTCTAATAATTTGAGGGATTTCTTCTACACTAGAGTCAAAGCAGGCCATAGTTAATTAAAACTTTTAGAGATTATTTGTTACTTTATTAGAGTTTAAAGGATAGAAAAGTATATTAGGAAGGTTTATGATTATATTTGCGTTGAGGTCAAATTACATGGAATTACTCGGAAAATAAAATTTGTTATGTTAGGTTGGACATGATGCTTTTTTTTTTTTTCCTTTGTTTTTTAACCTATTAACATCAGTAATGCCCAATACTGGGGGAATGACACATTAAAAATTATGTTGTGGTAAATGTACGGCACAGATTCTCAAAAATGTCGCCTTTTAAAAACATGAACTCTTACATTCATTTTGGAATATACAAGCCTTGTAGTGCATAAAACCTATATAAGCTCAAGCCATTCTTTTAAAATTTTCCATAATGGAATGACATGTCAGATTCTAATAATGATAACATGACCAGTGTCGTCCAATTATCGTTTGAGAAAAAACGAAAAAAAACAAAAGGCACTTAACCGCCCGATAAACATAGTAGAACCTCTAATATATATTGGTACGAACCAAGACCTTCAAGTGCATTTTCCCCTGGTGAGACGTATGAATCGATGTTATATTAAGATGGTATACTAAGTCGGGTATTCCTTGAATATGTCATTCCCATGTTTTTGTCCATGGACAAAAGTATGACACAGGTAATAGTTCAAAGATCGAAAGTAAAGTGCCCTTAAAGAATTGAAATGAAAAACAAATTTGAAGGAAAAAAATCTAGGCATCTAACGACCCACAAGGAATCACGTCTAAATGATCCCAACAAATTGCTAACAAACCACACGTGCGCACACACAGAGACGGAGGTTGACGGCGGACGTGTCGATCGCCAATGAGAGAGGAATAAAATCTTAAAATATATCTATTACTGAATTGTAGCTGACTATTACACTTATTTATTAATATTTAACATTTAATGAACATAATTATCCTGATTTGATGGATAAACTATCTTTCGATTTTTCTATTGTGGTCAATAGAACATATTGACGAATAAAATTTCAAGGTACTTTGAAGCTTTTAATGTCTTAAGTTGTGATATATAAAATAAAATGAAATATATGAAAAGAAAAAAAGAAAAAGAATTAAGTTGGACAAAATATCTCATAATGATAAAGGTTATATTAGATGTAATGCTCCAGAACCTGAAACGTTATAATCTACTACGTGTTAATATTGGACATTGATACGCGAAGGCTCAGAACTTACTTGTTTCCATAAATGTAATTAACAAGCCAAACCACAAATATCATACTAAATAGTAAAAACTTCATATCAACATTATGGGTGGCTCTGAGAGTCTCACCAGTACATCTCATATCATGACATAATAATAGCTAGTGAAGTTTAACGTGTTCCTACAATGTACATATAGATAAATAAGCCACATGTAGAGTTTCACATACTCTTAATACAACACCGAACTATAGCTTCATGCTAGAACCAACAAACCATATCTCTTACACAACAAATCCATAATCACAACTAACCCATTAAACGAGTCCCTCCTATTAGTATTTGAAGTAAGTATAGTCATCTTCATCTCTAATGTCATATACTCAGTCATATCCTAGGTTAACATAGAGGTCTTGATTTTAGGCATTATTTGCATCTAAAAATAGATGTCCTAGAAAGTTAAGTAAATATGCCTAGTACGAGAGTTACATAAACATCCAAAGCATAAGCAATGTTCATAACATACGTATACAAATAGTGTAACCATAACAATTGATTAATTGGTTTGATTTAAGTTCAAAATGCATTACAGCTTTGGCATCCCAAAAGCTTGGGCTATCTTAGCATTCCAAGTTACACACATAACATATATAATATGAGCATGTGGGGCCTTAGCAATGTAGAATTATCAATCAACAAAATTCTACCTGAATCAACTCGATATGTAACTTCACTAGGGATTGTACCACACAATAATCCTTGATTGCTACCCTAACATTACTAGTACTTTCGATTCCTTAGATTCGGCCATGCACACTAAACACATTAAGCATTATGGTTGAATAGTATATTTCTAACTAAAGCTAAACAAACACAAAGAACAAGCATGTAACCCTATACCTAGATTAGGAAACTTTGGCAATTCTCAATATCTACTAGAATCTGAGTAAGAATCCATGAATAATTAAGTGTTAAAACTTATTCTTAAGTCTCTTTAATAATCTTTATCTAGTTTGGTTCTAGCCCTACTTACTCCCACTTAAGTTCTTAGTTGTTCTAATGAGTGTTTAATTCATTAATATATTTTGATTATAAGATAGATTAAGTTTAACCAATGCTTTATTTGTTAGATGAGAGTTCGAAATGAAATAATTAAGGTTTTGTGTAAAAATACATGAGCACCATCAGGTTAGTATGAGGAAATAACATCAAGATGGATTTAAAAACAAAATGCAACACAAGTTGTTGAAGAGGAAGTCAAATGGATGGGCTAATCGAAATTCTACCATTAAGCCGATTCATGAGCTTGGCATACCCGTAAACTAGTCCTTCTAGAACTCAAATTTATTCGCTAGCAAATTCATCCAAATAGTGTAGATTCAACAATTTTCATCTTTGCTTCCCTTATCTCAAAAGACTCCATTTTAATCATGAAATACAAAATTCTTCATCAATCTTATACCTAAAACAAGAGACTTAGAGAACTTACTTAATCACAATCCGTTTGTACTTCTTGCATTGCCCCTATACTTATAAACTTTTCTAGTTATAAAACCTTCAATAAATAACAACAAATCAATACTACTCCCAAGATTCAACATAAATTCATTCCTTTTCATACTTACCACTCAATGTTCCTCAAACTTCATTCCTTTCCACTATTTTTTTTTCCTTCTCAAACCGTAACTAACTCTGCTCTTCCTATAAAAAGCAACGCTAAAGTAACCTAATTCACAAGATAGAAAGGAAAAACTAGCAAGAAATCACAATTTACCTTCGATTCCTGCCACTCCTTGCATCAGAGAGTTGAAGAATGCTCGACAAAAATGGATATGTTTAGAATAAAGGGGTGAGAAGAAGGAATGGAGAAAAAAAAATGTCATTTTTTAAAAGATTGAAAAGGCATGTGAGAGATGCTAATTAGATAGGCAAAAAGACTTCTTTACCCTTCACTTCCCACATTTAACTATTAAAATGCCATCCCTTTAATTCATTACATTCCTTTAATTTAAATTAGAATTTTAGTAAAATTTTTTGTCACCATAGTAGAAATAAAGAAATTAAAGTATAATCTTAACAATAGTGATAAAATATGATAAATTCAATCTTTTGAATGTCTTCTACATGCTTTTTTCTTAAAAAAGAAAAAAGTTGTTATAGTTCAATGGTTTTTTAGGTTAAAGATTGTGGAAAAATTGTTATTAGTCTAAAAATAAAGGATGATAAAGTATCACATTAAGGTATGAAGAGAAACGAGTCATTTTTATTCAATGAAGTGTAAGTTGGTCAATTGAAGTGGTACAAAAATGGATTGACTGTACAACATTTTGACTTTAGTCAGATGAAGTCATTCTCCCTTAAGGAAGTTAGTCCCTAAAAATAGTCTATGCCTCTTATTGATATTAGTTTGACAAAGTCCAACTTTGTATTCCTCTAAAGCGTATATACCTTCTATGAAACTTCTCGCTTTCTTCTTGCTGCTTTATTCCATTATAATGTGTAAGGAGTAAGATATTTCTTTACAAGTAACTTCAACTTGTTCGTTGCACCTTTCCCATTGATATTCTCACAACTACCACTATCAGTGATAACACCGAACACCTTATTATTAATGGTGTATTTGTTTTGAATAGTTGGTGCTGTTGAGTCTCATCTTCTTGCATGGGAGACAACATTAGTCACCTAAACATATAATGCCTAAATAATGTCCTTGCTTTTGTTATCAACTTTTTCTTCCCAACTTTTGACGATTTGAATGTTTGATAAATCAAAATTCTATCTTGTTTGCATTAGAAGTTAATTTTGTTCTTTTCCAAACAACATTGCATTTGCTATTTAGGTTATTTTAATATAATTGGTTATTTTTATTATATTTCATCTTAATTAAACATTTCATTTAACTGATTAAAGTATATTTTTAGCTTTTTTTAACGAAAGCTAATTCCTCTTTGTGTTAAACATTTCTTATCATTGAATCGATGAAGTTTTCATGCTTTTATTGATTTAATAAGGTGTTTATTATTTCTAACATAAGTAGCTAGATTTGTTAGTGTTTTCTACATGTAGCATTAGTTAGATTAATTATGTGGTTGTTATCAATTTATGTAAATGTTAATTCAAACGTTCATGGCACGTTTAGTTGACCTTATAAGGGTAGATATAATGATTAATGACCATTCCTCATCTATAAACCTATTCCTATATTTGATTGGCGAAATAACTATTCTATAAAATTGCTATTGCAAAAAATAAAAAATGAGGCATTGCAATTTCTTTACAAGACCAAGGAAATAGTTATTCTTTAATTTTTTTACAATATATTTTTATATTTATTTATAGTACCTCAAAATAACTATAAGAAATAGCTATTATTTTTCTATTTTATTCCTAAAAAATTACAGTACTATTGTTACCTTATTTAGTTCCATAAAAAATACCTACCATTAAGATTTTATGACGTCTTATTTTTGCTACTCCTAATACATTAAATTAAACTAATAGATAGGAATTAGTAGATTTTTGTATGCCTATAAAATATGTAATGTTTGATTTGACATAAAGCTATTTGCAAAATTTAAGACTCTAATACTGTTAACTAGTTTAATTTGTAGTAGTTTAGGTTTATAGCAAGATTCAATGGTTAAGCCATCAATAGCACTATGTGTTAGCAATACAATATGCAATTGGGTGAGAGTGTTGAATAATTAGTTTTATGCAATTTTAATGGCTGTAGGTTCAATAGTGCATTTTCATTTATAATTATTGCATAAGATTGTTAAGGAGAGTTATAGACTCCTTATATCCCAAGAAGGAATAAATAAGTGAATTAGGAACAACCAAAACCTAGTTTGAAAACATTTACCAAAACCTAGCTGTACCAAACCCAGCTAAAGAAGGCTATGTTATAAGTCACTCCTTAGATACCATTGTTAGATGGTTTTAGGTTTTAAATTTTCATTTTTATCTTTCAAAGGTTTCTACAACAATCCTCCTAATGAAAATTTATTTGGTCAACTAAATTGAAATTGAATCGAGCTTAGTACTTGGGTCTAACTCGTTTCTTAAGACTAACATTAAAGTTGACCAAGTACAACATGTTTTTAATCTGAATTGTAGATAACTTGCTAAAGTGCTTTATTAAGTTAATACACACTAGCAACCACCTTAGTGGTGGATTATGTCAATACCAGCTATTGCCGTACACACCATGAGGACTAGATCTATGAGCAATTGATAAGATCTATGAGAGTAGTATTGCCACATTAGCATCCTAGACACATCCATAATGACCCACTTGTGGGTTGCATTGCCTCATTATGACTAGACTAAACCGACTTTGCTTGCATTACCACCTTATGCAACTCTCTTCACATGAGCTACAATTACAAATCAATAGCACTTTGTGGGTTGCTAAGCTCATCCCTAGCTAGCTTACCCTAGATGCTTATGTATGAACCATCTATGCAACTTATAAAATAATTCCTTTTATTGGTACTTCTGTTGTATTACCATTACTCCTAAACTATTCCTCATGTCGTTCTTCTCACCGAATGCCAAAGAAACATTCAATGAAATTCCTTCCTAAAATACACATTCTATCCTTAAACCAAATGTAGTATAAGAGCGTGGTCTTCTAATTGAGATTTTGTAAAATGCTTAAAGATGTGGCATTGTAGAAATCTTAGAAGTCTTTAAGTCACTGTAACAACCATTATTGGTTCCTTTTCTAAACCAGTTATGTTAGGACACTATGGTGTTAGGAAATACTAAATAGTAGTCAATATTGATGGTTCTTAAGCTCCCTATCAAACCTTATTCCTACATAGGATCTAGTAACTAGTCTAGTTTTCTAAAATTTAGTAAAAAATGTTGAACCTGGTATAGTGTATTTAAGAGAATGCAAGAGATATGTAACATATGAAGGAGACAAAAGATATATGAAGTGTAAGTAACTAGAAAAATAACCTAAGAAGGGAAAACATCCGAGTCCCTTTATCATCAAATTTTAGTCTATTTAATTCACATAAAGTTGAAGGCTTTGTCATAATATTTTATGACTCCTCCATATTCTTTTCCATTATATTCTTTCCTTTCTTACAGTTAAAAGTTTACCTTTGCAATTTTGATTTTGAATGTGCATCTATAATCATGGATGCAATATAAGACGAAAATCTTTGAGAGTGTCCAATCTCTATAAGACTAATAAATTTTAAGAGAAGAGGTAGGAAGGTGAGGAGTATACATTTCAATTGTGGTGATAAAAAATTGTAGGGAATAAAGAGAACTAAGGATTTTTTTTTCTGGTAATTGTTCATTTTATTTATATAACAAGAAAGAGTCATACAGAAATCAAGAGGGCGTACCCCCTCCATTATAGTTGTTAAACCATACAGTTCCTAGAAAGTTATTTATAGACATAATATTAGAAACAATACACATTGACTATTGAGTAACAAAAGGCATAGCATCATTATTAAGGTATTCCAAGAGGCTATGCCATTTTTTGTTTTTAGGGGGGGGGGAAGGGGGTAAGGTGGGGTTTAGGGATCCATTCTTTAGCATTTCTTTCTCTTGCTTCTCTGGCCATTGCATCTACTACCGTGTTTGCCCTTTTGTGCACAAAAACCAACTAATGGTGTTAGAAGTCAAGTAGTTTTTCCGTACGAGAAAACAATAGATGAGTGTTGAGCGCTATTATTAAGATCTAGGAGACCAATCGAACATACATGACGCATGTTGTTTACTTTGTCTACTCTACCTTGCTGCTCTTCTCTACTCACATTGCTCTACCGTTTTCTTCTACTGTATCCTGATATGCCTTGCTCTGCTATGCTATGTCAACTCAGCCTAGTTAAGTTAGTTCGGTTAGGTCAGGTCAGCTTGGCTAGATCTACTTACTTAGGATGGTAGGTGATGTGAATTGTGATAGAAAACAGATAAGGCTGGTCGTAAGGATGAGTCTAAGCTTGCTAAAAGCTTGAAAAGGGTGATAAGAAAATGCGCGAAAGGATAAAAAATGAATGAAAGAGTAAGAAAACTTACAAATAACTCTAAAGGATATGACACACCAGTAGAACTTCCAAGGACTCACGGCAAAACTCGATATAACACATGAGATGGTCCGATAAGATTACTCGCTACCTAGCCTTACTAAAGGATTAGAATAAGAGTGAAATAAGAGTAAACAGACAGTGTTTACAAGAGAAAGAATATATAGTGTGTTAATGATAATCTGCCCATTGCAGCTATATGTATAAGGAATATTTATAACTGAAAAGTTAGGCTAACTTACCTAAAAAGGAAAAGACAAAAAGGGTATTGTCCTAAAGAAGTAATGTACAAAGAATATAAAAGTGTAAAAATGAATATTCAAGAAAAATAATGATTAATACAACAGATTCTATACATGGTAAAGATGCGTTGGTGATGCTGTTGGAGGATGTAGATAAAATAGACGAGTTGATTGCGTGGCTAAGCAAAGGTATCAAATAGGCATGTAACCATCCAAGTAAGAGGGGTTAAGGGTTAATTTAAGGCAACTCCCTTGGTCTATTGGTAAGAGTGATGCCGAACAAGTGTTCGACTCCAACATGATTGAATAGGTGTATGAGGTTTGGCTACAGTCTAAGCATTCTTCAAGTGGGTACACAACATCCGAGAGGTGGGCAATCAAACAACTTAGCATATGGAGTTAATCAGTAGTAAAGAGAACTCGACTTTGACAGAAGTCGGCTAGAGTAGGAGGATTCGCTAACCCTTGTATTTTATTTTGTATTTACGGACCTATCACTAGGGTACCCTTTACTTTATTTTATTTACGTAATTGCCACTATGTATAAACAGTCCATACTTGTAGGCTTTTAGATAGATTTGCACATTAATAAAAAAAATCTTTGAGTTTTTTCTCTTAAAAAAATTTCTCTTATTAGCTCTTGTCAATTCTTTAAGTAAGGATTATGGCGGGTGACCCTAATTGTCTCTTTGTATGTAATATCAAAGCGATGATTAGGCCATGTAAGATCTAGTTAATGCATCATATCGAGCTAGGTGACTCATGGATTCGCTAAACCCTTTACTCAACCCATTCTATTTTTGTTCTTTTAGTAGGATCGAATCCATCCTTATGATTGACCTTGTTTGCTCTTGGTGATGTTCGTACTAGCAATATTCTTTCAATTGTTTTGTAGTATTTCAACAATTATTTTCAAATCCATTTGTATAACTAATCCTTGGATCTTCAAATTTTTGTAGATTGTAAGTCCCCACCAAAGTCCCCATAATTTAGCATATAAAACGTCTAGTTTTCCTAATTTACACACAAAACCCAATATCCAAGCTCCTTGATCATTCCATATGACCCCTCTTACTGTTGCATCTCTTAAAGTGGGTAATATCAATGCATTAGTAATCAGTTTCAACCACCCTTTAGGTGGTGGTTGCTAGGTGATATCTATAATATTTTTGAACATTTTAATACATTCTTTAAATACATTCATCGCCTAGTACTCATTTGATAATTGTCTTGCTTTTTTCCATAAACTGGTGAAGTCTTGTTGCATTTATATGATCATATGTTGTGAGTACAATCTTTTACATTTATTTTTCTATAAAATTCATAGAAAATATATTAGAGCTAGGCCCTTTGGTGCTTGATTTATCCTTGTACTCACTTTCCGTTGGCCATTATGCTTTATAATCCAGTCTTTCAATTCCATTAGAGTGTTGATTTGAAAATCTTGGATCCTTAGAAAGTTTGATTTAATTGGACAAAAGAAAATAACATATTAAATATCCTCATTACTATCATTATATCCAAGTTAGTAAGAGGAATTGATTCTTTATGTAATGTCACGCCCCGAAGCGGCAGAGTCGTAACAGCCCTGCCGTGTAAACCATCCTAAGATAGAAGTTGGCCTTCCAACCGCTATCTTAGACCTGATCTACATAAGGCGTCTACGACTAACCCGCTTTGAAGTAAATAGTTTGTAATTTAAACAATTCATTTACCTAAGAAAGTGAGAAAAGTTATATATAATCACTATAATTCAGTTATTATATTATTCAGAAATGAAAAGTAATAACATATGTGTTGATTCTTCAATGTTTTTCTTCACTCCCCAGGATCCAACAGTTGCTAGCTTTAGAGTAGTTGTTGCCGCTTCTTAGCCAGCACCTGCACGACGTCTATAGGGATATGAGCAACCACAACTCAGTAAGTTAGGACGGAGGACTTAAAACTATACCATACATACAACAAGGTTTTCAATCACTTATTAGGTGCAATGCATGTACAAGCAAATACCATCGTACGACGTTGTCCGGCCCGTTATGAGATTAGAGAAATTGCGCTCGCTTTAATTCGGGTTGAGGAGTTGCTGTTAATGCAACAGCTCACGACTAAACCCAGGCTTGTATAATGGAGACCTTGCTCCTTCCGCAACTACCTTCGAGCCACTGTCTTCACCCTCGTCGCGACCTCCTCTCCTGTCACTTAGTTTGACTGAGGATAAAGAAGGGACCATTTTGTAATCCTGCGCTATCCCTTTCGAAGGGGTCGGTATTTGGCCGGAGAGTCCTAAGTTCCCCTAACGGGTTGCCATGCATGTCTGATTATGATTACTGGTCATATATTTGATTAAGTCCAGTTTAGGGTGATCAATCATTTCATGCAAATCATATAATACATGCTAGAGCAACAAATAGAATCATAGCATCACCTATAATCAAGCACATGCACACATCCAACTATCTAATAAACACAATCAAGCATAATCTCAAGCCTCCCAAAATACAGCATTGTATTAATCCTAACTTACCTCGACTCCTCGCTCACTCACTCGAGGTCCGATTTGCTCAGGCCATCGCCGATCATCCCTATAACACAAACGTGGTTTCAGTTTTCATATAATGATTATAGGTTCATTTTATCCTATAACGCTTATTGTTAGGTTTTGTTTAGGGTTTAATATGCCTAATTATCTAGGTCTTAAGTCTTTTATAATTATTCTAGGTTTGGGGTTAGGTTCGGGTTCGGTTTCTACATCGATTTCTAAATTAAATTTTAGTTCGATTTCTAAGTAATGTTTTATATTCCAACCCTAGAAATTCGTTTCAAATCATAATGTGAAATTAATCACATTACTTCCCGATCTCCTAAATATCATTATTACCCCTAGTCAGTATTTTATTTCATCCGGTACACTTATATCCTTATTAGTGTACCGAATTTACTCCTGATGTGAGAAATTTTTACATTTTTCATATAATTCTATAAATTCAAGTTCTTATCAGATTTATTATATATCCTTATTATTTATATAATATCAATTTTTATCCTAATATTTTCTATTTATTTATTTTCAAAAATTACATATTATGCATTATTGCCTATTGTATACATAATGCATTTCTAATATTTCTATCACTTTAATTACCATCCCTAAACATCAATTATCATTTCAAAATATCTAAATTCATCCTAAATCATATTTTACTCCTAATTTCCCTAATTTACAAAATTAACTTAAAGTTAACTATTTTTCCTTATTAATCATTTACTACATAATTAACCTAATAATTACATCTAACACCCTAAATGCTATAAGTATCATACTTCATCAGATTTCAACATCCTAAAACATATAACTATTCACTAAATCAGTAATTAATCATTTAATTATTTAATTAACCCTAAATTACCCATTTTATGCCTCATTTTAGGGCCTAAAAATTATCTAAAAATTTTGAAAATTAATTTTTTTGAAAACGGGCTTTATAGCACTATTATATATCATCTAAGTAATCTATAAAAAAATTTTGGGTTCAAAACTACACTCCTAAGGTCATTTATTTCTAAACCGAAACATGCTCGGTTTTGCACGATTTCTTAAGGACCCTATATCACGAGACATATTTTCATCAAAATAATATTTTTCCTAAAAAATACATACAAAAATATTATAAAATAACAAGTTTCATAATTTTCTAATAATATTTACTATTTTTAAAAAATTACACAAGAATCGGGCTGGAAGTCGGACTCACTGATCTGGATGGCTCCAGCCACCGCTGGTGGCCATGGGTGTGTCGGCCCACCTGGGCCTTTCCACCACCGTGTGGTGGTGGTGGCCATCCACCCCCAACTGCCCGTCGGATCTAGGTTTTCCTTTGTGGCCCTAAGTACATAGTTTTCCTTTTCTTTTTTTTTTTCTTTGGTTTTTCTCTCAATTTTCGCCTCTCCCTAATTTTCTCTGATTTCTAACTATCCAAATGAGCTTCTGAATTTTTCTTGCTATTTATAGAGCTTTAGTGTAATTATTGTGCATTAATTAGACACGACTTTGCTCAATTTCCTTGATTTTTGGCTTTTTGCCCCAATTAGGATTAGCGTGTATCGCACAATTTAGAATACTAAATTAAGACCCAATATGATATTAAAATACTCAAGCTTAATATGATTAATTTCACATTAGGATTCGAGCATATTTAAGATTTTAGAATCAAAACTAGAATCTAATTTAAAAACCGAACCCCGAAATAAGGCATAATGAGTTATTAGTAAATAATAGGTATACATGGAGAAATGATTAAAATTATAACTTAGAATATGAATCATTAAAATATAAGTACTAAAAAGACCTATTTGTATTATAGGATATCTAGAGACGAATCGGCTTGTAATTAAGTGATCGGGCGACTGAGAATTTCAAGTAAGTTGGGTAATTACTTACTGTATTAGAGTACTATTTTATGGTACTTAGAGATTTAGGATTGTGTATGATCGTGATTGTAAGTAATTTATGTATGTGTTTGAGTATCTGAATTCGGGCTGAAATTTGTAATGTGATTGATTTTGTATTATAACTGGATTGGTGTGAAATTATTTGAACACCCTAAATGGAATTTAATCTTACTCGACCATAATAACCTAAATTTTCATGTATTGTAACCCTTTAAGGGATCATTAGGGTTTTCCAACCAAACACTTACACCTTCGATAAAGATAGCGTTGGATAGCAATTGGTCCTTTTCTCATCCTTAACCGAATTAAGTAATAGGAGAGGAGATTGTGGTGAGGATGAGGGCATTGGTTCGAAGGATAGTTTTAGGAGGAGCAGTGTCTCCATTGCACAAATCTAGGTTTGGTTGTGAGTTATTGCATCACATGAAAACTCCTCAACCTGAATTAGAGCGGGTAAAATTTCTCTAATTTCATAACGAACCGGACTACGTTGTGTGATGACACTTGTTTGTTATAGTGCATGAAAATAATTGTTAGATAATCTTGTTTGTGTTTATATACATTCATGAGTCTCCAATTCAACTTACTGAAATGTAGTTATTCATATCCGTATAGATCTTTTTGCAAGTCCTGATTTCTGAATACTTCGAGTGTTATGCCGCCTGACAACTATCTAAAGGTTAGTTCTTTTGAAGCCTGGGGTGTGAGGATCAATTCACTTGGTAGTAGATGTATAGCTAGAGTATCCTTTATAGTTTAAGAATAAAAGACTGATAGTTGTTATGTAAATTAGTGAGCTGTTATGTTTATATAGAGTTTCCTGAAAAATTCTGTGGAAGTTACATATAATTATGTATGTTGATCTAACATTTGTGATAATTACTGTAACTATAGCTAAACACGTAATTGAACTGTTTATTTCAAAGTGAGGAGTCGTCGATGCCTTGTGTAGATCATATCTATGGTAGGTACTATGAGGCCAGTTATTATTATAAAATGGTTTACACAGCGAGACTGTTGCGATTCTGCGATTTTGGAGCATAACATCAATAGTGTTGTGTTCGTAGGTAGATCATATTTTTCGAGTAGTTTCACATCAGCTAGTCTAGTCAATTCATTGACCTACTCACTCTAAGTTTCTTCAATATTCTGAAGGACCTATTGGTTCTAATCTACTATGGTAAGTTCTAGTGATAATTGAGCTCCTAGGCACATCAAGATGTATACTAAAATTCAAGAAAGGTTTGAGCTTAGTCACTAGTAATTTAGAGATGGCCTTATAAAAGGTAGTATATAGACTAATTGGTCTAAATTAACTAAGTTTGCTAACTCCTAGTGTTTTGGCATCAATATAATTATAGTGTCATTTGAATGATGTCGTGCATATTAGTTCGTGAAGATCTCTTGAAATAGCTTGATCGCAAAGATTTGTACTAAGTGCTAGTTAGATTTATAAAATTTGGAGTGTACATTATACTTGCCAAGTATCTTATTAGAACCAATACTAAAGATGGATTGTTTGATTTCTTGAAGGGATACGTGATGAGAATCAAGCTACTGAACCATTGACTCGTAGCAAAGCTCGAAAACTAAAGAGACTGGCAAGGTAGATCCTCCTACTTTAGCCAACTCCTGCCGAGGCTAAGTATCTCTTTGTTGAGCAATTCTACATGCCGAGCTAAATGACTTCCCATCTCTCGGAGATTGTATGCTGAACGTTAGAATGCTAAGATATCTGCCAAACCATGCATGCTTACTTTCTTAAGCCTAAGCCAACAACTTATTTGACATCACTCTTGCCAAGAGGTCAAAAGAGAGAGACTTCGGACTAATACAGTTACTCTTGTTCGGATAAATCATTTAACCGTACTCTTTTATCTGCATCCTTTAGCGACATTGCCAATACATCTTCGCTACATGTATAAAAGCCCGTACAAAATCTATTACACTAATGATTATTTTTTCTTAAATATTCATTTTTACCCTTATATTCTTATACATTACTTTTCCAGGGCAATATACTTTTTTGTCTTTTCCTTTTTAGGCAAGTTGTCCTAAACTTTCAGGTATAAATACTCTTTGTATTTTTAACTGTAAAAGAAAAAGATCAAACTTTCATTAATACAATTGAATATTCGTCTTTATGTAAATACTGTTTGTTTACTCTCATTTCACTCTTATCTTAATCCTTGAGCAACACTAGGTGGCAAGTAATATCACCAGATCAATTTGTGTATCATATCGGATTTTGCCATAAGTTCTCAGAAGTTCTATTGGTGCATCATATCCTTTGAAGCTGTTCATAACATTTTAGAGAGTCTTTTAATTATTTAAGAGTTAAGACCCCTTTATATTTTATTTGAATAAACTGAATCAATTAAAACGTAAATTTAGTCAGTTTTCAAAATTAAAATCAACCAATACATTAAAGTTTTCGAAAAAAATTATGGTCATCTGATCTCAACTTAGCTGGTACGTAAATACTTTCGGGACAACATTAAAATCTATAGAAACTTAGTTTTTTTTTTTAAAATTATTTTCTTTTGTCTTTTATTTTTCTTAAAAACATTATAAAAAGGATAATTTAGAAGAATAGACCTAATTTCGGAAAATAATTAGTTGCATCCATTAGAGTTTAATAGGTTAGTTCCTGAATTTAGAAGAATAAACCTAATTTTAGAAAATAGATAGTTTTTAATTTAAATTAAAATAAAAAATTGATAATCAAATGTAGTCAATCTACTCAATTAATTATGGTTTTTTTTTTCCGAATCCAATCGGATGGCGACTTCAAAAGATTTTTTAAAAAAACTAAAATTTCTTAATTTCTTTAGTTGAAAATTAATACTAAATGTATTAGGATTTAGTATTAATTAGAAAGTAGGAGATCAAATTAAATCAAAGAAACCGAAAATTTAGGCTTGACATATACTTTAAAACAACTACCTAAATAAATCAAGACAAATAAATAAATATAATAATAAATAACTATAAATAAATAAATAATTGGACTTCTTGTGAAATCTCGTGCTATAGTCTTGCACAATGAGCTTTTCGGCCTTTGCTTGATGAATGATATTCTGCTCAGAGCATCATTCGTTGGAGGGTGCACTTGGTTGGCTTGGAGTTACACGTGTTGTTGCAATTGTCTCGATCGTATGCCTTAGTTGCTGCTTGGATTTGACTTCTATCGATGATTGAGTGAAACTGTCCTCAATTAGTTGCATGGCGTAGCTGCTAAAGTTGGTGATATTATTCAAACACGAGCCACTGCTGCAAATCCAAGTTGGATGCCGTGTTGCAGTACAAGTAGGACTGTAGCACCGCTATTAGTAGTGGGCGTAGATACTTGATAGTGGCGTGAGGGTGATCGGCTGCGTGAAAGTGCAGTGACAGCCTGTGTGGACAGCGTGTGTAGAAGATGAGCTTTGACGATGGAGTGTGTGCTGTACCGGAATTGTTGGCTGACAATCGGGTGAGAGTAGTGTGCGCCTACGCTACTACATGTGTGTTCAGTAGTGGCGTGTGACTTGAAGTGCTTGTGAGTGGAATCGGTGTGAGTGAATCAGGCTTACACAATGATGGGTCGTCGCTGCTATTCTTTAATAGCGTTATTCTTTGTGGTGTGTGGAGTTTGAAGATTGGTTAGCGTCTATGCTGTGCGTGGCTAGAGATTTATTGTGTTTGCGTCAAGCACAAGTGAGAGTGGTTGTGCGCATGTGTCAGTAGCTGTATATGACTTTGGATGGTGCGGTGAATAGTTGTGATCGGCATTGATGGCTGATCAGTGGCTTGCGTAGGCTTGTCGTAGATGTCTAGAGTTGTTGTAGCTAGTCTGATGGGGCATTCTACAGTGAAGGTAGAGATTGTTTGCGACTACTATGATGTGCTGTTGTTTGTGAGAAGTCGATGGATGCAATAGTAGTTGTAGATGGTGCTTTTGTGCGGGTTCGTGGCTAGTGCTTGTGTGAGGGTTCAATGGTGTCTGGTTGAGTGCTGCTCTGTTTGAGGATGATGGGTATGCTCGTAGCCTGGAAGTTAATGTGTTCAAGTATTAGATGGGGGTTATAAGGATATGGTGCTTGGGGGTTTGGCTGATCGTGGATGCTTGCATGTTTTGCTGTCGGTGGTGACAATAGCAAGCAGATGTGGATTAGAGTTCTTCAGCTATAGATTTACTTGAGGATGGGTTGCTATTTGGGGGGTCACGTATAAGGGAGAGGGCTGATCGATTATGCCTATTTTTAGGATGGTGGTATGGTCTGGTGTGTTGTTGTACTATGGATTGGGTGGTGGGACAAACAGCTAGGAGTGTACATAATAGTAGGGTGTGTCAGCCAATGTTGTATGTTGTGTTTGTGAATGAGCTGGATGTATGTGCAGTATCTTAGCTACTATTGTCCGTAAGATTGGAGCTTGGTTGTATCTGTTTGTTCAGTAGTGATGGAGTGCATGAGGAAAGTGAATGTTGATTGGTGTTTGGGTTGATGATCACAAAAAGAGTTGATTCTTATTTTTAAGTAAGTGTCTAATTTTGTCACTATGTAGCACGATTGATATTTATGTTGCTTTATATCAAATCTTCTATATCAATTCAAATTCATATCGATAAAAATTAAATTAGATTTGAATCTCTATAGATTTCTATTCTTTTGGATTTAACACTATCGTATCATATTTTTGTTATCTCTAATAATGATTTAAATACAATTCTATTAGATTCAAAAGATTTGATAAAATTTAAAATTAGATTTTGAAAAAAGAATCCCGTACACTCAATTGATTTCTGCAAATGGAAGAAAAAATAAAAGGCACACGTGTACTTAGTGAGATTCAAACCTATGACCTCATACCTAAATCTACTGCTACGTTTAAGTATTTAACCATTAGGCTGTTGGCTTATGCTTTGATATTAAGTACAATTAAATTATACTTAAACTACATGATTCTATAAAATAAAACTACTTGAAATGAGCTAAAACCAAATCAATTGACCCTAAAATGTTTTGCTTTTTAAAAATCTATTTTCCTAAAAAAATCTTTATAATTTTTCTTTTTTGTATTTTATTATTTTTCATTATTTTTATATTTTTGAATTAAGACCCTTTACAAACAAAAATTAGAACAATGAGGGAACATAAATTAGGTATTAATAGCTACCCTTCTTTATGGTAAAAATTTACTTAAATTTTTACCATAAAGATAAAAGAAACACTATTTTTGCCTTGGACTGACTTTGTCCTAAGAAGCACTACAACTAAATAACTATCCTAAAGTTGGTGCGTTGGAGATTTGGTAATAAAAACTTGAAAAGAACAATAGTAAAGGTAGCGCCCTTGCAGGTAGGTAAGAATCCTAAAAGATACTAAAAGGAAGATAGTGTCCTATAGGCTAATTAACCTAAGTGACTAGGCAAAGCGCTCCTTGAGCTAGCTAATCCTCTAAAGAAACATTGAGAACTTATTGGTACCCCTATGAGCTAATTAACCAAGAGGACGCTGGCAAAGTGCTCCTTAAGTTAGCTAAGACCTTAAAGAGATATTGAACACTTAGTCGTGCCTCTATGAGCTAACTAACCATGATGAGGTGAGTGAAGTGCTCCTTAAGCTAACTAAGACCCTAAAAAGATATTGAAGACTTAGACGTGCCCTAATGAGCTGATTAACCAAGATGAGATAAGCGTAGTGCTCCTTGAGCTAGTTAAGACCCTAAAGAGATATTAAAGACTTAATCGTGCCCCTATGAGCTGACTAACCAAGATAAGATGGGCAAAGTGCTCCTTGAGCCGGCTGAGACCCTAAAGCGATATTGAAGACTTAGTCATGCCCCTATGAGTTAACTAACTAAGATGAGACTGGCGAAGCGCTCCTTAAGCTAGCTAAGACCCTAAAGAAATATTGAAGACTTAGTTGTACCTCTATGAGCTAACTAACTAAGATGAAACGAGTAAAGCACCCCTTGAGTTGGTTAAGATCCTAAAGAAATATTGAACACTTGGTCGTACCCCTATGGGCTGACTAACCAAGATTAAATGGGTAAAGTGTTTCTTGAGCTAGTCAAGACCTTAAAGAAATATTAAAGACTTAGTCGTGTCCCTATGGGTTGACTAACCAAGATTAAACGAGTGATACTCCTTCAGTAGGCTAAGACCCTAAAGAAGCATTGAAGACTTGATTATACCCCTATAAGCTAACTAACTAAGATGAGATGAGTGAAGTACTCCTTGAGTTAGTTTAGACCCTAAAGAAATATTGAAGACTTGGTCATGTCCCTATGGGTTAATTATCCAAGATTAAACTGACAAAGCGTTCCTTGAGCTAGCTAAGACCCCTAAAAAACATTAAAGACTTGGTCATACCCCTATGAGATGACTAACGAAGATGAGATGGGTGAAGCGCTTCTTGAGCTAGCTAAGATTCTAAAGAAATATTGAAGAATTGGTCATGCCCCTATGTGTTGACTAACTAAGATTAAATGGGCGAAGCGCTCCTTAAGCTGGCTAAGACCTTAAAGAGATATCTAGGGCTTGGTCGTGCTCCTATGAGCTGACTAACCAAGATGAAATGGGCAAAGCACTTCTTGAGCTAACTAAGACCCTAAATGAAAACTTGGTTGTGATCCTCTGAACTAACTAACCTAAGCAATCGAGCAAAGCGCTCCTTGAGCTGGCTAAAACCCTAAATAAAAACCTAAGTTGGGATAGTGCTCTATTAAGTAACTGGTACCCTAAAGAAAGTGCAATAAGACAACGTTCCATAACCTAGCTAGATCCTTAATAAAGATATGAATTGGGACAGCGCTCTAGGAGTTGGCTCGAATCCTAAAGAAAATGTGGATTAGGATAGCGCTCTATGAGTTGGCTAGATCCCTAATGAAGATATGGAAGGAGACAACACTTTATGAGCTGGCTAGAACCTTAAAGAAAATGTGGATAAGGATAGCGCTTTGTGAGTTGGCTAGAATCCTAAGGAGATGGATAAAGGGTAAGCATCTTACAAGCTAGCTAAGAACCTTAAGAAGCAAAACTGAGGGATGTAACCTTTTGAAAAATCTCTTGAGTTGAGATGGAGGAATTTGGTGAAAACCATTTATGACATGAATTGAAGATTTGGCCACTAAGGTTAACATGATTGTGAAAATGAATGGAAAAAACTCATAACAAGCCTTTACTTTCTCTCCCTCTTTTCCTTTCTTTTACCTCTCTTCTCATCTTCTTTTTTCTTCTTTTTATTTTTTCTTGAAAGTCTGCTAACGAATACAAATTCTTATTTAAGGAATAAGTGCTATAAGCATCCCCTTCATTGGTAACCATGTGGCGTATCTCATATTCATCCCAGTTTCTAGCCCTGATATTGAGCTTCTTAGATAAACCTTATGATTGTAAACATTAATTTCTTAAGAAAAAGGTAATTCATAATTAGTCTAGTCAAAGAGGACTTCTTTGTGCACTTTCAATCTAGATTTCGCTCTTGACTATTATTCTAAAAATTACAGTCCAGTTTATAAGTGATATGCTTTGATCAATTCGTTAAGTTTTTTTTTTTTATTTATTATTGTGAATCAAGCTTTTGGTCAAATGGTTTCAAAGAACTTAATGAGAGGACTTATTTTGAAAGAAACACTTTTATCCAACCCAGGTATACAAGTCAGGAACTTTAGGAAAAAACTAGAATTATGCTTAGCCCAGTTTCAAAAACAATTTTTATTTTAGATAAATCATTCTTTAAAATCAGAAGAGCTTTGAGGAAGGAGGTATTGTGGGTAGGGAGATCTTGTGTGATTTAAGATGGATGGAAAGGTTTTGTGTTTCAGATTTAGAGTATGATTCTAAAATGAATATGGGGTTTTGTGTTTGTGGTTGGGAATGTGATTTAAGACCTTGTGTTTTTAGAGTAACTTAGGCTTTTGAGCCTTGTTTGCTTGAGGCTTTTCTTAAGCTTGATATTTGGGCGTTTCTTCCTTTTTCTTTCTTTTGTTTTTTTTTTCTCTTTTCTTTCTTCCTTTTTTTTTTACCTTTTCCCCTTTACCCCATTATTTCTTGCTTTTCTCTCCTTAGAAGTAATTATCACTTTTATTAAGTCTTTGTCTTTAGATGAATCAAGACCTTAAATCCATGGGTTCAGAGTGTATGGGCTTAGGTAAGCTATGCTTGCTCTTCTTCAAAGGGAATAATTTATCAAAAACAAAATTTATGCTTGAATTGTTGTTATTAAGGTAAGCACAAACTAGTTTTTAATATTCTCTCCTAATCAATGACTCTAACCTTTGAATTACCCCATTATGGAGTGGTTTTTGACAGGGGTTACATTTGAAAGGACTCTAAATCTGTTCAATGAAGTTAACAAAAGATTATTGTGTTTGAGATTTGAAAATGAATACCTAATTTCAACTCGGTCTATGTATCAAATTCAAAATGAACCTCCTTTAAGGAATGAATCCATAATATCCTCACTATAATGTCTTTCATCTCTCAAAGTGTTTAAGAATTAGTATATGGGATATAGCTTACCTTTTTTCATTCTAAACTTTTTAAAAGTGAATTACCAATTTCTTAGGTAAGAGCCCATGTTGGTTTGCGCCAAGGTGGAGATTGACCTTACCCCTTTAATTTCTTGAAACATGTCCCCAATTGTGAAACAATAACTTACACTCGATTTTAGTTTAAAATGGAATTTCAAAGACCAAATACCCTACAGTTTTCATACTCTTACTTAAATTGCCTAAGACTTATAGGTCTTAACACCCCTTAGCTCCCATGTGTGATTTCGGGCTCAACTCTTTAGAGTCGAATGGATTAGTATTGACATCTTTTAAGGTGAAATGGACTATGAATTGTTCCTCTCTCTCTCTCTTTTGTACCAGGAATCAAGCTTAGGATAGTGTTTCCTGGTTTCGTGTTTTGACTTGGTTCGTTTTGGACTTGATGGACCAGGAGTTTTGAGTTGGTTCAATGATCATGACAAGTTGGGGATTCATGTTTGATTGGCTGTCTTAATGGGCCATGTGGTTTGTGTTTGGGTTGGCTGCCTTAATGAGCCATGTGGTTCGTGTTTCTCCTAAGTCCCACAAGGATTTATAACCGTTAGCCACTTCTTCTTTTTTCTTTCTCTTCTTTTAAAAAAGAGAGAGAGAAAAAGTTAGGGCTTTTATGTTATAGAGCTTGAGTAATGGAATTGTAAATGCAGGATTGCTTTATTAGGATTCTACATACAAGCCTATAAAATTTACTTACATATTGAACAACAGTACTAAGTGTTTGTTTACAAAAGAGGAATACTAAACAGTAATACTAAAGAGTAAAGAATAATATACTAAACAAAGAAAATTTCTAAATCCTATTTATTCTAAGTGAGAAAGACTATTTACAAAGTGTTAATCTAGCCGAAAGAATGAATATTCTTGGCTAGTAGAATACTTGGCAAAATGGCAACTACCTAAAATTATTTTATATGTTTAATTCTTTTCGTTTTGTTGCTTTTAGTTTTTTCTTTTATTCACTTCTGATCACTTAAGAAAAGAAGTGTGGTATTTTATAGAGTAGCAAAACCTAATTTTTAGAAATTATTAAGCGTAAATATTTACAAATGATTAAAGATAAGGAAAAAATGTACAATAAAGACACGCGGATGCAAGGAAATTGACAATCAAATAGTAATATGGCAATACTAGGTGTTTAGGGTTGTAATTATATTGAAATTCTATAAAATTTACAAGGAATTTTTACATTTACAAAAACGTAAGTTACAAAATAAAATATAGGGAAACAATGAACGGGTCCTATACAAAGAACTAACATCCATGGAAAATTACATGTATAATATGGGAATTCTAACACAATATCGACCCATGGTTAGTATGCTCCATTATTATTCATTCATTGGTTAAGGTTTGTGTATACAATTAGGGTGGATTCTAAGGGTCCTTAAGTTTTGTGACCATTGCGTTTTTTAAAATAACGGTTTTGTAGTCACATTTGGACTTGAGTGGGGTAGCTTGATCGACCTTGGAAGGTAGTCACTTTACAACATTTAAAACTTACACAATGGCTTTCCTTCTAAGGTCTTAAGATGGCTTAGTTCTAACCATATCCAACATGCATTTATGATGCAAAAAATAAAATAAAAAGATAAGAAAAAAACCCAAACGACCCCCCTAGATGAGTTGCACAAACATGTTAGTATAAAAAAAATAAAAAATAAAAGAATAATCAACTCAAGTATTTTTTTTTTTGTAAATAATCCTAATTTCGGTAAATTTTAGTAGCTAGCCTTCTTGATGACAGACTCTTCCCCAATGGAGTCGCCAAACTATCAAGCCTAAATTTTTCAGTTTCTTATTTTTTTAATTTTATTTCTTATATTTTGATTATTACTAAATCTTAATCCATTTAATATTAATCCTCGACTACAGAAATCGGAAAATTCTAGTTCTTTTTTTCTAATTTAAAACTTTTGAAGTCACCATCCAACCGGGGTCACGAAAAAGAGAAATCGTAGTCAGTTGGATAGATTGATTACAATTTAGCTACTGGTCTTTGATTTCAATTTGATAAATGTCAAAGGATTCCAAATTCGAGGGCTAACCTACCAAACCCTAACGGATATTATTATCCATTTTCCAAAAATAGGCTTATTCATAAAAAATATCCTTTTAAATATATTTTAGAAAAATAAAATGGAATAAAAGAAAACCATTAGTTTTTACAAATTTCAACATCGCCCCGAAGGTACCCATGCATTTGTTAGTCGGAATTAGATGATCGTAATTCTTTACAAAAACTTTAGTATGTTAATTTTTGAAAATTGATCAAGTTTAAGTTTTAATCAATTTAGTTTATTCAAAGAATATTCTAAAAAAGCCATAATTGTTGAATATTTTTATTTTATAAAAAAAAAATTCTCCAAAACATCATAATTTTTTTAAAAAAAGGTTTTTTTGTTAATTTTTATTTCTAAAAAATAATTTCCTAAATGAGAAATCCCAAAAAACTAATCCTAAAAAAAAACTTTCTAAGCTGTCTATATTTTTCTCTTTTTATACTTTAAAACAACTACCTAAATAAATCAAGACAAATAAATAAACATAATAATAAATAACTATAAATAAATAAATAAAAAATTGGACCTATTGTGAAATGCCGTGCTATAGTCTTGCACAAGGAGCTTTTTCGGCCTTTGCTTGATGAATGATATGCTGCTCAGAGCATCATTCGTGGTAGGGTGCGCTTGGCTGGCTTAGAGTTACACAAGTTGTTGCAATTATCTCGATTGTATGTCTTAGTTGCTACTTGGATTTGACTGCTGTCGGTGATTGAGTGAAACTGTCCTCGGTTAGTTGCATGCCGTAGCTGCTAAAGTTGCTAATATTATTCAATCATGAGCTACTACTGCAAATCCAAGTTAGATGCCGTGTTGCAGTGGAAGTAGGACTGTAGCACTGCTGTTAGTAGTAGGCATGGATACTTGACAGTGGCATGAGGGTGATCGGCTATGTGAAAGTGCAGTGACAACATGTATGGACAGCGTATGTGGGCAGCGTGTATGGAAGATGAGCTTCGACGATGGAGTGTGTGCTGTAACGGAATAGTTGGCTGACAATCGGGCGAGAGTGGCGTACACCTGCGCTACTACATGTGTGTTCAACTGTGGCGTGTGACATGAAGTGCTTGTGAGTGGTATCGGTGTGAGTGAATCAGGCATGTACGATGATGGGTCGTCGCTGCTGTTCGTCGATTGCGATGTTCTTCGCGTGGTGTGGCGTTTGAAGATTGGTCAGCGTCTATACTGTGTGTCGCTGCAGATTTATTGTATTTGCATTAGGCGTGAGTGAGAGTGGTCGTGTGCATGTGTTGCTGGCTGTGTGTGACTCTGGATGTTGCCGTGAGCAGTTGTGATCGGCGTCGATGGCTGATCAGTGGCTTGCGTAGGCTTGTCGTGGACGTCTGGAGTTGTTGCTAGCTTGATGGGGCATTCTGTAGTAAAGTTGGAGATTGGCCACGACTACTATGACGTGCTGCTGTTCGTGAGAAGTCGATGGAAGCAGCAGCAGTCGTAGATGGTGCTCGTGCGCGGGATCGTGGCTGGTGCTCCTGCATGGGTTCGATGGTGTTTGGTCGAGTATTGTAGTGTTCGAGGATGATGGGCGTGCTCGTGGCCTGGATTTCGATGTGTTCGAGCTTTGTACGGGGTCTCTAAGGATGTGGTGCTTAGGGCTTCGGCTGATCGTGGATGTGTGCTTGCGTGTTCTGTTGTCAGTGGTGGCAACAGTAGGCGGACGTGTATTGGAGTTCTTCGACCATGGATTAGCTTAAGGATGGGTTGCTATTTGGCGGGTCGCGTACGAGGGAGAGGACTGATCGGTTATGGCAGTTTTTAGGTTGGTGGTGTAGTCTGGTGTGTTGTTATGCTGTAGACTAGGTGGCTGGATGAAGAGCTGGAGGCATACACAACAGTGGGGTGTGTTAGCGAATGTTGTGTGTTGTGTTCGTGAATGAGCTGGATGTGTGTGCAGTTTCTTGGCTGCTATTGTCCACGGGATTGGAGCTTGGTCTTATCTGTGTGTTCAGCAGTGATGGTTACAAAAAGAGTTTATCCTTATTTTTAAGCGGGTGTCTAATTTTCTGGCATTATGCAGGGTAATTGATATATTTATAACTTTGTATCAAATCTTTTATATCAATTTAAATGTATATCGATAAAAGTCAAATTTAATTTGAATCTCTATAGATCTTTATTTTCTTGAATTTAACGCTATCGTATCAAATTTGCATTATCTCTAATAATGATTTAAACACAATTCTATTAGATTAAAAAAAATTTGAAAAGATTTAAAATTAGATTTTAGAAAAAGAATCTCACACGCTCAACCAATTTTCGGTAAATGGAAAAATAAAATAAAATAAAAAGCACATATGTGTCTAAAGAGATTTAAACCTATGACCTCAAGCCCAAATTTAATACCATGTTTAAGTGTTTAACTATTAGGCAACCTATGCCTTGATATTTAGTATAATTAAATTATACTTAAATTACATGATTCTCTAAAATAAAACTACTTCAAATGAGCCAAAACCAAATCAATTGACCTTAGAATGTTTTGCTTTCTAAAAATCTATTTTTCTAAAAAAAATTTACAATTTTTCCTTTTACCATTTTTTTGTATTTTTATTATTTTTCAAATTTTTTTTATATTTTTGAATTAGGACCCTTTACAAAAAAAAAATAAAAAAAAATAGAACTATAAGGAGGCAGAAATTAGATATCAACGGCTGCCCCTCTTTGCGATAAAGTTTGAGTAAAACTTTACTATTAAGATAAAGAAGATACCATTTTTACCTTGGGATTGACTTTATCCTAAGAAAGCATTACGATTAGCTAGTTATCCTCAGGCTGATCTGTTGGGAATTTGGTGACAAAAACTTGAAAAGAACAGTAGTGAGGGTAGCGCCCTCGTAGGTTGGTAAGAACTTTAAAAGATACTAAAAGGAGGGTAGCGTCCTATAAGCTAACTAACCTAAATGAACGGGCAAAGCGCTCCTTAAGCTTTCTAAGACCTTAAAGAAACATTAACAACTTGGTCGTATCCCTATGAGCTGACTAACCATAAGAAAACAAGCGAAGCACTTCTTGAGTTGGCTAAATGAAGCGTAGATGGTGATAACTAAATTTTCAATTAGGTTTGTAATTTGATAAGTCAAAACTTCAAATATGTAATTGTAAAAAGTAACAATGTTCAAGTATAAAGTGTGACATTATCTGAATGTGGAATGTTATTGTGTCAATCTACGACATAGGCCTACTTAAAGCTCATCCTATAGATATTAATGTAATTGTCAAGTCTAATTAATAGCTCTTCTAAGTTAAAGACTACGTGTTCTATGATGGCTCTTCTCTCCAAAGTTGATTGTACTTCACTAGCTATCCATAAAGGCAATAGAAAGGGAAAATTATTAACGATCCGTTTATTTTACTGGATGAGATGAGAGGTGAATGAAGTTAAAATTCTTAAGGAATGGAATAAGGGTGTAAACCTATTACTTTGTTTAATTAGACTAATAAACAAATTAAGAATAGATATATAATAGAACTTTAATAACTAAATTACTCTCAGTGGTAATAATTTGTGGTGGTAGCGTTGGTCATGGTGGTGGTAGTGATGGTCATGGTAGTAGCAATAGTAAGTTGGTAATGTCGACTTGGTGGCGGTGGTAGTGATCATAGTTAAATTGGGATGAGGTTACTTATGGAAAAAAAATGTGAAATTTGCAAAAAGCCATGATTCTTTAATTAAATTAAGGAATCTTTATTACTTGATTTACCAAATTGGAATTTAGAGAAAAAAAAATGTATGTTGTAATAAGGAATAAGGAAGGAATGTAACTCCAACTCTCTCCAAGTGAACGGGACATAATTGAATTTATTAAACCTATGATGAGAGATGTGTATCTTATTAAATAAGTAATTTAAGACCAATAATTCAACACATTCATCCATCTTAAGACTCATTGATCATCTACTATCACATAAAGCCTCAATATATTAGTAATTATTAGAGGTATGCAAATGAGTTTTGACCTGTGGGTTGGCCTATTTAACCCGCTTTTTAAATGGGTTTAGGCCAATTTTTTTTTTACTCGTTTAAAAAGTAATTTAATGAACCTAGCTCATTTAACTCTCAGACTAAAATATATCAGCTTAGATTGGCTCGTTTAACATATTTAAACATTTGACCTGTGAACTAGCTTATTTAACTTACTTTTCAAATGGGTTAGAGTTAAGGTTTTTTTCCTAATTTAAGATGTAAGCCAAATGAACTTAACCCATTTAAATCGTGAGCTAAAGTGGTAAGGCTGAGTTGGCCTGTTTAATCTACTTATACACCTCTAATAATTATATAGTAAATTATAAAAGTATAACCTATATTTTGAGGTTTTTGCTTTAAGTAATGTCAATTAGGGGATACAACTCAACTTTTTATTAGTTCACGATAGAAAATTAAGTAAAATATATGAAATAAATTAACTAGATAATATATTGAAAACAACTAAAAAATTATAAGAAATAAAAAAAGGAAAAATTTTGGAAAATGAAAGTGTGAATAATATGCAACAAACACTTAATTATTTTCAATAACCCATACTCTTAGGGTAGTTGAAAAATGTTCAAAAATAGCTTCTAGTTTGTCTCTTAACATAATATGTAGATCTTACAACCTAGGCACTATCCTTAAATTTTGAAAAAAAAGAAAAAGAAAAAACAAACAAGTGAAAAATTCAATGAGCAAAGTTGAGTCATGTGATTGTTCGTTTTGTAACTTGTTTTCCTTCTTTTTTCCAACAAAAAAAAAAAAAAAGAAAATGTGTTACGAGTAGCTAGTCACCCACTACTATAGGTGGGTCTCATGGTAGATCGTGACTAAGATATTATTTAATTATATTAATTATTATTGACCAATTAGGTATTGAAATGTGTCCCTAGTAACTTTAACAATTAATAATAAGATATATCTTATGTTTTTGTGTATGTAAGTATCTATATATATAAATCACTTATTTGTAGAAATGTCAACATATTATATAACAGATGAGATAAGCCTACATAATGGCCACCATGAAATAGCATGCATTAATATTCTATAAGTACTTGGGCACTTTAATTGTACTACTACTCTAATTATTAAGGCTAATTTTAAACCTAATAGATATTGTAAGTCCATTTTAGACACAATAACAAATTACTTATCCAACAAAACAAAATTAACAAATTAGAAAAGCACCATCATTGCAATTTTATTAAACTTGATTCACCATGCAAAATAAACTTCATTCCACCATTGCTTATTTTAAGCCTAATTATAACAAAACATGATCAAGTTGGACTTTAATTCCATGCTAAGTCTTGGGACATAGTTGGAACAATGAGCACCAAATGCTATAACCCAAGAATCACTTAAGATTACTTAGCTAACAATGACTCACCATTTAGTTGGTGGCTTATGTGCCACTAGCTAAGTAATGATACCTATAACGCATCTATGTAATGCATCACCGCTTAAACAACAAAGATACCTATATAAATTAATTAGATTTGGTCGAATATATATTCATAATTAATGATTATCAAAATTAGCAATTTCTAGATAATAACATATAACAATCCACTAATCAACCGTCTCATAAGTTATATATGAAATCATAAAATATGATTGACTTTATATTTAACCATTTATTGTAACAAGAAATCGATACTTTACATTATAAGTGGCTCTATTATAGAATTAAGAGTAAGATGGAAAACATGAGAATTTGAAATTTTTTGATAAATTAGTTTCAATTTACCTAAACACTATATAGCTTGCATCAAAATAATAGTAGTGAGTAATAATGATAATAATTTATAGTTGATGATAACATCAATAGATTAGTTGCATGGGTTAAGTGATTCAAGAACAGTAACTAAGATCTCGATTGTATGAAATAAAATTCTAAGAGATTAAAAGATGGACTATAGTAGAACACATGCAACCCAAACAATATAACCCTAATAAAAAAAATTCAACTAGAGTTGTACCTACATATGCACCAAACCTACACAAACTAATCACGAAAATAATCACAAGAAAACCATGTGTTCCATGGCAAACCAAAGGACATTTGCATACACTAAACTTGGATTTAGTCAAATAAGCAAGAACTAGTCTAGTTCAACTTTGTTTCAACTTGAATAGAAGCAATCTGAGCAACTTAGATTTAATTAGATTTGATCGATCTTTCAACTTGCCAAATATGAAATCCCTAGAGCCTTATATACACATTGGAAATTGGTAATGAATCAAATGTCACTTAGGCACTGGATTCACCTATGATGTTTGCTTTAAAAAAAAGGATTGAATTAACTTTAAGTGACAGTAAAGTGGAAAAAAAAATTGAACAAAGAATATAAGAGAAAGAAGAAGGGAAATTTTATGAGCTTTGTGTATGTATGAATGCTTAAGCCTAAAGTTAATTATCTTAATTTCTTTTTTCTTTTTTGTAGCATTTGGTATGTGCTAATGAATTAGGATAGAATTATAATTTTGGGTTCCATTCCCTTTCCTCGTGTTTGTATGTGTACTGAAAAAGTAGAATCATGATTCCAACTTTAAGGAGAAATTCAATTCTATTTTTGGGAAAGTGAAATCATGATTTCATTTTTCTTGATTAATTATTATTAATTAAAATTACTTATTTAACCTCTAACCTAATTATAATATTCAATAATTAAAAGTATTTTTGATAAATGCTACTATATACACATTTTATTTCATTCCATTCTTTGGACATTTCCAAAACATAGGAATCAAATTATGATTCCAATCTTGATTCCATTCCATTTCATCGCATTCCAATCCATTCCTTTCTAAACTATTCTTTCGTACGAGGCATGATGTAAAAGAATTGAAACTAAAATTGTTATCTTTATTTAATTTTCAAATAAGCAACTTTCTAGTAAAGTTATGGACCAATCAAGACTAGATATTAAGCATCAATCTCAAAGTAAACTAGTTGTTAAATAAATAAGAATTAATCACAATTTATTTCGAAATTACATTACATTGAAGCCAATATAATGCATGAATCTCAATGATATTTGTGATTAGTTTGTAATTTTACACACATATCTCAACTTAATTACTATACTTATATGCATTTTTGATACCTTTAAGGAAAAAAATAGTTAAAATTGATAATGTGTAATTTAATAGATCAAAACAAGTAAAATTTGGAAAAAGAAACAAAAGTTCTACTTAATTTTTTTGTATGCATTTTGGTAAGGGAATCAAGCTATTTGGACAACCATATTAGCTATCTAAATGTTCCTATCATGCATAATAAGAAAAGAAAACTAGATTATAATATTTAAATGCACTGACTCTCCATCTAGAGGCAATTAAAATGAATAAATAATTGGAACTAGTAGTTGGTTCGTCCAAATATCATTTGTTGAAGAAAAACATGCCATCTAGGCAAAAAAGAAGCGATTAAAGATTCGAAACACTTATTGTCTTATTTAAATAGCCTTATTGGCCATTTGGAAGGCCTTAAACCTTAGAGGGTTTAAGAAAAAAATCTATAGCTGACCTTATATGTTTTTTCCTCCTTTTTCACCTTCCTTTCTAGAGTTTCATAAGGTAGCTTAATCTTATTAGGTTCTTAATTTCTAATTACCAGTTTTATCATCTTAGATTCCCAAAGTGCTTAGGAACATAACATGCATAATCTATTCTTGGTTGCTTAAGAATGAAGCTTAGCAAGGTTATCATACTTGCGATTTTACTTAGATATGTTAGAGGATATGTAGAATTGGAACGTAAAAGTAAAACATAGAAACAAAAGTTTTTACAACATATATAAAATAGCTTTATATGTTGACAATAGTTATAAAAAAAACTTAAAATACAAGATGAAAGTACAGAAATGAGGAAATTAAGTTATTTTTCTATAAAAAAAATTCTTCATATATAACTTTGCATTTATGAAAGAAGGACAAACAAAGTTGGAACTAAATCTTTTCACCATTAATTTGTTTGAAAAAAAAATAATGGATTGAAGCAAACTATATATTTCAACTCATTTTGAGTTATTAATTATATAAACTTAAATATATGGTTTTCCTTGTAAACTATTTTATTAGAATTGAAACCTAAATGAAGGTTCTAAATATCGAATAAAGGATTAAGAGATAGAGAAAGAGGAAAAAAAACTAAAATTTCATAGCAAAGATGATTTAATAGTCTAATAGTCAATATGTCACTAGAAGACTCGTTGTATTTTTTTTTTTTTAATTTTTGGTCCATTAAACTTGGATACATATAATTGGTAATTTGGTTAAAAATATAAGTTTCTATTAAGTTTAACATATAAAATTGATTAAAAATATATGTTTCTAGGAGAAAACAATTTTATAACTAAGTTGACTTGCAAGAACTTCTTAAAATCGTAAACTTGTAGAATCGTATGGGTAAAATCACAATTTTGAAAATTTTGAATCTTGGAGACCTATTTGTTGGTTTCATTCATTTCCTTATTCATTTTTATTAATGGATTATGTTTCTTTTTTTATTTTTGTTTTTGTTTTTATAAAATCATAAGCTATGCTTATTTTAATGGGATCGTGATTAGCTTGATGGATTTGTGTTCTGTTTATATAATGGATTGGAATAATTGGTGTTTGGGTTATTTGTACTTGTTACTTATGTGAATTTTCTCTAAACAATAAGCATTTTCTTGAAAAAAAAAATCCTTAGGTACAAGAGAGGGATTCAATGGTTTGAAGTTAAATTGATACTAAGACATGTCATTTTAATTTGTTATGTCTCTTAACTTAGTTTTGATTACATACATACACACACACATACATAAAGTGTTATCTAGAGGGTCTGCTATGCATAAGGGTGAATTATATGAAATATAAGGCTGGTAATGCAATCATAGAAGATGCCTAACTCGTAAATTTAATTAAAAAGACAAAGCAATAACTTTTCAATTACCACTTGTTTCCTTAGTGTAGAAGTCAAGCCATGAAGATAAAGGAATATATACCAAAAGATATACATAGAGAATTTACTAAAGATATTTAATATGAACAATTGCAAAAATTGTAGCAATACCATTGATAGCAAATAAGGAAATATAGAAAGGAGATGGATCATAAACAATTTATGTATCTTGATATAAAGGTCCTATTAGAGGCCCATCATATCACATAACATTCCAAATTTAATGTATGCCATCTAGAGTTATGTAGACTCTAAGCTAAGTCCACTTTAGAGTAGCAAAGAAAATATGGTGATACTTATAGTGTACAAAAGATGTCTAATCTAAATGGATAAATTAATTGTGATAGGGATGGATCTACAAATAACACAATATGAGGATACGCATTTAATCTTGAATCAAGAGGTGTTATCTTAGTCGTTAAAGAAGTAAGAGAAGATTGCACAAACACTAGTAAAATTGAAGTATGTAGTAGTAGAAGGTAATGTAGTTAAGCAATATGGATTTGAAAAATTCTTGAAGACATTAAACAAGTCACATAACACATCAACTACAATATTATGTGATAATAAATCAACTATAGCAATGACAAAATCATAATGAAGTGAAGCATATCGAAGTTAAATACCACTTTGTAAGAGAACTAAAACGAAGAAGATGAATGAGATAATCTATTGCAAAATTAAAGTTCAAATAACAGGTGTATTCACTAAGGTGGTACCATGACCAAAATTCGAGGTGCTATGAGTTTGCTTGGAGTTTGTCAAATCTCAAGGAGGAATGTTTAAACAACTTATATGTTCTTTTTTTCTTGAAATTCTCTATAAAGTCCTAAAGCTAAAGCATTGTAGAAATGAATTGGCAACACATGTTTTTCAGCTAACTTGTCAAAGAAGCCAAAATTACCTACTTTATAAGCTTATAAAAAAGAAAGATATACTCACATTTGAGCAAGATCTCTAACCTCTTGTACTACATACTAATAAGTGATAATTGTAATGTATTTAGATACTCTCTATATTTATTCCTTAAATGTCCTTTACTTGTACATGTGTAGAAGTTATATTTGTTAACAAGGAGTATAAAAGAAAAAAAAAAGGGTTATATAAATAATTGACTTTTCATTCTTCATTAAATACATTAATGTTCATATGTATCATTTATGAGCTTTCTACTTGATGATCATGGAAGATCTCATGAAATCACAATCTTATTGAATATTCACATAGGATCAACATAGTAAGGTAACACTTTACTTTTAAACAAGAAAATATTTTTTGCTATTTCTTTTTTTTTTTTTTTGTAACCGTAGGGAATGTGCAAAATAAGTAGTACTTATTACTAATAGTGAATTAAACTTGGATCAATTATTTTTATCAAATTCCCATTGCCCTAATATGATAATTGGAAACATTTTATTCAACTGGAAGTGGTTATTTGGCTTTGAATAGGACTATTAGAATGGGATCAAGTGCTAAAATGAAACTAGGGTTTATAGATGGAGCTATTCTAAAACCTAGTAAAGACACTTCAAATCTAATACAATTTACATGGTTTGTTGTTGGATACTAAATTCAATGAATAATAAACTTTCATAGAACTTTCTCTATGCAAAATTATCCCAAGAATTGTAGTTAGAAATTGAAGAACAATATGGAAAGGGTAATGGTCTTTATTATAATAGACATAAAAGGTGCTAAGACGAACATCATGCTTTAATTAGTTATCCTACATGTATTTATGGTAGAATGGAGTAATGTACTTGTGGCTTAGGTGATATATTGACAGATTTCAAGTTACTAAATACGTTGATGTAGTTTCTCATGGGCTTAAGTGACATTTATTGAAGTGTTCACAACCATATACTCTTCGTGCAACCTTTACCTAGTGTCAATTGTATATTCTACTCGTTATGTCAAGTTAGTAAATGAAGATGAGTGACTAACATTTCATTAGATGTTGGTCCCTTTACCTTGGTAATCAATATAAATGAACAAACTAAATTAGTTTTTGATAAAAGAAAGTCAAGAGTTATGTAAGGAGGAAGGCCTTATAAAAAAAAAATCTAGAAATTAAGGCTACACAATTGAGACTTGCTTCCAACTTATGGGTTATCTAGATTGGTACAAGGGTAAAAGATACTATGTACTAAGAATTTTGCTAAGTTTTTAGTGAGTTATGCTATTACAAATAACACAAACATGAATAAGGTTTTTACTACTCTTTTCTACCATGTTCAGTCTGTTGATGAAGTAGCTTCTACTAGCTTGTCTAATGCAAACCCTATTACTAATCGAGTAAAGTTACAAGCTTTGTGCCAAGAGATAATGAAAGTAATGAGAGGCAAATATGAAGAGTCTATCGCAAACTTGGTGCATTATGTAAGTATTCATAATCCTTCTTATTGTTTTGCTTCTTTAAATAAAATGAAGGTTGTTGGTTGGTAAATAAGGGTGCTATAGTCCATATAACACCATTTCTTTCATCCTTTTAGGATATTCACACTTCACCACATCCTATAAGTGTTAGATTACTAGATGGGTCTCTCAAACATGTGTATCAAATAACATCTGTTAACATTACACCTTTACTCACACTACACAAAGTTTTCTTTATGCCTGAGGTTATCCATAATCTACTATCTATTAATAGGTCACTTGCAAACCATAATCTTGAAGCGCATTTTGATGCCATTTCTTGCCAATTATAAGATTAGAAAAGTAAAGTATGTGTAACGACAAAAAAGGTGTTCAATGGGTGATATGTATTGTGTTTGGAAGCGATTTAAGGTTCACAATTACAAATAGACAACAAACTTTATTGTGAAAAATTGTTTCTTGTAATAATTAAGACCAAGCTTCTTTGATTCATGTTCGGCTGGATCACACTTGTTTGTCCAAAATGAAACATTTTAAAGCCTGTAAACACCTTCAATTGGAGAATTTCTTTTGTGATGTTGTTAGGAAGCTAAATTTCGTAGACTTCCCTTTAATAAGAGTGTTCAGCATTCCTCATTTGCTTTTCAACCTATACGTGTTGATCTTTATGGTTCATATTGTGTTTCTTGTATATTCGGTGCTTCATATTTTTTGACCATTTTGAAAGATTACTCTTGTCATACTTAGACTTATTTGAGAAGTCATAAGTATCGTGTTCTTACTCTTCTTAAGAACTTCTTCAAATATTTGTCTAACCAATTTTTACTGCTCCCAAGATTATACAAACAGATTATGGAATAGAGTTTATCTCTAAAGTTATGATTTTGTGTTTAATCATCTAGGCATAGTAAGTCAAAAGACAATAACCTATACATTTCAACAAAATGGGCAAGTTGAGAGGAAACTTAAACAACTTATAAACACTTCTCGTGCTTTGAGGTTACAAGCTGACTTACCAAAAGAGTTTTAAGGAAGGTGTATATTGATAGCTACATATCTCATAAACAAACTACTAATATCTAAACTATAATGAAAAATACCTTTAAAATGCTACTAGCATAAACCTAATTACACTCATCTAAAGATTATGGGTTACTTATGTTCTATTGCCAATATTTTAACAACATGAGACGAATTTGACCCTTGATGAATTAAGTGTGTTTTCTTAGGTTATTTGCATAGACAAAAGAGTTACAAGCTTTACAATCTTGAAAATAAACAAATTATTGATAGCAGGGATGTTGTGTTTTATGAATAAGTTTTCCCTTTTAAATTAGATTCTTTATAGTCATCTGTTGATGATACATCCACTTTTATTCCTACATAACTTCAATTTCCACGTGTTTCTCTTAGTGATGAATCAAATCTTACTTCTTCTTTGTCATCTAATCCTTCTTCTTCACACCTTAACACACATCTTGCGACTAATGTTGCTTATTTTATTGACATTGTTTCTTTCAATCCTTCATTCCATACATTTGAAGCAAATTCACTTGGGGCTGGTAATAGACATTTGATTCGAGAGCATAGATGCCTTGCTTGGCTTCTTGACTTTGTTCACACATTTCATACTTATACACATATACCTATTGTTACGCATACTGTACCTATACTAAATACTTCAACATCTCCTTCTGTTCCTTACCCTCTCTTTTAACTACATACTTTTTTCCATTACCCTTCTGATTATGTGGCATCTTTACCAAACATATTAATTACTCAAGAACTACATGCTATTTATAAGTTGGTGAACAAAAGAATGGGTAGATGTGATGCGAAAAGAACTAAATGTTTTAGGACAGAATGATACTTAGGAGTTGACATCTTTACTTAAGGGTAAGAAAGTAATAGGTTCTCTGTTGGCCTATAAAATCAAGTATAGACCTGATGGTTCTATTAAAAGATACAAAGCTAGTCAATGGTGAAAGGATATAATCAAAGGGAGGGAATTGATTTTCATGATACATTTTCTTTCGTTGAGAAGTTGGAAATTATTAGATTACTAATTATACTTGCTACTGCCAAAGGATGGCCTCTACATCAAGTGAATTTTTAATAATGCTTTCATATATGATTTTATTGATGAAGATGTTTACATGCTTACACATGAAGGATATACAAAGGCTAGTTCTTCTCAGGTGTGCAAATTGTGTAAGTCATTATATGGTTAGAAACAAGCATTTAGTCAATGGAACATTATTGAACTCACTAAGTTTGACATTGCACAAGGATTTGTTCAATTCAAATATGATCACTCATTGTTTACTTGTATTGCACATGGTGAATTTACTGTTATCTTACTTTATGTTGACGATATGCTCATTTCGAGCATATGTAAATATGTCATTTCATCCCTTAAGCAAGCTCTTAATTTGAAGCTCACTATTAAAGACCTCGAGCTTACACATTTTTTTCTTGATTTAGAGTTATGTCATATTGTTCATGGCACTTTATTGTAGCAAAGGAAATTTACTTTAGATGTTGCATCCAAATTAGCCAAATTCCTTTTCTTATTATCTTATAACTTGATCACACATTAGGTGAGTTGCTTTCTAATCTTTCTTTCTATAGGCATATGTTTAGAAGATTATTGTCTCTTACTATCACTCATGTAGATATTTCCTATGTTATACATGTGCTTAGTTAGTTTC
This sequence comes from Lumnitzera racemosa, assembly GCA_024138005.1. Taxonomy (NCBI): domain Eukaryota; kingdom Viridiplantae; phylum Streptophyta; class Magnoliopsida; order Myrtales; family Combretaceae; genus Lumnitzera; species Lumnitzera racemosa. Next base: position 35,885,986 of record JAMXBC010000006.1, on the reverse strand, counting down.
TAAGTTCACCAAGATTAGGTCATTTGTAGGCCTTGTTTCATCTTTGAAGCTATTACAAGGGGACTATATCATTAGGGTTATTTTATCCACATGATAATTCTTTGCATTTGCTTGTATACTCTGATGTTGATTGGGATTCTTCCTTTCTTCATTAGAAGTCCTTGTTCAGAAATTGTATCTACTATTGAAGCCAAGTATCATATCATTGTTTCAACTATAAAAGACCCTCTTTTGGGTATCTTATATTCCTTATGATTTATGTGTTCCCATTTCATTACTAGCCATTTTATGCTGTGATGACAAATCAGCTCTTCAAATATCATGAAATCCTTGTCTTCATGGATAGACAAAGTATATTGACTTTGATGTTCGTTTTACTTAGGTACATATAGCTTATGGTTTCTTGAAAATCATTCATGTTCCTTCTAGATATCAACTTGCTAATGTGCTTACAAAAACAATTGGAGAGAATGCTTTGAGGTACATTTTTTCATAGTTAGGCTTGTGAGAAGCTCTAACTTGTGGGGGATGTCAATTATAGTGTGTTTAGATAATCTCTATATTTATTACTCACAAATGCTTTACTTTTACACATGAAGTTTCGAAGTTGGTTATATTCGTTAGCTAGGAGTTTAAAAGAAAGTTGGGGTTGTACATATAGCAGACTTTTCATTCTTCATTCAATACAATAATGTGAGCTCTCCACTTGATAATTATGGAAAATCTCATGAAGTCGCAACCTTATTGAAAATTCACAAAAGGAAAAGAGTAAAAGCCCATTCTATTCATCCTTGTCTAGCCAGCAAGTCATCTCCTCTTAATTTGCTAAACAATTTCAAATTCTAGGAAACCCTAAAAATGACGTGTTTAAGAAGTAATTTCTTTCTGTAATAAACGAGTTTACATGCATAATTGAATACTAATGACATTAGGCAGAGTCTAAAGACATTAACAAGGAACCTAAATGAGACCTGCAGTTTCGTATATCAGTAAGTTTGTGTTGGATCTGCAGTTGCCCTAATGATTGGGAACGGAGTACAGGAATATTATGCATGATTGCATTTTGTCCTTATCATTCAAGTTGTGGGGTGATGATAAGGATGTTTTGCCTCGACTCGCATGTTACCCTGATTAATGATGAGGCAAGGAAACCTCAGCCTGCAGTTGGAGAAACCCATCACATGTTGGATGTTGCCCACGTTAATAATATGCTGCTGCAAAGCAGGCTTCATTTTCTTGTACATTTTGCATTCACTAGAGTGCCCCATGCAAATAAATCGAGGCATGAAATGCAGATGGAAAAATCGAATTCAGCCATGCGCCTATCGTGATGGTTAATTTTTTCTTTCATTTTAACTTCTGGAAATGTTTAGGGCATGGTAAAAAAAAAACTTGGTAAATCCACTAAATCTTCATTATGTCTATACATATATATATATAATCATGACCGGTCAGTAAATTTGTTCATAATTCTCCTTGATTTTGTAATTTTACAAAAGTTCGTAGTTTATAATGAGATTACTTAATATATTACAATACAATAGCGTATAATTTATCTGCGGTTAGTGAATTGTAAACCCCTCAATGTGTCGTCCTTCTTTAGTTTGTGATTTTCTATCGTGCGTATAATAACTTATATGCCCATATAACTTTCAACTAAGACCCAAAATGAATTAAGCTACTCATGAACCATTTATCAAGTTTGACTTAATATTTATTTAGATTCAATTCAAGAAAAATCAAGTTAACTTAAGTTATTTAAATAATTAATCGAGTCATAATTAAACTCCATAATGTTTAACCTGACTAGTTTATGAACTTAATCAAGGTCAACTTAAGTATAAATATTAGTTGAATTTAAGTTAAATTTGAATACTAGTATTATTATAATTAGATAAGAATATTATGTTTTAAATAAATCAAATTTAAATGAATATAATTTACTTGAGCTCGAGTTTATTAAGTGTTGGCTTCAAATTAATCTCGAATTCAAAATTTTGACCTCTATTAAGCTGAAATGAAGTTAAAATTTTAAAATTTTAAGTTGAGATCAAGCTCAATCTCGAATTGGATTCCAAATTAACGGGTTAGTATACACTCTCGACTCATTTTACAGCCCGAATTCCAGCTGCAAATGCAGTTATCAATATATACACAATAAAGCTACTTATTATTATTATTATTAGTATGTTTTCCCAATCCCTGCTGATTTTTATGAGCTAGAGGAAAAGGAAAAAGAAGAAAAAAAAAATGCTATACACTGTCAACTAAATCAATATTTTATCTCTTTTTCTCTTAGAAGATGATACGTACCGTGAGAATTTTCTCGTGAGTAAGGGCAAGAAAACCAAGTGCGCAAGCTAAGTATATCGTTTAGGGCTTGAGCTAAATAGAACCTAAGCACTTGCATGGAAATTTTTTATTTCTGCAAGATTAATGAAAATAACTATAAGACAAATTATGGCTAAATTTGTTTGAGGAAATAAAATATCTTAAAATAAATATAGTCAAATTATTTTAATTTATTCGCCACCATTTTTTATTTGCTTCCACGTGTCCTTCGTGCATGCATCGGTACTCCAATTCGGTAGCATCTTTTCGGTTTTTTAAGTATTTCCCAAATGGCATTATCAAGGTAATTTTAAGGTCTCAACTTTAAGCTTTCTCTTCAACTGGATAGTTTGAATGATTTAATTAATTTCGTGTATGCTTGATTGGAATTAGCTCAACGTTCAATTTTGTTATTTGGTGTACTTATGCATCAAATAATGATCGAGATATTTATACGGTGATATTTTGTTTTAGAAAAAATCGGTTGTCTTCCCCAAAGTATTCGAGAATTGTATGAAATGGATTAGATTTGATAAATCGGGTTGGGGCTATTTGTTTAGGTTAAGAAGGAAGGGAAATCATCTATCAATACTCTTAATTAGCCAATTTTTTGCATTTTTAGAGAGTGTTTTTAGTAATTAGGATTTTGGTTCAACTCAACACTATACACCAGTTAATGGGCTAATGACAATACCTAAGAAACTAGGTCAAATTAGGGATATTTTAGGAAATGTAACTTGATAGGTTCGAAGTAGGAAGTGTTGGACCAATTTTTCTACTATTGGCCTCGCTAAGTTGTTTTACGTGTGAAAAGTAAACCTGGAAAAATTTTTTGGGGGTCTATTTGGTCCTCATTCGGCCTTAATAGCCCTCTAAGAAAGCTTAAATAAGCTATAACCATTTATCTTATTTTATAAGGAGATGGATTTAGCCTTATAACCAATTAGACTTTACTTGACTTAGCTTCACCTAAGTCCAATATAAAGCCTATCCATTATATAAGAAATGGAGGTTTAAATTTAGATTGTCCATCACTAAGTGTTGATTCAATAACTCTTGTAAATGGCTCATATGGTCTATCCATTTCATTTGTTCTATGGCCAAGATCATGGGGCAAAAATCTATATATAAGAGTCTCATCCTCCTCATTTGCAAAATTGGAAGCATCAACAAGCTTTGTAAAAATAGCATTACTCAATCAAAATGACTTCATAAACATGAAACATGGTAAGTGGTATCGTATATAAGAGTAAGGTATTTGATCAGTCTAGGATTTGACCACACTTCTTCATCCACAACAACTGGATCTTTTGATCCTAGCTAGGTATCTTTGGGCCAAAATGGGCTAGTGATAATAGCGTATATCAGAAAGTTAATAAGGACTAATTCTATTCAAAGCATCTTAGAGCATAAAAAGAAAGATTAGCTTTCCTTATAGACAAAGCCTTAGCTGTCCAAGTTCAACAGTCTTTGCCCATCCTATTCAAAGCCATGAAGAAGATCTTCTAGACCTTCATCAAAATGAATTCCATTAGGATAGCAAAAGTTGGATCAGTTTACCTTTATTCTCCAGTGCAGACCCTTGAAGCAAGTTGACGAACATCTTATTGTAAGTTCACTAATGGTAAGTCTACAGATCTATTATTCTATAAGAGAAATTGCCATCAGATAGACTTCATCTCTTCTATTCTCTTCGCTTATAAATCAAATATTAAAATCATCAAGAACAAGTGTAGAACATTTTAAGACCACCATATTAAATCTACTATCACATGTATGCATCATAAGACATCAACATGAATTGTTCTTATGATACCGTATTTGTAGTTCCACATGGATTGTAGGAGAAAGTTGTATTAGTTTACAAGGTTAATATAGCGAATACTATATTAACACTAATTAGAAACTTTTGGACTTAATAAATCTTTTAATATTTGTTGATCTAACTATTGGCTATTAACTACTTTTAATCTAAAGTATTACATTTAATATTCAAAATATTGGCATTTTCAATTAATATAAGGACAAAAAATGGATCTTTCTTGTCAGAAACTTTCAACATAGAATAACACCTTTATTTACCAAAATTAACAATAAAGCAATAAAAAAAAAGGAAAATAGAAAAGCATTTTGAACTATGCTTGATCGTTTTGTGGATGCAAAGGAGTCTTGGTGAAAAAATGCCAAGGGCAATCGTAAGTCATGTTCAATTTCTTCTTTTAATCATGCATTCCTTTTTTTTTTTTAACAAATAACCCCAAAATGGGAATTTTATTTGGTAGTGTTTATCACTTTAAAGTAAACTTACCCAACCATGAATTCTTTTAAATTTTCATATGAGCAATGCTTTTTGCTAAAGCTAATCTCTTAGTTAACTTTTACAAAGAAAAATTCTTTATCAATCTTTGGATTGGTGGTGACTTTGAAAATTCCTTTTAAAAAAATATAATATGCCTAGTATCAGTTAAGTAGTCTTAATTAGATCGGAGCAACCATGTATAAGTTTACGCTATGGATATTTATAATTTCAAAGAAAGTTTGGCAGTTTCTATGAGTCTAGATAAGAATAGACATCAAACTTTTTCTAAAAGTAGAGATCATCAGAGCCGACCACAAATGGGTTAATGTACCACCGGCCCAATTTAGCAGCCGATATCATTGGTTGGAAATCACATCTTTTTCAATAGCAGAAATTTCATAACTTTTGCTCAAAGATGTTGCCTCTTCATTCCTTTTTTTTTTTTTTCAGTTTGGGGGGGTGGTTGGGGGTTGGTAATTTGCCTCTTCATTTTATACGTCATAATTATTATTGCAATTACAATTGTGATGAAGCCCAATTCGTAATCTTGATGGAGATCTTCAATTTGACTAGTCTTGACTGAGATCTTGAGCAAAGATGAAGAACTCAATGATAAATGATGAAAAGAAGATTCAATTTGACTAATCGTTAATTTTGTTTTCTCCTAAGCTAAAGCTATTAATATATTAGGAAGAGATTACGTGTTAAATATCATGTAAAATAGCTACAGGTACCAAAATTGAATAAATAAAAACTTGTATAAATAAAATATTATAACATTCCCCCCTTAAGTTAGGCATTCTACAAGATCCAACTTGGAAAGTTGTTGTTGTAAGTGAGATTCTATTTGAGTTTTAGTGAGAAGATCAGCCAATTGAAGGTTAGAAGCAATGTACGACATTTGAAGAATACCACTAGCAATATGATACTTCATAAAATGAATATTGATCTCTATGTATTTAGTTCTCGTACGTAAACATGGGTTCTCAAGAATAAGAAGAACAAACCTTCTATCTATATGTAAGACAATAGGTAAATGAATTTGAACCTTAAGATCATGAGGGAGATATGAGAGCCAAAGGAATTCTTTTGTGCTAGATGCTAAACTCTTATATTTTGCTTTAACAAAAGATGTGTAAATGGTTGCCTATTTCTATATTTTCCATTGAATGAAAGAGGATCCATGGAACATGCAATACCCTACTAATGATTTTAGATCAACTATACTAGCACCCTAGTCTACATTTGTGTAGCCAACAAGGGACATAGAAGAAGATGCACAATAGTAAAGTTGTCTATTAAAAGTCCTTTTCAAATATTTCAACATATGGATAACTGCTTTGAAATGAGGAATACGAGGATTACTAACAAATTGACTAAGTTGCTATACTCCATATGTGATATGAGGTTGAATGATTGTGAGATATAATAATCGACCCACAATTTGTCTATTAACAGAAGCATTTAATAGTAGTTCACTTGTGTTACAATTTAGTTTAATATGTTAAGGAAAAGGAACTATGACCAGCTTAGTAGCTGTAAGCCCAACATCATGTAGTATATCAAGCAAAATTTCCTTTGATTTACCATGAAGCCTTGTATTGTTTAGCAAATTTCAATGCCCAAGAAAAAATGTACTTCTCCTAGATACTTGATCATAAAAGCTTTGTCAAGATTAGACTTAATTTCATGAATTGTGTCAAGTGAATTGCTAGCAAGCAATACATCATCCACATAAACAACTATAGCAATAAACTTATTTCCTTGACTCCTTATAAAAAGTGAATAATAAGTTTTAGATTGTTTAAAACCAAGTGAGGAAAGAAAATGAGTAAACTCTATTCAATTGCTTAAAGGCCTATTTTAATCCATATAAAGAATGAATTAGTTTGTCAACTTAATTAGGAGAAGTGATATATCTATCAAGTCGATCCATGTAAATTTCCTCTTTAAGATACCCAAGCAAGAAACATTATTTACATCTAGTTGGAGAACATTCCAATGATTAATAGTAGCTAAAGCAAGCAACAAATGAACTGTGGTTAGTTTTGCTAATAGAGAAAATGTGTGTACATAATCAATTCCTTCTATTTGATTATATCCTTTGGTAACTAACCTAGCTTTATACCTTTCAAAAGATTGATCTAGTTTATACTTGATTTTAACATCCATCATTTGGATCTTATTGTTTTCTTTCTTGGTGGTAAGGATATAAGCTACCATGTTTGATTGGGCTCTAGAGCTAAAAGCTCCTTATTCATCGCCTCAACCCATTTAAGATCACATTTAGCTTCTTAGTAATTGCATGGTTTACGAATAGTAAAATAATCTTTGGGAAAATGGGTAAGTGTTTTTAGATAAAGTAACGGATATAAAGAATGACAATTTGTTGGCGAAGAAATAAAACTAAATTGTATATTGTGAATGAACTCATAAAGCTAGAAAAGAGGACGTTTGACTCTTTTTAACCTTCAAAGTTGTCAGGACTTAGAAGGATTTGTCACTTCAAAAGGATTTGAATCAATCAAAGGCAAACTAGACAGTAGAGAAATAGGGGTATTAAGAATAGAAAACTTTTGAACATCATTAGAATTTTCAACGTTGTATTCTATAGGAAACAAGGAAAGTACAAAATGATTTGAATGATCAACAACACTATTTCTATAAGGAAAAATGTTTTCAATGAAAGTAACATCTCTTCTCATAAACAAGACGTCTGGTAAGATTATAAAGTTTATGTACCTTTTTTATTAGAAGGTTATCCTAAGAACACACAACAACTTCATCTTACATCAAACTTATCATTAGATTTGTCAGCAACAATGCTGTAACATAAGCATCCAATTACTAGAAGATTCAACTAGGTTGGTGGTTTGTTAAATAAAATCTCATGTGGAGACTTCCAATTTACTTTGTGTGAGGGCATACAATTTATAAGAATAGTAGTAGCTAAAATACATTCTCCTTAATTTTTTTTTTGGTAAATTTGCATGAAGTCTAATTACACAAGAGTTCCAAAATATGTTTATGCTTTCTCTCTACGGCCCCATTTTGTTAAAGTATATAAGTAGCAGTCTTTTGATGAATAATCCCATTCTCACCTACTAATTATTGATACACATGAAATAAGAACTTAGACCCATTGTCACTTTAAACAAACTTGGCTATTATATGAAAATGGTTTTTGACATATGCTATGAAATGAATCAAGATCGCTATGTTTGATGTTTGTTTAGGATCAAGGATGTCTAAGTGGTTTTACTTTTGTCATCAACAATTGTTAAGAAGTAACGTGTACCAAAAAGTGTGGGTAAAGATAGCCCATAAGTCCACAAGTATAAGTTCAAAGATATGAGAGGAAGTAGACATGCTATTAGGAAAAGATAGCCTATGAAACTTTGCTATTCAAGAAGCATTACAATAGAAGTTTGTAACATCAATCATATCAATGTTCTGATTGTGTTTTGGTTTTGAAATAAAAACATGTCCAAGATGACAATGAGGCAAGTATAAAGAAACATCCAAGGAATTATTGCACAATGTATGAGAATCATTAGAAGCAAGTGAAGAACCAACATTTTGGGAATTTGTTTTCAAGATATATAGTCTTCTTCTAGTAGTTGCCTTTGCAATAATCCCCTTAAGATTTTGGTCTTAAAACAAACATTGTTTTAGATAAATGGATATGACAAGGTTAGTGTTGTTATATAACAACTTACTAACAAACAAAAGGTTACAATGAAATGATGGTACATAGAGTACATTGTTTAAGACAATGAACTCATTTATCTTTACTTGGCTAACTATTTGTACTTCTTTCATGTTTCCATAAGTTAGTTAGATATGTACTGGTTCTTTAAGGTTCTGTTTATTAGCTAAAAGGTGTAAATAAAGTATCATGTGGTCGGAGGCACCTGTATCAACTATCCATTCATTTACACGATCACCATTCTGATAAAAAGATCCTACAAAAGATTCATAGATTGAAAGCTAACTTGTAAACTGAAGTGAATTTGACTCTGTAAAGTTTATAGCAGATGATGCACTTTTGCCTTTCATCATTCGATAGACTAGATTGTAGATTTTAGAAATTAGTTTAGATTCTTTTACCTCCTGTTTATCTGAAAAAGAAACAACACCAAAATTGTTTAAAGGATTATCAATTAGCTGATTAATGCGGCCATTAAATTTTGCTCCTTTCTTGTCCTTGTTTCGCCTAAACCATTTCAAATATTACGTAATCTCAAAACAACCTTCAACCGAATGTTCATTTCGTTTGGATTAGGAGCAAAAAATTTTGGATCTTGACTTATTTCTTCTTTCCTTCTGATCCACTACATAAGACTTTTATTGTGACTTCATCTACATGCTGAAACATCCACATTTCCATTAAATACTCCTAAGATTTGATCTTGTTTTTTAACCTCATATATTAGGTTGCACGTCTTGTTGATAGAAGGCAGGGGTTTCGAAGAAAGACTATATCCATGTACATTCTTGTAAGATCATTTAATCTTGTAAGAAACTGTAATAATTTGTTTTTATTATTGATTTCACTAATCTTGTTCATCAATCCAGAAACACAATGGCTTAAAGCTTTATAACTACAAGTTAGAAATCCTTCCAAACTATTTAGTTCATCCTAAAGCTTCTTCAATCGATTGTAATAAGTAGTAAGACTACTATTTCTTTGTTTCACATTTTTACAATCTCATACTACAAATGAAAGAGGATGAGCCCATTTGTTTGGCTAAATCTATCACATATATCATCCTAAAGTTTTTTTATGGATTGTACACTCATAAATCCTTCCAACAATTCTTTAGACATTGAGTTTAAAATCCAACACCTAATCATGTAGTCATATCATGTCCATCTTTGTAAATCTATTTGATTTCATTTACGTTTTAAGCAAGTTCCATCAATAAAACCTAATTTCAATTTAAAACTTACGGTTAACTTGATAGAATGACTCCATCCTAAAAAATTACTTCCATCAAATATCAAACTAGCAATCACAAATACAGGATTATTGGATCTAAATAGAAATAATGGATCATTATAAGAAATATCTATTAATTGATTTGCTATTATACTATTTATGCTTGATTATGAGAAACTTTATTATACACAACATAATAAGAATTTAGAGTAACAGTATCGTATTTGCTATGAGCCATAGCTTTGGTACCATGTAACGAAGCTCAATTTGATTAATCTTAATAGAGATATTAGCAAAGATGAAGAACTCAATAGTAGAAGAGTCATATAATGAAACAAAAATTGAAGTACGTTACAAGGAAGAGAGCGCATGCTAGATATTACGTCCTAAAACTAAAAACATCTACATCTACCAAAATTGAATAAATAAAAATACGTGCAAATAAAATATTGTAACAATAAAGAGCTACCTTAGTGATTGTTTATTAAAGAAAAAAAAAAGGTTAAAACCTTAGCAATTGAGTTGTTTAGTCTAAAAGGCTCTCCCACCATCTCATAATGCTTATTTTCACTCCCTAGCATCATTCTAGAAAAATCAAACCACCTTGAAAATGATATATTTTGGTTAACCTAATAAGCTGTTTCAATTTCGTAAGCCCATAAAGCAAGTAGTCCATTTGTAACATCCTCTCTTCAATTCATGCTATTAGTCTTCAATCTTTGCTATACCTTATGTTTACAAACATGGTATTTCCTTGCAAAAACATAAAGTAATGCAAGTGAAAGCTAGTAAATGGAAAAATATGCATGAATATATATTATATGGTGTTAAGCCTAGTTTTTTCCTTCCGATTTTTATAAATTAGTTTTCTGTAAATCGATCAATATTAAACTCTACCTATTTAATACTAACTCTCAACTAAGGTTTAAAGAGAACCAATTTTTTTTTTAATATTTTGAAAATGGTTTGGAGTTGCTACCCCATCAGAGTCGAGAAAAAAAAAAGAGTTAAGTTATAATTAATTGGGTAAATCGGTTATAATTTAGTTACCGATCTAACAATAAAACTAATTTTCAAGAAGGTTTTAAAACTAGAGAAAAGGGTCTGAGAGTTAGGATTTTTAAATCTTTACGGATACCATTTAACTTTCCAATTTTGATCTTAATCATAAAAATCACATTTCAATAGACTATTCTATAAAGTGAAACTCAATTATTGGTCAAGTAAATTGAATAATTTGAGTAATCTAAACTATAAATAGAAAAAATAGGCTTTTTGTTTTTTATTGTTGCCCTGTAGATGCCTACATACTCGCTATTCGGGATCATATGTACATAGTTATTTTTCCAAAAATTTAAGTAGGTTAATTTATTTTAATTTTTGAAAAAAAGGTCAAGTTTATGTTTTTACCTGATTTAATTTATTTAAGGAAATTATTATAAAAGGTCTTAATCAATGTTTATTTTTAGAAATTCTAAATAGGATCCGAATTTTCAAAAGGGGTGATTTATTTTATTTATCAAGAAAAAAAACAATTTTTTTCTAAGTGATAAAAATTTTATTTATTCATTCATTTATTTATTATTTAGTTATTCTATTTCTAAAACATAAAATGGACTTTTTTTTCTTTTTCTTTTTTCTTTTTTCCTTTTCTTCTTTTTTTTTCTTTTATTTTTATTATTACATTTACATGGATGACAAATAAAATAAATAAGTAAATCAAAAAATTTGTACAAACTTGTTAGCTCGATTTGGCTCGGGTTAACTTAGGTAGGCTTGGTCAGCTTGGGTCGACTCAAGTCGGCATGGATTGACTTGAAAAGTTGGATTGGGGTATTGAATCTAGGTTCGAGTGTGGGGACTCTGATGGTGGTGGTTTTTGTCAAAAACCACATTGAAGGACATTATCCTAGAGAGAGAGAGGAATCGTGTTAGAGAGAGAAAGTGTAGTGTAGTGTGTGTGTATTCTTTGGAGAAATTCTTGTGTTTCTGTGCTTTGAAAATGAAGAATAAGCCCCTATTTAAACTATAAGTACAAAGCTTAAGCTAACAAAGTCAGGAAAATTGAATTAAATCATTGAAAAATTTTCGTTTTTGGGCTTGGTTTTAATTGCATAAACAATTGAATTTGGATGGATTTGGGGACAAATTTAATGGTAGGCCACACGTGCTATACGATTTCACAATTAATTTAGTGAAATCGTATAATAAATCAGGTCAAAAATATCCCCAAAGTAAGTACATGAGAAATGGAAAAAAGGCTGGAAAACTAGAGCTAAAATCGAGTACTAAAAGAAGATGGAGGGTACAGGTCACATGCAGGATATGTGCGATGCAAGATATGTGCCATGCAAGTGTTTGAAAATAAAATGAGGCACACGCCTGTTGCGTCTAATCATTAGGGCTTTGTGCCCTTGTTCATGGCTTGCAGACCAAACTCTAGTCTACACCTAGCCCCTTCTCTTTTCAAAAGGGAAAAGGCACTTTATACATAGTGAGATTTGAACTCGAGTCTCCTTGGTATTTATGTGTATATATTACCATCAAACTGTTAGCCTATGCTTTATCCTTAAATTATACATATAGACTAAGTTAACCTAAGCTTGATTCAAATCTACGCTTAAGCCCAACAATCCTGTAAATTAAAAACTCTACTTTATATAAAATTATTATTTTCTAAATTTCCTAAATCGTCTATCTTTCTTTTTTCTTTTTATTTTTTCATTTTTGCATTTCTTACTTTTTTGGTTTTTCTTAAATTTTCTTGATTTTTTTGCTTTCTTAAATTTTCTACTTTTTTTGTATTTTTCTACATTTCTTTATTTTTCTTAGGTTTTTTCTTATTTTTCTTATTTTTTTTTTGCAATTTTTCCTAATTTAGGAACCTTTGTCTTATTTTAAAAACTCTAAAAGAAGACAAAAATGTGATGTCTATATATAATTAACTTTTACTTTGCATATCCCTACCATAGCATCATACTAGTTTTCCTACATTCTTTTAAACAATTCAATTTCAAGAGCAGTTAATGTTTAGTGCTCATAGAAATAGTTTTTACTTAAAATCCATCACTCAGCCTCAGATATTATCACAAAAATTAACCAAAGATTAAGCTTTAAGTTTAATATATATGCTATCTCTTCTTCCCAAATTGATTGTAAATCAGCATATAAGTATGAATAACTTATACTCACTTTATTATGGATTATACCTCTAAATAAACTTCTAAAGTAGCAAAACAATGGGCATTTTATGGCATATTCTCTTATGCTCACATTATTAAAGCTTATTCTTCACCTTAGTGCTCACATTTTTTTAGTTTGTTAGAGAATTTATGTAATTATTAATTATGTATTTTCCCAATTATGTATGCCCCATTAGCTTATATGAAGCTAATGTCATTATTTACATTTTAACTTTACCACTTTTATAATTATATATCTAAAACTTCGAGTTGTTTAATCATACACTCGATTGAAAATTTAGTTGTCACCATTTATACCTCAATTAACTTCAATTTAAATCATAACTTATTTAGCATGACAAACTAATAGGATAACAAATTTTAGCCTTAAGGACATCGTATGACTCCCTAAAGCTATAGGTAGCCACCTACGATTGTCAGTAAGTCTTGTAACTCACATTTTTGTAGTAGGTCGTAACCTATTATTTTATAGGGGATGGCTAGCAACTGCCTATAAGAAGGTTGTACAACTCTTCTGATGCTATGCAAGGTTATCCAATTAGCTGATTATGCTAAATAAACTAATTGTGTGAATTAGAATTAACTAAGGTGTAAATTGTGACAAATAAATTTTCATTTGGGTATGTAATTAGATAAGTTGAAATTTCAGATGTATTATTACAGAAAAAGGGAAAAAACTATTATATAAAGTGTAACATTGACCTGTCCGATTTTCTTTTCTTTTCTATTTATTGAAAATGTTAATTAATACATATTACTATGACCCATGAATTACTATTCCTTATCTATCACATCCTTCATCCCCTATGTACCCTTGGGTGCTTAAATACATAGTCAAACCATAGTAGGATCTTTTTCAATAGATAGTAAGACCACCATAGACCTTTGTTTTCCAACCACAACTATGACTTTTCTTCTCTGACTACCATAAACCTTTTTTCTTTAACCATGACCATCATAGAACATAACTAAGACCTTTCTTCTATGACCACAACCATGACCTTTCTTCTCCAACTCCCATAGACCCTCTTCTCCTAAAAATATCACCATAAACCACAACTATGACCTTTCTTCTCCAACTATGACTACGACCTTGTTTCTTTTACCACCACAGTTAGATCCTTCTTCTCCAATTATGGCCACCATAGACCACAACCACTACCTTTCTTCTCCGATCATGACCATGATCCTTCTCCTACGACCATGACCTTAACCACAATGACGACTATGATTTCTATTCTTTGAACAATAACCTTTCACTAGTTATGCAAACCTAAGAGTTGATTATGATCATTTTTAAAAGTGTGTTTTATTCAATTCAGCATAGTAATATGATATTATACCTTTATTTCTTTCATAAGGAATTGAAATTCTATTATTGGTTGTTATATGAGGCCCCAACCCAATATACCTTTATTACAGGTCTGAGATGTGCATACCACTTGCCAGTCCTTCTTTTGACTTCTCCTTAACCAGAATGCAGGGGTTTCTTTGACTTAATTGTTACCTAAAGTTAGAGGATAAATTAAAGAGAATAAAGGGGACCTCTCTTTATGAAGATAATTTACTGTATACGTAATGTACTCATTACTCCTTATGATGTTTCTTCCATACGTAGTACCATACGAGCATACAGAGCTATAATGAAAGGATCATTGTGAGTTACTTGAGTGGTTACATCAAGTATATAATTCAATTTTGCCCGTGTCGGCAAATTATGGAGATTGCATCTTGTCTCTAATAAAATTTGCTTTTCAAACTTTATTTGGTTTTGTAATATTGCAGTATACTATGCCATTTTTGTTGAGTGTCTTTAGTGATCCGGAAGTTTTGTTGTCTTTGCAAAAAAATTTGAAAAACTTGCAAAAAATGGAGATAGGTAAAATTAGGGAAAAAATAGTTAACACGTTTTTTCGCATGCGAGGTATGTATGCAAATTTAAAAGTAAAAGTTTGCAACGACAATTAGAAATGCTTGAATAGAAGAAGTACCCACAAGGGGAGACACTATGGTTTTGGGATAAAACAAAAAAGGGATTTGCATAAATTGGGAAAAGAGCCCTAAAATCGCGTAAAATTATGTGCATCTCGAGGGAAGCATGAGAAAAGCTTTAATGTATCAAAACGAAGCGTAAATGGATTAATAGTAAATAAAAATTAATAAATTCAAAACATGTGGAGATATGAATAATTAATATGTATATAAATATTATGTGTACATAACCACCACTCAATCAAACATACGGTGTTAGGGTATACAAATAAATCTTGTTTTTCATGAAACACTTTATTTCCATAAAAGCTCAAGGGATATGGATTCATTAGAGAAATCGAGAAAAAGTAATACGAGGGGATCTACACCCAAAGCTTATGGCCTTGAGTGGAGGAATCCCATATCAAAAAGCAACTAGGACCAATCACGGATGTAGAAAGATCGAATGGATCCTTAATGTAATAGTGAGCATCTAGGTGAATACCTATTTAGTGATACCGTGGATTTCCTATGTATTGTATGCTCTAGAGCTTGGGCGCATTGAACCGAGGTTGATGGGTGGTATTTGATAGGCGGTTCAACGCATTCGCAAATTTTATCTTTCCTCATGACCATTCTAACTCTCACAATTATTTTACTTTGATTTCGTTTTAATGTGTTTGACATATGAGTCATGATGTTTGCAAAACATTTATAGAGGCTCCAAGGAGGTTGGCACATATGAATCTTGAAGAACAAGGATCCATGAAAAATAACTCGTCACGTGGATTATAATGTAGTAGACCTAAAGGAATAATAATAATAATAAAAAGATATTTAATCCATCATGAAATTATAAGTATTACTATATTAGTATTAGAGGTAGTTTATAAATATCCATATATTTATATATCATTTCTAATGAAGCTTTTTCTGAGTGCACCCTTCCCTTATTTTCCCAATGGAGCTCTCGACACATCTAATATGATGGACGTATCTATCCCTTTAGAGTACTTTTGGGATCGAATAAGAGTTCCGTAAATGGGCAAAAAAAATAAATAACTAAATAAATAACTTCACTGGATGAGAGAAACTGATTCAGTTGATGATATAATGCTAGCGTCATTTTCAATCGTTGGTGAAAATTTTAAATGGAAAGAAAGAAAGAAAGAAAATAGCATTAGCAAACAGCTATTATTTTGGTAGGATGGGGACTTATAGCTTTATGTTTCTCTTTTTCTGATTCGTAAGGCTAGATTCTTCTCATCATCTTCTCTTTTTCCCCCTGCTTTCTCCTGCTTTTCGATTTATGGCATCAACCCTACATAACTCTTACTACTCCGATGGGCCCCTCGAACAACAATAATAGATGAAGCACATTGACAATTACCTTCGATTTAGGGAATACATTGATTTGTGTGTTAAAAGTATTTATTAATCAATGAAATATAAAAATGTTTATAATTAGTCGAGAAAAAAAAAATAAAAAAATTATTTATTTGAAAGTATATAAAATCACCCGTTAACGACCCTTATCTAAAACAACTTTTGATTCATGGACGATCTCCTAGACTGACCTAAAAATACTGGGGCCATATGGCATCGTCCTAGAATCTCCTTTACCTCTAATGGAATATATTAAAGTAAGAAAAACGGTCTTCATGTACATCACCATTGCAGCTGGTTAAAGAGAAAGGGACTTGGAGGACACTTCTTTATTTATTTTTTTTCTTTTCTCGTGTTTTTCAAACATTCGGGCCACGAAAAAAAAAAAAAGAGAGAAGACGACTTTGTCAATAATTATATTCCTTTCTTCAAGTGTGAACAACGAAATTATGGTTCAAGACTTTTAAGATGTTGATACTTTTTCAGAAAGAACTTTCTTGCTAGGAAATTATTTGGTAGGGCTTATTGATTAACAACCTAGACCCCATTTCAAAATGGTAAAAGGCAGCAAGCAACCATACCATGAATAACGTTAACAAATAAACGGCCAAAAAAAAGTTCAAGGGAGGGAAATGCAAATAAATCACGGTGAACTTATAAAGTATACTTTAATATTCATAAATACTTATAAATGGAAATTGGAAAATAATTAACAGAAATTATTAGTAACCCTAAAACTTTAACCTTAGTATGAAAACATCTCCTAACTTATCAATATGTATTAATAGCCTTTGAACTTTAATTTTGATATGCCTCTGAAGACAAAAGGAATATTTATATATATATATATCCTTTAATGTTGCTAATTTATATGTGTTTATGAGTTGTTAAAATATACTTTATAAGTTTATAGATATTCGGACATTTAGTTCGAGTTCTAAGATTATATATATATATATATTATTTTATATATATAATATAAAACTCCCTTTGTTATTTATTTTAATATTGTGATTAATGTAGTCCTCATGCTTACAGCCACATGTGAAAGAAAGAGTGATGTTATAAAGCCCCACGCCAACAAACAATGTTCTTTCACCTGTCCAGAGGGACGACATTACAGCTAAAATGCATCTGAGGGCGCGATGACATAACAATTGACCACTTTTACCGTCACTGTCTTCACACCGTATTAACTGTTAAGTGATCATGTGATGCACATCATGTCAAAAACCTTTTACATTATTTGAGAAAACTTCCTAAACTCTGTTAGGGGCACAACTAAACAGAATTATCAAATTTTAATTATCAGTATTGGGCAATTATTATGGCGAAAAAGCTTGTTGCAAGGTCTCTCTGGTAAAGGATTTCCGTCTTAAGGCTCGATTAATAGAATTTAGCCCATATAGATTTTTAGCTCTCTCAGACCGTCCATATGTTTAATGCAATCACTTTAACTTTTTATCTTATCTTTAATGTTACGTTCATTAAATTTAAATAATTTAACTAATCATATTTTAACGATAAAAATTTAATAGATATAAATAAAAAATTAAGATGAAAAACTACTAAAATGAAAAATGGAACCAAAAAAACTATACCTTAAAATAACTCATTGCGATCTCCACGTGCAGTCTTGGCATATGTAGTTCAATAACATAATTTTTTACTATTTTCCAGTTCAATAATTATTTCAATTATTTGATAAATCAACATTTTTAAATTGGATGAAATGAGTTTGGAATTTCTATTAAAAGTAAAATTATCATATCAGCTTTGATATCTGATTATTCGAAACAGTTAACATAACAAAGTACATTACAAAATTGAAATTCCAAAAGCATTGCAAGTTTCGCAGTGTACTTTTATTACCAAAATGTGAAATAACAAACTATGAAACTGAGTTAATCGACTTGGAAAATTCAGTTTTCGATAATCAATGACTAATAATTTCTAAACTAATGAATAACATACATAAATATAACCCCGATACATCCTAAGAGCAGAACATGAAATAAACAAACTATTAATGAAAAAAGAAGAAGAAGAAGAAGAAAGACATAAAGCTGGACTCAGATTGTTCCCAAAGTCGTGTTATTAAAATATCACGGGAGTCCCTATATTTCAGAAGTGTGATTTGGTTCAAGAGCGTAATTAGTATTTTTATTTGACTTTGTTACCAAAACTCTCCGAATATGGAGTGTTCTTTTTTGTTTCTTATCCTAGGGGGCTCTTCAATATGTTTCTCATGATATTTAAGGTCAAATATTGTTGGTCAACTTCCGTTTATTCCACATATATATCATTGTATGTCGATCTTTAATTTAACTTATCACGGTTCCCTATTTGTAAGCATCGCCGTGTGCGGTGCTTCTGCGTTATAGTCGTTCCCTCAAAAAAAAAAATCCGAGGGAAAAGGTTTTTAATAGTAAATGGGACACGTAAATAAATTTTGATATTATTCGGGTGATTTTAATGCTAGAATGGAAGATATAAAAATTTAAAAATTGCTAAAAAATTTCTAAAGGAATCTAGTGATAGAGTGAAGAGTTCTTTAAGCAAAAAATAAATAAATAAAAATAAAAATTTAAGAAGTTAACTTGACACCTAAAAATTCGAAATAAAGTCCTTAATATTAAATATGATCGAAAAGTATTGTTGCACATTTAAATATACTAATTCTTTCTATAAAATGTATAGTAAATGCTATAAAATTATATTTGTTTACTAAAAGATGAAGTTAATAAGAACATAGAGAACCTTATGATTTAGGGGGGAAAAAATACCGTCATAAATATCACACTACAATATGTAATGTATTTCTATCAACCACAGGATTATTGATCTAACTCATTTTGTTATATTTTGTGCAAGTTATTTCTTTTTTTCTCTACAATTACACGGAAAAGTGATAGAAACATATACTTTTCAGAATAGAGTACAGTATTCATGTCCTATGTATTGTATAGCTTCTGCAGTTATTTTATTTTAAACTAAGTAAAATCTTGCTCAGCAATAGAGCTGATGATCAACTGAATCGTAGTAGTATGGCACTGAGGGCGGTGCTTTGAAAGTTCAATGATTGGATTTTGATTCCATACGAACAAAAGCTCTCCATCAAAACCCGAGAAATTCGAAGATCTCGATCTGATTCAAATTGACTTTTGAGGATTTCCTGTTCGCCATATTGTAAATTGCTTTTTCCCTTTTGCCTCTTCTTCTTTTTCTTATGCAAATTTTCTTTCTCGTAAATTATTTGAGGTTTGAGCTATTGGATATGGATTATGGAATACAGGTTTAAAGCAAAAAAAAAAAAAAAAAAAAAGCTCCCTTTGGAATATTTTTCTTTACGTCTTTATGCTACTGTTAAGTGTGATCTTGATGGTGATGGTTTGCTTTCATGTAGACGCAAGTCTAAAGCTCCCAATTCCACCATATGTACCCCTTTTAACCTTTCTCTTGATATTGAAGTGATTGTACATGCTTAACACGTTATAATGAAATTACTTTAAAGTCCATTACATCCGCTTATCTATCATTGATTTTTCAATGGTTTTCTTCTTTTTTTTTTTTTTTCTTTTTCGATTTGAATAATATTTTCCGAAGAAAAGTGAATATTACCAACGACAACAAAATTAAGATCTCTTATAATGTTTTACGAATTCTGTGTTAACGAATTACGGACAAATAGAAGCATAACGAAAACGAGAAAATCGAATAAGTAAAAAAATCACGGAATTTGCAACGTCACCACTAAGAAATTCCCTTAATAATTCTTAGAAAAACACTATGACTTACCATTGAGAGCTGCCATCATCCTTTTTCCTTTTTTTTTTTCTTTTTTTACCGTTACAGTGAGCATATAATCCTGTTATATAGGATGCTATCAATATCATATTCGATTGGATAGATTTTGATTGAATATTAAAAGTTACATGTAGATCCTAATTATAAATATTTTGAAGCATGATCCTCTTAAGCCGAGTGTGTAGATATGAGATTATTGTAATCTATATTCGCCCCGAAACTCATGCCACAAAATTAAAAAGTACAGATTTTGAGATACCTTATATTTATCATCTAAAAAATAATTAAATAGTATTAATAAATGAGAATAATATAGTTTTTTACCTATAAATATTTTAACCAAACCATAAATTAATAACCATAAATGGCTAAACGTAATATTATCTATCTTACTTTAGATGTTCAAACTCTTTCCCTTATTTTTTCTTCATTTGTTAAGAAATAAGACAAACTTGAAGTAATAAAAGTAAAAAAAAAAACATGTTTTTTCTTTCCTTTAAATTCGCAAATTTTGCTATAAGTTATAGCTATATTTCAAATAAAGAGCATGTAATATATCATTTTAATTATATTTTTCATAACTTATAAACTTGAAATTGTTAAGAAGGAAATGTAAATTTTATAGGTTCCATAGTATACTTTATATCTTATTTTGTAGGTATTTTTCTTCTTCTTCTACTTCTTTTTTTTTTTTTTTTGGTCTCGATATCCTTGGTTTCATAAAAGGGCCTGTAGAACATTTTAGTATAAATGCAAATATATGAAGGTACAACAAGGGGCAAATATCTTATTACAAGTGATCATGGCTACTGATCTACGTTAAATGTGGAGCTGCATAAGTAAACAAGGCTATAGATTCCATCTTCCTTGGATTTTTCACAAACGGAAATTGACAATTTCCTGACGTAAGGTATGGACACTAGTTGATAAGTTTGGAACAAAAATTTCTACTCCATTCCGATGACATGGATGACTTGTTATGGAGTTTTCACATAGGAAAATGATAAGCCTAAGATGGGTGTTGTGTACCCCAAACTTTGATTCTTTGATTCTTCCCAGCTTAGAAAGAACAAAAAGAATCTTCCAAAGAACTATGCACTACTTGAAATATAAAGATTGATTAAAGAAAAAGATAACACGTCATATGATTATAAGCTACAATGAAAACCCATTAGGAATATCCATAATGCAAATGCCATCATTATAATTAATATCTTTTCTTAAAGCTATGTCAAGTGTGAGCAAGGACTTATGTGGTGGTGGGACATGCTAATTTAGTAGGGAATCAAGCAAAAGAAAGAGGGAATGGGAATGGGAAAACATCTAGATAGAAACAAACCATACACTTTTCTTCTTTTCTCTCCTTTTGAGAGACCCTAATCGAAGTGCATTGCTTTCTCTGTTTTTTGCTGTATCAGAGATTCTCTAATATCACCACTTCTTTCAAGTCAAAGAAGAAAGTGAAAAAAAGAATATGCATATAATAGTATATGTATATATATTGAGCGGATAGAAAGAAAGTGAAACCATACAATTCTTTGCTCATGATAGGAAAAAATAAAATAAAAGAAAAAAGAAAAGTAAAGAAGAAAGTTGAGTATGTAATGGAAGATGAAAGGAAGGAAGAGCCAGTCAGGGTTTCAAGGGCATATATTCCCTTCCCAACACAGGCCCACTCATGTTCCCAGATATGGAGTGAGATGAGAAAGACCATAGGACAGTCCAACTACTCCTAAATTATAAAAGAGACCTCAGACTCCTGGCACATGATTAAGTGAAGCAGACTAGTGAAGCAAAGGTAGAAAGATTTTTCCTTTTTTTTTTTTTTTTTAACACAAAGAAGGCAACCAAAAGGACACAAACCAAAGAAGCTCCTTCTATTTATGTTTTTGCTCATTGGGTGGTGCTCTGATTCACAAAAGGAAACATGGGTCACATCCAAAATCATCACAACATGAACTTGGTATTATCTACCGATGCAAAACCAAGGCTTAAATGGACTCCAGAACTTCACCAGAGATTTGTAGATGCAGTTGCACAACTGGGTGGAGCAGACAGTTGAGTACATAAGCCTATAACATAGGAAGTTATTTTGTATGGTTTCTTTTGCATAAACTCATTTGTGTTCTTTGGTTCTCGACAGAGGCTACTCCAAAAAGTTTGATGAGAGTTATGGCTATTCCTGGATTGACTTTGTACCATCTGAAGAGCCATTTACAGGCATTTTCTTACTGCTATGATTACCTTATCTTAATCATCCATGCCCGTCAGGAAAGTTTCTATACGTGTGCCTTATATTTCTTTTTTGTTGCAGAAGTTCAGGCTTGGGAAGAGTCAACAGCTAGAAACCAGTATTGACAGTAAACAAGAAGGTAAATTCAGCGCTTTGAATTACAAGATAATACTACTACTATCATTTCTATGAGTTAGCGTCATTGATTTGTTATTGTAGATATTCAAGATTACAAGGAGATCCAGAGTTCTATGGAAAAACGTGATGAGGAAACGAGGGATCAATTCGAATCAAATAGCCAAATGAATGAGTAATAGCATAAAACAAATCAATAAGTTTTATGAATTTGACCTGCAACAATAAGAGCTTCCATTTGATTAAGTTGCCCTTTTTCAGGAGTCTGCAGATTGCCCAGGCTTTGCGGTTGCAGATGGAAGTTCAGAAGAAACTTCACGAGCAGATTGAGGTTAGTCCCAAAAAAATCAACTGTATCTAGATTTTCTAACGTCAAGAAACGTCACTTGAATCCAATCTTCATTTTCAGGTGCAGAAACATCTACAACTGCGAATTGAAGCTCAAGGGAAGTATTTGCAATCAGTATTAAAAAAGGCTGAGGAAACACTATGCTGCTATAGTACTTCCTCTGTGGGTATAGAACTTGCCAGAGCCGAGCTGTCCCAATTAGTTTCAATGATAAAGTCTGGATGCACCAGTTCTTCAAAATCAGAGTTAACTGAAGTAAGTACTCCATGCGATGATGACCAAGTGATAAAGCAACTAAAAGGTATATGTTCCATGGAAAGCTCATTGACATCTTCGGAAAGCTCAGGCAGAAAGGAAGACAAAGACAAGCGCATAGTGAATGGTGAGGAAACACATAAATGCAGTTCAACCTCAGTAGAACTATCATTAATGAATGGTTACCATGATCATTGCAATACAAGATCTAGCAATCAAGCTGCTGGAAGAAAGAGGAATTCAAGTGTAATTTCTAAGGAAATTTTTGCTGGTCAACCTTCTTTAAAGAAGGCTACACCTTATATGGAAAAGAATTGTTCCAAAACAAGAAAGTTAGTACCATCAGCCATGCTTGACTTGAATAGCCAATATCAAAATGATGTGGATTTATCGCCTAAAGAAATAGACTTGAACTGTCAGGAATTGGAGCAATGTAATGATCATTTTCAGTGTCCTGATGCCTTATACCAGACAGGATTCAATTAGATAGTGCATGCGGCAAACTGGTATATTGGATTGGAGCAAATCCTTTTTTTTTTTTGGGTTTATAGACTATGTATATTGGTATATGCATGGACTCCAAGAACTCTTTAAAAAATCATATAAAAAGAATGTGTATTGTATTGTGTATATATATATATATATATATATATATGTATATCTCTTTTAGACTCTATCCTCTTGATTTTATTTTACGTTTTTCTCACGTTCCAGCCTTGTTTATTACTCACAATTGAAATGAAAGATCATGTGGGCTGACCTTTTTGTAGTTCCCATTAAACTAATGCGGTAACTCTCGACATTTGGCCAAAAGAACAGCCGCAATTATGCGGATAACAAGTTGAGCATACCACAGCTGACTGGAAATATCATCAGGGCATGGCTACTTTTCAATCTTTCTGTTACCAGGAATAACTCTTAGTCAAGTAAACATGGAAGGTTTCTGATTAAAAAACCCATGAAAGTGCCAAAACGTATTGTAGAAGTGATATCATTGCTGCTTTAACAGAATAAGAATGAATCATTGTTTTGAGCCATGCGTTTAGTGGAGTACAAGAATGGTAGTGCCATCAAGTGACATGATTAAGGCAGAGCCTAAGAAGTCAACAAGATTATAAATTTTAAGAAGTAACATAGTTGGACTCCTTCATCCTTAAGTCAGTGAAAAGAGAGCCAGAGACATGGCAGTATCACGTATTATTCAATGGCTTTTCAAGGCAACTTTCTTCATTTTGCCTGCGATAATCTTCCCAACTCCTTTCTCCATGGCTCAAGGTAAGTCAATATCTTGTGTCTTTTTTTTTTTTTTTTTTTGGCCAAACAATCAATTTCTCGTGTTTACTCGAATATTTCTTCTCCGGTTAACAGTCTACCTTGAGCTTCTAAATTCGAACAATATTAAGTCTTACAATGGTCTTTCCCTCTTAAATTCCAGGGAAAAAACTCCCTTACATGACTTCAGATGTTGAAGAAGTCTCGGGAAGGTCGTTCGATTATATTGTCGTTGGGGGAGGCACTACAGGATGTCCCCTAGCCGCAACCCTGTCGGAGGAGTTCTCTGTTCTATTGGTAGAACGAGGAAGTTCTCCTTATGGAAATCCATTAGTCACAGACAAAAGATACTATGGCTTCTCCTTGCTCAAAACTGATGAATATTCATCCATAGCCCAAAGCTTTATCTCCAGAGATGGAGTAATGAATCATAGAGGAAGGGTTTTAGGCGGATCATCAGCCATAAATGGTGGCTTCTACAGCAGAGCCAGTTCCGATTTTGTGAAGGGAGCTGGGTGGGATGAGGCACGAGTTGCAGAGGCATATGAATGGGTAGAATCAAGAGTAGTTTCGAAGCCAGAATTGACTCAATGGCAGTTTGTAGCAGAATTCGGACTACTTGAAGCAGGAATTCTTCCTTACAATGGGTATACTCTGGAGCATCTCGAGGGCACAAAGATAGGAGGGAGTCTTTTTGATCCATTTGGAACCAGACACACCTCAGCAGACCTCCTAGAGGCAGGGCATCCAGAAAATATCACGGTTCTTCTCAGTGCAACTGTAAACAATATCATCTTCAATACTAGCAGTAGGCATCACAAATATCATACACAATACTTTGTCTGTACTCTTATTATTAATCTATTTTATCTCACAGTACACACGACTTTGCAGACGAAGAAAACAAAACCCGTGCAGCTGGCATAGCTTTCATAAAGAGCGAGGTTGATACGCTTGGAACATACGAAGCATACCTCAACAAGCCAGGGAACAAAAATAGCTGGGGTGATGTCATTCTCGCAGCGGGAGCTTTGGGAAGCCCCCAAATCCTATTGCTGAGTGGCATTGGCCCTCCTAAGCATCTCAAGAAGTTTGGTATCCCTGTAGTACTAGATTTGAAAGGCATTGGAAGAGGAATGAAGGACAATCCTTGCATTGCTCTACTAGCTGATAATCAACCCCAGAATCGACTTCCTGATCCACCCCAAGTAGCAGGCATAGCGATGAATCTGAAGTACATTGTTGAAGCTGGAATCCTGCCTGTAAGCCATAATACCACACGAATCCCGGTTGCTGTCAAATATGCATTTCCAAAATCGAAAGGCAGACTCAAACTAAACAGTACAGATCCTAGAGACAACCCTTCAGTGAAGTTCAATTACCTAGACAAGGAAGAAGACCTGAAGGCATGTATCGAGATGGTCCAACTACTCCAGAAAGTCGTAAGGTCTCAATCAGTTTCACTATTTCTCGGGGCTGAACACAAACAAGCAATTCTAGCGGGTGAGGAGGAGTTATCGAATTTTTGCAAGAAAAATGTTAGGACATTCTACCATTATCATGGAGGTTGTGCAATAGGTACGGTTGTCAGTAGTGACTATCGAGTACTTGGAACTAATGGATTGAGAGTAATTGATGGCTCAACTTTAGTCGAATCACCAGGAACAAATCCAATGGCAACGCTGATGATGCTGGGAAGGTATCAAGGCATCAATATCCTCCAACAAAGAAGAGTAGCTGATACACCAATTAACCGCTAACCCTTGAATTTGCAATTTTAAGTTTTACTTGCAAAGGTTATGTTTGCTCCACTAAGAGGTCGCTCACCACTATCCCTGTTTTGTTAATCCAAGAGGCATGTAATGTATTAAGAGGGAATATACTCGAAATTAACTGAGAACAAAAATTACTTGGTGTCAACGCTTTTGTGGCACCTGTTAGGCTCATCATCTTGATGTTAATATTATTTTAGTACTGCTTTGAAATGAGATCTTTAACCAAATAAGAACAAAGAGTATATCTTAAACACGTGCTGCGTATACCATCTGCAAAACAGGCATAAAAGCATATAACTCGAAAATTTTGGTTGGCACGAAGATGAAAGTAAGCTAGTCGTGTCCGGCACAAGCACCATGGCGGAGCACCTAATCTGGTTTCATGCCTTGTCTAGACAATATAGGTCATCCTTAATAATGGAAAATTAGACAACATCTGCAATCAATATGTTAGAATTCATGCTGATCGCATGGATGTCCATATGCACGAATGTTTTATTTGGTCATAAACGTTGAAACCGATGGATATAGATGTTTGACATTCCGATTCCATAACACGTATCCCACAAAAAATAAAAAAATAAAAAAATCCATAACGAACAACCCTCTCAAATTTTGACCATATATGAACCATGACAAGCACCTAAACATTAACCCGTACAAGACAATTTACATGAAGAACTAAAAAAAAAAAAAAAAAAAAAATTTCTCTTCCACTATGATTTCTCCACATCTTGATCAGCTCGATCACTCGAAGAATCCGAATTTCCATTTCCATTCTCAAAGCTAAACGAAACCCTAACCGTGACACTGCTCCCTACATCTCCTCCCTTCTTCCTTTCCTCAACCGGCATCTCATATCTACAAACAGGGCAGGTTCCATGAAACCCTAACCACTTCACAACACACTCTTCATGAAACCTATGCTTACAAGGCATTTCCTTCACTTTCGTTCCGACTTTCCATTCCTCCAAACAGACGGCACACTCGGAGCCTAATCCGTTATCTTCTTCAGTGATCTCCGCGCTAGGTAAGGACTCTATGGAGGGTTTGGAAGCAGGGGGAGGACCTGATTTAGAAGAAGGAAGGTCCCCAGGTTCGATGACGACCATGGACCGTGTGAATGGCCTAAGGAAGATGATCTGGTCTGGTAAGTCGGCGTTTGAGTGTCCGACGCAGAAGACGAATGGGAATAAGCGGTGGAGAAAAAGGTTCTCGAGGATCGCAGAGGCTTGTTGCTGGCCTTCTAGTTCGGTCTCGGAGGAAGCCACTGAGCATTTGTCATCGAAATTCACGCAGAGAGAGAGAGATAGAGAGGGAGAGGGAGATATTATGGAGTTGCGGTGATAGGAGGGAGAGACAAGGAAGGAAGACTATGAGAGGGTAGAGATGCCGTGTAGGTGGCGAGAGAAGGATGTGAAAAGGTTCTGGAAATTGTT
Source organism: Lumnitzera racemosa (assembly GCA_024138005.1). Classification (NCBI taxonomy): domain Eukaryota; kingdom Viridiplantae; phylum Streptophyta; class Magnoliopsida; order Myrtales; family Combretaceae; genus Lumnitzera; species Lumnitzera racemosa. The sequence continues at coordinate 35,858,589 of JAMXBC010000006.1, read as the reverse complement.
TAATGGGGGTAATTTTTGTGCACGGATAGTGTGGGGGGGGGGGGGGGGGGGGGGGGGTTGTGGTCCACCGTAATAGCTATTGAGACGGATGACTCGTTTAGTTGAATTAATATAATAAAGAAGGAATAGAAATGATGAATGAATATTATGGTATTTAAGTAAATATAATTGAATTATTATTATTTTGTTTACTTAAGTGAAACTCATTAAGAAATAATATATGAATAGAAGTAAAATATCTAACAATTTTTCTTATAAATAAATAATAAAATTTTTAAGAAAAAAGCAACTTAAACATGAAGGACATCCTCCCATTTCAATAGCAAATCCCTAACCCCCAATTCTATTGAACACTAATCATACATGCAAAGAAAGATCAAAATTTTGAACATCACCACTATACATGCATCATCAATAGTGATCTCGTCTCATTAAGATCTCTTAATAAGCTTGATCTCGTTTCCTTAAATCCTTAGCTACAATGCGTGTTAGTTGTGAGAAGAAACTGAATAAAAGAGAATGGAAGAGAGTGACAAATAGTACATTAGGCTTTCTTCTTCTTCGATTCTTCAAGCATACGACATGGAGGAAGACACATACAAGGAAGGTTAAGGTTACGGTGAGCTTAATGGATTAACTTATTAGGATTAGGGATGAAGACCACAGTACGATGTTTTTCTCTTTCAATTTTGAATGAGGGTATTTGAGTAATAAAGATTAGGAAATGAGTTATGAATCACAATTCCTATTATGCTTTTAAGAATTTGTATGTAGAGTTTTGACGAAAATGAGATTCCAGGGGAATCGATAATGTCAAAGGTAAAAATTAAGTAAATACTGTATTTAGAGTTCACTGAGGAATAAACTTGGAATGGAAATGGAAATTCGAATGCAATGAAGTGAACATGGTAAAAGTACGTCATACCATGTAACTAAACACCAAAGGATTTTATTAGTATAGTTAGATCCTTGTAAAGGTTGATTTCGAATCGTAAACCAGTCTAAAGGGCCGATGAGTTAGATTGGCTCGGGTTTTGGTGAGCTTGAATTGGCTTTTGAACTATTAACCCTAAGGGTTTACGCTATTCAACCTGGTCAACCTAATCAACCGGTAGGCTTTCAATTAACGCGTTAGCCTATTAGTATGGTTCATGCTCCTTTAAAAAAAAAAAAAAACAAATTCAAAACATCTATAACCTACAAACTCTCTCTCCTCCTTACATATTCACATGCTTCCACTTAGACTAGGTTGTTGGGGCTAAACTAGTCCAGATTCGTTAGTTTATAAGCCCACTTTAAGCAAAACCATGACTGACTTGTATAGTCATGTGCACTAGCCGTCAAACCATATCATTTTTTTTTTCTTAATTCATTCCTTTTTTATATTTTTTTTTTCCGTATTCCTATAAACATGGTTGTCAAAATCTCAATTCAACTTCTATGATTCTATAATTTTACGATTTTATGAATCGCTTACTAGAAAACTCATAAAATTTTTTTTTTAGTAAAGTCCAGTAGAATCCTGATTTGGACCTTGAAAATCAGTAGAATCCCAATTTTATTTCTAATTTTATCGATTCTACATAATTAGATATAAATATATGATTTTGGCTTGATGGCCTTTTATACTAACCATTATTTTTGCAACTTAATAAGCTCATCATTATTAGCCTCCTGTTTATATTTTAACTTAGCAAATCATGCTTTTAACTTTTCCTTCTTCTTTTATTTCAATGATGTAACCATAACTTCATGATATTGATTTTGTTGAAAATAAAGTACAAATTAGTACTTGAAAAGACTTATAACGTATGTATATAATTGGTACCAGCACTAATAAGGACTTTGATGATGATGAGGATGATAATGATGATGATAGTAATGAGAGAGATGATAGTTTTAATAATGATTTATATTAGTTTTCTACTTCTGTTAATGTTTTAAGATTTATATAATGATTTATCATTTATACTTAGTTATTATTAAACTTATATTGTAACTAGAATTAACAATAAATTTATTTATTTTTACCATGCATTTTGAGGTTTCCATTGACTATTACATATATATTTTCTATCTGTAAAAAGCAAATTTATACAAGTTGTGAAATCCTACAATTCTACAATAAGATTCTATTGGACCTCTAGTGACCCAAGGTAGAATCCTGATTTTGATAACCATGCTCGTAAATAATTTTCCCTCTTCTCTCGTACCTATTTTTTTCCTAGATTATTGTAATACGTTACACATACTACCGCATAAATAATTCACCATTATCTTCGGTTCAAATTTATTTCCATTCCAAAATAATTGATTTAGACCATATGAATGTGATTTAACATTAAAATATTGAATAATGTTAAGCAAAACTAGAGAATTTGCAAATGATGAAGAATTCTCAATCGAATATTAATTGCAGTTGTGTTGTGATGTGTGAGTGTAATTCATCATTGAAGCATTGAAATTTGAAAGTATATATGTCATATATGTGTAAAAGTAATGTCATGCTTTGTCTTCTTTCATAATTCTGATTCCAATTCCAAATTTCGATACACAAACGTCTACATGTATGCATGGGGAGAATTATAATAAAGGGATCGACATTTGGGAGTAAGTTCGAATAAAAAATCAACGTCTCAAAAAATTCAAATAAAAGATCAACGTTTTACAAAGTAGTTCAAATAAGGGATCAATATTTCACAGATAGTCCAAACAATTTTATAGATTAGTTATTATGAATCCTTTATTTAAATTACTTTATAAAACGTTGATTTCTTACTTAAAATTTTTGAAATGTTGATACCTTATTTAATCTAATCCCTAAAATCCTCTTTGTTATAACTCTCCTTGTATAGATGTGGTACTTTACATAAAGCTGGCAAATGAGTGGTTTGTTTTTCTTCATCTTTTTTTTTTTTTAATTCGAGTGGTTTGCCTTGAATTGGCGAGCAACTAGTGGTTTTAGTGGGCAGTTTAAGCTCGGCCTATGCCTGATCGTGCTAGTTCCAAACCTATTCACGATTTAGAATTGACCCTTGTACTGATCTTATTCCACTTATTCTCTCTCTCAATCCCACTTATTCTCTCTCTTAATCCCATCCCACTTTTGGCTTTTACTTTTACTTTTGCAAAGCATTCTACTCCAATTCTATATCTCAATTCACACTTTGAAACTTCAAGCAGGAATATGGAAAAGCATGCAAAGCATTTGAGAAAGGCTATAAGAAATCAGTAACAATAATACAATGAGTTTTGTACTATTAATAAGGAAAATTTGCATTTACATTGCCAATGGGAACAATTCATAGTAGCTAAGTAGAAAATATTTTCAATGTATTTTGCATTGATAAAGTAGATGTTTTGCAGGAAAATTTATCAAGTCTTTAGACATTATGCAATGCACAAAATGGCAATGTTTTCATATCATCTACATATAAATTGTTGAGGTTTCTCACAAATGCTCCTCGCTAAAATCTCAATTATACAAGCTCTTTACCTGCATTCAAATTTCAATATTTTTTATCCATACTTTACTCTCATTCTAAAGCTATTTTTTTCCTTCTCTCGACCTTATCATTTCTAAAAATGTAATTTGCTCCAATAATCAACTTATGTAGTATTTGTGAAATTTATATTTTGCTTGAATTTCATCATTCTACCTTTGTTAGAAATTTCTTCCATAGAAATTTTCTTCTCCTTGTTTAAAAAAAAAAAAAATTATCTCTATGGATTGATTCCAACGCTGTACATTTTATGAGAAGAAGCTTGGTTCCTCCTTAGGTGGCAATGCTACAGACAAGGCCGCAGGAACCAAAACGTTGTCTGCAACACAACGGTTCGATGATGTTCTAACTTACCCAAAGTACAAGTAAGACTTCAACGAGGAGAGGGTACATAAGATGATGGCAAACATCGACCATTGAGGTATATTACCTCCTATATTTGAACTTCCATACATGAGTGTCTCTACATAATCTACTAGATTTGAACCTTTATGCATGAGTTGCCCTACTGCCATATTCAAGAATAAACCGAATGAGATCAAAATGATTCTTGAGACCGATGAGCAACATATGACATGTACTTGGTGGTTTGAGGCCTTCAAACTTAGGCAATCACCATAAACTTGGTAAATCTAGTATTTCCAATACATATTACCATAAAGGTATAAATGAAAAGGGAAACTTGTACGTATACTATAACTACTGCAATGCGAGCTATGCTTAGAAGATGAGAGAGGGGTATAGTATCCTTAACAAACACCTAAAATCAAAGCATTTGAAGGAAGTAGGGATAAACAGTATGCAACAACCAATCACTTAAGGCAATAGTTCGTTTAGACAAGCGTTACAATAAAAAGAAGCACAAGGACAATCTTGTGCAGTACCTCGCCAACGTGTACCTATCCTTCAACGCAAGTGTGTCAAAGTGGTAGAACCAATATGAGTGAGAGGCATTCAACCTTAGCTTGCAACAGTTAAGTTGCAATACATTAAGCCGAGCTACGTAAAAACTTAACTACAAAGGTAAGTAGGAGCTCGTAGATAGGTTCACTTCACTCGATACGTTAATGTCTACATGTACTAACATATGAATAGATCCTTTCCATATTAATTCATATATGGGTATAATTGTTCACTAGATCAAAGTAGATCAAAGATAATTGACAACTAAGTAAAAGATTGTTGGAATTGAAGGTATTTAATGAGTGCCACACAATGCGAAACATTTAAAAAATTATTAGAGAAATTATAAACGAGTATGGCTTGGTTAAGTAAATTTTTCCTGTTAGTTTTGACAATATAAGTGCAAATACAGCCTTCATAGCAAATCTACAAAATCTTTGTCAATCGATATTGGGGGAGGGTTTTCCATATACGTTGTACATGTTATATTATTAACTTGTGTGTTAAGGATGGTATTGCAACTTTGCAAAATGATATTGCAGTTTTCCAAAATAATAGTACAGTTAACATGGTAAAGATAATAGTAAAGAGACTGTCCCTCCACGAGAAGTGGAGGAACTTTTGCATAGGATATAGAAAAGAGGTCCAGAAAATTTAAGATGGATGTGCAACACCGTTGGAACTCCACATATGAGTTATTGCATAGCACTGTTCCATATAATGAACTGCTATGTGACTTTACAATGTATAACATACGTAAGATTGAAATTCACCCAACAACTGGAATATATGTATCTAGTTGCTAAAGGTTCTCAAAGTTTTTCATAATACGATTAAGACTTTCTCTTAAGTACATAGGCGTAATGTCCACCTATTCATTATGTCAATAATAAGATTCTTCACGTACTACTTTAGGCGTACGAAGATTCGAACCTACATGATCGCGTTTATGATAGCATGTTGAAGTGGTTGTTTTATTATAAATAAATTCCCCTTATTTTTCTTATTGCAACTATTTTAGATCTCGGTTGTAAAACTGGTCTATTACTAATGTATTTGAAAACTTATTGCGATTATATTGATAGTCTAACGGATTCGCAAGATATTCATAGCTCGAAAGCACCATAGGAGGTTTCCACATCGACGATCAACCTAGAGAAGCTTGTCACGCGCTACCAATGTTAGTATAGTAGCCAATTATTAGTTTCTCCATCGTTACCCCCTATGGAGCGCTGCTACTCTTTCATAGGTGAGCAATTGCTGACATAGAAATTGAAGCGATAATGGTCTAAGGGGCTAATGTTCGAGTTATAGCACTACATGAACACAAATTTCAAGTTCTCTGAAAATATTGCCATCTAAGATTTCAACATCTTAGAGTGGTGGTAAAGGCATGTCAGGGACTATCCATTCTTAACTGGCATCGCCCGTTAGGAAATCGCTGCTTTGACGTTAACAGTAGCTATTGAACGAGTGTTTAGTAATGTAAGCCTCATCTTCAACGATCGATGAGTCTCCCTTTTTGTCATCAATGTTGAGGTAAGCGCTTGTACGAAAGATTAGTACAAGGTAGCCTATAGACAACAAGAGTCATGCAAAATATTGAGTGAATCCGACAAAAGCTCAAGCTCGGCCGCTAATCCCTCTCCCAAGCATGCACTACTAACCTAAGGAAACACTTAGTAAGTACTAACAAATCTTTCCTTTGTTTTTCTTAGTTCTTCAAAAAAGTTTTGTTACCTAGTCAAATTGTTTTTGTAACTATCCTAAAAAAACTAAATGGTGTAGTTTCTGAAAAGTAGCGATCTAATCGTAGGTTTTTGAAATTATCACCGACTAAAATTATTTTTCTTTATAAATATTTAAGTGGACAATTACGTATACTTGGCTTTTTTTAATTTAAAAGTGACCATTGAGCTCAGTAATTCCATGTAATCATTTCGAGTAAATAATTTAGAGCATACACGAAAGTAGGCCAATCAAGATAATATTTTATGTGTAAGTCCTAGGAGTTAATCGAGGATACCCATAGGTCAGAAATATAAAAATATAATAAACGATATTATAATTAAAAATATTTAATTTTACTAAATTATATTATATTGAATTTTACATGACATAAACACGCCATTTAGGTAGTAAAAATTAAACAAACTTTAGAAATAAATTATTTACTTTATAAAATCATAAAATGACACAAAATAATATATATATATATATAAATAGTACATATACTTCGAGTATAATTCTCATATATCAATATATGCTTGAAAATGCCGAAAATACCCGAAAACACATATAATTACCTAAAAATTTATAAGAAAAATCCAACAAATTGATAAAAATCATTAAACTATCAAATTTCCTTTACAATAAGCATAGACAACTCCCTAGACAAGTGTTAATAGAATTATTATATATTAATATATACCTATAAATACTTAAAATACTAAAAAATATACATAAATAACTAAAAATTTATAATAAAAATAATAAAAACTTATAAAAAAAATGCTACACAACCAGATTTGCAATGGATTTGGGTAGGTAAATGAAGAGGGACAGTTGTTAGTTGATTAAGCCAGCTTAGGATACTTAATAATAGGTAAATTAAGGATATAAAACCCTTGGAGGAGAAAGAAAGTGCCATTTTTCATTCTATAACTTAAGAATTGTCACCAACTCTTTCTAGATTAATAGTTAGTTGCTTGGGATTTTGGGAAAATTATAGCAATAGGAGGAACAAAGGAGAAAATTTTGAAGAAATTTAGAACCGATACTTTGCAAACAAAAAAAACCTACGAAACTCAAGTGTAGAGGCCACTTGGAGGTAAACCACCACCACTACCTAACAATGGTGGTAGTGCCCAATTGGGCTAATAAGGAGGGGGTGATCGTTGGTGGTTTGATGGTATTTTTCAATGAGCTCTAATTTCCATTTGGTTTTCATATATTTCTTAAAAATATTAAATTAAGTAAAAAAATTTTGAAAAAATAATTATTTAAGATTATTTTTGTACTTACTATTTGGGAAAAATATCAGATTGCAAAAAATTTGAATGGATATATGACCTTCTTAACAAATCACATTAAACCAAACAAGTTTTGAAGTTGTTTTAAATAACTCTATCCTTATTGTTTTGAAACCAAATTTTTTCTGCAACTTCCCTATATTGCATAAGTGAATTCAATGAAAATATTTTAGTCAAAAATATTTTCCATAATTTTTAGTAATTTTTTAGCTTCTAAATTTGGTAGAAAACTCTATTTTTGAGAGATTTTATAAAATTAGCTTTGAGGAAATTAATTTGTACCAGTTTTAAAACTCATATAAGTTATGTTCCACTATAGGATATGATATAGAGTTAAGGGGATTGAAGTAAAGTTAAACCACATACCTACCATTAGTTATGGGCCTAATACACTAAAGAAAGAAAATGAGGGTTTAGAAGTTTTGGTGATATGATGTTGGAATGATTCGCTTAGATTAAACTTGTAATTGGATCTGTTCAGAGGGTTCTTCAAATGATTAATCTTGTAAAAGAGTGACTTAAAATCTTGGTATAGATTCTTAATAAGAAGGTTAACTGATGTAAGAATCTTGAATATAATAATGTTGAGGTCTTGGTTAGGACAACATTTGGTAAAAGAAGCATGGTTCTGATAGCTTCAAAGACATGTTTAGACGGTTGGTAGATGAAAAGACTTTAACTCTAAATATGTTGGAGTTTTGTTTAAGGAGTTGTTTGGTAAAAAAAAGGGCGATTGTATTGAGTTCAAAGACTTGACTAAAGGGTTGGCTGATTTAGAAGGTTTTAGTGAGCATCACTTGTGCAAGTAAGTAAGATCAATGCTTCATCGCGCTTGAAAGTATTGTTTAAGAATTCTTGGAAACCTTAGTATATATCTTGTTTGTGATTGTAAGTTACTTTCCTGTATGTATGCTACAAGTGTGCTTAAATATGGTTGTACCATTTTCAGTGCTGGACTTATGTACTGATTGCTTCATGATATTACTGCTTTAGACTATTTGAAATTACTTAAACACTCCAAAAACAATCTAACATAACTCGAATTAACTACAAATCGGACTTACACTGTAACCTATTAAGGGAAACGATTAAGATTCTCAGGCCAAACACGAACCTTTCGATGAAGATAGTTGAAATAGTCCTCTCACCACCCTTAGTCAAACAAAGTGGAGGTTATAGCAAGTTTGGGGGACCATAGTTTGAAGTGAAGTCTTAAGCAGAGTGTAGTCTCTATTGCACAAGCCTTGATTTGATTCCAATTCACAAAGTGCGTATTGTTAAACTTCTTAACTTGGATTAGAGTGAATGCAACTTCTTTAATCTCACGACGGATCGGATAATGTTATGTAATGGCATTTGCTTGTAAATACATAGCATCTAATTAAACTTACTTAAAAACCCTGGTTACTTTGTGTTAAATATGTGATATTGTTTCTATCCTACTTATTAAGTAAATTGTCACTCATTTTTTTTATAGTTATTTTATAAGTCCCTCAATAGATATACTGATATTACTCTAAGTTTCAAAAGTGTAGAGAGTGAGGTCAGGGAGTGAGATTCAAGACCAATTAGCTGGATTCCTATTTTGTTTTATTAACTATACTAACCATTAAGAAAACTAATAAGGTCTCTTTAAACGACCCTCTACTTTTCAACTATTGTTACCTATGCTATGTTATGTAAACCTATGAACTCTTATAAATCCTTACTATATCATTTTTCTATTTTACAAAACTTTATTTCTTATCAAACTTTTATACATCAAGTTTTCTATCACAAAATCTCTTTAAAAAGCTATTTTAGAAAGTTACGCCATGGTTAATACCAAACAGGTATTGAATTAGATGACTCAAAGGTAAATACTTGGTATAAACTATACCTACGTTAGTGGCTAAAGTGACTAGCTTTTAGTTTAGGTTAGTTTTCACGACAAGGCTATTACGACTCCCTAGTTTAAGGCACGACAACTAACAAACTAAAGGTTTTGTAAAAATCGACACCAAATTGTGGTGGTTTGATTCTGATTAGTGGATATATAGACATCTTTAGGGTGACCTTAAAATCAACTAAAAAGTTTTTTTTCCCCTACCCCTAATTTCTGCAGCAATGAACTGTTATAATACTTTCCCATACCATCATAGTTTATGAATGGTGTTTTATTTTATATTTCTACTTGGCAACTACACTTTGATCGAAGAGATAATATTTTATAACGTAGTACATTAATAGTGATGTTATAATTTCTTTCTTTCATGTATTTCGAACTTCTAATGTTTTAATGAAAATTTTTCATCTAATATTTTCATATTGTTCTAATATCAAGTTTACGTCCAAATCAATTATTTTAGAACAAAGTAAAATTTAAACTGAAAATAATAGTTAATTATTTACACAGCAATATGTGTAATGTAAATCTATACATAAAGTGTTACAATAATTTGGGAAAGGAAATACAAGTATGTGAGAAGATGGCAAATTATTAGCGAGAATGCTGAAAAAAATACAAAAAAGAAATTAATTATGAGGAACTAAAAAGAATGTAAAATAGTTCAAGGGCTATTGAATTAGTCTAGTCCTATAGCCAGACAAGTTGGTTACGATTCAACCTGAAGCCAACTCATGAACTTATAGTTTTGAGCTGATTCGACTCAACAACTACATCTCTAAGTTGAACCGTAATTGAACCAGCAACCACATCTACGTGTAGTAGCAAATGAAGAAGCTATTTCTTTAATTAATTAAGATTCAAAGCTTCATGATGCTTTGAGTCAAACTTTAACTAAAAAAATGTGTGCTGTTGTAAAAGTATATCATATATAACTTTTTCAAGATTTATCCCATATATGGAGAGTAAAGTTGGTATGCTCACACCATTAGGGTTCGGTATGTATCTTCTATAGAAACAAATGAAGAAGCTATTTCCTTTGGTTGATTAAGGATTGAAAGTTTCATGATGCTTTGAGTCAAGCTTTAGTTAAGAGATTATGTATTACCATAGTATATAAAAATTACACCATATATAATTTTCTTAAGATTTTACCCTCTACTTGGATAGTAAAGTTAGTGTGCTTGCACCATTATCAGAGGATTCAACATATATCTCCTATTAAAACAAAAGAAGAAGCTATATCTTTTGATTGATTAAGAATTGAAAGCTTCATGGTACTCTAAGTCAAAATTTAGTTAGGACATTGTGTATTACTATAAGAATATATCATATATAATTTTCTCAAAATTTTAATTTATACATGGATAGTAAAGTTGTTGTGCTCACACCATTATAACTTTGTACATGTAGATGCATACATGGCTAGAAAATCTATATAGCACCATCACATTAAATAACTAAATATTGGCCAAAATATATAACTAAATAAAATCAAAAGAAAGTCAAAAAATTAAATAAAAAGTAAAAGAAAAAATGTTTTAGGAAAGAATTTTTTTTTTTTTAAAAAAGAAGCCAATCACCCGTAGAAACCCAAATGTAAATAAAGTTATCATGGACAATAGTATCATTCCATAACAACACTAATCTTGATTCCTTCGACTCTACCCTTAAACTAAATACTTATTTTCAAACCTTAGACCATTCTCTTCTACAAAGGTAATATTTTATTCATTGTGACAAAATAAAAAAAGAAAGAAAATTCCTATAAGTTGGTTGAAAAGAAAAATTTCCTATAAGAAACAAGAAAATCAAAGACTGAGGTAGTCAAGACTATCCATTTCTTTAAAGATGCTATCTTTTAGATATTGAATCTCAAACTCGCAATAAAAAAAAGAAAATTATAGCTTGAAGTTGCCATATACATACATAAATATTTATAATTTAAAATTACAAATCCTCATAAAAATACACAACACAATATACAACATAGAATACTTTGAAGTAAATTGGAAAATGGATTACTAGGGAAAAGGTTTCAGCAAATCATATTATTCATGATAGTAGTTAGTATATAGTATGGTATAACATTTTTGGATCTATATAAAAGCTTTTTAACTTGATTGAGTGAGAAAACTAAGATTATATAGCATTTTTTGTCATAACTTTTAGTTGTCATCCCTTTCTAATACTGAAATCCATCTATTTTCTATTGTTGATTTCTCATTTGGTAGATATTTTAGACCTTGTCTACTGTGTACCAAAAACACAAAGAGAGAAAGAGGGACGATGATGGAGTGGAGATGGATGGAGTCAGCATTATTAACGGTAAATAAAAAAGCTATTACAAAGCAAAAGCAATGATTATTTTCTCTTTATTTTTTTTTTTTTTTTTATTTTCTTATTTAATTATTTGACCTTCTATTCTTTCTTTATTTTCATTTGCTTTTTTATTCTCCATCCAATTATTTGATGTGGTAGTGCTACGTAGATTTTTCTATCATGTATGCATATACATTTACAATGTATTTAAGTCATATGCATGTTAGAGGGAGAAAACTACTTAATTTCTAAGAATAGAGGTATATGTGCAATTTTGAAGCATCATAAGGGTAGTCAATCCAAGTCACCCAACATTTATTTTGTATGTTTATGTGTGTACTATTCATATATTTGCATATAATCTCTATATAGCTCACATACCTTAAAAGGGTTGTAGTACAATTAAAAGTTACTATTTTTTAGAACTTACACATAATGGACTATTTTTTTTTTATGTATTTTTTAACTCCTTTAGTATAAGTATAAGAACGTGATCCCATTAGGGGTGAAGACTGTTCCTTAGGACTAAATAAAGTCGTATATTACAGTTTAATTCTTTTTCTTAACCAAACATAACTGTACGATTTAGTTTCGTAATATTTTCAAAATCGATATATGATTCAAACCATTATCGTTGTATTATTTATTTACCTTTACGATAAAGTTCTAATTTTAATCTTCACATTTCTGTAAAGTTATACCTTTTTATCCTTAATTTAGCATGATCTCAATCTTAATAGGAAAATATATGAGATTTGAAGAGGTTGTAACCATTTTTCACATGACACTATACCATATAATAGACATGAAAATCAATTTGATTCCGTCTCGTTATTGTTATAAGCATCATATATTTGTAGCTAATTAAGAGACTTGCATGATATCGTAGTACTATCGTTCGTCTAAGTGTATTGATTAGCTTGCTTTTCTCATATTATAATAGCTAAATTAAACGGGCAAAGTAGGCTAAATTGGTCCAGAGTCGGGCTTAGAATTGACAATATATGACTAAAAATGTGGAACAATAATCCCCCTATTCCTAGTCATTTTAGGCTTATTCAAAGGGCTACATTAGTCTAATCTTAGCCCATGAATTGGATTTTTTTTTTACTTTTTATCTTTATTTTACATTAATTGGCATATATATATCTTTTCTTTTCCTTCTCTTTCTCCCTTGTATTTTCCTTAACAAATTTGCAAACAATCAAATCAACATAGCCTTGTCTAGTTCCCAAGTTTCTTTCTATATATATATATATATATATATATATATATATATATATATAAACATGGCGGTTCAAGAACCGCCAGTTGACATAAGTCGATTGTAAGATCCACAATCAGTTACCCAAAATTTGACTTATAAAATTTAGGGTGATCGGTTAAAAAATCTGATCAAGTCTAAATTATCAAATAAAGTTAGAAATATTAGTAAAAGTGATCCCATAAGTTCGAATTTAAGAAAATAAGCAATAAAATAAAAGAATATAAAATTTTCAAATTTTAAGTATATAATTCGTTATTTATCGAAAATGCGTAAAATACATTCCGATAACTAATGAATTGCTAGAAATAAATTATATATATACTAAAAAATCATAGAATAACCTAAATAATATTTAAGAATATTTATTTGTACTATATATGAATTTACATGTAGGTAGAAATACGCTTAATTACTTAACGTGAAATTTACTAAAATAATACTAAACAATTAAAAAAATCATAATTAATTAAGGAAAAATAAAGAAAAATCATAAAAAATAATGAATGATCCAAATTTGGGTCGTGGTAGCTAGGGAAAATAAGAAAATAATTAACCAATTAAATTAGGACAACACAAAAGGAAAATTGGAAGAAGATAAGGTAATTATTTAATTAAATTAATGCACAATAATTTCCCAAGATCTCTATAAATACCCCAAATTTTTCAGAAGCTCATTTTAGATGTCAAGAAGTTTAGAAAATTAGAGGGAGGTAAAATTGAGAGTAAATTAAGGTTTTACGAAAATTTAGCAAAAATTTGTATCGTTGCGGTTTTTAAGGAGAATCCAAACTCGACAAGCAACTGTGAGTGGACGGCCACCACCACCATATAGTGGTGGTAGTGCCCAGGTGGGTTGACATACCTATGGCCATCGACAGTAGCCGGAGTCACCCAAACAAATGAGTTCGATTTCCAGCTTGATTTTGTTTAATTTTATAAAAATAGTAATTATTCTTAGAAAATTATAAATTTTATTATTATGGAATATTTTATATGTAGTTTTTAGGAAAAATATTATTTGATGAAAATATGTCCTGTGATATATGGTTCTTAAGAAATCATACAAAATCGAATATGTTTTAATTTAAAAATAAATGATCTTAGGAGTGTAGTTTTGAGCCCAAAATTTTTGTGTAAACTACTTAGATGATATAGAACAGTGGCACAAAGGCCTTTTTCAAAAATGAATTTTAAAAAATTTTAGGTAATTTTTAGGCCTTAAAATAAAGCATAAAATGGGTAATTTAGAGTTAATTAAGTAATTAAATTGTAATTACTGATTTGATATACGATTATATGTTTTAGGATATTGAAATTTGATAGGGTATGCTATTTTTAGAATTTGGAGTGTTAGATGTAATTATTAGGGTAATTATGTAGTAAATAAGTAATAAAGAGAAATATTACATTTTAAGTTAATTTAGTAATTTAGGGTAATTAGGTTCAAAATCTGATTTATGATGAATTTGGATATTTGGAATGTTATTTAATGTTGGGAGATGATATTTAAAGTGATGGGAATATTAGATGTGTACATTTTGTACACATTAGGTGATAATGTGTAATATATAATTATGAGAAATTAATAATTAGGAAAATATTGGTTAGAATTGATATTATGATAATAATAAGAATATACAATAAATTTGATAGGAAACTTAAATTAGGATAATTATATAAAAATGTAAGATTTTCTCATAACAAGAGTGAATTCAGTAATTAAATTAAGATTCGAGTGTACCGCTCGGATTAGAACACTAGTTAGAGACTAAAAATGATATTTAGGATATTCAAAGATAATGTTATTAATTTTATATTATGGGTCGAAATGATTTCTTAGGGTGTACCTATAAATCTCTAATAAAAAAACTAAGTTAAAAACATAATTTAAAAATCGATGCGAAAATTAAAACAGAACTTAACATAATTCAAGAAAAATTGTAAAAGATTTAAGACTAAGATAATTGGGTATATTAAACCCTAAACAAAAGATAACAATAAGTATTTTAGGATAAAACCAACCTATAATAGTTGTATGAAAAAAAATTGAAATTACGTTTGTGTTATAAGGATGATTGGTGATGGCTTGAGCAAGTCGAATTTCGAGTGAGTGAGCGAAGAGTCGAGGTAAGTTGGGATTAATACATTGCTGTATTTTGGAGGCTTGAGATTATACTTGGTTGCGCTTGTTAGATAGTTGGTTGTATACATGTGCTTGATTATGAGTAGTGCTATGATTCTGTTTTTTTATTCTAGTTTGTATTGTATGAAGTGATTGATCACCCTAAACTGAACTTAATAAAGATATGACTTGTAAACATAAATCGAACCTGCATAGCAACTCACTAAGGGAAACTTAGGATTCTCTAGCCAAATACCGACCCCTTCGAAAGAGATAACGCTAGATAGCATAATGGGTCTCTTCTTTATTCTTAGTCGAACTAATTGACATGTGAGGAGGTCAAGGCAAGGGTAAAGTCAATGGTTCGATGGTAGTTGTGGGATGAGCGATGTCTTCATTGCATAAGCCTGAGTTTGGTTATGAGCTGTTGTATAAATGGCAACTCCTTAACCTAAATTAGAGCGGGTGCAATTTCTCTAATCTTACAACGAGCTATATAACATCATACGATGGCATTTGCTTGAATAGGCATTTACTTGAACATGTGTTGCACTAAATGATTTGGTTGATAACCTCGTTTGTATTTGTGATACAGTTTTAAGTCCTTCATCTTAACTTACTAAGTTGTAGTTGCTCACATCCCTATAGACATCATTGCAGGTGTTGGCCAAGAAGTGGTTTACAACTACTATGAAGTCAGTAACTGTTGGATCCTAAGAAGTGAGAAAAAACATTTGAAGAACAAACATATATTTTTAAGGTCTAATCTCTTATCTTAGAATTTTTCATTTCTAAATAACGTATTAACTAGGAAATATATTACGGTGAAACGTTATAAACGTTAATTGTAATAACTGAATACTAATATATATATATATATATATTTACTTTCTTAGGTAAATGATTTATTTAAATTACGAACTGTTTACTTCAAAGCGGGTTAGTCGTAGACGCCTTATAAAGATCAGGTCTAGCATAGCGGTTGTAAAGATAACAATTGTCTTGCCAATTTTGACCTGACTCTTTAGGTCGATTCATGGTTCCAAACTAATTATTACCTATACCTAGGCCTAATAATTGAAATAGGAGCAAATGAAGATATACATCTAAGCTATAAAATGCAAGTTAGTAAATGTGGCATTTATGTTTGTCTTTAGAAATTGGCCGATATTCAACTTTTAATTTTCATTAGTATTGCTATGTGTCAAGAATCATGTGGACCAAAACAAATATGATATGAAAATTTTATTTTAATGTAATTCTTTCATGTTAGTCTCTCACATATTCAAGTATCACAAACTTTGTTTCCTTACTATTTAGTTCAATTCGTTTACTTGAACCAAATTGTAAACCAATAGTCTATCTTCAAATTGAATTATAAATCAAACCAATGTGGGAAAAATGAATTTTTGGTTTGCTATAGTCCTATTCTCTATTTGATCTTTTTTTTTTTTTGGTCCAACCCTATTTTCCATGCCATCTAGACAATGGAGCTAATATTCATTAGCATTTGCCTTCATCTAATATAATTGGCAGTAAGAGCCTTATCATAAACTTAAAATGAAAAATTACAAACCATGACAAGGAAAAAAAAAAGGTGAAAAAATCAAATGATAGTAGAAATGTACACAAGCCATTATGTTTAACTATCTAGGGAATGGTCTAGGAATTACTAAGTTATTCTTTTTATTCTATTTACACAACAAAGAAAGAATAAAATAGTAAGGAATCTAAGTTAATAAACAAAAATAAGCTAAACTAAACAACAACTCACAACATACAACACATCATGTACCCTTAACATGTAACTTGCCCTTATGGCGTACCAACCCTACTAGCTATTAACCTAAATACTGGATACTAATAAGAGTAAGTGGAATTAATCTAATGTTTAAGGATCACAAGGATTATGGTAACAGTACACTTAATTTCATTACTTTTATCCTTTGGCTATAGTGTATTGTATCGGGTACTAAATTAAAAACTCATCTCTTGGTTTTTCCCCTTATTTCACTAAATTTGATAAGGTTAATCAAACCAAGAAATGCGTTAAGTATAAAACATAAACAACATTGATTAGACGATGACAAAAATGGAACAACATGTTAGTTTGTGCATGTCATGTTAAAGCACAATCAAAGGTTGTAGAGAGGTTAACTTATGATGTCATACCTGTTATTTAGTATGTTTGTTTCTGTTAGCACCAGTTCATAAAAAAGTCCCATAAGATTAACATATGATGTTGGTCACTAGGTATAACTAGTCTTTCGTGAGAGTTCGCTAATGTTACATTAATCTTAGTAAAGCACGCAGAAAATGGGCATGAGATCATCAACTATTTGATCCAATTTATGCTCACTAACTGAAGGAACTATATTTAGGAATGCTATACACGAGGAAGCCTGAATTAATTATTAACTAGACATTATCTGTAGTTTATATAATCCTACATTTTAGCATCATTGTTCTTATTAAGTTATAGACCTAAGGTCATCAGGCATTCAATGTATGGAATATGAGCCCCGTAATCTTACGTATTGGATTTCGAGAGCCTCATAGGCTTATGTATTAGATTCTAAACAACTAATTTAGGGCGTATGTGAGAGTTGGTTGATTGGAATAATATTTTGTGTATTAGTCCTAACAATTAGATGACGATACGTTACGCATCAGAAATATAGAAATATAATAAAAATAATAACATTATAGTTAAAATAGCTAATTTCATTAAAATATATTATAAATTAATTTACTGATTATAAATGCGTAAATCAGGTAATAAAAAATAACTAAACTTTAAAAATAAATTATTTTCACACTAAAATCATAAAATAACATAAATTAATATATAAAAATATAATATGTGTACTTCGGGTATAATTATTATATATAATTATATACCCAAGAATACTTAAAATACTTGAAAATATGTATAATTAAATAAAAATTTATAAGAAAAAATTTTAAAAATCAAGAAAAATTGATAGAGCACTAGATTTGTTTAGGATTAAGTGTAAGAAATATCCTAGATAACTGTTGGATGAACAAAGTGGATTAAGGACAATTAACAAGCTTAGGAATGAGGATATTTAAGTAGAGAAATTCATTTACATCATACCAGCTATGAATTTGTCACCAAAACCTCTCCAGAACCTCAATTGAACCTTGAGAAACTTAAGAAAATTTCAAAAAGAGGAAGAACATTAAAAGGAAAAATCTAAGAAAAATATAAAGAAAATAGGTAAAACAAAGCATTATTGGAAAACACGAGTTTGGAATGCACCTAAGAGTAAACCACCATCACCACTCAATAGTGGTGATAGTGCCTAGAAGGGTTGATAGGTTGGTAGCTAGCATTGGTGGTCGAGGGTCCTAGTTTTTTGGTGAGTTAAAATCTCACTCGATTTTCAATAAATTTGTAAAAATATTAATTTAAATTTAAATATTTTGAAAAAATTTATTTTGACACATTTTTATATGTAACTTTATAGAAAAATACCATATTGTAAAATTTTTAAATAAATATAAGACTTCATTAAGAAATCAAGTGAACGCAATCAATTTTCGAAATCATTTTAAACAACCCTATCAATGTAGTTTCAAAACCAAACTTTTTCTAGAAAGTCCTTATATTGTATGCAAATAAGGCATGAAGAGTTTTCAGAAAAAAATAGTTTTTTTTTTATAATTTTTAGGGATTTTTTAGCCTTTAAATTAGGTGAAAAATGTGATTTGCTTGAAGATTTTATATAATTAGCTTGATGAAAACTCTTGGTATTTGGTTTTGGAGCTCATTTGGATCATATTCTACTGTGAAGAATAATTTGTAGTTATGTGGATTGAGTTGGGGTTAAGGTATATATAGGTTGTTAAGATGTGGCCTTAATGCATTAAAGAGGTAAATATTGGAATTTGAAGATTAGAATGATATAGTGTTACTTGATGTGATAAACATGATGTATGATCATGTTTTAGCATAAAGATAATTTGAAATATGATACTAGAATTAGTGCCTTTAAGCAAACTTGTAAAATGACCATAATAAGAAAGTTCTTCAAAAGGTTAGTTTGTTAAAAGAATGAGTTAATCATAGGTTTAGAGACTTGATCAAAGAGTTGCTTGATATAAAATACTTGACTGATATAATATCAAAAGGTTGATAAGAGAGTTCCTAGTTAGTGAAGTTGTTTTTGGATACTTTTTTAGAAGGTTCCAGAATGAAAATTATATTAACATTATCATTTAGATACTTGTTCATAGACTTTAGTAACAAGCTAAAACTTAACAAAAGACATAATAAACTTGCCTAAACTAAATTGAAACCATATAGTAAATGTTAAAACAAGATCATATATCTTTTATTTAGCAAAAACTGAAACATTTATGTTGAATGTTAGGAACTTGTGATAGGATTGAGCACGAGAAGCGAGATTGATTTACATGGACATCAAGTAAGTTGGGATCAGTGCTTACTAGCATGTTAGAGTATCATATCAAGATACTTGGAGTATTAACAGTGCTTGTTTATAATTTTAATTAGATTGCTTGTACTTGTGATTGTGCGTATGCTATGTGTGTAGTTGTGATTTTGATTGGTGATTGGGAGTTAAGCTATAAGTATTATTTCTGCTTGCATATATCATGTTTGGTGTGTTTTGAACTTGGTTGCTTACTTGAAGAGTCGAGCTAATCTTAATTTGACTAAATTCTAATTTGACATCTGTGACAACCCAATAGGTGTAATGATTAGGCAGTTAGACTAAATACTGACACTCGATGAAGATAGTAATAACTGTTCTTTTTCTACTGTTAGTCGAACTAAGTGATAGGAGAGGAAATCATGGCAAGGTTAAAAACTGTAGTTCGAATGTTGTCTAAGGAGGATGGTGTTCTCTATTGAATAAGCGCAAATTTGGTCTGATAATGTAACGTTGAAACTTTTCAATCAAGGTTAGAGCGAACGTAGTTTCTTTAACTTCACAGTGAACCGGTTAAACCTTGTGTGATGAATTATCATTTACTTGTTACATTTGCATCTAATTAATGGTTTGATAACCATGTTTGCTTATGTATTCTTATAACTCCATCCCATTTAATTAAGCTAGTTGTATTCACATTCCAATAGATTGATTACAAATGTGGATTAGTACCCGAAGATGCCTTACTACAATCATCTTAAGAGACCCTATAATTTTCGTTAGCTCACTGATTATCTATTATATGTAACGAAGTTCTTCTATAAAGTTATACACTACTTTCAAAAACTTAATTACCTGTTATATATATACAATTATGTAAAGGATCTAACTATATATAATAAAAGTAAACATATTCCATAAAGAGTTACTTTACAGGTGCCCATTTAACTACTTCAAATTGGTTGACTCGTCAATCGCCTTATGTAAATTATACCTACATTAATAACTAATGTAGATAGCTTCTAGCTTAATTAAGTTTACACTGTTAGTTATTACGACTCATTGGGTTTTGAGGCATGACATGAACATCACACTTTAATACTAATGAAATGTAGCTCATTCAAAAGCTATTGTTAAGCCAATTATTAGGTATGATACGATGCACTTACTAGTGATAATTATAAGTCATGATGAGATTATATTCATCCCTGAATCGAGGATTATATATCTTAGATCACTTGATCAAGCATAAATGAGTAGAAATTCTATGTTTATGGTGATATTCGATCAAATCTAAGTTATTCCATTGAACCAACTAAATGATTGAATTGTAGACCATGTACTTAGGTTCATGGTTAGTCTAGATTATGGGGACCTTTCTCAAAATGTTGGCTAGCTTAAATAACATAGCTAAGCACATGGAGAGTCCATGCTATTAGATGGTATAGTTGACAAAAAGGTAACCAAGATGATTGCATATGATAGAAGAAGCATTGATATTAATGCAAATGGAAGGTGCTAAGGAAATCTAGATTGATGGAGTCATAATCAACTAATTATGGAGTTAATATTTACCAAAAAGGTTGCATGTGCTCCACTAAATTATGATCAAAAGATCAAGGTACTTGTAAAATCATGAAATTAATTAAGTGATATAAGAATTAGATAAAAAAAAATTAGATAAACTCTAATGGGCTTAAACATCTAGTTTTAGCATCAAGAATAATGTGATATGGTTATTTCTAGTTTTTAATTGCAAAGCCTCATAAACTTCAGCCTATGGCCAAGTCACATCCATGCGTGCATGTAATCTGTCAATTTGATTGGTGTAGAATGAACGAATGTGTAAATCTTAAAAACAAATGAAAGCAATTCATTTTCCAAATTTAATTAGCATACTATTATAGTAGCTTAGAATGTTGCATGAATTTTTTTACTTTCACTGTATTGTCTATATTTTCTCTCATAAATACTACTATGGTACTTACATAAAATGTAGTCCCACTTACTTGAGAAAATGATGAATAATATAGTAATACTAGTTAAAATTTTTTGGATCAAGTGATTAACAAAACTTTACTAGTATTTATTAACTTAGTTATTAGTTAATTTTTTGCTTGGGGTGTTATAAATCACATTGGGGCAAATCTCTCATCAGTAGGTGAATGATTTTGAAAAAAGCCAAGGTGAAAGTTAGTTGACCTATTTTTACTTGATTTAAAGAAGAGGTTTAAAGAAGGTAAAGAGTATCATTAAAGTGTAACTCTTAGTATACTTCTAAGATGACCTATAAATTAGGGATAGTAAGAATGGATTGAATTACATGTGAAAAAGTGTAGATAACTGGACCTAATTGTAAATTCTTACAAATGTAGACATTTTATGGTTAAGAGGGGAAAATTGCGATACTCTATGTATAATGCAATCCTAGATAGATTGCAGAACGACAAGATAGTGTCAAAACTAAATAAATTTTTTTTGAATAAGTGGTTAAAAAACGATCATTAGTATTTACTAGTTTAATTATTAGTCATCTTTTGCTTTAGGCGTTACAACAACCCAATTCAATCATTTTTTTTTAAATCATTTAAAACTCTCTCAATATGATTCTCTTTTAACTTCCAAATTCTCCTACCTCAATCCACAATTTTCACACATCAATTACAATCTACGATCCCACTTTGCAATTTTATTTTCCACCTCTTGTCTTTTCTTGAATTTAAGAAATTTGCAAACATTTACAAAAAATTACAACTACTTTATAGTTTATACGAACGACGGCAAGCACTTTTTGTAGCTCATCTTACTTCATTAAAAAGTGCAGGTCCAATGAAGGTAATTGAAAACCCTCATTCTGCAAAAGAATCTATTTTTACCTAGAGGACGACTATGAGTTTATGATTTCGAAAAGCACAAGATGGCACGCCTCTTCGAGATTCCTTCATTCGAGGCCGTTGAGGAAGTGCGGGGGCAAAAGCAGCCGACACAAACTCCAAACTTTCGGCAAACCACAAAAGCCCGTTAGCATGAGATTACAAGTAGAATACTTAGGGAGGTTAGGATGCCACGTTAATAGTATTTTAAGTATTTTTTAAAAATATTTTTTCATTTTATAAAGAGATATTTAATTAAAATTACTTAAACTTATTTTTAAAGTTATTTATCGATTTTTTAAATATTTTATATGTCTTAGTTTGTTATTATTTTTTAAAATAATATATAAAATATAGTATTTATTATTATATATTATATTAATAACAATTTATTATTTTTACTAAATATTTAAAAAAAGAAAAAAGAGAGAGAGAGAGAGAGAGATTGGGATTGCCGTTGGCAAAACACTGTCGAAGTTGCTGTTCATCTTCAATGGCTATTAGTTTAATTTAAAAAAATATTGCAGCTCAGTTTCCGAAAGAGAAATGCCCCGCATGTCAGAAAAAAGTTAGGCGTGATTTCGATACTTGGTGAGGTATCCAGGGGCTATTAAGCATCGGTGAGTGCTCAGCGAATGTAAAAATATATGAGGTATAGTATTTCTTATAAACATATTTTTAGGTCCCTAACCTTTACCAATCATTTTACAGATTTTACAAGTTAGTTGTGGGAGAATTAGAGTTAACTTATGATTTAGTTGGACCAATATTTAAGTCAGAAAGGTTAGTAATTTTTACATGAGTTATCTTATGCTTAATTTTAATTATATGTTTAATAAGTACTTAACATGATTTAGGACACCAAAGGCACTCACTCTGAAAACACTTATATTTCATTTGATATAGAATGGATCAAATGGAATTGAATGATTAATCCATTCTTGTATTAGAAAATACCAATGGGCCTATATTATATTTGATTGTATTATATTAAAATAAAATGGAATATGTACATAATAATATTTAGTGAAAATGCCATTGATTTGTAAACATATGTGTATATGTTTTCTTCATAAATAATAATATGGATAAATTTGGAATTTTTACATTACATAAACTAAGGTAAATGATATTTCTAGCTCATGTTGTCTTATTTTTTTTAACCCACATGTTGATATCAATATATATATAGCTAAGGGATATTTATGTAATTGTAAATTAATACCCTAAAATAGAAATGTGATTCCAACTCTTTAAAACTAGAACTAATGATTCCAAAGAATCATGATTTTGCTTTTAAAAGTGTATCTAAAATAAGGAATGAGAATTAGATTCAGAGTTGCAATCCCATTTCGATCATTCTCAAATACCAAACATGATATTGTGGTGAATTATCATGAACTGTTATGTAACCAATTCTTACTTTAGTAAACTAGAACAAGTGTGGTGATTATAAGCTTGAATCACCTAGACTTGCATAGTAATTCACGATTTAATAACTAGAGCTAGCTCAATGGTTCCAGGCTTGAATCGATCTAACATCCATTGGTTTATGTAGGTTTAGGTTGTTTAAGCCTACCAACCTCGTTGAACTGGTGGACTTAAACCTTTTTTTTTTTTTTTTTTTTTTTTTGCAATTTACATATGTATATTAACAAGTATATAACATTTATATATTATATTAACATATATATTATAACATTATACACATATTTTATATTATATATATACATATTATGTAATACATACATCATATATATTTATATAAATACATGATAGGAATATAGGTTGTATATAGTATGTAAATATTACATAATGTATATTATAATTATATAGTGTATTATCAACATACATATATATTACATAATTTGTATATATATAATATATGTATATAATATACATATTTTACACACATATATATATATATATATTATATTGTAAACTCTTAAAAAAAAAATGACAAGTTGATTTACGCATCTATGAATCAACACGTGAACCATCAATCTTGATGAACTAGACTGGATTCAGCTTTAGGCGGGTTAGTCACCTTTTAATGTAAAGTTGAATCGTAGCTCGATAATTTTGAACTAGTTCAAACTTGACACTAAATCGCGGATCACCAAGGGGGAGGGTGGTGGAGAGGTTTGAAGAAGTATGTTATAAAAGAGATTAGAGGAAGTAGGAAGTAGATTTATAAAATTAATTCATTAATATTTTGCATATTAACCTTAAAAGAGTTCGAAGTAGGATTGGGGATATTTATTAAACAAGTTCAACAGATGTGAAGTTGGGTACCTTTATAAATGGGTCAAGAATAAGAACCATTTACTGATGTAATTGGCAAGTTGGATAACAAATTAACAGTCCTTACTGAAGATACTTCAAAGACATGGTAGACGTATATTTGATATTTATTCCGTTTGCATGAAAATATACAACTACCATTCATGAAGTCTTTTATGGAGACGAACTAAAAGAAGGTAATAAAATTAATTCTCCTCTAAGGACTGTAACGACATATCAACTACTCGAAATAGCTCAACTAGAAAGAGGGAAATTGAATCTTGGAGTAGCATCTTCCCTTAGGCAAAATGGGACACTCCATGAATTCTGAACCAGAAGTGTCTACACATAGGTAAACCTGATAGAGCTGGCTATTACGAGCTGCATCCACATTGCATTCGATGCCCGGTTCATAACCAATTGACTCCTTTATGGCTTCCTTTATACTCTCTATATCGTAAAATCCATCGTCTGGCCTGATACCTGCGTTGTCGTAGCAATGTCACAAACCACTAAATCAATAAATTTAATTTTTGCAATTCTAGAAGGTATAAAACCTGAAATATGTATTCAAGTTTAATTGCCATCGGCAATATTCGATAGAATCCCAAATTTAGTGATGCTGATTTAGGAAATTTTGTTTCTTCATATACCATGTATTTTGTATCATAAGATATGTGGAAACTTTTTTTTTTTACCCCCAAAAAAAAATCATAAGTGGTGGAATAGCAACCTAGTAGTCTAGTTCGGTCATGGCTTCCATAAATAAAGATGGATGTCACCTGGGTCTTATAATCTAATTGTTGTGGTAAATATTAGGATCCAATTTGCATTTAGCATTCAGTTGGCTACTCCAAGACCATGAGGCGTCCAGCACCACTTATATTGGAGGACTAGACAACCCCCCAAGTGATCCTAGCAGCTCCCTAGCTGTAATGTGGCTGACCAAATACCTTATGATTTGAAAATGGATTTCTTTTTTTTTTTTTTTATCTTTTTATTATATCAATAAATTAAATGTATTTAATGATAATGCTTATTGAATTAATTAATGTAAATCAATGAAAAGCTTATATGTATCGATAGGGATGAATAACTTGTTTTAGAAATGTTTGAATATGTTGAGAACTCATATTTTAAAAAAATAATTATTAAGAACTTGAGTAGGAAAATGGAAAAATTGAGGAATTTTTTTCCTTTTTACTATATGAGTCCCAAAATTCCAAAAATTTTCTACTTGAGTTATTCCATTAACACGTGAAAAATTCTGTCAAGATTTGATAAATTTTAGCTCCTAATTGATTCGCAATAATTAAATGAACAAAATATCATTAGATAATTTTAATTGAATTATATATTAAAGTAATAGAGAATTATGAAAATAAGTTATAAAGAAAAAATTAAGAAAAAACGAAAAATGAAACCTTTTGGAACAACCCTTGCTAGGTAATGGATCGCTCTCTGGGCCTTCTTATGGCCGACCAGGAGGGAGAACAGCCATGGTGGCTATCCTAGACTCTACCTTCTTTCTTTCTTTTTCTTTACTTTTCATTTTTTTTTCTTGATTTTATATCTTTATCATTTTATATAGTTAAATACGTTTATAATAATATTTTTTTAAATTGATTATTATGAGTCATTTAGGAGGTTATACATATAGAAACCTTGATGAAATTAACATGAGAGAAAAAAAAAAAAATGGATTGAAGATTCAAATGAAAATGCAATTTCCATGTTGGAAAGCTATTGCTTACCTGCACTTTTTAGGGCTTGGAGGAGATTAGCTTTCTCCTTAAACTTTAGGGCAGCTTCAAAATAACCATGCTGATCAAGTTCGGATTCTGCACAGGTTCCATGTTTGACCCATTCATGAGTCCAAAACTTAATGCCATCACCACTTGGGCAGGACAACGTTGGCCAGTTCTTCTCCATACTGCTTATGAGGTCTGAGATCTGTGGATTATTATGCAACACAATGCATCAAATTAAGTATTTAAGAAGAAATTAGTAGAATCATTTAAAATATCTATCTATATTATTACCGTCAGTATTGCATTTATCTTTTTAACCTCTAATAAAAAATATTAATAATAAAATAAATTATTAAAACTATAATTAATAAACAAATATGCCTTTGACTCATTTTTCTCTCTCTTAGTTTTCATTATTACTTTATATTTTCTCTTTCTCCCTTTCGCACACTCTCATACTTTTCTGCTTTTTCCTGTTAACAACACCCACGCTTCTCTCTCTCTCTCTCTCTCTCTCTCTCTCTCTCTCTCTCTCTTCATTTCACGATTTTCTATTCCTATGCTCTCCTCTGCAGTCGTTGACCATGTTTGTCAGTATAGCTATCATCTTCTTCACTCTCTGCTCCTCCTTCAACAATGAGCATTGGGTACTCTTACTCTCGATAATCAATTTTTCTCTCACAATATCGAGATTAACCAACTGAATGTTTTGTGTTTAACACAGGAAGAACAAGAGGATTTCGAATAGAAATAAAGAAGGTAAGAAACAAGGCAAGTTGTTCAAATACAAAACCCTAATTGATTAGCTCTCTTCTCTACTAGAAATCCTAATATCCTTTATCGACAGCCATCGGGTACTCTCTCTCTCTCTCTCTCCAATCAATTTTTCTCGCTCAATATCAAGATTAACTAACTAAATGCTTTGGTTTAACACGGGAAGAACAAGAGGATTTTTTGAAGGGAAAGAAAGGAGGTAAGAGAAAGGCGTAACTTGTTTACATAAAAAAACCTTAATTGATCTGTTCTCTGCTCTACCATAGAGCCTGATCTCCTTCAACGATGGCCATAATCTAATCGATTTCTCTCTCTTAATAGAAAGATTAACCAATTCAATATTTTGTATTTAACATAGGAAGAACAAGAGGATTTTGAAGGGAAAGAAAGGAGGCAAGAAAAAAGTGCAAGTTGTTTAAACACAAAGCCTTAATTAATATGCTCTCATCCTATTATAAGCTAGCGTAAGTTGTTTAAATACAAAACCCTAATTGATTTGTTCTCATCCTGTTATAAGCACTACTATCTGTTAGTCCAAAAGATTGGTCTCTAATTTCTTATTGGTGTCAGCATTTGAAAATTATTACTTTTGATCATCGATTTTGGTTTGGATAACTTTTAGTTATTAGAGTCATAATTAACCATGGAGATAATAATATATGTTTTCCCTTTTTTACATACATTAATGTAATATGTATATATTTTTTTTATCAGGGTCATACATTCAGTAGAGGATACTTCGACCACCATCCATCACCACATAAGAGGAGCTTCAAGTTGGAAACCATTATTTTCGTGATATTATAGTTTACACGCTTTCAAAGCGAAAGAAAATGAAAGTGACAAAATGGAATGCTAAAGTCATTCTTGTTCTGCATGGACCAATGGAGGAAACTTACGGTATACATGGATGAAATTGACAAGGCAATATATAAGGAATCATAATATAATTCAGGAATTTTCATGGGAGGTCATCTATGAATATTTTAACTAAGATAATAGAAAAAAGAGTCACAAATTACTAATCCATTATGTGTATTTTGCTTGAACCTTTATGATGATTATGGTTTTTACTAGATTAGGTTTGTGAAAGGTCGGCATGTTTTTGTTTAGATTTGGTAGGAGGATTAATGTGGTTGTTTTATTATTGGCAATTATTTTTCGTAGGTGCAACTTAATTGTCATGTAAGGATAGATCACAACAATATTTTATCAATATTAAGGAAATTTATCACTTTCTATATTTAAAAACAAACAAACTTTCTATGTACCTTTCCTTTGGAATGGATCTCCTTTGTATGTGTGTATACATATATTTGATTAAGTTTTGCGAGCTGTATTCTTTTGTTCAAGGCCATTCGTACAAATCTATCAAGTTTACTAGAATTATGGGAAATATTGCAGTATAATCATGTATGATATATATTTGCATACATAGTATATTTTTTCCTATCTTTTATTTTCGTTTATATTCTACGAATGATATCATCTTCCCTTACCGGGCAATGTATGATTTAGAATGGATCTGAATCTAAGGGGAGCAGTCCTCTTCTATTACATATAATGTATAAATCTATAAAATAAATGCTTTAATTGGAGATCAACTATCCCATATATAAAATTAATTAAGAATTAAGATAATAGGATTAGCGTTGCTGTAATGCTAGCTAATCAAAGTCATTCATTTACTTAAACTTAATCAACAATGCCCATTCTATTAAAATAACTTAACTTATTATCTGGATATCAAGTTAATAAGTTTCACGAAAAAAAGAAAAGGAAAAAAACTAATTAACAAATAATATTAAATAATAAAATAAAAACCTTTTATAGTAGGTTACATTAGTTAGCATTATAAGAATGTTATATTATTAGCATTACCATAGAAAAATCAATATTTTAAATACCTAAATCTATAAATGTTTGTAAATTATTGAAGGAGGAGGAATGTTAAGAAAATTTGTACGGTACTATGTTCTTATATAACATCTTTTACTTTTAATATCTAATGACCTTTCTTATCTAATTAAAAGAAAATCAGCATATTCTACTCCCCTTTAAGATCTAATTATGGTTATTCTACTAAAGAATGATTTTCTTAGATTAAATATACTTTGAAAATATCCACACCTCATCTATAAAAAACTATTTACTAATTTTTAATCTTTTTCTATTTTTTATTTAGTTTTATTTATTTATTTTTTCTTTGCTATTGGTAATTTTGATTGATTGTTGACTATAGTTATGTAAATTTTGCTTAATGGCAATCTTATAACATTTGAAAAGTTACCACATAGTTATATGCATTTCCCCAAATTAGGTTATTAAAATACTTATGAATGAATAGATTACAAATGAAAAATTTATGTGACGTATTGGAAAAGATTATAAAAAAGCGAAATATTGAATAGTTACTACTAAAAAAATATAATAGTTTACATAAAGGATGACTAATTTATATATCTCTATTATGAATCTAGATTTTCATTTTAATGCACACGTGATTGGCATTGTAAGATTAAACAAATAAATAAAGAGAATTATGTTAAGTGGTAATTTTCAGTTACCGATTCTTTATTTTCTCTTTCTGAAGACGTGTGTGTTAATTAATTAATGCATGGACACTGCGTGAAAGATTAGGAGTTTTGCCTTACGTGCAACCAAATCGTTCTACTTAAGGAATGCATAAACTCCGTATGTTAAATATACAACTATGGACGTACGTCATATATTAATGCCCTACTGCCTGAACAACCTTTTTTTCTTTGTTTTTTTAATTATGAATTTTGAGGTTGTCTTAAATGATGAGAAGTTTGTTTGTTGCATCACACCAACCAGGCCTCAAACAGTTTAGTTCATTAAACCACCGATGATGTAGCTTACGAAAGGAAGCCTACCTCTAAAATACGGTACATTCATCATTCTTGCGGATAACAGATATGAGAGTCTTTTAACTTTAGATTTTGTTCAGTTTAGTGTTTAAACATTTAGAACTTGAATTTCACAAATCCAAAATTAAAAATAGATTTACTTGAATGTTTGAATTTTTTATTTTAAGCAGTTTAATGCTTATCACATATATAACATTTATTAAATATATACACTCAAATAAACAAAATTTTAATATTCAAACATAAAAATTCAAGTTTTAAATATTTAAACATTAAATTTTCCAAAATAAAAAGTTAAGGCACTCTCATATGACTTATCTCTTGTTCTTAGGAATTTTTGAAACTATATAGACATCCTTATTTTTTATTATTATTTTAAATTATAATTTTACGCCTATAGTAAGGTTTCCATATAATTTTTGCAATGGTTGGCTATAATATATCTATTATTTTAATGTGAAAACAAACAAGAATCCATGAATCATGGAAAACAGATGAATCATGCTCAATCGAAATTACAACTTGAACAGAAAGCAAAGGTTTCACCAAAAGTCATCCGAAATTTTGCTCTTTTGGAATTTCTATATTCCATATCAGAACAGAAGTCATGTCATAATTAATTATCACAAAAATTATAGGACTCATACCATCAAATCATATCCGTCTAATTCCAAAATTTCGTATAATTTACCAATAATAATATTATGCTCATCCATTTTTCTCTCATAAGCTAATGTTAATTAATTAAGTATTCAAGCATAATACCAACGGCTTCGGGGCATCTATCGAATATTTCTCTTACAGGAAGTGGATTGAGTAATATAAATAAATATTTATATTATGAAAATTTCTCTAAAAGGATGACAACAATAATACTGGCAGTTTCCTGGCAATAAAGAAAGAAAATAAAAACTAATGAAAACTAAACAGAATATGAATTTCAAGGACCTTCCATCAAGTCTCTGTTTCTAGATCCCTTGTATTATCTCTATTTTCGTCTTTCATTAAATCTAGCATTTTATTGATTCTCTGAGTATGTAGAGTTCGCCCAAAACAAAAATATATAGAAGACGCCGGCCCTAGGTACGTTTCATTCTAATTTCTGTTGTAGTATATATATATATATGTGTGTGTGTGAGCAATTCCTTTTACTAGAAAATTAGTTATTTATATATTACATTGAGTTTATATATTTCGTTGTTCACAATATTTCTGTTTCGAGTGAAATTAATTTTATATACCCCCATTTGCATATACATGATAATTAACTTTTGGCGGTTATGTCGAGAAATTTACCTCTTCCTTATCAAAAACATTGTTAGGATCGCAGTTGGACGGCCAACCACCATTTTTGTAATTAGGCCAGAGGCCATGGATGCCGAAATCCGCCGCTGGCTTTCCGGTCTTCGGGTAGCAACAGCTATGCCTCGAGTCGCAATACGCGCCTGGCCACTTTATAATTCAACAAGAAAAAAAAAGAAAAAATTAAAGAAACAAAAGAAACATATATTTAATAAGATAATAGAACTCAATAATATATGCTGTGTGATAAAAAATTTTGATGGACACAGTGAGGGACTGTTTCAGTAATTAAGGTATTAGTACTTATGGTTTAAGCAAACTAGGTATGTACGATAAAGAAAGTATTCTTTTCTTATAAATCCCTTGATTCACTAGGGCATCCATCCATGGGTACAGAAGGGAAAAGAAGAAAAAAGAACATAGTTACATAGAGTAGCATATGTTCCTATGATGAATAGATTCTGATGTCTTACTTGTTGAACAAAGTAGAAGAAATCAAAGTCATCTGCTGCTGAAACGCAAAGGAAACATAGGGAATGTATGGCTAAAAGTGTGACTAAGACTGAAAACCTAGACTTCAACATCTTTCTCCCCTTTAAAACTTCAACTTTCTTCCAAAATATGCTTTTCGGGAGATCTTACGACGTGTGATAGGTCAGGCTTTAAGGGCAGCATATGTTTATATAGCCAATAAGCTAAGACGTATACAAGATTACAATTACGAAGGCATATACCTTAGGGTATATGCTTATCCGATCCAACCATTATTTTATGTATAGGACATGTGACTTTGATACAAACCAGGCTCATATTGCGTAATGGATTGGAAGTGGTGATTACATTTTTGGCCACTAAGTTTTAAAAATTAATGCTAAATTTAGTTCATATGAGATAGCACCGTGACGTTCAGTAAACATTTGAGTTAATTTAAAGAGACCAAGACTTCATCCTATAATTATTAACACATACCGGAAAAGGGAAGCTTATCTTCTCTGAATTAGTATGCAACTTTGGCTTTTAAGATAACCCTTGAGTTATTGCGTCGTCAGTGAAATTGATAGGCCATGGTCCTACACACCTAAACACGCTTTTTGGTGCCGTCCATACTGACATGTAGGTTTAAAGAAATCAAGAATGACAAGGTATATTGTAATAACTATTAAAATAAGGGTTGATTTTATCATTTCTGAATAAGTACATGTAAATGAATTTTTAAAACCCAAAGTGAAATTCATAGGAGTAAGGAATAAGATAATAAGCTGGAAAGAATTATTTAGTCATTTGGGTATCCCTTTGTTTCACAATATTTTAATATATTAATATGGAAGACGGACGGAAATAGTTTTATCTTACGGCGTAAAAAGATTTAGGTACTGGGCAAATAGATCCTAAGATATAACACATTACATTATCATAATACTGTTATGGACAGAGAATTTGAGGAGAACAAAAAAAATTGGGATAATTACAATGGAATTACAAAGGATGCACATTCATCTTTCAGTTCAAACGGTAGATTTATATTTTAAGTGGTGCCAATAAGGATCGTCACAATATGAATTTTGTATTGAGAATGTGTTTTTATTTATAAGTTCAAATAAAGTGTGTACCAAAGGATAAGCTTATAATGGGAAGCTGATGAAATTATAACAAAGAGTTGACAACATTCTTGATATGAGGCACATATTATAAGTAGAATTTATATTGAATTTACCCCATTTGAAAATATACATCCTCTATTTTTACTTGGAATAAAATGTGTGTCCTTTGTATTACCCAACAATAAATATCTCACAATAATATTCAAAACCTTTACCCCTTCTTACTCTCTCATGTCACCTCACCATCATCATTGCCAAAGTTGCACCATAGTGGTGCCTCCAGTACTGTGTCACCCATCATCAACACTACCACCATCTCCATTGTTGCCAATTAAAAGCCTTACACTCCAATGCAAACAACAATTATTTAGCTAATAATATAATTACCATTGTTGCATCACTACAAAACCACTATACTACCACCACCACGTTAGCATAGTGCTACAACCACACACACATTAGGTCACTAACTTTAATACTTTGCCACTTGAAAACACCATGTTAGTATCACTACATTGCCATCATCTCCATTAGCACCACCAATATTGATGCTATTGTGACTACAACATTACCAGTACCAACATCATTACCTTCACTATCACCTACTCCACCACCATTAGTATACTACTACACCTGCAACCACCAATGCACCCCCATCATAATCTCTATCATCACTACCACCATAATAGTGCAATGGTAGTAGTAATCATCATAACATAACGATGTTGGCTGTGTTTAGTAAGGAATGGTGATGTAATGGTATAATGATGGGGGTGGTCGAGGTAGTAATGGATGTGGCAATAGCTATAACTTGATGGTGGTAGGGAATGCCATGGTTGGATTGTAGTGATTGTAGTAATGTTGTTAATTATGTTGTGGAGGTGATTGCGATTATGTTTCAAAAATAGCATAAATGTATAATATTGTGAAAATTGATGTTGGGTACAATACTTGTGCATGGTAAATAGGATAAATTGCAAATAGATCCCATTATCTTTGATTATTTGAAATTGAGCGTTCACTTCCTTAAATCTTTAAAGAATGTGTATTTAAAGTCTTATATGATCATTTCGCCCTTTATTTCATGCATTTTTTTAGCCTTTGGTGTATTTATTATTTAATTCAAAGGTATAATGTTCATATAAGAGTTTGATGAATTTTTTCAAAGATCTAAGGATTTAAAAACTCAATTTTAAAAATAAGGAGTTAAGCACACCTTAAATAAGCCTCAAACATATATCTGTAATTTATCCTAAAACCGACCACACACTAATGTATGGAAAAAAGTTACATCAACCACGCATTATACTTAAAAGGCAGCAACCATGATATAAGATTCTAATGCAGTACTATTCTCTTTGAGCCGGACAATGATGTCTTTATCTTGTAATGTGCTGGAAACTAAACACTATAGGTACATTTAATATGATTACGCATGAATTTTGACAACGATATATAAAATGGGATATTATGAGAGATTTGATGCAATTTATGAAGCAAATAACAATATGTGGCAAACCTGATAAAAGTTGCTTGAATGCTGCAAGTTCATCAGATGTAATGGGTTTATGAGTTCTAGGACTCGAACAAAAGGAAATTACTTGAGGGATGGGGTCATTATTGACAAAACTTTCTTTACAATTTCCTCCAAGGATGCAATTAGAGTTTTGAGGTACTGGTAGCTCATTAAAATTTAGGCATACATTAAATTAATATCAAAGTTACCTCACTGGATCAACACCTATATTTAGGACATAGACATGGGGCAACTTAAAGAGTATAAAGGTGGTGCAACTTAGAGCAAGTTCAACGCTAGTTTCTAAGCCTTTTCTTTTTTTCCAAGGTGAAAGAGCAAACGTGGGTTCCTTTAGCATTGGAGCCATCCCTTGTCTCATTTTACAAGGCACCAGGTTCCTGCGCCTCTTTTTCTTGCTTTTTATATTTTGATTAGTGCATGTGTGTTATTTGAACCCAAAAATTATTAAAGAAAAATGTTAGAGAACTTTTGTAAATAAATTCAAAAATAAAACAATGAGTTTTATAGGAAAATAGTTCCTTAAATATATTATCATAACATTTAAGGATATGAAACTTGTTTCTTATAGATGTACATGATCTTAATAAATAAAACCTTTTTGGTTAGTTAGTGCTTTTATTGCATTCTAAAATATAAACTTATTAAAATCCACCTATGGATATGGATTTGACGGGTATATAATCACATTGAAAAAACTATCAGAATGGTTATAAATACTTTCATATATTAAATTTTGTTGATCCCTATATACCTATTATTTGGCAATTCACATAGCACATTATTTCAGTGGAACCTTTTTAGCTGTTTAGTACTATTGTGGCTTTCTATGACATAAACGTGCTGGAATCAACCTATGAGACCTCATAGTCTTCTATTTGCTAACATATTTGATTTTGATTCCTCTAACCCGACAAGTTCTTAAAGAGTCTGACATTATTTTATGATCCTTAGGCCTATAATTTTTACCAAAATTCTAATAGAAGTATTAATATATTAAACTAATATTAAACTCATTGAACAGCAAGGAGTCATTGTTTTCGTGCTTTCATATTACGCATTCAAAATTGTTACGACCTTCATCTGGTTACTAATCGGACGCGTAGGGTAATGGAAACTCTGTTAGCGTGCAAGTCATGCCACTTCTGGTCGAGAAACTCCCCGAGACTTAAGAACATGTCTATTCGAAGGAAATTGCTCATGGGAACCATGTTAGGTCTTTCTTGACGTTAGCTGGGGACGTCAATGGACGGTTTCCTTTCCTGGGTACTCGTTGAGGTCGCTTCTGGACTTGCCCTTTCATTTCTAGACATGATAAATATATTAGCTACAGATGCAACATTGTGGAAAAGTATCCCTTACAATTAGTTTATGTAATATTATAAATCAATATGTGAGATTGTCTATATATTTTTAAATATCTTATGATATTATCATTGTATCATCCTTTTTTATTTTTTATAATAATCCCAATTATTAATTACACATGATAATATTATATGAGATTACTTCAGAAAATTTCAGAGAAATTAATTTTAGAGGACCTTTATAATTAAATCTTCATACTTAGGTGAAAACCAAATAAAATTTGGAAAATAATAATAGATGTTAAGATTATAAAAAATGAACTTTTACTCTTTCTCCATTTCACACATATATTTACTTTTTCCATGTTCACTTGGCCGGAGATGGACGCAAAACCATGAATTCAGGAGTCTGGACTTAATTTAAGTCCATATTAGAATTACTTGTGCAAGAACCTCTACTGGTTATTATAATTGTAGTACATTATATATACATATGAATAGATTTTGGAACAAGTGCTCATTGGAGTACATTATATATACATATGAATAGACTTTGCAATAAGTGCACCTACTACACTTTCTCGACTATTGAAAAGAAATGCGAACTTTAAACTTTTATGTGAGATGAATACTAGTGCTCATTGTAGTCCAAAATGTTAAGAAAACTTAGACTTTTCACTTTTTCATTACGCCTCATATATCAATTGAAATTACTAAAAAAAGTTATGTCAAGTTTTCTTTTTGACAATAGATAACAAAAAATATTTAAATTACACGTAGAAAAAAAAAACATAATATAAAATAAGTCTTCTATAATTTTGACATTAACTTTACAAAATAAATGATTAGGCAATTGGTTATTCTATAAAACCGATTCATCTTCATAAAACATGGCGGTTATAGCATTAATAGAGTAACTATTTTTTATAATGTTGCTAATAAGAAATAATTAGTCACTAATGAGAATTTTTAATTAATTATTTTATTATTTGATAAGTGAAATAACTTTATTGGCTATGTGGAAAAAATAAAAAAAGAGAATGAAAAACATTTATTGTGAGACAAACAATACATATAACATGACAAAAGTAAATGATTGTATTGAGATTTGAAGATAGACGGCATGCATACAAAAGGTGCACTTAATTGCTCAACAACGTCCATCTACATGATATGGTTTGCTTTTTGAAATACAAATATGTAATATAATCTCTTCTTTTGAAAAACTATTTGACAATCAACTTTTTTCAGCCCCCATTCATAGTACATGTAATATACCTTAGAACATATGAAATTTATCTTTTTAAATTTAACAAATGGATTATTAAGTATTAAATAATTTCAATCCAAATTCAAATCAATATAGAATATAACATATCATTTGAACAAATAGAGTCATCCTCTTTTCTTTTTTTTATTATATTGATGCAAACTATTGGTGATACTCCAATAGGTCCTCAATTGGATGTCCATCTATTTTTTTATGATATATTACTTGCAGTCTTTTATAAATATTAAATCAAACAAGTGATTCCTTTATAAGAGCTTTAATTATGATATTGACATCTATACTTTTAAGGTTGATTCTAGAATCTTGAATTTGGGAATCTATCATCTCATGAATGATCTAGCTTGCATCCGAACCTACTAATTCAGTGTAAGTTCTTTAGTTGAATTAAGAATACATTATTATTGTCTTTTGTAACTATTGGAAACTTTATAAGGTTAATTAGACTAAATAAATGTGAAAACCTTTAACAAAAGTCAATGAATGTGTGAAGAACTCGCATATTTCTTTGTTATTGTTGATGTGCTAAAGATGAAAACTATTAGCTATGGAGTCATATTTTTGCATGTGTATTTCATTATTAGTATGAGTGAATAAATTGTACATAAACACTTTACTTATACAAATTTCTAATAAATTGAATAACAAACTCTCCAATTCTTGCATCTTGTTCTTCCCCTCTTGAAATATAGAGCACTTCATCTTCTTCATTTGTTTTCGTTATAGTTAGGGTTTATTTACAAATCTATCACGGTATTAGAGCTTTAAACTTTCATTTTTTGTTTTCTATTCAGCTTATGTTACAATCTTTTTAATTGCAGTCTCTTTGGCATTTGTAATGGCACTTTCACCATTGAAAAATATGTCATCACCATATTTCATCCATCACTTAGATAAAAAGAACTTTGTTTCAATTACTCTTATCATAACTGGTTTGAATTATAACACTTGGAGCTATTCGCTCTTATTGGTGTTTTTTATTCGAAACAAAGTAGGTTTCATTGATGAAATGATGTTACCACTGGCATAACCAAATTCTTTGTTTCAAATCTAGAGTAAGTGTAACAACTTAGCTATAGTGTGGCTTTTTGAGATTAATTTCTTCTCAAATCTTGTCAACTATGATTTACTTAACCTCAACAAAAAATATATGAGATAAACTCCAGATTGGATTTTCCTAACCTAATGATGCAGGAATGGATCAACTATACAACTTACTTAATCTAATTGTACAAGGAAATAGCTTAGTAGATGACTATTTTACTAAATTAAACACTATTTGAGAAGAACTTAGAAATTATTGTCTTTTGCCTTATTGTTCATGTGGATCATGTAATGAGGAATGTTTTGATAAATTTGTTGAGATGGTGTAGAAGGATTATGTTTTTAAGTTTCTCAATACTCTTAATGAGAATTTATCTATGCTTAGATCATAGATTTTGGTTTTAAAACTGATCTTAACCCTGGATGAAGCTTATAATTTAGCGATTCAAGATGACTTTTAGTGAAAGAATCAGCTTAAGGAAACATCGTTTTCTGATGCTTTAGCAATGTTTACACTGAATGAGAATAAACAAAAGGGCAAGGGTGATATACAATATAGTTACTATAGAAAATGAGGTCATTTAAAAAGAAAATGTTATAAACTGATAGGTTATTCCCCTCATTACAAGTTAAACAAGCCAAAGATTGCTGGAGTTAATCATGTTACTTTGAAAAATTAAAGGATTTGTTGTTGTTGGTGATGCTAATGTGATAAATATTCGGGTTCTTAATGGAAAATCTAATTCAGGAAGTAGTAAGAACAATGTTGGTGATTTTGGAAATGCGTCTGGTAGTTCAAGTATTAGCTTCTCTAAAGCTCTAGTTTTTCACCTATTGGCTTTGCTTAATATATCAAATTCCAATTTGAATAGTTCTAACACATAGTCTTCTTCATCACCTTCTATTTTTCAAATGTCTCTTTTACAGAGCGATTCTTCTTATATTAGTTTTACTTATGTAGCATAAGCTTATGCCATGTAACTTTCCTTTAGCATCATCTATCTTTTGGATTATTGATTCTGGAATCACTAATCATATGATTGGTTCTTTAGATCTATTTCATTCATATGTTCCAATATACAATCTTTATGTTTAGTTGCCCCATGAATAAAGACTCAAAGCCATACACAAAGGATCTATTTGTGTTTCATTAAATTTCATTCTTCATGATGTGTTATTTGTTCCTTCCTCTAATTTTAATCTTATATCAGTATCAAAATTGCTTTCTTGTAGCATTTACACATTCTTATTCACTAAAGATCATGCATATATTTAGGACTCTCCATTAGGAGAATGATTAGTCAAGCTAAAGCTAAATGTGAATTGTTTCTTTTGGAGCAAAGTTCTAGTTGTATTCTGCACTCTTTTGATAACAGTTTTGTATCTCATGTTGTAAATAAGTTGCCAAATGGTTTTGACATTTTGCATTTTAGACTTGATCATCTCTCTTGGAATAAGATGAAACTTAGTTCATGCCCTTGACAAAGGTATTCAATGTAATAGGATTGATTGTTACATTTGTCCTTTAGCTATATGTTCTTTTCCCACTCATAGTAAAAATACTTGTATTCCTTTTGAGCTTGTTTATGTTGATATATAGGTGCTATATGCCATATCCATTTTAGATGGTCATCGATATTTTGTAACAATTATGGATTATTTTACTAAAGTAACTTGGGTTTCCCCTATGAAATCTAAGCAAGTAGTTATCTTGATCCCTAATTTCTATCAACTGGTTTTCACTCCCTTTGATAAAAGAATCAAGATTATCCAGACTAATAATGGAAAGGAACTTATCTTGAATTATTTCTGTTCATCTCATGGGATTATTCATCGAATGTCTTGCGTTGAATCCCCATAACAAAATGGTTTTGTGGAAAGGAAACACCAACATCTTTTGTATGTTGAACGAGCACCAGTATTTTAGACTTCCTTACCTTTTTTTTTTTATTTTGGGGGTATGCTTTTCTAACACTTACATATATTGTTAATTGCCTTCCTTCATCTATGCTCTTATGTGGCTATGCACTTTCTTATAGGAATTTCAAATTGATTGTACACTTTCAATCCAATTATTTTGTGACAATCAGCCAACTTTACATATTACATATAACCTGGTGTTTCATGAGTGGACCAAACATTTTGAGATGGACATGCATTTTATGAGAGGTACCTATCTATGTTTCTAGTAAATTGCAAATAGCTGACATACTTAATAAAGCATTAGCTATTAACTAGTTTCAATCTTTGTTAAGCATGATGAGAGTGATTAGTATTTACTCTCCATTTGTTTTTTAGGGGTAAGGTTATTACCTATAGAGTTATATTTATATTTTTACATGTGTATTTCATCAAATGAATAACTTATATATAGACACTTTACTTGTATAGTTTTCCAACTAAGCAAATAGCAAACTCTCTAATTCTCTCATTTTGTTCTTCCTTTGTTCAACATATAGAGTACTTCATCTTCTTCGTTTGTTTTTGCTATAGTTAGAATTTACTTATAGATTATCATAAACAAGAAGGAGAAAATAAAGGTAATATAGCTATAAAGAGTATACAAGTTGACATCTTACCTTTTCAAGAGTATATTAAATGAAATTTTACATCCATATTGAATAAGACCATAGAATTGAAAATATTCTTTATATACCACAACTATAAGTTATAGAAATACCTGCCTTTCTCCGTAGAACAATTAAGGTGGTTTTTATCTTTTGCCTCTAGTAAAAAAGTAGTTTTCTTTTATGACTGTAGATGGAGATGAAAATTGAAGCCATAACTACATGTGTATGTTAGTAAAAGCAAAATAAAATAAAATAAAATAAAATAAATAAAAGTAAGAAAGAAGAACCAAAATAAAACAAAATTGAAAACTCCCTCCATTCTCCATTCTCCTAATCTCTTCTCCACTCTTTGCCTCTCCCCATTTCCACTCTCTCAATCTCCTCTTACCCTTCATTTGTAATGGTTGTACTTTGTTTTAGATTTAAGTGGTTTATTTCCTCTCACTTTACTTGATTATCTAAATTGAGTGATGTATTTCAATAGTATAATAATGGAGTTTAGTAACTTTACTAACTAAAAAAATGTTTCTTTTTCTTCTAAAATTTTATTTCATTCTCTTACTTAAGTTATAGACTCTTTTTTTTTCCCATTATTCTTAGTTTTGTTTTTAGCTAACACTTCTATTTTTCCCCCTCTTTCTTTTCTTTTTCTTTTTTTTTAGTTAGGGTCTTTTTAGTCCAGTATGTACATTTTCATTTTTTCCTTTTCCATTTCTTATATATATATTGGAACTAATAATCTATATATGCTATTGATTTTGGGGAAAGAAAATATATGTTAGTGACTAAATGAACAAGAAAGCCATTCGATCCTTTCTCTTTTGTATATATAATTTTTAAGGATGCAATTGGAGCAGTAAGTTTCCTTCTCTCTTCTTTTCTAAAGTCTCTATGATAAATGGTTTGGCTTATATTTGTTGTGTTCTATTTTCTACAAAGGAAGTTTATAAAGACCCATTTTTTAGTTTACTATCTTACAATTGAGTTAAAAGAGCTATCTTTTATATGTTCTCTGGCAAAATAAATAAATAAATAAATAAAACTTGCAATTGGGTTTCTTCATGGAGATAGTAAGTACCTCCTTACACAAAGTTAAAGAATAATACTTAATAGGAAGCACCTATATAGACTTATTGTAATAAGGCTCCATTTGGTTTGCTTTTTACTATTTTTTGTGTTTTTTTTTTTTGTCTACTCAAAGCTTCTCTTTGGCAAGAATAAGATACTAAAATAATGAAAATATAATTTTATATATACTTATTTTCTAAAATTAAATATCAAACAAATCCTTGTAAAGTTTATCTACCTTTCATTTTATTCATATTTACAAAAGTAATAATCAAAATAATCATTTTCAATACACAAAATATATTTTTTTTCAAATCTTTCTTCTTAAAAATATGTAAATTTTCATTTTTCCAATTTTAATACTCTAATGTCATGATAATTATGAAATAAAACAAAAAAGATACTAATAAAATAGACATAATTTTTTTTAGCCTCTGAGCGAGGATACTCCAATAAGAAGAGCCTAACCAAGCCCTTCATTGAGAAAAAAAAAAAAAAGCAAAAGGTTGCCCCTCTAAAGAAAAAAAGGAAAGGGTGTCTTACAAACAAAATAAGGGAAAACCAGAACTAATAGTCCCCCTAGACCATTACACTCTTTATAAGGGTTAGTTTATAGTATTAGGCGCTGGTGTTAATGTGAGCTCTCTAACTCCCAAATGATTAACTTTGGATTTCAAAAAAATATAGATCAAATACAAAATAGACACAATAATGTTATCAAGCATAGACCAAACCTTATGGTTCAACCCAACTTGACTTAACTAGACCATAAATTTTGGCATTATGCTTAAAGATCGAAGTCTTATTCGGTTCATATTATAAAGGAGAATGATAAGCTCCAAATCCATTGATTTATTAATTTTT
Organism: Lumnitzera racemosa; assembly: GCA_024138005.1. NCBI lineage: Eukaryota > Viridiplantae > Streptophyta > Magnoliopsida > Myrtales > Combretaceae > Lumnitzera > Lumnitzera racemosa. Next base: position 35,815,987 of record JAMXBC010000006.1, on the reverse strand, counting down.
GAATGTTTGTCTATTATGGAACCAAATGACTTTAAAAGTTTTACTATTTTAGGACTATTTTTTTTTTAATTTTTTGGGTGAGGCTTTTAGGACTATTCTAAAATCAATGTCCTTTTTTTTTTTTTAAACCATAAATATTGCACTTGTAAAAGAACGGAATAGAATATGCTTGATTTTAATTAAGAAACCATCTCCATACCTATAAGTTATAGAATAGTAGTATAAAATTAATATCATTAATTATATTTGGTTTCATTTAAGTTTAGCATGTAAATCTATGGAATATAATTCGAACCTTTATACATAATTAAACAAATAATAAAATCACTTGTTTTACTAGATTCTCATAAATTAGTAATCCTATTGCATTATTGTAGCAAATAATTATGGTCTATGTGACTATACCAAAGTATATATGAGTTTGAATGGTTCTAGTAAGTGATGTTTTAAGTTACACATTAAGAGACAAATAAAACATAATTTATCTATGTTTTCAATAAAAATGTTTAAAACTATAATCTCATGTTTCCTATGGTACTTGTTAGTGGAACAAATAATTAAAAGGCACTCTTTTTAATTAACTTTAAGCATTTCATATATGTGCATCACATATTTTGAAAAAAGGGCATTATGAGTAGGATTATGGTGGTAATGCTACATTCCCTCCCTTTATCCTTACACATTAGCATTTATGCATTATGCATATGTTACTTGCCATGTGTTACTTGCAATATATTATACATCTTCGAATTTTGGAGCATTCTCGCAATTTTTTCAAAAAATGAGAATAGTTATTCTATCAACATGTAGTAGCAATATAATGTAGTGTAAGAATAGTTCTATAAATACCATTTTACTTATTTACCATTGAATTCAATTCACTATAGATGTACATAGTTGAATGGTTATTTGAAATTAACTATGCTAGATTAGAAATTATGTACCTTGACTTTGAGGATTACATAGCCTTCCCTCATAAAAATCCCTAAACTTTGACTTAGATGCAATTTATCCCCATAAACTTTCAAAATATGGTTTTTGATTCCTAAACTTTCATAAATTGGCAAAACAACCTCTTAGATTAAGAATAATCCCTTAACATTTGATTTTAGTGTGTAAACACTCCCTAAATACCCATAGTTTAGGAAGGTATATGGGTGTTTAGGAAATGTTTATATACTAAAAATAAAGTTTAAAGGGGTTATAAGAGTTATTTATCAATTTATGAAAATTTAAGGACAAAAAACTATAATTTAACAGTTTAAGAGGGCAAAGCATACCAAGGTCAAAGTTTAGGGAAGGGGTTTTCTTTCAAAGTGTGGTTGGTTCCTAAATTTTCATAAATTGACAAAACAACTATTTAGATTAAGAATAACCCCTTAACATTTGATTTTGGTGTGTAAACACCACATAAACACCTATAGTTTAGGAGGGTACATTCGTGTTTAGGGAATGCTTATATACTAAAATCAAAGTTTAAAGGAGTTATTGAAGTTGTTTGTTAACTTATGAAAATTTATGGACAAAAAACTGTACTTTAAAAATTTGAGAGGGTAAACCGTACTAAGGTTGAAGTTTAATAAGGGTTTTCTTTTTGTGTTTTCCTAAGAAAAAAAAAATAGAAACTATAAATCGATGATGGGAGGTGCTTGATGTTAGCTTTGTCTCCTTCCTTATGTGAAACCTTTTTAGTTTTGCTTTTGTTGAAACAACAATTTATAATAACAAAACTAGGATTATATATGTTATATTTGGTTCCTTCTTTTTAAAATATATAATGTTGCAAGTAGTGATAATGTAAGTGAAATAGCTCAATTGAAAGAAAAAGAACCTACATTAGGGCAAAAGTATGATGCTTTGTTTGGTTTTTTGGTTAAAAGGCTTCCTAAATATCCATAGGGAGACATTTCATTTAGCGAATACTATGAATAAGTTATGCAAACTTTTTATTTACTTTGCTTCTCATTTGTTTGGTAAAATTAACTAATATAGTACTCAATAACAGCATAAAGCTGATGGAATTGGTCAAGTTACATCTCCTCCTATTAATCACTTATCTCATTTAAGCTAAATAGTATGAAATGTTTTATGCCTTATGCTTTTATGCCATTAGAAAATTTAATCTTTTATTTTTTTTGTTGCAAATGTTGAAATCCTAATGCTTTTAAGTTTATTAGCATATGTAAAGTTTATCAACGAGATGTTGTCATTTACTATTATATGACGTAAATATAATGCCTTTATTTGATAATTGAATCTAGGTTTTTGAATTGGTAAATACAAATTTTTCAATTTTATTGAGTTATAAAGTTTACATTAAAGGAAAAATGCAGATAATTCTTTTAAACTTTGACTTATGTACATATTGACTTTCTAAACATTCAAAATATGGTTTTTGATATCCTAAAATTTTGATAAATTGGCAAATAACCTTCATAGATCAAGGATAACATCCTTCAACTTTAATTTTGATACATAAATACCTCTTTAACTTATCAAAATATACTTTAAGACTCTAATAAATTTTGATCATAGTATGACTTTTTTTAATTAAAAAAGGAAATATCTTTTATATTATCATTTAGAAGGTAAAAAATCACATTTTAAAAGTTTAGGGAATCAATCTATATTTAAGTCAAAGTTTATAAGGATTATTTGCAATTTTCCTTATGTTAAATTACAAAAATAAACTATGGTATATGAAACACAAGGTGACGCATAAATTTACCTTTATATTCACATTTTATTGGGTGTTAAAATTTTGGCACCAAAAATATTCTAAGGGTTAAATCCTACCTTGCATTCATATTTTATTAGGCTTTGTTTAGATTTTTTTTATTGTCTGTATTTTATTTATATCTATAAATAAAATAAAAAATAAATAAATTTAATTTTATAGAAATTTGTTAGGTTTTAAATTTTAGAATGTTATATATATAATTATATTTCCATCTTTAACGCAAGATTTGAGTAAACATCAATAAGATACCAAAAAAATAAAAAATAGTTGAACTAAACAGAGTCTTAATTATTAATTGCAATCTACCTATATAGCTATTCTCAATAGGTCTAAATTCTTGTGGTGGTTTAGAATGCCACTCAATTAATTATTTTTGAATTTCCTTCATTTATACTGAGAACCAATATATTTTCTAAAATTGCCACTATAAAATAATGAATCTACTTCGACCGATGCCTAAACTGACTCCATATATTAGAGACGATAGCATTCACGTCAATAATGGTTGCCATGCCCATATTTGGTGGTGGATGAGGTCCAGATACATATTTGCATCATATAAAATGGGATTTTTAAAGAACTTATTACACAATCAATATCCATCTAAATAGAGAGAAGGGTACCAGCGCCGCAAGTAGGTTCTCTAATATTACAGAAGGCTATTGCTATTGCATAAGCTAATAAAAAACATAAGAATTTAATTATCCGATTCATTAAATTTATTTACCAATATCGTCGTAATCTAATAACATGAATATCTCCTAACTAAATTTATTAGATTCAAATTCTCTTTTCTCAAAGTCGGAATGTTGTAATATTGCTAGGAAAAAAAAAAATCATTGAATTTAATTGAGAAATTTATTCGATCGTTTTACATCCTACTAAGATTCTTTCAACAGTTGTCTCACTTAGTTTGGTTGAATCTTCTTCTCCTTTTTCCTGTTTACTTGCAGTCTAAAACAATTTTACTTGGTTCAATATACAAAAATTCCTGTTTACGAGACTTCACCCAGTTCAAATGAATAGAAAAACAAAAGATTATGACCCAAGTTAAATATTTTTGAAACACAGTAACATACGGTTTGTACAAACGTAGCTGAAATACCATCAATATATATAGAAAAAATGTCATATATTTCTTCTTTTTTTTTTTCCATATAATATGTTGTAAATGGATGATCTACACAATCACTGACAAAGAAAGCCAAATATCCCTCTTTTTTCCCCCATATGGATAATTTCTAAAAGGCAGGAAATTCTATGTGTGAAGAGCATTTGCCAGTAGGAAATACTGGGCACTCAATAATAACAGAACCTGCAGTGTCCACGCAAACATAAACCTGGTAAAGCTGGGAATTACCGGAAGTATCGACATTGCACTCAATCCATGGAGTATATCCAATTGCTTCCTTTATAGCATCTTTTATGCTTTCTAAGCTGTAGGAACCTCCATCAGGATTAATGCCTGAGTTAAAAGATATAAAGGAGAAAAAAAGAACAAATCACGATGGTCAAATTGGTCAAAAAAGACAAAACAGGAGAAGTACGAAACAACGCTTGATTTCTCCCTAAAATATATTTGGGGAAGTCCTAAAGACTAGTATCTATAGGGTACAGAGTTAACCTGCATTTTGGAGGACTCCCAGGATGTTGAGTTTGCTTTTGAGGCCAAGAGCTGTTTCAAAATATTGGTGTTGGGCAAGGACATTCTCGGAGCAGGTTCCATGTTTCTCCCATTCGTGGGACCAAAATGCTGAACCGTCACCACTGGGACAGGCTAGTGTTGGCCAATTCTTCTGCATTTTGCTTTTCAGATCCGTCATCTGCCATCGCATTTTTAATCCGTAATGAGTTAATTGTAATTCCCATGTATCAACTGTATACATGAATTGTAGAGATAAAAAAAGATAAAAGAAAAGAAAAGAAAAGAAAAAATGTCTACGAACATATCATACCTTCAGATATATACATAGTGATTGATTAAATTCTAACAATATAATTTTGATAAAATGGAAAAAAAAAACCTTATTATTAATATAAGTATTGATATGGAATCCCTTTTCAGTATACCTAAAGATATCATTTCCTTTTTCATGGATTGGAGAAAATGTGGAGCTTTTTCGTGATTGTAACGCCCATTAAGACAGTCTACAGTTTTTTTGTTGATATTTTATTTTTATTATTGACAAGCATTAATGTTCAGTAAATCATAAACTCAAAATGACCGACTATACTATAAAGTTTCCATAAAGGTTCTTTCGATGAATTTACAAACATAGATTTTGCGGAAAGATAAATACAATTAATAATTTGTTTGTGAAAATAATAAATATATATATATATATATATATATATAGGGAAAAGTCCGCTCGATTTAGGAAAAAAAAAAAACTCAGCTGCATAAATTAAAAACTCACGATTCCATCTGTTATTTCTTAATATGGGTCGATGTTATCGGAGGGAACATCAATTATAGGTACTCATTTGTGTTGGGCCAATTATATACTAACAAATATAAAGTAAGAAAAAGTTAAATAAAAAATATGTCAATTTATATAGCTGGATGGAATAGAAACAGGATATATAATGTGAACATAAGATTTTTCTGTTGTCGTTATACGTGCATGTCTCATGTCACTACACCTTTATTCTAATAAGGTCGATCTGGATCATATAACACGAGAAAAACCATGTGAATCAATGTACCTCGGATGGATCGAAGGGATTTCCAGGATCACAGTTGGATGGATAAGAACCATCGTTGTAATTAGGCCACAAACCATGAATCCCGAAATCGGCCGCCGGCTTCCCGGTCGTCGGATAACAGCAACTCTGCTTGGTATCACAGTAGGAACCTGGCCACTGACATGTATCACCAAGTATCACTTAGTACAATAATACTTCACAAAGTGTCCGTAAAATTGAATTGATAAATTGTGCTCACTTGAAGAACAAAGTAGAAGAAATCGAAATCCTTGGACGCCACGAAAATCGTTAGATGTTGTAGCAACAAGACATTGATAAGGATCGAGAAATTGAACTTCATTTTGGAATCTTCTCTCTCACACAGACTCGCAGATTAATCCGACTGTGACTTCAAGGGGTATGACATGATTGTATTTATAGGCTGAAGATGGAAGGTTTATTGACAGAATATATGGATGGAATATGCTTGTTTTATGGCAGATTTTTCTAATAATTATTACCATAATGGGGGTGCGTGTGTGAATGCTCTCTCTTGATGATTACTAAATAACGGCTCCTACTTCCTAGTTTTGTGTCTCCATAGTTTTAAGTCAATAAAGTATAATGGTTCTTCATTTGCATCTACGTGCTCTGCCACAGAAGGGAATCTTAACAATCATCATTGTATGAAACTCTTCTTCGATGTCATGCATCACACGGTTCCGAAAAAGTATTAGTAATTGTCATATACTGCCCCCTACTACTTAAGTTAGGCAAGAAATCCTAACCTCTCCAAGAACATAAAAATCTATTGAATTTTGAGCCTCGTGGCAATTATTCCATTATGAAGGGAATGGGCATTACTTGCCAAAACTATAATTCTAAGAAAATCATGGATTTACATCGAGCCTAAGCGATTTAAAATGTTTGAATAATTACCTAATGGAATAAGAGTAAGTGATATAAGATAAGTAGATAAAAGATATTTTTTTTCTCAGTCTTATAAGTATAAATCCTAAATTTTCAAATCAAAATCTGAGGGGCTATCTTGGAAATTATATCTCATAAATTATAAATTTTTCAATTACATATTTGTAAAATTTAATTTTTAAGGTGAATTTTTCAATAACCTATAAGTATTTTTTTTCATAATTTTATATTTGGTGCGTTTTGCAATTTACTATAGTATATTATACATAATTGCATTCTAGTTATTATAAAGTTTAGGTCTACTTCCTTAAAATAAATGACAACATTAAATTCATTATAGTAAGTTTACAAATGTAAGAACATTCATTATAAAACATTAACCTAATATAACCATACAAACAAAATTTTAAACAATTTCAACTCAATCAATATTTTTGCCCTTTCGTCAATAATGCAATTTGTATGTTGACTTCAATCGATATCCAAAATGTCCGTGATGATGGAACTTGTCTTTATAATATTAGGAAAATATTGAAATAAAAGTTATTTAATGTGGAATATTGAATACTGCAATAAAATTGATATAAGAAAAGAAGCTAAACATAAAAAAAAAAAAAGAAAATCACTTTATATTTATTATTATTAGTTAAAATTTTTAACAGTGTGAGCATTGGGCACCGTTAAACTTGTAACTTATCTAATATAAAGTTATGGGTAGATATAAGATATGGAAATGCATGCTATGTTATGCTTTACCTTATCACAATAGGTTTGGAAAATTTTACTTGAAACGACCCTTTGACCTTCAATACTATAGAAGGAAAAATCTAAAATTGGACATTAAGCACATTAATTAATTGAGATTTGACTCTTAGACCAAAGTGATAGGCTCAAGGAATCAAGCTTCATGTATATTCGAAATGTTTGAGGGAGATTTGGCATTATAGACTTAGAATAAGGCTTATTAGATCAGCTGTTTAATACTAGTCTTTCTCAATTTTGTCATACTAAGAATAATACCTTATTGAGCCTAAGCTCATGAAGGAAGTTCAATCGAAGTTCATTAAGGGAAATGATTGATTTTGGCTATTGATCACCATCAGGATTCGACGGATAAAATCAATTACCATCTTCTATAAATATCCCATTTGGATAAGAGAGAACTTGGCATCAATACCTTACTTTGCTAGATTCTCATCTTGAAGGATTAAACACTAAAACATGTCAAGGCTACCTCATTTTTCATTGGTTGCAAAGTTTAATACTATTGAGTACCTTCACCTATCACTATATATATTAGAATCTCATTAATATTGCTTACTCCTCCTTTCTACCTTCTCTTTTGATAATTCTATACATGTAAGTGAAATCATTTTTCTAATCACATATAGTACAACTCGACATAGGGTAAGCATATGACCCTTACATCTATACTCTTACATCCACAAATATCTATTTAAGACCTATCCAATCAAACAAGATAGAACTAAAATACCAAAAACTAACACTATATTTGGCAATTCATAAGAGAAGCAAAATAGATAGAAATAGGAGGAGAGAACGAAATGGGTGGAACCACAAATCCACTTTATATTAGGGAATGTATTAAGGAAATGAAAAAAAATGAAGAGAAGTATTTTCATTACTTTTATTTGATTGGTATTATTAAAAATGAAACGGAAGAAAATGAAATATGATTTAATAAAATTATTGCCTTTTTTTTTTAAACAATGATTTCACCCTGATTTCGTTCAATTTCCACGGATTTGATTGGAAAACATAAAAAGTTTCAAAGTGGAAGCCACTCTTCTTTTTATTATTTTTTTTTTCCTTTCCACTTTGATAGACTTCTACTATTTATTCAAGTTTGGTGTGTATTCATTTCCTTCCCTTTTTTTCCTTCCCTCTAAACGCACGTAAATAGAAGACGCAACTTTATCTATCTTTATTAATTGTATCACCGCCTTTTATGTTCGTCATTACTAATACTAGATTTTTCAAATTGCTAAAAGAAACGGAAACATGTTTTACGAAAGATAGCTGTATTTGTATTTGTTATGCGGGTAACACTTCTCGGATTATATTTTAGTATTTCTTATAATGAAAGCCGAGCTTCACATGTATCAAATATTATTATGGTATTTTTAATAAATTACACGTATTACGAACCTATAGTAGAAAAAAGATTTATTAATTAATACATATCATATGTATAAATGTACAACCATAAAAAGTACGAATAGAAAATGATTTCATCCTTTAAGAAATGGAAATCATATTCTGTATCGTTGATTCAATTTTCCTCGATGGTTAAGTTACCATCACTTATCATTGGCTGCAACCTTTGCATAATATTTAATCACTAGTCCAAGCCTTTGATAAATATAAATATTGAAAAACGTCGCAGAAACATTTTCCGTAAAGCTCTCTTACCCTACGTTTTCATTCAGTTTCCTATAGACTTTTTTTGTTGATCCTATTTCAAATCGATCGAAGATATCTTTTTATTTAATAGTTATTGGACTGCAATTATCATAAGAGTGTTGCAATCGAGCTGTTTTCCCGAAGCACGCTACCATTTTTAAGACACAAATTGAGCTACTAGGCCTGGAAGCCACTGGAGTTAAAGAGTTTTGATGGTGTTCTTTCTGAATGTTCATACTTGAGATAAAATATAAAATATAAATATTGTTTTTTGGACCACTCACGTCGGAACACCACCGTGCAAGCTCAAACATGAATAACGCAGTTAGCCAATGGATAATAGACACGTACATCTCAAATATCCTTTGTTGGTATTGGAAGAGGAGGAAGGGGAAAAAAGAAAAAAAAAAAAAAACCTAGGTTGCTCCTTGTTAAACACAATACACAACTTCCTTTCAAATCCTCCTTTTCCTTTTACACTTAGAAAGTAGAAACATTATAATAGGGACAACAGAGGTTCCGTAGCTCCTCACATGCTCATACAATGGCAGAACAGAATTAGATTGGAGCAAGGACGAGCAGCATGTAACGAGGATAAAATAATAAAATCGTATATACTTTAAATTTCTTTTGGGAATTTTAATTGACATCTTTTCGAACATTTCGAACTTTAGGAACAAAACCCATTCTGTTATCCAATTGAAAGTCAAGTTATTCAATTGTGTGTTTTAACAAAACTTACTTTAAATTTGATAACAAAAGTTGAGAATTTTATAAGACAACACAGAACAGGTAGTCGCTGGAATTGAAACGGCTAAACCGAGAAAAGTACCTTGCAATTGTATAAAAGAATTAAAGGTATATCGTCTAAAATTTCTTTCTAGGAATAGAGAGTATATCCATTGTGCATTTGACAAATAAACAACGATTAAACTACATACTGAAAGATAAATATTACTGATAAGTTTACTTATAAATAATTTGAATAGAAAATAAAATGTTTTAGTGAATAAAATAGAGAAGGAATGTAATGTGAAGTGATGCAAATACAAATGGACATTATGACTCCAATATAACAACCTCAAATCATGATAATGTGACACGTTAAAAACATTAAACACAGAAAATTTGTCCTTTCATTTGGAACTTTCAATTTTTATTTCAACATGACATCATCATTTGTTTGTACCATTTTAATAATATTCATCATCTATTTACATCACTTTAATAACGTTTTTTCTCGTCATGAACCATTAAAATATTTTATCCTTTATTTAAATTTAGCTCGAAGCATTAATCCTCTACAATCTTGAAAAATCATTTGCTACGGATAATCATCATGGAAAAACTGAACATCTCCGTAAATAATTTGCATTAAAAGATTGGTGATATGAGTATAGCCACAGAATGCATATGGCAAACCTCGCCTATCCTAAAATTCTTCGCCACACAGATGTTGTTCCTGGGCAAGAATTCAATACTTCAAATGCAATGGCTAATTTTTCACTATGATATCTAAATGTAGTTTCCTTATCTGCATGATACAATGAAGAAGTATCCAGTACATAACCAGTCAAATTTAGCCTTTTAAACAAGTGATCTAACAAGTGATGCAAGGAAGGAGTGAACCCCGGCCCGTCCCCTAGAAGAAATTCAGACACTGCGTTGCTCACTTGGATGAAACTATAACCCGGAACCTTCACTGCACATCTCTTGTTCATTAATTTCCATATAAGATCAACATCCGCCGATTTTCCTGCTCTTCCACACATGTTTGAAAATATCACAAAGTCACACCACGAGAATTAATCTTTTAACTCGAATATTTTGTTGAATGATCGTTTTCTTGTCTTTATGTTATGGTGACTACTATAAGTAGGCCCCATTGGCAAACTAATTATAAGCCTCTTCTAATCGCCTAGCTCAACTTAGCAAGTGCACCATGCATATAAAATATTTAATCCCATGATTGATGCCATAATCATCTTGCATACTGTAAATAAACTTATTGCCTTTCTTAACAAATCTAGCACGAGTATAAGCATATAGGAGAGCGAGGATAGTAACCTCACTGGGCAACACATCGGTGTCCTTTCAATATCAATATGGGCCTCAGCACTTTGTCCAAGAGTTGCACTTACCAGAATTATAGCAAACCTTGCCTACGTATCCTTAACCTTCATGTTCTAAAATACAAAAGCTACATCCTCTAAGCTCCCACAATTAGCATATATATATCAATGCACCCGTTTTTCCAAGTACTCTAGTGCACCTAACATTGCATGAGATGAAAGTAAACTAACGATACTACCATCATTAGGCCATATTCACTAAAGAATGCTAAGGCCTCATTGGATTAGTAACATAAACTGTCATCATGACATCATAATAACAAACAACATAAGGATTCAATTTACCATTGGCAACCCCATGAGATACATCAACATCATCATTTATAATACATATTGTTCAACACAAGAAGCACAAAAAACATTGTCCAGCACGAGTTTGATTGTAAACAATGCAACTATTTACCTTTCTCTAAGGCTTAGGCATTTGTACATACCTTTTAATTTCTAGATTATTCTCTTTGAAATTGGGTTGCCCATATTAAATTAGATCAACTTCAACATTAGCTTTTGACATGGTCCTTGATTTGTTTTACCAATGAATAAGTGCCCACCACTTCTACCCGTGCCCCGGTAATTACAATGTTGGAGATAATGATCATTTGGATCTTACAACACCCGGCAACTTCATTGATATTTAGCCAATAAATTGAGAGGAATCAAAATCTAGCCTCCAAGTAAGAATCTCATAGAGTTCAACTACTTAGAGTAAGCATGAGCCATCCATATTGGCTAATAATAGCAGAAGCATGCCGACTATACCTAGGCTTTTCTGATTAGCTAGAAGCTTATGCCTTCAATTTGTAAGAGCCTGAACCTCCACACCTTAAACTCAGCTTACCTACTATGGAGCCATCCTTCATTAAGTATGGATCTACACTTTGACTTTGATGAGGTGACCTACATTTGCCTCTCAAGAATCATAAATAGGATTCATTGAACCCACTACCAAAAACATAATAATTAGATTTGACTTTTTTTTTTTATTCTACCCTAATTGCTCCCCACCACTAAATCTAAGCTATGCTAAAATACATAATTTTTGTAAATAGACTGGTTATTTTATATATTTGCCCTTTATGCCACTTTTAGAGCTTTACCTAGTTGTACATATTTACAATAATGTTATTAGGTTATTAGGATTAATATTAATAGAACATTTATTTAGCAACAAGTATTCATCCTAAGATGGAAATTTACTCTTAGCTCATTATACATTTATATAATATACTTACCTATCTTGTTTTAGTTATTGAGTGAAACATTCCTCTTTAATCCATGTGATCTTATCAATCATCTTTGATCATGTTAAACTTTCTTTAGATGATACCAAATAAATCTATCTCTCTATTGAAACCTCTAAGTTAATTCAGTGTTTGTGTGTAGTATCAAACACTATTTTAATCACAACCTAACTTGTAGATGTTGTTCATGAGTTACATCTGACTGCATTAGTGTTCACGTCCTTTTATTTATTGTTTTAAATTTGAAAGCCCTAGAAAATATCTTCATTAAGTTCTTGTCTTAAGTGTTGTGCATTCCATCTTTACCATGCCATTTGGGCATCGATTTCAAGGTATAGAGGCAATATTGAGAGATGCTCAAGCATGTGCATACAATGTCATAACATACTGAAAAAAGGTATTGTCAAAGCTACAATGACAATAGTGAAAAAAATTATCGTATTAAGATATTAATCAATGGCTAATTTTGAAATTGGCTTGTACTTTCCATAGTTGTGGCAACTAAGCTATTAATAATTGAGTATCTTGTATGAATGAATACACCAACATCAAACTTTATTTGAATATTGGTAAATTCACATTTAGATATAAAGGAAAGGTTATGGAATGCAACTTCATGTATCTAAAGCTCAATCTAGTGTTATACAATTCCTAATACTAACGAGGGATAAATTTAATAAATTATTATAAAACGTTAGTTTTAAATTCATCAATCTTCATAAGGAAGAGGTTTCAAGGGATATAGAGCATTGCATTATCAATAACTCTTATTGCTCTACCAATGTATTCCATTAAAGACATGGTTGAAGAGTTAGCTTAAGCTTTAGTTAGAAGCTTACTAGCTTTGATTATGTTGGCTATCTATGTTTTGTGGATTGGTGCAATGTATGTTGTAGCTTATGAGAAAGCAATGTTGTTGAACTAAAAGGTGTTGCTATCATTATAAGTGTGTACACCTTTTGTTATTATGGTCATGCTGTGTTTCCTATGTTATGTAACTCAATGAAAGATAAAAGTCAATTTTCTAAGGTAAAACATAAATTAGAAAAATTGATACATTACATTTGTGGAAAATTTTTTAATAAACATGATACATAACCAGATACATCAACAAAATGGAATGAGAAAGCATATCTATAAAATGTTTAGCATTGTATTAAAACTTTTCAAAAGGTTATAACTAAACAAAAAATGTGAGCATTATGTAGACTTATTTTTTTTTTTATGCCAATCTTTCTTAAAGGTAGTATAATATCATTAAGGACATTACATATTCTCCATACATCAAGTAGCTTAGAACAACCATCAATCCATAGTTGATGGTGCTTGCAATAAAAAAGAGTAGTTATACCTACATATGGAAAAGGAATTAATGCATTTTGTATAAGCGTATCTTTTGCAAGAATTACTGCTTTGCTTTATCAAAAGCATAATTAACTATAAATCCGTGGCTATTCTAGCCTACTTAATGTACGGAGAATTTGTGAAATACTAAGCAACACCAATCTTACCTATAACAAAGATCAACATAATAATAGTAATCTATACAAAACTCACTTTTTTGGGTTCACTTCTAAGAATTTTTAAAATTTTGATGCGGTACCAAGCATTTCATAAATGTTCTCTTCTAGTCCCTTTTGCTTAGCATGTTGTTTATCTTGTCTATTAGAATTTTCCATAAATATAGTGTATGGAATTTTATAATTTAGGTTTTACCATAGATTAGCCGGATGCCATCTTATTTTGTGTCGCATAGAATATGTGAAACATAGCATGATAACAATAGTGAAATGTGACGAGGTTATAGTGGTGGGAAGTCTTCCCTAGTTTAGCAATGCCCTTTTCCTTACGGAAACCCACACCATTAATTAAATCCACTAATCCACAAAATACAAATAGCCAAAACTATCAAAGCTAGCTTATCTTTGGTAGGAGCATAAGTTAATACTTCTAAGTCCAACCATGTCATACAAAACCCCATTTTCACAAATATGAAGATCAATAGAGTTTAAAACTAGAATTTGGGAACAACTTTTCAACATTACATCCCTTTAGTATTTGAAATTTGGTAACAAATATATAGAGCTCTAAATACCAAAAATAACAAAAAAGAGAAGAAATGCACACTATGATTCTTCATTTATATTGAAATTTCATTCACCAATGCCTTAATAGGCGTTGATATTGGAGTACACATCCATAAGAATACTCAATTATCATCAATCTAGTTGCTACAACAATCAAATATACATGCCTATTTCTTAGTAGCCAATCCATCAATATCTTAATATGATCAATAATTCCTATTACCACTCAAATTTGGTTTTGATAATCCCATTTTTCGACAAGACTATTGTATTTATTAGCATATTCATAAGCATCATCTCCTCAATGTTGTTTCCTTCTTTGTTACTTGAGGATCAAAGAAGCTATCAATAACAGCAAGTTACAAATGATGATTTTCTCCAGTAATCTCCAACAATATAATAATAGAGACATTGGTTGCAATAGTGGTCACTTATTCTTCTATGAAATAAATCACGGCATTTTTAAAGTTAATGTTGAAATAAACCCATTCTGTATCTTACAATCTAAAACAACATGGAAATTTAGGCTTCTTTCTTTTGAATTTTTAAATTATGAGGTAACCATAGAACCAGCAATTGAATTTTATAGAGAATTTGTGAGACCCTATGGTTAAGTATCATACATAGATTGTAATACTAATTTATAAAGCTATGGTTGTAAACATTTTGTCAACATAAGTTTCAAACTTTTGGGCCAAGTGATTGAAATGAGCCCATCAGTGTTTGATGGCTTGACTATTCACTACTTTTGACCTAAGGTATTATAAATTGTATCAAAGCGAACCTCCTGCTAGTAGGTGAATGATTTAAGTCTGGCTCCAATTTAGAGAAAAGGTCTAAGTAAGGTGGGAAGTATCATTAGGGTGCAATTCCTTGCATATTTTTAAGATAACCTATAAGTAGTGGGTAGCCTAAATTGTACACCAAACATGAGGGAAATCTAGGTTCAATTATATGGTCTTGCGACAAAAACGTCATGTGTTTAAGGAAGAGAGATTGTGAGACCTCATAGTTATATATCTTACATTGATTGTGAAAGGTCATGATACTAATTTATAAAGTTATGGTTATAAATATCTTATCAACACCAGTTTTAAACTTTTGGGCTAAATGGTTAAAATAAACCTATTAGTATTTATTAGCTTAACTATTCATTATTTTTAGCCTAGGGTGTTACAGAATTAATTTAGAAATTAAATGATTTTGCAATATGAGACATCCTTTATATGATTACAAGTACATATTCAAGTCACACTCAAGTCTTATTCTCAGTTAGAGGATGGTGTAATGGTTCAAGGAGCAAGGCGCTACATTTGGATTTAGGGTCACCATTTAGAATTCCAATTTATGAAGGTAAATAGCCAATGAAGTGTCATTAAATGATTTTTAAGCAAAATCTATCAATCTGGGCCCAAAAGATAAATGTGTATGGAATTCTCAAATTTTACCTAAAGTTGCTAATTTTGATAAGATATAGATGATGAATTTTAGGCTTCTATAGTCTCTATTTGATAGTTCCTTTTTTCTAAGCAAATGGTTGGATCTCTTGTGAATTTATTGTCACAAACTTAGAGAACCTTATCAATAATAAAAGTATATTTTGTCATTATCAAAATATGGAAGTAGATCTATCAAACAATTTTATAATCTTAACTATGCAAATGAATTTTAGATAATGGTATAAATTACATATGTCATACATATTATGGCATTTACATCATAATGGTTTACAACATATCTATAGTACTTTTAGTGTCATACTTATTCTTTAATGTTTAATTTTACCAAACAACCCCTAAATGGTTAATCATATTTCTTAACAAATCTTCGATAGTCAAGATTATCGAGGTAATAAATTCATATATATGCCAAAATGATATCACTCTATGCACTCTAATAACTTAAAAATCCTCCAATAAGATGCCAAATTCCCTATCAGCTTTAACTTATTTCTCTTTCCAAACAAGTTGTCTCCTTCCATTTTGTCCCTTCAATATTCTGCCTCTTTTTATTTTCTCGTGAATTAATCATTCTCTTTCTCACCACACCCACCAGCATTTAGGGTGATTCTGTTCAGTTGTTGGGCTCATGAGCTTGTTTGCAATTTTTCCTAAACATTGTAATCTATATTGTGACAACTGACAATCATCATTTGATTCGTTTCTCAACACATTTTCTAAAATTAGCTAATGAGAAATTTCGGTACATATCATGGATCACATTTGAACAATATTTCAGGTAGATCAATATTTATTTTTAGCAAATGTGTTGCAGGTGTGCAATCCAATGTACTATTTATAAACATATCTTTTCGTAGACCAATAGCAATGAAAAGGGATAATGTTAAAATTACAACATGAACTTTGCATTTTTTTTCAACTTATATCAAAAGTGTGAAGTTGCCAAATATCATTCCTAAATGAATTTTTGTTTATCAAGTCTTACCCTTAAAGTTTGAATTTATGAAGTGTCATATTTACTTAACTTCTATTTATCAGATTTACTATCTTCAAGAAATAATGTGACAAATATTTATTGATCAAAGAGTATAAATATAAAGTAAGCTAGTAAAATTAATGGGTAAAAATTGAATCGAGTTTGAGATTTAGCAAACATCATGTGTAAAATTTAAAAAATATTCAAAATTCAAGTACTGATTTTTATGTTATTTCTAATTACATTAGAAAACTATCAATCGTGCCTCCATCGAGCTATTCTATAAATTAATATAAAACTCCATAACCCCCTAAATTTGATTTTCGATTTCTTAAATTTTCACAAATTGACAAATGACTTACATAAACCTATTAAACTTTGATTTTGGGAATAAACATTTTTTAAATTTTGATTTTGGTATATAAACACTTCATAAATTTTGATTTTGATGTTTAAATACATTTTAAATACAACATAGTTTAAGAAGTATTTACATATTAAAATTAAAGTTTAAGGATTATTTTTAATTTAGGAGGTTGTTTATTAATTTATAAAAGTTTAAGGATTAAAAACTATATTTTAAAAGTTTGAGTAGGCAATCTATACTTAAATCAAAGTTTAGGGAGTTTTATCTGATTTCTTATAATATGTATAGAGAGAGATTGAGTTCTATCTGAGTTGAGTAAAGTGAGGATCTAATGCAAATAATTGAAAGGAATATCAAATTTTTTTAACAATCAAGTAGAATATTGGTTAATTCGAGCTCAAACTTTTATCTTACCACCCAACACGCTGTAGATCATGCTGAAATGATCTGGCGGACCAGTTTTGAACCATGTACTTGCTGCACCATATTGACCAGGGGCCATAGTCACGTCATAGAGCATAACAGACCCACTGATGGCATATTTATTTGGTGATATCCGCACTGGTTAGATACACGTAAGCCAGATGAAAGTAAATTTAGATCAATATGTAGGGTGATTTTCAAATTTGAAAAGCATCAAACTGAACCATAAATCAGATTAAAAAACTTAGGTTCACACATTGGTTCAGATAGCGGAATTGAAAATTTCTTTTCGGATCGAATCATGAAAAGAACCAGACGGAAACTTTTTAATTAAAAGGCGATAATAGGATTCTTGCATTCACTTCCAGAAAAACAAAAAAAATCATGGGTCTTTTTGAAATAATGTCGAGCGTTAAAATAGAAGCGAATGATTAACAAGTTATAATTTGTAAGCGAGGTGCATGCATCGAGGAGATAGCTAGTAATGATGGGAGGGGATGTGTACATGTGAACGGGGAATAGCTTATGGGTATGGTGCCGTAGGGGCAAGGCTTCCTATCCCTAAAACTCCAAAGATTCCGCTCCATGTTTAGAATCCTCAGGAATTTTGAACGATACTAGTGATGTGCTTGGCCTTCTCTGTAAAAGAAGAAAACAAAAATTGAGGATTTAATTAATTTTTTTTTAGACAGGAACATTTTAATAAATACGTCTATTCAATTAAAATTACTTATGATAATTCTCAAATTAAATTTAATGGTCCACTGAATCGTAGAATTCCCCATATATATATATATATATTAGTAATATGTATATAAATATATAATCAATTATTCTTTTACGTTTATATTTTAATCAGTATTACTAAGTTCGAATTGACTCACTCAATCCAAGTCGGTTGGATCTGATCTCTCCGTAAAACTAGTTTGAACTATCCCTTAAATCTTCATTAACAGTGATCTCGATTCAATCCAATTGACTCGATTGATTTAATTTGGCTTCTCTAAGATCTTATTGCGTTTTTTCAAGTTAAGTTATATTTTTCTCTTATATTTTCAAAAAAATACACCAATTTGCTAAAAAAAATAAATTTAGATTTAAAAAATAAGCTAGAAAAAACTCTCAACATTCAATTCTCAAATATATAAATAATTTTTATTATTTTATAAATAAATATAAATTATATCATTATACTTTTGTTGACCTTAATTCAATTTCGATTCAACCTTAGTTGACCCTCTCGATCTTTAACACTTTCTCTCTCTTAGATCAACCTTTTGGTCTAAGTTTGACAATATTAATTTTAACAACTTTTTACTATACATTTTTATTTAATTTCAATTACATTGTACCATCATTTACTAGCCACTTTTATCTTACTTGAATTTTAATCTTACCAAAGTAGTTACATGTTTTTATGGCATAATTATGTAGATCAATATTTTACTTTAAAGATATTTGACTATACTAAATATGTTTGACAATAATTTGATATATCTTATTTAATTAAATCATGGAAAAATTTACTTATGCTTGCCCTACAAGTATATATTAAGTTTTTATTTAGATTGTATTCCTCTCGCTCTCTTCGTGTGTGTCCCTCCCTCCCTTCCTTCCTTCGTGTGTGTTTTATAGCATTAGTTTCGATACCATTGTAAGATAATTCTAACACAAATCATAATACCTATGAAGCAAAAGCTTTTATTTCCCCTAATTTCTAGTTTTGCTTATTGACAAGTCAAAGTTTTAATATTTCACCTTAACCAAAAATAGTTTTAATATTTCAGTACATGAACTTTATTTATGTGCCAATTGTAGTCTAATAGCATAATAGCAATCCTTCGTTAAGATGGACCAGGTTGAATCTAAAAAGAAAATTGTGATATGTATAGTAATTGGAAAAAATAAAAAAATAAAAAATAAAAACTTGGTACGTATTTTCAGCTGTACACTTTTAGTTTAGAGTTGTCAAATATAATAATCAATTGAACTTTTATTAGTCAAATTCTATCTTACTTGTAAATGTACTTCTTGACTAATGAGTATTTATTGCATTATGTTACAATATTATGAAAATTTAATGATATAAACTTTAATTGGATATAACATTTAATAATTTCAAACTTTATTGTAAAATTTAAAGAATTCAAAGAGTGACTTTAGCATCATCCCCTCGTCTAATTATTTTTTCCTTTTATTTATCTCTTGATTACATCAAGGGATGGAGGATTCAAATCCGGTCTATCTCACTAGGGACACCAGTATCCATGCTATTAGGCTAAAAGAGCCTTGCTCTCTTCTCAAAGAATTTTTTATTTTAAAAATAAACACATATTGACTTTTCAATTTTCCTCTTTCTAGATAACTTTGTTTAGTTTTTCTTTCTTTCTTTCTTTCTTTTTTTTCTTTTGTCTATTCACCTTGTTTAGTTACTATCATTTTTAAGTTTTGGCCGATAAAGATTAACTGAGATTGGGCTTTCCATTGTCGATTGTGCTTGCAACACAAGAATCAGCAAGGGGAGTTAAAGGGTTGTTTAGTATGAACACTCTGATACTTAAGTCAGTAAGTTGTAGAGAAAGGTAGCTAAAATGTTAAGAAATAGAACAAAGCTTAAGTGCGTAAAGTGTTAAGTGGTTTATTGTTATATGGTAATCTTATATTAATAGAGAAGTGAACTTAGCAGTTGGAGAGGAGTTAGTGAGTAAAAGCTATGTCCGGAAGTAATAGGTAGTGGAGTTATAAGGTTTGACGTGGTCCATAAAACCTGGTCCATAAGTATAAGAGGTAGCTATTGACTCATTCACTTAACCTTATCTATAGCTTTATAACTATGGGTGTCTATTGTAGTTAGATAAGCCGTATAATAGGTTTACGCCAAAACCAGCTACGAAGGTAAGGAGGCATAGTATAGGGAAGAATAGCTTAAGCCATAAGCATAATTAGGTTAGTATAAGCTTGAGGGAGTTAGGTCCAAAAGGCCCTATCAACACTTGTATTCACCTCATTGCAGTTGTGAAGGTAAGGAGAAGGGAGAGAAAGGCTTGTTAAGCGTATGGTCAACCTAGTCTTAAGGTAGTCATGTTGGCTAAGCACAATAGCAAAAACATTGGTATGATGCCTAAGTAAAAGGGATGGTCAATAAGGAGGCCTAAGATGATAACGTACCAAATTGAATAGTGGTGGGGTGACTTGAGGGGAATATGTTAGGGCAAAGCTGAATTCTTAAGTGTCATCTCGAATAAGTAATTTAAGGTAGATACCCTTTAGGCTGAGGTAAGGATCCAGTAAGTTAGGTGCTTTAAGCAATAGGTATGTAGAGGTGTTAGATGATATGGATAAGCAATGCCAAGTAGGTAATAGTAGAGTTGAGTAGGGCTATCAATGACGAGCAAAGGTTGAGTAACGAGCATGCTGGGTGGAAGCGTCTAAGTTTGATGACTCAAGGGATGAATTGGACTGATTAAGTTGAACAATCTGTTATGCAAGCTAAAGCAGGATGGTCATGCACTATGGTGGAGCTCAGGCAGCCCGACTCATTAAGGTAAAGAGGAGTATTGAGCAATTGGAGTTTCGCCTGGTTAGGGCAAAGTAGTTCAAGGAGACAACAATAGAGTAAAGTTAAACTGATGTGTCTATATTGAGGTGTAATGTTACTGAGGGGTTTTGGTAGAAGTGGAAGCTAAAGTGGCTTTGGTGAAGCATCTTAGGGAAATTATACTTTCCAAATTTTTACTCTATCGCATACTTTCATGGTACATTTAATGCAATGTGATAGGTGTCATGTTTCTACAAACTTGCATGCAGTTGCAAACTTTTTTTCCTTTAAAAATTAGCTGTTCAATTGAAACCCTTACTAAGTGTCACCATCACGCTTCTTTAGGGGTATTTTCGATCATATGAATCCCCATAACCATCAGCACAATTACCTAGATTTTGCGCTTATAAATACCCTTTAGCACTAGTGTTTACTCTTTCTACATCTTTTTCTCGATATATGCTTATCCAAAGTGTTTTCAACAAACTCTCTCTCCTTCTTAACTCTTTATTCTTTTAGTTTCCAACTTCCTTTCAAGTTTCACTCTTAATCATCAAAATGTTGACTAGCAGTAGAGTAAGTACTAGTGAGATGCCTTCTAATGCATTTAAATACAATTTGATGACTGACTCTGAAGCCACAAAGAGTGACCCAAACCCGTGGAGGAGAGGACAAAGTCTCATCGTTAACATAGCTAAATGAAAGGTCAAGGAAGGCGGTGGAGGTACTAGACAAAGCAAGGCTCACCATACCATTCCTAAGGATGTTTATGTAGACAATCCCCTACTAAAAGCTACAGACTTGTTCACTAAGCCAAAAATAGACAAGGGTCCAAGTGGTCAGATTAGTAAGAGTAAATCCTTTGCCATTAATTAGGTCCTAAGCAATTTCATGGTTAGACCAACTTGGGCTAGGCAGTACGACTGCCAATAAGAGAGGAAGGGATACCCTTACTGTTAAGGAGGCGATTCATAGTGTTTGAAAAGTGATTAGAGTATGGGATGCACCTCCCTATGAGTGAGTAGGAGAAGGAACTCTTTAATTACCATCGATGTAGTTCGATGCAAATCCTTGTCAATAGATGGAGGGTTTTAAAGGCATTCTAAGGTTGTGTAAGTATCTGGTGTTACAAGCCACTCTAGAACTCTTCGACTACTTCTTCCTATGGAACTACTTCTAGAGCCATATAAGGAGGAAGCTGTTTAGAGGATTAGTGAATTTCGTGAAGGACTGGCAAGATGAGTTCTCGGTGGTGGAGTTACTAAATAAGCAAACTTTTGGATAAGGTAGACAACACTAGTCCGAACCGGTGGTCAAAAGGAGCTTAGGCCCAATGATGCTGAGGCCTTGAGAAAAATAATGGCCTTGAGGAATGGTAAGGAGATAAATACCGAGGAGATAGTGGAGAGGTATTTCAATTTGAGGAGATGGTGGAGAGGTATTTCAAGTATCCAATCTTCAAGCTCTTCCCCGGTATGAAGAAGGTTGTGGTGAAGAAATAAACAAAAGGTACAAGTTCATTGTTCATGAACAACTTCTTCCACCATGCTAACTTGGGCCTGTATAGAGCTATGTTTCGTCTGACATCCTTTTATAGAGTAGGGGCAAAATCCTCACTACCTATGTTGGTTGCAACAAAGTTGGTAAACAATCATTTCATGCTTATCTTTATACTAACAATGCTTATTTTTTTTTATAGAGGCAAGAAATTAGCTAAGGAGATACCCCGTCCATCGGCATTCGAGCTACTAAAGCGATGTCTTAACAGAATACAGCCGCCTATGAAGACTACTACCTTAAAGGGTAAAGATGTGGGCCCAAGGTCAGGGGCAAGAGAGATGAGTAAATACCATAGTAGCTCTTCTACAGGGGATTCCCTTCGGTAGTACCCCTATTGAGCTGTTGGTCATCAACCCTGTGAACGTAGCTCTCCTCGCTACTACTTTTATTTTTGCATCTTTGCCTATCGCAATGGTGGACGAGAATGCTAGCTCCAGTAAGCCTAATATGGAGGTGCTCTCTTTACCATCCCAATGTGAAGGGGAGGGGGTCGAGGTCAACAACTTGGCTAAATTGGTAAGGTAAACGAGGAAACCCCCAAAAACTAGTAGGGACAAGGCCTCTAAACCTAAGATGAAGAAGGGGAAAGAGCCTTTGAAGTGATCGTATGTTTATGACTAGCCTTCAAGTTACCCATACATGTGTATAGAAGACCTCGGGGATGCCTTTTACAAGGTCTTTAATAAATTTTAGTGCATGGGGATAACATGAAACTTGTTCAAGGATGTGCTCTATAAGTTTAAGGATAAGGAGCTAGGCGATTAAGCCAGTGAGTCCAAAGCCAAGAAGGCTTGGGAGAAGCTCCTTGGGCCAAAATGGGATATTCGAGGCAACATCAGGTTACACCATCAAACGGTTAGTCATTAGGCCTTGATAGGGTCCTTCACCCTTAGGGACTAGGCTATACTCAAAAACCTGTCGAGGTGCTAGGTGAAGTCCCCTATGGAAATGACAAGTTACCTAGGCTCGCTCATTCGGCAGGTAAGTTTTCATTTCCTTTAAGTTGTGTTCTTCTTTGCTAATGTAGTTTTACACATTTGTCAAGGCTAACCATAGTGAACATGTTTGTTTGCAATACTATGGTCAAGTGTTACTCTCGCTGATGGACTATAACATCTTACTTAACGAGGTAACGGACTTATGTAAGGAGATGTCAAGTGCAAACATAGGTTTGAGGGGGATAAAGTCCTCCCCCAAAAAGTATTATAAGAAATTTAGTAAGGCTAGTCGGCATCTACATCATTCTTATTCGCACATGTCCATACTGAAGGCCAGGCTGTAAGAGAAGGAGAGTGGCTAAATTGATGCTGAGATGGCCTTACAGGGAATCAACAGGCTGAAAGCTCAACTGAAGGATGAGTAAAAGTCCAAGGTTGACCTCTTGAAGATGTTGGAGCAATAGAGGAAGGCTAAGGAAGAGTTTGGCTGCTACAACACTAAGCTGAGTGTATCAGTTTCACAGTTAGAGACCAAGTTAACAATGAAGGCAATTGACTATGAGATTGCTAAGAAAACATTAGTTGAGCTGGCAAGTCAAAAGATCGAGTTGAAGTAAAAGGTTCGGAAGCTCCATGATGAAGCTAAGGAGATGGAGGAAACAATTTTCAAGTTAGAGATGGGGAAGGTCCTTAGTGAGGCCATTGCCCTATAAGATAGATCGGTAGTTTGAGGAGCTAGAAGACAAGTCTACCGAGTGTAGCCAGGATATTCGAAAAAAGGTGCTTACACATCATCCTTAGCTTGACCTCAGCTTCTTAGCCTAGTTGGATGCTCTAACTTATAGGGAGAAGAGGGAGGCCCATTAAGCATAAATGGTTGATACCAACACAATCCAAGTCATTCCTTTTGCTATTATAGGTGAACAAGATGCTCCTCCATCCGTTTCTTCCTTAGTAGCTTAGCAAGGAGTCACACTTGAAAGTGCTTCTCAAACTTATCTGGGTCAAGGTCATCTTTTTGCTAACCTAAGTCAATAGGTTTTGTCTTTTCCCTTTACAACTTGAGACAAGACATCTCATAAGTAAGGACTACTAAAAGCTATGCCTTCTGAATGGATTGAAGCTTTAAACTTTTCAAAGCTCCAGGAGCTCACCAATCCAAAACAATAAGCCACTATCCCCCCCTTCCCCTTTTTTTACATAATTCATTTTTCAATACTTAAGTAAGAAAAACTGTATGACAGATCAGGATGCCGACCTTAACTTTGTAAATGCCTTCTTAGGTAGTGGAATTTGAACTTTTGCATTTGGTGCACCCGCTTTGCTTTCTAAAATTTAAGTTCCGTCGATACTTCTTACTCCTTTATTTGATTTGTTGTACCTACTAGGTAGCATAGCTTGATGTTAAATCATTGCATGCTTGTACTTAACTACTTGGTCATAGATACGTCTCTAATAGGGGAGATCTTCCATTACATAAGAGGTACTTCCCCTTACAGAGGTTACCCAATAGGGGTTAAGTAAGTAGTGTTATAACCTACCTTGGTGGTGGGGGTTCCTTAGTTATGCAAGGGGTGTTTCCCTTCATCAAGGTTACCCGATAGGGGTCAAGTTGATGATGTTTTGATCTACCTAGGTAATGGGAGTTACTTAGTCATGCAAGAGGTGTTTCCCTTTATTAAGGTTAACTTGAGGGGGTGAGGTTTCAAGTCGATGGCGTTCTAACCTACCTAACTCAAGTCTAGTTGATAACGTTCCAACCTATTGACCTGAAAGTATACTAAGTTGTCGAGCTTGGTTTTTTCCCGGTTTTTTTTCCCTAAACCAATAAATATTAAACCATACCCGTTCAATATTGATCATCAATTAAGGCTTAAAGAAAACTACGGCTTTTTAAAAGAATTTTGTAAACTCTTGGAGTCTATACCCAATCGAAGTCAAGAAAATAGAAGGTAGATTAAATCGATTAGGTAGATTGATTTAACCTAACCACTCGTCCATTGGAAAATCAATTTTAAAAAAGGATTTTTGAAGACTAGAGATTTTTTAGTCCAAAGGCTAACTTTTTGAATCGGTGATGGGTATCACTTTTTAACTTCCTGAAATTAAGTTTGTTTTTTAAATTTACCCTTAAGAATAAAATATATTCACATGCAATTAAGTTAATATGATTGAATTTACAAAAGGATAAATCGAACAAATATTTACAAAAAATGGAAAAAGAAAAATTTTCTACATTTTAAGTCGTTTCGTATTTTCGTACAAATACCTATGTACCTGCTATTCGGAATCAAACTTTCGTAATTCATTTAAAAACTCAAGTGCATTAATTCATTTTAATTTTGAGAACAGTCGAGTTTACATTTCTTATTTCATTTATTTAAAGGAAAATTCAAAAAGGGGTCTTAATTTGATATTTTATGTTTTGAAAACAAAAATCTAAAAGCAGACCTAAGTTTATTAGATTTTATTCATTTTTTAAATATATTTTTCTAAGTGATAAAACACACTTTTGTTAATTTTCCTCATTTTCCTCTCCTTTATTTTTAATTTTTGAAAACACTTTATTTTTCTACTTCTTAAAAAAAAAGTTTATTTGTAAAAATATTTTGAAAAATACTTTACAAGAGAAAATAATAAGGATTTTTTTAATCTATTACTTTTTAAAAAGAAATAATTAAAAAAAAAAGGAGAGAGAAGGAGAAGCAAATCTAAGATACAGGTCGTAGGGTTAGGTTAGGAGCAAGTTTGGGTTAGCTTAGTAAATCTGGGTCGGGTTGCACCTAATATGTACATGCATGTAACAGAGAGGAAGAAGGAGGTAATGATGGGGATGGTTTAAGCCGTTCTGGAGGGTTTTTCAAGTGGGTGAGATCATATTCATGCCAATTTAATTGATAAATGGAAGTATGATGAACGTTAAGGCCTAAGGTGGTGGTTTTGTGGTGTTTCATAGATGCTAGTATTGGTAGTTAACTCAAATGGTAGCCATTAAAAGTATGAAAGTAGTGTTGCTAGGGGTTCTCAACCACTGTAAACTTAACTGTGGTGGTGGCTCACATTGACTTACAGTGGAAAGAGATAGGTTATATGGGTAGCCATGGTTTGGTTAGGGTCTTGTAGTGGAGGTCTTATAGCATGGCTAAAGGATATCACAAGGAGTGAGAGTAGGTGGTATAGAGAGATATGATAGTGGGGAGTTTATTTGTAGTGGTGGTTTCACTTAACAACCATCATAAGAGAACGGCGAGCTAGAGAGAGAGAGATGTTGCAACCTAAGGTTTGTAGAGAGAGATTGTTTGTAAGTGTGTATTTAAGTGATTTCTCTCTTTGTTTTATGTTAAAACTAAATGTTCCTATTTATACTTTTTGAACATCAAACGAACATGGAATGGTCCAATTTGCCACGAATTCAAGATTGAATAATAGTGGAAAACCTAAGGTCTGATTTCAATTTTTGGTGCAAATTGGAGTTAATTTCTGGCCAAAACCATATCTAAGATGTACTTTCTTTCCAAAAAAAAAAAAAAATGAATGGTAGCCTTAACATTCATTAAAGAAGTTAAATCATAGAGATTGAAGGAGAAAGAAAATCTAAGCATTTAAGACTTTCTTTGATTTTCAAGGCTCAATTTGATCTATTAAAAGACTGTATTCAGACATGTTCTTGATATCAATGCAAAATATTCCATGTGTAACTCGCAATTTCACCACCAATTTGGTGAAATTGTGTGGAAAAAGGGATGAAAAGGAGCTTAGAAGTGAGTTATGCAAGTAGGGTGTACATGGGAAAGGAAGGGAAAATGAAGGAAAGAGGAGGAAAATGCCAGTGTCAACCAATTACAGGTTAACACATAGCCTTTGAAGTCAAAAGGAAAAAAAAAATGCACATGAGCACTAGTAGTAAGGCTTAAACTCAAGTCTTCTTATGTATGTAGAAGTGTATTTCCATCAGGTTATTGACATGTACCTTATCCATATATGCAATCAAATTGCATATGTGGATCAGGTTGGCTTTGGTAAGATTTAAATATAACCCTAATATCAAAATCCCTCCTCTTTTATTATCCAATACCCTAAAAAAATACTAAGACTAAAAATCATATTCTATTTAAATTGTCTAAGAATTTTATTATTTTTATTTTCTTCTCTTTTTTTTTTTCTTAAATTTTCTATTTTTTTGTATTTTTCTAATTTTTTTTTGTGTTTTTTTCCTAAATTAGGACTCTTACCTTATTCTAAATTAAAAAAAAAAAAATAGTAGGAAGCAAAAAGGGATATCTATAGTTGCTTCTCTTTGTAGTTAAGTTTGAGTAAAACTTTAACACAAAGATAAAAAGAAGCACTATTTTTACCCTGGGAGTGAAATTTCCTTAAGGAACACTACAAAAAGTTAGCTATCCTGAGCATCCACTAAGGGTTTAGGTAATAAGAATGGAAGAAAAGTATTTCAAAGGACAACCAAAGTTCCTAGGTTCAATTAACTTAAAGATAACAAAGGTTCCTAAACTATAAGAAAGAATAATTGAAGTTCTTAATACCTAAGGATGACTTGCATTCTAAAACTCATCAACAAAGGATAACTAAATTTCCAAGAGTTTTCCAAGGGAAACTTGTACATGAGCAAAAGATAACTAAAGCTCCTAAGTTTAAGTTAACAAAGGATAACTAGGGCTCTTGAAATTTTAAGGGAGGGCAATTAAATGATCAAAATTCCTAATCTAAGGATAACTTTGATTCCTGAAGATTCCTAAGCTCCTAAGCAAAAGCATTACTTAGTTTTCAAGATTAAGGATAGCTTAAGTTCCTTACTTAAGGATTACTTAGTTCTTGTAAAATAACCTAAGTTCCTAAATAATAGGATTACTTAGTTTCAAGACTAAGGATAAGGATAGCTAAGACTCCTAAATGACCAAAGTTTCTCGATAAGAATAACCAAGGTTCCTATTGAATAGCTAAGTTCTTAAAAGGAATTATTACTTAGTTTCAAGATTAAAGATAACCAAAGCTCCTAATTTAAGGATTGTTAAGACTCCTAGATAACCAAAGTTTCTTGATAAGAACAACTAAGGTTCCTATTGAATAACTAAGTTTCTAAAAGAAAGGATTACTTGGTTTTAAGATTGAAGATAGCCAAAGCTCCAGTGTAAGGATTGCTAAGACTCTTGGATAGCCAAAGTTTCTTGACAAGAATAACTAAGATTCCTATTCAATAGCTAAGTTCCTTAAAGGAAGGACTACTTAGTTTCAGAATGAAAGATAGCCAAAGCTCTTTGTCTAAGGATTGTTAAGACTCCTGGATAGCCAAAGTTTCTTGACAAAAATAACTAAGGTTCCTATTGAATAACTAAGTTCCCTAAAGTAATGATTATATAGTTTCAAGATCAAAGATAGTCAAAGCTTCTTGATAAGAATAACTAAGGTTTCTATTGAATAGCTAAGTTCTTAAAAGAAAGGATTACTTAGTTTTAAGGTTGAAAATAGCCAAAGCTCCTAGTTGAAGATAGCTAAGATTCTTAGATAACCAAAGTTTCTTAACAAGAATAACTAAGGCTCCTATTGAATATCTAAGTTCTCCAAAGGAAGGATTACTTAGTTTCAAGATCAAAGATAGCCAAAGCTTCTTGATAAGAATAATTAAGGTTCCTATTGAATAGCTAAGTTCCTAAAAGGAAGGATTACTTGGTTTCAAGATCAAAGATAACCATAGCTCTTAATTGAGGATCGCTGAAACTCCTAAAGTTTTAGTATTTTTCCTAAAAGGAATAACTAATGGCCTTAAGTTCCTAAACTTGAGGATAACTTGGGTTTTCAAGATAGTCTTAGGTTCCTAATCTTAAGGATGACCTATATATCATAACTTTTCTAAAGATGGCATGTGACCTAAGGTTAATCTAATGGATGACAAATGCAAATGTTCAATTTTTTGAAAAACATACATTTAATTAAAGATAACTGAGAAAATTCTTCTTTTTTCTTGTTTATTTTTTTAAAGAGTTGTTAACAAGTATAGATTCTTCACAAGTCCTTATAGCCGCCAAAAGGATGATGAGCCCACTCTTTTCTTTTCTTGCCATAGGGGCAACTGCATAATTGTCCAAAAAATCCTCATTTTTAAAACATCTCTCAAAGCATTTAGGGTAATAATGTCATTGGAGCTCATGATTTCCTAAATATGTAAGAAAATGCTATCTCATAATTGATTGTTTTAATGAAAGAGGGCTTCCTTGCACTCTCAGCTTAAATTTCACTCTAAACTACAATTCCAAAAATTATAGTTTGTTTTGCCAGTGATACAGTATGATCAATCTATTAGGGCTTTTTCAGACTATAATATGATAAAGGTTTGGTCATCAATTTAAACAAATGCATAATAATGTATAAGTCTTTTGAAAGAATTCATTCATCCAACCCAGGTTTACAAGTTAAGAACTCTTTACGAAAACTAAAATTGTGCTTGCCCTAGTTTCAAATGTAACTTTTACTAAGGATAAGTTATCTCCTTTAATCAGAAGGGCCTTTAAGGAAGGGTGGAATTGTAGGTGGGCCATAAGCTATGTGTCAATTGCAATTTCTTTGGAGATCATAAATTTTGGGGAGAAACTTTGGTATTTGCCTCAATTTCTTTCTAGCTTAATTTCTTTGATTGTGTTTTTAAGGGCTTTTTTTTTTTAAATGCAGGTCTTAACTAAAGAATGGGTCTCTATGCCCTATATCCTTTTGAGCTTTAAGGCTTTAGACTTGATCACCTTATTAGCATAGATCTATCTCTCAAGCAAACTTTTCATTTTTCTTCTTTTTTCTTTTCTTTCTTTTTATTTTTTCCTTTTTTAATTTTGACTCAAGATAGAGGTGATTGTTCCTTCTTTTAGCTTACAGCTCAAAGTATATAGTGTTTAGGATATAAGTACTTCTTCGTTTCAAAGGAAATAAGTTATTAATGATAAAAATTTATAGTTGAATTGATGTGACTAAAGCAAGTACAAATTTTAACCTTTCCTCCCTTTTTAATGATCCTAACCTTCAGATTACCCCATTTTGGGGTAGTTCTCAATAGGGTTTAACTTTTAAACTACTTCATTAAAAAGGCTTAACGAGGCTAGCGAGGGATTTTGTGTTTATGATACTGCAAAATGAATGCCTATCTTCATTTTGATTCACATATCAAATTCAAGATGGACCTCCTTTAAGGAATGAGCCAAATGGCTTTGCAATGATATCACTCAACTCTCAAGGTGTTTCATTATTGGTATTTAGAATAAGGTTTGTCTCTTTGCATTCTAAACCTTTCAATTAATGAGATAACAACTTATTCATGCTCCAAACATTAGCTTATTCAAATATGAAGTTCTTATTTTCAAAGATCTTAACATGTTCTAAAGTACAAAGAAAAGCTAACCTTCTTAAAGAATCGTTAGAGCCCTTCAACACTTTAGATGGAGTCTAGTTGCATTAGCCTTGTGTCTATTAAATCTTGAATCTTATTTTTCAACCCCCAACAAGTATCTGTGGAGTAACCCTTCTACCCTACATGATAATCACATACGCCTTTAGATTTCCATTCCAAGCCCTGTATCTTAGTTTGAGAGCCTCACAGTTTAGGATATTTGCTTCTTTCAACTAATGAAAGGCCTGAGAAAGAGAGTGAAAGGAATTGGAGTGAAATGTCTTCCCTATCCCTTATGAGCTTACATAGGCCTCTTGATGGGAATTAGGTTACCAGACCACTAACCTGCAGCTGAACCCAAGGACTAGAGGACTAATAAGAATAATCTTCATGCTTTAGTTGACCTCTGCTAAGGCTAAGTACTTCCTTACCGAGTTACCCTTTATACCGAGCCGAATGACTGCCTATCTCTTTGTAGTTTATCAAATTAAAGAATACTCACTCACATTCAAGCCCTCCAATGACTTGGCATCTTCTTTGCTGAGAAGTCAAGATAGAGAGATTCTGGGCTGATTAAGCCACCCCTACTTAGACAAGCAAGCTGTCCATACTTTTTGTCTACATCTCTAACAGCTTCACCAATGTAGCATTGCCACGTATACAGTATCATGTATAGAATTCATTACACCAATGATTGTTTTCCTTATATATTCATTTTTACCCTTTTATATCTTGTACATTACTTTCTTAGGAAATGCTCTTTTTGTTTTTTCTCTTTTTGGGTAAGTTGCCCTAACTTATGAGTATAAATATCCTTATACTTATAGCTAGAATGAGAATACAGATTACCATTAATACACTTTTGTATTTTTTTCCTTGCGAAAACACTATGTTTACCCTCGGCATCACTCTTATTCTAACCCTTGAGTAAGGCTAGGTGACGAGTAACGTCATCGGACCAATTCATGCATCATATC
Source organism: Lumnitzera racemosa (assembly GCA_024138005.1). Taxonomy (NCBI): domain Eukaryota; kingdom Viridiplantae; phylum Streptophyta; class Magnoliopsida; order Myrtales; family Combretaceae; genus Lumnitzera; species Lumnitzera racemosa. The sequence continues at coordinate 35,784,122 of JAMXBC010000006.1, read as the reverse complement.
GAATTATGTAGTGAGTCTTGGGAAGTTCCATTAATGTGTCATATCCTCTGAAGCTTTTCATCGGTTTTGTTTACTTCTTCATTCACATTCTATCTATTTTGCACCATGCTCCATTATTTCTTTTGACCTTTCTGTAAGCTAGAACCTATCCAGCAACCGGCCTTGTCTGTTTTAGTCACAGTTCGCATCATCTTGGTATTAGACCGAAAGTTTTGTTTGAGTTGTTGGCTTCTCTGAAGTTCTATTTATACTCTATTCTGCATGTGTAAAATAGAGCACGTTATTATGTTCATCTTAATTGCTAAGTTTGCTAGTTAGTGATTTTCTAGTTAGCAAGAATGTTTATTTAAACTTTGAATCAGTAAAGAAAATGATAGATCCAAGCATAAATGTTGGTGCTGGAGATGACAATAGTGGAGTTGTCCACTATGAACGATAGTTGCAAGAGATACCGAAGAGTATTGATGAGAGACTTGATGAAGTGGCTCACTTCTTAGTAGATTTGACTTGAGTTGTTCATACGCTAGCTTACTGACCTACTAAGGCAGCACAGAATACCCCACAAGCTGCTTAACCTGTTAGAGGTTAAAACTCAACTTGACCAGTTCAAGCTAGAGTAGTAAGTGAATAAGTAAGGCGAAGGATAGACCAAAGAGAGCTTGATGAAGAGGACGAGAAAGAGTATTTTGAAGAAGAGCATGTATGAGTCCTCTGAGCGTCTGACCATGTGAAGCTTTGAATTCTAAGCTTCAGTGGATCTGGGAATGCCGATGAATATTTGGAGTGGGAAGAGAGGGTAAAGTATGTTTCTTATTATTATCATTACAAAGATTACAAGAAAGTGAGAACTGCTACGGTAAAGTTCTTTGGATACGCCGTCATGTAGTGGAAGAATTTACAGGCTATGAGGAGACGAGAGGGCTATCGAAAGATTAATACTTAGCCCAAGATGAAAAGAATACTCAGAATCAGATTTGTGACAAAAACTTATCTTTAAGATACTTTCACTTAGCTTTAAGAGCTAAGACAAAAAGCCAAACTATTGATGAGTATGTTCAAGAATTTTAGATGCTTATGATTCATTGCCAAGTAGAGGAACCACTAGCTTGAATAATCTTAAAATTCATTAGTGGATTAAGAGGAGACATTCGAGACATTATAGAGCTCTAATGATTTGACATGATGGATGAAGCCGTTAGGATTACCCAATGAGTAGAAAGGCAAAGGAGAGGCCGACTAATAGCCAGGATGTCGATTAGCCGACCTGGACAGGCAAGTCACCAAACTCAATCAAGTACATAGCTGAGCCGAAAGATTGATGTTTGAGCCAAGTAGAAAGGTCCACTTAATGGTGAAGTGTTGACCCGAACTTATAAGAAGGGACAGGGGTCTAACAGGAAAACGAGTCAAATCAAGTGCTTCAAGTGCCAAGGGTTCTAACATGTGGCTACTTAGTACCTGAACCACATAACAATGGTCATCAAGGGAGATGTCTCAAAGCTAGAAGTAGACAATATAGATAAGGAACCCAAAGACGAGGAGGTCCCTGTTGAGAAAGAGCTGATTAAGGAGGACGTATTTGTTGAGGACTTATATAAGTTACTTATGGTTGTTCGACGTACTATAAACATGGAACCCTCACAAAAGGAGGAGCAGAGAGAGAATTTGTTCGATATCACCTATAAGGTGAATGATCAAGTATGTGCCCTTATTGTAGATAGTGAAAGCTATACCAATGTGACATCAACTAAACTTGTTTCAAAACTGAAGTTACCAACTGTTGCACAACCAAGGCCACACAAATTGTATTGGTTGAGTGAGAGAGGAGTATTACATGTTATTCGGCAAATAATACTGTTGATCACTGTATGGAATTACTCAGACCAGATTCTTTGCAACATGCTGCCTATGTGTGCTTCCCACATGTTATTCGGTAGGCCATGGCTATTTAATAGAAGAGTTATCTACAACAGCAATAAGAATACGTACATGTTCGAGAAGGATGACCGGAAGATTGTACTAAACCTGATGTCGCCGAAAGAAGTTAACAAGTTGCAAACAAAACTTGCCTACGAATCGAAGAAGGAGTAGAGCTGAGCTCTTGTGATGAGTAAAGCCAAGCTTCGAGAGGCCATCAATGCTAACGAGTCAACTTTCATGTTGGTTAAGCACTTATTAGAAATGAAGGAGCAAGGTGAATTATCCTAAGAAATCAAAGAGCTACTGGATAAATATGCTGATATGTTCCTAGAGTAGTTACTTGAAGGGTTTCCCCCAAATCGAGGTATAGAGCACTGCATTGACTTAATACCCGGGATCGCACTACCGAATAAGCTAGCCTATCAGATAAATCCCAAGTAGACTGTTGAGCTCCAAAAACAAGTCAATAAGTTGCTACAAAGAGGATATGTAAAAGAAAGCCTCAGCCCTTATGTTGTACTAGCCCTTTTAGTACCGAAGAAGGATAAAACTTGGCGGATGTATGTAGATAACTGCACCATAAACAAGATTACCATCAAGTACATGTATCTTATCCTTGGGTTAGAAGATATGCCGAATGAGCTGAGTGGTACCAAGATTTTCAACAAGATCAATCTTAAGTCTGGTTACCACCAGATTCACATGAGACTATGAGATGAATGAAAGACTGCGTTTAATACTAGGCATAGACTCTATGAGTAAATGGTCATCCTATTCAGCCTATTAAATGCCCTGAACACTTTCATGCGATTGATGAACCACATGTTAAGACATCTGATTGGAAAGTGTATCGTAGTGTATTTTGATGACATATTAGTCTACAATTCAGATACGCCGAGTCATTGCAAACATCTCTAAGAAGTATTGGCTATCATCAGTGCCAAGAGACTATTCGGTAATCTCAAAAAATGTTGCTTTTACTAAAAGGAAGTAGTATTCTTGGGCTATGTAGTCAATAAAGAAGGCTTATGAGTGGATGATGAAAAGATCCAAGCAACTGTAGAATAGCTAACTCCTACTACTTATGCCGATGTAAGAAGCTTTCATAGACTGACTTCATTCGATAAACGATTCATTAAGAATTTCAATACCCTCGCCGCACCTCTTACTAAGCTCATGAAGAAGAACATCGACTCCCGATGAGGAGAAAGGGAGGAGAAGAGCTTTACCAAGATAAAAGAGAGGTTGACCTCCACCCTTGTATTGGTTTACCTGACTTGGAAAAAATATTTGAGCTGAAATGTGACGCGTCAGGCATCACAATAGGTACTGTCCTAATGTAGGAAAGCTAACCAATTGCCTTCCATAGTGAAAAGCTTAGAGGACTACAATTAAATTACTCCGTGTATGACAAAGAACTCTTAATGCTATCCAAGCACTACATGTATGGCATCATTATTTACTGCCAAGAGAGTTTGTCATCTACACTAACCATGAATCTCTAAAGTACCTTCGAAGTCAGACGAAGTTATCGAAGCTGCAAGCAACATGGGTTGAATTCCTTGAAGGATTCAATTTTGTGATTAAATATAAATAGGGAAAGAGCAACGTAGTTGCAAATGCTCTTTCAAGGAGACATGTGCTTTTAACCTAACTACAAACCAAACTATTTAGGTTTACAAGTAGTAAAAAGCAGTATTCAAAGGATCTACACTTTAGACCCATAATCATGCGATGTGCTGGTAGAATGACAGTGGATAAGTATCATGTAGAGGATGGTTACTTATTCCAAGGTGGAAAATTGTGCATACCGACCTGTTCACTATGAGAACTATTGATTAAGGAAGCTCATGGTAGAGGACTCTCCAAATATTTTAGAGAAAGAAGGACCCATGAACTATTGAATGGTCACTTCTTCTAGCCGAGAATGAGGAGAGATGTGCACCGAGTTGTCGAAAGCTATACTATGTGAAAGAGGGCTAAGTACCGAGCCGAGTAAGATAAAGTAATGCCTTTACTAGTTTTGACGAAGCTGTGGATCGAATTGAGTATAGATTTTGTTCTTGGACTATCATGAATTATCTGAGACAAAGATTCTATAATGGTCGTCGTGGGTCAGTTCAGCAAAATGGAATACTTCGTGCCCTACTCAAAAATTAACAATGCTTCGACTATTGCTTCTCTTTTCTTGTAGGAGATTATGCAGTTACACAACGCACCGAGAAGTGTAGTCTTCGATAAGGATCCAAAGTTCTTGAGCCACTTTTAGAGGACCTTTTGGCATCGAATGAGGACGAAACTACTATTCAGAATTTCCTATTGCCCTTAAACTGACAGCTAAAGAAAGGTAGTTAATTACACTTTGGGATCACTACTCCGAGTTACAGTAGGAAAGAACTTAGCTTATTGGGATGCCTGCTTGCTGGTGGTCAAGTTCGCCTACAACTGGATAGTGCATAACACTACTAAGCAAACTCCCTTCGAAGTGGTCTATGGTTTCAATCCTAAGTTACCCCTTAATCACACTGCACCTGTATTTGTGCAAGAGGACCCTGATGCAAGGACTAGAGCATAATCCCTTCAGCACATTTATAACAAAGTCACTCAACGCATCGACCAAGCAGCCAGTAGAATACGAGAGAAGACAAAGGGTAGGATGGCTAGATAATTCTAACCAGGAGACTTGATATAGTTGCACTTCAATAAGGAACGGTTTCCAAATAAGAGGAGGAATAAATTATCTGTAAGAGCTGAAGGACCTTTCAGAATCCTCCAAAAGATCAATGATAATGCCTACAAATTAGAATTACTCGAGGACTATGGGATTTGTGACGCCTTCAACATTGTTGACCTCAGTCCGTATCACCTTGATGAAGAACTGAACGAAGGCCATTCGGATTTGATCCCAAATCCAAAATAACCTAAAAGGAAGGATGGGAATCAAGCTACCGGACCATTGACTCGTAACCAAACCTGAAGACTAGAAGGTCTGGCAAGATGTATCGCCCTATTCCAATCGACCCCTACTGAGGCCAAGTACTTCCTTACCGAGTCACTTATTATACCTAGTCGAATGACTACCCATCTCTCTATAGTGCGTTGAATTGAAGAATACTTACTTACGCCTAAGCCCTCTAATGACTCCACATCTTCCTTGCTGAAAAGCTAAGATAGAGAGATTTTGGGAACTAAGCTACCTATGCTCGGACAAACAAGCTATTTATACTTTTTGTCCATATCTCTAACAGCCTCGCCAATATAGTATCGCCACGTATACAGTATCATGTGAAGAATCCGTTACACCACTGATTGTTTTTTATTGTATATTCATTTTTACCCTTTTGTATCTTGTACATTACTTTCTTAAGAAATGCCCTTTTTGTCTTTTCCCTTTTTAGGTAAGTTTCCTTAACTTATGAGTATAAATATCTTTGTACTTATAACTAGAAGGAGAATTTAGATTACCATTAATACACTTTTATATTTTCTTCCTTGCGTAAACACTATATTTACTCTCATCATCACTTTTATCCTAACCCTTGAATAAGGCTAGGTATTAAGTAACCTCACCAAACCTATTCGTACGTCATATTAAATTGTGTTGTGAGTCCTTAAAAGTTTCATTAGTGTGTCATATCCTTTGAAGCTGTTCGTAGGTTTTTCTTACTTCTTCATTCGCATTCATTCTATTTCGCACCATTCCCCATTATTTCTTTTGGGTTTTCTGCAAGTTTGAACCCATCTAACGATCTGCCTTGTCTATTCTTGATCATAGTTTACATCACCTTTGGCTGCTACGTAGGTCATTAGACTTAGACTTTATGGCACATCCTTCGAGACTTATCACATTAATGGCACTATTTTGTGATGATTCTAGGAGCCCTTTCTTTTGTTTTGGACCCTCTAATCTTCTAACTCCTAAGTTTTCCTTAATTTTGTCCCTTGCCACCACAACATCTATAAAGCTAGAAGCTGTATTCCCCAAAAGATGCCCATAATTTGGCTCATCTAGTATGTTAATGAATGCACATGTCAAGTCTTTCTCTGGCAACAGAGGAATGATTTTAGCTGCAATGCCCCTCTACCTTTGCTCATATTCTTTAAAAGATTCATCATTTTTCTTGCTTAATGTATGTAAGTCCCAAATCAAGGAAGCCATCTCAATGTTAAACTTGTACTGCTCATAGAATGCTTGAGCAAACCTCTCTCAAGTATTTATTTGGCTAAGATCAAGCTGGACATACTAGGTTAATGAAAGCCCTATCAAATAATCACGAAAATTTTGTACCAAGAATTGATCATTTTGAACATATTTGCCCATCTGGCAAACATATAATCTAATGTGTAGCTTTGGGCATTCAGTTGCATTGTACTTCTCAAACTCTGGTACTTATAAATTTTTTTATATAGGCCTTAACGTTAAAACAGAAAGGCCAGTGATCCTAACCTACTTGAATCCATCATAGCCTTTGAACACCCTCATTTTCTTAGTGATGTGTTAAGTCAACTTCCTTTCCAATTCTTTTAAACTATCTTAGTAAGCCCTAAAGTTAAGTGACTTTGTATTGATTGGAAATGAATATGTGTTAGGCTCAAAAGTTAGGATAACTTTCAGATAGACCCCTTTCGATTCAAAAGAATCAAAAGTTGGATTAGCATTTGGATAGTTCTTTTCTACTTCCAAGGGTGGAGCCTCAATATTCTTTCCATAGTTAGCCCTGAAGTGCTCTTTGTTTGATGAAAATGTAGCTCTAAGTAAAGCAATACTATCAGCAAGGAAATTTAACCGATTTGTGATTTTTCCCATTGTTTGCTCTAAGGAACAAAACCTTAGCTTAATGGATGATTTGAGGGTTAACATTGTTGTTGTTGTTGTCGTTTCTTTAGTTAGCCATTGCTTTCAAGCATTCTTGGTAAGAATTTATCCTTGTTAGCAATTTTCAAAAAAAAAAAAAAAAAATCTTTCCTACCTTTCTTTTATGGGGGGGGGGACTTTTAATTTGAAATGAAAGAGTTAATCTAACTATAACTAGCTCATTTGAAAGTAAGGTAATGGAAAGAAAAACAAGGATAAAAGTACGACCCTAATCTACTAATGAAGAATATTTGTGTCCTATAGGTATTTAAAAGGTTACTTACAAGAAGTATAACGAAATATTAATGGAGTATTTGATATTTACAGCTGATTACCAATTATTGACAATGATGGGGAGTGATTTATTTTACAAAAGACAAGAGTGATTTAAAAAAAGTAATCGATTAAAAGCCAAAAGGAAAACGAATATTTACAACTTAAAGAATTTATGGTAGAATTACAACAGAAGGGATGACCATTTAAGGGTAAGTTTAAATAGGGGATCAACATTTTAAAAATTCAACTAAAGAATTAACATTTTATAAAATGGTTCCAATAATAAATAAACGTTTCAAAAAGTTCAAATAAGAGATCAATGTTTCACAAAGTAGTTCAAATAATTTTATGGATTAGCTATTATAAATCCATTATTTAAACCACTTTGTAAAATGTTAATCCCTTATTTGAACTTTTTGAAACGTTTATTCCTTATTTAAATCACTTTAAAATATTAATCTACTATTTAGACTTACCCGTAAACATTTATCCTCTCTATTGTAATTTTCCCAAGAATTTTTACATAGGAACGATTTTGGATATTTATAAATTAGAGGCCTTATGACATTTTACAAATTAGTGAATTTACAAATAAGGAAGGAAAAAGTTAATGGACTAAGTCCAATTCTCTTTTAAAGTAAGGAAGAATATTTACAAGTTATGCGGTTTTTAATTATTATAAAGGCTTGCTAAAATAATCTATAAGTATACATTTAACGACCTTATCGTAAGATGATAATTCAACCAAAAAATTATTTTACAATATATAAGGAAGCCCTTTTGATTTGAAAAACAAGATAAGACAAGAAAACATAAGAGCATATAAATGCAACTACAAAGGACCGTTAACTAAATAATAATGTGGCAATATAAAAGGGTTTAAGATTGAGACCTTATTAGAATTCCATTATTACAATACAGGGAAATTGAATTGTTACATAAGAATATTATTTATATTAAATTTACAAGGAAACTGTAATTTTACAATGGAAAAGTCTTATACAAAGGATAAAATTATATTTGGTGGTACAAAGAAAGTATATTACAACTTTTTTATGGTATAATGGAATTTTGGTAGAGTTTTTCCCTTTCATAGGTGACATGCTCTATTATTATTTATTTATCAGTCTAAAAGTTGTGTATGCAATAGAGGTAGGTCTTAAAGGTCCTTAAGCTTTGTAACTTCACATGTTTTCAAGGAAATGGTTCATCAATCACATTAAAGCTTAAGTGGGATGGCCTAATCAATCTCGAGTGGTGGTTACCCCACTACACTTAGAACCTACATAATGGCTCCCCTCCTAAGGTCTTAAGATAACTTGGATCTAACTGTATCTGCTCTACATCCTTAATGCAATCATTCCCTCAATGTCTTGAGTATGTTATATGCAAAAATGAATACAACAATTTAAAAACAAGTATATTACATGAAATAAATAAATAAACAAACAAATAAATAACATGGATATTTTGAACAATAAATTTAATTTCGAAAAGTTTTTAAGTGGATATCTTTCTTGACATTCCTAGTGGATTTGTTAAGCTATCGAGCTTGATTTTTTTTCCAGTTTTTATCATTTTCATTAAATCGATGAATATTAAACCATATATGTTCAATATTGATCATCAACTAAGGCTTAAGGAAAATTAAGACTTTTTAAAATGATTTTGTAAACTCTTGGAGTCGATACCCAATTGGAGTCAAGAAAAAAGAGAGTTAGGTTAAATATCAATTGGGGTGGATCAATTTAACCTAACTACCGGTCCACTAAAAAATCGATTTTAAAAAAGAATTTTTGAAGACCAAAGATTTTTTAGTCCAAAGGATAACTTTTTAAATCCTTAATGGGTACCATTTTTAAACTTTTCGAAATTAAGTTTATTTTTCAAATTTACCCTTAAGAATAAAATATATTCACATGCAATTAAGTTAATATGATCGAATCTGCAAAAGGATAAATCGAACAAATATTTACAATAAATGGAAAAAGAAAAATTTCCATATTTTAAGTCGTTTTGTATTTTCATACGAGTAGCTACATACTCACTATTTGGAATCAAATTTTCATAATTCATTTGAAAACTCAAGTGTGTTAATTCATTTTAATTTTGAAAATAATCAGGTTTATATTTCTTATTTCATTTATTTAAAGGAAAATTCTAAAAGGGGTCCTAATTTGATATTTTATGTTTTGAAAAGAAAAATCGAAAAGAAGACCAAGTTTATTAGATTTTATTCATTTTTTTTAAATATATTTTTTCTAAGTGATAAAACACACTTTGGTTAATTTTCCTCTCCTTTTATTTTAATTTTTTAAAACACTTTATTTTTCTACTTCTTAAAAAAAAAGTTTATTTGTAAAAATCTTTTGAAAAATACTTTACAAGAGAAAATAATTAGGATATTTTTTAATCTATTATTTTTTTAAAGAAATAATAAAAAAAAGAGAGAGAAGGGGAAGAAAACCTAAGACACGAGTTGTAGGGTTAGGTCAAGAGTGGGTTTAGGTCGGCTTGGTGGATCCGGGTTGGGTCGCATGTGACCTATACATGCATGCAATGGAGAAGAAGAAGGAGGTGACTGTAAAAAGGATGGTTCTAGCCATTCTGGATAGTTTTTCAAGTGGGTAAGACTAGATTCTTGCCAATTTAATTGATAAATGGGGCTGTAGGACCACCGCTAAGGCCTAAGGTGGTGGTTTTATGGTGCTTCATAGAAGAGGCGGTGGTGGTATTAGTGATTCATAGAATAGTAAGTGAATAGTCCTATTTATACTTTCCGAACATCAAATGAACATGGAATGGTCCAGTTTTCCATTCATTTGAGATTGAGTAATAAAGGAAAACTTAGGGTTTGATTCCAATTTTTTGTGCAAATTGGAGTTAATTTTTTGTCATAACCGTATCCAAGATGTACTTTCTTTCCAAAAAAAAAAAATTGAATGGCAGCCTCACCATTCGTTAAACGAGTTGAATCATAGTGATTCAACGAGAAAGAAAATTTAGGCATTTAAGACTTTCTTTGATTTTCAAGGCTCAATTTGACTCATTAAAAGATTGTATCCAAACGTGTTCTCGACATCAATGCAATGTATTCCATGTGTACCTCACAATTTCACCATCAATTCGGTAAAATTGCAAGGAAAAAGGGATGAAAAGAAGCTGGAAAGTGAGTTCTACGAGTAGGGAGTATGTGGGAAAGGAAGGGAAAATGAAGGAAAATGAAGGATTACCATAATTGATCATGTTGCAGGCAAACTCAAAATTATCAGAAATTATGTTGATATCTAAGCCATGGTTAGGTGGAGTATTATTGTTAACATTTTAAGTTAGAGCTTCTACAAAGTCTAATTGTATTGATCCTTCATCGATCAAGTCTTAGATTTTATTTTTTAGTCTCTAATACGTATCGATAGACCTACCCCAGATGATACTCACATTTCTTATTAGGATCATATACTCTTGGCCTGTATCTTTCACTAGGGAGCTCATACTAAATCAATTTATCCTTTTATAGCTTCTTAAAGACCTAACTTAGCCGAACTAGTATCTTAGTGAATTGTCTCAGAGCCTTGTTAGCTTAGGGTTGATTTCTGTTATTAGACTTAAGAAGGATTTGTCCTAAAAGAGACTTGAGCATTAGGCCTAGTATTTGCATTCACTACGTTAACCGTAGATTCCTTAGGCTTATTGACCAACTGGTTTAAAGGAAGAGGATGAAGCAAATGGTCATTTATCCGATGATTCCTGAAACTCGCTAGAAGAGATATGCTTTCAATCCTATCCCCTACCGTTACCACCTCTATAAAACTGGATGAGGCTTGCCTAATTAAATGGGAGAAATAAGACCCTTTAAGAGTATTGATAAAAGCTAAAGTTAGCTCTTTTTTAATCATGGGTATGGATACTCTTGCAGTTAAGGATTTCCATCTCTATGCATATTCCTTAAATGATTCAGTGTTTTTCTTTCAAAGAGCAACTAAGTCCATCATGGTCAAGGCCACTTCGACATTGAACCTGTATTGTTCGTAGATTGCCCTAACAAATATCTTCCATGTGTTTATTTGGTTCAGGTCAAGTTGGACGTATCAGGTCAAAGTTAAACCTATCAAGCTATCTTGAAATGTTTGTACCATAAGTTGACCATACTGAACATACTTGCCCGTTTTTCTCATGTATAACCTGGTGTGCAGCTTAGGGCATCGCATCCCATTATACTTCTCAAATTTTGATACCTTAAACTTTTCTAGGTATGCCCCAATATCGTATATAGAGAAGTCAGTAATACTAGCCTATTCAAATCCATCATAACCCCTTAGTGTCTTCATCTTCTTAGCTATCTGTTGGGCTAACTTCCATTCTAACTCCTTCAAATTATCTTAATTGGGCCCTAAGTTAGCCGGCCTTGTATTAGCTGAGAATGAATACGTATTGGGCTTAAAATTCAATTTTACTTTTGGATAGACTCCCTCCAATTCAAATGAATCTTTGGGATAATTATCTTTTGCTTCAAAGGATGAAGCTTCGGTATTCTTCCTATAATGAGCCTTTGAGCTCTCTTCGTTAGATGGCGGTAGCTTAGAGTAGGGCAATGCTGTCAGCAAAGAAACTTATATGTTCTACCATCTTTCCTACGATTCACTCTAAAGAATAAAACCTTAGTTCAGTGGGATTAGTGACTTTAGAGTTGTTGTTGTCATCTACTTAAGTGGCCATTCTAGTTTAAGAGCGAGTTCTGATTGGACTTCTCTAAAAGACTTTACTTTTAGGAGCAATTTTCAAACTTAGGAAGAATACTTCACAAAAATTAGCAAAAATATACATTCTTCGTTTTTTTTTTTGGGGGGGTTAGGGTTGTTTATGGAGACAAGAATAGAAATATAAACGAACAAAATGCAAACATGTATGGCACATAGATGTAAAGAAATTTAAATTGGCAAGAGACTTGTAATTGTGAAGTTTACATCACTTATTGAAAAAACAATCTCCTATATTTTATTCTTCTTGTTCCAGCTAAATTCAACTTGTCCTTTCTTCCTCTTTTAAATCTCAGGAGCCCCTATGTCCTTGATCTTGCTGTTGGCCTTCTTGATTTATGCTTCTAAGGCCTTTATCTTCTAGTGATATTCCTCACAGTAAACCTTCAACTCTTGCTCTCCTTCTCTTGCTTTTTCTGGTGTGACTTCAACTTAGGCTTTTTATTGAGCTTAAAATTAGGTTCTTTATTCATTTCCCCTAACTTGATTTAAACTAAACCCTATACCTATTTAATTTAAACTCTAGACTAAAGTTAAATGAAACCCAGTTTCTTCATTTTTGAAAAATATTTTAAAGGCACCACCTGGTAGAACTAAGAAAGATGATTAAATTAGAACTAATTAAGCGAATTGATTCTAATTTAGTCACTAGTGTACATTTTGAAAACTTTCAAAAAAATTTTAAAGAAACCAAATTTCTTGAGTCTGGGAGCTACCGTATTAAATTTTAATGGGTACTACTTTAACCTTCCGAATTTAATTTCATTTTTCAATTACTCTTTTAACAATAATATATATTCAAAAATAAATGAAATCGTATCTATTTACAAAAAATAAGAAATTGAAGAATTATTTATAGAAAGGGAAAAAATAAATTTTTTTATATTTTAAATTGCCCTATAATTATGTACGAGTGCCTATGTACCTATTATTTGAAATCAAATTTTCGTAGTCCATTTGAAAAATTTAAATGCATAAGTTTATTTCAATTTTGAAAAATAGTCAATTTTATGTGCTTAATTCATTAACTTCAATTAGGAAAAATCTAAGGAAATGGGTCTTAATTTGAGTGATATTATCTTTCTAAAAATTCTAAATTGACCCTAACTTCGTAAAAATTATTATTATTATTATTATTATTATTATTATTATTATTATTATTATTATTATTATTATTATTATTATTATTATTTACTTTTGTTTGTGAAAATATAGATACTTTTCTAAGTGACAAAAAATATATGCATACATTACATTTATCTATATGAAGAAAGAAAAGCTATACCATAAAAAGAAACTTTAAATATATATATAACTACAAAATAATAAAAAAGAATAAACTTAAATCTTGATGTAGCCACGAGCTAAGAGAGGAGATAGGGTCAGTTATTGGGTCGGGGGGTCAACCCAACCTAATTCACGTACGTTGCATGTACATGGCTGGAGAACAAGTAATTGTTGTTAAGGGTCCTTCTATAGATGGTTCTAGGGGGTAATTAAAGTGGGTAAACCCACTTTCATGAGTTTTTCATTGGGGAAACTTTGATTGGAGGTGGTATAGAAGAGTTTGGAAGTGGTCGGAGATGTATGGTTGGGGAAGTGAGAGAAAGAGGTTAAGTAAGTCTCTATGGTCATTGCTGAAGGTTAGAAAGGTATCGAGTCAGGGCTTTTTGAGGTATAGAAGCTTGACCGTATGTGTATTTTGGTCTAAGAAGTAGTGGCAAGGGTGGTTCCAATGATGGTGGTCAGAGGTTAGGGTTTGGAGTCTAAGTGACTTGGTGGTACGATTAGGAGTGACGATAAGCCATGGGGGTAGTGTCTTTAGGCTGTTAGAGGTGTAGGGAATCTTGAGAGTGGCAGAGCTAAGCTTAAAAAGATTCGAGCAGTTCCCAGTTTTAGAGAGAAAGAATCGAACATTGCTAGAGAGAGTATGTACTTGAGTGAGTTTTAAATGTGTGTTCCTTAGCTTAGTGATGATCATATGAAGTTAGGGATGCTCTTTTTATACTTTTCCGAGCATGAACAAACTCAAAAAGTATATCAATGGCCATCAAACTCTAGCTCATAGTATATATATTTTTTCATTTTATTGATGAAAATAGAAGCCTACGTAGATGATTTTGGATCGATTTTTAGGATAAATGCAAAATAGGTCATGTAGTGAATGAAATGGCCTCAAGAAATCATGTGGCGTTGTCTAGAAATCTAATGCAAAATTATGGTGAAGTGTAGGGTGCAAGTGGGTTTAAAGGAGGAAAATTAGGGAACTAAGGCGCCACACCATCTACTTGAACTACTATGAAACTGCCCTAGGTCTATTGTAATACATGGTCCATTACTATCATAATGCATGGAGCAAACGTAGAAAAGAGAGAGAGAGAGAGAGAGAGAGAAAATGGAAATGGCACAAGAGTCAAACCCATTACCTTCTTACTCCACGTGTGACTACCTTACTATTGAGCTAGTGGCATTTTCTCATCATATTTTGGAATTCAAGTATACTTGTCCTTAGCTCTGGTCTTAAACAAATAGGTTGGTTTAAGCTAAAATGAACTGTTTCTATAAGGATTGACAATATAATGACTTTCTACACATATGTTGATGTTAATTTTTAAATTAAACCCCAATTTAATTGTTTCATAAGCTTCAATTCATCAATCGCACGGGTTAATAAAAAAAAATGGTTTTTCTCGTGAATTGATCAATTTAAACTCAATTGAGGCACCGCTTAAAACTAAAAATAACTTAAATTAATTTTATTTTTATGAGGAAAATATTTAATTTTAACCATGGTTTAAATATTAAATTTTTAGAAAATTTAATATTCTCAAGAATAACTTGAAACAATTAAATCACATATGTATACTTTTGATCCTAAAAATGACCTTAAACTATTATTTATACTAAAAATTATTTTTTTTACATTTTTCAATTTTTTTGTATTTTTTCTAACTTTTCTACTTTTTTGTATTTTTTATATTTTCTATTTTTTGTATTTTTTTGAATTTTTCATTTTTATATATTTTATAATTTGGACCCTTTTCCTTTATTTTGTAAAAGTACTAAAAACTATAAGAGGCCAAAATAAGGTGTCTATGCTTTCTCTTTCTCCTTCACTTCCTCCATACCCTTCAGCTTTTAGAGTTGTAATAGAAAAACTCTTTGATTGTCTAGCCTTTATTGGGTATACCTTTGATAGTAGGAGTGATCTTCCTTTGACACCAAGGAGACCTAATGCCTAAGAACTTGGATACCTTGTCAGCTACCAAAACGTGAAGGTTATGTAAGTTAAGCGAAATGAGCTCAACAATGGCCTCTAAATTATATTATGAATAATTCCATTAGTCGAAAAGTACTTTGTGTAGATGTTGAAGTGAACCAAAGGTACCACCTCAAAACCTTTGCATTCCTTTACCATTTTATCACTTAAATACCATCTATGCATCTAAAGTAGTTCCTTAACTTTCATGTTCTAAAAATATTGAACCCAATAATGGATGGCTATATTTTCAGGTAATTGAATCTGCTCCTTGATATGAGGCAAGTGCACCTATCAGTTTTAATATAGCGGATATGAGTCCGAGTCGATCCCTCAGAGACTTCGAGTACTAATATTAACCTTAGCTTTATTTTTTAACCGAAAAATTATGAAAGTTTGAATTAATTAAAAAATATTAAAATTAACAAACTATTTTAATTAAAAGACTTAATTAAGCAATTAAAAAAACGATAAAATCAAGAACGACTTCAAGAAAGTAATAACGTATTTAGGAATTATTTCCCCTAGAGTTAATCATGTGATCACTTAAAATATATTCAATTCGGTTTCTATTATTCTTGACCGGAGGGATTGACAACTAAAGTTAATACCTTTCTCAAGCATATTAACCCTAATCCTAAATTATTCACCGGAATCTCTTCACTTAGTAATATAATTTAGAATTGCATTAATGTATAATGAATTCCCACACAATTAATTAACTTTCCGGAAGAAACATGTATCTTATCTCTAAGTATACATGTACTTCTCTTCAATTATGTAAAAATCTAATTATACATGTAATTTCTCAATCAACATGCATAATATCATATATTGATATTCTAGAAATATCATATATTGATATTCTAGAAATATCAATCAATAATTAAACGACATAATCGAATCAAGTAAAAATAGATACTTTATTGAAATTTCTAAAATCAATCTAAGAATCACATAAACCCTAGGTTCCATAATCCTAAATACTCAAATTCTAAGCTATCATAATGAATCTAAAAATGAGTTTCATCAATAATATAAAATAAAACATGGAAACCCCTTTTGATTGATGAACAATCTCTCTAATCTTGAAGTTGATGTTGTTCCGCCTCTTTCTTGATGTTGATCCTTAAGTCTCTTTCTCTTCTCTTGTGTCTCTCCGTTTTTGTAATGTCTCTCATGTCTTTTGAAACCCTAAGATATCCTTTTATATATGTATTACAAAGATTCTGTTTTCGCCACTAGACACGGCTTGGGACATGACCGTGTCCCCGGTCATGTAACTTTCTACACTAAGGCAAAATTTTCTGCACAACTTCAAAATTTTATAACTTCTTCATTTAAACTCCGATTTGAGTGAAATTTGATTCATTTTCTTCGTTTTCGATCTTAGAGCGCGTTCAAACCTAGAAATAAAAATTTTACTCAATTAAGTATCAATTTCTTTAAAGAAAACCAAAAATGTGAGGAAAATACTATAAAATCACCCTATGAAATATGTTTAAAATTAGAGTTATCACTCCTCAAAAGATTTGATGAGATCATATTATTGTATGAACTTAGCCCGATTAAAGTCAAGTTGATGGCTCCTCATGTAACTAATGAACCAAACTAAGATTAGAGCTATGTTGGTCTTTAAATCTTTGTGTCTCTCTTCTTTTATTTTTTTAAGTGATTTAGTGAGCTGATTTGTTCAACCAAGAGTGTAAGTATATACAACTTCCCTTCAAGGAACTAAGCCACCATTTTTGCAACTCTAAAGTGGACAAGGCCTCTCCTATATGGGACTAAGATGGCACTAAAGATCACTAAAATATATGCATTGACTCTGTACTGATGCTAAGTTTTTAGATCTTCACAAAAAATGTTCTGCTTCTCTTTGTACCTCAACTTAATAGAGAACCAGGCAATGATGTCATCTATCCAAATGGTTCTCTTGAACTAAGATCCAGTTTATCTCAGCCTTTCTAACTCCTAGTAACCTGCTAAAGATTTTTGGTGCAACAGCTTCAAAGTTCAGAACATAGACGTCATCAGTAATAGATAGAGCTTAAAGCAATTGTGAGTACGCTTTGATGATTAGACTTAACTGGCGTAAGCCAAAGCAGAATGCAATGGCTTAGGTCTCCCAAAAGTGTGCAAAGGATTGCATCGGAGTAATGTTTGGAGCAACAGTTTGTAAGGATAGTATAAGCCTAACCTTGCTCTTAATGAACTGTTGCTTATTTGGGCTGAAAAGCTAAAACTAAGTTTCAAGTGATTTTTAATGTTCGTGAGGCAGGTGAGCATGAATCTCCTCGAAAGCAATCTAAGCTGAGCTAACCATGTCTACAAAAGGTAAATTACAACCAAAGCCTATTCTAAACTTTAAATGTAACCTTTACAAGGTACTTACAAGAACAAATTACAAAGGAAAAATACAAG
The DNA here is from genome assembly GCA_024138005.1 of Lumnitzera racemosa. Lineage (NCBI taxonomy): Eukaryota > Viridiplantae > Streptophyta > Magnoliopsida > Myrtales > Combretaceae > Lumnitzera > Lumnitzera racemosa. The sequence continues at coordinate 35,766,631 of JAMXBC010000006.1, read as the reverse complement.
GAAATTATAACATCTCCACAATTACAATCTCTTTGTTTGAAGTTTATGATATTATGAATTTTTGCCAATCTTTTGAATAAAGATTTCATGCATGTAAAAGGGTGGATTCTAAACGTTTTGTGACCTTACACATTTTCAAAGAAATAGTATCTTGGTTACATCAAAACTTAAGTGAGGTAACCCAATTGGCCTCAAAAGATGGTTATCCCACAACATTCAAAGCTTACAAAACAGTCTTCCTCCTAAGATCCTAAGATAGCCTTTTTCTAACTGTATTTATCACACATATAAGGTTCATATATTAAAACCTCCCTAAGTAAATTCCATAGGTCAGCTGTAATAAACATATTACTATGACTATTTATATTCCAAAATATATATATATTTACATGAATAATTTACAAATTGACTTGTATATTTGAAAAAATAAACCTAACTTCGGAAGGTTTAAGTGGCTAGCCTTCTTTTTCATCCCTAGTGGAGTTGCTAAGCTGGTGAGCTTAGATTTTTCGATTCTTCATTTTCCTTAATCCAATTTAAACTAAACCAAATACTTATTTAGTTTAAATCCTCAATGAAAATAAAAAAAATAAAAAAAAAACTTGGTTTTATTGAAAACTTTTATTGAAAAGATTTCAAGAAAACCAAATATATGAATTCGAGGATTGTCCTATTAAATCCCAACGGGTACCACTTTAACCTTCCAAGTTTGGTATTATATTTCAAAATACCCAATCACTCAAAATAATTTTCATGCAAAAATTGAATCAAAAAATTAATTGATTTGTTTATAATAAAGAGGGAAAAGAAAAATTACTTTATTTTAAGTTACCTTATAATTACTTAAAGGTACCTATGTACCCATCATATGGGATCAAACTTTTCATAATTCATTTTTGGAAAATTTTAGCTAGTTGGTTTCTTTTAAACTTGAAAACTGTCAGGTTTGTATTTTATCATTTTGTTTTGAGAAAATTCAAAAGAACAATTCCTAATTTGGAGTTTTCTTTCAATGGAAATTTCTAAAAGGCCTAACTTTAGAAAAAGGGTTCATTATTTTGATTTGAGAAAAAAACAATTTTTCTAAGTGAGGAGAAAAACCTCTTTTTTTTTTATTTTCTAAAGGCTTGATAAAAATTTTTAATGAGGAAAAAAAATCTAAAAGCCCTAACTTTGGTGACAAGAAGGGGAGTTCATTGTTTTTATTTTAGAGAAATGGTTTTTCTAGGTGACAAAAACTTTTTTTTAATCAAAACACATTATTTGATTTAATTTTTTTGAAAAATCTCTATAAATAAAAGAAACTTGTAACAATATATGGAGGAAATGGACAATTTCATTTCTTTTTTTTTTTATTTTCTAACTATTCCTCTATTTTTTTTTTAATTGATAAACAACATTTGAAAACAAAAGAAAAGAAGAAAAATAATTACACAAATTGACAGTCAAACCTGGTGGACATTTGAGGCAACTCAAGGATTAGGGCACAAGTTGAATCGATCTTCTCAAGTTGGATATGGATGCTTCAATTAGTTCAGGTCGTACTCCTAAGCTTATTGCAGTGAACAACAAGGCTCAATTCAAACCAATTTCAATACCAAAACAAGCAAGGAAAGGGTGTTTTATGTGTTTTGTATGAAAGGTTTGATGCCATGGCCAATGGTAGCCATTTGCAATGGTTCTTGAAGTTGGCCATGAGTGATGGACTTTGGGTAGTGGTGATTGAGTGTTCTTATAATGAAGCAAAGGCATAGTTAGGGGTTTCGATAGGTAGCAAACAAACTGAAGTGGTTGATTTCAAGTCAGAATGAGTCATAGCTAGGGTTTCGAATGAAGTAGTTATGGTCAAAACCCTTAAGTAGTGGAGATATGGCAAGAGGTTGCAGCGGGAGCTAAGGTTAATCGATTTGGGAAGTTCAGGTTGTAGCAATGATTGCTCGAGCAATAGCTAAGCTTGAGAACTCTTGTACATGAAGCAAGGATAAAGAGAGAAAGCAATCACAAGTTGGGAGTTTTAGAGAGAGAAAGCTTCGTTTTAGGCTTGTTAGACTTGATTTGGGTGATTTTTCATGTTGGAAATGTAGGCGGGAGCTCCTATTTATATGAACATAAGCTTTTTCAAGCTTGGTAAGTTCAACCATGGAGGATCTTACGAACGCAGCATTGACTATGCTTGCTCGATTTGTCTATGAAACTTGAAGTAAGAAGCGATTTGATTAAGTGAAATGAGTAAGAAGATGCTAAGAATAGTTAATCACAGCTCGAATAGGAAAATTTTTGCTAAGGGAGCTTAGATTTGCCAAGTTAAGCGTAATGTGTTTGTGATTTTTCTTCGATTTCAAGCTCAAATGATGTGTTCTTTATTCCAATTAGTAGTATTCCATGTTGGCAATCTGAGAATAGGAAAGTGTTGGATTGATTTTGGCAAAAATCAGATAAAAAAAAAGGCCAAAAAGAGAAGGGTTCGAACATGGTAAGTTCTAAGATTATTGTTTCCATCCATGAAAGAGATGATGTTAATGTAGCACTTATGTGACACCACGTCAACTACGTAGACCAACAATTAATGGTCACTTGTAACTGCTTAACATATGGACCAATAGGAAAAAGGATGTGTGGCACATATTACTAGAGCAAAAATAAATATACAGTATGTATTTGGTAGAATTCAAACTCAGGAACCTTGAATATGTTCCATTCCATGACCAAGTGCTTAACCATTACATTTAAATTGTATATAAGCTTTATAGCAACCTGAATTATTCTATAAAAACTACTCAAATAAATTAATCTACCTAATCAATCAACACATTTTTCTTAAAAAATCTATTTTACCTAAAATTAAGAAATTTCTGTGTTTAAAGAAAATTTTATTTTTCTTTAAAAAAAATTCTATTCTAAAAACTTCTATCTTTCTTTTTTTTTTCATTTTTCAAATTTTTTTAATTGCTTATTTTATTCCAATTTTATATATTTTTTTCATTTTTTCTGTACTTTATATTATTTATTTATTTTTTAATCAGGACCCTTTTCTTTATTTTAGGAAATTCTAAAAGAAAAAAAAGAGGGCAAAAATAAAGTGTCTACACCTCCAAACCGTAGTGAAAAAAAATTATAACTAAAGGGACCACAAGTATCGATTATTCTAAAGAAAAGTACAAAAAAATCTTTAACATTTACCTCGTTTTCTATTTTAATGCTCAACATTTCAAATTTTTCATTTCGATTCTTAAAGTTTACCAAAATTTCCAAATAAATCCTTTTAACTAATAACATTAAATTTGGAATTGAAAAGGTATAAAAAAGTTATTAACATTTACTTTATTTCCATTTAAATCCTTAACATTTTAAAATTTTTATTTGAGTTCTCAACGTTTATTTATAAAAATTTATAAATTAATCCTTTTTTATGAATGACATTTAATTATCATTTACATATTGACACATGCTATCATTATATTAGTCCATATGTTTCAATTAAATAAATAATATAATCAAATATTAAAAATTAAATAAGGTATTAAAAATTATAGAAAAATATTATAAATAATAAAAATATATAAGAAATTGGAAAATTATTAAAAAGAAAACATCCGCAAAATTAAAAAAAAATTACTAAGATAATATATTTTGTAATATATATACTTATATATACATATATATATATTAATATTAAATATTTTTATATAAGAGAATTTTTTGTACTTTTCCCTAAAAAATTATATAAAAATATTTAATATATATTTAATATTAATATATATGTATATAAGATTAATATTAATATATATGTGTATAAGTATATATATATTACTAAATATATTATCATAGTAATTTTTCTTTTTAATTTTGCAGATTTTTCTTCTTCTTTTTTTAATTTTCCATTTTTTTATAAATTTTCATTTTTTTCAATATTTTTCTATAATTTTTAATATTTTATTATATCATTTATTTAATAGTAACATATGGACCTATAAAATGTTAGCATGTGTCAATATATTAGAGGTGAGTGTGTATACGATAAGTAAGTAGGGTATAAGGCTCCATCCATGCATTATGTTGTAGGTCCAAGTTCCCAAATTTTATTATTTGTACCTTATTTTACAACAATCTGGAACTACCCTATACCTTGTAAAATTTACAAAGTATAAGATGCCTTATACCTTAGTCATAAAATTTATAAATTTTTTTTCTTATAAATTTCAATATGACTAATTTCTATTTATTTTCCTTTCCTTCTAATTTATTTCATTTATTTTTCTTTTTGATAATTTTCTTCACTGATTACTATTATATAAATATATTAAATTTAGAGAAATCATGATCTCGACTTTAAATACTACATAAATAATTGTAAATCATTTGGGGGGCTTACTTATTTTGGTAATAAAAATACTCATAGATTACAAATTATAATCTTTTAATTAATAATCAGCATCCATAATGATCTTCCATGCATCACAATTAATAAATCCTAACATATCGACTAAATCTTTTCCAAACCTAATACAAACCATTCTCTTGGACAAGGAAAAAAGCCACAAACACAAATCTCAACTAAATCTTAACTTAAACAACGTTATATGAATTTATTATGAGATATTTTTCAAACCTAATATAAAGAAATTATTGGTAATAAAAAAAAAAGGTTAATAACATATCTTATTTAGGTAGCTTCACGATGATTCTTTCTTTTTTAACTCTAATAGGGTTGGACTTAGTAAATGAGAAAGTTGGAATGGAAAGAAAATGCAATAAAGAAAAGACTAAGGAGAAAAGAATTGACATAAGAACATTATATTTAGTTTAGAGTTTTACATAGGCTACGTTTCGTTATTTTTTTTAAGCCCATACAAATGAAATTATATTTTTTATATTCATTAATTTTATTTAATTATTATTACAGGATAGGTAGAAGGTACCCTGAACCGATATCCTATATACTTCACAATCCAAGTTCTCAAGTGGGTATATAGTATCCTGACCTCATACCCCTACCTTACCCTGTAGGTAGAAGTTTCAAGAAATTATTACTTGAAACCTATTATGTGACCTTAAATACCCACCTAAAACTTACTTAATCAAGTAGGGTCCAAATGGGTATTCTATACAACAAAGTTATCCGCTCACCCCTACAATACATAAACAATAATTTAACGCTATTCATAAAAAAGACTAATTTACAAATTTTTGCAAACATTACAAGATCAAATTAAAATTTTAAAACATCAAGAACTCAAATAGAAAAAGAACCAAACATTAAGGACTTTTTGAATTTAAAATTTAACACCGTTAGTTAAAAGGATTTATTTGCAAACTTTTGTAAATGTTCAAGGCTTAATTAAAAATTATGAAATGTCAGGGACTGAAATAGAAAATGACGTTAATATTGAGGATTTCTTTTATACTTTTTCCATTATTTTATGCCTTTACAATGCTTTGGGATAGATACATATTCTCAAAAGTTTTCAAAGAAGAAACTACCCTTGAGGTATTTTTACTAAATTTCCTAAATTAATTTTTGGGTGAAAAGATGACCTAAAATGTCTTCCTCGGCGGCTTGTTAAGAACTTTTGGTGGTCTCTCCAAGGCAATGTCATCTTTAGTAGTATACATGTTACCCAATACATTGTAGCCGTTCATGAAGCAAACGTGATCACGAATGAAAGCAATAGGCATTTAAATTTCATGATGACCTAGACCCTTTCGTTGAAACACTCACACAAAAAATATTTCAAAAAATGATATTAAAAATCCATATGGTTGTACGTCATATAAAAAGGAAGCGATAGAGAGGTAATCTCGAAATAGGTATCTTTCTGTAATTGATTTTTTTTTTTTTTTACCAGTTCTTGCTATTGCCAAAACCTATCTGTCCTTCCACAACTAATCTCCCACCAAAGATGTGAAGTGGTGGAATTTTCAGGAAATTTGATATGTATAATATTTTATCATGCATTAGTTGTAGTGAATTCCAGATAAAGTTTTGGGTTGTTTAGATGAATGTAAACGTAAACTATGTGGGAGGCGGTGGTGATTTGTTGTATGGCGTTTATGGAAAATAAAAGGTTTGTGTTTGCTAATGGAAATTGTGATTTGCTGTCTGGCATTTATGGAACGTAAAAGTGATGAGTTTGCTATTGTTCTCGTGGTAAGGATTTTAATGCTAGGGTGAAGAATCTAATATAATCGCAGAATGCATAAATGGTGTTTTTGGGTTTTCGTTCATGATTTGTGAAATAAACTGTATACGAATTATAATTGCCATCCCTAAAGCCAAATAAATAAAAGAAAAATCTACAAACGTTACCACCTCATGATATTTCTATTTTCTATAATTTTATTCTTAGGATATCTTTCTAATATATCTCAACATAAACTACTTGCTGACTACAGCAAGTAAAAAGCCAAACATGGCACCACACTCAGCCCAACGAGAATGGTCCATTTAAATACCTCCATATTAATTTGCCATATGACAAAAATAAAAGATGATGTTGCAAACGGTGGAAAGGCATTGGGAAAGTTATTATGATAAATGGCGTCTAAGGTAGCTCCTTTACGTGCACTTCAATGCTCAAGTTACTTGAGTGTCTAGAAGATGTAGAGAACCTTCAGTATCAACATTCAAAAAGGTTTAGAGTAGAAAGATGTTATTTGGGCTTTGATCAAACATTGAAATTGTTATTAGAGTCATCTCTTTACCAACGGAGGTACCCTAGTGATTTTATGTGTTGCAGAGGACCTCTAGGATCTATCCACACGGACAACAATCATCTTTGGTTGGTCCTTCCTCCACATTATGGAGATAGGAAGGAGGCGGATCCTTTTCTTCTTCTACTTAATCATGATGGACAAGAATTGTCTAAGTGATACAAGGACAGTCTAGATCAAGATTGTTGGTAGAAGATCCGCATAGAGGGTGTGTTTAGAGGATATATCAATTCACGAAAAAGATTATGGATCCAAAAAAAATAAAAAGTAAATTGTAAAATGCTCTAAACTTTTAATGTTTGAGAAGGTTGACAATGTTATTACTTTGTGAATAAAGATGAATTAATGCAACACCCCACCGCTCTAAGCATTTGCTTAACTTGTATTGTCAACTTGCTTGTAAGAAAAACCATTATGCCTTCCTCATATAATACCTTGTTATAAAAATATGATATAGAATATGATGGAGTAATGTTGGGTGAAAATTAAAAAATTTGAATCATAAATTTTATAAGTAATTAATAAAATAAATTTTAGGGAGGAATCAATAACCCTAAAATAGATATATATTTATATATATATAATAAAATATAGATTTTGGGTCCAAATGTGAGCAAATATAAATTAGGAGAATTATCACTTTACATGGAAATAACAATAAAAATAACATTGCTATCATTAATAATATGGCCCAATAAATAGCCCAAAAAAATTAAGTGAACAAAATACTTTAGTATAAGTAAATAAATAAATAAATTTTAGTACAACACCAAGTCTAATCCAAAAGTCAAAAGTCAAGAACATGGAGTTTTCAATACCAAATAGCTAACTAATATTGAAACAAGTATCAATATCATAAAATATACAATCATCATTGGAAAATATTAACTTTAGTAAATTTTCATTTTGTATAGTTAATTTTATGCTTGCCTATAAATTTCCATCAAAATAAAAAGTAAAATAAATAAATAATAATAATTTTGTTATGTGTATAATCAATTTTAGAGAAATCTTTCATTTCACCATCCCTATATAATTGCCTTAGACACCACCGTCCTATATAGAGCCTTAGAAAAGTCTATGTGAAAACTGCAAAAGCATTCCCTACATGTAGCTTTGGAAAAAAATTTGCATAGCATTACAAAATTTAGTGTGAAATCTGCAAACAAACCATAACTTGATCCTTCATTTTGTGCCATATGTCAAAAGCCAAAGTCATTAAGCTAAAGCAACAATATAAAGAAGTCATTAATTGCAGCATGAACAAATGTGGTACATTTTTTCTCCTTCATTTTACAGTCAACACACTAACCGAACCTTCATTTTTTTCCTCTTGTTCTCTCTACATTAATTCAACTATTTTGAAGATTAATACCACATATAGGACCTAATTAAGCTTTCTATCAAAACCATACAACCAATACAGCGAAGCCAACTCCATCCTTCGGAAAACCCACCCAAAATCGACCCCCTTGAACTGTTAAATAGCACTTAAAGTAGTAGCAAGGTATACAAGTCAACCACACTATTTCAAACTTTGATTATTCTCTTCTTAAGCCACCAACACCAATATATTCAGCACATAGAAGGTTAAAAATATTGGCCAATAACTTGACCCAACAACCACTTTGTAGCAAGGAAATCAAAGGTAAAATTTCTAACTTTCCCGTTATGTTTCTGCAATGGACAACTTAATACATGTATATATAATCTAATAAAGTTTTGATTTTTTTCATTCAATCTTTATAAAAATTAGATGAAATGAAACTTAGTAAACATTAGAATTAGAATAAGTTTCAATCAACTTTATCGAAAGATCACACTTAAAAGGGCTCAAAATATCGAGTGAATTTCAAAATGTATATATGTATGTGCTATTATTATTTGTGAAAATGCAATGAGATCCCTTAACTTGATTCAATGGTTTGATGATGTTTAAGTGAAATATTTAATGTTACAAGACAGTATTCTTAGCATAGTATCATTTTTGGCCTTCTGAATGTACACTACGTTTGTTGGCGCCATTTGTTTTCCTTTGCTACTTCTTATCGGTTTGGTTTCTTTAGTTAGCTCAGTTCTTTGTAGCTATCGCCCAACATAATTTCTTTTATTTATTCTTTATTTTATTTTGTAGCTAATGTAGCAACTAAAAATACTTAAGCATATATATCCAAATAAGATCTATTATGTACAAAAGGTATGTAACTAATATTTAAAGAATGCTTTTTACTATGACAGTATGTGAACTATATATATATTCTCTTTCTCCATTAATAAATATGTATAAAGATGAGATAACATTATTAATAAGAAATAAATTTTTGGTAAGCTTCAATTGTTGAAATTGCTGATTATTTTATGTATATCATTTCTTAGAAAATATATGAAAATAATTTTTAGAAAAGGGCTCTTAACTAAGATTCATTAATTGTAAAAATTTTGTATAAAACGTAATGATGATGAAAAATTCACATGTATAAGCTTGGAACATAGGATAATGATATTAATAAAAACAATAAAGAGAAAAAAAAATATAACTTTTGAGAGAAGGATAATAATAATAATAATAATCAAGATTCAAGATATGGAGACTTATAATAATACATTAAATAAAATTAAGTTAAAATAATTCATTTCTAAAATCATACTTTGTTACTTAAAATATATATATATATATATATCCATGTGATATCATAAATACGGTAGACTATCTCAAAGACAATAATGGGAAATGTTAGGACCGTGAGCATCCCTTTTCTTGCTTGTTGTAATATGAAATGGTTGTAAATATAACAACCATTTGTTTGAATAAGTTACTAGGACTTTACTTTAATGAATTGTAAGATTCAATTATTTAATAAATAAATGTTGTGGTGACTATATAATGTATGATTTGAAATGAGGTGTTTGATATAAGTACTTAATGAGCATGTCCATTATAAGCGACTTAAGCCTGTAATTATATGATATATATTATGAGGGATGCTATTTAAATTTATGATTGGAAGTGAAGTTATCATAGAGTAATATTTTTAGGTGTTGGCTAGCATACTCTCTTAAATTACGAACATTGCTTATGGATAATAGTTTGATGACTATATATGTCTGGTATAAATAGTTGACTAAAGAAATGCTAGGTTCAATTGACATGATTTGATCATACTCGGTGAATTTCATATTAGAATTAGAGTGATTCAATGTATAAACGTATCCTTAATTATAGTTATGGCTTGTAGATAATAGTTAATACCATAACAATATATTAGACATGATAATTGATTGATTGAAATGGTAATTCATGCCTGAGATATATGTTTGGTTATTATTTGGTATAATTCATTGCATCATGTGCATTCATAGCATAGTATGAAAAATGGCTTAAGTGCCATTTTTTATAAAGTTCAATTTTGACTAGGGGACCTTAGGGTCGTGTTTAAAAGCTCAATTTCATAAATGAGTTAAGGGTTAAATTTAAAACTTAGTTGATTAAAAGGACCTATGGGTCTCAGATTTTGTAAAGCTTAATTTATTTTCAACATATAAAATTGCAACTTCGTTCTAAGCCACCAAGTGTCACTTAAATAATTTACTCGAGAGCTACCAAGTGCCCTCAAATATTTTGCTCAGGAGCTGTAAAGTACTACTCAAATATTTTGCTCTAGAGTTACTAAGTGTTGCTCATTATCTGCTTGGTTACAATAATAACCAATGCATGTCATGTGCATTACCATGACATAACATTGCATGTATAAGCATCTATTGATTTGTAAATTACATTAAACTTGGTTATGATTGGTTTTGTTATCTGCTAAAAATGTTGTGACATTGATATTAAATTTGTAATTGGAATTCATAATTATGCATGATGCATTTAATTTATGATAAGCCGAATATGCTTAAGTCAAATTATTAGGTAATCGACTAATATCAACAAGCTATCCAAATCATATAATGGTCAACCAAACAACTAATTGTTTAGTTTTTACACTTAGATGATAATTTACACAACAAACAACTAATATTCAAGTGCATACGTAACCGAAACCTTAAGCATCAATATGTTAATATCTATAATTTAGGTGCATTAACTATAAGCACAAAATAAGTATAGAATTATTAAAAGTGCTCACCTTACTAAAGTTGCTACAAGCCATAACAATTAATGGGCAGCTCACTTTCCTGATCAGTATCTCTTGATAATTATCTATCTATATTATGATTCCTAATTTCACTTGGCTCTTGAATCTCATGTAATTTTTTCATTTTATCTTTGATTTTTATGTTTTCATTGTAGATATTTATCGAGTTTGAGTGCACTCTTAAGTGGTGGAATTTGATTAAAATTTTTAATGATATTTCACATTGCTTAACTTATCTATTATGGTAAATAATAAATATTATTTTATTATATAAGTAACAATATACAACTTAGTAAATATTATATGAGTTCGGATTATCTCACTATTTGTAAATTCTATACTAATATATTAAGCTATTCACTTGCGAGCAATGGGGTAAATAATAGTATGAAAGTATAAGTTAGACATAACAATAAAGTGCAATAGAAAACATTGAAATTATATTGTTAATTAAGTGACTTGATCATCAAAACTTTAACCTAATCAAAATGTAGTATTATTACAAGAACATATCGCATGTGTACGCATATATATATATACTCATTTTAATCCTTGTAGATGTATGATCCTATATTATTACTATTATTATCATCATTATTTTCATATTATTATATTATTGCCACTACTTTTGATCATCAGTATAAATGTGGCATATCCTTTTCAAAATACTTTGAACCATGTGTATGTGTGTATATATATATATATATATATATATATATAACTATATCTTCCTAAAATTTCATGTCATACAATTTATGCCTTACACGTAATTTATGGTATGTGTTTACCAGTTTACCTTTACAATAAATATATATGTGAACAATCACATTTGTGCATTTATTTGTTTAATCCATGGCTTATCCTAATTATCCATCTTTAGGGTCAAATTACTTGCATAACTTATTATTTTACTTTTCTTCTTCAATTTCTTCTAAATTTTCTACCACATATAACTTTATCGTTTTAAATCTGATTTTATGTTCTTATAATCAATCTTCATTATTATTGGAAGTACTTTCGTATAGCGAGATCCATTTTGGAAGTTGGTGTAAAAATAAATCTAAAGTTTGATCCAACACAAAATGTAAAATTAGGATGTTGAACATGACAATTTTCACAACATAACATACCTAAAGCTGAAGATAGATTCATCTCTTCTAATCATAGTGAAAAGCAGCAATAATCTTTAGTATAAATGGTTTCTCTTCCTCTACCATTTTTATCTTTATGTTATGAAACTTTTGATGGATAATTTTTCTATAATCATAATGGGTAGGAAGATGACCTATTTATATCTATTGAACCTTTAATCCTATACATCCATCAACTATTTAAATGAATAGATTAGACTTAATGTGTTGTTAAGTAATAATATATATCTTATAGGATACAAGTGATGGTAGGGATCACTACTACGTCTCCTGGACCGACTCTGAGCTGTCTTTCAGCTATGGACAATAAAGAACCTGCACAAATTCCCCTTTGACTAAGCAAATGAAGGCCTTTCAATACTCAAGTTAACAACGAGAGAGATGTGGTGAATATGAGTTCATAGGAGAGGATAGAAGAAAAATAAGTATTAATCCTTTACTTGAAGATCTTACTTTTATTTATAGGTTAGAGGTGTTTACTGTTGGTGACACATGGCAGATCTAGGCTAGCTAACATGGGATTCGATGAGGTAGCATGGCCAACATCTAATGGGACAACCTTCCCTTAGCAGGTTAGAAGAAACTAGCGACATGGGCCTATCCCATTGATAGTAAGTGGCTACCTTAGTTTAGTGGCTAAGCAGTAAGCTATGCTATAGGTAGTTAATCAGCATTAAATGAAGAGAAAGCAAGTGAATGAGGGGTAGAACAAGTGTTTAGCTCATAGTTTAATAGCTTCTCCAACCGTAGTCCTCACGGGGGACAAGTATGAGCTTATTGCGAGCAGCTATTAAGTAATCCTAGGGTATCCGGTGACCCATTAAGCAAAAGGAAGGAGTTAAACTCGCTCAAGACCTATGCGAGTGTCTTACTAGGCCTATGGGGTTTGAACCAAGCCCTCTGGCAATTTGTAAGGCTTGAGCCAAGCATCTTAGTGGGCTTAGGCCTTGGAAGCCTTTATGGTGAGAGTTGACCATCAACATTTGTGCCCTAACCCCCACCCTTACCCCCTTAGCCATTTAGTTGGCAAAGAGAGCACTAAAGCCCCTGAGCTCAAGAAGGACCAAGCCCATGCCATCTGGAGGCTTAAGACTAACCATGTAGAGGGATATCCTTCTAGAGGCAATCTTCTAGAAGTGATAATTGACACAATCATTAGTAGCAGGTTATTTGTGCGTCTGGTCCTTCCTAATGCTTGTGTCATTTTTTATGCATAATAATGATGCTTCGTAGAGCATGCTACATGCATATGTTATTTTTTGCATAGGAAAACCATTGCTTAGCTTTAATGCCTGTCTTTTCATTGCTATTCTTCCCTGACCATTAGATGTGTTGGTAGCTGACATGTGGACAAATGGATTTTACGTCACCTTACTATATAAGGAGGTTACAAGGACCATCTCTTTTCATTCTGTCTTGCTCCATAGTCTTCTATATCTTCAAAGAACTTCTCAATAAATGAGTAGGGCTTAGATAATCCTTCTAAGCAAGAGAATGTTGAAATTAGGGCTTTACCATACTAGTAGGGCCTACGAGCATTAATTGAGAGGTATAAAAGGCCACTTCGTGGTGAGGGCCAAGCTTTGAGCATTGATCAAGAGGTATACGAGGGTTAGTTCTCCTTTAGTTAGTGGCAAATTATCCTTAACATGTTGCCAAGCGCCTATAGCGTTGGAGTCCAAGTTTCTCAATCATATGTTTGGGCAATTCTTGAAGCTAGCATATGTTTCTAACCCTAAGAGGGGATGACTCTGATGGTTAGGGGTTTCTTGATCTTCATCAGCTAGGATTCTTAGGGAGCTCCACTGGGCCTCAAGGACATGGCAAGCTACACAAAGCTATGCATTCTCTACCTTGCAATGGTTGTACCCGCGAGCTTAAAGTATTCGAGTAACTTCCATGGGCTTCGTGGTTCTTTTTAGCTAAGTCTTCTTGAAGGTCAAGTGATCCTTGGTTACTTATAACTGTGAAAAGGCCTTCCTCTTAAGGTTGCTGCAATGTCATAAGCTTGAGGAAAGAAGAGTGTACCACTATAGGCTTAAATGGGTGCAAAGGACCTTGCTCCATGGTGACTACGGCCGCAGAGGAAGCATAAAAATCTCTATTCTCTCAAGTTTGTGGTCATTTGCTCGGGGCAATTATGGTCGAGCATGGTTCATAGAGAAAGGTCGAAAGCTAAGTTAAAGTTGTGAACCGATCGACCTGGATTGAGACCCTTACTTTATGCTAGTGTAAGATTACGTGTAAACTAAGTTGAAAAGACCATCTGCCAAAGCTGAATTAAAGTTGCTAGCTCGTGGACCTATGTCAAGCAATAGAATAAGAAAAGGCTTTATGCTATGCAATCTACTTAGTATTTCTTCTTGTAATAACTTGTACTTAAGGCTAGTATGCTAACTCTTAAGCTTGTAATGGTTCTCAAATTTAATGGAAAGTCAAAGTTGTCCTTTACATGCTCGTATACTTCTTATCTTTTTTTCTTCTTTTTCTACTTTATCGATCCTTCTCTTTGCATTCATCTCGATTGTTGGGAAGTGCCCATGAACGGAGGCTTTCAGAATGCGAGAACCTACATACACAAACCCGACCTTAACTCCATAGTGCTTGAAGGTCCCAGCTTTGGTCATTCTGACAGGCTTGTTAAGGTGATTGATGTCACTATTAGGTTAACCTAGGTCCTTGAAGGTCGTGTGCAATTAATGTCTATATTTGCTAGTGTACTACTAATAATCCATTTTCCCATGCTATATCTAACCGTTGATTTGGAGACAACACATGGCCATTCAGGGCAATGGTTGTTAGAGTGATGCTTCGCTTAGCTTAGTAACATTACATATAAGGGCCTAAGGTAAATCATTTCTCACTCTTTGGTTGTTACGTTACTAGAATTGCTCTAATGCATTTTTGCTTCATCGACATTTATCATCCTTCACTTTCTTCTACTTTCCAATTTTCTTTTGATTTCTTAGAGATGACTAGTCAATAACCCAAGGGAAATCATTTCAAAGGTGAAGTGGGCACAAACTCTAACCAAAGGGATGAGCCACTCCCTACTCCCCCAAAACAGACGACAATGACTAAAGACTATAGTGTAGATAAAAGCTATGTATAGGACATTTGAAGGGTGTTTATAGAGGCAAAGCCTTTCTATGTGCATTCGCTTGAGAATAAGGTAGGTAGAGTTCCCTTACTACTAATGAGTAAAGGGAAGGGTAATGTCACTAAGGTAGAATATGTTCATAAGGAAAGCCAGTAGCTAAAGATCTACGAAGAGGTGGGTTGCAATATAGATAAGTGGGAGGTGTACTTGCCTAAGAAGTGTACCTAAGCTTATGATTATGGCAAGAATAGCCATTCATTCTATTTGTATTAAATGGTGGTGGAGATGGGGATACGGCTATCTTTTACCGAATTTCTGGTGGAGGTGTTTAAATACTTTCAGGTGAGTCTAAGCTCACTGCATCCCAATGCCTGGTAGACACATATGGTGTTTGAGGTTATATACATCTTTTATATGAGGAGGCCGACAACTCAACTGTTTAGGTTTCTTTTTTTCCAACTAAAAGGGAATCAGGGTGGCTGGGTATACTATTTTAATTGAGGGTTGGCAATGAAGTTATTATGCGGGCAAAAGAGCAAAATTGGCGATTGGAGGTATCAATTCTATGTCATAAGGGCTCCCTATGCCTTGGAGTTCCCAATGAAGTAGGCAAAACCGGTCCACTCTTTGCCCATTATCCATTTTGAGAAAGAGGATGAGAAGGCAAGGAGTAGATCGTTCATATTAGTTAATGGAAGTGACCAAGATTTGATGTCTTCAAGATTGTGGACTTATATCTAAAGAATGAAATGTTACATACTTAGGAGACAGGTACGAGTGTTACTATAGTCGAGGAAGGTGGCCATTAATATGCCATTACTAAGTAATTATTGTAAGCCCCACAACCAGTCACTTAGGATTTCAATCAGTTAAAAGATCCAATCAAACCTAAATTATAAGTAAAGCAAAAAATATCAGTAAAAATAATCCCATAAGTTTGAATTTAAGAATATAAGCAATAAAATAAAAGAATATAAAAATTTCAAATTTTAAATATATAACTAGTTATTTATCGAAAATGCGTAAAATGCATTCCAATAATTAACCAATTGCTAAAGATAAATTATATATATACTAAAAATCATAGAATGACCTAAATAATATTTAGCAATATTTATTTATACTATATATGAATTTACATGTAGGTAGAAATACGCATAATTACTTAAAATACGAGAAATGTGCTAAAATAATACTAAATAATTAAAGAAAATTCATAATTAATTAATAAAAATAAATAAAAATCATAAAAATAAGGAATGATCTAGAATTAGGTTGTGGCAGCTGGGGAAAATAATAAAAAAAATTAGCCAATTAAATTAAAACAACAAAAAAGTCAAATTGAAAGAAGATAAGGCAATTGTCTAATCAAATTAATGCACAATAATTTCCCTAAAGCTCTATAAATACTACAAATTTTTTAGAAGCTCATTTTGGATGTCAAGAAGTTTAGAAAAATAGAGAGAGGTGAAATTGAGAGAAAAATTAAGGTTTTACAAAAATTCAGCAAAAATCTATGTAGTTGGGGCTTGTAAGAAGAACCTAGACCCAATGAGCAGCTTGAAGTGGATGACCACCACCACCATACGATGGTGCCAGTGCCCAGGTAGGCCGACACACCCATGGCCACCGACGGTGGCTGAATCCACCCATATCAGTAAGTTCGATTTCTAGTCCGATTTTGTGTAATTTTGTAAAAATAGTAAATATTCTTTGAAAATTATAAATTTTGTTATTCTGGAATATTTTTATATATTTTTTTTAAGAAAAATATTATTTTGATGAAAATATATCTCGTAACATATGGTCCTTAAGAAATCATACAAAATTGAACATGTTTCGGTTTACAAATAAATGACCTTAAGAGTATAGTTTTGAGCCCAAACTTTTTGTGTAGACTACTTAGATGATATAAAATAGTTCTATGAAACCTATTTTCAAAAATTAATTTTTGAAACTTTTAGATAAATTTTAGGCCTTAAAATGAGGCATAAAATGGGTAATTTAGGGTTAATTAAGTAATTAAATAGTTAATTACTGATTAGCTGAATAATTATATGTTTTATGATGTTGAAATCTGATGAGGTATGATACTTGTAGCATTTAAGGTGTTAGATATAATTATTAGGCTAATTATATAGTAAATAAGTAATTGGGAAAAATAATAAATTTTAAGTTAATTTTCTAAATTAGGGTAATTAGGTATAAAATCTGATTTAGGATGAATTTATACATTTTTAAATGATAATTGATGTTGGGAGATGGTAATTAGAGTATTAGAAATATTATATGTGTATTATATACATAATAGGTGATAATACATAATATGTAATTATTGAAAATATAATAAATAAAAGATATTAAAATAAAAATTGATATTATATAAATAATAGGGATATATAATAAATCTGATAGAAATCTTAAATTTATGTAATTGTGTGAAAAATGTAAAAATTTCTCACATCAGAAATAAATTCGGTACACTATTAAGGATTTAAGTATACCGGGTATAATAAAATACTAACTAAGGGTAATTATGGTATTTAGAATATTTGAAAGTAATGTGATTAATTTCACATTATGAGTTAAAACGAATTTCTAAGGTTCGGGAATAAAACAATACTTAGAAATCGAACTAGAACCTAATTTAGAAATCGATGCAGAAACTAAACTCAAACCTAACCCCAAACCTAGAATAATTATAAAAGATTTAAGAACCTAGATAACTGGATATATTAAACCCTAAACAAAACATAACAATAAGCGTTATAAAATAAAACCAACTTATAATAGTTATATGAAAAATTGAAACCACGTTTGTGTTATAGGGATGATTGACAATGGCCTGAGCGAGTTAAACCTCGAGTGAGTGAGCGAAGAGTCCAGGTAAGTTCAGGTTAATACGTTGCTGTATTTTGGAGGCTTAAAATTATGCTTAGTTGTGCTTATTAAATAGTTGGTTGTATGCATGTGCTTGCTTATAAGTGATGCTATGATTATGTTTGTTGTTCTAGCTTGTATTATATGATTTGTATGAAATAATTAATCACCTTAAACTGGACCTAATCAAATATACAACTTGTAATCATAATTGGACCTGCATAGCAACCCATTAGGGGAAACTTAGGATTCTCCGACCAAATATCGACCCCTTCAAAAAGGATAGCGCAGGATTGCATAATGGTCCCTTCTTCGTCCTTAGTCGAACTAAGTAACAAGAGAGAAGGTCGTGGCGAAAGTGAAATCAATGGTTTGAATGTAGTCGTGGGAGGAGCGGTGTCTCTATTGCATAAGCCTGGGTTTGGTCATGAGCTGTTGCATTAACGGTAACTCCTCAACCCGGATTAGAGCGGGCGCAATTTCTGTAATCTCACGACGGGCCGGACAATGTCGTGTGATGGCATTTGCTTGAACACGCATTGCACCTAATAAGTTGGTTGATAACCTTGTTATATTTATGGTATAGTTTTAAGTCCTCTATCCTAACTTATTGAGCTGTAGTTACTCACATCCCTATAGACGTCATGCAGGTGTTGGCTAAGAAGCGGTATACAACTACTCTGAAGCTAACAACTACTCTAAAGCTAGCAACTACTGAATTTTGGGGAGTGAGGAAAAACATTTGAAAAACAAATATATATTTTTAAGGTCTAAGATTTTATTTTAGAATTTTTCATTTATGAATAATGTAATAATTAGGAAATATATTACAGTGAAATATTGTAAACGTTAATTGTAATAACTGAATTTCAGTATATATATATATATATATTTTCTCACTTTCTTAGGTAAATGATTTATTTAAATTACAAACTATTTACTTCAAAGTGGGTTAGTCATGGACGCCTTGTGTAGATCAAGTTTAGGATAATGGTTGTAAAGCCAACTTCTATCTTAATATAGTTTACACGGCGAGGCTGTTATGACTCTGTCGCTTCGGAGCGTAACAGCTATTGGGGAGAGGGTGAGGGGAGTACGCTCAAGGCTGATCTCCTTTGTAGGTATGTTTATTGTCACTTTTTCTTTAAGTTACTCAATGCTTTTTTATATTTGCAGTGTTCGATTTATCTAGGGATGACTTCAAAAAGCAAATGATGTATGTACGGGAAGAGAGCATCATCTAAAGGCAAAGAGGTCTAAGGAAGGAGATAAGTCTATTAGTGATGCAACTGCAGAAGGTCCTACCTTGGTTGATGAAGCTGCTAATGTGACCAAGGAGGTAAAGGTCGGTCTTGTCTTGAAGAAGAAGAAAAGGGTGATTAATCCCAGAGGCTACGTCATAGAAGCTTGTGGTTGAAGGGGCAACAAGAATTCCAGCCGATGTACCTGTGATTGTTGCTAAATAAGGAAGCACTGATGTGCTTGTATCCGAGCAAGGAATGTCCAAGCAGGTTGTGTTTGAAGTTTTTCTAGGAAGGCACCGAGGCAAGCAATAAGGGAGTCAATTGTACCTATTGAAGGAGGGGAATCGGTTGTACTAGTTGAAGGAGGTTCAAAAAGGCCTTTTGCTAACTAAGGTGATGCTTAAGCGGGCAGTAAGAAGAGGAGTATGGAACCTACAATCAATTTAGAGGAGTAGCCTAGTGGTCATTTGGGTGCCAATGAAGGTTGAACCATTGGTGGCATGTACGAGCCATCTTCGTTAGAGTTACCTTAGGATGTAGAAACGTGAAGCCATGGTCCAGATAAGGTTCGTATTGTGAAAGAGTAGCCGTTGAATAGGACCTATGGGCAGTATGTACAAGACAAGTCTCCCAATAAGTACACTACTAGCTTTAAGGGGATTAAAGGAGGTGATGAGCATTTGTTGTCATGCTTTCATGAGAATGAATTAGCTTTTTAATGAGGTATATTGTAAGGCTTTAATTGAGATGTACTCTTATTAGTTTGTATGTAGTTACAATTTTGTGGTTTTGTTGTAGGCTAGTCGGGCAGGTAGGCAAGAAGTAGCAAGGAGTATGAACAATTGAGGTAGGAGGTAGCCACGCTAAGGGGGGAGGGAATTGGCAGCTGTAGGGAAAGAGTAATGATTGGGGATAGAGAAGCTTCAGTTACAGCAGGATGTAGCTGCTCTTCATTCTAAGTAGGGTTGATATAAGAAGCAAGTTGAGGATCTAGATGCAGGGTATACTGCTTACGAAGAGAAGCTTTCTATAGCTAAGGGAAAAATAGAGTCAACCTATCAAGATGTGGAAGCTGCCGCAAAGGAGGCAAGGACTACAAAGGTAGAGGCCAACATGGGCCCTAAGGGGGAAGAAGCAACCAGGAAGGAGGTAAAAGTTGCCTGAAAAGTTAAGGAATCAATTAGGGAGGAGGGCAACTGCTTACAAGGGGAACTTACAACTACTCATGCCAACTCTGTAAAGAGGGAGGAAGAATTGAAGGATAGAAGTGATCTGACTCCGATAGCAATAAAGAAGTGTTTTAATGAGTTTTCCTCGAGTCGAAAGTATAAGGATATTATATTCAATGCCAATTGGATGGTGTCATGATGACAAAGATTAATTGTGAGAAAATGTATCTCGATCTTGATTTTAGTTTCTTAAACAATCTCATTGAAGGGTTTCCTAGCAAAGACCCAAAGGGTGGAGGGGATGATGGTAAAGGGGATGCTATTGCTGAGGTAGTAACTAAAGGGAGGCCTAAGTGACTATTTGTGCTTGCATCTTCTATTTTTCTTCTTCGTTGTTTTTGTTTGAACTTGGATGTAATGTCCGTTTGACAATTCTAATGTAATCCCAACACTTTTATATAAACTTAAAGCTGATGAATGAATAGTTGATGTTATCTATGTGCATATGCCTTCTCTTTTTATTTTCATAATTTATGCAAGATTACTTATGGGGTTTTTGCTTTTCAAGGCCTATGCTCAATATGCCTAATCTAGGTGATGTCTTGTCAAAGGTCATCAAGGCACATAGGGTCGAACATAATTGTCAAAATCACAATTCTACCTATACAATTCTATGAGTTTATAATTTTAAGAGGCTCTTCAAAGTTAACTTATGTATGAAATCGTTTTCATATAAAAACTTACATTTTTAATCAAGTTTACATATAAACATAGTAAAAACTTACATGTTTTGCGGAGTTTATTAATTCTACATATCTGAGTTGATTAAAAAATACAATGAGCTTTTACTAACCATCAACTATTAGGACACTACATTATTTTCCCTATCTTATTTTAATTTTTTTCCTTTTATTCTCTCTCTTAGTCGCTTAATTTATGTTTATGGTCTTCATCAAGATTTCAGTTTCAATAGCAAAGATTAATATGAGCACTATATACTTCAGTTTATATTTTACTATCAATAATTTAAAATGAATTGAAATATTTAATTTTGTTTAAGTTCATTACTTTTTAAAAAAAAAATAATGGGCAAAGTTTATTTTTAGCTTTATTTGTCTTTCTTCCATACACGTTAAATTATATATTATTAAAAAAATTTACAAAAAAAACAATATTTCTTCATTTTTTTTTATTTTCATCATATATTTCAAGTTTTGAATAATTACTATAAATATTTACCGTTTTTTAATTCTATTTTATGTAGGTTATAGAAATTTATATTTCCACGTTCCAATTTCATGCTTCGATTCTACTGACCCTATAACAATTCTAGGTAAAATTGCAAGTTTGACAACCTTAAAGCTAAAGATATATGAGGTCGGGCATTATAGGGTATCTATGTACCCATTTTACAGATACTCTTAGTTGTGAATATTTAGTAGGTGCTCGAGGTAGGACTTAAGGCTTAGATTTTCTCAAGCAAATAATTCTTATAAATAGGTACTCAAGATAGGAATCGAGGCTTAAAGTCTCTCAAGCAAATAATCCTTATGATTAGGTACTCAAGGTAGGACTCGAGGTAAAGATTCTCTCAGGCAAATACTTCCTATGAATAAGTGCTTGAGGTAAGACTTAAGGCTTGGGTTCTCTCAAGTGAACACTTCCTATGAGTACGTACTCGAAGTAAGACTCGAAGCTTGGATTCTCTCAAGTGAATACTTCCTATGAGTATGCGCTTAAGGTAGGACTCAAGGCTTAGATTCTCTTAGGAAAATACTTCCTATGAGTATGTGCTCAAGGTAAGACTTGTAGCTGAGATTCTCTCAAGTGAATACTTCCTATGAGCAGGTGCTCGACGTAGGACTCGAGGCTTAGATTCTCTTAGGCGAATACCTCCTATAAGTATGTGCTCTCACTAAAGAAGAGGATCAACTCGGTTTGTTTGGAACGAGTAATGCCTTCTCAAAGGGGGCATAGGTTTAGAGATAAGTAGGGTAGTAAGTATATATGATGGAAAATAATTATCATTGTTTTCATTAGGTCCTTGAAGAGGTACATAGTTGCTTATGACCAGTTTATGTGGCTTACATGAAGCATGGATGGAGATTAGCATCATTCCATGTTTGGGAGATGGGCTATTCATTTAGATTTTCAAGTATATATGCATCATCACTTACATTTGCTTTGACTCAGACTAAGTTTTCCCAATTTTTTCTATAATTTCACTTGTTCTTTACGAGACCTTATCAATTCTAATTTACGACAGACTAGGTTTCCTAGTTGGAAGAGCTTGTGTTTGACTTTCTTGTTATAATACCTAGGTAGACATTATTGGTACGCGGCCACTATACCTTTTATGGCTTCCTTAAGCTCATCGATGGTATCTAGGATAGCTTACAGAGCTATTATGTTAACACTAGCATTGAAGTTTTGGGTCCTATACATGGTGAGTTCGAGTTTGATTAGGAAGACAGCTTCAAAGTTAAAGGTAAGGCAAAAAGGGGTTTCTCCTATGGTTGTTCGATGCGTGGTTTAATATCCCCAAAGGATGGTGGGGAATTGGTCAACCTACTATTCACCTACTCACTCAACCCTTTTCATTAAGCTGCCAAGGACGATCTTGCTAATTGCCTCGACCTATCCATTAGATTGCAGATGAACAACAAAATTGTACCGGAGCTAGATACAGTACTATATGCAAAATTCTTTCAATTGTGCGCTGTCAAACTTTCTCCTATTATCCGTTATAAGGGTGTAAGGGATGCCGAATCGAGTAAGGATGTTCGTTAGTAGGAAGCCATCAAATACTTACTTTATAATGGTAGCAATGGCCTATCCCTCAACCCAGTTGGTGAAATAATCTATGATGTCTAAGACAAACTATCGTATGCCTGATGCCTTGGGGAAGGAGCCTGAGATGTTGAGTCCTCATTAGGTGAAGGGCCATAGGCTTGTGATGGGGTAAAGATTTGAGCTGGGTTCTTAGCTGATGGGTGTGTACTTTAGCAAGCATGGTATAGTCGAATTAAGGCTTTTGCATCCTGCTTCATGGTTGGCCAATAATATCTAATGCAGAAGCGTTGGATGTATAATACTTGTGCTTGTATATGAATACTACAGATGCTAGAGTGAAGTTCGTGTAAGACGTAGCTCCCTTATTGGGTAGTTAAGCATCAAAAGATTAATAGATTATGTCCATGCCTATAGAGGACATTGTTTACCATGGTGTAATTAGCAGCATTGTATGAGAGTTTTATAGCTTCGCTTTTGTCTTTAGGGAAGCTGCTTGTATTGAGGTATTCAGTGATGGGTTTCATCTAAGAGGGGTCAATTGGTGTAGTTGTAATCTCAAGGACCTATTGGGGGGATTCATCAACTGTACCTTGTTGCATGAACTAGAGGAAGACTTGTTCGGTAGATTCCCAAAGGGTAGGCAATGGTGTAGAAGCAAGCTTAAAGAGCCTATTTGCTTCAAAATTTTCAACTCAAGGGATCTTAGTAATTGTCCATGAGAAGAAATTTGTAGCTAGTTCTCAGACCATGTGTAGATATCTAACCATGCTGTCTCCTTTAGTTTCGTACTATCTTTTTACTTACTAGATGACTAACATAAAGTTGGAGTATATGTTGATCTTATCGGTACCCACATCTATTGCAATTCATGATCTTACAATGAAGGCCTTGTATTTAGCCTCATTATTACTCATATGAAATCTAAATTTAAGGGTGTCTAAAATCTTACTGCCAAAACAACCATACAAGAATATTCTTACTCTATTACCTCCTTTAGTGGAGGACCCAAAGGGTCTAAACTAACGTATCATTTGGGGCGGATGGTTCTTCTATGCCGGTATACTTGACGACAAAATTTACAAGCATATGTACTTTGGTGGCCTGGAAAAGGCAAAATCAAACTTAATGAGTGCTGAGCTAGAAGCAATACTTGACCATTCATCTTGAGGTGTTAAGTTTTTGTAGAAGCACTCTTATGGGCTAGCTTGTTAAGACGATAATAGGGTGTGCCTGAAAGCATAGGCAAAGTTTCCTAGCTGTTATTACAATGGCGAAGGTAAACTTCTCGACTCGAGTACATCTAGTCTCGTGACCTTGAAGGATGTGACTGATGTAATATACTAGCTTATGTTCACACCCTTCTACTTGGATAAGTACTAAGGAAAGGGCTCGATCATTGACGATGAGGCATAAGTAAAATTCTTTGTTGCGGATTGGTTTGGATAGCATCAATGGGTTGTGGAAGAATTCTTTCAACTTTTTGAAAGTAGCTTTGCATTTAGGCATCTATGAAATTTTGATGGAATCTTTAGGAGTTTGAAAAAATCAAAATACATATTAATGCTTCATGAGAGGAAGTAGTTTAAGGCAGCTATCATGCCAATGAGTCATTGGGCTTCTTTAATTTTTTGTGGTGCCTTCATATCTTTAATCATTTAGATCTTGTCAAGGTTGACCTCAATACCTCTTTTTGTGACCTTGTAACTAAGAAACTTATCAAATCCCACCCTAAAGATGCACTTCTAACGGTTAAACTTCATCTGGTATTTTCACAACGTATTGAAAGTCTTGCAAAGGTTAGTAATGTGGTCGATTTTGGTCTTAGTTTTGAAAATCATGTTGTCAACGTAGACCTGGACATTTCTTCTAAGCTGTAGCTTAAAGATCGCAGTTACTAGATGTTAGTAAGTGCCTTTGGTATTCTTGAGCCTAAAAGGCATGACTTTGTAACAGTATGTGCTAAAGTCCGTAATAAAGGAGCTGTGAACTTGGTCCTCAAGTGCCATGCGAACTTAGTTATAGCCGGAGTAGGCATCCATAAAACTTAATTGTACATGGCCTAACATAGAATTGACAAGCTAGTCGATTCTCGAGAGAGGGAAGCTATTGTGAACCATGACCAAGAATTGACAAAGCCGGTCGCTAGATGAGTCCGAATTTGTAGAAAGCTCGAAAGAGTTATTGGAGGAAATGCACGAAAGGGATGAACAATGAATGAAAAGTAAGCAAAACCTACGAACAGCTCCGTAAGCTATGATGCACCAATGGAACTTCCAAAGACTCACGGCACAATTCGAGATGACATACAAATCGGTCCAATGAGGTTACTCGTTACCTAGCCTTGCTTAAGGATTAGAATAAGAGTGATGACAAGCGTAAAATAGTAGAATGTCTACACTAAGAAGTAAAAATACTCAAGTATATTAATTGTAATCTGTTCTATATGCGACTTACAAATACAAAGGGTATTTATTCTTAAGAATTTAGGACAACTTGCCTAAAAGGGAAAAGAAAAACTGGGAGTTATCCTAAAGTACTAATGTACAACAATACAAAAGGATAAAAATGAATATTCACAGAAGGAATAATTAATAGGGCAGAATCTACACGAGGTCTTATACACGTGGGGATGCTATTTTGGTGAAGTTATTAGAATATGCGGACAAAATAGTACAGCCAAATGGCTTGTCCAAACAAGGATGGATTATGTAGTCCGAGGTCTCTCTCTTAGCATGGTGGCAAAGGTGATGCCAAGTAAGTGGTCAAGCATGAGGGAGGATTGGATGTTGTCTTGGCCATCCGTTTCTCATCATTTTATCTACAAGAGACTGGTAATCATTCGGCATGGCTTCAAGAGTGACTCGGTAAGGAAGTACTCAACCTTGACAAGAGTTGGCTAGAGTAGAAGAATATGTCTCGTCAAACCATCCAATCCTTGGGCACGGCTATAGGTTAAAGAGCCAGTAGCTCGATTCCTATCATTCCCTCTAGATTGATTTAGATTTGGGATCAAATCTCGATGGTTTTCAGTCAATTCTCCATCAAGGTGGTATGGACTAAGGTCGACAATATTGAAGGTGTCAAAAACCCTACAATCATCTGGTAGCTCTAACCTGTAGACATTATCATTGATCTTCTAGAGAATTATAAAGGGTCCCTCAACCCGTGCGAATAATTTGTTTTTCTTCTTGCTCGAAAACCATTCCTTGCTGAAGTGTAACCATAACAAGTCTCCTGGCTAGAATTGCTTAGCCGTCCTACCCTTGGTTTTCTCTCACATTCTTTTAGTAGTTTAGTCCATGTGTCGAGTGACCTTATCATATATGTGCTCAAGAGATTGTACTCTAACTGAGGCGTCAAGGTCCTCGTGCGCGAATACTGGTACAAGGGCGTAGTCAAGGGGTAACTCAAGATTGAATCTATAGACAATCTCAAAAGGAGTCTGCTTAATGGTGTCATGTATTATTCGGTTGTAAGCGAACTTAACCACTGGCAAGCAGATGTCTCAATCAGCCAAGTTCTTACCTACAGCAACTCGGAGCAATAATCCCAAAGTTCAATTAACCACCTCTATTTAGCTGTTAATTTAGGGGTGACATGAGGTACTAAAGAATAATTTGGTTCCTAGCCAACGCCACAAGTTTCTCTAAAAATGGCTCAAGAACTTCAGGTCTCTATCAAAGACTACACTTCTTAGTACATTGTGTGTCCATATAATCTCCTGTAAGAAAAGAGAAGCAATAGCTAAAGCATCATTAGTCTTAGTGTAGGGCATGAAGTATGCAATCTTGCTAAACTTATCCACAACAACTATTATAGAATCTTTACCTCAAGCAGTTCGTAGTAGTCCGAGAACAAAAGCCATGCTCAATTAAGTCCACGACCTCGTTAAGATAGGTAGGGGCATTGTTCTCCCTTACTTAGCTTGGAGCTTGGCACTTGGCCTTTTTTCATACGGCATAGCTTTCGACAACTCGATGCAATTCTTTCCCCATTCTCAGTCAAAAGAATCAACTATTCAACAGTTCATATGTCTTCCTTTCTCCAAAATTTCTAAAGAGTCCTTTACCATGAGCTTCCCTAATCAAAAACTCCTTCAAGGAACAAGTTGGCACGCACAGTTTCCCACTTCAGAACAAATAACCCTTCTCCACATGATACTCGTCCACTATTCTTCCATCAATACATTATGAAATTATGGGTTCGAAGTGTGAATCTTTAGAGTGTTGTTCTTTGATAGTTGCAAACCCAAACAGTCTAGTTTGAAGTTCTGATAAAAGTGCATGCCTTCTCGAAGAGCATTTGCAACTACGTTGCTCTTTCCTTGCTTATATTTTATTACAAAATTGAATCCTTTAAGGAATTCAACCCATTTCGTCTGCCGCTTTGACAACTTAGTCTGACTTCAGAGATACCTCAGCGATTCATGGTCAGTATATATGACAAATTCTTTCAACAGTAAATAATGCTACCATACTTGCAGTGCTCGAATCAGTGATAAAATTTCTTTGTCATACACGGAATAATTCAACTGTGGTCCTTGGAGCTTCTCACTGTAGAAAGCAATTGGTCAACCTTCCTATATTAAGACAACGCCTATTCCAATGCCTAACATATTGCATTCCAGCTCAAAAATTTTGTCGAAGTCAGGTAACACTGACACTAGAGCGGGGTCAATCTTTCTTTTATCTCAGCAAAACTCCTCTCCTCCCTTTTTTTCCCATCGAAAGTCGGTCTTTTTCTTCGTTAATTCAGTAAGTGACATAACGAGGGTGCTGAAATTTCAAATGAATCTTCTATAAAATGAAGCCAATCCGTGAAAACTTCTTATGTCGACATAAGTAGTAAGAGTCGATCACTTGAAAATTGCTCGGATCTTCTGATCATCAACTCACAAGCCTTCTCCACTAACTACATAGCCTAAGAATACCACTTCCTCCTGGCAAAAGCAATACTTTTTTAGATTGCTGAATAGTTTCTTAGCACAAAGAATATCCAAGACTGCTTTAAGATGTTCACAATGACTCGGCATGTCGACACTGTAGACTAAGATGTCATCAAAGTACACAATGACATACTTCCCTATGGGATGT
Source organism: Lumnitzera racemosa (assembly GCA_024138005.1). Lineage (NCBI taxonomy): Eukaryota > Viridiplantae > Streptophyta > Magnoliopsida > Myrtales > Combretaceae > Lumnitzera > Lumnitzera racemosa. The sequence continues at coordinate 35,738,351 of JAMXBC010000006.1, read as the reverse complement.
CTCAGCACATGGTTCATTAGTCTCATAAAAGTGCTTGGCACATTCGATAAGCCAAAGAGTATGACCATCAATTCATATAGTCCATGTCGAGTCTTAAACGCAGTCTTCTACTCATTGCTTGGTTTCATGCGGATTTGATGGTAGCCAGATTTAAGATAAATCTTGTTAAAAATCTTGGCTCCACTCAGTTCATCCAACATGTCTTCTACATTCGAGATCGGATACATGTATTTAATTGTAATCTTATTCACGGCTTGGCTATCGACATACATCTGCCAAGTTCCATCCTTCTTCAGCACCAAAAGCACAGATACAAGCACAACACAAAGGCTGAGAGTTTCTTTGACATATCCTCTCTTGAGCAACTCATTGACTTGGCATTGGAGCTTAGAAGCCTATTTGAGATTCATCTGATAAGCTGGCTTATTTGGTAGTACGACATCAGGTACTAAGTTAATGCAGTGCTCTACACCTCGAATTAGGGGCAACCCCTCAGGTAACTGTTCTAGAAACAGATTAGAAAATTCATCTAACAACTCTTTAATCTCTTAAGGTAGCTCACCTCGCTCCTTTATTTCCTATAGTCGCCTTACCATTAAGAGGGTCAACTCATCAACATCAATGGCTTCTTGGAGCTCGGTTCTACTCATCACCAAAGCCTTCTTTGATCCGTGATCAAGTTTCATCTGCAACTTATTAACTTCTCTTAGCGGTATCGAATTCAGCGTAATCTTCCTATCATCCTTCTTAAACATACACGTGTTCCTAAAGCCGCCATATATAACTCTCTTATCAAATAACCATGGTCTACCTAGCAATACGTAAGAAGCACACATGGGTAATACATCATAGAAAATACTAAAGGGTTAGGATAAGAGTGATGCCAAGCATAAAATAGTGAAGTGTTTACACTGGGAAGGATAAATACTCAAGTGTATTAATTGTAATATGTTCTATATGCGGCTTACAAATACAAAGGGTTTATTTATACCCAAGAATTTAGGGCAACTTACTTAAAAGGGAAAAGACAAAATGGGGGTTATCTTAAAGTAGTAATGTACAACAATATAAAAGGGTAAAAATAAATATTCACAGAAGCAATAATTAATGGGGTGGAATCTACATGTGGTCCTATACATATAGGAATGTTGTATTGGTGAAGTTGTTAGAATATGCAGATAAAATAGTTCAGTCGGCTGGCTTTCTAAGTAGTGATGGATTATGTAGTCTAGGGTCTCTCTCTTGGCAAAGCGATAAGGATGATGCCGAGTAAATAGTCAAGCATGAGGGACGATTGGATGTTGTCTCGGCCATCCATTTCTTGGCATTCTACCTACAAGAGATTGGCAATCATTCGACACAACTTAAGAAGTGACTCAATGAGGAAGTACTCAACCTTTATAGGAGTCGGCTAGAGTAGAGTAATACGTCTCGTTAAACCATCTAGTCCTTAAGCTTAGTTGCGAGTTAAAGGGCTCGTAGCTCGATTCCCATCAGAAGTAGTCCTTGGGGCATGCCTTGTTTTAGTTAATATGGTCGATGCACATTCTCCATTTGCCATTTGACTTTTTGACAAGGATTGTATTGGTGAGCCAAGTTAGGTACCTTTCTTCCCTAATAAAGTTGGCCTTTAGGAGTTTATAAACTTCCTGTTCGATGGCGGCTTGTTATTTTAGGTGAAGTGTCATCTTTTTTGTTCTAAGGGTCAGATGCGTAAGTCGACTCTTAAGTAGTGTGGTGCTTCAAAGATGTTGCTTCAAGCTATCCCATAAGAATGAGCTCATGTCTTCTTTTTCTTTTGGGGATAAGATGTTCTTGTGCACATTGTCTGATTAGGATAGTCACTATATTGGATGATTTCGGTCTCTTTGGCTAGTTCACCCCACAGGGTGGGTAGGGTCTCTGAAGGAGACTCAATGTACATGATTTTGTCGTAGGAGATGTCATTGAGGTACAATGTGTGGGACAGTTGCCAGTTCCTATGTACAAATTCGACCCCTATAGGCGTAGGGAACTTCATCAAGAGGCATCTCTAGCTAAAGCAAACATCAAACTTATTCAGGCTAAGGTGTCTAAGGATGGCACTGTATGGGGACTAGCGGTCAACTACTACAAAGTCGACAAGGTGCGAGGTGACATGGTCATCCTCACCCAATCTAACCAAGACTGTAACAAGTCCTTTTGCTAGGAATGTTTTGCCTTCGAAGCATGCTAAGCTTTATTTGTATGAGTGGAGTAGTTCATCAAGATAGTCTTTTATTTGCTCATAGGTTGAGAAGAAGAGTATGTCAACCAAGCTCCTATTGTCTATGAATGTCTTAAGGATATCGAAGCATCCTCACTTGGCGTTAATGACCAAGGGGTCAATGTAAGGATACTAGATGCCTACTCTTTCATTGTTGGTGAATGATATGGTGGTTTCGAGCCATGGTTTCTTTGCTCAGACTAAAAATACCTTATGCTTTGGTTAGGTAGAGAGGTTCTCAATTGATAAGTCTGGTCCACTGGTGTTCATCTATACTTAGCCCCTGTAACCTCTTTACTCTGTGTTGTCTTATTGATTTTATTATTTAAGGTTGTGGTTCTTACATGCGATGCCATTGGGCTGGGCGATGGAGGTTTCTTTCATTAGCGATGAGATAGTCGATGCGGCCCTTATGAACAAGGCCTTTAACCGCATTTTTGAGGTACCAACATTCATTTTTATTATGGCCTTATGCTCAATGGTAGTAGAAAAATTTGCCTGAAACGGAAGCCTTAAGTGTTTCTCTAGTAAGCGGTACGGTTGGTAGTTGCTCACGAACTTCGTAATATACTTCATTGAGAAGCCAAGTGAGTGGCATGTAGCTAACGAAGTCCACAAATCTTTTTTTGTATCTTTCTTGCCATTCCTAGGAAGAAGAAGGGCAATCTTCTTAAAGGCTGAGGTTGATAGGGATTAAGAACCAATTACATGCTCTTGAGCCCGAAGGCTCTCTTAGGTGGTCCACCAAGCTGTCCGAGGTGAGTTAAAGGCCAAGGAGCAATGCTTACCCCAATCTAATCTACCGAGCTACTTCGCTCTCCATGCTATCCAAGCCATTGCCAAGGTGACCGACCGACATTCCATACCGAACCCTCCTCTGTACACTTGTCTAAGCGCCAAATTTGAATACAATAATCTCCACGGTATAGAGGTTAAGCTGATAACTATTAGGAGCCGACCATCCAAGGCCGACTCCACTGTGAACTGTCCCTAAGCCAACCCCAGTCCAGCTTCAGTAGTTAAGGTGTCAAACTTCTGGTGCTGAACAGACTTAAACAGAGGCCTACCCCTGCTTAGATCACACTATTGTCGAAATTGCAAAGTAAAAATGTGCATATACTGTCCTTTTTGACAAATGACATTTGCTGCGCATGATTTCGTGTTTTCCCTATAAATTATTTTTCTTTTATTTAGCAAATAAGGATTCATTTTTTGTAATTATTTGTAACGTAAAACTTGCCCTAATAAGGTATTATAAATAATAACATAATGTAACAACCACCAAAATATACAGAAAAATATGTTGAACTTTTACCCTCTCTTGAGCTAAGTATCATCCTGCTTACTCTTGAGCTACTCTTATTTAGCCCATTCAAATGTGAACTAGTAGCGAGTGACCTCTGGCCATACCTGTGCATCATATCAAGTGTAACATAAGCTTATGTGAGGTGTTGGTGTGTCATATCCATAATTGATTCACAAGAACCCCCTACTCACCCTTAACTATTATTTACTTTTCAAGCCATCTTGGTGTTAGAGCCTGGCTACGTTCGAAGCTAGATTTTGCTACTGTGTTCTTTTAATAGTTTGTCACTTCTCTCGTATGACAGTAGTTCTATTATTAGCTTTGAAGTTTAGTAGTTAAGAAGTGTTATGTACTCTATTTTCCCCTGCTTTTGATACGCCAAAACAAAGTATGGTTGACTGTTTGCTTGTTGTGAAATTGTCATTATAAAGTAATCATCAATGTTAGATTTAAGAGTGCAAGGAACTTTGGGAAACCAGGAAAGTGGTACTCAACATAGCTAAGGATAAGAAGGAAGCTTCTCACCTCAATCAAGGAGTGATCGCTTGGATAAGCTTACCAACTTGGTAGCTAACCTGGTGACTATTATCCAAGAAGATAAGCAACAAACTAGAAATAGCCCCACTGGGGAACATGAACAACATCAACAAGGCAATAGATAGTATGGCTAAGTTAACGCCCCAGCTCAACTACCTTGAGTTGAAGGAGTTAGTAGGGACGCTAGACGAAGGTTAGTGCTTGAAGAGATTGAGGAGAAAGCAAAAGGAGATGTGAGGTAGAGGAGTACTATGAGCCTAAAGAAAGAAATGCATGAGCCCCTAAAGTTGAAGGATTGATGGTGCATATTATGAGTTTCTCTGGTAGTGGTGATGCTAACGACTACCTGGATTGGGTAGAAAAGCTTGAAAAGCAATTTAAATACCACAAAGTGCCCAATAATGCAAAAGTTAGACTTACTATATTAAATTTCACTAGTTATGCCACCTTATAGTGAAAGAACTTGCAAGCTACCAAAAGAAAGGAAAGAGAACGAGAGATTAGGAGTTAGGATGATATGAAGAGAGTTATGCGGAGAAGGTTTGTGCCGAGCTATTATCTACAGGATGCCTTCAAAACATTGTAAGAACTGAGATAAGGAGGATCAAGTATAGACACTTACGTTAAAGAATTTAAGATGCTAATGATCTGATATAAAGTTGTAAAGCCCGAAGATTGAACTGTGTCTTAATTCAATGGTGGGTTAAACTATGAGATTGGAGATGTCTTGGAAACCCTAGACATTAGAACACTTGATGATGCAATTCGAGTTGCCTAAAGAATAGAAAGGTACGAAACAGGAAGAGTTTGACCCCTTGTTAGTCAACTAGGAAGTAGCTGAATTGTTCCATATAGATTAGTGCAAACGAAATTGAGTAAGGTTATCAAGACTCGACCCGTTCTGACAACCCAAGACAAGGAGAAGGAAGTTTGAGAAAAGCCAAGGTTCAAGGAGGAAGATGAGTGAGATTAAGTGTTTCAAATGCCAAAGATTTGGACACATGGCCGCTTAGTGTCCGAATAGGCAAACGATGGTAATCCGAGGCAAGGTACCAACCATTGAGGTAGATAGTATTGATGAAGAAGTACAGGAGTTAAAAGAAGACGGACAGGCCAAGCTATCCAATGAAGAAGTCATCTATAGCGAAGAAGGAAACTTTACATCAACTACTCTAGTATTGAGGAGGACAATGAGTCTCAGTCCTATACCCAAAGACGAACAGAGAATAATCTCTTCCATATTGGATGCAAGGTGAATGAGTCATTGTATGCACTGTTTGTAGACAGTAGGAGCTGCACCAATGCAACCTTTGCATTTATGGTCCAACAGCTAAAATTGCTAACCATACCTTACCCAAAACCTTACAAGTTTCATTGGATTAGTGATAAGGGAGCCTTACAAGTGAGAAAACAAGTATTTGTGCCGATTCACATTGTTAAGTATCGAGATGAAGTACTCTATAATATGCTAGCCATGAGTGCGTCTTACATTCTACTTAGATGACCATGGATGTTTGATCAAGCAGTTATGTATGACTGTAGGAGGAACACATGTTCTGTAGAGCATAAAGGAAGAAGGTTGAAATTGAGTCCCATGATTGTCAAGTAGGTGAAAGTTATGTAGTCCCAACTTAGTCGAACCATGAGGAAAGAGGCTTTAGTATTAACCTGAGCCAAACTGAAAAGAAAAATGGAGCTGGAGGGACCGACTTATCTACTTGTTAGGAAGCTTTTGGAGATGAGACTCGGGGAGGAAGAGCTACCAACCAAAGTAAAAACCTTACTAGATGAATTTTTCGATCTATTCCCGTAAGAGCTGCCGAATGGTTTGCCCCCAAACCAAGGCATCGAGCATGTGATCAACTTATAGCCAAGAGTCACGCTGCCAAACAAGCCTGCCTACAGGCTAAATCCTAAATAAGCTTTCGAATTGCAAAGGTAAGTTGATGAGTTAATGAAGAAGGGGTACGTATGCGAGTCCCTAAGCCTCTGCGTTGTACCAACCTTATTAGTACCCTAAAAGGATGGTTCTTGGAGAATGTGTGTGGATAGTCAAGTGATCAATCGACTCACCATGAAGTATAGGTATCCCATACCCAGGCTTAATGACATGCTAGATGAATTGAGTAGAGCAAGAGTGTTCCCTAAGACCGACCTTAAAGCTGGGTACCATCAAATTCAAATGCATGAACGTGATGAGTGGAAGACCACATTCAAGACACAACATGGTTTATATGATGGCTTATATTGCCATTTAGACTGTCCAATGCGCTAAGCACATTCATGCAACTTATGAATCATGTGCTTCAAAAATTACTAAGAAGGTTTATCATAGTTTATTTTGATGATATTCTAGTGTACAATCCCGACCTAGAGACTCACTGAAGGCATCTTCGATAAGTGTTTGCAAAACTCCAAGCTAAATAACTCTATGCTAATCTAAAGAAGTGCGACTTTTTCCATTTTGAGGTGATCTTCTTAGGTTTTGTTGTAAGTGGAGGTGGCATCCAAGTTGGTGAGGAAAAGATAAGAGTGATCATAGAATGACCCATGCTAACCTATTCTGCCAATGTGAGAAGTTTCCACAACCTGGCATCATTCAATTGCAGTAGAGTGTTGAATTCAGTAAAATTGTAGCCCCTAATTGCCTTATTCGTTGGGGTATAGTTTACTCAAGGATACTAGCGATGAATGGGCTTTTATTAGTAACTACTCCTAATTGCCTTATACAAGACTCGAGGCATTTCTAGTCCGCAAGCTAGAGGCACACCATATATGCTCATTAAGCTATTAATCGTTCATGTCATCCAATTTTTTGGGAAATTATTTGAGAAAGAGGTCTCTTCAAGTTTTGCTTACTCTAGACTAGGTACTTTGAGGGTGCGCCATATTGCGGGTATTATTAAGGTATTCACACAGGTTCGATAATGGATGTTTCTCGCTTAGTGCGACGTCACATGGGCGTACAAGGCTTTAAGGTGGTGTGATTGAACGCTTGGGGCACATGCTTTATGGAATAGGAGAGCCAATGGGTATGTCTTTAAGGTGAACTTTGTTGGTAGGATTAAGTTTTTCTTTTAGTTTCTAGGTAGCATTGAGTTGTTTCCTTTACTATGCATTTTCCTACAATATTTTGGTGTTATTCTCCATAAGTCTTTAGAGCATTGCTTTTAGCTGCTCCATATCTGAGGTTAAGGCTCCATTGGCAATAATGGCTAGTTATGTTGGTTTGGTTAGCACGCCTAGCAGTACCAGAAGTAGGTGTATGTTTTTACTTTTGGCCATGTGGAAAAGTTCATGTAAATGGTGGACGCCAAATGGAGATGATAGGGATCACTGCTATGTCTCCTAGGCCAACTCCAAGCTGTCACTTAGCCATGGACCGTAAAGAACCTGCACAAAGCCCCCTATGGCTAAGCTAATAAAGGTCATTCGATGCTTAAGTTAGCGAAGAGAGAGATATGGTGAAGATGAGTTCTTAGGAGAGGATAGAAGAAAAATAAGTGTTGATCCTTTTACTTGAAAATTTTACTCTTATTTATAAGTTATAGGTGCTTACTATTAGTAACACGTAGCGGATTTAAGTTAACTAATACGGGATCTAATGAGGCGGCATGGCTAGCATCTAATGGGACAACCTTCCTTTAGTATGTTAGTAGAAGCTGGCGGTATGGACCTATCCGGTCAAAGGTGGTGGCTAGCCTAGTTCAACATTTAGGTAATAAATCGTATGATAGGTGATCAATCAGCATTAAATAAAAAGAGAAAAAGCAAACGATGGGTGAAACAGGTGTTCGACTCATAGTTTGGTGGCTTCTTCGGTTATGGTCTTCAAAGGGAACAAGAACAAGCCTATTGTAAACACTACAAGTAGTTGCCAAGCACTCCTGGGGTGTCTAGAAGCCCCTCAAGCAAAGGTTGAGAATCAAACTTACTCAAGACCTATGTTAGCATCTTACCAGGCCTACAAGGTTCAGGCTAGGCCTTTTGGCCAATTTGTGAGGCTTGGCTTAGGCATCTTAATGGGCTTAAAGCTAACCGTCAACAAATACAATTAAATTGTTACTTTATAATAGTTAATTCTATAAATAAGGTAGCTAAACAATTAATTCTAAAAATAAAAAATATCTTCCAATTATTAGGTCATATTATTTGAAGAAGTTCTAATAGTTAAGACCTACATTTTCTGATATAAGCCTAACCAATTATGAAATTTTGCATATTTGGGCCCATCCACTTATTTATTTATTTTTTGGGATTTTCTTGAAGATTCTCTAATGTAGGCTTCTCATAAATTGGTTATTGGGCCTAAAAATTATGTGGGCAAAACTTTTACATAATTTAATTTTTATTAGGCCTATCTTTTATTTTACGATTTTCTATTAGGTTCCTTTTTATTAGATTTGTATCTAACTTAAATAAGGTTTGTTTTAATAATTAATGGGCTTTGTAAATTTCCATTTAGGCCTAAACAAATAAATCAAATTTTGATTTTTTTTTTTTTTTTTTTGCACTTTATAGGCCTAAATTTTAATTATTTTCCCTGAATGGACTTCTTCCTCAATTTTTCCAATTTAAAACTTTGTGGGCTTAATTTATTTGTACACTTTTGTTCCTAAATTAATTAAATAAAATTTTTCAACCCCCTTTTCCCTCTTAGTAGAATCTAGACGCAGGCCTTTAGATGGGTCTCTAAGTCCATTTTATTATATCTTTTTTACAATTTAACACTTTTAAGCATTAATTTACTAATTATTCTAATTAATATTATAGTAATTGTTCTAAGATAATATATAATTATCATTTTTCATGAAAATAAAATCTAGATTAGATTTTTAATCCCTTATCATAACCGTCATGAGGATATTCCTAGGATTTTCCCCATTTTATTGATTTTTCATATTTTACAAATTTATAATGTAAGTTTATTACATATTATGCTATAAAACAACTAAAATAGTCTAGGATCATGTATAAGTATGTCATGACCATATGTGTATGTGTGTGTATTTAGAATTCATTCTTAATTTTTTGAGAAAAGAAAACAACTACAAAATATATGTATATATAATTTTCATAATACACATATATACACATAAATACACACATTTTTGTATATTCTTACTTAAAACCCAAAAAATAAATTAAAATATATATACACATAAGTGTTAGTGTATATATATATATGTATGTATATTCATGCTTTTGTATTTTTCAGAATATGTATATATATATATATATATACCTATCACTTTCAAAATATATATACATATATACATAAATACATATATTTCCATATATACGTTAATTTAAGTCTAGAAAATAAAAATACAAGTGAAAACCTTGCACATATGGCACATATGTACATATATACTTACATATTTCTCAAAATATACATATATACACATTACATTGTTTGTTATTCATAAGAATCATCTTATTGTTTGTTATTCGTAAAAATCATCTTTCATGCATATGAACCATAATGTACTATCATAATGCATAAAGAAAAATATATGTAAAAAGTATGTACAAGATAGTTAGAAAAATACTCAAAAAAAAAAAAAGGATTACAAAGAGGAATAATGAAGCAAAAGTTTCTATAGTTACCCTTGGAAGATGAAGTTGATTTTTGTGAAGCTTGCTAATGACCTCCTTCTATTCCTTATTGGACTTGATGTTGTGATATGGAGTGAGACAAATGTAGAGTGTGTTGGATAGAAATGGAGGAAAAACGAAAGAGAGTGAAGAGAAGCGAAGGAAGTGCATCAGTCACTTAGGGGAAGTGTATAGGAGTGTTTTTGGTATGTTTGAGTTGTGAAAAATTAAAAAGAAAATTAAGGGAAATTGTGTAGCATAGCAATCTAGCATGAATTGGAAGAAAAGGAAGATGTTTTGATTGATGTTAGTACTTAAAAGCATTGGTTTTTTATTTTTTTTTCTTAGGTTTAGTTGAAAGTTGAAGAAAGAAGGGGTAGGGTTGTCTTTTTTTTTTTTTTTTGTCAAATCAAATAGGGGTTAGGCTTAGGGAGTAGTGTGATTTTAGTTAGGAAATTGGTTAGGTCTTAAGGAGACTAACTTGTTTAGTTAATCTAGTTACATGTAGATAAATGTGTGTGTGTGTGTGTGTGTGTGTGTGTGTGTGTGTGTGTGGGGAGGGGGGTACGTATGCGTGCGTGCGTGCGTGTATGCGTGTGTGTGTGCGTGTGTGCGTACGTGCGCGTGCGTGCGTGCGTGCGTGGCGTGCGTGTGTGTGTATTACACTTGGTTATTGTATTAGTAAGATAAGGGTACATACATACATACATATATATATAATATAATATACCACAATATATATCATATGATGTATTAAGAAAAGAAAAGACAAGAAAATTATTAACAAGTATATACATGCTTAGTAGCACGACTCATATGCATATGTAATATTAATTTTATTAATTTATTATTCTAATTGGTTTAATTTGGATAATTATTATTAATTTAAATTATCTCTAATGGTTTGTTAGTGATTTTACATGATTTTGCATATTTAGCGATTATTTTATTAAACTAAGGTTTTATTAGTATTAGAGTTAATTTTAAGGTTTTAAAATCTTAGGGTTTAGGATTTATGGTTTTTATTAAGTTCAGGTTCAAATTTCTTTAACCATGCATATGTAAGATTTAGGGTTTTCTTACATACTTAGGGTTTTCGAATTATATATTAGGGTCTTCATGTTCATCTTAAGTTTTGAATTATAATTTAATCAATTTTAAATTTATTCGGTCTTATTGACTCAACAAAATATCTAAGACACTCAAGTTTGACTTTATATCTAAAAAAAAAAACTAAATTTACAAGGTTCACAATGACAGCAATGCATGAGTGTAGAATATTAGTGTTGGCATATTGAATATTTGCAATGTGCTATGCATAGCACACACATTCATCATAAGCATTGACTTATTAATTCAAAGTATGGTTTCGAGATTTGAGTGCTAACCAAAGTTACCTAAATGAAGTTATGTTTACTACTTCATTAGTTTGTGGCACAATCTATGAATCGGTTCAACAAGTTTGTTGTATAATCAATGAATTAACCAGGTAAGCTTGTGGTGCAATCCTTAAACTAGTCTAGTAATGAGCAATCTATTGAGGTAAGTTCCCCATATTCATTTGTGGTAAGTGAAAAGCACATTGTTCGATAAGTTTATGGTACGGAATATAAATCGACCTAGTAATTTTTAACGTAATCCTCAAATCGACTCAAATTGATGACTTACTAGGATTGATCCCTTAGATTTGTTTGTAGTTAGTGAAAGGCAAAGAAAAGAACGAGTATTGACTTAATATGCTATTAAGTGTTGAGCTCGAAAATTATGGGTTAAGGCTAACCAAAAAAGAGGTCCAGGGTTAGAATGGATGGATATCGAGAAAATCTTATAGGTAAAGAAAGGTATAATGAGAATTTTGTAAGTTTTAATGGCCAGGTATGAAATTTGGGCACATTGTTTGCATTCACAACATCATGACTAGCACATTATTTCTTCTTATTGACTGTGAACTTATGAGTTTAATGCAATGTTTGCTTTTTTGTTGTTTAACCTTTTAGTAATCATTGTGTTCTATAAAGAACAAAGGAGTTAGTATTTACTAATCTCAAGTACAAGTAAGGGAAGGAACAGTTCGATTCTGTTTGGTTCCATACGGTTCCATTCGACGGTTCCCTCCCCCTCGAATGGAACCTAATATAACAGTTCAATTTTTCTTTTTTCTTTTTAAAATCAAACCTAATCATACGGTTCAGTTCATAAATTTTTCGAACATAATTAAAATCGGTTTCGTTCATAGTTCAAACCGTTTGTATCAAATTTTCACTAAATATTTTTATCTCCAATAAATATGAAATTTCAAATAGAATTTACTCGACTTAATTTTAGTAATTGATATAAAATTATAATAAAGAATAATAAAATTTAAGAATTTGATGAAATTTATGAAGATTGATAAAAAAAAAATATAAAAAGGTATAAAATAATTGCATAAATGGTTCAGTTCACTTCTCCGAACCAAACCGTGAGTCGTTTATATACAACCGAACCATAAACTAAATGGTTCGAAAAAAAAAGAAAAAAAACTAATTTTTCGATTCGCAATTCGATTCATGGTTTGCAATTTTTTTACCTAATCCTAAGTACAGGTACTAAAGACTAAAGTTTTATATTGGGATCTTAGACATTTCGAGAATGCATAATTAACTTATGGAAGATGCAATATTGTTCTCCTACTGTAAATATTTTGATTAATGTATTATAATGTGTATTTAAGATTGGATGTAAATTTTGTATGTAAATCACTTACCAATGTGATGTATAATTAATGGGGCAATGTCATGGTTTACACTTCTACTTTACCAATATTTACAATTATCTACTTGAAGTTTCAACTTGTCTAACTGTATAGCAATTGAAAATTTAGTCGTTACTGTCTATACTTTAGTAACTCTAATTCACACCATTAATATAATCAACAGCCAATAAGGTGGTTATCCATGACCTTTAAGGGATTGTATGGCCCCCTAAGACTATAGGCAACCACCTACAATTTCCAATAGGTCTCGCGACTCACTGTTTTGTAGGTGGTATTTGTCAGCTACCTATTGAGGGTTACGCAACCCTCCTAAGGCCATGAGCATCTATCCTATTGGCTAGTTGTGCTGATTGAACTAATGTTGTGAATTGAAATCAATTAAGATGTAGACGATAGCAATTAAATCTTAAATTAGATGTATAGTTAAACAAATCGAAATTTCAAGTATATAATTGCAAAAAATGGTAAATTTAAGGTGTAAATTATGACACTAACCTTATAATTAATACAAGTGAACTTAGTAAGTTGGTAGCCTTGGACTTGAGCACATATGGAGTGTAGACACCTAATTTTTGCCCCTCTATATTCCTAATTTTTTATTTCTTTTTTTACAAAAAGGGTCTTAATTCAAAAATAAAAAAATAAAGAAAAATAATAATATTAAAAAATAATAAAAATTTGAAAAATGATGAAAATAAATAAATAAATAAAATAAAATAAGAAAATAAAAAATTATCAAGATTTTATAGATTTTTAGGAAGTAACTCATATTAAGGACAAATAGTTTTAGTTTTAATTTTACTTTTACTTTTAGTTTTAGCTTTAGTTTAATCTGAATAATCATTTTAGAGAGTTATATGGTTTAAGTACAATTTAATTATATTGAATATCAAGACCTAAGTCAATAGTTTAATGGATAAGCATAAAGTATCGAATTGGATAATTTGAGGTCTTAGGTTCGAGTTTCATTAGGTACATATGTATTTGATTTTTCTATCTTTTACATAAGTGCAAGAAATAAACAGGATTCACATCTAATTAAAAACCTTTGAATCTAGTTTGATTTTATTCAATCGACGGCAACTCACAACACGAATCTAGTTGCAGCAGTGACTGCAAGACTACGCCTACGACAAGCATACGTCGAGCGAACTGTTCCTCATTCTCTCCGACCACCCCCCTGCATTGATTAGCTGTAGAATACATTTACCCGCGCACGGATCCGCAACAACACTAGACCTTTACGTCTCCTATCACTCATATCCATAACCACGCTAACATCTTCAGTCTTCAACACGCAAACTACAGCTCACTACACGCTCATCCCAACAGCAACACAGTCAAGACAGCAACACGACTGGACAGTAGTGCGACCAGGTGAACAGCAACATGTTATGTACAACAGCAACACCGCACATGATTATGCAGTGTCCCAACGCCATTGCACACACATTCACCCTTACCGTCGATAGCCAAAACGAACCACATTCCATAATCCATACACAGATCTACACGCGACAGCTACAGTGGTCTCCACATTGCCAAAACAGTAGAGCACGCACGACAGTGACACCCCACGCGATCCTCACATCTCGTCCAATACACCGTCGCTGTCCTCTTCATCCACAAACAGCACTGGGCACAATAAACACTACACCGACTCCAAACCAGCGATACAACACACCAATCACGACCACTATGATACAAGCATAGCCTGCATCAACGACATACTCACCGTCAAGCTGCATATACAACTTAACAACTTCTTCACCACGCAATGGACACAAACAGGTAAGGCTCGGTCTTCTTCAATTTTTTATTTATTTATTTATTATTATATTATCAGTATTATTATTATTTCATTAGATCCTTATTTATTTATGGTGATAACAATATATATAAGTAGGTATGTATATATTAGCTTAGGTAATTCTTTTAGCATTAGTTTTCTATTATATAGATTAAGTATATTATATTTTATTTATGTAGGTAGTTGTTTAATAGTAATAATATAGAGATATATATATATATATATGTATGTTAGCTTAAGAATTTTTAGGATTAGGTTTTTTTAGAATTCTTTACATAAAAAAAAAATATTTGTTAAAAAAATAAAAATAAATAAAAAGTCCCTTTTCTAAAAAAAAATTATAGGACTTTTAGAAGAGTTTTATTTTAATAAAAGAGCTCAAGAAATAAGACCTTTTAGTTTTTATTTGAATAAATTAAATCGATAACAATGTAAACCTAGTCAATTTTCAAAGTTAAAATAAACCAACGCACTAAATTTTTTTTTTTTACAGAACTAAGATCGTCTGATCCCGGCTAACGAGTACATAGGCACCTTCAAGGCGATATAAAATCTATAGAAACTTAGGTTCTTTTTTCTTTTGATTTTTATTTATTTATTTATTTAAAATATTATAATTAGAAGAATAATCCTAATTTCAGTAAATAGATAGTAGTATCCATTAGGGTTAAATATGTTAGCTCCCGAACTCGAAACCATTTGGTTCTTCGTTTAAATTGAAATAAAAAATCGGTAACCAAATCATAATCAATCTATCCAATTGATTACGGTTTTTTTCTTTTCCCGACTTCAGTTGAATAGCGACTCCAAAAATTATTTTCAATAAAAAAAATGAAATTTCTCAATTTTCTTAGTAGAGGATTAATATTAAATGGGTTAGGGTTTAGTATTAATCGAAAAATAAGAAATTAATTTAAAATAATAAAAATCGAAAAGTCAAACTCGACATGGAGGAATATTGAAAGCAAAGTAACCTATGAAGCACAAGTCATGTTTTATGAGAATTTTGAATGTCAGGCGCTAATACACCTTTAGGTTAATGGTTTAAGTATTTTTTTTTTTTTCATGTTGAGTGATTAGTATGTTCATTTTGAATGGCATTACAAGTGTTTTCCTTATGTAAATGTGGAATTACAAGATGAAGATAATAGATTCAAATTGAAACTTTAGTTTAGTCATATCCTTACTTCAAATATAACGCGATGACTTGTCTTTTAGGTATCAAGTTTGAAGGTTACAAATTATAATTAAATAGGTAAAGCAAATACTTGGAAGGTGGGTGTTACACTCAAATCCACATTACTCCAGCCATAATCAACAAAAAAAAGAAAAGTAAAAGAAATAAAACAAAGGTAATACTGGTACCACAAAGCAAGAAAAGAAAAAAAAAATGAACCATTTATTATGAAATATTTCATTCATTATTAACATTTACCGGTTCCCCCCGGACCTCCGAAAAGAAAAGTATATCCCATGGTGTCGTTGATATAATGATAGTCCATTAAATCATAACAATTAGAAGAATCTAAAGAAGTATCTGTGATCAGTGAATAGGGAGTTCTACGGATACCATGTTGATCGATGTAGTGAATATTTTCGAAATAGCAAGTACGTGAAAAGTGACCATCTGGCTTGTGCCCACTTCCCATGGGAGGCATAGTTCCATTGCTTCCTTCGTGTGTCATGCCTCCCCATTGTCCATGCAATGACCCCTTTCTTAGATAAGGAAGCAGTTCCTTTGGCGAATAACCAACAGCAATGGTCTTTTGCTGCACAAATATCAATAGCCACCAATTTCCCACCTCGCGATCCTTTAAATGTATAAATATAGCATCAAAATAAATAGCTACTGTCACTATTAGATATTTACATTTATTAGTACTTAACTGCATTGTTCATCATTCGTCAAGAAATGTCACATATTAGTTATAATTAGCCTATAGATAATGTGTGGTTTCAAATATATTCAAATTTGGATTTCATGCTTTACCTGACTAATGGAAAATCTAAGTTCATATTGAGGTCCTCCATATTCGGATACAGGATGTAATGGATAGCTTGGGTTCACTGTTCTGTCAACTTGTACAAAATCACGACATAGCATATCATAGCAACCATTGTGATATGCATCTCCCTGTCATAACAATAATATCCATCATAAATGATGATGTCCCCTAGTATAACCATACTAACCAGATCTGCTGTCACTTACTAACCGTCCAATTTGTGAACAAGCGAGTAACACTATCACTATAAAGCCGGGGACTCACCTGCTCGAAAAAAAGAAAAAATCTCTTAGATATAAATAAATAATGCATATAGAATATTATATATGTCCGTGCATTCTAGTAGTCACCACATTAAGCACATAACATAGCAGTCCTTAATTTATTTATAGTCCTACATCCGAGGAATTCTCCATGTAATCTAGGGACATAAATGATATAAGATAGCTTTTGAGCTATTTGAATTCAACAAGACAATTGGTTGATTCCGATTCAATTAAGATCACACTAAGCTCAAACTATCGGAGCAACTTATTATATGTATTTTATTTAGAACTTATTTGACTAGATAAACTCAAAGGTCATATTAAGTTTGAGTGAAATTCATGCCTATATTGAATTCTACCGTATTTGAGTAAAGTTTAAGTTTTAATACAAATTTCATTCCAACAAATATCAAATTTTTATAATAATTGAGCATAATTGTGTATACTCAAGTTGAGACCCATCAAACCATAGACCAATCCCTCTTCCCTTTTATTTAGAATATTTTCTTTAAGTGGTTTGCTTTGGTCCTCTTACCCATCACTTAGAAGAAAAAAAATGCCATTCTATATTTTCTTGAAAAAAGGTGTTTAACCTGTAGGAAACTAATGAAATACAAATACAAATAAAAAAATAAAAAAAAAAACAATGAAGAAGAATCAGTAACCTATCAAGAGAAATTGGTGCAAGCGATTGGGAAAAATGATGGGATTTACTCCTTCGGGATCCGAAGAAATTGCTAGAGAACCTTGCCATCCAACCTGCTACAATCATGCTGAAATGATCTGGTGGACCAGTTTTCACCCATATGCTTGCTGCACTATACTGGCCAAGGGGAACGCTCAAGTTATAGACTGTCACTGCCCCATCAATGGCATATTTGGTGACATCCGCGTCGGTCAAATACACATAAGCCAACTAAAAGGAAATTTAGATCAATACGTAAGGTTATTTACAAATCTGAACAACATCTAATTGAACCATAAATCAGATTAAAAATTTGTGTTCGCACATCAGTTTAGATAGCGGAATCGAAAAATTCTCAGTTCGAATCAAGAAATGAACCAAGCTGAAACTTTTCGATGAAAATGGGATAAAGAAACCTAGTAAAATTTTTTACTTTCTTGCATTCACTTCAAAAAATTTCATGAGTCTATTTAAAATAATGTCAATGATCCAGCTTGAATAATCGAATTAAGCTAAAAATTTATTACAGTTGGATGCAATAATTTGGTTTAGATCGAGAATAAAACACCATACGTATGAATTATGAGTACTCAAAGATGGGAGGGGTGTGTACATGTGAACCGGGAATGAAGTCTTGTTTTGGTGCAGTGGAGGCAGGGAAATGTTTATGTGAAGAAGTTCTCACCCTTATCAAGTCCTCCTTTGTAATTCATTTTATGGGCACAGTGCCGTAAGGACAAGGCTTCCTATCCCCAAACTCCAAAGATTTTGCTCCAAGTTTAGAATCTTCAGGAAAGCTGGAAGATGCTAATGATAAGCTTGGTTTTTTCTGTAAAAGAAGAAAACAAAAATCAAGCATTCAAGTAAAATCATAATATTTATTTTGAAAAAGGAACGTTTTGATATATATGTAATCAATGAATTGAAGATTAAAAATAATTATGAGAGTTTTCAATAAATTAATTTTTATATAATATATAAAAGGGGATACCCTTTATTGGTGTCATCCAATTATAGAAAAATAACATGCATATAGATATATATTTCAATTATTCTTTTAGGTTTAATTACATTTGAACCACTCTCTACTACCCATTTTTTTCATTTCAATTACATGTAACCACCATTTACTATCCGCTTTTTATCTCACTTCAGTTTGGATTTTATAAAAGCAGAGACATGTTTTTAGTGCATAATTGTATAGATCAATATTCTACTTTAAAAAGATATCTAAATGTGTTAAATACTTTTACCAATAATTTGATAAATCGGATTTAATTAAATAATGGAATAATTTTAATGTGTTTGTTCTACGAGTACGTATTAAGTGTCTATTTAGATGGTTGGAGTTTATAGTAATTCTATCACAAATCAAAATACTTATCAAGCTTAAGCGAATATTTCCCACAATTTTCGGTTTTGCTTATTAACTAGTCAATAAGCAGATACAAAGTGTCTATTTAGATTGTATTTTTCAATATCTCTCTCTCCTTTAGTTTTACAACATTAGTTTCTATACCATAATGAGATAATTCTATCACAAATCGAATATATTATACTCATAATGCAAATACAATATTTCCCTTAATTTTTAGTTTCGCTTATTGACTAGATAAAGTCTTAATATTTCCACCTTAACCAAAAAAAAAAAACACAAAAAACAAAAATTCGAATATTTTAAAAGACAAAACGCTCTTTCAAGAATATAGTTAAAATCAATAACTAAAATTTGTATATTCCAAGCCTATCATAACCTAATAGTATAATATTAATTTTCCAACGAGATAGATTAGATTTAATTACCTCTTCCTAACAATTGTGGTATGTGTAGTAAAAGTTGGTAGAAAAAAAAAATGTATCTTTTTCCAATTTTACTCTTAAAGTTTGAAATCGTTAAATATCAAACTAAATTGAAATTTTATTTGTTAATTTACTGCCTTACTTCTCATATGTACTCTTTGACTATTGAGTATTTTTGGCCTTATTATATTATGAAGATAGTAAAATTGATAAGTAGAACTTCAAGGCAAATCCCAGTATTAAATTTAATAATAGAAAATTTAATTAAATATGATATTTAACAATTTCAAACTTCATTGTAAAATCAAAAGACAATTGCTTAAAAATAAGATAGTGATCTTAACAATATTCTTTCCTTCAAAGATTATTTATTTTAAAAATAAACTTATTTTAACCATTCACTTTCCTTCTTTCTCAATCACCTTGTTTAATTATCAATTGCATTTCTCCCCTTTACAATATTTTTTTATCAAGTTTTATTATGTTTGAATCAAAAACAAATTTAGATACTATTAGGCGCAGCCCATAATTCCCTTTCTCAACAATAAGGTAAACAAATATTACCTAAAAGATACTATGTCATACTCCGTCCTCTCATCTCTCGAACTCTCTATTACTCTCTCCAACATCACTCTCTCTTAAGGTTTGCTAGAAGTATGCTATGCAAAACCCTTACTTCTCATAGGTTTCTCATGTTTGTTTAAGTGTTTACTTTGTTCCTTTTATCAAATCTTTTACTGATTCTCAACTACTAACCTTGATTTGGTTTCTGTGTGAGGTATAATGGTGATTCGAGTTCACCAAACTCTAGAAGGTAGAAGAGAAAGGAATGAAGGAACAAGAACAGATTCTCACAAAAGGTTTTTCAAATACCTTTTTCTTCTCGTTACTATTACCTATATATTTGTTACAGGTTTGTTATCTCTTTGCTATTTTCTGCTTATTAATTTGTTTTAGTGGTAGTTTTAGTACCAGATCTGTTAAGTTTGTTGTGATTTCTAAAACTAAAACGTAAAATCATGTGCTATATTCATTTCTTCATTGCGGTTGTCGCACTACTCTTCCTTTGGTTGTAACAATTTCCTCCGTCCTTTGAAAAATGACCTTGTCCCTAAGGTCATAAGTTGAATAAGTTTGTCAAAATATATCAAAGTCTTCCCAAGATATGTCTTCTAGCAGTAAGCCCCTACCATTGAACTAAAATCTAAGGCACCCACTTACCCTATCTCTGTATGTATCTAGTTCCCATCACTAAAAGTGGCTCAAGAACTGAATGTCCTTATGACAAAGTTAGGGGAAGAGCCAAAGAGGTAATAATAGAACCCTTAGTTGCTCTCAAGAGGGAAACATGAAAAACATTATGTGATAAAAAGTCTAATTTCTTAGTGATAAAAAAAAAAGGACCATAGTATTTCTGTGAAAGCTTATGAAACCCTTGAGAAAGAGAAAGCTATTTATAGGGTTAAAGCTCACATAAACCATGTCCCCTATGTCAAATGAAACAACAATCCTATGCTTATCAACGTAAGACTCCATACGTTGTTGAGCCTTCAACAAATTCTCCCTTAGTAAGTGTAGAAATTACATCCCTATCCATTAATTCCCAATCCACTACTTCCACTTTGGTGGTGCCTTAATATATATAGGAATACTAGGAGTTTTCCTTCCATATACCACTTCAAGAGTTGTAATAGAGGCACCCTAATGATAAGAAGAATTATAGGCAAATTCAACCCATGGTAAAAACCTTACCCATTCTTGAGGACATTCCATCATATACCCTTGCAAGTATTGTTGAATCACCTAATTGATCACCTCAGTTTGCCCATCAAACTGAGGATGGTATGTAATGCTAAAACATAAATTGGTGCCACTCAACTGAAATAGTTCCTTCCGTAGTTAACTAACAAAAATAGGGTCACGATCAATAGGAACCCATGCAACTTAACAACCATGTGAAGGAATAATGAGGCTACTTTCAAAGTAGTAAAGTGAGTCTCTAAAGCACCTAGATGGCAATACTTAGAAAGTCTGTCTATGACTACTAAAATAATTGAGTATCCTTGTGACTGAGGTAGTGAAGTCACAAAATCCATTGAAACATCCTCTCATATTTACTCAAGCACTGGTAAAGGGGATAATAAACCCTGTGGACTCCTTGTACTATATTTAATTTGCTAACAAACAGTACATGTTTTAACATAAGCTTTAATATCAGATTTCATGCCCTCCCAATAAAACTCAAAAGCATGATGTTTATATGTCTTAAGTACTCTAAAATGCTCAACTACGGGAACATAATGGAATTCATAAAGAAGTTTTGGTGCAATCTTCGAAGTAAGCACTAAAAAGACCCTATGTTTGAAAAATAGAATATCATTCCTCCAATGCAACTCCCATTTCAGTCATTTCCCACTTTGCAAATCATCAATTACTTGCTTGAAAGCTGGTAGATGATGATATTCTTCTTGTAACTTTGATAACAAATGAAAGCGAGGGATAGAATAAGCCATATAAGCCACATCATGCTACATAGAGAGAGAATCGACTACTTTGTTGTCCTAATTTGACTTATAAACTATAGTGTAACCATAATTAAGCAATTTAGCCAAATATTTACGTTGCTCCAAAGTTTGAATAACTTGATTTAGGAGTTCCTTCAAACTTCTATGGTCTATTTTAATAATGAAGTGTGACCCTAGCAAATACTATTGCCATTTCCATATGGCTTCCACCATTGAATGCAACTCTTGAACATAAGCTAAAGCTTTCATGATATGAGAAGGCATTTTTTTACTAAATAATACAATAGGGTGGCCTTCTTGAAACAAAATAACCCCTATTCCTGCGAATGATGCATCTGTCTCCACCACAAACTCCTTAGAAAAACCAGTAAAAGCAAGAATTGGAGCAAATATTAAAGCTTGCTTCAACTTCTCAAAAGCTTCCTTTGTTAACTCGGTCCACTTAAAATTATCTCGCTATAACATATCCTTAAGTAGAGAAGCAATGGCAGTATAGCCTCTAATAAATCTTCTATAATAGCCAGAGAGTCCCAAGAAAGCTCATAATTGCTTCAAATTCTAAGGTAATGGCCACGTACCAACAACCTTTACCTTTGAAGGGTCCTGTTGCCCCCCATTCATAGAAACGTGTCCCAAGTAATCTATAGTAGTCTATCCAAAAGCAAACTTGGTCTTCTTTAAGAACATAGTGTTATCAGACAATATTTGTAACACTATAATCAAATGCTATACATGTTAGTCCAAGGGCTTGCTATAAACCAAAATATCATCAAAAAACATAATCACAAACTTTCTTAAGTAGGGTTGAAAAATCATATTCATAATAACTTGGAAAGTAACATAGGCATTGCTCAATCCAAAGGGCATTACTAAAAATTCATAATGCCTCTCATGAGTACGAAAAGCAATCTTTTTGACATCATGAGGGTGCATTTGAATTCAATGATATCCAACCCTTAATTCTAATTTATAAAAAATAGGGGCACCATGCAATCCATCAAGTTCAATAGTAGGAATAGGACACTCATCTTTAAAATGCCACATGCCTTCGTTCTTCTTAACCAAGAGTACCAGAGAAGAGTACGGATTGGTGCTATATTGAATAACTCCTTGCTTCAACATATCTACTACTTGCTGCTCAATTTCCTTCTTCTGAAAATGAGGGTACCAATAAGGCTTGCTATCCTTGAGACGAATTTTATGTTAGACATCACATAAAGGAGGCAATGATGAAGGTGCCTCAAAGATATGAGCAAATTTGCTTAATATGTACTTTATAGCTGTACTACAGGTGGATTAAGCTGAAGTGGAAGTTACCATCTAAGCCTTTAGTTGAAAACAAGATGCAATAGCATCAGTCCTAAGAAAACGCCTAAATTGGCTAGATAAAATGGGAGAATTCTCAAGGATAAGATCCCCAATCAACATGATAGAACAACCATGTTTCTAAAATTGTAAAGACAATTTCGAGTAATTAATTGTAATAGGGCTCAATTGTTGAAGCCACTACACCCCCAAAACCAAATCTACTCCTTGAATAAGTAAGACATAAAAAGTTTCGACAATTCCATTCCTTGAATAAGTAATGGAATATCCACGCAGCACCCTTCACATACTAATTTTTTTACCATTGCCAATCATTACTTGAAACTTAGGAGATGACTTAATAGTTAAACCCAGACGCTTCACTACCTGTTGTTGCACAAAATTATGAGTACCTCCAGAATCAACTTGTATATGAACCTGATATTTATTAAGCAAACCTTAAAATTTCAAAGTCTTAGGTACCATATCAAAAGAAAGAGCATGATAACTGAAGGAAAGTAACTCCTGTCCATCTGTTATCTCTTGATCCATAACTTTAACCGGATCTTCTTATGAAACCTCAAAGTCATCCTCTTCTTCTTGTACTAACAACAAAAACTTGGCTTTATACTTATGTCTCCTATGATACTTTTCATCATAGTTGTAGGATAAGCCCTTATCACCTCGTACTTGTAATTTGTCATAAGTCATTTGTTTAATAGGCAAGGTTAGTTTAAGTGTAGGCAATAAAGGAGGAAAAGAAGAAAGCAAAGTTATGGAAGAAGATGATGTAGGAGAAAGGGAATGAAATGAAGGTTTAGAAAATTGCAAGGTAAAAGATTGGAATTAGGATACAATGGTTTCTTAAAGAGACTTTGGTTAGAAAGTTTTGCTTTAAGCATTTTAGCAAGAGAAACGACTTGAGTTAGTGACTTCGGCTTTAGCTAAAAGGACATCCCTTTGAATGCTCATCTTCAATACATAAATCAAGCAACTAGTGATAAAACTATTGGATGAACCAGTTACCCTATTCAATAGAGCCTCAAACTAAGATTGGTACTCCTCCACTAAAGTCTATGAAGTAAGCTTAGCCAATAATCCCTAAACATTCTTAAATTCAGGTAGACCAAATCATCCCTCCAGCTTTAATAAATCTCTGCCATGAAGTACGTTAGTGATTACAGTGCATCCACTAGTATCATTATAATGCTATATCTTCCATTACAAAAGAGGCAATTGTAAGCTTGGTCATCAAGAATCTGATGAAATTCAAATAACTGATTAGCTTTAAAGATCCAAGCAATTGGATCATCATTATTGCATTTTGGCACCTCCAATTTAATTCCCTTGAGAAAATTATCAATAGAAAGACCTTAGGAAGATGATAAAGTCAAAGTAACCAATGAAGACTCCACTTGTAGACTCTAATTCCCCTCTTATTTCTTCATGATTATAGTTTGTAACTGTTCTAATTGCTATGAAGGTGCATAGAGTTCGTCATTCATCTCTTGTTGCATTGTTAATTACTTACCATTCAAAGCTTCAATCTTTTCATCAAGAAACTGAGTCCTTGTTGAGTTCATCACGACTAGAGCACCAATGTTAAGCCCAACCTATTTTTCCCTGTCTCAATATTAAGGTAAATAAATAGTACCCAAAAGGCACTATGTCATACTCTATCATCTCCTCTCTCGAACTCTTTAAAACTCTATCCAATATCTCTCTCTCTCTTAGGGTTTGCTAGCAGTATGCTATGCAAAACCCTGACTTCTTACAAAGGGTTTTTCAATACTCTTTTCTTCTCTTTACTATTACTTATATACTTATTACAGATATGTTATCTCTTTGCCATTTTATGTTCATTAATTTGTTCTAGTGGTA
Organism: Lumnitzera racemosa; assembly: GCA_024138005.1. Classification (NCBI taxonomy): domain Eukaryota; kingdom Viridiplantae; phylum Streptophyta; class Magnoliopsida; order Myrtales; family Combretaceae; genus Lumnitzera; species Lumnitzera racemosa. The sequence continues at coordinate 35,713,632 of JAMXBC010000006.1, read as the reverse complement.
GTTGCAATACCAAATCTAGTTAGATCCATTAAGTTCGTTATGATTTCTAAAACCGAAATATACAATCATGTGCTATGTTCATTTCTCCATTGCAGTTGTCATACTACTCTTCCTTTAGTTGTAATAGATACCCATTAGATATTTTCATAAATATTTAACTTTGAATTAAATAATATAAATTAAAAAATTTTGATCAATGTATATACTAATTGAGGAGCTAGATACAAGTGTATACTTGAATCTTGTGATTCTTTAGTCGAGGATGGTTAAGCACCAGTTGTTTGTCAATATCAATACAATTAATAATATCTCCTTCGCTAGCCTATATAATTAAATATTAATTAATAAATGTCATTGTTAGAAAAAATATATAAATATATATAAGATATAGTATATATTCACAAGATACAACAAGATTATTATTGGACCCAAAAGAAAAAAAAAATCCAAGAATATATTTTACTAAAAGGCTATAAGCCTAACTCCAATTTAAAAATAAATTTTGTGGAATTTACGAGTCGTGTTCTCCCATTACGAGAGAGATTGCTCAAAAACTAAAAGATTAGACAAATTCATATCCACATGAAAGTGGAACTTTAAGTATCTTTATTGGCCAATAAATTATGAAAAATTATGGCAGGGTCACCATATCTAGATTCCTCCTATAATTTAATGGTGAATCACAACAATGAGATAACTATAGATACATTTTTAAAACTATTAGTTGAATATAAACAGACTATAAAATATAGATATGTCTGTTGAATGCATACACACCTCAAAGCTATAGGCAAATAAAAAATTACTGTTGAAATGATCACAAATATAAAAAATTGTGGACATTCATAATGATTTGGAGATATTCTTAAAAGTTACTGGAAAAAGCACAATCCTAGATTAATTTTTGGGTGAGAGATAACCTGAAATGTCTCCCCTGGCTGCTTGTTAAGAGCTTTTAGTTCCCTCTCCAAGGCAATGTCATCTTCAGTAGTATGCATGTTACCCAATACATAGTAGCCGTTAAATGAAGCAAAACATGATCATGAATGATACCAATACGTAACTAAATTTCATGATTGACCGTGGCCCGAGCATTGAAACACTCTCACGCTGAAAATATTTCAAAAAGGGACTGTAAGAATCCATATCGTTGTACCAATATATAGAGGAAGTAAGAGAGAGGTAATTTCGAAATAGGTATCTTCCTGTATTTAATCTTTTACCAGTTTTTGCCATTACCAGATTTATTTTGAGAGCAATATTCATCTGATTTGCAACGTATTAATATCTCTCACCAAAGATATGAGATGGTCGAACTTTAATGAATTCTAATATGCACAATATTTGGAAATATATCCTCTCAAACTTTTTCTGGAACTTTAATGAATTTTAATATGTATAATATTTGGAAATATATCCTTTCAAACTTTTTTTCTTTCAATTTCTCTCAATCTATAAATCAATTAATGAGATTTTCTAAATTTTGAAATTACCCTAACATCACCTTCTTCTTTATTATATCAATCATGTGGAAAAAAAATAATGGGTTAAATTAAACAATTTAAGAGAATGTGAATTGAGAAAATTCAAATTCTATTATGTATTAATTGTGATGAATACCAGCTATGTTTTGGGTTGCTTAATTGAATATTATTGTGTTGGCAAAACAAAAAAAAAAAATTGAAATTATTGTAAACTACATGATAGGAAACTGTGATTTGTTGTCTGGCTTTTATGGAAATTAAAATTGATGAGTTTCTTATTATACTATTTGTAAGGAATTTAATGGTAAGGTGAAGAATTTAATAAAGGAAAATGAGATGAACGGGAGATGGATAGAAAAATTACCGAATGCAGCATAAGCGCATTGATTGAATACAACCTATTGGGGAACAGTGTTTTTGGGTTTCCACTCATGATTTGTAAAATAAAAGTTAACAAATATAAGAAAAACCTGGATTTTTACGACCTTGCCAACTCATGATATTCCTATTTTGCATTTTCTTTTTTTTTTTCTATGATATTTTTCTAATAATATAAACATAAACCTCGTACTGACTATAGTAAGTAAAAAGCCCAAATAAGGCACCACACTGAATCCATCCATAATGGTCCATTTAAAAATCTTCATATTAATTTACCATATAACAAAAGATGATCTTGCAAATGGCAGGAAAGGCATGGGTAAACTTATTATGACAAATTTGGTAGGTGGAGTTTTGGAACAGACTTGAATTGATATTTAACATATTATATTATTGTCCCATTTTTATATGTAATTTTAAATATCGGAATTAGTTCCATAAGTAGATAAGTGTCGTAGAAAAAAGTTATATCTTTATAAAAGCATAATATCATTGATTTATATTTATACAATGCAAATTTCGAAAATTTACTCTAGCTTAATTAATGAAGTATCATTAAAGTCTTAATGATTGTTGATTAAAATTGTTTTCAACATAGTAGATATATTTAAGGGTAAATCCTGGGGACTTTCTTTATGAACTTTCATAAGTATACAGATGCTCTCTATTTTTAAAATAAAGCACTTATACCTATAATAATAATAATAATAAAATGAGAAATAAAGGGACTAATACCATTCAAGCAATATATGATTACTGAATTGAGAAGGAAAAAAAAAGGGGGGGGGGGGGGGGGGGGGGGGGGGTTGCGATGCGAAACGTTCATAACAAATGATTTTATAACTTAAGATCTTGAGTTCAATTTAATAATTGCGATTAAGTAATTGAAAGCTAAAAAATCCGTATTCCGTAGCTTTTCATTAAAGATTATAAAATGTATAAATGTGGCTACAAATAAATAGAAATGGCATGTTTTACATGCTTCTTTATTATCTAATTCGTTTTGCGTAGAATGTGTATTGAGCATATTGGTTGTTTCATTACAATTACCTAAGGAATTTGATTGAGTTTTTGCTGATTTCTAATTTGTTTATAACCACATGAAAGAATAAAGGGAAAAAAAAAAAAAAAAAAAAAAGAATCTACGCTCGCAATGGAAAAGCATCTCCTTCGAGTTCGAGTCCTAAATGTCTAAGCTAGCTAGATACGAATTTTCCACATGAAAAAGAGTAAAAAGAAAATAGAAACCCTTAAACCGAATTTGAGATTTTGAATCATGTCCTGATCGATAAAACTTTAAGGGCAAATTGAAAAAAAAAAATCAATGAATTTGTTTAATGAACCACATCAGAATAAAAATATATTGCAAATAAAAAATTAAAGACGATTTTGTAAGAAGCAAATAATCAAGAAATACGAGATCTGGGGTTGGTCAATTTATTCTGGTAGATTTTAACTTCTTCTTTTTTTTTATCAAAACAGAAATTTCATTTATTAGAAAAAGAGTTAACATTAGGTGGCCGTGAAGCACAATCTACAAACAGGAGTTGTTGTAATTGGGACGTGGGTTAAGAGACCCAAAAGTTACAATACATCCCAAACTTTGCTTGGGTTACAACCCAATGAGCACACACGTTTGCTTCACAAAAAATGAAAGAAAAAGAACAATCGGAAAATCTAGATTTCACAATTAAAATATCCTGAATAATTGATGAAGTCTTCCAAGGCACTATTGAGGGACAATTTAAAACTTGAACTGTTCTATTAGAATCAATTTCAATGTTTGTCCATCCTCTTTCCAAGGAAATATTCAAGGCTTCTCATACAGTCATAACCTCAACAATATCAACATCTTTAGAGGTTGTAGGAGTTGTTGTTGCTTGTAGCAAGTTGCAGGATGCATCTCGGCAAACAAGTCCAATACCACGCGTATGCGTAGTGATGTTGACCCCATCATCACAATTTACTTTGATCGTCATACCCGACGAAGGATGCCAAAAATGTTGGCACTACTATTGTACTGGCGTTGAAGGAATTCTAGTTGGTTGTCCTATTACTGCAAATGTCGGGTTTGTCCTACAAAGCTGAATAATCCAGCTTGCTGCAGTTGAAGATAATTCGGACAATATGGCTTCTACAACTTTTGCTGGCTATAGTAAAGTCTAATTAATAATACAAGAATTTCTTTGAGTCCATAAATGTCAAATAATAATAGCTACAATTGAGATCAAGTCTTTCAACCCAATAGGTATAGAAATCTATCCATAGATAACATCTAATAACCACGTGTGAAAATTGTCTGTGTTAAACAGTTTCACTCTTACATTAAGGATAACAAACCACACCGTCTTCACCCAAGCGCATCCAAAGATGACATGCTTAGATGTTTCTTCATGACTGCAAAAATTACAACACAAAGAGTCTCTAATTTTCCTACGACAAAGATTAACGTTAGATGCAATTGCATTATAACATAGTCTCTAAAGCAAATGTTTGTGTTTAGACCGATTCTCAATATTCCAAATACACTTCCAAAGGGATCTATTATTTTCAATGCTTGTCAAAGACAAACCACCATCTAAGCTTTAGACTTTAGATTTTAAGCTATGATAGCAATTTTTAACTAAGTAATCCCCATTCTTTCTTTGAACTAGACGAAAAGATCAGAAAATGAAGTTCTAGCTAAAGGAATAGACTGGATTGCCTTCTTTTCATTCTCATTAATAAAACCATCCACTAAAGATAAATCCCAATAACTAAAATTATAGTCAATAACCTATGACACCTTAAGGTTAGTAAGTGTAGGTAGTAAAGGCCTAGGAGTCAAATGAAAGTCCTCTATACAAGGGATCCAAGGGTCTTGCTAAAAATTAATCAATCTCTCATCTCCTACCCTCCAAAGTTCATTAGGAATTGAGTCCCTTCCCTATAGTATACTTTGCCAAATCTATGATGCCTTACCTCCCTTTTTAGAATTCAAAAAATCCGTTGTAGGAAAATAGTTAATCAATTTCACCCATAATGCATTAGGATTATTCAAAATCCTCCAAGAAAATTTTCCTAAAAGAGCTAGATTGAAAGAATGAAGACCCTTAAAGCCTAGACCTCCATTAACTTTAGCCTGAGATAGTAATGACCATTTCTGCCAATGTATTTTACTTCCAAGCTCATTTTCGCCCTTCCAGAATTTGGAAATCTAACTATCCACTTCTCAACACCATTTCTTTGGAAAACAAAACAAGCTCATTGAACAAGTCGGAATTGCATAAACAACCGACTTTATCATAATTTCCTTTCCTCCTATTGACAAAGGGTTACATTTCCAACCTTGTAACTTGTTGAAAATCCAATCTTTAACATAAGCCAAAGATTAAAATTTTGAACAACCCTAAGTTACAAGTAGGCCTAAGTACTTACTAAGACAGTGAAGTAAATTAATTTGTAAAATATTAGCACTTGAAGAATGAATATTTTGTGGAGTTGAAGAGCTAAAAATTGAAGAACTTTTCTGATAATTTACTTTCTGTCCTAATAACTCACAATAAAGATCAATGACATGTTTTAAATTTTCAAGATTTTGTCTATTTGCTTCAACAAAAAATAAGGAGTCATCCACAAAAAATAAATGAGTGATCGAAGGACTACCATCCTATATCTTGATTCCTCTCAACCCTCCTTCAACTCTAGCTTGTTGAATTGGTTTAGAAAGACAATTTGTTACTAGAATAAACAAATAAGTTGAAAGTGGATCACCCTATCTAAGAACTCTAGAAGGTTTGAAGCTATCCACTCTCATACCATTAAACAGTAAGTTAAAGGAGACTGAAGAAATATAAGACATAATCTATGGAACCCATAAATTTGCAAATCCTAGCTTTTGCATGAGAGACTCTAAAAAACACCAATCAACTCTATCATATGCTTTCTCCATATCAACTTTTAGTACACAAAAGTGTTTTCTTTTCCCTTTTTTTTTATTCAACTTAAGATAATGGAAAATTTTGTGAGCCATGATGATGTTGTCGTAGATGGATTGCGTCGGAATAAAAGCACTCTAATTAGGGGAGATAAGATTATCTAAAAGTGGCTAAAGTCTATTTGAAAGCACTTTAGACACAATTTTGTAAGAAAAATTATATAAACTAATTGGATGACACTAAGCAATAAATTCTTATTTAGAAAGTTCCCAACTTACAACTTGTCTCAAGAAATAAGATAAAATCCAAATATAAACCACTCTTGGGTACAAATTCCATTTTCCTAATGTATTCAACATATTCACACCAAATACATGCTGACTTACTTTCTGACATAGTTTCTAACCTTGTTGTTACTAGTACATCCAACTACTATATAAAATCCAACTTATCTTAAGTTTCAAAGTCTTAATAAACCTGAAAATACAGAAAACAGTAATTTAATACTACCATTATATATACATTTTCCTCTTACGCCTTCACTTAATACAGCTAAGTGGATCTTTCACACTTAAACTCTTAAACCACCAAATACATACCTAAAATTGAAAATCAATATCTTAAAGCTCCTATACACCTACTTATAGTTACTACTATATGTTGGCCAATATAGATTGAAACATGTTTTAAAAAAAAAAAAAACCAACTTAGCTCTTTTTGGGAAAACCCACTTCCAGTGCACTGTCTAGTGGAAAACAAATTTTCTCTAAAATCTGACTATCAAACTTTGAAAATCCAATCACATAGCATCAAATTTCAACATCTTAGGAGATTAACCATAAAATTTCAAGTTGAAACCATATGAATTGGTCTTTCAAAAACTCGATCAAAAATTGTTGTATAGGACATTTTTCTTAAGGACCTCATATCTACACTCAAAAATTTGAAAATCTAATTGATGATTCGAATTCCTCATGCAAAAATAAGTAGGGAAACTAAATTTCAAAATTTTTAGAGTTCGTTTGCTATTTTTCCCAAAAGTTTGTTAAAATTGAAGAAACTAAACACTCATCAGGAATGCAAAACTCTAACCACCAATGGGGGAAGAAGGTTTAGCAGCCAATCTAGTTGTCAACCACTCTTTCAAACCATTATCTTGTTTCATTTCTAGTTGGTCGTCTTCCCTAAGATCAAATAAAACTCCAAATTCGCCATTAAATTTTTCGAATTTTGTTTTTCCCTTTCTCTCTTTATATTGTCCACTTCCAGAATTTTTTTCAGGCTAAGAAATTATCAAAGTTTGCTCCAAATTGCAAGACATGATTTAATCTCTCCAATTAAGTAGCTTTTGATTTTCTTCTAACCTAAACACGTGTAAATGAACATACTTAGGTGTCAAGAAGCTAAAATCCCACCCCACGCATTCTCAAACTCCTCACCATGACTCTTACAGCATCCACATATCTTTAGTAATTTTCTTATACTTTCCTTTATTTATTTGGTAATATTTATGCACTTTTGGGTATTTATAATAATTATGGGTATATATATTTTTATAATAATTATACCAGATGTATATACATGTCTTTTATATAATATTTTATATCCATTATTAACTATATTACTCCTATAATATATCCCTAAGTATTAAATGTTCGTTATTTTTCGAGATCCAATTCATAGTAAATTTATACTATTTTAGCTATATTTTTAATATTCTATAATATTTTTAAATTTTGAGCCCATGATAATTCCTCAACTAATCTCACAAAGCCACTCGTAAATTTCTAACTTAATCAGATTACTTTCTCAAACGCTCTAAATTGGCTACTGAACTTAATCATGCCAATACGAGTCTCATAGATTATGGGATCTAATCAAGAAGAAAATCGATACAAGTAAAGATGTAGTCTTCTTAGAAGATCAAACTATTGAAGATGTAAACAAGGCTAAATCCTCACTTAAGATTCCTATTAATGTAAATCTAATGTCCATAACTGAAAATTATACTAATGAAGGGGAAGATGTGCAAGATTTAGTTGAAAAAGAGACAACACCTCAAAAACCTGATCAAGAGATGCAATTAAGGGGATCCTCAAGAGAGTAAAGACCATCCACTAGATATAGTCTGGATGAGTATGTGATGCTAACAAATAGGGGAGAGTTAGAATGTTATGAAGAGACTATGTTACATAAGTAGAAGAAAAAATGAGTGAAAGCCATGAAAGAAGAGATGAAATCTTTGCATGAGAATCAAACATATGATTTAGTTAAATTGTCTAAAGGCAAGCAACCTTTGAAAAATAAATGGGTGTACAAATTAAAGGTCGGAGAAAATAGCTCACAACCAAAGTATAAGGTAAGATTGGTTGTAAAGAGGTTCAATCAAGAGACACATTTGAAGTTAGATAACATTTACACTGATGAGCAAAAAAATTATTACTTATCAATAGATAGCTGGTATAATGGAGCCCCTTATATGAGTTAAAAGGGGAGATTGTTGGACATATAGGTCCAACTCATATGTTAACCTATAGCTATTAACAAATAATAAATGAAAATATAGAAAAGGAAACCATCTATGTATCTATATATATATATATATATATATATATATATATATATTGGAAGATATAAAATAAAAAAATGACCTCTAGTGCACCTTACTCCCTAAAGCATATCTATGCCCGTTTTACATTTATATACAAATACATATCCATGATTAAGCTTAACATCTTAAAGGTGATCTGTAGCACACAATGCTCATTAGCTCATGCCCTAAATCCATCTCCAAGCCTGTTCTTAAGTATTTGAGATTAGAAAAGCTAACCCCTTAACTCATATTTCAAGTTAAGTGAATAAATTAAAATAAAATAATGATAACAACTTGTCAATAACCAACCAAGCAACAAACGTTCAAGCTTAAAACTACAAAATCATGACTAGATAAGCAACTATTTACATAGGCTCACAACTGTAACATACAACTCAAACATAAGTTTGACATTTATGTAATATACGGATGCCATGCTAAATGCACTTACAACAAACCAGCGAATATTCTTAGATAAACTGCACATATCGGCCTTAAGTAATATACTAAGCAATTAGAGAGCAGCAATAGGTAGCTCTATATCAAACATAAACCGAGTAACTAAAGAGCGACATTAGGTGGTTCTATGCCAACCAATAAATTGAGCAAATACAACCTATACACTAAAAATCAAGCTTTCAAACTGAGCTCCTACTATACCAAAACCAAGCTCTAAGAGCAATGATCATAAGGTCTTTGCATATTATGCCATGAATGCAATCAAGTAGGTACCGAATAGACCAAGCATTTAAGAATTAGTTCATACCTATAGTACTTAATGATCAAGATTCAAAAAGTGGATAACCAAGCCAATAAATTGAAAAATAACCTCTACCAAGCATAAATCATGAAGTTTCTAAGTACATTTACTTTAATAACTAGAGATAGTCCTCACACAATCACTAATACAAGACTTAATATAACTAAGCAATTATTTATGTATTTGACTAAATACCAATGGAAATCTCATAGAAAATCACACTTAAGCAAAATCCATTGAGAGCAACCATCATGAAAACCAAACATGATACATCAACTTACAATTCTTCTATACTCATTCTACCACAAAATCTCATCAACATTAGGCCTCAATCCTTACCAAACCTCAACAATATTCAACTATACATCAAAGTCAGCAACATAAAACATAGAAATGAAAGATTCATGACTATAACTAGATCGAGGGCCTTAGATACCATTTGGCTCAAGCTTACTTCACTAATTGAATTATCCTTCTTCACTTACATAACCATATACCTAACCTATCAAAGTTCGTTTTATTTTAAATACAATTACATCATATGATGGGGTTAAGCCAAGTGCTCAAGTTGTACCTATTGACTTTTATTAACTATATCTTATTTATTCCTCTCCATTTTTAGTAAATTTTATACCATTATGTTTGTCATTTCAAAAACCATGACATATGCTAAGATATGTGCTTGATCATGTGTAACAAATTAAGGAATCGCCCTTTAGAGACATTAATTCATTTCTAGATCATAGTATTTACATAATTGGACTATACTAAGTCCATATCATGCTTAAGGCATGTTGATCATTGTCATCTCCTTCCTAAATCAAACTAACCTGCATTTACCTAATCCATCAAATAACAAACTAGTCTTATGTAATTGATCAAAGTGTATTAAATCACTACATAATACCCATTTAGCCCATCTATTGCTAGATTTTAACTAAATTTCATAATAAATAATAAATGGTTTCAATTATTTTTCCAAAAGATACTGTGAATTTAAAAAAAATATACAATCTTTCTCTATTCATAACAAATATAAAGTTTGCTCATTCAAAATACATTTTTGAATTACTTTTTTACCTCTCATTATTCTAAAACCATCTTACCTTGCATAATTATTAAAACTTTGGCAACTAACTTAGACTAACAATACCCATATTATCATAATTAAGTCTTACTGACCATGGCAAATAAAATCCATAGGCTTAATCTTTAGAAAACCCATTATTCATGCAATTCAAAAATAGGACAATTTAGTAAAATATTTAGAATAATTATTAAATGATATTATAATTTAAAACTAATGTCAGAGTCTTCAAAGTAAAAATCAAATTGAAACTACATCAATAGAGGTTTTACAAACAAAATTGTTTTTTATTATCCACTACAATTCTTATATACACAAAATTATTCCAATAAATTAAACTATAAAAAATTCCATAATACAATTTTCTAGAACTAATTGATTAGATTTGATATTTTTAATGAAATATTCGAAATTAGGACAAAGGCACAAGAAGCACCTATACTTTCAAATTTTCGATTCCATGACTTGTAAACATACAATGTATTGTTGTAACCTTATAACTACCGGAAATTTCATATTACAAACTATTTAAAAGTCATTAATTTGACCTAAAATTATACGATTAAATTTTTTCTTTTTTTCTTAAACAAACTTGTTTGAGTCTATTTTTTTGTATTTCTTGAAAATTAATATGATTTTTAAGATTATAATCATTACAATATTTAAAGAAACTCATTTGCATCATATAAAAGTTATTTAAAATGAGAATAAATAAATTTATAAAAGTAAGGCCATTTGTAATGCATGAAAAATTACAAAAATTAAAAAACATCTATGACCTCTGGAGACTATTACAAAAAATAAAAGAAAAACACAAAAGACATAAGAACTATAAAAATAAAAGTTTGAAGGAATTATAAAATTCTCCTTTAGCATTTTCTTTTTTTCTCATAATAGTTCACTATTTCCAAAATTAAAAATATAAGGATTTAGATAGGTATATTTGCAAAATAAATTATTTTTATCTTTATAACTTTAGATAAAAATAGTTCTACGTAGCTTATGACATGAGTTTTCTAATGATTATATAGTTGCGGTCATACAATATTTCATTTATAAGTTACATGCTTAGAACATTATAAAAATTGATATAAAGATAATACCAAATATATAATAAAATATTACAATATAAAGGTATATTGTTTGGTAAATCTTAATATTAATGTTTTCAACCATTTGATTTACAAGTCAAGATCATTTTAAAATTTTACTTGATTCATTTATGAAGAACTAAAAGTAGTTATAGGAATCCAACAATATAAGATCTTTTTAAATTTATCATCATATATGAAAGTTATGCATGATTGAAATTATTGAATATAAACAAATTTCTTTATTTTAAAAACAATATATTAACTAAGAAAAATCAGAAATTAATTTTGAATAATTAACAAGTGAATAAACACTAAAATGTATTAAAACAAAAGTATAGATACTATAATGCAACCATAAATAAAGTATAGGCACTAAAATATTAAAAAATTATAACGGTCATTAGTTTTTCCATTAATGGAAATACTAAATTGAAACCAAATTAAATAAAAAATATTAAATCACAAAAAATAAAGTAAATTTCCAAAATTGAAAGTAGATACTTTTATTGTTTTTATCTCATTCCAAATCAGACAAAAATTGGAGCATACCGGCTCGTGAAGCTCCAGCCAATACGGGCAGTGTGGGCTTGTTGGCGGCACATCTCGGCCACCCCTTCGGCCATCTAAGCACTCCTGGCCCAACGAACTCACCAACCCAGCTGACCCCGCTGCATTATTCTTCCTATTTTCTTAACTAATCAACAAAAGTACACCAATATTTTTTCCTTGAAATTGTTAGCCTAACACTTACCTGTCATTTCCAAATCTTGATTTTCCAGAAATTTGAGCAGAACTGGTGTTGATATTTCCAAAGAGAATTGAGAGTAAAGGTTGCTTTGTTAAGTTGCTAAAATGTTGATTTCTCTCCGTTCCGATTGTTTTAATACATGAATACTTGTCTCTTAGCCCATTCTCCACCGACAGCTCATTAGCCTAGTGTAGTGTTGTTGTGTATTTGATTCTTTTATCCTATTAATTAATTTTGCCATTCCATCTTCTTTTCTTTTTCTTTTTTTAAGTTATTATAAATATATTATCATTTTTCTTATAATATGTATCCAACCCATTCCAATGCTTCAATAACATAATTTATAGTAAATATAAACCCTTTTCTATCACCCTGCACGATAATGATAGAAATCACTATCCTATGTTCATAATAAATGAACCCCTTTATATTCGACATTTCGCAAAACCATCTTTACGGATCCATCATAAAGTTTGGTCCAAAACGGTAAAAGTCAACGAAACATTGTAATTTATAATTTACAATAGGGACTACTGGGGCTCCATTAATCATTACTGCTTATATGTTCGAACGATAGCAGACTCAAGATTTAAATTGAGGAGATTGAGCCTTATGTAAGAGGGTAAAAGCCATAAAATTAAAGAAATTTTCCAAAATTTTTCTTTTTTTTTTTTTCCTTAAATTTTGATGGACATTTTTTTCGAAAATTTCAGTTTTGAGGAACAACTACCTAATTTTATACTTGCTTCGAAAATTTCACCCTTGTACTCGTACAAGTATTACCTGAACAAGAGAACAGGTCATAATTTCATAGACTATTTTGATATCACTAGAATAATCATTTAAGTTCTGCAATCCAATTGAGGGTATATTCAGCATAATTTTACTTCATATTTGATAACAAAACTTGAGAATTTTTGTTACCAGTAATCTCCGCAAGAACACTCGCCATCTTTAAAATGATGGAAGCGTTGAACATCTCTAAGAATTAACTGCCGATCGAAGATCGAGGATACTAGTTTAGCTGCAGAATGGCAATCCTTGCAAATCCGAAGATTCTTCACCACGCGAATTGTTGCTCCTGGGGGTGTATGCAATAGACCAAACGCGATGGCCAATTTCTCGCTATGATATCTCAGAGTAATTTCCTTTTCCTCTTCATCCATGTCTGCATGATAAACTAAAGAAGTATCCGGTACGTAACCAGCTAACTTCAGTTCTTTAACTAACTCATCTAACGAGTGATGCAACGCAGTTGATACGGAGTGGACCCCATCCCCTGAAAAAAATTCGTGCACTTCATTGTTCACTTCAACAGAGCTACATCCTGGAACCTTCACTACGCCTCTCTCCCTCATTAATTTCCGCACACAATCCACATCTTCCCATTTTCCAGCTCTTGCACACATGTTTGAGTATATCACATAGTCACCACCGTGAGAATCATCTAATTCGAATATCCGTTGAATAACCTGTTTTCCTATCTCTATGTTCCCATGGCTGCTGCAAGCAGATAACAATGTACGCCACAGGATTGCAGTAGGCCTAATTGGCAAATTGTCAATGAAAGTATAAGCCTCTTCCAGCCGTCCAGCCCGACTTAGCAAATCCACCATGCATCCAAAATGTTTAATCCCAGGATTGACGCCATATTCATCCTGCATACTGTAAAAGAACTTGTTGCCATCCTCAACCAATCCAGTGTGACTGCAAGCATATAAAAGACCAAGAAAGGTAATTTCATCGGGGAATACATTCAGTTTCCTCATTTCTTCAAATGTCGATATAGCCTTGGCACCATGTCCATGAGTTGCATATGCCACGATCATGGCAGACCATGCCTGCGTATCCTTAACCTTCGTGTTTTCAAATACAAAAACTGCATCCTCTAAGCTCCCACACTTGGCATACATATCAATTAGTGCAGTATTCACTTTTAAATACCTCTCAAAGCCACTCTTTTTGACGTATTCATGCACCCATTTCCCCAAGTCTAATGCACCCAACAGTGCACAAGACGAAAGAATACTAAGCATCGTAACATCATTAGGCCTAAGATCGCTCGCTTGCATTTCTCTAAACAACACCAACGCCTCATTAGGCCGGCTACACTTAGCATAACCCGTGATCATCGCGTTATAGCAAACTACACAAGGACTCGATATTCTATTGAAAACTCTACGAGCCGCATCAATATCATCACACTCATAATACATATTAATCAACGTGGGCAGCACATAAACATTACGATCCAACCCAAGTTTGATCGCAAAACAATGCAGCTGCTTACCTTCCTCAAAGGCCTTGGCGTTTGCACAAGCCTTAAGGAGGCAGGGGAAAGAGTATCCGTCAGGGACAAGTCCCCAAGTAAGGACATCAACAAGCAGCTCCATTGCATGGATTGAATCACCCATACGGGAGTACCCCCGACACATCATGTTAAATAGCACAATATCTGGTTGGGGAACTTGATCGAACAGCTTCTGGGCGTGGTGCATTGAGGAAGTGTTGGGATGCCAAGTACAGGAATTTATGAGCTTTGTGAGAACGGAAATGTCGTGTTGGAGTTGGGTTTTGATGGTAAAGGCTTGGATTTGTTGAAGCTCTTTGAGGGAAGTACAGTGGGGTAGGATGGAGAGAGGGTTCTGCGTGTGTGAAGAGGGATCATGTTGGGTGAAGTTTCCGCCGTGTTTGGGAGTGGAAAATTGGGTTATTGATGGAGGTAGTGTTGCTGACATGTTTGGTATGCTTTTTTTCTGTGCTGGAAGTTGGCGAAGGAACTAGAACCTGGATAAGGCAGTCAACGATTTATGGATGTAAAATGAAGAGACGAGATTTAAATTGGAAAATAAAACGCCTGCTCTCGTTGAGAGTCGAACTCAAGACCTCCCGCTTACTAAACGGGTGCTCTAACCAACTGAGCCACGAGAGCTTAATGATGGGTTATTAAATTATTTTTTTATTATTAACATTGTATAGAGAAAGCTCATTCATAAATAAATTTATAATACTTAAAAAACAGTTGATAATACAATTTGTTTTATTTTAACAAATACAAAGACTCAAGCCCTACTATCACCCACTAAGTTTTATTTATTATATTTTCTTGGTTTTCTCTCCCTCTCCTTATCAATAACTAGCTTAAGATTTGCTCTTACACGTGTATTTGGATATCTTTTGGTGGCTCTACAAAATCAAATACTTTTGTTGCATTAATAAACTATTTCAACAATGGAGATTTAAGTGGGCATCACTTTTACAAGTCGTAACCATGCTTGTGGCGAGAAAATAAAGTAAGTGCACATTGCTTTGACCTTATCCATTATGGTGGAAAAGATGTAGACTGCTAAGTTCTTAGTGGAGCTAATGAAAAGAAACTCCAATACTTCATTATTATTTTTTTTTTTCCCCTTTTTGGTAAAAGGCATGTGCATATAAATTATTTAGTCTTATGTCATAAAGCTTCTTACTAAATATATATCCTAATCATATATTATTTGGGATACTTAAATTAGATAGAAAAACATAAATTTAGTATATGCTTTTGTTTTTCTAATTAATTTTATAATACAACATGTATGATATTTCAAATTTTGAGTTATGTTATTTTTGACATAATGTGTGTATCTTTTTAATAATTGTAAAGCAAACCCTAAGTATAATTTATTCTCTTATCAAACACCACTCTACATGCACCTTATCCATTTATTAATACCTTTTAATTTCCAGACAAATTCTCTTCGGAATTCAATTGCTATTACCATGATTTTCTCCATATAATTGATGAAGTGAAACTGGATATAAACATGTTATCATCCTTGCAATTACAAATAATGAATAATTTTACACCTGAATCGGAAGTAGTCTAAACTTCCAAGTTTCCATATTGCCCCAATTATATGATATGGGATCTTCTTAACTTCAACATTAGCCTTGCATATGGTTCATGATTTGTTTCACAGAAGAACAAGTACCCACTACTGCAACAGATGCCCCTATAATTATAATGCTGGATATCATAATCATCTGTATCTTACGAATCCGGGCAGCTTTATTGATCTTCAGGTAGCAAAGGCAAGGAAACAGTATTGAGACTGCAATGCTCAAGAATGCGCCAATAAATGCCATAACATAGCCAAAAAATGGGATAGTCAAAGCCACAATGACAGTGCTGACAAGAATTACTGATCGAATTAGGATGCTAATGCTTCTGCTATTGCGAAACGGGCAAATATTTTCAATGGCTGTGGCAACTGGACTAATGATAATTGAGTATTTTGTTAAGGGATTTACTAGTGTTGTGTAGATTGCTATTTTTGTGCTGATCTTTTTTATAGGTAGGTTCAATGTCACTTGGGACTTCAAATGTTCTCCATACATCAAATAGCCTAGAATAGCAATTGATCCATAGTTGATGGTGCTTGTGATGAAGCAAACTAGTAGTACCTGCAAATGTATGCAAATAGAAAGGAAATGAAAACCAATTAAGAAAAGGTTAAATGCACTAAAAGTACTGAATTTTCATACAACGTATTCGATTTAGTTCTA
This sequence comes from Lumnitzera racemosa, assembly GCA_024138005.1. Taxonomy (NCBI): domain Eukaryota; kingdom Viridiplantae; phylum Streptophyta; class Magnoliopsida; order Myrtales; family Combretaceae; genus Lumnitzera; species Lumnitzera racemosa. The sequence continues at coordinate 35,697,020 of JAMXBC010000006.1, read as the reverse complement.
ACTCCTTTAAAATTTTCAAACCTTTTGAAGATATGTTTTTCCTATTCATTTTATTGACATAGCATAACATGTATTGTGATTATAAGAGACTACACCATGAATGCAATGGATAAAATTCTTGGATTAAGATTTTACCTTGGAGAACCGGCTTCTATCTTTCATTGAATTGCACAGAGTAGGAAACACAGCATGACCGCAATAACAAAAGGTGTACAAGCTGACAGCGGTAGGAAGAACTTCCCAGTTAAGTAGCGCTCCTTTTTCATGGAACCCCACACCATTAAATACACCAATCCACAACACGCAGACAGCCAAAACAATTGAAGCCAAAACACCTCCAACCGAAACATAAGCCAGTGCTCCCAAGCTCTTCAACCATGTCGTGGGCAAAATAATAAGAGCTGTCAATAACACAAAACCCTGTTTCCCTCCAATATTAAGGCCTGCAAGTTTAAAATTGGCGTCTGGGAACAACTTATTGAGGTTATCTCCCTCCAGAATCAGAAATTCGACGGCAACTAAATAGAGCTCTAGATACATGAAAATGCATACTACAGCTCTTCCTTTATATCCAAATGCCAATTCACCAATGTCCGGATAGGTTTTGATGTTGGGGTGCACATCCATGCATCGTTGTAGAAGTAATCCGGTGTACCAACAAAGAACTGCAACTAGGAATAGGAAAGCTAGGCTCAACCAGCCTCCCTGAGCAAGTGCAAAAGGGATTGATAGTATTCCAACACCTGAAAACCAAGTATCAAATTTAATTTCAACTTACATTTGTTAGGACATGAAAGTCGTGAAAGTTTTTAGCCATCAAATTGGATTACATAATTAAGGCAGTCGGTTGGATGAACTCCTAGGATCCAGAAGAGTGCAACCTTAGCCCTATACTATGTTGAGGTTCCAAGAATCAATAGAGAAGGGATAAGCACTAGAAGTTCTTCTTCATCTCTATTTTCTAGAATATGCCTCAGTTTAGCTTGAGATCATTTTGGAAAAGCCTTTTTTATTTATATGGCTCGTAGTATTTTATGTCTGTCAAGAATCCATATTTGCGAAAGTAAAGATTTTGCTAGTTGATAGTTCAAAAAAGTTCCGAACAAAATCGAAAATGTGCATAAAATTTTTAGCATATATTTAGGATGCTCTTATTCCTTACACAAAGTTGACAGCATATAGAAAACGGAACTTTGGTCTTTCACAGGATTGCACAAATCAAATCCACTTCTAGTAAGACTTTTGAGACAGCTAGAGTCTAAGAAAGATGCCTCTTCAAGATAAGGATCAACAGGCTCTACAGTCGATAAAGCCAGCAAAATCATAGCAGCAAATAATAGATGGAATGAAGAAGGAAAAAGATAGGACAGGACATTCCCAGAATTGTTCGAAGCCAAGATCAGAACAAGGAAAGCGAGTTACCGGACAAGGCATTGATACCATTGAAGCAAGTTCTCAAGAATGTCGTGCCTTTGGCTGGTTGCCCTGGCAGTTCTACCTGGTTCTGGCTTTGGCTCTCCATTTTCCCTCCTTTTGGGTGGTGTACGTTAGCTTTTGTTACCCACTACTAGGAATGTTGGCTCGTGTGTGTGCAGGACATACAATAGGTTAGGTTTCCACTCCTGAATGGAGGACAATGTCCAATACATAGTTGTCCTCCTTAAATAAAGGAACATTGGTTCTCAGGGGGAGTTAGTGAAGATGAGTAGACTGCCATTTTCACCATCAGCATATTACCAAGCGACATTAATGGGTTCTATACTACTTTTGACATTTTTAATATTTTGGGATCCAAAAGTATTTTCTGCCCACGTCACTAATAACCAATGCCTAGTCAAAGACAATTCCCCTGCTTTTGAATGACGTCTTTGGTGGAAACGTCCATCTTTCTATTTTACAGATTCACTTCGATCACAAAAACTACCCACGAGTCGCAATCGTGAGTGGCTAATAAAAATTACCCTTAATAGTTATAGAAAATATTATATACCAAATTCTTCTCATTATTCATGTCTTCCAATAGTATATCACTTTTAATGAATCTTTTCTAGGGATGCTAGAGGTTAGATGATTGAAACATCCACTAATAATGTGAGATCTTTTCTGCCTAATTTCTGTTTACAGGGTGATAAAAGCATAAGCCTACCTTACTTCAAAAGAAGGCCCAATGAACTGGATGACTTGCTCAAACTTATTTCTGTTTTATTACAAAGATCAACTACATACATCTAAACAGAACTAAATAAATAAAATTTACAGATCTTTTCTTACTTTATTTAGCCAAAAGATCATCACTTTATGGTTTGCATTTGAAATTCTAAGTATACTCTCCATGCAAAACTACTTTAAATGTGGTAAATTCCTAAATTAGCATAGCATGACTTCACAACACCTTTGGCTTTAAAATTTTGGTTAAACATTATAAAACCGACACTCAAACCCCAAAACCATACCTATTAATTATTATTTAAGCAACCATCCTAAGGATCTAGTAACAATAACAATTTGGAAATTTTTTGTATATTTTTTGTAGTTATAAGAAGGTAAGTCATGCTTTTTAAATTAACGATTTGTACACACTAATCAACAGTTCAGTGATGGTAAGTCATGCTTTAGAAATTAACGATCTGTATACGCTGATCAACAGTTCAATGATGTACTTATTTTATCCGAAAAGTAGAAGAAAATTCAATATTAAGCTTTAGGCAGGAGACGAATGTCAAATCGTGTAATATACTTAATAGGATTAATCCAAGTTGAATTCTAGCAAACGTGTATGCGATTCCAGAAATAAATGCATTGGATGAGTCGGCATAGGTTTTTCAACTTAACAAATTAAAACGTATTTCCAATTATGCTAATAAAGTTTAAAAGGTTGTCCCCGCTTCAGTTGGAGGCACTATCCCATGCGTATAATTTTGTAGAGACCTAACGATTCATAAATGATAAAGCAACTTTACGAAATCTATAAATTAATAATAAATCAAGTATTCCTGCAATTTAAGAAGACCTTTTTCTTTTTATAGTAATGCCCATAGGCCCTATAATACAATATCATATAAGACCCATGATTCAATAACATAATAATACTAAAAGATGATGTCCTAACCATTGGACGAAAGAGACCAAAAAGTTATTCTTCGTATACCTCAACTCATAAATATATATATATAATATATATGTTTTACATAATTCAAAAGACATCTATTTTCTCAAAGGATTGACCATCGACCTACCAAATCCACTATTGATGATAGAAGTACAGGCTTGAACCATCACCATGTCTAGATTGCTTGATTCCAAGGGCTAAATCCTTCCTTTGGAACTCTTTAGACGGCATTATGGACAAGAGAATCCAAATCCAGTACCTTAATGACTCCACAAAATAAGAATTATTCTAGATGCACATTCTCTAAACCCTGATACCTCTTTAAGTGTTTATACTAAAGGTTGCCCTCTAGTCAATATATATATGAAAGGTTATCATTTTTCAAAGGCCTCTTCACTAACCTAAACATCAAAATGCACATGCCAAAGGTAACCCTAACATACTCTTAACTCATGTGTTCTCTTTTGTAGACCCAATTTGTAGCCCAACTAGATGTGATAAGTCTAAGGGAATTTTCAGCCATAAAAAAGTGAATTGTTAGACTTGCTATTTATGATTATCATAATTTAGAAATACAGTGAAAAGTTGGAGCACCTATTACTAAATGCAAATCAACGTATGAGACCATGGATCAACAATCAAAAAGGTAGGTGGAGTTGAAAATATGGAACGAGGTGGCTAATGCATGCTACCTCTAGATGATTTAAACCAATTTATGAAATGGAATAATATAATAAATTTCAATTGAAGCACCTTAGAAATTACTAGCCTAATACATGCATATCGGATGTTCTACATCTAGTTTTGGATTAAGTGCTTTTTAACCTTATTCTAACTCTATATAAGACTTACCAATCAAAAGTGAAGACTTGTTTTTGGGGGACATATACTTGATTATTATCTTAAAGAGCTTGAGATGGGAATATATAAAAAGACATACACAATTGCCTTAGAAATCTTGAATGTTTCATGGAGAAAATCGATCTAATTTTGTCAACTTGATGATTCTAGTACTTAGACTCTTGCCTTAGTTGGATTCATGATGCAAAACTATATTGTCACACCTAATACTTTTAATATACGATGATTAACTTATATCCATGATTATACTTGAAGGTGAAGCTTAGAGTTATAAAATAGCATCGTATGACTCAATAAGGTAATGTAGCAGGTTGTAAGGTTGTTCAAGGTTAGGTCATCACAATATTCATAACCATCATTTGAAATCTAAAAACAAACTAAATTGGGATCCCAAATTGAAAACAAATGCATTCAAAAAAAAATATTAGATTGGTATTTGTAATTAACATCTAGTCCATAGGCATAGCTAAATACTAATTTAGAAACATTTTGTGTTTTATCCTTTTTTTTTATTATCTAACCGATACAATTTGGTGTCAAATAGTACAACTCTTATGAAGATTATAATTAATGTATAATTTTGACATATATAGACATTTTCATGTACATCATAACAAAACTAAACTAATAACTAAAGAAATCACTCGTAAGATATAATTCAATGCAAAAGGATGTAACTAAATGGTATATGTTACATTTGATACGTAAATTTTGCACATAAATGCAATTAAATATCTAAAGTTTAAAATTTTCAATTTGGTGCCTAAATTTTGCTCCTTTTACATTTAACTACTCTAACTTACCCCTTTTTTATAATTAATTACCTAAGTTTTGCCAATTTTTGTAATTAATTACCTATTCCAAAAACTATACATGACATTAAAAAGTTTGTAGATAGTAAAATGACACTTAAATTTCAATTAATTAATTATAAAAATGAGTAAAATTTCTATACTAAATTTAACATTAACCTTTTAAATAATTCCCATATGTAGATATCTTAACTCAATTATATTGTTCTACAATGACTCTTATGTACAATATCTAAGGGTGTTCATGGAAATGAAAATCATATACAAGCAACAAATATATGGCTCTTTTTCAATGTGGTTTGTTCCATGTGAATCATGTAAAGTGGTTCAATTTAGTACCCTATAGTAATGGAACCGTTTTCAACTTAATCGGACCTCATTATTTGAGATAAAACAGAAAATGAACATGAAAAAGAATTTAACTTGCATAGGAAATTCTCTATTCCAGCTGCTATGTAGTCAATTTTATTTTATTAATTTATTGTACTTTGTTGCCATAAAAATCTAAATTATTCTAATCTTAAAAGTTTCAAAATTTATACCTCTTAATATATCATCATTTATCAAATGGGTCAAATTTACTTGCGTATCATTATAATGGACCGCGATTGAGAAGTACAAAAATTAATTTAAATATAAATAAAGATAAGGAATAAAAAAATATAACCATAAGTAATTGGTAAAATGGAAAAACAAAAATAAAAGATAATAAATATGGTCCAAACTAAAATCAAAATTAACTATCCATCATAGCTAGGAGGAGGATATGCAGCTTAATTTCAATTCAATCCCTAACCACACCATTATCTTGAAATGAAAAAGAAAAACAACTATAAATTCTAATTATATTGAATTATTTAACTTTATTGTTATAAAATTTAAATTATTCTAATTTTTAAAATTTCTAGCATTAATACTATTGATATATGGTTAAAAAATTATTGCATATCCTTATAATAGACCATGACTAAGAAGTAAAAAGTGAACTTAAATAGGGTTAATATCATATGTGACACTTGAACTTTATAAAATTACTCAATTTACTATTTCAATTTTGAAATATTCAATTTACTATCTAGGTTATTTATACTACCTAATTTTAACTCCATTAGTCTTCACTTGCTGATGTGGATGGAATTAATACGTGACACCACTATGAATTGATACAAGGTACCTTTTACATATGACACTCACGAATGTGGTATGAAATATCACATGACACTACTTCAATACACATGATACTCATTGACATAGCATGAAATGCCAAGTGGTAGTGTCGTGAATTGACATGTGACACCCATTTTAGAGAAAAATATTATTTTTTAAACAAACAATCCAAATATCTACATAACTCTTAGGGTTGATGTCGCATTTGGTATCCAAAGTTTACCAAATTGCTCAATATACTTCCTCAATTTTAAGACATTTAATTTACTATCTAGTTAAAATTTTTCATAATCATTTATATTACCTGATCATGTAGCACCACTATGAATTGATACATAATATCTTTTATATCTACCACTCCTTGATATGGCACAAAATGCTACGAGGCACCACTACAAATACAACATTAACCTTAACACTAAACATAGATCACCCTATGCAAATAGCACATATTTCCACTTATCATTTTAAACAACTTATAATATATACAAGTCTTCTCACATCTAAAGTCCATGTGAGACATGCAAAATGAAGATAAGGGTTTAAACTACAAGTTGCAATTTTCGTAAGAGAAAAGCTCAACTTTAGCCTAATTTTTCTTACTTGACTCAACTTTTAATTTAAAAAAAATGCTTAATTTATAATCTACTCTATCATTACTTTTAAACCATACAAAAATTTAAAAAAAAAAACTTAAAAAAGATATTTGATATTTATATCAAAGTGAACTCTTTAACTATAAAATGTACTTAAAAAGCTTACTTTAACATGGATTTTAAGAATATTTTAGAAGTTTTTTTATAGAAATTTTCATATGATTTAAAAGTAATTATGGCGTAGGTTATGGATTAATTATTTTTTTTCTAAATTGAAAATTGAATAAACTACTTTAAATTTTAAAACAATAAAACTAATTACATGGCAAATTACCGATTCCTTAAGTTACTAGACTAATGCAGCGGATTCGTAAATTACCATAGCATGACTTCACTAAACCATGACTTTTAAAAATATGGTTAAAACGCGGTAAAAATATCACTACAAACCCAAAACTATAGCTATTTATTCTTATGTAAGTAACGGTCCTAAGGATCTAGCAACAATTTGAGAATTGTTCATATAATTATTACGGTAATAAGAAAGTGAAGTCATATATTAGAAATTCAGGATCTGTCCACACTGATAAATGGTTCAATAAATTCAATATTAAGCTTTGGGCAGGAGACGAATGTCAAATCGTGTAGTTTACTTAACAGGATTGATCCCAGATCTAAAGGCATCTGAAATCAGCAAGTATCTGAAACGGAAGACTAACTAAAAGATTAATCCAAATTGAATTCTTGCAAACGTGTATACGATTCCAAAATAAATAAAAAAATAAAAAAATTGTTTTGGATGAGTCGGCATAGGTTTTTTAACTTGACAAATTAAAACGTATGTTCATTAATGCTAGTAAAGTTTGAAAGGTTGTCCCTGCTTCAGTTGGAGGCACTATCCCATGGATATAGTTTTTAAGAGACCTAATGATTCATAAATGATAAAAGCAACTTTACGAAATCTATAAATTAATAATAAATCATGCACTCCTGCAACTTAAGAAGACCTTTTTCTTTTCATAGTAATGCCTTTTTCCCCTACGAAAAAAATCTGTTTTACATAATTCACAAGACACCGCAAGGATAGCCATCAACCTATCAGCTCCACTCCCGATGACGGAAGTATCGGCTTGAACCGTAATTTTCAAATTACCTAATGCAAAAAGCCAAATTCTTTTCTTATAACCCTTTGCGCAACTTTATGGACGGCAGGACCCAAATCCAGTACCCTAAAAACTCCACAAAATAATAATTATTCCGGATGCACATTACATAAACCCTGGTAACTCTCAGTATTTATATTGAAAGTTCCCCTTTATGTATGTGTGTATGTGCGTGTATATATATATATATATATATATTTCTCAAAAGCCTCATCATTATCTTTATCATTAAAGCACACATACCAAATATGATTATGATGTATTTTGAACTCATGTTTTCTCTTTTGTAAACCCAATCTGTAACCCAACTAGATGGATAAGTCTAGGTAAATTTTTAACCATCAACAAGTAAATTATTGGATTAGTTGTTTATGATTATCACAATTGGGAAACTTGGTGAAAATTTGGACCACCTATCACCAAATGTGGATCAAGGTATGAGACCATGGATGAACAAGGAGTGTGTTCCTAAAAAAGGAATAAAAGAAAGAGGTTCCTGAAAAAAATATTATATTTACGAGGTTATAAAGATGCTTTTTTGAAAGGTACATTCAATTTGGGTTATAAACACCATTTTGAAAGGCGCTTTCTAGTATATTTTATTACAACTAAAGACACGTTTTAGAAATACACCTTTAGTTGTAATTGTATAATAACTAAAGGTGCCTTTCAAATATACGCCTTCAATTATAATTACTTAGATACATTTTGAAAACGTAACCTCTTTTGAAGAACCTACACTACACAAAACAAATAAGTTAAAAAACCCCCTATACGAATAAAACAAAGTAAAAGTAGGAATCATAATGCAACTAAAACCATAAAACTCTGAATCTAACCCACTTCTCGATCTCCTGAAACATAGCTCTAGCATATGATGATATTCATTACTACACATCCAATTTACCTACCTAAAAACCCAAATCATTCACTATTAAGATAATGCAAAAAGTGAAACGTAAGGCATATAACTCATTGAAAGCATTATGAATAAGTTAAACTAATATTAAGATCTATATAAACACAAATGTCATAAAGTATAATTTATAACAAATACAATGTTATTGTCTTCTAGACCTAGTGAATACTTGGGACACTCTAGATGCTAGACTCTTACTACATCTCCTCTCCTCAATAATCGACGAAGCCTAAGACTCTTAGGTTTGTAGTAATTGCTGAGATGGGTCCAAAAATTGTAAGACATTGATAATAGCCACCTGAAAGAACTCTCTCCCTAAAAACTAACGGACCTCCTCCCTCTCTTAATTGGTGCTGGCGATGCAAAAAGGGGTTTGTCCTAGATACCCAAAGCTAGATTCTTAAACATACTCCCCCCATAGATACCCCTAACCGACCCCTCCACAGGGGGTGGAGTTGTATGTCACCACCATGACAGCTTTGTCCTCGACTACACCCAACCCCTCTTGTTCGTATCTATCTACCTCTCTTAGGGGGGTCTAGAGGATCGAACTCTGCCTAAGTGTCCTCATCAAACTCCTCCGCCTGAACCTGAGCTAAATGGGGAGGGTAAAGAGTGACTGGGAGATGATTGCATAGCAACTAAATCCCATGCTCGACAAAGGATCGAGCTACTTAGTAGTTGGCCCCGTCGAGAGAGATCCTAATTTACTGGAACTCTTCAGCCTACGAAAGATAAGAGGTGTAAGACATCACATAACAATAAAAGTAAGAAAAAAATAGTCATAGTTAAAAGTGGTCTGACCAACTATCCAAGTAGTACTCTGATCTTGCCAATGTATCGTTAAGTGATCTTCATGTACCACTATTAGTACCTACGATTCACTCCTCTAGGTTCGTCGATCTAGATGACTCAAGAGTTGCGATTATTCCATGTGGTAATGTAGGGAAGATGCTACGTGATCCAATCTACATCTATCCTCCTACATAGGTTAATGCGATGCAATGCCTCATTCATATCACATCTAAGTGGAATCCTTTGCAATCCACCCCACTACATGATGGCTCGCTTAGGAAAGTATTACTCCATAATATGGAAGCATATGAGTAGCACTCAAACTCCCTAGATGTGCCAACCACTATAGCAAAAATAAGGTAGTATCTCTAGAAGCTCATTTGGATACAACTGTCAAACTACTTGAAAGATGTATTTGTTATAATTACTATGATGGCAATGAAGTGAAAGAGCTAGTAATGAAAATGCATGAAAAATAAATACCTAATCTAGACTCTGTCTATCAAAGGCATCACAGTAAGCTGTCACAACATGCATTAGTGTGTCTTTGATGCATTTCCGAGGTTGAACATATGGAGAAACACCACAATGAAGAGAATCTGGGTTACTACCAACTGAATATGATGCACCAATTAATCCTACTCGGCCTACAATTTGCTATATATGACTTACTGTACAAACTAAATGGTCACCCACCACTACTCCTTACTAAAGAAGATAGATAAGAGTTTAAAGTTAATGAGAACACTATGATTGCTCAAAGGGAAACTTGTATAAATTCTAGTAATGAAGTATCTGCATACATTAAATAAAGGTTTATATACTCATCCTCCTAGAGTTACTTTACATGTATGAAAAGACAAAAAGGTATTCTACAAATAAGATACATAAAACATACCAAAAGGGGTAAAAGAGAAAGAATATTAAGTACAAAAAACTAAAGAATTCTTTTGGAATATTGTAATAAAAGAAACATGTTACATGGTGATTGGTTGTTCTAAATTATAGTACAAATTGGACAAAATGAAGAAAAGAGGGGGTTTACAGTCAAAGATCGACCTGATCTGAATTAGGTTAGAGCTCGATCAATCATTTGCTATAGAATACTCAACTTAGGCTAGGGTCATACGTTGGTAGGAGGCTTAGCAACTTAGCTTGGATAATCTTTGGAGGCTATCTACTCTAATGCTTTGTCATGGCACAACTGTTCAATAGGTCTAGCACATGTGATAGCTCGATAGTCAATTCAAGAGTAGTGGGAAACATAAAGGTTGGGGTAAGAATTCCCATCTTAGATGAGGGTTCGAGATAGTATCCTCTAAGTGAGTCCTTGGAGTGCTCTAGCTCGGCTACATGTGATCAATCTAAGGGGTTAATTCCTATCAGGATCTTTCCTAATGACATTCAAGAACTTCTTAGCCAAAGTATTGCTGTCCAACCGCAAGTGATCTTGATTTATTATGGGATTGACACATGTATAGCCTCCACCAATCTTGTAATCACAAATACACCCTCTAGTTTCTTCTTACAAGCACATAGCCTCTACTAGCAGCCATCTTTATGCTTGGTATAAAGGATGGAATACTTACTTGGCTTCATTTCTGAAGACTTAAAGTCAGCGTAATGTTTGATGTAGTAGTACATAACAGCTCTTACGAGTTCCTTCTTTATATTGAATTTCATACCTATATTAAGATCTTCACTAGCCTACAAGTTACTAAAGTCTTCATTCACCTCTCGTTTGAAGTTTAAGTAACCATCCTTCTCACCCCTATTGTAAAAGGGGATCACATCCCTTACCTTATTTCTACCATGTCAAACTTTGAAGTTTATATCGAAGCTAGTGTTAGAACCATTAAACTTGAACCTAAAGCGTACGAATATGCACCAAGCATCTTCAATTGGAAGTTTCGGGTGGCAAGCACCCCAAGCACAATAGGAGGTGCAAAATGCATCTCATTACCATTATTGTCATCCTACTCATCCTCCTCATCTTCCTTAGGCTCGTAATCATCATCGTCATCATCATCATCATCATCATCATCTCCAAGTAAGCCTCCCATTTGCCGAACCATACAATCTTATGAAATTTCCTTATGCAAAACCCATTATCATCATCCCATGTGGGTACAAACATGGGCAATGGCTCATATTCATATGCCATTTGTTTATTATCCTCAACAGTGCCACTCTTTCTTTCTCTTCCACTGGAGCCATGTATGTTTCCTGTACAAAGGGGGCCTTCTGCTCCTCTAGTCCTAACATACAACTAGTAGATATGGGTCTAGCTAATACCTTTACCATCTCAAAGAGATTCTCAACATCATCGTTATCCTTGATGGCAACAAGCAAATAATTCACAACTCCCAAGTGAGCATTAAGATGTCTGTAACAAATCTTAACCTTAGCATTAGATCTACTCCAACACCCTAACAAACCCTTTCGAAGAGATCAGAGAAATTTGCATTGGTTCTCAACTTCAATAATTTCATTGGATCACAGCCATATTCTGGCCCCGAACTTCCCCCTAAAGTGTTTCTATAAGCAAAAATCATAAATTTCACCATGCTTACCATTTTCAGTCTATTTGTAGGGTAATTATCATTACAATTAGCACATAATTGATGTCATCCTGTTCAATAGGACCATAAGCTCTCTCTTATTTCCTAAACTACACAACTCTCTAATGGATATTTCACTGAACAATTAAGTGCACGTTTCAAAATAATAAAATTACAACTCCACAACGCAAAATCTATATGCCAATACACAAATTGTTTATATATATTGCTACAACACAATGCATATTGGTATGTAAATACAATAATTAAACATCCTAGATTAGTTTAAAAAACACATATCTAAACCTAGGGTTCTAAATGGGAAAATATAAAAAAACAAGTATAAACAATGCATGAAAATTGTGAAATCGACGTAGATTAAGTGTTTAAGATGTTTACCTTCGTTTGTTGGAGTTTATTTCACAAGAAAAAAGCATTTGAGTGAATGGTTTTAGAGTAGTGTTCATTTTTGTTGAGAGAGAAGTAAGGAAGAGAGAGTCTTTTTGAGTGGGGGAATGAATCTATTTGTGCAATTTGGGAATATATGGATAGTGAAAGCGCCATTCAAAAAGGCACCTTCAGTTATGATACAATTACAATTGAAGGTGCATTTTTGAATGGCACCTTCAGTGCAAAAATAACCCAAACTAAAGGCTCATTTCCAAAATGTACCTTCACAATCTTATAAACGTAATATTTTTCCAAGGACCTTTTTTTCAATTTTTTTTTTACTTCATGGATCAACAATCAAAAGGTAGGTAGGGTTGAAAAAATGGAATAAGGTAGCTAATGCATGTTATTTATAGATGATTTAAAGTAATTTATTAAATGGAATAGTATAATAAATTTGTATGTTCTACATCTTGATGCAAATCCACAAGCAGGTCTTGAAAGCCAAGGATGAGGTTCTCAAGGTTCGAATGGGAATAAGTAACAAGGAGTGAGAAGGAGGTTTCGACTGCGAATGTGTATTGATATCATGCACCAAGACACAAACATAATCGGAGGTTAAGCTCAAACTAAAGTTCAATGCGACTCACGAATACCAATGCCTCATTCACTTGAGGGGAATTGGAATTCAATTCCACCCCCCCTACCCAATTCCTTATCACAACATTTACCTAGTTTTTTTTTTTTTCGAATTGCAATTCCTTATGAATCCCTATTACGTAAAATCAAGTACTAGGAATTCCTTGATTCAACCAAAAAATCACAATTCCTCACAAAATTTTACATTTTTTTCAAAAATAACCTCATATCAATTTAACAATGACCACCACCACCATTGCCATTGTCACACTATCAAACACTACCGATCACTATTACTACCACCACCACTAACTACTATTATCGCCGCCACTGCAGCCACAGTCGCAACCGCAACCGTAAGCCCTACTACCATCGCCACTACTACTAACCACCAATCACTACCACCTACCGTCATCGCCACTGTAACCATCGACCACCATTACTACTACCATCATCACCACCAACACCATTACCATCACCCATCATTACTACCACTGCCACCATCGCCACCGCCACCATCACTGCTACCTCCTCTAACTACCGCTATCATCACCACCATTGTTATCGTCACCACCACCACAACTACCCTTACCTCCCCCCCACTCTAAGCCATTACCCCAGCCATCGCCACTACCACCGCCATCGCCACTATCACCGCCACTGCCATCGCTACCACCATCACCACCGTTCGCAACCGTTGTTGACCATTACCATCACCTTTGCCTTAGCAGTCGATTTCCACCACCACCACCTATCACTTTAGAATTACTTGAGAAATAAAATGAATCAAGGGTAATTTAGTTATTAAAATTCTATTACGTGTCTATTCTTAAGTTGTTTATTAATCCAACTAAACAAAGTAATAAGTATTATACCCTTATTACATTCCTTAAGCATTCCAATTACATTCCTCCCTCATTCCATTCAGTGAAGTGAACAAGCTATAAATATCACTTGGGTTTCAAATGAAGGTTAGATACGACTTACTAACTCACTCAGATGAAAGGGTTTGCTACAATCTTAAAGACAAGATTGATAAAAACCTAAGAAAAATTAAAGAGTTATTCGACACTTAATAATCCAAGACGCTAGCTCAAAAGGCTCAAGAAGGAACGTTCAAGTGTAAATTCTCTATCTGTATATTCCTCATTGTTTGATAATTACAAATGTTGCTATTTATTGTAAGTCCTAAAACCGTAGTAGGAAAATTGTAAATAATATACAAGGCCTTAAACCCTAAAGAATGGCCCACAATTAAAATAAGGAAAATATTCAGAAAGTATGTAAAATTGTGCATTTAACATAGTGGTCAGTTGGCAGTCGGATGTTCAAGCAGGGGTTTAGAAGCCTTATTATGCTTGGCTAAGCTCCCAGTAAGGTCGACCTACAGTTGCTACACTCGTAGATTGCTTAGCACTAGCTTTTTCGTGTTGTGCCGAGCTGTTCTTTGGCCTTGAAGCCTTGGCCGTTTAGTCTCTCATCTTCTCGGCAGACGACAAACCTGATGCTGAATGGTTCCTTTCTCTCATTTTATCCATCCATTATCAATCTAGCCTCTACAAGAGCAGATCAATCTTGAGTTAGGATAGGTCAGCTTCAGCTTATGGTAAGTCTATGCTAGCTTTTGACAAGTTGGCCATGGCTTGAGGATCGTCATGGACTAATTCCTATCACAACTGGTTTTGGGTCAAGTGCTTCTTAGCTTTATTCTAACTTTATGTAAGACTTACCAATCATAAGTGAAGACTTGTATTGGGGGGACAAAGACTTAATTTGCCATAAGGAGTGGGATTACCAATAAGAGGATGTTAAATGAGCTTAAGATGGGAATATATAGAGAAAAAGATATATATAATTTCCTTAGAAATCCTTGAATGTTTCCATGGAGAAAATCGATCTTGTCCTTTGAATTTGGTTGATTTGATGAATTTAGTAGTTAGATTTTTGCCTGTAGTTAGATTCATGATGCAAGACTATATTCTCACACTTAATACTTGTAATATCTGATGGTTAACTTATATTCATGATTATACGTGAATGTGAAGCATAGAGTTATAAAATAGTATCTCATGATTCAATTAGATAGTGTAGTAGGTTACCAAGTCACCAGGTCATCAAAGGGTTAAGTCATCACAACATTCATAACCATAATTAGAAATCTAGAAACAAACTAAATTGGGATTGAAAACTAATGCATTAAAAAAAATTCTTGGATTGATATTCATGATTAACATCTAGTCCATAGGCATAGCTAAATACTGAGTTGGAAAAATTTTATGCTTTTTCTTTTTTTTTTTTTTAATTATCCAACGGATAGGTTTAAAATGGTGTAACTCTTACAAAGATTATAATTAATGTATAATTTTGATATACATAGACATTTTCGTGTACATCTTAACAAAACTATACTCATGACCGAAGAAATCACTCATAAGATATAATTCAATGCAAAAGGATGTAACTCTTGACAAGTTGCATACTTAAAAAATGGTAAATGTCACATTTGATACACATTTTGTAATTAACTATCTAAAGTTTAAAATTTTCAATTTAGTGCCTAAATTTTGCTCTTTTTACATTTAACTACTCTAACTTGCCCCTTTTTATAATTAATTACCTAAGTTTTGCCAATTTTTGCAATTAACTACCTATTCTAAAACTACACATGACATTAAAAAGTTTTTAGGTAGTAAATTGACATTTAAACTTTAATTAGTTAATTATAAAAAGGGAGAATTACACACTGGGAGATAAACGTTTGGAAGTAAGTTCATTTAGGGGATCAAGCTATTAGGAAGTTAAAATATAAGATAAACGTTTGATTAGTGGTCTAAGTAGAGGATGTGGTTACGCTATAGTTATAATGATGTTAACTCACATTGACGTAGCAAATAACGACGCAATATTTGATGCTGACATGGAATATTAGGTACATGTGTTATCTGACATGTCATTTCAAAATTAAAAAAAATAAAAAAGGTGCAACCAAAATAATAGAACAAAAAACCTAAATGTTAAATATAGACATCAGAGGGAAAGGAAATACAGACAACATATACTAGTGAAACCCTAATCCATGGAGAAACAATTTGAAAGATCAATTAAACCGTCCTTGAAATTGTAAGAAGAATCGCAATATTGAAAAGTATTTCATTTCCCAGTAAGTTTTCTCGCATTTTCCCTTTAATATTTATCCATGTCAAGAATCCGATCTTATTTGATCATTATCTATCTAATTTTTTTCCACAAGTATACATTGATGACAATTAAAAATCAAATGTTGATATCTCTGTGATATCATTTTGTATAGTTATGTTAGTGGTTTTTTTTTTTTTTCAGGAATTATTGACCAATGATGTAGGAGAGAGCACGACCAGGAAGAAGATGTACTGTGTATGTGTAACTGCTACAAGACTACTGTACATCATTTGTATACCCTTCAGAAACAATGTTGTGTATATGTTATCTTAAATATGTTAGAACAATTCCTGGTATGAATCAATCTTGCATTATAAATGATCTCGAATTTTAACCCTTGTAGAAAATTCAAAGTTCAAATTATATATGGTATCGAAAATTAGATATGGGTTATATATTTGATTTTGAGTAGTTTACAAGTAGATTTGATTTATTTCCATCCATAACCGGTAGCTAAGCCGAGTTGATGACAGAATTATCTCCTATGTTGGATATGACTTACATTACTCAACTCATGCAATGTTTAAGAGTTGATGTACGTAATTTTATACTACAAGCACAAAACTTGAGAGCTAAAGAAAGATTGTGGAGTTTCTTTTGTCAATGATCCATTAACATTGGAACTAACTTTTTGAGACCTCCAAATAATTTAGTTGTCTATTAAGCAAGAATATTTCTTGACAGAAGTTTTGATTTACCTTTCTAGAGTTAAGGCTTCTGCAAAAGGGTTTTAAAGAAGGCATTATTTGGTACACTTAGATTTTCTATTAAACTTCTCTCCTCATTTTTTAACATGCCATAATTTAGTTTTCATGTTTTAGGTTTCTTTTTCTATTATTTGGTCACCCCTTTTTTTTTAATTCCTAAGTGACATGTCAGATAACGCTTGTATCTAATATTCCACTCAGCATTAAATATTGCATCGTTATATGCTACATCGACATGAATTAACGCTGTTATAACTGTAGCGTAATAGCATCCTCTGATCAAATGTTTATCCTCTATTTTAACTTCCTAATAATATAATCCCCTAAATGAACTTATTCCTAAATGTTTATCCCATCATGTATAATTATCCCAATATAAAAATGAGTAAAGTTTGTATACTAAATGTTACATTAACCCTTTAAATAATGTCCATATGCAAATATCTTAACTCAATTATATTGTTCTATAGTGACTCTTATAGATAATATCCAAGGATGTTCATGGAACTAAATAGCATAAACAAGCAGCAAATATATGGCTCTTTTTCAATGTGGTTTGGTTCGTAATTCAATTTGACATCCGAATCATGTAAAGTGGCTCAATTCAGTACCCCATATTAATGGAACCATTTTCAACTTAATTGCACCTCACTATTTGAGATAAATAAGAAAAATAAAAAGAATTTAACTTGCATAGGAAATTCTCTATTCTACCCACTATGTAGCCAATTCCATTTTTATTAATTTATCGTACTTTGTTGTCACAAAAATCCAACTTATTCCAATCTTAAAAGTTTCAACATTTATACCTCTTAGTATATCCTCATTTATTAAATGCGTCAAATATTCAATGGGTCAAATTTACTTACATATCATTTTAATGAACGATGATTGGGAAGTAGAAAGTTAATTTAAATGTAAATAAAGATAAGGAATAACAAAATATAACCATGAAAAATTGGTAAAATGAAAAAACAAAATGAAAGGGAATAGATATGGTTCAAACTCAAATCAAAATTAACTATCCATCATAAAGTAGTTTAGCTATGAAGGGGGTATGCGGCTAGATTCAATCCTTAACTACACCATAATTTTGAAATGAAAAAGTAAAACAACTATAAATTCTATTTTTATTGAATTATTTAACTTTTTGCTATAAAATTTAAATTATTCTAATTTTAAAAGTTCTAACATCAATACTATTATATATGGTTGAAAAATTCTTACATATCCTTATAAAAGACCATGACTAAGAAGTAAAAAGTGAACTTAACTACAGTTAATATCGTAATTGGTACATAAAATTATCAAATGTGACACCGCTATGAATTGATACGTGACACCTTTTACATGTGGAACTCATTGATGTGGCATGAAATGTTACGTAGCACCACTAAGAATTGATATGTGTCTTTACACATGACATCCATTAACATGGCACGAAATGCCATATGGCAGTATCATGAATTAACATGTGACACATTTGACTTGTGGCATCCTTTTTAGAGAAAAATATTATCTTTTAAATAAAAAATCCAAATATCAATGTAACTCTAAGGGTTAATATCGCATTTAGTAGCTGAACCTTACCATAGTGAAATTTTTTGTAATCATTTATACTATCTGATATAAGTGGATGCATGGTACCTTTAACATCAACCACTCATTGATGTGGCACGAAATGCCACATGGTACTACTATAAATTGATACGTATCCTTAGATGTAAGAGTGTTGTGAATTGACATGTAACAACTTTGACATGTAGCACCCCTTTTAGAGAATATTATTTTTTAGATAAACCATAAAAATATCAATACAACTCAAAGTATAGACCACTCCATGCATATAACATATTTTTCCACTTAACACTTTGGACAATCTATAATATATACAAGTCTTCTTACATCTAGCATTCCATGTGGGACATCTAACATAAAGACAAGGGTTTAAACTATAAGTTGCAACTTTTATAAGAGAAAAACTTAACTTTGACACGAATTTTTCTTACTTTATTCAACTTTCAATTTAGAAAAAAAAAAACAAAATAAAAAAAAGAAGAAAAAGGACTCAATCCTTATCCTACTCTATGATTTCTTTAAAATTGTAGGAAATTTTCAAAAAAAAAATTTCTAAAACATACTTAAAATTCATGTTAAATTAGGCTCTTTAAACACGTTTTACAATTGAAAAGCCTACTTTAATAAGAATTTCAAGTACACTTTTGAAGTTTTCTTGTAAAACTCTACATAATTTAAAAGTAATCATAAAGTAAATTATAAATGGAGTATTTTTTTCTAAATTGAAATTTAAAATCAAGTAAGAAAAATCGGGTCAAAGTTGACTCTTTCTCTTGCTAAAGTTACAACTTGTAAATTAAACCCATTAACTTCATGTTGCACGTCTAGCATGGAATGCTAGATGTAAGAAGACTTATATATGTGCATAGAGTGGTATATGTTTAAAGTCATGTTGATATTTGAATTATTTATTCAAAAAATAATACTTTTGTCTAAAATGAACGCCACTTATCAAAGTTGCCACATGCTAATTCACAGTACTACCATGTGACATTTCGTATCACACCAACAAGTATCATGTGTAAGGATACATGCCTATTCCATCTATGTAAGCAAACAAAAACTAATGGAGTTAGTTAGATCGAGTAGTATAAATGACCACGAAAAGTTTAAATAAGTAGTAAATTGAACAATTGAAAGTTAAGGTAATAAATTGAGTAATTTAGTAAAGTTTGGGTACGTCTAAATATGACATTAACTCTAACACTAAACATAGATCACTTTATTCACATAGCACAAATTTCCACTTAACATTTTGAATAACCTATAATATATACATGTCTTCTTATCTCTAGCATTCCATATGAGATGTGCAAAATTTAAACAAGGGTTTAAACTATAAGTTACAGTTTTCGTAAGAGAAAGACTCAATTTTGGCTTGATTTTTCTCTCTCAACTTAACTTTCAATTTAAAAGAAAAAAATGCTCAATTTATAATCTATTCCATGATTACTTTTAAATCATATAAAGATTTAAAAAAAAAAAAAGGCACTTGATATTCATGTCAAAGTGAGCTCTTCAACTATAAATCGTGCTTAAAGAACCCACTTCGACAAAACTTTCAAGAATGTTTTCGAAGTTTTTTTATATAAATTTCCATATGATTTAAATGTAATCATGGAGTAGGTTATGAATTAATTGTCTTTTTTTCTAAATTAAAAATTGAATAAAATAAGAAAAATCGAGTCAAAGCTGAGTCTTTCTCTTGTCAAAGCTGTAGCTTGTAGTCCAAGCTCCTTGTCTTTATGTTATATGTCCCACATAGAATGCTAGATATAAGAAGACTTATATATAGTATAGGTTACCTAAAGTGTTAAGAAGAAAAATGTACTATGTGCATGGAGTGGTCCATGCTTAGAGTTATATTGATATTTGGATTGTTTATTTAAAAATATAATTTTCTCTAAAAATGGTGCCACACATTAATTCACAACATTGCTACATGCCATGTTAGTGAGTGTTATATGTAAGGATACATATCAATTCATAATGGTGCTATGTGGTCTTTTGGTAATGCCATTTGGCTTAACGAATGCTCCGGCTGTATTCATGGACTTGATGAATCGCATATATCAACCATATTTGGATAAGTTTGTTGTAGTGTTTATTGATGATATTTTGATTTATTCAAAAACCAAGGAGGAGCATGCAGAGCATTTACGATTGGCATTACAGAAGTTGAGAGAGAATCAATTGTATGCCAAGTTAAGTAAATGTGATTTTTGGTTGGATAGAATTTCTTTTCTAGGTCATATTATATCTGGTAAAGGAATTTCTGTAGACCCTGATAAAGTGAAAGCAGTAATGGATTGGAAGCAACCAACCATAGTGACTGAGATGAGGAGTTTTCTAGGTATGGCTGGACACTATCGACGGTTCATAAGAGATTTTTCCAAAATTACCAAACCGTTAACTCGATTGACCCAGAAGGATGTAAAGTTTGAATGGAGTGAAGATTATGAGAGGAGTTTTCAGGAGTTGAAGAAAAGACCGGTTACAGCACCAGTATTAACATTACCTGATCCTGATAAGCCTTATAATGTGTACAGTGATGCTTCACGGAATGGATTAGGTTGTGTATTGATGCAGGATAGAAAAGTTATTACATATGCATTAAGACAATTAAGGCCACATGAGAGGATTACCCAACTCATGATTTGGAGTTAGTAGCCGTAGTGTTTACCTTGAAGATTTGGAGACATTATCTTTATGGACAACGGTGCGAGATGTACACGAACCATAAGAGTTTGAAGTATTTCTTTACTCAGAAGGAGTTGAATTTAAGGCAAAGAAGGTGGTTGGAGTTGATTAAAGATTATGATCTGAATATAAATTACCACCTTGGAAAGGCCAATTTGGTGGCGGATGCTTTAAGTCGAAAGAATTATGAATAGGTGGCCTTACTGTTAACACCTCAACGTGAATTAGTGCATGAATTTGAGAGGATGCAAATTGGGTTTGATTGGTGTGAGCCTAATAGCCAGTTGATGAACTGGGAATTATAACCTATTCTACTAGAGAGAATAAAGCAAAAGTAAGAGAGAGATAAAGGTTTGATGGAGATAAAAGAGAAATTAAGTAACGGACAGGACCCTGATTTTAAAGTGGATGATAGAGGTATAATAAAGTTTAGAGGAAGAATATGTGTACCACAAGATGCTGACATAAGGAAGCAAATTTTGGATGAAGCACACATTACAGGTTATACTGTACACCCGGGAGGAAATAAAATGTACCAAGATTTAAAACTCATGTATTGGTGGAATGGGATGAAGAGAGAGAAGTGGCACAATATGTATCAGAATGCATGACGTGCCAACAAGTTAAAGTAGAACACCAAAGACCGGGTGGACTATTACAACCATTAGAAATACCGAGATGGAAATGGGATCATATTACCATGGACTTTGTGGTAGCATTACCAAGGACTCAAGTTGGATACAATTCCATTTGGGTAGTCGTGGATAGACTAATGAAGAGTGCACATTTCTTACCTTATCGGACGGTTGATTCAATGGAAAAGATGGCTAGGCTATATGTCCGAGAAATAATAAGGCTACATGGTGTTCCCGAAAGTATTGTTTCTGACCGAGATAGTCGGTTTGTATCCAAATTCTGGGAGAGTTTACATAGAGCTTTGGGTACAAAGTTACAATTTGGTACAGCCTATCACCCACAAACAGATGGGCAGTCTGAGCAAACAATTCAAACTCTAGAAGATATGTTACGAGCTTGCGTGTTAGATTTTGGAGGTGATTGGGATAAATATTTGCCGTTAATAGAATTTGCCTACAATAATAGTTATCATGCAACCATACAGATGACACCTTATGAAGCATTATATGGGAGGAAGTGCAGATTGCCACTGTATTGGGATCACGAAGAGTATGCCATGATTGGACCAGATATGATCAATCAAACAAGTGAGAAGATTAAGATTGTTCGACAGCGGATGAAAGAAGCTCAGGACCGTTATAAGAGTTGGGCTGATTTGAAGAGAAGACCCTTGGAATTTGAAATTGGTGATCATGTTTATATTAAAATAAGCCCATTCAAAGGAATCAGACAGTTTGGTTCAAAAGGAAAACTGAGCCCACGATACATTGGTCCATTTGAAGTGTTGGAGAAAGTTGGCAATGTATCGTACCGAGTAGCTTTACCTCCAAGTTTATCGAGCTATCATAATGTATTCTATGTATCCATGTTGAGAAGATTCATTAAAAACCCAAATGCGATAGTGGAAATAGAGCCAGTGGAGTTAGCGAGAAATTTCCAACTGGTGAGACAACCCATAAAGATATTGGACAGTCGGGTTCAAAAGTTAAGAAATAGGGATATGGAGTAAGTGAAGATTCAATGGAATGAAGGTCCAGACTTGAAGATGACTTGGGAACCAAAAGTCGCGATGATGGAGCAGTATCCATGGCTTTTCTAACTTCCAAGTTAGTAAAAATATACAAATTATTGTATTTGGTCATTTAAGTACAAATTAGATATACAAAAGTTTTGAGGACAAAACTTTTTTGAAAGGGGGTGGAATTGTAAGCCCTAAAGCTAAGCCAAGTAACCGTAGGCTTGAACTTAAAACCCAAGGTTTAGGGCGATCGGTTAATGAATCCGATCAAACCCAAATTATAAACTAATGAGAGAAATATTAGTAAAATTGACCTCGTAAACTTGAATTTAAGAAAATAAGTAATAAAATAGGAGACTATAAAATTTTCAAATTTTAAGCATAATAAGTACTAATTACCGAAAATTGGAAAACTGTAATCAAATAACTAATAAATTACTAAAGATAGATTATATGTATACTAAAAATTTTAGAATAACCAAAATAATAATTAAGAATGTTCACATGTACCCCACATATATTTACGTGTAAATAAAAATACGCGAAATTACCTAAATTAGCTAAAAACTAAGTAAATAATTAAGGAAAATTATAAATTAATTATAAAAAAAAATCAAAAGAGCTTAGAATAATCCAAATCATGTCGTGGAAAGTCAAACTCTATAAAAGAAAAATCAACCAATTAAAATTAGACAACATAAAAGCTAAAAATCAAGGAAATTGGGCAAAGTCTTGTCTAATTAATACATAATAATTATAAAAATCATCTATAAATAGGGGAAAAATTTTCAGAAGTCATTTGGACAGTTTAACATTTATGAAAAATAGGAAAACTGAAATATCGAGAGAAAATCTAGAAAAAAAAGAAAGAAAGAAAAGGAAACTGTGCAAATTCGTGTAGGAAGAGAAACCCATACCTCACTATCACCTAGGACCGAGTAGCCACCACCACACCACTCTAGCCCCACCGTATCGGCTGGCCGATAACTTTGAACTGGGTTTGGACAGCCAGAAAGCTTTGGACCGGTTAGTCTCTTAAATTTCCCGATTTTAAATAATTTTGTAAAATTAGTTATTTTACCCGTAAAATTAGTTATTTTACCCAGAAAATTATGAAACTTGTTATTCTGAGGTTTTATTGTATGTAGATTTAGGGAAAAATATTGATTTAGTTTAATTACGTCTGCAATTATAGGGTTCTTAACAAATTGTTCAAAATAGAGCATGATTAGAACGGAAAATAAATAGGCTTAGAAGTGTAGTTTGGAGCTCAATTTTTTTCTATAGGATGCTCATATGATATAGAATAGTGCTATGAAGCCATTTTTTTAAAATTAATTTTCAAAATTTTTAAGTTAATTTTTAGCCCTAAAATGATGGAAAAATTGGGTGATTTGGGGTTAATTAGGTGATTAAGATGTTAATTACTGATTTAGATATTAATTAGATATTTAGGGATGTTAATCTCTGATGTGGAACCCTAATCCTAGCCTTTGGAATATTAAGTATGGTTAATTTAGGAAATTAGGTAATTAATATAAGAATTTAGTAATATGTGAAATTGTAAATTAATAAATATAAAAAAATAGGGTTATTTAGATAATATTATAATAGAAATCAGAAAAATAATAAATCTGAAAATAACATTTAATTTTAAGTAAATGTCTCAAAATGTAAGATTTTCACACATCGAAAATAAATTCGATACCGCAATTAGGGTTAGCGTGTACCGAATAGTTTAGAATACCAAATTACGACCGAATAGGATATTTGGACACTTGAGCTTAATGTGATTAATTTCACATTAGGATTCGAGCATATTTAAGGCTTAGGAATCAAAATTTAAAATATCATTTATATTCGAACACCGAAATAAAGTACAACGAATCATTAGGACGTAATGGGTATACACGGAAAAAATGAGTTAAAATATAACTTAGAATATGAAATCATAAATTATAAGTACTAAAAAGACCTATTTATATTATAGGACACCCAGAGACAAATCAGCTTGCGATTAAGGGATCAAGCGATCGAGCGATCAAGCAATTCCAAGTAAGTTGGGTTATTGCTTATTGTAATAGAGTACTAGTTTTGTAGTACTCGAAGACTTAGGCTTGTATATGATTGTAATTATAAGTAGTTTATGCATGTGTTTGATGTATCTAAATTCGTACTAAATTTGTATTGTGAGTGATTTTGTGATTGATTGAATTGGTATGAAATTATTTGAACACCCTAAACGGAATTTAATCTTAATTGACCCTAATAACCAAAAATGTCATGCATTGCAACCCGTTAGGGGATCATAGAATTCTCCAACCAAATACCAACCCCTTCGAAAAGGATATCGTAGGATTGCAAAATGGCCCCTTCTTCATCCTTAATTAAACTAAGTGACAGGAAAGGAGGTAGCGGCGAGGGTGAAGTCAATGGTTCGAAGGTAATCGCGGGAGGAGCGAGGTCTCCATTGCACAAGCTTGGGTTTGGTTGTGAGCTGCTGCATAACATGGAAACTCCTCAACCCGGATTGGAGCGGGTGAAATTTCTCTGATTTCACAAAGGACCGGACTACGTTGTGCGATGACACTTGATTGTTGCATTGCATGAAAATAATTGTTTGATAACCCTGTTTGTGCTTATATGCATTCATGAGTCTCCAATTCAACTTACTGAGCTGTAGTTGCTCATACCCTTATAGATCCTTTTGCAGGTTCTGATTTCTGAACACTTCGAGTACTATGCCGCCCTACAATTACCCAGAGGTTAGTCCGTTAGAAGCCAGGGGTGTGAGGATCAAGTTACTTAGTATAATGTGTAACTAGAGTAACCATGTAATTAGGGATGAAAGACTGATAGTTATTATGTAATCTAGTGAACTATTATGTTTATGTAAAACTTCATAAGAAGCTCTGTGGACTTATATATATAATATTGTACATGTTATTAGAATTTTGCACTATTTATCATAATTGTAGTTTAATTGTTAATCGGACTGTTTACTTCAAGGCGAGAAGTCGTCAACGCCTTGTGTAGGTCATGTTTATGGTAGGCACTGTGAGGCCAGTTACTATCATAGAATGCTTTACACGGCGGGACTGTTGTGGCTCTGTGACTTCAGGGCGTAACAACACATATACAAGGTGTCACGTGTCAATTCATAGTAGTGCTATGTATCTACTTGATCCATGTGGAGACTAATGAAGTTAGATCATGTAATATAAATAACCATTTCAAAGTTGAAATAGTAAATTGATCAATTTGGTAAAGTTTATATACGAGATGAGATATGACAAAATGTAACCATAAATAGATGGTAAAATGAAAAGAAAACAAAACAAAATAAATGTGCTTAAAACCAACATCAAACAAAAGTGATCCATTTTCAAGTGTTTCATTTTGGAAGAGGTGCCAACAAACCATAAACTGCAATTTGGTTTGGATTTAAACCTTAACTAAAGGGATTAGATTTTTACCACATCTGATAATGTTTGAGAAGAATATTTTATATTATTTATGTCATTTATTTATATTTGTGTATATATGTTTTTATGCATCTAATGAACATAACCTAATATAAAAAGATGTAACTCTTCAAAAGTTGAAACCTTTGACATAATTTTGACATGTATGTATAAATATAATATCTAAATAGTGAGTTATAGAATTACCTTGATAACAAACCAAATACTAACGGTAAAATTCTAGTAGATTGTGCAGGACCCACAATCGGGTATTTAGAATTCTATGTATAGAATTTAGAGCGATTAACTAAAGGATCCAATTAAGCCTAAATTATAAAATAAAGCTAGAAATATTAGTAAAAGTAATCCCGTAAGTTCAAATTTAACAAAATAAGTAATAAAATAAGAGAATATAAATTTTCTAAATTTTAAGTATATTACTCTTTATTTATCGAAAATACGTAAAATACATTCCGATAACTAACGAATCGCTAAAGATAAATTATATGTACACTAAAAATCATAAAAAACTTAAATAATATTTAGAAGTATTTATTTATACCATATATGTATTTATTTGTAGATAGAAATACGCATAATACTTAAAATATACAAAATAAACTAAAATAATGCTAAATAATTAAAGAAAATGCAAGAATAATTAAGGAAAATCGAGAAAATTATAGAAAAATAAGGAAATGTCTAGAAGTGGGGCGTGATAATCCAAAATTGAAGAAACAAAAGCAACCAATTAAATTGCAATAAATAGAAAGTAAGAAAAAGAAGAGATAAGACAAATGTTATATAAATTTAATGTACAAAAAATCTCTAAGGCCTCTATAAATACCTAAAATTTTACATAAGCTCATCTAGGATGTTTGGAATTGTAAAAAATTGAGAGAGTAAAAAATTTTAGAGAAAATTAGTGTTTTAAAAAAAATAGCAAAAATCAGTACAGTTAAGGCCTTAAAGGAGATCTCTAACCATACGAGCTCTTGGGAGTAGACGACTACCAGCACCACATGATGGTGAAGACACCTAAGGTGGCTGATAAGGCCTTGGTGGCCAACAGTGGCCGGAGGCACCAGTTTTAGTGAGTCTAAATTTTCCCTCAATTTTACATGTTTTGTTACAACTATTAAATATGCTTAGAACATTATGAAATTTGATATTCTGGAATATCTTTGTATGTAGTTTTTATGAAAAATATTATTTTGATAAAAATATATCCCGTGATATATGGTACTTAAGAAATAACGCAAAACCAGATATGTTTCGGTTTAGAAATAAATGATCTTAAGAGTATAGTTTTGAGCCCAAAATTTTTGTATAGACTACTTAGGGGTTATGAAACAGTACTATGAAGCTCTTTTTCAAAAATGAATTTTCAAACTTTTTAGATAATTTTTAGGCTTTAAAATGATGCATAAAATGGGTAATTTTGGTTTAATTAAGCAATTAAATGATTAATTACTGATTTAGTACATAATTATATGTTTTAAGATGTTAAAATTTGATGGAGTATGCTAATTGTAGCATTTAGAGTGTTAGATATAATTATTAGGGTATTATGTAGTAAATATGTAATAGGTAAAAATGGTATATTTTAAGTTAGTTTTGTAAATTATGGTACTTAGGTGTAAAATTTGATTTTAGATTAATTTAGATATTTTTAGATGTTAATTGATATTGAGAGATGATATTTGGAGTGATGGAAATATTAAATGTGTATTATGTACATAATAGGTAATAATATATAATATACAAAAATTAGAAATATAACAAATAGAAAATGTTAGAATAAAAATTGATTATACTAATAATAGGAATATATATGAAATCTAGTAAGAGTCTTAAATTTAGGTAATTATATGAAAAATATAAAATTTTCTCATATTGGAAGTAAATTCGATACACTAATAACGATTTAAGTGTAATGGATAAAATAAAATACTGATTTAGAACTAAAAGTGATAATTAGGATACTTGAGCGTAACACGATAAATTTCACATTTGTGTTCGGATCTCATTTTTAGACTTTACATATAATATCGTTAATTGGAACTACTATAGAACCTAAATCAAAACCAGATTTGGAAACCGAACCCTAAACTAACCTAAGATCAATTAATAATAACTATTATGTATATGGAAAGAATTAGGTTAAATCATAACCTAGAGCATATATACATATACATATCATCAAGATATAAATATTAAAAATGCATTTATATTATATATTATAGAACACACGAAAACGAGTCAACTTGCGGTTGATTGAGTGAGCGACCAAGGATGCTAAGTAAATTAGAATTAATACATTACTGTATTTTGGAGTACTAATTTGTAATACTATGAAGCTTGAATTGTACTTGATTGTGCATGTTAGATAGTTGCTTATATGCATGTGCTTGTTCTCCGCTACTCATTATGATGTTGATATGCTGTCTGACTTGTATTTGTATAATTTGTATGGAACAATTTATTACCCTAAATTGGATCTAATCAAATATATGACTTATAATCACAAACTGGACATGCATAGCAACCCATTAGGGGAATATTAGGATTCTCCGACTAAATATCGACCCATTCAAAAGGGATAGCACTAGATGCTATAATTAGTCATTTCTTCATCTTTAATCGAACTAAGTGATAGGAAAGAAGGTCGCGGCAAAGGTAAAGTCAATGGTTTGAATATAGTCGCGGGAAGAGCCATGTCTCCATTATATAAGTTTGAGTTTGGTTTTAAGCTGTTACATTAATGGAAACTCTTCAACCCAGATTAGTGCAAGTACAATTTCTTTAATCTCACAATAGATTAAACAATATCGTACGATGGTATTTGTTTGAACATACATTGCACCTTATGATTTGATTGATAACCTTATTTGAGTTTGTTGTATGGTTTAAGTTTCCATCCCAACTTACTAAGATGTAGTTGCTTATATTCCTATAGCCTTTGTTTCATATGCTAGCTAAGAAGCAATTTACAAGTTTAGGTTTATATTTAAAGCTTTTAGTATTAGATTATAAATTACTCAGGTAAATTATGATTAAATAGTTAAATCTTGTAAATACTTAGATTATTTCAATATAAGAATATATTTTTCTTAAGTTCATGAGTACATATCATGTTTAAATTATAAACTATTTACTTCAAAGTGAGTTGATCATTGATGCTTTATGTAAATCAGGTCTAAGGTGGCAACTATATAGTCAGTTTCTGTCTTCGAATGGTTTGCATGATGAAACTGTTACAACTCTACCGCTTCAAGGCATGACAAATTGCATATCTTTAAATAATATCCACATCTTTCTATGATTTTAAAATGTAAAAAACT
Organism: Lumnitzera racemosa; assembly: GCA_024138005.1. Lineage (NCBI taxonomy): Eukaryota > Viridiplantae > Streptophyta > Magnoliopsida > Myrtales > Combretaceae > Lumnitzera > Lumnitzera racemosa. The sequence goes on along the minus strand of JAMXBC010000006.1, from coordinate 35,667,363 downwards.
CATTTTTTGTATCACATATCCCCAAAATTAAATCTTTTATATTTAAGTTATTTTAATAAATTATTTCTCTTTATTCACAAATAGTTAAAGGTTAATTCTAGTAAATTGTCTTTACTTAAATAGTTCTTATTTTCCTATACATCACATTCTCCACTTTAAGAAAGAATAATGAAATTCTAGCAAATTAATGTATGGAAAATGAAAAATTACTAACTTTTATGGAAATTTTTATTTTTAACATATATTATATATTTAATTTATCTTATTTTAGGTCCATACATTGCTAGTAGGTATTTATCTAGTATATAGATTACATAAAACACAACAATTCTACTATTCTAACAAGCAACCTTATATATCATGTTTAAGGGAAAAATATTTTCTACTATTGTAATCTTATATTATGTAAGTTCAAAGACCTAACAATCACAGTTTAAAATTACTATTTAATCCTCAAATCTAGTAATAAATAACACAAAAAAAATTTCTATATTAACTACCAAATAATTTAATAAAGATATATTTGTCAATACAATAAAAATTAATTCTTATAGTAAATTTTTTACAACCCCAACCACTTTAATCCCTCTAAATTACCACATTACTCACTTTCCATAATGTCTGCTAGAATTACTCCACGATTTACTCCCATTTCTTTCCACATTACCTACTTCCTTTAACACTTTGCTATGTCACTAGTTATACATGGATAAGTGGACAACTAGAAGTATAAACCTGAAAATATTAACATATTAGAGTATTTTAATAAAATAATTATTTTATTATGTAAAAAAATAATGAAAAGAAATTATTTATGGTAATTACATAAAAATATTTATTCACTTAACCTAAAGAAAAAATCCTAAATATAATTTTTGGCACCTATCAAATGGGTGCATGCAATCAATAATATCATTAAAATGTCATGTAAGTGCAATTATTTAATACTAGCGTAACAAGCACCCATGATGTGTATTCCTAAAATAAAAGAGATTAAATATAATATATGCTAAAACAAAACAATCATAAAGTTAAAAACCTTTCCTATTTTCTCACCTCTAATTTGTTGGAATTTAGTTTCCTTACTTAATGTAGATATATTCATGTATAAGGAAATAAAAATTATTGAAATAAAGAAAATTTAATTGGTTTATTGTATTGGCCTTCAACTATTTATGAAGTAAAAGACACACTTTTAATTTTATGGGCAATTGACAAGAATATATTAAAAAAGGGGAAAAACGAAAGTTAGTCTTAAAAGATCTAAAACAAAAATTACGAGATCCCATGATTAAGTATCACACATAAATTATGAAAGTTTGCAATACTAGATTATGAGATCATGGTTATGAACACCTTATTAATATAAGTTTAAAACTTTTAAGCCAAATGATTAAAATAGGCCCATTGTTATCATTAGCTAAGTTATTTGCTACTTTTGGCCTGAGCCATTACAAATAGTATCAGAGGAAACCCATTACCAGTAAATAGATGATTTAGATTTGGTTTTAGTTTAGAGAAGAGGTCTGAGAAAAATAGAGAATGTGATGCACTGCCAACCTCTGGCCTTCTTGCTTGCATACACCTCCAAAGCCTTCAATCAATCAATAGAAGAATTTACTCTAGTTAGCCTACCAAGGACGAGGCACAATATATAGGAGAATGGTAAATGAACTCCTTAAGAGCTCAATTGGGCCATTCCCTACTCTGTTTGACTCCAAGTGTCGAGGCTAGTTAGTCGAATGCCGAGCCAAAGGACGTCAATCATACAACATTGCCTCAATCACCAAGCCCCCTTTGTACCGATGCTAAACTACTGAGTACCGAAGCCAACTAGCCAAGTGCCAAGGCTCCCCTGCACAAACTCCTGCTCTTTCAGCCTATTATCATTACTATTACTACACGATAACACTCATTATTCACCTCGCCAATCTCTAATACTACTAAGCACATTTACAAAAACACAAGTCTAACACAGCTACTTTACCCATAAACTCCCTGGTAAGAAACCAATGTCTAGCTGCTACTTATCCTTTTCCTAATACTGTCTTATTTTTCCCTTTTTGTCATTTGTCTTATTTACACTTTTTCGTATGTAATAGAAATCTCTTTTTTTTTTATGCCTTTTTTGTAATTTTTCTTACTTGTAATATTGCTCTATCAACTTACTATAAATAATCCCTTTTCTTTGTAGCCATATCATTCTACATTCCTTTCAGATATTGAATTTATTTATTCTTGTGAGATGTTCCTCTCCAAGCACATTTTTTTGCTCTTATCTAATCTTTAATCTTGTCGAGTAACTCAAGATTAGTAACGAGTAAACCTTGATATTAATTTGTACATCACATCAAGTAAAGTGTCAAGTCGTGATGTGTTCAATGATGAGTCATATCCTTCGAGCAATTTTATGTAAGCTACTGCATTTAGTTCTCTAACCTATTTGTTCTATTTTCTTCAATATTTTAAAGAACTCATTTGATTCCAATTTTCTACAGTAAATGTTAGTAATTACTAAATTCCTAGACACATTGAAGTGTCATCAAGACATAACTTTTTGTAAACTTTCAGGATAACCTATAGGTAGTAAGTAATCTAAATTGTATACCCAAAAAAAGAGAATATTTGGGCTCAATTGTAAGATTTTAGGACGAGAATGTCATATGTTTAGAGAGGAAAGATTGTGAGACCCAAGTAAAGTTTCTTAGGTTACGGTTGTGGACACTTTATTAGTACAAACTTAAAACTTTTGAATTAAATAGTTAAAATAAACCTGTTAATGTTTATTAGCTTTATTATTTATTTATTTTTTTTTGCTTGAAGCATTTTAAAAACTAATATCTTGCACTTCAACATCATACATCTTATACACTTGCACATTTTTGTTAAAATATTTTTTTAAATAAAAAAGAATATAAATATTAATATTTTCCATGGTTTTCATTCTCCTATTTTGATGGATATATATAGTCCTTCATCACAAATTAGATTTAAATCATTAAAAATTCAATCAGTTCGGTAGTTCGTATTTAATAAATATAAAATCAAAAAATAAAATACCGATAAAAAATCCGTATGGAGATTCAGAGCTGAGCGTAGCGCTGGACTGCGTGCCGCCATGGAACAGCAGTTGCTATCTTTATAAAAGCTTAACAGCATTATTCTCGTAAAGTTGGTCAAGAAAAGATCCACTTCGACACTCGCCAAAAGGTAATTAAAGCCTTTATAAGCACCTTTCTCCTCCTTAGGACTCGGCTTCTGTATTAAATTTTCAAACTGCACATTCGGATAATGATACTCCTAGTGACTAAATCGCACTACCCTTTTGAGCACTAACGCACTTTCAACACTATTTTCCACATAGGCAGTTGAAAATTTATATAACAGGAAAATGTTAACGGGTATTGGAATTTTCGACAAAATCGGGTTTGAACAATAACAAATTCAAGTGCCTCAGAAAAGCCTCCTTTGTTTGGGCAATGGGGAAAATCCTCCATCTAAATTAAAAGCATAGCTGATCCGATCAACCACGTCTCTCGGATTCCATGTCTCTGGGATGGAATCCCATGGCTGGTCCAGCCCTTGATGCTGGACATATCTTCAGTGACGTGGGAATCAAAGCCTAGTCAAGGCTCATCTGGTTTGGCAAAAAGAAAAGGACTTGTGAGGACGTTGGCGCATTTTGTTTGGTAAAAATAGCAATATTCCCTCAAGTTAATACAAGTCAGTTGTTTATAGGTAGAAAGATAAACTCGCATATATATATATATTTTTTTTCTTTTAAAAATAGATTTATTATTTGATTTGAGAATTTTCTTAATTTGATCAATATTTCATCAAACGATAAAATTAAAACGGGGTTGTTAACTGAATTTAAAACATAATTAAAATTATATACCGGTAAAAAAGATTGACTTAGAATTATATTGGAGCAATATTTTTAGCTATTCAAGATCTTTCCATAATTTTATCGGTTTGTATGAGTAAGCTTTTTTCTTTTTTCCTTTTCTCTTTTTTTTTTTTTTTTTTTTTTTGTCTCTCTTTCCTGCATTTGATCGTTATGGCTGAATGACAAATAAACTTCCAAACTCAAGCCATTCCCCAATTTATTCTTTTGAATTTTGGCTTTATGCGGTTGAGCTCTATGCTGCAGTTCGATTTATATATTTTTCAATACAAAATGATAAAACTGCAAACACAACATTAAGAAAATCAAAAGTTGTTGATGTCCTTTCTAGAATGGTGGAAATGTTGTTTCAAATCATATACCACACGATTGCAAAATCAAACAGAAAATGGTGGCAAGGTATTAGGGGGAACAAGTGAATGACGAGAACATGATACAATAAATAAGTTAAGATGAATTCGCTTGGCTAAAATTGAAGGGGGCTTGGGATTCATCCAACTTGGCACTTTTCTTACAAGGCCAGCCTAGCAAACGTACTCAAATGAGTTCGTCCTTCGGACGTGTGTCAAAAGTTATATACTTCTCGAACCATTCCCTTCCACATGTATCAAGATTTTCTAGGGACTAGTCGAGCTAGGCTAGTATCCTCTAAGGTGGGGACGATTTATGAGAAGACACCGTGGTAAGTTGGAAATGGTAACCCAACTAAAGCAAACATTGATAGAAGGGTTCCAAATCTGAGGGATCTCATTTTGAAAGTTACATGAGATTGGGGGATTTTTTTTCTAATTAATTTGGGGTTATTAATAATACAATTTTAGTACATCATTTAAATTAGGTTAATCAAGTGAAAATGATCGGTCGAATAACATTAAGAACCAACCTCTTTCACATATCTTCAAAACTCTTCAATAGTTAGCTCAATAGCTCTTGTATTTCTAGTTGTTACTATTCATTTCTGTACTTTGTGATTCAAGACAAAAAATACAAGCTAAAGTTATCCTAAATGAGGTTGGCTAGGTATATAAGGTGATCAATGAAATTATGAACATGGTCAATCGCTTTGGAATATGACCAACTAGATTTGGTTAAATCGTGTATTTTCAGGCTACTTATATACTTTTTACATCGAATTATTCCTAAATTAGGATCTAGGTTTAATCTATATTCTTGTGAGATACTTTTAGTAATTATTCAACATAGACTATCGATCCTCTTATCAAGTTTCCTAAAACTCTAATTATCTTCTAAGGTCTAATTTATATCCTATAAGATAGATTATCATATAAGATCAACAATCTTGTCACCATTTTCCTAAACTAATTACTTCTTATGTTATTAATTCAAAGACTAAGCTTCTTTAAGAAAACCATATCATTCAATTACAAGTATATTAATTAGTTCATTAAGTTTATAATTTTATAACTCCTGGTCATAGATTTAAAAGATATAATTTATATTACTTTTTCACGTCCTTAAGATTTAGTTCTTATAACTTAATCTCAATAGTTTAATTTCCATTTTAGAATCTTAGGGATAATTAGTTAGATTTCCTAAAGTTCTTATTCAAATTTGATCATTAGAATTTTAGTTTCAAGTTTTATTTCTATAGTTCAAAAATAGAATCTTAGGGCCATTCTTGGTCTAACTAAATCTCTTAGATTTGCAATTTCATCGAATAACTTAAATTATCAAGTTTGCATAATGCTTCATGATTCAAATATCATATTATGATTCTAGGGTTTTAAGGGCTAGAAAATTACAACATTTGTATACATAAATCTAAATCAAGGTTTGACATAGATATGAGATTATGATATGTTCATCATAAAGTAAGAATACGATTTGCATAAATGAAATCAAATAGTTGATCCGTTTTGAGTGTTCTTATTGATATTTTTTAGAGAGTATAAAAGAAGACTAGGAAATTAGGGGAGCTTAAAATAGTTTAAAGAAATAGCAGTTTTTATATCCTTGTCGATGAGAGTAGGAACCTTTTATTAGGTAATAAAGTGAGTAGCTCTATATATCACAGGTTATCGACATTAAAGCCCAATTACAATGTCCATATTGGTCAATTACTATAGTTCAATAATTGATTTATTTATAATTAAAAAGGATATATTCTAAATAATTAATTAATATAATCTACATGATAAATAATCTAACATTAAATGTTAATTACTTATTAAAACCTAAATCTTATAAATAAGTTTATTACTGAACATTTTTAAGATCTCCATGTTTATAATTATAATCCAATTATTACTAATTGTAATTTCTAGGCTTCTATTAAGAATTATTGAAAAGATGTAAGGTTTATGTATAATATTAATAACATAGTCCCTTAGCTCCCGTATCTCTTTTATTAGCAAGTAATTTCCTACTATAAAAGGTTGTGAAAAATGATTCAAAGTTTTATTTATAAAGTTTTTAGGACCCGATTAATGTGAATCTCATCTTAGAGACTTTTAGCTTTAGTTTCCTTTTAAGTTACTGGTTTCTTATTTTACATTTATATACTTGTATCCTTAATTGGTTTCCTAATCTATCATGTCTTTACTTTTTTTATTTAAAGATACCTACAATATTATATGTTTTGGCAATATTATGTATATAAAAATGTAGCTATTTTTGCTTTTATCTTATTAATGCCTTCATTTATTTTATTAACTTATTTTTTATGAAGAAAATGCAAATAACCCTCTAAACTTTAACATCATCAAGGATACACCCTCTAAAATTTCAATGGAGTAATGATCCACTTAAACTTTGACTTCATGTTGTTATATCCTAAACTTTTATTTAGTATGGATATACCATCTAAACTTTCAAATATTGCAACAATCCCCTTCAACTTTGACATTAGTATAAAAAGACCCCTTTAAACTTATTAACAAATGACATTTAAATTGCCAATGGGGTTAATTTGCAACATTTGAAAATTTATAATATACCTATAGCAATATAACAGGGTTATTTACATTTTTCAATATTTTATTTTATGGATTTTGGGGTATTCTAAATAATCCATTAATGAGATACTATTGAAATATATTAGTTTTTTTATTTATACAACTTGGATTAAAGTGATGAGAAGAAATGAATAAAGAGAAAAACGAAGCATATGAGACACATCGAGGTAGCCAATTGTAACAACTAACAATAGATGGCTAACTGTCAAGCTCATAGTCAACTAGCACAATCAAATCTTATTGTCATCTTAATTTCATTGATATAAATTTTGCTTTAGGTTTGAGAGATGGCTTGAATTGGAAAAATAAAACACAATCGATGGGCACTAGAAAGTTGTTGGGCATGGTCATTCTAATACTTGAATCAGCAAATCTATGGGATTAATAAAAAAAAAAAGAAGAAGAAGAAGAAGAAGAAAGAAAGAGTAAGATGGCTACTGTGTGTGTAAAAAAGGGTCTTACCTGTTAGGCTTGTCTCCATTTATAGGTTTCATAGAGAAAATATTAAATAGATATGTATCTTACCCAAACAAACAAATGTATCTTTCACATATATACATTCCCAAATCAGCAAGTGATGGGACCATGGTGTTCCTAAAATGCCTAAGGTCTAAGCCTTTCAAATGGACTACCAAGATTTAAGGTTCCTGTGGCATGGATGTCACAGATCTAGCTATGTTACAAGAACTGAGGTATCCAAGGTTATCGAACTAGCGATTTTACATTGAATCGTTAAAGGGTTGGTAAATTCAAAATGTAAAATCGAAACGTAGAAATATAAGTTTTTATAAACTATGTGAAATAGTCTTAAAAAACTATAGAGATACTTATAGTAGTTATTCAACCTATTCAACTTAGATATATAGAATCAATAAATTTAATAAAAAAAGCAAGCTTTTACTTTTTTATTGAGTTTACATATAAACTTGATTAAAAACGTAAGTTTTTATACAAAAAAAAATTATATATGAATTAACTCAAAAAGACTTCCTAAAATCATAAACTCGTAGAATCGCATGAATAAAATCACGATTTTGACAACTATAAAGGTATCAGCCCTATAAAGTTGACATTTGAGGTTAGTTGAGGTCAACCTAACCGTGACCAATTTTTTTAGGCTAAGATTTGAGCTGCCTTAAACCAATCACGAGCCGAGGTTAGTTAGTCTATGGTCCATAGTGGTTGGAGTAGGCCTTAGGAATCTGCAGTCTAAAATTGTCCATCAATAGAATCAGTTCATGGTCAATAAAAGGTATCATGTGGCTTTGTGGTAGTTTCATGTTTTATGGCTCTTAAAACTTAAGTTATTGATTTGTTACATTAAGGTAGGACTCTCATTACTATATGGGTATGTGTGTACATATATATTGATAATATATTAACAAGTATGTGAAAAAGAGTCATGTTATTCCTTAAGGATAAAACTATCAAACTGCTGCTTTGTGATAGTTGTGAATATCATGTATCATGCTACTAAACTAGTGGATCTATTTGCAATCTTGCTTAATTTCTCCCTTGTTGATTTATGGCTTTGTACAATAGATCTATATACATCAAACTCCCTCCTTTCTTAGTTGTTTATCGCTTGTTTTTATGTAATATGAAATGACAAATCAAGGTCACATTTTTAATAAGGTAGTGTTAGGATTGAGCTATCTCAACAATATAATATCAAAACCTAGGTTAGTAGAGTAAGGAAGGAGGTATGGTGACCAAAGCAAGGTTAAAGCTAAGAGGATAAATTGGTTAGAATCTAGTAATGGCATAATGGAACTCTAATTATTGTGTGTGCAAGATGGTGTAAGGAGAAAGTGGAATTCTAGTTTAAGGTCTATAAACTAAAGAATGAAGTATGACATCGATGAATTTGATATAGACATAAGTTTGGTTTCTAGCAATTGTATTCCTAGTGTAAATAGGACCTTTGAAGGTAGTATGTAACAATCTAGCTAAGTCTAAGTACAAGTGTTGTGTTTTATATACATGAGAAGAAGATGGTGGTAGATTCATAATGATCTTGATGCATCCTCTTTGATCTTCAGTCTATACATTGAAAGAAACTTATGAGCATGGATCGATTAAACTACGAATGGGGGACAAAAGAAGTACACCTATAGATGGTCTATTTGATTAAGATCGATCTATAACTAGTAAGTGTTACTGTCTTAGAAGAGAAAATAAACTTTCATAGTCCTCCTACATAACAAGTAGAAGAATCATGTGAGGAAAAATTGATTCAAGACACAAAATAATAATAGTAAAGCAATTGTTGACTTAGCCATTTTATGTTATAAGTAGATGCATGGTTTCTTATTTATAAGAGATGGAGGAGTTTTAGTGACGCATTCCATATATGTAGTAGGGAGATTATTTATGACCTACATATACAAAGTTCTTATGTATAGATTAACAATAGGTGAAAATTAGAAACTATCAACATACGTAGGGTACAAATTAAACTATACATCACTAAATGTGCATTTTGATTTAAGTTATGATTAAAAGATTATCTTGCTTTACTTTATAACACTTAATTCAATGGATCAATGTTAGTTACTAGGTAATCTGTTTCCTATGGAAATTTGGCAATTAAGAGTGTAGTTTAGATCCATAATTTTTTTCCACAATAAGAGGTTGTTAATTCAAAGTGGTTTTACAATGGATGTTCAGAGTAAGGTAGACAATCTTGTCATTGTAATTAGTTATGGATAAAGTTGTAGCTGAAAGGTCTAAGAAGTACATATTGTGGTGGTATATGTGTTGATTGGTATTAAGTGAAGAGGTACATCAGTATCAAAATTTATAGTTAGGTACAAGTTTTGGAATACTCCTATGTTCAGTTTAAAGGGTTGGGTTGATGTCACATGGGTATATGATGATAAAGGGCTCATGATTGAGCCTAGTATATTGCATAGCCTAAAGGTAAGAAGTAGTAGAATAAAATGAAGGAACTAAATGTGGGTGAAACTCAAGTGTGTTTACATTTTAGTTGTGCAAATTCAAGCCAAGATAAGATTTAGTGAAACATATTTGTCTTAGATTTATACAAGCCTCGAAACTAAAGTAATAGGCAAAGTAATAGATAAAAGGTACTGCGTAAGTAACAAGAAAGTTACCTTATGTGTCTTATAGTCAACCAGTGTATAGCTATGCTCAACCGACGTGCAATATACCATTCCAATATATTACCTGAGTATTAGGAATTGGAAATTTTATGCTTAAGATAAATAATGTAGAATAGAAGAAGGGGGGGGGGGGGGGGGGGGGGGGGGGGGGGTTTAAAGTAAATTATATTAGATCATCAAATGGTTTGGTTTTATCGTTTATAAAACAAGAAAAACAAAACTCAAATAAAAAAAAAATAGTACCACATTGATATTTGAAGCATTTAACATTGCCCAAAAGAGAGGCCTAGAACTCTCAGCAAGTGGTTCTTCGGAAAAAAATTTATCATTAATGTGTTCCTAAATTAATTTATTAGGAGGCTCAGATAAAATTCTTATTTTGAAGATTAATTACAAGTTTTGAAAAAAAATATATAAATAAGGTGAAATGTTTCCCTTTATTCAACCTCTTAACCAATGTCATTAGCTTAAGTCTTATCGTTTTCTTTTTGGAAATTGAAAAGGTAGTGAAATTTTTCACTATATCGTTATACGATGCTAATAATGATATTGCAATAATTTTTTCTCCTTTGGTAAGAAAACGGCATATTAAACTAGGTGAAAATTAGAAATATAGTTCATATTAATAAATCGTGTTTTATTCCAAATCTATGCGAGATCGTGGTAAAAAATTGTAAACAAGCCTCATTTATCAAATCTATTATTAAAGAACTACAAAAGAACAGAAAAGTTGACAAAATTACATCCTACATAAACAATTTGATACAGGGGAAAATTACAAAAGCATGATGTGTTTTGACGCTTTTGTCGAATCCATATTTTATGTTTTGTCTTTGTAAAAAGCATTACTTGTATTTCATTACAAAGTGTTAAGTAAGATAGGCGACAGATGTCAAGTTTTTATTGGTCCACAAAATTAAGTTAATAGAATAATATTTTTAGATAAATTTTAAATATATTGAAAATAATTAAAAATTATACAAAGAGAAATGAAAAAAAAATACAATAAATAAAATAATATAAAATTTGTTCAAAGCCTTTATGGTTATTCTCCAACCATTCTAATCTTAAGAGGTAGCTGAAAAATGGCCGTAAGCAACGGTGGGTCGTGTGACCTATCCATAGTAATTAATGATCACCCAGTACTTATTGGTGGTAGTCAATCATTCCTACACTTGGGGAGGTTAGAAAATAGCTATAACAGTTTTGAACAATTTTTTCTACATGTTTTTTCTTTTTAATCTTAATTTTTTTCAATATATTATTTAACTAAATCTATTTAATAATATTATTTTATCAAACTAAATATTATGGGCTAATTAGAAGCCAATAAATAGCCATAATTAATGTTAGCATCGAGTAATAAATTATATATCATATGCTTGTTAAGAGACAAAATACAAGTTATAGGTTTAAAAAAATACCAAAATACAAATCATAATCTTGCAGTTTTCCCACAATAAAAACGTAAATAGGAAGAAACTTGTTACGACTTACCAGAATAAGCAAGCAACCTTATGCTTAAGTTTATGCCCTTGTCATTAGTAATATCAGCTCAAGCAACTTAATATTTTATCACTTAAAAATATGTATCTGGTCCCCAGTTTCGTGTCATATGTTTCATTCATTGGAATTAAGTTAACAATCATCGGTAACATTAGACACAGAATATGACAAAATCTAACTCCCGATTTTCTAGAATGTCAGATCAACTCGACGACCAAAATGAAACTAAATATCAACAAACTAACATTTCACCGATACGTCTGTATTTAAATTTAAAAAAAAAAATATAGGTTTTAAAGTATAAACAATCTCTCTCAAACGTGAACCTACACAGGATTTTTTAAACAGTTCAATTGAGATAAGAATGGTTTACTGTTCATGTAAATCGTCACTTCGGATCCATTCATAATTGTTTCATGTTACGTCAGAATCAACTAATTGATGTACCAAAATATTAGTTTCAGTAAATATACTAAAGAAGACATAGAGCAATAATTTGCCAAAGAATGTTGTGTGATTGGACATAAAGATGGAAAGAGGGGATGCCATGGTTTTATAGGCTTTAGAAGAGTAGGATGCAACTTTAGAAGGTTATGGTCTCAATTGCTTTTTTCCTTACGGTGCTCTTCCTCCACAACCCAAGAACTTAAATGTCAAAGAATCCACGATAAGATTGCCTTTAATCTTTGAAAAAGAGAAACTGATTTCCCTCAAAAGCATTCAAATAGAATACCGCTTCATGGAATCCCTTTTCTAATGATTAGACAAGTTGATACAAGATCGGATCCTTTGGAGAAAGTCTGTATGGTAAGTTGGCCATTAGAAATAAATTGAAGAAAAGATTAGAGAATTGTGAAGGGCTTATTATCATTATTATTACTAGTTAGTAATGTACCAACAATAGGGTTTCCACAATTTTTTGATAAAACATTTATTTGTGGTTTAATAATATTCTATTTTAGCTTTTTATTTGTTTTATTTATGCATATTATTTACCTATAAAATTGTTCATCCAATAGTTATATGCTTTATCTTCGAATGAAATAGAGAGAGAGGGAAACTATATCAAGAAAGTTATTTTACTTTGGTAATTTTCACGGCTTAAATTTTAATTAATGAAAGTTGAAAGTAATTGAACTGAGATTTCAAAATCCCTAAATTGCATTTAAAAGCCTTTGCTTTATTAGTATATAAATTTTTTTACAAGAAATGACAAGAGCTTCAAACGTAGATCATATTTCATATTGTTAAATCAATTAGGAATGAGTGAACTTGAGTAGAGCCTAGACAGACTGGACCTAAATCTCATCTTTTACTCCTTGATTCTTGCAAAAAGCCCCTTATGGAAATAGTCATAAGGGCCAGTCGACACTTAAGTTAGTAAAGAGGGCCAAAGGAAAGAGGGGTTGAGCACTAACGACCTAAGGAGTAGTGCTTGTTCAACATGTACATAGGGTTCTAAGAGTTAAGATTACGTGGAAAATGAGCCAATAGAGTAGAGAGAATCCCCTTACCTCACGGTATTTGGTACCTTTTATGGGGATTACTTGGATACATGGCGGTTTGGTGTTTGCTTGTATTAGTCGACAGTAGACAGCATGCACTGTGATGGAGACTAAGTGGCTCTAAAGGCAGTCAAGCATGATCAACTTGGCAACCAAACTTGTAGCTCAGAGGTGTAACATCTATATGAGCTATTAAGTGTGCTGGTCGTACCATGGATGTCAAATGGTTATTAATGGACTGTAGTAGAAAGCCAACGCTAAAGCCAAAGGAGGAGTTAGGACGTCAGGAGGGTTGGCAAGTGCTTAGTTGAGGATGGGTTGAGACCTAAGTAAATACTAAGTGGTCAGCACATGTAGGCTTAATGGTCGAGCCAACTTGCTCCAATGAGGTGTTATAGGGTTCGTCAAGTAGGTCACAATACAAAGGATGAGTTTACTGTTCACTTACATGTTTCTTAGCGGGCTTCTTTATATGCTAAGCCTCGGGCCAGACGAGAATTGGGTATTAACACATATAAATACACATAGACATTAACACATATAAATACACATAGACAACTAGGAAATTTCCAATTAGAGTATTTTTCCATTTTGAGGTTTACATTTATTTTCCTTTTCAAATTCGATTTATGTTTTAGAAATCAGCTTGTGCCTAGTTTCCATCTATGCCATCAAAAGGTTTCAGATATATACCTTTTCTTATTTTTTTTTTCATAGTAAGATCTATATTTTATAAAATAATTTGTAAAATAAGATTTCTTTTATGTCTCAGCTTGAAATTCCATTTTCAAACATTTATTATAACATAAATCCTATTTTGAAATTAAACAAAAAAAAATCATAAATAGAGATCCAAAATGCATATGCACAGGTACTAATAGTGTAAATTTCCCATTTTACAAGAATCCTAAATAACTAAAAAATTATTGTAACATTAAGCTTCTAAGGGTATGTTTATAAAAGATTGGTTAGAAGAGATACTTAACTTGCTACATTAGCATCCCAAACGATCAGTCAATTTAAATAACTTTTCACTTTATAAAGGAGTACTTAATTGAATTTACTGATCAAATTTTTTTTTGTGGGTCCCATATTATCATTACTTTTCAAACAATACATAAAATATATTTAAGATAAATATTAACTACTTAAATTTCTTCCATTAATATTTCATATTATATTTATAATTTATTTATTGTTACGTAAAAAAAAACTTAATAATTTAAATTAAAAGAATTGTTGTCCCTACATGTATATTCCATTGCAGTTGAACATGGAATGTAAAAATTTACCAAAAAAAAATTTGGATGAAAATAATAGATACCATCATAGAAGAAATATTAAAAATTAGTAAATTATATCAATGCAGAAAAAAAAAATGAAAAAAACCAGTTCTATCATCATAGAGGAAAAAGTTACTATATTAGGAGCACATCAACGGACAAATAGATTGCGTTAATTTTTCAAGGATGATTGATGATAACAAATAAAGTTACATTTATCATTGACAAGAATTAAATTTAAACCCATACAAGTTAAAAGTTCAACATGGATAATAACTAAATTGAAACCACATAAGTCGGACAACATAGCATCATATGGGAAAAAAAGGGGGGAAGGGTGAGGGGGGAGGGAAAGGCCAACATGCCTATACATAATATGAAAATCATCATTTTCTACTTGTTCATTGTTCTTCAATAGGTCCAAATCGCTACCACACATACTCAATTAGATCAAACTATAGTTTATGATATTTGACCCTATGGCGAAACCGAATATTATTTTAAACGTAAGTTATATACTCCGCAATATGGTTGTGAGAGACATGTGGTGCAAGATTAACACTATCTCCTAATTCATAGTTTGAAACTTGAAAACTAAAATAATAATTATTTTGTTCATCTTCAATAATCATATTATATAGTATTATGCATGTTCCCATGATTTAGCCATAACCTTTTGATCTTACACACGTAAAGGGCCACGAATTATAACAAAATGAGGTTTTAAAACTCCAAAAGCTCATTCAACATCTTTCTTATGTCCTTCTTACTACTTAGTAATTAATTGCTCTTTTGGACCACGCGGATATAGAATAGATTTTATGATTGTTGACCACTCTAAGTACACACTATCAATGAGATAATATCTAGTATCATAGTTTCTGCCATTAACAATGTATTAGGCCAATGAAGCATGTCCGTCTAGGACATCATTAAATAAGGGTAAGCGATCCAACACATTAATATCATTGTTGGAGTTTGAGACATTGAAAAATGTATGACATATCTAAGTGTCATATGAAGCAACAGCTTCAAACATGATTGTTGGAGAACCATGATTTCCTTCAGTATATACACCTTGCAATGCACTTAGATAGCTTTTCTACTCCAGTGCATACAATCTTTATTTCTTAACATATCAAGAAATCTATGTTGCTCAACTACATGAAGTATACATTTGATATCGACTTGATTAAGCTTACATAAGTGCTCATTCTAAAGCATGCAATAACAACTACAATAAATTTCATAACACATTATATTATCGTACATGTTGCAATTCATGAGTAATCATCTAAAGCTTCATTAGCTACTCCATATGCCAACATCTGAATAGAAGCAGTGCACTTCTATAATGGTAAAAGACCAAGATGACCAGCAGCAGTCCTTTTTTATTTGAAATATGGAGAGTAATCTTGTTGACGTGAACCATAGCCAAGAATGGATAAGACCAATCGCTAAATGGGTCCAAGCTTATCAACAGCTTGAAAAGGAGGTGGTAGAGAATGTGTAAAAGAACAAACACGAAAGAAAAGTAAGCAAACCCATGAATAGTTCTGATGGATATGACACACCAATGGAACTTCTGTGGACTTACTGCATAACTCGATATGATGCACGAATTGGTCCGATAAGATTACTCACCACCTAGTCTTACTTAAAGGTTAAGATAAAAGTGAAATGAAAGTAAACAAAATAGTGTTTGTGAGAGGAAAATGTCAAGCGTATTAATGTCAATCCGATCATTATGGCTACAGATATAAAGGGTATTTATACCCAATAAGTTAGGACAATTTGCCTAACAAGGAAAAGACAAAAAGGGTATTTCCCTAAAGAAGTAATGTACAAAAAAAGAAAGGGTAAAAAGGGATATTCAAGAAAAAGAATGGTTAGTGTAGCAGATTCTTCACGTGGTACTGTATAAGTGGCATAGGCGCATTGGTGACACTGTTGGAGGATGTAGACAAAAAGGCCAAGTTACTTGTCCAAACAGGGGTGACTGATTAGCCCGACGTATATCTCTGAACTTCTCAGCAAAGGTGGTGCTGAAAAACTGGATGGTTCAGACATAGTTGAGCAGATGTATGGGGTTTAGTAGCTTCTCAACATTCAACAATTCGGTGTACTTCAAAGAGATGGGCAATCATTCTACCTAGCATACAAAGTGACTCAACAAAGAGATACTTGGTTATGATAGAAGTCGATTAGAGCAGGAGGTTCGCCTTACCATCCCTTCCAATCCTTAGGCTCGGTGGCAAGTCAAAGGCCCAATAGCCTCCTATAATTCCCTTCGGGTTGATTTGGATTTGGGATCAAATCCAAATGGTTTTTTATCAAGTCTCCATCGGGGTGATACGAACTGAGGTAGGTAATGTTGAAGGTGTCAAGAACCCCATAGTCCTCAAGCAACTCCAATTTGTAGGCATTATCATTGATCTTTTAGAGGATTCTGAAAGGTCCTTCAGTCCTTAAGGATAGTTTATTCCTCCTCTTGCCTCTCTTTGCTTAGGTGCAGCCACACCAAGTCTCCTGGCTGAAAATGTTTCATTATCCTACCCTTAGCCCTCTCTCACATACGTTTGGCGACTTAGTAGATGTGTTGAGTGACTTTGTCGTAGATGTACTGAAGGGATTGTGCTCTAACTCTTGTGTTAAGGTCCTTTGCACAGGTACAAGTACGGGAGTGTGATTAAAGAGTAACTTGAGATTAAAACCATAAACTACTTTGAAGAGGATCTGCTTAGTAGTGTCATGCACTATTCAATTGTAAGCAAATTCGACCACTAGTAAGAAGACGTCTTAATCAACCAAGTTCTTGCCCACTGCAACTTAGAGCAGTGATACCAAAGTGCAATTAATCACCTCTATTTGATTATCAGTTTAGGGGTGACGGGAAGTACTGAATAGTAGATTAGTCCCCATTTGAAGCTACAAGGTCCTCTAGAAATGGCTCAAGAACTTTGGGTCTTTGTTAGAGACTACACTTCTTAGCACATCGTATAACCGTACAATCTCCTACAAGAAAAAAGAAGCAATAGTTGACACATCATTAGTCTTGGAACAAGGCATAAAGTGTGTCATCTTACTGAACCTATTCACGATAACCATTACAGAATTTTTACCTTAGGCAGTTCATAGTAGTCTAAGAATAAAGTCCATGCTCAATTTGACTCATGGCTTTGTCGAAACAAGCAAAGGTATTGTTTTTCCTTATTTGGCTCAGCACTTAACCTTCTTACACATAGCATAGTTTTCAACAACTCAGTGTACATTTTGCCTCATTCTTGGCCAAATGAATTGACTAATTGACAATTCATATGTCCTTTTCTTCTCAAAATGTCCAGACAATCTTCCACTGTAGGCTTCCCTGATCAACAGCTCCTGACGTGAACAGGTTGGTACACATAATTTCCCTTCTCAAAACATGTATCCTTCCTTTATATGATACTCGTCCATTGCCCTTCCATCGATACAACATACAAGTATAGGTCCAAAGTGTAGATCCTCAGAATATTGTTCTTTGATACTCACAAATCTAAACAATCTAGTCTACAGTTCATTCAGAAGTGCATGCCTTCTCAAAAGAGCATCTGCAACTACGTTGCTCTTTCCCTACTTGTGTTTTATCGTGAAATTGAATCCTTTAAGGAATTCAACCCATCTCGCCTGTTCCTTCGATAACTTAGTCTAACTTTGGAGGTACCTCAGGGACTTATGATTAGTATAGATGACAAATTCTTTCGGCAATAGATAATGCTACCATACTTACAATACTCGGATCAGCACTAAGAGTTCTTTGTCATATACGGAGTAATTTAGCGAAGGTCCTTTAAGCTTCTCACTGTGTTAAGCAATTGGTTGGCCTTCTTATGTTAGGACAATGCCTATCCCAATGCCTAATGTGTTACACTCTAACTCAAATATTTTCTCGAAGTCAGACAAAACTAGTATAGGGGCAGAGGTCAACCCTTTCTTTATCTCGGTGAAACTTCTCTCCTCCTTTTCTCCCCATCAAAAGTTGGTATTCTTCTTTGTTAGCTCAGTGAGTAGTGCGGCGAAGGTGCTGAAATTCGCGATGAATCTTCTATAAAATGACGCCAGTCCATAGAAACTTCTCATGTTGGCACAAGTTGTAGGAGTTAGCCACTTGACGATTGCTCGGACCTTCTCGTTGTCCACTCGTAAGCTTCCTCCACTTACTACATGGCTATAGATACCTAATTTTTGTCCCTCTATAGTCTTAATTTTTTATTATTTTACCAAAAAGGCCCTAATTCAAAAAAATAAAATTATTATTATAAAAATTAAAAAATAATAAAAATTGAAAATAAAAAATAAAAAAATGTGAAAAAAGAAAAATTAAAAAAAAAGATTTTTTTATTTTTATTTTTTTAGGAAGTAACTCATATTAGAGTCATTCGTTTTAGTTTTAGCTTAGTTCAAAAATTATTTTAGAAAGTTGTGTAGTTTAAGTGCAATTTAATTGTACTGAATATCAAGGTTTAGGCCAACAACCTAATGGATAAGTATTAGAGTATTTGGAATGAATGTAGTTTGAGGTTTTAGGTTCGAGTCTCGCCAAGCACTTATGTCTTTTGTTTTTCTATATTTTATAAGAGCGAGAGAAATAAATGGGATTCATATCTAATTAAAAACATTTGAATCTAATTTGATTTTATTAAATCAAATTTGAGTTAATTTGGATTTAGCTTTTATCGAATCAGATACAATAAATATAACTAGATATGATTTGATTTGGACTTTCAAACATACATACATGTGCATAAAAAAGAGGAGACACAGCAAAAAAAGACCACCTTGACACAGCAATAATTTAATGACTAAACACAATCTCACAAACAGCCCACTGTTATAACACCCTTCAAGACTGCATACGTCCAACGACTACTGCTGCAGAATTCTTCAATACGACCAGGCGAACAGTAGCAACACCAGGCGAACAGCAGCATGACAGACAGCAGCGAATAGGACAGCAACACGGTAGACAGCAGCAAACAGGACAGCAACAAGACGGACAGCAACGAACAAGACAGTGCCACAGCAGACAGCAGCGAACAGGACAACAACACGGCAGACAGTAGCGAACAGAACAGCAGCAAGGTGGACAACAGTAAACGGGACAACAGCAAGGCGGACAGCAGTGACATCCAGCAGCATGACAGACAGCAGCGAATAGGACAGCAACACGGTAAACAGCAGCAAACAGGACAGCAGCAAGACGGACAGCAACGAACAAGACAGCGCCATAGCAGACAACAGAGAACAGGACAACAACACGGCAGACAGCAGCGAACAGAACAGCAGCAAGGTAGACAACAGTAAATGGGACAGCAGCAAGGCGGACAGCAGTAACATCCAACATCATCCCAACGCCACGGACAGCGACTCCAGTACATATTCCAATTGCAGCTAACTCCATCCGTCAACAGCAGCACACATCAAACACGTATGTTGCTCCCCACACTAATGTAGTCTACATACTGATCATCCGCACTGATTGCTGCAACTGCACGAACCACCGATCACCAACAAAATCTGCACGATAGCACTTTGCAGCAGCTACGCACGTTGGAGACAGTAGCCCCGCAATCAAGCTCGGTTTCTATCTAAATTTTTTTTATTTATTATATTATTATTTTGTTAGGACTTTAATGGTTTAATATGGTATATATATATATATATATATGTATATTAGTTTAAGGTATTTTTTTAGTATTAGTTTTCTTCATAATATGGTACATTATATTAATTTAAGTGAATATTTATTTAATAAGTGAACATAAACATTAGATTAGGACCCGTTAAGATTGGTTTTTTATTACATATATATGTTATTATATTAATTACACTTTATTAGTTAACATAATATATGATATATGTATATGTTAGTTCAAGAGTTTTAGTATTAGTTCTTATACCAGTGTATCATATGAAATTAATTTATTTTGATAGATAGTCGTATATATTAGTTTAGAGATTCTTAGGATTGGTCATATCTTAAGATTTGGTTTATCACGTAGAAAGTTGTTTTTCTTTAAATAAAAATTAATGAAAGACCATTTTTTTTAAAATAGGATTGTTAGAGTATTTTTAAAAAACAAAAAACAAAAAAACTCAAGAGTTAGGACCGTTTAGATTTTTTTAAAACTAAATCAATTAAAATGTAAACTCGGTCAATTTTCAAAAATTAAAATCAATCGACACACTAAGATTTTCTGAAAGAACTACGATCGTCTGATCCCGACTAGCGGGTACGTAGGCACTTTCTAGGCGACGATAAAATCTATAGAAACTTAGGTTCTTTTTTCTTTTGATTTTATTTATTTATTTATTTATTTTAAATATTATAATTATAAGAATAATCTTAATTTCGGTAAATAAATAGTGGTACCCGTTAAGGGTTTAATAGGTTAACCCCCGAACTTGGAACCCTCTAGTTCTTCATTTAAAATTGAAATCAAAGACCGGTAGCCAAATCATAATCAATTTACCCAATTGGTTACGGTTTCTTTTTCTTTTCCTAACTTCGATCGGGTGGCGACTCCAAAAATTATTTTCAATAAAAACTGGAATTTCTCAATTTCTTTAGTCGATGATTAATATTAAATGGCTTAAGGTTTAGTATTAATCGGGAAATAGGGAAATCAATTTTAAATAAAAGAAATCGAAAAATCAGGCTTGACAATAGCTTAAGAATACTACTTCCTCCTGACAAAAACAACACTTCTTAAGGTTGCCAAATAATCTCTTGGCACAGAAGATATTTAGTATGGCTTGGAGATGTTCATAGTGACTCGGCATGTCGACACTGTAGATTAGGATATTGTCAAAGTACACCATGACACACGTCCCCATTAGATGTCTCAGCACATTGTCGAGTTTTGAATGTTATTTTCCACTCATTTTCTAGCCTCATGCAAATTTGATGGTAACCAAACTTAAGATCAATCTTGCTAAAGATCTTGGCTCTACTCAATTCATCCAACATATCTTCTAATCTCGGAATAAGATACCTATATTTGATCGAAATCTTGTTCACTGCTCGACTATCTACACACATCCGCTAGGTTTCATCCTTTTTCGGCACTAAAAATGCCAATATAAAACAGGGATTGAGACTTTCCTTAACATAGCCCTTCTCCAACAACTCATTAACTTAGCATTATAGCTCAAAAGCCTGTTCTAGACTCATCTGATAGATAAGCTTATTCGGTAGTATGGTGCTAGGTATTAAGTCAATGCAATGTTTGATGCCTCGGATAGGGGGTAGTCCTTCAAATAACTATTCTAGGAACAAGTCGGCGTACTTTCTAGCAACTCTTTTATCTCTTAGGATAGTTCACCCTACTCCTTCATCTCTAGCAAGTGCCTGACCAACATAAGGGTTTGCTTCTCAGCATCAATAGCCTTTTGGAGTTCGACTTTACTCATCACCAAAGCCTTCTTCAATCTGCGAGCAAGTTTAGTTTACAGTTTGTTAACTTCACTTAGTGGCATTGGGTTCAATGTAATCTTTCGGCCATCCTTATCGAACATATATATGTTCTTGCATCCATTATGGATAACTCTCCTATCAAATAGTCATGATCAGCCAAGTAACATGTGTGAGGTACACATGAGCAACACATCGTAGAGAATTTTGTTGGAGTAATGTCCAATAGTAATCGATAGTAGTACTTGCTGGGTGACATGTAGTGCCCCTTTTTCATTTAACCAATATAACTTGTATAGCCTTGGGTATACAATAGTCATTAGTTTTAACCTTGTGATCAGATCGGTCAATGCTATATCTTCCACTATCAACAAATACTGCGCTCACCTAATTATTCACTCTACAGGTGGTATGAAACAAGTTCTCCCTTTGTTCCTCCTCTAGTAAGGGTTCTAAGTTCATTACGCGTCAGATAACCAAGACCAACGAATGTAAGTCCTTAGCAAACACATCCTCTTCAATTAGTTCTTTCTCAGTAGTGCTTTCCTCTTCCTCAGGTTCCTCATTAGTATTTTCTACCTTTAGCTTCAAGACGTCTCCCTTAATGATCATAGTCCCTCTGTTTAGGCATTGAATAGTCATATGTTCAAACCCTTGGCACTTGAAGCACTTGATTTGGCTCGTCTTCTTACCAAATCCTTGCCCCTTCTCATAAGTTCAGGTTGGTACGTCACTATTAATTCAGCCTTTCTGCTTAGCTTGGATATCTACCTTTCAGATCGACTCGATACTTAACTGAGGTCGGTAACTTCCCTATCCTAGTTAGTTAGTCGGCGGCTTAGTTGGTACTTAGCTTCTCTTTTACCTCTCTACTTGTTGGGCCATTATAATGGTTTCATCCATTATGGTAAATCGTTGGAGCCTCACAATGTCTCAAATGTTGCCTCTTAATCCAGTAATGAATCTAGAGATTATTCATGTTAGTAGTTCCCTCCACTTCACATTAAATCATGAGCGTTTGGAATTCCTAGATATACTCGTCAACTGTTTGGCTTTCTTGTCTCAGCTTTTGAAGCCAAGTAAAAGTGTCTTGCAGATAAGCATCCACCACAAATTTGTTTCTCAATATTCTTTTCATTTTAAGCTAAGTATTAATCTTTTTATAGCCTTCTCGCCTCCTCATAGCCTGAAAATTCTTTCACCACATGGCGGCATATCCGAAGAACTCAATAGCAGCAATTCTCAATTTCCTGTAACCCTCATACTGATAATAGTCAAAAACATGCTCTACTTTCTCTTCCCATTCTAAGTATGCATCGGCATTCCCAGATCCATTGAAGCTTGAAATCCAAAGCTTCACATGGTCAAATGCTTTAAGGAGTTGAACTCGCTCTTCTTCAAAATACTCTTCCTCGTCCTATTCATCCAATTCTCTTAGGTCTATCCTTTATCTTACTCATCCGCCTACTCCTCTACCTCAAACTCATTAGGCCGGGTTCTGACCTCTAATAGGTTGAGCAATTAGTGGGGTATTATGAGCAGCTTTTGTCGGTCGGCAAGCCAACGCATAAATAATTCGGGTTAAATCTACCAAGAAGTTTGCCACCTCATCAAGTTTCTCGTCAGTACTCTTAAGAGTTCCCTAAGACTGTCAACCATAGTAGCTAACTCTACTATTGTCATCTCTTGCCCCAATATCAACACTTGGATCCATCATTTCTCCAAACCAGAAACTAAACAACTAGTAAACACAATAGCTAAGATGAACACAGTAACTTTCTCTGTTTCACATACAGAAAACAAAAGTATAAATAAAACTTCAAAAACAAACTGCAACTCAAACGAAACCTCCATTCTGTTACTAAAATGACAAGAACCGTAACCAAGAATAGACAAGACCGGTCACTGAATGGGTTTAAGCTTTCCAAAAGCTTGAAAAGAAGGTAGTGGGGAATGTGCGAAAGAATAAATGCGAATGAAAAGTAAGCAAACCCAAGAATAATTCCAATGGATATGATACACCAATGGAACTTTCATGGACTCACAGCATAACTCCATATGATACACGAATTAGTCCGATGAGGTTACTCGCCACCTAACATTACTTAAGGGTTAAGATAAGAGCGAAATGAGAGTAAACAAAACAATGTTTACTAGAGGAAAATGTTAAGTATATTAATGTCAATCTAATCATTACAACTACAACTACAAATACAAGGGGTATTTATACCCAATAAGTTAGGGTAATTTGCTTAATAAGGAAAAAAAAGGGTATTTCCCTAAACAGGTAATGTACAAGAATACGAAGGGTAAAAAGACATATTTAAGAAAAATAATGATTGGTGTAGCAGATTCTTCACGTGGTACTGTACACATAACATAGGCACATTGGTGATGCTGTTAGAGGATGTAGACAAAAAGGCCACATTACTTGTCCGAGCAAGGGCGACTGATTAGCCCAGGGTTTATCTCTCGGATTCTCAACAAAGGTGGCGTCGATAAACTAAACAGTTTAGACATAGCTGAGTAGATACACGAAGTTTGGCAGCTCTCTCGACATGTAATAATTTGGCGTATTTCAAAGAGATGGACAATCATTTGGCTTGGCATACAGAGTAACTCAACAAAGAGATACTCAATTTTGGCAGGAGTCGGCTAGAGTAAGAGGATCCACCTTACCAGCCCTTCCAGTCCTCAAGCTCGATTGTAGGTGAAAAGCCCTGTCGCCTGATTCCCATCACTTATAGTGCTTGAACAATGTGGAAGAACATAACATTACTTGATACATTGCACCAAGGACAAACAAGGGTGACAGTATCGTAGATAGGTCCAAGCTTACAGAAAGCCTAAAATGTTAGATGGGGCACATGCAAAACAAAAGATAAATAAGCAAACCACAAATAATTCCAAGGACATGACGCACCAAGGAACTTTCATAGACCTACGAATTAGCTCAATATGACACATAAGTAGCTCGGTAAGGTCACTCGCCACCTAACCTTACTTAAGAGATAAAACAAGAGTTAAAGAAGTAGTAAGTAAGAAGCTTAACACCAAGAGAAAGTTTTGTATATTCAATAGTGATGATGATTGTGGTTGCTTACAAGCGGGTATTTATGTTACGCCCCGAAATAATAGAGACATAACAGTCCCGCTGTGTAAACCAATCTATAATAGCAGCTGACCTTACAGTCATTATCATAGATATGAATTACACAAAGTATCCACGACTCCTCGCTTTCAAATAAACAACTCATTTATAATAATTGATAAAATTTATATATATAATTAGAAATTTTAAGTCATGATTACATAAAGATACCTATACTGTCTTACGATCCTAGGAAATATTTCCCTGATATAGTAGTTTGATTAGTTTGATAAGTAAAATATTACAAGACCATTGCATAAACTTAAGATTTAATAATAAAACTCTAAAGGACTCAATTGTTCAATCAGTTTGATCCTCACTCCCCTAAGGCACTTCAAAAAGAAACCAACCTTAAGATAGTTATAACACAACATCTCAATTGATACCTATAAAAAAATCTATAAAGGTATGAGCAACCAACAGCTTAGTAAGTCAGAATGGAAACTTAAGAATGCATAATAAACACAAACAAGGTTTTCAAATAATTAATTAAATGCATTGTAATCATGCAAATACCATTATACAACATAGTCTAGTTCGTTGTGAAATCACATTAATTTCACCTACTTTAATCCATGTTAAGGAGTTTCAATGTTTATGCAACAGCTCACAACTAAACTTAAGTTTGTCCAACTAAGACACTGCTTACCCCATAACTATGCTTTGAACCATTGCTCTAATCCTTGTCACAACCTCCTCTCCTGTTACTTAGTGAGATTAAAGATAAAGAAAATACCATTATGCTATCCAATGTTATCTTTTTCGAAGGTGCCCGTATTTGGTTGAAGAATCCTAACAATCCCCTAAAAAGTTACATTACATATCTAATTGAGGAATTTAGGTCACTTATAATTAAGTTTGGTTTAGGGTGACCATACAATCTCACACCACTCAATTCATAACAAACCACCAAAACACAACATCAATTTTCAATAAGTAACTAAAGACACACAAGCACATGTACATATAACTACTTACAAGCACAATCATATACAATTCTAAACCTCCAAGTACTTTAGCAACATACTCTAAAATACAATTATGTATTGAACCCAACTTACCTGAAATCTTCGATTTACTTACTCGACTTGCCGCAGGTCAACTCATCTCGCCGCAAGTTAACTCGTTTCCATATGTTCTATAATATAAAATATTATTTTAGTATTTATATCCTTATAACATATAGGCTTTAAATTGTGATTTGACTCAATTTTCAAAAATATACATATATATATTATTCATTACTGATCTATTTTAAGCTACTTTCCAAATCGGTTTTTAAATCTGTTTTTGATTTAGGTTCTAATTTAGTTTTCGATTATAGTGTTACATAGGAACCTTAAGAACTCATTTTGAACCATAATGTAAAATTAATTATATTATACTCGGGTATCCTAAATATCACTTTTGGTCCCTAACTAGTATTCTAATCCGTAAGATATATTTTAATCATAATTTAACTACTGAATTTACTCCCAATGTAAGAAAAATTTATATTTTTCATATAATCACCTACATTTAAGCTCCATATCATATTTATTTTATTTTACTATTATTATTACATTATTAATTTTAACTTAATATTTTCTACTTATTACATTTCCAATTTTACATATTATTAATTTACATATATTAACTATATGATACACATAATAATCACATCTAACACTCTAAATATTGCAAATATCATAATACATCAAATATTAACATCTTAAAATACCTAATTACATATTAAGTCTATAATTATACATTTAATCACTAATTTAGCTCAAAATCACTATTTATATATATGATTTAAAGGCTTAAAAATTAATTAAAATTTTCAAAAATTAATTTATGAAATATATCTTCATAGCTCTGTTTTTTATACTATAAATAGCCTACAAAAAAATTTTGAGCTTGAAACTACACTATTAAGACTATTTATTTCTAAATTGAACACAGGTTCAGGTTTTGAAATTTTTTAAGCACTATATATTTCTAAATCTAAATTGATCAAACTAATTTTTTTCCTAAATCTACATACATAAAAACATCAAAATAACAAATTTCATAATTTTCTAAATACATTTAATAATTTAACAAAATCGAATGGAAATCGAACTTATTTGATTAGGTAGCTTCCAGCCACTAGCAGTAGTGCTAGGATTATGGGTTGATGGTGGTAGGGTATGGTAGTGGTGACCATTCAGTTATAAGTAGTCAGTAGTCATAAGTTTGCTTTACAAGTTCTAATTGCACACAATTTTTCTAATTTTTTCTAAAAATACTTAATTCTCTCTTTCTGATTTTTCTCTATTTTTCTTTGATTCTTAACTAACCAAATAAGTTCCAGTTAAAGGGTAGGGAATTTATAGGGCTGGTTTAGGTATCTCTTTAATTTTCTACTTGCCAAATGTTTCTTATCCTCTTCCTTTTTGCTTTCCATTTAGTTGAATTTAATTGGTTAATTTTTTTCTACTTAATCCCAACATGCTACACCTCAAATCTAAACATTTCCACACTTTTTCTTATTTTTCCTAATTTTTAATTATTTAATATTATTTTAGCATATTTCAAGCATTTTAAGTAATTTCGAGTATTTTTACCAATACGTAAATATACATGTAGTACAAGTAAATACTTCTAAATATTATTTATGTTATTTTATGATTTTTAGTATGTATATAATTTATTTTTATCAATTCGTTAGTTATCAAAACTCGTTTTACGTATTTTTGATAAATAACAGATAATATGCTTATAATTCAATATTATGATATTTAATTATTTTATTACTTATTTTCCTAAATTCAAACTTAGAAGGTTACTTTTACAAATATTCCTAACTTCATCATATAATTTAGGCTCGATCGAACAACTTACCTGATTGCCCTAAATTTTACGTATCAACTCCGAACTTTTGATTACAGGGCTCACAATTTATATCTAAAATACTAGGGCAACCTACTATATATGGAAAAGACTAAAAGGGTATGGTACAAAATAAGTATAGTATAAGAAATAGGCAAAGGGTATAATAGAAATTGCAAGAATATTAGTTTCTTTAGCAGATTCCTTCATGTAAATAGATGGGGTACATGGTATTCATTCACTAATGGGGCACCTAGAGAAATAAACAAAAGAGTATGGGTAGATTTCGAGCTAGTCTGCAAGCTATCTAAAGTTGTGTTAACTCAGGCATGATCTTGAGAGCTTGAAACAGTTGTGTGCTTGCTAATGAATGAGTGAGTTGAACTATCAACTAAGCACTCCTCAGGTCAACATTCATAAATCATTTATAGGTATGGGAGAGCTCGACTCGATAATGGCAATAAGTCGACAGATAGAAATAGCTTAGATTCTTTAGGTGTAGGTTAGGAAAGGATAATACACCTTATTAAGCTCTCAAGTCCTTGCACATGGGCTCGAATTAAAGGTCTTATAGCTTGATTCTTATCATTCCTTCCTAGTTGATTTAGATTTGGCATTAAATCTATTTGGTCTTCTTGTTGAGCTTCTCTAGAGTAGAGTAGGTTGAGGTCAGCAACATTACACACATTAGAAACTCCAAAACCTTTAAGAAATTCCACTCGATAGGCATTATCGTTGACCTTTTGGAGTATATTGAATGGTCCTTCAGTTAGAGCAAATAACTTGTTCTTCATCCAACTTAGGAATATTTCTTTACTTAGGTGTAACCATACTAAATCACTAAGCTGAAATTGCTTTGCCTTACTTCCTTTCCCTTTTTCCTCCATCTTCTTGGAAACTCGGCTGATTTGCTAAGTAACTTTTTTGGTAAATTTGTTGGAAGGACTGAGCTTTGGTTTTTGCTTCTTAGTCTTTTTGATCAAACGATGGCATTAAGGAGTGATCAAGGGGGAGTTTGGGATTGAAGTGGTAGATGACCTTAAATGGTGTATGCTTAGTGGTATCATGTACTATCCTACTGTAAACAAATTCTACTATAGGCAAACATACATCCTAGTTAGCCAAGTTTTTTTCCCACTACAACTTAGAGCAGTGAACATAAAGTATGGTTGATGACCTCTATCTAGCCATTGGTTTGGGAGTGGCAGGATATGCTAAAAAGTAGCTTGGTTCCCATCCAATGCCAGAGGGTTCTTAAAAAATGGCTCAGAAATTTTGAGTCTCGATCTGACACTACGTTCCTAAGTACTCCATGCAAACAAACGATCTCCTGTAAAAACAAAAAAGCAATAGTCGAAGTATCATTAGTTTTAGTGCAAGGCATGAAGTATACCATCTTACTAAACTTATTCATAATAACCATCATTAAATCTTTGCCTTGAGCAGTTCAGAGTGAACTAAGGATAAAGTCCAGGCTCAAATCAATTCATGGTTTGGTTAGGATGGGTAAAGGCATAGCTCCCCCTTACTTGGTTCAGTTTTTTTTTTTTCCCCTTTTGCAAATCACACAGCTCTCAACCACATAGTGTACATTGCATCTTATCTTAGGCCAAAAGAACCTCGTATTCAACAGTTCATAGGTCTTCCTTTCTTCAAAATGCCTAGAAAGTCCTCTACTATGTGCTTCTCTTACCAATAACACTTTTAGAGAACAAACCAGCACACACAGCTTGTTACCTTGAAATAGGTATCTATCTTCTACATAATACTCATCTAGTATTCTCTATTCTCCATAGCATCCATATATGGGACCAAAATGAGAGTCTTGAGGATATTGCTTCTTGATGCTTGCAAACCTTAATAGTCTAGTCTATAGCTCGGTAAGAAGAATACATCTTCTAGATAGGGTATCGACAATCGCATTGGTCTTACCTTGCTTGTATTTAATGACAAAATTGAACGCTTCCAGAAATTCAACCCATTAGCTTATTACTTAAAAAGCTTAGTCTAACTCCGCAAGCACTTCAAGGACTCGTGATTAATGTAAATGACAAATTCTCTTGGAAATAGATAATGTTGCTATACTTGAGGAGCTTGGATTAATGCAAGGAATACCTTGCCTATATAAAGTAATTCAACCGTGGTCCTCTCAATTTCTCACCGTGATATGCAATAAGTTGACCTTCCTGCATCTTATGCCGACACCTGATGTATCACACTCATGCTTAGATACTTTTTTGAAGTTAAGCAAAGCCAACACAAGTGTAGAGATCAATCTCTCCTTCGCCTCAGCAAAACTTCTTTCTTCCCTCCACTTGAAGTCTACATTCTTCTTTGTTAGCTCAATGAAGGGTGCAACAATATTATTGAAACCTTGAATGAAGTGACGGTGAAAGGAACCTAAACCATGGAAGTTCCTCACCTCGACACAAATGGTTAAGGTCAGCCAATCAACTATAGCTTGGATACCCTCATCATCAACTCATGTACCTCCTTCTCCATTTATATATCCTAAGAAAACCACTTCCTCCTAACGGAAATAACAGTTTTTCAAATTTTGAAATAATTTCTCAGCTCAAAGCACATCAAAGACAACTTGAAGATGGTTAATATGGCTTACTAAGTCAGTACTGCACACAAGCATGTCATTAAAGTATACTACAGCAAATTTTTCAATCAAATTCCGTAATATAAGATTCATTAATCCCATGAAAGTGCTCGAAGCATTAGATAAGCCAAAGGGCATTACCAACCACTCATAAAGACCATGTTGAGTTTTAAACGCAGTTTTCCATTCATCCCCTAGCTTCATTCGAATTTGATAGTAGTTAGACTTTAAATCAATCTTGCTGAAAACTTTAGCGTAATTCGTTAAGAATATCATCTAACCTTGGAATTAGGTATTTATACTTGATTGTTATCTTGTTAACGACCCTACTATCTGTACTCATTCGCCAAGTTTCATCCTTCTTTAGTATAAGTAAAGTTGGTATAAAGCATAAGCTAAGGCTCTCTCTTACATAGCCTTTTTTTAGCAACTCATTGACTTGCATCTGTAGTTCAACTATTTGTTTAAGGTTTATCCAATAAGCAGGTTTTTTAGGAAGGTTGGCATCAAGTATTAAGTTAATATAATGCTCAATTCCTCGGAAAGGGGGTAGTCCTTAAGGCAACTGCTTAGGAAACAAATTAGTATACTCATCCAATACTTCTCTTAACTCTTTAGGTAGCACAACTTGTTCCTTTAATTCCAATAGCCTTCTAATTAACAAAAAGGTCAGCACATCTGATTTGATGGCTTCTCAAAACTCGGATTAACTCAGAACTAATGTCTTCTTGGATCCTCAGGCAAACTTAGCTTGTAGTTTGCTTACTTAGCTAGGGGTCATGGGGTTTAAGGTGATCTTTCTCTTACCCTTCTCAAAAGTAAATGTATTTCTAAATCTATTGTGTATAACCCTTCGATCAAATAGCCAAGGTCAGCCCAGTAACACATGAGATGCAAACATGGGTAGTATATCATAGAGAACCTCATCAGAATAGTTCCCAATTTAAATTGATAACAATACTTGCTAGGTGACATGTGTCGAACTCTATTTAGTTTTTCTTAATTTAACTTATACTAAGCTCAGCTCGCTTAATACAAATTACTTTACATTAAATTAAGGAAACATTTTTCTTTAAAAAAAGTTAAAAAAAATATTTAGAAAAATTGAAATCGTCGACCAGTTAAACTAATAATAGGTAAAATTAAGGTTTTTGAGTGGGAAAACCCCAATTTAACCACTAGCTTGCGAATATTCTAAAAATTATTTTTTTAGAAAATTAAACCAAAAAAATTAAGTTTGAGAGCTAACCTATGAAGACTAAATCACCATGTAAAAACAAAAAAAAAAAATAAATTAATGGGCTTTATTTTTATAGTTTTGCTAAAAATATTAAGATATATACAAATATGCAAAATATAACTAAAATGAATTTTTTTATTATTTTTTATTACGAATTTTTCAAGAAAAGGGAAAAAAGTTTTTTTTTTTTATACGGTTGCTTCAAAGATATCTATGTACGTGCTAGTTAAGATCAAAGCAATATAGTTCTTTTAGAAAAGATTTAGTGGGTTGATTCTTTTTAGGTTTGAAAATTGAGCCAAATATATGTTTATTTAACCATTTATTATTTAAAAAAGAAAACCTTAAAATTTTGATTTCACGAATCTATTTTAAAAGAACCTAACTAACTAAATCTTTTTGAAAATTTCGGTTAAAATTTTGTATTATTTTTTATAATCACTTCGTGTAAAAAATATATATATATATTTCTAAAATCCTACATGCAAGAGATACGTATCTTCTTTGAAGATACAGATTTCGGAAAAAAGATACACATTTTTTTCTAAAAAAAATGTAATTTTACTAAAAGTGTAATTTTTTTTAAAAGATACAATCAAAAGAAATTGAAACTATTTAAAAAATGTCAAACGATATAACAATTAAAAAAATATAATAAAAAAAACGCACTTGAAGAAAACAAATTAGTAAAATAATTAAATTAACTAATAATAAAAAAATAAATAGTTAAATAAAATAATAATTCTTACCTAAACGACTCAAGTTTACGCGTGATTAACGTGTTTGTATTGATTGTCTGGACTACATTTACTTACTCGGTGTAAATTTGATCGTAATCGTGTACAATGAATCATGCACGTAGTTATGGGTGACATACATCATGGAGTGTTTAGGGAAGGATAGTGGAGATTGGGTGTTAGGTTGTGTTCAAGGGGGCGTGTAAAAAAAAGTCCCTAACTTGACCATCGAATTCCTATTTATAAGTCACATAATCGAATCTTTTTAGATATAGATTTGATCTCAACAAATCCTAAATGTGAATAATACGATTTAGATTCTTTGAAGATTCGACTTAGTTTCTATAAACCCTATTTTAATTTGGGCTTTCTATCTGTTAGGCCCAACTCAATCGAACTTGATTTAGCTCAATAATATACTTAATAAATTCTAAGTCTATTTTGGCGCAATATAAATTAATAAAAATCCACTTTATATCGAACTGGACCAAAAAATATTTTTAATGAAGCCCAATCTTTTTTAATGACTTATAATTCATTAAATTAAACATTCACCGTTATCCGATCCGACCATGAATAACTCAACTCAACTCAATATGACTTGACATTTTATTTTTGTTATTTTTCAATTTTTGTTTATTTTTATTTTTATTTTATATATTTTTTTAAACCTGGCCTAATAAAAATACTAAAATAAAATGGCAAAAATGAAGTATCTACAACATGTAATGCTCCATTCTCATTTAATGTATGCAACTTATATAGTCTTGGGTGTGATAAGGTCAGTAACTTGAGTTTTTGAACAAAATTAGCAGATGCAACATTGTACAGCTCCCATTATCCACAATAAGCATACGCACTTGCTCATTCATCTTGCATGTGATACAGAATAAGTTTTCTCATTGCTTCCCCTCAACAGTTGGTTCAAGGCTCATTGCATGTTAGATAACTAAAGTCAACTTGTTTGAATCTTCTACAAATCCATCCTCCTCAACTAGCTCTTCACTACTCTCAGCATTTCCCTCCAATTCTTCATTTTCTTCGGGTTCCTCGTCCATATGATCTACTTCACCCTTTGAAACTTCTCCCTTAATGACCATGGTTCATCTATTGGACATTAGGCGACCACGTACCCTAATCCCTAATACTTAAAGCACTTGATTTGACTAGTCTTTTGCCTTAATCCTTGTCCCTTCTCAAATGTCCTCTTCGGTACTTCACTGTCACTAGGTCGGTTCTTTTGCTCAGCCATGACATCTGTCCATCTACTTGGCTTAGTGATTGATTAAGCTCGATGACTTCCTTGAACAGGTCAACTCATTGAAGGTTGGATCAACCTATTTCTCCTCTATCACTCCATATGTTGAGCAATTCGTATAACCTCATCCAAAGCGACAAAATGTTGTAGTTCTATGACATCTCGTATCTCTAACCTCAATCCAGTCAAGAATCTAGATACTGTCCAAGCTGATGGCTCATTGACTTTACAATAAATCATAAGCAGTGGAAATTCTTTCAATCAATAATGCAATTCCCTTAGTTCATGGAGCTAAGCAAAAGTGTCCCGTAAATAGGTATTTAGCACAAATCTAGCTCTAAGAACTCTTTTTATTTTGGCTCAAGCGTTAACCTCTCAATATTCATCTCACCTTTGTATGGTTTGAAAATTCTTCCACCACATCACAGTATATCTTGGAAACTCAATTGCAACATTTTTCACCTTATCTTTCTAATTAAGATAGTCATTAGCATTTTTAGAACCACTAAAGATTGAAATCTAAAGTGACACACGTACTCTTTCTTCCACCTCATTATACTCTTACTCATTTTGCTCATCTACTTCACCCAGGTTTATCTTCCTTTGCACATCTCCTCCTACTCCTCCGTTTTAGTCTTATCAAGCCGAGAATTGCCTTTAAGCAGGTTGGACATTATGGCTTGCCGTACCAGCTTTAGGAGCAACTTGAAGAGTGTTGTAGATGACTTCAACAGGTTGAGAGGCTAACACATGGACAGCTTGAGTCAAGTTAGCTATTAAGTTAGTCTCTTAATGAAACCGCTCATCATAAGTGCTAGGGGTGTTTTGTCGACTACGGTGAACAACACCACTATTATCATCTCCAATGCCAACATTAACACTTGAATTAATCATTCTTCACTCAATCTGTGCTCACAACAAACAAATGACACTTGTATTACTAAAAACAACATACACCACTTCCAATCAATCAATCTACCACTTACGTAGAACATGCATACATAACAAGAGAAACCAAAACCGTAACCTAACTTTATCTTACTACTAGGATCAACCTTATAGTCAACCTCATTAAATCTCACATAGAAACAACCAACCATGGCTAACTCTATTTTCCACAACTCAAAACAGAACAAGACAGAGCATTATAAGACAACCACTATAATAGAATAGAACCACCATTGCTACTAGTCACTCGAACACTTATAGCTAACTTGCACACAACCTCAACAGTTATTACACTATTCAACACACTTCAAACACAAATGGTAATCAACGCATAAGGGTTACGATATCAGCGATGGGTCCAAGCTTGCAGAAAACTCAAAATGTTAGATGGGGAAGATGCGAAACAAAAGAGAAACAAGAAAACCATGAACGATTTCAAGGATATGATGTACCGAGGAACCTTTATAGACTTATAAACTAGCTCGATATAACACATTAGTAGCTTAGTGAGGTTACTCGTTACCTAACCTTACTTAAGGGATATTATAAGAGTTAAGAAGGTAGTAAGCAAGAAACTTAACACCAAGAGGAAGTTTAGTATATTCAATAGTAATGATAATTGTGGTTGCTTACAAGAAGGTAAATATACTCGAAATATTAAGGCAACTTATTAAATATGGAAAAGACTAAAAGAGTATGGTACAAAATAAGTAAAGTACAAGAAATAGAAAAGGGTATAATATAAATTACAGGAATAAAAGCTTTGGTAGATTCCTTTATGTAGATGGTTGGGGGATGTAGCAGTCATTCACTAAAGGGGCTTTGGGAGAAATAAACAAAAGAGTATAGGTGGATGCTGAGCTAGTTTGCGAGTTATCTAAAGTTGTGTCAACTTAAACATGATCTTAAGAGCTTGGAATAAGTATGGCCAAGCTAATGAGTGAGTGAGTTGAACTGTCAACTAAGTACTCCTCAAGTCGGCATTTAGAGATTATTGATAGGAATGGGAGAGCTTAGCTTTGTAGTGGTAGTAGGTCGATGAATAGAAATAGCTTAAATTCTTTGGGTATAGGTCGGGATAGGAGAATGCACCTTACTAAATTCTCGAGTCCTTACATACAGGCTCAAGTCAGAGGTCCTGTAACTTGATTCCTACCATTCCTCATTTGAAATCTTCAATGAAATTGCTCTTCTGTATATATGGAGTTTTCTGAGAAATAGTCATTGTACAGACGGTTGTCACCTCGACATGACCTTTATTTACATACTTTATCTTACATCTTCCAGTTGAAGAACTCTTAAATATCCATAGTACTATATCACGTACGTGCCCAATTATGTTGCTCCACAAAATGCTTAGCTCCTACAAAATAAATTCTTCAATAGCTTGCTTACTTCTATTTTGCTTGGAATTGAAGCTGCTA
Organism: Lumnitzera racemosa; assembly: GCA_024138005.1. NCBI lineage: Eukaryota > Viridiplantae > Streptophyta > Magnoliopsida > Myrtales > Combretaceae > Lumnitzera > Lumnitzera racemosa. Next base: position 35,631,390 of record JAMXBC010000006.1, on the reverse strand, counting down.
AAGGTTCTTAAGCTACTTGAGTTGCTTATTGCCATAACGATTAAATGATAGCAAAGAATACTACATCTGGGAATAGAAATGAGAAATGTAAGCGTGTAGCTTGAAGTTATATCTTGTTAAATATATAAAGAACTTTTACAACGGCTGGTTTAAAACTACATTAAAAGTTATACTCATATTAGATTAATACATTAAGCAATATTAAATTCTACAATTACACCGACTTAATCTCATATATTGCATTGAATGAATTAAAATCATGATTTCCTTCTTTTGTTAAGAATCTCCCTATGCATCTCTTTAAACCATTACTTATGCTCCTCATCTATCTTCAAAAGATCAGTAATCATTATTGATCTTTCCCATTCTAAGTGCTTTCGGTGTTCCTTCTCAATTTTGCAATATTCCTTCTTCTTAGAAGTTTTAAGTTCTTTGTTCCTTTACTCAACTATCTTAAGGAGTAGCTCCACTCTATTACGATTTATTCTACTTAAGTGTTGTAGCTCTTACGCTAATTCGTCGACAGCATCCTCCATTCCCATCTTCTTCTTTCCTTTTCTCTTTATCATCAATTTACCAAGTAGATGAGTGATTTGCTCACTTTCCTCGTCACTATTGTTTGGTAAATCATGATTAGATGATGAGCTAGTATATGCACTAGATGTACTAATCTTGGTCCGCTTACTTTGGAAGTTCTCCAAATTATTGATTTCAGTCATCTATTTAGGTTCATTATGTAATATCACTTAACAATGTTCAACCGTACAAGGTCTTTTTACATTTTCTCTATAAAGATCATGGCCATCTTTTATATAATCATGCTTATTGTTCCCACTTTATGCTCACCTTTTTATTTGATTGTGGAATACTCTAAATTTCATCACGTCCCTTGATATTTTTGCCCATCAAGCTTTATATTGCTACCATGTGCATTTCTCTTGGTTTGTTCCATTCTTTAAGGCTTGACCCTCTTCAAAACTTTTGTGACCTATCGTTAGAAAGTCTATAATGGCTGATTGTTTCTAACAACAAAATCTTTACTAACCCTCAATCATAAGTAAATTAGAAGTTGCATTCCCATTTTCTCCTATGACCTTCAATTGGTTCAATTTCCTCTACCTTATTGTCACTATTTTTTTCTATAAGAAATTCTCAACAAGGCAAATTTGTACTATTTGGTATGTATGGTGTTTCATTGAAATTTGATTGAAGAGTTGATCAAAGTGACATAAATTGTTGGCTATAGTCTTGACTAGGGTATAAAGCATATTGGAAATATGGTGGTGTCATGCTTATTAGGATGTGGTGGAAATTTGATGAATTTAGCTCATCAATAGAAGATTTGGAGGAAATTAGTAATTTGGTATGCCTTGAAAATACACACTAAAGAGAAAATATAACCTACCTTATGAATTTAGAGACATTTAAGAAATTTCTAAATTTGGAGAGTACTCAAAATGTGGAAAATAAGGAGATTTATTAGGTTCCATAGCTTATATGAAATTGGAGGAAGATAGATTACAAAATGATGTAAAGTTGTAGTGAATTTTTAGAACTATTTTACCACTATTTATAAACAAAATTTACCAAAAAAACAAAAAAAAAAAGGAAGAAAAACCCTCAAGATTTTACCGTTTTGAATTTTAGAACATTGGCTCAATGTTCAATTGCCAAAAATTTATTCCTCCTAAACATTAGCTTACAATAGGGAAAAGTTAAAATGAAAGATGGTGAAATACCTAATTATTGATTCCTTAATCCAACAATGGAAGCTTTATGGACATCAACGATATTTATTCCCTTAAAATAAAGTTATATTAAAAAAAAAAGAATTAAAGCAAGTCCACATAACCAAGAAGGCCTACAACTGTATTAACAAAAATCGATACCCCATATAGTAATCGAAAACTTATGAGCACGTAAGGTATTTATTGTTTATAAAGGAGAAAAGGGTACTTGGGACGAGAATACGTGTCAAGCACCTCTTATAAATATACTCTGAGATGTAGAAAAGTTTCAAACAAATTTAAAATTTTGAGAACTTCTATGATCATCGCTCATTTGTCAAAAGGACACCATCCATTGAGGTCAATGTAAAATTAACCATATTGCTTTTGTCTATCTTTGATGGAAGAGAATTATGGAATGAATGAGTGGAATTATAGTCAATTACACTAGCAATAGGAGCAAAATTTACACTTCTTGAAGCCTATTATTAATAAATCAAATTTAACTGCTTAATTTCACACCAAATTTCAAAGTTAAGGGATTATTCAAGACGTATTCTTATTATTTGGTAAAACTATATAAAATTCGATCCTTCGCTTTCAACTTTTTAAATCCATTTGATATAAATTACCCAAAAGCATCTCTTTAAAAAGAGAAGAGCAAAAAGTCTAATAAAACATACTATACAAAAACATATGCATATGATATTGCGTTTCACAAACAAGTCTAAAGTTTATAAATGCATCAACAAGGGTTTACTTCGGTTATGATTTAGGTGTAACAAACAATACAGTTTTAGTGTTCATAGATTGATATATATCCAATTCCATTATTCACACTCATTTTTATAATATATAATACAATGCTAATGGTCATCTACTCACAACTTCAACACCAATTAAATTTTTTAAGAGCCATCTGATTTCGGCTTTGATATCTGGAATTATAGCAATCATTTGATCCTATCAATGATACTAAGCTAGTCATCTTATCCTAGGTCCATCATTACTATTATTCACACTACTAAAAATAATGAGGAACTCTCCCTAAAGAACCTACTAATAGAAAATTATGTATTGGATATAGGGAATTAAGGATACTTGGAGGCACATAGTTAACACTATCCTTAAGAGTTTTACACATCTTACCCTAAGTTTGTTAAAGATAAATGTAAACTCTCTTTGGATATAACCAAGTATCAAGAGCAATTTGGTTCATAGCTCCATCACCTGTGTTTCCTTAGAGTTGCACCTCCCGCCATACTAAACCAAGAAAGGGGATCACTTTAGCTAAACCAACAAAGCATTCCAATCGCTGTAAAAGTACCTCAAAATTATTTAAGGAAGAAAGGGAGGTAAAATTGTTAGGTGAAGTGCATAGGTATTAAAATTGAGAGTCAATAATATGATTTTACGAGTTTATGATTTTATAATATTTTTCTTAGTTAAAATGAATGTAAAATTGTTTATACGTAGACTTTTGGTAAAATTATAAACTTTGATATACAACTTTGCAAATTTACAATTTTATTAATTTTATACAATTCTATATGATTATATTAATTCTATAATTTCAAATAAATAGTATAATCATGATTCTATCAACCATGGTAAAGTGTTTTAATGGTAAATTCTAAAAAATAATATGAAATTTGTGTAAAAAAATGCCTATAAATGCTAATATATGCTCATACATCTAATCATCAAGTTCTAAGCATTACAACTCTTTCTAAGAATACATTCATTAAAATTACTTAATTTTCTTAATCATTATAATATATTTAGATCACTCAATTAATCTTGATTGTTCATTACGAAGTAATACAACCTGTAAAAGATGATACATTGTACTCATTAATAAAAAACATCATCTAATGTGAAAAGTTGCACTAATACAATAGATACAACTAAGTGACATGGTTGTGTCACTATTCATATAACTTTCTGGGCATAAACTTTATGGACATGACCAAGTGACACAATTACATTACTATGTAACTTTTTGTTCATGAACTTCACAAACATCATATCGCTAGTCATATCATTTTCTATTTACTCAAATTCTTACACAACATAAAATACAATTCTAATTTGGCCATGTAGTGATCTTGCATCTTACTTTTCTCCATATATAAATATTTCTTTACATCTAAATGACATAAGAACATTCACCTTAATATCTTACGTATCAGAGATCTATATAACACCTACTGCTACCACCTCTTGCCTTTACTGTAAGAACTGAAATTAAATAGTTGATGAATCTAATATAAACCTTAATAGAAATGGTTCAATCTCACCAACAACAAATACATATATATTGTGTAAAATAATGTAGAACTCTTAAGATGATATAAAAAGACAATTAGGGTATAGTTATGAATGAAGGTAGTGAAATGCCATGAGTGATAATAAGATTGTCAAGATTCACCTAACTTGTGAATTTGCTTACTACATCAGCAACCAACTACTTGAGGCAAATGAGTGGAAAGAGTAGATGGAGAAAACATTTGTTGCTTGTGATGCTCCAAATGATAGGAAGATGTCCTATATGGTTTTCATGTAAAAGGATGCCACAACTAAGTTGATGGGAAGCAATACGAAAGCTCATGACTTAAACAGTTATGTAGAAGGTAGTAAAAAAAACCTTCTTCAAAAGATTCTTTGCTAATGGTTTGTTGTAAAAGATGGTTGTCTAATTTTTTAATGTGATGCAATACAATAAGATAGTTGAGGTGTATGAGTAAAATATCTCAAGTTAAGGAGTAAAATTGTTAAAAAGAAATAATAATAAAAGGAGATTAAGAAATTAAGTAAGGAAGGTTAATTGGGTAATTAGCAAATTAATTAGGAGATTGAATCGGTAAGGGTAGCTTTGTGATTTCAAATTTCAAAATTATCTAATTTAAGAAATAACGAGGTCAATAATTAAATTAATATAATGAATTTAGCCATTGCTTATGTTAAGCAAGGAGTATTTAGTAGTTTACCTACTTAAAGTTACTATAAATGGGTTTACTCAAGTTAAGTAGACATTTAGCTTAATTTGAAATTAAAAGGAATTATTTAGAAGCTTGAAATGCCTCCTTCTCTTTTTCACTAGTGACATGAAGCACAGGCTTAGTCTAGCTCAAATTTTCCTCTCAACTTAATCAATCAATTGAGTAAGTCTAGAGATCTCGAGCACCATAGATTATTTTGATCTAAGAGATCCATTCAAATTGGTAAGCTTTTGATCCTTAAGTTCAATTTAAGCTTAAAGCTAATATGTATAATGACTCGTAGATCTTCAATCTAAGGAAAATGCAGAGATTAAAGTAATGTAGTCTTAGAAGGTGCTCCTACATTTAGAGATCATGAAATATGGAATCATTTGGGTATTTTGTATATTTACCAATTTGAGTTCAATCCAAGCCTATAGGAAAATTGAAAATTATTACTTAAGGTGTGTAGTATTGGTCTAATGTTTAGTTAAGTAGATTTATATATTGTTTACTATTAAGAGCTATAGTTTAAGTGGAATTTGATTAAGATTAAACGTTAAATGATGATATATGGGCATGGTTAAATAACACCACCAATAGAAGGAGATTTAGAGTTTGATTTGAATTTTCATACGTTAATTTAATAAATATAGGTTATATTGAGTAATAGAATGTGATTTGAATCGAAATTCAATAAATTGTTGATGATTGATGCATATTCTATTAATGGTCAAGGAGTATATATGCTAAAGGAGTGTAATTTTGATCTTAATAAAGTATTCGATTCATATGTTGGTTAAATTATTAAATCTAAGAAATATGTATACTACATGTTAATTGAAGTAGAATTGATATATAAATATTAGACTAATAATATTGATTATTTATTGTTTAATGATATGTTTAAATGAATTAGGATAACTAAAAACTAAATATCTGGCTTGATTGTATAATCGATGATATTGGATGACAATTTAAGAATAAGAGTACACTGGGGTAATCATAAATTCAAACGTGTTAATTATTAATTTTAGATAATTCTAATGACTTAAAATTATTCATGTTGAATTTTGAAAGTGTTAAATATGATATTAGATCAAAGTTTTTTTTTTTTTTAGCCAACTATGGGGAAAGGGGATTCATATTCTAATCTATCTTAATTGGAGACTAATGACGATGTCACTAAGTTACAACGACCTTAGCAGATCAAAATTTAGGATAATAAGATATAGTCTACAACCTGTTTATTTCATCAATTAGAATAAAGCTATAATATAATAGCAATTACTAACTAAATGAATAGATTTCAATTAAGTTACAGATAGATACTATTTTGTCATTTAATAATTTTACCTTGGGTATTTCAAATTTAAAAATTAATTCCAATATTAAATAACTATCCATGATAATGAATGGTTATTCAATATGTTCTGTAATAGATTCCCATGTATTCTTATTACATGTCCAAAATGCAACTAAATGCTATATTAGTTCTTTTGTAAGGAATAAGTGGTAGTGTAATTATTATTATAAGACAACAAAGTGAGAAGACTACTAGTATTTATTGATTTTTTTAGATTTTTTTTGGCAAAAAAAGTTGGGAGTATGATGAACATAAATTGAATATGATGAATTTGGTTTGATTATGGAAGAATATGATCATAAGTGCTCTAGTTAAATTTCAATTAGCTCATGTTGAAATCTAGATGATCTTAAACTTTTATTGTATAATCTTGTCAAATAGAGTGTGTAGATAAGTTGTATGATACAAATAAAATTTCTAAACTTAAATATGAATTTGAATGTTTATACTGTTCTTGAGGATGTTTGTGCAAGATTTAAGGTGTTTTTGATGTGGCATATGTTTGATTTAGTTAAACTAGTAATATTAATAGATTACATGTTATTATGTTATATTCTTTAGAAAAAGTTTAAATAAAAAGTTAAGGTAGTTAACGTATTCAAATATTCTCAATGAAGTTCATGGACACTCATAATGTTCTTGATAAAAAAAAAAAAAAAGCATGTTTGATATTCTAAGAAGGCCAAAATGAGTCAAAAGCATGTTTTTGGTTGATCTTTCTCAAAATTATAAATTCAATATAAGGTTATTCATTGATCTCCAAGATCTTCATGGAAATCAACAAATCTCCATGAACATTAAGATCAAGCTAAATAATTAGATTGAAATCTTGAAACAAAATTTCAAATACCATGTTGTATGATCTTCTAAAGTGTTTCAAACTTAGAAATTTTTACTTTAGGTAAAAAGAAATGAAATAATAATATTTTGATTGATATTAAATATTTTAGAAACTTAATAAATAACAAATAAGAAAATAAAAAAAATTAAGGAAATAAAAAGCAACAAATAAGTTGAACCGGAAGCTCAAATGAGTTCACATCAATTTGAACCAATTAATTTAATAAACTAGTCACTATTTCATTTGGATGTCACCTATATTAAAATAAAACTTATTTAACTAATTAATTCTAGTTGGGCTAGTTTCATTTTGAAATTAAATTGCGCCAATTTAGTCATGGACCAGAATTTAAGTATAATTTTAATTTCACTAAGTAACCAAGTGCTTTTCCTTGATTAAATATACTTAGCAAATACTAAGTATTGAATCTATTATAAGGCTAACTAAATGGCATTCTATAATCTTAAATTGATTAAATATTAATGATGATTATTTTATATTGCATATTATTGTCACACCCTAAACTAAGAAGTTATAACAACCCTATCGTATAAACTTACCTAAGTTAGAAGTTGGCAATTTTAGCCATTAACATAAGTATAGCTTATACTAGACATTTACCACTTCATAGTTTTGAGTTATTGAATTCAGTACCTGTTTGATATTAACCTGTGGTATAACTTTCTAAAATAGCTTTTGAAAGAGGTTTTTGTGATATAAAAGCTTGAGAAAAAAATCAAGTTTTATAAATAACTTTAGAAAAATGTATAGTAAGAATTTATAATAGTCCATAAGCTTACAGAACATAGTACATATAACAATAGTTGAAAACCAGAGGGTCACTTAAAGAGACTCTATTAGTTTTCCCAAAGGTTAGTAAAGTCAAAAAATAAAATAGGAATCTAGCCAGTTGATCTTCAATCTTACTCCCCGACCCCATTCTCTACACTTTTAGAACTTGGAGTAGTACCAACATATCTATTAGGGAACCTGCAAAACAGCTATAAAAGAATGAATGACAACGTGCTCAATAAGTAGGACGAAGACAATAACACGTATCTATTACAGAGAAACAAAGGTATTCAAGTAAGTTTAGTTAGATGCTATGCAAGTACAAATGAGTCTTATCGCATAACATTGATCGGTCTATCATGAGATCAAAGAAATTACGCTCACTTTAATTCAAGTTGAGGAGTTTGATGTTGCATACTTTACAGATCGGAACCAAACTAGGGCTTGTGCAATGAAGAAATATGCTTTACTTGAGACTTTACTTCGAATTACGGTCTTCAACCTTTCCATGACCTCCTTTCCTATTACTTAATTTAACTAAGGATGAGGAGATGATGATTTCAGCTATCCTCATCGAAGGGTCCGTGTTTAGCCTGAGAATCCTAATTGTTTCCTTAATGGATTGTGATGCATATTTGGTCAAAAATTAGGTCGAGTTTAGGTTAGTTTGCTTTTTAAGGTGATTAAGCAATTTCAAACATTTCAATCAAGTAACATCATAAAGCAATCAATATAAAGTCTAGCACCCCAAATAGTACAACCATATTAAAGCACACATGTCGCATATGCACAGGCAACTAACATACAATCACAAACAAGACATATACTAAGTATCCTTAAATAATACTCCAAAGTACTATAAAGCACCGATCCCATTTACATAGACATGTAACGCTCAAGAGTCCTAATAGTTAATCTCGCCCACTTTAATTCTTCTCCTTAAAATACACAATATAATTGCTTTAGACTTACTAAATAAAGTGAATGAGTTCATTTCAATAAGTTAAGTGTGGTTGTGACTTATCTTTATCAAATTGTGTAAGCTTGGCATTAAGTTCTATCTTACTTTGAAGTCTCTAAATAAGGTTTTGAAAACTTACTTAATACTAAGTTTTTAGAACCTTTTGATGAAGTCTCTGAAGTTATCCCGGTTGTACTCCTTACCCTTCTTAACTTTCTAAGCAGGCCTCTAAAGTTATTTCCTCTAAGTATTCCACACCAATCAAACCTCAAATCAAGTCTCAAACTATATTTTTCTTACCAAATACTTCCTAAACAAGTCTATAATGAAGGTATAATTAAGTCTCTATTACTATCTAACCTCCTGATCTAGCCTTCAAATCAAAGAGTCAAATTCTGCCTTGAAGCCTTTCCGAATATATGTCCCTTACTAAATACTTTCCAAACAAGTCTATGATGGGGGTATAGCTAAGTTTCTATTACTATCCAACTTTCTAATTTAGCCTCTAAATCAAAGAGTCAAATTCTTTTATGCACCAACCAACCTTATGGAGATGTATCTAAAATAATTTTGTCTAAGCCTCCTCTTTTGGTCAAGTCTTTAGAATCATTACAATCATACTTCTTTCACTAAACAACTCCTTAAACGAGGCTCCAACATATTTAGGGTTAAAGTCTTTTCATCCACTAATCTTTTGAACGTGTTTTTGGAGTCATCATAACCATACTTCTTTTACTAAACATCATCCCAACCAAGACTGACATTGTTATATTCAAGATTCCTATAGCAGTTAACATTCTGGTTAAGCATCTGTGCCAAAATTTAAAGTCACTCTTTTATCAAATCAACCATTTGAAAAACTCTCTAAACAGAATCCATTTCTACGTTTGCTGTAAGTGACTCGCTTTGATATTTCTTTTCAGGTTATAAGCATGATAAATCATAATCATACAATAGGTTCATTGGATCCATGATCATCACTTCACTCATATTCCGTAAATCCTCATATTCTTACCTTGATGCATATAATCCACAATTAATGATTTATGTATATCTCAAATTTTATTCAATCTAATCAACTCTAGATCACTCTTTCCAGTAATATATAATATCGATAAGCTCTAGAACTGGTATAAATAGGTTTCTTTAGATTTAATTACACGAAATGTCCAAAAATAGCATTTTTGCCAAATTTTAGAGGTTTAAAAATTACAATAGATCATGAAAAAATATCTTTGGCCAAAATCTCTTTATAGGATTCATACATGCAATATAGGAAAGTTTTAGAAAAAATTTGGTTTCGAAACAACAATAATAAAGTTATTTTAAACAACTTAAAAAATTACTTGATTTTGGATTTCTTAAAGAGGTTATATATACGTTCAAAATTTTCACAAAATGATATTTTCCTTAAAAAGTACACATAAAATTATGTTAAAATAATTTCTTTCATAATTTTTGGGGTTAATTTGGTATTTTTAGAAAATCAGGAAAAATTGAGTAAATTTTTGGACTTACTGGAATTTAGCCTTTCGACTACCACCTTTAGGCTTTCCTTCATTTTCCTAGATTTCTTAAGGCTCAATTGAAGTTATGGAAAAGGTTTGGTGATACTCCAAAAGTTGGAAAGAAAGAAAATGAAATTTCTACTCTTACTTACCTTAGTACTTTTAATTCCCTTGCATGTTCAAGTGTCTTAAGTTTAATTTCTAATCCACTAACTGTCTATGCATCTGCTATGCCCAAATCCATCTTGATTCTAGTGGTTTAGTCAATTTTCTTCTACTTATTTATCATTTTTCTTGTTGATTTTTAGTTAATTATATGGATTTTTAGGTATTTTAAATATTTTCAAGTATACAATTATGTATAGTTATTATACCTAAGATACACTTACTATGTTTATATATTATTTCATGTCATTTTATAATTTTAGTACTCAAATCATTTATTTCTAAAGTTTAATTAATTTTTGTTATATAAATCGCGTACTTACAACGAGTAAATTATGATATAATAAAATTTGGTGAAATTAACTATTTTTTAACTATAATATGACTATTTTATTATATTTTAATGATCTGGACCCAAGGGGTGTCTTCATCTAACTCCTAAGACTTACTCGTGAAATGTCGTCCTAATCGACCTACTTTTACGTACACCATAAATTGCTCACTCTAGATGACTATGCGAAATTACAGGACTCATACTATTCAATAATTAAGCAAGAGTTGAATTAGCTTCTTGGTTTGAGATTGCAAAGACACAAGGTATGTAATTGTTATTGCATGATGCGTATATACCTATTATTAAGTAAATTAGACTTAACATAAACTTTGCTAATTAAACATATAGCTTGCTTATGTATAATCATTTTAGGTTAAGAGCTAATAACCCTGATTGAGTTACATTTTTAGGCATAACATTGGAATGGTATAATAATTGTGGGCTTAGACTACGATATGGCTTGGTAGGCACTCACTAGTAAGGTATCATAGTTGTTAATGTGTTAATGAGTAAGAAGAAACAATTATAACAAGAATTATATGAGGTTATGAGACCCAATGAATAATATGCAATGGTTGAAATGGTAGTAATCACTATATAAGACTATTATCGTTTAAGGTTTGCAATTTCAGTACCAATTGTTGTTTTGGTGCAATGATCTTAACCATTACCTAAAAGTCCTTAGTATCACATTAGTATGAAGGAATGGTTCATATGGAATGGAATGGAATAGGTATTGGAATGAGAAATCCTTTTCCATGTTTGGAAATAGCTATAGAATAGAATGGAGTGGAATGAAATAACATTAAATACTCAAATAGAATTATTTGTCAAAAATGCCTATAATTATTACATGTTGTAATTTTTTTTAAAATTAAAAATATAATTTTAATTAATCATAATTAATGAAGTAGGAAAACACAATTCTAACTTCAAAATATACTTCCAAATATGGGGAATGAGAATGAAACCTACAATCACGATTCTATTCCGGTCCATTCCCGCATACTAAACATGACATAAATATTTACCACAATAGGATTTAGATCCCTTCATTTCTTATTTTGTTTGTTCAAAGTTAAGAGATACTTTGAATTCTAGGAACCTTAAATCATAATTTTTGCTTTCATTATCTTAAATGAATGCTTGTTGTTGCATTAGAATTAGGTATGCATGTGGTATAACATAAAGTATATTTGTATGGGTGTTGTGTACTAACTATTGAGTATTGTGACTTACTCCTTTGAGATTGAATATTACAAATGTTGATGTATTTGTTGATTTTTTGTATAACGGGCTTGTTTACAACCTTTATTTAAGGATTATGATGATGCTAGTTAAAGTACTGCTAATGCTTAGTTTGTTTCTATTGTTATCATTTACACGTTGGACTTCATAAACTGATAATGGGCTTTGATAGACTGTTTCTAGTTATTGAACATTACTTCTTAGCTATAGTTGGACTTTATGGACTTAAAAAAACTTCCATTTGGATAAAACCAATTAATGTTGTTCCAAGTATTAAATATTGGACAACTAATTATTATAGTTTAGTGTTTTGGAAGCCTTATTGTGTTGTTATTTAAGTAATGATATATGGTAGGTTGTCATTCCCATTAGGTTTCAAGGTGTGATAGTGAGATCTTTCCAAATTGGTTAATTAAGTTTATCCTAAGGCTTTAAGGTAAATGAGGAGTCCAAGATTCAAAAATTTTATACTAATTTAGAAGTGATACTAGAACATGATACCAGTTCCTTTAAGCTACAAACTTATGCAAGATTCGTGAATAAAGCTAAATTGTTAGAGTAAGGATGTTATAAGATCATAGATCATGAGAGGTATATAACTCATATAAGCTTAAGAAAGAGTTCTTTTGACAACATTTTTTTTTTTTTTGCTGCAGTATTGAAAAGAAAACAATGGTAAGATAGCCATCTCAAAATCAAGTCGTTTTTTCTTTTAAAGATGTAAGATTCACTCAATGCTACAAGCCATATGTAGAAGATTGCAAGTGGACCTCGCAGGTGTATTTCTCTTGCAGCCAATAGGGTCATACTACTAAGAGTTATACTTGCCAAGTCATATAACCAGTGTTTTGCTTACAAAGCATATAATAACTAAATATAGAGAGAATTTGAATTAGAGAACAACTTTAACTTAAGTTATTAAACAGAAATGGTAGATAATGGAACCTAAAGAATCAAGCTTGAATATGTATGATATATGGGCTATACACTCTTGACTTAGATATTGTGGAATGTATGCTATAGGTCCTTTGTTCTCATAGTGATTATGTACTTTTGGATATCGATGCATCTCATTTATGTGTATCTAAATCTTATACAAATGCTTGCCATGCATGTAATGTGATGCTTAATGTGAAAGTGGCATTGTACATGCCTTTGGGAAGCAAGATGGTATTAAATAAAGTTTGTTATAATGCCAATATAGAAGTTATCGATAGGCATATGCTTGTTAATCTCTTACCAATGGAATTATGTTACAGTCTTACATGGAAACGTAACATGGTTTAAGTGTTGCACTTAAGTTTTAGGGACTTTCCTACTTATCAGGCTAGTCTTTTGAGTTGGGCTCTCCTCTTATGTTTGGGTCATAACATTTAGTGCTCTCATTGAAAGGATAAACCCCATAGAAGGGACAAATGAGCGACTTAATAGAGAACTACCTAGAAAATGGGTGACTTAGGGGAGGGATATCTAGTGAAGTAGAGTATGAGTCATCTAAGGTGAAAGCTAACCAAAGTGAGCCAATCCAAAGTAAAAGCTACTTAGAGTGGGTAGTCTAGAGTAGGCCAACGTAGGTGTTGGCTTTCAAAAGGGGGTGGTAATGTTACAGCCTCACATGGGAAAGTAACATAGGTTAAGTGTTGCACTTAAGTGTTAAGAGTTTTCCCACCTATTAGGCTAATCTTTTGGGTTTGGGCTCTCCCCATGAGCTTGCTCCTTAGGTTTGGGTCATAACAAATTGACAAAAATGGATTGACTTTTAATGCATCATGCCACCATAGATTGCTACAACTAGGTAGTGCACTTTAATATTATGAGAGAAGATCCATTTTATTATGAAATGGAAACATAACGTCCAACCAACTTACCAGCTTGCAAGTTATGGAAAAAGGACCTATTAAGACTTAATGGCTTCTCAGTATAATGGGTCAGTAAGAAAACAACCATAAATGGATATAGTTAGCTACCTATCACATTATGTTGGTGTTGTAACCCCTGTGATGGTGGTTGTACAACTTAGGCCCTACTATAAATTTTTGGTTTTGAACCACATTTTTCTTTTTCATTTTTTTTTTAACATTTTAGCAACGGGTGGTTGTATGACTCATCTATAATGATAGATTATACCTTTCCATTTTTTTATTACTGTTTTATGCTACCCTAAGGCCTAAGTTTTGTCGATTATTAACTTTGGGGGGATTGTGACCATGACTAACCCTTGGGTGGTGACGAGAAAACAACCTTAACGTTTAGCTCAATTTCCTTTTAGCATGTTTCTTCCTTCTTTTTTTCTTTAAAATTTTATGTAATTTTTAATTATTTTAAAAATATAATTTATATTTATTGAATTAATTATCATTAACCAATTGACACATGTCCCCTAACTATTATTAACTAGGGATGGGCGCGATTTAGTTCAGTATGGTTCGCCTCTCCTTATTAAACTAAACCCAATATAACGGTTTTTTTTTTCTAAAGTCAAACCTAATAATACGGTTTAGTTCATAAATTTTTTGAATTTAATTAAAAGTGGCTCGATTTGATCTATGGTTCGAACAATTTGTATTAAATTTTTACTAAATATTTTTATTTTCATTAAATATGAAATTTTAAATAAAATTTACTCAACTTAATCTTAATAATTAATATAAAATTATGATAAAAAATAATAAGATAAGAAAAATTTGATGAAATTTATGAAGATTAAAGAAAAAAATTATAAAATAATTATATAAAATTTTTTTATTTAACTAAACGGTTAGATTCGATTTGATTTTCCAAACTCCTAAATTAAATCACAAATTGTTTATATATAATCGAACTAAATTGTAAACCAAACAATCTAAAAAAAATCGATTTTTTTGTTTGATTTACAATTCAACTTGCTGTTTGCGGTTTTTCTCCTAACCTTAGTGTTAACGATCAGTACCTAAGCATAAGTTATATGGTTGCTAAAAAACAAAATTCACTAATGGGTTTCGCTAAAATAATTTTTTTATCACTCACCTAAAATAAAATAAAACAAATCATTTGGGCTCCTGCAACCCACGGGCCACATTACTCAAACAACGAGCCGGATTCATTCATTCACAGGCCCATGAACCGAACAAAATGTTCCCTCCTAAGATTGATGTCTACAATGACAGAATTCTTGACGGAGACGTCCCCCACCTTCAGGTTCAGGTGGAATTCCATTCTCCACTCCATCATGCGCTAACCCCACCTCGTTAGAGAGGAGAGAGAGACAGAGACATAACAGAGACTGGAGACGACGCCTTCCATGCTTGCCGTCTCCGTCTCTGTCTCCGGTTCTGTCTCAGTAGCCTAACCCTAACTCTCAAATGATCCCTTCACTCTCCTCCCTTTGATGCGACGATTGAATGCCCGCAAACGGACAATGGATACGATCAAGCTCCAGACCCGATCCAACAACCTCTTCTCGCGAAACCCTAATCCTAAACAGCCCAAATTCAATCTTTGCATCCTATCCTCGATTCTCATTACACTAATCGTCCTTTCATGTTACCTATTCTTCTTCCCAACCAAGCCCCTTATCTATTCCACTACATCGAAACATGTTATCGTCATTGATGGAGGCAGTACAGGCACCAGGATACATGTATTTAGGTATACAATTAAGGATGGGAACAATTTGGATTTTGATTTTGGTGAAAAGGGATTGGCGTCGATGAGGGTTAACCCGGGCTTGTCCTCGTTTTCAGAGAATCCTGATGCGGCTGGGGGGTCGTTAGGGGAGTTACTGGAGTTTGCAAGGAAGAGGGTGCCGAGGGACGAGTGGGAGGTGACTGAAATTAGGTTAATGGCTACTGCTGGATTGAGGTTGTTGGATGTTAGAGTTCAAGATCGGATTTTGGACTCGTGTCGCCGGGTTTTGAGGAAATCGGGGTTTAAGTCTATGGATGAGTGGGCTAGTGTTATTACAGGTTTGAGCCGAAATTTGTGAATTTTGGGTTTGTATGATCTGTTAGTACAATGTGGGTAATGTTGTAGTATTTTGTAGTGCAGGATCTGATGAAGGTGTTTATGCTTGGGTAGTTGCAAATTATGCACTTGGTACCCTTGGAGGCGATCCTCAGAGAACGACTGGGATCATCGAGCTTGGTGGTGCTTCTGCTCAGGTGTACTTCTCTCACTTCGTGTTGAGGTTATAATTGTTTTGGATTTGGGCAAAGTAATGTATATACGCAAGTTAGAGAAAGTAAGAGTTTTGAAGCATTACGATGAGATATATGCCCCAAGAAGAAAGGTCGATTCTTTTTATTTCAGAAGCCAAGTTACAGTTAGCTCTTCTGGTTTTGATGCAACTTTTTTTTTTCTGGTTTTGATCGGATGATGACACCATGCAACAATAGTGTAATTTTCTGTGGCAGAAGAGATATTTTGTCATTTTTCTTGGCCAACAAATTGCCTTAGGGTGTCGAATGGTATCGTGGGCATTTTAGCTTTTCTAGCAACAATTTAAATATGTGATTCTCTATTGGATTGTCAAATGAAATACTGACATTACCTACTTATCTGCATCTATGGCTCTGATGATTTCTGATAGACTATTACATTTTTTTTGCATGCAGGGTTAAAATTTTCTTGCAATTGGTGATAATCGGTTTCATATGGCATTACATTTCTGTTTCAGGTTACATTTATCTCAAGTGAGCCCCTGCCTCCCGAGTTTTCTCGGACAGTTAAAATTGGCAATACCACCTACAACCTGTATAGCCACAGCTTCCTTCATTTTGGCCAGGTAGCTTGCTTGATGTTTTTTACAAAATGTTGACCAGAATGAGCATGAATTTCTCATAGAATTAGCTTGTTAGTGTCAGAATTACCAAGAATAGTTTGTTTTGCAAAAGTTGAGATACACACTGACTTAGCGGATCTACCTACTTATCAGAATAGTGAAAAAGAAAACAGACCACCATAAAATGTATAGCCTAATCAACTATATTATAGTTCTGCTTTCCAAATTAGACTAGTGCTTGCTTATGCTGCAGCAGACTTTTTATCTATTCTACTTTATATGCGTAGGTATTTTTTGTTTAAGAATTATTTGGGATATCTGTGATGAGTGGCTCAAATATTAGATTCTCCCCTGAGGGAGGTGCTTGTTGCATACATATTACAGATCACCACTTAATTGTGACATCTCTCATTTGCAGAATGTTGCATTTGAATCATTGAAGGAGCTACTTGTTTCAGCAGACTATGACAGGGGTATGCCTATATGCTTAATTGTTATTTTAATACATGCATATTTTTCTAGCTCAGGATATCATGTGGTTGTTGATACTTGGTCATCATCATATGCTTGAGTGTCAATTTGCCAACATTTTATCAATCAGACAACTCCATTTCTATCTAAACATGACAAGAAGTTATGCTTGTACTCCTCAACCATTTTATAGAATCCTAATTCACGTCCATGCTAAAGTCCTTGTCTGTGCTTTTGTAAACTGGAATAGAATAAGGAAATATGTGCTTTCTTGTTGAAGAATAGTTAATCAGGTGCATAAATTTTATAATTTTGTGATTATATCAAGATATAGGTGTGTTGTTTAATATGTTATGGAGATGTAGCAGCAATTTTTTCCCCTTTGTGTTTAATTAATTTGGAGAAATGAATTACCAAAAGAAAAATAATCAACCTGGATAAAATGGGAATGTAGTTTATAAATTTTATTATATCATGATTTTTGAGATAAGCAAGGTCTTGTACTGCTACTGCTTTGATGTAATCCTGATTTGGTCAGAAGCTTCAATTTTAGCAAATATGAATAACAAGATCACAGGTTTCTACAACCTGGATGACTGACAAAGAGTAAAGTTGCTACATAACTTTTCCTTGGAATGAGTACCACTACTTTGTTATATTGACCTGGAAGTGGTGCACTAGTCTTGGTAAATCCAGTGAAAACACCTCCAAATATGTTTTTTGTTTTTAAATTTCTTTGAGGTGAGTTCCACATTGGTTTGAAGAAAACAAAGAAAAACCACCGTGGCCCAGGCTAAAGATGAAAAAATAATGGGAAAAAAACAAAGGAAAACCTTGCTAGTAAGGAAAATATTGGAGGAAGGAAAAATAAAGGGAAAATATTGAAAATACTGCCTGAACATTATTTATTCCAAGGGGGGGAAAAAACTGCCTGAACTTTCAATTTGTGTTATGTGCCACTCAATTGGAGGCCTTTATATTAGTGACCATGCCTATGCCAACTCTTGATAGCTACCCTTTGCCATGCTGGACCTCACAATAATGGAAATCTGATCCAACTCGTCACACTAAAATTACCATGAAATGCCACTTAAGCATATTTTAATATTACTTATGCAATGTGGCTTACAACTAAATGAAAATACAGTATCTTGTTAAACCATCGTAATTAAAATAGAATAAATTAAACTAAAAAAATTAAGAAAAAAAATGAATCCACTGCTTTTCTTCTAGACTTAACAGGAGAGGCAAGAAGCAACATGCAGGAGAGGTTTTGAGATGCTAATACAACGTGTAGGAAGGAGGTAGGCAATATGTAGTCAGCTGAGTGTAGTAAAGGGAAGTGAGAAACGCAGTAAAGTGAAGTGCTGAAGAAGAAGATGGGGAGTTTAAAAGGAAGCTCGGTGATAGCAGCAGAAATGGAGAAAATGAGCATGGATCAACTTGAAGCAGTTAATGAAGAAGTTGATTACTAATCCAGTCTCCTCTAAGATAGTCTCAACAACAACACCACCACCACCACTACTTGTTACACTCCACTTTGTCTGCTCTCAACCATCTCTCTCTCTCTCTCTCTCTCTCTCTCTCTCTCTCTCTCTCTCTCTCTCTCTCTCTCTCTCTCTCCATGATATCTCTCTCTATCTGCCCTAAAGGCTGGAAGATGCTCATCCCTCCTGCTGCCTCTCTTTACGTCCCCAGCACTCTCCACAATGCTGATAATGTCCTCATTGATGTCTGCATTGGTCTGGCTGAAGGATGCTTGTGGATGTTGGCTCTCTCCATGATGCCAATAATGTTCTGGTCACGTGCATACAGCCATAAAATCTAAACCCACTGATCAATCTCCAACAAACCATTAAATTGCGTCTAGTGTTCTTCTTCTTCTACTTGTCCATCAAAACTATGAAATCCACTTGTAACTACCCTGGATCCACACCATTACCACCATTCTAAATCATAAAATCCACTCCAGGCCCATATCACAAGACCCACCTGTTACCTACCCCAGAGTGACACTGCTACCATTGATCAACCATGAAACCCACCCTAGATACACACCACTGCCAATCCAAACCATGAAACCAAACAAGATCCATACCATGAAACCAAGATCTTCTCAACACCATTATCAATCATAACTAGAAAACCCATCCTAGGATCTGTTGCCAAGGTCAAAGCAACAGAGATATAAGAGAGTGATAGTGAGGAAGAGAGAGAAAACTATGCTAAGATGCGGAGCACGCTTTCTGTTGACATAGCTTTCATGAGTTCATCTTTGAGAAAGTGTGGTGGTATTTGTAAGCAGTAGAATAAGGATTGGGGTTGCTGGCCTTGAAGAACAGAGAGTAGATTATTGATATTTTTGTTTGACTGAATAACTCCTTTTCTTATTCTTACTTTATTTTAATTGTTTTAGCTTAATGATTACACTTTAATATAAATAAGATACTATGTGTTTATTTTTTAAGTTGTATGACATGTCAGGTATTTGCAGTCTAGCATGCCATGTGGCATAAAATTATGTTAGAATATGCTTTAGTGGCATTTGGCTACTTTAATGTGATAAGCTGCATGGCAAAGCTCCATTTGTTGCAAAGTTTAACTTGGCAGATGGGAAGTAAACAGAGTTGGGGTAGGTATGGATGCCAATAAGGAAGCTTTCAATTGAGTGCCATGTAAATTAAACATCTGTACAAAGTTCAATTAGTATTTTCAACATTGTTCCAAAGGTAAATGAGGTCCTTTAACGCTTTACTAACGCTTTAACTGCCCATTTTGGTGGACAATGCTGTGAGCTGGACTCTTATTGACTACTTTTAAAGTTTCAGTTCACCTGCTCTCCTTTTGGCCTCAATTTTTGATATCAATGCTAGATTTCTTGATGTCTTTTTTCTAAAAGGCATCGCCTGAAGGAGTTATGGCAGTTTGAATTCCTTTGGTTTATAAATATTAGGATGTAAAAATAATAATTACTCAAAATTACTGACCTTATCTCATTATTAATCCTGCACTTCCAAATGGAGCCATCTAAAGAAAAAAATAAAGAAAATATTATGAGTGATAATGATAGTGAGAATTTCGAGAGTGGGCTGCTCTTAGTAATCTGTAATAAGAGTCCTGGTACATCTTTGCAATAGTTTTTCATGAGAGATAGAGCTTGTCAGCACATGGATTTGTTTCTGGGTTCCCAAAAGAGACAAAATAGGCATTTAAGATCCACTTAAATGAAACAGGTTGGTTATAAATGAAACGAAGAGCTTTTTATTTTTTTAAAATGAAGGCACACAACCATAATCTGGCTAATCTCCAAGCACATGAATCATCTTACAAGATCCACACACCGGTTATTTTGTAGATAGCCAGTATCTATTGAGGTTTGATCTCTAGAACTCATGCAATTCATCATGACAACTATTGGCCTTAAACCTCTGGGCCATCCCCTTAGGGTAAAAGTGGCAACCGAGTTTTGGATATGGCTTTTACCCAAGGTAGAATAGTTTCTCTCTCCCTCTCTCTTCTCTCTCATAGATTTCTCCTTTCTATCTCCAAGCCAGCTGCTTGAGAATCTGCACAGAATGTTTATGTAAGTATGTTTTTATGCAATTTTGTTCAGCTTGCTTTGGTTTGCATGTTTATCTTTCCACCACTTTGTGCTGCTATAGCTGTACTATTATTCTCCTAATTTTTATTGATCTTGCGTTATTTATTGGTCTGGCATTAAATTAGGATGCACTTTTTATTTTATTTTTTTGATCTTTTAACTTATATATTTAATATATATTGCTTGTTTGAGATCAAGTGAAGCTCCTTTATCATGGCTTTCCTATTAATGCAGCTGGTGCATCTGCACAGAAGACAATGGTCACTGATCCTTGTACACCAAAAGGCTATCCTCATACACAACGATCGAAGCTTTCACCTGGTTCGTTAGATGATAAAAATATATATGAACCTCCTCTTCAATCTAGCGGTAACTTCTCAGAGTGCAGATCTGCAGCATTAAAGCTTTTACAAAAAGAAAAAGGTTGCAAATTACTGCTGGATTGTAAATTTATTATTATGTCAATTGAAGTGCCTCTTCATTTTAATATTAAGGATTTATTATCCCTAAAATGCAGATAAATGCACTTCGGGACATTGTTACATTGGATCAACTTTCACACCTAAGATTCAGGAGAAGTTTCTGGCTACAGAAAACTTTTTCTACACAATGAAGGTATGATGGTTGTCCCCCTGCTTTTACTAACAGCATCTTCAAGGCTCAATAACATATTCACTGCATTTGATTCAAATTTTATAAGCCACATTAACCTATGGATGTGTGCTGCATGGTTAGTTTTTTGGATTGGCAGAAAAGGGTGTTCTTTCTGATTTGGTAATGGCCGGGCAACGTTTTTGTGGAGAGGACTGGTCTGTTCTAAAGAAGAGGTACCATTCGCTTCATGATGAAGATTTGCTCCGCTACTGCTTCTCTTCAGCCTATATTGTGGCAATACTTCATGATAGTCTTGGAATCGCTTTGGATGATCAAAGGTAACTTACTTAAGTGGCCACGGTAGAACATCCTCTGTTTCTTCCTGAGGTTTAGGGGTTTTTGATATATTCTGAAGTTGCAAAATGGTGAAGATATGGTTGTTTTTTTGTTTTTTTTGGGTGGCCCTTTCAATGGCAAGCCCTTAAATATATGTGACATACTCTTTATCTGTTTATGTCTGTTGTTAACAGGATTCGATTTACTAATCAAGTAGGAAGCACACCACTTGATTGGGCCTTAGGAGCTTTCATCTTGCGGAGTACATCTGGTTTGGATGCTGAGTATTCTGATTGGATTTCGGCCATTGTCAGTGAGGATTCACCCAAGCGGGTCTCACTAATTGCTATCTTCATCATATTTATGCTCATAGCATGGACAGTATCAAAGTGGAGGAAGCCACAGTTAAAGACAATTTATGATCTTGAGAAAGGAAGATACATAATCACTCGTGTCAATAGGTATTGATTGATTGTTAAGATCAAGGAATGCCCATTCTCCTGATGCAGTTATATAGAGATGGAAGACAAGTTCTTGGGCATTGCATTCAAACATTTGATTTCTTTGATCTGTCCACATTCCACACCGGATGTCCAAAGTTCAACTCTCAGCTGCATCACAGATAGCCAGGGTTGTAGATACTGGGATTTGTGTGGAGGGAATGTAAATTGGCTACTTTGGGTAACATTATATTGTAATTGATTCCCAATTTTTGTCTATAGGGAAATATAAAAATAGTGATACGAAGTTCTCTTCTTCTCTAGCCGTGAGGTTAGTTGAGGAGGTGGAGTTAGGGCTTGTAACTGCGCATTGGCACCGTCGGGTGTCATATTTATTGTCACATCTAATAAAAAACATAATTGGGACCAATGGAAAATGTCAATAAGATATATGTCAGCTTAAGATTAATTTACTATAATTAATGTAATAAAAAAGATTATTAAATGATAAGTAATAGAATATTGTAATAAAAAAAGAATGCTTAGAAGATGTTTCTCTTGTTACATCTCTGCATTCTTCGTCTCTCTTTCCTCTTTTTCTTCCTGTCTCGGTTGGATAAAATATATATGATTTTACACTGATAAATTACTGGAAGCTGACAGCTTGCATCTGCAGGTTATGGAAGCATTTCCATCTACCTATAGGTACACAAGTTCTGCTTCCATGCCTTGCAACTAAAACGGGTAGACTTGGAAGCTAGAATTTTATGAGAATATGCTCTATAAAGCCTTGGAGATATTGGTTCTTCATCCTAAGAGGTGCATGACGTCACCACAAAACTTACCTACTCTTAGGCCTAGGCCATCTTTATCGCACGGAGACTCTAGCAGTTTTATGTGTTCTTTATCAAAATGTGAAGAAATTTTAGTGAAGTAACTTAAAAATAGAGTAATTTATGGAAGATAATAATTCTTAAGATGTTCATGATACGATGTAACCTGGTAGGTTGTTAAAAGATATTCAGATTATTAAATTCGATGAAAACTTTATGGGATATATGATCGGATTTTGGGATAAGAGAAGATTTAAAATCTTATAGGGTTTAGGATTATGTTATGTATTAATAAAAATATTTATTTTTAACTCATATAATATATATATATATATATATTTTACATAATTTTTATATTATAAAATATATTTAATTATCAATTTTTATTATTGTATAAGTCAATAAATATAATTTTAATCCTAGTTAACTTTTTTCTTACTATTCTTTATTTAATTTTATATAAACCTTATAAAAATCCATTTCTATAGGATTTTTTAAATTTTATAAAAATTCGCTACCTATAGGATCAAGAATTTTATAAGATCAGGTTTTAGAAATTAAGGAAAAAATCTTATAAAATTTTTAGAGTTTTAAGAAACATTAAGCTCTACGAGGTGGGTTAAAGTTTATAAAACCTATTTCAAACCTATCTTAATAGTATCTTTAATTTATAAGTATCCATAAACCTGAAATAGTTTCTTATTATTAAAGGTAGCCATAACCTTCAGATATTAACACCTCCCCTGTTATCCCCTCTTTGGATTGGAACAGCTTCATCCTCCTTATCAATTCAGACATCAATACCATGACGTTGATAATCAGCTGCTGATTGCCTTATTAAGAGAGCACGAGATGAACATGGGTATTTTACTCTTCGGATATACTCTTCTTAACCTTTCTTTATTAAGGTTCTCCAGGGATAAAATTGAATTGAATCCGCCAACTTTCATGTTGATCGTGTTTTTCATTTTTTTCCCCCCTTTTTTCCCATAAGCGTAACAGCGTTATTATTTTTATATGCTACGTTGCATGAGCTTTCTTTTTTAAGAGGCTTCATCCTTGTTTAATCTTCTTTCTTGTTGGAAGTCTTTTATAACAACAGGTAAATTTTATGTTCCAATCTTTTAATCTAATAATATCAGATATTAATAAAATTTAGAGCAACGTTTCCACATACATCCATGCACAGGTTCGCCTATTGAAAATTTTAAAATGAAATAAATCTTCAATACCCTGTATGTATGACTAAGGTGAAATGTTAATAACGAATGCTTTGACCGTGAGCTTTGCATAAAACTAAACTTACATTAGAATATGAAGTTAATTAATTTATCTAGAGATATAAGGTATTGTAAGTTATCTGATTACCTCTACTTATTATTAAAAATTTGATATACACGTTTTTCTAATGGTTTCTATAAATATTATTGTGATTAAAGTTACTTTTCATTACCTTTTTCTCGATAAATTATCCTTTTAAGAAATCCAAATATTTCAATCTCTATGGATAATTTGTATATATTTATTGTACTTAACAAACAAAAATATGTATAAGAATACTGAGAAAGATTCAATCATACGCAACTTAAATTGTCCAATTATAGATATGAGCAAATGAAATTTTAGCATGCAGAAATATTTAAAATTGCGGTGTTTCTTTAATATGTTTAAATTTTACACATCACATGAGATCGCTAATGAATCTTTTTTTTTTATCCCCGTACCGCAATCTATAATATACTTGAAAAATTAATAATAAAGAAAACAGAAGTATTGTCGAAACAAGCAAATAAACACTGTTGATAAAAGCGATCTGTTTACGTCCGTTGGATCTAGGGTTTTCGCATCCATGTCAATATCCGCAAGTGTGAAGTCGGACGAAAGAACAGAGTGAACAGGCTTGGAGCAAAAATGGTGCAACGTCTCACATACCGCACGCGGCACAGCTACGCCACGAAGTCGAACCAGCACAGAGTCGTCAAAACTCCCGGTATAACATCTTCGAAACCCTAACCGATCGTTTGTGTCAATGATGTGCATTTGTTGAGTAAAGAAACTTATTTTATTTTATTTTATTTTATTTTTTTTGGTAACAACTTATTTTATGTTGATGTGTAGGAGGGAAGTTGGTTTACCAGACTACTAAGAAGAGAGCAAGCGGACCCAAATGCCCTGTCACTGGAAAGAGGATCCAAGGAGTATGTTTTCCTTTTCTTCTTGAGTTTGAGTTTGTTTTATGCGTGCCTAGTTAAAGTTTGAATTTCGGACATAAAATTTATAGGGAGTGTTAGATTTTATGAAACTGTCGGTGTTTTTGTTGTGATTGTGATGTAAAAGTGGGAATTTGTTGGTACATTTTGATTCCCAAATCCTAGGGGGAAGTTTTCGTCTTTCCTTTTTTCTTTCCCTTTAATTTTTCCCCCTAGAAGCAGAAGAATTACCATGTTCAACATGGTTTTTGATTTGGTACTATTAGGTTTGTGATGGAAAGCATTGTGTCTTGTGAAAATTGGTGTATTATTTGGTTATTTTTATCTTCAGCTTCTCCAGTGTGGTGACATTACCAACCTTCTACTTATTCATGCACCTGGTTCTCCGACCCTTGATTGTGTCTTAGCATCCATACTGGGACACTAATAATGATTAGTGCGGATTTCGGATTTCTTTATTAATAATGAAACGTTTCATTTTGTTGCTAAGAATGACTGAGAAGTTGATTTGTATTCGAGTTGGTTGTCTGTTTTCCTTTGTTTCTGCAGTAGTCTGCCCTTGGCATTGGCATTTTTTTTGTTTACTATAATCTTCTGAAGTTTATACTGTGTTTGAGGCCATAATTTGGTTTATTTGGCAATTACAGTATGCTTGATTGCACCAGTTGGTGTTCTTAATTTGGGTAAACTTAAATATTTACTCATTGTCAAAAAATGAGTGACGGAATGTAATGCTTTGTCTGGATTATATTTATTGTGTGTCATGGTAGGCTGTTATTAACCATAGGATGATATTTTCTATTATAGATTCCTCACTTGAGACCAGCTGAATACAAGAGGTCAAGATTGTCTAGGAATCGCCGAACCGTCAACCGTGCTTTTGGTGGGGTATTGTCTGGAGGAGCTGTTCGTGAGAGGTATGTAAATGTTGATGACTCTGTATAGTAGCTTTCATTCTATACTTTCTTCAAGTTCTGACCTTTTTCTCATTGAATCATCTAATTTATTTATTTATTTATTTGATTTTGGCAGAATCATCCGGGCCTTCTTAGTGGAAGAGCAAAAAATTGTGAAGAAAGTTTTGAAGATTCAGAAGGCAAAAGAAAAGCAAGCCTCAAAGAGTTGAAATCATTCA
Organism: Lumnitzera racemosa; assembly: GCA_024138005.1. Classification (NCBI taxonomy): domain Eukaryota; kingdom Viridiplantae; phylum Streptophyta; class Magnoliopsida; order Myrtales; family Combretaceae; genus Lumnitzera; species Lumnitzera racemosa. The sequence goes on along the minus strand of JAMXBC010000006.1, from coordinate 35,605,088 downwards.
GGCATAGTGAGGTTGACCTGATCTGGTCGTAAAATTGGCCCTATCTTGAGATTGCAAGTTACTACATTAAATTTGAGATCGTATATTTCATGTTGTAATTCTTTCCCAGATATTTCAACTATAATTTTGGAATTCTCACTATCTTCAGTTTGTCAACAACTCTGTAGGATGAATTTTGTTGTTGTCCACTTAACTAGCCGGTTAGCATCATGGTGAAAATTTTTTTTTGTCTATACCAGATGTTGTAGAAGAACTTTGTAGAATACTGTATAAAATGAGCCGCGAGATATCTGGGATGTCTCTTAGCACTATTCCGAATCTCACTACCAACTTTTGATTTGCTTGATAACCCAAAGTCATATTTAAGTAGGCATATGGTGGTGCATGTTCTGGATCTCCAACTACAGTCTTGGACCCTTGGTCTGCTGTCAAAAAGAAGTATTTGTCTTTCTGGACCCGCCATTACTTGAGTGATGGTATCATCTAGCTCTCATATGAGAATTTTATCTGCACCTGCTGTAGGCACATGTTATTTGTTGGCTGTAAAGCTTCGTGCTAGTGGTGTTGTGGTTCCTTTGGTGCTGTACTGGAAACATTATGTTAATTGTTTCATAACAAGTTATTCAAATATTTTGGGAGGAAAACCGACATGCGGCATTTGCAATGGAATCATTTCATCTCCATCTGTGCATATTCCTGTGGTATAATTCTTGGTATCAGTCTTTAGGAGTGGAAAGCTGGATGCCCTGTGTGGAAGATTACAAAGGAATGCTCATATCGTTAAGTTTGATATTCTAGTTATTTCCGGATGTTCATTCTATTCGATGTTCTTAATGCTGATTGAGAAGAACTTCAGAACGGTGCCTCTTTCCTTAGAATTCTATTAAATGGACTCTCTGGGACATTTATCACTTGGTACAGGGTTTTCTTTTTCCTTTTTATATCAAAACTCAATGCTGCATTTACACTTATTCACAATCCAAAAAAATTATTTTGCATTCTGAAGAAGACTTTGCAATAATATGGAGGTCAAAGAAGACTCTTCATTCGGAGGGCGTGAGAGAATTTCCATTTCCCTATTTGTGGAAGTGTTTTGGTTTGGTATCTACACCAACATCTAAGCAACAGCTAAAATCGATCCATGTGTCAAGGGGAGATCTTCAATCAACGCCGGCCTTTTAGGAAAGGATGCATCATAATCTCAACGGCCAACAGCTTAACCATATCAGACAAATAGTAGGAACTCTGAAGCTGCCTGTGATTGCCATGGATTAAGCCCATCATACATCTTTGAGATAGAGTAATCATAATCTCTCAGGTTCAGACGATGTTTCCGCCTGAGCATTCATTATTTTTTCTCATCAGCTCTGTATTCTTACCAATGGTTCTTCAGGTTGCAGACCTAATTATGGACTATGAGAACCGCGGCACCGACTTGTATTGATAGAGGGACTGGATAAAACGACTACCTAAAAAATGAGTGATAAAGGGACATAAGAGTAAATTTATAAAGGATGCTCGACCTTTATGATTTGGAAGCACTAGGTGTTTGCTGACAACAATTGTAGGCTTTTCAAGCCTGCCCAAATGTGGGAACTTTTTTTTTTTTTTTTTACTTTAATTGAATTGAGAAGGAGAATGCCGTTGCCCTGCGTCAATCAACCTGGAAAATCGACAAAACTCAGCACCTACAAATTTTATAAAGCGATCCTAAAAAATATTATTTTAAATTATTAATTTTTTTTATGTAATAATAATTTTAATATGAAATATTGATGAAAGAATTTTATATTATTTGAAAGTAATAATAATTTGAGACTAGTAAAAAAATAAATATATTCAATAAATAACTTTTATCAAGTATTCTTTTATAAGATAAAGAATTATTTACAAGAATTGATAATCGAAAAGCTAACATGATAGATTTAAATACTCTTTTTAAATAACTCTTTATAAACTCACCCAATAGCGTAAATATCAAACGGCGGTAAACGGGATTTGAAAAGAAAACGACGGTTTCATAATTTATTACTGGGATGTCACATGTAACGTCGTAGGAGGGGACAGGATAGAGACGGCAAGCAATCAGGAGACAACAAATTTTCGCTCTCTCTGGTGTACCCGAAGCCATTTTTGATGAGTTTGCTGCTGATGATCGTTGAGGGCAGTCCGTTAATGGAGATTTCCTCAGAAAGTCAAGTAAAAGTTCAAGTTCCGTCCTGAGATTTTAAATGGTAATCTTCAGGAGTTTTCCGATCACAGTCTGAAGGTTATTGTGCAAAAAATACATGCAGCCATCCACGCATGAATGAAACTAGAAAATAGCCCATGATAGAGCCTCGAGGCTTACTCCTGGGCTTCTGATAAGCTAGGCCACTCGAACCCTGCAAATAGTCATGTTAGCACATCAAAATTTACCTTATAAGCCCATGTTACCACTTTTCTCAAAAATGTTTACCTATTTATCCTTAATGAGATCGTTTTTACTGACGTAAATTTTATGTTTTTAGAAGAAAATTTCAAAGCGATTTCTCTTAGGCACTTGTTTTCATGAGGTTCTTCCTATAAAGAATTGGGTTGAGCACCTCTAAATGGAGGTTCTTAATCACCAGACTTTTGACACTTATTATGCTATTTTTTTAATTATTATTATTATTTTTTAAGAACCCCAAGACTAAAATGGAAACATCATAAAAGAGGATATCTTCAAATTTTTTATATATTACCTGCAAATATCATTAAGATCCTTAAATAAAACTGATTTAAAGAAAACCTGAAAGTTTCCATACTTGTATATAATGTGAAATAAAGAAGATTCTATCCATTGTGACTCATGAGAAGATGGGTGAGCTTTGAGAAAGCCCCGGGCCCGACCCAGTTCGGAACCGAATTTGCCGAAGCATGGTTACCCAAATGGAGAACTGCATGGTTTTTTTTTTTTTTATAAATAATTTTTTTAACTAAAGAAAAACTTAGGATTTAAACTAGGAGAGAAAAAGAAAAGAAAAGAAAAAAAAAGAAACTACTGGCCAAAAACCATACGGTTTTCATCCATTTTCTAAATAAGTTAAAGGGGATTTCCGTTTCTTCATTAACTATACCTAAATAGAGTTGTAATATTAATAATGTAGGATAAAAGTTTATAAAAAAAAGTTCTGAAAACAAAAGGTTGTTCTTGGTCCACATTGTAATATATTTTTGAAATGTATTAATTATTGTGTTATTAGTGACAACATATTAAATAATGTGAAAGAAAAATAATTTTTCCTATTTTACATGGAAATAATTTATAATTTCAATATTTATTGGGTAAATATTCTATATACTAACTTTTAGTTTCCTTTTTATTTTTCCTTTTTCTTTTTTTTTTCTTTTTAAATTGACATGGTTTTCCTAGTTGGACTTGTTGGGTCCATGGATCTAAGGTGGGCATGCTAATGGGTCCATTATTGGGTCCTGAATCAACTTAGTGGCCATCCCTATGGTTGGCACACGAGCGTTCAATACTTCCACGAGATGTAAACCACTTAGATTGGTGGTGATCGCCACTTTTAGGTTAAGAACTACTCGCCCGTGAAACCATTGCCTTTTGCTCCTTTTGAATATTATATTCTATTAGTTTTTTCTCCTTTTTATTAAGTATAAGAACTATGTATAAAAATTTTAAAGCACCCTAACATTTTTAATTTTGATAAATAAACAAATATATGTGTTAATATATATACTCATATTTACATACTTGCCGACATAAACTATGCTTAAATAACAATAAATCCGGCTTTGAAATAAAATTAAGAAAATTAAGTTATATTATCATAAATAAAATAATATTGTCACTCAATCCTTCGTAGTTGACTCAGAGTGAGCCTATGATTTGCAAAATAGCAAAAAGAAGACTAAGGGGTATTTGGAGGCTTTACAAAAAATAGCATCACTATAATCATGCAAATTCATCAAGGTCTATAAATACAAAAGATGATGACTGGGATCTTTTGTTCCATTATAAGTCTTAAATTGAGGATGGCAACATCACTTTATCTTGGATTAACCGAACAAATGGACTCTTATGAATAGAAAACTTGTGTTCATATTGCTTACTCAAATCATGTTGTAAAGACGTAAAATAAATAAATAAATAAATAAAATAAAAGTGATAATAATAAAAGAAATAAGGATAATAATCTTTTTAAAAAAAGATATATCTTCATATCCAAATATCCTAAAACCCTAAATATATCTATGTATGTATGTATATACATACACATACACATACACACACACAAATCTTCACTATTCTTCCTTTATTATCTTATCATTCTCTTCCCATATACTTTCTTCTTTTTGTCATTAAGTTAATACTCTTATCTCTCGTAATTTTCTTTTTTACCAAATAGACTCCTCTTTAGTAGATCATATTAAGGAAGAATTGTAGGATTTTTCTAATTGGAGGCTTCATCTAATCACATGATGTTAATTGAAACAAGAATAATAATGATGTTAATGGGGAGTTTTAAGAAAACCTTGAGTTGATGTTGTGGATTTGCAAAAAATAAAAAATAAAAAATCAATGTGAAGTGTTGTAATTCTTAAATCAAAACGAGATATATGGATTTTTTGGATTTTGTTCACTTTAATGAATGATTCATGTTAGGGTTGAAAAGATATATTTGGGAGTTGTTTAGTTGTGAATCATGAACAAATAATTGAAGTTTTCTCAAGTTTTTGATATGTTAATTTATTGCTATAATTAATATCAATTATGAAACTTTACTGAAAATAATATAGACATATACATATATTAAAAAATGAAATAAAACATGTTTTAATAAATATAAGTTATTTAAGCTCATAAAATATACTTTAATACATTGTTTAAGCTAAGGAGACGAATAAGAAATATTGGTTTAAACTTTATAAAAAATAATATAGATAGATAGATAGATAGATAGATACTCATATAAATATAGATAGGTAAAAAGTTATATTTATATAGAAGATAGAGATATAAATTGATAGCAGATATAGAAGTAGAAGATACTATAGATTTTTTTTGAAGCCTTTTAACTGTAAGTAACATGAAAAAAGAATATCCAAATTATATATTTAGAGATATTGAATCAAATAAAACTTATTGGCTTATAATAATAAATAATAATAGGTTAAAGAATAACTTCATAATAAAAGAATAATAAAATAACTATGTTGGTCGGTCATAATAACAAATGAACTAATGTGAAAATATATAAGTGTGTGTATATATATCAATAAATAATAAATAATAAATAAATAAATATATAGTTCTTAAGTTTTAATCTCACATAAATGGAAAGCTTAAACTTTAACCATATGTTTAAATCTATAAAGTTATTAATATAGTTTTTGGATGGTTTACCTCAAGTATTAAGTAAGAGCAATTCAAATCAAAATCATAGTTATACGTTATGACATTAGTTTCTAATTAAGTATAGATATATGGCGAGTTTTGTATATGAATTTATCAAGTTTTAATGTTAATTATGAATCATGAGATATGATTGCTCAGAAATAAGGTATGTAACACATGTTTTCTAGTTGTGCTTGTCAGGCTAAAAAGTTAAAATAAACTAATGAAATATTTGACTATAAAAATGTTTGCTGCTTATGCTTGGCTTAGCTTAGGATCTTGGAGTGGTTGATCCCTAAGGAGAACCTTGTTGATCGATAGGTAGCATTGTCTTTAGTGGAGTTGCCTATCGGCATGATATGAGTAGATTTAGGGACTAATGAGTTGTTAAGGCTTGGAGTGGTAGTTTCCAATACTGTAGTATTTATGTATATATATTGTGTATCAGAGTTGTGAGTTACTCTAAGTTTTAAGATACTAAAACTTTGATGTTTGATGAATTACTTCAAAGATAATAAATGAATCATTTGCATTATATATTTACATTAATGCATGTGAATTGTTATTTTGTGTGGCATGCGTATGTGCTTATGGGATTACATATTGAGTTTTCGCTTTCTCTTCTTTCTTTTTCAACTGCAGGAAACTTAGATCAGTAAATACATTACAATGATCTTGAAGACCTTTATTATATTGCCTTTAGGAAAGAAAGAGTGACAATTATACATCACATAAAAGTTATGATAGCTAGACTATAATTTTTTATTGTTAATATTTATTTTTAATAATTAATTATTCATAATTTGATGTTAATTAGGCTTGCAGAATAATAGATATATATTTTTTGGTTATATGAGGTTTTTATATTGATATTTGGAGTTTTTAGTTGTCAATCTATGCTTGAGGTGTCATTAGATACTAGGGATTCGTAGTGAGTTATGATACCCTGAGTTCTAGGGCATGACACACATACATTAGATAATCTCCCGATGGACTCTTCCAAATCATGGAGGTTCACGTCTTTAATAGACTGATGAGGATGTGAACAAGCTAACCATTTTGGTCTATCAAGATGGTTATTAGCACAAGCACCACCTTAAGAAGTACTTGCTATTGATTTTCATGTTTGCATGGAATATCTATTAGCCACTTCGAGCAAGTGAATAGATAGAGCACTTATGTCTTCCAATGGTGGTGAAAGTTCTAAATCTATCGCTCGTTGCTGAAGTTCCCTGCTTCGCCTTAATGTCTCTTCATTTTACTCAGCTAAGGTTGCACTCAATTGCTCTAACTATGCAAACCCTTTTGGATCAATTAGATTTTGGACTTGTAGAGGTGGTTCCCGACATAAGGGATGATTGAAAGTTGCACCACCATTAGTAAGGCTACTTTTGGAGGCACATGACTTTGCCATAGGGCTGAGTTCTAACAGATGGAACCAATTGTTGTCACTTAAGCTTTGTGGTTTAAGCTCTCTTTAGAGTTTTGTTCTTGATCTTGCTAGCCTTAAGCCTTAAGCTTTATAGAAATGTTTGTTCTCTAGGCTTTGTGTATAGATTTATGTACAATCAATCAAAAGAGGTTAGATCAATCTAAAACAGCTCGACTTAGGCCTCTCAAAGAAGACATCATTTTGGACTATTGAACCTTTGGTGAAAATCTCTTATCTAAAAATAATAATATTTAGTTATAGACTTAGTAAAATATACTTAAATAACATTTAGGCACTGTGAATAAATTAGGATATATTAAACCTATCCTAAATAATATAAATAAAACCTTAAAACATTGGTTGTTTGCTTATACTTATGGTACTATGATAAATAATCCAACAAATGGTACTATGTATGTAGATTGTTAGGGTAGTGAATAAAATTAAACCATATGCAGATTATCATGACTGTGCCCGTTAGAGAATAGGTACTTACTAGCAGTATAGCCCTACCTTAGTTTGCCATACTTGTTTGATAGCATTTCAGATAATTGAAAGTTTATTTAATTGAAAACTAGAGAGTATACTTGTTTGATAGCATTTCAGATAATTGAAAGTTTATGGAATTGAAAACTAGAGAGTAGAATTTGAAGCCTTGTACACCTTTACCAAGCAGTAAAGACAAGTAATGAGTTTGTAATGCTTTCCGGGTTCAAGGCATGATAATTAACTTGGAAATTGTGTATGCTCCTAATTGATTTATCACATTGGTTTTGAACGAATCGGCACAATTTTTTTAGTGTAATGATTTTTTTCTTTACTAAATAGGCATATCTTATTAATACCACATGGTGTTGAGATAATACAATATCTAAGAGATAATACAATTCTAAATATATGATACTAGCTATGTATACGATATAACCTATTTATTCCATTTTAGCCAAAAATCACTTCGGACGAAAAACTGAAAAGAGATTAACAAAATGGCTTTTCCACTCCATAAGCATAGAGATGCTATTGGATCATGTAATGGAGTTGAAATTTTTCAGAAACGTGTAATCTCGTTTTGCGAGCTTCGAAAACCGTCTTTTCTAAAATTTAGGACTTTGTGTGTAGTAACGAAAAATTACTAAAGACGAAGACCCTATTCAACACTAACTGAAGTTTGAATTTTTCACGAGTAAATTCTTTTCATGCTTCAATGCATGTCTGAGTTATAAAAATTTGTAAATATATATATATATATATATATACTCTAAGACCATTATAATCCAAAAATATAAATTTTAATTCTCCAACGGAATAAACTATGTTTAGATTCCCTTCTTTTAAATTGTAATATAGTTTAGCTATATATATATATATATATATATATAGACTAATTTTTTAATGGAATAGATCGGATTCAAATATTTTATTTACTAAATTATAATATAATCTAGCTATATATATATATATATATAAACATATAAATACATATAACTTGATCCTTCGTTTTAAATATGTACTTTTTGTTTCCCACATGGCCATATTAAAGGGCAATAAAGAAGCAAAGTCTATTATAAACATTTTTTTTAAAGATTTAAAATTTAAGCGCTCAATGTAAAAAAAAAAAAATGATTTGAGCTTATACTAAATAATAGGGTTGAATTGTGGTAAATTACCCCACATTACAGTACTTGAGGTTTGTTAATATTAAAAAAATAAAAAAATTGAAATCTATTAATAGTTTCATTTTTACTGTCGATAGATTTGTTCTTTTACTATTTTTTTTTACCTATATTATTTTACTATTAATAGAAATTATTTACGATAATTCAGTGATTTACTATAACCCAAAATTAATTGTACCATATAATTACTTTTAAGTACAATACCATAATTTTTTTTATACACAACCAGCGACGTATGTGCAAGTGGGAAAAGCAAGTGCAGGCATTGTGAAATTAATGGATAGGTCGAGTGAGTCAAATGCCACACTTGGGGACTCCAAATTCAGTGAAACTCCCCAAATCTAGCCCCTCGGTTCCACCTCTTCCTGTCTGTGTGTTGACCTTGGATTTCGCTTTCCATGCGTGCAACCATATATAATAACCGTGTTTTATCTCCATATCTCTTCTCTTCAAACACAAGCCTCTATGCATGCCTCTTTCTTCGTGAAACATTAACCCTCGTTTTGACGATTACCATGAGTTTTAATTAGTACACCTAACGATTTTCAAACTTATTGTTTACAAAATTTTATTTACATTCAAAATGTAGAAATTAATGGGCCCTTTTACCTAAAAGAGTTGAAAGTTACGCGAGCTAACCCTAATAATTAATGGATGAAGAATTCTTTGTTAACTTAAAGTTACCATATAGGGTACATATCGGTGATTTGGACGGCTCCAAGTCAATGTCATCCGGGGGGTGTTCATTCTACTTCACTTCAATTAACCAAACCAAATAGAAAACCAAATTAGAATGGCCAAACCACAAAATGCATTCATACAATACCAATTATTTTATAGTTCTATTGAATACTTTTATACTATGTTTGGTATACAAAAATGAACTAGAATAGAATCATAATTCCAGCTTGTATTCCTTTTCTTTTTTCTTTCTAATATTTGAAAGTACATTTAAAAGACAAAATCATGATTTTATGATAGGGCACTTCGATTCTACCTTCTCAAATGCAGGATCGGTAATTTCATTTCTTATTCATTTGTTACTATTAACTAAATTACTTAATTAACTTTTAATTTAATTATGACATTAAATATTTAGGAATATTTTTGACAATTATTATTACGTGTATATTTAATTTCATTCCAATTCATAGACACTTTCAAACATGGGAAAGGATTTTTCATTCCACTTCAATCGATTCCATTACATTCCAAATCATTCATGTGTACTAAACATAACATTAATCTTTTAGAGTAATTTAGTTTAATACTTTATCAAACCAAATCAAGCTGTATCGTTTTATACAAAGATAAAAACTTTATAACTTATTTGAATGAGTTTTTATCCCACCCTCTTTATTATGATTTTATTAGGATTAACTCATTCTACTTTATTGTTGATGAATCTAAATTATTATAAGCTTAAAAATTCTTATAGAGTAATATTTATATCTCTTCATATATATGCATTTACCAAATGTGTGAAAATGTGAATGCTTTTTTCTTTTACAGCAGTATATGGTTGGGAAGTGAAAAAGTTAACTTAAATGTAAATAAAGATAAAATTTATAAAGAATATAACCATAAAATTACGGTAATATAGAAAACGATTAAAATAAATAAGTAAGGTTCAAATCGAACCGAGCAACATTTTGTTCACCTCCAATTCTATGACCTTGTACATGTGTTTAACCGACGTCTATAAATTTTTTCCCCCGACTAGTACGAGTGACAAAATTTATATAGACCCTTCCCCTAATAGTGGCTTCAGCAAGTAAATGGTGCATTACATGTCCTAGGTTCAGGTAACACCATAATCTGGCAACAGTTGATTGGATTTTAAAAAAATTTAAGCATAGAGAGTGAGATTATTATGTAAAGATAATGTCTAATATTTTGTTTTATTGTGAACACCAGTTTTAAAAATACTGAATTTAAATCCTCTAAAGTTATTATTTTAAAGTAATCGTAAAATTATTCTTTTAAGATTAGTGATAATTTCAACCATTAATTTTGTAATTTTATATAAATTACTTTAAAGGATCAATTTTCCAAAAATACTCACATATTTAATGTTTTTCGAATACGTATTCCATAAATACTATTGGCACTTAAAATGTAGACGTAATAATGAAGGGGGCCTTAAACGCCTTAAAGAGTTGAAAATCACGAGCTTAGCAAGTCGAATAAATAATGGATGATGAAGAATTCTATGTAAGCTGTTTACCACCTAGGAGTTTGGTTATGTCGATGCCTCAAGTCAATTTGATATCACACAGGTCATAGGATATGTGACATCAATTAATCTTTTCCTTGGCTTTTTTATTAAAATAATATTACCGGTTCTTTTAAAGTTTAAATCAACGATAGCTGCTCCGATGATCGATGGATCTGGCGGTTGTGCAAGATTCGGGAACATTTAGGCAAGGGCCTTATCTTGATTAGCATACTCCTAGAATTCAGTTAGGAAGGTATCAAAACATGCTAATACTAAATTCTTGATGAAATTTACATGAGTGGGGGTATATATAAGGTTCTCACTAACATTGTACTGTGGTATGCTTCTTCGGTTCATTTTAATAATAAATTGTATGTGATTATATGTTTTAAAAAATAATTGTGTAATACAACCATCATATTATAGAAAATTTAAATATAGTGATCTAATATATTTATGAACTTTTATGCATCATATGAAATGTGGGGTTATTTGTGTAAAGACCGGAGATATTATTTTCTATTTTATGATAGGTAAAATTGGAAATAAATTAACGATAGGCAATTAATCCTAATAGATAATTTATATAAGGTTATGGTTGCCAAATTATAGGCATCAATCTATTCTCTTTAGTGTTCCATCAATAGAAAGAATAAGATAGACTATATTTTAAAGGAATTGTGTGGTTGATTTGGAAAGTTAATGATTAGATAATTACACCATGAGTTGGATTTCAGCATATTTCCAAATCTTCTCATTTTATTTTATGCCCTAATTTTGCACATATGTATTTTTTCTGGCATCTCTAGTTTAAGGAAGAAAAATTTCTTAATTCCAATAATAATTTGGTTTGGATTGATCCTCTTTTAGGGTTCCTGTTTTCATAAATGACATGACTTTCTCGGGAAATAAGGTAAGAAATTTCATGCTTTGAGGGGGTTTATTCATTGAATTTCACTTTCTTCACCTCTATTTATTTTTTCCGATTTATCACTTTTTCCCAAAGGATTAGCTCTCTACTTCGTGAGACTTGCTAGCTCAGAGACTACATACCACGTGCATTCTCAATTTTAACGACGACAATAAGAACCCTAAATAACGTAACTTTCTTGAAATGCTGCCTTTCTTTTTCGTTTTCATTATAACGTAAAGTTTTGTTTGATTAAGTACAGTTTTTTTTTTTTTTTTTGTTTTTCACAACTACATAATTTACAAGGAAAGCGAGAAGATGGGAGAATCCAACGTGTCTCATTTCGTGGGAGAATTATGTTCATAAAGGCATTGACTTCATCAAGTAGAGTTGGATACATCCAAATGCAAAGCATAAATAGGAGCTTCCCCTCTACTCAACACAAGAATTAGTAGGAAGACTAGACTTTGCACGCAAACGAGCTACTCTATTAGAATAATGAAACCAATTTGACAGCATGTAAAACGACCAGAGAAAACTGGGACATCTTGTGCTTAACCAATTTTGAGTTGGTAATGGTAGGGCAGGGAAAGGAGAGAGAAGCATCATTCCATGGTTCTTAATGAAATTGCTTGCGAGGAGATATATATGTATATATAAAACTCATTTGATTGTTGATTGTGGTTGATGTATGATTTAATAAAAATTAAGAGCATATTAATATGATAAGTATACTTATCAGTTTATAACATAGTGGATATAAGTCTGAATATCGATTTCATATGGACTAGTGTGATTAATAGTATTTTACACTTTTTTCTAATATCTAACCTAATAATTTTAATCAAAAAATAAATTCAAGAAAATTAAATCTGAACTAGAACTAATTAAACTAATATGCAACATAAATAGAAATTAAAGATATTGATGATGGATGAATTTAGTATACAATTATTAATCATCTTAGAACAACAAAGCACATATCAATCTCATTCTAATTAACCGAACTGTGAGTATTCTTAAATTTCCTAAATTATACTAATCTCTCTCTTAAGTTTATTAGTGTCGAACCTTAGAATAATTAACTAGAATCACTTCTCAATTAAAAAGCCTATAATTGCTTTAAAGATCTGTGAATTCTATTATTAGATTTCACCTTAATCTAGAGAAATCATAGTAGCCTATCTCTATGTCTACATTGACTCCTTTTAATTACGCTAGATATATTTACATATATCATCTCTTGATGTCTATACATGAAATCAAATATTAAATTAATACATTGGTAATATTAATCCAAAGAAATAAAAGAACACGTAATTAGATTGCAATTAATTAGAAATTATAGATTGAAAAGAAAAGAAAACTAATTATATATAAAACGAGGGTTTTTAATAATTGAATACCAAAAAGAACTAATCTAAAACATCAAGAAACAAATAAAGAATAAAAGGAAAAAAACAAAAGTGTCTTTAAAACCCTCTAATATGAATGAACGAATGTTAATATTTGTAAGGCCTTTGTGATCTATTTATATGTTATGAAATCTTGAAATATATTTTCCATATATCTTAAAATATCTTTCCGCATATCTTTCTAAAATAAATCTTCCAATTGTCCAGCAATTAAAAGAGATATAGCTAGAAATTTGGATGGCATGACATAAATCTTCTCAATTATTTCCTTAAACCTTGAAATCAAAATATTATTGAATTAAGTACAAAATATCCATAAAAATATAAAAAAATACTAATAAAAATCCATGAATAAATGTATAAAATAAAGCACTTATTAAACTCTCCCACACTAAAACTTTTGCTTGTCCTTAACCAAATAAAGCAAAGAAAAAATTAGGACAAGAAATACTTAATTAAATTTATCACTACTTAAAAGATTGACAAAAAATTATACTTCACTAAAAAATAATTTAAAACATCAACCTACAACTTTCACTCAAAAATTCTTTAACAACTTCCTCAAAACCTTGATCTTTTTACAATGCTCAATATATACCAAAGTTCACAAGCTAATCTATATAAATTAAAGTTTACCTAGATCATTTAACCAAGGATTCTTAAACTTGAAATTAAACTTAACATCTCACTAGTTGAAAAAGTTTCATAAAAATTTTACTTATTTGATTAAAGTGTATACAATTCTTTCTTCAATCTTGCCAAGTGCCATAATCTAGAATAAACATAGTTTATATTCACTCATCCTTTGATCATCCCCTTAGTTTATGCTTTTGTCAGGAGATTTTTAAATTCACTTTATTTAAGCACAATTAGTTTTAAATAATGGTTATGTAGGTAGTATGAGAGAATCTCGCTCTTTTGACCGACTAAAACCGATCTATACCAACTTAACATTCGCATTAGTAGCAAAAAAAAAAAAAAAATTGCTCTTCTGAGAGACCAAGGTCAATCCATACCAATTTTTATTTATTTATTTTTTATGCTTACATTAGTATTAGCATTGGGATTCAACCTCGCTCTTCTAAAGAACTAAGGTGAGTTCTTACCAATTTATCTTATGGGCATTGGCAATGGGATTCAACCTTACTCTTCTGACAGACCAAGGTGAATCCTTACTTCTTTTAAATTTAACTATTCATGCACTTATTATTACTTTCTATCTCCAATTATTGCAATTTTTTAGGAGTTTCTCAAAAGACGAATTTATTTTATTGTTTGCTAAGGATTATAGGGCTCTAAAAATTTCTAAGAAAAAGATATATATTAAAGTAAATTTAAAAATAATCATGATTACCTCCTAACTCGTGATATTGCTCTAATCCTAAGTCCTAAAAATCCTAATTTGAATGACCTGTAACTCTATTCTACAGAGATTCCACCAATCAACTCTAGCATCGTATAATTCACTCATCAAATATCAAGTATCAATCATATTTAATTCAACTCACACGAAAGTTGTCAATTTCTCAAATTCTTGCAAGTTAACCAAAACAATTGGGTTAAATGTGAGAAATTAGTCTCCTAAGTAATAATAATATATAAATTTTTAAAACTTTCAAAAATTTAAATATGGGAATATAATCAAATCGGATCACATCTTTTACAATTTTTTTTTCAGTCTCTTATTTCAATGTCCTACTTCTAATATAGCGAATATGAGTCTAAGTTAATCCCTCAAAGATCTCTAGTATTAATACTAGCCTTAGCCTTGTTATCTAATCAGAAAATGGTGATGGGTTGAGTGAATTAAAAATACTAAACATAATAAACTAATCTAATTATGAGACTTAACTAAGCAATTTAGAACGCGATAAAATTAAGAACGACTTCACGAAAGAAAATAACGTATTTAGGAATTGGTTCTCCTAGTGTTTAATATGTGACCGATTAAAATATATCCAATTCTATCTCTATTATTCTTGACTGGACCCTAAATTATTTATTAGAATCTCTTCACTTAGTAATATAATTTAGAATTTCATTAATATACAATAAATCCCGCGCAAAAATAATAACTTTCCAGAAGAATTATGCATCTCATCTCTAAGTAAACATATAACTCTCTTCAATTATGTCTAGATCTTATTACCCATGTGATTTCTTAATGATCATGCATAACATCATAAATTGATATCTTAGAATTATCAATTAACAATAAAAACACATAATTGAATAAAAAAATAGAAACTTTATTGAAAATTATCACTAAATATAATAGTTACATAAAGCCTTAGGTTCCACAATTCTAAATATAAGAATCTTAAGCTATCATGATGAAATTAAAAAAAAAAAATTGTAGCAAAATCAAGAAGTAAAACATGAAAAACCTCTTTTGTTGATGAGAAATCTTTTCAATCTTAAAATTAGGTGATGCTTCTACCTTTTCCTCCTTCTTCTCTTCAAGTTATGTTCAGCGTACAAAGTTATGTCCATAACCCTCACAAGTCCTTAGATAATATATTAAAAATTTTCCTTTTACGTCACCAGATACGACTTGGGACATAGTTATGTTCCTAAGTTGTGTAACTCACTGACTTTGGGCACTAAAATCATCTTGGATGAGACACAGTTGTGTAACTTTCTAACAAAAAATTGCCACTTTATCCTATTGTATAGATGAGATTGTGTCCCTAAGTTATATAACTTTTTTACCAAAAGCCTTTTTTTCCTTTGATAATAAGCCTCTTGGTTAGATATGGTTGTATTTGTTAGTTATGTCTCGCTTCAAAACTTCATAACGGATTCATTTGAACTCCAAATTAAATTGAGTGAAACTTGATTTTTTTTTCTTCATTTTCAATTTAAGAATGCATTCAAACCTTGAAATCAAATTTTTACTCAATTTAGTATCGATTCTTTAAAAACAACAAAAAATATAAGGAAAATGCTATGAAATCACTATGTAAAGTGTATTTAAAATGAAAATGCTCACATATCGATTATTTTTAAAAGTTGGTTTTATGACTGAATAAATGTCCACTTGATAGGAATTGAAGAATAAAAACAAAAGATTCTCTCTCTCCCAATTTTGAAATATACATCCACTAAAAAAAATCATCAACAAAGAGTCTCTAATATAAGGAAAATGGAAAGAGACAGATTGAACTTTTGAACTTGAATATGATTGTTATCCATTTGCAATCATGGTTGAGGTACATATGTATCTAGTAAACATTTTATTAATTTGTGAACAACATGAATTCTAGGAATTGTTGCTCATATGCTTTACAATGGTTACATACTCTTACTTACAATATTACAATCATGAAATACAAGACTTATCATTATTAAACATGAATGGCTACGTTTAAAATAGTTTTATAGCTATACTTTAGCGTATTGTCTTGAATAAAATTATATACTTTAAGCACTTATATTGCTTTTCGACCTAAGTGCCTAATATCCTTCTATAAATAACTAAGCTTACATCATTTAAGAATAGAAGCGATACAAAGGTAATGAGATTGAGAAAAAGAGATTAGCACATGGCTATTGATATAAAGGCCTATGTAAAGTGGTTTATGCATTAGCATTATAGGTAAGAGATGTTCTTGAAGTTAGCTTTGAGGTAAGAGGGTCGAGTAAAGAAGACTATGTGAAAGAGTTCAAGACATGAAAAACACATTGTGAAGTGAATGAACCACTAAAGCAAATGGTATCTTGATTCATTACTAGGTGAAGTTTGATATAGCTAGTGTTATGGAGTTGCAACAATATATTATTCTATAAGATGTGATAAAATTGGTAGTCAAGGTAGAGAGGCAACACAAAGAAATCTCATATAGATCACTTGCTAATAAATCAAAACTAGTTATTTGAGGTTGGCCTTGAGATAAGAGTGCCTTCATTATAGATTAGATGGTGTAAGAGAGCCTTAACGGGGTAATATGAGGCGAACAAAGATAGGTGATGGTCGTAGAGGAAAATATGTTATAATATGTAAGGATAGGGAATCTAAACAAAAACAGTAGGTAAAGAGGAGTAGTTAGATTAAGTGCTTTATATGCTTGGATTGTGAACACATTATTGCAAAGTGTCTAAACTATAAGGTCATGGTAGCTTCTTTTTCTTTTTTGTCTTTTTCTAGGGGGTTTTTGTGGGTTGGGGAGGGTAGGGTAAGGGGGTGTATGCTTGAGATAAGGATGAACGGTAAAGATGGATAGGAGGAGTAGTTGGGCCATTTGGAGGGTGTAGATAAGATAAATAAGGAGTTCAATACAGAATCAAATGGTGTAATACATGGAGTGAGATGTTGGGTGTTTCAATGTACATTAAGCATGTGTAGAAGGAATATTTCATAACTAAGGTAATTTGTGTTGTAATTGTAGATAGTGATGGTTGTACAAATATAGCATCAACAACTATCATTTAGATGTTAGGGTTGGCTAATGATATATAAAAGAATAATTATCCAATCATGCCTAATATATAAAAAAGTAATTCTAAATATATATGCCTAAATATGCACAATAATCTTCTTTATTACCCCTTAAGTTAGAGCATGAAGGTTTCAAAGGCCTAACTTGCACCTAATAAATTCTAAAATCCATCTTGACCAAGGGCTTTGGTGAATATTTTAGATAACTAATGTTGAGATGAAATTGGTCGAGGAAGCAAGAGTTTGGATCAAATATATTATTGAATAAAATAACAATCAATCTCAATATGCTTAGAACGCTCATGAAAGACATGATTCATAGCCATGTGAATGGCTACTTGATTGTCATAGAACAACTACTTTGGATGTGGATGAGATTCATTTAACTTTGAAAGTAAATGAACTAGCCAAACAACTTACTAGCAATAGTAGCCATTACCATATCTTTAGCTTTAACTGTGGAACGAGAAACAATAGATTGTTTCTTTAATTGCCATGATTGGGTGAGGATCCTAGAAACACTATGTATATAATAGTGGATCATCTAGTCATACGATAACCAATCCAATCTGCATCACATTAAGTCTACAAATTTAACAAACTATTGTAGGAAAGGAAAATGCATTGGCCAGGAGCAATTTTGAGATGGTGTAAAATTCGTATAGTAGCATCAAAGTGTGGTTGTCTTGGTTTATGCATGAACTGGCTGAGGATGTAGATGAAGTAGCTAATATTTAGTTGTGTAACTGTAAGGTGTAATAATTGTCCGACGAGACACCTATATTGCCTAATACCATCACATTCGGCTACAAATTTGAGATCAAGTTTATATTATTGATCCATAGGTGAAGGACATAGCTTTTAACCTATAAGATCAAGTTTTACTAACATATTAAGAACATAATTTCGTTGACTTAGTACAATACAAACATGAGAACATGCCACTTCAATGCCCAAAAAATATTTAAGTGTTCTCAGATCCTTATTCCTAACGACAATCACACCATCAACATAGATGAGTATAGCAAGATAATATTATACTTTTCTCAATGTGAACAAAGAATTATTAGAAAAAGATTTTATGAAACCAACAAAAAGCAAGGACTGAGTGAATTTTTTATATTAGTTTCTTAAAGCTTAGCAAAGTCCATAAAGGAACTTTTGAAAAAGACAAACACACTAATCCCCTTATTTAGCAAAGTGTTGACGAATTTTCATGTAAACTTCCTCATTAGGATCTCTGTGTCATAAGGCATTATTGACATTTAACTGACGAAGCCCCTAATACTATACTGAAGCAACTATATGTAAATAGCTGACTTGGCTACCAGGGAAAATGTTTTATGAAAATCAACACCTTCAATTTACGTGTATCCTTTAGCCACTAGAAATGCTTTATATCATTCAATAGTGTCATTTGGATTGAATTTGACTTTGTATACCCATTTAGAGTCTATAGCACACTTCC
The DNA here is from genome assembly GCA_024138005.1 of Lumnitzera racemosa. NCBI lineage: Eukaryota > Viridiplantae > Streptophyta > Magnoliopsida > Myrtales > Combretaceae > Lumnitzera > Lumnitzera racemosa. Next base: position 35,586,148 of record JAMXBC010000006.1, on the reverse strand, counting down.
CAATTGATAAGGGAATAAGCTTCCAAGTATAATTTGCTTCTAAGACAAAGATCTCCTTAGCCATAGCATCCCTCCAATGTGCATGCTTTATTGCTTGAGTATAGTGTTTAGGTTCCTCTACTAAAGAGATTACTACTAAGAAGGCAAAGTGGGTTTTAGAAAATTTGGAATAAGCAATGAACTAAAGAAGAGAATATACTGTCAAGTTAATTAAAGGAGGAGGCAAGAGCGAAGTAGAGGATTAAGGGAGAAGAGAGGATAGCAAAGTATGATCATGCTCAAAAAGAGTCATAGATATCTGCTTTATATGTTTAGTGGTTTTAATAGGAGGATCAATAGCAATATGCTAATTAAGTAAAGGTATAGACTCCACAACTAAGGGTGATATATCTTGTTCTACATGATATTGATTTTTCAATTGAAGGTTCAATGCCATCTCCAACAATGCATGTTCATCCATCACAATGCTATCAATTTGAATTTCATGATCAACAAAAATATAATTGATTTTTCAAGAAAGGAGTTGCTCCCTTGAAACTCTACAATATTTCCTTTTGAGTTAGAATAAGGAAAGATATCTCTAAAGAAACAAACATCTTGTAAAGAGTAGATCCTTTTGGTATCTAAATTATAGATTTGACAATCTTTCTGTCCATGAGGATAACAAAAAAAAAAAAAAAAATGTATGGTTTTCCTCTAAGAGCAAATTCATCTTGAAGTTTACCATTAAAATGGCCATAACATAGATAACAAAAGCTATGCAAATTATCATAATTGGGTACTTTGTTAAATAAAACCACGTAAGGTATTTTCTTGTTTAGTGCAAATAGTGGCATGCGATTAATCAAATATGTCATAGTAAATATACATTCTCCTTAAAAGCTAATCAAAAGATTAGCTTGAAATCTGAAGACCTAACTAACTTCTAACAAATGTCAATGTTTTTGCTCTACAACCCCATTTTGTTGCGGTGATCTATGCAACTTGTTTGTCTCTCCATTCCATTCTTAAAATAGTAATTCAATTGAAGAATAGTAACAAATAATACTTAGCTTCAGATTTGATATTCATAAGAAATACCTATGTTGCTTGACTGTGATCATCCATGATGGTGATAAAATAATGTGAGCTAGATTATGATTTGAGAGATAAGGACCCCAAACATCATAATGTACTAAATCAAAGTTGTTTATAGATTTATTCTTTCAAATTGAAAAAGGCAATTTAGTTTGCTTTACTCTACAACGTGCATCACAAAAAAAAAAAAGAAAAAAAAGAATTTGATGAATGAAACATAATAGATAGTTCTAAAATTAGTGAGATTGATTTATTTGTAAATAACCCACGCAACGATGCTACCAATCTACATTGTTTCTTTTACTAGCTAGAAATGTCTTCCCCGCCCTCATTGGTTCCTAATCATACAATCCATTTCACATTATACACACTCCAATCAGCTTCCTCGAGCGTAGGTCCTATATTACACAACATTCAGATTCAAAGATTAAAACACAATTAAGATCTTAAGTTAGTTTGCTAACTGATAATAAATTAAACTGAAATTTAGGTACGCCCAAGACTTTTTTAAGGTGCAAATCCTCCTGAAGATTTACTTGGCTTGCCACTTGGATTGATATGCTATCTTTATTAGGAATCTAAATTGGATTAACATTGGGATTTATAGAGACATCTATCATGGATTCAATTTTGCAAGCTAAATGATATGTGGTCCCTATATCAATAGCCATGAACTTGTCTTATTAGAATAATTTAGTGAAAGCATATTTACAAAAGGTTTAGCAGTTGATCCAATAGTCGATCTAATTGTTTGACAGTCAAGTAAACCAATTAGTTGTTGTACTTACGCTAATGTGAGACTTGGATATGCAAAGGAATGAGTCGTAGCTAAAATTATTGGTTTAGTTTGGTAGATGAAGTGCACAATCATTGTTGGTCTCCTTTTGGTTTTAGCTTTCTATAACTAGGAGGGTATCCAGTGATTCTCTTGAGAATGATTATTTTTATTGCAATGAGTGTAATGGATCAACTATTATGTTTTCCTCCATGATCATTCTTATAGTCATTTTCACATCATCCCAATGGTCCTTTGGCTAACAAGGTTGTGGCCTCGATCATGGGAACACAAGTTGTAGTAATACCATATTGCTTTTCATCTTGAGCAACCACAACATATGCTCTCCCAAGCCTGGCTAATGGTTCTATGCTAAGAATTTGGGATTAAACTGTTTTATGTGTGTCATCTAGTCCCATTCGAAAGTAAAAAGCTTTCTCTTCTTCATGTGCCTCTTGCATTTTCTTACCTGCTCCACAAATGCATATAGGTACTAGTCTCAGACTTTCTAATTCTTTCTAAACACTTTTAGTTTGCCATTTCACGTAGATATGGATGATTTTTCTTGTTGAAGTCAAGTAATTGTTCGTTTCAACTCATACACCCTAGTGTAAACATCCCATTTTTGTTACCCTTTATTTTTATTTTAGTCTCTTTTCACTTTTAGCCCAGGTTTATAAAAAATAAAAAATATATATATATAAAAACTTGAAAAAATATAAAAAAAATAAAAACGGAAAAAAACTCAAAAAATAAATAAATAATATAAAAGGAAAATTGAAAAATAAAAAAATATAAAGTGTAAAAAATATCATAGTCAAGTCAGTTAATCATTTATGGTCGGGTTATATTATAATAAAATATATATGTGCAATTTAGTAAATTTAGAGTCTTTTGGGCTTTATTAGAAAAATGCTATTTAAGAAAAGTTCAGTTACATTTGAACTCATGAATGTAGACCTTGGTCTAATTTTGAATATTTTGATTGGGCTAAAAAAAACTCAAGATTTATTAATGAGTTATGGGCTGTGGTTAATTAAGTTGGGCTTAATCCGACCCAAGATGGAATGCCTATATAAAATATGGGGTTTCTAAAAACTTAATCTTGAAAATGGATTGGATTAAATCTTAAACGAAATTAACAAATCTAAATTGGGTGTTACCGTATCTTATAACTATTGGATTTATTAAGATTGAATCCTCATTAAAAAAATCCAAAAGATTCAAGTTTATGGTCTATAAATAGTGGATAATGGGTTATAAAAAAAACACAGGTTTCGCAATTACAAAAAAATTCACAATCACTTATACGCTATTATTTACAATTTTTGCACAAATTCGACATACCCATGTTACTGCACAGACCTACACACAATTACACATACATTTGTCCCTACACACAAACACACAGTGTACACAATTTCCACAACACACTTACGTCAATCCAGCCCTCACATAGAATTCTCACACTTTACACACACAATCTCTTATGCATTCATGCTTACCATCATACATGCGTCCCCCTCACATGTTGCACACAACTTTCAATCATACATACAGTTTCTTACTCACACATATGGTTTCTCATCTCTTACTGCATACACCCGGCACTTCATGCTCACGAACACTCACATAGTTACGATCATACGCTCTTGTACGTCGCTCAATACACAACCACTCACGAACACTCATAACACATACACGTATGTTGTTTGTAGATTTTGGGATTTGGATTATCTTGTAAAGAAAGGAAAAACTCTTGGTCCTAGGGCCAGTCTGGTGCGGCCACTCTAATGCCTAAGTTAGTAAACGTGAGTAAGGAAAATTGAGAGTAGTGAGGAGTTATTAGATATCCCTTACAATGTTTCTTTCCCATATTTATAAGCGAGCGTTGTGTCTGAAGCAGCAGTTATCGGAATGGTTAATGGAGACACGTGGAGGCCTCTTGATCGAACATATTCTTGAGATATAAGGAAAGTAGGAAATTATGTAATATAACTGTGCTAAGTAAGAACTGCTTGCACCACTTCCCTTGATTCAAATTAGACACGGATTTGTGTTTCTCAGCATTAGCAAAAAATGTAGATTACTCGACCTGTCGGCAGATGAATAGACAAGTAAACGAAACTCGACTATCAACATTTCCCCCCCAGCTCCCGTGTTTGAGGATTTTACTATGGGAGTAAATATTCAATACTCTGGAGGCCAAATAGGGTAGGAATATGGATTGCATCCTATTTGAAAGGTTGAAATTTTCAATTTTCCTGCTTGTTGAAAAGACTACAATAAAAAGTACGACGTGTGTCACCTTGGTCATCATTACGTCGTGGGCTTAATAACTATCAGAGACTTTACAACCATTAGATTTTTGTCTCAAAACACGTGTCAACAATCCATGCCATTATCTAAACAGTGCATCATTTTCATCAAAGATCTATTGTAGTTACGAGGGCAATTCATCCATATTTAAGGAACCTTTTAAGATTAAAAGAAAATTTCTTCACTCACATCCATAAGCTATTGTTATTTGCTCGACATCTTGTCTCACTTTGAATTCTTCAAATTCTGTAACATTCATCATAATCAATCAGGTATGGTTTGCAACATAATTCGTCGACTTATACGTTCAGATTCTGAAGCAACTGAGTTTAAGGCTACTTCTCCTCCCCTAGAAGAGGAGCAAGACAACGCATTCCTCGAGTAGCTCAGCCGATAGTATTGTAGAGCGGTCGGATAAACTTGCTTGGATCAATTCTCTTATAGCAGACAATTATCCAGAAGACAAAGAGGGAAGATTTGTGACTAGGTATCTATACAATAATATAGTTTAGTCTCGCGATTCACCAGATGGAGTGGCCAATGCTGTCGATAGGGTCATTTATAACAAGTAATAGCAAGACCTTCTTAGAGCGTTGAATCTTAGGAGGCTGAGAGAAGAGGAAAGGGTATGTTTTCCAAGGGAACACAAGTTCCATATCTACTTGAAATATCTCAATTTTAAGTTGCGCTTCCCTTTCTCGGCATTTTCTAAGCAGTTCTTGAATTACTTTCAAGTTGCACTGAGTATGTTCTTACCAAATACATATATTGGCTTTTAGCGGCTTTCAAGATAATCTGTGAAGAGGTTGAAGTCGGGGCTACGCCTTAACTGTTCCAATACTTCTTTACTATTGGGAGGTAACTTGACTGTTGGTACTTTGCCGCTACGAGGCATGGACAGAAGTTCATGGATGGGTTGGAGTCCAAGATCCATAAGTGGCACGACAAATTCGTATGTATCGTTTCAAATGAGAAGTTGGATTTCTGAACTCAATGGACCGAGCCAATCTGCACTAAGGACATAGAGTTAATGTTGAACGATGCCGTTGCGGCAAGGAAGATCCAGAAAAGGGGAAGAATAGGATCTTCTTTTGGGACATCGAGAGAATAATAAGGTGTTATGAGAGTGGAGAGCCAATCTTTTCTGAGAAGGAAGGTACGCTAATGAGTAATCACTGTGTCGAGTATCGCTCCAAGAGGAAAGTCGTTCTCGTGACTTGGGGGAGGAATTGTTGCCTTTGAGCCTTGCTCATCATAGAGAATGTAAGTTCTTTCTTATTCCTCGCATTAATATTAATATGTCTACTTCATATTATAGACATGGGCATTGGTGAGGTGTATCTTACCAAGTTATTAGCTTAAGCCAAGGCCAAGAAGTTAAAGGCTGATAAGCGTATGACCACCACTATCACTAGCACTTGATTAGCTATTGTCAAGGAAACAACAAAGGAAGGTGCAGTGAAGTAGGTGGTGGCCCAAAAGAAGACCTCCCAACTGGTTGTGGAAAGGGAGCGAGAAGCCTGAGTTAGCCGAGGCTACACATACTAAGGCACCTCCTACTCAGAACATTCCATTTGTTGTGAAGCTGAAAAAGGGTGGTTGAGAAACCCAACCCGAAAATGAGGCCGAAGCTACCACAGCCTCTGCAGGGTCATCATTAATGATCGAGGCTGTATTAAGTACTAATAAGAGAAGTGGGAAGGAACTTGTCTACCAATCCCCTACCAAAGAGTTGGATGATAGGATAAAGGAAGCTATGCGCAACAAAGCTCTCGACATCAATAGTGTTGACTTTGTCCCTAGTACGGATGTTAGCAAATACTTCATCCTATGTCGGAGCCACAACGTCTTACATACCAACTCAACCATGGGTAATAGGACGAAATCTTTGGCCTTGATGGAAGGCATTATTCTTCTTAAGGATAAAGAAATTGCGAAGAAAGACGTTAATAGGGTTAACGGTTGTAATAAGACTCATATCGAGGCCAAGCTATATGATGTAAGTACCTATTGCATCCTTTCAACTATTAGATTCATTTGGTTGCTAATACTCTTGTTTGTTTTCAAATCAACAGCTATGTTCTAACAGCTTTGGATGAGGCCGATAAAGAAATGAAGAAGGTACTAACAACTTTTCATGCATTCTGCTAGGTGATCTAGATACTCATCATTTTATATTAACTTGTTGTAGAAAATTGAAGATGCATACAACTCTTCAAAAGCTTAAACGACGGCTGTTGAGAATACAAGAATAAAGGCTGAAATGGAAGCCATAAGGTATCAAGACGAATTGGTTGTTGAAAAGTTAGTGCACTCCTTAGTTGCTGATAAAGTCTTAAACCTTAAGGCAAATGTTGAGGAGCAGTACAAGGAAGCCGAGGGCCTGAAAGAGGAGCTGTAAAAGAAGAAAGAAGAGTGCTAAAGTTTGGGCCAAACTCTCTACACAATAAGTGACAAGGAAGACAAGCTCAAGATGCAAATTAAGGAATTGGAAACCAACAACATTGTGTTGCAAAGTTGTAACACTGAGTTGGAGGAGACTGTAAAGAAAGGACCCTCTGTTGAAGAGGTACTAAACAACATCACTCCTAATCGGCAATATGAGAGACTGTTGTGAAAGAAGTTGTTGGAAGGGGACCAAGCAGCAAGAGAAGAGATCCTTAAATTTCACCCTAATTATGATTTCTTGTGCTTGGATTTCGGTGATGTTGATGACAAAGTCAGTAGCTATGATGAGGGAAATGGTGAGGAATCAAGCGCCGAAATTGATATAAAGGGTGATAACAAGGTTCATGTTAAGGACTAGGGGAAGATGAAGAACGTTTGTTCAAGGAAATCCCCTATGAGCGAAAAGAAAAATCTACTTGTTCCAAGACCCCAAGCGTCGAGAAGCAAATATGCTCAGAGAAGGCTTTAGCTTCCAATTCTCAATCTGTAAATAAGTCATAAGATTGTCCTGTAGTTTATCTTTTTTATGGATCATTCTAATCGAAAGGCCGAAAGTTGTAATTGTAATTGTTTTATGATGAATGAGAATTATCTTTTGGCATAGCTTTGAGTATTTCTAGCTCATTTTATTTTACGTACTCCGTTGTCACTCAGCATGTTTCATTTTACACACCTAACTTTTTCAACACGTTTTATTTCTTACACCTATTTTAACATTTTATTGATATTATCCATTAGTCATTGAGACATGGACTAGCCATTTTACTCGACTGTAGGATTGATTTATAAAGTTTGTTAACCGTGATAGGCTTGAACTTACAATAGTTCGTTCACCTTACAGTCTGAACTTATTAACTCATCAATCATAAATAGATCTAGAAGGAAAATAAGACTTTCAAATATAATTGTCTCACAATAAAGTAGGCTATCTCCATATAAACAAGCAGATTGTTGCCTTATAAAACAAACAGAAATGAACATCATCTAAGGAATTAATTGAAATAGAGTTTTAAATTCTCGACAGTCCATACATGAGGCATGATTTATCCATCTAACCTTTCTAATCGATAGGTCCTTGCACCAATGACTTCTCGAACCCTAACAAGATCCTTGCAATTTGCGTCGAGCTTTCCTTAACTTTCTCACGTGCCAGTTGCTTCTAGCTTTTGGCAAGCCAAGTCCCTAAGTTGAAAAACCTTATGCTTTACTTTTTTATTATAATACCTAGCTACTCTATAATGGTATGCCGCAACCCTAGTTTAGCAATATCTTTAATTTCTTTAATTGTGTCCAAATTTATTGTTAATTTAATTTGATTAACCATCACATCAAATTCTGTGTTCATAGATTAGGTAAATCCAACTCAATCGGCAAAACTGCTTCCGTACCATATGCTAACTTGAAGGGGATTTCCTTTGTTATGGTTCTTTGGGTAGTTTGGTACCTCTATAAGACATCTGGTAGTTCTTCAAACCATTTCCTCTTAACTTAATTAACTTTTCTCCTTAAGTTGTGCAAGATGATCTTGTTGACAGCTTCAACTTAGCCATTCATTTGAAGGTATGCTACAGACATGTAGTTCTGGTGGATGCCATATTTTTCACAAAATGCTTAGAACTTGTTGTTGTCAAACGGCAGGCTTGTTATGGTTCTTTAGGTAGTTTGATACCTCTATAAGACATCTGGTAGTTCTTCAACCCATTTCCTCTTAACTTAATTAACTTTTCTCCTTAAGTTATGCAAGATGATCTTGTTGACAGCTTCAACTTAGCCATTTGTTTGAAGGTGTGTTACAGACATGTAGTTCAGGTGGATGCTGTATTTCTCACAAAATGCTTAGAACTACTGTAGGCTATTGTCCGTGATTCTCATAAAAGGAACTTCAAATATTAATATTACGGAGTTGAAAACAAATGCCTCAACCTTCTCTTCGGTGATCGTCGCTACTGTCTCAACCTCTACCCATTTTGTAAAATAATCCATAGCAACAATGACAAATTGTCACTGGGTTGTGGACTTCGAGAAGGGTTTGAGAATATCCAACCCCTACTAGGAAAAAGGTTAAAGACTAGATAAGCAACATAGTTTAGTTGAAGGCACATGCCTCGACGCCTCATACTTTTAACATTGTGGACAATGCCAAACAACTATCCTTGCATTTTTTTTCATGGTTAGCCAATAATAGTTGAGTCACAATAAGCAAACATACAATGTATGTGCTTTTACGTGGTTATTGCATACACCACCATGTAGTTTTGATAACACCCGTTGGGCATCTCTCGGAGGAAGGCATTAAAGATAGGGTTGCGATATGCTACGTTTATATAGTTGACCATCTATCAGTATGTAATTCGCAACTTGATAAACCAATCTTTGTGCTTCTTTCTTATTAACAGGGAGGGTACCATCTCTCAAATAATTTACGAAGGGACCCATCTAAGACTCCTCTCTTGAGCAATGGGCTAATTCATAGCTCTGCGAGATAGTGAATAAACTTTTTGTGCAAGAAATTCAATAAAAAGATTGTCACTCAAGTCATGGAATGCCATATTGGCCAACTTGGATAACTTATCAGCAACAATATTCTTACTTGTTGGAACCTTGTGAATTGAGAAAGATTTAAATTCTTTTGCAAGTGTTCGTATCACCAATAGGTACTGCTCATTTCTTCTTCCCTTGTCGCATAACTTCCTGTGACTTAATTCACCACTAATTGTGAATCAGAGACACTTCTAGTTTCTTGGTACCAATCTCTTTTGGCAATCTAAGTCCAGTAATCAAAGCTTCATATTCTGCTTCATTGTTATTTGCTGGGAATCCAAATTTTAAAGCATAATTAGCCTTGACGTTATGGGGGCCTTAAAGAATAAGGCCTACACCACTTCCTTCTCTGGTGGAAGAACCATCTACATAAAGATACCATATGGATTTCTCGGAAATTTCCACACTATTTTCCTCATTAATGAACTCAATCAAAAAATTTGCCAACACTTAAGCTTTTAATGCCATTCTAGGTTTGTATTGTACACCATAAGCACTTCGCTCTAGGACATATTTCACCATCCTCTCGGAAGAGTTTAGCTGTTGCAATGCTTTCCATAATGGCTGATTAGTGAGGACTACGATTTGGTAAGCCTTCAAATACAGTTTCAATTTCCTTACTGTAAGAGCCACTGCTAAAACAAAATTTTCAATTTTCTTACACCGATACTTGGGCCCCTACAAGACATGACTCAAGTAATAAATGGGTCGATGCTCTTTGCCATCAATTCAAACCAATACAGAAGAAAGAGCTTGGCAGCTGACGAATTGGTACAAATATAAATTCTCTCCAAAGATAGGTGTCAAGAGTATTAAAGGTGATGCAAGGCATTCTTTGAGATCATTGAAAGTTCTTTTGCAATCATCAGACCATTTAAATTCTTTTGAATTACATAAGATTTTAAAGAATTCTGCATGCCTATCCACATTTCTCAACACAAACCGATTAAGGGGGGCTATTCGATTGATAAGTTCCTATACTTCCTTAACCATACGAGGAGATTTCATGTTTATTATCGTCTCAATCTTTTTACGGTTGGTTTCAATGCTACGCTGAGTCACCATATATCCTAAAAACTTTCTTGAAGTTGAGACAAAAATATACTTCTGCAGATTAAGCTTCATGTTGTATCTCTTGAGAGTAAAAAATATCTCCTCAAGATTAGCAAGATGCCGATCCTCTATCATGCTTTTCATAATCATGCCATCGACATATACTTCAACATTTCGATGGATCTAGAGTTTAAACATCTTGATAACAAGTCTCTGGTAAGTTGCACCGGTATTTTTCAACCTAAAGGGCATCACCGTGAACTTCACCTTCCTTGTCCATCTTAATTTGGTTGTAACTTGAGAAAACATCCATAAAAGAAAGCAACACATGTCCGACAATTGAATCTACCATCTAATCGATTTTTGGCAATAGAAAACAATCATTAGGACAGGGTTTATTAAGATCCGTGAAATCTATGCACATGCGCTACTTTTTGTTAGACTCCTTGACTAACACATAGTTAGCTAGCCAAGTCGGATAAAGCTTTTCCCGAATAAACTCTACCTTCAATAGCTTCTAGACTTGTTCTTCCATGGCTACTTGTTTCGTGGGGGAAAAATGTGTTTTCTTTTGTTAGATCACCTTTGCGCTTGGATCAATCTACAACTTGTACACAATAACGTCTCTAGGGATACTCGATATGTCTAAAGGGGACATGTAAATACATTGTCATTGACCTATAAGAAGTTTATCAAACTTTGATAAATGTTTGTTGACAAGGGTTTACCTATCTTTGTTGTTTTCCTAGGGTTATCTCCCAAAGAGATTTCCTCCGTCTCATTCTTGGCGCTTTTTATGTTGACTGACTTTCCTTTCAGATAGGTTCTACTTGAAAAGCCTCTTATCGTCTTAAGGTTCTCATGTACAAAAACCTTGCTAATTATTGATTCCCTTTGTACATGTCGACTCTTGTGAGAGTAGGGAATTTGGCTTTGAGATGTGTAGTAGATGAGACAATGTCGAATAAATGTTGATATGGTTGTCCCATAATCATGTTGTATGGGAACTAACATTTGACAATGAGGAAATCCACTTTATCTTTTACAATATTCTTGTCATCTCCGATCTAGATTGGTAAAGAGATCACTTCGGTTACCCGAACGGGTTGATTGTTGAAGGCATACAAATCATAATTGCAAGATGTTAGCTGCGTTTTGATTTTTGGTCTCATTTGATTGAAAGCATGTTAGAAAATAATGTCTATCGAACTTCCAATGTCAATGAGAATTTTCTTAACCTCGAAGTTAGCAACTCTCGCTAATCACAAGTGCATCATCGTGCGGTCTTTAGATGCCTTCAAAATCTTTCTCTATGAATGAAATCGTATTGTCGATCTTAACCTTTTGACCTTGGATATTGCAAACATAATTGATGGCATTAGTCGGAGTCGAAGAGCTTGACTGGCCTATAACATGTTTGCCAACAATTGTGTTGATTACCCCATTGATTGCTTTGTTCGTACTCCTATCTCTTGTATCTCTCCCAGCATTGGCTAGATAAGTAACATTTTCATGGTCTTTACATCTCCTTTGAGATGGTTATTCAATATTCTCGGCATCTTACTCTAAAAACTTGCACAAATGCCTTCGTTGTATGGCATCTTCAATCATATTCTTAAGCTAGATGCGTTCGTCTGTGTTGTGTCCTTTATCACGATGACAACCGCAGTATTTATTGGAATTTTGCCTAGAGTAATTCCTTCTTATCCTCTTTAACTACTGCAACACTCCTCTCTACCTACGTACCTCCATCAATATGTCCGAAATTAGACGATCGACTGGAGTGTAAGATGAAAATGTTAAAATTCGTGGCCTCTTTCTCTCGGCATTAGGGCTTGGTCGTCATTTGTGCTAAGTTGATCTTTTGTACTCTTCCTCTTATCATTTTTTATGTCTCCCCTATTTTGATTAGCATCTCGCCGAGCCTTAATGTTGTCTTCTTATCTGATGTAAAATGTAGCTTTGGCTTTGAACTCGGCCAAAGTTCTCAACTTTAAAATGGGCCAAAGTTCTCAGCTTATTCTTGGCAAGAGACTTAAAAAAGTCTCCATAGGGCTTAACTCCATCAATGATAGTGTTGAAAGCTATGCTCATGTCCAGCTTTGGAATTTTGACTATCTCAACCATAAACCTGGCTAGATAGTCTCAAACGAATTCATCTGATCTTTGTTTTATTATGTTAAGAATCGAAGAGTCCTTAATAGGATGGCAAGGAAATGTTGAAGGAACAATTCTACGAATTCTTCGAAACACGAAATTATGTTCGGCTTTAGGTGCTTGAACCATGTACTTACTGCATTCCTTAATGTTGAGGGAAAAGTTTAGTGAGCCTTGACATCACTTAAGCTGTGCAACTTAGCCAAGGTACAGTAGTACTCCAAATGATCTTCAGGATCTTTCGTTCCATTGTAGGTTTCAAATTGCAGCAACTTGATGTGCCATAGTATGACCTCCTCCAAGTCCTTAGGAATAAAGAGGCTCTTCTTAATTTGGAATTGCTTACTCGTTACAGTAGGGGTGTTAACATGTGAGGGTCCAACATGGTGCATCTGTTGTAGTTGCTTACCTTTGTCAATTTTTTTGAGTATAGGAGCTGAAGGTTCCATCATAACTTCGGCTTACTTTTTCAACAATACGGGTGAATAAATTGAGTTATTGCTATTCTCGGTGATGCAAACCGTGACTAAGAACAGACAAAATCGGTCACTGGATGGGTTTAGGCTTGCAAAAAGCTCAAAAGGAAGTGATGAGGAATGTGCGAAAGGACAAATGCAAATGAAGAGTAAGCAAAAACCTACGAACAGCTCCAATGGATACTACGTACTAATGAAACTTCTAAGGACTCACGGTTTAACTTAATATGACATACAAATCGGTCCGGTGAGGTTATTCGCCACTTAGCCTTGCTCAAGGATTAGGATGAGAGTGATGTCGAGAGTAAACAACCATACATAAAGAAGGAAATACTCAAAGTGTATTAATGATGATCAATCTGTTGTAACTATAATTATAAGGGTATTTATACCCATAAGTTAAGGCAACTTTCCTAAAAGGGAAAAGACAAAAAGGGAACTTCTTAAGGAAGCAATATACAAGATACAAAAGGGTAAAAATGAATATTCAAGAAAAACAATCATTGGTTTAACGGATTCTATACATGATTATGTATACGTAGCAATGTTGTATTGGTGGTGTCATTGGAAGATGCAGACAAAAAGTATGGTCAACTTGCTTATCCGAGCAAGGGTAGCTAGTCAGTCTAGACTCTCTCTCTCTCTCTCTCTCTCTCTCTCTCTCTCTCTCTCTCTCTCTCTCTCTCTCTCTCTCTCTCTCTCTCTCTCTCTCTATAGCTCGGGAAAAGTGATGCTGAGTAAGTGATTGGCCAAGCATGAATGAAAGTGAAGGTAAGGGTTGGCTGTTGTCTTGGCCTTCTACTTCTTGGTACACTATTTGTGAGAAATAGCATCAAGAATGGGTTGGTTAGGATATACTCAGCCTTGATAGAAGTCGGCTAGAGTAGAAGAATCCGCCTTACCAGGCCTTCTAATTCTCAGGCTCAACTGTGGGTTAAAGGCCTAGTAACTTGATTCCTATCATTCTCTCCGAATTGATTTGGATTTGGGATTAAATCTAAATTGTCTTTGATTACCTCTCTATTAGGATGATATGGATTGAGGTCAACTATGTTGAAGGTGTAAGAAACCTCATAGTCATGGAGTAGCTACAATATGTAGGCATTATCATTGATCTTTTAGAGGATTTTGAAAGGTCCTTCAACTCTTACAGATAACTTATTCCTTCTCTTACTCGAGAAACGTTCTTTGCTAAGGTACAGCCATACCAAGTCTCCTTACTGGAATTGTTTAACAGTCCTACTCTTGGCCTTATCTCAGTAAAATACCTCTCCTCCTTTTCTCCTCATTAGAAGTCGACATTCTTCTTTGTTAGTTCAGTAAGTGGTGCAGCAAGAGTGTTGAAATTCTTGATGAATCTCCTATAAAATGAAGCTAATCCATAGTAACTTCTCACATCGGTACAGTTAGTAGGAGTTGGCTACTCGACAATAGCTCGGATCTTGTTGTCATCCATTTGTTAACCTTCTCCATTGACCACATTGCCCAAGAATATCACTTCCTCCTAGCAAAAGCAACACTTCTTGGGATTGTCAAATAATCTCTCAGCACAAAGGATATCCAAAATAGCTTAGAGATGTTCACAGTAACTCGGCATATCAACACTATAGACCAAGATGTTGTTAAATCACACCACGATACACTTCCCAATTAGATGTCTCAACACATGATTCATTACTCTCATGAAGATGTTCAGGCCATTCGACAAGCTAAAGGGCATGACCATTTACTCATATAATCTATGTCGAGTCTTAAGCGCCGTTTTCCACTTGTTTGTTAGCCTTATGCAAATTTGATGATAGCCAAACTTAAGATCAATTTTGTTGAAAAACTTGGCTCTACTCAATTCATCTAGCATATCTTCTAACCTCGAGATAGGATACTTATACTTGATTGTAATCTTATTCATGGCATAGCTATCTACATACATCTACCAGGTTCTATCCTTTTTTGGCCCAAGAAGCATCGGCAAACATAAGGGCCGAGATTTTCTTTGACATATCCTCTCTTCAGCAACTCATTGACTTGACGTTAAAGCTCAAAAGCCTATTTTGGATTCATCCGATAGGCTGGTTTATTCGATAGTGAGGTGCTAGAGACTAAGTCAATGCAGTGCTCCATGCCTTAAGTAGGGGGCAATCCCTTAGGTAACTGTTTTTGGAAAAAGTTAGCATACTCATCTAGCAACTCTTTGATTTCCTAGGGTAGTTCACCTCGCTCCGTCATTTCTAATAGTCGCCTGACTAACATGAGGGTTGGCTCATTAGCATTGATGGCCTCTCGGAACTTGGCTCAACTCATCACCAGAGCCTTCTTCGATCTCGAGCAAGTTTTGTTTGCAATTTATTAACTTCTCTTGGGGGCATCAAGTTTAATGTGATTTTCCAACCATCCTTTGCGAATGTATACGTATTCTTATAGTCATCATGGATAAGTCTACTATTAAATAGCACGGTTTACATGTGGGAATAATTCCCTATAGTGTTCGGTAGTAGTATTTGCTGAGTGATATGTAGTGCCCCTTTTTCACTCAACCAGTACAACTTGTATGGCTTTCGATGTTCAACAGTCGGTAACTTCAATTTTGAAATAAGATCAGCCGATGCCACATTAGTGTAACTTCCACTATCCACAATGAAGGCACACACTTCATCATTCACCTTACAGATGGTATGAAACAAATTATCTCTTTGCTCCTCCTTTCGTAAGGGTTTTATGTTCATTTTGCATCGGACAACCATGATTAGCTGATTCAAGTCCTCAACAAACATGTCCTCCTCAATCAGTTTTTTTTAGGAAGGGATCTCATCTTCCTTGGGTTCCTCATCTGTACTCTCTACCTCCAGCTTCTTGATGTCTCCCTTAATCACCATAGTTCTTCGGTTCAAGCACCGAGTAGCCATATGTCCGAACCCTTGGCATTTAAAACACTTGATCCGGCTCGTCTTCATACCAGACCCTTGCCTCTTCTCATAAGTTTGGGTTGGTACGTTACATTGGATCATGAGCATTTGGAATTCCTAAACATACTCGTCAAATTTTTGGCTTCCCTATCTCAGCTCTTGAAGACAAGTAAAAGTGTCTTGCAGATAAGTTTCCAATACGAACCTGTTTCTGAGTATTCTCTTCATCTCGGGCCAAGTATTAATCTCTTGGTAGCCCTCTTGCCTCCTCATAGCTTAGAAATTCTTCTACTACATAACGGCATATCTGGAGAATTCAATGGCAGCAGTTCTCACATTCTCATAATCTCCATACCAATAATAGTCAAAAATACACTCCACTTAATCATTGGCATTCCTAGATCCATTAAAGCTTGAAATCCGAAGTTTCACATGGTTAAATGCTCTAGGGACTCTCGCTCGCTCTTCTTCAAAATACTCTTCCTCATCCTCTTCATTCAATTCCCTTAGGTCTATCCTTCATTTTACTTGTCTACCTACTCCTTCACCTCGAACTGTCGAGCTGGGTTTTGATCTCTAATAGGTTGAGTAGCTTATGGGATGTTTTGCGAAGCATTAATGGGTCAGTAAGTCAATGCATGAACCATTCAAGTTGGATCTATCAAGGGGTTAATCACTTCATCAAGTCTCTCATTAGTGCTTCTCGGGGTTCCCTAAAACTATCATCCATAGTAGATAACTCTACTATTGCCATCTCCAGCACTAATGTTTACACTTGGGTCAATCATTTTCTCTACATATTCATAGCTTAAAGTCTTCAAATAGGTGATATAGTAAACACTTTCATAAACAAAAAAAGTAACAGCTAACAAACACCAATCAAATGAACACAGTAACTTGCTTTGTTTCACATATGCAAAACAAAGTATAAACAAAACTTCAAACATAAACCATAACCCAAACAAAACCTCCATTCTAATACTAAGATGATGCGAACCATGACTAAGAACAGATAAGACCGGTCGCTGAATGGGTCTAAGCTTGTAGAAAGCTCGAAAGGAAGTGATGGGGAAGGTATGAAAGGACAAATACGAATGAAGAGTAAGCAAAAACCCACGAACAGCTCCAATGGATATGACGTACCAATGAAACTTCCGAGGACTAACGGCATAACTCGATATGGCGCACGAATTGGTCCAGTGGGATTACCCGCTGCCTAGCCTTGCTCAAGGGCTAGGATAAGAGTGATGTTAAGAATAAACAACAAGTGTTTACATAAGGAAGGAAATACTTAAAGTGTATTAATGATGATCAATCTATTGCAATTACAATTATAAGGGCATTTATATCTACAAGTTAAGGAAACTTGCCTAAAAGGGAAAAGATGAAAAGGGGATTTCCTAAGGAAGTAATGTATAAGATACAAAAGGGTAAAAATGAATATTCAGGAAAAACAATAATTGGTCTAATGGATTCTACACATGGAGATGCTATTGGAAGATGCGAACAAAAAGTATGGTCAGCTTGCTTGTTCAACCAAGGGTGGCTAATCAGTCCGAACTCTTTTCTTTTAGCAGCTCAACATAGGTGAGGCCAAGTAAGTGATTAGCCAAGCATGAGTGAGAGTGAAAGTTGGTTGTTGTCTCAGCCTTCCGCTTCTCAGCATACTATCTATGAGAAACAGGCAGTCATTTGGCTCGGCATAAAGAAATATCGGTTAGGATATACTCGGTCGTGATAAGAGTCGACTAGAGTAGAAGAATCCACTATGCTAGACCTTCCAGTCCTCGGGCTCGGTTATGGGTCAAAGGCCCAGTAGCCTGATTCTTATCACTTGGTGTCATGATCGCCATACTCTTTGTTTTAATTTGGGTAAACACTACTATATAGGAGATTAAGGATCTGTTCATGCTTTTTGTTTAGTTCCTGATTTTCTTTGGCCAAATTAAGGCAAAGTTGCTCGAGCCTAGCTAAACGTTGTTCGTTAGTATGCTTACTCCCCCTCTTAAGGTGTTAGGAGTAAGTACTAATGCTTACACTCTTAGTCATTTTAGTCTTCACCATATGGATGTGTTTGAGAAAAAAAATAAACAACGCCAAATGTTGTTTGTGGATTTTGAAATCTGGATTGTCTTGCAAAGAAAGGAAAAACTCTTGATACTAGGGCCAATTGGTGAGACTACTCTAATACCTAAGTTAGTAAATGTGCGTAAGGAAAACTGAGAGTAATAAGGAGTTATTAGATGTCCCTTATAGTATTTCTTTCCCATATTTATAGGCGAGTGTTATGTCTAAAGCAGCAATTATTAGAATGGTTAATGGAAACACATGGCAGCCTCTTGATCAGACACATTCCTAAAATATAAGGAGAGTAAAAAGTTATGTAATATAATTATGACAAGTGATAATTATTCACGCCACTTCCCTTTAATTTAAAATAGACATGGATCTGTGTTTCTCAACATTAGCCGATAATGTAGACTATTCAGCCTGTCGATAGATGAATAGACGAGTAAACAAAACTTGACTATCAACATACACGTTGCACATCCATCAATACATATGAATGGCAACTAGTCTGATCACGATCATGCTGTACATCCAACATTCCATATGATCAATCCATGATCAACTACGTCCAGACTAAGCTCGACGTACACACGCCACGCGTACAATGCGATTCTGGTTATTTGATCCATTTAGGTAATTGGATAAATTATTTTCGTTATTTATTTATTTTGTTTTTAATTAATTAATCACTTTATTTTACTAACTTATTTTTAGTGAAGGTTGTTTAATAATTTTAACATAAATTATAAATTTGAAAATCTTTAGATAAATTGTTTTTTTAGAAAAATTTCATGTTTTAGTTAAATTGCATTTTTTAAATATAGTTACATATCTTCTCCGAGATTCATATCTTTGGAGAAAATATGTATTTAGATTGTATATCTTAGTAGACTTTGCATTTAAGGTTTAGAAAAATTAATTTTTGACACTTAGTAGTTTTTTTCAAAAATAAAAATCTTAACTGAAGTTTTTTTTTAAAACAAATCTAGCTAGTTAGGTTTTTTCTTTAAAAAAAAATAGATTCGTGAAGGTAAATCTTTTTACGATTTTTTTAAAAAAGAAAAAAAAATTGATAACTAATGTAAATCTAGCTCGATTTTTTTTAAAAAAGAATTAACCCACTAAATCTTTTCTAAAAAACAAAACTATATTAATTTAATCCTAATTAACGGGTATGTAGACATTTCTGTGGCAACCGTAAAAAATAAAAAATGTTTTTTTTCTTTGAAAATTCGTAATAAAAACATATTAAAAAATTTATCTTGATTACACTTTTGCATATATGTAAATATTTTGGCATTTTTAGAAAAAATATAAAAAAAATAAAAGCCCATTAGTTTTTTTTTTTATCCTTACATAGTAACTTTGTCTTAATAAGTTAGCTCTCGAGTTTAGATTTTCTAGTCTAATTTGCTATAAAAAATAATTTCTTTAAATATTTGCAAACTAATGGCTAAATTAAGGTTTTCCCACTCGAAAACCTTAATTTCACTTTTTACCAATTTAACTGATTGACAACTCCCATTTTTTAAAATATTTTTAATACATTTTTTAAGAAAAATGTTTTTCTTCAATTTAATGTCAAGTAATTTATATTAAGTGGATTGGACTTAATATAAACTAAATTAAGAAAAACTGAAATAAGGCTTAACAGAATTGGCAACTTCACTAAGGATGCTTAGTAGGCTAGCCATGTAAAAATATAAAAATTAATTAATGGGATTATTTTTTTTATTTAATATTATAATATAGTTGTACTGACAAAGTTTTAATGATGCAAGCCTACCAATTAGAAAGAAGCTACCCAATAGGACCTATCTTAGGGAATTTAGGGTAGAACTCTCTCTCTCTCTCTCTTTTTTTTTTTTTTATCATTTGTGTGTTTAGATGTGGTTAGACCTGAGCTACTTTAGGAATGTAAGATGGGCTACCATTGTGTAATCCTCGAGCCCCTAAGGTCTTTCCCCCCATCTGGCGATGATAAGCGAGCTCACTCATGCTTTAATGTAGCCCACGAGCTATTTCTATAGGAATACCAGAGGTTATAGAGCTTAAGACTCATAAATTCTACCCTTTTGCATCATTGTAAAATAAAAAGGGATTAGTAATTTTTAAATTATAGGAGTCAGAAAAGAATTATTATAACCCACAACCAATTGGGTCTTATTTTCAAAATTTAACGTACTTATATATATAAGTGTACATGGGCTTTATTTTCAATAAAAAAAAATTTAGAAATTCATACACTTATATATGCAAGTTTACATGAATATTGAGCGCATGTTTATGATAATTCTATTCCTATAGTTTATTAATTATCAACCCTATTACATTGCACACGCATGTAACATATTGCATCGCATTTATTTTTATATTTTTAACTTCCATATTTGTTTGTATATACTATCTTGTGTAATATATGTGAGTCTTGTAGATTTTATTTTATTTCATGAGTAATAGGCTGTGTAATATAACATTTAATATAAAAGGGACAAAATCATTAAGAATCCCCCTGTACCATGACATACCAATGTTAAAAAAAAAAAAAAACTTTAGTATTGACTTATAATTTTTTTAATATAATTATGAAAGTTAATTATAGTAAAAATTATTATGGAACTATCATTTTTTAAGGCTTTCGATTTTTTTTTAAAGTAGGAAATTTCAAAAAGATATTTTATGATTAAAAACCAATTTCATGATAATTATTTATTTAGTTGATTTCTATTGTGATGCCCCATATGTACAATATTGTTAAGAACTAACACAATAGAAAAATAAAATTAAAAAAGAAAAAAAAAAGATTTGATCCTCAAATTTCCATTGTAAATTATTTTCCACCTCAAAGTCATTAATCCTATAGATGTCTAAGTTCTTATTCTTCGTGTTTATTTATTAAGTTGTCACAATCCTAATAAGGCTTTCTCCATGACTCGTCACCCTTATGTTATCTTTTAATAAGTTTTTCATTGTAAAATAATTTTTACTTCTTTATATCATTCTTGTAATATAATCATTATCCTATGTCCTTGGTCATCAAGCCCAATGTTTCCAAATTTTTTTAAGTTTAAATTTGTCAATGTCAGTATTAGGCTTCTGTAGCATAAAATCAACATTGATTTTTTCATTAAAAGTGTCTAAAAAAGAAAGGTTTCAAAATTAAAAACTTGATTTTTTTTTTTAAAAAAGAGAAGGAATGTAGTGTTGTTAATGAGAAGAGATTCTTGTAGGATTTGAAAGATTACCTTTTAATGTGGTTTAGGCCTACTTGAAGCCTATAATCACTCATTTTCGAAGCTCTCAAATAAAGAATAGGCATAGCGAAAGGGGTTTTGAGCAAACATGGGAAACAAGTCGAGGCCATAATCCATACTCGAGCTTAAGTGCCTATTGGTATACCATCTCAAGCAGATAAGTCTAAAGAGTTGTAGGTTCATGAGCCAACTATCAAAATAATACAAGGTTTGGAAAAGTTGCCAAGGCCATATTTGAATGACCAAACCCAAGGGGCATGTCAATGTTAAGATCTGAAAAAAGAGGGGTTATAGCCCTAGAAGAAAAGTTACAGAGGTTAGAAGAAAGACTCACTAGTACAAAAATGGTGATGAGTTATGTACTCAAGCAACTCGAACACTTAACTCCTAGTACGTATGAGACATTACAACCCAACATGAGGATGATTCAGAAAAAGAGAAGTTAGGAATGAATGCCTTAGTTGGGAAAGCCCAAGATCAAGACAAGCCCATTCATAGCGAGAAGAGGCAACTTATATAGTTCAAGATTCCAATAGTCAAAGTGTTCAAGCAATTGAGAGAAGCAATATTGCTGGCATGTGAAATCATAGCAACCAAGTACAAGTTTAAGGATTATGACCCCAACAAATTGTGTGAATATCATATTGGCCTAGTTGGGCATACCATAGAGAACTGTTGGAAATTGAAGCATATGGTGCAAGATTTAATTGATGCAAAGATTATTTAATTAAGCTTTCTAGAGACTGATGGGTCTATGGACAGTGGTATCCTTAACTTAGGGACGTTAAACAGCCAATCTCCAGCATTAGTTGTTGAGGGTTTATTACTACCATCTGATCAGGTGACTTACCATTTAAAGCAGTTGGGTATATCTCTAAGAGATTAATTCAATTGATTGGGCCAAGTTCGAAGGAATGATAGAAGTAGAAAAGAGTTTTAGTTTCTAAATAATATTTCACATTAGAGTTTGTAATGGATACGATTTATCCGAATAAAACAGTTTTCATATGCACGTTTATCTTTGAAGTTAGCTTAGCTCAACAAGAGCATGTCATTGGCCTCTCACTAAATGAAACGCTTTATGTAGATTTAGAACAAGTGAAAATGGATAAAGTAAATGTAAACTTGGAACTTAAAATTTTTTATTTAAAGGGATGTAACACATTACTTGAAAAGTTTGGGATGAAAAGAGATAACTCATGTCCTAAACACTTACCCTAAACACATATGAGAGAGGAACAACATAATGTGAGTACTCAAGCTCATTCCTTAAAGAAGATTCATCCTAAACTTGGTACATGGGTTAAAGTGATGCTAGGCATTCATTTCACTACTCTAAACACAATTATCCTTTACAAACTCATTTGAACCTTTAGAGGATTTTTCTTAAAATTAATTCTGCAATGAACCACCCTAAACTGGGGCAATCAAGAGGTTAGGGTCATTAATTTAGAGAAAAGGAATAGACTAACTTATGCTTACCTCAATTGTACCAATTCGTGGGCAAATATTATCATAGATAATTCAATTTTTTTAGGATGAACAAGAGTTTCAAACCATATATACCTTACTCAGGCTTATACACTTATTTAAATACCTCAAGCCCATAGATTTTTCCTAAACACACCAATGCCATATACACTTCTCCCATGCTTACACTTTTTAAAACCATGGTTTTAGGGCTTTGAATCTTATCATGTGAAAACTCAACAATTGAAGGTGACCACCTTAACCGGAAAGAAAAAAAAAAAGAAGAAGAAAGAAAAAAGAAAAAAAAGTGAAAAAAAAAGAGGAAAATATTAACAAAGTGATCACCTTCAAAGATAAGCCAAATTGCTAATAAGCCAGAAGTCTAAACTCATGAAGGACATAGAAAGGCTAAACACTTTTAATTCCCAAGCCCAAATGCAAAGCGTCTATTTTATTATCCTACCTACTATACCACCCTTGATGAAACTCTTTCAACTAAAGAAATGAACTTATCTTCAGCAAAATTTGCTCATGAAACTGCAACAAGCTCATGTTTAGTTTCTCCTAGTTTCCTGGCTTGTAAACCCATAATGGATTATATATGATTTCTTCAAAATTGGCTGAAGCACATTGATATCCATTTGCTCAAACCATTGACTAAGTCTTACATTGCAAACCTAGAAAAGACTTGATTGATTTATTAGAGTGTAACATTTACAAGACAAACTATAATTTTTGGAATTGATGTCAAGAGTAAAAACAAGCCTGTAAGAGTGTAAGGAAGTCCTCTTTGACTAAACATTTCAAATAATGATGCCTATTCCGTTAGTAGAAAATTAAATGAAAATTTGAGTGCTTTCTTAAGAACATGATGGTCTTAACCTCAAATTTGAAATCAATGCTCTAAGAGATTGCAAAAATCATGAAATATGCTTTAAGAAACAAGATTGAAAGAATGAGTGATCAATGGGGAAGGGGCAAGCTAACCCCATATTTGTGATCTTTAGAGTCTTCGGGGCTTTCTTACTTGTTAGTAACGCAATTTTCCATGAAAGAGTGTTTTCTTTTTTTTTTTGTAAAATAAAAAATTTAGAAGAGAAATAAAACCTTTTTCAAAAACTATCAATAGAGATTTCTTAAAAAGAAAAATTCAAAATTTTCAAAGAATCATCAAAATCCCTTAAACTTAAGTCTCAGATCATTTTATCAAAACTCATCAAAGTCCTTGAAATTTTAGGATCGCTTGCTCAAAAATGCTATCTTATTTCTTATTAGATCGCTTGCTCATAAAAGCGATATCTTATTTAGTCCTTTGTTAAGATCACTTGCTTAAAAAAGCGTTGTCCTATCCTTAGTTAGATCGCTTGCTCAAAGGAATACTCTTATATTGTTAGTTAGGTTGCTTACTCAATAGAGTGTCATCCAATCCTTTCTAGGAGCACCATCTAGTTCTTTCTAGGATTGCTAGCTCAAATGAGTGTTGTCCTACCCTTAGTTGAGTCACCTGCTCAGTGGAGTGCCATCCAATCCTTTCTAAGATTGCTTACTCAAAGGAATACTATCATATCCTTAGTTAGGTTGCTTGCTTAGTGGAGTACTATCTAATCCTTTTTAGGATCACTTGCTCAAAGGAGCGTTATTTATCTAATTATTTTCCAGATCACTTACTCATAGGAGCACTATTCAATTCTTTCTAGGATTGCTTTCTTAGTAGAGCGCCATCCTATCCTTAGTTCGACCACTTGCTCAATGGAGTGTCGTCTAATCATTTAAAAGATCATCTGCTTATAAGAGCGTCATTCAGTCCTTTTTAGGATCACTTACTCAAAGGAGCATTATTTATCTAATTATTTTCCAGATCATTTACTCATAGGAGCACTATTCAATTCTTTCTAGGATTGCTTGCTTAGTGGAGCGCCGTCCTATCCTTAGTTCGACCACTTGCTCAATGGAGTGCCGTCCAATCATTTAAAAGATCACCTGCTTATAAGAGCGCCATTCAGTCCTTTTTAGGATTGCTTGCTCAGTAGAGCACTGTTTAGTCTTTTAAAAGATCGCTTACTCATAAGAGCATCATCCTATATGTTATTGGATTGCTTGCTCGTAAGAGCACTATTTTATTTTATCTCTAGTAAAGTATCATCCTATCTTGCCTTCAAAAGATCTATCATTTCAAGCAACAGGCCTTAAATAGATCTATCTTCTTAAAGATACCCGACCTTTCAAGTCAAGACCCCATTTATCTAACATTCAAAGTCTTTACCTTACCAATTTAAGCAAGGATCGAGTAAAAATAAGTATGTCTTTTGGCCTTTGTAGTAAAGTTTTTACAAACTTCACTACAAAAAACTTTTATATAAAGAGGAGCAGCTGTAGACACTTTATTTTTGTCACCGTTTATTTTAATTTCAGTCTCTTTTCACTTTTGGACTAGGTTTATAAAAAATAAATAATTGAAAAATGGAGAAATAAAAATAAAAGTGGAAAATAAATAAATAAATAATAAAAAAAATGAAAATTGAAAAATAAAAAAATACAAAGTGTCAAAAGTGTCCTAGTCAAGTTAGTTAATTATTTAGAGTCAGGTCAGATTACAATAAAATATATATATACAATTTAGTAAATTTAGAGTTTTTTTAGTTTTATTAGAAAAATGCTATTTAAGAAAAGTTCAATCACATTTAAACTTATGAATGTGGACCTTGGTCCAATTTTAAATATTTCAATTGAGCTAAAAAACACTCAGGATTTATTAAATGGGCTATGGGTTGTGGTTAATTAAGTTAGGCTGAATCCAACCCAAGATGGAAAGCTAAATAAGATATGGGTTTCTAGAAACTTAATCTTAAAAGTGGATTGGATTAAATCTTGAATAAAACTAAGAAATCTAAATCGAGTGTCACCATATCTTATGAATATTGGATTTTTTAATATTGAATCTTCATTAAAAAGATCCAAAAGATTCAAGTTTATGGTCTATAAATAGTCAACAATGGGTTGTAAGTAAAAGAAACATAGTTTTCACAATTACAAAAAAAAATCACAATCACTCACGCTACTATTCACAATTTTTGCACAAATTCCATATACTCATGTCACTTCACAAACCCACATACAATTACACATACATCTATCCTCATACACAATCATACACTATACACAATTTCCACATCACACTCATGTCAATCCAGCCCTCACACACAATTCCTATACATTACACACACAATCTTCTCCTTTACATTCTAACCCAGAGAAATTGGCTAGGTCTTAAAGGAATCGAGATGGACAAGCTAGATTAACCAAGTTTTTATATCAATGTAAAGCAACAAGATAACTAGGATTGGTTTAATGGCTAGGTTAAGTCAAACCTAGTAAGTCAACCCATTATCCTAATTTGATGATGTTGCATTAAAATCAATTACCATGGAGCTTATAGTTGGAAAGATGGAGGTTTAGGCATCATTTGTCGTGATTCTTGATTTTAGTTACTAGAAGCTATTACAATTCATATGAGAGAGTTTGATGCAAATTAGCTTCCTTGCGAAGAAAAAAGAAAAGGATAAATAAAACAATTGGTATGTTGGTCAATCAAGATAGGATGGATACGACTCATTTATTAATCGTGTACGAAAATCTAAACTAGGGACCAAGCGTATCTTATGTCCAAATTGGATTAATTTATATTGGGACTGATAATTCGTGCTACTATAGCATATCTCATTTATCTTAAATTTGATACCTTTTATCTATTAAAAAGTTGTAATTAAATTTATAAAATATATAGATACAAAGGAAAAAGAACGATAATGATATTTAAATTTTACAAAAACAAATGACATAGTATATTCATACCTAATAAAAAATTACAATAGAAAGAAAATATTTTAATAAAGCAAAATCTTTTCAAATATAAAAAATTAAAAAATTTAAATTGTATACCATTATTAAATTAATTGAAATTATAAATTAAATAGATATTAATATTACTACCGGTATTAATTTTTAAATTTATCATATTATTTCTTAGATTTTCAAAGAAGACAATTAAAGAGTCTATATACAAGTTCGCAATTTTTCACCATTAAAACTATGATGTAACAAGAAGAATATATAACTAAAAATGTATCATATATTTAATTAAGATATTTGATTTAGAAAAAAATAATTTATATAACAAAATACAAATATTAAAGAATATATAATGTGCTCCATGCTTTATATCTAAGTCTAGAAGCTTAACAAAAATCGAATAAGAATTTAACCGTGTTTAAATGGGTTTAATCTATTTGTATCGTATTGTATCTCGATTCATCGTATTTAGATCTAAAATTACTAACTCTACATATAGATGTTTCCCAAAAAGTAATTTCCAAATTTTTCATAATATTTCTTTAATAAAGAATTCTTAAACATAAGATATGTTTATAGGAACGATCTTATAGGTTGTTGTAATTACAAATGCTCTTAAAATAGATAACAATAGGAGGTAAAGATAGGGGTTCCACTTTCTTTTGGTTGAGGTGGTAAATTGCTAAAACGATGTTTCTCCATGCTCTTCCGTTTGCACCATTAATGCCTTGATGGACAGCTAAAGTTTCAATTGCTTCACTCAAATGCACCATCCCAGCATCGGTATGCCACCTCATATATATTTTAGAAATAAAATTACTAAACGGCCAAAAGAGCAAATTTCGAGGAAATAATTAATGGACTTGCGGAAATGGGCCAAGTTGAGTTTATATATATATATTGGGCGTTTGTTTAGAACCTTAAAGTTTGCAGAAACCACAACCCCCAAAAAAAATGTTTTTTAAGTTTGAATATTTAATTGCAAGAAATTCAAATAATATTAGGTCATATATAAATGCTGCCGAATTCAAAGGTGGGAGGTGGGACTGGCCACAAAACTAGGGTCAACGGCATCGCCATGATTAAAAGTGATTGAGGTCAGTTAAGTAGTCCAACGTTGACCGATCCAGCTAACAATCTCACACGTCTCTCTTTTAAGGCATCTTCTTGTTTTGTATATATTATTTTAATCCAATCTGACATTTTCAGTGGAATAGAAGCCTGGAAGAATGGAATAGAAGAAACCGGATATTAGGATTCTCTTAGCCACTCTGCATAAAAATACTTTAATCCTCCTACAGCTAGTTCATGCTCTTCGTAGTAAACTTTTCTTTTCCCAAAAGGAGAAAAAACCTGTCATTGGATGCATATAAATATGAGGATAAAGGTTGAATTAGCTCGAAATCGTTAATTTAAAAGCTAATGCAAAGTTAAATTGGATTTGGTCCTTAAGGGTATGGATTCAAGTCAATTCGGTTGAATAGATTATTCTTTTAAATTTTTTTATTTATCTTTATTTTTATATTTTTAATAAATTTCCTTTAATCTTATTTTTGTATTTTTGTGAATTACTATAAATAATTTTTCTCTCAATCTCATTTTTTATTTTTTCCTCAAAATAATTGTAATAGAGTATTAGTGAGAAAAGTTGTAAATTTTACTTTATTTTAAAATAATTAATTTAGACTAAGTAAGAGTGATATTACTTTAATATTAAAACATTAACTAAAGTTAAGTAAAACGAGAGAAGTTACAATTTATAAAGAATCCTAATATCTCATTCGAATATTGAAATAAATTATCAATATGGAAAAAATATAATTATAATGTAACTATTAACTGTAATTTATAATAGTACTTGATGTATGTTGGAAAAGGGAAAAGTAGTAGAAGATGAAGACATGTAACATTTTTTTTTTTTAATATTAAAGAGGTAGAACCGGCATGAATCTGCTGGTCAACTTGATCGATTCACTGACTTGTCAATTCAACGGGTTTGGCCGGTTGAACTGCTTAAACCCTTGAGGTTTGACGGTTCATAAGTTGGTTTAGATTCACCCTTCTACAGGCCAAATCGGTTCACAGTTTGGAATCGGCCTTTATACAGATTTAAGGGCATATACATGGATAGCATAGATATACTTATATAAATATATATATTTCTATATGTAGATTTAATTTATTGTACGTGAGCAAAATTATGAGCCCATATTGGTAATTTATTAAATGTAAATTTAACTTGAATTTCTTTTTTATAAATTTAGAATGGATTTTACATATCATTCAAAGCTTAATGAAACTTATAATTGGTTTGATGACTTCTCTATAAATTAACTTGACGCATTTTTCTTCAATGGTTCTCACTTTAGAAGTTTAGTCAAATCCAAAAATATGTTATTTAAATTGTTTTTAACTTAGTCATTTTCTATATTCTTAATAAGCTACTAATAAAATTGATTTTTCTTTTCTTTGCGCTATAAAGAAGTTTCTTACGTGATTTCTTATTCATTGACGTATTTATTTTGCAGGTTATTTTCTAAACTTGTTCGATATTTGTTATAAGCAAGTATTTATATTTTAAATATTATCATAGCTATCATGTCATAGGATTTATCAATAGTTATTGGACTCTGCATGTAATAAAATTGCAAAACAAAACATTAGCAAGGGATGCCGGGGTGTTGTCCGGCGTGACCACTCCAATGGTTAGTTAAGTCAACAGTGAATACTTTAGAGAATAAAGGGTGCTTTGAGTAATAGATAAGCTTTGAGTACAGGGTGTAGAGAGATTTATCGCAAGGTAGTAGACTAATATTATAATGAAGTAGCGTCAGTAATTAAAGGTTAGTTATTGGGGAGAGATCTTCTCCTATAAGTATGAGAGAGTGAGATTTTAGTGTCCAACGTATCCCACTTATTCTAAACGTCGCTGTTAACTCTATTTGATCCTTATCTTGTGCATTTTAACAGTTGCAGGGCTTATTGGCCTTAATCAATCCAAGCTTAAGGCTTGGGCCCAGAAGGGCAAGCCATAGGCAACAAAACAAGTCAGATTCGATTGAGCCTGAGAAGTTCGTGTCTAAAGAGCCTTACTAACACTTGCCCCCTCATAATCTCATTGTCGAAGCAAAGGCAAGGAAAAGAGATATATGAGTTGCTCAAGTGTGTGACTGATCTGACTTAATGAGGCCCAACCCGGCGTCATGGTACCGAAGTGATAAGGGTATAGGTCTAGGCTGGAAGCCGGCTAAGGTAGAGATGTCCAAGGTAATGGATACTTGGGTCAAAAATGTTCGAGGTGGGATGGACCAAGGTAGTCGGTAATTATTTCGGAGCAGAGTGGCGAATACCCAAGTGAGACTAAGCCTTGATTGGGGTATTAAAGCGTATTAAAGCAAAAAACCTTCACATCTTATTGGGGAGGCATTTCAAGGCCACAAACTGGTCTAAGCGAATAGTACTTATCCTTCTAAACAATATAAGTGTTAAGGAATCCGTCATGGATCACCTTCCAATCAAACTCCCATGGTCAACCAAGAAGTAGATTCACGGCATTCATAAGCACTATGTCGAAGTCGATCTCATCCTCATATTGCCCTACCTTGAATGCGATCCGCACTCTTTTATGCACATGAACCACACCCTTATCATTAAACTATCTTAATCCATAAGGTCAAGGGTGCGGGTAGGTCGGTAATTTCATCTTTTCTACTAACTTGACAAAAATGATGTTGATACAGCTACCTCCATCAATAACCAGGGAACGGGTCTTCCCATTCACTAGGCACTGCATGTGAAATAAATTTTCCCTCTGTTTAGGATCTACCTTCAAGTCAGCTCGTTGACTCGTCAAGGATAAGAGTTCATCCAGATTTTCGGCATAGATATCTTCTTTGATCAATCCATCTTCCAAGCTCTTATCACTTCGACTCTTTACTTCAGCATTAGGTCCTTTGCCTTTCAAAACCATAATCCTCTTATTTGGATACTGAGAAGCAATGTGTCCATAGCCTAAGCATTTGAAGCATTTTTACTGGGTGCCTGTTCTTTCTCAGCAATCTTCTTCTCAACATAGACACTTCAGCTAGTCTCTCCTTTCTCCATCTTCTTTTCTTGCCTTCTCTCGGCATACCTCTCAGGCTCAGAGCTGCCTTGTTAAGGTCGGCTACTCGGCCTCTGATGCCTTTTTCTCTTCTGCTTCTCTACTCTTAATGCCAAATTAATTAGCTCATCTAAAAAGTTGAACGGCTGTAATTCTACTTTTTTAGTAATGTTGTATTAGAGTCCACTCAAGAATCTGGCAATTATGCGGTCCTGTAGCTCAGCAATCTTACATCTCGTCATCAAAGTCTCAAACGCTTGCAAATACTCTTCAACAGTATTTCGACCTTGTCTCAGGTGCTGAAAAGCATGGAGCATCTGTTGCTTGAAATAAGTTGGCACAAAGCGTTGGTTCATCAATCTTTTTATGAGCCTTCAGGTTCTAATCGGCTCCTCTCCTTTGTATCTCGCTTAGCAACTAGCTTATCCCACCAAAGACTTACATATTCAACAAGGGATAATGAAGCCAGCTTAACCTTTGTTCGTGCATCACACTCATAGCACTCAAACAACTTCTCGATTCGGGGAATCTAGTCAAGGAATTCTTTAGGTCGACTACTTCTATGGAAGGTTGGCAGTTTCAGCTTGACATTGTCAAGTACTTGGCCAAGGGCTCAAGGTTCGTCCCTTGCATTTCGAACTGGTTGATTCACATCCATTCGACCACTTATGTTGGAGCTCTGCTCAACCATATTCCTTCTTGGCCTCGGCTGTCTTCTCCGGGCTTCTTGATTTGTTTTGGAGTCAACACTCCTTTCATTTCTTCTTCTTGGCATAGGTTAGTTTTCTCTTCTTCTCGGCTGTCGCTCATCATTTTCAAGCTCATTGGAACCACTTCCACTTGTGGGTCTTTGCTCCCTTCTTCCTTCTCAACCATCATGTTGTAGCCTCTGACTAACCCAGTAAGTTCTTGAATAGAGTCGGTGAGATTCTGGATCTGGTATTCTAATTTGTCAATGCATTACCTTAAGCTTCTACAAGTAATATCACCAGTGTTGTTGACACTATCCTCTGACATTCTTGTCAGTACAGTAATTGACCAGAGAATTGAACAAATAACAAAACATGATAATAGTAACCTAAAAACAACCACTACTCGGCTTTTATAGCTACTTACGACTACTATGAACAGTACGCTACACTATAGAACAATGATTAATAGAAATGTTAGAATCACAATTCTACTTTGAAGAACACTAGCATATGTGTCTCCCAAAAGCTCTAATACCAAGATGATAAGGATCAAAAAAACAACAGCAGGTCAGGAACCCTGAATGGGTATTCGTGATTCCAAAAGAAAGATGGGTACGAAGAACTGGAAGGTTTTTTGTTGTGAAAGTGAATGGATATAACTCACTAAGATGCAAACATAATCAAGAGTTTGATCTCAAAATTGAGTTCAATACAACTCACGAACACTAAATGTTGCTCGAGATTCAAATGAGAGTTAGATATAACTCACCAACCTGTTCAAATGAAAGGGTTCACTACAATCCTAAGAATAAGATTGATAAGAACACAAGAGAGATTAAAGAGAGTAATCGACACTCAAT
The DNA here is from genome assembly GCA_024138005.1 of Lumnitzera racemosa. NCBI lineage: Eukaryota > Viridiplantae > Streptophyta > Magnoliopsida > Myrtales > Combretaceae > Lumnitzera > Lumnitzera racemosa. The sequence goes on along the minus strand of JAMXBC010000006.1, from coordinate 35,554,102 downwards.
AATCCGGCAAACATAAGCTCTACTAACTCAAGTATAGCCTTGCTCAAAAGAGGAAAGATTCACTCTCTGTATGTGGGGGAATATCTTCACTATCTGTATATATCTCTATTTTTGTTTGTTAGTACAAATGTTGCTATTTATAGTAAGTCTTAAACCCTAGTGACAAAATTGTAAATAATATACAAGGCCTTAAACCCTAAAGAATCGGGCCCATAAACAAAATGAAGGAAAACATGTATAAGAATACAAAACTGTACGTTTTATAAGGGAAGTCGATATGTAGTCACTCGGCATGTCTTAGAAGGAACAGTATTCGAACCAGACAGAGTTGGCAGTTGGATGTATGGGTTTAGGAAGGAGTCCCTAAAGTCTCATGTGGCTTGGCTAAGACACCAAAAAGGTCAGCCCATAATTGTCTTGCTCTAGAATCAATCGGCATGAGTCTCTCGATGCTGTGCCAAGTGGTTCTCTAGTCTTAAGCACTCGACCTTGCAGTTTCTCAACACCTTGGCTGATGATAGACTTAATGCCAAGTGTTTATTTTCCTTCCTCTCATCCTTCTAGCTACAGCTTGGCATCAGTAAGCATTGATAGGCCTTGGCTTTGATTTGGTCGGAAGCTGATTCCCATCAGCTACCAGGCTTTAATAAGGTCTTACACCCCTAGCAATTAGGTTATCCTCGAAAGACTCTCCAAGGAAGGTAGGGATAACCCCATGAAGATAGTAAGCTACTTAAGCACGCTCATGCAGCAGGTGAGTCTTTGTTACTCTTGTATTGACGTACTTCATTTATCGTTATGTTAATGTAGCCCCTATTTTCAATTTGTAGTACCACGACCAAGTGCTACTTCAACTGAATAAGTACGACACCGCCTAGAAAGAGGTAAAGGACTTTAGGGAGGTGTTGTGCCAGGATGTGAAGCATCTGTGAAAGGTAGAGTCTTCTACAAATAAGTATGTAGAAAAATTCTCCAAGGCTAATCGGCGCCCGCATCACTCTTTTATGCAGGTATTAAGGCTTCAGGTACAGTTAAAGGACGTAGAAAGGGAAAGGGATAGGGATAAGGCTAAGAAGGCAGCACAAAAGGCCGATAACCTGAAGGCTTGGCTAGGAGATGAATGGTGGAATAAGGCTTAGCTCTTTTGGCAGCTAGATAAGGAGAAGGAGGCTAATGGCTAAACGAAGAGAAGGAGGCCAAGGCCCAAGTCGAGAAAGAGAACACCAAGTTGAAGGCATCTGTCACGAGGTTACAAACCAAGCTGGCTATGAAGGTGTCCAAGTATGAAAGTGCTAAAGCCACTTCGTTGGAGCTAGCAGGTTTGAAGGTTGGGTTAGAGCGATAAGGGAAGATTTCAAAGATGGAGGAGATCATCTTAAAAATGGAGAGTAGGGATGTCCTCAACGATGCTGCCGCTAAAAAGGCTGTCACCGACTATTAGAAGATCAATGAGTGGTTAGATAAGCTAGAAGACCTGACCATCGACTCCGTGTACTATATAAGGAAGGAGGTGCTCTCCTACTATCTAAACCTTAACTTAAGCTTCCTCGACTTCCTAGATTCCCTAACCTTTAACGAGAAGAGCAAAGCCCTTGCACACAAAAAAGAGGTCGCTCAAGTAACCATTAATGTCCCAGGCATGCCCATTACTGTTTGGGCCAAGTACGACACGTCGACATCTAATTTTGCCCTAGCAACCTAGCAGGAGGTTACCTAAGAAGCAGTTTCTTAGGATAATCAACCTTTGGCTGATCCTTTTGCTATCCTTTCCTCGCAACCTTCAGCCCTCATTTCAAGTCAAGGCCAACCACCTAAAGAGGCACTGTCTAATCAACACTCCAAGCAGATTGAGGCTTTGGATTTTTTTAGGTTACCAAAGTTAGCCAAAGCATGGTGATAGTGTGTTTTTTTTTTTTTAAACATATGTATGCCAAGCCAAGATGCCGACCTTCATTGTATAGTTCTATGATCAATGAATGAGAAATTTCTTGAAACATGACCTCTTATACACTTGCTTTTTCTTTGCCCTTTAATATATTTGCATAAAAATTCCTCTGTATAGGGGGTGTTTCCCCTTGCTGAAGTTACCCGAGGGGGGTAAGTCGGTGGCATTTCAACTTACCCAAAAAATGGGAGTTCCTCTGTGCAGGGGGTGTTTCCTCTTACCAAGGTTACATAAAGGGTTCAAATTAATGGCATTCCGACTTTCTCGGAAAATGAGAGTTCCTCTATACAGCGGATGTTTACCCTTATTGGGGTTACCTAAGGGGAGGTAAGTCGGTGACATTTCGACTTACCTGAAAAATAAGAGTTCCTCTATACAAGGGGAGTTTCCCCTTGTCGAGGTTACCATAAGGGGCCAAGTTAGTAGCGTTTTGACCTACCGAATAAACGATCCGTATGCCCTTTCGAGGGCTAGGATGGTAACAAAAAGGAGAAAGGGAGAGGGAGAAACAATTGGTTAGGAAGTAAATTATTCCATTTCATTATTCTGGAAAGATATGCACTAGATTATGCTAATTAAAATAAAGCTGAAGGTTATTGGCATTCCATGTTTGTGAGATGAGCTTGCCACCTAATCTTTCCAATCTGTACACTCCATTCCCCAAGCTTTCCCTTACTGTGACGAGGTCTTCCCAATTGGGGGCTAACTTGCCTTGCCCTTCGCGCAAACATATGGCTTCTAGCTTTCGGTACACTAGGTCACTAACCTTGAACTCTTTCTGTTTGACCTTCTAGTTATAGTACCGAGTAGCCCAATGTTAGTATACGGATACCCGAGCTGCAGTAAGGTCTCTGATTTCCTCGATGGTATCAATACTGGCTTGCAATAGTGACTTGTTAAGGGCGACGTCAAAACTTTGAGTTCGAATATTAAGAAGCTCAAGTTTGATGGGGAAGATTGCTTTTAACCCGAATGTTAGGCAAAAGGAGGTATCACCTATAGAAGTAGGGGGTCTCACCTATAGAAGTGTGATGGGTGGTCCTATATTTCCATAAGATATTGGGCAACTCATCATCCCATGCACCCTGAAATCAGTCCACACACTTCTTCAGGCTATCTAAGATAATCCGATTGGTTGCCTCAACCTGTCCATTCAATTGGAGGTAAGTAACCGAGGTGAAGTAAGGGGTGATGTGGTACTTAGAGTAAAACTCTCTAAACTTAGGGTTATCAAATTGTCACCTATTGTCCATAATGAGGGGATAGGGGACCCTAAATTAGTAGAGAATGTTATTTCTAACGAAAGATTCAATACTTCTCTTCGTAATCCTTACCATCACTTCGACCTCCACCCACTTAGTGAAGTAATCAACTACGATAATTATGAACTATCGTCCTCTCAAAGCTTTCAAGAATGTACAAAAGATATCAATATTCTATAGTGCAAACAGCTATGGGCTGGTCAAGGGTTGGAGGCTAGTGTTAGGTACGTGACTGAGCGGCGTATGCTTCTGGCACTACGGGCACCTTTGGGCTACGGCTTTTGTATCTTGCCTCATAATAGACCAGTTATGCCTAAGCTATAGCGTTTGAAGGTAAGAGGCTTAGGACTAATTATGATTGCTACACACTCCAGTGTGCAATTCTTCCATGATGCGCAGCTCTTCACCTTTTTGGAGGCATTGGAGCAGGGGAAGGCTGACTTCCCAACAATAAAAGACACCGTCGACCAACGTGTAGTTGGTGGCGTGATACTGGAGCTTCTTTGCCTCTCTCATGTCATCTAAGAGCATGCCCTGCTCCAAATAACTTCAAATAAGATCTATTTAGCTCGGCTTTGGTGCTGCTTTGGTTAGTTTCAAAACTTCAGTCGAGCCCAGAGTTATGCTTTTTCCTGGTAGATATTCTATGGAGATTTTGCTATCCTTTATCTCAGGCTTCCATATATTGGTAAAGGTAAGCTTAGATAGCTAATCTACTACTAAATTCTCAAGTCAAGAGATCTTCATGATGTCCCATGAAGGGAATTCAACTAGAGGGCACTTCACCTTCTCAAAGTACCCAGTCATAATGTCGTCCTTAGCCTCGTACTCGCCTTGAACTTGTGAGATGACGAGCATGGAGTCCTAGAAGGTCCATAAATGCTCGGTACCGATCTCCTTGGCTAACTCAAGACTAGTAATAAAGGCCCCATACTTAGATTCATTGTTGCTAGAATTGAACCTAAACTTGAGGGCATAGCAGATCGTGACCTTGTGTAAGTCGATGAGAATGAGACCCGCTCTTTCTCCTCCTAAGGTGGATGAGGTGGATGAGGCATTGACATGAAAAGTTTACATCGATTTGTCTTTACCTGGTGGTGCTTCCTCCTCTCCCATATATTCTACCATGAAGTTAGACAACATTTGTACCTTATAGGCCATTCATGGCTGCTACTAGATTCCGTACACACTCAATTCCATCACATACTTCATTATCCATCCAGACGCATCAAGCTTCTATAAGATGGTACGCAGTAGTTGATTTATGAGTACGATTATCCAATGCGCCTAGAAGTAGGGCCATAGCCGTCGTACCATGATAACGATGGTTAGGGCGAACTTTTCTACCTAAGTGTACCTAACTTCAGGCCCGTTGAGTATATGACTGATGTAGTATACGGGCTTGTATTCCCTTCCCTCTACTCTAACCAACACAGAGGAGAGCATCCAGTCGCTTATGGCCAGGTACAAAAATAGGTTCTCCCCATGGATAAGCTTGGAGAGGACTGGTAGGTACACGAGGAAGTCCTAGAGTTGCTGAAAGGCAACGGCACACTCTGGAGTCCATTTAAAACCCTTTAGGTTTTTCAAGATTTTGAAGAACTCAATGTATCTGTCAACTCTCTTCAAGATGAATCTACTTAAAGTAACTACCATACCAATAAGTTTCTGTATGTCTTGGATTAAGGTTGGAGGCTTCATTCCCTTTATGGCTGTAATCTCCTCAAGGTTAGCCTCGATACCTTTTTGTGTTACTAGAAAGCCAAGCAACTTACCAGATCTAACACCGAAGACACACTTCGAGGGTTCAGCTTCATGTTGTGCATACGCATTTACTCGAAGGTGATAACTCTGATTTTAAACATATTTCACATGGTGATTTTATAGTATTTCCCTTACATTTTTTGTTTTCTTTAAAGAAATTGATACTTAATTGAGTAAAATTTTGATTTCAAGGTTTAAACGCGTTCTTGGATCGAAAACAAAGAAAAAGAATCAAGTTTCACTCAATTCAGAATTCAAATGAAGAAGTTATGAAGTTTTGAAGTTACACAGTCTGGGACATAATCAAGTCGTGTCTAGTAAAGAAAACGAAAACCTTATAATACAATATAAAAAGACATATTAGGTTTTCACAAGACACATGAGACATTAGAGAAGAGAAGAGACTTGAGGAAAAGGAGAAGAAAAAGGCGAGAGCAACAACGACTTCAAGATCGGAGAGATTTTTCATCAATCAAAGGGGTTTTTCATGTTTTATTTTATGTTTTTGATGAAACTCGTTTTTAGTTTTATTATGATAGCTTAGAATTCGTGTATTTAGGATTATGGAACCTAGGATTTCATGTGACTCTTGGGTTGATTTATAATTCTCAATAAAGTTTCTACCTTTACTTGATTCAATTATGTCGTTTAATTATTAATTGATATTTAATATCAATTTATGATATTATGCATGTTGATTGAGAAATTACATGTATAATTAGATCTTTACATAATTGGAGAGAATTACATGTATACTTAGAGATAAGATACATGTTTCTTCTGGAAAGTTAATTATTTGTGCCGGAATTCATTATACATTAATGCAATTCTAAATTATATTACTAAGTGAAGAGATTCCGGTAAATAATTTAGGATTAGAGTTAATATGCTTGAGAAAGGTATTAACTTTAATTGTGAATCCCTCCAGTCAAGAATAATAGAAATCTAATTGAATATATTTTACGCGGTCACATGTTAAACACTAGGGAAAATAATTCCTAAATACGTTATTGCATACTTGAAATCGTTCTTAGTTTTATTGCTTTCTAAATTGCTTAATCAAGTCCTATAATTAGTTTAGTTTGTTAATTTCAGTATTTTTAATTCATTCAACTCATCATAATTTTCCAGTTAGATAATAAAGCTAAGGTTAATATTAGTACTCGAAGTCTCTGAGGGATCGACTCAGACTCACATCCGCTATATTAAAACTGATAGGTGCACTTGCTTAATATCAGAAGGCTTCTTGGAGATCCTTGACATGGTCATCTGGCTTCTAGCTCTTGACAATCATGTTGTCGATGTACATGTTGGATTCGAATGACATCATGATGTAGCAATATGTACCATAGTCGGTGACAAAGGAGATATGGACTTCATCCTTTAGGTCCTTAATATGGTTATATCTTGAGAAGGCATCCATAAAGCTTAGCAGAGCGTATCCTGAAGTAGAATTGATGAGCTGATCGATGCTTAGGAAGAGGAAATAGTCTTTAGGGCAGGCTTTATTGAGACTGGTGTAATCGATGCACGTTCGCCACTTCCCATTCTTCTTCTTAACTAGCACCACATTTGCTAGCTAAGTGGGGTACTTTTCCTCCCTCACGAAACCAATCTTAAGCAACTTCTGTACTTCTTCCTTGATCACGGCCTACCTCTCTTGGGGAAAATGCCTCTCTTTCTACTTAACAGGCCTTATCGTGGTGTCAATATTAAGGTTATGGGTCATTAGGTCGAGCAAAATTCCAGACATGTTTGACACCAACCAAGTGAACTTATCCGAATTTGCTCATAAGAGAGCAACGATTTCGTCCTTCACTTCGGATAGGGTCTCAGTCCTAACTTTTGTGGTCTGCTCAAGTGAGAGTCCGATCTGGACTTCTTCTATTTTTTCCCCCAGCTTCTCTTGCAGGTCGGTCTCTAGAGTAAACACGCCATCTCCTCTGGTGGCCTTAACATACAGCTCTTGCGAGAATCTTTTATCATACTTGCATACTCCTACCCCAGTCGAGGTTAGAAATTTAGCATTCAAATGAAGGGAAGATGTGATCACCCTAAATGCATTTAGGCTTGGTCTTCCCAAGAGTGCGTTATAGGGGGAGAGACAATAAATCACAACGAATTCTATAGGTTGTTGCGCCACATAGTCATCATCACCAAGCTCCATGTCTAACGTGATGATCCCCTTGGCTTGGACCATACTACCATTGAAGCCAATCAAATTATAGTGGTATGACTTCATTTTCATCGGTAGCTTCTTCTTCATCCTTTTATAAGTATGAAGGAAAACTATATTGGTGGAACTGCTAGTGTCCACTATAATCTTTAGGACCTCAAAATTTGAGATCCTCACCCCTATTACCAAGGTATCTCAATAAGGTGTATCAACCCTATTAAGGTCTTCATTTGAGAAAGAGATAGAAGTATCCAACTTCTGTCTCTTCTCCCTTATGACCAACACCTATAATGGGGTGTTAATTGAGCTACTAGGGCTCAGTAAGCTCTCGAGGTACGCTCCACCCCCCACCCAATAATTACGTTAATAACACAATTGGGGGGAGCAATCATTGCAGCGGTCATTATTTTATTTGGCTGAAGTGTTCTCAATCCGTCGCCTCTAATGGTCATCATTCCTCGAGATGGGCTACATATTCATTGAAGAAGCAACGTTGAATAACATATTCAATGGCGTTCAACTGGTAGCATTCTTTGGTGGTGTGGATATCGTCTTCATGGAACTTAAATACTTATCGGAGTTCCAACAACTGGGGTTTCCTCGCATTTTCTAAGGCCCCAAGAGCAATTTTTGGTGCTTCACCTCAAAGTAGACTTGAGTAATAGGTCTATTTAAAGGTATGTGATATGTGTAAATAGGAAGGGGGAGTGGGTTGCGCTTGACTTACTACTTCTCCTTCCCAAAGTTCTCCCCCTTCAATCTATCAGGCAACCTAACACCGAAGCAATCCTTCATAGACAATTTTTCTTTATCCTACTTTCCACCCGACCTTTCTTGGTCAGCATTGCACCTAGTATGAATGTCATCTTCCTTATCAATGTACTTTTGGGCTTTATTCCAGAAGTCAACCAAGGTCTTTGGCTTGCTCTTCGCAAGCGATCAAGAGAAGTCTCTTAATAGTCGGATGTCAAGCTGAGTAGCATGCATAACAACCCCTTTACCTAGCTGAGGGATCTCGACCAAGGCATTGCTGAGTCGGGCTACATGGTTGTGCAAGGACTTACCTTCGCCCTACCTTACGAGATATAGGGATAATGTATCCTTGGACGGAAGCTTGCTAGCCTTAAAGGAGATTGAATCTCTATGCCAGCTCATTAAAGGAGCTAATGAAATTTTCGGGGAGGTGGTTAAACCACGTCCAAGCTGCCTTCCTCAAGGTGCTTGGGAAGGCTTTTCACATTATGGTATCTCCATGACCATGGAGGTTCATGATGGTGTAGGAGTGGAGAAGGTGATCATTAGGGTCACTCGTACCATTGTATTGGTCTAAGAACCAAAGTTTGCCGTTAGGAGGCAACACTTCGTCCTAAATACCCTTAGTAAAGGGGGTCTTATTATTAGTAACTAGCCTGGCATCGCCGACAACCTTGCTCCCCTACTACTCAAAGGATCAATACATTAAGGTCACTCGAACCATCATCTGTCGGGTGAGCTCAGCATGCAACCGAGTAAGCCTGTACTCCTTACGAGTCGGCTTTCTACTTGTTCCTTACCAAAGCTTGGTCATAGGCGGTCGTAGACTTTGCTAGCTACTGCTACAAGGGAGAATCAAGTTACTAATTGCTAGCATTCTGCTGTGTTGTAAGGGCGTGTTCTGCCCAATGTAGGAATCCAAAACTTCTGAAGGAAGGGAGGGGGTAGAGGTAGGCTTGCACGTTGTGCTTCTCTGCTTTTTCAAGTAGAGCGCGAAGTAACCTGTTTTGCACAACATACTTCTCGACCAAGCGTTCCATACACTGCTCTAGCACAGCTCTAGTTGCCCATAGGTTGGTTGTTCACTAACCGATGGTTCTCCTACTCATCGTGATGAGGCATGGTGTTAAGGAAATTGATTATAGGAAATGTGTTTAATGTGTCTAAGGTTTTAAGTGTAGGAATTCGAATTTCCATAAACGGCGTCAAATGTCATCTTTAAGGATTTGCCAGTAGTTATTAAGCTATGTACTAATAAGTCTGCAAAACAAAACATTGTGAAGGGATGCTGGACTATTGTCTGGTATGGCTACTCTGATACTTAAATCAGTAATGAATACTTTGGAGAATAGAGAGTGCTTTAAATAATAAGTAAGATCGTATAAGGTGTAGAGAGATTTACTACTAAGTAATAGACTGATATTTACAGTGAAGTAGCACTGGCAATTGGAGATCAATTAGTAGGGAGAGATCTTCTCCCATAAGTATGGGAGAATGAGATCATGGTATCCGATGTGTCTCACTTATTCCAGACATGACTGTTAACTCTATTTAATCCTTATCTTATATATTATAGTTGTTGTAGGACTTATCAGGCTTGATCAATCCAAGCCTAGGGTTTAAGCCCACAGAAGCAAGCTACAGATGATGAGACATGTCAAATTTAAGAGGCCCACTTTTAAAAAGTCCTGCCAACAATAGCAATCCAAAAGATTGTAAATACTAGATTTTAACGGTACAACCTATCAACTTTTAATATTGGTGGTTGACAAGTATACGGAATACCAAGGGATAATGAGGTCCAATGAATAATTATCCCTTCTAAAAGATATAACTCACTATCTCTTTCTTTTTTTTTTCTTTTTTTTTTTCTGGACATTTTCTATGATGCCTAATTATTATAAATAGCCATTAAATATTAATGGGCACAACATCTTGAAATTATTAAAATAAAATTGAAAAATTATAAAATTTTATCTATAAAAAATGTCAGAAAAAGTTTGGAAAGAATCGATACATTTTTAGCGTTATTTGGCTATGATGCGGCATATTTGTATTACCATCATTTATTTTTCATGCGAAACCAATCAACAAATTATAATCCCTGGGAAATTAAATATGATAAATATATTTTTCACGAGGACGACCCTACAGAATTAATAAAACCCAATTGGAACTGGTTATCCTAGACACCATACAGTTTGAACACTTTCATGAGATATAGCCGCATGATAAGAAGTCAAAAGCATGACCCTTTCACACAAACGGTCAAATAAACAAATAGATCTTGCAGATCTGGGGATTCCTAAATTTGGATAAATAAACAAGTGGAATCCTAATATGGATGATTTCCTTGCAACAAATAAGTTAAATTAAAATTCTTTAATAATAGGTCTATTTTAGTAGTTTAAAAGATTCATAAAGGAGAAAACTTTATATATCTTTTAAACAACTATATATTTGTCACCTTTCACTGTTCGGATAGATAACTATCCAATAAAAAACATAATTCCACGGGCAAAAATAATCCGCCTGCTACCCTTTTCTTTTCTTCTTATTTTTTTCAGCACCAGCTAGTTAAGGGGCAAGCTCTTGACTTGGAAGTTTTAGTTTGGAATTTCGATGAAATCTCGGTAGGTGTTGTTCCCTTTAAAAGTCACCAGAAAAGACGGCTGATCCTTCGGGGAGCAGACCCCTCTAGAGGTAGCATATAATCCCCCCCCACTTTCCATTCCAACATAATAACTCATCTACTTCGTCTTCATTCTCTTTCTCTCATTCACACTCTGTTCAAACCCCAAATTAATTGGCTTTCTTAAATTTGACTTACAGTAACATCCTTCTTAAAGTACTCGTGCTATAAGGGAGTAGATATATAAATACCTAAACTAGTTTTAAGAAGCTTAAAAGTGACAGTAAAAGAAGGAACATATTTAGCTAGCTAGCTAGGGCAAACAGTATTGTACGATGGATGAGGTGAATGATGGCGACAAAATGGATGATGTTATGCTTCCGGGATTTCGGTTTCATCCTACTGACGAGGAGCTTGTAGGGTTTTACTTGAAAAGGAAGATCCTGCAGAGGCCTCTCTCCATTGAGCTCATCCGGCAACTTGACATTTACAAATATGATCCATGGGATCTTCCTAGTAAGATTCTTTTTTTTTTTTTTTCCAGTTATTCCCTACATTGTTCATACTCCTTTGGAAATTTTGTAGTCTTATTTAATTTTTTCAAGCGTAATACTGCCTTCTTTTCTTTTCTTTTCTTTTTTTTTTTTTCTTTCTTTTTCTAACATTAAACGTATTATATCCTCTTCATATTAGCACATCTTTCATTAGGGTTTATGGGTTTTAAAAGAAAAACAAAGTCGTCAATTTCAAGCTAAATAGATGAACATTCAGCCCTGTATAATATTTATTAATTTGCTTATCTTGAGTTCAAAATTCTAGACTAATTAACAACGTTTAAGTCGTGCTTAAATTTGAACGTATCATTGTATCATCTCGAGCTATCTGTATGATTTCTGATCAGATCTCAATATTTAGTGTACAAGTTATTTATTCTTTCATTAATTTAAATTTTACTCGTAAGCAGAGCTAGCGGCAACTGGAGAGAAAGAGTGGTATTTCTACTGCCCTAGGGACAGAAAATATAGGAATAGCGCAAGGCCGAACCGAGTGACCGGAGCCGGTTTCTGGAAGGCCACGGGAACCGACCGACCCATCTATTCATCGGAAGGTTCTAAGTGTATTGGGTTGAAAAAATCTCTTGTATTCTATAGAGGAAGAGCTGCCAAAGGAGTGAAGACAGAATGGATGATGCATGAGTTTCGCCTACCTTCTCTCGTTCATCCGTCTTCACCAAATAATGGATCCTTCTCAGATAAAGCTATTCCTGCCAACGTAATTATCTTATTAGCTTAGTTATTAATATATCTACACACATACATATATGAAGCATATATGGACACGAATAAAATTCAATAGTACTAAAACGCTAAATATATATACTAATGAATCTATTATTTATATCGATTACCCTACTGTTATAAGGAAAGTAAAAACGCCAACACTTTCACGAAATTTTTACTTCTTGAATATGAACTTACGTTTCCATTTTATTGTTGCAGGATTCATGGGCAATATGCAGGATTTTCAGGAAGACAAACTCCACAACTCAAAGAGCCCTTCCCCGCTCATTTATCTCTTCAACGTTGCCAGAAAACTCTGCCTTCGATAATATACAACCAGACATGATTAACCTTAACTCTCACATGACAAGCACTCCAGAAAACATGTCACCTACCACAGATGGCACCCCTTCACCACCAACGGTCACCATGCAGAGCTTCACCAACCTTAGTAACATCGACATGCAACATTCAACAATTCCATGTTCCTCAGACTTGTCTTCCTATAAAGACACAAACCGCTTTTCTCAGAAACCCAGTAATGCACTTCCTGATATTTCAAATGGGGACTATTTAAATGCCAATTTCCTTTTTTCTACCCATGAAAGCTCAGGGCTCACCAAATGCATAGTGGACTTCTCTTCCAACATTCTCCTGAACATGTCATCCAATTTAGCTGTCCAAGATTTCACAAAGACTGATCTAGGGATGTTGTATAATCAGAAAGACGGTGAACCGCAACCGGATCTTGGTCAACAGATCCATGAATTCTCCGCTATTACCTTGCCCGAGGAATTAACCGAAGGCAATGTAAACACTATATGGGAAGGCAAGAATAATGTGCTCGATAGCCGCTTGGTAAAGATCCCCCAATACGTCATTGATGAACAGTATGATCCGGTTCGGTTAAGTGGTTTTCCGTACGGTTTGGGAACGAACGTCAACGATGGTGCATGGAAATCAAATTTGGCTTGGGATACTTCCTCGTGTCCCGATGATTTATTGTCAACTTATTATAACTATGACAATTCCACCGCCAAGTGCTATACCTAACCGAGAAAATGTTGTACAATGTAGTTCAAATTTCAAATTGTTTTATTGTTTTCTAGGAGATTAGTTTAACATTAGGTTTTTTAAGACCAATGGTTATTAATTATTAGAAAAATAGATTTACGATAATTTGATCGTATTAACTCTATTAGTATAAGGTACCTATATTCTTATGTAGTACAGGTACCTTATACTAATAGAGTTTTTAAAGATGAAATTAACCGAAGAAATATTTAGGTGTTAGGAGTTAAGTAATGATGTTGTGATATTGAAAGTTTTTTTTTTTTTTTTTCCCTTTGCGAATGAAAGTTTGCTTGTTTCTTTTATTTTAAATGTTCTATTTGTGTTTTAAGCTTGAGTTTATTGAAGAACAATGGAGATTTTTCATTTCCGCAAGGTTGCACATGTGCCTTCGAACTGTTCAAAGAGCCTCAAATTTCAATGTACACTGGAGCATGCATTAGCCGTTTAAAAGCAAATCCAGAGTTTAGAGAAGAACCTTAAGATGAATAATAATTTACATGAAGTCTTCTCTTATCTTGCATTATTCAGCATCAGCAGCGGATATTAACATAATCCGAAGGATCACTGTCATGGCTTCGAGATCGATTTCATGGTGTGGATTTCTTATGAAACGAAGACATAAATAAAGACAAAGATGAGAAATCAGTTTTGCCGGAAAAATAGTGTATAAGTGGTAATAGGTAGATTTGGAGGAGTAAACAGGCCAACTCAATCTTGCCAGCTTATGTTAGCGATATTATTAAATTATAATAATTTTAATATTTTTTTATAATTTAAATGACTTCTTTTTGTTGAAATACATATTACTCACCAATTAGGGAGATAATCACTAGAACATTAAATATGGCTACGTGGATTTTTTCGCAATGAAACCTCCAACTTAGAGAAGCATGGTTTTTGGATGTTTATAGGAAAATGGGTTGGGTGAATTTCCAACCGATATAATGCACTAGAGGAAAAATAACTCGCTTGAACGTATCGAGATATGACTCACACGAACTTGAATAGGATTTAATTACCAAAATCATTAGATTGTTAAGAGCAGTGCTATCAAAAGATAATAATATTCAAATGATTATGTTTAAAGCTAGATATAAAATATTTAAATCAATAATCTAATGTATAATTATAAATTAGCAGCCAACAATTAAATTTGGTAAATATTAAAAAAATAATGCATAAATGATTAGGAAGTCTATGAAAATAAGAAAAGAAATAAAACAATAGCATTAATACTTTAAAATTCCCTGAATAATTAAAATTAAAAGAAAACAGCAACAATAATATACTTAAAAATCCTAAAGAACAACGAAGAAGGACACTAATAATATTGACAATTTGAACATTAAAGTTTATAACTTTTTTGGAAATTATCAATTTGATGAAATTTTTAATTTCAGTAGTTAAGTCGTAAATTCTCAATTCTTAATTTTAATGTATTAATGTTACAAAATAATAAAATAAAACGACATGAGATTTGTGCAACCACCAGGCGGGTATGGAAGAGAGCCAACGGGAAGGTTTGACATGCGAAAAATCAAGTGTCATGTGGCGAGAACCAGAAAACCGGCATGTTGGAGAGCCAGCGAGTCGGTTCAAGTAGCAACCACCAGCCGGTAAATGGGATAACCATTGCACCGGGTGAAGTTGTTCCTAGCTCGCGTCCTATTCTTGGATCGGCTAGACAGCTTGGATGGGGGATTCTGGTATTCTGCAGCAGCAACTTGTTTCTTCTAACTGAACTTGTAAAATAACATCAGAACCCGAATTCGGTTCCTCACCACACACAAGTATGGAACACATACTAATACAACTCTGCAGTATAAAAGAACCAACGAATTTAAATTCTTCTGGGTTAAGTTGAATGAAGAGAATCCTCCTCAATGAGTTTAGGAGGTCTATAACTCGTCCCTTGATGATAGGACCCGGGATTTTATTCCCAGCAATTAGTCTTGTATCATAATAGACCAAGATACTCTATAAAATAATAGAGCTGGGAAAAAAGAAATAATGATGTAACCGTTAAGGTATACAGAGACAATCTCTGATATAATTACAAAGCGAGACAAGGAGAATAACCATTTTTCAGAATGCTTAATGAGCATTTTTTCATGATTGCGAGGTAGTTATACTTTGGGAATACCTATTCCTCTTGTAGAGGAAATAGTTGTCTCCTTTGTTTGCTTTTATCCCATAGCACCTATTAGAAAACCAACAAATCACAATCCTACCCTTTTTATAATTATTAATGATATTATTATAAGAATATAAGTGATTTAATTCATGATAATAATTAATCACATTTTAAACAATCATATTTATAGTAAATGATTAATAATAATTTAATATTTAATAACATGATTGGCAATAATTAATAATTAGTTTGTATTAGGATGATAAGATAACCATATTAGTTCGTAGGGTAGGTTTTGGATACAACATTTTTTAATATACTCTTATAGGATGAGATATGAATATAAGGTCTTCCTATCATATATAAACTCTAGAACTTGTATTCTAAGGTATATAGGATCTAGGTTTCAAAGTACCTACGTTCTCCCTATAAATATTATTAAATAATATTAGTAAATGAATGAATAAATGATATTTTCATATATTTTCAAGTGAATAAAAGTTTTAGTTATAAGAAAAAAAGATCCTAAGCTAACAAGTTACTAATCTTAAATAGCTAAACCTCTTGTTATCTCTCTCGCTTTACATTTTCCAATCTTTTCCTTATTCTTCCCATTTTCCTCTTTAGTTTTGCAATTTCTATTCTTTACCCTCCTTCATTCCCATTTGCTAGGTAATAAGATTACATAAACTTGAATAACAAATGTCAAAAGACTTACTTCTTTTGATCTCACAAGTTTTATTATAGGTTTGGTTTTTGTAAATGAAGAACTTATAATATCATGTGAATAATAATTTTTTTGATACCATATAAACTTGAAATTTATAAGAACAAAAGCAAAACTTACATATTCCACAAAATACCTTATACCATGTAGGTTTTACAAGGTATAGCCTTATACTTTACTCATCGTACACTCATTCATCCCTAATGTGTGTTGATAATTATCATTAGTATATATAAAATAATAAATAACGATCAATGATAAAACAACTAAGGATAATAATACATAATGCATATTTTTTATAATAATTACATGAGTAATTAAATAACATTTAGTCGTAGTAATTAATATTATAATTGTATAAATATATAATGGTTAATACAAACCATAACAATTATTAACTAATAATTAGTGTTACAAGAAAGAGGCTTTACATTATATTATTAAATTAACTAATAATCAAGTGACATTATTGTAATAGTAATAAATAACAGTCCTTTTATTCTTAGGAGTCTAAGGTTCTATATTAAATTTTATCATTTAACTAGTTAAAATAATAAATAATATTAAAACATTTATCATCATCATCACTAAAAGCTAGATTTCTATTTATTTACAACTAATTAAAATAATTAGCAATTATATGCTAAAACGGACTAATATAAAATGGTTGGTAGATATTCTAAAGTGACATGTAAATATAGATAGATACATACATACATACATATATATATTAAAATATACCCATAAAATCTATATTCACGATAATAATCATTTTCCACTAACAACTATTTTCAAAGAATAATTATTCACGCTGCTAACAAATGGTACTTATAATTCGTGTAAATCATATCATGGAGAGGGTCTTGCCAATGACATCAAAATTGGCATTCTTTTGCACCTAATCTTTCGAAAGGTTTTCCAAGTAGCATATAATAGATAATTTGGAGTTAAAAAAGAATAAAATAAGATAGAATAAGGGGAGGTAACTGTTATGTTCAAGCTTAGGGTCTTGCAAAATATACGGCAATCGCCAGCGGCGGCGCAAGATAGAACCCATTGCAAGATAGCTTAAAAACTCTGAGGAAGTGAGAGCAACCCTTGATATAGTTTTAACTCCAGACAATTCCACAGAAACATAATCAATCCACAATCAACAAAATAAGTGAGTTGGTATAAAGTGAATATGGTATGAGGTTATATTGTATCAAATAAAGTATAGATTCTTAAATTTTAAAACTATAACTTATTCTATAATACTTTGGAATCATCTTAAAAAACTTATCGGGAGTATAGAGTACTTTGTAAAATTTATAAATTTATCTTTTTTTTTATAAATTTTAAATTTATGCAATATCAAAAAAGTAATCTATACATGATATTACATGCTCTTCATATGCAAAATTTGTGAAACTTATAGCAAAATCCGTAATATTAAAATAAAAAAAAAAAGTAAATTTTCCTATCTTAATTATTTCAAGTTTATGTAATATTACTAGTCATCAAAGGGAAAACAATAAAGGGGAAGAATGGAAAACATAGAGTTAGAGAAGAAAATAGAAAAGAATAAAAGAATGAATGAGGAATGTAAAGTAAGAAAGATGGCATTAAGTTTAGGCATTTGGTATTATTAACTTATAACTTTGCGCATTTTTTTTTCTTTTCCATTAATTAAGACATTTATTGATCGAAAAATATAATATATATACAAAGTATATTGAAACCTTTACTATTTATATATAGATTATACGATGACAATATAAAAATTTCATGACCTTATTTCACTCTATAGAA
The DNA here is from genome assembly GCA_024138005.1 of Lumnitzera racemosa. Classification (NCBI taxonomy): domain Eukaryota; kingdom Viridiplantae; phylum Streptophyta; class Magnoliopsida; order Myrtales; family Combretaceae; genus Lumnitzera; species Lumnitzera racemosa. The sequence goes on along the minus strand of JAMXBC010000006.1, from coordinate 35,536,564 downwards.
ACAAGCTTCCAAAAATTTGAATATGGAACTTAATTTATAATTCTTAACACACAATCAAACCTACTCAATCAAATAAAATATAAATAGATATTTTGTATAATAAAATTAATCATTCACCCATAATAATCATTCACAACCATATTTTGGCTCCGTCAAAATAACAACCTCGAAATTTCTTGTAAATGGAACGACACTTATGTCATGGTGATTTGAGGGAAAGAAATTTTATTCCCTCAATCCTAATTAAACAGCTATTACTCCATTCACCCGTGATAAATCCCGGTTATTATAAACATGAATGGGGATCCATGACAACGCACCCATACATTTTCTCTTATGCTTGACTAAGTAGCCTAAGGTATATAAAATCCAGGTAGGAGATAAACAGATTCCCGTCTTTACTCGTCATTATCACTCATGGATGTTTCAAGCCTCTACCCAATGACTAACTTGATAGTGACTTATGGCTATCTAGAGTTTACTGGTTAGAAAGCATGACATTCCATGTACAGAGTGCACAATAATTATAGGTTTAAAGATCAATCACGTGAATTCACGAGGGAAGAACTGGTGATGTTTAAATGTGATGTTTCCTAAACATTGGATCGTATCCAGTAACCCATTAACTCATACTTATCCATATCTATTCTAAACCTAGTTCCCTGGTGATTATAATTTGAATTAACACGTGCAACGATCTCACACCCAAGTCCCCTCTAGGCACCTTTTTGAGATCAACGTGATGTCCCCTAACCCTAACTCATGACTGACCAACCATAGAAAACAATATCATATGTCAATCGCATCAGACTTAGTTAGTCACAACATTACTTCCTCGTAATTTCCTTGTGGTGGCGTGTACTAAGTCTTGAGCTACTGGAATATTCTCCAACATATTTCTCCCTCATAAAATTTAGTTTGAATACTCAAAATAATTCGGAAGGAATCATTCCGATTACAGGAAATTTTGAGAATCTTTAAGAACATCATACACGATATAATTGATCGAAAATATTTCCAATTTCTTGAATCATGTTTTTAGGAAGGGTAGGGCCTATACAGAAACAACGTGAATGATTCCCTTGTTATAAAAATAAATTGAAAAAACAACAAAAAAAAAAAATTCTTTTCCAATGATGTCCCAACAGGAATTTATTATTATAGCTCCTAAAGCTTCATGGCTTGGTATCTCTTGATAGAATAAAGTGGATTCGACTAATAATAGACAAGATAGAAGATGATGGAAGCCGTAAAAAATGCACTACTGTTTACCTGGCACTACAGGGTCCGGCTAAAACTTTTAACTTACGCAACCATTATTATTTACTAAAATATAAACTAATCACTATTAAATATCATTTGACAATTACCAATAGCATCATAATGTCCCAAGACATTTGTTAAAGGCCAAAATATATTTCTATTACATTGTTTAAGACTACTTACATAATTTAACAAAGAAGCAAGAAGCAATTCTCGACGAGTAGAGTATTGCTTGAATATATTTTCAATCTTTCACCAGCCTCGCAAACGTGACCTTTTGTGACCGATTGAAAATGTCCAGAACCCCAACAAAAATTCCAAAATGCGTTTAGAAATCATTTAAGTTTTTTTCTTTATATATATATAATAATAATTTAAAAAAAAAAAAAAAGAGCTGAAGAGCCTAAAAGAAGTTAAAAACTTAAAATAAGACTCAATGGACCTTTTCTTTCCCCCTCATTCAATGAGATGATTCGCTAGCATCAACAGTAAAATTCCAATTTCCATCATAAAACATGCCCCCACGATAGTAAACTGTGGCTTCGTACGTGCCTTACCGCCACCGTACACCCAAACCAATTTTCACAGACACCGCATCGACAGGTGACCCCGTTTCACTTCGAGTGTCAATGTAAGAAGAGAAGTAACAAGGCAGCTGCCAAGCAAACTACAATCATATGACATATTGAATAAACAAAGACTGAAGAGGAGAAAACACCAAGAGAAGCATGCGGTCTTAGACACAGTAACTGCAAGCCAGATAAAGAAGTTCCTAGCACGCAATTTCTAATAGGTGACATCAGGTTCGAGTCATAAGAAATGTGTTGTATCCTCTGCATCAGATGTTCATTGGCTCTGGGCTGGGTGCGTTGAGAATGTCCAATAGTGAATTCTGTGGTGCCAGCTCCTCATGCCACAGAGGAAGAGTGTCGCCAGGATAGAAGTTTCTAGTCACACCTTCAGCATTAATCTGCACATGAAGATGACCATATGAGCAAGTATATTATCAACCAAGAACTCACAAATATGCTAAAAGATGGCTGAGGAAAAGCATACGATGACTGTACGAACAACACCCCCACTAGCACCATCTCGTGCAATTGCCAGCGAAATTGCCTTGACCACTAGTTGCTGTTAAAAGCCCAAAAATGCACAGCAGGCACGTTAGAGAAGTACTCTATCCTACTCCTTTCAGAGAACATACATACACATATATATATAAGGTGTATGTATTAAAAATGCAGGACATTCAGTGTGGATAAACAAAATCTCAGAGCATAAACATGAAGACTCATGAATCAAAATGGATGTCAAAGCTTGCAAATTCATCAATAAAGCCTATAAATAAAATTAAAAGAAAAATGGTGGGTATAAATTGGAGAGAAAAACTTCGAAGCTAGGTGCTTTTATTATGAAAAGTTTATTCAAAAATCACTCCCTACAAACCACCACATACCTCAGCCTCCTCCTTGGTCATACCCTCTCTCCAAGCCTGATCAAAAAATCCATACAAGTAACTGGAGCCAGAACCTGCAGAACATCATTATATGATAGATGTGAATTACCGCTCCAGGTATTCACAAAAAAATAAAAAATAAAAATAACAATGAAAAATCCAAGCAAGTCTATTAAGTTAAAAGTGAAACAGAGAGCAGTCATCAGGCATGGCAATGATATGATACAACTATCCAGTAAATAGTCATGATAAAAAACTTGTTTCTTTGACTCCCCAAAGAGAGAGAGAGAGAGAGAGAGAGAGAGAAAGAAAGAAAGAAACCTGCTCCTTAAAATGTATTTGCACAATGCATTCCACAGGATTAAACAGTAGCCAAGGTGACTAAACTAAGCTACACCCCCCAACTTTTTTCCCGGTACTGAGGTTCATCTTTCTTACTCTTAAGCCAGCCCCAAATATCAGTAGCCAAAGAGGGACTATATAAACTGGTGCTGATCTTTAAGAGAAAAGCACAAAAATGTTCCTCCACCTTTTACAGCTTTTCCATCTGGGCCAATCATACAACTATTTTTATTTATGTCCTCCATCTTTTCTACTTTTCTATTTAAACCCTTCACCTCTAACATTTTATTTGAGTCCTCCCACCTTTTCAAAATAAATAAAAATTGCCCTTTGTCATGTTCATTGAAGCAATTTTCTTGCAAAAAATGTGAATCAATTATAATGTGCACTCAAAATAATAGCCAAGTCCATGTTCAAAAGATTTCATAAGATAATCAGCAGATATTACGGGGGATTTTTTTTTTTTTTTTCTCGACATTTTGAAAAGACCAAAGACTCAAATAAGAAATTAAGATGTTAAGGACCTGAAAAAGTTGTGCCAAAGTTAACAGACTCAAATAGAAAGGTTAAATGGTGAAAAATTTAAAGAAAATAGAAGTGGGTGAAGGATTATCTTTAGTACTTTTCCCTATGTATAACCATACCTACAGTTATAATCATATTGTGCTGTCATTTATCACAGATGAAGAAAAAGAGAATTGCAAATGATGAAAGAGGGAAGATCTTTCATTCGTAGAATTTCTTTTTCGAATCTAGTAAACTCCAGCAACTGTCTGAAATCTAGTACATTTCGCTAATAGTTAGCGGTGTACACCTAAATAAAACTTAATGGTCTGTCAACATCTAATTGAAGAAAAAATCAATTGTCAATGCCTTTTTTATGAAATTCTAAAGGTCACTAAGCTGTAAGAAGCAGCCTGAATCAGGAATTGCACTAACTGACAATAGCTAAGTTGTTAGTCAGCAAACTCTGAAGCAAGTATTATCCACTGGTTGGGAGAGGGGAGAACAACAAAAAGAAAAGGAGAGAGAGAGAGAGAGAGAGAGAGAGAGAGAGAGAGAGAGAGAGAGAGAGAGAGGAAGAAGAAGAGAAGATTCAAGTATAACAACATAAGAGACAAACATATCATTAGTGCCCCATTAAATAAATAATGTCAATCGCTGTATCTTCTTCAAGCTTATATGAGAAATTTGAAAAAAATGAAAGTAGTAGGAGCTGGAGACCTCCAATAGCAAAAGGCTGCTCAATGATTGTTCCACCAAGGGGAACTCCATAAATTTTGCCACCTTCATATTTGTCCCATCCTCCAACAATGAGTCCAGTTTGTAGCATGTTCTGCCATGCAGCAAAGATGGCATATAACATTAGAGCTATTACAAGAGACCATATACTAATTATATAAAAGATGATGTAGCAAGACAAACTTTTGGTCAAAAGAGGAGGGAAAGATAGAGAACCAAAGCAAGCCTCATATCCAATGACTTATTAACTTTGTGAGGTAGATTGAACCTGCAAGCAAATTTCTATAGCTAAACTCTTTTAACAAGCAGAAGCAGAAAAAAACATCTCTTTCTTTTTTCTGGACATATACATCAGAGAGGGAACCTCTATGGTTCCATCCAACAAATAGATGAAAATTTTCACAAAGTGGTCTTTATATAATCATATTAAGTCCTATATCTCATAAGTGATGTCTTGCAGCACATCGCAAAATTAATTATCTGCATTCTTTGTCATCATATTTACAACACCAAACAGTTGAATTATGATGAACAGAGTAGATAACAACATGCAAGACCAACTGCATTCACAAGAGGGGAATTATTTGTGATTTTTTCCAACAGAGATGTAAACTTTGCCACATGAAGGCAGAAGCAGAAAATCATACAAGACAACCAGATACTAATTTAAAAAAAAAAAAGGGAAAGGAGCAGAGAGCTTTAATGTTCTAAGCATTTTTACTTACATAGCCACATAAAAACATCATATATCTATCCAGCACTATTGAAATCATTAATGTTACACATAAAAAAAAAGTGTGAATGTCAGTTATAGCTTCAGCTAGGTGGTGCAAGCTGCTTCCAAATTGAGTTTACTGAAGTTACAACTGAACAGATCTCTAATAATTCCTCCATAATCATTTAAAAGCCAGTGGTAGATCAACAAATTTAGTCCCTATCCATAGTCCAAACATAACTAACACACAGACCTCATACAATCATAAGAAGAAGCCTGAGACCCCATGAATGGTTTGTACCCTTGCAATTAGCCTTTAGCAACACCAATAAAATAAGTCGGCTAACCCTACTAGGAACAAGTTCAGAGATCACACATTTTTCTTTTGTCAATAAAGATGTGTTTGCTCAATCACTGGACCACTTAAGTAAAGGAACATAGACCATCCTATAGGACCCATATTCAGGGTTCATTCACCTTGCATTCTGTAGGCACCCTAAGAGTAGCATTGGTTTGATTTGAGGCCAAGATCTCATGGCCAACCACCAGATAAACAATATTTTTTAATAGCTTTTTCTTTCCCACACACCCGCGCCCCACCCCCGCCCCCCCCCCCCCCCCCCCCCCCCCCTTTTCTCTAACTAAACACTGAGATTGTTAAATTCATGGTCTGCCATATTGAGGCCTCACCAAAACATATACTAATGTTTATAGCAAACATATGGTTGAGCATATGAACAAATTCGTTGGCGTGCCACTCTTTTGTCATGGCATGAAAAAGGCTGGAAAGGGATGACTGCATTGCAAGTCAAGCAAGTACAGATCCCAAAGGAATTGATTTCAGACAAATTATAGATCATATTGTAATCAAGTAAAAAATCCAGTTACCTATGCTATAATACATGCCCTTGCATATGAAGCCAAACATCACGTTTTCTAGAATTAAAAAGCTAAGGAAGGTTTACTTAAAAAAAGAAAATGCTAAATGCTGCACACCAGCATATTTTAAAGCCCTTCCAGATAATATCAAAAGACTTCTAGAAAACTATCCAAAAGAAGGAAGAAGAGTGAGTAAGAAAAGAGTGGGGGGTGGTGGTGTGGGGATGGAATGGTTTCTACAGGTCCAACAGTAGCTAATCATAAGTCATAAATCATACTTCTATTTCTCCATCATGCTGCTGAAAGCAACAAAATAACTCAAGTAGCTACAAGTGAAATGTGTTAAACAAGCAATCTATGGCCTAGATTTTGCTCCCAATATAGTCATATATTAGAAAGGTAAAACAGAGTTTAATCTCACAACCATAAATGAAGTAAGCTTCCAGTCATTCAAAATTTTATATTGCCAACTCCATGGCTTAGAAGCATGGAGAAGAAAATGAAATTTCCATTTAGAGCTCCTTGAAAGCAAATAAACTGGAATTTCCAGGGTTTTGGTCTAACCTTGTTGTTGTATGACAAGAGTCTGATAAGATTTGCAGCAACTTTGACAGTAGCAGGCTGGCCTAACTGGATACTGCAAATAAGAAAATGTATATAACAGGGAAAAAGCTGTAAGAATGAACAATTAATTAGCTATTTTTGCAAATAAATCTTGTAAAAATAAATATAAAAAATGCATTTGATACTAACTAGAAATTACGGATGTTGTTCAGATAGATAAATGTCATGATTACCTCTATCATGCAATGATGTAATTAGTTAACAGTGTGACCATAACCTTAAAACAAAGCATAGCAATGCAAGAAGCAGGTTTTAAAATATTTGAGTGCTTGTGTATTGTAACAAGTTGCCCTTGTTGAAGCAAAGTGGGGGACAGTACATGTGGCAACATCGGGTAACTCTCCCTCCATCCATTTATTATTGCATCTCAAACAATTGAGGAGGCATAATTCCTCCTGGATCTACAATTTGGCTCAAACTTCAAGTAGAACCAATCAAAGAAAAGATTTTCTTTATGTCAAGGAGAGGTTCTACCTTCATCCATCTTGTATATGTTAAGCTTCCCATTAGTTTCCATTCTCTTCTCAATTTAGTGGAAATGTGGGTAGTGGTTATGATGTATTCCACTTGATTAAGAGAAACAACCTCAAAATGCTGGAGGCTAGGGAATTAAAGTCTCAGTCATTTTAATGGAGCATTATTGGGAAATACTTATGCAGATTCACGACAAGAAGGTCTGCATCAAAGACTGAACTGCAAACAGAGCAGGGAAGTGTGATTGCACAAAAACAGATATAGAATCCACTCTACCTGTTTATCTAATTTGAGATTGTGAAAAAGATGAATATATTTTTACAAGAAGTTAATATGCAGTCAAGGTCCATATCAGTACTTGCTTATGAATCATAAAAAGCTCTCGAATGGTATTATCTCATTCAGCTATTTTTTTCCCCTTTTTTCTCCTCCCAGAAAGTTCAGCAAGGGACAGATTCAACTAAGGAAACTTATGGCAACCAAAAGAAGTTGTAAGAACAACCATATTCAACAAAATCAACTCGGTACAGTTTGAAACCCTATTTACAAATTACCAAAAAAAAAAAGGTTATTTACAGTCACTCACGTGTGCTGATGAAGGAAGTATCGCACATAGTCGGAAACAATCTGAGAATCTGCAGCCTAAAGAAAGAAAGAAGGGGGGAAAAATAAAAAGATAAGTACTTTCAGGAATCTAAACTTCAAATTCCAATAAAAAACAAAGTAAAAAGGATTATATATGTGGAGTCATTGCGTTTTTTTTTGTCCAAATTACTCCCTTTTCTTCCATCTTACGTAATGAATAAAGCACATACCGATCCAGAACGGCAAACATATATATTATCCGTAAGCTGAGTGATTTTATCGGAAGCACGATTAGCCACATAAATCCCTGGAAATCAATTTCAAATCAAGAACACAGATAAAATATACACATTGAGATTGAAAAGCCGTGTTTGATAGATATACACAAACTGAAAGAAAAAATACCGTCTACCAGTGCTTGTTCTGGAGTCGGCACCAAGTACCACACCGCCATCGTAGGTAACTCCGATGATTGTTGTACCCATGGAGTGAGGAGCTTCCAAAGTGGCATCCATTTTGGTAAACTTCGTCGGATGAAAAACCTAAATCTAAGCTTCGAGCGTTAGTAATGGATAGTGAAGGAAGAGAGCGGGGCTGGAAGCAGTCTGGCTTCAAGAGCAAGTCAGATACGCTCTCTATTGGATGATTTTCTTTTGGCCAACACTCTATTGGATGATTTTAAAGATGGCAAACATTTATGTACATTAGGATGCTCCCAAGGCACTTGTGTGAGAAATAAATACAGTTACATAAAATAAAATAATTATTGAATTAAATTATCAGGATTCATATAGAAAAAATATATATATATATAAGAATTCACAATGTAAAAAAAATAAAGAAAACTAAGAATTATGAGAAAAATTGAAATAATTTGTCTCTCAAAACAATTATAGAAAACAAATTGGTATAAGAAAATGAAAAAAAAAAATTATTGATGAAAGTTGTTATAATAAAAACAGTGATAAAAATGTTCAACTATAGATGGTTATTAATTGGCATCATCCTCATCTAATGGTTAAGTTTATTAAACACTATAACCACATCATACAAAAAAAATATTAAACATATAAGTTTGGGTAATCTAATTTTATCACGTTTGTTGAACGTTGATATGATTGAGTCAAGGTTACTTGGCTTTGGTTCGGGAGTTGAAAGTAAAGTTAAGAATGATTATAAAAAGTTATTTGTGATTGAGAGCAAGTGAGAAACTGGTTGGAGCAATCATTTAGTAGTTAATTGAAATAAAACAAAACGTACATGTAAAATTTAAAAGTAAGTGACATTTCAATAATAAACTTTCATTTTTTTTTCTAAATGCAGATATTATAATAACTAAAATGATAATTAGGTTACATCATGGATGATTAATTAACAATTGAATGGTGTAAACCTTAAGGCTTAAATAATATAGGTTTTTATATAAAACCATTATTAGATGGTAGATTTTTATCACCTATAAAACATCAATTGGTATTACAAAAGTTATATACATGTGACTTATAATAATTGATAAAATCTTAATATATACCATGTATATATAACATAATGGATAATTAACTTAGAAACTATCGATTCTATTACTTTATGTGTGAAAATGTGGTTGGTATTCACATACCATGTGCATGTTATTAATAGTGCATTACCTTCTACCCTTATGCCTAATTTAGTACATAATCCACACAACTAAATGAAGGCAAGAAGAAGAATGGTTAAACATGGCAACCGATGACACTCCTACGATCCTCTCCACAATACCATTACTGGAGATCGAGGAGTCATGAGAAAGTCTCTTACTTACCATATGCAACCTTTTCCTCACTCATAAGTAGCTTTGAAGCCTTTAAGGTGAAGAATTCAAAACCTTAATTTTATACTCATATACTATTGTTCTTGTTGATGGTAGATTTTCATTTTGATATGTAGGTAATTACAAAATAGAAAATGGCTAAGTGAGGTGCTGGAAGGTATTCCGATGTAGTCACTTCAATACTTAAATCAGCCCTCTTGTAAAAAATGAAATTGTAAAGTAATGAAAAAAGAAAAAGAAAGTGGAAAAAGAGGGCTCCTTACCGAAGGATCTTATCCTGTATTTATAGAGAATGAGTAGAAGTTATACATAACCTAAATCTTTAGAGTTGAGCTAAAGTCATTAGCTGGAGGTCTTATCAAGTATTTATAGCAGATGAGCAAAAGTTATACACAGACTAAATCCTTAAGTCGTTGGCTTAAGTCCTTACCTAGGCGTCTTATCCTATATTTATAGCAGATGAGTAGAAGTTGTATATAGACTAAATCCTCAGAGTTTTGCTTAAGTCATTAACTGGTTAATATAAACCCATAGTTTATCCATTAAAAAAAAAATTATCAACACTTACCCATACTCTCTTTAGTGACAAGTTCGGCAACCCAAAGAGGTCAATTTTGTACGAGTTTTAGAAAAGTTTGTCATCAAGGACCTAAAAAGACCAAGATGTTGTAAAGGCCTAAAGAGGTAAAGGCCAAAAGAGATTGGAGAATTGAAAATGTTGGTGATAAGGATCAAGAACCAATTATATGATGCCGAGCTCGAGAGCTCTCTCAGGTGGTCTGTCGAGCTATCCGATGTGAGTTAAGTGGCTGAGGAGTAGTGCTTGTCCCAGTCCAATCTGCCAAGTTACTTTGCTCTTGATGCTATCCAAAATATTGCTGAGGTGATCAACCAGCATGCTGAGTCGAACCCTCTACTAAACCGTATTCCAAGCGTTAAATCTAAATGCATCAATCTCCACTATGCCGAGGCAAGCACAACTATCAAGAACCGACCATTTAAGACCAACCCCATTGTAAGCCATCTTTGAACCAACTACTATCCAACCCCTTATGATGCCGAACAGGCCTGAACTAAAGTCCACCCATGCCTAAACCACAATACTGTTAGAATCACAGTAAAAATACATGCACACTGTCCTTTACTAACATTCGTATTGTCCTTTCTGACAAAGGACGTCCGCGTTCCTTCTTTTGCACAATTTCATATTTTCCTTATAAATTATTCTCTTTTGTTTTTAATAAATAAGGACCATTCTTTTGTAATTTTTGTAACTTAAGATTTGCCCTAACAAAGTGATATAAATACCATCATACTGTGAAAGTTGAAATCATATCAATTATATAGAAGAATATACTAGACTTTTTACCTTCTCTTGAGCTAAGTGACCTCTTGCTCTTGAGCTACTCTTATCTAGCCCATTCGAGCGTAGACTAGTGATGAGTAACCTCCGACCACACTTGTACATTATATCAAGTGCAACCTGAGCTCGTATGAGACATTGGTATGTCATATCTAACGTTAATGCACGGGAACCCTTGCTCTCCTTCGACTATCCTTTACTTTTCAGGCCATCTTGCAACTTAGACCTACTTCCTTTGGTTATACGTGATATTGGGTTCATGTGTTTATCCATGAGTACATATCATCCTGGTATCAGAGCTTGGCTACATTCGAAGCTAGATTCTACTAGTGTTCTTTTAATAGTTTGTCATTGCTCTTATGTGATAGTGATTCTATTGTTAGCTTTGAAGTTTAGTAGTGAGAAGTGTTTTGTACTCTATTTTTTCCCTGTTTTCGATACACCAAAACAGAGTGTGGTTGATTATATGTTTATTGAGAAATTATCATTATGAAGTAAACATCAATGTCGGATTTAAATGTACAAGGAATTTTGGGAAACCAGGAAAGTGGTACTCGACACAGTTAAGGACAAGAAGGAAGCTTTTTACCTCAATCAATGGGTGATCGCTTTGATAGGCTCACCAATTTGGTAGCTAGTCTAGTAATTGTCATACAAGAAGACAGGCAGTGAGCTAAGAATAGCCCTATTAGGGAACATGAGCAACAACAATGAGGTAATGGCCAATTTAGCCGAGCTAATGCCCTAGCTTGACTACCTCAAGCTAAAGGAGTTGGTAAGGATGCTAGACGTAAGTTAGTGCTTGAAGAGATTAAGGAAGAAGTTAAAGGAGATGATAATGCAGAAGATTACTACAAAGCTGAAGAAAGAAATGTGCGGGCCCCTAGAGTCGAAGGACTCAAGATGCGTATCCTAAGTTTTTCTAAAAGCAGTGATGTCGAAGACTAGCTAAATTGGGTAGACAAGATTAAAAAGCAGTTTGAATACTACAAAGTGCTTGACAATACAAAAGTTAGACTTGTTGTGTTGGAGTTCACTAGTTATGCCGCCTTATGGTGGATGAACTTGTAAGCCACTAGAAGAAGGGAAGGAGAACAAGAGATTAGGAGTTAGAATGATATGAAAAGAGTCATGTGGAGAAGGTTTGTATCGAGCTATTATCTACAAGATACCTTCAAGAGACTGCAAGAACTAAGGCAATGAAGATCAAGTGTAGATGCTTATGTTAAAGAATTCCATATGCTAATGATTTGATGCAAAGTCATAGAGCCAAAAGACCAAACTGTGTCTCGATTCATTGGCGAATTGAAGTATAAGATTAGGGATGTCTTAGAAACCCTGGACATTAGAATGTTGATGATGCAATCCAAGCTACCTAAAGGATAGAAAGGTGCCGAACAGAAAGATTCTAACCACCCATCAACTGTCTTGGTAATAGCTAACCCGTTCCGAACAGACTTATACGAAAGAAACCGAGCAAGGTCACTAAGACCCAACCTGCTCAAACTACCTGAGTAGAGGAGAAGGAATTCCCAAGGAAGTTTAAGAAAGGCGAAAGTTCAGGGAGGAAGATGAATAAGACCAAGTGTTTCAAATGTCAAGGATTTGGACACATGGCCACTCAGTGTTCGAACAAGCGAACGATGGTGATCAAAGGCAAGGCGCCAACCATAGAGGTCGACAGTACAGATGAAGAAATAGAAGAGTTAAAAGAAGATGGACAAGCCAAGCCATTCGATGAAGAAGTCATCTACAACGAAGAAGGCAACTTCATACTAACAACTCTAGTGTTGAAGAGGATGATGAGTGTCAGTCCAGTACCCAAAGACGAACAGAGAGAAAATCTCTTCTATATTGGGTGTGAGGTGAATGAATCACTATGCGCGCTAATTGTTGATAGTAGAAGCTGTACCAATATAGCCTCTACATTTATGGTCAAGCAATTGAAATTGCTAACTATGCCTCACCCAAAACCTTACAAGCTTCATTGGCTCAATGATAAGAGAACCCTACAAGTGAAGAAGCAGGTATCTGTACCGATCTATATAGGCAGGTATCTAGATGAAGTACTTTATGATGTACTGCCCATGAGTGCCTCCCACCTTTTACTTGGATGACCATGGATGTTTGACTGAGCAATTATATATGACGGTAAGAGAAACACATGTTCTGTAAAGTATAAAGGGAAAAGGTTGAAATTGGGTCCCATGACTATCGAACAAATAAAAATCACGTAGTCCCAACTTAGCTAAACCCTGAAAAAGGAGGCTTTGGTACCGACCCGAGCCAAACTAAAAAGAGAAATGGAGCTAGAGGGACCGACCTATCTGCCTATCAGGAGGCTTCTGGAGATGAGACCTGGAGAGGAAGAGTTGCTAACCGAGGTAAAAACCCTACTAGAGGACTTTTCTGACCTGATCTAGAAGAGCTACCAGAGGGTCTACCCCCAATCCGAGGCGTCGAGCATGCGATCGACCAATAGCCAGGGGCCTCCATGCTGAACAAGCCTACCTATAGGCTGAACCCTGAATAAGCTACTGAACTATAGAGGAAAGTAGACGACATTTTGAAGAAAGGGTATGTGCGTGAGTCTCTAAGCCCCTGTGATGTGTTGGCTCTATTAGTGCCGAAGAAGGACGGTTCTTAGAGGATGTGTATAGATAATCGAGCCATCAATCGAATCACCATCAAGTACAGGTATTGATGGGAATCAAGCTATGAAACCACTGACCTGCAGCCGAGCCCAAAGACTAGAGGGGCTGGTACGACGAATCCTTATGTTCCAACCAACCCCTGCCAAGGCCGAATACTTCCTTGTCGAGTCACCTTTAATACCATGCCATATGACTGCCTATTATTCTGTGGTATGCCAAGTAAGTGATTATGTTCTTATGCCGAGTTGACCTATCACTCAGCATCATCCTTGTCAAGAAGCCAAGAGATAGAGAATCCGGACTGACTAAGCCATCCCTGCTCGGATAAGCCCATATGTCCATACTTTTTATCCGCATCCCCTAACAATCTCACCAATGCAGCATTGCCATGTGTACAGCATCATATGTAGAATCTGTAGCACCGATAAATGTTTTTCTTATATATTCATTTTTACCTTTTTATATCATGTACATTGCTTCTTTAGGAAATATCCTTATTGTTTTTTTCCTTTTGGGCAAGTTGACTTAACTTACAGGTATAAATACCCTTGTACTTATAACTGTAACAAAACATATTACCTTCAATATACTTGAGTACTTTCTTTCTTGCGTAAACAGTGTTTGTTTATTCTTAGCATCATTCTTATCCTTTCCCTTAAGCAAGGTTAGGTGACGAGTAACCTCATTGAATCAATTCGTGCATTATATCGAATTGTGCAGTGAGTCTTCAGAAGTTCCATTAATGCATCATATCCTCTAGAATTGTTCATAAGTTTTACTTACTGTTTTCATTCTTCGCTTTCACCCTTTCATACCTTTTCTTGTTAACCTTTTTTGAGCTTTCTGCAAGCTTGGACCTATCCAACAACCGACCTTATCTATTCTTGGTCACGGTTCACAATAGCTATCCCATACTTGGGCTTGATGATATACTAGATGAGTTCAGCGAAGCAAAAGTATTCTCCAAGATCGATCTCAAATCCGAATACCATCAGATCTAAATGCATGAAGGAAATAAGTGGAAAACCGCGTTCAAGACACGACATGGTTTATATAAGTGGCTTGTAATGCCATTTGAGCTATCTAATGTGCCGAACACATTCATGTAACTTATGAATCACGTGCTCCGAAAGTTATTGGGAAGGTTTGTCGTGGTTTATTTTGACAACATTCTAATATACAGTCCTGACCTGGAGATGTACTGAGAGCATCTCCGATAAGTGCTTGCAAACTTCAAGCTGAACGGCTCTCCACCAATCTGAAGAAGTGCGATTTCTGCCAATCCGAGGTAATCTTCTTAGGATTTGTTGTGAGCAAAGTTTCTTGGGATTTGTTGTAAGCGGAGGTAACATCTGAGTTGATGAGGAGAAGATAAGAGCGATTATAGAATGGCCTAAACCAACCTGTTCTACCGACATGAGAAGTTTCCACAACCTAGTTTCATTTGATCGTCGATTCATAAAGAATTTCAATACAATTGTAGCCCCACTTACCGAACTCTCGAAGAAGAATGTTGAATTCAAATGGGGTGAGAAAGAAAGGAAGAGTTTTGAAGGCGTGAAGGAGAAGCTAACTACAACCCCCGTCTTAGCTCTAACGAGCTTCGATAAAGTATTTGAGGTAGAGTGTGACATGTCTAGACTAGGCATAGGTACTGTACTGATGTAAAAAGGTTAACCTATTGCTTACTTCAGCAAGAAACTTCGAGGATCCATAATCAACTATTCCATCTACGCCAAAGAGTTCTACTCCTTAATACAAACCCTAAACGTGTAGCAACACTACCTGCTGCCTAAGGAATTTGTAATCTATACCGATCATGAATTCTTAAGATATCTAAAGAGCCAACCGAAATTGTTTCGAAGACAGGCCAAGTGGGTTAAGTTCATTGAGGGTTTTTCTTATGTCATAAAATACAAGAATAGAAAGAACAATGCAGTGGATGATACCCTATTGAGACAACATACCTTCCTGACCAAATTGCAAACAAGACTACTTAGTTTTTCAACCATTAAGAATTCGTATGTCGAAGACCCACATTTTGGTCCTATCTATGCCCATTGTGAGGAAGGACAGATGCTAGACAACTATCATAGAAAAGATGGATACTTATTCAAGAAGAAGAAGCTATGTATCCCGACCTGTTCCACGTAAGAACTATTAATGCGCGAGGTGCATGGAGGGGGATTAACAAGATACTTTGGCCAATGCTAAACTTATGAGGTATTATCCTCCAGATTTTTTTAGTCAAGGATGAAGAGAAATGTCCAGTTTATACTGGAAAAGTGTATGACCTACCAAAAAGCGACAAGTCAAACTAAGCAAGGATACTACCAACCCTTGCCAACCCCAACCAAACCATGGTCCAAGTTGAGTATAGACTTCATGTTAGGATTGTCGAGGACGTACCGAAAGAAGGACTCCATCATGGTGGTTGTGGATCGATTTAGCAAGATGGTACATTTTGTACCTTATTTCAAAACTAATGATGCTTCAGTTATCTCTTTTCTTTTCTTACAGGAAAATCAAGTTGCATGGAATCTCTAACACCATTGTGTCAGACTGAAACCCTAAGTTCATAAGCTACTTTTGGAGGATGTTGTGGAAGCGAATGGGAACCAAGCTGCTATACAGCATATCCTGCCTTTCACAGATCAATGGACAGACTAAAGTTATCAACCGAACTGTGGGAACTTTGTTACGAGTCACAATCGAACGAAACATGGCCGATTGGGATCTATGTTTGCCAATCATCGAATTTGCCTACAATTAGACCACCCACAGCATCACAAGCATGTCTCCATTTGAAGTCGCCTACGGGTTCAACCCCGAGCTCCTATTAGACCAAGCACCCTAACCTAGAACTGATAATGATAGCTGGCCAGCCATCAAGAAAGTTGAAGCTATCAAAACCATGTACTAGAAGATTGTAAAACAATTAGGTTAAGCTGTTATTAAGCTTGAGAAGTAAAGCTGCGGACGGAAGAAGAAAGAATTTCAACGAGGCGATTTGGTTTGGATACACGTTAACAAGGAACGATTCTTAAACTTGAAGAAGAGCAAGTTGTCTCCCAGAGCTGACGGACCTTTCAAAGTGTTTGAAATGATCAATTTTAATGCCTATAGAATAAAATTACTTGAATGATATGGGGTCTCAGACTCTTTCAACATTGCCAACCTCCAACCTTACACTCTCGAAGACAAGCAAACTGAACCTGAATCAGATTTGAACCCAAATCTTAAACAACCTGACCAATTACACGCTCTCGAGTCCAATGGCTCTCTCAAGTGGTCCACCAAGCTGTCCGAAGTAAGTTAAGTACCGAGAAGCAGTGCTTACCCCAATCCGATCTACCAAACTACTTTACCCTCCATGCCATCTAAGATATTGCTAAGGTAATCAACTATCATGCCAAGTTGAACCCTCCATTAAACCATAATCCAAGCACCAAATCTAAATGCAACAATCTCTACTGTACCGAGACTAAGCAGAACTATTAGGAGCTAACCATCTGAGGCTAACCCTAATGTGAGCTATCCCTGAACCAACTATTGTCCAGCCCCTTCTAACGTCGAACAGGCCTGAACTAAGGTCCACACTTGCCAGTACCACAAAACTTGTCAAAATCATAGTAAAAACCAAAGAGCACTGTCCTTTATTGACATCCGTACCGTTCTTTCTAACAAAGGACGTCTGTGTTCTTTCTTTTATACAATTTCATAGTTTCCTTGTAAGTTATTCTCTTTTATTTTAAGCAAATAAGGACCATTATTTTCCAATTTCTGCAACTTAGGATTTGCCCTAACGAGATAATATAAATACCGTCATACTATAAAATTTGAAATCATATCAAATATATAGAAGAATACACTAGACATTTTACCTTCTCTTAAGCTAAGTATCCTTTTGCTCTCGAGCTAAGTGTCCTCTTGCTCTCGAGCTATTCTTATCTAGTTCATTCGAGCTTGAACTAGTAGCGAGTGACCTCCGACCACACTTGTGCATCATATCAAGTGCAATCTGAGCTTGTGTGAAGCGTCAGTACGTCATATCCAGCGTTGGTGCACAAGAATCCCTACTCTCCCTCGACTATCATTTACTTTTCAAGTCATCTTGCGGCTTGGACCTACCCCCTTTGGTTATACGTGATATTTTCATCCACGAGTCTATATCATATGTTGGTAGGCAGCAATGCCCAAAGAAGTAAAGGCCTGAAAAGGTCGATTGGCTTTCAATCCGTTAGTGTTATAGGACACTAGGCTTATTTACTTGTTGTTCATATAAAGTATAGGATTAAAGTATTTAACCTATTAACCTATCAACATTTAATGACTTAAGGTTTTCAAGTAGCTTATCGTCTATTTATTAGACTTATAGCATTATGCTCTTTGTCAATTGATGGCTTAAAGATTCTAGGTAGCTCATCATCTATATATTAGACTTAAAGCATTATACTTGTCATCAATTGATGATTTATAACTTTTTAAATAGCTCATTGCCCTTCATTAGGACATATAGCAATTATGTTTGTCACTCTTAAAAGAGTTTAGGATTTTATATCTCCTCGTCCTTTGTTAGGATTTAGAGATCTATGGATATCTTTTTCTTATCGTTTGTTAAATATAGGACTTAGCAATTAGCATTTTATATGATTTGCTCGTCATCGGTAATGCTCAAGGTTTAGAGCTATTGAAGAGTAGCTTGTTAGTAAATTATAGTTGCTTGGGTTTAAGGAGAAGGGCGTTTTTCTTGCCTTAGTTTGTTTGAGTTCTCATACTCGCCTCCTAAGTAGGTAGAAGTAAATCTACTAATAATTGAATGAACCATTACAAGTGTCGATTGGTCAACACTTCTCATTATTAGACTTTTTGAAATTTAGATCATGAAGCATCATGCAGATAGATAATACATAATACATGATTCAAGTGTGAATATTAATAATTAATTGATATGAGGAACAACATAAAGCACATATCTTAAAAATAATCAACAAACAAATTATAAGTAATGGTAATAAAGTTTTATTCTTTTCATTGACTCCTTGATGAGTGGAGCTTTCAAAACCCATATAAGAGCTAGATCCTTAAGTCTTTTGCTCATATTTATGAGCCATGCTCATGTTTGTGTCAACTGCTCTGTCTTGGTTTTGAGTGCTGGAGAGCTCTTGCTCTCATCATGGCCATCCGGCGTATTAATTAGAGTTCGGCCTTTTTTACTCCATGGAGTGGTTGTTCTGCACGGTCATATTGTATTGGGAGTATGTATGATGGACAAATGGAGAGCTCGACGTATGGATGGATATTTATGTGAAATGATCATAAGATGAATTTGCTACACCAACAACCTCAAATTTTGGTCTTGCACTTGGGTTAGTATTATCAATATTTGAGATGGAAACAGAGGGCTTGACCACTGTAGAAATAAATTGAGTGTCTTCCAGATGCTGAGGCATTGATAGTTGATGCATACATTGAACGTGCCAGCTCTACAAACCTTAAGTGCTTGGTGCAACCGTCTTCCCTCCTTATACATTCGTACAAGTGCAAGATAGGATTCCTCCAACAAAAGGACAAGTTTCCACAAGTTGTGATCCAACTTAGATGTTAGAGGCCACTCGCAGATATCCCAAATCTCAATACAATTAGCATCACCACATGCACAGACTAAGAGCTTCACGGATGACAATGGTCTGTCCGCAGTTCCACTTTCATATTCAACTAGCTTGGCGCATCCATCTAAGTGATTGAATAGGTTGAGAAATATGGTGTGTTGCAGATTGGGATAAAAAGATCGGGTCGCCTAGATATAGCGAGTTAGTTGAGTCATGTGGTAATAGTGCAGGTGTAATGAGCTCAGTATTGTTGCTCGAATAACTTTTCGATATTAGAGTTGTTTTACTCATTGTTTGTCTATGTTAGGACAAAGTTCAGTTGTTACTCGAAACGTATAGATAGCTTCATCTACTTGCTTTTGTGTACTTTTGGCATTTGAATAAGAAAGTTTGCCAGCTGTCAGTGGCTCAATCTTTTAATCATATCGACCACAAGAAGCTCGGTCGTCTATAGTTTACTAGCTTGACCTCTACTTGGATTTCCATGCCTCCGGAAGTCTATTCAACTTAGGTACACATTCATGAAAAACATGCACAACAGCTCGGATCATGCTTAAAATGAGAAGCCCAGACCTACTTGGCTACACATAAGCTCGAATTCATGCACGCTACAGGCAACTAGCTCGAGTCTGCTATTCACGTGCCAGTATGCGAATTAGCTCAGCAAATATAATTATGCACTAAAGAAAAAAACAAATCATCAATTTCTTGAAAAGGAACAACGGCACCGAACACTTATGTGCCGCATTTCATCGACCACACGTGTACACATGCTTACAATAAGCTCGAAGAGTTACTCGACAAAGCTCTAGTTACAACAGCTCAGCCGCAACCTTAGAAAAAAGGACAGCAAGTATCAGTAGCTCGACAAGGAACTCTACAGCAGTTCTGCCGACCAATCTAACTCGGTAAGCCCAGAGTACAGCGGCTCGAGTAAAAAGAGGATGTTCAGCTCAACTCTGTACTTTAGCTCGCATGCTGAACAGCACATATATAACCAAAGCAGGTCGGCAATAAACGGAAAAGGACGGTTCAGTCGCATCTTCCCTGCTCGGTAGCGGATTGTGGTAGGTCGCGTTTGCTGTCATTCCTAGGAGCTTGGACGTGTGTTTAAGTAAGCAGCTCAGATAACCCGAGTGTGATCTCAAGCTCGGATCAAGAGCTTGTCTTCAATTGTTTTTGTGCTGCTCGATGATTCAGATACTTCATTTGTTGCCATTTGCAGTTTGTACTGTCTCCTTAACGTGCTCGGTTGGAGTTTGGATCATTTAAACAAATGCTTGGATCGTTTGCATCCTGTGCCAAACAAGTGTCTCGAAGCCCAGACAATTCAGTACATGGTGGGCAATTGCTTACTTTTGCTATCCTAGACTACTATGATATGTTTCGTTATTTCAAGTTCTTCACTTGAGTACCGCAAGTGCAACCCCCAGTAGGGCCATTGTGTGCAATTTTTTCTTGGTCATGTGATGCGTAGGAGCTCGGTCTACATTGCTTGGCTTTTTTGTTGTACATCTTGGCGAGTGGAGTTGAAGCAACTTGGCTGTGCTCCGCTGGAGTTGCTCAGCATGAACGTTACTGTTCATGCTACCTTAAGTGAACTGCTCGGCCTTGTTGTTTGTACCGTAGTGAAAGTAAAGTTGTTGTGGATAGCTTGAAGCTCGGATTCATCATATCTCACAAAAGAAAAGCTCGGACCATGTTCAACTCAGAAAGGGAGGACAAATTCAGATCTCAGAGCTCGAAAATCAGCCTCGGGGAATAAGGTAGCGGCCCTGCAGTGTGGTTACAACCCGAACGATTGACTATAGACAATTAGTTATAAGCTCACGCAGCTAAGCTCGACCTTCAGTGTAGTTACGACCTGCATTGATCAGAGCTTTTGCTAAGCTCGACCCTAGCTTGATGGCAGCTCGATAACGTTAATTCACACTTTGATACTTGTCTTGGTGCTATGCTCTACAGCTCAACACTTAAACTTGCAATTACTCGATCCAACTGCCCTTTCTTTATCAAAACACGCTCCAACAATTAACTTTAGACAGCTTGGTATACTTCGTCACGTTACAACAGCATGGTATAGAGCAGTTCGGACTTCACCGACCAGGTTAGCTCGGCACAGCAACCTAGTAGTTTCCAGCAGCTCTTCAGGTCACTTCACAGACTAACGGATGAACTCAGTTCGACGTAAGATCAGATCGGTAACTAACTTGTGCTCCCTCAAAAGCTTATTCTTACATGTCGTTGAGCAATTCGACCTTAATCCAGATCCACACAAGAGCGAGCAGCTTGAGCATCTAAAGCTCATCAGTTATTGACAAGCTCGGATTTCATCTGTCCGCCGAGGTGTACGGCTTGGACCAACATCACTGCTGGTTGCAGGAAATTTGTTGCCAGCGAATTCCAATTCTTGTTTCCGCGATTCCTTTACACCACTTTGCATTCAACAATCAATCGCACTTTTGTAAGCCTTTCCTTTACGAATGTTTTGACCGACTCCAGAAATAACTACCTAGTGAGTTATGCAGTTACATTTTGCATTGGGAAGTTCTCAAGAGGCTGAAAATAAAAATCCTTTACTTTTGCATCTCTATATTCATGGCATAATGCAACCATTATCCTCCTTTCAAGATTCGAGTTGTCTCCACCAGAGTACGAAGCTCTTCAATATGTGGCACCATGGCGGTTAACAGAGACGGGTTAGTAGAGACGGTTTGTAATTTTCATAATGCAAGCAGATATTGAAAAGTAAGTAACCATACGTTTAAAGGAGCCGCCAATTCAAATGAAACATTAACAATCATCATAGTATGTGAAAAGAAGCATCAATATCTAGATTTACAGCAAGAAGAGAAAGGAACCCGTGGGATCGAAACGTACCAACAAACTGCAACAGTATTTATCTAAATCTATAGGAAAAATGGTGAAAAAGAATTATGTCGAACCAAAACTTGAAAAGATGCACGGAAAGATCAAATGTTCCATAATTTTATTACAAGCAAGCCTTAAAAATTGTGGTAGTAGATTGTGTTTTATTCCTAAGGACAACGCCAATTGTTGATGGTAAATTTTCGTTCTAGTACGCAGATACCTACAAAATAGAAAATGGTTAGAGAAACACTAGAGGATGCTCTCACATAACCACTTCAATGCTTAAGTTAAACTTTTTGTAAAGAATGAAATTGTAAAGTAAGGAAGAAAGAAAGAGAAAGTGGAAAAAAGAGTACTTGTTACCTAAGGGTCTTATTTTGTATTTATAGCGGGTGAGTAAAAGTTATATAAGGACTAGATTCTTAGAATTGGGTTGAAGTCATGGGCTAGTTAATATAAGCCTATAGTTTATTTATTAAAAAAGCTCTATCAACAATTCTTACTCTTGGGAGCCTCTCTTGTACTTTGAATAACTTAAGTGTTGAAGTACACACACCAAAGTTGATAAGAATCCAAGTATTGGACTTCTGATCCGAACTCGAGCTCAAAGGCTTGAGAGTATGGCCAAGCAAGTTCTCTTATACCAACTTATGCTTGATGAGTTTAAGTTGCTTCAATCTTTCAATCTGCTGCCTTCTCCAAACTAAACCCTCTTGTGCTTATCAATAGATACTAACTGCCAACCTAAGATACACTTAGACAACAGCTCGGCTCACTTGATCATTAGCTCGGCTGACCTGAATATGAAATGCTCTTAGCATGTCCGAGCTAATCTCACCTTAGAAGAATCTCTAGTCTTACTCAGCATCTCTGCTCGACAGTCGCCACATTATTTTTCCTAATTTTCTCTTTATGCCCTTTTTCCACTCGCTGTACATGACTTATTTAGGACTTTACTATTTTTAGTCATTTCCATTTATAATTGTTACCCTAATATTTCGAGTGTAAATACCCATTAAAAATATAGCAGCAACATCTTACATGTGAAATATCGAATATACTACATTGTTTCTTTCTGTGAGTATCCCTTTTTACTTACTTCACTCTTACTCCAACACTTAAGCAAAGCTAAGAGGTAAATACCCTCATTAGATCAACCCATGCGTCATATTAACTACATGTGTCATATCTTTAGAGCGAATCATGGTTTTTGCTTGTTTGATTCTCTATTATCATGCAACCCCACCTTAACTTTTTTAAGATTTCGACAAGCTTGGACCTATTACCTCATGACCAGTCAGTCCTTAGCCCAAATCATATTATCTTGGTATCAAAGTAAAGGTTTGTTTGGATAAGTTGTGTTTAAGCTTTGTTGTGGTAGTGTGTTATAGTTGTGTAAAGGTTAACTATAAATGTTTGAGTAAGTAAGAAGGCATAGTAATTTGCTATCATCATATAATCTGTTTTGCTATGTTTCGAACATACGAAAATAAAATAAGTTTCGATTAGATTTGTTATTCTTTGGAAGTAGTTGTTGTGTTGATCATGTTACACCCTGAAACAAAGGAGTCGTAATATTCTCGCCGTTTAAATCAACTTATGATAGTAACTAACCTCAGAATCACTATCATAGATATAATTTACACAAGACATCCACAACTCCTTACTTTGAAATAAACAACTCATTCATAATTACCAATAAAATTTATATATATATATATATATATATATAACTAGAAACTTTATGTCATAATTACATAAAAATACTTATATTGCCTTATGATCCTAGGAAATAGTTACATGACATAGTAGTTTGATAGGTAAATTACTACAACAACATTACATAAACCTAAAAGTTAATAATAAAACTTTAAAGGACTCAATTTTCAACCAATTTGATCTTCATTCCCCTAAGGCACTTCAAAAAAAAAAAAAAAAAAAAAAACTAACCTCAAGATAATTGTAATGCAACATCTCATTCAGTACCTGTAAGAAGATCAATAAGGATATGAGTAACCAACAGCTCAGTAAATCGGAATGGAGATTTAAGAATATATAACAAATACAAACAAGGTTTTCAAACAATTAATTAAATTAAATGCAATGTAATGCAATATACAAATGCTATCACACAACGTGGTCTGATCCGTTATGAAATCAAAGTAATTTTGTTTACTTTAATCCAAGTTAAGGAGTTTCAATATTTATACAACAACCCATAACCATAAGCAAGTTTGTATAATGGAGACACTACTCCTTCTATGACTGTCCTTTGAACAATTACCTTCATCTTTATGGCAACCTCTTTTCCTATTACTTAATTCGGTTAAAAATGAAGAAAAAATTATTATACTATCCAACATTATCTTTTTCGAAGGTATCAATATTGGGTTAAAAAATCCTAACTATCCCCTAAAGGATTACAATGCATGTCTAATAAGGTATTTAAGTCACTTATAATCATGTTCAGTCTAAGATGACCAAACAATCTCACTCCACTCAATTCACAACAAACCTTCAAAACACAACCTCAATTTTCCACAAGTAATCAAAGACACACAAGTACATGCACATATGACTACTTATTAAGCACAATCACATACAATCCTAAGCCTTCAAGTACTTTAATATGGTACTCCAAAATATAGCTTTGTATTGAACCTAACTTACTTGAGATCCTTGGTTCACTTGCTTCACTTGTCATAGGTTAACTTATCTCTACATATCCTATAATATAAATACTCTTTTAATATTTATATCCTTATGATATATAGGCTTTAAATTATGATTTGACTCAATTTTCCAAATATATATATATATATATATATATATTACTTATTACTGATCTATTTTACGTTAGTTTCTCGATCGGTTTTCTGAATTCTTTTTCTATTTAGGTTCTAATTCAATTTTAGATTATAGGTGTTATATGTGAACCTTACGAGCTCGTTCTGAACTATAATGTGAAATTAATCACATTATCCTCAAATATCCTAAATATCATATTTGACTTCTAACTAGTATTCTAGTCCGTACGGTACACTTTAATTTTAATTTAACTACTGAATTTGCTCTTGCTATAAAATAATTTTAATTTTTCATATAATTACCTAAATTTAAGTTTCATGTCAAAATTATTATATATTATTATATTATCAATTTTAACCAAATTTTTGCTACTTGGTACATTTCCAATTTCACATATTATTAATTTACATGTATACACTACATAATATACATAATAATTACATATAACACTCTAAATATTACAAATATCATACTACATTAAAAATTAACATCTTAAAATACCTAATTATATACTAAATTTGTATTTTCATCAAATTGTCACTAAATTACTCAAAGTAAGCCTAAAATCACTCTTTTACATATCATTTTAAGGTCTAAAAATTATCTAAAATTTCAAAAAATTATACAAGTCCTTAAAATTGTATTTAAGGCAACTGAATCTAGATTTAAAGCCTCCGAGAAAAATTTATCCAATTGAGTCCAAACTTTATGACTAAGATAGAAAAATTAATTACAATAACCTAGTGAGGTTAGATTTTAAAAATAATGATCCAAAATCTCAATTTTAGTTTAAAGATGTAATTATTTAATATAGAGTAAAAATGATCAAAACCTCTAAAATTAAGCTTGGAATGCAATGAAAACTTAAAAATAAGTTAATTAGGCGATAAAAGGAAATAATATAGCATAATATACTCTATGAGGATACCCATATTTTTATAAGTATACCTAGTATATATAATAATCATACCCATAAATTAACCC
Source organism: Lumnitzera racemosa (assembly GCA_024138005.1). Classification (NCBI taxonomy): domain Eukaryota; kingdom Viridiplantae; phylum Streptophyta; class Magnoliopsida; order Myrtales; family Combretaceae; genus Lumnitzera; species Lumnitzera racemosa. The sequence continues at coordinate 35,510,882 of JAMXBC010000006.1, read as the reverse complement.
AAAAATATATAAATATATATAATATGAGATAAACTCATAAAAATAAATAGAAAATATATCCTAAAAATAAAAGATATGTTAGAAATATAATTATATGTGTACGAATTCATATGACGCATGATATATAATATAAAGTGAATATAACAAATAAGCAAAAATATTAACATAATATATATAATACTAATAATTTAATTAAAAATCTAACAAAACTTATCTAAAAACTAAAGAAAACAGCTGGAGTCATCTGGAATCAACAATGGCACTCTCCCAACAATTTACTAGCATGACTCAAAAGCAATTTCTCTTAAATTAGGACACCTCCTACTTACTTAAGAGATAAACTATTGCAAAAACATTGTATATGGCACAATCCCAACTCCTATACATAGCAAAGGACATTAGACATTTGATGTTTTAGTAATTTGGGAGTTAGGATAGCAATAGGAAAAACTTTGAAAATTAAAAATAATTTAGAAAAAATTACATAAAAATAGAGTAGGAACCGAATTAGGTTAATTCCTAGGCTAAACTTGAATCTGTTATTGCATCAATTCTTCACCTAGCAGAACCACATGTACTTTGGTCATCCGATAACCACACACAACCCCACGACCGCTAGAGCTTCGATAAACAGGCGAGTCAAACTTCTACCTGATTCTTAATTAATTTTTTAAAAATATTAGATTAATCCAGAAAATTGTGGAAAAATTTATATTTAAATAGTTTTAGATATACTTTTGTTTGATATTTTTATTTTTTTTAAAATTTAAAATATTTTATATACTTACTTAAGAAAGTCACTATTCATCTAAATTTTGACTTTCAAAATAAATATATTAAGTGATGTAGTTTCTAGTTAAAAATTTTTGTATAGAATATATATGATATATATTTAATTTTTGTGTAGCCAGATTTTTAATTTAAGTATTTTTAGCCTTAGAAATAACTATAATTAGGGTGAAAATGTGAAATAAATGAGTTTTTATGAAATTAATTTATGGAAATGACATATAATGACTTTTGGTAATTTATAATGATATTAGGATGCATTGAAAATAATTTTGTATAAAAAGAATAATATTTGGGTAATTAAATGTAATTTACGAGTAAAATTGTAATTTCGAGTATATAAGCGATAAACCGATAGCATAAAACCAAGTAATGACTTAATTTCCCATATTTTTAGGAGTTTGTAAAAATTTTTAGGGAATTATTTGGTGACTTAAGCTATTTATTATGAATTTATGTAGTAAAATAACTTAAACTACAAATTAAGGCTTGTTTGTAGTAATAATAAGTTAAAATGTAATATTGAAATAAAAACTTTAGAGATACATGCTAGTGAGATTTAGTAAAAAGGAATTTTTAATATAATTAATGATGATTTTACATTCAACGTATGTTATATATATATATTAAAGTTAAATAATATCTATATTATTAAGTTATAATGACAAATTATATAAAATATAGTTTAATTACATAACATAAGTATAATACTATGATATTTATTATAGACACGTATAAGTACATTAGAAATTCGAATTACTTTTAAAAGTTATCTTCTAAGATAGTTTTCATAATACAAATTGTTAGGTATATACGAATACAATTATACTACTTTTACTAAAATCAAACAATTCTAAATAATATAACCTATATCTCTAGAATATTATGAGAATTTACTTGTTACGATAACCTTATCGTAATTAAAATGTGATTTAAGTAATTAAAAGTACGTTTCGATATAATCAAAATGATATATTATACATAATAGTATAGCTACATATATTATCGATATTTAATAAGTTAATTTAACTTATATAATAAAACTTTATTGTATTATATAACGAAAGTAATATTGTGCTTTAGATATATGAATATATATATTTATATACATAACTATCTAGCGGAATACAGATAGGTAGAACCCTAACATTTTCATAATCCTTACATAAACTAAATTTGGGTTTTGTATATAGATAGAGTCTCCCAGTAAACAAAAAGCTGAAGACACGAATCTTCCGCAATGAGCATCTGAACAGCTAAATTGGCATCATGGCTTTACCGCTACTTTGTTTGTAATTGTAACTAGTTGCCTGTGTGCATGCTATGTATATGGTTGATATTCTAATCATGATAGGAGTTAAACTCCTTGACATGTTGTTCTGCATGATTACTTTGCTTTATTTTGTTGTGACTTTGTTTGGCCACCTTAAATGGAAGTAAGAGTAATTTGACCACTAACTTAACTGGACATGCATAGCAACCATTAGAGAAATTATTAAGAGTGTCAGGCCAAATACCAACTCCCTTCGATAAGGATAACCGAATCGGTCATTTTCCTATCCTTAGTCGAACTAAGTCACAGGCGAGGAGATTACGACAAGGTTAAGAGCCATAGTTCGAAAGTGGTCATAAGAGGAAGGTGTTCTCCATTGCACAAACCTAAGTTTAGTTTGATTTTGAGTTAGGTTAAACTCCTCAATTCGAATTGGAGCAAATGTAATTTCTCTGACCTTATAATGGATCGAAAAACATTGTACGATGTCTTAAGTAATTGATTACATTGCATTTCATTATAATTAATAACCTTACTTGTGATTGTGTAATACTCCTTTGACCCATCCCACTTACTAAGCTAGATATACTTACATTCCTATAAAATCTTTTGTAGGTAACGAGTGAAGATCGGGATATTTAGATATTACTACCCCCAAATTAGTGTGCAGTTGGTTAGGAAAGTAAGAAATGAGGAATCCACTAAACCTAAGCTTTTGACTTCTCTTTTGAGTTTTGAGGAAATTAATTAAGAATTTATTGGGATACCCACTAGTTTCATATCGTATTGTAAATAGATTTTAAACCTATGACTTTTGGTAAACTCTGATTGTAAATTATAACTCTAGATGTAAAATGCATATGTAAATGCTATTGTGTTATGAGACAACAGATTCTATAGAACAAGTATTTTATAAAACTATACCACAGGTTTAATCATTTACAAGCATCAAAATGAATGCTTCAAGTTGGTTGAATCATGTATGCCATGTATGGACCATATCTTTTATAGTAGCTATGAGGTCAACTTATATTTTAGTTTAGTTTACACAATGGGACTATTAAGATTTCTCTTATTCGAGGGTGATAAATTAAAGTTTTGAAAAATCTCTTCATAGCACTATTTTAAATACTCTAAATGGCATATACAAAAATTTTTAGCTCAAAACTATATTATTAAGGTAATTTATTTCTAAATTGAAAATAAGCTTAGGTTTTAGATTTCTTAAACACTATATATTTCCACATCTAAATTCATCAAACTAATAATTTTCACCGAATCTATATACATAAAAACCTTAGAATACCAAATTTCATAATTTTCTAAACATATTTAATAATTTTACTAAATTAAACAAAATCTAATTGGAAATCGGACTCACCCGTCTGATCAGCTTTCAGCCACTAGTGGTGGCTCCAAGTATGTTGGCAAGGTGGGGCAATGGTGGTAGGGTATGGTAGTGATGGCCGATTTGTTCCAAGTGGCCATTGGGTTTAGGATTATCTTATATGCCTTAATTATACACTAATTTTACTAAAAATACTTAACTCTCTCTGTTTGATTTCTCTCTATTTTTTTAGATGACTAACTGACTAAATGAGTTCCAATTGAAGTTTGGTAAATTTATAAGGCTGGTTTAGGTGTTGCTTTAATTTTCCACTTACCAAGTGTTTCTTATCTTCTTTCATTTTGTTTTCTATTTATTTTAATTTGATTGGTCAATTTCTTATCTTTCATTTGCAGCGTGCCATGATCAATTTTGAACGATTCCTCACTTTTTTTATTTTTCTTTGATTTTTTTTTATCATTTTCTTTAATTATTTCAAGTGTTTTAAGTAATTTCTGGTATTTTTACCTATATGTAAATACATATATAGTATAAGTAAATACTCTTAAATATTATTTATGTTATTTTATGATTTTTAATGTACATATGATTCATTTCTATCGATTTATTAGTTGTCGGAACTAATTTTACATATTTCCGATAAATAACAGATAACATACTTATAATTCAATATTATGATATTTAATTATTTTATTACTTATTTTCTTAAGTTCAAACTTACATGATCACTTTTACTAATATTTCTAGCTTTGTCACATAATTTAGGCTCGATCAGACAACTTACCTGATCTCCATAAGCTTTATGTATTGACTCCGAACTTCTAATTGCGGGGCTTACAGATAGTTAGCTTGAACTTTTGTATGGAGAAGAGTGTGTGTGAGTTGTTTGACTTAAGAGGGTAATGTGTGTTGTTTTGCGGCTTCTAAGTTTGTTTATTGAGTTTTATCAAGAGTATAACGGATCTAAGTGTTAATGCTTATATTGGAGATAACAATAGCGACGTTATCCACCATGGACATTAGCCCCAAAACACATTTAGAAGCATAAATGAACAAATTGATGAAGTAGCAAACCTTATAGCTAATCTGACTAGATTTATTCATGCATTGGCCTTTTGACTTACCAGGCCATACAAAACATTCCCCAAGCCGTACAACCTGTAAGAGGATAAAAATCCCAACTTGACGAACTCGAGGTAGAGGAGTAGGAGGACGAGTCCAAAGGAGAATCAACTTAGGTGAGGTAAATGATGAGGATGAAGAAGAAGGGTATATTGAGGAGGAAAAGTAAGCCCGAGCACCTCGAGCTACCGACCATGTGAAGCTTCAGATTCTAAGCTTCAATGGTTTTGGAAATGCATATGACTATTTGGATTGGGAAGAGAAGGTTGAACGTGTTTTTTATTATTACCAATATGAGGATCGCAAGAAATTGAGGACCATTGTTATAGAGTTCTCAAGTTATGTCGCAATGTTATGGAAGAACTTCCAAATTATGAGTAGACGAGAAGGATATAAGGAAGTAAATACTTGGCCTAAGATGAAGAGGGTACTTAGAGACAGATTTGTGCAGGATACATATCTGCAAGATACTTTTGCTCAGCTTCAAGAGTTGAGGCAAGAAAGCTGAATTATTGATAGATATGTCCAGGAGTTCCAAATTCTTACGATTCAATGTAAAGTGGATGAACCATTAGCCCAAACAATATCCAGGTTTCTTACTTGATTGAGAAGTGACATCTAAGATATCATGGAATTGCAATAGTTTGCTATGTTAGACGAGGCTATAAAAATAGCCTAATAAGTGGAAAGACATAAGAGAAATAAGCTAAGCTGACCACCAATGGGCTGACCTAATTAATTAAGCTGATCTGTTCAAGAAAGTTACCGAGCTTAGCAAAGTACTAAATTGAGTAGGAGAATAGATGTCAAAGTTGAACAAAAGGGTTTACTAAGTGATGGTGAAGTGCCACCGAGGAATTATGAGAAAGGATAAGGATCTAAGAGGAAGACGAGCCAGATTAAGTGCATTAAGTGTCAAAGGTTCAAGCACATGGCTATCCAATGTCCAAATAAAAGAACTACGATCATCAAGGGAGATGTCCTAAAGGTTAAAGTGAAAAGTATTGATGAGGAGCCCGAAGAGGAGGTTGCTCCTGAGAAAGATACTACCCAAGAGGATCAGCTTAATGAAGAGGATGTGTTTGCTGAAAATCTAGATAAACTAACTTTGGTTGTCTGATGTGCAATGAGAATAAAACCCTCTACTGAGGCGGAGCAGATAGAGAATATATTCCACATCACATATAAGGTGAATGAGCAAGTGTATGCACTTATAGTAGACTGTAGAAGTTATACAAACATGGCGTTTACTGACCTAGTTAAGAAGCTCAAATTGCTTATCACATTCGAGGCCTTATAAATTGCACTGGCTAAACAAGAAGGGAGCATTGCATGTCATGCAGCAAGTGTTGTTGCCAATCACCATTGGAAAATATTTTGATGAAATTCTTTGTGATGTAATACCCATATAAATATCTCATGTGTTGCTAGGCCAACCTTGGCTTTTTTATCAGAAGGTTATGCATGATAGGTTTAGGAACACATATGTGTTTGAGAAGGATGGAAGGAAAATTATCCTAAACCCCATGACCTTGAGTCAAGTGAGTAAATTACAAGCTAAATTAGCCTGAGGATCAAAAAAGGATTTAGTACTGAGTAGAGCCAAACTTCGAACTCCGAACAATCATCAAATCTAACCTGCTGACTTTCTTGTTAGTTAGGAGGCTACTAGAATTGAAGGAGCAAGTGAAGCTAATAAAGGAGGTCAAGAAGTTGCTTGATGAATATTCCAACCTATTTCTTGAGTAGTTACCCGAGGGATTACCTTCATTTAAAAGTATTGAGCACTACATTAACTTGGTACCTAGTGTTGTATTGCCGAATAGGCCTACCTATATAATGAATCTTGAGCAAACTGTAGAGCTCTAAAGGTAAGTCAATGAGCTGTTAGAGAAGGGATATATAAGAGAGAATCTTAGCCCCTATGTTGTGCTTGCATTACTTATGCTAAAGAAAGATAACACTCGGTATATGTGTGTAGATAGCCAAACTGTCAACAAGATTACAATCAAGTACAAATATCCTATTCTAAGGCTAGACAATATGTTAGACGAACCAAATGATGCGAGAGTGTTCAGTAAGATCGACTTGAAGTCAAGGTACCACCAGATTTGAATGAGATAAGGGGATGAGTGGAAAACTACTTTTAAGACTTGATATGGCCTGTACGAGTGGATGATCATGCTATTTGGGTTATCAAATGCCTTAAGCACCTTTATGAGATTAATGAACCATGTTCAAAGAGACCTAATTAGGAAGTTTGTCGTCATCTATTTCAACGATATCCTTATCTATAGTATTAACCTAGTAAGTCATATTGACCATCTCTGAGCTGTTTTTGTGGTCCTTCGAGCAAAGAAATTGTTCAAAAACATGAAGAAGTGATGTTTTGTCAAGAAGAGGTGATCTTCCTAAGTTATATGGTCAATAGAAGATGATTAAAAGATGACGAAGAAAAAGTTCGAGACATTGTTGAGCGGCCGACCCCAACTTCATGTGCAAAGGTAAGGAGTTTCCATGGATTAACATTATTCTACCAACGCTTTATCTAAGGATTCAATACTCTAGTAACACCTCTGACTAAGCAAACAAAGAGTTCAAGTAGGGAGAAAAGGAAGAGAGGAGTTTTGCTAAGATGAAAGCTAAGTTGACCTCTACCCCCGTCTTAGCCCTACCAGACTTTGACAAAGTGTTTGAGCTTAAATGTGATACGTTAGGTGTTGGTATTGGAGCTTTGTCGATGTAAGAAAGTCAATTTGTTGCTTATCATGGTAAGAAGCTTAGAGGAGCATAACTAAGCTATTCTATGTATGACAAAGAACTTTTGGCCCTAACCCGAGCTCTTTGGTATGGCAACATTATCTTCTACCAAAGAAATTGTTCATATATGCAGATCATGAATCTTTGAGATACCTGTAAACCTTATAAACGTTGAGCTCAAGGATCGAATTTTTGGAAGGATTTGATTTTATCTTCAAATACAAGCAAGGCAATAATAATGTAGTTGTTAATGATCTGTCAAGAAAACATGTTCTTCTCATTAAATTACATACTAGATTATTAGGGTTTGCAAGCATTAAAGAACAACATCAACATAATTCTTACTTTGTTTTGATATATAAACATTGTGAAGAGGGGAGTACAGTGGATAAATGCCATGTGGAAGATGATTATCTATTCAGAGGTGGCAAATTATATGTGCCGAACTATTCAGTTAGGGAGCTAATGGTGAGAGAAGCCTACAGTGGAAGACTTTCTGGGCATTTTGGAGGACGAAGGACATATGAGCTATTGAATGAAAGGTTCTTCTAGCTTAAAATGAAATGTGATGTGCATCGTATGATTAAGGGATGCACCATCCATAAGAAAGCAAAAAGCTGAGCCGAATAAGGAAACATTATGTCTTTACTTGTTCTAACTACACCATGAGCTAACCTGAGTATGGACTTTGTCCTCAGATTACCTCGAACTACCTGAAGTAAAGGTTTTGTAATGGTTATCATAGATTGGTTCAGCAAAATGATACATTTTGTGCCCTGCACCAAAACTAATAATGCTTTGGCTATTGCTTTTTTATTTTTGTAGGAAATAGTTCGCTTACATGGAGTACTAAAGAATGTAGTGGCAAACAGAGACTTAAAATTCTTTAGCTATTTCTAGAGAACTCTTTGGAGTTAAATGGGAACCAAACCACTGTTTAACACCTCTTGCCACCCCCAAACCGACAACTAGACAGAAGTTATCAACCACACCTTGGCATTACTACTCCCAGCTGTAGTAGGAAAGAACTAAGTCGACTAGGACATCTACTTACCTGTGGTAGAGTTTACTTACAACAAAACTATACACTCCACTACTGGACATACCCCATTTGAAGTCATCTACGGTATCAACCTCGAGTTGCCCCTTAATAATGCCTTAATGCTCTCAACTAACCAAGAAGATCTGGAAGCATGAACTAGAGCTTAGTCTCTCCAACAATTCTGCCAATGAGTTACCCAGCACATTGACGGAGTTGCCAAGAAGTTAAAAGAGAAAGGCAAAGGGAAAAAGACCAAGCAGTTTCAATCTAGAGATTAAGTATGGCTACACCTGAGCAAAGAGAGATTCCCTAATAAGAGGAAGAATAAGTTGCCTACTAGAGTTGGAAGACCATTTAGGGTACTCTAGAAGATAAATGACAATGCATAGCAGCTAGAACTACTAGAAGACTTTAGAGTTTCTAATGTATCTAATGTTACTGACTTTAGCCCTTATCGATCCAAGGAGGGCTTAGATGAGGACCAATCAAATTTAATCCCAAATCCCAATAAACCTCGGCGGGGATGATAGGAATAAGAGAACTGGACCTCTGACCCAAGCTTAAGCTCAAGAGCTTGAAAGTATGACTAAGCGAGTTCTCTTATGTTGACCCACACCTAATGAGTCCGAACTGCTTCAATCTATGAGTTTACTGCCTTGTCTAAGCTGAACCCTCTTGTCCTTATCAATAGTCACTGGCTACCAACCTGAAACACACTCGGATAATAGCTCGGCCCACTCGATCATTACCTCGGCCTGCTCGATCACTAGCTTAGCCTGCTTGATTACTAGCTCGACTAGAACCTTACCTTAAAAGAGGTGTCAAGCAAAAGAAATGTGGGTAATATTTTTAGCATGCTTTTAATTTGTCAATTTTAAAATAAGGCTTATTCCAAAAATTTTTATTTCAATTGTATATGACTTTCAATTTCAAAACCTGTCGTATGGGCACACTTTAATGCTGTGGCCATGCTTTTTATTTGTTGATAGGAAAAAAATACAACCTTGATGATTATAGAAATCTTACTATTTTGGATATATTCCTTTCAACGTGTTATGTGGATGTAGAACGTGCATGTATAGTGTCATATACACCAATTACAAAATCTGACATATGCCTTTTAGATTGCTGGCTAAATGATCTTAAACTCATGATTATCTTTATTTTTCAAAATCAATCATGGTATAGAGACGATTGAGAGCAAGGAGCAAACTTTAAGTTGGAAAGAATTTTTTCAATTGAATTTGTCTACATGTTTCAAAGCAATACCTTTGATAGTTTAAACAGCTTAAAAATTACCATTAAGAGAATGTGATTATATGATCATCAATAAATGATAAAATTAAGGCTCTTTAATATTAATAGCCATCCTTTTATAGGAATTTTATCAAATAATTTTTTTGTTCCTCTCTTTTGTCTTTTCTTTTTTCATATTTATTTTCCAAAATATAAGATTTAATTATCATGGAGAAGAACATTTCAAGAGTCCAAGGGGCGAAGCTCCTAAGCAACACAAAGTAAAGAGATTAATGGGCAATACTTAAAATACATGATAATAATATAATTACATACAACAACAGTCAAGACTTGCATTTTTACACCAATCCATTTTCCAATTTTCATAAGGAGATATTATGACATTGAAGTAGCAATCCAATTCAAAATGCTAATTCTAAGTGCATCATTCAATTTCTCGTTATTATGTACTAATCTTTTTAATTTACTATCACAAATTTTAATAGATGGGTGTCATAAAAATTCTCCTTAAGTTCTTCTTTACCATGGATGGGTTTCTTTATTCAAAACTCAATCCATCCTTTTAAAGGAATACCTCAAAATGTAGAAATAAAAATAATACATACATATGACTTCAAGCGTATCACTTTGTAGAAGATTATTGTGCAATAAAATGCAAAAATTATTACAAATTAAGTATTATTAATAAAAGAAAAGGATAACTATAGATAGGTCATTAAATATAAGATTAATATATAACAATAAAAGATGAAAATATATAAATTCCAAATTCGAGAATGATTACAAAAGAAGTTCCAAAATTATGAAAATTTATCATTTCATAAAAAGTGGTAAGAAGAAGTTCCAAAAATTAAGGAATGATTACAAAAGGAAATTATGGGGAAAAATTATGTAATCTTGTCATTTTAAATGACAAAGTGAGAAAAAAAATCGCCATATTTTTCTTTTTTTTTTTAGATAATTATGGTAAGGATAATTCAAACCTTGATATATCCCAATGAAAAACTAATAGCAACATTATTAAGTTACAACAACCTTGACCTTCGTTAATTGAATTACAATAAATCTTTCGTTTCTTAGTAACATGTACATCAATCTTATTTAACTATAGAGAAAAACTGGAAATTTATGGTGAACATAACGAATGAAACACCACATGCCCTGTTGTACTTTAATTATATAGAATAGATAACCATTTGGCATTTATTTAAGGAAAGGCATTCTAGAAAATCATACCAATCTTAGTAGAAATTTTATTATAACATGTTATAATATGAATAGAAATATCCCTAAGCTCTTAAATCAAACCAATCTTATACTTTAATATGGTAAATGAATTGTAGTTTTAAAAGTATGGTGCCAAATTTAGATGTGATGCTTTCGTACATCATCTCTATAGTCTATAAAACAAACTATAATTGTATGGAAGCAGTACATTGCCCTATATGAGAGATGATTTGTCTTTGAAAAGGGAGATAAATCACTTTTCTCGCACTAACATTCTTATAAAATTATTTGAAGTGAAAATATTACTAGATTCTTATATCATCAATAATGGTCAATGATACGAGTTCCAAAAATATAGAATAATTATATGAAAAACTAGTCATAAAAAGTAAACTATGTAAGTGGATTCGAATTAAGAGAGATTCCGTTTGTGCTACGTGATAGGTCGCACTATGCATGAATAAGGAAATAATTTCACTTGCACGTATGGGATGATCAAGTGAGGTAAGATAGGGAGCAGGACTGGGTAGTCTTAGTATGTTCTAACACACTAGGTGATAGGTGAAGGAGTACAATAACATCAAACTCCACAATAAATGAAGAACAGGCTAATGTTCTTAGTATGTTTAAGTTTGATCGTTAAGATAGAATTCCAACAGAGCAATGCCATTAGTGGGAAATTGCCTCCTATCCAAATGAGGAAATGAATGAGGTATTTATAGGAGATGGTAAGTAAATTCGAGTCATTGGATCATGATATTAATCAATGGTTAAGATTGAAGCCTTTTATATATGGGTATCAAGTAGGCTTTTTTTAAAAGTTTAAGCCTAAATAAAGGGCTTTATATTTTATTAATGTGAAACAAACCAAGATAGGTTGGATTAGGAGAACTAATCTAACAGGCCCTACTCCAAGTCCACTATGCCAAATCTCCCTTGATCATCCCGAATTCTTATGAACTTGACTCTCTGAGCCTTTCCATCTTAAACTAAAGAGTCAAATCCATTTCGTTATTGAGCTTAAAGCTCATGAGTCAGATTTAGCCATCTACATTTTGCCCTCCAACCAAAATCCTTCGGGTGAAGTCAAAGGGGTTTAGGCATCGAATGGGCCTTTCAAGAGGCAAAGTCGCTGCCTGGCACATGCGAATGGTAGAGTAGCTATACCATTACCAGCGTGTCTACATGTATCTAATAATTTTTTGTTTCTTTGATAATTCATAAAGCAAAGCCTTAAGCTAATGCCACAAAATAATTTAAGAACTTATTTAGTATACGTATTTATAGCACTATCCAATTAGATGCATTACCTTGACTAAATGAGAAAATATGTTGCCTTCAAGGTAATATGTTAACAGGATTCCTTCAACAACCAATTGCTTTATCTATGATGCCTCACCTTCTCCACATAGTTTTTGTGAGTTGTTCATTCTTGAAAATTATTCCTTGTGCATAACTCCTTCATAAGCTATCAAGTTACTTCCATACTACACTTAAATATCCTTTCATTATCTTAAGTATAGTTATTCATGTTAAAAACATTGCTTCTTATGCCATTTCATAATTCTTGGTGAAGTATAATACTTGATTTTCAGGTACAAGTATGATTTTCTATGGACCAACTAGTGAGCTTTAACACTTGATAAATAAATTTGATTTTCTTCCTTGTATTCTTCTTTTAGCTCATCCATGAGAGTGGCAATGATTTGTTGGAGGTGTCCTCAATTCATTGAATCACAATACTTGATTAAATCCATTATATATATATATATATATATATTGAAACCCTGGAAATAAAATCATTCCCTCCCTTAATCATGGCTCTTTCCAAAGAGTTGAATTGTGTTGGCTATTCCTTCATGCTTCATGGCCTTGTTTAAGGAAACGAATAGTAGACCAAAACAAATGGGGTTAAACAAGCCTAAATCAAGCTACCAACAATACTGTTTATTACTTAAAACAATTGTTTCCAGACCTACTCATGTATCGTCATCACAAATCTTACACGAAATATGTTATCATATTTTTCTTTTCACCTCATACCACTTCCACTCTCATCATTGTTTTATTTATTTTCATTCATCCACATATTAAAATAGCAACTTGATTGTGGAGTGAAAAGTGCAACAATGTTCTCTGTATTTATTTATTTATTTTTTTGAGCAAAAATGTAATCCTTTCTAGCATGGGGTGCAATAGGAGCTAGAATATTACGGTTTAGATCACTAATTGAACTGAGAGTTGAGCCTATGTTATTAATTATAACACTTATCACTGTCTTGAGGTTCTGCTTCAAAACACTACGGAGCTAAAATATTTGCCCTTTTAATCTTTGTTGTATTGCCGGTTGCTCCCGTATTGGAATTAATAACTCGTTCTCCCAACAAAAAGAATATTCTACATTAGCACAATTCACTTGGATTTTAGATAAGGACGGATTACCCATAAAAGGACAAGCATATTCCCCTGTATGATACCTAAACCAAGATTAGGTGTCACAATATGAATAGTTACAATATACACATTTTTTTTTTATGGTGTTTTTCTTTTATCAGCTATATTCTCTTTCTTAAACCCACCACTATACACACATACTATGGCTGCTATACCTGCTATATACATAAACACCTTATCTATCTCTTTTCCTTACCTTTCTTGAATCTCTTCTTCTTTTCTTTTCTCTTTTTTTACATTTAGCCTTGTCCTTTTTTTTTTCTTTTTTTTTACTTCCTCATTAGACATCATTGTATCCATCTTCCTAAATCAACTCTCTTCTCCATTATCTTTTAATATCGCCACATTACAGTACGTATTCACTCTTTACATCTCAGCCTTCTTTTTCCACAAAATTAATTCTATATTTTGCTTTCGCTTCCATCATCCAACTATGTTCCTTTCCTTTATTGTCCTTCTATTTATTTCATTACTATTATTATTATATATATTTTTAAAAGCACCTTCCTCTACAAGTTTGAAAACATCCATCTACTTCTTCTTCTTTCATTATTTTCATTCATCTCTTCATTAACCATCCTATATTTTATCAAATTTTATTTTATGACCTTGTATTTTAACACACCGATCAAACTTCCTTTTTCCTTACTATTATTTCTTTCTAATCTCTTGCTCTTTCAAATCCCCATGCACGTTTATTCAAAATGGCCCTTACCATAAACATTTAAGTTCTATTCATTCCATAATCATATTATTTTCTTTTTCTTTTTTTAGATTTTACTCATTATTTTTCCAACAAAACGGCTTAACTAAACTATTGGAGTCACAAATTATCGCTTGAAGAAACCACGCATTGAAGATTGAAGCATTGAAGACATAGAGATTGTTGTAGTCATTAAAGAAAGACGAAGCTTGAAACCATTAGCACCTTGACGCTAGTAAAGAGAATTGCTTGTTATTGTAGTGATCTTTATTGTCGTATGTAGGTGGCTCTTACATCAGTCTTACATTTTATATTTCTAGCCTCTTTTATTTTAAATTGATATTCATTTTTTTGTTACTCCTTGATAGCTGCGCTAATTTCCGATAGTAATAAAAGTTATTATCTTAAACAAATACATCTTCAAAAAGTGTCAACTAATAAATCACCTGGTAATAACTCAAGAGCATCCTTTTTCTTTAAATATACCTATTACTGTACATAATTCTTTTTTAATCCAATAATATGCTATGCTGACATATTGATAATGCTCCTCATATCAAGCTTCTTTTTATCTCTTTGCATCTTTCAATACAAAACTTGTGACTCTAAATACTTATTCCAATAAACTCAACATGTAAATTATTTGACTCCAAATTGTCATATGATAATAACAACTGACATAATGTATTGAATATGATGCTCTCTTAAACTTGGCCGATAAGAGCTCCCTCTAAAATCTAATTTTGCTTTGCCTAACAATGCGCATTCTTCTCCAGTTAAGAAAGAATCATTTACACCCTGTCTTACGGCTAACATATTCCACAAGAATGCCTTCTTCAAAATAAGCTTGATAAATCCCTTTTTTTCTTAAATGAAACCCGTATATGTCAATGCACATGTATGATGTTCTCTATTCTAACCATCATGTTGCTATGAAAGTGTAAGATATTGATGAACTACTTCTTCTGGCCTTTTTCTTATGTTTACTATGTGACGAAGCTACGTATAGGCTTTTGATTCATGCTCTACTACTTCTAAGCTAATGAAGTTATGCTTTATTCTTGACTTTAATTTAAGATCCTCCCCTTAGGTGTATGTGACTAAGTAAAGCTCCCCAATTGCGTTTGCCTTGCATAAGTCCACTTCATCCCTTTCCATTTACTATCATTTGATAATGCTCTTGACATAAATAATATGGACAATAGTTTGTATCTTCTTTTTGACACTTCACCGAGCGCTTTACATGCATCCTTATGTAGCTTCCTAAATGAGTGATTAGAATTTAAATCAATACAAGGATCTAACAAATTAGCATACATTTTGGATTGTAATTGTACATTGGGGTCGCCTTACAGAAAATGTAGGATTTATCCATTTCATCTTTTTTGAATGGAAATAAACACAACTCTTCTTCTTAAATAATCTACCATAGTCATAACGTAGGATGCAAACGACACAAACATTCCACTTCATCACGCCTATGATAGGGGAAGTGATTGCTCTTCTAATGTACCATTACAGCTATAATGGACAAGTATATATCTACTCTAACTATGATCACGCCCTTGGTTACTCCCATGATGGAGGGGATGATGGGCGCCAATACTCAAATTTTGTTTTATCACTCCCTTGATCATGTCCATGATGAAGGGAGTGATATGATGAAGGGAGTGATGAGCGCTAATGCTCAAAATTTCTTTATTATGTGAGAGTTTCAATTGTTCGAGCTTAAGCTCTTAGTCACATGTATGTGAAGATTCTTTGCTGAATCTTTTTCTTTTCTTCGTCTTCCCTTTTCTTTTCTTTTTTTTTAATTGTAAAATAACATTACCTCATTGTACACGTTTTGCAAGTATCATGTTGGGGTCATATACAACTTCATTTCAATGATTTTGATAAGGCCAATTGTGACTTGTAATGCAAATTGAACATAAGGCATGAGATAAAAAGGCATGAGTGTACGAGTACATGAGAGCCAACATGAGCCTTAACCATGGCATAAGCCTTGAACTTGATATGAGCCTTAAATACAACATAATCCCCAAACTTAACATAAGCCTTAAATATGAAATAAGTCTTGAACACATCGCTAGTCTTAAATATGACACTGAATCTGAATGCGACGCAAAGCTTAAGCATGACGCAAGGTCTAAGCATGACGTAAGGCCTGAACATGACATAAGTTGAGCTTGAAATGTGAGTTAAATATAAGTAGTTGAATTATATACCTTTTTGACATAAATGTAAATAGATATTCTTTCATTACATGAGTTACTAGAAAAGGCATTCTCTTGAGTCAAAACATATTTTGTACTTAAAAAACTTCATACGCTTAAGAGTAGTGCCTCAACTAAGCACTACTATCATAAAAACAATACCATGCAATAGGGAGCAAAGGCTCAACCTAATCACATTAGTATTAAATGGCATGAACTTAAATTTATGAATTGGCATAACTTTAAGATTACTTAGACTCTTTGATCTAAGGTGATGGGAATCAAGCTATCGGATCTCTAACCCGCAGCTAAGCCCGAGGACTAGAAGGGTTGGTACGACGAATCCTTCTATTCGACCCCTACCAAAACCAAATACTTCCTTATCGAATCACCCTTCATGCTGTGCTGTATGACCGCCCATTTTTCTACAGTAAGCCAAGTTGATGATTACTCTTTAGCGTTGAGCCAACCAATTACTCGACATCTTCCTTACCAAAAAGTCGAGAGAGAGAGTCCAAACTGACTAAGTCATCCCTGCTCAAGCAAGCCCATCTATCCATACTTTTTTGTCCACATTTTCTAACGACCTTACCAATATAGCATCGCTACGTGTACAGTATCATGTATAGAATTCATTACACCAATGATTGTTTTTCTTATATATTCATTTTTACCCTTTTGTATCTTGTACATTACTTCATTACGAAATGCCCTTTTTATCTTTTACTTTTTAGGCAAGTTGCCCTAGCTTATGGTTATAGATACCCTTATACTTGTAACTGTGACGATATCAAATCATTCTTAATACACTCCTCGAGTATTTTTTCTTCCTTACGTAAATACTGTTTGTTTACTCTTGACATCACTCTTATTAATTCTTTTAAGCAAAGCTAGGTGGTAAGTAACTTCACCGAACCAATTCATGCATCATACCGAATTGTCTCATAAGTTCTCGGAAATTCCATTGATGCGTCATATTCTCTGGTGTTATTCGTGGGTTTTTGCTTACTGTTTCATTCTTCATTTTGCCCATTTGCACTTTCCTTATTAATCATTTTTTAAGCTTTCTGCAAGCTTAGACCCATTCTGCAATCGGCCTTATCTGTTCTTAGTCACGGTCCGTAACATCTTGGTATCAAAATTGATGTTTTGTGTGAATTGTCATTAGTTCTTCTTGAATTTTTGTTATACTCTATTTTGCATGTGTAAAATCGAGCCATTTACTATGTTTATTTGACTACTATGTTGTTAACCATTAACTTCCTAAAGTGTTTGTTTTAGCTTTGAATCTGTGAGGAAAAATGACAGACTCAAATATGAATATTGGTATTGGTGATGACAATAGAGTTGTCTACTATGGACAATAGCAAAGTCGTCCATAGGGAACTCCCAAAAGCATTGACCAAAAGCTAACCTTTTAATAGATCTGACCTGAGATGTTAATGCATTGTCTTGCCAACTCATTGATGCCACGTAAAATACTCCATAAGTTGCTCAATCTGTTAGAGGTCAGAACAAAGCTCGACTTGTTCGAGGTGGAGGAGTTGGCAGGTGAGTATGACGAAGGATAGACTTGAGAGATCTTGATGAAGAGGAAAAGGACTATTTTGAAGAGGAGCATATACGAATCCCCAAAGCATCTAACCATGTGAAGCTTCAAATTTTGAGTTTCAATGGATTTGGAAATGCTGACGAATATCTAGAATGGAATGAGAAAGTAGAGTGTATGTTTGATTATTATCAGTACAAGGACTATGGAAATGGGACCATATTACTATGGATTTTGTAATAGTACTACCAATGACTCAAGTTAGATACGATTCCATTTGGGTAGTAGTGGATAGACTAACGAAGAGTACACATTTCTTACCTTATCGGACAGATGATTCAATGGAAAGGATGGCTATACTTTATATCTGAGAAATACTAAGGTTACATGATATACCTGAGAGTATTGTTTCTGATCGGGATAGTCAATTTGTATCCAAATTCTAGGAGAGTTTACATAAAGCTTTTGGTACAAAGTTGCAATTTGGTACGGCTTGTCACCCACAGATAGATAGGCAATCTAAGAGAACAATTTAAACTCTAGAAGATATGTTGTGAGCATGCGTGTTAGATTTTGGAGGTGATTAGGATAAATATTTACCATTGATAGAATTTGTTTACAATAATAGTTATCATGCAACTATACAGATGGCATCTTATGAAGCATTATATGGGTAAAAGTGTATATCGCAACTGTATTAGGATCACAAAGAGTATGCCATGATTGGACCAGACATGATTAATCAAATAAGTGCGAAGATTAAGATTGTTCAACAGTGGATGAAAGAAGCTCAGGACCGTTATAAGACTTAGGCTGATTTGAAGAGAAGACCATTGGAGTTTGAAGTTGGTCATCGTGTTTATATCAAAATAAGCCCATTCAAAGGACTTAAACGATTTGGCTCAAAGGGAAAACTGAGCCCACGATACATTAGTCCATTTAAAGCATTAGAGAAAGTTGGCAACGTATCCTACAGAGTAGCTTTACCGCCAAGTTTAGCGGGCTATCATAATGTATTATATGTTTTTATGTTAAGAAAATTCATTTAGAACCCGAATACGATAATAGAGATAGAGCCAGTGGAATTAACAAGAAATTTTCAACTTGTGAGACAACCCATAAAAATATTGGACAGTCGGGTTCAGAAGTTAAGGAATAGAGATGTGGAGTACGTAAAGATTCAATGGAATGAAGGTCTAGACTTGGAGATAACTTGGAAACCAAAAGTCGTGATGATGGAGCAGTATCCATGGCTTTTTTAACTTCCAAGTTAGTAAAAGTATGCAAATTATTATATTTAATCATTTAAGTGCAATTTAGATATACAGAAGTTTTGAGAACAAAACTTTTTTAAAGGGGGGTAGAAATGTAAGCCCTAAAGTTAAGCCAAGAAATCGTAGGATTGAACTTAGAGTACAAGGTTTAGGGCAATTAGTTAAATGATCTGATCAAACCCGAATTATAAACTATGGAGAAAAATATTAGTAAAAATGACCCCGTAAATTTGAATTTAAGAAAATAAGTAATAAAATAGGAGACTACAAAATTTTCAAATTTTAAGTATAATAATTATTAATCATCGAAAAGGCGAAAAGTGTAATCTAATAACTAATAAATTACTAGAGATAGATTATATATATACTAAAAATCATAGAAAGACCTAAATAATAATTAAGAATGTTTATATGTACCTTACATGTATTTACGTATAGGTAAAAATACGCGAAATTTCTTAAATTGGCCAAAAACTTAGTAAATAATTAGAGAAAATTATTAAATTAATTAAGAAAAATCAGAAAAAAGCAGAAGGGTATGGAATGATGCAAATCTGGTCGTGGCAAGTCAGGAACAAAAGAAGAAAAATTATCCAATTAGAATTAAGCAACATAAAAGCCAAAAATCAAGGAATTAGGCAATGTCATGTCTAATTAATGCATATTAATTACCAAAAATGTCTATAAATAGGAAAAAAATTTAGAGAACTCCTTTGGACAGTTAGGGATTAGAGAAAAATAGAAAGACCCGGAAATTCAAGAGAAAAACTAGAAAAAGAAAAAAGAAAAAAGAAAAACTGTACAGTTAAGGTTAGTGAATCGAACCCACACACCACCACCATTTAGCACCGAGCCACCACCACTACCCTACGACAGACCCACCGCCTGGACTGGCCGACACACCTGGACCGGTGTTGGAAAGCCAAAAGCCATCGGACCGGGTGAGTCTCTAATTTGTTCCAATTTTGTATAATTTCCTAAAATTAGTTATTTTGCCCAGAAAATTATGAAACTTGTTATTCTGAGGTTTTATTGTATGTAGATTTAGGAAAAAATAGTGATTTATTTTAATCACGTCTGAAAATATAGGGTTCTTAATAAATTAAGCAAAACCGAGCATGATTAGAATTAAAAATACATAGGCTTAGGAGTGTAGTTTGGAGCTCAAAATTTTTTTGTAGAATGCTTAAGGGATATAGAACAGTGCTATGAAGCCATTTTTTTTAAAATTAATTTTCAAAATTTTTAAGTTAATTTTTAGCCCTAAAATGATGGAAAAATTGGGTAATTTTGGGTTAATTAGATGATTAAGATACTAATTACTGATTTAGATAGTAATTAGATATTTAGGGATGTTAATCTCTGATGTGGAAACATAATCTTAGCCTTTTGGAATGTTAAGTATAAGTAATAAAGGCATTATGTGCTAATTATAGAAAATTAAGAATATTATAAAAAAAATTAAGTTTAATTAGATAATATAATAATAGAAATCAGAATATAATAAATCTAAAATAAAATTTAATTTTAAGTAATTGTATAAAAAAATTATAAAATTTTTTTTACATCGGGAATGAATCCAGTACCCCAATGAGGATTAGCGTATTGATAACTCTGATTTTAAACATATTTCACATGGTGATTTTATAGTATTTCCCTTACATTTTTAGTTTTATTTAAAGAAGATACTTAATTGAGTAAAATTTTGATTTCAAGGTTTGAACGCATTCTTAAATCGAAAATGAAGAAAAGGAATCAAGTTTCACTCAATTCGGAGTTCAAACGAAGAAGTTATGAAGTTTTGAAGTTACACAGTCTGGGACATGTCCATATGTCCCTAGGCTGTGTCCATGTCCCTAGGCTGTGTCCATGCAGGGAAATTTGCCAGGGTTAGAAAGTTACACGACCTGGAGACACGGTTATGTCCCAGGTCGTGTCTGGTAAAGAAAACGAAAACCTTATAATACAGTATAAAAAAACATATTAGGTTTTCAAAAGACATATTAGGTTTTCACAAGACATATTAGGTTTTCACAAGACAGAAAAGACATTAGAGAAGAGAAGAGACATTAGAGAAGAGAAGAGACTTGAGGAGAAGGAGAAGAAAAAGGCGAAAGCAACACCGACTTCAAGATCGGAGAGATTTTTCATCAATCAAAGGAGTTTTTCATGTTTTATTTTACGTTTTTGATGGAACTCGTTTTTAGTTTCATTATGATAGCTTAGAATTTGTGTATTTAGGATTATAGAACCTAGGGTTTCATGTAACTCTTGGGTTGATTTATAATTCTCAATAAAGTTTCTATCTTTGCTTGATTTAATTATGTTGTTTAATTGTTAATTGATATTTCTAGAATATCAATTTATGATATTATGAATGTTGATTGAGAAATTACATGTATAATTAAATCTTTACATAATTGGAGAGAATTACATGTATACTTAGAGATAAGATACATGTTTTTTCCGTAAAGTTAATTATTTGTGTGGGAATTCATTATACATTAATGCAATTCTAAATTATATTACTAAGTGAAGAGATTCCGGTAAATAATTTAGGATTAAGGTTAATATGCTTGAGAAAGGTATTAACTTTAATTGTGAATCCCTCCGGTCAAGAATAATAGAAACTGAATTGAATATATTTTAAGCGGTCACATGTTAAACGCTAGGGGAAATAATTCCTAAATACGTTATTGCATACTTAAAGTCGTTCTTAGTTTTATTGATTTCTAAATTGCTTAATCAAGTCCCATAATTAGTGTAGTTTGTTAATTTCAGTATTTTTAATTCATTCAACTCATCATAATTTTCCAGTTAGATAATAAAGCTAAGGTTAATATTAGTACTTGAAGTCTCTAAGGGATCGACTCGGACTCACATCTGCTATATTAAAACTGATAGGTACACTTACCTAATATCACGTATACCAAATAATTTAGAATCCTAAATTTAGACCTAATGGGATATTAAAATACTCGAGCTTAATGTGATTAATTTCATATTAGGATTCAAGCATATTTAAGATTTCAGAATCAAAACTAGAATCTAATTTATAAATCGAACCCCGAAATAAGGTAGAATGAATCATTAGTAAATAAAAGCTAAATTATAACTTAGAATGTAAATCATTAAAGTATAAGAACTAAAAAGACCTATTTATATTATAGGATATCCAGAAACGGATCGACTTATAATCGAGTGATCGGACGATTGAGAAACTCCAAGTAAGTTAGGTTATTACTTACTGTATTAGAGTGCTATTTTATTATAAGTAGTCTACGCATGTGTTTGATGTATCTGAATGCGTGCTGAATTTGTAATGTGAGTGATTTTATGATTGATTGAATTGGTGTGAAATTGTTTGAACACCTTAAATGAAATTTAATCTTATTCGACTCTAATAACAAAAAATGTCATGCATTGCAACCTGTTAGGGGATCATAGGATTCTCCAACCAAATACCAACCCCTTCGAGTGGGTGAAATTTCTCTGATTTTATAACGGACCGGATTATGTTGTGCAATGATACTTGATTGTTGCATTGCATGAAAATAATTGCTTGATAACCTTGTTTGTGTTTGTATGCATTCATGAGTCTCCAATTCAACTTACTAAGTTGTAGTTACTCATACCCCTATAAATCCTTTTGCAAGTCTTGATCTTTGAACACTTCAAGTGTTATGCCACCTTACAATTATCCAGAGGTTAGTCCTTTTGAAGCCGGGGGTGTGAGGAGCAATTTACTTAGTAATGATGTGTAGCGAAAATGTCCTTCGTAGTTTGAGGATAAAAGACTAATAATTATTATGTAAATTAGTGAACTATTGTGTATATGTAGAATTTCCTAGGAAGTTCTGTGGACTTTACATATAATTATATAGGTTTATTTAAAATTTGTAAACTTTACCATATTGGACTGTTTACTTCAAAGCGAGGAGTCGTCGACGCCTTGTATAGATTATGTCTATGGTAGGTACTGTGAGGCTAATTACTATCATAAAATGGTTTACACGGCGGGACTATTGTGACTCTATGACTTCAGGGTGTAACATTAATGACATTCCTATAAATATAAAATAAACTATGAAGGTAATTTAGGAACAATATAAGAAATTAGAAATCCAAATAACATAAATAAAAATTGGTAGTTAGATGAGCTACTGAAGTGATGAGTTGCTAGGACTCTGATGACCTGTTCTAAGCTGACCTAAAATTCTATCGACTTGTGACCTAATGACCTAACCTAATCCGAGCTAATCTGGTGGAATCGACTTGGTTGAACTAACTTGTTTATCTATGTTAGCTTTAGCCATAAAGTTCTCTAAGAGGTCTTTATCCGAGCTCATTTAGAGTTCCTTATACCATGAACTCTCTAAAATGTCTTCGCATGAGCAATTCAACATATCTTCATATGGAGATCTCTCTAATAGGTCTTCATTGTTTAAAGAGCTCATAAGTAAGTGTCTAACACATGGAGAGCTCCCAAATAGGTTTTCAGCACATAGAGAACGCATGAGCAGGTCGCTAAGATAGCTCGAAACTTGATAGTTGATTATCCCAATCCCTTATACCTTATTATCTAAGGTTAAGGTTGTCAAATTAGGGGTATGGGATATACGATATACGATCCCATCTTCGTCAATGTTATGTGCAAATATGTTTGTTTGTTAAATTAGGGGTATGTAATATACAATCAAATTTGCGATTAATGTTGTATATAGATTTTTTTTTTTGTTTTTTTGCAATTTCTTTTTAGACATTTCACTTTTTAATTCATATTTTATGATTCACTTATATTAAAGATTTTTTTTGTATGTTACTTTTGTATTCATGTCTCATTCAATGTTGGGTTTAATAAAGTGAACAAGGTATGATTGATTCAATTACACCCATCTGAACACCGTGTTATCTATTCATTACCTATTACATCTTTATTTTATTCAATCAACTAAACAAACTATTAGTGAAAAAAAAAAGATTACCACTACCATTTCCTCTTCTTAACACAATATCACTACCATGCCCACCCATTACTACCAGCTACTATAGCTCGCCACCATACCCATACATTACCTTGCCGTCGGCGAATACGACACTACTATCATACCCATTACTATCAACGAAAACAATCATCACATCTCTTTGCCAAGCAATACAACAATAGAGATTAGGGTAACTTAGATTTTATTATCTCTACCAAAAGCGAAGGAATTTGGGAGCTTTAGGTTTTGAATTCGATTTCGATTTTAGCTTTAGAGTTCTCAAAGAACATTTCAATTTGAAATTGCAGCATGCCAAACTCGAAAGTTGTGTACAAAGGATGGATGGTGAGATTATTAGGTTCAATTTTTGTCATTGCATAATTTGTATACTCTCAAGGGTTTTATGTGCAGATTTTGAAACTAAGTTTGCATTACCCGAAAATATGAACAAACATATGAGGTTAAGTAATAGTGAGTAACCGATTGTGCATGAGTGAGTAGTTTTAGAGCTAATAGCTAATGGGTGGTGTTGTTGTGCTTTTTTGTGTAAGTAAAGGTAAGGGTATTTTTGTCATTTTAAGTGTATTCAATGTTTATCTTCTATGTCCTTTTTGCTCAAATAAATAATGTAATAGTCATTATGACTTTATTCCATTCTTGTGAATGACAATTCTATCATGCCTCTATTTCATGCAGTAAGGTGAAATTTTTGGTAAAAAGAAAAGGGTGTAAATAGATGGAAATCGAATAAAATTATATGAGTACTCCTAAAAGCAAAATTAAATATATAAAATTGGCATATATTTGTGCATTACTAATATAAAAATGAAATATTTCCTTCCATTTTCTTTCATTTCTATCTTATAAATCCCAACAAAAGATGAAAATTGTGTTTTATTTTCTTTCTTTTCTACTTTTCCCTTGATATTTGCTTTTACCAAGTTAACCAAACACAGTGTTGATCTTCTACCTCTTATGTGAGTATTTTCTCAAGTCAGGACAAGTTATTCAATCTTTTGATAGAATTTTTTCATTCAAGAGTGATTAATATCCCTTTCTAATTTAAGAAATATAAACTTTTTTAATTTAAATCAATTGTCCCCATCACTTTGGGTTTTCTTTAAAATGTTATGCAAACTTCTTATTATCTTATACTATCAATACTACGAATGTGACCATTCCTTGTTCTCTAGAAATAAGAAGAAGAGGAAGATATCCATTTTCATTAACATGCTTACGGCCAGGCTAACCGCAACGGGAAACATGGCAACCCAAATGCTATATGTTAAATTGATACCGTACTCCACTGGTGGATTTGAATTATATTTTGGTCAAATTAACCTGCAAGAATCGTATAGAATTATTTATTTTTACAAACAAGAATCTCTGTTATAATAGAAAATAGAAGACAGCCAAGGATAGAGAGAAAAAGTTTTGGACGATTATGTTTGAAGATTTAAGCAATACGATGAGTTGCACAAAATGGTTAGAGATTGTAAAACTATCGAGCAAGAAAACAAACGGATTCATCACACTGTTGTAAATAAACTACTAGTACGGAGGTACATATAAATAGGGGGCAAAAAAGTCAGTTAGATATCAAAAACCTAACAGTTGAACCTTCTTATATGTGGAGTTTATCTGGTGCTCGAACTCCAGGGTTTACCATTTGAATTTCATTTCCTTTCCTTAACTCATTGTGGAAGGTGTCTTGGTTTTAAACCTCGTTACATAAAACAACGTGGTTAGAACTCATACAATCATTACAGTCTATAATATTAGTATCACAGTATAGATCGAGCGCTCTACTTTTTTAGATCTATAATTCTTTCTTTTAGATCATCAGTGTAGAGAAAGATTTTTCAAATCCTAGTATTTGTGAACAGAAAAAAACATAAACAGTATGAGATAAGAAGGAAAAAGAAGATTGAGAGACATAACTGTCGGGTTTGAGAGAAGAATGCAGAGAGTAGATTTTTGTAGTTTAGCTTCTTGGTTAAGCCAATCGTAAAACGCTGCGTTTGGGCAATTAAAAATGGCAAAAAAAAAAAAAAAAAAAAAGAAGAAGAAGAAGCGTGTGCATGGACTAACCCACAGTCGGCCTAACAATCTCATGGTTGGGTTCCTTGTATTTGACTCTTAAGTCCCGTTTCTATAGATAAGATAAAAAATGGCCCAGTCAGATTTTTCCCGGATGAAGAATCAAAAGGATTATTGTGGGGGCATGACTGGTCAAATGTACTGTACATGACATGATGCTTTCATTGATTTCGCGTACTAGGCCATGAACGTGAACGTGACAGCTTTTTGACATTATGTGTAGATATTTACGAGAAGAGATTTTTCTTTTTCTTTTTCTTTTTTCTAAGGAAAATATTAATGGAGGTGTATCGGTACTTATTATTTTCTTTTTCCCCAACTCTATCATTTACAAAAGTATCTTGCTCTATTTTACAAAGTATTTCTCCCTTTTACAAACCAATTTGATTAATGATTATATAATTTGGAAGGAAGGAGTTCAGTTCGGCACTTCAGCTACAAGAACTTTTTAGAGAATCTTTGTGAAAATATTACATATCCTAATTGGTCTCTAATATTTCTTTTAACTTCTTGGATTGAATAACTAGAAAGAGTCGTGTTTGTATAAAATATATCTATACGATTCTTTTGAAAAATTAATTCTCCGCTTTTATGTTGTTTATTTTAGTAATGTTCAAACAAAAATATTATCATAACTAGTAAAGTTTCACAGCTTAATTAATGATATTTTAATAAAATGGAGTAAATTAGATAAAATTTTCTTTTTATATATAAAAAGTAATAATAATCAGAATATGATGGAAAAAAATTTTCTCTAATGATGTTAACAATATAATATTACCGTAATACTGATTAAAATAACTTACTATAAAAATTAGTGGATTATCTTCTCTCTCTTCCTTTCTCATTTAATTAATTGTCAATATATTCTTTTTTTTTATATATTTTCCTATTTCACATTTAATTAATTATTAATATATTCCTTTTTATATTTTCCCTTTCTCTTTTTACAATTAATTGTAAACATCTCTCTTTTTACAATATCCCCCTCCCTTTTTACAATTAAATTTTAATATATATATATATATATTTTACAATAATTTAAGATATTATATCACTAACAATGTAAATTTAATAACATTATTTTGCTAGTATTATCGTAAAAATTTCGGATTAAAATTATCAATTATGCTTGACTACTTTTCTAGCACATAGAAGGTTCAACTATAACCTTTTAGCTAGTATAACCATTATTATATAACAAAGTAATAACTATTAGTTGTAAGTATTATTTAATAATTATGAAAAGTTTCATGTTGACAGGTGGCTGGCGGCACTTTTCATGGGCTAAAATAATTATCATTTTCCTTGTACATATGTATAAATTTATTTGCTGAATGAACTCGACGAAACTTTCTAAAAAGAATACCTTCACCTAAATCCTTAAATTTGATGGCGAGAAAGGAAAACTAGTTCCTACAAGTTTTTGCCTTTTATATTTCTGGGCTAGATTTCCACCTCGTGATATTTTTCTATTTGAATCGTCTACATTTTAATTTTTCTTTCAAAATCGTCTAAATTTTCAAAATGACTTAAAACACATATCTATTATATTAAAAATTTGATTTGAGTTTTCCAACTTGGATTTTTTTTTTTAATTAAAAGAATAGATATTAGTTTACATGAAAGTGTATATCTAAGCATTTTTTTTAACAAAAAAATTATAATCAAACTTTCTAACAGGACTATCTCCATCAACATGCCTTTGCCTTGGTCCATGGTTTAATTGTAGGGCTAGGATACTTTGGGGTAAATATGAAATATGGTGAAAAAAAAAAAAAATTTCTTTGAGTCTTGTTAGAAATTACAGCTTTTATTTGGTATTAATAGAAATATCCTTAAATAGCTATTTTGCCAACCTAGACCCAACCATAGCGCCTCAACCCATCCTGAGTTAATGGTTCCTGATTTGCCGAAATGGCAAATTGGGACAGGTTGGAGGCTTTGGTTCCCGGGGCGATCCCTAGAAACTACTGAGGTCACCGGTTCTGGATCACAATTCTATCATCCGTAAATAGACTCGGGAATTTTTTTCATACTTGAACCATGACCTGGTTATAGGAATTTTCCGTATTATTTCTAGAGTTTTCACGTTTTTCTTTTCTCTGTTTCCTTCCATTTTTTTCTTAGTATCCTTTATCCATTTGTTCCCCAAAATAAAAGACATATTTATTGCATAAAATATAAAAATATGCAACTAATTACTTTCGATTATCTTATTAAAGTGCAAGGCAAGCATACGAGTCTCTTTACAATAGGATATCATAGTTGTCATTACATGAATAGATAATATAGGAATATGAAAAATTCATTAAAATATACATGACAGCAGCGGTACAAACAACAATTTTATAAGTATTATTGTAACTCGTATTGTATTCATAATTAATCTCTATTCATATTGCGCTACTCTCATTGCTACATTACAATAATCATGTCATCGTCCTTTTAAATAGTGAGATATTGAATCATATGATTGGAAAAAGAGGTATATAAAATATCAAGAATTAGAGGGAAACGGAGATGGCAAGTCCTTTAATATTTTGTTGATTCTACTAATAATATCGAAAAGTACTTTTAGTTTTGGAAATAAATATTAATAATTGCCAAAGAAAAATATGTACTTCAATTTCATTTTGCATCACCTTGAGACAAGTCATTTGTACTAGTAATATGGGTTTTATCATCTTATCTTGCAATAAACCATTTGCTCCTAATAAGCTCTAATTCAACCACTTATTTGAACTTTAGTATCAATTAAGTCCTTTCTAAGTGATGTAGATGTTTAAGCAAGCTGTAATATGAGAGTCTAATTGAGTAAAAGATAGTTCATCGTAAATTGAGTTTATCGATAACTCAAACTCATATATTATTGAGAATGGCTCATATCAAAGTCAGTGAAAAGAAGATTGAAGTACATATTCTTAACAAAAATTACTTTTTATACATTTTTAAAATTTAAAAACATACCATATTTCATTTGAGGTGAAATAAATTGAATATTAGAGGTACTAGCTTCCTCATCTCTTTCTAATTTTTAAACTCTGTATCCCGTCCTCCATTCATATGCTTCATTTGTCAAGGTCTCAAATGAATTGATGATGTAGGTAGCAATGCATAAATAAGACCAATAATTATTTCAATCTATATAGAAGTTGAAATTTTTAATAATATATTGAAAATATTAGCAAGAGAGAAATTTTAAAGGGAAATGGGAGAATTAAAAAAAAAAATAGCCTATGTATGAAAGAAGTTGTATAACACAGGTCCTATATTCATGTGTTATGCATGTATGTATTTGAGTGAAATGAGAGTGTGCATGTATGAATTTTTAGTTTGAGTGCTTTTGTTTGTAGGTGTACACAGGTGTTTAAGTGGAATGGCATGTGAAATGCTTAGGTGATTGTGTATGTTTGTTGGCTTATGGAGAGTTGAGTAGTATTTTGTCATTTTTCCCTTTTTCTAAAATATGTTGTTAGCGGAATTAATGGTAGAGAGTTGGTTTTAGAAGTTAAGTCGATTCCAAGTTTGTTTTGTAACCAGAATTAGATTACCACTAGGTTATTGCCAACTAAACACAGTAATTGCTTTAGTAACGAATAATTATTTCTTACATGAAAAGTGTTAATTTAGATAATATATATTGATTATTAACATAAGAAAGTGGATATTAGTCTAAAATCAACTAAAGTTAACCTTTTTCCATAAAAAAAAAAAGAAAAAAAATAAGATAATTGGACATAAATAATACTTATGCATAAAGTCCTTTATCTAGATTTATCAAATCACTCATTCTCTTCACTCACTTAATATGAAACAATCATACCCCATTTTTCCTTACTACTAATAGGCTACTTTGGGGGCCTCTACGCTTAGGCTAACCTCCCTAAGGGATGGGTTGAGCTGTCTCAATCTAATACAACTTCCTTGATTAAGCTAAATTCTACTACAGCTTAAACTTCCCAACAGTCTTGATTGAACTCCTCAAATTTAGCCAAATCATATGCTAAAGCCTCAATTAAAGCTTGGAACATATCATAATGAAGATCTCAAGGACTTAGGCCTCTACGCATAAGTCAGCTAAGCCCAGCCTATGGATTTGAAATTTCTAACAAGAACAAAGGCATGAACAGTTCAACAGTTGATAAAGCTTAATGATACTCATTTTATAGGTTAATTTTATAGTACTTTTATAAATTTTGGAGTGTTTTTAGTGTATTATGCTATTTAATTTGTTAATATTTTGTCATGCCTAGAAGAAGTGGAGTCACCATAGTTTCATCGTGTGGACCATTCAAAAGTAGAAGTTAGCCTTCCAGCCACTATCATAGACTTAGTTTACAAAAGGTATACTCATCTTAATTTCTTTGAAGTGCCCAACTCAACACCTGTTTGTTATGAACTTGTAGTATTATTCTTTTAAAATAACTATACATAGTAAAATTTGTAACAAAACTTAAGATTGTAATCGAAGTTACAAGATTATTTTTACATGTAAAGTTACATTTTCCGACAAAGATTTCTAAATTATAAGTTTAAGCTTTATACCTTATAAACTAAGAGTCGGAAACTATTAAGCTACCTAAGGAGATCCAATTAGTTATGCTAAATAAGTCATAAAAGATGACCAAAGGAAAATAAAAGTTAGGTGATATCTTATTTTTCCTCACTTCTCGACCCCGTCAACTATTAATTGGTGAAGGGGGTGGGATTCAGTTTATGACTCTAAACCTGCAAAAGAATCTATAAGGAAATAATCAACAACTTATTTAGTAAGTGGGGCAATTAAAGAAGTATGCATTTAGATAAGATAATCGGGGTTTTTAATTAAGTTAGTTAAATACAATGCATATACAAGCAAATTCCATCTCACGACATTATTCGGTCTGTCATGAGATTAGAGAAATTGTACTCGTTCTAATTTGAGGTTGAGGAGTTTGACGTTACATAATTATGAATTGAAACCAAATTAGGGCTTATGCAATAGAGAATACTCTCTACTCGAAACTACCTTTGAACTGATGTCCTTAACCTTACTACGACTTTCTTTTCAATTACTTAGTTTGATTAAGGGTAAGGAAATAACCATTTCAATTATCCTCATTGAAGGACCCATATTTGGCCTAATAATCCTGGTTGTATCCTTTAATGGGTTCAATACATGTTAGGTTAAAAGTCAAATCGAGTCTAAGTTAGTTCATTTTTTTGGGGTAATCAACCAATTTTAAGTAGTCTAAATAAGACATTGTATACAAAACAAACACAACATGGAGCTCAGCTCTCAATCAAACCATTATCTAAGCATATATTCTATACACTCACAAAACTACAACTGCAAACAATAACATATTAGAGTCTCTAAGTATTCTAAAATAATATTTCGAAATGCTGTAAGATATTAATCCTACTTACTTTGTAATTGTTGCTTCGGTCTTCTTCTATTATCCTTAGATATTTAATGTAACTTGTTCAGCTTCCATTCGATATATATAGAATAAAAGTTCATTTTGACATTTAATCATGTTCTTCATTTGAGATAAGCAAGTTTCCTAAGCCATTTATCAAGTATTAGTTAAGTAATGTAAGTTCTAACTAAGGTTTTGACTTGATGTTTTAACATAAGTTACTATCCATGAAGTTTCTAACCTAGGTTTTAACTCTTATAAGTCCTTAGAGTTTATATGCAGGTGACTTTCTAGCCTACTCTTTGACTCCAAATGATTTAATATTTAGTACCAATATACCTTTTGACCAAACTTCTAGCTGCTTCTATTGTAGTTACTTGTCGAGCTCTTTTCAAAAGAGTACTTTGTAACCGAATTTCTGACTGATTTGTTAACTCTGGTGCTACTTTTATATTTCATTACTTTACACATAAGTTCGACTTATCCTAAGTTATAGAATCATATTCATTTCACTCCTTACAACATCATCAAAGTATCCTAAATCTACAACCATCTATTATACTCCTACTATGAATTTTATTTATATACAAACTCCTTAAGAAAAAAAATTTGGAATCAAGCTTATAAATCACCAAGTTTCTCCTTAAACTCTAAGATCATTAGCTTAAAACTTATAATTACTCATTTTTAGTTGTTGCATGTTAATGGAAACAAATTATACCATGGTTTAGTGAAAATTGAACAAGCTTCTTTAGAAAACTAAACTATCAGAATATTGTTTAAACCAAATTTTTTCCAAAATCTAACTACTTGATTTTGAAAATTCAACATCATAACATGAAAATATGATATTTTAGAAGTTTACTAATAAAAATTTAGGTTAGAACTACAACAATTGGATTTTTGAAAATGTAATTAGAAACCGACTAATGGGACATTTTATTAAGGATTCTATATTAACAGTTAAAATTTAGAAAATCCGATTTCATATTTAAATTCTTCATGCAAAAGAACAAGGAATATGAAATTTCAAAATTTTTGAAGGTTGTTTACTAGTTTTAGTAAATTTTAGTTAAAAATGAGAAAATTGCACATTTATTGGAACACTACGCTTCAATCGTCATTGAGGAATGAGTGTTTATCTACCAATCTAGACATCAGATTTCCCTTCAAAGCATAATCCTTGTTTGCTTCCAGAAACTCTTTAAGTATGGAAACTCTAAAATGCCTAAAATTGCACTATTTTCTTAAAATATTTCCTAAAATTCATTTCTCTTTCTAATCTTCGTCTTGTGATTTTTTTGGAGTTATAAGTGACCAACCTTTTGTTTGAAAGCTAATTTGTACTTTTATAAAAATGTTTTGAGTGATATAAGTTTTTCTCTTATTAAAAGATGCATTAACATGCTCATGAAGTGTCAAATTTGTGGAGTTTAAGTCTACTCCTCCCTTCTAATAAGCTACGTATACTTTGCCACACCTCCGACAAAGGCTCCTTAATGCCACCTACTTTTATAATTTTTCCCATTTTCTTTTACTAATTTAGCAGATTTTATGTATATTTAAGTATTTTTAATACTCACGAGTATACATATATATATTTATATGATAATTATATCTAATGTATATACATGTCTTATACATATTATTGTATATCATTTAACAATTTTATTATTGATATAATTTATCTCTAAAAGTTTATTTATTATCAGTGTCGATTTTATGCATTTTCAAGATTTATATAATTATATAGTAAAATTCACTATTTTAGCTATATTATTATTATATCCATATTACCTCCATATTATTAAATGTCATTTTATATATACATTTTTTATACCCATACAATTTATCTTTAAGACCTCACTAACTATTGGGGCTTAATCGGTTGGATTTTGATAATTATAATAGATTAAAATCAATTAATATTAACTATGCTTCTATTATTTTATTATAATTATGAAATCCATGCCTATAAAATCCTTTTGACTAATATTTTTAGTTCGCATGTAAAATCTTAGTTCAATCGAACTACCCTCATGACTATCCTAAATCGATTGCTCGAAATTTAATTGCAAAATTATGGAACTTATATTTTCTAAATTAGGCGTTTGATTCTAGTTGTTAAAATTATAGGGTATCACATATTTCTTTTTTAGATTTTTAGATGGAGTTTCATGATGAAGGAATCAATTGATGGAAGATTATATGAGAATCGAATCGAAATGATTCATGCCATTGAATTTGTCCAGATCGTACCATTGTCAATTGAAGTAAGTTTACATTGTGTGTAAACATTGATATCATGTTCACTTTATTGAATGGAATCAATAAGGAATGCAATAAGACTCGAATGCCTTTTACATTATCGTATTACTTCATTTAGTTTAGAAAATTGTCAAATAAATGAGACCTTGATGCGTATATAAAATACCTAAATTGTCCCTTATCGGCAAACACCTTCTGCAAGGAAAAAAAAATTGTAGTATCAAATCACATGCAAGCTTATGATCTTCTTCTTGAAGAAAAACCTAACCTTAATCTGAAGTAGTATAAAGAGATCGACTTAAAGGAGGATAGACAGCAAGATTGAATTTTCAATCAGAAATAGTAGCCTAACACTAATTTTAGAACAAAGTAGGTATCCCTTGAAACAAACCATAACTCCAATTAGAAACAATAGTCCAATTTGAAACAAACCCTGACCATATTTTTGTAGTCACAAGGTTATCACTAGTGGAGGAAGAAGATGGAGAGAGAAAGATAATGAACAACAAATAGAGATTGGCGATGGAGAGAGAAGAGGAAAGAGAGAGGCAATAGAGATGCTATGGGGAAAGATGGTAGAAGTTGTTTGGTTTTAATTAAAGGGTAAAGTGGGAATAAAAGTGATGAGATGACTAAGGAATTGGGAGTCATTAGATTATCTCATGAATGATAATTTAGCATTTTTGAGGAATTGGGATTCAGTAGAACGATAATCATATGAGGTAAAAAGATTAGTGAATAAGGTAATAAATAATAAAGGAGGAATGACAATTTTATTCTTCTCAAGTGAACATGTTGTGAGTGGTTATGTGAAGCAATTAAATTATAAACGTCATGTATATTAATGCATGGAAGCTGTATATTCCATTAAACCAACCAACATGTTGTATCTTATGACTGATGACTGTGTGCCATTTTTATCCTACCGACAATTGAAGACTTTTACTAAGAGTTACACAAACAAAATAGTAGAACATGTTTAGACCATGTTGGAATCAAAACCCTAAAAGATTCTATTGTACTATAAATGGATAAAAAGCCTTGTAAATACATTAAAGACAATAATTTATTCATTCACAAACAAGGTTTTTTAAAGATTCCTCTTCTTTATTTACTTTTTAATTCTTGATGTTTGAGATTGGTCCTTTTAGCATTCAATTATTGCAATTCCTAGTTTTTTTTTTTTATGTATCGGATCTTCTTTCTTTTTAGCATCAACCTATTATTTCTAGTTTTCTGCAATATGATTGCATGTTCTTTTATTATTTTGAATTAATATTGCTATCAAATTAATTCAATTTATTTGATTTCATATAGAGATCAGGAGATTATATATGTAAATAGATATAGTGTAATTATAAGGAATTGAATGAAATTTTATAAATAGGATAACATGATTTCTTTGGATTAAAATGAAACTTAGTAGTAAACTTCATAGATCTTAATATAATCTTAAGCGTTTAACTAGAAAGAGATTTCAGTTGGGACTTATAATTGACATTAATACTCTGAAGAGATATGTTAATTAACTTTAGGAATTCTCACAATCCAGTTAATTAAGATAGGATTGAAGAATTATATGCTGTTGTAAGGGGATCAATGTTTGAATAGTAAGAAAATGCCATTTTTAATTAATTTTAATTGTCTTTCATTTTATGATTAGTTATTTGTTTTATTTTAATTAGATTAATTTAGTTAGTTTTAATTTAGATTAATAGTTTTGAATAAGCGAGCTCGAATTGTTAAGTTAGTTGGTAGAAATAAGGAGAAATATTAATAGTTAATATTATATTAATCTACGTGAGATTGATACTTGATAGGCACGGTTGCCTGTATCGACATTTATTGCATTTAATATTTGCCGACTTTCGGTCGCTTCTGCAAAATAAAGTCGTGGCTCGAATGATTCAACTGCTACTTAGGGAGTGGTTGGGTCTTGTATTCTATAAAGTTGGGTTGAGGCCACTGAGTAAAGCCCTTTGGCTCTCTGTTTTTTTTTTTAAGACGCATATATTCTGAAACACTTTCTTCCCCAACCGATAATATGACTTAGGCATGGGCGCGTTGGAGTAATTATACCGGACATACCCCCTGACTCTTTTGTTAGTCCATTTCTTTTCTTTTTTATTCTATTAATTTCTTTGATTAATATCACTTGCATGCATGTGAGTGTGTGTATATAGAATTATAAATTTCAGGGAAGAATAAAAAAGCAAAAAAAAAAATAAAAAAAATGATATGCATGGATCCAATCCAATCGAAATAACACGATAAATTAAAGAGTAAATCTAAGTCTCGGTGGAATCTTACTCGTAGGCAGTGGGCTCCCACTCCCAAAACAGAGGTAACGAAATCAGACGGTGCTTTGCTGATGCTCCCGCAGTCAGTTTCCCATTCGCCCACCTCCATCGCACTTCACTGCAGCAAACGCGCCTCATCATTGAATCTAATAATTTATACATATAAAATAATAAAACAAAAAGACGATAAATATCACAAAAACAAGATTTACTTTACATTGTAAGCTACAACACCCATACGATTTCCTACTCGCTCCAAAACAGCATCTGTCTCCTCTGTTGTTCCGAAACTAAGTCCTCTATGAACACACTTAAAAAAGAAAAACCCAATAACACATTCTTAATTTATACATAGACAAATACGAAACTCAGAGACAGATATATACGCGTCCCCTTCTTTCTGATCCCCACCCATTATATCCTTCACCATCCCCATCATTTCCCCATCACAAAGATCCAATCTTTCTCTCCATTCCGAAAGAAATTTCTCAACTTTAGGTGTATCGGGTCATGAGGGTCTAACACATTTACATGTTGAATACTATCGGGTGTTGATTCCTTCATTCTTTTGCCATTTATTATCTTCTGACACAAAAGAGGAAGTGAGATCCTGAGCTACACCGGTAAAAGATCTAACCTTTTCTTCCAGTAATGTTGTCTCGTTTAAATTGTAGTCATCAGTCTTTGATCTGTGAAATTCAGTTTTGGTATGTGGGTTGTGTATTATTAGCTTAATAAGCTTCATTTATTGTAATTGTAATCATATCATTACTCTAAAATGGCAATAGATCTGATTTTGTCAAAGTTAGTTAATTCATTTGGTTTCAATTGTCATCGTTAAGTGACATATATTTACTTGAATTCTCAAAGATCTGATCTTTCTTCATATTTTGTAGATTTTATTAATTGTTGTTCGCCTGTGTTAATATTCATGTTTCCTTTTCTGTTCAATAATATAATCTAGTTTCCTTACTTATGTTTCTGATAAAGGAGTGGAACCATGATTTATCTGTAATTAATACTAATCCATTTCCATAATCTAACTCCACTGTACCCCCAATTCCCAATAATGGACTGATCGTTCTGATACTGCATCAGGTAGGCTTTTTCTAAGTCTGATCTAGCTCTAACCCCTAATGGCTAAAAGAACTGATGGTGATTTATTTATTTATTTATTTTTTTGTGGTCTGACTAGATAGATAGGTAAGAAATATCCATGAAGATGAATTTTTCTGCAGATATTTGAATGATTTCAAAGATGGATTTATGCATAAGGATTCAAGCATCTGTTGGGTTTTGCTTAGTCAGATGTGTAAATATTGTGGGTTTTCTTTCAGGTTTCTCATGGCTATAAAATCAAATTCGGGTGATAATAGAACTCGAAGTTCTATACAGATTTTTATAGTGGTTGGTTTATGCTGTTTCTTTTATATTCTGGGTGCGTGGCAAAGGAGCGGTTTTGGGAAAGGAGATAGCATAGCAGTGGCAATCACAAAAAGTGGGGCTGAGTGCGACATAGCCTCAAACTTAAACTTCGACACTCATCATGGGGGTGAAGTGGGCTCTGGTGAATCTGATATTAAACCTAAAGTTTTTGAACCTTGCCATGCTCAGTACACTGATTACACACCTTGCCAAGATCAGAAGCGAGCCATGACCTTCCCAAGAGAAAACATGAACTATCGTGAGAGACATTGCCCCCCTCCACAAGAAAAACTACATTGTCTTATTCCAGCACCTAAGGGATATGTAACTCCCTTCCCTTGGCCAAAGAGTCGAGACTATGTTCCCTATGCAAATGCTCCATACAAAGCCTTAACTGTGGAAAAGGCTATTCAGAACTGGATTCAGTACGAGGGAAGTGTATTCAGGTTTCCTGGAGGTGGAACACAGTTTCCTCAAGGAGCAGATAGGTATATTGATCAGCTTGCATCAGTGATACCTATCGAGAATGGGACAGTTAGAACTGCACTGGATACTGGTTGTGGGGTATGTGAAGTTCCTGAAATTTCTATATCACCTTTTCCATTGTATGGATTTGAAAAATTTCCGTTTATTTTTGTGAGGCTGCACTTGTAATGCTTTTCCATCACTATTGTTATATATATTTTTGCTTCTCTTGGTGGTTATCTATGTAGGTTGCAAGTTGGGGTGCATACCTATGGAGCAGAAAGGTAATTGCGATGTCTTTTGCACCAAGGGATTCTCATGAAGCTCAGGTACAATTTGCTCTCGAGAGGGGTGTACCTGCGGTTATTGGTGTGCTTGGCACAATCAAGATGCCATATGCTTCTAGGTCCTTTGATATGGCTCATTGTTCTCGTTGCTTGATTCCATGGGGGTCAAATGGTAAGATTCCTTTAGAGTTTTCTTATTGACAATCGACAATCTTTGTGACCTGCAATTGTGGGCAATCATTGCCTTGCTAGTTTCCTCATACGATCTACTTAAATCTGGCAGATGGGATGTACATGATGGAAGTTGACCGCGTTTTAAGACCTGGTGGCTACTGGGTGCTTTCTGGCCCTCCAATCAACTGGAAAACCAATTACCAAGCATGGCAACGTCCCAAGGAAGAACTTGAAGAGGAGCAGCGGAAGATTGAAGAGATTGCAAAACTTCTTTGCTGGGAGAAAAAGTCTGAAAAGGGTGAAATAGCTGTTTGGCAGAAGAGATTAGATTCTGAATCATGTCGAAGAAGACAAGATGATTCACGAGCTACTTTCTGTAAATCATCTGATGCTGATGATGTCTGGTATGTAATCTTCTTTGCTATACGAGTATCATAGGCTGGAGTATTTGCATGAGATATTGTTTATGAAGTCATTCACCCATCTATTTGAAGTAACAGATGAATTCATTGAGCTGGTAAATGCTGAATCCTTCCCTTATAAATTTTGTGTGCATAGAACATTACAATAGGATTAGGAAATACTTTTAAGAAAATAGGACAACTCAATGGGCAAGATTGAGTGCTAATTCTGGTGGCTGTTGAAATTCTAGGTCCATCATTTATTGACTCTGCAAAATGGTTGGAGTGTGTGTGTGTGTGTTTTAAATATTTATTTATTTTAAGTCAGGGCTCTTGGTCGTCACTCTGGGTCTATCTCTCTATAAGGTAAAATTGAGCTTCACATCCATTCTGCATCTTTTGGTCACTGTAGGTACAAGAAGATGGAGCCTTGCATTACGTCTTCTCCTGATGTCAATAGTCAAGATGAAGTATTGAAACCTTTCCCCGAGAGGTTATATGCTGTTCCCCCAAGAATTGCTAATGGACTGGTTCATGGAGTATCTGTTGAGAAATACCAGGATGACAATCACCAATGGAAGAAGCATGTAAATGCCTATAAGAAAGTAAATAAGCTTCTTGACACCGGAAGGTACCGCAACATTATGGATATGAATGCTGGATTGGGAGGCTTTTCTGCTGCTATTGAATCTCCGAAATTGTGGACTATGAATGTTGTTCCTACTATTGCTCAAAACACTCTTGGTGTTGTAGGTGAGCGGGGACTTATTGGCATCTACCACGACTGGTAAAACTTCCTAACTTTTTGTCTCATATTTTCAGGAATTGCTGCTTCATTCCCAGTGTCTTGTGCTCTTGCCTTGATCCACTAGGATTGTTTTTTTTTTTTTTTTTTTGAATAATAGCTCCCCCTCCTTATTGTGAGTTCCAGAAAAGTTACATGTTTTGTAAATGATCTTTAATAACACCACTAACACTCTTACAAATGGTTTGGTGGGCTGGATGCCTTTCTGAGTATTTAAACAGTTAGAATTTTTCTTAAA
Organism: Lumnitzera racemosa; assembly: GCA_024138005.1. Classification (NCBI taxonomy): domain Eukaryota; kingdom Viridiplantae; phylum Streptophyta; class Magnoliopsida; order Myrtales; family Combretaceae; genus Lumnitzera; species Lumnitzera racemosa. The sequence continues at coordinate 35,471,015 of JAMXBC010000006.1, read as the reverse complement.
CATGGACATTCTATATGAATTCCCCAGGAATTAAAGAAACATTTAGTGTCTGATGAGACCAGCTTCTCAAAGTCAACAGTTTTGAATAGGTTGTCCTCTGTCATGTTCCCTTCTGTTGGTTCTTGACATAAAGTAGATTTTCTAAATTATGAGGATTCTGTTTTCTAATACAAGATGAGAAATTAATGGGGCAATTTATGTATTGTTGTTTTCGTATACTTTTTCTTTGCTTTTTCCATTTCTTCCAATATGAAACAAATGCTAATAATAATGACTATAAAAATGTTATGTCAGGTGTGAAGCTTTCTCTACCTATCCAAGGACATACGATCTGATTCATGCCAACGGACTTTTCACCTTATACAAGGATAAGTAAGTATAACAGATATGTTCATGAGATCTTGTGAACGAATGAATTGCCAACTGCAGAGCTGCATGAGTTTTACAAGTTCCCGCTTTATGTACAGTTTTCTTCTTGGTATTCACATCATTTTTGTTCTCTTCTAGACCAGTTAGGGCAAATGACATCATTGTGAAATATCTTGTCAGACTATGTTTTGACATTGGCTATTTATTATGCTAAGTGACCAAGTGTCATTTTCACTGAACAATTTACGTTAGTGCTTGCTTGATGGATGTTGATGATAATTTCCTATACATTATGCGGCAAATGCTGAATATGTTCTTGTGCAATGTGCATGGTGTTCTTGATGATTGAGCATGATGATTATTTTAATTCTCCTTTGGTTCTATCGCATGAACTAGTGTCTTGTGTCTGTTATAAATTCTGTTCGAGAAGATTTGAAGTACTGCTTAAATAATTCTAGGCACCGAATGTATTGAATTTTTTCCATTTTCAAGATCTTAGGAAAGCTATCTATGAAATATACCAAGAAAGATATACAGTCTAATGAGGTAACTATACTTTTGGGGGGGTGCAAACACACAAGGGGAAAAAAAAAAAAAAAAGAGGAGGAAAGAAAGAAAAGGAAAAGGAAAAGGAAAAGAAAAAAAGAGATCTTCTATTCTGTTTTGTGCTTACTCTTGTCTATGCTGTTCCATCTGTGCGAGGTTGGAGAAATTGAAAGCTGCAAGCAGAAACAATCAATGTTCCCTGTGCTGATTAGAAATACATCCTTTCTTGGTGTCTTGTCTGTAGTACGCAGATTGTGTTTGATAGAACCAGCACCGATAGTTTTGCCTTTAATTACATATTAACCCTTGAATTGAGTGCTGTGCAGAAAGTACATGGGTCTGTTGTGTCAACAACCCCGTTCCCTAGAGCATTATCCTCCTACTGTTATCCATTTTATTTATTCTTATCTGAACTTAATCATTTGTATATTCAGGTGTGACATGGAAGACATTCTGCTGGAGATGGATCGGATACTTCGTCCTGAAGGTGCTGTCATAATCCGTGATGAAGTTGACATGCTAATTAAGGTGAAGAAGTTGGTTGGAGGCATGAGGTGGAGTACCAAAATGGTTGACCATGAAGACGGTCCGCTAGTCTCAGAGAAGGTTTTATTTGCTGTTAAGCAGTATTGGGTTACAAACTCCACATCCTCACAGTAAGAGGTTGTCGTGAAAGAGCCACGAAGTTTGAAGTTGATAGGGGGTTGAAAGTGATTGTGCCATGAATTCATTGATCCACCAAGATGATATTTAACCAGGGCATTAACATGAGGAGGAGCTGGAGATGTTTCAACTGGTGGTTTTTGGCTGGCTTAGATTACTCTGTAGTAAGTTATAGTTTTAAGGTATGATCTTTATGTTTATTGATTATTCTGTAACTAAGCTTCTTTTTGACATTCCATTCACGAATCCTGTATGATATTGGCAAAAGCCGTGCAACTATGCCCTTTCTTCTGATCTTTGATATATCTAATTCCAGTTTTGAGCTCACGTGTGGTCTCTGGATCAACTGATAATTAGATTGGAAACCTTCCAGTTGATTTTACATTTTTTTCATTTGGTATTCTAAGTATAGGCATTCTGGAGTTCTATGAGGCCAGGTCATTTCGGCCTATTTGGGGTTTGGGATATGGTGGTCTTAGTCATTCCTGGCCTCGATATCGCTGTGATGATATCAATAGGTTATGGATGGGTGGCCAGTGGCGGCCATTGCCTTAGACAATAATTGATTGTTGGCAGCCGCCTCCTTGCTGGGAAGCCCGTTTATGATTGTTATTATTATGATTTATTTAACCCGATATTCATTAGTTGTAATGTAGAAAATACCCATTTCATTATACATGGACATTTTGATGCTATTAGTTGCTTTTTCAGCAAACGCAGTGCATATCCGCATAATCAATAGATTTATTGTAATTTATTTAATTTTTTTTTATTGGTTTATGGTATTAAGAATTATATAAACTTTGAGACAAAGATAAAAAACATTCAACGTTGACATTCATTAAATAATAGATAAAATCGGATTTAAAATATTCACACCTGGCTGGCTGACCAGTTTAAATAATGAAGGCACAAATTTTAAACGACTTTCTCTAAGCCATAGAAGGTTCAAGGTCATGTCTTCTTACGAAACCATTCGAAAAAAACCTTTGCCTTATTTTGTTACATTTAACCGTGCTTCCTGTTCATAATCTAGCCTTTGTTCCCCAAGCATCTTCCAGACTTGCTTACTATGTTTAGTTCTAAACGAAATAATTCCTACATATGAATGAAAAATGACTCTCTCGTGCTAGCCATTGGATCGGGAATGGGCTAGCAAAGAAGCTTCTTTGCCAATCTTCAGTGTTTGGAATGAAGCAGCAGCAAGGCATTCTAGGTGATTGGATTGAAGAAACAAGAAGGTATCCTAAGGTGATGAGTTGATTCTTTTTAGCTTATGGTTATATTACCGATTGTGTTTTCACAGCTATAACCTTTCTGCAAATAATAAATCTGGTTATTGCCGAACAAATCCAATGGCATACCTGACCTAATTCATTTAAACGCAACTCTAACCCGGTGCTCAAGGGGATTCACTGGTCGTGGTATATGCCTTTATACCACTTGAAGTGGTGAGAGAGGCTTTGTTGATGTGTCCAGCAGTTGCGGGGAGGAAATAATTGCTAGTAACTGCTCCTATGCTGCTGTAATTAGACCTGGTTGCTTGGCCGAGCCAGCCCCGATCTACCAGTTCACGGGATTGTTTTCTTTTTATGTTATTTTATTTTGTAATTAATTTCTTTTATATGTTTTCCTGCCTTCTCGTAAATAATTTTCTGTTTTCTCTTTTACTTCTCTTTTTTTCTCTTATTATTATAACACTTTATGTGTATATATACATTACATATATAGATATGTAAATGATTCATTGTTATCTTTGATTTAAATTTTATTATATATAGAAATAATTAATTTAGACTGCGTGAGCTTAATGTTAGTTTAATATTAAGATATTAAGTAATGTTGAGCAAAGTGTAAGTTTCGTAATTTCACGTAATTATTTGAAATCAACAATTTAGAGCACACATAGAAGTTAATTGAATGGGATAATATTTTACTTATGGATCGTAAAAGTTAGATGATGACACGTGGTAAGTTCGAATTTTAGAAATATAATAAAATAATAATATTATAACTAAAAATAGTTAATTTTACTAAATTATACTATATTGTAATTTCCTATTGTAAACGCGTGATTTAGGTAATGGAAATTTACTAAACTTTAGAAATAAATTATTTATACCCTAAAATTATAAAGTGATATAAAATAATATATAAATATAATATATATACCTCGAGTATAATTATTATATAACTAAGTGTTTAAAACATTCGAAACTATATAAAACTAACTAAAAATAATTAGGAGAAATAGTAAAATCTAAAGATTGAAGGCATGGCAAAAAACTTGGACAAGTGTTAGTTGAAAATTTGTAAGGTTATTTAGGAAGAAATATATATAGTCATGAGAGAGAGAATACTCCATTTGATTTATGCAAACATTGGAAAATTTTTCAAATACCCTTCAAAAGTTCCTCAGTGTTCTAGAGGTCTAGGAAAAATTTGAGAGCTTGGAAAAAGAAAATTGCGAACAAAACTTTATAGAAATTAGATCAAAATAGCAAAAATCAAGCTAAATCGTAGAGTGGATGTTTATGTGTTTACTGGGTGTGAACCACCACCACTACCTAATAGTGGTGGTAGCGGCTAGAAGGATTGACAACGGGGTGGTTGAAGATGGTAGCCGAACGTGGTTTTTTGGTGAGTTAAGATTTTGGCCCGATTTTGTAAAAATAAGAAATTACTTCCAAAAATTATGAAAAAGAAAAATTATGTTGAAGTATTTTCACATATATTTTTTGATGAAAATATCAGTTTGTGAAAATTTTAAGTGGATTTAATGCTTCCTTAAGAAATCGTATGAAATCGAGCAATTTTCAAAGCCAATTTTAATGACCCTATTGTCGTTGTTTTAAAATCAAAATTTTTCTAGAACTTCCTTCTTTTGCATGTTTGAATCCTATGTAAAGTTTTTGGCCAAAAATATTTTCTATAATTTTTAGTAATTTTTTAGCTTCTAAATTTGGTGAAAATGCTATTTTTGAGAGTTTTTGTGCAATTGATTTAAGGAAATCAAGTTGTACCAGTTTTGGAGTTCATTTAAGCTGTGTTCTATTATAGGAAATGATTTGGAGTTGGTTGGATTGAATGGAGTTTGATGTATGTACAAATCATTGATTATGGTTTACAAGCATTAAGGTGAGGGTACGTGTATTTGGAAAAATGGATGATATGGTGATTATAAGTATGAAGAATTTGCTGTATGATCATGTTTTACCATGCTTGTAAACTAGAGTAGGATGTTAGGGCGAGTTGTTGGGAATAAATGCACAAAATCAATTTTCTTTAGAGATTTTTTTTAGATAGTTAAATTAGTGGAAGGGGGACATAATTCCTAGTTTAGATACTTGATTAGAAGGATAGACAGTAAAGGATTGCAATTATAACCTTGTTAGGGCTTTATTTGAGAAGCTATTTGATAAAAGAGGCTTAATTGTAAAGACTTCAGAAACATGTTCAGATGACTGATTTGGTAAAAGAATTACCTAAATTCTTTGTTCCAATAGTTGACCAGAAGATTGGTTAATGTAAGGATCTGGATTATAATTATATCAGAGTCTTGATTAGAATAGTATTTGGTAAAATAAACATGGTTGAAATGACTTCAGAAACTTATTTAGAAAGTTGGTGGATGAAAGCATTTTAACTCTAAATATGTGAGAGCTTTGCTTAAGGAGTTGTTTGGTAAAAGAAGAGTGATTGTATTGAGTTATGAGACTTAGTTAGAATGTTGGTTGATTTAAAAAGCTTAGATGAAATAACTTCAAAAACAGCTTTAGGGGGTTGGTCTGTAAAGAGAGAGACTTAATATTTAGTTTAGAAGGTTGATTAGAAAGTTGGATACTAAGAGGGAATTAACTGTACCCCATCATAAGTTTGTTTGGGAAGTATTTGGTAATGGAAATATAGCTGGAATGGCTTTAAGACTTGATTCAGGCGTTTGTTAGTGTGAAATGCTTAGTGGAAATAACTTTAGAGTCTTGTTTAGAGGGTTGATTGAAGTAAAAGTATAATTGAGATAATCTTAAAGACTTGGTTAGAAGGTTTTGAGATTGAGACTTGGTATTAGGAGAGCTTTCAAAATCTTGTTCAAAGACTCCAGTAGCAGGTTGGGACTCAATACAAAACTTATATCACTCATTAGAGATAAGTGATAATCACACTTAAATTATTAAAACGAACTCATTTACCTTATATTTAACAATACTAAAGCGATTGCACTATGTATTTAAGGGAAAACTGAAGTGAACGAGACCTATATGTACATGTATGGAGCGTCACATGTCCAGGTAAGTGGGATTAATACTTCACACACTTTATAGTATTATTTAATAATATTTGGAGATCTTAGTATATATCTTGGTCGTGATTGTAAGATAGTTACCTATGTATATGCATTGTGTGTACATGAATAATGTTTTGCTATTTAGAGTACTGAATTTTATGTATTGGTTGCTTTATGATATTGCTAGATTGAATTGTTTGAAATTAGTTGATTACACTAAAAGAAGTATAATGTAGACTTGAGTTAACTTATAATTGGATAAGCATCATAACCTACTAGAGGAAAACGATTAGGAAGTTTGGGCCAAATTCGGATCCTTCGATGATAATAGTAGAAATGATCATTTTTCCACCCTTAGTCAAATTAAGTGATAGGAGAGAAGGTCACAGTAAAGTTAGGGATCATGGTTCGAAAGTAGTCTCGGGTGAAGCGTATTTCTCTATTACATTAGTTTTGGTTTGGTGATTGATCTGTGAAGTGCACAGTATGAAACTCCTTAAAACTTGAATTAGAGTATTCGTAATTTCTCTGATGTCATAATGATCGATCAATGTCATACGATAATATTTACTTAAACATATATTACATCTAATTTACTTTACTTGAAAACCTCGGTTTATTCTGTATAGAATGTCATATGCTATTGTCTCTAACCTACTTACTGAGTAAGTTGAGGCTTATTTCTTTATAATTGTTGCAGGTTTCGTAGTAAATATACCGGTACTACTCTAAGTTCTATAAATGTAAGGAACAAGGTTAGGAAGTAAGATTCAAGACCAGTGAATTGAATGCCTATTTTATTTATTGATTCTACTAGCCTTTAGGAAAGCTAGTAGGATCCTTTCGAGTGATCCTTCAGTTTTCAATTATTATTACTGGTACTATATTCTGTAAACCTATAGACTTTTATAAATCTTTATTATGCCATTTGCTGAAGTTATTTATAAAACTTGTTTTCTTGTTTTGCTATTTTTCTTTTAAAAGTTGTTTTAGAAAATTGTACCCCAGGTTAATATTAAGCAGGTATTGAATTGAATAACTCAAAGTTATGGAGAGGTGAATGTTTGGTGTAAATTATAATTATGTTTGTGGCTAAGGTGACTAGTTTCTAGTTTAGATTGATTTATACGGTAGGGTTATTATAACTTCTTGGTTTGGGACGTGACACAAAACGAGAAAAGTTGTAAAGCACGAAGAATTCCCATTCAAATATCGTAAATAGGAACATGTATTATAGGGAAAAGAGATGATAATGATTGATGAGAAAAATATGTATGTAATAATGTAAAAGGGAAAACATCTTGGGAAAGGAAAAAGTAGAAGAAGATATTAGGAAAGAGAGAATTTGTTTTTTTTTTTTTATTTATATTGCCAGGTCGGAACGGGCGGGCCTACCAACTGGGTCGGCTTGCCAATTTAATGATTGGCTGGTTCACGGGTTTGGCTGATTTAGTGGTTCTCCAAGTCGATTTATGATTTGAAACTAGTCTTTGCATAGGTTTAGCTGTAATAAGGAGTTTTTTTCAATAATTAGAATAGATATCCAGATTTTTATTCTCAAAAATTTATTTTATAAGATTTAGGGTTCTCTCTAAGCATCGTACTAAACAGGTTTGATAGGAAGGAAAGTAAGGGATTGAAGTGGGTAGGAGAGGAATATTTAGATCGTGTATTATTAAATCACAGACACAATCCTGTAAGAAATTTTGAATATAACTAATTTCCATTGAGGGTCTTTTTGAATATAACTAATTTCCATTGAGGGTCTTTCTAGGGAAACAAATGAGCCTTGCCCTTGCTCTTGAATGCCTGGTTTTGACGATGCTTGTTATTAATCAAGATATTCCATTTATTAAAGTAAGTTATCGATTTCCTTAAATTCGAATACTCCTTTTCATTTTTTTCCCCTTTACTATATTATTATTTAATCTCATATCTGGACATGTGATAGAATACGAAAGAAAGATCCAATGGGATTTTCAAATGGTTACGGGAATGAAAGGGTGTGAAAAAAACACACACAAAAAAAAAAAAAAGTTCTAAGAAACTTTGAGGAGTAAATCATCTTTTAACTTCATCATCAAACCTATCTTGTTTGTAAATTATTCAGTTTTGGCTAAGCATATACTTGAACTCGTATCAAATGCAATAATATCGAGGTTGACTAAATTTATTTGCGTAGTTAATTAGTAAAACTTAAGCTCAAAAATATCTAGCTTAATAAGCCCTCTGGCTTAAATAGAGGTATGGTGTAAATAGAGTTTGATTAAATCTAGACCTTCAATAAAATTTTAATTTAAGTCAAATATAATTATTTTAAAATAAAAGAATCTAAACAAGCTTTAAAAAGTGAAGTTTAAGTTTATCAAGTACCTACTCATATCTAAAAATTCAAGCGTCATCATCAAGTTGAAACTTTTCAAGTTAAGATCGAATCAAAGCTCAATACTATGTAATCCCAACTAATTTAAAAACACTTTTTGTTCTTCTGAACTGCTCCATCACAAGTAAGAACAAATTAGATTTTCATGGACTAAACAAAACAACGCCTAAGTGTTCTCTTTAGTAATTGCATAAGTATTACTAGATAGATAGTCTTTATCCATTCCTTTTTTTTTTTTTTTTGAAAATCAACAAACAAAATCATTTTCTTCATCCAAATGTAGAAGAGATATGCCCTTTTCTGATATCTGAAGCAAACTTTTGATCAATCAAAATGACATTAAATGTAGATTTAAATTCTCTCGCTTCTTAGATTATTTGCTGGTTGAATATTGATTCATTTCTTAGTAGATATGATTGCTTGACATGTTGATTATTTATTAATAAAAAACTAGATAAACCAGTAGTTTGTTTATTTTTATTAATACTTTTTATTAAGGGTGTGATGTATAAAAATAGTAAGACATTGCAGGTTCTTATATAAGAAATATGCAATTCTGCGTCACATCATCAATGAAAGGTATTATTAAGATAAATAGGTTTATTGCTTAATTTTATTAACGTTTGAATTCACCCAACAATATAGAACATTTTTTCGCCTAGGCTTTTACAGGTTTTTCAACCAACACACCACATTGGAGGAGTCTAATCCAACCACTATGTTACAAACTTTTAGTTGCTTGCAAAAGATTAAGCCCTGTTCAACAGCTCAAACCTCAATAACATCAATATTCTTACCTTGAATCCCTGACCCCAAAGCAAATAGCAATTGACCAGATTCGTCCCTTCAATAATTTGCACTTCATGATGCAAAGGATACATCGATATTGAGTTTTAACCTTGCCATTAGAAAGAGATGATGTAGCAACAAACTTCCCCGTGGAAATTTTTAGTAGCATCGGATATTTCATAGTCTATTAGAAGGACATAATGTAGCAACATGCTTCACATGTTTATTATAGGGGTTAAGTTATGTTTTAGTTTTTCAAACACTAATAAATAGATTGTGTTATCAATCGAGGTTTTTTCAAGTAAGAATTTGTATAGACGATTAAATATTAAATAGACCCATTAACATCAGTCATTAGTACTGATCGAATGTAATATAAAAAGTTAAAATAAAAAATATATCTTTTCATATAATGTTTTTTCAATAAATAAATTATATCGAGTTGTAGATACTTAAAATCTTCCCATATGAGTATTTTTTATAAAGCATAATTAATATAAAAGAATACATTTAATTCATATTTTTTGGTATTCGTTAACATGAAGGGAGAAAAAAAAAAAAAGAAGAAGAAGAAGAAAAATTCGTCTTTAGATGGAAGCATGGTAGTGGAGGACTCTTCTTCCGGCATTTACGAGCGTGCCGACCATAATCTATACCCTCCTTGCTTGCTGCTGCAATGTTATAGATAGGCTCCATTTTTTAAGGGCTCTGTCCCCATAGATTTACTCTGTTATTATACTTGCTACTTAATCTGGGGCCCCTGGTGAAAAAATATGAAAGGCAGCATTTTCAAGTCCCCACACGGGGTTAAAAAAAAGGTCCCTACTATTATCCTTTACACCACCGGGCCATAATCCTACGGGTCTATGACCTAATGCCCACGTTTCCATAGGGTTTGAGAAGAGCGAGAAAGGTTCGTTAAGAGCGATACATCATGCAGAGTAATTTGCGATATAAATATATATATATGAATTTAATGTTTGAACATATTTGTAATCATTTATAGTAATTTTTTTAACATCACGAGTGAAGCACTTGCTTGTTTTTGTTTATTAATAAAGTATTATACATAGATAAAAGATTTAATATATTAAATATGCCATGTAAATTTTTAGATATGAGATATTTCATTCTTATTAATAAATCTTTTTTTTTTTATGTAAGTGGTTTGTTTTGATAATTAGTCAATAATAAAGATGTAAATGAATCAAGTTGATTCATAAATTATTTAAATTCAGCTCAAGTTTTATTTTATTTCGATTTAGTAATAATCGAGTTGAGTTTGAGTTTGAACTATATAAATAGTAAATTGAGTTAAGTCTGAGTTATAAAATACTAAGCTCACTAGATTTACGAGCTTAATTAAGTTTTGTATAATTTTTAATTTATTTTTTATTTTTTTGAATATAGTTAAATTTGATGTTGTTTTAGGAAATTCATTAAAAGTTTAAGTTTAATCAAGTTAATATGAGTTGACCTTGAACTTGCTGTATATATTTTTTGGATTAATCTTAAGCTTAAAATTTAAAATGGTCGAACTCATGTCAAGTTCAAGTTTTGAGTTTTTAATTTGAGATCGATTGAATTTGAGTTGAGCTCAGTTTTAGGTTTTTAATTTGAGCTGGAGCTTGAACCAAATACTTGTATTATTTTTACTTCACTCCATTATACCCCTAATCAATAATGTTGGAAGAATGACAACGACATTTATCAATGCTAGGTCATTTTGAGCACCCTAGGGTCTAAATTAAATTGCACAAAATTAAAAACTTGGAGGCAAATTGATATTCTCCTTCTCAGCAAACACAAGAAAGAAAGGAAAAAAAAAAAAGAAAAGGGGAAAAGAGGTGTCAGCTCCAAATTACGAGGAGTATATGTACTTACAGAGATACGTAAGAGATAGAGGGCAGTATTTACAACGTAACGGTGTAAAAATATTGCATTGGATTCCAACAATTACAATTTTACATCCATGCATGGATCCAAAAGGGCGGTCGGAATGGGTCCAAGATTTTTGTATGATTTTATTAGTTAGTTTCCTACATATCTCATTAGGTCAATTGTATTATATATATATAGATAGATAGATACATACATATAAATTTTAAATACTAATAAAAAAATATCTTTGTATATATGAAAATATAATTTTTCTTAGAACTTCTGATTAAGGACTCTTCTTTTCAATATATTTACAAGTCATTCAATGATTTTTTAATTATTTTTTCGAGGTATTCTATGATGTAGAAAAATTCGTATTCTAAGTTATTCTGTGCTTTACTTCTTGCATTTCTTATAAGTAAAATGTCCTGTGAATGGATTAATCTTGTTAATATAACATTCGATATCTTATAACATATAACTACGAAAAGAACTAAATATTATTTCATCAATAATTTCCACGTGGACTTAATAAAGAAAAGCTCCCTTCCCTCGTTGTAAGGGTTCTGTATGTGACGTCTGGTCATCTATTGTCAATCCCTTCAATCACAAGCAGGGACAATGTTTTCTCAGTTTTGTTCCTTTCATTTTCTTTGTTCCTGCTTTCTTTTTCATCATTTTCTATTATGTAATAAAGTTTTCCAACTAAAGCCTAAATAGTCAGAGTCTTCATCTTTCACGTGCGAAGAGTTTATGATGTGAGCAAACCGAAGACTCGATTTGATCACAAATGGATGGTGAGCAAACTATTGAACCGAAATTGGGATTTTCGAATTTTTGGGGGAATTTTTTTTAATTAGTTGAAGAAAAACAGATGATATGAATGTAAATAATACTAGATGTAACATACTAGCATCAAATACGAATTGGATTGTGATTAGAACAATGATTGGTATCGCTCATGATCACAAAACTAATTACTGGTTATTAAAAGAAATTGGTATTACACACAAAATCCTAATAGTGGGTTTTGCCGCAATCTCTAATGATCAATTAGAACTCGAGGATAGTAGAAGGATCATTTACTCAATGATCATTAACTTAAGATAAGTCTTGGCATGAATGAAGAAATTGACGAAAAACAAACCCTGAAGCCCTTCTTAATCCTTTATTAATTAATGTACAATAGCATTAATGTAAATAAAGTAAAGTTATATAAAGCAAAATAACAACTTGCATAAAGTCATGGTTCAAATGCTATTATGGATACTTTTTGAAGTTATTTGTATAGGGTAAACCATTCTTACTCTGTACATGAATCTTATAGGATAGTTCATTTGCTTGAAGGTAGTTTCGGTCGTAATATGACCAAACCCCTCTATCATTAAAAACAAAAAAAAAAAAAAAAGATGCAAAACTGCAATAGTTTGAACAATGCTTGTGTCATCCAATAATGGTAATGAAGCTATTGTTCAGATGGTGTACGTACAACACTTTCATAGAACGTTACTAGATCCTATTTGGCCGGCAACCGTTGGTAGTTAGGATGGTTGCATTGTCTTGTGCTTATTGTTTGGATGGGCTTGCTTTACCATTTAGATGGCAAGCAAGGACATTCTATGTTTACTAGGCTCTATGGTACTATTTAGATGGTGTACGTTAGCCATTTGGAGGTGTGCTTTGTCCTACAATTCCTAGCCTTTCAATTTGTTGACAACCTTACCTACTAAACCACAATATTGGTTCACTCTCTAGTCTTTATGTTGATGGTTTAGATCAATGATGACACAATCATCTTAAGGTGATTGAAGATTCAACCTTGAATCTAATGATTGCATCTTGTAATAAGAAACATAGTCAGTAATAAACAAGTTCCTCTTTCCCTTCATTTTAACTAGCACTTTCCCTTTGATCTATTTAAGCCTTTTCAACAATCGTCTCTAAGAAGTTATAACCTTGATCATCTTTTATAAAGGAGTATATGTTTCGATATCCATCATGAATGGTGCGATTATCAAATTACCATAGCATTCGATAATACATGAGTTGCATTTATTGGTTCCACAATACCTCATCCTCATTCTTCTTCATGGTGAATAATGCCTTGACTTGCTTATGTACATGGGCTACCCCCTTAGTGTTAAACCAGTAAGTTGCATAAGGCCTAAGATGCATAGTAGTTGAGAGTTTATTTTTCTCGACAAACATGGTAGAAGCAACATTGCTATAACTCTTACTAGTTATATCAATCAAGTACTAAGTGTGAAATAAGTTCTCCCATTGTTCACCTTCCATAAGCAATTTGTATCCATTATAAGTTTCACCACTAAGCCTCTGAGCAATTATGTGCTCAGACTCTTCAGCATAGGCTTCAATAGCCTTTTCAACATCTTCATTTGCCTCTTCATCTTCCTCTTCATTCACTACTTTAAGTTTAAGCATGATTACTAAGACCTATAAGAACCTTTCTAAACTATTTTTAAATTTGTTTGGTTTGTTGGAATAAAACTTGAGAAAATCAATGGTGAGAATAAGACCACAATATACTAAAATAAGAGTAGTAGTTAACTAATTTAGATAATGAAAATAAAAGCATAGTTTATGATATGGCATCCATTTGTTGAAAGAGATTGAATAAGTATTATATGCCATGTGTTATATATATGTAGTGTGTAAATATTAATAAGATATTGACATAAAATATAATGGAAGGAATAATTGCCAAATCAATTATTATATGTGATTTGCACATATTATATATATTAACAATTTATTAGTATTTACACATCACATGTACATAACATATGACATGTATCACTTATTGAATCTCTCTTCTCACTTAGTAGGTTGTAGAGGTAGTGACTTTAATAAAAGTTCTAATCATTCCTAAAATACTCTTTGCTTCCTATATAGAGTCTAATTATTTTATCCAACAACCGAGAGGTGAGTATTGATCAAAAAGTAACTTTATTACAACCTTAAGAACAATATATTGTATAATTCCACTTGTCTTAACTCAATCCTTATATGTTGCTAGTTTATTGAATCTCTACACTCTCATTAGATAACTTAGGAATACCATTACTCACATATAGACTCATATGCGTAAAACCATATTTTCCATAGATAAACTAAGTTACTAAACAATTTAGCTAGTAGTTATGTTAGCTTGCAAACATAAAAACAAATAAAATGTAACAAACTTTCCATTTTATTAAAGTAAAACTAGTTCTATGGTGTATAGCAGCAGTAGCAGCAACAACAACAATAATAACAACAATAGATAGAGAGAGAAGGAACTAAGCTAAATTTACTAAGAGGTTATTTAGATTAGCATCAAAGTCACTAATATAACCAAAATACACTTTAGAAAGATTTTAAGGTTCCAACTATTGTAAAGGAAGTAAATAGAAGGACTAGTTGGTTGTTAGGAGTGCACCTTTTCCATATAGAAAAGTAAGTTCTTATTGTTATAATAAATGATGAGAATGAACTTTAAATCTTCTAAAAAAACTACACCAAGTGATTAGGTCACTTACAATTATAATTTACTCTGTTGCAGTTGATTAATATATACTACCTTAAGGGAACCTTATATAAGTAAATATCATATTATACTTAGTGGAATTTGAATTTATTACTTTCCCTTCCTAGGGCTAATAATTCAAATTAAAATGTTTTGCTTTGCATCTCGATTTACACAGGTTTATATTTAAAAACCTAAAGTGTAAATGTGTTTTATATTCGAATTGAGCTTAAGGTATGCCTCATTAATTAATTTATATGTAGAAGTGAAAACTTGAAATTACTTTCCAATACACATGCAAATACACACACATATACAGATAAAAACACAAATATATGCATATATACATATATATGGTTTTGTTTAAAATGGATAAATGATATTGAAAAAGAAAATTAAAATTTAAGAGTACCTAGTTAAAGTGAATGAGTATAATAATTAAAGAGAACAATAGTAATTGGCGAGACTAATGACGGGGCTATCCTATGCTTTTTTCTTTAAAATCTCTTAGTAGCATTGTGTGGGGAAAGAGAGAGGGCGAGAGAGGGAGGTGAATAATAAGAAGAGATTATAATAAGTTGATAGTAACATGTAAAATTAAATAGAGAGAATTGAATACTAAAAGGAGATTATAATAAGTTGATAGTAACGTATAAAATTAAAAACCCAAATGTTAAATGATTCATGGTTAGAGCCAGACAAATTTGTATGAATTGTTTATCAAAGGTTTGTAAATGTGTCTAATTGCTAGATTTCAACACATATACGATTTTGAATAGGTTGAAACGAATTTGACTTATTTATTAATCATATATTTTTTTTCACAAACATTTATCAATTGGATTAAGTTTTGTTATATAAAACTATCTATGATTGTATAGTCAAGTCGGATGACGAATTGTGAACCCTATTCCTTAAAAACTTATTTTGTATATTCTCAAATATTTTATTCAACAATAACATTTCAAGGGATGATTTTTTATTTCAATTGTTCAATAGGTATTCACATATCGTAAAATATTACTACTTTTATTATATAAAATATGTTTTGCGTCTTCGTATATACAGAACTATAAATTATCTAATACAGATTGTTTTCAATATACAAAAAGAAATTTACTAATAAAAATTGCTTCTAGATACATGTTAATATAAAAACTAATATAATATGAGTTTAAGCTAGAATATGGGTTTCTTAAGATGCATAGTCAGCATTTTAAAATTTATACTTATCACATTAACAAGCAATAGAAAAGTTATGTCATACCAACGACTATGGGCAACAAAACCAAACAACTAGAATTAATAAATATTTGCTTTAATCCAATGCAACCCTAAATCTCTAATTCAAGAGTCCAATTTAATGGCTGGTCTTGGACGTCCATGTATGGACAAGTTGGCAAGATGTATGACCAATTGCAATGAAGATAGGAGGGCCAAAGCACCTGTGTGCCGTCAATGATAATGTGTGACACATGACGATTGATACGCCAAGAAACCATGCCTGCTTCAATCTTAATGCACCACTCATATCCAACAGCTAGCGAATATCAATAAAGCATGCATGTGTGTAAAAACATTTCTGGTATGAAGATCCATATGTGTATCATTCCAGGCCTCATCCTTCATGTCTAATGAAATCTTAATATTTTTTTTTTTCTATTTTTTTATTTTAGCTTCATACTTTGGTCTATTTTGCGGACATGGCACAAACATGGAATATTTTAGTGAAAGCAACATAGCAAATTGAGCTAAGCGGTACAATTTCGAAGAGAATTTGGGATTTAATAAATTAGTGACGGATCAAGGATTATACTAGAGTGTGAGCCAATGTACGAAAAAATTGAACAGGATAAAACTGTAGAGACCATAGCTTACTACATTAGATGTATATGTTTATATATTATTTTCTTCCCTAAATTTTAGCAGTAAATTTTTAAAAAATTTTGGAGCCCCACCAACCCACCATAAGGAAATAGAGAAAATTTTAGTGTCCGACCGTACTTATTAAAGTACTTATAAGAAAGATTATAATATTATTATTTACTAACTTTTAATGTCATGAACATTGTTAATAGAACTCATTGTACATGAATTCTTAAAATCATAGTTAAGCAACTATACTTAGATTTAGGATATTTAGAAAAAACTTATTCAATTGGGCCTAAATTTTAAAGTAAAGATAGAAAAGTTAGTTGAAATAATTTGGTGAGATTAGATTGTAAGAATAATAACCTAAAATTCCAATTTTAGTTTTAGAAATGTAATTATATAATATATCATAAAACTCGTCGAAACTCTTAAAATCGAGCTCAAAATATAGTGATGATTTAGAAATAAGTTAATTAAGTTATATAAGAAAATAATATAGCATAATATATCATATGAATATATATTTTTATGAATATACTTAGTATATATAATAATTATATTCATAAATTAATCTAAAATTATATAAATATATTTAATAAGTGATAAATTAACAAAAAAATTAAATAGAAAAAAAAATTAAAAATAAGAGACATGATAGAAACATAATTATATGTATATAATTACACATTACATGTACTATATATATAGGATATATATATATTAGTAAGTATACTAAATATTAACATAATATATATAATATTAATAATTAAACTAAAAAATAACCAAAAGTCATCAAAACAGTCGAATTCAATTTGGAACCAATTGGAAAATTTCTATTGCAATGGATTAGGATAAAACATGACGAATCAAAAAGCAAATGGATGTAAATTGGATACCTCCACCACAGAGAATTAGGAAAGAAAAAGTAAGAAAAATTTGTAACAAATTAGGGAAAGAAATCTAGCTATTTGAACTGTATATAAAGGATTCAGTATAACATTTTAAGAGTTAGATCACACAAGGAAAAATTTAGAAAAAATCGTAGAAAAATAAAAAGAAAAAAAAGGAAAACAGGGCACTGTACTAAGCTAGCATGGTTCCCCAACCTCTAGATAATCTGTTGTTGAACCCCTTCAGCCTCTAGCAGTCCACCCCGTACGTTACTCTTCTGACAATCACCCATTTGTCATCAGCTATTGGAGTTCTGATGAACAAGTGTTTCAATTTTCTGCCCTATTCTTTCTTTATTTTCTAAAAAATATTAAAATTATGTTGCAATTATTTAAAATTTTTAATTTTAGGTTATTTTAGATATAGTTTTATGTGATATTTTTATTTTTGTAAAATTTTGAATGTTTTATTTACTTGCTGAAATAAATCACTATTCATCTAAAATTTAAAATTCAAAATAAATATACCAAATAAGGTTGTTTCAATTTCAAAATTTTTATATAGAATACATATGACACGTAGTTAATTGCTGTGTAGTCAAATTTTAATTTAAGTATGTGTAATATTTATTGTAAATTTTGAAAAAAAATATGAATATTTAGATTATAGAATTTTAGAATGATTATGATTTATTTTATGAATTCTTAGAAATGACTTAATTTATAAAATAGTTATTTTAGCTAATTAATATAGATTTTTAGAATGTTAAGATAAATATTAAAAAATAAAACTTATAATGTTATAATAATATGTACAATGAATTCCATAATGTATATGGTGAAATTGTGAAATGTATTTTTAACTTATTTATTGCCGCTACCACTTACCGCTACTGCCACCGCAGTCGTCGTTATTACTGTCGCTATCGTTGTCGCCACTGTTGTTGCCATTGTTGCTACCGCCACCATCACCACTGCCGCCGCCGCCACCGCTGTAACCGCCACCACCATCATCGCCATTGACCACTACTACCACCATTGTTGTCACCACCACTACTACCACCATTGTTGTCACCACCACTACTACCAACCACCATAGCCACCTCCACTACTACTATCGTCGCTACTACTATCAACCGCTACCACTGCTACCATTACCACTGCCAACCACCATCATCACCTATTACTTTAGGATTAGTTGAGAAAGAAAATAAACCAAGGATAATTTAGTCATTAAAGTTATATTATATGTCTATTTCTAAATTACTTATAAATTTAATTGAATAAAATAATATAATACTATTCCCTTCCTTAAAGAATTTCAATTCTACTCCCTTATCATTTTATTCTATGAAGTGAAAATGCCGTAAGTGAATTGGGGAGGGAATAATTCAACATTAGATTAAAGTTATCACCATTTTCTTCTATCTTCGATTCTTGATGTCTACATTCCTCTCAATGCCAAACATACACTTAAACATTTAGGGTATCAAATGAAGGTATTATATGGTATGACTTACGTGGATGAAACATCGAAGTAATATCATACGAACTTAAAGGTAAATGTTGATTAGCTGGTTTTAGCCCACGTATAAGATAAGATTATATGGTGCCCTCATAAGGGTTACATTTCATCAACAAAACACAAAAAGGACATTTTAAATCTAGTAATCTTAACCTTTACAAAAGGGGTAAAACTAGATAATAACAAAAAAGAATATGTGTTGCAAATATAGTACAAACGACATAGTACAAAATAGTGTCAAATGAACATTGGGTGCTTTTCTGGTAGTGATAGCAAGTCCATTAGGTATTGGAATGAAACTAGTGGTGAGATGAGGGTTATGAAGCTTCTCAAGAAATGGAATGGGAAGCTTGGACTCAAGTTGGGTGAGTTGGTAATTGGAACGACTGAGATCTTAAGTCATCTAGAAGATCGGATGCTTTAGTCCATAATAAGAGTGAATGAATGATAGGAGCTTAGAAGGTAATGTAGGTCAATCGGATAGAGTGGAGTTATCTCTTTGCCAATAGGTTAGAGGGTGATGATTTGTCATACCAAGTGCTCTAGCTTCAGGTTTAGGCATGTAATAGGTCCTGAGGTTTAATTCCTATCAATATATGTAATACCATAAAAAGAAACGTTAATGTTTATTACAATACTTATGGTATAGAGTCATCATAAAATTTAAGAATGTATTGATATCAACATAAGAGATATTTCAAAAGACAAGAGAGAAAAATATTCACAAGATTCTTTAGAAAAGAGTTGTGTCAATGAGAAAGTGGCAATGACATCTTATTTGTATATGAATTTAATAGATAGAAAGCTCTATTATCAATTAAAACTAAAACTTCAAATTTTTTTAAGACTATTATATAGTCCTACAAACCATATGAAGATTGCATTTAGTAACTTGAGACTTAAAATAATGAAGGTTGCATTTTGTAGCCACTATATGCAACCATTCCCTTTTTTCTTTTTTAAATGAAGTGTTAATTGACTCAACCAACGAACTATCGAAATTTAAGGCATAAACTATTACAGCTCGAGGGGGGTTGAGTCATTGCGATACTGTCATGTAATACGGGAAGATTTGAGATCAAGTACTATCCGAGATCAAGGGCATTCTACATACCACACGAAGCATTCTACAACTTTAATTTCCTCCCAGTAATTGGCATCAAGTAATAATCAAGTACATAATATAAAATAATATCATTGATTTAAAACTAACACAAACATAAATATGAGAGAGTATAAGGTTTTCCCTTAACATAAGACATACATAACTGGAATAAGTCATTACTAGTAGTCTATGCTACTCAATATATTAAGGATACTTATATAATAATAGAGAGTTTAAATAATAATAAAGTGATCTCTTGTGCTTTCATCTTCATTACACTGATTAACCCTAATATGATGCCATTAACCTTGGGCATCTCACAGCTTGGCTCCAACCAAAGATCCCACTGTAATAACAAACTTTAGGAGGGTAAGCTCAATTGTTTAATGAGTAACCTTCCCACCTTGTTATCAAATAATATTAGGCAAGTTATTAAATAAGCATATGAATGTATGACAAGCGTATGCAATACAAACAGTATATATAGTCATCCGATAACTATATATAGTATGGTTTTAATGCTTACTGTTGCCTGAGTTAGGAAGTATTTAGGCATGTTAAGACCCAAGTCTCTACATCCAATACAAAGTCTTATAACAGTATAACTACCCTTAGTAGTAGATAAGACTTAGCTTTAAGTAGAAAGCAGTACTCCCTAGAGTCGAGTAGTTCCCAAAGGTTGAGGTAAGAAGATGTCGCATGAAATACATCGTACGATAAACAATCACAATACATAAGATCAATATGAATCCATCTAAGCATGATCTCTTGTTCTATTACGTAGTGCTGATGCCTTATTAATTTATGCTATAATATGCAATGTACATCCGGTTTAATTAAAGATCGAATATTTATTAACTTAGATTCATAGGTGGCCAAACAAATATATTCAGACACTTCAATATCCTGAGTTCTAAAGCAGTAAGCATAGATATTCAAAATATCTTTGGATATTTTGCAAGAAAAATCAATCATAGCATACACATAAAATATCTCGTATACCCCAACATACAACAAGTTCAATTATCATATATAATTAGATAGTTCATTAATTGTAGGCACATAACAAAGTAAAGAGGGGGTCGTATACTCACTTAGCTATAACACCTAGCAGTCCCAATAGTCCTTAACTGCGTCTAACTCAAAATCCTCATTACCTTAAGAATACATTTAAAGTCTATGAGTATTCTATTTGTACTAACCACTTGAGCTTTTTTGCTCAATAACCCTGTTTTAGTTGTTTTTGTAATTCGGACATGGTTTCTTCGTTTTAACTTTGTTTTTTGTGATCTTATAGTCGTTTTTATCATTTTCGAATGTTCTTTCATTTGGTAAAGTTAATTTTGGGTTTTTGGGTTAGAAGGGCCTTTGAGTTTTGTGGGTTTCTTAAATAACTTATTCTAAGTTTCTCAACATAAGGTTTAGATCTGGTTACCTCTCTAAATGGGCTTTAAACTTAGTTCTTTTAAGCTTAAATTGTATTTTAGGGCCTTGGGCCTAAACCCACTTGCCTTTTTAGGCTTAAACCCAACATTGGCCTCAAGTTTGTCTTACTTTCTTCAAGTTTACGAATATGGTCATTAAAATTATTGTGATCAACTAAGTTAGTTTAAGGCATTAACTACATATCAACCTATTTAACTTAGTTGATTAAGTCTTAAATCATACTTAACACTAAATAATTATGTTATTAAGTTAATAAACTAAATTTTACAAATTTAGGGTCCTCATGGAAGTGGTGGCCATCATGTGTTCTTAGGGCTACTCTTTTCATTTTCTTATAACACTTATCTTTAAGGTGATTTCGCTTAAGTAATCTATGTCTTTACTTATCTATAACTACAATCATAACATTATATTGTGTAGAAAAGTGGAGTGAGCCTAGAAAAGTGGTGGCATGCGAAAGAATTAGGGGGTTTATCACATCACTTCATGTTTTAGTCCTAAAACCAACACTATATTACACTTCCCTACTTATTAGTGTGATAACTCTAACTAAAGTGTGTTTTTCTTTTACTAACCATGTTTGTTTTTCATGAAACAACCTAAAACATCTAAGAAATTTATGTAAAGTAAATATTATTCATCAAAATGTAGCTTCCTCTCATCAACCTATAAGAAAAATAAAAGAAAACCTAACCT
The DNA here is from genome assembly GCA_024138005.1 of Lumnitzera racemosa. NCBI lineage: Eukaryota > Viridiplantae > Streptophyta > Magnoliopsida > Myrtales > Combretaceae > Lumnitzera > Lumnitzera racemosa. The sequence continues at coordinate 35,449,039 of JAMXBC010000006.1, read as the reverse complement.
AGACAATTATTGAAGTAAGGAGTATGGATGGCCTCCTTATAAGTGTTGTGTCGTGGACTTTTGTGTGTATGAGGGGGTATATGTGTTGAAGGGTTAGAGAAGTGTGTGTGCGTGATGAGGAGCTTGGTGTTTAATGGTTTGGAGTGGTGGTGGCGGCGATAAGGTAGCTAATGATGGTGTCTGTGGTAGCCACTTGGAAGGGAAATGGAAGGTGTTTTGGTGTTTGACATTTAAGGAGTGTTTTAGAGTTTAGAAAGTGAAGAAGAATGAAGGAAGGAGGGTGAGAGTAGCTGGTCGTGAATGGTGGGAAAAGGGGACCATGTGTATGTTTTTTTGGGTAGTGAAGGACTTAGCGTAAATGAGGATTATGTGCCCTTTTACTTTATTGCCAATTTTGGGAAGATCTTTTCCCCTTAAGGTACAAGATATAATAATTATAATTAAAGGGTTGTCTAGTAGTCCTTAATCATACTTAACTTATGATAATTTAAGATCTAATAGAGGTTGGTTAATGATTAGGGTTTGCTGAGGGTGATTGATGATAATTAAGCACAATTAACCTAGTTAAGTGTAATTAGCGTGTGTTTAGGGTTTTGTTAGGTTTTTGATATTATACTTTAGTTAATTTAAGCACCTTACATATGTGCTTAGAGTCTATTTAGGTTTTGATATCCGTTTATAGTCATTTGATTCACATACGAGCTCGGAAGGTAGGGTTTTAGTTGTTTAATGATATCGATCACCTTTATTGATGGATTTAACCTTACTATTAGTGTTTATTTATCATGTTAAGATATTTGATCATTTAATTAGGACTTAATGATCATTTTAGGATTTATTATCATTCTAGGGTTTTTCTAATATTAGGGTCCCTAGGGTTTTTGCTCGTTTAGTTAGGGTTTTAGGGTTTTACTTCCTTTAAGGCTTTGGTCTAACGTTTAAGGTTCGGTTCTTTCACTTAGGGTTTTATTATTAAGTTTAAGTAGTTCTAGGGATTATCTAAAGACTTTTTCATTCGATTTTGCTGTAAGGTTATTGAAATCTTGTAAGGTTTACACAAACCATATCTAACAAGTGATATGATGGATCTTTAGTTGAATCTAGACTTATCACTATGGCCTGATCCTTAGTATAGGATAAATTGACCCTATGCCCATGTTTAGTCTTGAAAATTTCATATTTTCCTCTTTAGATGTTATATAGTTACATTAATCCAAAGGGGAAAAAAATTAGAAGTTCATGAGTTTCTTCTAGAAAACCTTATGGAGGAAGCTCAGTACTAAACTCATGTACAATATTTGTTGCCACCTACAAATAGATGGCCAAATCAAGGTAATATATAGGATAGTTGACAACCTTTTGTGTTATGCCCTGAAGTCGCAAAGTTGCAACAGTCCCGCCGTGTAAACCACTCTATGATAGTAACTGGCCTCACAGTGCTTACTATAGAGATAATCTACACAAGGCATCGACGACTCCTCGCTTTGAAGTAAACAGTTTGATTAATAATTATACTACAATTATGATAATTATCACAAAGTTCTATAAAACATAGATAATCATAAATAAGTCCACAGAGCTTCCTAGGAAGTTTTACACAAACACGACAGTTCACTAGATTACATAATAACTATTCGTCTTTCCTTCCTAATTACATGGTCATTCTAGTCACACATTATATTAAGTAACTTGATTCTCACACCCCTGGCTTCAAACGGACTAACCTCTGGGTAATTATAGGGCGGCATAGTACTTGAAGTGTTCACAAATCAGAACCTGCAAAAGGATCTATAAGGGTATGAGCAACTACAGCCCAGTAAGTTGAATTGGAGACTCATGAATGCATACAAGCACAAACAAGGTTATCAAACAATTATTTTCATGCAATGCAACAATCAAGTGTCATCGCACAACGTAATCCGGTCTGTTGTGAAATCAGAGAAATTTCACCTGCTCCAATCCGGGTTGAGAAGTTCTATGTTATGTAGCAGCTCACAACCAAACCCAGGCTTGTGCAATGGAGACCTCGCTCCTCCCGTGACTACCTTCGAACCATTGACTTCACCCTCGCCGCGACCTCCTCTCCTGTCACTTAGTTCGACTGAGGATGAAGAAGAGACTATTTTGCAATCCTGCGCTATCCCTTTCGAAGGGGTCGGTATTTGGTTGGAGAGTCCTATGATCCCCTAACGGGTTGCAATGCATGACATTTTCGGTTATTAGGGTCGACTAAGATTAAATGCCGGTTAGGGTGTTCAACAAGTTCATACCAATTCAATCAGTCACAAAATCATTCACAGTACAAATTCCAGCACGAATTCAGATACATCAAGCACATGCGCAAACTATTTACAATCACAATCATATACAAGCCTAAGTCTCCGAGTACTACAAAACTAGTACTCTATTACAATAAGCAATAACCCAACTTACTTAAATTTGTTCGATCGCTCGATCCTCTAGTTGCGAGCTAATTTGTTTCTGGGTGTCCTATAATACAAATAGGTTCTTTTAGTACTTATATTTTATGGGTTCTTATTCTAATTCATAATATAACTCATTTTCCTCATGTATACCTATAACGTATTAATGATTTGTTGTGTTCTATTTCGGGGTTCGGCTCCTAAACTAGATTTTAGTTTTAATTCCTAAGTCGTAATTAAGCTCGAATCCCAATGTGATATTAATCACATTATGCTCGGGTATTCAAATATCCTATTGGGTCGTAATTTTTGTATTCTAAACTCTTCGGTACACGCTAACCCTAATTGAGGTATCGGATTTATTCCCGGTGTATAAAAATTTTACATTTTGAGATATTTACTTAAAATTAAATGTCATTTCAGATTTATTATTTTTTCTAATTTCTATTATAATATTATCTAAATAACCTTATTTTTTTAGATTTATTAATTTACATTTTCACATATTACTAATTTATTATATTACTTACCTAATTTTCCTAATTAACCATACTTAGTACCTAAAGGCTAGGATTAAGGTTCCACTGGAGAGATTAACTTCCCTAAACCTCTAATTAAGATCCAAATCAGTAATTAACATCCTAATCACTTAATTAACCCTAAATCACCCAATTTTACCATCATTTTAGGGCTAAAAATTAACTTAAAAATTTCGAAAATTAATTTAAAAAAATGGCTTCATAGCACTGTTATACATCATATGAGCATCCTACAGAAAAATTTTGAACTCCAAACTACATCCCTAAGCCTATTTATTTTCCGGTTTACTAATGCTCGGTTTTGAACAATTTGTTAGGGACCTTATATTTCCAGACATAATTAAACTAAATAAATATTTTTACCTAAATCTACATACAATAAAACCTCATAATAACAAGTTTCATAATTTTCTGGGAAAAATAAATAATTTTACAAAATTATACAAAAATCGGGTGAATAAATGACTAACCGGTTCGAAGCTTTTGGGCCGTCCAAACCCGGTCCAATGTTGTCGGCCGGTCCAGGCGGTGGGTCTAGTGTAGGGTGGTAGTGGTGGTTCGGTCTCAGGTGGTGGTGAGTGGTGGGTTTAGCTTACTTGCCTAATCTGCACAGTTTTCATTTTTTTTTTCTGGATTTTCTCTTGATTTCTTCGGTGTTTTGATTTTTCTCAGATCCTAATTTGACCAAAGGACTTTCGGAAATTTTTTCCCCTATTTATAGACAATTGTAGAATTTAATGTGCATTAATTTGATGGGATTTTGCCCCAATTCCATGATTTTTGGCTTTTTGTTTGTTACATTCTTATTGGTTATTTTTTTTTCCTTGCTGACCACGACCTAATCTTGTTGTAGTTACCCCCTTCTGATTTTTTTCTGATTTTTCTATAATTATTTTGTATTTTTCTTTAATTTTTGCTTAGTTTTAGGCTAATTTAGGTAATTACGCGTATTTTTATCTACATGTAAATACATGTGGGGTACACGTGAACATTCGTAAATATTATTTTGGTCATTCTAAAATTTTTAGTATACATATAATCTATTTCTAGTAATTTATTAGTTATTTCATTACACTTTTCACATTTTCGATAATTAATACCTATTATGCTTAAAATTTGAAAATTTTATAGTCTCCTATTTTATTACTTATTTTCTTAAATTCAAGTTTACGGGGTCAGTTTAACTAATATTCCTCTCAATAGTTTATAATTTGGGTTTGATCGGATCCTTTAACCGATCGCCCTAAACCTTGGATTCTAAGTTCAATCCTACGGTTATTTAGCTTGACTTTTGGGCTTACATTTTGTGTGTAGCTATAGGAAAGAACTTACATGATTGTGCTCAACCGAACGGTTTACAGCTTAATAAGGAAGTTACCTTTTGAGGTAGTCTATAGACTTAACTCGAACTTGCCTTTGGATATGGCTATCGGCCTGGTTGTATAAGGGGAAAGTCAATTTAGCCTATAGAGCTTGAAGAATTTTAGAAGTACATCAAAAGGTTGCTGAACAACTGGCACATACTGTAGCCCGGCAGAAAGAACAAGGAAGCCTCGGAAGGAGACAAGTGGTTTACAACCTCGGAGACCTTGTCTGGATCTACCTTAATAAGGAGTGTTTCCTTGGGAAGAAAATGAACAAGTTTTCCTTCAGATCAAGCAGGCCTTTTAAGATCCTTAAGCGCATTAACGATAATGTCTATGAGCTAGAGTTACTTGACAAATACGATGTATTTGCTACTTTTAATGTGGCTTATCTGATACCTTATATACCCGATGAATAAGAAGGTCAAGATCTGAGGGCAAATCTTTAATAACCCCGGGGAACTGATAAGCTACAAACTACTAGTCCTCTTACTTGCGCATCGCTTCAAGGCCTCCAATCCCTTATCTGAAAAATTCTCTCTTGTCAACTTGTCAATAATGAGAAACTCTATGCAAAAAAAGGATGATTGAATTCCTTGAAAGCTCTGGAAGGTTACACCTTGCTGTGCTCTTCCTCTTATGCCAAATGATCTAACCTCTATTTGCCGAGAGATTCCTATTAAATGACAAGACATTCTCCTATGTGCCGAGGATTTTTCTTTCGGCCTTCAACCAAAACTTGTTGCATCCCTTTCTCATCTTGGTAACCCTTGATGCTGCCGGACCTTGGTTTTACTCAATTGTTGTACCTAAAGAATCTTTGTACAGAACCAATGTTGCATTGCCATCTATCCTTTTCATCTAACATTATATTATTTTTCCATTTTTGTCTTTTATCCTTTTTACCCTTTTTCATATATACTAAAAATCCTTTTTTATATATGCCTTCTTGTAATTTCTTTATTTGTGATGTTGCCACAGGAACTTATATAAATAGTCCCTTCTCCTTGTAGCCGGAATTAACTTACTTGACAGATAAACATTGAATATGCTGTTCTTGCAAAACACTTCTTTCTAAGTCTATTTTCATACACTCTTATTTAATCTTGCCAAATAACTTAAGGTTAGTGGCAAATGGATCTTAATATTAACTTGTATATCATATCAAGTAAAATATCAAGTCATGTAGTGTTTATAGGTGGTTCATATTGTGTTCGTAGGTAGGTCATATCCTCCGAGTAGCTTTATGTCAATTACTTTAGTCAGTCTGCCAACCCCATTCATTCTAAGTTTCTTTAATATCTCGAAGGACCTATTGGTTCTAATCTATTATGGTAAGTTCTAATGATAACTGAGTTATTAAGTTTCCAAACTCAAGCTAGCTTAATATTCACCATCTAGAGCTTAAGGTGTTATGCTAGCATTCAATTCTTGGTCAACTCTTGCAAATGAATGTTAACATTTAATTTGTGCTCAATGGTCATAATCTTAGCATTTAATGGTCAATGTTTAATGGTCATAATCATAACATATTTTATAAATTGAAGGTTCATTTGTCTATAAGTAAGAATTCATATTCATATAAAATAAAACATAGAAGTATAAAATACACTCATTTCTTTTCTATTTCTTAACTAATACAATGATTTTCCATCAATCTACCGATTTGACAACTTAGATAATCTCTTAAAAGGACGTTTTATTTTGCTCTTAAGGTTCTAATTTTAGTAGAGATCTTTAAGATAAAAAGAAAACTGACCATTATTGGAATCAAATTCACTTAATAGCCCCTTAATTCAGCAAAGACGATCACCATACACCAATCACAACAAACCCTCTCGAGCTTCCCAATACTTCAAAAACGAAAAGAGATTTTGAGGTAGTCACTTACTCAGGATAAAGAATTTGATTGTTACCATTGGTTTTGGAATATTTTCTACATTGCCTTCTACAATAAAGTTAGCAATTGAAAAGGTGATTTATAATACAAAATGAATCTTCTTTCAATGAAAAGGCTTTCCATTGGCTACTCTCGTAAGCAATTGATATTTTTAAAAGTAAGAGATTAAGAGAAACCAGCAAGTCTCCTTAAATTCTTTTCTAGAAATAACTAAAAGGCCTTTTATTTCAATTTTTTTAAGGGATTTTTTAAGTTTGGTTTTAGTTTTTCTTATAATGATAATCAATTTGATTAATGATAAACCAATTATAACTTTTTTGAGATTCTTTCACATGCCAATAAAAGTGTAACATGTATCACTTGTTTAATGGAAGACACGATTATGTTAGCAAAACGATTTTTTTAATCTTCTCTAAAGATCTTAACAACTTATGACATAGAAGCAAAAAATTTTGTTGTCTTCAACAGAGAAAAGAATGTTCAAGAATGAAAATGGAAAAATAGCTAAAATAAAAGTCATTTAGTAATTAAAATGTGAACGTGTCATTTCATTATGAAAAATGTAATAATATTCGTGTTATGAACCGTTTAGGGGAGTTGAATAATTATTAAAAAAATTCAAAAACTTGATAGAAAATCAGCTAAAAGTTGAGATCTCCCAACACTTCATTATTCTGAAAAATTTACTCAATGAAATGTCTGAGAAAAGGGTTTTAAGAACCCAATGAGTAGTTTCATCAATTGACCAATCATAATCTTAAATAATTGCATGATTTTAGTGCAAGAAATCAACGGCCTAGACCTTCTCAACAAGTCATATTGACCTGTTTTAATGCACGCGTGGATTTTCTCAGGATCTTTGAGGCCGTTTGTCTGCCATACTTACAGCGAAGTGAACACTCGTACATACTTTTGGCAAGATATGGCATGTGACAGCGGATACGGACTTCCCGCCCAGGAAGGGGCTGCTATCTCCTATGTATATCAGGCAATGATGCAAATCTGATAGGGTTCCGATCCATGATTATCGTGTTTAAGCCAGTTTCTTGTTTTACCTCTATAATTATATTTTTTATAGTACATTTTTAATCCTATCAAATAGTTAAAAATTACCACTAATAAAATCTGTAATTTTTTTTTAATAACTATATTATAACTTCAAAATTGATTTTCGAACCTCCTCTATCTCAATACGAATCTAGTATTTATATCAATAAGTAACGACCATCTTAAACAAGTTGAGCTGATATTAACCCAGTGGCTACATTCCATGGAATGATTTAGTTATTAGTAATGAAGTAGCTCATTTTAATAGAAAAAGAAAATTATACGACTGTTTTGTGCATAGGTTAGGCAAAGATTAACGTGGGCTGTGAGTTGGGTGGCGTGAACGTGTCATGATCAGCATCAAACTTGCAGATTTAAGATTACAGTTTTTAGTACACGTTTGCCTAATTATGCGATAAGAAACAAAAGACAAAACTTTTCTCAACGAGAAAAAAATTAGAAATTTGTCAGATAGACCTAAAGGCTAAAGCAAGAAGGGGGCCTACTCATTTAACTACCAGCTTTCACATTGCAGCCTACAAATAGAACTAAATTTCATCATTACCAGGCAGGTTTTCAGTCTGTAAACCCCTTCTATCCGATTCTTGTCTCCAAGCTATTCTCCCGTGATTAAACACCATTTTTAATGCTTAGTTTCCTGCACGTCATTGGTTGAAGTAGAAACTCCTAGTTGTCTTTCTTTTGTTTCCTTCCTCCTTTTTCAAGGTTTCTGACTCAGGAATCCTAGTCCTTGCCGATTTGCTTTTTGAAGTTTTGTGCTTTCTCCTAGGGCATTTAGTTTCGTTTTTTATTTCTAAAATAAGTTCTTTTCAAAGTCATTTTCTGGTCAGCTTCATGGCTATGGTTACATTAGCACCAGCTTGCAACCCTAAATCCACACAAACCTATACCCTGAATAGCAATAATGAGAATCTTCGGGATGTCTCGTTTTCTACGTACTTGAATCCCTCAGAAGAGGTACTTGTGCGCACACTAGTTCAGACAAGTCCTGTTCCAGGCCTTAGTTTGACTGACACCAGTCAAGAAGATGGATATATCTGCTTAGGTATGAAGGAAGAAGATGGAGAAATCGGGGTGTTTGGAGCTGAAAAATATTTTAATGGAGGAATGGATGAGACAGAGAGTCCAAAACCCGTCAACCCTGAGACGCAGAAGTTCCAGGACAAGAATGAAGAACAGGGTGTTCTGGAGCCAGTCGACCTGCCAAAATTCCATGGTGGGACTCGTAGTGTCCGTTCAGAATCAAGCTGGAACAGCCAAAGTGGATTACTGCAAAGTATTGTGAACCGCAATCCATCTCGGAGAAGCAAGACAAATAAGGTCAATACCAAGGGTCTGTTAGCTGCCTTTGGCTGCAAATGTTCTTGTGCTGACAAACATTCAGTTGATGTGAATGACCAAGTTGGTGAAATCAGCGTCAGCACAAGCACTTGCACTTCTTATGCTGCACTTAATGCCAAACCCGGTACAAAGGATCAAACAAAGACTAGGACAGACCCTTGGACCAGTGAAGAGATGCAAAAGCAGAAGTCAGACAAGTATGGAGTTGGAGCAGGGAAGGAAACTTTCATTGCTTTACCGGCTAAATCGGGGCCAGGAAATCTACCTGTTAGGACAATTCAGGTGCAAGAACAAGATGTTAACCCTCGCAAATCCTTAGAAGTTTTCGGCTCTCCTGTTTTCGTCAAAAGGAGCAATCCTGAAAAGAGGGTAACAATGCTTACGGGGGATGTCAGTCCTAGAAAGGAGGAAACCGAGGTTTCCGCAAGTCCTGAAGTGTATCCTGACAACGCCAGTGATGCAAGTTCGGACTTGTTTGAGATAGAGAGCCTCACTGGCAAGGTCAACTCGTACCTCACAAGGCAGACATCTGATGCCACTTCCGGGTGCCCTTCTCCCACAACTCTGTATGCCCCGAGCGAGGCAAGCATTGAGTGGAGTGTTGTCACTGCAAGCGCTGCAGACTACTCTTCAGTTATATCCGATTATGAAGAGCTAAGGCCAAAAATTGTAGCAGATTCTGTTAAGGCTGTACCTCGAGCTACTAATACCAAAACTAAGATCGGTACAGCTCTACCGACCAGGCGCCGACATGGTAGCCTGCTCGGTTGTAAGAGCCAGAAGGCGGTTAGAGTTGCAGGAGATGCATACAGAATCAATGACCGATTGCAGTCGGATCCTCGCGTTATTATGAGTCCGGTCTCATCAGTACCGGTTGCAAGGTTTCAGGCCGGGACTAGGCTTAACATGGGATTTGATTCCAATAAAAATGGACACTATGCGTTTAACAATCCGCTGATCCCAGAGTCACACACCCCTCATGCCTCCCATGTTCTGTACATTCAGTAAATGATTCACTCTTAGCTGAAGTAGTACATACATGTCTGGACATGATACTGTAGTAGTTATGAATCTCTAGGTCAAGCAGCTTTTTAAGCAGTTTATGTTAGCTTGTCCTGCATCCACAAGTGGTCTTGTATTATATATCTACTCTCCATTGTTCGTGTACTAAGAAGTATACTAGTTTGTTCTTCGTTAAAATATGTTGTTGGTTCCTTATGCTACGAAACCTAATTTGGTCGAGGTATTTCAAATTTTCGTTCTTTGTTAGGATTAGAACTGTAACAAGCAAATGAATTGGCTCCCTAGTAATACTAGATTTTGGGCCAATATGAACTCTTCATCTTAATATCGGAATAATAGAAGTTTGATATATATATATATATTTAAAAAGGTATATTAACAAGTGTTTTGGCATTTGTTAAGGATTAAAAAGAAACTTTTAACACTTTTTATTATTGATTATATTAGACGATAAGTTTTTTTTTTTTTTTTCTTATTTAATTTCTTATAGAATGTTCTGTATATATAAAAATATCTTCGTTAAGTCCGTATATAACTTTTAAAAATAGCATTATTATACGAAGGGAAGTTGCATCGGTATGATGTCAAAATTTAGCCCATGGGGATGAAAAAACAGATCCAACAAAACAGCTCAACAGCTTTCGGGAAATCGCGGAAGTGCATGCCCTCGGAAGGGAAATGGGTGCAGAGTGAGCGAAGAAAAGGAAATCTGCCAGCTATAACCAGCAAGCAGATACTAATCCTCAATTCCTAGTTTTTCTTATAATGTTGAAATCTAATGTTTTTATAGTGTTCTTGCGAAGCTTGATTTATGGAAAGATAACAAGAACAATAGAAAGATGAAGCCTATTCAAATTAATTGGTTAATCAACTCCAAGAAATGCTAGAGAGAAGACTTAAGAGGCTGATTTATGGAACGAAAACTTTCAACTATATTTTCTATTGTTTATAACTTTTGGTGGTTTCTTGTTTGTTTGTATATAAAATCTATAATAAAATTTAAAGACCAAAAAAAAAAAAAAAATTAACCTTTGTAATAAAAGTAGTCTTTAAATGTATTTGTGAATCTACTGTGAACTTTAACTATTTATAAGGAGGGATAACATAACATATTTATTTTTATTATTTTCCCTCTATTTTGCTTGTAAAGCTTATTAGCATGGCAAGCGAAATGCATCCATAACATTAGTCCAACAATGGTCATACTCTGACTCCAAAAAAAGAAATGGGGAAATAGCTGTCCCACTTATCTTGAGAATTAATACATATAAATTTTTTTTTATTACGTATATATAAACATAACGTGTAATGTCCAATAGATTTGTATTAGACATCCTCTTCAACAGTAACGTTCAGCTCAGATTGAACATAAGGAAAAAGGTTCTAGGATATCCAATAAAAGAGAAGGTCACAGGATGGGGTTTTCAGACACAGCTGGTCCAATAATTACCTCCCATGGGAAGAATGTCATCTGCTCAATATTTTTTAATATCGCAATGTCGATGTAGCTGTAGGGGCATGAGGAGGCTCTAGTCAATTCCACAACAAACTCATAAATATGGTAGGACCAGCTTCTTACATCTCACTCTTCATATCATATCAACTTGTCCTGGAAACATTAAAAACCATCTCTTTGCGGAAAAATATTTACTAGGTTCATAATTAAAGTTTTAACGTTGGGATGTATAATTGTATAGTTTTAGTCATTTAGATGCGAGTAATAGTGAAGATAACGATAAGGATCACTTCCCGATGGTGCTCAACAATGATAGAAAATACACTAACGGGCAGTAAGTGAAATTGGGCTGATGTATTTAGATAAAAAATGTTGATTATATTTGATATCCCTTGAAAAATATTGATATTGCAAGAAATTTCTCATCCTCAACAATATTAAGTTAAATGTAACCATCTTTCAATCTATTCGTATTATGATTTAAGGTTTTTATTTTTTTTTCCCCTTAATGAATGTTTAATCAGTTAATAAGCAATAAATCAGCATATATAAAGTATAGCAACAATTGTATATTGATATAAAAGATTACTAACTTAATATTGTATTGGAAAAATAATTTACCTTAATCAATATTTTTCAGGATATAAGTATCATATTTTAAAAATTCGATATCCTTAAATGACTTAGTAGTCCTTTGTGGTTATGATTTATTTTAAAAAAAAAAAATCATCCTCCAGTAAATATTTTTTGAAATGGTTAACGGTTATTATTATGCTTTAATACCACAACTTATCATTATAAATTGTAACTATGTATGAATTATAGCTATGTATGACCGTTTAAAATTATTAGGATAATATTTTCCGCCAGACAAAACACGTTCAGCACCATCTGTCGTTTCTGGCAAAATTTACCAACTTGCTGTTCTTCTAACAACCACATCAAATGTGACTGCCTTTGGGGTCATGTATGCTAGGTGATCTCAGGCTGTCTATAATTTGCCTCTGGAGTATCAGGCAAAGGCTTTCAACTCAAAGTTGTAGATGTTGAGTCATCGTTTCCTTGATAAATTGGAAGTTGACATAATCATGAAATAATTTTTGTAGCATTCCATAGGAACAAACAACTCATTGCTCTTGATAAGATCGAGAAAGATATGTGATTGACCAATGTGTTTGGATTTGGAGAACGTGCTGAAGTAATTACTAAAGCTAGACTATCACTAAATACTTTTCTGGTAATTTTTCGATTTCTCATTTTCATTCGCTTCCTAAACCCATTTCAACGGGTTTAAATATTTTAACCCGTAATGTAATACGCTTATTAATTGTATTCATAATCAAAACTATAATCCCTATCTAATAGGAGTCGGACAATAGGGCAAAAGGAAAATAAATCAAAGAAAAAGGAGGTTGTTTGTATAAATGAGACTTCTTAGAAGATTATTTTCGATCCCATTGAAATCCACCTATGGCACCATTTCCAAATCTGAATTAGCACGTGTTAAGTATGTGTAAAAAACATTAGTTTTGCCTTCTCTTATACAAATAGAACATTGTGTTTAGTAAATATAATAGTTGAAATGGACCCAAGAGGTTAGTTATGGAATTGGCTCGTATCTAGATTTGTGGTAGCGAGTGTTGGCAGTGAAGCGGAGAGAAGCATAACGAAAGATATATGTCATATGTAAAGAAGTTTTATTAGTATTATAGAAAATCTATTTATTTTAAATACTCTAAAACGAAAGGTACGATTTTTAAAGTTTTGATGATGATATATATGTATTGTAATTATAAAAAATAATATTTCTACATGACCTTGTAGAGAACTTCTTTTTTTTTTTTTTTTTCAATTTACGAGTTATTCAATATATATAGTCATTTGTTAAGATTGTTATATTTTAGTAGTAAGAACACTATTTTATCATTAGATAGAAGCACGTTGGATTCCCCTTGTCCAAATAATTGTATTATGGTAGTAGCAAATACATATATACATACATATATGCATATATATACGTGTGTGTGGGTGGGGGTATAGTCATTTTGATGAATAAAAACCCTTTACGGTACGTGGATTTCAGTGGTTATCTTTTATTGTGGTATATATCGTCTTAATTTATCTTATAATGCCCTATAGCATGTACTATGATTATAAGAAATGAATTGATTTTATGAAAAAATTGGAAAGCTCGGTTGGTTGCTGGTCCATGGGATGACGAATGAGTTTACTTGCTGGACCAAATACATATCTGACGCTTACAACTTGCTTATTGAATGAGTTTATAAACGGGTTAATAAAAATAAATAAACAAATGTAGATACATTCATAAGAATTGCTTAGTGCATGAATTTGTAAACTAGTTTAATTACTAGATCAGAACCCAAATATATTTATAAACTGATTTAAATGAATCGTTGCCCCTTTATTGAATGGTCGAGTGCAATATTTCCTTTTTTAGTGGCAGCCGTTTTTTCTGACTCCGGACGATAAGGAATTACAAAATCATTTTACCTGGTTTCGACATTTTGACTCCCCTATCAGACCTGACGGGTCCATTATGGTGCGGGTCTATCTTTTACGCACCAATCTGGAAAAAAAAAGAATGATGCGGATCCAAAGTCCTCCGTTCATCAGCAATATTGAGAACCAGTAAAAAGTGGAGGAATGACAGAGTTACTCAAAATAAGGAGTACTTTTTGTGTCCTGCACAACCCGGGCGTTAAATAATGAATGGATTATTTATAGCACCCGTTAAGTAACTTAAAAGAAATTTTCATCATTTTCAATACTAATAGTATAAAAAAAAAAATTCAGCGAGCATTATATATTATATATTATGCATATTTGATATATAAATACTAATAAAATATTAACATAAATATTAATAATAAAAATAGTTTCTAAATTTATTCTTATGTGTAATTTACACATAACGTATATATCAATATCGTATTGATATTTACACACTATATATATATAACACATTATATATATTATCTACTAAATTATTTGTACTTACAAAAATAAAACAAAAATATAATAATATAATAAGTTTCTTTATATGACATTTTCCTTCAAATCATATGAGCTGGTCACATTCATTTGTGAAGGACCACTCTACTGAAATTAGAATTAAGGCCCGTCACGTTAGGTTAGTGGAAAAGTGGATACATAATGAGAGAAAAGCGAAAGTGCAGGTGTAAAGTGAGAAATAGTCTGAAAAGAATGGTCCCATCTACTATTATTTTGATAAAGACCAATTTATTCTTTTATTTCATCATTAATTTAATATTCATTAAATTTAAATTATTGATAATATAATTAGTTTAATTTTTTAAATTTAATGAATATTAAATTAATAATATGATAAGAAACGGTATCAATCTTATTAAAATAGTAAATAAAATCATAAAAAAATCTCTTAAAAAGGGTTCAATTTTGTGCCATCATTTTCTAGGACCAGAGGTACTAATGCATCATTCTTCATACGAAAAGGAAGGTTTGATTAGGCATGTTAGTCGCTCATATGAGCAAGATGAATGGTCATATAGAGGTCCATGATTAGAATTCTTCGATGTCACTCTCTCAACAATTAATCGAAGTCTTAGTAGTGCCTAGAATAGCTATCTTTTATCTCCATAAAAACCCACTTAATCATATCACTTTCAGTTAGTAGATAAACAATGGATAAATATCTAGCTAGCTAGAACCACTATTTATTTGTACAGCTCGGTGACTTAATTGTTATTTGTTTATTATATGCAATACTAATTTTAGAGAATGTGTCTAAATATAACTACTTAAGTTGCTCTATTTATAACTAAAATGTTACGTGTCGAATCATCTTATGAGCTCCTCATAAACTATAAAGATAAATCTATATAAACATGCAATCATCCTCCCATTGGTAAGGGAAGCGAAATTTGTCCAATTATGTAACACCAAGATTATATTTAATTGTTTATTAGGATGTTACCATACGGGATTAGAGATCTATACCTCTTGGGAATTTATTTTTTTCCTTATCTACATCATTCTTTACTTGAGATGACAAAGATTAATGCCCCGATAGAATTGGTACGTTGCATGTAGGAAGGACATAGGACCATACAATTGGAGGAGTCATATTTATTCTAATTAAATCAATATTATAATTATCTGTAGGAAAATATTTGTTTGTTATTATAATCGTATTACATCTTGAATAAATGTATATATGCATATATAATTTTGTTGATGATTATACTTAGAATATATTCTAAACTTTATAGAATGGAAAAGTTTTTTGAAAAAATTATTAAGAGTACTCAATACATTTCATAAGAAGTTAAAAGAATAAATCTTTTAACTTTTCTTTTAACATATGTACTAATTGAAATATAACTATCAATTTATGGAAAAAAATAAAATTAATATATAGAACTTGTATATTTTTTTCAATAAAAATATATTAAAAAAATATCCGACTATGAAATTGCAAATAGAGCAAAAATAGCAAATAGACATAAATACAAGTTTTTTCGATTTCTTTTCATGATAACTTTATAAAATTGTTGTATTAGTTATGTTAAAAAAATTCTTTTAAACATAAATTATTACACAATCAATCATTTAACATTTCACATTCATTTCCATAACATCAGTTTTAATAAAAAATGTCACTAAACTAAGTTATAATCGATATTATTTATTAATAATTTATGTGATAATATTAGAACAATTATAGTATGGGTAAAATAATGATTATTTATAGTGTACTATTTATAAAAAATTACAATTCAAGAGTTAGATATAAATTTGTAATAATGAATTTAATGCTATTAGTTATTGCCCAAAAAATAGGTTGCAAGAAAATAAAAAGAAAATGTCTTTAATGTAATAAATGCATATTAAAAAAATAAAATACTATGTATGAGATTTGATCCTATGATTCTCTATTTAAGAAACATGCACTTAACCACTTAATTACACTTAAAACTACAAAAAAAAATTAAAAAAAAATACTCTTTAAAAAAAATATATAATATACTCCTCTTAAAAAAATAAATAAAATAAATAAATAAAAAAACTTTTTCCAAAGATTAAGAGGGCCAAGACCTCTTTCAACCCTCCCTAAATCCGTCCATGGTTGCTATTCACTTATGCTCCTCATCAATAGAGAGCTCTCCTTCGATGCTTTGCATCCGCCTTGTACATGTCTTCTTCGGCCATCTCACACACATATCCACTATACTAAAAGAAGAGTTTAAAACTTGGCAACTATTAATGTCCCCTCAGCTCATATCTTAAAAAAAAAAACATCTTTGCTGCTCATTGCACGAGGATCAGTAAAAAAATGCCTAGCAAAAATAAGAGAAAGGAGAAGATTGAGGCTTCGTATTAAATTAACATATAGCATTACATTTGATAATTTAATATAACTTTGGTTATTATATTTTGCTATTTAGTATTCGTTTTTAAGTGCTAAACTTGACAATAACATAAAAGCTGAGGTATTATGGAAGTGACACGAGAAGATCTCGTTAAATAAAATGTCATATAACAATCCTAGTGGTAAACTAAGTATAGTGCGGCATAAGTTGTTAACAAACTAAAAGAATTAAATGGTTGATTGCCACAATTGTTAGATAACAATTGATAAGATTGAAAAGGGAGAGTAGTTGTTGATGTTGTTTGCCCAAAGCAAAGTAACTCAATTAGGGTTTCAATAATCAAGATTGTAAAACTCATTCTATTATGAAAAAGAAGCGTCTATATTTTACCCTCACAACTCCAACGTATAAATGAAATTTGATCTAACTAATAATCAATAAACGAATAAGAGGCTAATAAAATAAAGATAAAATAGAATTCGTGTAGACAACGTGGTGGCCAATACGATCATGTTGGCCGCAGGGTAACTCTCGCCTATGCTTTCCTATGCAACATGATCATAACATGGTCGTGTACATGATCTTGTATCTCTCTGCAATCCAATTCCTCTTCTAAGCTTCAACAGGGTTGTTTACCACAACCTATGTAACTCTCAACACGCCTGTATACTCATTTCCTCCATCAATAACATTTCCGAATGATTCTTCTTGCCTCAATAAACAAACTTAGTCAAAGACTCAAAGTTGTTGTCTGTATCCAATGCATAGTTCTCCACAAATTGCTAATCAACTTCGTCACACAAATCGTTGACAACTGCATGCTAAGTTATGTAATCCTCGTGCATGGGTCCTAATAATAAGACCATGATACTCATCACAAATAGTACCACCTATACATTTCTCTAACCTTAACATAGTATCAATTAACATTAATAAACTTTGAATGTCTGGTAATAATTAGTTCAACCGATCGATATATGAGAGCCGAAATTATAACAACTCCTGAGAAGATGGTAAAGTGAACTTGTTGATGAGCATAAAGATGAACCGATTTTGTTATTCCTCGTACAATCTTTATGAGGATTGAACACTTGCGTGGGAGGAAGGTACGTAGGCACCGTAAACATGTATACGTAGTGTAAGTTTATTAAACGTGCATTAGTCTATAAGTATAGTATAGGACGATTTTTCATCATTTGCTACGTTGATCAACAGCTCTAACTCATCATTCTACTCGAAAACATTCAGAGTGTAACTCTTGGTATAATGCAGGTTGGTTTGAACACAAGAACCCCAGTTAGTGAAGGCTCATCCAAGCCTGGTCGATCCAGATGGTTGGACCTTAACCTAAATGGGTTGAACAGCTCATAATGCATATAATTTTATTTTTTTTGAAATATTTGAAAAAATTGAAAAACATATCACTTCTTACTAAATATACATAAAGAGCAATATAGTAAATTCTAAAATTGAACATATCTCTCAATATTCAATATTTTGAAGAGAAAAACTAAAACCTATCGCAATGCACTTTGGTGCTACCAGAGATACAAGGAACGAATCACAAGGCTAAGAATTAGGTAATGATGATGAAGGGTTGATGATACTTGATTATACCGTAGATCCAAATATATAATTCTTTAATTTATGTTTCATATTGTGTTGATTTTAACTTGATGGATTTGTTTAGACATGTAATTTATTGAATTGTGTTTCTCATTTCCATTTAAATTGGTGTGGATTTGGTCAGGTTTTAATTTCTCTATGTATATGATTTAATTAAATTCAAAATTTACACACGCATCGCTTAAAATATAAATTATATTTAAAAAATCTAATAACTTCGATTTAACTCTAGTTTAATCTTTCAACACTTAACCCCTAGCCTTTATCCAAATAAAAGCTCTGTCCATGTCCAACTACCTTTTTGCTTGCTTAACAGGGTTTTGTTTTATTCATTTTTCGAAAACTCTTCTTGTTTTTTGCTAATCCACCTAGAAGTTGCGAATCACCCATAACATGGTTAAAAATGAACGATCTTAAAAGATTAACTACTAGCAAAACGAGTCCATATAAGTAACAGTTCTACCTTGTTTCATTTCTTGTCTCTATAGGTTTACTAATTGAATCATAATTATTACAGGTTGTTTATAGTTTTATGTAGAGGCCGATAAAAGAAAGGTAGGTCATGAATTAGGTATTTATCATACGTTAAATATATAGAAAGGTGGGTCTTTCATAGTCTTTGTTGTTTGAGTTGCTTTATTACGTACGGATCTAAACATCTACCTGAACTTCAGCTATGTTTTTCAATTTTACATGGAAGGTTGAAGACAGACATGTACACTTTCAAATTTTTAAGTATCAATTTATATAAAAACAAAAAACAAAAAGGCGCCAATGTCCTGTAAGTGGCTTACACGCACAATAATATCATTACCTAATAGCATTATCCAGTAGACCAGTAACTAATCTCCATTTATGGAGTTGCTATTGAATGGTCAATGTTCTATGAAAGGAGGCAGTGAGTACCAACATGACTCGTGTTAGCCGAGCAATAGGAGAAGAATTTTATTGCAAGATTAAAATGAACAGCCAAAGATGATGCTCTGGATGTCCTATGCCAACATAATTCATCTCTATCACAACGTTTACACACCCAGGATAAGATGTACGTATTGCAAAATAGAAAGAAAGATATGAAAGCATGACCCTTCCAAGAGGAGCTCATTGTCTGCTAAAAATATATATACTAGTATAACCTAATAATGTCATATGATGATCAAAAAGTATGCTGCCTGAAAATAAGCAGCCGTAAGTTCGGAAGAAATTAAAAGGAAAAGATACCATGAAAATAACTGGCTCTTGATGGCTTTAAACTGAGATTTTGACACACTTATGCTGCCATGGAGTTCCTTTAGCCTAGTGGTTCAGTTTTCCTTCTTAAAGATAGACACATGGAGCTATATCGTTGATGGCTCCTCTGTTTCACCGCCATGAACAAGCTGATGGATATAAGGATGAGTTTATGAACTATGAGGAAGTGCATGCAGGTGAAAGAAAGGAATGTAGAACTGCAACTTACCAAAGAGCCAACTCTTTCGTAAGCTTCCATTACTTTTGGATCTTCCTCATCTTCATACCCTACTTGTAAAATTCGTGGTCCATTGACAGACCACAGGGCTCTCCTTCCAGCATCCTATTTGAATATCAATCAAAATGGCAGCACTAGTCAGTGAAAAGGAAAAAAGTAAAGCAGGTTTGTTTAGCAGTAATCAACTGCTTCTGCTGGTAACTACCATCTTTTGCCATTGTATACCACTAAAATCTATTGGCTGATTAACATAATAGTACTTAACCATCATAATTACACATTATTACATACTTCAAAAAAGTTCAGAAATCATTCTACACAGAGCAAACAACTTTCTAGAAAATAATGCATCAAGAAAAAGAGAGTCAAATTTAGCAGACTTGCGCTTCATCTCAAACATAAGCCATTGATATCAAGATTTATTACACTTGGATGCCATCATCATCTTAAACCAACATGAAGAAACTGACCTTTACTTCAAACAAAAAAAAAAGAAAAGAAAAGAAAAAAGGTCAACACTCTCCATGGTGTAGGGCATAACTGAAACCAAATCATCACCACAGAATGGTTGCATTTTACACTCATATATGCATGCATTGATGGCAATGTCAACCGAAGGGGTTAGGACTGTAGACTAGTTACATGCACGGTTAATTTTCAGGAATCTTGTTCCCTGTCATAGATAAATCACATCCGCAAATTACAGAATGTAGGTAATAAAATGATTGGTATGCATAAGCTTTGACACTGCAATGCTCTATGGGATCAATATTCAGGTTGGGGTGTGGGGAAGGAAGAAAAATTTCACACAAATATCCCTCAAAATAAGGTGATATCACACAAGAAACGGTCCCTAATTATAAAAGAGTAACTGTCAAAATTTCAAAGATTACATGAGACAACTGTACTACAACAACCAAAAAACAATCTGAGAACAAGAGTCCCAGTTTTCAAGAGATAATGGAAAGGGAAAATAATATGGTGCAACTCAATACAGACATGGCTATGTCTTACTTTCAAAAATTGACATTAAAATGAACCTGTAATGTAATCAAGTAGATAGCCTCTAGAGCCTGGACACGAATTTCGGGGTCAACAACTGGCTCCCGTTCAATTGAGAGAGCACTACTAAGCTCAAGCGGCATCTTTGATGTGTCTTGTTCGCTGTATGTCTGCAAATAGTCCCATCATAAGAAACTATATGCAAGAATATATAGTGACATTGTTTATCAAAGGAAATTCGTTATGTTTATTTATAGCAGTGAAAGTCATTCTGGAAATTAATAAATCATTAGTAGATGGCTGAAGCAGAGTACAAAAAGTTAATTGTATCGTAAAAGAATTGCGGGATCATTAGAATAATTAAATGGACTATATATTTAACTCAACGAACTAACTTACACAAACATTAGAGAACACACACTTCTATAGCACATGACAATCAAAGAAAAAATATGCAGCTAAGCGAGTACTTGCAATTCCATACAAGAACTTTGTGCGTAAAGATTCCACAAGAATTTTATTATTAAAAAGAGAAAACAAATGACATGTTGAGTCTCTGCATTTATTATGTTTGTCTCATTAATTCACAAGTGGTTATAATTTTTTAGAATTTAGACAACTGTCATATTGTTCTATAATGACTTCTTGATAAAAATATAGTCCTGTTGAAAACAGCAGTGCAGCAAGAATATCCAGCACTTATCCTAAAGCACCTACGCTTCCACAGCATCAATCTTGAAAGAAAAGAAAGAACACTGAAAAGAAATGACCTTACTGCCTGCAACTGGTAATAGAAGAGCTGGCCATAAAAACTCTGATATCAAAAGCAAATTCTGTAGCTGGTTTTCAGCTTCAAAACAACAGTTACGAATAGTTCCAGAGACCTGCATAAGAAAAATTTCCCATGATGATGAGGAAGGGATTCTAACAACCATTTCCATAAAAAGTAATTACATCTGAACTCCCATCTTTTGTCAATTCCATGTGGATAAGATAACGGAAGATTATCAAGATAAAAGAAAATATTTGTTGCAATAATCTAGTCCTCAATGTGATTACAGAAAAATCCCCACAAAAACTCCCAGGACATAAGCCTACAAGCTGTATAATAGTCAGCATCCATTATTCTTAGACTACTCATAACTCCAGCTCAAAGGTGCAGCATATTGATTTAACTCCATAAATCCAGCTCAAAGGCATCATGCATGTACAAGGTCTGGGACAAACAAAACAACAGAGAAGTATAACATCAGAAGTATCAAGATGTAATGAAATAAAACATTAGTAATACACAATGCTTCACTAAATGTCCAAACCGAATGATAAAGAATTTGATGGGCTCTGGCCCCCTAGAAATATCTAAAAACAGCATGCAGGTTATTTCATCAGAAAGACTCCAACGTAGACAAAATCATTCACATTCCTGCAATCCCACTTCAGAGAACCTGGAACTGGCTAGTAAATACTAACAATAATGAATGCATCTACAAAATGATCTCCTTTTTTCTGCAGGAACTGCAGATTTGCTTTAGAAAGAAAAAGAAACAAAACAGAACAGGAAATTTCTCAAAAAGAGGTAATACAGGACAATATTGATGAAGATGGCCAAGAAATGCTGCTTTAATAATAATAAGAAGAAGAAGAAGAAGAAAAAGAATGACAACAACAACATCAATAGCACGTAAAAAAATTCTGAAAGAGGTAATCCTGGCAAATATCTCCAGGTTCATTGGTTTGAAAATACAGGCACATATGTGCATTTGGGAACACATCCATTATCATTATAAATTGCCATAGCTCATCAATCTTTATGTATCAAAGAACTTCACTACATACCCCTTTTTTTCTCAGTGAATTACTAGAATCAAACTGCCCGATGATCTGCTTTAGAAGCCCTTGTTTAGGGTCCAGTAACATTTTCCTTCCTGCTTCATCCTTTGAAATGTTTACAAGTATGGAACCAACATGTTCAAATGGATCATCTGTTCAAAAAGAACATGCTTAGTTTGGTGCACTAAAATATCTGCAAAAGAAAGCTCATAAGCAACAACAACATAATACATGCAAAAACCATGACTTGAACAAAGGTTGATAGCTTTGCCAGAGAAAACATAGGCGAAAATTCTTAAAGAACTAAAGTCAAGTTACAGAGCCGACAAGAAACGGAGGGATTAAAAATGAAAACAAGATTTTCTCTTACATCTTAACATCAAAATAAGGTATCCTCTAAAAAGGAGATATTTCAGTTCAACTGAACCATTTTTCAAAAGAAATATTCAGTGAGAAACAATTTTATTGCACAATCACCACAATCGCCTTCTTACAACATAGATCAATTATGAAGGAAGGAATGCGTTTAAGGATAATTAATTCCTTTGCTATTCTTTGGATAAGTTTCCATTTATATTGAAAAAAATGCATATATTCTAGCAATGTTCTATTGAAAATGAGCAGCTCTCACTCTTTTACATAAAATATCAAATAATTCATTATTGAAAAAATGCAACAATTTTCACTTTTCACTAGAGAAGTAGAGATCTTGTGGGTCAAAAAAATGGCCTTCAAGTATTGTTGACCAAGAGATTATAGTCACACCATTAATATGAATTATCCTCAGTCAGCAAAATAAATAAATAAATAAATAAAAATAACAATATTAAAATTGACATGGTTGTTTACATCATAAAAAATAATTGCCAAAAGTGACTGCTACTGCTAGCTGCCAACAGAAATGATCCCTAAAAATGACAGTTGCCAGTTGGAGTTTTAAGGAGATTTGTAATTGACAAAACAAAAAAAACCTATGCTCAAGAAATAAAGGATAAATATGGAAGTAATTATCCAAAAAAAGGATAACTATGGAAAATGAGCCACAAAGATAGACAGTTAAGTCATTTTTGAAATTCAGGACTTTGTTTTCTATCTGTGGAACGACCAACAAACCTAAGCATTATTTAGGTTCTTAAAAACCAATGCAGAAAACTAGGGAAAAAACTTTGACGAATATATTTTGCATTTAAATAGCCAAAGACTAATTTATCCATATTAAGTGGCTCCAAGCACGGTAGTCCTACATGGAGAAACTATGGTAAAAGTACACGCACCACTAGATTCAAGAGATGATCTGCAGAATGACCTGACGAGCTTCATCACATACAATCCTTGCATCTTCTCATCTTCAGTCTAGCAAGCAGTAGATTCTTTTTTGAATTTATTATCTATCTACTAGGCAAAAAGTTACAGCCGTATGAATAGCAGAGTCAAAAACCAGTATTGACAGTACATTCACCTGAAGCAAAGAAGTGATCCCAGAATCTAACCGAGTAAGATTGACCAAAAGCATGACTAATAGCCTAGTAACGGATGATTCGGGCTTATACAACAAATCCATAGATGTTTTCACTAATCCCAATTTTATCATGCTGGATGCCATAGTGGAATTTTGAGAAAGATTTACTAGTGCTTCTCCTGCTGGTTCAGAAACCTCCTGAAATAGAAAAGCAAATAGCAGTCAACCAGAAATTTGAATTCTTTGTCAATTGCAAGCTAAAATTAATGACAATGGAATTCAGAATACTAATTTGACGGTTTGGATACACCATTTCTGCTACTTATATACAAAACTAATGTAAATGTTAATTATGAACCTATTTCCTTATGCTGCAATGTAATTTTATTTAACAGCTATTAAATTTAAAAATTAAAATAAAAAAGAACCTCAATTTTGTTTTATCTGTAACATATATATATGATTAAGAAAACAACTATGGCAATTTTCATGATAAAAATGAAATTATGTAGTAGTACAACCAATGGCTACTGAGGTTTTACGCACTTTTTCAGCAAATGTCAACGTGAAAGAAATGGCACCAACTCATTATAACAAAAAAAATGTAAGTAATCCTCTATTACTGAAATCCAAGAATGTGTGAGACAGAGAAAAGTTTAACTGACATATGATTACAGAAATTAAAGGATTTTTTTTCTTTGTTTTGATAATTGAAATTAGAGGATTTTCTCTTTTATATTCATCTCTTTAACTAAACAAGCTAGAAAGCAGCACCTTATTTTCACTTAGAAGCCTCATCAATGCTGGCAGCAAAATCTTTGCATGTGTGACCAGGGATTGCAACCCATCCTCAGATCCAGTTAACCCACGAACAATATCAACAGCTGCCTTCTTCACCTAAATACAATGGTAACAAGGATGTTGAATGCTGAGAGAATGAAATTGCCCGAGAAGAATAAAAATTTTAGGAGAGAGCTACTCTGCAAAAATTTCAACTCATTGATTGAACCAGAGAAAAGGTCACACACAAAGGTTTAGACCCTATGAAGTATGAACCAGTATGTACGACTATGAGTTGTTTATCCATATATGATGAGAAATAAAAAGAACATCAATCAAACAAACACGTGAGTTTATATGACAGTACTCACTTTTAAAACCTTTGAAAAACCTTGCTAGATAAATTTAAAAAAAAAAAAAGTATTTCCAAAACTACAAGAGTACTATATAAACGGCACTTTTTTTCTTTCCCTTTCTCAAATGCTAACTGATCCCTGACCCCAGTCATTTGGCTTTTTGGCTCATCTGATCATGTTTCTATCTATTCATTAAATCCAAAACAAGGTAAACATTCAAAAGCCATGCAGAGGGTACTAAGCATTATACTTGAATAATCACAAGGGGAAATTTTGAAACAGCAAGGACCTTTTATGCCCTACAAATCATCTCATTTCTCCACCGATTTTAAATGGTTTGACTATGCCCAGTGTCTCACTAGCTGGTGGCTTTTGTTGGTTAAACCATTGGAAAAAGTCCATTTTTTAAGCTCCAAGGGAGGGGGACTAGGGTGCATAAGTAACATGAAACTTTAAATATTTGTTATCTGATTAGAAACTTTTATTTTAGCCCTCAAAATCATGAGCCAAAAATACAGATAATTTTCACTACTGAAGAAGAAAATCCTACGATCCATTTTAAACTCAAGATACAATAGTCATAATGCTGCAATACTTTCTAAAGGAGGAGGACACATCTTATATGGTTTTTGCAAAAGTTTCCTTTAGCTCATTTTCGTTGTGAAAGTGAAATTCAGTTTCATATGCATCATATGCAAAATTCTAGCTAAGTTGTCAGAATAATTCCTTCAGTAAGAAATAGAGTGTAATAACAGGCTACTTCACAGTGTCAACCCTGCAACTAAGCAATTTGATTTCTTTCAATTGCAAACTATGCAAACTGTATTTCTCTGTTTTGAGAAAACATGTGCAAACATTTCCTTTCTATCTAGTCACCAACTATTTTATCCATCAATAGTATATTAAAACAACAGTAAAGAGTATACAACAATAACAATACTCTAACCTTACTTCGCCTAGATGAGTTTCCCTATATGGATCCAATTCACTAACCATGCACAAGTAAAATCCTATCATTGCAACAAGTGCAACCCTTGCGTATGGTTGCTGCCATTGAATATGGATCCTCAAACAGAGAACCAGTGAAAAGCCAGGGAAGGTAAGGATAATGTCAAGTCATCATGCCCCTTATGCTCTGGGTGACACATGTGCTACAATAGCCAAGACAAAAGGTCGCAATCCCACGAAGCTGTGCTAACTCTAAAAGCACATCCCAGTCAGATTGCAGGCTACAACTAGACTGCATGAAGGTGGAATCACAAGTAATCATTGATCAACCATATGGTGGTGACTTTATTCTCGGGCCTTGTATATACTGACAAGTCACACTATGGGAGCTGGTTATGCCCAAAGTCTTTACCTTAATCACAAGGAGGGGTGCCAAATGCAAGGCCAATGATCGGAGTGAAGTTGTTACAAGACAGCAATATTAGAAAGTGCGGCTTGATCACCTCTGTTTTAGGAATAGCCAATGCTTGTTAGGTAATTTGCTTTAACATATTTTTAACACCTAAAAAGAGGCAAGCTATATCTAGGTTAAACTCGAAAACAGAAGTCTTCTCTCATTTCTTGACAATGAATTAAGACTAAGCTCATCAGCTTATTAACCTAATTCAAAACAAGTGGATAGGCTCCCCTTTTTGCCCTCCCATACCCTTCTAACGTGACAACATGGGGATGAATAAAAGGAAAGAGAGGGATAGGGTTTCTCTCGCACAATACCAGAACGTCAAGGAAGTTGATGTATTAATGGCAGGGGAGCTAGCCCCAATAACAGCCGTAACTATGATGGTCCTGATATAGCGAAATTCTTTGTCAAGTAAATTCCAATACGCACTGAAGAGATAACATCTGGGAACAGTTCCGGAGAGAGCCTTGGTAAAATAAAAGTTATCAACAGCTCACTGACAGCAACTGAGATGATGACTTCCCTATTTGTCTTTCTCCCGCAAATGTACCACAATAAAGAATTGCAAACATGTGATTAATCTAAATATTCTTTCGAACTTGTTATTGCCTATTGGTAATTGCTAATAATAGTTTCACTCAAGGATATTTTCGAAATCCACCCAAAAGGGAAAAAAAATGGCTTCTCTGAAACTGTCCAATACAAACCAACAACGGAAGCAACATAATAATCACTGAACACAATTAAACTCAAACTAGAAAATACAGCAATAACCTTTCCGGGAAATTACTACCGTGCCAGTTGTCAATTGAAACACCAAAATTACTGTCAATTCTTTCGAAATTAGCTGGTTAAGGTTTCAATTTTTCACGAGTCATTCGCAGTTTCTTAACAAAGCCATAGCACTGTAGACATGGAAACCATAAGACAAACAGCTATAACACATGAAAAAATCACAAAACTACCGGTCGATCCTTAAACGAAAAAAGTAAAAGAAAAAATCAACCTTTCATGAAGTAATAATGGTAAATTATAAGTTTTCTTTTCTTTTTTTTTTTTTCAAGTTGACGACCCAGTGTGAAATTTGAAAAGTGGAAAAAGTATTGCTATCAGGGGGTCTTGCAAAAAATGAGGAAAGGACGTACTGGAGAAGAAGGAGATGATAAGAAGCCAATCAATTCTTCCACCTCGTTCGCCATTGTTGTTGCTGTTTTCGGTCACTCCCTTGCAGTCGAAGGTGTTTTAGCATACACAGAGGCTTGGGGATACACACACGTAACACTGCGGCATCGGCTGTAGGCTTGAGGAAGAAATCTTTAGTTAATTATTTTAGGAAAAAAGTATAAATTTAATGTACAATAACTTCTTCGTTCTAATTCCGCAAACCTCACTTTTTTCAAACAAATTTTTCCATTATTTTGCCTGTTATATTTTTCTTAACACACACATAAGGCATCATGCTATTGATCGACGTAGTTTTACTAGATATATAATATTATAAAATATTAAAAAAATAGTTAATAAATCTTTTATTACAATAGGATCAAGTTTTATATCTCAATAGCCTTTTTTTCAAAAAATATTATAAAAATAAGTCTAAATGAAAACTTACTCCACCAATAGAGTAGAAAGCCACCTTTTAGAATTTTATGTGGAAGGAAAGCCAATAGTTACTATGCACCGAAGTGAAGGCGCGACTGTATTGCCTAAAAACTTGAGAGCACCATAATTTATTAATTGTTTTTATAATATAGGAATATGTTAAGATTTTAAAATCAATTATAATTTTTAAAATTACTTCTAATAATCGCTTATTAAATATAAAATAATAATTTTCTAAATACACAACTTGAACAACTTACAATTAAGTCACTTTAGCCACAAACGAACTAAATAACTAGATATTAATTTTTTATAATATATAGAACTAACCACTTCTCTTTCCAAACTCGATGATAGCAATTTACATATCAGTCGCAACTTATTGAACTAACCCTAGCTGTAAAAATAAAAAAATAAGGCAAAACCCAGTATAGATGCACAAACATATACGAATATTAAGCTCAAAATATTTACATACATATAATGTAACTACAATAGAAAATAAGTAAACAATAGCTTAATTATCTTTAATTTAGGCTAGCATACAACACATGGATACTCATAAACCCACCATACCTTAATCCTTGTCCACATATATAGATGGATATAAATATATATATTCATTTAATTCATTTAAGCCTAGAGTCTAGAGTTCAAAGACTAGAAACTTAATATTTTAGTTACATCGTCCCATATGAAAGTTTACTAGGGAAACTTCACATATGATCAATGGTTGACCCTCAAAGATCTACTACTATGAGTCCTTAGAGTAAGCAAATCAAGCACAACTCACAGTCGAGGTCGTTTAGGTTATATATGGATTAATCCGGTTATATTCTAAGTCCTAACAAGCACAACCATACAAATAAGCACCACGTATCTAAAAAGTTGAATCTTAACCAACTACAAAGTCTGAACCAACCATGGAACCTAAATCTAATAACTTGATAGTTAACTGAAATCCATAACTTTAAGTACTGTACGAAAAAGTTCCAGTTATCCAATAACAAAAGAAATCAATAACCAATACGAATCTATTTGAAAAATAAGCATAAACATTAACCTTCAACTCCATAACTAAGTTCTACCTAAATTTACTTGTGAACCTATTTATCTACTACTTAGTAAAACTTTAATTGATCACTTTAAAGGTTTCGAATGAAAATAATTGAATCAAATAATAAATCAAGAATGAAAATTAAAGATAATATAAATACATAATACAATGAAGCCCAAAAGATAACATATTTAGTTAATATGATTTAATTACTCAAAACGTAAGATACGATATATATATATATATATATTTAAAGGAAATATAAAATGATACATAATGAGGATGTCAAAATATATAGTCAATTGTTATAACTTACTTAGACAATACTAGAGCTTATAGAAATACGTAAGAAAATATATATTAATAATAGGAATCCAAATCATACATACCATACGATTAATATCATACACTACATAACCATAAGATTGAAGAAATAGAAATAATATAACAATAATAATATCATCAATAACATTAATTTTAGGTTGTAATCGTAATAAAATAAAATTATCATAATTAAATTGATACTTGAAATCATACATATATAATTCAAGTAAACACTTAGAAAATAGTAACTTAACTTCAGCTACAATAGAAAACAGGAATCAGCCTTACATATACATATACCTATACTTTGATATATGACCCAATTGATAACAATAACTTTCATATAAAATAGTACTACTAATATGACAAATAAATTGATTTATAGTAGGAATCGGATACTAACAAATTAATTACTTTCACAATAATAATAGATAAATAAAAATAAAAAATAATATACTACGTATATGATACCGAAAGAGGAAATTGAATTGAGTCGCAAAATAAGGTCGAGATAGAAACACTCAATGGATACGAATCGGCGCCGAAAATGAACTTATTATGAACAAAAATATAGAAATTATATTTTGTATAATAATATACTTAAATAATTAACAAAACTAAATTACTAAAGTGGCTGGAAACATGTGGAATTATAATTACAAAATGTTGTCTGTGATTTCAAACAATACCAGTGAGAAGGATAATTTTGGGGTAAGAGTAGGTCCAGTGTTGAGGTCAATTGGCGAGAGAGATATTTAAGAGGTGAGTAAGATTTGAGATTTTAAGGGGTAGGTGTAGAGGTGAGAGAGAGAGAGAGAAATAGCGAATATGTGAGAGAGATTTGAGATTAGGGGAGGGTGGGATCAGTGTTAGGGATTTTAGGTAAGAGTAAGGGAGGATTAGAGGGTTAGAGCAACAGAAGGGAAGAATTAAGGGTAGGGGGAAAAGAAACAATGGAAAACCATGAAAGTTAGAGAGAATTAAGAGAGGGGTTTATGGCATTAATGGCGAGGGATGAGAGGAAACTGGGTGGGTATTTGCTAACAAAGGAAGGAAAAACAAAAATAATTAGAGGGGCGAATGAAGTCAACGAAGGGAGAAAAATGAAATCGAAAGGAAATAAAGATAATAAGGTAAGGTTTTGGATAGGATTTAGGTTATTCTAGGATATTCTAGAATTTGGTATGTATTTTTAAGGAAATTTAGAAAAATAAAATGTAATGAAAATAAAAAATAAAGAGTACGAAGAAAATAAAAGAAGGATTAAAATATAGAAAGATATATTGTAATAATAAAATATATACTTTATTTGCAAAATAAAATTAACCTATTTAATACTTACGTAAAATAAGAGTTATAGAAAAATATTATCGGAACTTTAAATTAGATATTTATATTATAAGATAAAATTTTAAAAAGTCTGGAGTTAATCGAAGATAAATAAATTAAAACCTTTTTTATTAGGATGTGTTTTTAATTGACATTACCTAAATAAATTTTATAGCTTAATTATTATTTTTTCTTTAATTAAGGTGTATTAGTGCCGCTACCATGTGCTTTCACAATGGATATATACACCTCAAAATCCGTCAAACTCCTCATTTTGGACTCTTAAACTCTCTTTAAACTCTCCGAAATACTCTCAATTTACCTATGACTTATTAGCATGCTACTAAACTAACTCTTAAGACACTTAATTTTCCACTTACTAGTAAGATAAATTTATTATATTTTGTAGGTTATTTTATTTTTTTCTACTACATTCGTTATTTTTTGTTTGTTTGTAGGAATCATGAGGTTTTACTATAAGATTCATGAGGTTTTTCCATAAGATAATGAAATTGGGTTATTTGTTAGCAAATTAGTTTTTATTACATTTTCGTATCATTAACCTAGGAAAATAAAATGTTATGTGTGATTTTGGCACTTGTATATTGGTTTAGACATGGTGCATATAAGGTGTTTGATGAACCGCCTCACCAAGAAGTAAAAATTATGTAGGTGCCATGACTTACATTAGATTGTTATCACTGAAGTGTTAAATTGTATTGTGCGTATAAGGTGTTTAATGAAATGCTTTGCTAAGAAGCAAAAATTATGTAGGTTCCATTACTTACATTAGATTGTTATCGCCAAAGTGTTGAATTGTATTGTTGAGTATTCTTAAGACTAACTTATTTGTCAACTGTTGAATTGCTATGTTGAAAATGATTAAGTATGTAAAAATTATTGTATATGCACACAGTAATATTGTGAGTGATAATATGAGTTTATAGTATGATAGGGAGCCAATTAAAAAAGCTAAAGATGAGAAAGGATACTAACCATAATATTTTTTTCTAGTGGATATGTGGGAGTATCAAAATCAAACCCAGTAGTGTTGAGATTGTACATGGGTATTCTTGTTATTATTAAGGAGGAGTTTTATATACTCTAATGGCTATAAGGGATGATGTTTTATTGAGATGGTTAAAATATTTAGAGAAGATTGCATCTAGGAGATTTATGTTAAAAGTTATGGTCAATCAAGTATGCATTTCGAGCATACCTCTTATCAGGGAAACACTTGAACTATGCAACACCTCAAGTCCATTCAATACCAGTTGATTAGCCAATGTATGAACGAAATGAAACAATTTCAATGGTCAAGCCATCCCAATGAAGGAGATGTAAACATAGAAACTAATGAAGAAGAACTCAATGTAGAAGTTGCATTGTTTTGCAAGATGAACAAGCTTATGATCCTGATGAGGAGTTGATATCATTGGGTCTTAGTAGTGATGACCGAGGGGATCATCTAGGAGTTAAGGTCGATGAGCAAGGTGTTGAGGTGGAAAATACAGTAAATTCTAGGGTCAATTGAGAAATTATCACCAGTAAAGCTATTGAGATGGTCTATAGCAATCGAGAGAAATCATATAATGAGCTACCGATACTACTAAATTTGGTCAAGATAGGCAATCATAGGATAAAGGTAATTTGAGGGGTGGAGTGGCTTTAATGAACTAGGAGTATTTATAATGAAGTGGGTTTTTTGGACATTTGGTCCTTGCATGGCCACCTTTAAAATTTGTCACCCATAGTTGGCATAGATGGCAAAATACAATTTTATTATTCATTTGAATGTATAGAATCGGTAGAATTATATAAAATTGATAAAATGATAAACTTATAAAATCGTCTATCAAAGTTTATAATTTTACCAATAGTCTATATATAAGTAATTTTACATCCATTTTAACTAAGAAAAATATCATAAAATCATAAACTTATTAAATTGTATTGTTAACTTGAGATTTTGATAATTATGAATGATACGTTCTTATACAAAAAGTATAGACACATGTTATTGATCGCTTGGGTTATAGATGGTAGCAATTGTATCATATCCCTAGCTTTGCTGCTCATCGACAAGGAATCCAAAGAAACTTGGGGATGGTTTCTAAAAAAATTAAAGTAGTATATGGTTAATGGCTTGAAAGAAACCCTTTACCTCATTTCTGATAGGTATTCCAGCATCGCTAGTGCACTCCACAATGATGACATTGGATGGAAGCCTCTATTTCTAGTTTGGAGGTGATGTGTATGACATGAAACTAGTAACTTCAATACAATTAGCAAGAACCAACTATGCAAGAAATTAGCTAACCATGATGCATGCACAGGTTCACAAGTTTGAGCAATTGATGAAACAAATGTGGCAAGTGAAGAAGGATACATCGTTATAGTTCTTGCCCTTAGACATATAGAAGTAGACGCTAGCTTACGATGGTTACCACCATTTCAATTATATGACATATAATATTGTCGAGAGTTACAACGTTGTGTTGAAAGGTGCCAAAGACTTGCTGCTTACAATACTTGTTAAAAAGATATTCTATAATTGCATTGCTTATTGGGAAAAGAGAGTCGATAGCTATAGGACAATTTTAACCAAATATGTTACGAGCAAGATTACTAAGTGGAGTAAGTGGGTACCCACTCATTTTATTGTTAGGTTTAGCTGAGAGAATGATCATCATAGATCAATCGCATCGCACCTAGAGACTTTGAAGAGACCCTTCCTCAACCATCAAAGAGAACACCAAGTGGACGGTTGTCTTTTATTTCTCATTTTGGGAAACACTATGAGTAGACAGAGAAAAAAAAGTACCCTAGGGTTACATATTAGTTTATTTGTTGATGTTAGTATTTTGATACTATTGTATTAATTTGACATTATAATTTCACAACATTAATGGAGTCATTAATTGCTTTTGTTATTGATTTTGGTCTTGTTTAATTTGCAAATATTACTTTTATGTTAAATTCAATCTCTTTAACAAGTACATCGGGATGGGTCGTTTTTAATATTGTTTATCTACATGTTGATTTGTAGTTAGTTAATAGGAATCGAATTGTTGTTATGTAATTATTGGTTTGAGATTACTTGTGTTAAGGTTTTGCAATATGTTGATTTTAAAAGAAGGGGTTGTTCAAAGGAAGGCACATTATTGAAATGTACCTTCAATTATACAAAAGTAAAATTGAAGGTGCAATCTTATGGTGCTAAACAAAGGAAGGCATATAGCAACCATGTGCCTTCCATGTGCACAAAATTATATATTGAAGGCACCCAGCTCTATTGATGGAATAAGTTTCCATCCAAATATCTTTTTGTAATATTTTTTGAAAATGAGTCTGCTAAGGTAAAAATCTCTAAAAGAGGAAGTCAACCCCTCTATAGCAGTAGTTAGCCACTCATTATTAGTGGTAGGTTGTACACCTACTTTTTTTAGTAGGTAGTAACTCAATTATGTTAGAGATAGCTGATCTGGCCACCTAACAGTAGGGGGTGGCTGAATTTTCATTTTTTTATTGTTTCTTTTTTTTAGATTTTTTAAATAAATAGACTTTCAATTTTTTATTATTTTTACTCTTTTTAATATTTCACTGTGTTATTTATTTAATAAAATATGTGGCTCAATAAGATGGTGCCATATGTCAATGCTAACGGAAAAAGTAATGGCATAGCAAAAGTAATAGCAAAGCAAAAGTAATGGAGAATCTCTTTATAAACTTTTTGTTAATGTTAAGACTGAAATAGAAAAAAAATGAAACATTGAAAGTTCAAACAGAAAAGATAGGAAATGTTGAGGGCTAAATTTGCACTTTTCCTTATTTTATTCTCATAAACTTAATCTATTTGCTAGGCGATTGAATTCAAATCAAGCACTGTGGTCTACACTATCTATTGAGCTGAATTGTTTTGAAACCCTTCACCTTATTAAATATATATAATAATTATTATTAAAATGGAATAGAGTTGTAATAAGTTAGGAATAGATATTATATTATCATTATTAAGGATATATGGAAGAAAAAATCTACTTGAGTATTCAATAGTGATTCATAAGCTCTTATAATAAAGATTCCTTTTGGAATCACAATTAAGAACATAAAATACAACTAAACACCATAATAATTATTCCATAGAAAATAAGGGAGGAATGGAATTGTTATTATGGCAAAGTGAATGAGTTGCTAAGACGATTTAACCTCCATCAATTTTAGTTTAATCCATATTTGTTTTTCTTTTACTATATATTCACTAGGGTGGAATAATCATTTAATTCATCTTATGTTACTTATTAAGTTGGCATTATGGTATTTAGTTGAATTTTTGACACTAATAGCTATTCATATAAATTCCAAATACACAAAACATTGGATAGCAAGTTTTCTTAGACCCTCCTCAATTGTAATTTAATAGTTTATTGATGGACAAACCTAGAATAATATACGTGGGGGCTTGGACATAACTTAGCTAAGTATTGATCCATATTATATGTTGAACTTTAGGTACTGAACGTATCCTTTGGTACTATTAAGATTAAGAGTAGATTCCAACCGATGACTTTCAAGTGCTTAATGTGTTTACTTATGATAATTATAACTTGACTAATAAATACTAAAATTGTTTGTATGAAATCATTTCGACCTATAGGTGGTAGCTATTGATGAGCGAATGGTGATATGATATGATTAGATTAAGTGCTAAGGTTTTTCCATTAAATTGATAATTGTGGATAATGATAGAGTCATATCCAACGTGAGTCAATTGATAGGAATTGTAAACCTATAAAATTTCTCTAAGGATTTGGAGTTGAGCTTAGGTAACTACTGATATTCTCTAGAGTCGATAAGCTAAATATTTAAAATATGCTTAATAAATTCAAATTCACAATCGTAAGAAATCTCTAAATACGAAATCTTAAAACTTAACCAAACCTTTTCAATTATAAAACCTAAAACCCTCTAATATTTTAGGACACAAAATTAAAGAGATAGTTAAAATAAAATACTAAATAAGTGACTAATTTCAATTCTGTAAATTCCTTAATGGAACACTAAATTTCAAGAAATAAGTTCATAAGCTAGTAGAAACTAATTGGGATGAACAAGTAAATAGATAAATAGGCAGGTTAGTGGATACATAACTAAGTAAATAAATAAAAAAATAAATAACAGAAAAAGAAAAAGAAAAAGCTGGCACGTGAAGTAGACTTGGATGCCATTAGGAGTGTAAATTCAACATGATCACTTGCTCCTTAATTCTTGATGTAAGATGTCATGAAAAATCTCCAATTGTAGACTAACTTTAGGACATGATTTCAATCATTACATCAAAGCTTAAAGTATGCTATCTAGGAGAGTACCTAAGGAGTAACTTTTGTTTAGCTATTACTTAAGTTAGAAACTGTTGCATGGAGTAGTATACGGTGTGATTTAGTATCCCATTTTCATGCCCTTTTGTTGTTGCCAAAGCCCCCTAAACCAGCAGATGTTAACTTCCATTTCACCTTAAAATTCTCTAAAAATTGAGCCATCCCATCTATCACAAAGCCAAGCAACTAGCCCCTAAATTTTTCCCCATTGTTGGTTCATAAACCCACTTTAAACACCCATTTTCTTTTCACTTTATCAACCAAACTTCACCTCAAACACAACCCCATATATTCCTTCTCCCAAAAACTTCTTCACTCTCTCCCATTCTTACCTACATTCTCTTCTCATTTCTCAAGTTGACAACCTACATTCTTTTCTTCGTAAGGTAATCAATGCAACCAGCAAGTTATAGATTCTTAAGTATAAAATTAAGGGCCCATTAAATAATTTCAAAGCCCAAAGAACAAAAAGGGAGCCTAACTTAAGGAATTTTATTAATAAGACCCAAAAGCCCATTATTAGGATACTAGAATAAAAGACTAAAACTAGGCTAAGAAATAAATGAAGACCCATAAAGACTAAGCCTAAACGCTACACTAAGGCCCAATAAAGATTTAAAACCCAATACAAATTGAAATCATACTAAGCAAAAGTAAAATAATGAAAAATAGAATAATTAAGCCCAACAACTTAAGGGGGTCTGTAGCTTATTAGGTCCACACTAAGAATTGCAATTGCCATCTGCAAGGAAAAGGGACTGCACTATGAGAATCTACATTCAAAACAAAAAGGATGTGATAAAAACAAGTTTTAGTCGAAATTGGAATTATATTGAGAATAGTTAGTTTAGTAGGCAACTACCAGTTTTGTTATTTATACTCCTTCTTGGTTATTATAGGAGATTCAAACCTTGATTAGAATCCTATCTGTTGATTATTATGACCTACAGTATTTCATAATCGAGTGGGTATTTCAATGACTGACGTACTTATTATTTGCTTGTAGCTTAGTTGCACTAAGATAAGATAATAATTGGCATGCTTAGGGGATTAGGAATTGCATGTGCATGGAATTGCATGCTTACTGTGTTAAGATACATTAATATAAGATAATAAATTTGTTTACAGTTCAACTACTTATAGTATACTTGTTGCGATTATCTGTTGATATTGATTAGCCACTAAAATAAACTGGAGTTAACAATATTTGGTTGTAACTAAATTGCATCATACATGGCATAACTTACATCATATAAATATTGGTTGTCACATCATACGTGTGGGATGGAGGGGTCTTGCGAAGGTCAAAATATTTGTCATTTGTATTTTCGTACAGTACATACATGCAATATAGCCCTACCTTAACCTGTAGGATATTAGGCGTTGGAGACACCAGCTACATGGCTAAGGGTCGTGTCTGAGAGTCCATTGCTTAGTGGTGAGTAAACTATGTACGCTACTCACATGCATACTTTTGGAGTGGGAATCAAGAGTTTGAAATTAATAACATCTAAAGGAATTGCATGAGAAGAAAGAAGAGAGAGAATGTGAGACATGTATGATTAATAGTCGAGGGTGCTTGGAAACGGGGTTTGGCAGTTTAAGCAATTCTAACTCTAACTTCAATGGCGTAAACCTATGTTATATATAGTTACCAGTTTAGCTGTATATATTTTTGCTTACATTCATATGGTTGTTTGCATTCATATGGTTATATAATTGAACTTGTTTGAGTATTGTATGAAGGTGTAGTAAGAAGAATCACTCACTAAGCTAGTTGAAAGCTTACACCCTCCTAGTCTTCTGTAACAAGACGACTTGTGACTCGTACCAGGGCATGCTATGCCCAAGGTTAATGTTGGGAGTCAGGATATAACAGAAGGGGAGAGAAAGACTGAGAGAATGTTTATTTTCATAAACTCTTTTGAGAAAATTTGGATGTAATATGTGATATTTAGCTAGAGACTTCCTATAACCTGTATCTATATTTTGTTGTTGTACTTGCTATTTTTGATGGGATGATGTTCCCATTTACAGTTATTATAAATGATGATTATATAATTATGTTGATTAATAAAATTTTGATTGTTTCGATATACATAAGAGTGTACACTTAAAAAGTTACTTGGCATAGGAAGACACCTTGTATATCATGTTGAGGGTTTTTAACTAGTCATATGGACAACTTAAGATGCTTGAGGCAATATACAACCAATTGTCATGATTGAGATATCTCTTGAGGGCATGATAGGAATGAAGTTATAGCAATGAACAAATTGGTGTAATAGGACACTGGTGTAAACTTTGTAAATGGATTATGCTTTTGATGGCATGCTAATAGTGATAAACACAATATCAGGCGATAATGGCAAGAACAACAAGAAGTAAGGCAGTTGTTTGTCTCTAATAGCAGGTATTGTAGGCCCAGTTGTATTATAATTTAGACACCTTATTTTTAATTCATTTCATTTTTTTTCTAAATAAAAGGGTCCTAATTCAAAAAATGAAAAGAATAGAAAAAAAAAGAAAAGTACAAAAAAGGGGAAATTCATAAAAAGTTTATAAAAAAAAGGAAAAATTGAAAATAAAAAAATATATAAATTTTTGTGTAAATAAGATAGGAGATGAAAATAGTTTAGAATAGACTTTTCTTTAATTTTAATAATGTCTTTTAGGAGTTTGTTTAGTTAGGCTTCTTCGATTAGACTTAGGTCTTTATTAGTATATATAATTTGTTTGCAAATATAAGTAAGGTACGAGCCACTTGGCCCATTGGTTTAGAGCTTGGTTTTGACAAGTGTAATTAGTTAAAGGTCTTGGGTTTGACTCTTACACTGGGCTCTTTGTGCCTTTTGTGTTTCAATTAGCCTCAGAACACATGTCGATCAATTATTGCACTATGCATCTTATAGAGACACGTGGCATTTTTTTATTTAAGCCATGTAACTGATATGGCGCCACGTTAATAACCCTTTCCCCCCTCTTTCCCTCACTTTCCATCTTTTTCTTGTACATGAATGGCTTAGGGTCTTTAGTTTAAGATCATTTTTTACCTGATTTTCTTCATGATTTCACCAAATTAATGGTGAAATCATGAAGAACACTTGGAATACTTTGTATCTATGTCAATTTCATGTCTAAATTCAATCATTTAGAGGATCAAAATGACTCTTCAAAATTAGGGAAAGCTTGAAAATGTGGATTTTCCTCCTAATTAAATTCACGTGATTTAAACAATTTAATTGAAAATCGAAGCTTTCTTTGTGTATTTAGGGTAAGAAAAGATGCTTTTGAACATCAATTAACTAACAATTATACCTAAATTGCATCAATTTGCAGATTTGTTCAAAACCCATTTAATTTGAAATTATCAAATTTACTACGATTATTGAAGTTTCCTAACTTGTTTGAGCTTCGATAAGTATAAAAGCAACTTGGGGAGCTTGTTTTTGATCATAAATCATCTGTCAAATTCACTAAAACACATGCGATCATGCTCTCTCTCTCTAGGCTAATCACAACACTATCTTTCTCTAAAAATTGGCTTTATTCAAAGGTATTGGAACAAATCTAACTACACGTATAGCCTTCCTAGGAGCTAAGCTTTTAAACCTAACCTTGCCTGTATATGGTCATGCTTTTTACATTGAGCTCCATCATCCCAAGGGTTTTGAAACCTAAGCCACGAACTGCCCTTCTTGAGCCACCATACTCTAATGGTTCTCACCTCAAATTATCACGATGGCCAAGCTCATAGTGGCCTAAAACCTAGGGCCCAACACTTATTCACACTCTAATAAGCCCCTTGCTGTGACCGCTAATAAACACAGCTACCACCACTCTCTAACAACTACCAAATGAGCTCCATACACTATGGTACTTCACCAAAGCCCCATTCTTCAATAGGATACACATAAAACATGATTCCTCACTTGAAAATCACTCCAAAATGGCCCAAATTGACCTTTGGTAGCTACCTGCTTCATCTTCCTTCGCAACACATGCTGCACACGTTACTTGAGTTAAACAACTTAAGTCTGACTCTTTTGCCGCGCGTGACCCAATCCCTTAACCCAGCTCTTGGCTTGGTTTCTCTTTCTCTTTTTAATTATATTTTTATTTTCTTTATTTGTTTTATTGAAGGTTTTTTTTCTTCTTCTTTTATTTATCTTATTTAAATTGTCTTAATTAAGCTGATTTAAAAAAAAAATTACGATTTTGGGATAAAGCCTTTTTATAAAAAAAAAAAAATTTCTTTAAACACTTAGATTTTTTTAACTAATATAAATAATAAAAATAGAATGAATAATCCCTTTCATAGAATAGGACTTCTTTCAGAATTTCTCAAAAATAGACATCCAAATTTAGGACCCTTTCCTTTCATAAAAATTAAAAGGATAATGTACATAAACTCGATTGTTTTTCTAAAATTAAAACGAATCAACCAATTTAACTTTTCATAAAATGAACTATAAAAGTTTGATTTTGAATAGCATGTACGTTGACACTCATACATAATTACGAGGCGACTTAAAACAAGTAAAAAATTTATCTTACTCTGGTAAGTTATATTTCAATTTCTTATTTTTCGCAAGTAGATGTAATTTTATTTATTTATTTACTTGTGAATAAGTATTATTTTTAGAAGGACATTTTGAAAGATAAACTTAATTTCAAAAAGTTAAAAGTGGTACTCGATTAGGGTTTAATAGGATAGCCCCTCTAGATCCAAGATCTCTTGTTTCAAAATCATTAAGTTAGAATCAATCTACCCAATTTATCCTAATCTTCCTTTTTCTTGATTTTAGTTAGATGGTGACTCCAAAAAGTTTTCAAAATTCAAAAGAAGACCAAAATTTTCCTTAATTCTTAGTTAATGGTTTATATTGAGTGGGTATAGGGTTCCATATAAATTGGATTAAGGAAAATAAAAATAAAATTAAAAATTCAGGCTCGACAACTTGTCTACTCCATTGAGGATGTTAAGAAGGCTAGTTACTTAAACCTTCTGAAATTAAATCCATCTTTTAAAATACCTATGTTAATTTATGGTTTTTTCTAATAAATATTATTTTTTTAGTTGTTACATCTACATTTGCTTGCAACATACTTATGATATTTAAGGGGTTTGTTTATTGCAAGCATTAGTTAATGCACTATTCCTAAAAGTTGCAACCCTACTAATATTTGAGTGTCTTAGAAATGTAATCAGTTTTTACACCCATTCTTTTATAAAAGTTAGGGGTATTTTGTAAAAACCAAATCAACAGTAGGATTGCAACTTAAGGAATGATGTATTAACCCGTTCTAGCATTTGCATGCTTTCACGTGCATTCTTTTGTTTCATTAATAAATGATTCTTTTCTATGAAATGTCTAGGCTTACAGATAATGGAAGGTGACTAACAAATGAATAATTAGAGAATTGATAATCTATAGGACTTCCCTAGGATTCATGAACAGTTGTTAAAAGCCAAGAGATGCTAAGAGAGAAGCTTGAATGTTTTGAAGCTCACAATTACGCCTTAAAAGCCCTTCTTGAATAAGTCCTCAAAGGAACCAAAGAGATGCTGGAAAACCTTAGAGCCTACTTGCGAGAGTTAGATAAGGATTTTTTAGTTTGTGGCTAAGGGGCCTAGAATAAATTTCAAGTTTCATTGAATAATAATTGAGAACAAATGTTAGGCTCCTTTTATCTATTTTTCTCTATACTCTAATTTATCAAGATAATAAAAGTTCCCTTTGGCATGCGTTAGTATTCACTTTGTGTAAATAATCGTTCATTAGCATTCATCTAACCATATCTCTCTTACTCAAGGCAATGTAAATTAATTCCATAGGCTTGTAAATAAAACTCCAAAATCCTTATCCTTATTTGTAGTCGGATCACTTGTTTCTATAAAATAAAACCTTATTTCTCTCTCTCATAAAAAAAAGAAGAAGAAGAAATAAATAAAATAAAATAAAAAAGAAAGTTGCTAACAGTTACAAATTCTTATGGGACTTAGGATAAAATACGAACCCTTGGCTCATTGAGGTAACCAACCCAAACACAAACCCTTGGCCCGTTGAGGTAGCCAATCTAAACATAAACCTATGACCTATTAAGACAACTAATCTAAACACGAACACTTGGCTAGTTAAGGCATCCAACCTAGTTATAAAACTCTTTACCCATTAAAGTAGCTGACCTAAATCACAAAACCTTAATCTATTGAGAAAGCCAAGCCCAACTATAAATCAAGTCAAAATATTAAGCTAGATACAACTTCGGTCTTG
Source organism: Lumnitzera racemosa (assembly GCA_024138005.1). Taxonomy (NCBI): domain Eukaryota; kingdom Viridiplantae; phylum Streptophyta; class Magnoliopsida; order Myrtales; family Combretaceae; genus Lumnitzera; species Lumnitzera racemosa. The sequence continues at coordinate 35,406,653 of JAMXBC010000006.1, read as the reverse complement.
TTAAAATGCAAGGAAACCCCATTTTGAGCTTAACCCTAGCCTAAAAAATAGGATAATTCATAGCTCCTCTACCTTAAAAGACATTAATATTGGCCTATTCAACCCTAAGGAACCAGACCTATAAATAAGCATGAAACTAAAGGAGCATTGAGACCTATAAACCTGGGGTAATTATTTGCTTAGGCCATTAAGAACATGAAAGGTCTAAGGCATTTTGTTTTTTATTTAAACTCAATTTGAATGAAAGGTGTTGTATTACATTAGGGCATGTTTTTAAGGAAATTTTCGAGAAATTAGGAGGAATGTCAATTTACACCCTAGGGCAAATTGATATGGACTTTTACATAGGGGCATGGTAGCTCACTTTTAAAAGTTTTAGAGTGAAAATAAGCAAACTATATCTCATACACTAGCCTTTAAACACTTTGAGAGTTGAGTTACGTTATGGTGAGGATTTTTTAGACTTATTCCTTAAAGTAGGTTTGTTTTGAATTTGATACTTACATCAAATTGCAGTTAGGCATTCATTTTCAATATCTCAAAAACAATTAGCCTTTGCTAAACCCTGTTGAGCCAATTAGGGAATGTTTTCAAAATTAAACCCTATTAAGAACCACCCCTCAATAAGGTAGTTTAGAAGTTAGAGTCATCACATTAAGAGAAAAAATGAAAACCGGTTAGTGTTTGCCTTGGTAACAATGATTCAATGATAAAATTTTGTTTTTGATAATTTGTTTCCTTTGATATGAAGAAGAGTCAACACTTTTTCCAAAACACCTTAAGCCTACACATACTTCACCTAAACCCATATACTTGAAATCCATGGATTTACGACCTTAAATCTCTTAAAGAAAAAAAAAACTCGATAATAGAGATAATTATTTTTAGGACCAAAGAAAAGAGGAAGGGGAAGAAATAACAACAAAATGGGCCAAAATAAAAAAAAAATAGACAAAGAATAAAAAAGAAAGAAGTGTGAAAATAGGGCCCCATTGAAAAATGAAAAAAGCCACAAAAAGTATATCTTATCTTAACAAGGACAACGGATCTAAACATGATTCCCCTAATGCATCAACAAGGATCGAAATCAAAAGCCCAATCATCTTATGAAACATAAAGCCTTCATATGTATTCAAAAATCACATTTCAAGACCTAAAGCACAAAGCCTCCGTACCCATTCGCAATCACTCTCCAAACCTTCTTACCCATCTTGAATCACAAACATGAGGCTTCCCTACCCATAATACCACTCACACTTAATAAAAACTCTTTTGATCATAATTAATAGTTTATTTGAAATAAAAATTATTTTTGAAATTGGGGTAAGCACACTTTTAGTTTTTTCAAAAGGGTTCTTGACTTGTAAACTCGGGATGAATAGGTAAATCTTTCAAAATAGGCCTTTGCAATCTTTCTTGAAACCTTTTAACCAAAAGCCTAATTCACAATACTAAACTAAAAAAGACTTAACAGATTGATCAAGACGTATCGCTTGTAAATTGGACCATAATTTTTGGGACAGTAGTCAACAGTGAAAATCAAACTGAGAGTATGTAAGGAAGTCCTCTTTGATTAGAATAATTATGAGTTATCGTTTCCATAAAAGAGAAATGTTCAAAGTTGCGATGCCTACTAGGAAGGTTAGTATGCCATTGGATTAATCCCAACAGTATTAGCACTAGGAGATATTTGCAAAGACTAAGAAGAAGATAGAATGCCAAGGAAGAGAATGGTTTAGTATAAGGTTCATGCTTCTTAATAAGAATTTGTACTCGTTAACAAAATTTTCGAAAAAAAAAAGAGAAAAGAAAACAAAAGAAGAAAAAAGAGGGAAGATAAAGGCTTGTTACAAGTTTTCTACTCATTTTCAAATATGTGTCAAAGCTTTCAATATAGTCACACCTTTTAAGTTGACCTTATCAGTTTAAGTCATTCTCTTTAGTGTAATTTTCCTCATGATTGATGTCTAATAACTTTTGTTCAAATCAAGGGACCTTATCCCAGATGCCCTTTTCATTATAAACAATTTTCAATCAATAAGTTACTTTTTTGTAAAAAATTTTCAAGTCAAGAGGTTTTTCAAATTGGTTGCATTTCCCCTTTTTTTGCTCCATCAATCTGCTTTAAGGTTTTAACCAGCTCATAGAGCGTCATCCTGACTTACATTCACTTTAGGGTATTAGCTTGCTCACAAAGCGTTGTCCTATTTTACATATCCTTTAAGGTTCTAGCCAGCTCAAAGAACATTATCCCTTCTTACATTCACCTTAGGGTACTAGCCAGCTCATAGAACGCTATCCCATCTCACATATCCTTTAGGGTTCTAGCTAGCTTATGAGCGCTATCCCTTCTCACATTCACTTTAGGGTATTAGCCAACTTATAGAGCGTTGTCCCATCTTATATTTCTTTTAGGGTTTTAGCCAACTCATAAAGCGTTATCTTGTCTTACATCTCTTTTAAGGCTTTAGCCAGCTCACAGTGCACTGTCCTATCTCACATATCTTTTAGGGTTCTAGCTAGTTCATGGAGTGTTGTCCCATCTCACATGTCCTTTAGGGTATTAGCTAACTTACAGAGTGTTGTCTTGTCTCAAATATCCTTAAGGGTTTGAGCTAGCTCATAAAACATTGTCCTATCTTACATCTCCTTAAGGGTTCTAGTCAACTCATGGAGCATTGCCATATCTCACATCTCCTTTAAGGATTTAGCTAACTCATAGAGTGCTATCCTGTCTTACATATCCTTTAGGGTTCTAGCCAGCTTATAGAATGTTGTCTTGTCTCACATTTACTTTAAGATACTAGCCAGCTCATAGAGCATTGTCCGGTCTCCCATATCCTTTAGGTTGTAGTCAGCTTATGGAGCATTATCTCATCTACATCTCCTTTAAGGTTCTAGCTAGCTCATAGAACATTGTCTTGTCTCACATATCCTTTAGGATTCTAGCCAGCTTATAGAACATTACCTCGTCTCACATATCCTTTAGGACTCTAGCCAGCTCATAGAATACCATTATGGCTCACATTCCCTTTAGGGTTTTAGCTAGCTTATAGGGTGCTTTCCTTTTGTCATTCTTTCTTGGGTTTCTAGCCAACCCGTGGAGCACCTTCTCTTTGTCTATCTTCTTTAAGGTTTTAGTTAATTCAAGGAGTGCTTTACTCGTTTGCTTGGGTTCGTTAGTTTAGAGGAGCACTATCAAGTTTTAAGTCAAATTTCTCATTTAGGGTTGTTAGTCTCCTAAGGACACTTCCACCTAGGTTAGTCAGCTTAAAAGGCATTAGCGGGTTTCTATTGATTTCTCATTTAAGGTTGCTAGTCCCTTAGAAACACTCCTGCATAGGTTAGTTAACTTAAAAAAGCACCACCAAGTTTTTATCGATTTTTCATTTAAGGTTGCTAGTCCCTTAGAGACGCTCTCGCCTAGGTTAGACAGCTTCAAAAAAGCACTATTAGGTTTTATATTGATTTCTCATTTAAGGTTGCTAGTTCCTTAGAGATACTCCTACTTAAGTTAGTCAACTTAGACAACCAGGTTTCAAATTAATGTCTTGTTTAAGGTTACTAATCCCTTAAAGACACTTTCGCCTAAGTTAGTTAGCTTAAAATAGCACGATCGGGTTTCAAATCGATTTATGGTTGCTAATCCCTTAGAGAAGCACTCGCTTAAGTTAAGCAACTCTAAAGAGCATGATCGGATTTGAAATTGATTTCTTTTTTAAGGTTTTTAGTCCCCTAGAGATGCTGTTGTTGAGGTTAGTCAACTCAAAAGAGCATAACCAAGTTTCAAGTTAACTTCTTGTTTAGGGTTGCTAATCTTTCAATGATTCTTCTCGCCTAGGTTTGTTAGATCAAAAGAGCATGACTGGGTTCTAGATCAAGCTTTTCCTTTCTTTTAGGGTTGCCAACTCGCAGGGTGCTTCCCACCTTTGGTTAGTTAGGTCTAGGAGCACTACCATGTCTTTCAGATTTAGCTAGCCTATGGAGCGTTACTTCTTCTCAAAATTATTTAAAGTTTTAGCTAGCTCATAGAGCGTTATCCTTCTTCAAATCCTTCTAAAGTTATATTTTACTTTAAGGGTATTATAACATTCTAAAAAACCTTATTATTGTGTTTCGGCCAATTCATAGAGCACCTTCTCTCTCTTAAAGTATCATTCACTATTCACCAAATCCCCAGTGGGTCAAGCTGAGGATAACTAGCTATTTGTAACATTACCGCGAGTAAGTTTATTCCTAAGGCAAAAATGGCATCTCTTTTTGTCTTTATGACAAAGTTTTACTTAAACTTCATCACAAAGAGGAGCAACTGTCATATTTTTGCCCCCCTCATTTTTAGAATATTACTTTATTTTATTTTATTTTCAATAAAAGGGTCCTAATTCAGATAAATGCAAAAAATAGAAAAAAATTCAGAAAATTACAAAAAAGGAAAATTATAAAAATTTTAAAAAATAATAATTTTTTTTTTGTGTAAATAAGAGAAGGGTCCTAATTAAGATAGACTTTTCTTTAATTTTAACGTCTTTTAAGAGTTTATTTAGTTAGTTTTCTTTAATTAGGCTTAGGTCATTATCTTTATATATAATTTGTTTGCAAATAAAAGTATGATACGAGCCAATTGGTTTGGAGCTTGGTCTTGACAAGCGTAATTAGTTAGAGATCTTGGGTTCAATTCTTACACTTGACACTTTGTGCCTTTCATTTTTTAATTAGACCTAGAACACGTGCCAACCAATTATTGCGCTATATGTCTCGCCTAGACATATGGCATTTTTTGTTTGGGCTACGCAACTAACATAGCGCTATGTCAGCAACCCTTTTCCCCCTCTTTCCCTTACTTTCCATCTTTTTCCTACACATAAACAACTTAGAGTCTTCAGTTTAAGATAGTTTTTTACTCGATTTTCTTCATGAGTTCACCAAATCAATGGTGAAATCATGAAGATCACTTGGAATACTTTGCATTTATGTCAATTTCATTTTAGATTCAATTGTTCAAAGGATCAAAATGATTGTTAAAAATTAGGGAAAGCTTGAAATCGCTTCTCCTCATTGAATTTGTGTGATTTAAGTAATTTCATTGAAAATCGAAACTTCCTTTGCATATCTGGGGTAAGAAAGGATGCTCATGAACATCAATTAACTAACAATTATACCCAAATCACATCAATTTGTGAATTTTGCTCAAAACCCATTTAATTCAAAATTGTTGAATTTACTACGATTGTTGAAGTTTCCTAACTTATTTGAGCTTCAACAAGTATAAAAGTAGCTTAAGGAGCTTATTTTAGATCATTAATCGTCTTTCAAATTCACTAAGATACACACGATTAAGCTCTCTTTCTCTAGGTTAGTCACGATGCTCTCGTTCTCTAAAAATTGGCTTCATTTGAAGGTTTTCAAGTAAAGCCAACAACATGTATAGCTTCCTTAGGATTTGAGCTTTCAAACCCAGCCTTCCTTATGTACAACCGTGCCCTCCATGTCTATTTCCACCATCCCAAGGGTTTCAAAACCCTAAACCACGAACCGCCCTTCTTGAGCCACCATACTTTGGTGGTTGTCACCTCAAAACATCTTTACGACCAAGCTCATGATGAATTAAAACTTAAGGCCCAATACTTATTTGCACTTTAATAAGCCCCCATTGGTTGTTGCGATCGAGAATAACCACAGTTACCACCACTCTCCAATGGCCACCAAACAAGCTCCAAACATCATGACACTTTACCAAAGGCCCATTCTTCAATATGATAAGCATAAAAATATGATCACCTACTTGAAAATCACTCGAAAATGGCCTAAATCGACCTTTGGTAACTACTTACTTCATCCTCCTTCGCAACATGTACAATGCACATCACTCGGGTCGAACGACCCAAGTCTAACTCGTTTACTCTCGTGTAAGCCGGTCCTTCGATCCAGTTCTTGGCTTGGTTTGTCTTTCTCTTTTTAATTTTTTTTTCTTTATTTGTTTTATTGTAGGTTTTTTTTTTCTTCTTTTCTTTATTTGTCTTATTTAAATTATCTTAATTAGGTTGATTTTAAAAAAAAAAATTATAAGTTTAGGATAAAATCTTTTTATAAAAAAACAAGAAAAAAGAATTTTTTTTTTAAATAATCTAAATAATCAGATGGAACGAATAAACCCTTTTATGGAATAAGACTTCTTTCAAAATTTCTTAAAAATAGACGTCCAACTTTAGCACCCTTTCTTTTCATGAAAATTAAAAGGATAATAAACATAAACCCAATTGTTTTTTTAAAATTAAAATGAATCAACCAATTTAATTTATCATAAAATGAACTATGAAAGTTTGACTCCCAATAACGAGTATGTAGGCACCTGTATGAAACTATGAGGCAATTTAAAATGTGTAAAAAATTTATTTTTCCCACTTTTATAAATTATATTTCAATTTCTTATTGTTTGCTAGTAGATATAATTTTAATTATTTATTTACTTATGAATAAGTATGGTTTTTAGAAGGGCATTTTGAAAGATCAACTTAATTTCAAAAAGTTAAAAGTAGAACCCGATTAGTATTTAATAGGATAGCACCCGGATCTAAGATCTTTGATTTCAAAATCATTTTTCAAAAATTGATTTTCCCGTGGACCAATAGCTAGGTTAGAGTCAATCCATCTAATTAATCCTAACCTACCATTTTCCCAACTCCAGTCGGGTGGTAACTCTAAAAAGATTTCAAAATTCAAAAGAAGACCAGAATTTTCCTTAATTTTTAGTCGAAGGTTTGTATCGAATATATCGAGTGGATATATGGTTTGATATAAATCAAATTAAAGAAAATAAAAATAAAACTGAAAATTCAAGCTTGATAATGATCGCATTGTATTGTTATGACACCTTATCGTAGCATTGTTATGTTATGTGGTTATAGTGTATAGAGCATTTAAGAGTTATAATTTCAAGGACAAAAACATCTTAAGGGGGATAGAATATGATGCCTTAAGTTCCAAAAAACTAATTTAGGGCTTAGATTGTCATTATTCAAATTAGATTAAGTGAACTCATGAAGTTTGTTTTGTAAAACATGGAATATAAATGAATTAATTTTATTATTAATATGATATTATAGTTTGAATTGTTATTTATAAAAAACTCAAAAATTAAGTTTCGCTACATGAAAAGATGTTAAGGATAGTTCATATAACCTATAATATCAATATTTATTAATGAAAATGTGTTATTAGAATATAGTAATGGATCGATGTATAACATGAGGAACATAACCATATACATGACAAAATAATAATAAACAAAGAAAATTAGTCCATCAATAGAAAAATATTAAAAAAAAATGAAAATGAGTAGTAACAATGTACTTGTATACATTTACAAGAAGGAATAAAAGGAAAAACTCTCTAAAAACTACATTACCTTACGGATTCTAATCTTCCTATAATTTCTTTAGAAAAATCAACATGGAAACAATGGGAACTTACTAGTAGCAAGATTCAAGAAAGATTTTAGTAAGATTTGTTGAATTATTAAGAAAAATAGAAATTTTCTTAGAGACTAATATGGCCGACATTGGTTTAGTAGGTTGAAAGTGATCTACAACAAAACCCTTTTGATATGGACAAAAGTTTGTATGATTTAGATCGTGTAGCAAGACCAAATAATAATTAGCTAATTATGGATTGATATAACTCATAATCCAATACTCATGATTATTAATATTGATATTACTCATAGTAATTATGCAAAATATTAATGTCACTACAATTTATTGCCAATAAAAATAGATTGATAAGACAAAGGTTTACAAGAGAATCATCTCTCGAGTCTTAAAAACTAACAAGAAAAAAAACTCAATGAATGAAAAAAAATGAATATGATGGGGCATAAATTCTAAACATAATAAAACCATAAACTAATGGCAAAATCATAAATAATTCAAATTTAATTCCAAATAGAACATTATAAATGTAACATGCATGTTGGAAAATATACAGTGTATACTTGAAAGCATGGCCATATATCAAAACATAGGTTAAGTACATGGACATGTATTGCCTGTACATCTCTTGGATCTCTTTTCCTCTAATTCATTTGCATTACGTGGTCATGTGTCTCGTGAAGGTATACACGTTGATCTTTATATGGGTGCGCAGGCATGTACTTCAATTGTGTATCTTGTTGTTACTGTGTTCTCCTCATTTCTTTACTTCCAAACATGTTTTGTTTGGCTTTTAGGCATCCGATCATATCACCAAGCTCTTCTTAGACTTAATTATGTTGATTAGGACCCTAATGATGGAATGTTGATCTCTACATCTCTCAATTGAGCCCATAGAGACCTACAAGGTCTAGTAAAAAGGATCCTATCTACTCAACTTGATACGGATGAGCTTTGATACTAGGAAGGCCTGATGAACTCCTTGAATACTTAGCTCGGATGAACTTTGATTTGCTTTGCCTCTTACCCATATGTCAAATGCTAACCTGTTGTGTATTGAGAACTTAATTGCCAACTCATCAAGTGTCGAATACTTGAAATGATAGGAATCTACTCCTCAAACCAGTCACACACAGCCAAACTAAAGGACTATAAGGACTCATATGAAGAATACTAGCTCGAAACCCCATTTAGGATGAGGATTCCTATTTCGATCTCCATCTTTTACACTACTACCGACTCAAGTGTCGACCTTTCATAAGTACCAACACAGTTTTCAAGCTGCCAAGCAATCGTGCCAACCAGTCAAGTAACCATACCTATTGCTGAGCTCATACCATGATCTAGGTAGCTCCCAAGCTGACCAACATTAGACTCCTGTTTGAGTTAAGCTGTTAAAACACCTGACCTATAGAGGATTGGTGTGCTTTTCAATACCTGAGCTCTAACTTGAACCAAACCAAGTTAGCTCAAAATGTCGATTTTCTTCTAAACTCGTCTAAGTAAAATCCTACAACTGCCAAGCGGCCTCAGGATTCATTTCAACTTAGCCAACTACACTATAAGCCTCTAACTACCTCTTGATATATGTCTTTTGGTGCGATATTCTATAATGATTGCTTACTTTATCATGCAATGTATCATTTGCCATTTTTACCCCTTTTAAGAATGTTTTAGGAATCTTTTGTACACGATCCCTTTTGTCTTTTTCTTATTTAGTGTAATCCTAGTTGAGGTCATATAAATACCCCATTTCCTTGTATGCAAACAACATAATTGCATTATTGATTTTTATAAGTTTCCTTTCTTGAGCAACCTTAATGTTCTCATTTATCTCATAACTCTTATCTATTCTCTTTAGTAAGGAGTAATAGTGAGTAACCTTATAGTTTAAAATGTTGAGTCACATTCGATGAATTGTAGGCCAAGTAGGATTAGTTAGTGTGTCATATTTGATTGGTAGCTTTTGGATTTTGCTAACCTTTTGTTTTCCATTTTATTCCCTTTTGTTATGGTGCTTCTCTATATGTACAACCTCGAAGATGCATCATGAAAGTCGACCTCCCTGCTTCTTCCCTCTATCGACCTATTGCTACCTCTTAACAACTCAATCCCAATACTTCTCTACCTAATGTACAAATGTAATAATAACTCACCACTTGTCTTCACTTTATACTATATTCTCTTTGCCTTAATAGTCTCATTTCCCCTTTTAGCAATGTACTAGGTTTCTTTAATCTTGTATTACCCTTTTATGTAATTTCATGCATTTCCTTATTACCTTAAGGACTTATTATAAACAGTCTCTTGTCATTTGTAGCTATAATCATCTATCATCATCATATTGCTTATTAATATTCCTCTTTGTGTTCTTGCGAGATAACTCTTTCTGAGTTCATATCTTATACCTTTATCTATTCTTATTAGTAGCTCCAGATTAGTAGCAAGTAGACCTTGGCTCTTTCCTTGTATGTTATATCAAGCTAAGACTAAGTTACGTTGAGTTCATTTGGTGAGTCATATCCAATGAGCTACTTCACGAAGCTATTGATATTACCGAACCATTCCATTTTATATTTCTTCGATATCTTAGAGGATCCCATAAGCCCACTAAGGTAAAACCTTGTGATAACTTAGCTTTGAGGCACATCATATATTCTAGTATAAGAGCTAAGTTACGATTGAAAGCTAAGTGTTGTGGTGGTTGCTTCTTCAAGTAGTTTCGATACTTTTTTCTACTATATTTCTCTATTTTGAAAATACAACAAGTTATTGAAGTTGCTGTACGATATAGTTTCTAGCGAGTATTGTATGGAATCTTTTGTTAGTTGTGAACTTGTTGAAGTCTTGTTGTGAGAATGTCAAACCCTAGTGTATAAGGAGAGATAGGTGATGTTGAGAGTAACATTCTTGGTCATGGTCATATTGAACAACTACGGATGAACATATACAAAACCTCACTATCATTGTGACCAACTTAGCTGTGACCGTACAAATATTAGTGGAAGCTCAACCTTAAGAAAGAAATGCTAAGCAATAACGAGGTATGCGAGATAGGCTAAGAAGGTAAGGTGTAGAAATGCAAGGTCCTGGTGCTATGAATGTGCTACAAGTGCAATATATCCGAGCTGAAGGATGCCCACGATGAAGACTTGAGTTAGGACAAGTTGAGGATGTGGAAGATAGTGAAGATGAGGATGAACAGTTCCTTGAGTATGATAAGCATAAACTTCAAGCTCCTTGAGGGACCAAGCACATTAAAGTGCAAGTTCTGAGCTTCTCTAGATTCGGTAGTGCCGATGAATATATAGATGGGAAGAGAAGGTCAAAAAGATATTTAATTTTTATGATTATGAGGATGTAGTGTATATCTAAATAGCTGCTTTGGAGTTTTTTAGGTATGAAACAATATGGTGGAAGAAGTTGTGGACCATACATCAATACATCTAACGGGAAATAGGAACTTGGAATGAGATGAGTTTTGAAGAGTAAATATTACAAATAAGAGACTTTCCAATGCCTTCAAGAACTCAAGCAAGATAGTTGATCAGTGGACGAGTGTGTCAGAGAGTTCTAATTGTTAATGATTCGATTTGATGTTAATGAGCTAGAAGCACGGATAAAACCTTGCTACATTTCATGCTTTTAGCTCATTTTTGGGTTAAAGCTTAAGATTGGGAACATTATAATGGTGTAGAGACTTGGGAGTTTGGACGAGGTCATTTGAATCGCCTAAAGAGTTGAAAAGTAGAGGTGAAGTCAACTCAACTGAGCACCAAGCAATCAACTTAGTATATCAAGCAGAGCAAGCATACCAAGCTGATCGGGATATGATCGAGCCTAGTATAGTTCCAAGGTAGACTACTGAGGTTAAACTTTGAGCAAACCTAATGAGGGTTGAGGTAAGGTTAAGGCAGAAGAGCTTGAGGTTAAAAAGGACTAAGGTTAGAGCTTAATAAGAAAGACTTGAGAAATTAAATGCCTCAAGTGTCTCAGTTTTGGATACACTGCTAATCAATGTTTGAACAGGCGAATGATGACCACCAAGGATAACACCCCATAGATTAAGGTAGAGAATGCTAGTGAAGGAAAAAAGGAGAAAGATGTTGGGCATCTGTTAGATGAGCTCCAAGAGAATTTTAATGCCCTGATTAGATTTTTTAGACACCCTATTTTTGCCCTCCATATTATTTTATTATTCAAATAATAAAGAAAAGGCCCTAGCTTAGAAAATTACAAAAAAAAAAAGGAGAGAAAATTTTAAAAAGTACAAAAAAGGGAAAATTACAAAAAAAAGAAAAATTTTTAAATAAAAAAGGAAAGAAAATATAAAAAACTTAGAAAAATAAGGGTCATTGGGTCTCCATTTAGGGGTTCTTTTAATTTCCAAGATCAAAGGGCTTAATTCTTGGTAAAATAGACATGCATTTTCATAGAATTTTAGTTTCTTGGTCAAACGAGTATTTTATTGAAAAGTAATTTCTATTAGTTTTGGCTTGGTTCTTTTTCAAAATATTGTGAAAATAGTCAATTTAAGTTCATCATGGCATCAATTGATGCATCAATTAAACTTTAATTGACAATTTTATGAACAATTAAAGTTTTAAGCAAAGCCAAGCACTGAGCAAAACCATGGCTATAATTCTATCAAATCGATCTATTTTTTAAACTAATTTTTTACACATGCCTAGTAGACTAAATAATTACATGTGGGGATGAATTGGTTTTTTCGGGACTCAAAATTCTTGGATTGGTTTTAAGGCTCAATGTTCATCGAGACTTTTATTAAAAGTCAGTGTAGAAATATATTAAATATTATTTTTGTTGAAATATGATAAGTATCAAGTAATAGCTCAGTTGCTTGGGGCTTGAGGCTAAAAGATAGGTGCAAAATGTATCTTTAATTTTTTTTTCCCTCACCATCCCTCATTAGTACATGCATCTATATTACCTATCATGGCACCATGTCATTACCATGTCACTATGTCATTGCCACATCATGCCATGTCATCCACCACATAATTGACATGTCATCACCAAGTAATTGCTACATCATGCCACATCATTCACCAACTCACTTCTAAGTGTCGTAGGCATACTTCAGCACATACTTACACACGCTTGACATACTTTAGCACACTCCTTTGTATGGTTAGTACACTTTGGCATATTTCGGCACACTCTTGATGCATGTTGATCATGTTTTCCATACGGTACTTTGAATTTAGCATTATATATTGTTTAAATTCATCTAGTCCAAACATGGAAGAAAATCATTCTTCATTTAATATTTTCCATTCTTGATTCAACCATGATATCTATAAATAGAAACTTTTACTTCATTTTATACCATCAACAATCACTAAAAAAGAAGTCACTTCCTCTCCGCCAGCAACCACTATCGAAGCACCAAGAGACCATCCTATTGCATCTGCCATCTAATTTAGGATTAGAACTTCTATAGTTTTATTTTCTATTTAGGGAGAATTACAATGGAGGGGATCAATATTTGGGGGTGAGTTTAAATAAGGAATTAATGTTTCACAAAGTGGTTCAAATAAGAGATTTACGATAGGTAATCCATAAAATTAGTCAATCTACTCTGTAAAACGTTGATCCTTTATTTAAACCACTTTATGAAACGTTTATCTCTTGTTTGAATATTTTAAAACATTGATCCCCTATTTGAACTTACTCTCAAATATTGATCCCCTCTGTTGTAATTCTCCATTTATATTTATTTTATTGGTTTATTTGTTTATTTGAGTTTATTTCTTTACTTCCTAACTTTTTTTTTCTTCCCTCAATACCACTTGTAACCAACATCGGAGTTATACAAAGCTATCCTTATCAGTGCTCTCTCTTTGTCTTGTGACTCACGTGACCTAACCTTTGACCCATGCATGACCCATTTTGGCCTAGGTTTGATATTCTTTTATTGTTATTATTATTTATTAATTTCTATGCTTAGTTTATTATAGGGGTAAAGGCATGTATAGTCTTTGGGTGTCGTAGAGTGGCTACCTCCAAAGGATGAGTAAGGCCTACATTTAATAATAAATAATAAAAATAAAAAATAGGTTAGGGGCATTATGTAGTTCCGGGATGTTGTGAGGTAAACACCATCCTTAGAATTATTAGGGTTGACTAAAATAAAAATTACTAAAAAATACAAAGAAAATAAAAAAAATGATAAATACTTTTGCAAAATAATAAATATTTCTCTCAAATAATTTTCTTGAAGTACGGTTCTCTAGCAAAAAAAAAAAAGAAAGAAAGAAGAAGAAGAAGGTTTTTCTTCAAATCAATCGATAACTTTCTATAAAGTTTTTCTTTAAAAAAAATGGATACTTTTCCTTCTTGGATAGATACTGTAAGCTTCTATGAAAAGAAAAAAAAAATTAACAATATTATCCTTTAAGAAAATATGTTTTTAGTGAAAACAAAGTTTTATCAGTTAGAAAAATGTTTTTAGGAAAAGAAAAAGAAATCTAATCAACCTTTTTCTTATGGTTTTTCTTTATGTCAACACAAATAAAATTAAAGTCTTTTATTAGAATTTTTGCAAAATCAAATAAATTGGTTAATGATGTGAACTTGACTTGTTTTTAAAATTAAAAAGAACTAAACCACTAAAGTTTTACAAATAGGAACTATGATGGTCTGATTCCAAATAATGGATATGTAAGCACCTGTGGAGCAACCATAAAAAAAAATGAATTTTTTTTCCTTTCTTCTATTAGAAAATGAGATCTCTTAATAAAAGAAAAAGCCAAAAATTAAAAAAAAAATCATTTCCTTTAAGTATAAGGGGTATTTTAAAAGTTAAAGCCTAATTTAATGTTTTAATGTAGCAACTTTCTTATTTTGATAAGTTAGCCCCTGAACTAATTATTTTTGGTTTCCTTAAAAATTTTTCAAAAGGTTTTTAAAATGCAAATTGATAAAAGCATATTTTTCATGTTTTAAAGTGCAAATTAAGATAGAATTATTATTGATTTTATAGAAATTATTAAGAAATGGTACTCAATTATTTTCCTTTGGATATGTTAGCAATTAAAAGATTCAAGAGTGGAATTATAAACAATTTATAGGAGTTTTATGCAAAGCAACAAAGTTTGCGTGAACATGCGCAAGTTGGAATTGAAGGCAGTCAGCCTACAATGTACACCACTGGCCTTTGATGTCTACGCCGCCGGCCTTACATTTACACCGCTAGCTTTCATGAAAAAGAAGTTTCACATGAGTTAACCCTAATTTTTCTTATAAATAGCTTCATATTTCATCATTTGAGAGACTTTTAATACACTTTCCTTAGACTTAGAGAGTCGTAAAATAGTCTTTAGATAGTTCTTGAAAAATTCTTTAGGAGAATTAGTTAAATCATTGAGAAGAATTTGCTTTTGCTATGGAGATCAAGTTGAAGTTACAATTAAAGATTATCTTTTCCAATACAAAATTGGTGATATTTATTTCAATTATTCTTATGCAATTCTATGAATTACTTATGCTTTCAATTGTGAATTTTTTTGCAATTTCAATTAGTATTTGTGTTTTTGTTTTTGAATTCATAGCTAGCTAAATTTATTTGTGGGAATTGATGAAACCCTAGATAGCTAAGATGATGATTGTGTTCATGTTATAGGATTAAGAGATATATGAATGATTCATGATTGCAATTTCTATGATTTTGATTATAATTGTTCAATTAATTACAATTGTTAAAAACCTTAATGATATGGGAGTTGATATAGGGTTGTTAGAAATTCTTAGTTAATTTGATTAATCAATATGGAAGCAGAGTTAATTGAATTAATTAGAAATTATCTAGAAATTAATGTGATGTTCGGTGATTATTTATTCACTAGCGTAGGATTAGTAATTTCTTAGTTCTCGAAGGATTGACAATCTTACTTTCTCTATATTACTTGATTCCGACTAGTATACTTGTTAGAATATTAATGATTTATTTTTATATTAAAATCAATTCGGCTAATTGGTTTTAATCTTTTTTTGTTGTTTCCTTGTTTCAATGGGTTACAAGTCCAATTTTCAAAAACTAAAAGAAACCATTTTTTCTTAACTTTTTTTTTTAGGGTTTAAATTAAATAAGCATAGGGTTTAGTTTAAACCAAGTTAAAAAAAAATAGAAAACTGAATTTTACACTTGACAGGTTTAAACTCAAAGAATACTGGAAGGTTGTTCGAAGATCTCTTAGTACCTTTGTTACTGATGAGAATGTATAGAGGCAACCTATGTGCTTTGATCATCGATGGAGGAAGTTCTACTAATATGATAGCATAAGGAGTTGTCAAATTGTTCTCACCTTCGACCTTATAAGATTCATTAGCTCAATGACAAAGGCGGACTTTTGGTTATCAAGCATGAGTCCTTCGAGCACCTTTAAGGTCAGCAAAAACTTTCCCAAGGCCATGCTAAGTGGGTAGAGTTTTTGGAAACTTTTTGTTACATGATCAAGCATAAGAAGGGAAGTTGGAACACTGTAGTTAATGCCTTATCACGTCGACATGTGCTTATAACAACTCTGTAAGCTAATGTGCTTGGGTTTGGTACCTTACCAAATCAATACGAACAGGATCTGTACTTTGGACCCATAGTGGTCAAGTGCAAATATGGAGGAGTGATGGATGGATTCTACTTGAACTAAGGGTTTTTTATGACAGGAAAATAGGTACATGTGTCGAGCAGTTTGGCTAGAGAACTACTTGTTTAAAAAGCCCATGTTAGAGGACTAGTACACCATTTTAGTGAAAAGAGGACTGTTGAACTATTAAAAGAACATTTCTATTAGTCAGGAATGATGAAGGATGTGTGCAAAGTTCTAGAATGTTGCGAGGTGTGTAAACAAGCCAAAGGAAGAAAGGAGCCTTATGGGGAATATATACCTCTACCTATATGATAGGAATTAGGCTATCGAGCCTTTAACCTACAACTGAGCCTGAGGACTAAAGGGATTAGCAAAGTGAATCCCCCCACCTCAGCCGACTTTTATCGAAGTCGAGTTATTCCTTACTATTTATCAACTCTATATACCATACCTTATGACTACCTTCCTCTTAGAAGTTGTGTGTCAACTTAAAGAATGTCCAGATAGCAACCAAGCCTCGAACGCTTGCTCAATTATGTCCAAGCCAAAAACTTGCTCGGTATTACTCTTGGCGATAGGCCAAGAGATTTACCCCGAACTAATCCTCAGTCACTCCTGCTCAGACGAGTCTATGCCTACTTGGTACCCCTACTCAAACATACGATTAACTTATACTCTTTTATCTATATCCCCCAACAGTGCCACCAATGTATTACTGCCATGTGTCCAGGACCACTCATAGAATCTGCTACTATAATCATTTTTTTTTTTTCGTGAATATTCTTTTTCATCCTTTGTATACTTTATACATTACTTCTTTAGAACGATGTCCTTTTTGTCTTTTCCTTTTTAGGTAGGATGCCCTAAATTTTCGGGTATAAATACCCCTTGTACATATAGCCACAAACAACGAATTATCATTAATACACTAGATATTTTCCTCTCGTAAACGTTGTTTATTTACTCTCCTTTTACTTTTATCCTAACCCTTAAGCAAGGTTAGGTGGCAAATACCCTCACTGGACCATTTTGTGCGTCATATTGAGTTATACCTTGAGTCCTCAAAAGTTCCATTGGTACATCATATCCTTTAGAGTTTTTTGTGGGTTTGGCGTACTTTTTCATTCGTTTTTCATCCTTACACGCATTTCCCCCATCACCCTTTCAAGCTTTTAGCAAGCTTAGACCCATCCTTGCGACCAACCTTATTTGTCCTTGGTTATGGTATATACCATCTTGGTATTAGAGCAGAGGTTTCTCCAAGTAAGTTGTATGGAGATTTGGTGGAATTAATTATTTAGTGTTACTCCGTTTTACCCTATTTCAAACATCTAGAAATAAAGTAGGTTTAATGTTAGCTGGTTGTTCGTTGTGTGTTGTTTGTCGGTGTTGTTACCGTGTTCCAACATAGCTAACCGATAGTGTGGAGAATGTGTTGTGTTGTTAGATTCGGAGAGATAGTATTAATCGTAGTTCAAATTTGAAGACTGAAATCGAGTTGCTGAAAAAAATGACGGACCAACATGTTAATATTGGTGCTGGGGGTGATGATAGTAGTGTTGTCCAACATAGCTGACAATCTCTAGGTACTCCGAGAAGCACAAACGAGAGACTTGATGAGGTGGATAACCTCCTTGTGGATTTAACTCAAGCTATTCATACATTGGCATATAGATTCGTTGAAGACGCACATAACACTCCACAAGCTACTTGACCTACTAGAGGTTAGAACCCAGCTCGATAGGCTCGAGGTGGAGGAGTATGTGGACAAGTGAGGAGAAGGATTGACTTGGGAGACCTGGGAGAAGAAGACGATGAAGAGTATTATGAAGAAGAAGAAGAATGAGCTCAAGTACCTCAAGCCTCTAATCATGTGAAACTTATAATTCCAAGCTTTAATGGGTTTGGTTGATACGAACTCGTAGATGAACATACGAACCTAATATCACGCGTAACCAAAGGGATAGGTCCAAGCCACAAGATGGCTTGAAAAGCAAAATGATAGTTGAGGGTGAGCAGGGGTTCTCATGCACCGACAATGGATATGACGCATTAACGCCTCACATGAGCTCAAGTCACACTTAATATGATATACAAGTATGGCTGGAGGTCACTCGTTCGGATAGGTTAGATAAGAGTAGCTCAAGAGTAAGTAAGAGGAAACTTAGCTCAAGAGAGGGTAAGAAGTTCAGTGTATTCTTCTATATATTCCGTTGCGGCTATTACATAATGTGATTATTTATAATACCCTATTAGGGTAAGTTCTATGATACAGAAAATTACAAAAATGGATCTCTATTTGCTAAAAAGAAGAAAAATAATTTATAGGGAAAATACGAAATCGCGCGCAGCAAACATCCTTTGTCAAAAATGATAGAATGGTTGTTAGAAAAGACAACGCGTGTGCATTTTACTCTACGATTCTGACGGTGTAGTGAATTGAGCAGGGGTAAGCATCTATTTAGGCATGTTCGACGTCGGAAGTTTAGTACCCTAACTGCTGGGGCAAGACTGGGGTTAGCTCACAAACGGCTCACATTTGGGTTGGCCTCGGGTGGTTGACTCTTGACAGTTGTCAGCTCAGCCTCGGTACCGTAAAGATTTCTATATTCAAATTTGGCGCTTAGACTAATGCATAGCGGAGGGTTCGTTTCTACACATTGGCTGGTCACTTCGGCAACACCTTGGATGGCATGGAGAGCGACGTAGCTTGGCAAATCAAATTAGGGCAAGAATTGCTCCTCAATACTTAACTCACCTCGGACAGCTCGAGGAACCACCTAAGAGAGCCCTTGCGCTTGGGAGCGTGTAATTAGTCCTTGATCCCTATCATCCCCTCTGGGTTGTTTAAGATTGAGGATCAAATCTGGCTCAACTTCAAGTTGCTCGTCCTTGGGAGTGTAAGGTTAGAGGTCAGCAATATTGAAGGAGTTTGAGACCCCATATCCTTTAAGCAATTCAATCCTATAGGCATTAGGGTTGATCTTTTCAAGCACTTTAAAAGGTCCATTGGCCTTAAGAGATAACTTATTCTTTCTCAAGTTTGGGAATCGTCCCTTACTGAGGCCTCTTTGGACATTTTAGGGAAAGATAGACGTATAAGTTATTGAGTGGGCATTTCTTCTAGCTAAAAATGAGGCGAGATATACACTGAGTTGTTAAAGGTTGTGCCATGTGCAGAGGGGCTAAATGCCGAGTTAAGCAAGGGAAAGTGATGCCATTGCCTATTCCAGTGAGATCATGGATTGAGTTGAGCATGGACTTTATTCTCGGATTACCATGAACTGCCTAAGGTAAAGATTCCATAATGGTTGTTGTCGATAGATTCAGTAAGATAGCACACTTTATGTCTTGCTCCAAGACTAATTACGCTTCAGCTATTGCTTCTCTTTTTTCACAGGAAATTATTCAGTTACATGGCGTGCTAAGAAGTGTAGTATTAGGCAAAGACTTAAAGTTTTTGAGCCATTTCTAGAGAATTTTGTGGCGACGAATGGGTACCAAACTATTATTCAACACTTCCTATCACCTCTAAACAGATGGCTAAATAGAGGTAGTCAATCATATTTTGGGATCACTGCTTCAAGCTATAGTAGGTAAGAATTTGGCTGATTAGGACGTTTATTTGCCCATAGTCGAATTTGCTTACAACTGAACAGTATATGACACCACCAAATAGACCCCCTTTAAAGTTATCTATGGTTTTAATCCCAAGTTGCCCCTCGATCACACCCATATACTTGTATCTAAGCAAGAAGACCCTAACACGAGAGCCTAAGCACAATCTCTTCAACACATCTATGACAAAGTTACTTGACAGATAGACCAAGCTGCTAGAAGGATGCGAGAGAAGGCTAAGGGAAGGACGACGAGATAGTTTCAGCTTGGAGACATGGTGTGGTTACACTTGAGCAATGAAAGGTTTCCAAGTAAGAGGAGAAACAAACTATCCTTAAGGGCTGAGGGACCTTTTAGAATCCTCTAGAAAATCAACGACGACGCTTATATGTTAAACTGCCTAAAGATTATGGGGTTTTAGACACCTTTAAAATTATCGACCTTAGTCCATATCACCCTAATGAAGAGCTGAGTGAAGACCAGTCGAATTTGATCCTAAATCCAAATCAACCTAGAGGGAATGATAGGACTCAGGCTATTAAGCCTTTAACCCAAAGCTGAGCCCGAAGACTAAAAGGACTAACAAAGTGAATCTTCATACCCTAGTTGACTTCTATTAAAGCTGAGTTATTCCTTATTGGTGATCAACTCTATATGCCATGTTGTATGACTACCTACCTCTTGGAAGTTATGTGCTAACCTGAAGAATGTCCAGATTACCAAGCCTTGCATGCCTACTTAGTCATGTCTGAGCTAAACACTTGCTCGGCATCACTCTTATCGATAGGCCGAGAGATCTACCTTACACTAATCTTCGGCCACTCTTGCTCAGGCAAGTCTATGCTCGTTGGGCACTCTTGCTTGGACACTTGATCACCTCGTACTCTTTTGTCTGTATCCTCCAACATCACTACCAATGTATTGTTGCCATGTGTCTAAGACTACTCATAAAATTTGCTACTATAATCATTACTCGATTTGTATATATTCTTTTTCATCCTTTATGTACTTTGTACATTACTTTTTAGGATAATAACCTTTTATCTTTTACTTTTTAGGGAGGATGCCCTAAATTCTCGGGTTATAAATACCCCTTATACATATAGCCACAGACAATAGGTTATCATTCATACACTAGATATTTTCCTCTCATAAACATTGTTTATTTACTCTCATTTCACTCTTATCTTAACCTTTAAGCAAGGCTACATGGTGAGTACCTTCACTGGACCATCTTGTATGTCATATTGAGTTCTGCCATGAGTCTTCAAAAGTTCCATTGGTGTATCATATCCTTTGGAGCTGTTCATGGATTTTTCTTACTTTTTCATTTGTTTTTCATCCTTACACACGTTTCCCCCATCACCTTTTCAAGCTTTCGGCAAGCTTGGACCCATCCCTACAATCGGCTTTATCTGTCCTTGGTTATGGTATGCATCACTATAACTAATCAGCCTTAGTCTACCTCGAATACCTCAAAAACATGACTCTATCATAGTGGTCAATTGGTTCAACAAAATGAGCCACCTCATCCTCTGCAATAAAATTAGTAATGCTTTGTATGTTGTTAACCTCTTTTTGTAGGAGATCGTATGGCTATATGGGATCCAAGGAGGTATTGTCTTCTATCGCGACCTAAAGTTTACAAGCTTCTTTTGGCAAACTTTGTGGAAAAAGTTCAACACTAAGTTGATGTTCACAACTTCCTATTATCCTTAAACAGATGGTCAGACTAAAGTCATGAATAGAATAGTTGGAAGTCTGCTTCGAACCACAATTGGAAAGAATCTACATGATGGGATTTATGTTTACCTATCATTGAGTTTGCTTACAATCGCTCACCTTACAACTCAACAGTCAAATCACCTTTCGCGATTGTCTACGGCATCAACCCAAGTTTTCCATTAAACATTATTACTAGCCTAACCCTTAAAGAAGAAAGTTAGATCAACCTCCAGTATACTGAAGAATTTCAAAATTTGCATAAGTTGTAGAGCAATTGACTAAGACAGTGGCCCAATAGCAAGATCAAGGAAATTGAGGAAGAAACCACATTATTTATAACCCAAGAGACTTTGTTTAGGTTAACCTTAGCAAAGAACGATTCCTGGACAAGAGGATGAACAAAATTTCACCTAAGTCAAATGGTACATTCAAGATTCTATGAATAATCAATGATAATGCTTATGAATTAGAATTGCTAGAGGGGTACGGAGTATCAATGACCTTTAATGTCTCTAATTTAACACCCTATGTTCCTAAAGAAGAAATTGATCGAGATTTGAGGGAAAATCTTCAACAACCTTAGGGGATTGATGGAATGCTGACCTTTGGATCTCTCACTTGAGCTTGTCTTAATGGCCTACCAGGTTTAGTAAGATGGATCCTATCTGCTTAACTTGGCACGAATGAGCTTCAACACTTGGAAGTCCCATTGAACTCCTTGATTACCCAGTTTAGACGAACTCTAATTTGCTATGTCTTCTACCCATATGCTAAGCACCATAATGTCGACCTGTTATGTGCTGAGAAGTTAATTGCCGACCTATCAAGCGTCGAGAACCTAATGGCTAACCTCCTTACTTCTTCTCTCTACCGACCTATTACTGCCTCCTAATAGCTTGGCCCCAATACTTCTCTGCCTAATGTATGGATGCAATAATAGCTCACCATCTGTCTTCACTTTTTCTGACATTGTACTATATTCTCTTATCTTAATTATCTCATTTGCTCCTTTTAGTAGATGATATGGGTATGACTGTAGATGAACACATGATGTCTGGTATCATGCAAACCAAAGGGAGATGGGTTCGAACCTCGAGATGGTTTGAAGGATAAATGACAGTCGAAGATTGAATAAGGGTCCTTGTGTATTGAAGTATGACCGGAGGTCATTCACCACTAGTCTACGCTCAATGGGCTTGATAAGAGTAGTTAAGAGTAAGCAAAGACACTTAGCTCACATAAGAAGGAATATGTTTGAATATCAATTGTGTTGACTCTTACAGCTATTACCATTTACAAGCATTTATATGATCCAATTAAGGTAAGTCTTAGGTTAGTGTAAATTACAAAAAGAATCTTATTGGAAAAGGAAAAGGAAAAGGATCAATTTATAAGGGTAGAGTTGTAATTAAACAAAAAGAGGGATATTCGATTACAAAGGATAACATGGATGTCAAATAAATAAGGCATGTCTCAGTTGTCCTTTCTGTGGTCTTGATGATGTTATTTGCTGAGTAGAGTAAGTTCTGGGTAGATCAGGTTAGCCTTGGTAGCTCGGCAGCTTGGATGATCTAGACTGAAGAAGAGTTGACCTAAGGGATGGTCTATCGTCAAGTTGGCCTTGGATGATTGGCCCAGTCTTTGTTAGCTTGGCCTTAGCTATCATTCGAGTTGGCAATAAGTAAGTTTTGTACTTAGTCTTGAATAGATGTATTGAAGAGGGGTTGGCTTAGCAACAAGTCAATCACTTCAGCAATCTCTTGGATAAAGTGGAGAGTAAAGTAACTCGATAGGTCAAACTAGAGAATACATTGTTCTTTTCAGTTTAACTCACTTTGAATAGCTCGGCACACCATATGTCATTGAGCAATGTGTACGAAAAAGAATTTCCCTCTAGACGTTACTTATTCTTAATTTAGATTACAATATCTTTGTCAACACTAAAGTCAACAAGGAACTGTCAACTGCTTTTTCTCTCTCTAACTCAATCACAACTACCTTCTTCTTAGGTTTAGCCAATCTCTCTTTGTCATCCTCTTTACTATCAATCTCAAATTTGGAAATTTCTTCCCTAGTAACCATGATCCTACTACTAGGACACTCATAAGCAATATGCTAGAACCCTAAATACTTTGTCACACCTCAAGAGGTAACCTTGATGTATCAGCTCGTCATATGTACTTAAAAACCCATGAGATGTTACCCATACACCTTGTTGGATTTGTAAGGCACATACCATGCATTTGTTACCTCATGTTGCTCCTAAGATTTGTTAATTTTGTGTAGTAGCTAGACAACTAATAATAAATAATCAAATAATTTATAGGTAAACATCTCAAAATAACATATATCATTTATTGTCAAGTCTAATTTTTTTATATCTTATTTTTTAATTATATTTCTCTTAACTTGATTTTAAACTAAACCCTATACTTATTAAGTTTAAACCCTCGACTAAAGTTAAAGAAAATTCAATTTCTTTATTTTGAAAAATTTTGGAGTCACCATTCGATAAAACTAGAAAAGGTGATTAAATTAGAACCGATTAGGCAAAGTGATTCTAATTTAGCCACTAATCTACACTTTAAGAACTAAAAATCAGATTTCTTGAGTTTGGGAGGCTAACTTATTAAACCCTTATGGATACTACTTTAATTTTTCGAAATTAGATTTTATTTTCAAAGTTATCCTTTTTAATATTTAAAAAAAATTCACTTACCAGTAAATGAATTAAATTGCATTTATCTTACAAAAATAGTTAATTCGAGTTATAATATACAAAAAATGGAAAACTAAAGTTTTTACAAATTTTATATTGCCTTGGAGGTGCCTACTGTAGACACTCCATTTTCGCCTTTGTGTAATTTTGATTTTTGGGTCCTAATTTAGAAAATATAAAAAAAAATTTGAAAAATGATAAAAACATAAAAAATGGAAAATTCTTAGAAAAGGAAAACATTATAAAGATTTTTTTTAGGAAAATAGTTTTTTAGAAAATAAAATGTTTTAGGGTCCATGGATTTGGTCTAACTCATTTTAAGTAACTTTATTTTAGAGAGTCACGTAGCTTAAGTACAATTTAATTGTACAAAATGACAAAGCACAGGCCAATGGCTTAATAGATAAGCACTTGAACATGGCATTGGATTTAGTTCAGGGTCATGGGTTTAAATCTCATTAGGTATACATGTGCCTTTTATTTTTTCTTCCATTGCAAAAATTGGTTGAGCCTATAAGATCCAAATCTAGTTATAAATCTCATTAAATCTTTTGAATCTAATAGAATCATATTTAAATCATTATTGAAAAATGTGAATCTGATACAATAGCATTAAATCTAATAGAATAAAGATCTGTATAGATTCAAATCCAATTTGATTTTTATCGATATGATTTAAATTGATTTAGAAGATTTAACATGGAGTTTTATGTATAATGATCATGTGATGTGGAGAAAAGAATTTTTTTTAGAACACAATATCATCATCAAGCTTGATCTTCCCTTGTGTTGCAACACAAACGCATCAGCCCCTTTCAAGCTCCATCATTGCCTACAGTATATGACTCAAACCTACTGCTATCCTTCCTCATTGTCGGTACCCAACACCCTTCATCATCTACAGGCACCACACATAGTAACCATTCGATACCCATAAAAAACCCAACTACATGATTATCGCATACCAATACCCTTCAGCAATGTCATGTGACAACCAATCTCGATCCTAACCACCTTTTCTCAATCGCACACCCCACACTTAAGTAACTGACAATAGCATCCTTCTCCCAAACACTTGAATACACCACCATTAAACCTAGTTGCAGTAGCACTGATGCACATACTCTGACTAAGCACTAAACCGATTAGTCGAAGCACATCTAGGAGTCCACGAAACACAATTTTGTCCACACTGTACTGCACTCTATGCCCATCATGCATAACATACTCCAACAGTCAATCATAGCCTATGTGCAACGGCAGCAACACAGTTACCTACATGACCAACACAAAAGGCTAATCACATACAACACAACACATATCATGGGCCATACTCTGTACACAACAGCTACTGCTCAATGCATACTCCACGCAAATACTGACAAACGACTATACACATTAATTATTAACCTAACACTCCACCGATCAGCCACACATGCACAAATAGTAGTGGCGCCAAGCATCGCACAATCAACCCTCATACACTGCACACAGCTAATTTAGGTTCGGTTCTATATTTTTTTTATAAATATATTATTATATTCATTTTTATTTATTTATTTATTTATCTTGATTTGTTTAAGTATGTAAACACCTAATTTTTGCGTACTCCCCCCCCCCCCCCCCTCCCCCCTTATTTTTCAAATTAGGTTATAGGGTCTTAAAATAGAAAAAGTTCAAAAAAATAGAAAATTAAAGAAAGCCCCCCAAAATGAAGAAATTTAGAAAAAATAGGAGTTCTAGAAAAATATAAAAAAAAAGGAAAAAGTACAAAAAATAAGAAATTTAGAAAAAATACAAAAAAAGAAGAAATTTGAAAAGTCACAAAATAAAATAGGGTATTTAAAAAATAATAAATTTTTAGGTTGTTTAAATAGAATGTAATTTTAAATGAATTGGGATTTCCCTATCGGGCCAGGTCATTTCGGGGCAAGCGGATCATTTATGATGAAAAGGATGAGCTTCAAGAGAATGATTCGGAGTTCTTGCAAAGTGGAACCATGCAGTACCAGACACGAGATAGATCTTCCAAAGAACAAGGCTTTTTTCGAATAAGCCAATTCATTTGGGACCCTGCAGATCCACTCTTTTTCCTATTCAAAGATCAGCCCTTTGTCTCTATGTTTTCACATCGAGAATTCTTTGCAGATGAAGAGATGTCAAAGGGGCTTCTTACTTCCCAAAGAGATCCCCCTAAATCTATATATAAACGCTGGTTTATCAAGAATACGCAAGAAAAGCACTTCGAATTGTTGATTCATCGCCAGAGATGGCTTAGAACCAATAGTTCATTATCTAATGGATTTTTCCGTTCTAATACTCCATCAGAGAGTTATCAGTATTTATCAAATATGTTCCTATCTAACGGAAGGCTATTGGATCAAATGACAAAGACATTGTTGAGAAAAAGATGGCTAACCTTCCTTCTCTTATGATTTTTGCTACTTCTTCAATGCTTCTCATCCTCGTATATCTGTCAATGGGTCGTTCATTGGCCTTACTAGTAAAGCATATGAAAAAGAGGGATTATGTCGTTGGGCTTCCGTAAGAATAAATGAAGTATTAAATAAGTATAGTCTAATTAATTTGATACTTTTATGGATCTCTATTTGAGATTCTAATTCTATACATAGCCATAACTTCGAATTTCTCGAGCCGTACGAGGAGAAAACTTCGTATACGTTTCTAGGGGGGGTTATAGTTCATCTACATCTATCCTAATATGATAAAAAAAAAATAAGGATTCATTAGAAAAAAAAAAAACACATTATATTATCTTAGCTATAAATAGAAATAATTATCTATAAATAGAATACAGGTTTAAGTATATTCAAACAAGATATAGACCTAATAGATTAGATGAAATTTCAAAAAATCCATAATATGATTAAGTATATTTATTTTGATTCAATTTTTTGATTAAATTGGAATCGTTTCGTTCGCGAGGAGCCGAATGAGAAGAAACTCTCATGTCCGTTTCTGGAGTAGAGATGGAATTAAGAAAGAACCATCAACTATAACCCAAAAAGAACCCGATTTCGTCTACGTGTCCAAGGACTTTTATTCTTCTTTGCATCTGTTATCTTGGCACAAATTTTTTTGGTTCTTAAGAAGAAACAGTTTGAGAAGGTTCAGTTGTCTGAAATGAATTTCTAGATTCGAAGCGAAGATTTACCAATATTAATTGAAGTTCGTAAAAAGAATCAAATTCTTCTTAGCAATTTGGAGTAGCGTGACGTGACTATGTCGCTATTGTCTCAGATTTGAATGTTATAGAATATACTAAACATAAGATAAGGAGATGGAGAATCTAAAGCAAAGTATAGAATTCTGTGGAAAGCCGTATTCGATGAAAGTCGTATGTACGGCTTGGAGGGAGATCTTTCTTTCATATCTTTCGAGATCCACCCTACAATATGGGGTCAAAAAGCCAAAATAAATGATTTTAGCCCTTATAAAAAGAAAACTGATTCTTGAATCCCTTTCACGCTCATGTCACGTCGAGGTACTGCAGAAGAAAAAACTGCAAAATCCGATCCAATTTATCGTAATCGATTAGTTAACATGTTGGTTAACCGTATTCTGAAACACGGAAAAAAATCATTGGCTTATCAAATTATCTATCGAGCCATGAAAAAGATTCAACAAAAGACAGAAACAAACCTACTATCCATTTTACGTCAAGCAATACGTGGAGTAACTCCCGATATAGCAGTAAAAGCAAGACGTGTGGGCGGATCGACTCATCAAGTTCCCATTGAAATAGGATCCACACAAGGAAAAACACTTGCCATTCGTTGGTTATTAGGGGTATCCCGAAAACGTCCGGGTCGAAATATGGCTTTCAAATTAAGTTCCGAATTAGTGGATGCTGCTAAAGGGAGTGGCGATGAACGCGCTACCAAGCTGCGCTACATCCCTTTCAATTGGTCTACAGTGTCATTGTAGAGAATTCCCGTCTTGTTTTCCAAATCCTTAGTTTTTCATTGATATACACAAGTTATCTTTCTATTTCTTTTTTTGGTCTCATATATAGCATATAATTATATAGCATATAATAATAATAGAAGGCTTCTATACATATGTATGAAAACCAAAACCATCGTAAAAAAGAACTCAAAAAATAACTATTTTTTGGAAATGCTCGGACGGAAAGGGACGTATTTTTCGGTTTTCAGAAAAGTCAAATCTTATCTACTGAATCATTGTATTGTACATTTCAATTTGAATTCGGAATCCCGTAAATACAAGCAGTTCTTCACTACTTAGATACATCAAGTACTTCGATATACATCTGATCATATATGGATTAACAATAAACAATAAAGAAGGAGGATTTGAAATGCGAGATCTAAAAACATATCTTTCCGTGGCACCGGTACTAAGTACTCTATGGTTTGGGGCTTTAGCTGGTGTATTGATAGAGATTAATCGTTTATTCCCGGATGCGTTGACATTTCCTTTTTTTTCATTCTAGGTATTGACATGTGAAGGGGTGAAGAAGATTAGAGATAGAATCAAAAGATCTGTGACTAATCCCTCCCCCCTCTTTTCTTTTTTTATAAAAATAGAATTAGATATAATTTCTAATTATCAGTAGAATAAAGAAATGAGGAAAGAGAAATTAAAAGTAGATTCAACTTCGGCGAAATTCAATTCGGGTTCATCTTCCAATATTATTTCTAAATAGAAATAATATATTCTATTGAGTTGAGAATGAAACTGGAAATGTGTCTAGGAATCTAGTCTAGGACAAGAATATCATCCAAGATATTTCAATGAAATAGTATACTTCAAATCGAATTCTATTCGAAATAGAACGAAATTAAATATAGTTAGAAATTCTTTTAATATTACTTACTATATTGTGTTGTGATTGCAACAAAATCTTTCATAATTTCGAGTTAGCAACTTTTGTTTTTTTTTTTTTCGCTTCATTCGGAAAATAGAAGAGTTCGTTGAATCAAAAACTCAAAGGAGGTTCATGGCCAAGGGTAAAGATGTCCGAGCAAGGATTATTTTAGAATGTACCAATTGTAGTCGAAATGGTCTTAATAAGGAATCAACGGGGATTTGGGACTTCTACTTTTTCCAACGGCAACAAAGAATCTTCGCCGTATATGGGCTTTTCCTAGTTTTTTTTGTTAAGTCTCGTTATGATTCTTTCGATCTATTTATCTATTCAGCAAATAAATAGAAGCTCTATCTATCAATATGTGTGGGCTTGGACCATTAATAATGATTTTTCTTTAGAATTCGGTCACTTAATTGATAATAATGATCCACATAAAAGAGCTGCATAGCCCAATACCATCATACTTACGTGCATGATTAACCACTGTGATTGGAGAGCTGGTACTAATAATTCGGCTTGACGCATTTCAGTTAAAAGACCTGAAGTAGCAAAGCCTTGGGTAAAAATGGTACTTGGCGCGGTTATTGGACTTAAATAATTCTTATGCTTTTTTTAAATACGGAACCATATGAATAATGGAGAAACTCCATGAAAGAAAAATTAATGATTCATATAAATTACTTAATGGGAAATGTCCCGAATAAATCCAACGAGTGACTAATAATCCTGGTCCGAGATCCGCATCTATGAATTGAAAGGTCCGAATGATCAACTCTGCAATCAGTTATTAGAATCAATAGGTCTTCAAATCGTTCATTTCAAAAAATTGAAACCATTATTATTGGATGATCATGATACTTCCCAAAAATTGAAATTATTGATCAATGGAGGAACAATATCACCATTTTTGTTCAATAAGATACCAAAGTGGATGATTGACTCATTCCATACTAGAAATAATCGT